>CM066221.1:3625310-6467544 GCA_033675125.1 Athetis lepigone
ATATGTATAATATTTATAGTTCACTCAATATAACCATTTTTATGGCCACGAATTTAGTTCTAAAATAATTTATGATTTGCCAGGGTGATTTCATCAATACAGTATTAATCCTTAATAATATAAATACGTTACTCAATACAAGTTCCTAATTTTGTACAAAATTGCAGTTTACATAATTTAATTTCAATTAATATCTTCTGAGATATAGCAGTTTTAAAATTACTCCGCACCAATATAATTATGATGCTTCGTACGCGTAGTGACAAGGCTTGCCTTTGCAAGATATTCGTAGCTAATATATCAGAATAACACATAATATTGTGCTGCATAACATTGCACTATGAACCACTAGAGCCGGTCATTATTAAAAAACTAACATAACGGAGGTGCGTGGGGTCGTTCGTACGTTTATTCCAAGTTTATAATTTTGTACAAAATTGCCCTTTACATTACATAGGTACATCATTTATAATTTCAATGAATATCTTTGGAGATATTCACAGTTCTAAAACTACTTCGCAGCAATATAAATGATAATACATACAGGCCGTAACAAGGCTGGCCGAACGATGAAGCAATTCGTAGCTATACATCAGAATAACACATATTATTTTCCTATATAACATTGCGCCATGAGCAACGGGAGCCGATCAGTAACCAAAATCTAACATAACGCGGGTACGCGGGGATTGTGCTGTCCATGGCCCTCTATGGGGCTGGAGGGGGGGGGGGGGGATGGCCATGGATGGAAGCCATTCGGATGGTGCATTGATATAAAAGATCTCCTGCCTGCCTGATTCTTGCGGCATGGGATTTGGAGGCAACAGTCCTTGCCACATGTATCACGCACAGTGGCGCGTGGAAGTGCAACGCCGGGACGAAACTCCGCTCCTATTTAAGGCGCGGCACACAGAGTTCCTGCGGGATCTCATGGCGGAATGGAGACTGCGACTGTCGCAACCCAGTGCTGGGCACCCCTCTTTGAGGTGTGGCTGGAGTGCGCGTCGACGCTCTCATATATCGCCCGTCACAGGTCCTCACCGTACACGGACACTTTGGGAGGTTCCTGTGTCGGATTCGGGCGGTAGTGACGCCTGCGGGACACGGTGAAGCATAAGGTGGGGGTATGCCCCGCTTGGTTAAACCACCGCCGTGTCCTTGCAGAGGCAATGCGCGGGGGTGACCTCTCGCGCCCGGCGCTGGTTCAGGCCATGCTTTGGGGCGCGACTGAATAGGAAGCCGTCGCCCCCTTCTGCGAAGCAGACACGTTGGAGACGGAGGCGGCGGGATGCGTGAGGCAGCGTCAAGCCTCACGCCCCGGACAGAGACCCAGGCGTAGTTGTCGAGAGTCGCAAGACGACTGCCACCGCAGGCGTGGGCCTGTGGACGGCAAGCGGTAGGTATCTCGCCACCCGACTAGGACCGGACCCGTGTCGGCGGCGTGTTGATGCTTCTAATAGTCACCGCGGCCCCGGAATACATAAAGGTTCGGTTAGCTTTATATATTTAGGAAAATAATAGGATTTTAGTCAGTAAAAGTCTGACATTCCATCCCTCCCCAGGGGCGGGAGAAGTCATAAAAAAAACTAACAGTTTTCGATTCAGTGTGTTCGCGACAACGCCATTGGAACTCTTTCACGCTTAAACAACCCTAATAATCTTTTCGTGTACGCTCCAGATAGTTCCACAGTAATATTATTTAAAAAGAAGCACTGGAAAAAATAAATATTTTTTATATCGGTATCCTTCAACAACGCTTAACACTAAAATTACATTGTTAGGTTTCGACATCCACGCGAACGAAGTCGCGGGCACAGCTAGTTATAACATATATACCTATATGTATTTTAAATCCTATTAACAATTGTTATTTGGCTTAGGGCCGTTTTTGTTAAATAAAATAAACTACATTTTTTTTATTCAGCCACTTTTAGCGTCAAATTAGGGATAAAAATTGGTATGAAAATCCGTCCTTTTCAAAGCATAAAATGCACGCAAGTGAATCCACTATCAACGTCTAGTCTCTCAAATAAGTATATTACAGGTTTCCTAGACGAAATGGAATACAGGCTATTGTTAAATGCAATTCAAGAGAAAATTCAATTATGCCGTCACAAAGGTAGTCTGGTGGCACCTTCATCTCCTGAGGTATGAAATAATAATTATAAACAAGTAAAATTACTGTTTTTTTTTAAGTGGATATCTCCAAAAGTACTTGCCCGATAAAAAAAGGGTAAAGTATTCTAATTCTGAAAATACTTAATAATAATGCATATAAAATTGATTGCCATGTTGAGCGTAATCAATTCGGTCAAGCAGCGGCTATTGGGGGTTTTCATTTGGGTTTTCTCAGAGTTTGGAAGTAGATGATTTGACACCCCCATGCTTCGGAAAGCACGTAAAACTGTTGGTTCTGTTAACTCCGGCCAAACTCCAATGCGATATTGATTCTACGTTTTTCTTGGACGACTTTCCTCTCATATCTTCCTTTACCGATGACACGGGTGAATGTGTCATCGACGAAGGACAATCCAACTTGAGCAAGCGTGCTGATCAATGCTCGTGCCTTCTCTGTATGAGAAGAGGCCTTTGCCTTGCAGGACAGTAATGGCCTGGTATAATTATTTTATTACTTTCAGACTCAACTTCGCGCGGTCTCTTGGCTTCAAGGCAACGAAAGGATAGCCGACTACTTTTTAGAGCATTCAAACATATTGAATTTTAATATGAACGATATTTTGATATCTAGAGGTATATTTTGTTGGTTAAAATACGTTTTGTTGACTAGCACTTAGCACAGTGCTTATGAAGTCGATAGTTGTTGCTGCCCGTCTAGTACTTTCGCTAACTTGATTCTCAGAGGAGAAAAAGTATTTTCTATGACTCTAAGTATTAATAATTTCCCAACCAATGATAACAGCTGCATTTGGCTCTGTTTCAAAATCAAGGTGCTATTCGTCTGGGCCCAATCTGTCTCATAGTCCGTGATTGTCGCGTGGGGTCCTGGGTTCCATTTCTAGGTCGGGAAAAAAGTGCTATTGAATGTTTTCATTAGGAACTTCTCAGCAGTAGTAGCCCGTAGTTCAGAAGTTGAGTGGATTTCTCCTCTTTCCGTAGGTGACGAGCCCAAAGGCCTGTACATCCTGGTATCTGGTCTTCTCGAAGCCACATACATTCCTCCCGACGATGACATTGATGATGCCATACCTAACTATGAGTTCATGAACGACTTGAAGTTCAGGGAACCTTCTCAGGATTACATCGTGTCGGGAAACGCTGTGGGCGTTTTGGGGGTAAGATGGGAGCCCATTATTATGATACAGTTTGAACTACTTATGAAAAGGCTAAGGCTTAATTTTAATGTGTAAACTTGTGCGTAGTGGCGGATCTAGACTGTCAGCGGCCCGTGGCAAACTGATATTCAGCTCCCTTACCCGGCCTAGGCTGTATAAAGAAGAGGCTACTCAAATTTGGGTCCTAGCATACTAACTGCCCAGGCCAAACCCTGATGCCCCAGGCTTACATCAAGGATTCGGGGCCGTGTTAAGCCATTTTAGAGGGCTGTACCTACTCTATCCGGGGCCTGATACTATTCTGCCAGTCCTGCCAGACTATATAGTAACTCCACTGTTTAAATATGTTCCAAATAAGGCACTTCTTTGAGCGGATTGAAAATATAAAAAAACGAGGTGCTTTTTGGTGGACAGTTCTTTATCCTCTTTGGCATCCGTTCAGATAGATCCAGCGGCTTTCGAGGCAGCCAGAGAACCCAGAGCTTACACATCAAACTTTGTTAGTTCTTTGTCCTAGGTGTTAACAAATCGTCCGTACAGTTACACAGTGCGGTGCGACTCCGCGGTGCAGGCGTACTACATCACCATGCCTGTCATCAAGGAGGCTTTTAACCTAGCGCCGCATCCTATAATGGGGTACTAACTTTTACATATAACTACTGACATATAAAAATACACAATAGATGGTAATAAGGAAATCATCACCTCCGTAGTCTTTTCCCAACTAGCTTAAGGTCGGCTTCCAGTCTAACCGGCTTCAGCTGAATGCGAGTGTTTACAATCAGGGCCTATCAGACATCTGCAACTCAGTCACTGGGTGACAGGGTACCCTTTGATTAGACAGATTGTTAAGACTTTCTGGTTTCTGACTACTCTGACTGTCAAAGATCTACGTATGACTACCAGGACCAAGGGATTTAGCCTAGGTGCTTTTCAATGCACAGGGATGTCCGTGTCGTTCTGTATAAAATACTTAGCGATTACAATATGAATTGAAACGTTACACTCTGTAACGTTTCAATTTATATATAATAGTTAATAATAGACAATGCAGTTCAATTCTCCAATAAAACAACAAAGATACTGTGTTTGTTATTTGGTCCTGTATATTCAGTCTAGAAGCGTCGATGTGGCGCGAGATAGGCATCAAGCTGAGCATGATGGTGCTGCCCGCGGTGCCGGTCTACCACAGCTGGTCGGTGGAGAAGCTCAGCATGCGCCTGGAGCATGCCTTCGTGCCTTGTCTCAAGGCTTTCAAGGTGAGTGTCAGACAGTGTCAGTCTAGAAGCTTCGATGTGGCGCGAGATAGGCATCAAGCTGAGCATGATGGAGCATGCCTTTGTTCTCTGTCTGAAGGCCTTCAAGGTAGGTCTTGCAACAGGAGTGCTTCATTTAGTCTAGAAGCTGAGCATGATGGTGCTGCCCGCAGTGCCGGTCTACCACAGCTGGTCGGTGGAAAAGCTCAATATGCGGCTGGAGCACGCGTTGGTGCCTTGTCTCAAGACACGAGGCAATATTAGTTGTGGATACATTTTATTGAACTGATAAATTCGTTTTAATAACATTTGAAATTATTAGATACTTCATTCGCCCGATTTCGTAGCACTCGCACTGTCAGCGAAAACAATTTGTTTTAGGACTTCTAGAAATTACCGCCAAGTCCCAACAAGGCAATTAACAAAAACGCTTCTTTACCTCTTTATTACATTAGCGTAAATTGTAAGTCATCTCATTAAGCTTTCGACGACCAAGCGACAGCCGGCTGTCGCGCTACTATTGTCTTTTTATTGCGTCTCGAATCACGTGTGTTCGAAGGTTTAACAAATATTCTGTTCGGAAGGTATTCGTGGTAAATGAGCTGATGGAAGACATAGTGCTGCTGGACGGTGTCTGCCAAGACATGGCGACCAGAGAGGTGTTCCAACCACCGTCTTACATACCCAGGTCACCAATCTATCAAAAAACTTTATTTAGTTGTTAAAACGCCATTCCCCCTTAGATTTTGCACAGAGATAGCAAACTGTGGGAGCTCACTTTCAAGTCCCGCAGGTACACCAACGTTGTTATCTTATAATCTTTGGGTACTGTTCCGCTCCCATGAAAAACTATTGTAAGACTGAGATAAATACCACTTAGCACGTGGTATGGTTATTCAACAATATTCCTGTCACAGGGGTCATTCGAGTATTACGTAAGCACTACAGGTGGGTGGGGGTCTTTGCTTTTTGGTGACATGGGGGATGGAATTTTAAACGCAACGGATGATGCGGGTTGTAAGTATATAGATACCTAGATTAATTCAAAAGGAAAGTTTATGTGTATTATATATGCATATTCCAGTAAAGAAAATCCGAGATGTTCAAAGATTTGTAACACCATGCGAAGCTGGGGCCTGTCCCTAGTAACTTCTAAAGGACAGGTACTTCTGCCACCTCTAGAACCGCTCACCGCCTGATCTTCCCGAAGTCCTCTCAGCTGATGGTGTCAGGCAGCTGTCCCGAGACCAAGCTGCTGATTGTACCCTCCAAGGACACTGATGAGCTGGACATCATGGAAGACGAGCTCGATGATCTGCAGTGTGAGCTGGTATGTTGGAATTAAGGCCCGGACAAAAGCGGAGAGGAGCGGAAATAAGTCATACAACCAATCAGCTTGCGTCATTTTAGTAGATTGGTTAACGACGAGACATCTCCGCTCCTCTTCGGTGTGGTGGATACCGGGCCTATCCGGTTGCACCCGGTTATCCTGAAAGCCAAATATAGTTGGGAAAGGAAAGATGTTAGATTTTTATTGGTTCCTAAATAAAAAATATAAAAGGCAATGAGAATAGTATTTTGGATAGAATAGATTAATTTATTTATTTGTGTCTTAAAAAATACATAATACCTTAATTAATTATTATGCATTTTTTAGAAGTTTGTTTTAGGCTTTGCTACGGTTTTTGTCATACGGTTATGAATTCTTCGCCACTATTACCTGTGTTAGTACTATAAAACTCTAAAGGCAAATCTATCAAGACACTAGCATACAACTCTAGGTCTGGTTGACTGTTTTTCTTACGCTAATAAAGTTTTCTTCAGTGGAGACATTCTAATGGAGTGAAGACCACATCCAATGACAGTTTCAAGGAAAATCAACCCTTACCCACAAGCCCTAGTGCCCTCGCCTACATGTTGTAACCCATAGGTATCGAACGTATCATCCCGCTGCCTGTACCACCGCACAGCGCGGCGTTTGTCAGCCGATTCGCGCTCGACACCCGGACGACGCGCGCGCGGCAAGCGACGCCGCGGCGGCAAGCGAGTCAACTACAGGGAGTCCGTCTGGGGCAAGCAGATCTGTTAGTTGTTCTGTCACTTGTTCATACCCTAGTTTACCCTGCTAAGGATCCCACTCACTATTCAGACGCCTGCAATCTCTGATCCTATCGCGCGACCTGAACTGAGATGACACCTTAAAGCGGGAGTAGATCCACTGAGGAAACGAGATGGCACTAGACCACTTGTATAGCTCTGTCTCTTTCCCTCAGCGGAACTACTCTTGCTTCACGACGTCATGGTAGGCCACCTGATACCATTTCTGTGACAGTGTGACCAGGACCACACACTATCAATCGGAAGGCGGCAGTTTTTCACCATCCGTTTTGCCGAAAAAATTAAACAAGCAGAAAAACTTAAAGCAAAGCTCAAAAACTTAAAGGAAAGCTCAAAACTGGCATCAGACATCGGCTGGCTACCTCATCATGAGTGTTTATTCGGCCTGAAGGTCAAAGACTGTCCAGCCGATATCTGTCGACGCTGACCGGAATCGTCAAGCAGCCACTCACGGTCAGTTCGTATTAGTCTCCAATTCAAAACCATACACGAAACTGATCATGTGTGGCCTATTAAGATTCCCTGACAGATTAAAATCGTCCGGTAAACTGACAGTGAGTGGGGCACTTTAGGCACGCAGCAAGTCCACATAATGACTGATATTAATTCCTCAGCGTCGCAGCTCATGAGCGGCACCAGTGAGAAAGAAATGGCGTCGAAGTACTACAAACCAAGCAGCATGGATATTGTAAGTCCTTCTTTTATTACCCGCTAGATCCCGTAATTTAAACCGCGTTAATCCATACTAATATTATAAATGGGAAAGTGTGTCTGTCTGTATGTTTGTCTTTCTTTCATGGCAAAACGGAGCGACGAATTGACGTGATTTTTTAAGTGGAGATAGTTGAAGGGATGGAGAGTAACATAAGCTACTTTTTGTCTCTTTCTAACGCGAGCGAAGTTGCGGGCAAAAGCATTGCGTAATTTTGGAGAAATAAGTCAACACATACCTACATACGGACAAAAAAAAATAATGACTTTTTTGTATTTTATTACTGTTCGCTAACACTTTCTTTTAATGAATTTACTTATATTCAGACATAAACTTTCAACTTTTTTTTTTTAATTTAGACACGATTAAAATGAATAAAAACATGCCCCCTAAAAATGCGTCGAATTACGTCAGGCGCTCACGAATTTGACAGGACTATACTAATATTTATCATCGTCTGTCCTTTTCTTAATTAAATGTAAAATAAGGCTCAATTCACACGTACCACAACCACACCACTGCCACAATCACACCACAACGACGCGATGTGGTCGGGCGTAAATTTTGTATTGAAAATGAATATTACAATTTTACGTACCACATTTTGCCGTTGTTATCGACCACCTGTGTAATATGATTACATCGCAATCACATCGCGATGGCAACGCCACCACCGACGGCGGCAGCGCGGCCACATCGCCACGACATGACGTCATCAACAGCGCGCGCCTAGCTGGCCATGTATGGCTCAATTCACACGTAACACAACCACACCACAGCGACAACCACACCACAACGACGCCACGTGGTCGGGCGTAAATTTTGTATTGAAAATGAATATTACAATTCACACGTACCCCATTTTGCCGTTGTTATCGACCACCTGTGTAATACGACTACATCGCAACCACATCGCGACGGCAACGCCACCACCGGCTGCGGCAGTGCGGCCACATCGCCACGACATGACGTCATCAACAGCGCGCTACGAAAGCCGGAGTATAACTGCACATTACCACGTGGTTACCACATCGAGACGACAGCGACAACGCAACCACATCGACATTTTGTCGGTACCACAACGCAACTGCAAAAAGCCGCTGCGACACTATTCACACGTAACCACAGCTTGACCACATTTTGTCGCTGCGACGTGGTGTGGTACGTGTGAATTGACCCTTAGAGATACACTGAATTTTACTTTTGTTTAATTTTTGAACTAGGGAATCGGCACCACATTTTTATAAATAAATCTAATTGATATTGTCTTAATTATAGCCCGAAAAGCTGGAATCTTCGAAACCAAAAGGTAATTATTTAATGTACATTTTATGACTGCCCGAATGACTGCATCATTTGGGCAAATATGCAGGCTTTTCCTCATTTTTGTTGATAATTATATCTAAGTAAGTAGTAGTGACCCGCCCCAGGTTCGCACGGGTGTTACAAATGTTTGAAAATCCCGTATCCACATATAAACCTTCCTCTTGAGTCACTCACTTTATCGATTAAAATAAACACATCAAAATCCGTTGCTTATAGTTGGTTTTAAAGATATAAGAATACAGGCAGCGGAATGTTATTTTGTTTTATACTATGAAGTGATGATTGTATTTCACAGAAGGGAAAAACGTGCCACCTGTCAAGCCGGTCGCCGATTTGGCTACGAGTGCGCTTGGGACGGCGCCGTCGACTGCACAGGATTCTGAGGAGGAGGTACGCAGTATGCTTATAGTCATCATTATGGTTCTAGACCTAACACCTCTATTTATTTTTTCAAGCCAAGCAATGAAAAAGTGGTACGCATATCATCGATATAGGAAAAATATGTATAGTTAGGAAACCTTAGCGCTCCTGCACACGATGCCGCCACCGCGCCGTCGCCGCGCCGACGCCGCACAACTACACTGTACATACGAGTCGCGCGAAGACCGCCACCGCGCCGCCGCCGCGCCGCCACCGCGCGCGGTCCTCGTCTCGCCACCGCGCATCTATTTGATTCATTCCATTACACGTGCATGTTCATACGCGGCCGGCAATGGAATGAATCAGGATAATGAAATAACTGGGAACGCGCGCGGTGGCGGCGCGGCGGCGGCGCGGTGGCGGTCTTCGCGCGACTCGTATGTACAGTGTAGTTGTGCGGCGTCGGCGCGGCGACGGCGCGGTGGCGGCATCGTGTGCAGGAGCGCTTACAATCAATTAAACCTTCAAACACACGTGATTCGAGACACATTGAAAGACAATAGGGTATTACACTCTTTTTTTTAAAGTATTTCAAATAACTCCTACAGTACTAAGAAACCACTAAAAAAAATCCTAAATTTTTATTTAAACGCTAAGTACCCTAAAAACGCTTTTAAAATTGTATTTTCAAATTTTGCGCGGAAATTTCCAAAAACGGAAAACGCCGTGGGCGTGGTTTTGCTTTGGGGATATGACGTCCTCACGTCGTGTAAATAAACAAATGCGCTGTGATATTTTACATCATTATTATTGTTTTTATCTCAAAAATTAGTTACTGTTCGACTTACCGTTGGTGTGCGTTCCGGAATGCAAGAACACAAGTGTGAAAACATCGAAATAATTGTGAATTCTAGTGTTAACCCACTTGTTACTAGCGTCCTTTTAAAAGGTCCGCACATAAAAATAAATATTGTGATTAATGAGAGTAAAATAAACAAACTTTGGTGGTGACATTTGAAAGGTGCATTGTTTAGCAGTATATTACATGTAATAATAGTTAACTGACTTATTATTACTAATAAGTTTTAATACATTTATTTTACTTAAATTTTATCATGAGCGTAATGAGGGTTGTTTTTTTTATTATTATTACAATTATTTATTTTTTGACGATGAGTTAACAACTTTTATATCTCTATTATATAAATTGAAGGAAATATAATTTCTAAGTATACATTTTAATTCTTTTTCGAGCGAATTTATTTGGTGTCCTTTATAAAGCCCAGTAGTAAAATATACTACTACTCTCTATTTATGCTAATGATTTGTTTTATTAGGAAAGTTTTTGGCAAATTATAGAAGAATAATTTTCATAAAATAATTGAAGAGTTGGAATATGATGAAGAAGCTCCTAATCCTTAGAGCATTACATTTTCCCTACCTAAAAGTTGTAATTTTAACTTCATCTATGGAAATTATTGAGACGAAAATCAAGTTCAGATACAAAATTTACTTGCTACCCAACTAACCCGACTCGAGTTCAAGCTAATGCGTGCACTGCGTGCAGGTACACTTGTCAGACGATAGAGATAGTGAACATAAAATAAGGCACGCAGAAGTTTCTAAAAAAAACGCGTTAGCATCTCCAGCCTTTCAACTGACGTCCAGTCATCTAATGAGGTAGGTAATTTTAGTCTTTACTCCCAGAAGCGTCACCTCTATCATAACTGGAAGTTACTATTGGATCACACGAGATATAAATGTAAATTATATGCTGCTTCAGTTTTTGCCACTACCTATACTATAAAGTACTACGTATTTCACAACTCAACAAAAAGTGCATACAAGTTGACAAGAAATTATAGGGAGATATACAATGAAAATTATAGGGGTTGCAATTTCACTTCTTGACATCTACGGTAGATCAGAAATTAGAAAATAAGGTGGCATTGGACAAGACACTACACATGTTATAAAATATCGGGAAAACTTGCCATAAAAAAGCAATATTTTCGTGAAAAACATGCAATTATCTTTCCTACAAAGGAATGTTTTGCAATATCATACAACAAACCCCTCTTTTTAATATTTTTTTACTTATGAAACTGTTTTTGTGGTCAGGGGGTCGTGTTTTTGTGATTATGTGCATGTATAATAGTATTAAATATTTGATTTGTAGTTCTCTTTAACCCATATGAACAAGTAGTGTTTATTACTACTGTCCTTTTAAAAGGACACCATTTTCCTGGTTTTCCAGTAGGTTGTGATTTTTTTTTGTATTTTTCCTCATCTTCTGAGCATGTAAGGATACAAATATGTGAATTTCATTGCTATTTGACAAAAAAAGTGTATTCAGTAACAAGTGGGTTAACTTTGATGTGATACACATCAATCGCAATGAATTAACATAATTATAGATGCTACAGGAAAATATTTAATAATAACCAACAGGAAAAATATATAGTTAAAGTTTAAGTTTCAAAAAATACTTGACGGAATTTCGTAAATAATATTTTATCTAATATTTTGTATTTCATAATAATTAGCATCATAATCAATTCTTATCAGTTACAAACAATTCAGGGTTATTTATATCTGCTACTTAAAACTGATTTAAATAATATTGATAAGTACTAGATTTTTAGATAGGTACAATACAAATCTACTATGCATTCAAAACTGTATTGCTGTAGCAAAATTTTCGAGATACAACAATGCTTTTAAAAAAAATTCAGAGATCATTTTAACCCTGGCTAGGAGGCGTCATGACCTTTATGACCCCAGGGTTGCGGAATAGTTCTAATAGTTACCGCGGCCCCGGAACATAAAGGGCAACCGAAGGAACAAGTCTGACACTCCTTCCCGCCCCAACAGAGCGGAATAATCATTTGATGATGATTTCCCATCCTCAAAAAACAAGACCCATATTGCGGTCATCGCCCCTGAAATAGACCAATGTTGACAACTGATTGGCTAAGGGTGCTTACATAAAGAAACAGATTTTCGGTAGGTACAGACACATCAGTACGGGTCGGTACCGGTCGACTTACCTACAACCAACAACCTGTTTCTTTATAAGTGAGTGAATAGATTATATTGAAATAATATACCTGTGCCGGTCGGTACGGATTTGTCTGTACCGGAAACCTGTTTCTTTATGTAAGCACCCTCAGTCGTTACTACCCGTACGACTTAACTATGCACCTTGCGCAGTGACGTAATGCTATCGCTACTAAACGTACGAGGCGAACACGGGACGCAAGCGGGGAAGCGGGAGAGGAAACGCATTCCAGCGAGTTGCACAAATAAGTCGTACGGGTTGTGTATCTGTCGCAGTCATCTGGTTAAATCAGCTATTTGATTGTATGACTAGCGCGTTCATTGAATGACGACATTTAATTGAATGACTAAACGACAACTCGTCAAGTTGTTTAATGTAACGTTCAACGACTTGACTGAACGTCATTTAGCATTGTCGTTTAATGGGATATAGTCGACTTTGTAATGTTTGTTTAGGGTGACCAAAAGTTCGCAACTTAAAAACTTAACTTCCTTTACATAACAAAAATGAGGACATGACATGACACACTTTATTATGATATTAATTAAAAAAAAAAACTTTAAAACTAGCCGGCGGCGGCGTATCAATAGGTAAATTCATGCTGTCACACTATTTTATTAAGAATAAGTACTTCACTCAGCCATTTAAGTCACTTTTAAGTAAATTTAATAAAAATGATATCCAAAAAAGTGCTATCTGCGCAAGCTATTTTACGCCATATTTGTTTTGGTGACTACTAACGCCGTAGTGGAAAAAAAATGAACTAAATTACAATCACCTGACTGATATTACGTCCGCTCTGTTCAAAGGGCTATGCTTCAATCAGCTATCTAGTTGGACGTTGAGTGACGCTTGTTTAATCAGCTTTCGGCCTAGTCATTCAATTAAATGTTGCTATTCAATGAATGCGCTAGTCATACAATCAAATAGCTGATTCAACCAGATGACTGCGACATATCTACCACCTGCCCCCTTACCATGACGTTTAAAGTAAGATTGTTTTAGCCCTGTTGCAGGAGTGTGCTAGTGACAGCGATAGACACGTTGTCTAGCGCAGTCTCTTTCCCACTGAAAGTAATACCAAAGTAATACTGCTATAAGGGCTTGTGGTACGCCCCCTGACCTTATAACTTAATTGAATCCATACTAATATTATAAATGCGAAAGTAACTCGTGTCTGTCTGTCTCTTCTTCACGCCTACCACTGAACCGATTTGAATGAAATTTGGTACAGATATAGTCTGGGACCCGAGAAAGGACATAGGATCATTTTTATCCCGGAAATCCCCCGGGAACGGGAACTATTATTCCACGCGGACGAAGTCGCGGGCAAAAGCTAGTATTTATATAAATTATTTTACAGATATACAACACGATGTTGACCAAAATGAAGACTTCGACTACAGGCAAGAAAAATAACAAATAAATGAAAACTGTTATATTTTTTCTTCTTTTAAGAGCATATAATATACTATTTTTGTATTAATTTATTTTATACTGCAAATATATTTTTAGTAGTTTTTTATTAAGTTTGTATTTAATCAAATAAATATTAATTTTTATTAAGACTATGTTTTATTATTTAATCTATAGATATATGTATACAATGGTAAACTCAAAACTCACAGCCCAAACCGCTAGTCCTAGAGACGGCTCATGCGCAAAACGTCTCTTTCGCAAAATGTCCCCTGGTCGTAAAACGTCTCTTTCGCAGAATGTCGCTTTCGTAAAATGTCTCTTTCGTAAAATGTCTCTTTCGCAAAATGTCTCTTTCGCAGAATGTCTCTTTCGCAAAATGTCGCGCCAGGGACTTAGAATAAAATTTAAATTTTCATAACAAAAAATAATTTATTAAAATAAAGAACGATGCTCATAAACAAAGTCAGTGCCCCAGAAAGGCCCAGATAAAATATATTACAATATTGCTCTAATAAATAAAATCTAGAATTATGTTGTTAATTTTACGTTATATCAAGCACTGGATAAATAAAAATAAGACGTTCTGTTGACATTGCAGTATCTATCATTGTTTCGACCATTCAATCACGCTTTATTTTTTACGGTCTAGAATCACGTACTATGGCTCATTCATTTGTTGTGATATTTTTGTTGCTCTAATAAATAAAAACTAGAATCATGATGTTAATTTTAAATCATATGAAGCACTGGATAAAGAATAAATAAAAACAAGACGTTCTGTTGACATTGCAGTACCTATCATTGTTCAATCATTCATTTAATTTTTTTTATGTCTGAAATAAAGTCCTTTTGCCTGATAGTTTTGTTGTAGTCGATCTACGTTCAAATAAGACTTTCGTGCCCTATTTAATGTGTCTTTAATTCATTTAAACGTCGATAATGTTCACGATTAGGTATTTTTTTTACGAAAGTTTATATCATTTTCTTCGTAAATTTTCTGTATGGGGCGAAAATCTTTGCAGACAATATGTTTTAATTGTGTTCTTTAATTATATTTTGAAAATGCATTGACTCACATGTATGCATTTATTTATTTATTTATTTATTTATTTATTTAAACTTTATGCACATATGTACAATGGCGGACTTAATGCCTTAGGCATTCTCTACCAGTCTACCCAGGGTGGTGCAGAGATTACATGGTAGGTGCACTAATAAAAAGAGAAAAAAAAAAGAAATAGAATAGAAGAATGCAACTTAAAATAGAAAAAAAGAATAGACATAATTACCTACTTATTTCTATATTAAAGTATATACTACTTAAATAAATATAAATACATACATACATACATATAAAACAAAGAATGTAGTGACTGGTCAATAGACTCTGCTCATATATTTTGAAAATGAATCCTCAATTTCCGCTTGAATCCATAACGGCTAGTGGCCGTCCTGATATCGAGAGGAAGCGCATTCCAGAGAAGAATGGATTGAATCTGAAAGGAAGAATGAACTAAATCTGAAGTATGAGAAGGGCAAAGTAAAAGAAGATTATTGGAAGAGCGCAGGTTTCTAGAGTGCGAAGAACATAAAAATTGGAACTGAGAGATGAGATAGGAAGGCGGAGTGGGACAATGTAGCAAAGAAAAGAGTGTAGTCAGAGCACGCAAATTTCGCCTCTGGCGAATGGGCAACCAATTTAGCTCAGACCTGTAGTCAGAGACATGGTCATATTTTCTCAGATTGAAAATAAACCTAATGCAGTTATTAAGGATTCTGTCCAACTTATCCAACAAGATCGAATTCAGGTCAAAGTAGCACACGTCACCATAGTCGATTAGAGGGAAAATTAAAGTCTGCACAAGCATGGTCTTCGTCTTAGCAGGCAAGAAGTTTTTTAGACGATACAGGGAGCGCAAAGTACCATTGGCTCTCTGACAGACGCTGGAAACCTGCTTTTGCCAACCAAGAGTCGAGTCAAGATGTAAACCGATGATGCATTGATTTCAGTTTAATGATATTTTTCCCTGTTTTGCCTAATATTAGTGTATGGATGGTTCAGTCTCGTATTGTGTATTAATGGTTTGTCGTTTTGGAAAATCGGTCCATAAACGACGGAGATCTGAGGTAACAAACGTAAAAAACCGAATTGAGAACCACCTCTTTTTTTTAGAAGGCTGTTAAAAATTGTACCAGTTGGAATACCGCACGAGATATTCAGCGCAGTGCAATAGTAATAGTAAGTTTTTGCCGAAAAAAGGTAGCTTTTTTAATTTTTTATCTATAATAGGTACCAGTTTTTCACCAATTTTAACATCACAAGTGCACTATAATTTTAATAAATTATTTTTTGTTTTGAAAATCTAAATTTTATTCTAAGTCCCTGGCGTGACATTTTGCGAAAGAGACATTCTGCGAAAGAGACATTTTACGAAAGCGACATTCTGCGAGAGACGTTTTACGACCGGGACATTTTGCGAAAGAGACGTTTTGCGCATGAGCCCTAGAGACATGAAACTTTGGAAGGTGTGTTCTTTCTGAAGAGTAAATATCTACTAAGAAAGGGTTTTTGGAACTTTACTCCCTAATACTAGTATTTGTATGGGGTCACACGAACTTAGTTAGGCCTACTGATACGGCAAGGCCTCAAAAGTAGACGAAGCACGAGAATAAAAACAAGTCATCTTGGTTTTTATACCAATTTATTTTAAAACTAATAAAATAAAAAAGAAACATTACTTAAAGAGAAACATGGCCAAATACAGCATTAGACCAACGAATAAGGAATATGAAAACTATACTTAAAATATGTTTTTTTTTTGTTATTTTTTCATCTGTAAAGCAACCGTAAACTTAATGTTTAGGAATGTGCTGAAATGCTTTTTTTATCAGTGGCCTAGCACCAAACAAGAATAATATATACTGCACTATCTAATTTTATTTACCTATTAATTATTTATACGAATTAATCCACTTTAATTATTGCTTGGGAAACAGTTTCTTAGTTTAAAAATGTAACAAAATATAAAATATTTTTAAATTTAATTTTGCTGCAAACCAAATAAATATAATAATTTAATTTTATTCCCTGTAACATTTCAGGGCCCTAATTGTTTATACATTTTAAACTTAATTCCTGGCCCACAAAATTCATTTTTCTAGTAAACAAACGTAATAGCGACTTTCGCAAAAAAAAGCTTTAAAAAAATAGTTCAAAAAACAACTTTGTGCAGCAATACTTAAGGTGAAATTTAAATCTTTATAATTATTGAATACAACACTGGATTACTATGTACTGAACGACCTATACTTTATTATATACTATTATATATATTGTTCTGCTCATACTCCAAAATATTATGTTCTAATTAAATGGTTTAGGCTCACACTTCAAAAGATGGACAAAATTGATCTTCATGAAGAATTTATTGTAGGCATTCTTACCAGCATACCAACCTGAGCTGTATTTCGCAATTTCAAGGTTGGTTCTGTACTAAAATTTTGATAAGCACTACATGCATCCATACTAATATTATAAATGCGAAAGTAACTCTTATCTGTCTCGCTTTCACGCTAAAACTATTGAACCAATTTCAAAGAAATTTGGTACAGATATAGGTCATAGCCTGAGAACGGACATAGGATAGTTTTTATTTCAAAAATCCCACGGGAACGGTAACCACGCGTGTTAGTTTTAAATGTTTAGTGACCTCATCCAGACAAATACGGTATACTTTTGGTACAGTCTCAAATAGTATTATTTTTTGTCCTAATGTGAGCAGCAACCATTTATATCTAAGTACAATAACACACTTTAAAACAAGTCAATGAATTAAGTATTCATGAGTTTTTACACAACAATAATATTAACTCTCGTCCTTTTAAAGCTACAAATACATAGAATAAGCAATGTAAATGTATTGAACACACCCTCAAGGTAATTTATTGGTGATCCTGCTTATCTAGTATTTGCAGCTTTATTATCTATATTTTAAGGTGCATTTCTTTTGTTAAAATTATTTTTAGACATTTCTAGAAAACTAGACACGAAGCAATACATTTTATCTATAACATGACCTTGTCATGACGAAATAAAATAGAAACAATTTAAAATTGGAATATATATTTTACTTCTAGTTATCCTAAAAATGTCTGGCATTTCACAAATAGGAGTTTGAAGCCTAAAACTGATTAGGTTGTTATAACAAGAGTAGAACGGATATAAATAAATACAAGTGCTTATTTATAATACAAAATATTTCTTAATATATCAATCTAATCACTAGGCTGAGTACATGGTTGTAACTTGGCAACATTCAGAAAGAATTTTTTTTTTACTATAAATGCTGCATTTCGTGTAAAAACTAAAAAGTCTTTAAATCAAAATGGTGGCAAGTTAGGACTATAGTTGCAAAACTTCTGAAAAATTCGAAATAATTCCGGAATACTTCTGGGAAAGTTTCTTTAAATCAGAATTATTCAAAATTAATTTAAATTTAGAATTTGTATTTTTTTGCAAAATATTTTTATATTTTTTTAAATATCGAATGGAATTTTGCATCGACCGTCGATCGCCGCCGCCTGACCGTGTGCACGAAGGCGATGGCGGTGCGGGGAGCGGTAAGAGGGGAGATGCTCCCCCCCCGGAGAAGTTTTCAGAAAGATTCATACCCCGCAATCGAAAGTTTCCGCGGAATGTTTCGCCCGAATTATTCAATAAGAATAAACGTGTTTATTTTTTGTGTGGTGGGTGAATTAATTATTTTTCAGTGGCGCATAAGTTAGTAAAATATAAATGTTTATTTTATTATAAATCTGATCGATTAAGTATATTTGTTAATATTTTTATAAAAAAATAAAAATCCCTTTTACAACAGGATTTTTATTTTTATGTTTTTATGTAGGTTATATCGAAGTCGAATGCTATTTATCAAAATGTTAGTTGTGGAATAAAAAACCAGGCCGAGCATATTTGATTTGTTTTTTGAAAAAGGGTTACCTATGTTTTTGGTTAGTTTGTATATAGCTCTGCTGTTCGCATCGCTAAGTATTCGCGAGTCACATAGATAGGTTTTACTAAATAAAGGAAAACCTAATAAATAAACTCAAAAACTATTGTCTCGCTTTCAGAAATTCTTTCACTATTGGAAAGCTACTACTAATATTATAATGCGGAGGAGTTTGTTTGTTTAAACGCGCTAATCTCAGGAACTACTGATCCGATTAGAGAAATTCTTTGTTTTTTAAAGTCCATTTACAGAGGAAGGTATTAGGCTATATAACATTACGCTGCGGCTGCGACCAATAGGAGCGAAGCGTCAGTGAGAAATGTTGCAAAAACGGGGAAAATTATTCACATTTGAGGACTTTTGTTGCGTGCGCTGCATAAACGGTTTACGGGGGGCTAAGAAGTAACCAAAGGAAATTAAACGCGGATAAAACCGCGGGGGACAGCTAGTAGGCTATATTCCCTATGAACCCATTAGAGGTAACTGCTGTACCTACTCGATTGAGTACAGCATTATTCCGAAGTGTAAATGACAGATCTTGTAAATTTTAGGTGATACACCTTATTATTTTACTTCATTACGCTGTACTCAATCGAGTACAGTGGCTTTTAATGGATTAATACAATTTCACCGGGGTTTTTTTTGGCAGTTGAAATATTCCCAAAGTTTCAGAATATTTCGGAATACTTCCGAAGTATTCGACGGGAATGTTTCGGAATTTTTCCCGCCAGCATCTATAGTTAGGACCATGTTTACTTTAATCTTGTTTACATTAAGTATTTGAACACAAAGAATTAAACTTGTTTGTTTTAAAATGATCATGGAATGTATTGATAGTACAAGTGTGCAATTTTACGTCGTTGTGAAATTGAAAAGAATAACATATTGATTAAATAATAATCTATGACTTGAATATCTTATTTAAAAAATTCTCGTGCCACAATGTTAGTTACTTTACTCCTCCAAAACGGCTTTACCGATTTTCACCAAATTTTATATGCATATTCAGTTGGTCTGAGAATCGCCTACTATCTATTTTTCATACCCCTAAGTGATAAGAGTTGTTCACCCTTAACATTTTTAACGCGGGTGAAACCGCGGGAGGCAGCTAGTTGAAGCATAAAAGGTAGGAGAAATAAGAATCAGAACTTTATAAGTAACAAGTCTTCATTTCATTAAGTTGACTCTCAATGACCTTACGAAGTGCAACATTATTTTATGTTGCCATTCAAAAAAAGTAGGTTGCCCATAATGTTACCTTATCAAAATAAAGATTACATTATCACTACCAAAAGTCATTGATGTATTTACAAATTAAATGTCTGCGTTTAAATGGGTAATGTAAACAAGTATTCAACAAAGTTATCAAGGTAGATAGATAAACAGAATTTTCTTGCGTAATATTATTTTTAGATATGGTATCACCTTTTGATATTGACAGGTTTGATGTTGTTGTTTGATATTATAGAAGATAATGATGAATTGATAATGACTAATTACAGTAAAAATGTGCTTTTTATTCACATTTACTCGCTTTTGAGTAATAATAGTCGGAATGTTTTCTTATAGTATTAAAGCAAGTATGGATATGCACATAATGTATTGTATAACTTTTTACATAGGCTTAAGAAGGAACCAATGGGCCCTTATGAAATATCTGTAATGCCCTTATGACATATCCATATTTGCTTGAAATTTATCGCCCAATTTAAACAAATGGAAAAAATTTCAAAAGAAATGTTTCAAACAACCCATCACAGACCATGGGTGCCTAAGTGTAGACAAATGGATTCTATTACATTATCATTGAATGGATATATAAAAGAAAACAAGCCCTAATTAGGCCCTAACAAGGTTTCAGGCAATATCATGTTGACTTTTCCTAGCATGATGGTATTGGATAGCCATTTCAAGTTGCACCATCTTAAGGCAATACGTGAATAACATTTTAGTTAAGGATAGCGTTAATTAACAGGAACTACAAAATCTTCCTACAATAACAATCAATAATAAACCAAGAGTTTAATGAGATAATATCTTCTGTAAATCTACCTAACATCCTTAATATCTTCACGTGATATGTGGCCTACTTCCTGGGCTGTTGGATATTCGTAGGCGGCTTAAAATTGATGTGTGCTGGTGGCTTCGGACTGTGGGCCACCTGCGCAGCTTCCGGAGTAAAGTCTGCGTTACCTCGGTTTGGCGCTCCGGAGATTGAGACAGGGTTAGAAGGCACGGGTGAAGGACCAGATAGACCAGTTAGGTCTTCATTGGCGGGATCCTTGCTGCTGTCTTTCGCATGAGGGGTCTTGTGTTGCGTGATTCTCATGCCACCGGCCTTTACTGTAATTCAATATGGGTTTTATGTAGTTTGAAAATGTTTATTTTTTATCATGGTGTGAAAATTAGATTTGTTATGCTATTGCTTCAGGTGTGGCAAAGTTGAGTCCGAATTTTTAGTTTCTGATTAGATAAGATTGCTTAGCATTAAGTAATATTGTTTAAAACTAAAGATTACAGAAGTAGAATGAATTGTACACAGTCAATAAAAACTAATAAGAATCTTGTTTGAAGTCATTGAACATTTTATAATAGGAAAAAATGGCATATATGCATATACTTCAGTTTTTTATTCAGATTTTATATGGATATAACGTACTTATTGACAAAAAGTAAGTAACAGGGCGATTATATATAATTTTGCTGAGTTGCTGACCGCTTGCGACCTTGAAGGTTACTCTTTGTTGAACAACACGCGATTCAAACATAGAACATGCCATGACGTCATATAAAAATTCAAGGCCTTTAAGGATTTGATAGTATGGCGGTTTATAAATATTTCAACTTGTTTACATCAAACTTCCATTTAATTTCCTATCACTGCGAATATTTATGTTTAATTCGTCATTTAATCGTAGCGACGCATTTATGCCGCCATACCATCTTTGGTTACGAAGGATGAAACTATTTTTTAACGCTTGAATACATAAACAAAGGTATTGGAAAAGTTTGTGTTTATACCTGCCGGGGGATGTCCAGCCTTAAGCTGAGAAGTCTCTTCAGTTGACGACATGATGGGAATAGAAATATTTGGTTGTTGATAATAAAAAGCCAACGTCGCACAATAGAGTTTTATGTAAATAATGTACTTCGTATTCTTATCCGACGTGTACGACGATTCGATGACACGGCAGGCAACGATACCGATGGGCGATGGCGAATTGTCAAAATTTTAGTGATGTGCTCAACTTAACTTGCTACAAAACAGTTTTAGTCGATTATCTACTTAATATTACATCGTTTTATCCGGTTCAAAAATTATAGAAGTAAAGATAATAAAAAAAGAGTGGAAAGAAAGTCCTGAAATAAAATTAATTTAATTGTTAAGATGGATTATTTACTTATACAGTTTTGATTCTTTTTTACGTTAAAGAAATGTACCCTATTTCTTTAACGTAAAAAAGAATCAAAACTGTATTCACTGATTTCTGGCTGTGCATACCTGAACCAGGAATCCAACAACCTTTAATAAAAAAGAATATCACTTATACCGAGTAACGAGTGAACAGAAAACGAGAAAAAATAATAATTTAACGAGTAAAAAAGTTCTGCTTTGACGATCAAAAGTAATTTTCTGAAACTAAAAAACAATCGTATGAGAAAGACGTGGTTTTAATTAACATAATATTTTCTGTTTTAAACAAACTGTTTTCTAATTTTTGTTTCTGTTTTAAGTACCAATTTGACTTGTTTTTTTTTTTTTTTTCATCCGTATTTGCGGAATGTTTATAATAGTTACCGTGACCTTAGAACATAAAGGGCAATCGAAGGAACATGAGTGGGTTTTAGTCAGTAAGAGTCTGACACGCCCTCCCGTCGCACCCAGGACTGGAGCAGTCATTGGATGATTTCCCACTCACCAAAAAAAAAAACTTTTTCAATTCATATGTACTTTCTAAAGTTTATCTTAGATATCACAGACATCGGTGAAGGAAAACATCGTGTTGAAACCTGGACTTGTAGTAAATATAAGTCCGAAATCGCCAACCTGCCTTGAGCAAGCGTGGTGATTAATGCTCGTACCTTCTCTGTATGGGAAGAGGCCTTTGCCCTGCAGTGGGACAGTTATAGGCAATATTATTATTATTAATTTTAACCAATTTTTCAATAATTATTTCTATATTTTAACGCGAAATGCTAAACTACATTTTAAGTTTTAGTCGTTAAGAAACTAAAACATATATGAGTTTTGGTCCGTCCCTATTATTCACACCATATTTTTATCGTTTAGCGTCGATAGATGGCGTTGTTTCTGTTGTGTTCTGGGTTGTGTTTTACATCGTAAAGCCTCTACTACACAGGTGCGTTATTATCAGTTGAGTGATAATATCGCAGCGCAGCAGTTTGTATTATAACTTTGTGGCCATTGTAATTTAATAGATAATGTATCATAAACGTCATCTCCCTAGTCTTTTCCCAACTATGTTGGGGTTGGCTTGCAGCCTAACCCTATTCAGCACCAGCAATAACTGAGCTCCACGATATATACCTCTTGGTTATACTGGACAGACTTTCTTGCTTAACCCGTAACGACTGTTACTTTAGAAAGTACAAATGAAACGAAAAAGTCACATTAGTACTTGCCCGGATTTGAACCCACAACCTCATACACGAGAGGCGGGCGCTTTTTGCGCTACGTGGTTACAGTTCTAACTTAACCAAACCTAACACAATTTGGTGATCATTCACCTACTATTTTTTGGTGATCATTTACTATTTTTGGTACACAAGAAAATTATTTTGGTGAGCGTTTAATTTGTTCCCACTTTAAACTCCTGATACTCCTGTAAAAAAAAACAAATTACTTGCTCTGACAAAGGCTTGTGTACCACAAGAACATTATTTTGGTGAGCGTTTAATTTGTTCCCACTTTAAACTCCTGATACTCCTGTAAAAAAAAACAAATTATTTGCTCTGACAAAGGCAACCCCAAATGTAACTTTTTATTTATTTATTTATTTATTAAAAAAGGTACACCAACAGCTTCTGTATATAACTTTTGAATGGACTAAAACACAAATCTCTAATTTATAAGTATTAGGTAATAAAAAAATGAAACTCAATAGACGAATTTATTTCCAAGCCTTTATTCTGAACCGTCTCTGCGGCACCACGACGTCGCCGTCGTCCCTGCCAGGTCGCAACATGTCCTTCTGCAGTTCCACTATCATACGTAGCATGAAGTTCAGCACTTGGCTGCTGGTGCCGTCTCGCAGTCTTTGGAAGTCCTGGCGAAGAAGAAGAATTGATTAAAGGATTGTGGGCAAACGTTCTGTTTTTATTTAAAGGACATACCCGTCTTAGGCCGTTTTGTGGGCCATGAGAGTTTGATACGGATAGATTATTTGCTGCCGAAATTAAATCACTATACGAGTATACTCTACTTAGTGCATAGTATAAAACCAAGTCGCTTTCCGCTCTCTGCCCGTCCCTACGTATGCTTAACTTTTTTTTTTGAGAAGTGGGAAATTTTCTAATGTCTTCTCCCGTCCTGGGAAGGGCGGGAGGGCGTGTCAGGCTTTTACTGACTAAAACCCACTTATGTTCCTTCGGTTGCCCTTTATGTTCCGGGGTCACGGTAACTATTATAACCATTCCGAAGCCCCGGCCCATTCCGCAACCCGCACGTATGCTTAACTTTTGAAATACATATTTGAAAGCATAATTATTACACTACAGAAAAGCCTGGATTTTCAAAGATTTGTAACCCGAGTGAAGCTGGGGCGGGTTGCTAGTGAGTTTCAATATTATAAGTAACTAGCTTTTGCCCGCGACTTCGTCCGCGCCGTGGATTAATAGCTCCCGTACCCGGGGGATTTCCGGAATGAAAAATATCCTATGTCCTTTCTCGGGTCCCAGACTATATCAGTACCAAATATCATTCAAATCGGTTCAGTGGTTTAGACGTTAAGAAGCGACAGACAGACAGAGTTACTTTCGCATTTATAATATTAGTACGGATACAAGTAATCAGTCAGTAGCTATAGTTTACAATCTCGCGTGATAGATTACACTGTAATCACAATTTATAATACAGCGAAAATCAGATTCGGACTTGAACAATTTGTTATTTTATAGCCTCATGTCACAAAAACCTATTTTCCTCCTCGTAAAATAGAAAAAAAGCCTTACAAACGAATATATCGGCCATTCGGGACACCTGTGACAATAGAGGCCCTGGATCTGGGCCCCGTTTACCCGTTATGCTAAAGACGATACCGATGGTCTCGGCGACTAATCTCAATGGACACTAGTAGCTACGCAAGTAATGTTATAGGATACGAGTATTTGTGCAATGTTAAAGTGGACGGCAATCGGACACGGCCGAGACAGATCAGGTGCAAGGCCAACGGCCTTAAGTGCTCTGTGGAGCACGGGGTGTGACTGGGCGAGGTCTTTGGTCTTTTCGCTGGTCGTGAGGATCGTCCACTTTGATGGTTTCATACAAGGGGTTACCGTGGCCCCGAAACATAAATGGCAACCGAAGGAACTTGAATGAGTGGGTTTTAGTCAGTAAAAGTCTGACACGCCCTACCGCCCCGCTCAGGGCGGAAAAAGTCAATTGATGGTCCACAATTGGGTTATAAACTTATCAGTTATAAACCTGGTAAGAAGGTGACGCGACTCACTCTAAAAAACGCTTGCTATATCGTGTCGGAATAAGTTTGACGCCGATCCTTAAAAGTGTTCACCATTTTTGGTATAATGTTTTGCTGACCTTGTTGATGGTTCGCTGAATATGACTCAGCCGAATCATCAAGAAAGTTCAACGAACCTTGCGTGTTGGAAGACATCGTCCGTTGACGCTGACAGTCTGGTGCGTGAGGGAAGCGAGCAGTCGCTTCAGGATGTCCACCTTCTTATTGGCTGAGAGCGGGCGGAGCCGCGTCACGAAGCGTAGGAGGTACTCTAGGAGCATTATGTCTTCCTGGAAGAGAATAGAGGTTAAGTAATGGAAGGTAAGTGTAAAACTGTATTGTAAACTACCCTGTCTGTCTGTCCTGTCAGTGCCTTAGACTGCGCTCACGTGGCGCCAAATCCAAATCCATAAAACAGTACTGTGCAATCTTTATCCTCAATGTTAATTTTGTAATGTGGCACACGGGTGACAAAAAATCGTTGAACCCGGAGCTTTATTCTTACCATTCTGTGGTAACATCGATATCCTCGAACATCTGAACTATATCTAACTGACTTCCTTTATCGCACAATCAGAGTTTGAAGCGAAATTTGAATAATTATAAAAATCCAAATCACACCGTCGGTCGGTCTTCTAGCCCACCATATACAAAATCCGTCTGGTCGGAGGAACCTCTCTTGGAGCTAGAATTCATTTATATGACTGTTTTCATTGGACGACCAGGAACTTTACATCGTACCTCTAAAACCATTTAAATAAGGGGTTCCTTCAGTCTCTATCGCTTTCTGTTAACTTTTCGTTTTATAATAAATAGATATGTAAGATTTCACTCACGAACGTCAAAGCCAATACACATGACTCCACATTGTACGCCCTCCCGACAATGAGAGACAGGTCCTCTCTGTCAAGCACCGGCTGCTTCAGACCTTCTAGCCACTCGAACAGTAGCCCAGTCAGAATCGTAGGGTCTGTCTGTAAATAGGAAAGAAAACTTTTTACAAAAAAGAAACTTCAGCCTAAAAAGGAAAAAGTAATTTTAATTTTGGACGTCATGGTCACAAATTCATTCTTCTCTGTTAAGTTGGGGTGTAAGTGGCCCTACCATCACCTCCAGGGTCAAAGCCAACCTCACCTGCACGTGGTACACCCTGCTGATTCACTGACGAGGCTCTGACGGACCAGGTCTTTTCACAAGGAGGAGACCATCGCAGTCATATTGCATATATTTTTTATCATATATTTCTTCGTTTGTGATTGTAAAATAAACATGGTCGTGGCAGAATTGTGGTGTGTTTTCCGCAAATGCCATTAATAAAGAGTTGAAGTTGAAGTTGAAGTTCTCTGTTAAGTTTTAAAACTTATAGACAAACTCTTTTTTTAGTAGTCGGTTAAATTAAGACGTCTATCCTACTACTGGCTTATTATAGCGTAAACCCGCGGTTTCGCTACAGCTCTGCCCCCATGGGGCGCAGCGTGATGTTATCTCTAATGACAATTATAATCAAAAAGACTTTTCTCCAAATCGACATCTAGTGAATCGCGCCTCGAAATGCTCGTAAAGCCGTTGTTCCCAGGTTTGTCATATTCGAATTAAAATCCACTGATAGTGAACCGGCTGTTGAAACTAGTTAAATGCATACCTCAACATTAATTCTGTCGAAAGCCTCTCTCTGTTGGTTGATGTCATTGCGTAATGTCTTTAAATACTTCTGTCTTTCATCTGGAAGACTGTGGTGGTCTACTGTGAATGCCTGCAAAATTAAAACAAGTTGATTCACCTCTAACAAATTAAACTAACCACTAACCACAGATAAATATTAAATAAATATATTGGGACGCACAGACAGCCAACCCAAACTAAGCAAACAATCATGCAAATGATAGATTTATCTGCGTGGGAATCGCTCCACGACGTCCGGCTTAGCAGTCGGGGACACTGACTACTAGGCCTACAGATCAAAGTCACAGTATTTATTTCTAATAAACCATGTCAAATGAACTTTAGAACGATATTTAGAAGACCGAAAAAAATTGGATGTTGTTGCCCATTCAAAAAAGTTGTTTCGTATGGAGAAGAATGGGCAAAAAATTCCATACTATTCTTTTAAAATAATATAATTTGTACATCGTCAGAATACGTGTATGAAATCATACACGTATTAATTATTTTGACGATGATGATTTCTCAAAAGAAAAAAAAATATAATTAACGCACTACTGTCAAACTACGATGGCAAAATAGGAGAATAGGTAGTTAAAACCAATTACACGCTAAGAATATTTATTTCGGCCTTAGCTCAAAATATTCATCAGATGCTACCTCATAGATCTGTACTGCAGGTATGCTGCCGTTATTGGCAGTTCCTGTGATCTTGCTGACCGACTCCAAGTTTCGTTCGATGTCCTCCTCAACGGGATCTCGCCATTCCACCATTGGCAGTGTAGTTACAGGGCCTACAATACAAAAAATCGAAATATTTGTAAATAAAGTCCTGGTACACCAAAAAGTCTGCGGAGTGAAAAATCGGCGGACTTTGAGCATGCTTGAAATTCTTAGTCCGCGGTATAAAAACCGCCGCAAAAGGCTTTTTGGAAATACCAACTCTAAAGGGGTAAAATAGCACTGCAGCAACGCTCCCCTGGAGGACACGGTGGAGCATACGGTGGTGTGCCCCGCTTGGGCGAACCATCGCCGTGTCCTCGCAGAGGCAATCGGCGGCGGTGACCTCTCGCGCCCGGCGCTGATTCAGACCATACTCCGGGGCGAGACTGAATGGGAAGCCGTCTCCTCCTTTTGCGGAGCAGTCATCCGCAGTCAAGGAGGCGGCGTCGCGCGTATGGCAGCGTCAAGCCTTAAAACGCCCCGGACTCAGGGGGGGACCCAGGCGTAGACGTCGGGAGTCGTAAGACGACAACCGGCCACCGTAGGCGCGGGTCTGCGGACGGTGAGTGATGGGTAGCTCGCCACCCGGCTAGGACCAGTCCTACGTCAACGGCGCGTTTTGTTCCACGCACGCCTCAAAGAGCAGCACGAGAAGGGGCCCAATAGGGCCAATGCCTGCCGGGGTTGCGGAATAGTTATAATAGTTACCGTGACCCCGGAACATAAAGGGCAACTGAAAGAACATGAGTGGGTTTTAGTCAGTAAAAATCTGACACGAAGAACGGGAGAAGTCATTTGATGGTTTCCCACTTACAAAAAAAAAAAGGGGTAAAATAGCGGTGTCAATATTCACGCGGGTGAAACCGCGACCGAAAGCAAATGTGTAATTACCAAATTCAGAAGCCGCTTCCTCAGGAGTGGTGGGATCAGGCGGCTTGCTCTTCCTTAGCTTGTACACCATGAAGGACTTGTAGAAGGGTTTGTTCTTGACGCGAAAGTCCAGCCCAACGCTCTGGTGGCAGCCGCAAAGCTTCAGCAGTCGTTCGCAGAGGCAGTACACTATCTAAAGAGAAGAAAGATGTTGGTGAGACGTGATATTGGGATGTACCTAGTCATTCGGGCGGAAGCGACGCCTGGGTGTCACCACTGCAGTAACGGTCGCCTGGAGGACACGGTCGAACACACGGTGGAGGTGTGCCGCGCATGGGCGGACCATCGACGTGTCCTCGTAGAGGCGATCGGCGGCGGTGACCTCTCGCGCCCGGCGCTGGTTCAGGCCATGCTTCGGGGCGAGACGGAATGGGATGCCGTCGCCTCCTTCTGCGAAGCAGTTATGCTAGTGAAGGAAGCGGCGGCGCGCGAGAGGCAACGACGAGCCTCTCGCCCCGGACTAACACCCAGGCGAAGACGTCGAGAGTCGCAAGACGACTACCGGCCACCGTAGGCGCGGTTCTGCGGATGGCGAGCTATGGGTAGCTCGCCGCCCGGCTAGGACCAGGACCGCGTAGACGGCGCGTTTTGTTCCACGCGCGCCTCAAAGAGAAGGAGTCAGCACAGGGAGGGGCCCAACAGGGCCAACGCCTGCCGGGGTTGCGGAATGTTTATAATAGTTACTGTGACCCTGGAACATAAAGGGCAATCGAAGGAACATGAGTGGGTTTTAGTCAGTAAGAGTCTGACACGCCCTCCCGTCGCACCCAGGACGGGAGAAGTCATTTGATGATTTCCCACTCACCAAAAAAAAAAAAAAAAAAATGTACCTAGTCATTATTATCTCCTTTCAATGCCTTTTATGGCCTAATGTGTGTAAACGCAGCCATTGGCGTAATAATAGCCTGTCAAGAAGGGTAAAATGCCATATACGTCATAGGATAGAAGGTGGTCCCAGCTCAACTAAATTACCTTTTTGTTTTGTGTACCCTGGGGGATCTAGACTGATCCTAATAATGGCGCTCCTCATTTAGATGAATACCAGTGTTTTATAAGAAGCGACTGCTATTAGATTCCTCTTGGCACGGTTCCTCTTGGCAAGACTAATTTTAATAGTTTTTTATTTTGGTTGTCAGGCTGATGACGGACCGGGGTTGCGGAATAGTTCTAATAGTTACCGCGGCCCCGGAACATAAAGAGCCACCAAAGGAACAAGGGTGGGTTTCAGTAAAAGTCTGACACTCCCTCCCGCCCCGCGCCCAGGGCGGAAGAAATAATTTGATGATTACCCATTCCCAAAAAAACAATGGGCCCTGACGGAATGGTTTTAAGAGGTTTTAGAGGCACAAGAATGTGACCAACATCCAAACCTTTACTAAGAAATTCCAAATTAAAAATCCTTTAGCTGCGCGGAGTCCTATTTAAAAGTTAGCTCACCTTTGGCAGTTCTCTAAAAGCTCGCTCTTCTAGTCCGTGGAGCGTCGCTCGCTGTCGGTACAGGTGCTGTTTTAACGTAAACTCCGATGTCTTTCTATCCTTCGTCAAGTTAAGAGTTTCCCTGAAGGATAATAAAAAAATAAATTACAAATATCTTTTCTCAAACAACTCATATGCTCCGAAACTAGGCAGGCATATGAATGCCTGCCTAGTTGTCTGTTTATACAGGCAGACAAATGATATATACTTACTTATAATTTATTATAACATAACCCATCCATACTAATAGATATTATAAATGGGAAAGTGTCTGTGAGTGTGTCTGTCTGTTTGTCCGTTTTTCCCGGCAAAGCGGGGGGACGAGTTGACGTGATTTTTTAAGTGGAGATATTAGAGAAGGGATAGAGAGTGATATAGGCTACTTTTTGTCTTTTTCTAACGCGAGCGAAGCGGCGGGCAAAAGCTAGTCCACTAATATTATAAATGCGAAAGTAACTCTGTCTGTCTGTCTGTCTCTTCTTCACGCCTAAACCGCTGAACCGATTTGAATGAAATTTGGTACAGATCTAGTCTGGGACCCGAGAAAGGACATAGGAAGGTTTTCATCCCGGAAATCCTCCGTGAACGGGAAGTATTATTCCACGCGGATGAAGTCGTGAGCAAAAGCTAGTTATAAATAAATTACAACCAGACTCAAAATAAACAATCATGTTCATCACACAAACGTTTGTCCTAGGTGTGAATCGAACCCGTTGCGAGTTCGATTGCCACTTAGGACATTCCCGGCGTAGGCCGAGTTGTGGTGGTGCCCGCGATTTCACGATCTGAGTTATGTTAAGTCTTGTGTTACTGCTTCGCTTTCATAGGACATATCGTGATGTTATATGGTTATGGTTATGGTCAAATCGTGCGAGGTCCATCCTCGCACGATTTGACCCATAACCAAATGCCTTATTTCTTAATAATTATTTGAATTTCAGGAGACGCTTGTGAATTTAACTGTGCAACTAATGTAAAAGGTAATGTTATGTGATTATGTCAACTACTTGTAAATAAGTATCCTAAGTACATATAAAATTAAATTACGTAAGTGTTGAAAATCTATAGTTTGAAGTTACAAAGTGATACAAAGTGCAGTTGCAAGCCAACGACAATGACGACGATTTACGAACATATACTAATTTAAGTGCCGCCATTTAGAGAAGCTATAAGACAGTTATTACATTAATCTGTTTTATCCGTAGATATCCGTGTATTACTCGTTAGTATAATGATAGAGTCGATCACATCCTAGTGACTGCAATTATAGGTACCGATGTTATTCTAGTTATCATAAATGACCGTAGTAATTGAATAATAGAATGTCACTGTCCACGCCTAGACGTAGCGATGACGGAGTGTCATCAGTAATTCCCTACTAGACGAACGAGGCGAGGCGAACAAGGGGCACCGCGCGGGGAAGCGGGAGTAGAGTCGCATTCCAGCGAAGTGCACGGATAAGTGGCAATCCCTAATCAAAGCCCCCTGAGGGAAAATGGGAATCGAAAAAAAATGACCCAAAAGCGCGCTTTGAAGAAACTTTATCAGTTAGTCTATGCCTACTGAGGGTTTTTGTGTTTAATTTAGGTAATGCGCAGTTGAAACATTATGAAAATTACCAAAATGATAAAATTCTTTCTTCTAAACTTCCTTCTTTTTTCCTTCCATAAGAACCAAGTATTTGAAAACTCTGTGCAGCTCTTAAATGGGTAAATCCACGTGAATGCGTATGATAATTTCGGGGGCGAGATTTCATCATCATCTCCCTAGCCTTTTTCCCAATTTTATTGGGGTCGGATTCCAGCCTAACCGGATTCATCTGGTTACCATAGTTTTACGTGAAGCGACTGCCTGTCAGGCCTCCACAACCCAGTAACTGGGCGACAGGATACCCTTGGTTACACTAGTCAGACTTTCTGGCTTCCGACTACACGTAACGATTGTTAAAGTTCTACGAATGACAACCCGGACCAACGGCTTTACGTGCTTATCTGAGGCACGGGATGTCAGTGATGTCCACAAAATGCATGCACATGGGGGCGAGATTAATTAGCTTTAATTTCTATATGTACTGATGTCCGCACAATAAAAGAAAAATACAAAAAATGCTAACTTTTCAGCACGAAGCCACTTACTTGGAACTGAACACAATAGTCTGCGGCAACATGTAGTGCTCAAACTGCTGGACGCAGAGGATCTGACCAGACGTCTGCACCGACTTGGGTCTCTTCTTGCGGACCAGGCGGATGGCGTCGTTGGCCCTGATGCGCAGGGAGTACACCAGGTAGCATGCTATCAGCACCCCTGTGCGGCCTAGACCTGGAAATAAAGTTAAATTAGAGTCCTGAGGAGCTGATATTCTACGCCTTTTTGGTGCTGATTCCCTCGTTCACAAACTAAATTCAATTTAAATTCAAAGCATTTTTATCTTTTAATTTCATTAAGAAAAGGACAGAAGTTAAAATATATGTTTAGTCCTGTCGAAGACTCCTTAGATAATTCAGACTTGATTAACCCGTTACCTATTTACAAAATGAACATCATTTTTATTTTTACCATGGAGAGACCACGAAAAAATGAACGGAGTCGTTACGAGTGATCGGAAAATGAGCAAATGAGGTTCTGAAGGCCTGACAGACACTGGTATTTAGCTGCATTCAGACTGGAAGCTGAACTTAACATAGTTAGGAAAAGACTTGGTAGATGAAGATGAAGCATATAGCTGCTATCTTCCCATATTGTAATCAGTTTTGTGATTTAGCTGTGAAAGTGAATACACTTTTACATTTTTAACTAGCTTTTGCTTGACCTTGAATGTGGAACTTCCAGCCACTACTTTACCCCTGTAGGAATTAATTTCGTAAAACGGACAACGTATTCAACGTATTGAGTTGTCTTGCAAAGACTGATGATGGCCTCTGTATAATATAAGCAATGGAACTTTATAACGGAAAAATATATCCTAGTTGTGTTTGGGTTTGTCAGAATAATTATCACAAGCAAACTAAATAAGGAAAAAGTGGTTATATTCTGGTTACACCAAATAGGCTCACAGAGGTAAAAAATGAAGAAAAAACAGAGTGCACGAAAGGACAAGTTTAACGATACGTGGTTAGAATTTTACAAAGACAATGTGTTAGCTGTTTAATGTGTAATAGGTATTCTACAAGTATGTAGTGCATTGGTAGTTTGGTAGGATTAGCACGCGCGCGGACTTGAGGTCATAGCTCATTACAGCCACCCGGCAGCCACTCCGCACCGACTCACGGTGGGCTGAAAATCGGCTTTCATAGACTTAGGGATTTCAATTTGCAAGTGCTTGTTTTTATGCCGGATATCGCTTCTATTAGTCATTACTATGTACAAAAATGACACCCGAGTTAATTCTACCCAAAAACGAAGGAAATATAATTTTTTTACGAAAAATTTGTATGAAGCTAGTATGAAAAATCGAATTATCTCCTAAACGGCATGTTTAACCGTAATATCCTTGGAGATGGTCATAGTGCTAATTATTTATGATTTTTTGGTTGGCGATAGGACGAAAAATTTAATGCCGTTTTTTTTAAAAAAATCGTCAAAATATTTTTATTTATTTTTACATGTAAAACGATCCCTTTTAGTGTCTAAGTTAAAAAGTTCGATATGTTATTAACCCAAATATTAAGAACACACGAAACAAGAAAAAGAAAATAAAAAAATTGCTGTTTTTGACACATTTATATTAATTTAAATAAAAAAAGATTTATATTGAAGTAACATTATGAAGTTATATTTTATACAAAATAAGTTAATTTAAGGAATTAATACTAAGCATTCGTAAAATAAAGTAAAATAAATAAAAAAAATAAAACATATCATTAAATATTACAAAAAAACCCAAACACACTCAAATACAAATTTACAAATATGTACATATATATCTTTTTTACAAATTTTCCTTATCACTCTCGTTGTCAGACTCCAATTCTGAGTCAGCATCCAGATTGGATATATCCAAAAATTCGAACTCAGTTTCCTGAAATTGAATTAAGTCGAGAGTTTCAGCAAGAAAGCTCTGCTTTTTCTTGGCATCTAACTTAGGCCTTTGTGCACTTAGCAAAGGGTCCGAAGAAACAACAAGCATATTTAAAATGTCTTGATTGGAATCCTGCCTGCTTCTTTTCCGCGAATGATGTTCTCGAAACCTCCTAAAATCTTTGTTTCGAGACTCTGAGGCTTCTTCCGAGAGAGTCCCAATCGGCACAATATTATTTTTCTCGATTATGTCAGCCCCATGGATTAGTAACTTATGAACGGTTGACGACATGTAGAACCAGTCGTATAGTAATACGTACTTTTCTGCTGTTTTGCGAGCATAATCTCTAAATTTTATTATATCGATCTGCTCTCCAGATGTAATTGCTTGTAAAATTACAGCAAATCTTTTGATGAGGTCTTCATCCAAACCGGTTATAGCTGCGGTTTTATTAGAAAACTCAAAGAATTTTCTTGCAGTATTCCCGTCATTGGTGGTTCCCGAGCCTTGTTTTACTATATCAATCAACAGATTGAGCTCATCTTTGAATTTATTTTGAATTATTTTCTTTCTTGTCTGTAGCATTTCTTTGTGCTCATCACTTCTCGCTGCCCACCGTTTGAAGTCCAGTTTGTATGCAATGTGTAACAGACATTCCATACAATTTATACGGGCGTGTAGGGATGACAAGCCAAACTCATACAGGTCCGAACACACAATTTTTGATGTTACAGCATCTAAGCGGTTCATTTCTGTAGGCTTTGCTAAGCACAGGTAGCACGATGCATTTGATCTAGCTTCAGAAAGGTAAGTACAGACTTTAGCGTCGATCATCGTCATCATTAGTTGATGAGTCACCCTATTATTATTATTGCACTCTGTGGGGATAAGGGCCTCAATTTCTTCATCCATTTGTTTTTTCAGCCCAAGGACAACTGCTTCACTCTCCTTTACAAAAGTAAACTGAACTGGACGACAATACAAAACTGAGCATGGTTTTGGGTTCGTCCATAAAATGTTGTCTCCATCTGTCAGTTTTAGTGGCACCAAGGAGGTCATGAAAATGCTTGAATCATCTTCCTCACCCTCAATTTTCTGCTTGTATCGGCTTTGGTTAGAAGCACCGTCAAATCCCCACTTGGATATCAGCTTCAACTGCTTGTTATGCTCTTCGTTAGAAAGGCTTTGAAGGATTCTTGTAACCGTGATATCAAGTAAAGCTCGAAGTGTAATCCTAGCCGATGAATCAGTAACTGTCACTGATTGCTTCGGAGGGTAGCAATCAAGCTTAGTTTGTTGCACTTTATAGTAAGACTAGCTTTTGCCCGCGACTTCGTCCGCGTGGAATAATGAAAAAAAATTGGTTTAGTAGTTTAGGCGTGTAAAAGAGACAGACAGACAGACTGGCAGAGTTACTTTCGCATTTATAATATTAGTACGAATTAACTGTGGAACTATCTTGAGCGTACAAAAAGATTATCGGGGTTGTATAAGCGTGAAAGAGCTACATTGACCATGGTAAAAGCATCCAAAACATATCCAATGGCGTTTTTATTTTTGGTGGATAGGAAATCATCAAATGACTTCTCCCGCCCCTGAAGAGGGAAGGAGAGTCAGACTTTTACTGACTAAAATCCAATAATGTCCCTTCGGTTACCCTTATATATTCCGGGGCCGCGGTAACTATTAGAAGCATCGACACGCCGTCGACACGGACCTGGTCCTAGTCGGGCGGCGAGCTACCTACCGCTCGCCTTCCGCAGGCCCACGCCTCCAGTGGCCATCATCTTGCGACTCTCGACAACTAAGCCTGGGTCTCTGTCCGGGGCGTGAAGCTTGACGCTGCCCCACGCGCCCCGCCGCTTTCGTGTCCAGCGTATCTGCTTCGCAGGAGGCGACGGCTTCCTATTCAGTCTCGCCCCGAAGCATGGCCTGAACCAGCGCCGATCGCCTCTGCAACGACACGGTGGTATGCTACACCGTGTCACGCAGGCGTCACTTCCACCCGAATCCGACATAGGAACCTCCCGAAATGTCCGTGTGCGGTGAGGACCTGTGTCGGGCGATACGTGAGAGTGTCGAGGCGTCATTCCAGCCACTCCTCAAAGAGGGATGACCAGCACTGAGTTGCGACAGTCGCAGTCTCCATGAGATCCCGCCGGAGCTCTGTGTGCCGCGTCATGTTAGGTTTTTGGTTACTGATCGGCTTTTGGTTACTATAGGACAATATTATTGTGTTATTCTGATTTAATCATCATCATCTCTCTAGCCTTTTCCCAACTATGTTGGGGTCGGCTTACAGCCGAACCGGATTCAGCTGGATACCAGTGTTTTACGTGAAGCGTCTGCCTATCAGACCTCCACAACCCAGTAACTGGGCGACGATACCCTTTGGTTCGACTGGTCAGACTTTCTGGCTTCTGAATACCCGTAACGTCAAAGTTCTACGAATGACAACCGGGGCTTAACATGCTTTCCGAGGCACGGGATGTCAGTGATGTCCAAGATAAACTATAGAAAGTACATATGAATTGAAAAAGTCACACTGGTACTTGCCCGGATTCGAACCCGTAACCTCTTACACGCGCCTATATGACGACCCAGATGTGTTATTCTGATGTATAAGCTACGAATATCTTGCAAAGCCAACGATCGGCCAATATTCTTTATTGTACACCAATAGGACAAAAACAGTAAAGGACAATACAAACAAATATGCAAGAGTACAATAGGCGGCCTTTTTTCGCTAATAAGTAGTTTCTATTACATACTATCATTTATATTGCTTGCTGCGGAGTAATATTAAAACTGTGAATATCTCCGAAGTTTTTTGAAATTATAAGTGACTTCCGCACAATGAAAATTACGCTAGGGGCATATTGCGTTTTAGTAATTTTATATTATCTCCGAAACTATATGACCAATTGACATACTGTAAATGGCAAATCTTATCTGTATGATGTCCTTGTGATACTGAAATAATTTATTGTCATAAGAATTAATATTTTGTTGCTCAAATAATCAACCAAACGTAAGTATGCCGAAAAATCATTTTGTTAACGCAATAAAAGAAGTACAAAAGATAAAATATAAAAGATAGAGATATGGTATCGCGGACTTTTTTGTAGAAATAATTAAGACAAACAAAGTTGCCATACATTGTTTTTAATTTTAAGCAACTGTTTAGGCAGCGCACGCAAATAATTCTTCTTTATGAGGTAATTTTTTCCGACTTGCTAGACACTAGTTGCGATAGCTCGGTTAATATACATGTTATAAAAATAATATAGCCTATAGCACTCAGGAATAATGTAGCTTTCTGCCAGTGAATAAATTTTTGGAATTGGTTCATTAGTTCCAGAGATTACCCCAAACATACAAACTTACAAACTTACAAATTTTACCTCTTTATAATATTAGTATAGATGGATAAATATCTTTAGCACCTTCTCGAATGGCAGCCTCACGCAACGTAATATATTGCCACTTTGAGAGTTTTAGCGAAAGAAGCAATCCAAGCGCCTTTTCTGGCGTAAATATGATTGTTTTCGCTGGTTTCTTAAGCGTTTCATTTAATTTAGCGGCTGCTTCAGGATTTTTCATCATGTATTCGATGACAGAGGCGATATCTCCATGCCCTTCTTCTTTTAAACGTGCTGCAGCTGCATATGCCAATTCACTGGAACCGTCGCCTGTGTGTTCATCAGATCTTCTCTTTTTTTGTTTACTTCCCAGGTCTTCGAATGGTTTACGGGATCTTTTCGTCATTGTTCCAATGGACGTTGATGTCGACGGTTCTGGAGAGACTGAGGGCGCTCTTGGTATCTCATCAACACTTGGTTCTTGATTAACTAAAGTTTGCACAAAACTCGGCCAATCAATATTTTCTCCCAACCAATTCTCGTACTTTCTCCTGAAATTATCAAGGAATCGGTTGGATTTCCCCCACCTTTGTAAAGCGGCTCGCGTAAATCTCCGACAAAATTCTTTGAGAACAACATAATCTTCGTCAGACAGGCAATCGCCTATGCGGGATACAACTGCACTAAACAATACTTCATGATCAAATGAAGTACTCTCACTTCGTAGAAGAACAAACAAGTCTAAATTGGTGATTAAACTTTCCATTTTAAGATTTTATAGTCGCAGATTTAGTGTTAGCAGTTACACAGTTGTGAACAAATTAAATTATAAAACAAAACTTTAGCCCTTTTATTGCAAAACGACAATAATTAGGTAACTACCCTCATTAGTTATCTCCTCATTAGCTAATGAAAATCTATAATTGTCACTAACTATTCTTAGAACTCATAGCACTGCTAATTAACAAATTAGCTTACTTATCAGGAAATGTTAAATATAATCCATTGTCGTGAGATATTGAAAATCATTAAATCACCTATTAAGACTCATTAGAAGACCTAATCAGTGTAGTTACTTAATCACTTCTTTTTGGACTCATTAGAAGACAATTGGTAATTTGGTTGTATGAAAAGTTTTAAAACTCATTTTGTGCTGATAAATATCTAGCTCAAACATAGTTGGCTACGTGTGGGTGTACTATAAACCTCTGCCAACTCCTTCGGAAATATAGGAGTGATGCTATTTTATGTTATGTGTAGTTAAAAGTCCGTGTTCTTCAACATAAACACCAAAAGGAATCGTTTCATACGTAAAAACAAATAAAAATATTTTGACGATTTTTAAAAAAAAAACGGCATTAAATTTTTCGTCCAATTGCCAACCAAAAAATCATAAATAATTAGCACTATGACCATCTCCAAGGATATTACGGTTAAACATGCCGTTTAGGAGATAATTCGATTTTTCATACTAGCTTCATACAAATTTTTCGTAAAAAAATTATATTTCCTTCGTTTTTGGGTAGAATTAACTCGGGTGTCATTTTTGTACATAGTAATGACTAATAGAAGCGATATCCGGCATAAAAACAAGCACTTGCAAATTGAAATCCCTAAGTCTATGAAAGCCGATTTTCAGCCCACCGTGCGACTCGCCTTATAACCGAGGCGATCCGGTGACGCTACGGAGTTGATATAGTAAGCGCATACCCATACAAATCCATATAAAGAATACTAGCCGCAGGAGGCGAGTCAGTGCGGAGTGACTTCTAAAAGGACGAGGTTATTAATTCGATGGAATCTTTATTTTCTTTTCGTATGTTAACTGATTAGTTGATTGCCGTATGGAACGATTTAGAATAGTAGATTGTTAACCGAGGGTCGAAAGAATCAATTCCCGAGGAATTTAGACCGAATAGGAATTAAATATTCATTAAGTCAAGTAATCAGTCGGTTTATATTATCATAAAAAAAAGCCGGTCAAGTGCGAGTTGGACTCGCGCAACGAGGGTTCCGTTAATTTTTTTTATGAAATAACTACAAATTTACGGTTTTCGGAGTTTTACCTTTACTTGTGATACATGACCTTGCTTCTTACCCAATTTCTTGAGTGTTGGTCAATAGAAAGTACCCTATAGGTTATGAATCCCTCGCAAATGTCTAAATTCAATATAAACCGCCGTATCTTTTTATTGCGTTGATTTAGAAATTTGATGATTTTTTTACTGCTTTAAGAGATAGCAGACCTGAGTATGTGATATTAATTTCAGCTTGATATCTCGACGCGTTTCTGACAAAAAGGGTCTTGATAGACGGACGAACGGGAGGACGGACGGATGTGAATTAACTTTAAAGTTACGGTTTTCGGAGTTTTCCCTTTACTTGTGCTACATGACCTTGCTTCTTGCCAAATTTCATGATTCTAGGTCAATGGGAAGTACCCTATAGGTTTTGAGTTTTGATTCCCTTGCAAATGTCTAAATATGCAATATAAACCGCCGAATCTTTTTACTGCGTGGATTTAGAACCTTGATTTTTTCACTGCTTTGAGAGATATCAGACCTAAGTATGGGAAATTAATTTCAGCTTGATATCTCGACGCGTTCCTGAGAAAAAGGTTCTTGACAGACGGATGGACAGACGGACGCCTGATGTGAACTAACTACAAATTTACGGTTTTCGGAGTTTTCCCTTTACTTGTGCTACATGACCTTGCTTCTTGCCAAATTTCATGATTCTAGGTCAATGGGAAGTACCCTATAGGTTTCGAGTTTTGATTCCCTTGAAAATGTCTAAATATGCAATATAAACCGCCGTATCTATTTATTGCGTTGATTTAGAAACTTAATTTTTTCACTGCTTTGAGAAATAGCAGACTTGAGTATGTGATATTAATTTCAGCATGATATCTCGACGCGTTCCTAAGAAAAAGGTTCTTGACAGACGGACGGACAAACGGACGCCTGATGTGAACTAACAACAAATTTACGGTTTTCGGAGTTTTTCCTTTACTTCTGCTACATGACCTTGCTCCTTGCCAAATTTCATGATTCTAGGTCAATTGGAAGTACCCTATAGGTTTTGATTTCCTTGTAAATGTCCAAATATGCAATATATACCACCGTATCTTTTTATTGCGTTTATTTAAAAACTTGATTTTTTCACTGCTTCGAGAGATAGCAGACTTGAGTATGTGATATTAATTTCAGCTTGATATCTCGACGCGTTTCTGAGAAAAAGGGTCTTGACAGACGGACGGACGGACAGACGGACAACAAAGTGATCCTATAAGGGTTCCGTTTTTACCTTTTGAGGTACGGAACCCTAAAAACTGCAATTTTGATATCATAAACAGACACATCAATTTCATTCGTTTGTTTGGTTGATCAATATTTTATTTTATTTTACAAAACTTTGGCTAGTTGCTACCGCTATCGTTGAATTCTTGGTTTTTCTCAACTTTAACATTTTTTTAACAATTACAAATAAACCTAATTCTTGACTTATTTTATATACATAGTATAATTCAAGAAATATAATCTTACATACAGACAGGGAAGCGGTGTCTGTATTCTACGTAAAGATATTATTAAGTAAATAATAAATAAATAAAATAATTAGAACATGGTTTTACGGTTGTTTTAAAACTGTATACATGCGTGCCCTTGATCTCAAGAGCCATAAAGTAGAAAATTTTATTTTTCTATAGACGATACTGTCCCACAAAGGAACACAGGCCTCCTAGGTCCTTCCAGCCCGACTCCTTTAAGCTCGGTTTCCACCGCGAGCGGAATAAACCCATTAATGACTCCGTTAAACTAGCAAGCGTAAACTGCATACTTGTAGTTAGTTTATTATGTTTACAAAAGTTACAGTACAAACTACACACTATACTACAAACTAATAAAATTAAAAAACATAACACAAAAAACCCTTGCGTCGTCATCGGAGACTCGGATCATTGCCACTTTACATAATAATAAAAGTTTAAATCAAGGGGCCTCTGAGGCTTGGCCCCTCGCACGCCTTCCAAAGATCCGGGACCCTAGGGTTCCGAGAAATTCAAACAAATCCAAAACAATAATAATAATAAATATCTTGGGACAATTCACACACGGCCATCTGATCCCAAGCTAAGTAGAGCTTGTGTTATGGTGACCAGATAACTGATACACATACTTATATAATTTTTAAATACATACATATTATAGATAAGTAACACCCAGACACAGAACAAACAATCATGCTCATCACACAAAGTTTGTCCTGGGTTGGTCCTGGGTGGGAATCGAACCCACGGCCTCTGGCTTAGCAGTCGGGGTCACTGACCACTAGACCAACAGGCCTGTCAAACAACGCCTAGCCACAGGTTAACCCAGCTCAATCAGCTAGCCACATTCTTGGACAATTCCTAAAGCAAGACTATACTTTCGTCGCTTGAGGATTACTGATAGTTAGTGAAGTAACTATTTCTAATGTTCGATATACCCCATGCAACAAGAATCAAATAAAGAAACAAATAGAGTACCTAATTAATAATATTTATTATTTGTAAAGATGAATGATGACATCTACTTAGGTCCTATATACACTTTTCACTTAACAGAAGTATTTACCAATACAATTGTAAACGCTTAGCGAATGAGTCATGTTAAATAGAAGAATAAACTAAAATAATTAGGAGGACATGCTTTGAATATTACATTGCGTTTCTGCATTGCACTTCATCGCATTAATGCACTGTTGCGTTCAAAGTGTTATATATGTTACCGGCCAAACCCGATTTCAGGACAAACCAGTTTTGCCTAGGCTAAACTAGTTCTTCCTCGCCTCGACTCAGGGCACCCCGACTCGGACAGGTTAGGTTAGAAGGCTAAGGCAGGAGCTCCGCTCCGCTTCGCTTCCGCCTTAGCCTTCGTGGTTATTTTTTTTTAACCCCCTAGAAATAGGAGCCCCGCGCAACGTGGCTACGTCGACCTATCTTAGACTAGTTTAGCCTAGGCAAAACTAGTTGGTCCTGACATCGGGTTTGGCCGGTAACATTATATACTGACTGACCTGACAATAGGTACACTTTAAAATTCCGTAATCACTCAGTCCGGGTTGAGAGTACAAAACAGACAAAACCGTATATAATACTTTTATTATGTTAGGACAAAATGGTGCGAAAATCTGGATCAGGACCTCTTTGAGCAAACGTGGTGGTGATTGATGTTCACTGTACATCGAGGCAGATTTTTACGGAATAGATTGGCTCCTTTTATCAATTATTGAGAATGGAGTACAATTTAATGTTTCGTCAACGATGGGAACATTGGGAACACTTGACAATATGTCTTGGTGTTTTAAACGTTAGATACACTTTACGAACACCCGAACACTATTGACAAGGCCAAACACTTAATAAAGTTCTGCGCCGACACTATTTACACTGTCATCGAATGTTACGCCGTTGAACTTTGTTCCGCACTTGATAAGTACGTAAAAATATGTTATCATAGTTATAGGAATGGATATCAGTAACACTAACTTGAATTGGTCAACTCTAAACTCTTGGTCCATACTTGTTCGACTAGTTCATCATCATCAGCTAACTTATTATACTCTGCTTCCTGACACTCCATAAAATACTTCCCTCTTACATTCTCCACTTCCTCAGAAACACAAACATGTATCGAGGTCTGAGCCCCTTCTTTGGGTAGTCTAAAGCGTAAAATGTCCCAAACAAAATTCATCATCGCTCTTGGTCTAGCAGGAATCCTTCGAAATATGTCAGTTTTAATAATTCCAGGATGTAAAGAATTGACTGTCACTTGTTCTGGTAATCTTTTAGCTAAAGCTTTCATCCAAAGAATACCACATAGTTTACTATTTGCGTAATTTCTTATTTGGCTTATTACTCCTTTTTCACCTAGGAGATGTAACTCGTCAACACTAAGCTTTGCATAATTATGGAGGTAGGACGATACGATGACGATCCTGCTGGGTTTAGAGTCGATCAGCTTATCTAAGAGCAGGTTTGTGAGAAGAAAGGGCCCGAAGTAATTGACTTGCATCACCATGTCTATTCCATCTTCAGTCAGTTTAGGTTTAAGGCCACCGCATCCGGCGTTGTTGACCAAAATATCGAGCCGATCATAGGACTTGTTAAAATCTTCAGCGAATTTCCGTACACTCTTGAATTTAGATAGATCTAGAGGTTTAAATTCGACGTTATTGTTTCTTGTCGTGGCTGCGATGTCGGCGATAGCTTCTGCGGATTTGTTGGCGTCGCGGCAAGCGATGATAACTTTTGCTCCTCTGGAAGCGAGGTTCCTGGCTGTCTCCAGCCCTATGCCTTGGTTTCCGCCAGTCACGAGCGCGACCTTCCCATCAAGTCTCGCATTGGATATACAAACTCCATGAACGAACTCTAGCTTCCACTTGTAATACAACGATATTAAAAATATGAGAAGAAACACAATGAAATAAAAGGCCAGTGGTATTAGCAGTAGCCAGTATAGTATAGTTAAAATCATGTTGACTCGGCTAACTTGATAATGTTACTGACTGACTTAATAAGCTTTTTGATTTATTTACGTGTATGTAAATCTGTAACGGTTGTTTAATTATTTTTTTGTATTTAAATATTCAATTGATTGTTTGTAGTTTTTTTAGGTGTCTGACCTTTTTTCTTTTTTAGTGCATCTACCGTTCTCTGTTGACAGTTGTCAGCTTGTATTATCTATCTGACTGAAATCCCAGTATCATTCAATAATAATGTGCCATCACTACATAATTATAAAACAAAATCGCTTTCCGCTGTCCGAATGACTGTGTGTCTGTGTGTGTTTCTTTTAAAGTAATTTATTTTTAATATAAAACTATTTACAATCTAATAAAATAACAAATGTCGATTTGAACAAATTGAACAATCAGTGAGACGTCTTATTTTTTATTTTGGTAAATTGTTCAAGAAGCACTGAACCGATCGCTATAAAATTTATATGGAACTACCTCTGAAACATGGCCTATCTAACAAAAAACCATCAAAATCCGTTCATAATTGTCTTCCTCGAGAACTTCCTCCGCTTTGAAGTCGGTTGAAAAGATGATGACAACCTTTAAGCGTTTCATCGTGTTTTCAACTCATTAAAATTTTATCACTTTACATACAATAGTACTAATAAAAATGCACATAAAATAACAGTTTTATGTACAACGTTAATGGCCTTAAACATTGGTTCAAGTATTATACTTTAAACTTTCGCGTTGCATATTAATATTTTACTGTTTTACGGGATTTAACGCGCACGTACCTTTTTTTTATTTGTTTTTGCTTGACGTTTCGGCAGGGTTACACCTGCCATGGTCACAAGCAGACAAGGACGCAAGGAGGCAAGGAAGGTACGTGCGCGTTAAATCAAGTAAAACAGTAAAATATTGGTTCAAGTAAGCTTGAACGCGACAATGGACTCTTTTTTTGATTTATCGGTTGGCTGATGCACTGTCAAAAGTCAACTCATTTAATTTCATTGGACTATTTCAATGGCACTTTGAAATGTTATTTACAGGAACAAAAATTATGGTTGAGCATTAAATTCTTTACTATGAAACGACGTGAGTTCGATGACATTTTGCTTTAACAATAATGCTAGTCCGACTCAAGTCAATTCCGACATACACTACTCAGAAATACCGTACTTCGACAATATCTTAATTCGACGTGACATAAATCTAAGACATAATTATGACCGATCGATCTTTCGTACCCTATAATATCATATGTATTTTAATATTATGTCATCAAGAACTAATTTAAATCTATACTTTAACGAAAAATTGCAGAAGTGTATGTTCGTAACAATAAATTTTCAATTATTATTATTTTTCATTAGTAACTTTAACCTCTTGTATTATGCCATAATTAATAAAACAATAGAAAAGTTATTGTGTCTCGCGTATTATGCGCTTTCGGCAGTCAAAGGGAAAATTAATATTTTTGACTTATTATTAGTATATTTAGTATTCCGTACCTAAAAGGTAAACAAGGTACCTGATAAGATCACTCTTTTGTTTGTCTGTCCGTGTATCACACTGTACACGTGATTACTACGGATTTTCTCACGAAATCTTGGCCTACCCGGCCGAGCAGTATAAAAATCAAGGTTACTAATTTACACACATTCGTAAATGTAAGTCATAAAAATATTTTATTAAGGAAATACTTATGTCATCCATGACATGAATAAGTATTTAGCACTAGGTGTCCCCCGCGGGTTTACCCGCATCTTTGATGAGTACTCCGGTCCCGTGGATCGTAACGTAATGATATGTAGGTATCCTATAGCGTTCCCCGATTTAAAGGGGCCAGTAGTTAGTAAGATTAGCGGGTTCAATAAAACAATGTGTTAATGTGTTTAATTAAGTTTTAAACAATTTTTATAAAAAAAAATGTTGTTTTGTTTAGGTTTTGATGTTTCAAAAATAAAGTTAAGATTGAAATTTTGTCTGAGTTTTTCCTCTTCTTCTAAGTTTTTTTTTTAATTTAACTTTATCTAAAAATTTATTATCAGAGGCTTTTAAGCAAGGTTTATTTTAATGTGAAGGTGTCTTAACAAAAAGTTAATAGAATTTTAGTTATTTAGGTTTAATTGAAATATCCCTAGACCATGTTGATGTGTGTATATATATTATGTAGATACATTTTAAAATGTATCTTGGACATCACAGACATTGGTGAAGGAATACATCATAATTATGGAAACCTGGACTTGAAGTTAAAATAAGTCCGAAATCGCCAATCCGCCTTGAGCAAGTGTGTGAGAAGAGGCCTTTGCGGCCTTTGCCCTACATTGGGACAGTAATAGGCTGGTATTATTATTTACTAGCTTTTGCCCGCGGCTTCGCTCGCGTTAAAAAGAGACAAAAAGTAGCCTATGTTACTCTCCATCCCTTCAACTATCTCTACTTAAAAATCACGTCAATTCGTCGCTCCGTTTTGCCGTGAAAGATACAGACAGACAGATAGACAGACAGACACACTTTCCCATTTATAATATTAGTATGGATGGCGCCAGAAATAAAGGGGCAACGGACTGCACAGGACCCTTTTTTCACTGCAATGTTCTCGTAGGCAGCGTGATGTTAAATAACCTTGGGTATAGCTTTCCTTGATAAATAAGCTATCAACACAACACGATTTTTTCTACATTGCATTCAATTCAACCGAACATACTTTTTAGCTTTAATCTTTATAATATTAAATATAGATTTTTTGCAGAGCGGGGTCTTTTATCTATACTAATAAAGAGAAAAACTTTGTTAGTTTGATTGTAATGAATAGGCTCAAAAACTACCGGACCGATTCCAAAAATTCTTTCACCATTCGAAAGCTACACCATCCCTGAGTAACATAGGCTACACAATATCACGCCATGTCCCACGGGAGCGAGGCAGCAACCAAAAACCCAAAGGAACGCGGGTAAAACCGCGAGGAAAAGCTAGTAAAATATAATTATAAACTAACATCACAAAAAACAACTCTAAACAAATGCCTGCAAGCACACACGGAGTTGTCCTGTGCGACAATCGATTCTAAATTTCTAATCTCCATACGGAAGAACCAAAGGCTTCTACTCAGTTCACCTATCATCCCCTATTATTTTCAAGCCGGTAAAAAAAGTCAATATCTGTCAGAGTTGTATTTTTGGCCAAATAAACAATTTTTCATTTTTTTTTCATTTCAGAGTTTGTTTCGGCATTTCTTTCTTCTCAGAGGTTACAAGAAACGAGACGTGAAAAATGATTTTAATATCCTACTTGCATATAAATAATTTTATTTTTGATGTGAAACATCTATAGCCGCACTAAAAAAAATTTCTGGCGTGGCGACCGCGTCGCAACGCTTTTATTTCTTTTCAATCATATTACTCTTTGATATGCGCCTTGGCCTCACGTTTTGTGGTTTTCGAAGGCACTGATGCCAAAAATGAGGTCCATTTCAGAAACCAAGATGGCGGCTAACATTTTTCAAAATTTCGGTCATGGGTATCGTTTCCGTGGTTTCGATGTGTGGATGTCGATGTTTCACATCTGCCAGGCGTCCCGTGACGGCTCACTTTTTTTATTCCAATTCAAAATACCTTCACAACTCAGTTAATGGGCGACAGGCTTGACTGGTCAGATTTTCTGGTTTCGTAAGGACTGTCAAAGTGACCAACGGCTTTCCGTATTTTCGTGTTTTCTGAGAGATAAGATATCAGTGATGTCCAACATAAACTTTAGAAAGTATACATTTTTAGGGTTCCGTACCTCAAAAGGTAAAAACGGAACCCTTATAGGATCACTTTCTTGTCCGACCTTCCGTCCGTCTGTCAAGACCCTTTTTCTCAGAAACGCGTCGAGATATTAAGCTGAAATTAATATCACATTATCAGGTCTGCTATATCTCAAAGCAGTGAAAAAATCAATATTCTAATTCAATGCAATAAAAAGATACGGCTGGGATATTGCATATTTAGACATTTGCAAGGGAATCAAAACTTATAGGGTACTTTCCATTGATCTAGAATCATGAAATTTGGCAAGAAGCAATGTAAAGCCCAAGTAAAGGAAAAAGTCCGAAACCCGTAAATTTGTAATCATTTCACAAAAGAAAGAACAATTTACAGAACCCTCGTTGCGCGAGTCCGACTCGCTCTTGACCGGTATTTTTCCTTTTTCAATTCATACGAATTAAAATACTTTTTCGGATTTGAACCGACAACCTCTAAGATGAGAGGCAGATGTCTTATTAACCATTGGGTTACTATAACGATGATTTTCGATTTTTTTATACGACCTTGCAATTTTTATTCAAATCAATTCAACTAATGTTTTGCAAATCAGTAACAATGTACTTAAATTCGTTTGTCCTAGACCCGATTATTCTAATCAAGGATTGTACCCTTGATTTTAATTTATAGATTTTCTTATTATAATTATACTAGCTTTTGCCCGCGGCCTCGCTCGCGTTGGAAAGAGACAAAAAGTAGCCTATGTTACTCTCCATCCCTTCAACTATCTCCACTCAAAAAATTACGTCAATTCATCGCTCCGTTTTGCCGTGAAAGAAAGACAAACAGACAGACAGACACACTTTCCCATTTATAATATTAGTATGGATTAAACAAATAAATCGTTTTTTAATCACAAAAATACAGATAACACATACTTCTTATATACAACATTTGTTGTAAAAGCTATATAAATCAAGTTTATGGGTTATAAACTTTTTATATTGCTCTTAAACTAGAAAAACCATTCAAGGTACTAATTTTGAGGAATTAATAAAAAACTGTCGGAAACTTTTATACTATGTTTGTTGTAGTTTTTTATTTAGAATTTTTCTATGAAAGATATTATGGTAGGAATACGCGTTATAAAAGATTTACGTACCTTTTTTAGAAAGACAATAGCAGCCCGACAGCCGGCGGTCGGTTGGTCGTTGAAAGGTTAAATGACTTCTCCCGTCCAGTGTCAGACTTTTACTGACTAAACCCACCCTTGTTCCTTAGGTTGCCCCTTATGTTCCGGGGCCGCGGTAACTATTAGAACTATTCCGCAACCCCGGCAGGCATTCCGCATTGGCCCTAGAGGGCCCCGTCACGTGATTTTCTTACCTTGTCGGTTGCTATTGACAACATTCTGACAAGTATGGCAACCTTGGTTTATCTAAAAGGAGGTTGTCAAAATAATGGTTGTGTTTAAGAAATATAACTTTTGGGTCTAAATAAAACCAATCAAAGAGAAATCCTCATTAACCTTTCAACGACCAAGCGACAGCCGGCTGTTCGGGCTGCTATTGTCTTTCTATTGTGTCTCGAATAAGAATAACGGTGTGTATGAAGGTATAAAAAAAAATGATTTTCGACAACTGGCACTATGCAAATGGACACTAACTTTGTAACACAGCGTGACCTTAATAGAATTTCTAGATTACTTAAACCGCAGACTGAAGTCTGGGAGGAACTTTTATCCGAATGGCAGAGTAGGTGGGATAATTCCACTAAGGGCCGACACCTCCATCTGTTCTTTCCATCCGTTCGTGAGCGGCTGGCTAGGACTTGGCTGGAGGTGGATCACTGTGTTGCCCAATTTCTCACAGGTCATGGCAATTTTAAGAGTAAATTATATTCCTTTAAACTAGTTGCTTCGCCTTTGTGTCAATGTTCTGCATTGGGCTGTGAATACGAACAATCTGCACATCACATCTTATGGGAGTGTGTTCTTTGGCAGAATGAGCGCAATATAATGTTGGATAGTATACAGGTTACATCTGGTGTCGTTTACTATGCGGACCTTGTGGAAACTAAAACCAATTTCCGTGCGTTCAAGCGCTTTTGCCATACCTATTATTGGAATCAATTGTAACAGCTCACAGTTTTAGGACCCAGTAATTTTACTACAAACTGTATTCCGTGGTGCTAGACAATCTGGGCTTCTCCCAGTTGTGATTGCCCCTTTGTGCCTATTGGCCTAGTTCTGTTCTGTCTCCTGCTTGTTATGGAGGGAAGTGGAAATATTTATTTTTCTTACTCCTCCGCAGTTCTTTCTGATTAATTTCGTTGCGGGATCCAAGACAGTTGAATCGTTTCTCCGGGACTCGTCGAGCTTCATTGTTTCGGCGCTTTTCTGGCGGACTCCACTGTTGATTCTGGCTTTCAGGAGTTGCAGTGGTTGGGAAAAGTGTGGTGGGATTGTCCCAAAAAAAAAAAATGGTTGCCTGTAAAGTCGGTTTTACGGGCGAAGATTTTACGTGACAACGTCTTTTACCGATCATAGTTGAGTGGGAGAGAGACGCAAGGCATTCGGCGGGCCTCTCTCTCGTTCGGTGACTCATCGTAACGTTACCGAGCGTTACACTTTTTCATAAGTGACTCCCAGCCGCAACCTAATTTAAGACGTTGTCACGTCAAAAAAAACTGGCACTATGCAATGAATGCACACGCCTACCAAGGTTAAAAAGGTAAAAAAAATTAAAATTATTGAATTATTTTTATTTATTTATTCGCAACAGTTCGCCTTGTGTTTGAGAGAATTTAAGTACATTAATTCATTTATTATAGGCAAGAAATAATAAATGATAATGTTCTTACAGTAAAATTCACTAAAAATACTATTACGATAGTTTGTACTCAAAATAATTCATTTAAAATGATACAATTATTAGGTAAGTATGTCATTCATTAGATTTACAGAATAACAATAAATGTCGTGAAATTGGCATTTGATGATAAATTTTGCGCACTCTTTTCATAAAAGACAATGAGCAGAAGTGGTCCAAATTTCCACCACTGTTGGGGGCTATGTAAGCTTAAAGTCGGCTGAATACCATACAATTTTGACTACTAGGCGAAAAAAAAATATTCACTCAGAAAAATGTTATGACTGTTTTAAAAATACTACTTTTTATTATTTAACTGCTTATTCTTTTCGTACATAGCCATATTTAAAGTAGTAAAAACGCAAAGCCTCTGTTCTGTAATGCGTTCAAATCGTCTGCAAAGTGTACAATGATAACGTTAGCGTAGCGTGTATCAGATTGAAGTAGCAAGAGATAGAATGCATTTAGTGAAATAGTTGATTTTTGCATTGAACCTGATAAGTGCTATGTTACTACACGCAAGAATACAATCCCGACACACATGTGCAAGACTAGATTACTCTGGTATATAATGATCCGTAGTCGCGAAATCATTTCGTACTACTACAGTTCTTGTCTTTCTAGAATGCGAACTGTGGGTTGCTGTGCCCACGTCATGGTAATTATTTGGTATTTTGGATGGGCGAGACACGAAACCACAATTTTATTTGCAGCTGCGAATCTGGATAATGTTTTTGTCGATGAAAACATAATTATGAAATGTACTCTTTTAAGGACAGACCCCACACTGTGAGACATAAATAAATAAAACTATTGTGAAATATTTTATAGGTATCGACGTTTCATTTGATCATGATAGAGTTAGATTTTCTTTCACATGATAGGGTTTGATTTTTTCGATGCAGCGAAGTGCCTACTAGGTTTTTATTTTGATGTCATATAGCTTATTGAATAGTTTTGAATAGTTTTCATGGCAGGATGCAGATATTGAATAGCGAAAACTATTCAATATCTGCATCCTGCCATGTCTAACATATGCGTGTCAAACTTGAGCCCTAACCGAACAACAGCAAAATTAAATAAATATTTGTCAGAATGGAATAGAGAGAAGCGTATTGGGAATAAGAAGAAGCGACAAAGTACAATTAAAAATAATAAAAAAGAAGACTAAGTTCGGGAATGTGCAGTCCATATGCAGAAAACTAAAGTGGCGCTGGACCGGGCATATGGCGAGAGAAAAGAAAGAAAAATGGACCAAAATAATAACGGAATGGTACCCTAGAGAATGTACAAAAATGGAGGAAGACAACCCATGCGATGGGAAGACGATATTAAGAAAACAGCGGGTCCACAATGGTTACAAACAGCACAAGACAGGAACAAGTGGAAAGCCTTAGAGGAGGCCTTTGTCGAAAGACAAGCTGTTAATAAAGAAGACTAACCGAATGCCGAGTAGATTTTATGTTTAAGATTTTAGTTAAGATTTTTTGTCAAGAGTTTATTTTTTTAATTTATTGTTAAATTAGCTATAACAGCAATAAAGGCTTATTTTATTTTATTTTTTATAAAGCTTATAACAACCAGAATAACGTGTGAATTACAACGCAATGTCATACACCTAAATCAATAGAGTAGTTTAATAGATATAGTGAAATAAAGAAGCGTAATAAGGTTTTAAATTGCAAGTTTTCATGGGGTCATAACTTTTTACTGAGTAAATATTTTTGGTTGCGGTCTTCATATAATGATTCAGTACGCAGTGCTCCTTCATTTGCCATACTTCTTATTGGTGGTGGAAATTTGGACCAAGCTCCATACATTTTTGCCTAATCCCCTTTCGTCGCATTATTTCGGAAAAGTAACCCTACTAACTTTGGCCTCGAATAGGCATAATATAATGTCTCTACCTTATATACTTAATTACCCCCCTCTATAAATGCGTATTTTGACGGCCGTTGAGATATATATGGTACTTTTTATAAATACTTACTTATTTCTATTACTGGCTACACTTTTTCAATCAACATTTTTATTCACACGTTTAGAGAAAAGCGTTCAATAAAGTAATTAGGTATCACGATATTTGATTTTCAGAATTTCTTTTCAGGTTTTCCAAGCTTGCCGAGGCATGGGATGTCAATGATGTCCTAAATAATAGACAATACAAAAGAATTGAAAAGTCACATAAATTCTTACTAGATGTCGAACCCGCAGCCTCAAGCATGACAGCGCCTTATCTACTGTGCCATTACGACAATTTAGTACAAATTCAATATCTACGTCATATTTGTGAATCCCCGGGGTTGCGGTTTGCTTATAATAGCTACCGTGACCCTGGAACATAAAGGGCAATCGAAGGAACATGAGTGGGTTTTAGTCAGTAAGAGTCTGACACGCCCTCCCGCCGCGCCCAGGACGGGAGCAGTCATTGGATGATTTCCCACTCACCAAAAAAAAAATATATATGTCACCGCAAAATAACAAGATCCGTAAGTTTATCAATTTACTAGGAAATTTATAAACTTCCGTAGGATACTAAACAAGAGATAAATTGTAATATTTTACGTCCACATTTTCGTAAATTTATCAATTTCCGACGTCATACGGTAAATTTATAAACTAACGGATATCTATTCGTAAGATTTTAAATGGTTCGACCAATCACAGAAACTCTTTTAAATATACGCATCTTTGAAATACGTAAAATAACACACTGCTCTCAGATTGGTCAATGTTCATAGTGGCAATGCTTGTGTCCAAAGACTTTGGTATAATCAGACTTGACAAACTATAAATTGGAAGCAACAATGTCTGGTTCCTCTCTGGCACGGATGTAGTGAGTTGAGTTTTCTTTGAGTTGCAACAACACAGTTCAACATTTAAAACTAATAAAAACGCACAAACAAACTGGTTTATTTATGTTCCGTGGCGAACAATGGCGGCCGCGAGGAATGAGAAGTGACACGTGACAGTCAACCAATCAGATCGCGCGTAGCGTTTGGTTACTGCTTACTTATTATTTTACGAGTGAGTTCAGTAAGTTTATCAATTTACGAAAATGTGGACGTAAATATTACAATTTATCTCCCGTTTAGAATCCTACGAAAGTTTATAAACTTCCTAGTAGATTGATAAACTTACGGATCTTGTTATTTTCCGGTGACATATATATTTGTGAATCCAGTTTAGTTAGTAAGGAGAATTTGGCTTTATCTATCACTTCCTAGCCTCGCATTGGAGTTTTCTTTACTGTAATATTAATCTAAACGAACTCTATCTATTAAAAAAACCGCATCCAAATCCATTGCAGAGTTTTAAAGATCTAACTAAGCATACATAGACACCGCAAAGCGACTTTGTTTTACATTACGTAATGATTACCCACTTTTCTAATAAAGCGACACTTACAACTAAGTATGGACCTTTATTAACGTTTGTAATTTCCTTTTATTTACTTGTTAAACTATCAAACTATCACCTCACTACAATTTATCACTTTGATTATAATTGCACGTAAAATTACGCTTAATTGGATGTTAATTACTGAAGACAATGGTCTAAATTAGCCTGCACTCGTCAACTGTATACTTTTATCCCACACTTGTTCCACCAACTCATCATCATCCGCCATCTTGCTGTGCCAGGCTTCCTTACACTCCATAAAGTACTTCCCACTTACATTCTTCACCTCCTCAGAAACACACAAATGTATCGTGGTCTGAGCCCCTTCCTTAGCACTCCTAAATACGAAGACATCACATAAAAATATGAACATCCACTTTATAAACAAAGGCAACGTCTTAAATATTTCAGTTTTAATAACTCCAGGGTGTAGAGTGTTCACTGTCACTTCTTCTGGTAGTCTTTTAACTAGCGCCTTCATCCAAAGAATATCACATAGTTTACTGTTCCCGTAGTTCACGAGTTGGGATATAGATCCAGGGTATCTTGACTGATGGAGCTTGTCAACGCGCAACCTCGCGCAATAGTGGAGGCAGGACGATACGATGACGATCCTGCTGGGTTTCGAAGCTATCAGTTTATCCAACAACAGGTTTGTGAGCAGAAAATGCCCGAAATAGTTCACTTGCATCACTATTTCCATTCCATCTTCGGTTAGTTTGGGTGCGGAGGAGATTCCTGCGTTGATCACCAGAATGTCGAGGCGGTCGTAAGCACTGTTAAAGTCTTCAGCGAATTTCCGTACACTTTTGAATTTAGATAGATCTAGAGGTTTAAATTCGACGTTATTGTTTCCTGTGCTTGCTGCTATGTCGGCGATAGCTTCTGCGGATTTTTTGGCGTCGCGGCAGGCGATGATGACTTTCGCTCCTCTGGAAGCGAGGTCCCGGGCTGTCTCCAGACCAATTCCTTGGTTCGCGCCCGTCACCAGCACCACTTTTCCATCAAGCCTCACTTTTGATGTACATTCTCCTCGAACTGGCTCAAGGGTAAACTTTATGTATAATGCTATCGATAGTAGAATTATAAATATAAGTAGATAAAATACGACTAGTGTTGTGATTAGAGAGTAAATTATCTCGAGTAGCATGTTGCCGCGATGGACACGACCGTATCACTGCGCAGACGTAAAGGGTGAATGAGATCTCCATGCGGCGCCGCGTGAGTAAACATACTCGTAGTACACGCTCGAATTATTATTTACGAAGGAAAAACAATTGATGGTTGTGTATAATGGTTGCCTGGCAGAGGATGCCTGCATTAAGTCCGTCTGTGTGCATTTTTGTGCATAAAGTTTATAAATAAAGAAATTAATGCTATATTAAATTTTATTGATTGCTATTTTATTGTTCCGGTGTTCTTTAAATTGCTTTTCTAAAAATCACGTAATATTGCGCATTTGGTTGTATTTTTTAAAGGAATTGCTTTTACATATTTATGTACTATATACTGACCTGTTGGTCTAGTAGTGAGTGACCATGACTGCTAAGCCGTAGGTCGAGGGTTCGATTCCCACCTGGGACAAACTTTGTGTGCTGAGCATGACTATTTGTTGTCTGGTCGTTATTTAGACATTATATAAGCTGTGACTTTTATGTCCTACCAGACAAACGCGTTAATAAAAATTGACAAATATTTATTATAATCATTGATTTACCTATCGATACTTCATCAACTATATAATATTATTATATGGTGCGTATTCGACCGAAGGCACCGGTTGACCTGAAGTGATTATGTGTCCGCACGCTTTTCGCCCTATATGTATATCGAAAACGGTTAACCGTAAAAAAAAATTAAACAAAATTTGTAAAGAATTTTGTATTCTACAATATTGATAAAAAATACAAATAGCAAAAAAACCCGTAGGAAATAAGATATTTACAAAATATGCGCAAAAAAACATTTTTTGTGTCCTTTGACCTTGAAATTTAGTAGTTGCGTACAGCCTACCATATAAAGGTTTTGAGACCACTTTTAGGGTATCAATATACAAGTAACTATTTACAGACTTACAGCTGGGTATCTCGCATTCCGAGGTGAACTTACTATAATGACTGGACTATTGATGTGAAACATCTATAGCCGCACGTAAAACAAATTTCTGGCGGAGCGACGCATGCCGCTTTTTCTTTTCAATCATATTACTTTTACAAAATAATGTCGATGTTTCCCATCTGCCAGGCGTCCCATGACGGCTCACTTTTTTATTTAACAAGTGTGGCAACCTTGATTTATTTTAAAGAAGGTTATCGGAGTCATCTTGTGTTTTTGAATATAAAAACATGTGTATGATACTGATATCGTTACTACTCTAATTAATAAGCGTACATCGTCATTTGAACTGAAAAATATTATTTCCAACCTGGACATTGGCAGGAATCACCGAAAACTCGATGGATTACCATAATTAGTATAAACTTGAGGTTGAAGAAGGTTATCAAAATAATGAACATATTTAAGAAATACAACTTTTTGGTCTAAATAAAGCAAATCAAAGAGATAACCTCATTAAAAAGACAACTAGCACAATGTACTTAATAAATGCGCTGGCCAACCAAGGGTAAAAAAGTTAAAATTATTAAAATCATTGAATTATTTTTATTCGTTTATTCTCAAAAAATCGCACATTATTTATAGGCAAGAAATAATAAATGATAATCTTCACACACATTTCAGAAATAAAAAAACATATTATAATAATTATTTCCATAGTTTGTACTTTGAATAATTAATCTAATATAATAAAATTATTATGTCATTCATTAGATTTATAGAATAAAGTTCAAAGAACGTGAATTAGGATAGAAGTATTAAAAAAATTAGGATGTTTTTTTATTTCCTCACACCACTACAGAAAATATTATTTAATAAGTACTAGCTTTGGCCACGACGGCCGCATATTATGCCTCATAAATGCCTATTTTGCCGTCCGTTGCAATATGGAACTATTCGTAATAAAAGAATATTCTATTACTGTTTACACTGTTTTGTTTCTCCCACTGAAGGTAATATCAATGATGATGGTGTTGTTTTGTTTTGGCCTCGCACAGGCTTATTTTGTAAGCTTTGTTTGTTTTGGGTTATTGTTTTAATTGTGTGTCTGTGTGTGTCCAGAATAAATGTGTTTTCTTTCTTTCTTTTCACTATTTTACTCCGTAACCCAGTTACCGGGCAACACAATAACTGGTTTTCAGAATTTCTGACACCTGGATACCCGTGACTTATGTCCAACTCAAAGATCTACGGAATATTTAATATAGGAACCAACGGTTGTACGTGCTTGCCGAGGCACGGGATGTCAATAATATCAAAAATAGTCTAAGAAAGTACATTTGAATTAAAGTCTCATAGGTTTTTGCTAGGTTTCAAACCCACAGCCTCATGTATGACAGCGCCTTAACCACTATGCCATTGTGCAAACAAATTCAATATCAACATGGAAATTATTTGTGAATCCTGTTTAGTTAGTAAGGAGAATTTGGTTTTATCTATTACTTGCGACCCGTCCCAGCTTCGTATGGGTAAAACAATACTTTGAAAATCTAGGATATTTTTTACGATTTATATGAACATACTTAACACATTTTAAACATTACACTATCTATAATCCCTCATCAAAAACCGTTGCGTAGTTTTAAAGATTTAATAATACATAGGTACAGACAGCGGAAAGCGACTTTATTTTACATTACGTAATGATTACCCACTTTTCTGATAAAGCGACACTTACAACTAAATAAGGACCTTTAACCTTTGTAATTTTCTTTTATTTTCTTGTTAAACTATCACCTCACTACAGTTTATCACTTTGATCATAATTGCACGTAAAATTACATTGAAAATTACAATTGTACGTAATTGGACGTTAATGACTAAAGACAATGGTCTAAATTAGCCTGCACTCGTCAACTGTATACTTTTATCCCACACTTGTTCCACCAACTCATCATCATCCGCCATCTTGCTGTACCAGGCTTCCTTGCACTCCATAAAATACTTCCCACTTACATTCTTCACCTCCTCAGAAACACACAAATGTATCGTGGTCTGAGCCCCTTCCTTAGCACTCCTAAATACGAAGACATCACATAAAAATATGAACATCCACTTTATAAACAAAGGCAACGTCTTAAATATTTCAGTTTTAATAACTCCAGGGTGTAGAGTGTTCACTGTCACTTCTTCTGGTAGTCTTTTAACTAGCGCCTTCATCCAAAGAATATCACATAGTTTACTGTTCCCGTAGTTCACGAGTTGGGATATAGATCCAGGGTATCTTGACTGATGGAGCTTGTCAACACGCAACCTCGCGCAATAGTGGAGGCAGGACGATACGATGACAATCCTGCTGGGTTTCGAAGCTATCAGTTTATCTAACAACAGGTTTGTGAGCAGAAAGTGGCCGAAATAGTTCACTTGCATCACTATTTCCATTCCATCTTCGGTTAGTTTGGGTGCGGAGGAGATTCCTGCGTTGATCACCAGAATGTCGAGGCGGTCGTAAGCGCTGTTAAAGTCTTCAGCGAATTTCCGTACACTTTTGAATTTAGATAGATCTAGAGGTTTAAATTCGACGTTATTGTTTCCTGTGCTTGCTGCTATGTCGGCGATAGCTTCTGCGGATTTTTTGGCGTCGCGGCAGGCGATGATGACTTTCGCTCCTCTGGAAGCGAGGTCCCGGGCTGTTTCCAGACCAATTCCTTGGTTCGCGCCCGTCACCAGCACTACTTTTCCATCAAGCCTCAATTTTGATGTACATTCTCCTCGAACTGGCTCAAGGGTAAACTTTATGTATAATGCTATCGATAGTAGAATTATAAATATAAGTAGATAAAATACGACTAGTGTTGTGATTAGAGAGTAAATTATCTCGAGTAGCATGTTGCCGCGATGGACACGACCGTATCACTGCGCAGACGTAAAGGGTGAATGAGATCTCCATGCGGCGCCGCGTGAGTAAACATAGTACACGCTCGAATTATTATTTACGAAGGAAAAACAATTGATGGTTGTGTATAATGGTTGCCTGGCAGAGGATGCCTGCATTAAGTCCGGCTGTGTGCATTTTTGTGCATAAAGTTTATAAATAAAGAAATTAATGCTATATTAAATTTTATTGATTGCTATTTTATTGTTCCGGTGTTCTTTAAATTGCTTTTCTAAAAATCACGTAATATTGCGCATTTGGTTGTATTTTTTAAAGGAATTGCTTTTACATATTTATGTAATATACTGACCTGTTGGTCTAGTAGTGAGTGACCATGACTGCTAAGCCGTAGGACGAAGGTTCGATTTCCACCTGGGACAAACTTTGTGTGCTGAGCATGACTATTTTTTGTCTGGTCGATATTTAAAAATTATAAGCATTGACTTTTATTTCCAACTAATGTGACAACCCCTATTTCGCAATATAAACTTGACCGTGATCATCATCATCTCCCTAGCCTTTTCCCAATCGTGTTGGGGTCGGCTGCCAGCCTAACCGGATTTAGCTGGATACCAGTGTTTTACGTGGAGCGACTGCCTACCTGACCTCCACAACCCAGTAACTGGGCGACACGATACCTCTTGGTTAGACTGGTCATAGTTTCTGGCTAACCAGTAACGACTGTCAAAGTTCTACGAATGACAACCGGGACCAACGGCTTTACGTGCTTTCCGAGGCACGGGATGTCAGTGATGTCTAAGATAAACTTTAGAAAGTACATATGAATTGAAAAAGTCACATTGGTACTTGCCCGGATTCGAACCCACAACCTCTTACACGAGAGGCGGGCGCCTTATCCACTGGGCCATCACGACTTTGACCGTGATATGAATAAGAATTATATTATAATTCTTATGTCATGAATCGTTATCATAATTCTTATTCATGTAGTGATCCAGTTTAAAAAAAAAACAGTTTACATCATCATCTTACCTTGATTTGTTTTAAAGAAGGTTGTCGGAGTCATGTTGTGTTTTTGAATATAAAAACACGTGTATGATATTGATATCAATACTATACTCTACATCATTCTACATTCTACATCGTCATTTGAACTGAAAAAGCTTTTTCCAAAAAAAGATAACCGACTTCAAAAACTAAAAGCCCCAATGTCTGACTACGTTTTACGTTTAACTACTTATAAGCTTATAAAATGAAAACGGCTCCATGCGCGCAACGTCACGCGATATCCATTAGTGTTTTATATTAAAACCTTCCACAGAATGTAACAAGGTCTTTTCTGAAAACCGCATCAAAATCGGTATAGCTAAACGCGAGATAATCGCGATCAAATATAGAATCGTCTTTGAAAATCTACAATCCAAGAAAGCAAAACTCGATCTATGCGGGCAAAGTCACGGGACATCCATTAGTGCTATATACTAAAAAGTTCCCCAGAATGTAACAAACGCTTTGCTGACCGCATCAAAATCGGTTCAGCCAAACGCAAGATAATCGCGGACAAACATAACATACTTTTTTTACTACTTTTTTTAAGTCGGTTAAAAATATTATTTCCAACCTGGACATTGGCAGGAATCACCGAAAACTCGCTAGATTGCCATAAGTAGTATAAACTTGAAGTTGAAGAAGGTTATCAAAATAATGAACATATTTAAGAAATACAACTTTTTGATCTAAATAAAGCAAATCAAAGAGATAACCTCATTAAAAAGACAACTAGCACAATGTACTTATTGAATGCGCTGGCCAACCAAGGTTAAAAAAGTTAAAATTATTAAAATCATTGCATTATTTTTATTTGTTTATTCTCAAAAAATCGCACATTATTTGAGTGAAGTAGTATATTCATTCGTTATAGGCAAAAAATAATAAATAATAATCTTTACACACATTTCAGAAATAAAAGAAACATATTATAATAATTATTTCCATAGTTGGTACTTTAAATAATTAATCTAATTTAATAAAATTATTTTGTCATTCATTAGATTTATAGAATAAAGTTCAAAGAACGTGAATCGGCATAATAAAATTAGGATAAATGTTTTTTTGTTTTCTCACACCACTACAGAAAATATTATTTAATAAGTACTAGCTTTGGCCACGACGACGGCCGCATATTATGCTTCATAAATGCCTATTTTGCCGTCCGTTGCAATATGGAACTATACGTAATAAAAGAATATTCTATTACTGCCTACACTATTTACTCCGTAACCCAGTTACCGGGCAATACAATAAAGGCTACGGGCCTTTCATAGTAAACATTTGTTTAGCAACAGTTGATCAACTGATGTTGTCGCTCGCCGGGCGTCAACTCTGCAGTATGGCGTGATCAACACCGCAACACAAATGTTGCCCGTAATATGATGACAGCAACTCGTCAACATGTTTATTCAACCATGTTGCTAAACAAAATGTTTACTATGAATACGGGGCTTAGGTAACTGGTTTTCAGAATTTCTGACACCTGAATACCCGTGACATAGGTCCAACTCAAAGACCTACGAATATTTAATATAGGAACCAACGGTTGTACGTACGTGCTTGCCGAGGCACGGGATGTCAATAATATCAAAAATAGTCTAAGAAAGTACATTTGAATTAAAGTCTCATAGGTTTTTGCTAGGTTTCAAACCCGCAGCCTCATGTGTGACAGCGCCTCAACCACTGTGCCATTGTGCAAACAAATTCAATATCAACATGCAAATTATTTGTGGATCCTGTTTAGTTAATAAGGAGAATTTGATTTTATCTATCACTTGCGATCCGTCCCAGCTTCGTATGGGTAAAACAATACTTTGAAAATCTACGATATTTTTTACGATTTATATGAACATTCTTAACACATTTTAAACATTACACTATCTATAATCCCTCATCAAAAACCGTTGCGTAGTTTTAAAGATTTAATAATACATAGGAACAGACAGCGGAAAGCGACTTTATTTTACATTACGTAATGATTACCCACTTTTCTGATAAAGCGACACTTGAAACTAAATAAGGACCTTTAACCTTTGTAATTTTCTTTTATTTTCTTGTTAAACTATCACCTCACTACAGTTTATCACTTTGATCATAATTGCACGTAAAATTACATTTAAAATTACAATTGTACGTAATTGGACGTTAATGACTGAAGACAATGGTCTAAATTAGCCTGCACTCGTCAACTGTATACTTTTATCCCACACTTGTTCTAATAACTCATCATCATCCGCCATCTTGCTGTACCAGGCTTCCTTGCACTCCATAAAGTACTTCCCACTTACATTCTTCACCTCCTCAGAAACACACAAATGTATCGTGGTCTGAGCCCCTTCTCTAGCACTCCTAAATACGAAGACATCACATAAAAATATGAACATCCACTTTATATACAAAGGCAACGTCTTAAATATGTCAGTTTTAATAACTCCAGGGTGTAGAGTGTTCACTGTCACTTCTTCTGGTAGTCTTTTAACTAGCGCCTTCATCCAAAGAATATCACATAGTTTACTGTTCCCGTAGTTCACGAGTTGGGATATAGATCCAGGGTATCTTGACTGATGGAGCTTGTCAACGCGCAACCTCGCGCAATAGTGGAGGCAGGACGATACGATGACGATCCTGCTGGGTTTCGAAGCTATCAGTTTATCCAACAACAGGTTTGTGAGAAGAAAATGCCCGAAATAGTTCACTTGCATCACTATTTCCATTCCATCTTCAGTTAGCTTAGGAGCGGAGGAGATTCCTGCGTTGATCACCAGAATGTCGAGGCGGTCGTAAGCGCTGTTAAAGTCTTCAGCGAATTTCCGTACACTTTTGAATTTAGATAGATCTAGAGGTTTAATTCGACGTTATTGTTTCCTGTGCTTGCTGCTATGTCGGCGATAGCTTCTGCGGATTTTTTGGCGTCGCGGCAGGCGATGATGACTTTCGCTCCTCGGGAAGCGAGGTCCCGGGCTGTCTCCAGACCAATTCCTTGGTTCGCGCCCGTCACCAGCACTACTTTTCCATCAAGTCTCGCTTTAGAAGTACATTCTCCTCGCACGGGCTCAAGCTTGAACTTTACGAATAATGCTGCCGATAGTAGACTTATAAATGTGAGTAGATAAAATACGACTACTGCTGTGATCAGAGAGTAAATTATCTCAAGTAGCATGTTGCCGCGATGGACACGACCGTATCACTGCGCACACGCAGAAGGGCGACTGAGATCTCCATGCGGCGTGCGTAAACACAGCACACGCTGAATTATTATACTTACGTAAAGAAAAACAATTGCTTATTGTATATATAATGGTGGTCGTGGGTCCGATTCCCACCCTGGACAAACTTTGTGCACTGAGCATGACCATTTGTTCTATGTCTGGGTGTAATTTATATATTATAATAGCTTTTACCCACGGGGATGTCGGAAAATTACGAAACTTGTATAGAAACATTTTCTATTTCAATCCGTGATTGATAACCCTTATTTCGCATCATTAACTTGACCATGATATTGAATAAGAATTATATTATAATTCTTATGTCATGAATTATTGTCATAATTCTTATTCATGTAGTGATCCAGGTTACGTCATTATGTCAAGACTTTACCGTAATAATCTCATTGCTCGGAGAACTTCAAGGAAAACTTGATACTTATAAGTATTTTCATGCAGGAAACTCTATCTAAGTAAGCGCAAACCGGTCGTAGAACTAACGTTTTTTATTAACATCAAAGTGTTTTATTGGCTCTGCACTAGCAAGAGATAAGTACGGTCATGAGCATAACATGACACTTAGCGACATTTTGAAGCAAGTTTCTCTTCAAATAGTTGGTATAACTTTTAGTTAAATCGTTTATGTAATAGACTACTAAAGGCTTCCAAAACTCCCCTAAAATCTTCCAAAGGGGGAAAACGGGAATCGAAAAAAACAAGTCTCGAAATACCCTTAAAAATCCACCCTAAGGGGATGGGAAGATTTAAAAAAAAGTAACAATAACTATTTTACAATAAACTTCCAATAAATCATAGAAGCAGTTGATATTGAAATGAGCCTAACTCACTTGGCGACGGTTTGGTCAATTGGCCAATATTATTTATTTATTTATACTTTATGCACAACGGGACTTAATGCTGCAGGCATTTTCTCCCAGTCAACTCAGAGTGGTGAAGAGATAGCATGATAGGTGCATTTATGATGCAAAAAACTAAAATGATAGAAATATGATAGAAAAATGAAAATAAAATTAAAACATAATACATAAATAATAAATACATACATAAGTAAATAAATAAATATATATAAGTGAAAGTATTACCATTTAATTTTGTTAGATTTCTAAAATTTTCTACGTTTGCTGACTTGACTAATTTGCCTTAGGGGTAACCTGCTTCTGCCTGTTCGGCACTGGGATTACGTATCTTGCAAAAGCCGAGCGATCGCGATAATTTAGCAATATAAACGTCAATTCAAAATACGTCATGTCAAACAGTAATCTAGCGATAGTGCTGCCTCTGTGGAGCAATCAGTTAACTGAAATATGCATTTTTCGTTTGGTGGTTTTGTATTTAGTATGGTTTTTAAGAGCAAAGTTAAGCTTTTTTGTTAAAGGTGATATTTAATAAGTTCCAGCGATTGCTACTTTATCGTCATAGTAGCAATAAATGCATTAGAACAATTAGCGAGCGATTAGCAATCGGTTCATACATAATACGATTTCTTTTTGACGAATCGCGCGGTGACCGCGCGATCACTGCGCAAATATTGCTGATTGCTGTTTCATAGGTAATAACCCCGCCGGTGTTATACCCTATTGCTTTAGGTAATCAACGTAATGTAACAAATCTTGTCAAGATTGGTTAAAAAAAATATCGTGTTTTCAAAGTCATGTAGTAATTTCAAATTCCGCTTTATTCCAAACCGACGTTAAGAAACGAAATGGAAACAACGTTGGAATGTTATGTTTACGCAATTTTTAAATACATTGTTTACATTTGGTTAATTACCTAAACTGGTATAGCTATGGTCAAATAGTGTGACATACCAGCATGACAGTGTATGGCGACCCTGCCCTCCTGCAGCGCGAAGGAGAGGACCTTGGCCATGTTGAGGAGGCCGCTCAGACTCGCCTCCGCGTAGTCCGGCCACGCAAAGTTGTAGTAGTATACTGCAAAATAAACCATTGTCAACCTTCAGCCTTATATGATAGAGAATATTTTAAAATAAATATGGAGGCCGCTGAGCACCACAAGGAACTGAATACTTTTTTAATGTTAGTATTTCAGTCAATTGTTCGAAGTTGATAGAGACATCATCATCATCTCCCTAGCCTTTTTCCCAACCGTGTTGGGGTCGGCTGCCAGTCTAACCGGATTCAGCTGGATACCGGTGTTTTACGTGGAGCGACTGCCTATCTGACCTCCACAACCCAGTAACTGGGTTGGTTGGTTCGAAGTTGATAGAGACAGAATAAGAATTAATTGCGTTTAGAGTAAAATTTATTTAGTGACCAATAGTGCAAGACAGCCTTAAGCCCACTTGCACCAAAAACTTCTTAACTCGTTTAGGATTAGAGTTATTTATAAAAACAGTATTCTGTCTCTGTCAACTTCAAACGATTTGACAGAGATATAGCGATATTCGAAATCTGTTTGGCGATTTGTGGTGTTTTCAGGCCTACTAAGGCTAAAAGTAATGTTAAAAATATTTTATAAACTGGCCTGAACATTTATGAATAGCCTATGTAAGTGACATTGTAGAATAGATAGTAAAATAGAATAGATTCTTAAAGGACAATCATAATAATAAAATAATAATAATACCAGCCTATAACTGTCCCACTGCAGGGCAAAGGCCTCTTCTCATACAGGGAAGGCACGAGCATTGATCACCACGCTTGCTCAAGACGGGTTGGCGATTTCAGACACAATCACAAAAGGACAATCACTCATCTAAAAAAAATATTGCACAACCGGACCTAAAATGATTCCCCGGAGTTATATTAATCGTATGGGGCGATATGTAAAAATAAAATAACTTACTGTCATTCGCCATAAAGATGGTGGGGTCATATGTAAACCCTGACTTGGTGAGTGGGGGTCCACAGCTGGCGTGCTCCCCAGGGGTCTGTAAGTTGATCACTGTGCGAATACCCCAACTGGAACAGTGGATAATATTGTGAGGTTAAGAAAAAACCATTACTACTATAATTAAGTAATTATAATAGAGTATTAAGAATATACTAATGTATTAAAATAATTGAGTCATCTTAGAAAAACCTATCATAAACGAAAATATTTTAAAACACAGACAGTTATTGCCTAGATAAAGATTGAAGGCAATTATCACACTACCACGCATCAAGCTGCATGTTGCGGGAATGCAGATCTGCATCAACTTGCGGTTTGTAGGCACTCATGAGCGTATTTAGGTTTTGTGGATTCACGCGGCTCTGACTCATTTAACTCAAATACAGGCTCGTCACTGAGAGACTCGGTGTGCCATTCCTTGCGTGGCGCCCTGCACCCACGCGTGTGAGCGTACATTTCTCCGCTCGTAGGCGCGTGATCTGCATGAACGCGCGTGGATGCATTTTCGGTGTGTTAGACTGTGTGATTTCTATAAATGGAGCTACTTACAAGCTACGTTAAAACACGCATCACGCGCCTTGATGCGTGGTGCAGAGCAGTGTAATAATTGCTTAGCTACGGGGTAGCACAGTAGCAAGAGCTGCTATTTTTTCGTATATGATACGAGCTACGCTATGCACGTGTAGGCATTAGAAAAAATTATAATAATTACTTTTTAGCATTGTTATTTTAGCAAAGAGCAATCTCTTTAATGGTGGCCATTGACGGTCATTATGGCGCGTCAGTTGAACTGACGTACGTCCAAAATTTGATCGTGAGTGTCGAATCGCCATGCCAGAGTTGGTTGGCGCCCAAACCATTTGGAGGGACGCCACAGTTTTACAACTGGGCTGACGCGAAAAATGACCGTCAGTGGCCACCTTTATTTAGAATATATATAAAAGGAATCTGAGTGTCTCTGTGTAGGTGTATACCTCACTTACCTATGAAACTGTTGTATAATGTTCCTGGCGGCGATGCCGGCGGTGCTAGGACGCGCCATCGCCAAGATGTCGTCGGTAACCCTGTGACAATATGGCGCCGTTAGGTAAGACAGATAGACAGACATATTGATGAGTTAAGGGTTAAAGATTTATGTGTTTTCGGTCATTTTGAAACACGAATTCGATTACGATTTTGTAGGTAAATGGGAAAAGTATTTTGTAAGTTCTAACTTTCTAATTTCGTCCAGGTTTAAAATGGGGATCTTTTTTTACAAAAGTTATGTATAGTCTTCTAAGATTATTTTTCGTTAACCGAAACGATTAAGTTGTTCCCCTTATTGTCCTGCTGAAAGTATCCACCCTGTATACTTAAACAATTGTAATGATTTGTTTATTAATTAACTGTATACGAGTGAGACATATACGGATACTTTATTAAAGCCCTAGTACAGCTTATTAAAAATACATATTATTATGAATGCTGTCGTGTTTCACATATTAACCATAATTATTATGAGAAACACGATAGCAATTATAGTTATTATATGAAGTTCACACTGATGAAGTGTGTAGATACAACATTATTATGTATATTTGTATGTAACAATAAGTTCCGTAAGGAGTAACCACGTACAAGGTTTTTTTCCGGACATTCTTAGGGATAACCCTGTTGGAGTTTATTCAAAGGACATTATTCACTTCCCATACATTTTTGGTTCAAATTTGAAAGTAAAAAAAAAAAAATTATATTCTGGTAGAACTTGTTTTTCTAACCAATTTTTATCATGGCACCAAAACTGTGGGACCCTTCGGCACTTTCAATTTGAACCAAAAAGAGTAATGTCCTTTCAGTTAATTTGTTGTCAGTGCATTGTAGTTATCATCTTGCAACAGTTGCGGAATGTTTATAATAGTTACCGTGACCCTGGAACATAAAGGGCAATCGAAGTAACATGAGTGGGTTTTAGTCAGTAAGAGTCTGACACGCCCTCCCGCCGCACCCAGGACGGGAGCAGACATTGGATGATTTCCCACTCACCAAAAAAAAAACATCTTGCAACACTTTTCCTAATTATGCTGGAATCGGCGGGTGTTTCAGATATATCCCGTGCAAGTTAATAACTAAGACGATCTCTTAATGAAAGAAGACAGAGAAGCACAAATACTTGAGTAAACCTGTCTAAGTGGTGCAAGCAATTGTCAGTAATCGTTTAGCTAAAATAAAAACGTAAGGAGCCTAGTCTTGACGAACAATAGGTAAGGACATTGAGCATTTACTTAGTGCCTATTTTAGTTTTGTGGTTTAGCTATCAAAGCTTAACAGACAAATCGACAGGTTTTTTTTGTAATTATAATATTAATATGATCAATATATAACAAACAAGACGCAAGGCGTCAAAGTTTTATAGAATCCGATTCTCTTGATCGCTAACTAAATTAATTTAGGTTAATGCTCTTTGTATTTTATATTTATTTTATTGAAAAGGACAGAAGATAAATATTAGTTTAGTCCTTTCAAATTAGTCAGCGCCTAACGTAAATCAACACGTTTTTAGTGACCATCTTTTTATCTTTTATCTTTTAATTGGTCTTTAGGGTATCTAAATTTGACAGGACTAAACTAATATTTTATCTGCTGTCCTTCTCTTAGTGAAATAAAAAGAAAAAGATGCACTGAACTTAAATTTAGTTTATGTCCTTCACCATGGAAACAGGCGTCACTATCCCAGATTCCGGCCTTTTGGTGACCCTAGCTCCGAATCGTTTATTTTATGTGAACACGCATATTAGGTCTGTTTGCCATCAAGTTCGTTAAGTGTACATTATTATAATAATGAATAATATTATTCAGGTGTAATTTTTAATGGCTGTAGTGTTCTTGACATAGTTTTGTTGTAATGTACCTTAATCATGCGAGTGCGGCTAAAATCTGCTAACAGGGTAAAATATTTCTATTTAAACGATTTAAGAATAAAAGGATCTTAGTTTGTCCTGTATGTATGTAAATTTGTTTGAAATTATCTCACATTAGGCTGAACCTAATTTGATGCGGCTTTCAAAAAGATTTTTTTTAGTTTGTCGATAAAATTGCACAAACCAACTGCGCAGTCTGATCGAAGCGATAAATCATTGTCGTGTGGTGCACACGACAATGATTTGAAAACGACAACAATTAAAGGTCGGTGCGACCTTTAATTGTTTACCATAAGTATTACTTTTTATTAATATTTTAGATCTTTAACTAAATAACAGTCACACCACTTCGTCCGCGTGATTTTATAGCATGCATTTACAAGCTATAAAATCACACGGACGAAGTGGGCTTTAGTCAGTAATAAAAAATCATCATAAAAATAAAATACTAGGTATAAATATTATTAATACCAGTAAAAAAGTAAGCAAACAGCTGCAAAAACAGTAACATTTGAACTTAATTAAACACTACTTACTACCATAACATTAGTGACATTGAAGAAACAAAGCATTGTGGTAGCATGCGCCATTTTAAAGTTGCCATAATTTATGTATTTGCAGTCATTTATTTTATTAAGAAATGTCATGTGTTATTACGACTGCAGTGCCTAAGGCAGAGGTTACACGGTCTATAGGTGCCAATGTGATCTAGGCATTCATTTGGGCAAATATTCAAATTACGCTTCTTAAGTGGCAGCAATAAAGAATTCGAATAGGAGTAGAGCGATTTGATTAATTTTATTTATTTACAGCTATTACTCGTAGTTTAATTCGTGTCTTTGGTTATTGCGCCGCTTTCCACACGGATCGCCAAAGAAAATAAAAAAAAAACCGGCCAAGAGCGTGTCGGGCCTCATTCAATGTAGGGTTCCGTAGTTTCCCGTCCGTCACAATAAGTGTTCCCACTTATAAGTTTAAAAAAAGGCTATTTGTTACGTTGACATACTAAGTACGCAGAAATTATTTTGTACAACCTTTTTGTCTTTTTATACAAAAACTGTTCATTCTATCAAGTTCAAAATAATTTTCCTAGAAAGTCCTTATAAAGTTCTACTTTCCAGATTTTTTTCATATTTTTTAAACCTTTGGGTCAAACGTTAGAGGGGGGGGGGACACTTTGATATTTCCTTTTGGACCGATTATTTCCGATATTATTGACATTATCAAAAAATGATTTTAGTAAACCCCTATTCATTTTTAAATACCTATCCAACAATATATGACACGTCAGGGTTAAAATTACCTATCCAACAACAACACGCACAATGGCCCAATTATGAGGCTAAGTGCGGACAAGCCCACCGAAACTAAACTAAACCTATCCAACAATATATCACACGTCTGGGTTAAAATTTAAAAAAAAAACACTTCCCTCTTTACATATAGGGGGGCTACCCTAATAAAACATTTTTTTCCAATTTTTATTTTACCATTTTGTCGGCATGATTGATATACATATTGGTACCAAATTTCAGCTATCTAGTGCTAACGGTCACAGAGATTAAGCGAGGACGATAGACAGACAGACAGACGGATTGACAGACAGACATGGCGAAACTATAAGGGTTCCTTTCCTAGTTGACTACGGAACCCTATAAAAGAACGCGTATTTATTTTAATCGGGATCCGGCCTCGGTGAATTATACAGCCCAGTCAGTACCTTCCTGGAGCTATAGGGGACACTTAGTTTCGATACAATTGATGTACATTGATTTTGGAAATTCTGTCCCTACCGTAGTAGAATAGGTGATGAAAAGTAGGTATAAACCGGCGGATTAAGCAGCAAGAAACAAAAACAGCTAGTGAAAAATTAAAATACACTCTCCCTGGTGTCAATCATGGACTTTGGCGACAGTGCAGTGAAACCCTTACGTCCGACCATAACATTAGTGAGGCGAATAAAAAAGTACATTACTACAATAATTAACATAAAATAAAGTGGGCAGGCGGAAGTCACGCGACTTTATTTTATATTTTATTGTACTTGTTTTTAAAAGCCAAGGATGTAGGGTTAAATACACACATCAAAAGTGTCTAGGGATATTTTAATTAAACCTAAATAACTAAAATTCTATAAACTTTTTGTTAAGACACCTACACTTTAAAATAAACCTTGTTTAATTGCCTATCTAATCTGATAATAAACTTTTAGATAAAGTTAAATTAAAAAAAAAACTTAGAAGAAGAGGAAAAACTCAACAAAATTTCAATTTAACTTTATTTTTGAAATTTCAAAACCTAAACAACAAAACAATTTTTTTTTATAAAAATTGTTGAAAACTTAAAATTAATAATTCGTGGATCCACCTAAGACTCTCCTGACACATCTGGAGCGGTTCTGCATACTCAAAACAAGGGTGTCAATATCCTGTTGTGGAGTACTGTCCCAAATCCTGCTAAGATGCAAGAAAAGCTGGTTTTGATGCACAATATCAACAGGGAAATTCCTACGATCTCTTCTCTGAAGCATATTCCTGGCATGCTCAATAGGATTTAAGTCAGGGGATTGTGCAGGCCGGTCTAAAGCTTGGATAACATGCTGTTGTAACCAACTTGTAACGATACGCGCCGTATGTGGACGGGCATTGTCGTGCATTAGCTGGAAATTTTGTCCCATTTGCTATCTGTGGGGCAAGATTACAGGCTCTAGCACCTCATCTCGGTATTTTCGAGCAGTCATATTGCCTTGTATCCAAACGAGGTCCGTTCTACCGTCGAGACGAATTCCTGCCCAAACCATAATCGTGCCACCTAAATATGCATGAACTTGTTGTGGGTGCTGCAGTCGATTCCAACGTCCAGGCTTTCTCCAAACGCGTACTCTTCGCGAATCAGGATGAAATCCAAACCTAGATTCATCAGTGAAAAGCACAAGTGACCATTGAGGATGGTTCCAGTTTTCGTGTGCAATAGCCCATTGTAATCTTCTTCCTCGATTACCTCTCCTTAGTGCTGATACCCAAAATGGCCTACGAGCACGTAGATTGACTTCATGCAGTTGCCTTCTCTAAGTTTGACCGCTTACCAGCAAACCATACTCTCTCTGTAGCCTTTGAACCAATTGCATCGCCGCTGCATTTAGTTGACTTCGTGCAGCATTTACTATGAATCGGTCCTGTACATGTGTTGTAATGCGTTGAGGTCCTCGGTGCCGTTTCACCACTTTCTCCGTGACACGATAACATGACCAAAGCCTGGATATAACGCTCTGACTGGTCTTCATGGCTTCAGAAACGGCAATTATGGGACAGTATTCCACAACAGGATATTGACACCCTTGTTTTGAGTATGCAGAACCGCTGCAGATGTGTCAGGAGAGTCTTAGGTGGATCCACGGAATATTAATTTTAAGTTTTCAAGAATTTTTATAAAAAAAATTGTTGTTTTGTTTAAGTTTTGATGTTTCAAAAATAAAGTTAAGATTGAAATTTTGTTTGAGTTTTTCCTCTTCTTCTAAGTTTTTTTTTAAATTTAACTTTATCTAAAAGTTTATTATCAGATTAAATTGTCTATTAAACAAGGTTTATTTTAATGTGTACATGTTTTAACAAAAAGTTAATAGAATTTTAGTAATTTAGGTTTAATTGAAATATCCCTAGACACTTTTGATGTGTGTAATATGACAGATTTCAGAGGGCTGTTTTATGAAAAACTTTAAGCGTAAAATCTATTTTCCAGATATATTCTTTGTCCAACTACTAATTATGAATTGCGTATAATAACGTTTAAAATGATGTATCGTCTTAAAAGTGTCGTGATGTCGACATAGACACACATAGCGGTAAAACCTAACCCCTTCTTTTTGCGTTGGGCTTAAAAAGCCTTATAGGTAAGCCTACAAATAAAACAGTTGACATAATAAATGTCCCGTCGTGTCAGGCAACGTCGCGGCGTGAGGGTTAACTTATGAACGTGTCGTAGTACACTTACTTTATTAACGCTTTATAATGTTTTCAGTAGGTCGAGGTGTGTGCTCTGTTTTTGTTAACTTTAGTTTTATCTACGATTATGTGGGGTTAGAATAATGTTGTATGTGGGTCACTAATGTGTTTATTATGATGTATTGTAAAAAGGAAGGATAGTTAAAAAGAGTTTTATGACCTGGACCTTTCTGGGGTCTTCATCAATGTTGGAGTTTAAATTCCTATTCCAGTTCATCGACTAAAACAAATAATTATGACCATCGGGTAGGAAATATTAGTTCGAGAACTATTTTTAAATTTCAAAATGACAATACCAGCCTATTATTACTGTCCCATAGCACGGCAAAGGCATGAAGAGTATGTGCCTCACTGCTAAAGATATTGGCGACTTTGGTCTGTAAAAAAATATTTTAGGTCGATGTCCTACACCACAGACATCAGTGAAAGAAAATATCTTCAGAAAATATGGATTAGTGTAGATCCGCCTTGAGCAAGTGTGTCAGTATATGAGATAGCTGTTTACCCGCGGCTTCACCGGCCCTAATATCAAATTACTCACTATTTTACCTCTTCAAAGATAGAATTTAAAAAAAATAACCTTTCTAAATGGATACCTACTCTTCATAAAGCACACACTGACACACCCTACAAGTGCTTAGTCTCTGAGACAAGAGGCAATAGGGTATTACACTTTATAAGAGAAAAAATCTAAAAATATATTATTGAGGTAGCTTATGCAAAAAAAGCAGCCGAACAGTGTTAGTTTTAGTTCATAAAACTAGAAAATATTTTAAATTCACTTCAAAGTTTTCGGTTTTTTTTTAAATGTTCTTGAACACAACGAAATACAGACCACAGACAGTGACAGCTATCGACTGTCAACAGTGTCAACTAGACGTCACTATTTGTTTTATTTATAACCTCCTAATACGATCTTTATTATAAAAATATACTTTTTCATGGAAGTTATTGTGAAAGATATTTTAGATGGCTAATGCACATAGGTACTTACATCAAAGTGATATTTACTAAAGTACAAACGGGTTTTTATGGTGTAATAGTTGGAATACTCTTCCCACAACTTTTAACTAAGTTTTTCTTAAATTTGAATCAGTTAACACTAGAATTCACAATTATTACGATGTTTTCACACTTGTGTTCTTGCATTCCGAAACGCACACCAACGGTAAGTCGAACAGTAACTAATTTTTGAAATAAAAACAATAATAATGATGTAAAGTGTCACAGCGCATTTGTTTACTTACATGACTTAACATGACGGTAGGACGTCATATCCCCAAAGCAAAACCACGCCCACAGCGTTTTCCGTTTTTGGCAATTTCCGCGCGAAATTTGAAAACACATTAGGGTATTACACTGTATAAGAGAAAAAATATAAAAATATATTATTGAGGTAGCTTAAGCAAAAAGCAGCCGAACAGTGTTAGTTTTAGTTCATAAAACTAGAAAATATTTTTTAAAATTCAATTTAAAGTTTTCAGTTTTTTTTACCTATTCTAAAACACACCGAAATACAGACCACAGACAGTGACAGCTGTCGACTGTCAACAGTGTCAACAAGACGTCACTATTTGTTTTATTTATAACCTCCTAATACGATCTTTATTATAAAAATATACTTTTTCATGGAAGTTATTGTAAAAGATATTTTAGATGCCTAATGCACGTAGGTACTTACATCAAAGTGATATTTACAACAACAGTACAAACGGTACAAACGGGTTTTTATGGTGTAATAGTTGGAATACTCTTCCCACAACTTATAACTAAGTTTTTCTTAAATTTGAATCAGTTAACACTAGAATTCACAATTATTCCGATGTTTTCACACTTGTGTTCTTGCATTCCGAAACGCACACCAACGGTAAGTCGAACAGTAACTAATTTTTGAGATAAAAACAATAAAAATGATGTAAGTGTCACAGCGCGTTTGTTTATTTACATGACGTAAGGACGTCATATCGCCAAAGCAAAACCACGCCCACGGCGTTTTCCGTTTTTGGAAATTTCCGCGCGAAATTTGAAAATACAATTTTTAAAAGCGTTTTTAGGGTACTTAGCGCTTAAATAAAAATTTAGGATTTTTTTTAGTGGTTTCTTATTACTGTAGGAGTTATTTGAAATACTTAAAAAAAGAGTGTAATACCCTATTTTTAAAAGCGTTTTTAGGGTACTTAGCGTTAAAATAAAAATTTAGGATTTTTTTTAGTGGTTTCTTAGTACTCTAGGAGTTATATGAAATACTTAAAAAAAAAAGAGTGTAATACCCTATTTTAAACATAATAGAAGATTTCTATGCCATTAGTGGGATAGGCTGGTATTATCATTACAGCCCTAACAGTAGTTGAGGAATTCCTAAAGTGTTTTTCACAGAATTTTAAAGTTCCATGAATCGTGTTAACAAGATTCCGGAAAATTACATTCGTGAAAGAATCGTCGTGAAGAGTGTTTTAAATTAATGTAACTTTTCACATTAAAAACGTAGAATGAAATTGTCGTTCTTAGAATTTAGGCTTATAATTTTATGTCAGGTGTCAGCAAATATTTATTTTTTCCAGTGACTTTCATTTATGAACGTTTGCTATTACTTGGAATTAGGAATAACTAATAACATTTTAATATCTTTAGAGCCTACAGGTCAATGGCCCTTTTTTATGATACTCCAAAGGTTATTACTACGAATCATTTCATTACAACAGCCCGAAGCTTGGAATTTGGTGGTGTTAGACATATGCATCGGAAAATTAGGGCTTTATCGCACTAGCGGTTTGCGTGCGACTACAGAACGTGGCGGGTGCGTAGCGACTAGCGAATGCGTCGCGAACACATCAACGTTTGCATGTTAAAGTTTTTGTTGCGTGTTTATAGCAAGTTATCCACGAATATACACTGCTATTCGCGGTGATCTCTTAGAGGACGCTCGCAATCCTGCGTTTAATGGCCTTATCATACTAGCGGATTGTGAGCGTTCTCAACGCGGGCGGAGCGGGCGCACGACAAACACGAGCGTTTGCATCGAATAAGATGACGACGAGCCACAAGATTGTCGCAAATAGCAGTGTATTTTTGTCATACACCTCTGCCCCTGTCAAACGTGCCAGCTATTATTAATGTCAAATGTCGTATTAGTGCCACGCCAAAATAACCCTTATAATCATTGGTGATTTTTTTGTTTTATCTGCTGTGGTCTAAGCTATATAGTATGTGGTCTCAACCTGTGGTCGGCAAAGTCGAAAATCGCCGAGTCTATGGATTAACTTACTATACAAACACGCGACGAAAACATTGCGAATTGGTTACGCGTATGCGACTTCTTCGCTGTGCAGCCGCGGTGTGTACGCGACGCGTTCGCTGCGTACCCGCACCGTTCCGCTGCCGCTCGTTAACCGCTAGTGTGATAAAACCCTAATCCCTCACCGGTCGTGTCTTATTGCCTAAGGAATATAAGAGTACCTAAGGGTGTGGTATTCTTACCGCGGTCCGGAACATAAAGGGCAACCGAAGGAACATGAGTGGGTTAGTCAGTAAATGTCTGACACACCGTCCCGCCTCGCCCAGGACGGGAGAAGGCATTTAATGATTTTTCACTCACTAAAAAAAGCGTGTGGATTTTTTTATATTGTGTGTTTTTACCATCCACTTGGCTAGACTTTATAGAAAAAAGTCTCGTAGTAGAGCTGATTAAGGACCTAAAGAATTTTAAGGAAAAAATAAAATGACTACTCACCAGTCAGAGTACAGCCCCTGTATCGCCGTGCCTGGCTGCGGCAGCTCGTACGGGCAGCGCGCGCCGCCGCAGAACAACGCGCACTGCAACGCGCGCGGCGTGCTCATGCGCAACTTCTCACCAACCACGCTGTACAGCGCTGATGGTGGGTGGTTGATGCGGCGACGGGACTCGCGGCTTCTGGAATACAATAAAGAAGGTATTTATAAAATAAATATTTACTAAAGACCCCTTTTTTTTTAGTGAGTGGGAAATCATCAAATGACTGCTCCGGTCCTGAGTGCGGCGGGAGGGCGTGTCAGGCTTTTACTGACTAAAACCCACTCATGTTCCTTCGATTGCGATTTATGTTCCAGGGTCACGGTAACTATTATAAACATTCCGCAACCCCGCGTGGCCCTGTTGGGCCCCTTCCAGTGCTGACTCCTTCTCTTTGAGGCGAGCGTGGAACACTAGTTAACGCGCTATCGACGCGGTCCTGGTCCTAGCCGGGCGGCGAGCTACCCATCGCTCGCCATTACTAAAGACGGTAAAGACCCCTCCCAGCTTCGCAAGGACAAGTCCTTGAAAATCTACTCATACCTTTCTCTTTAATTACTTTATCTATTAACCTTTCGACGACTAAGCGACAGCCGGCTGTCGCGCTGCTATTGTCTTGAATCACGAGTCAACAAGCCATGAACAATGAGAACATAAAGAATATTATCACCGTCTTCAGGGAAGACATCGGAAATGTTACGGATTCCAACACTACAATAGGACATCAATATCCATTACTAATCACCCCGTGGACCACACGGAATGAGACAACAATGAAGTGCTTAACCAAACAGGACCAGGAAGAAATAGTATAAAACACACAGAAATCAGCCAGAAGGTGTGAATCTACTTAGACGCTCGACGTCTCGACAACTGCGCTTATAACTATAGCTATAGTTATAATTAACAGTATAATTAATTAGTAATTTAGTATAAAGTATATAAATTGTGTAAAGTGAAATAAATATTTTTTTTTAAAAGTAATTGACTTTGAAGTAATTTGACTGGCGCCCAACGTGGGGCCCAGCTAAAAAGTGAAGTGTTAAAGTGCTAGAACTCTCGAGTTACAAAAATCTCCAAGTTCGCTAAAACCTTCGCGTGACTTTTAAGTCTTTAAATCTGGGCAACCTACAAAATAAATAAGTCAAATAAGAAGACATGCAGCTGGTTCTCCGTGCTACTGTCTGCAGCATTTTGTGAGTAACAAGTAGCATTTATCCTTCAAAATTCCACTCCTCAAACCCCCGAAGTTTGTATATAGACCTACGAGTAGTTTAAGTAGAGACACCGACCCAATTCCTATCAATAATATGGAGGGTAAGCAAGGTTATGTACCACCAAGTGTGACTAACTTATCTCAGGGTCCATCGGCCAAGCCACCGACTCAGTCAGTGCAGTTCACGATTGATCCCAATAGATTAATTAATTTCGTCCCCACATATAATGGTGACCCTTTTACTATTTATAATTATTTAAATAATGCTAGGCAATGGTTGCAAGCTGTAGGAGGCAGTACGCCTCAAAATGTAATGTTATTGTTAACTAAGTTAGAAGGGAGAGCCGCCATAATAATTTCTATGATAAATCACTCTTTTAATTGGGAGTATATAGAAACAACATTAAAAGCGGAGTGTGCCGATAATAGGGAGTTAAATACTCTGTTAGTTGAGTTATCTAATGTTAAAAAGAAATCTACCTATAAGGATTTGATTTTTGAATTAAAACAAAAAATATTCTTTATTAAAAGTAAGTTAACGGATAAGCATGGCACAACTCGACAGGATCTCATAGATGAGATCATGGAACCTTATATAAATACTGCACAAATAGCATTAAGGAATAGTTTACCATATCACGATCAGATATATGTTAGTAATTGTAATTTTAATGAGACTGTAACTAGAGTATTGCAATTGGAAGCAGAAGGTCGATTCGATAACATAAAACAAAAGTTTTCCAATTATTTACCTACTCCTCGCGTTATAACCCAAGTTCAACCTCAACAAACTAATTTGCCCCAATTTAGACCAGCACAGCTTCAACAGACTCAACAGCAGAAAATTAATCCTCAGTTTATTGGTAAACCGTTTTACCCAGTTAAATTACCATGGACACCAAATCCAAACAATGTATTTCAAAGACCCCCACATCCACAATTTCTATTATATAAAAATAATTCACCCCAACAAAATTCACCACAACAACAACAAACACAACGCAATGATCAAAAATCTGAAGACGTAACAATGAGGACTGCCATCCAATTAAAACCGAATCAAATTAATTTAGGTAGAGGATTTGTAGCAAAAGAATTATATCACCATGCTGAAAATACTGAAAAACCGAAAGAAACTGAAAATACTAGTTCAAAGGTAGCGGAAAATAATAATCCTACATCAAACCAAGTTCCCGAAGAACAGATTTATTATATTCCCGAAGGAAGTATAGTATCTTATATTCCAGAAGAAAATTATTATGTTCCCGTAGAAAATTTATATTATATTCCCGAAGAAAATCAAAATTTTTGCGAGGTTCCGAATCCAAACCAAATGTTATAGAATTTAATCACGTAAAATCTTATCTACCTTATTTTGAAACTGAAAATCCTAAATTAAAAATTTTAATAGATACAGGAAGCCAACGATCGTTTATAACGCCAGCAGCACAACAATTATATTTTCCAGAATTTAAAAGGTCAGAAAAATTTATGGTTAGAACTTCACACGGAGCAACGGCTCATGATGGAGTAATAGAAACTCCATATTGGTGTAGATATTTCGGAAAAGATAACGGACCTATGAAATTTTATATTTACCAATTTAGTGATAAGTATGATATTTTAATGGGTACGGAAATGATAGAACAAATTAGTGCCAAAATAGATTTAAAAGAAAGAAAACTAAGCATGCCAGAACGGGAAATACTAATTTTTCACATGACCGACGATAATAGTTTAAATATAAAAGAACTATGTGAGACATATAAAGATTTGTTTACTGAAAGCGTCACAAATAGTGCGACAACAAAAATAAAACACCATATTAATTTAATTAATGAAGAACCATTTATCAAAGACCCTTTAGGTTGCCACAAATTCAGCAAGAGGAAATAAAGAAACAAATCAATACTTTACTTAATGAAAATATCATTCGCCCTTCAGAATCGCCATGGGCATCACCTGTTCATATTATACCAAAAAAATTGTATCAATCCGGAATACAAAAATGGAGAATGGTAATAGACTATAGGAAGTTAAATGAAAAAACAAAATCAGATAAATTCCCTTTACCTAATATAGAAGAATTATTTTCAAAGCTTCAAGGTAATAAATTTTATAGTACTTTAGATTTAACATCAGGCTACCATCAAATCAAAATGGATGAAGATTCCATTGAAAAAACTGCCTTTAGTACACCAGACGGTCATTATGAATTTTTAAGAATGCCTTTTGGTTTAAAAAATGCACCAGCAACTTTCCAAAGGATGATGAATAACGTGTTAAGCAAAGAAATCAATAGAAATATATGTTTAGTTTATTTAGATGATATAATAGTATATTCAAAAACAAAACAAGATCATATTAACCGCCTACAACAAGTTTTTGAAGCGTTAAGAACAGCCAACCTAAAAGTAAATAAAAACAAATGTGTTTTTATGGAGGAAGAAATTGAATTCTTAGGCCACGTACTAAATAAAGATGGTTTAAAACCTAATCAAAAGAAAATTGAAGCCATACAAAAATTTCCTGTACCAAAAAATATAAAGGAAATTAGAGCATTTTTAGGTTTGATAGGATATTACAGAAAATTTGTCCCAAATTTAAGTAAAATAGTAAAACCTTTAACAGAAGCCACTAAAAAAGATGCTACCATAGATATACATCAAAAGAGCTATATTGAAGCAGTACAAACTTGTAAACACTTATTAACTAATGCCCCTATTTTAGCTTTTCCAGACTTTAATAAAATGTTCGTCATAACTACAGATGCATCCGACATAGCGTTAGGAGCCGTATTAAGTCAAGATAGCCATCCGATAGCTTATGCATCTAGAACTCTAAGTAAAACAGAACAAAATTATAATACAACTGAAAAAGAGTTATTAGGAATACTTTGGGCTGTTACACAATTCCGGCCTTATATTTATGGCAGAAAATTCACATTGCGGACAGATCATAAAGCATTAATATGGTTAGCTAAATTAAAAGAACCTAATCAAAGACTCACTAGATGGAAATTAAAATTACAAGATTATGATTTTATTATAGAACATGTAAAAGGTAAAGATAATTATGTTGCCGACGCTTTAAGTCGTATAGAGATTCATAATACAGATAGTAATTCATTGGACGTAAATTTAGAAGAAACTTTAGCTTTAACAAGTTCTAATACTAGTTATTCACAAGATATGTCAATAGATGAAACCTTACAACCTAACAATAAATTAAATATTAGCCAACAAGGTACTGTACATTCTAATCAGGACGATAGTGATGAAGGAATTCCTATAATACATGCATATCCACCAAAAAGGTTAAGACGTGCTATATTCGAATATGCTCCATATAAGAAAGCAAGTAGAGAAAATGGAATTTGGTATTTTTATATCCCACCAAATAACGAAGAAAATATAATAAAAGAATTTATGTTAGAATATCTACCCACTGGGAGATATGCTTTTATAATTCCTAGTGATGAATTATATTATAAAATATCTGAAGTTTATCGTAAATATTTTGATCACTCAAAATTTAAACCAATAAGATTCACTAAAAGTCTCGTAGAAATACATGAAAAAGAAGAACAATTAAGATTAATTAAAGAATACCATTTAAAAGATAATAGACACCCTGGAATTGAAAGTTTGTATAAACAATTAAAAGAAAAATACTACTGGGAAAATATGAGAAAACAAATAAAAAAATATATTTTACAATGTAATCCCTGCCGAACAGAAAAATACAATAGACATCCAAATGTAACACTAGCTACTGAAACTGAAACACCGTATGAACCAATGGAAATCTGGCACATAGATTTCATGTCTTTAGAGAAACAGTGGTATTTAACTATTATAGATAAATTCTCTAAATACGCTATAATTAAACCCTCAGAAAAAAGTAAAGTTTGTGATACACTGTCGGAAATATTTTCATTGATAGGAACGCCTAAGAAAATTATACATGACGGTGAACAATCATTTTGCAGCGAAATTATAGTTGAATTATTTAAAACTTATAATATTATTGATCATACTACGTCTCCACAACATCACAAATCAAACTCAGATGTAGAAAGATTACATAGTACTATTCAAGAGCTATATCGATTACAAAGAGATTCAGATTTAAGTCAAAATCAAAAGATATATTATATAACACATGCTTATAATAATACTCGACACAGTGCCATCAATATGTGTCCTTTTGAGGTACATTTTGGAAGAAAACCTAAAATCCAAAATTTTGATAATTTAAAAATAACCATTCAAAATTATACTACTCAACAAAAAGAATTCGTAAATCAATTAAATAAAAATGTCCATGATTTATTAAAAACAAATAAAGAAAAACGTAACGAGCGTATTAATAAAAAAATAAAACCATCTAAACATTTTGAAATTGGCGATAAAGTTTATTTGAAAAATAGTAAAGCGGAAAGGCATAAAACGAACGCAAGGTATATAGGACCATTCAGTATTATCAATTGTGAACCGCATAACAAATATAAATTAGATAACAATAGAACATATCATGAAGAAGAGCTTATTTTTGCAGAATCTTCATTGTCATCGGACACAAGTTCCAAAAATTAGAACCAAATCAACATGTGGTACTAGTAGAAATGAAGCCTACCCGTATTATTGAAGGAAAATGGAGTATTATTCATATGTTAGATATAAAACCAATAGTAGATAATAAGAATAGGCTAAAAGAAACTGTAATTAGAGTTATGTCAAACTCAAATTTTAAAAATGAAGATGTTAAACACATATATAATCGTATTAATATTATTTTAGAACATGTAACTGAAATATGTAATCATTTAGATATACAAAGTAGAAGTAAACGAGGTATAATTAATGGTTTAGGTTCAATTATCAAAGCTATTACTGGAAATTTAGATCAAGATGATCTAAATAATATTCAAAAAGATTTAGAAACTTTAAGAGTAGCATATAATAAGCAAATATCTATAACTGATAATACTTTAGAAGAATATAATAGTCAAATTAAGAAAATTGTCGATACTCAGAATATATTAGATAATAAATATGTACAGATAGCAAATTTTAAAGCTCATCAAAAAGTTGCTTTAGAAATATTGTTCCAAGCAGAAACTTTGCAAGATATTGCAGAAAGATTGTCGACAGCTATTACTTTTGCTGAACATCATATGTATCATTATAGCATATTACAATCTCATGTCTTACAAGATACTGTCAATAAAATAAACAAAACTGTATTAATATCAAATAATATAAACTATATAGAACCTTTTATTTATGTAAATTGTAAAATAATTGATCATATTGTATATTTCATATTAGAAATACCTTTAGTTAAGCCACAAGTATATAATACAAGAAAAATTGTTCCTATTATCCAAAACAATCCAACCTGTACCTATCCTATAATGCGAAAAGTTACGTTAGCATACACCGAAACAGAGACATATGAAGTAGAAGATTGCACAACATTAAAGGAAATAGTTTGTAAACAAAGTATTAGACAAACATTAACTTGTGAGACTGAACTATTGCGAAATAAATCTACTGAAAAGTGTGTTACAGTTCTGATACAGTGTCCTGAAGAAGAAATACAAGAAATATCCCCAAAGACGATCTACATGTACTTCAACCAAACTACTGAGATTATGATTAACTGTGGGAGAAGCGACGAGACATCATGGGTCAAAGGACCTTATTTATTAACAGGAGAGAATTGTGAGGTAAAAATTGCAAATATAATGAGATTTCATACACAAAAATCACATGATAAAGTTATAATAACTAATTTAGAAATTAACCAAACTAAAGATATTCCCGAAGTTGAATGGAAATACGATCCTATGAAAGTCTCAGCAAAATTAAAACATTTGAAACAAATAGATGAGTTAGCAACACAGGAAAAACATAATTTAATTCAGTATAGTTGGATATTATGTATAACTATACTTCTTGGCTTTGTAATACTCTTCAAATTTCTTCGATCCAAGGCTTGTAAAAAACCATGGACTTCAAAATTGAGGGGGAATAGTCAACAAGCCATGAACAATGAGAACATAAAGAATATTATCACCGTCTTCAGGGAAGACATCGGAAATGTTACGGATTCCAACACTACAATAGGACATCAATATCCATTACTAATCACCCCGTGGACCACACGGAATGAGACAACAATGAAGTGCTTAACCAAACAGGACCAGGAAGAAATAGTATAAAACACACAGAAATCAGCCAGAAGGTGTGAATCTACTTAGACGCTCGACGTCTCGACAACTGCGCTTATAACTATAGCTATAGTTATAATTAACAGTATAATTAATTAGTAATTTAGTATAAAGTATATAAATTGTGTAAAGTGAAATAAATATTTTTTTTTTAAAGTAATTGACTTTGAAGTAATTTGACTCACGTGTGTTTGAATGTTTAAACTGTATAGCTCACTAACTTATACATATAACTGATATCATTTACAAAACCTTATTGTTAAATTCTTTTTATTAAATTTCTTTTTTCAGAATTCATTAACTTTTAACAAATATTTCACTTTTGTAAAAACTCATAAAACAGAAGTTGATGTTTAACGATTGCGAAGTTTTTGGTAAATCACAAATTACGTAACCTACTTTTAAAAAACCTAGTTGTTAGTCCTTACCATCAACTTGCTTCATTACATAGTAGGGTCTTTAAACCTTCAAACACACTTAGAGAAGAGATACAATAGAAAGACAATAGGAGCGTGGCTGTCGCTTGGTTGTTGGTTCTCGAAATGATAAAAAATATCTTTAGCCTTTGGCTTTCCTCGCGTCAATGTCGTATACTGCCATCCACTGATGAGATGACTGACTGTTGATATATTCAACAGTCAGTCATCTCATCAGTCAGTCAATTTACCATATTATCTATACTAATATTATAAATGGGAAAGTGTGTCTGTCTGTCTGTCTGTCTGTATGTTTGTCTTTCTTTCACGGCAAAACGGAGCGACGAATTGACGTGTTTTTTTAAGTGGAGATAGTTGAAGGGATGGAGAGTAACATAGGCTACTTTTTGTCTCTTTCTAACGCGAGCGAAGCCGCGGGCAAAAGCTAGTAGATAATATATAAGATTATGTAGTATCTCAGGGCATGTAGAGCACGCATACACAGTTACGCGAGGTGCACATTTAAGTCGAACGGGTTACGCGTAAGTTGTGTATTTATAAGTTGCCGTCCGAGTGGGCCTATTATATACGTATTATATACGCCCGGTCCGGGGATAATACATAGTTGAACTTTTTAGTAAAATTCATCAAATATAATATTTTAAAAGTCTAATATAAGTAGGTATTCAATTTTTATCTTAGGTTCTACTTTGCTACACAATTGCTACGAAGGAGCTACGAGATTGCTACGGCAACGAGCGTAGCCCGTTTAGCGTAGACATTTCGAGTGCACAGGTTCATATTATTTAGCCTGTTAAAATTAACATAATTTAATAAGCTATTTAGTAATGCATTGTTAACTTCTTTTTTCTTTCAACATTTTATAATTAGGCTTTTTTATTTATGTACTTTCTAAAGTTTATCTTGGACATCACTGACATTCCGTTGTTCTCGGTTGTCAATCGTAGAACTTCGGCAGTCGTTAAGGACAGAAAGTTTGATCAGTCTAAAGCCCGGTTTCCACCGCGAGCGGAACGGCCCCATTAATGACTTCGCTCGCTTTTATTGGTGGAAATACAAGTATGCAGTTTGCGCTTGCAAACGAAGTCATTAATGGGGCCGTTCCGCTCGCGGTGGAAACCGGGCTTAACGGTATCGTGTCACCCAGTTACTGGGTTGTGAAGGTCTGATAGGCAGTCGCTTCACGTAAAACACTGGTATCCAACCGACTTCGGTCAGGCTGGAAGCCGATCCCAACCTAACTGGTAAAAGGCTAGGGAGCTTCATTCCTTACTAGCTTTTGCCCGCGGCTTCGCTCGCATTAGAAAGAGACAAAAAGTAGCCTATGTTACTCTCCATCCCTTCAACAATCTCCACTTAAAAAATCACGTCAATTCGTCGCTCTGTTTTGCCGTGAAAGAAAGACAAACATACAGACAGACACACTTTCCCATTTATAATATTAGTATGGATAAGAAATGAAAAATAAAACTCCCTTAACAAAACCAAGGAACAAGTAAGCAAATTAAGTTTACCTGTCCAAAAAGTGGAAGCGATGAAAATTAACAAAATTAATGCTTGATTTCCTGCGCTCTTTTTCCAATATTTTCGTGGGCATTTTAATAATGTTATAACCTTGTTTCCTGGTGAACAGTGTCCTGAATACTGACTTCAGCTAACATTACAATAGTCACCCTCATTTTGTTAAATAAACAAACGCCCTTTAAACAATAAGGACGGTTAGCATAAAACATGTTTGCGTGTGTCATAATATGTTTTGTATTTTATATATTTTTTTATTGTGATAGATTGAACGTATTGCTTCTGGCTGCGTGCTTCGAATCGATTAATCGAACCAACTAGAAAAAAGTTCACTAGTTCGAATGATCGAACCGCGCAGTCACACAATGTGAAGTAACATATTTTACACAATAAATGTGTTCACTATTCAGAATAATGTGGTGGCTGAATTAGTGACCGTTTTATTATTACATTTATTGTTTTAAGTAATTTAAGGTCAGTAATTTAGCGCATACCATCATCTTTGCGTTATCTAACAGCTTGATAAGAACGTGCACGAATTTATCTATTTATATGTATACTAGCTTTTGCCCGCGGCTTCGCTCGCGTTAGAAAGAGACAATAAGTAGCCTATACCACTCTTCATCCCTTCAACTATCTCCACTTAAAAAATCACATCAATTCGTCGCTCCGTTTTGCCGTGAAAGAAAGACAAACATACAGACAGACAGACAGACACACTTTCCCATTTATAATATTAGTAAGGATGTAAATGGTAAACCGACTGACTGGCGGGGGACTGACGGCCGTGAACGTGAACAATAAGATTTTTTTTTTGAAAATTTGCCCTATTTTCCCATGTAAGGGGTTTTACAAGGTGATGATTGAATTTCAACATCAACGCGGGCAAAGCTGCGGGCGAAAGCTAATCCGTACTAATATTATAAATGCTGCGAAAGTAACTCTGTCTGTCTGTCTCTTCACTTCTCTTCACGCCTAAACCACTGAATCAATTTTAATGAAATTTGGTAAAGATATAGTCTGGGACCCGAGAAAGTACATAGGATAGTTTTTATCCCGGTAATCCCCCGGGAACGGGAACTATTATTCCACGCGGCCGAAGTCGCGGGCAAAAGCTAGTTTATTATATCATAAAGAAAAGTGACATACGATACCGATTCAAACATCGATCAATCTTTACACCCCATTCCCCAATCCTATTCGTGCAGACTGCAGTCATGACTCTCACAAACACAGACACGCATACCCAACCCACTCGTAAGACGGTGGTGCTTCTAAAAATATATTACCGAAAATAGAATATTTCTTATTAATATTCTGACTGTACTGGCGAAGGTCGCAGTTACATTAATGGTAATGGATGACCAACCAGTAGGGGACACGAAATTGTTAAATAAAGTGCGGTTCTTTTGGTGTTTACTAGGACTGAACCGTTCTAGCTGCCACTATTGTTTGGTAAGGTTTTAGGAGTAAGGGTGTGTATTTTTAACACCGCTAACCGCTATTGTGTATGTCTGTGTTTCTGTCTGGGGCTCCGTAGCTCCTAAATGGAAGAACTGGTTCTGGAAAGATCATCTATATCTAGCATGTTTCATCAAAATAGGATGTGCCGTTTCGATATTGGTGCCGATTCTCTTATTCACAAACTAACGTAAATTTAAATTAAATGCATCTTACTCTTTCCATTTCTTAAAGAAAAGGACAGAAGATACATTTTAGTTTATTCCTGTCAAATTAGACAGCGCGTGAAGAAAATTGACGTCTAGTTAGACGCCATGTTTTTAAATCGCGTCTAAATTATCTATGTGGGGTGTGGTGTGTGGGGGTGTCTAAATTTGACAGGTCTTAACTAATATTTTATCTTTTGTCTTTTTCCTAATTAAATGGAAAGAGAAAAATGCACATAACTTAATTTTACGTTAGTTTGTGAATAAGAGAATCGGCACCATTATCCACACTTTTGTTGGTTGAAGACGTGATCTTGATAACATCGAGGGCGGGAGCTTTTTGCCCGACTACCGAAAAGAGTGTTATGTTTATCGAGCGTGTGTATGTATGTATGTTTCATTCTATGGCATGCTCTACAGCCTTAAGTGGGCCCTTAAGTCTATCTGCCGGGGTTGCGGAATGTTTTTTTTTTTTTTTTTTTTTTTTTTAATTGGGACAATCCCACCACACTATTCCCAACCACTGCAACTCCTGAAAGCCAGAATCAACAGTGGAGTCCGCCAGAAAAGCGCCGAGCAATGAAGCTCGACGAGTCCCGGAGAAACGATTCAACTGTCTTGGATCCCGCAACGAAATTAATCAGAAAAGTACATCGGAGGAGTAAGAAAAATATGTTTTCCACTTCCCTCCAAACAAGCAGGAGACAGAACAGAACTAGGCCAATAGGCACAAAGGGGCGATTGCAACTGGGAGAAGCCCAGATTGCCTTGCACCACGGAATAGAATTTGTTAAAATTAATGGGTCCTAAAATGTGAGCTGTTACGATTGATTCCAATAATAGGTATGGCAAAAGCGCTTGAACGCACGGAAATTGGTTCTAGTTTCCACAAGGTCCGCATAATAAACGACACCGGATGTAACCTGTATACTATCTAACATAATATTGCGCTCATTCTGCCAAAGAATACACTCCCATAGGATGTGATGTGCAGATTGTTCGAATTCACAGTTCGATGAGGAACATTGACACAAAGGCGAAGCAACAAGTTTGAAAGAAAAAAGTTTACTTTTAAAATTGCCATGTCCTGTGAGAAATTGAGCAACGCAGTGATCAACTTCCAACCATGTCCTAGCCAACCGCTCACGAACGGATGGGAAGAACAGATGGAGGTGCCGGCCCTTGATGGAGTTATCCCACCTACTTTGCCATTCGGATAAGAGTTCCTCCCAAACTTCAGACTGCGGTTTAAATAACCTAGAAATTCTATTAAGGTCGCGTTGTGGTATAAAGTTAGTGTCCATGGTCTCCCGCGCGGAGTAGTACATTGAAGCTCGTCGTTGTACCTCCAGATCGACTGGGAGTACACCTGCGAGTACCGGAAGGGCTTCAGTACTGACCGTTCTATAAGCTTTGCATAAAAATATTAAAGCCAAGCGTTGACTTTGAAGTAATTTACGTCGTACCGCCCCTATAGTGGCCCTGTCGGCCCAAACAGGTGCACCGTAGCACATACAACCTAAGTAGGTAGCACCATATATAATTTTTAAGGTTAAGAATGATAAACCCCAAGTTGCTTTAGATATTCTCGTTAAGGCATAAAAGTTCTTTTTAGCTTTTTCACCTACTGTTTTTATATGATCGATGAAAGAAAAATTCCTTTCTAAGATCATGCCAAGATAACATACAGCTTGCTGTTTTTTGACGGGAACGTTATTAAATTTAATACTAGGCCACGATTTGAGATCACCTTTTAGTATAAGCTGATACGTTTTTTGCGGTGCAAAGGTAAGACGGTTACGATCACCCCACTGGGATATTAAACGTAGGCATGTGTCAGCCAAGTTCTCAAGTCCAGCTCGAGTACTTGACTGAATGAGCAGCAGGCCGTCGTCCGCGTAACCGGTTAGGGAACAGCCGTTTGGAAGTGGAATCGCGAGGAAATCATCAAAGCCTAGGTTCCATAAATAAGGACCGATAACTGAACCCTGAGGACATCCCATAGTTAGTGATTTTGACATAGAAAAATGTCCAAGCTTAAGTACTGCGGAACCGTTTAAAAAGTACGAGTGAACGAGATTATAGATGTTTTTGTAGCAACCGCGGGTTTTTAGTTTTAGTAAGAGCATAGGCCACCAAGCGTTATCAAAGGCCCCAGAAATATCAAGAAAGATTCCAATTACGTATTTGTGTTCGGACAGATTAACAGTTTTTCTGACAGAAAGTGCCGCGTCGACTGTAGATTTACCTAAAGTGAAACCGTATTTATTGCTATGAAATTTTGGACCGTCCGGTAGTAAGCGTGGAACGATGAGGCGCTCCAGAAGTTTTCCCAAAGATGGTAGAAGTGTAATAGGCCGATACGACATGGGGTCGTCCGGAGGCTTGTCGCCACTCTTTGGGATTATTCTTATAAATCCACGCCTCCATTTGCGAGGAAAAACACCTTCGGCAATGCATCGGTTATATACAGTTAGGATCGTGTCACCTGCTGATTTACACGCTTCTTTAATCATCCTATTAGATATTTTATCTTCACCTGAAGATTTGTTGACCGGTAACTTTCTAACAACACTTATGAATTCGTCTATGGATGGTACGTCTGACGATGGTGATTCAGGTGGCACAGCAGCCCACGCTCTGATCTGTTGGTGGTAGTCGCTGTCGTTTACCGGTGAATCATCAGGGATAAGAGAATTAAGTAGGACTTCTGTTGTTTCTTCTATGCCAGTGGTATGTTTATTATTGACTTTAATGTTTTGGACGTACGCGAGGTCTATAGATCTGTTAGCTTTAAATTCGTGATATAAGGGAGACCACGGACCCTCCGTGTCTAGTTTATCGACAATTTTCCGCAGTAAATTGCCCTTAGATTTTTCAACCGAAGCTTTGTAGCGGGACTTGGCAACTCTAAAAGCATTAATCGCGGAAGTAAGCACGTCTCCAGTAGCCTTACGTTTTTTAAGTTTATTTAACCGTCTACGTGCTTTGCGGTAACTTTTGCGCTGTTCAATTAAATAATCATTCCACCAATCACATCTACGAATATTGGTCATAGATCCGCGACCAATGGCGATGTCAGCACAGTAAGTAAAAGTTTCCGACATAATGTCAGCACTTTCTTCAACTGACAGCCCGTCTCGAGTGAATTCTTTGGCGTGACACGCAAAAAGCGAGCTGAAAAATTCCCAGTTCGCGCCTTTACATTTATATCTAAAATTACCAGAAATATGAGACGGACCTTGAGTCGATACAGGAACAAACTCGTACACGATCAGGCGATGATCACTACACGACGCGTCCGGTAGGACACGCCACCTATCCAAGCGTACGTCGGCACTAGAAAGTGTGACGTCAATACAAGACTCGCCCATTTGGCTACAAAAAGTAGGTGGTGCATCTGGGGTATTATGAATCGATAGGTTCATCTCAGCAATGAAATCCTCAACAGCGCAGCGTCGTTCGGTATCAGTGGCCCGAACCTTGCCATACCACAGGGACGATGACGCGTTAACATCCGCGCCAACGATAACTTTGCAGCCCGCGAGCGACCGCAAGACGTGACGGAGGTTGTGTATATGAGGAGCAACAGGGTCAGAGTATTGAAAGTAGCAGCTCACAACGTAGACTTTAAAAGAAGCCGATGAAACTTCAGCAACGGCACAGTGAGACGTCATAAGGTTACGCAAAGATGTTACTGTAAAGTTGGAGGAACGCGCAACATAAATTCCGGCTCGTGCTTTACAATCCAGCTGTACTACTTTGTGACGTAACCGCGAGTTTTGATACTGCTCTTGAACAAGTACAAGGTCTAAGTTGTAATCTATAATTAGTTTATCCAACTCAGATGTCGCCACCCTATCGTTGTGAAGATTTAGTTGTCCTATGTTTAAAATATCCATCAATAATTAGTATTTAAAATGAGTTGCTCGAGTTTTAGTTTGTATGTGGCACAATTTTCAGACCCGCAACGATGGTCAAACGATTTTTTAAAACGTTTACACGCCGCGCAAACCGGTGTAAAATTTAATTCGTCCTTATGCGGGCAATCCTTGGTTTCGTGGGCCTCGGAACAATTAGCGCAGGTGGGTGATTTGCTAACGCAATGTTTTTTAACGTGACCGAATTGTTGACAGTACGCGCAACGAACTACTTCAATATCATCAATAAAACGACAAGTGGCCCAATCAATGAATAATTTTTCCTTAGTAGACACAAGATGTTTACGAACCGCAGATTCTATTTCAATACCTATCCATTTCCGGCCGTTTTCAGTAGAACGCCTACGAATTATTTTAGTCGATTTTATGAAGTCGTCTTCTTTAATTGGCATCTCATTTTGAATGTTTTGACGGTATAACGCATTCAAAAAAGCGCTGTCCTCCATAGAGGCGGGAATGTCTTTTACCAACAAACGAGGCCGGCGGCCTTTTGGTTTCTCTAAACGAAGGCCCGCGGACTTTATTGCATCGACCGATTCCAACTTTTTCAGTTGGTTTTCATTCGCGACACGCAATACAACGCCCGACTTTGCGGTTTTTTTGACGCCGACAATTTGGAACCCGTCGTCACTGGGCTTAATCGCCTTCATAAGGGCTTGTTTAGTCGCGGAGGATGACGCGAAGTCAGCAGACCGTTCGTCGGTCGGATACGCGACAATACAAGGTGCTGGGGCTCCCATTCGCCGGGAGGCATCAACCGCGGGCGCGACTTTGGGTAAACGTAGTTTTAAAGAATCCGCGTACGATATTTTATTGTCGACATTGTTTACAGTTTTAACGCCGGGATTTAATTTTAATCTATCTAATTCGCGCTCGGTGTTGGCAAGCTTAGTTTCATTACAAGAAGATTTTAATGCCAACAATGAGACAATACTTGTAACGCGCTGAGTCATATCCATAATAGCGGATTTATTCGCAACATTAATACGGGAACCCTGATCGTTGACCAACTCGTTAATCTTGGTCAGATACGCAGACGCCTCGGAAACTAAGTCACAATAATCACCACTGTTTGCACTGCTTACATTGGAAATATTTAATATGGGTGAAGATTTTTCAATGAATTCGGATGTTTGAAGGCGTTTAGACCTATCTTCGGGCGAAATGTATGTAGGCGACATTTCACTGAATAGCCGTTTGGAATTAGCGGAGGTCGGCGCGGGCGGCGACCTGAGTGTTTTCGTATTTCTACGAAAAATATCTCCGCCACGATCAGGCGGGTCATCATTATTAGATGACATGTTTAATGAAATAAAAAGTGAAAGAAGTCTAAAACGCTGAGAAAAAAAAAAGAATGGTTACAAAAGTTATTTCGCGATACCCCCAACAAGGAAAAAAAAAATGTACTTACCGAGTAGCTGACAAAATGAATTGATTACACGTAAATTACAAAGTAAACACTAATAAAAACTTACGATACCAGCACTGTCTAGTGCTGGTATCGTAAGTTTTTACAATAGCACACAACCTGAAAGAAATCACGAGCCGAAATATCGATAATCGAACGCGATATGCGTAAACAAAACAGGAGCGTATTAGAACGATCCTAACCGAGCCGAGGCGCGGAGGGAAGAGTTGCGGAATGTTTATAATAGTTACCGTGACCCCGGAACATAAAGGCCAACTGAAGGAACATGAGTGGGTTTTAGTCAGTAAAAGTCTGACACGCCCTCCCGCCGCACCCAGGACGGAAGACGTCATTCGATGATTTCCCACTCTCCAAAAAAAAGCCTAAAGTCTATGTTTTTTTATTATTTTCTATTTTTTTATTTACACTTGTGTAATAAAGCGTTTTCCACTACAAAACGATATTTAGACGAGTTGCTATTGACACGCTGCGGCCTAGTTGCTTTAGGGCTTTCTGTATATTATTAGTTACTGATGACAAATCGGCATGGCTGTTACATAAAGCAACGGGCCAAATGTAACAACGTCAAAATAAGTGTACCAAATTGCAGAGATTGCACTCTTTTAGGAGGCGTAGCTGCAAAGACGCGTATTTCGTCATTAAACGCTTGGTGTACGCCAGTTTGCAACTTACATACAATACGGTATTTTACACCATTATCAATTGACGTACTTTTTATGAGCTGTCTGCCTAGTCTTGCCAAAGAACACACCCTGCAAGTTTCATATCTCTAGAACCAACGGTTTGGGCTGTGCGTTGATATGTCAGCAGTCTGTCACTTTACAATTTAATACGTTTAGATAAATACTACTGCAAAGTTTTACCAAAATCTTCCTATAGGGCCCACATTTGGAGCTAAGTAATAGTTATTCAGATAAAGTAGTAATAAAATAATCATCAAGCTTGGTTAACCTTTCAATGATCAACGAACGAAGTAACGAACCCTTGGATATTTTTCTTCAATGTAAACACAGATTGCTTTTTCATGAACCGTAGTTTTTGGTCAAACAATTGTAAATACAATTTATTATTGATAAACTTCCGACAGTTTGATGGCTTCGTTTGATAATATACTATTCTATTTGATGGAATTGTTGTGTTCAATTATCTTTATAAACTTAGTTACTTTTTTATACGTATACAGTAGATATTACTTTTACTCGCGACTTAGTAGGTGTACGAGATATCTCTTATATCGGATATTAAAGAGTAAAATATGTAATATTCATTTAGTAAGTTGGTTAAATATAACCATGCTCGCTCCAGTTTCGCATGGGCGTTACAAATCTTGTTTTTTTTTATTATTTCTAGAATATTTTTTTGGCCTTTTTTATCGTGGTTACGTGAACCCCATTAGTTGTGCCATGTCATGGTAATTATAAATCTTTAAAAATTCCGGCTTTGCTCTTCTGTAAATGCCCGCACATTCTTGATTACTCTATCATAAGAATCGGAACCAACCAACTAATATTACTTTATTTCTTTAAACGTAATTCTGTTGTAACTTTTTTGTTTGATATGTATTATTTATAACTTGCAGTTAATTTAAGTTTACACAACATCCCTAGCGATCTTCTATTCTTAATAAACATTATGCCTACCTGTGAACAGCGTCGTGGGTTACATATTATAACCTAAACTTTTTTTTTTGTACTGACTAGTTGTAAGTTTTAATAATGTAACTGTTTGTTGTTCCTTTTTTAATAATAAAATAAAATAAAAATAAAATCATAGAGGGACACATGAGTGGTTAGCGACTTTGTTTTTAAATGGGAACAAATTAAACGCTCACCAAAATAATGTTCTTGCGTACCAAAAATAGTAAATGATCACCAAAAAATAGTAGGTAAATAATCACCAAATTGTGCTAGGTTTGGTTAAGTTAGAACTGTGACCACGTAGCGCCGGATCTACTAGTGATTCATTTTATTTACCTCAGTCAAATTCAGTCTAATTCATATAAAAAGGAAAATAGGTTATTTGTAGAATACTTTATGAAACATAATTTGGATGTCATTTACTTACTATTTTTTGGTGATCATTTAATATTTTTGTGTGTCAGTGTCATGTTACTATATTCTGTGGTAAGTTAAACATAAGCCTTTTTAAATTAGACAAGATAGTGATAGTGATGATAACTCAACTCAATAAGTATTGTTTTTGCTTAGGTAATTTAATCAAACGATATTAGTGTTATCTAGCTGAGTTCTCTAAAAAGAATTTTAAACTTTTAAGTTCATAATTTTTCCAATACAGTTGTAAATTGGAAAAATTATGTGAGGACTTAATGAGAGAAGCACACAGATTTGAGTGGCCCTGTCCAGACAGTGAAAGCAATTAGTTAGTAATCGTCGAGCTTAACATTAATGCCCTTACTAATAATTACTGTGTAAAGTTATGCAATGAATAAAGCCTGTGTAACCATACATTTTTTGACGTATAAACCTGTCATAACTTTATGCAGCGATTATTAGTAAGGCGCTAAATGTAAAGAGCCAACGTTTAGGCAAACGATGGTGCAGATTACCCTTATTTACTAACTAAACAAAATTTAAGTTCAGTGCATTTTTTCTTTCCATTTCATTAAGAAAAGGACAGAAGATAAGTATTAGTTTAGTTCTGTCAAATTAATCAGCGCCTGATGCAAATTGACGTATTTTAGTTGTCATGTTTCGAATAGCGTCTAAATTGTCTATGGAGTATTTATATTTGACAGGACTAAACTAATTTTGATCTTTTATCCTTCACTTTATAAATTGGAAAGAAAAAGATGCACTGAACTCAAATTTGACGGGCCTGTTGGCCTGGTGGTTAGTGACCCTGACTGCTAAGCCGGAGGTCGTGGGTTCGATTCCCACTCAGGACAAACTTTGTGTGATGAGCATGATTGTTTGTTCTGTGTCTGGGTGTAATTTATCTATAATATGTATGTATTTATAAATTATATAAGTATGTTTATCAGTTGTCTGGTTACCATAGTACAAGCTATGCTTAGTTTGGGATCAGATGACCGTGTGTGAGTTGTCCAAGAATATTTATTTATTTATTTTATTTAGTTAAGTTTGTGAACAAGGAAATCGGTGTCAAGATATAGATCCAAGTGTGGACTCATAAAACTCCTTAAAATATCTCGTTTCTAGTTTAAATAAATAAATATGCTAGGACAACTCACACACGGTCATCTGATACCAAGTTAAGCTCTGCTAAGAGCTTGTGTTATGGTATCCAGACAACTGATATACATACTTATATAATTTATAAATACATACATATTATAGATAAATTACACCCAGACACAGAACAAACAATCACGCTCATCACACAATGTTTGTTCTGGGTGGGAATCGAACCCACGACTTCCGGCTTAGCAGTCAGGGCTACTAAACCAACAGGCCCGTTTACAGTTTGTTATAAAAACTCGTTAAAAAAATTAAAAATCTTTTGACATGTACTTAATTCTTTAAATGTCACAGGTAATACAAACATTCCTTATCACCCTATATACACCAGCACATAACAACCTATTATACGACCCTCTTGACCTCGACACGGGTCGGAAGTCCTCATAAAAACAATAGTAACCCATATTTGTGGTGCGTGTCCCATGAAATAGGGGCCCGTGGAAATATCACGAAGGAAAATGTCACGCGAGTACTCATTACAAGTGTCGAAAGGGGTTGAGGGGGGGGGGGGGGTGGGGGTGAGGGGGTGGAAATTATTAGTGGTGTTGTGATTAATTAATGAAGGGGTTGTGTTGTTTGAGGGAGATTTTGGTGCGATTATCGTTAAGTTGACTAGTTTCGGCTCTTGATTTCGTCGGCGTGAATATTGTTTAAGCGTAATATAACAGTGTTGGAGAAAAAAGGTGTTTTTGTCGGAAAGCGTTCAACAATTTTCCGTTTTTTCCAGATGGGATTAGGAGTTCTCCAAGCTGCACATGTTGTAATAAGTTTAACTGCTACGTGTGTGTGTCTCTCAGTCTGCCTGTGTATCTGTCTGTGGCATCGTACCTACCTCTTCAAAGAGTGAATCGATTTGGCAGCGGTTTTTTCATTTAAAAATAGCTTTTGCCCGCGACTTCGTCCGCGTGGAATAATAGTTCCCGTTCCCGAGGGATTTTCGGGATGAAAACTATTAATATTCTATATCCTTTCTCGGGTCCCAGACTATATCTGTACAAAATTTCATTTAAATCGGTTCAGTGGTTAGGAGTGAAGAAGTGACAGACAGAGTTACGTTCGCATTTATAAGCTTCGTCTTTGATATACTAATTATAATATAATTACACTTTTACTAGCTAAGATCGGGAACTTAATAACTTCGTACTTTTATTTTTATTTTTGTGTAGTTGTCAAAATTATAACGACCGTCTTGTGCGTCGGTGGTTAAAAATATGAATGTTTTTTTCTTAGAAATGGTAACAATTATATAAAGTACAACCACACGCTTCGTGGCCCTTGCACAGTGGGCAGTTCGCGACCGGGTCAAAGCCTGTAATCCGCTGTAATATCCGGAATTAAAACAATTTGGTCACGACAACTTCGCACGGAACACTGTGCAGCTCTACTGTTTACATTAGGCACTATGCACATTTATTCTGACTGCTAAGCGGGAGGTCGTGGGTTCGATTCCCACCCAGTACAAACTTTGTGTGATGAGCATGATTGTTTGTTCTGTGTCTGGGTGTAATTTATCTATAATATGTATGTATTTATAAATTAAGTATATGGATATGTATATCAGTTGTCTGGTTACCATAACACAAGCTCTAAGCAGAGCTTTAACTTGGAATCAGATGACCGTGTGTGAGTAGTCCCAGTATATTTATTTATTCAGCTTTATTCAGCTCATATCCATAAAAAATATGCCCATAAATAGTATAAATTTTGGAACCATTCAGCTTGTGCTCATAGAAAACAACAAATTTCTTAGCTGAAAAGAAACCTGAACTAACGAGTACGCCGTACGTACAGTCAGCAAAGTATATAAGTATACTGGGCCGTCATCTACAATTGAGGTTTTCTCGAAAACCAATGAATGTATTCAAATGAAATTTAACCTAATTGAAGAACTAGTCATTTTCTACTATAATTTAAATTTTTATTAGAAAATATTCGTAGGTTTTTGAGAAAACTTAAACTGTATTTTCTGTTATTTTCTGTAGACATAACACACAATAGAGCTGAATAAGTGTGTATCTTTCCTTGGGTACGTAACACTCCTTTTGTTTTAGTAAGGTAAGTAATATACTAAATGATGCTGCTACAGAGTTTTTACCCTTTTTAGTTTTCTAAGAACTATTGATAGATAACACATCCATAGAGACAGACTTACATAGCATTCAAACTTATAACACCTCTCTTTTTGGGTCGGGGATTAAATATCAAAAGCAAAACAATACGGTAGTTTCCACCATTATCAATTGACGTACTTTTTATGAGCTGTCAAAACGCCATTCTCCAATAGATTTAGTATGGCAATGGTGCCGATTCTCTTGTGCACAACTTAACGTAAATTTAAGTTAGGTGCATCCATTGAGTTATAATGTACTACGTACTAGAGGAGTCACCTCAACAAAATTTTTTGTAACACGAGTTAGAGTGCATGCACCCTAACTCACTTAGTCTATTCCGTGCGCTTGCAGCAGCTAGACGATTTCGAGTGCAAAGTTTTGTTCAAAAATATGCCTTCGTGTGCATTGAGATACTGTTCAAACAGCTTGAGAAATATAAATAAATTTCAAGGAGTGATTTTTACCAGTAAGTTCAAAATGTTATCTTTAAAACATGCCTAATTTAATTTTATTATTTGTAATGGAAAGTATGACGAGTCACCTCGACGGCGGCCATGTTGATGTTAATATCAAAGAGTAAAATATTTGTTGCATGCGCAGAATGGACACTATCGTCGGGTAACGTTAAATAATAACGAACAAGAAAATGTTATATCATGAGAAAAAATGTATTAAGTAATATTAATATTTTTTATTTATTAAATATACTTATATATATTTTTTAAGGTTTCGTTGGCCGTGTCCTAGTACTAGAGAATTATGGATTAAATTTATTCAGAAGAATCGCAGCAAAGTCACGTGATTGCCAATAGAATATTCACGAATATGTTCCGTTCATTTCAAGAAAAACGAGAAATACACCACAAAGTTAAGAAGAGTACTTATATTATTTCATGGGAATTAAAATTATTACAGTTAAAATTCGTTTTATTTATATAATATCATACAAGATATTGTGAGGCAACTGAAAATACTTATGTATCTTTTAAATTCACGACTTCCCGACTAATTTTGCCTCTGCTAAGTTCCACGTATACACTGACCGACACTTTAATACTCAACTCACACAATCGACACTACACTCCCTCACTACTGTTGATTTTGTTATATTATTATTATTATTTTCCACATAATTTTATGTAATACATTTCTTATTTTAAATATAACTATTTCTATAACGATACCCATAATGCACATAAAATTAAAGAAGTCTATAGAAGTCGACTTCAAAAATATGTCGCATCTGCGCGCATTGGTGTTATCTATGGCACCTGCTTGCACTGCGCATGCTCCGCTGTCACCAAATTACGCGCCATATTTTGTTTGAGATAGCTCCTCTAGTACGTAGTACATTATAACTCAATGGGTGCATCTTTCTCTTTCCATTTCTTAAAGAAAAGGACAGAAGATACATTTTAGTTTAATCCTGTCAAATTAGACAGCGCCTGATGACAATTGACGTATATTTAGACGCCATGTTTTTAAATTGCGTCTAAACTATCTATGGAGTGTCTAAATTTGACAGGACTTAACTAATATTTGATCTTTTATCCTTTTCATAATTAAACGGAAAGAGAAAGATGCATTTAACTTAAATTTACGATAGTTTGTGCACAAGAGAATCGGCACCATAGGCGACTCATGACGTCACTAAAATAACAACTCAGTTGACTATCTATTTATTGATTTCAACACAACTAAAAATCAAATTTTATAGCAAATTGAAAATGAACCGAATTTATTAGGCTGAAATTAATATAGGTTTTATAGGAATTGTGTCTAACATTTATTGGTTAATGGTGGAAACTACCCAATTATTTTATAAATCTAGTAGGTTTTATTTACTAATTGTAATGTATGTGCTTGCACTTGCGAGTCATAAATGTAAGTAGTACTCAAGGTTTAATTGCAACATAATTATTAATTAAATGAAATGATGAGACATTGGGCATTTACACTGAGTTTTAAGTACCTATTTCACTTCGCAAGCTGTTTTTTTCTATATTGTGGTTTATCATTTAGGAAAATGGGTCGACTTGAGATGAATTGCATAAAATGTCATATTGTTACATAATATTATTTAAGTAAGGACATTTCTAGGAAAGTTATACCATATTTTATAATTTTTTCCTGTTTTGATTTATTTGAGTTGAATTAAACGACATCAAAAGAAAGAAAGAAAGAAAATAAATTATTTTATTTTATACCGCAGTCACAGTGTGATCATAAAAAATCAACAATAACATATAAAACGAGTGGAGCATTTTGGACAAAAAAAAAATCGCAGCCGGACCTTAAATTATTCCCAATAGTTAAGCTACACATACCTTAAACTGCTATAAATATAAATTAAACCCCCGTAACTGCCCTTATTAGTGACTAGATTTTTTCGCGCTTACTAACCTTAAAAAAATTACGAAACACTAAGAAAATTACTACTAACAAAACGCTGAGCCTAAAACCCAATATGTATGTGTACCAGGTACTTTAAAAAAGCATCGCAGTTAAATCGATTCACCCGTTTAAGTCTTGGTCTTTAATCCTACGAACACTCGTGATTTGAGACACAATAGAAAGACAATAGCAGCCCGACAGCCGGCTGTCGGTTGGTCGTCAAGAGGTGACTACAGTGCCACTGACAAACAGACAGACACACAACATAGTGGTCAAACTCAAATAAAAAAATGAAATCGTATTCTTTATAGGTATGCATTACTTCATTAATCCTTCGATCAAATGTGATTTGAGACATAATACCTACTAAGACAATAGCAGCCGACAGCCAGCTGTCGCTGGGTCGTCGAAAGGTTAAACCCATAAATAAATTAAAGTGCAAGCAAAAGTGGGGGTTTAGTAAAGCCCGCCTATAATGAATTTCGAATGCGTGTGTAGAAGCTTTATTTAAAAGTAAACAAATGTAAAAAAAAAGTAATGGCGGCCATTATAATGGAAATCGGAGTAAATCGTCGAGCCCATCAGAATTCTAATTAATGATGACTTTGACAAAGTGTACAAATGTTTGTTGTGTACGTATTTTGGTAATTTTGATCGGGAATTGCGATAACTTTGTTTATAATGGACTTGGCGGAGCCAATTATGTATTCGTAAGGGCCTGTGCACATCGTCGTCGTCTCGTTTCCCTAGCTTTCCTAGAGTCGGCTTCCAGCCTCACCAGATTCAGCTGGACACCAGTGTTTTACGTGAAGCGACTGTCTATCAGACCCTCGAACGCTGCAATCAGACGCACTACAAACTGCTCTGTAGGACAAAAAATACAAATTCTAACGTGCACAGACCTTAACTAACTAACTTCTGCTGGTGACTTCGTCCGTAAAGAAGACAAGTAGCAAGTATTGGCGCATAATCTTAAAAATGTTTTAAAGATTGTAGTCAAGTTATTCTTAATAATATCAGCTACCTTTCTGCTATAAAAATATCGAGCAGTAGCCTTTTATTTTCTGAGTGGGAAATCATCAAATAACTTCTCCCGCCCTGTGCGTGGCGGAAGGGGCTCAAACTGTCAGACCTTTACTGACTAAATCCCACTCATGCTCTTTCGTTTGCTCTTTATGTTCCGGGGCCACGGTAACTCTTTCGAACAATTCAACAACCCCGGCAGATCGTAAAGAAACCTAAAGTTGCAAGTTTTGACGTAGATACAACCAAGGACAGTGCTGGTTAACCACTTCCAACTTTGTGCAGAATGGTTGACCGCAGTCATCCACGGCTGTACATAAAAAAATCTTCAAAAAACAACATTTAAGGCTGTACGTCACTCACCTGTTATTGTTATTTCCATTATGCATAGGCGCGACTCTCGTCCGCCCCCGTCGTCTGCACAATCTCGCACAAACGCCGCGCGCGCAGCCCAGTCGCTCCCACAGCGCTCGCCTAGGAGACTCGGGTACCGTGTCACCGTTCATGACTTCTTAATGTTTGGTTCTTCTTATCTTTGGTTTATTTCATTGTTTTTTCGAAGAGGCTTTCATTAATTTTCCAACTAATTACAGTTCCAGGACATCTTGTACCACAGTATGGTTACACAATGTTATTTTATTCCCAAATTTCATCAGTTTTTTAATTATAATTGCTCGGTAGCACCAAGGAATCTACAGCCAATCCTAAAATATGTTTTCGTGGCTAGTTCATAAACTACGATAGACGAACATTGATTGATTGTCACCAACTGAGTGATTTCAATTGACAAGTTAACTAATTAGCTGAAGTCGTCGCGGACGCGTGGCAAATGCGCAACGTTCACATCGCGTGTTTGTAGCAAGTTTAATGACGAAAATACACTGTTGTGCGCGGCGATCTCGTCCGCAACGAATTTGCAGTGTATGCGTGCCGTGTTCGTAGCAAGCCCGCTTCGGTTTTAGGACACTCATAATCTGCTAGTAGAGAGAGACAAGAACTAAAAGTCTAAATTTATTCGTAACACTTATAAAAGTTTGGTGATATTCGCCCACTTGGCTTACAATTTTGGCAGTCATGGCCTAGGCCTTAAACTTTATGACACTGTATAAACAATAAACCTATGTTTTAACTGTAGCTGTGTCTACAACCAAATTATACCGAGTCACGATAGCTCAAAAGACCAAGTTTTAGGTGTCGTTAAAAATAAAAAAAGTTATTGATAGACTTATTTTGAGTAGCAGACTAAAGTTTTAAAGTTTAAATAGGTTTTCAGAGTTAGCGGCTTATCCTATTACTTCAATTTATCATCATATATGTTTATACATTTATTATAATAATATAATATAGAGGTTTTTTGTTCGTAATTGCTAATCTTTACAACGAACTATAAAAAAAAAATTATTGAGAGCTTTATTAGAGAGTTGAAATCCGCAGTTTCATCTGTATCTTTGGTTACTGTTTCGCTCCTATACTTCGTAGTGTGATGTAATATAGCTTATAGCCTTTCTTGTGAAATTGGCTATTTTAAGAAAGAAAAAAATTTGAAATTGGAGTCATGGATTCTGAGATTACCGTGATCAATCAAACAAACAAACTCTTCTGCTTTATAATATTTGTAACACACTAATCTATATGATGACCTACAGTATATAAATTGAAAAGCAGTTGAAGCCACTGTAAACCCTTAAAAAAAAGATTTGCTTTTTAATTTTTAGTCTATCCTTTATTTTTAAAAACTTCGTCTTTGAGTTATAAGAACAGAGAGAAGAGTTTTGACTGTAACCGATTTACGTGATTATTTACGTTTCCTCTTTATAATATTAGTGTAGATAATGTAGATATGTCACCGGAAAATAACAAGATCCGTAAGTTTATCAATCTACTAGGAAGTTTATAAACTTTCGTAAGATTCTAAACGGGAGATAAATTGTAATATTTTACGTCCACATTTTCGTAAATTGATAAACTTACTGAACTCACTCGTAAAATAATAAGTAAGCAGTAACCAACGCGTGGTTGACTGTCACGTGTCACTTCTCCTTCCTCGCGGCTGCCATTGTTCGCAACGGAACATAAATAAACCAGTTTGCTTGTGCGTTTTTATTAGTTTTAAATGTTGAACTGTGTTGCAACTCAAAGAAAACTCAACTCACTACATCCGTGCCCGAGAGGAACCAGGCATTGTTGCTTCCAATTTATAGTTTGTCAAGTCTGATTATACCAGTCTTTGGACACAAGCATTGCCACTATGAACATTGATCAATCAGAGAGCAGTGTGGTATTTTACGTATTTCAAAGATGCGTATATTTAAAAGAGTTTCTGTGATTGGTCAAACTATTTAAAATCTTACGAAAAGATATCCGTTACTTTATAAATTTACCGTATGACGTCGAAAATTGATAAATTTACGAAAATGTGGACGTAAAATATTACAATTTATCTCTCGTTTAGAATCTTACGAAAGTTTATAAACTTCCTAGTAGATTGATAAACTTACGGATCTTGTTATTTTCCGGTGACAGATACATTTGCACTTAACTAAATCAAAAAGTTTATAATCGTATATCGATCTTTTTTTGCGCTATTTTTATTTTACTTCTACCCTCTCGAATAATTTGAACCCATAGCCTGTAATCATCGAACAACTTTATAACTCGATGGCATTTAGAAATGCAGTAGGGCTGTAGATAATAATAGGCTTTGACCAAGCTACTCATGCATTGACGTACGGGTCATAGAAACAGCTGATGTGAATTATTAGTTAGACATCGATTGGCATTCGATGTATCTTGTTAAATGTCGATACATTTTTACTACGTAGTTAATTTGCCAATGAGAAATCAGTTCATCACACTTAAAAAAAATTACTATGAATTATTAAAACTTAAAGCACTTAACAATTTAAAATACAGATTAAAAATTTTACATTTTTTTTATCACACAAACGTCCATAATTTCACATTCGCGTGAGGTTCGAAAATCAAACTTTTAAATTAGGAATATGAGAGTTTTTTTTTTCATAGAAAATGTTATTATCGCGTGTTCGCGGTTGCGCAGTGCCGAATGCCAGCGTGGTGCTGCAAGGGAGGCATGGGAGTTACTAAAGTACTCTGTGGTTACTGGCCACGGCCTAACAGCCCAGAGGCAAGACGGTATCGACTATACGCGATCTAGGAGACGGAGGGGACTATTATCGAAACTGATTTACTTTTTTTTGGACTTTGATTTTGGAACGTTCTATTTGAAATGGACTGAGGAGTTTTCTTTATGTTTCACCTCATTGGTAAATTAGCGGTTAGTCGTTATGTTAGATCTATAGTGCGCTGTTCCCGTGGGTCACAGCGTTAAGTATAAGGCGATGCGCAAACGTAGACACTTTTGTGTCTGTGTCGGACACCAAACACTTTTTGATCGTCATTAGTATGGTGTTAAGTGGAAGCAACTGGACACAAAAAATGTAAACGTTTGCGCAGGGAGTGGATGATTTCATACTGATTCTATAGAAATAAAATATTCATCGGTAGCTTGTATATGACACAAGCAAGACACAAAAGTGTCTACGTTTGCGCTATGCCTAAGCTGTAATGTTTATATACTGTATGTGTCCGTTTATGTACTGTAAATTTTAACAAAATCCGTTAAGTAGTTTTTGCGTGAAAGAGTAACAACCATACATATACTCCTTTTTTAGGCTCCTTACGTTTTTGCTTGAGTTTTGACATTATGCTTGCACTGTTTGGACAGGTCCACTCAAATCTGTGTGCTTCTCTCATCAAGAGATCACTTCAGTTATTAATCTTTATGGTCCTCACATAATTTGACCAATACGTATGGACTTTAAAAGGAACTGTTTTCTATGGACATAAGAAAATTTAACAACTATCCATACTAATATTATAAATGGGAAAGTGTGTCTGTCTGTCTGTCTGTTTGTTTTTCTTTCACGGCAAAACGGAGCGATGAATTGACGTGATTTTTTGAGTGGAGATAGTTGAAGGGATGGAGAGTAACATAGGCTACTTTATGTCTCTTTCTAACGCGAGCGAAGCCGCGGGCAAAAGCTAGTATTTGTATAAAACCATTATTTATTTCTACACATAAGATAAATAGAGGTGAATAAATGTACGTAGTTACGGACTACGTACATTTATTCACCTCTTCGCCCCTTAAGCTTATCGGCTTTTCTAATTCTTACGACGCTGAACGCGGCTGATAGAAGTAAATCTGAAGTGTGACTCAAATCGAATCGAATAAAGCTAAATAAGTGCGAAGTCCCTAACCAAAGACGCGGGTAAAACCTCCAGAGTGACCTATTGCAAAAATGTTTGCAATATTCTGAGTACGCAAGAGTTTACCTAGAGGAGTTCTTGTTTAAGGAAAATTTTAGAACAACAATAATCCCGTTACAGGAAGATGTACCTCATTTAGGTAACTTGTAAACCATTATTTATTATTATTTCGTGAGTCACACAGAACTTACGTACTTATAAAGACGTATACGTCACTTGTGTGTACTTAAAGTCCTTACGGGAAACTTAGGAGGGCATTCCTGAATGAGCATCGATTGGAAATACACGAGTGTGTAGAAGTACTACGAGTGAGAAGTGCCTTTAAAAATGGGTGAGTTTTATTATAATACTTATTAGTTTATAATATCCACACTAAAGTAGAGTTTAGCTCAGCATGTATGAAGCAAATATACATCATCATCTTCTAGCCTTTTCCCAAGATAATAATACATTTATTTAAGACTAGCTGTCCCCTGCGGTTTCACCCGCATTTTTCGTTACTGCTCCGCTCCTGTGGGTCGTAGCGTGATGGTATATAGCCTATAGTATTGCTCGATAAATGGGCTATCTAACACTGAAAGAATTTTTCAAATCGAAACAGTAGTTCCAGAGATACCCTACATACAAACTTTCAAACCTACAAACTTACAAATTCTACCTCTTTATAATATTAGTATAGATACCTTGGTTAGACTTGGCAGACTTTCTGGCTTCTGATTATCCGTAAAGACTGTCAAAGTTCTATAAATGACGGGACGGTCAGTGATATCCAAGATAAACTTTAGAAAATACATAATTATGATTTGATAAAGTTTGGTACTTTATTACTTTTGTACTTGCCCGGATTCACACTCAAAACCTCTTACATGAGAGGCGGGCGCCTTAATCAAATCAAATCAAATTTATTTCAGGCTGCATAGGCCCATATATAAATACCTTAATCTAACATACATACAATACAATTATAAATAATTTGTTAGTAGAAATAAAACTTAAATCCATGTTAGTAACACTTCCCTACGTTGCACTTAAGTCTTTGTGCATTCCGGTGGCACTAGTCCGCGGAAGCGGCGGAACACCACGTTCTGTGGCCAAAAGCTTTCATTCAACACTGACCACTCCATAGATAATTTAGACGCTATTAAAAACATGGCCACAGAAGGTACGGTTGATTTACTTTAGGCGCTGCCTAATTTGACAGGATTAGACTAATACGTATACTCTGTCCTTTTCTTAATAAAATGGAAAGAGGAAGATGTACTTAACTTAAATACTAGGTGTATTTTTGGTCTTGCTCAACCCGCCAGGAGATGATTCTACTCATAAAATAAATAATTATTAAACTTTTCTAAGAAACAGCAGATATTTTTTTCGCGATTTCAGAGTTGGTTCCATAATAAAAGTTGTTTGTTTTCATGGGTAGAGTCATCTCCTAAAAATAGTTAAGTTTATGAACAAGAGAATCAGCACCATTATGTAATAATTAGTTCACTAAAACTGTAAATATTTTCCAAAACACTGTAGTAGTACAAGATGTTTGTTCAGCTTAACGTACAGTCAGCGAGTCAGTTATCAGGCTGAGTCATTTTAACTGCAGTGATAATTAGTATATGGGCTTGTACCTAACCTCGGTAAACAATAGCTACAACGTCATAAGGCGTATTCAGTTGGGAGGAGACGCACACGAAAATTGTTAAAATCATGAGTGAGTTGTTTTTCTGTTAAGTTTAGAAATAATGGGACCGCTGTTAAACTAAACTAAAAGTCCGAAATATATTTTGTGGGCTTCTAGGTTTATTTTATTTAAATTAAATAATCTTTATATATATAATTCTGCTGTGCGTGTGTATGTTATTGAACTCCTCCTAAACGGCTTGACCGATTTGAATGAATTTTTCTTTCTGTATGCGTTTGAGTGGCGCCCTGGATGGTTTAGACTCACAAAAAAGCATGTGATCTCGGAAACGACCCTAACGATTTCGCTGAAATTTGATATGTGGGGGTTTTCGGGGACGAGAAATCGATCTTGCTCAGTCTTATGTCTGGGAAAGCGCATGTTTTCGAGTTTTAAGTTAAAATGTTTGCCGCCCAACGAAGTGGGCACGGGCCAGCTTGTATTTTATATAAATGAACTCTTAATTATGTGAAAAATTTACAAACAGATTACTACTCTAAAACAACGACATTTGTAATGAATCGTTTACTGTGGACCAAACATTTCAACGTCTTCTACACTTCTAATCAAACTAACGTAACAGTTTTTTTGTGGAAATTTCACACCATTGTCAACTTAGTCGGCTTCTAATCCAACTGGGTGCATCTGAACACTAGTCATTTACACTTTGTGACTGCCCATCATACTTCTACAACCGTGAACTATGTAACACTAAGGAACTACGCACATTTCTGCTTATTTCGCGTTTTGGAATGATTTTGGTCACATTTATACAGTTCGGCTTCAATCAGCCCAGTTTAGCATCGTAAGAATGAGAAAAGACATTAAAGGAGCTGAATAAATGTGCTTAAAAGGACTAAGCTTCTGCCAGGGCTACGGGTAGTTAGGTTTAGGACACAAAGGGCTATAAGGAACATGGGTAGGTTTTAGTCAGTAGAAGTCTGACACTCCCTTCCGCTCCGCCCAGAGCGAGAGGAGTCATTTGATGCTTTCCCACACACTAAAAAAGGGACTAAGCAGAAAGCGACTTATACTGGGCATCATCGTTGACCAGCATCGTTCACGAAATGAAATGCGAATGGAGCTGAATAAGTAGTCCCTTGTGCACGCAATATTAAAAGCTTTGCTGTGTTATTTAAGAGTTTTCATGGGATTTCCTGTAATATACATTACAGGAATTAAGGAAATCTTGACTGGCCTGTTGGTCTTGTGGTTAGTGGCAACATAAACATATTTGTTTACTACCTACTGTTGTTTCTTACTTTTTATTATTGAACTGGCCATAGCTAATTTATTTAAAAATATTTAAATTCCTTCTCTCTGATTTACCGAATAATATAAATATTAAATTTATTTAAAAATAAAAAATATGTTATGTAAATAATACATTCATATCAATAAAAGGCCGACTACTACTAGTCGGCACATCTGAAATGATATCTCTACCATGTGCATACCTTTCTTTAATTTGTTATTTGTTTTATTATTCCAGGTTACCTGAAAGTATTTGTCTTCGTCGTAACGACTTTGCTGATCGTCAAACTATCAGGTATATTTTTTTACTTTCCTCATATCTTTATACTAAGTTCATGAAATCTGTACTTTCCTTTCCTTGTCATAATTTACAAGATGGAGAATTGAATTCCAAGACGACTTGACCTCAGCGGAGTTACAACAGGGAAAATACAACTTGTTATGTTTAAGATGGGGAAATAGCTACCATGCCCACATAACGTTGCCTGATAAACACATAATCCTTCTTTGCGTCGTAGTCAGGAATAATTGATACAATGAAACCGCCCGCGCAGCCGCGCCGCGCGCCGCGGTTACAATGTATTAATGACATCGTTCTCTCGATTCTGACTTTTTTCCAACCGGATTACTATATTTAATTAAAAATAACAATAGTATTCTGCATGTCTAATTAATTATAAGCAGAGGCGTAGCTATGTACCCCCCGGGGACCTTTTTTTTTTTTTTTTTTTTTGGTGAGTGGGAAATCATCCAATGACTGCTCCCGTCCTGGGTGCGGCGGGAGGGTGTGTCAGACTCTTACTGACTAAAACCCACTCATGTTCCTTCGATTGCCTTTTATGTTCCAGGGTCACGGTAACAGTTATAAACATAACATTCCTAGGGACCTTGTAGCAATACGTATACAGGGCTCCCTGCTCTCACAAATTGTCTAAAAGGCCATAAAAAAAAGATCTCATATTTGGTTAGATAGGTCTGCCATCCTGCATCCCACAGCCAAAAATGCTTTATATGAGTTTGGTTAGGGTTCTGGTTGCTGCGGGGCCCCGTATGATTAATACGACTGATACCGCGATAGCTACGCCCCTGATTGTATAGTAGATTGTACAAGAATTTTCCATATTATCGGTTACACCTTATTTTATGATGAAAATATAATGTATACTTTTTGTAACTTCTGCAGCAAGCGTCGGTTATGGCGGCTGTCCTCCGAAGAACAAAGTGTACAACGACAAGCCAGTATGCCACTCTGATGCTGACTGTCAGAAGTGGGGCAAGGTGTGCTGCCCCAACCAGTTTAACACGAAGTCCTGTGTCGACCGCGCTCCCTGGCTGAACAGCGTCCAAGACAAGAGTCAGAAGTATACAGGTACGGTCTTGCTGATCAATCCCACTTTACTATTTTAAATTGAAACTCATGAAATCTAGAACTAAACGGAAATAAAAATAGTTGAGATGGATGTTAATTTTGAATGAGATGGATTTGAAGGCACATGAAGTGTCTTGCCTGTTCTTCTCCAGAGGTACCAAAGCTACGCTTTGGACCAGGCCACTAGCTTCAACTTTACTTTTGACTTACCAGCCGACTCTTTGACAATTCATAAGTGCCTATAGATGGTCTAAGTGAAATAAATGCTTTGAATTTTGAACAATTGCAGTTTGGCTGATACGCTACGAGTCGCGAGGTCGATTTCCACACGGGACAATTTTTTCTATGACTACTATTACTGGCTATTGGGTCTGATTTTGGTTATAAATGATAATAATAATACCAGCCTATAACTTTCCCACTGCAGGGCAAAGGCCTCTTCTCATACAGAGAAGGCACGAGCATTGATCACCACGCTTGCTCAAGGCGGGTTGGCGATTTCGAACTTGTATTAACTACAAGTTCAGGTTTCCTCACGATGTTTTCCTTCACCGATGTCTGTGATGTCTAAGATAAACTTTAGAAAGTACATATGAATTGAAAAAGTCACATTGGTACTTGCCCGGATTCGAACCCGCAACCTCTTGCATGAGAGGCGGCCGCCTTAACCACTAGGCCATCACGACATTTTGGTTATTTCTGAGAAATTCCTGGTATGATTTTAAACTATAACTAATTTTCGAGCGTTCAAGTTCGGTACTGCCATACCTAATTGGAATCTACTACCCATTTTAGAACCCATTTGGTCTTGTTAATTTCATATTTTTTTTGTCGAATCTCTTCTCTAGTGTGGCTCGAACATCCGTGTAAAAAATATTGGTTTGTTCACAGGTGGCGGTGGCGGAGGTGTTTATTGCGACGGGGTCAAATGCAGGCCTTACGAAGTCTGTCGTATGGACGCGCTTTCCAGGAAGCTCAAGTGTATGAAAGCTTAAAATGCTCCTGGATACCCAAAGATCCTAGAAGATAGCATTAGTCATGTAAAGTTTTTTATTTATTAATCTAAACAGTCCCTCGGCTGTGCAGTTTTCCTTCATAGCTTTCCATTGCTTTCTATGTAATGCCTAAAGAAAGCAAAGTAATGTAAAGTAAAGTTTTAACTAATGTTAAAAAACTAGTACCTAATTCCACATTCCACTTTGTCCCACCAAATCTCCCCACCCTTCGTGGCAAAATAGACTGCCTGGAATTTTGCAGTGCGTATGCCCTTACTTACAGTAAGGTAGACATTTGTTATAAAAATATGTGCTAATCTATCTGAAGTGTGGCAGAATTCACATAAGGTGGGACAAAAATGTAGGAATTACTCAAAAAAAATTGACTCTCCATAGTTGAGGAGCCTGTGACCCCTGCACCACTAAACTATAAAAGCTAATAAAAATAATTAAGTTTAATTTTGCTAACTGCTATGTTATTTGCTTTATATCATAGCTAATAAAGTGTAAAATCAAATTAAATTTATATTTTTTGTGTAACTTATGCTCGTTTTCACCAACATCCTCTATAGGTACAACTACTTAAATTGGTATATATGGAATCCTTATCCTAAAAGTTCCCCTTAAACTAGCCCCTAAATTAAATTTCGTTTTACTATCATTTTCATTACCTAACTAAGGGACACAGTCAGACACTTCTGTACTAACCGTGCTGAACATCTTCGAGAATGTTGCCGCGTTGGTGACAAGGGTCCAATTCCTATGATATTTTGTGATTTCGACCTCCGTGTCATCAACTATTGAGTTAGTTGGACGGTTTATCATACCTAATGGCCGACCACCGAACGGCGAACAATCGTTTTGATTACGAATTCTTTCCACATATGAACGTATAGTTACGATTAGTTAATTTGTGTATTTCATTAATTATTTACCCAATGTCAAAGCTACAGGGATACATAACTACAAATTCGTTGAGGAAAAATAATTAAAATAACTACAAATTCGTTGTACTCTCAACATTGAATTGGTGCACACCTAGAATCAAAATTCTGGGGTCCGTGCCAGGCAAACGTACATAAAGTCAAAGTCAAAGTCAAATCATTTATTTCCATTAGACCCAAAAAAGGCACTTTGAAACGTCATACTTATAAAACAAAAGTGAATCTACCGCCCATTCGGAAATGTTGATACGTATGGAGAAGAATGGGCAAGAAACTCCATACTTACTCTTTTAAAATAATGTTGTTACAATATTATTAATTGTACATTGTTAAATGTGAAGAGAAGAATGTATATAATGTCAAAACCATTTCCGTCAAAAGAGTATATAAACATAATTAAAATTAAATTAAAATTAAAATTAATTAGGAAATGGAAGCTAATCAAGTTCACGAACATTTAGTGTAACACATTTACAAATAAATTACCTTCCTCAAAAAATGAAAAATAATGTGTGAGCCAGCGCCTCCAACTATTAGAAAAAAGAATTGTGTCTAATTTATAATTGTAAAAGTAAAAGTAGTTAATCATTATCAGTTTTAATTAGCCACCAGTTTGGTTTTGTCTACACTGTGGATTAAATATCCTATGGAGCTGGACCAGCATGCTTCCAAGCATTTTTATCTTGAATGTAATCTTCCAATTTATAATATGCTTGTTGACATAATTTATTCTTAATATATGTTTTAAATTTCCTTTCGTTTAGTTTTAATATATCACAAGGAATTTTGTTGTAACATTTAACACAGTACCCCATGAAAGATGTTTTTACTTTGGACAGTCTAAAATATGGTTGAGTTAGTAAAATATCACACTATTGCTTTCAGTGGAGGAAGTGGGCCCCATATAGCCATGGGGTCCTGGACTAAAGCCCAAAAAGCATTAAGTTGATCCGCCCCTGGAATTAACGCGTTCTAGGGCGTGTGGATATAGACAAACTTGCGGTTTGCCAAAGTGCTCCGACATCTATCGCCTAGTATGTGAACTAAGGCCACTATCCCACTGGCGTTTACGAGCGTTGCAGTTGGCGTTTCGTCAACGTCTGTCCTATTCATTTAAAACACACGTGCCTTCAACATCGCGTTAACGTCGCGTCTCTACTAATGTATGACGTTGGTTAGACGTTAGAGGAACGCTAACGCTCGCAAAACGCTTGTGGGATAGTTGTCTAAAATTTAAACTACATCGCACAATTAGAGTACCCTGATGACTGCAACAGTAACTGTTGGACACAACATCGGTCTGGTCTCTATCTATATTTAAGGTTGTATCGCGGGGTTGATTCCCGCACGGGACAAATATTTATATGACATACAAGTGTTTCTGTCGTTTAATTTATTTATTTATATTTATTAATAGACGTCACTCAACTCCGAGACGCTCTCAAGTCTCTTGCTGTCCTTGTCATTCTAAAGGGAAAAAATAAGGACAGCAATAAACTTGATAGCGTCTCAGAATTGAGTGACTGTATATTTGTTAACTTTCTTACGGAACAGGAGAAATTCCTATTGTCGGGCAATGTTTAAAAAAAAAAGATTGAAAAATACGAAATTATACACAAATCTTCTTAAAAAAACCTTTAATTTGGATACAAAATGATACTTAGTTTAATTGAACATCTTGAGATACCTGACCAGACTTAAAACTTGGTTCAGGGACGACTGCACTTGTTGCGTTTAGTCTTAGGGTCCAGCTTGCAGACCTCGAAGGAGTTGCATTTCACGTTGTCACAGTAGATGCCAGCGCCCGCTGAAAAATAACAAGTATTTATTATTTAGTAGCATGGATTAGTTTATTTACAATTTTCATGAAAAATATTTCAGTAAGTTCTACCCGCACGACTTAGGTAACTGTGCACCTCGCTCTGTGACGGAACGCTGTCGGAATGCTATCGCTACGATTCGTACACGGTGCCGCGCGGGTAGGCGGAAGAGGGATCGCATTCCAGCGAGGTGCACAGATCAGACAATCAGACAAGCTATTTTGTCGAGACCGAATTCTAGACAAGGCAGTTAATCTCTATTTGAAGAAGGCACAATGGTGCACAACTGTGAGTATCTAATACAGATCCGGGAGTGCAATTATATACATTCGAGATTTACTAATCCGTTACAGTAAACTTTCGAAGTTCCGTACTTTGGGATGGTGAAATTCATACTCATAGATTACTATGGTAAACTTTCGAGATTCCGTACATCTTGATGGCAAACATTCTATCTAAGCCAAGCCAAGTACTTCATACCGTACATCCTAACTCATGTAATTCGTAGTTTACAACTTTATAAATACAGAATTGCACCGTAACCAAACCAAAGTACGTTTTGAAGTTGTGGCGACATCTATCGCCGAACACGTGGACTACAACTGACATCCTACATTACGATATGTGAGTTATCGGCGACATTAGCACATGTACAGAAATTCCGACTAAAACCGTCTGGTCGGAGGATCCTCCCTTTTCAACGGAGGATGAGGGAGTTTAAAGTCTGTTACTCATTCCCCCAAAAAAGGAATCTTACACTGGGTTTTGCTAGAACTGCTAGACCCCTGGCCGTTAGCAGCTGGAATGGTGCAGGACTTGGCGTTGCAGGCGTTGTTGCAGCACACCTTGCCGTTGCCGCACTCGTAGTCCTGGACGCACTTGGGGCTGCAGCCGTACACCTTCGACGGCAGGGGGCAGTTGCCAGCTGGAATGGAGTGTGGAAAATTGGCATGTTAGTAAATAAAATAGCTATCAGGGAAGTAATGAGCTCCGTAACTACATGTGATATTATAGTTTCGGATGTTTACGGTTAGTGGCGGTTTTTTCAATCCAACGAACCAATCTAAATCTCTGAGTTTGCTTCGGATGTTTCTTCTCAGAGTAATTAGTCCAGCTAGGAAACACCGGCTTCATTGTTCGATTAAAATAAGTAAAAATGTCTTGTAAAAGTGTAATTTTTAACTATTTACAAAATAAACATCATTTTCATTTTCAACGCACAATCCGGGCAAGTACTGTGCCTCGTTATGACAGTTTCTTTTACTTCTTTGCTTAGATATCCATTGTTGTAGGATAATCAAGAATAATTCTTGTTAAACTAGATTAAAGACTGTCTGTAGAGCTTAGCTCGTTCTTCTCTACATATGGCAACTAGCTTCACTTTTAGTTTGTAAATAAATGGTCTAAGTGAAATAAATTATTTAGAACGTTGCGTTTCTTGGATGATTTCATATGATTCTCGTTACGAATAGTTTTTTTTTTGTGAGTGGGAAATCATCAAATGACTGCTCCCGTCCTGGGTGCGGCGGGAGGGCGTGTCAGACTTTTACTGACTAAAACCCACTCATGTTAATGGTGAAAACGAAAAGACTAAAACAAATCATGGTAACTATTATAAACATTCCGCAACTCGTTACGAATAGTCGGATACTATAATACCACAATACTATGTACATACACTGTTGTTTTACATGCAGTTTAAGGATAAATGCCATTTGTCTGTTATCCTTAAGCGGTGCTCTGATTGAATAATTCACTTAAATGACTGGACCTTACTAGGTAGTATGACGTCAGACAATGTCTGTAAATACAAATTGCGTTGTCTAAGCCGCTTTGTCCCCGGTATGGAATTTTACCCGTTCATCGGCGTGCAATCTGGAATTGTACCAGTACTTTTAGATTCGACTGGAATTTTACCCGTTAATCAGCATTCTGTGTACTTCTCGGCGAATTTAACCAGACTGTTGACTGAATACCTTTTTTTGAAGTCGAGGAGCATTCTTCAAAAGGCGCCCGGACTTTCGGGATAAGTCCGAGAAATGTGGAATTTTTACCTCACCAAAACCGCTAGTCACCATCAGAACATAGGAAGGGGATTCGATACTTCCAAAAAGACTACTCCGGGACCTCTGTGCAACGCCCTGTTAGGGCATATCCCTGAGGATATTGTACAACGGTTTCCCTTGAGTCTCATTGTGCACGGCAGCACGTGATCATGGGCGTGCAGATTCCCCACTCTGAGTGCCCATAGTTCCAGAAGTCCCGTTTGTATTGGGTGATGCAAGCGCGGTTTTTGCGTGTTAGGCATAACAGATCTTCAATAATTAAAAAGTTTGAATACTTACAAGCCTCAGAGTAAGCCACTAGTACCACCACAGCCAGAACGGTCAACAAAATTGTAGCGGAACCTGGAATGTAGAAAACAAAACATAAATCACACATGATTTTCAACCGTCTAGCGTCTTCATGTATACTGTTACGGAGCACGAGCAGTTAATGCCTAATGGATTGGGGTACATAGTATGCTAAGTGGTCTACGAAACCAATATGTTTGGGTACCTCTGCTTCAAAAGGTGAAAGAAGTTACTGGAAGTTCTCTCACCATAGCCATGTTCCTTACACCTGGTTTGTTACCCCCCGACGCAAGAATAAGGGTGTTATAAGTTTTACCGCTATATGTGTGTGTCTGTATGTCTGTGGCACCACCGTAGTTTCAAAACGGGGGCACTGTTTTGGTTGGGGTTTTTTAAATTTCAAATATGGTGTGTTTCGTTAGAAATGCTAAAAATCAATTAGCCAGCTATAATATTATAATAAAATAATATAAAATTATAATAAAAATGGTTATTAAATCATTATACTGTTTCTAGCTGTTTAGCTGTATAGCTGTTTCTAAGTTAGCTCTTTTGTTATCTGCACTTGCGGTATTAATAAATTCGGGGCGGGATTTTTAATTTACGCTTGTTCATCGTTTCATTAATTATAACACAAAAAGTTTCCTCCAAGACAGAAACAGTGCGTCATTCTTCCAGTAATTTGTACTTATTACACAACAGAAAAATCAATATATTCTCATGTTCTATATAATTACCTATAGCTGCTCTAGAAAACAAGTAATTAACATTAATTGATAAACTTGTTATTGTGCCATCATCATTATTATTGGCCTGTGTTTATATTATGACTTTATATTTAGTAGTATTAACCTGTTAGTTTCCTGAACCACTAGAATTTGGAATGATGCTATAATTACTATCAAAAATATGAATACGCCTAAAATTCTTGGGATCGCTACTTTGATCAAATTTTACGGGCCTTTGTTCTAGTGACACTGACTGCTGAGCCGGAGGTCGGGGTTCGATTCCCACCCAGGACATACTTTGTGTGATGGATGAGCATTATTGTTTGTTCTGTGTCTGGGTGTAATTTATTTATAATATGTATGTATTTATAAATTATATAAGTACTTTTATCAGTTGTCTGGATACCGTGTGTGAATTGTCCCGAGATATTTATTTATTTTCTAGGATTAGAATTCTGGAGGAATGTTTCCTAAAATAAAGTAAAATACCTAATCTATCTCAACGATTTAATGTAGTTTTCTTTCAGGGCCCATTAAAACTTTCCATCCTGTACATGATGGTTTTTATCCCAAAAAAATTTCAATAACGGGAATTACGCGGGTAAAACCGCTGGGGACACCTAGTAAAATATATGAACAAAAGAAGAAAAATGCAAGACGATGTCTGCGTTTATTTTGAATCTCAGCCAGTACGGTGCCATCCATGTGCCATCCGTCTCAAGGTCACAACAGTACCTATTATTAACTGGTAAATGTCAAGAATGATTGGTTTTTAAAATAACTACCTCATAAATTAAGTAAATGCCAATTGCTAGGAGGATCACGTCCATAATGGACAGATTTATTTGCAATATGTGTTGCCTTGACTCGCCTCAGTGTTGGCTTCATTCGTAATATTATTATTCATTGTATTTCACTGCAGGGTCATCAGGAAATTGTGCACTTCGTTTTCCCATTCTAAGTTTTAGCAAAAATACAGATTTCCTTTTGGGGACACCAAAAGGAAATCAATAAAATGTATGGAATACGTACTATGTGGGCTGAGACAACCATGCATTTGGTTACTGAGGGTGTACTAGATGGCAGCACTAAGGCGTACGGTTCAAAAACCATAAAAAAGACGGCAGTTATGACCTGAGGGCCTACCACAAGCCCTTAAAGCCGTATTACTTCGATATTACTTTCAGTGGGAAAGAGACGGCGCTAGACAACGTGTACGTGTCTAACGCTGTTACTTGCACACTCTGGAACAGGAATAAAACAGTCTTACTTTCAACGTCATGGTAACCCACCTTGTGTGGTTTGGTCTTCCCATAACGCAATATATTTAAAGACACGCGATTCGATAATTTGCGTAGCACACCTATATACACTCAATTCGATACTGTTATTTAAATGCCAAAGTATGTATTTGTCACGGTACCGATTTTTCGTAATTATGTTCAAATATTGACTGGAAATTAGTGATTCACATAAATTCACATCTCAGAAATCGAACAAGATTTCCAAAGAAAACGATATTTTTAATGGTTTGTCAGTTTGCTCTTTTTAGCATAGATCAACGCCGCTTACTAAATACTCGTACATACCTACTGCCCTACTGCAATTGAGGTCAAAAACCAAGGTCAAACACATTTTTTGGAAATGTATGTTTAGATATTGGTCACATATAACAATTTGGTAGTTTTAGGACCATTTCTCATTAAGGACAGAGCAACTCGGGTAGCGCCACCAACAAAATGTATGGGTGTCTGGATATCGTAACTGGGGGCGTACCACAAGCCCTTATAACAGTATTACTTTGATATTACTTTCAGTGGGAAAGAGACGGCGCTAGACAACGTGTCTAACGCTGTCACTTGCACACTTCTGCAACAGGACTAAAACAACCTTACTTTAAACGTCATGGTAAGGGGGCTGGTAGAGTGAGACACCTCACACCCGCCAAACATTGGCGATTCACACACGGCACCGCGCGCCGCCGCGGAGGGCTGTGAAGCGGATGTCATGTTGTATGAGACACTTACAAATCCGTTGATACCTAACACACGTACACCGCTCGACCGCGCGGTCGAGCGGTGCTCACGCCGCCACCGCCTCTCCGCGCTGACGTCCGCGCGGTGGGGCGGTGCCTTACATACGGGACACCGCATAGCCGCGCGGATCATCATGTGCGCAGGAGGTGTTGCAATTCAAAATTGATTTCGATGTCGAAAAGTTTATGTCGGAGATTGAAAGTCGCTCTGCTGAATATGGGACATGAAAAGGACACAATATAGTGACTGCTTTAAATGAAACAATGGGAAGAAATTGTTACCTTATATTTGGGCCAGGACAAAATAGTGACAAAGATAAAAAAGAACTTAGTTTAAAAATATACTTATTTTTAAGCATATTTACTTTGCCATGGTAGCGGGTTCTCATTTACAAAACGATCAGCTAAATTATTACGGATCGCTGCAGCACTTGTGCTTCCTCTGCAATTATTGTCTAAGTATATTAACTATTGCCTCTGTTTCATGGTTCGTATATAAAATATCTTTAAAATCAACGCCATGTCTTTCCCTAACTAAATTATGAAGTATACAGCATGCTTTAATAATTTTTATACATAAATTTATGTTTACGTTCAAAAGGCGTTGAGATATACGCCATTTATGTGTTAAAATACCGAATGCACATTCAATATACCTACGTGCCCTGCTCAACCGATAATTAAAAACTCTTTTAGTGTAATTTATGTGATGCGTTAAATCGATCCGCGCGGTCAGGCGCGTAAACCGCCTAACCGCGCGGAGAACCGCTAAGAAATCCGCTTCACCGCCACCGCCCTCCGCGGCGGCGCGCGGTGCCGTGTGTGAATCGCCTAACCATTAACCATTAATTTGGTGGCGCGACCAAGTTGTACAACCTAATTTCCTAATAAAATATGGTCTATTGCTCTCAATTTTTTTTTTCCAGTTTGCAGTCTGTCTACTAATCTCAGGAAGTCATTGACATAAATCGTAGTTTTTCTCAGGGAATTTTAGGTATACCGTACCAAAGGTATAATAAGAGACAACAGTGAGCTACACACTTTTATTCGATTATATGTGACTAACGTTCATAGATTAGTCTCACATTTATGATTAGTAGTGTATTGTATACTACGGGTTTCATGCTAAATTAAAAAATACATTTTACATCTATAAATCTTTGGTCAAATCACGCATGGTCATCTAATCAAAACTAGGCAGAGCCTATGCCATGCTAACCAGACAACTGATATACGTTCTTCGTCCCAGACACAGAACAAACAATCATGCTAATCGAACAAGGTTTATCCTGGATAAATCGAACCTACAAGCTTTGGCTTAGCAGTCAGGGTCACTAACCACTAGACCAACAGGCCCGTCAATTGATTAATCATTTACAACAATGTTGGCCCAGAGCCCAGTAACAAGTCAGCCGGGGATTGCGGAAGTTGCATTAGATTCCCGCGATTCTCGGCGTAGGTGGGAGAAGGAACAGAGTGAGTAAGAGTCTGATAGACCCCTTTGGGCCCAAAAGATGAAGGACATCCATGAGGATTTTCCACCCCGAAACAAAAAAATGGGCCCAGTAACAAGTCAAACTCAAACTCAACTCATTTATTTCTAATGGACCATTTCAAAGGCACTTTAGAACGTAAAAGTCTCTACTTCGTGTTGTTTGCTTACTCTCTGGGGCAGGGGCAAATATCTCTGTAATATTGAAATACCTCAATTTCTAAACAATACATAGCTAAAGAACTATTATAATCGATTGGTACGGTATCAAGTAATTGAGTGGTCGTGATGGCCCGGTGGATAAGGCGCCCGCCTCTCGTGTAAGAGGTTGTAGGTTCGAATCCGGGCACGTACCAATGTGATTTTTTCAATTCATATGTACTTGATAAAGTTAGCTAAAGTTGCGATGTGGATAACTTCGGGGCGGGAGTTTTTTTTTAATTTTACCTTTCTACTTGTCATAACTAAGTTTATATATTGGTAAACACAACTAGGAGAAATTCCAAGTGTAGATTAAATACGAAAAAAAACACAAAACTATTTGAAATACTGACTGTATCAATACGGTTAGTAGCCACAAAACGTGTTCTTGTTTTCTTAAAAGATGAAAAGTCAACATTGTAAATGGTAGTCAAACTCAAGAGCCAAGTAAACATTGCTTTGTACACACAATCAAATAAATGAACATACTAGCTTCTGCCTACAACTTTGCCTGCGTAGACTAGAGAATAAAGCTGAAGTAGCTCTTAATTTCCCAAAGACTACATGTAATTTCCACAGACACAAAAACGGGATATAAACATTACTTTTAATGTAATGTAAACATTGTAATGTATTTTTACCAAAATATTAATATTGATTTGTCGTGCTGGCCTAGTGGATAAGGCGCCCGCTTCTCGAGTAAGAGTTGTGGGTTCGAATCCGAGCAGATACCAACATCACATTTCGTGTTTAGGAAACCACGTGACCACGGAAAGCCGTTGACAGTCGTTACGGGTCAGAAGCCAGAAAGTGTGACCAGTCAAGAACTAAGGGGTATCGTGTCGCCCAGTTACTGGGTTGTGGAGGTCTAATAGGCATTCGCTTCACGTAGGTAACACACTGTATCCAGCTGAATCCGGTGAGGTTGAAAGCCGACCCCGTTGTTGGGAAAAGGCTAGGGAGATGATGATGATTTTCTCTGTAAGTGACTATTACGGTAAAACGTAATGAGGAGGAAGGTATTACCAAAATGTGATACATAGTGTAACATTACGGAATGGGGAGTCACAAGCTTCATGACGTCACAAGTCAAAATCTAAACTACCTTAAATAACAATAGGTAAGTAAAAAGTAAACAAAAATTTTATAAACAATAAATGTTGTTTGTTCTGAAAGGTATAATTTGATGAAGTTTTGTTGAAAAAAAAAATTGTGACTGCTGGGTGAAATTTTAAAATTATGTATCGTCACACTAGTTAGGGGGGAATCACATAAATGTTATCACTTGTCACCTGTGACTTGCCTATGACGGCGTTATTTGCTAGTGCACCCTTATTTAATAATCTACATCAACATCTATATATACTCCAAATTCCAGCTTACTGCGTTCAGCCGTTAAACCGTTATTGAGTAACATACATACAAACTTTCACATCAAATGGTCAGCTACAACTCCAGTAAAATCAGTTCTTGCATTACACAGGATTCAAGTACTGCGAGAGGTCAGGTTATATTGGGTGTATGTGTCGGTATGTCGAAATGCCCAGAAGCAAAGACGTACGTATTTCAAGTGGGTAAGTGGTCAATAGGATCTCGTTGATGTCCCGGATTTTGCCCCCGTAAACAAAGTGGTTATGACAATCGTGATCTGATTTCGTCAGATTTATAACTCTTGCGCAGCGGTCGGCAACCTTTTGGGACTAGTCTTTGTTCGGGTTCGTCTGTATTTTTAGTAGTATAGGGCACAGAGTGGAATGTCGTTTATCCATTATTGAAAAGGAGCGATGGAGGATCCTTCATTTTGAAGGTTTTATATCTGGTAGTCTGCTGTTCAATATTTGATGAATGTAGCGCCAAACTCAGATTGCAATTGTTCACACGTTGGGCGGTAGATTGCAAATAATAAAAAAGAGTTTAATAAGGTAAAGGCACCTAATTCCGCGCTGTTTTTAACATAACACGAAAGAACATTATAAATTAAGTATTTATCGGACCTTTGTATACAATTTTATATTTTTATCAGAAGTGTTAGCTATCAAATTTTTGAAAAATATTTGCAGTTTGTCAGTAGAAGGTTATTGAAGCTGATAAAATAAATAAAAATATAAAAAAGTCCGAGGTACCTTATTCCGATTTAAAAATCGTAATTCCGATGCATTTGGTTCCTAATTCCGAGTATAAAAATAGAAAGGGAACTATGTAGGGAGAATTATACATGATGTTTAAAAGTCAACGCGTATCTACTAAGCACATAAAATAATGAACACTCTGTATTTAAACAGGGTCTTAACTAACTTCGGAATTAGGTTCTCATGTAATCTTATTCCGACGTAAATACATCGGAATTAGGTACTCATGTAACCTTATTCCGACGTAAATACATCGGAATAGCGTTTTATGATGCTATATCAAAGTTTCTAATTCCGAGTACTAAAAAGTAAAAGATTTTTTAATATTATGCAAATAAAATAATGTATAGTTACAATATGAAAGGAAAACAAATATAAAGTACATACATATAATAACAGAACACTTATAAAACCTAATGTCTTCACTAAAATCTTCTATACAACGTATTAATAAAGTACTTGTACAAACAATTTTTGACCTGCTATAATTAGTAAATGCGACGCCACGGTGTACCTCGGAAATAGATTATTAAATGTATGAGTTATTCATTAAGTCAGAACTAACACATTAAAGTTTATAATCATAAAACAGACACCGAAATTTAAAAAAACTAAATGTCTTTAAATTTGTTTTTCCGTGGTATACATCGGCTTTTAGGAACACACTAAAATATTTTGCACCTAATGCCGCGGTATTTTAAACACTTATTTTCTTGCTAATTTGCAAATAAAATACTCAAATCTTAAGTGTTTTCGATAAAAAATATTATCCTTTCAATATTTCAACCTAAACGAAAACTCGCGTTGTATAAAATTATTACGTAAAACACTATTTGGCAAATCGTAATACTCACGTGCATAAGGTCCCAAATGTATGAAGTGTGCTTTCGACGCCGCTCCCCGCGGCAAAATGACCGATTATTTTACAGTGTGACCATACTAAACTCTCCTTTGTATAAATAAATATGAACAGATAATTATTAATTCATTATTTTATCATGCAGACCATAAATAACTAGTAAATTGCTTTAAAAAACTGTTTTTCTAAATACATCGGAATATGATGCCATTTTTAGAACCCCTCGGAATAAGGTGCATTTACCTTAATCAGAAACTTGACTACATAAAAAGTGAACTTTAAAAAACAAGTTGATCTCTGGATGAGAACAAGACTGCCGGGTAAAAAGTGGTCTAGATCTTTCTTCGTTAGAGTTGAAGATAATTTCGTACAGAAAATATGGTTCAGTGGTTTAGCCGTGTAAGCGAAACAGGTAGACAAACTGACAGACAGTGGCACTTTCGCTTTTGTAATATTAGTACCTATGAATTATTTTGTATTTGCCACTATTTTGTTGTCCAACCTTCTGCGGTTTTCTTTTTGTTTAAAATTTTTACTTTTAAAGATGTTTGCCACTTTAATGAATATGTTAAAAAAGTAAAAAATAAAAAACTTTTTCCAAAAAAAAGATAACCGACTTCAAAAACTAAAAGCTCAAAAATAACTATTTCGGAAGTCGGTGGCTTCTCTTCTGGCGGTCGAATTGTGTTGCTTTGCCACCGACTTCCGAAATAGTTATATTTGAGCTTTTAGTTTTTGAAGTCGGTTATCTTTTTTTTGGAAAAAGTTTTTTATTTTTTACTTTTTAGTTAGAGTCCCAACTACGTTTTAGAGTAACTTTCAAAAAAATGAACGTTTTTCTACAAAAATTGAGGAGTTCCCCCGATTTCGGCATGATACCATCATCAGATCCTGGACCTGATAACAATGGGACCATTTGGGAAGTCTACCCTTTCAAATAAAAAAAGAATTGTTCAAATCGGTTGTCAAACGACGGAGATGTGCGCGAACAAACATAAAAAAAAAACATACAAACATCCGAATTGAGAACCTCCTCCTTTTTTTTAGAAGTCGGTTAAAAATATATACTAGAGGTCTTGCAGATGCGTTGCTATCCCAGAGACAAAGGTGATTTTCCTCTTATGCCTGTATTTAAACCCGGTACTCGCTCAAATCTTTCAGAGGCTAAAGCCTAACTGTTATTAGAAATTTTGTTCTGAAATACAGAATCGTTGAGATTCGATTTCATTCGATAGAACAGAGCTTTTTATAATAATGTCTTTAGGACAAATAAAAGTAGATTCTGGTTCTTAATCTTTCTCTATTGATGTATACAAATAAGTATTTAGTTAGTATTTATTTTTTTATACACAGTGGGAACTTTACAATTTTGTGTTTTATTAAGTACTTTAAAGTTCTTGGTTGTGTCTTGTGTTAACATAATGCCTATTTACCTTGGTGGGAATACTAAGGTATTTACATATGTGGAAACAATAGCTATAAAAAATAGAAAAAAAAACTCCTAAAATTTTAACCCCCTGTCATAAAAATATTTGTTAGGTTTTTGGTTACTGCTTCGCTCCCGTGGGACATAGCGTGATATTATATAGCCTATGTTACTCCTGGACAATGTAGCTTTCGAATGGTGAAAGAATTTTTAAAATCGGTCCAGTAGTTTTTGAGCCATTCATTACAATCAAACAAACAAAGTTTTCCTCTTTATAATATTAGTATAGATGATTTATTGCTAGCTACAGGACAAAACCAAGGAATTGCGGTCAATGGCCAATACAAAATTGATAATAACCGATTTTGAAAGTATGACTTAAAATCAGAATATTTTTTAGTAATAAGTAATTGTTTTAATAATAATCGCTTGCGTTAGTAACCAAATCTAATAATTGAGAGATGGAATTGGCAAAAAAATCGAACTTAGTCACGTAAAAGCATTGTATATTTTAATCAATGGTAATATATATAAAAAGCAAAATAAATATTCTGATACGTACCCATAATTCAGTTGTAGAATAAATTCACTTTGCGTGCACTCGCAACAAATGCTAATAACAAACTGCTCCGTACCGGGGCGAGTGAAACCTCTTATGTATAATTCAATTATTGTGTCTTGGCTTGTATTGGCCGGTCAACGCCAACAACGACATACGAGTACATTGCTGCTTTTCTATGTTCTAACAAGTATTATTATGAGGTATGAAGCGCAATGGATGCAGTATTCAAGGATGAACATGTGATTATGGCCAATGTCTGGCTATTTGACCAATGTTGGTTGCAATAATGATTTACGATAATGTAATTTGCCAATCGGATTGTGTCGAGGGCACTGGTCAAGTTTGTGGATGTGAGAGGTAAATAATAATATTATTAAATAGGTGAAGTCCTGTTTTGTAGTTATATTACGTATATTATGTATGAGACTTGTGTGATGTTCTGGAACTTTCATATAACGTCATAATGGACAATGGTGTGGGTTACATAGTTACGCTCTAATGTGTAACTGTTTTTTGTCCCTAATAAATAAAATAAAAAGAATTAACTTTTTTTTAGAATAAAAGTTTTATTTATTTTGTTTATAAGTAAGCAGATGAAAGTTTAGTAAGGTAGGTAATCAAAATATAGTAGGGAAAGTGTGTCTGTCTGTCTGTCTGTTTGTCTTTCTTTCACGGCAAAACGGAGCGATGAATTGACGTGATTTTTTGAGTGGAGATAGTTCTTTGAAGGGATGGAGAGTATCATAGGCTACTTTTTGTCTCTTTCTAACGCGAGCGAAGTCGCGGGCAAAAGCTAGTCAAATATAAATAAAAAAATATCTTAATTTTTATATTTCGTGGGTCTTATAAGACTTACGTCGTGGCATGTACATTATTAAAATTAAAGTAAGTAATCAGCACCAGCTAACATCGTATCTTCAGAATGCGAATAAATAAGCCTGTAAGGATATTGTATCCCTACTAATATTATAAATGCGAAAATAACTCTGTCTGTCTGTCTGTTACGCTTTCACTTCTAAACCACTGAACTGATTTTAATGAAATTTGGTACAGAGATAGAGTTGACCTTGAGAAAGAACATAGGATAGTTTTTATCCCGAACTTTTGAAGAGTTCTCTTGAAAACGCGATATAACCGACAACCACGCGGGCGAAGCTGCGGGCAAAAGCTAGTGTTATTATAAATAAATAAATATCTGAAAGGTTATTAAACCTTTCGTAAAAATAATTTGTAATACTTTTAATTTACAAACAGCAAATGTAATAAAAAAGCCTTTGTAGTTATTGAGAGTGCGACTGCAGCTTACAAAACAGTTGATAACTTGATGAACTACCTATATAAGTACTTACTAAAGAACCTTAGATAACCTACCTATCTAATTTTCAAATGAAAAAACCGCATCCAAATCGGTTCACCCGTTAATAGCTACGGTGTCACAGACAGACAAACATTTATTTATTTATTTAACCTGAACCTTTTTCCATAAAAAATAACAGACATAAAAAAAAGTAACTTAAAGAAAGTCGGCGGGTCCGTGGGTTACGCCCCCGGTGTGTTTTGCCCCCGTGGTGGAAGCCCCCGATTTTAAATTAAGTTATTATAGTTGATTTCGCCGAAATAAAAATATTTTTTACTAGATACAGACGATGAAAAAAGTGTTTCGGAACCAAATACGTAGACAAACTTACTAAATAAGTATTCTAACTAACACAATATTGGATACTATAAACATGCTACAAGGATATTCACTTTATTACTATATTACAATTATTTACTTTAGATGCATTACTTTGTACTTTGTCTAAACGAGGCGCCCGTGCCCGGCCAAACTGGTTTTACACAATAGCCAGATCGAATTCTAAAAGAAAGAGATAGGTAGTCAAAGAAAGGGAAAGATAGGGTTGAAAACAATAGAGTCCAGGGTGACGGACAGTGAAAATAGCAAACATAGCGATGGGCACTATTTCTATCCCTTTCCCACATAGTTGCAATATGTTACTGATAAGAAAGTTTAGTCGGTCATGTTAACTCAAAATGGCAAGTCCAGGTCCTTCACGGGGTTTAGCACAAACCAATTACAAAATAATTTCAAATAAACTAGGTGGAAGAACGTTACTACATGTCGGATTTGCTTATAATCTTCATAGGAAAAATAATAAATCGAGTGTGTGGACATGCGTAAATAAAAGACATGGCAAGTGTAGTGGTTCTATAAAATTATGTGAGGAAAGTGACAATGTACAAATCCAAAAGTGTCATAATGCTGAGTGTCAACCTAACTTAATGAAAAATGAAGTTAGAGTTGTTATGGAAAAATTAAAAAAGGAAGTGAAAACGAGTTTCTCGAGCTCTATACAACAAAAATTTGAAACAAAATTTGCCGAGTTAAAAAACACAGACACAGCCTTCGATGAATACATACCCAAATTCAATAATATCAAGCAACAGTTATACAACTCTCGAAAGAAAGCCTTAAATGTAGAAAAGACACAGTTTCGTAATCCAGCTGAAGTCATTATACCTGAGATTTTTCAAAAATATCTATTAGTTGATTACTGTGAGAACGACAACAGAATTATAGTATTCGTATCAGCACAGGCTTTAAAACACATCAAAAATATACAACACTACTTCGGGGATGGTACATTTGATTGTTGTCCAGGTCCATTTTACCAAATATTTACCATTCATGGAGATATGGGAAGTGATGCACAAGCAACCAATATTGTGCCTATATTTTATGTGCTACTAGTTAATAAAGAAAAAAGTACATATGAAGTCATGTTTAAAAAAATTAAAGAAGCTGTGCCGGACTTCAGCCCCATGAAATTCACTGTAGATTTTGAATTAGCTACAATGCTGGCAATAAAAGAGGTATTGCCAGCGGTCACAATACATGGCTGTAATGTTCACTTCCAAAGAGCCATTTACAGAAAAGCGAAGTCTTTAGGTTTATTGGCACACGAAGAAACAACATTGTATGTGAAACTGTGCACCTGTCTAGCATTTCTTCCTAAAGAAGATATAGAAGATGGTTGGCTTTCCGTAATGGAAAACAGGTAATTTTAATTTTCATTTTATTTTAAAGTTTTAACAGCTCATAGATTGTTTTTATAAGTACGCAAAAATAAAAATAATGCTTAGGTATATACGACATGTCATATATATCATAATTTTTGTTTTCAGTATTCCCGATGAAAAAGTCACCCAATTCAACGATTATTTCGTTGAACAATGGCTTGAGCCTCCGGGGATGATCTCAAAGTGGTGTTGCTATAAAGAACGACATAGAACCACTTTAGTGGAGGCCTGGAATCAACGGCTTCAGTGCTATCTGGGCCGAAAACCATCATTATTATCGTTTTTGGAAATTATAACAACTGATATTTCTACGTATAGCACAGGTCTAGTGAGGTAAAATGCTGATTACTTACATAACGCTTAATATATCAGTAATTCATTTTTTTTACTCTTAGTAAATAATCTTTATCTTATACTTTCAGATTACGAAGAAATGACAGTCCTATATGTAAAAGGAAAAAATCTTCAATAATCAATGACAAACTCATTGCTAAGCTGACAGACAAATATGAAAAAAAACAAATTACAATTATGGAGTTTTTGGAACAAATCCGTCCGTATGTGCAAGTCAAGCAAAAATAATCACCTACTTACTTAGCTTAAAAATAATGATTTTGCATGTTTATTGTTACATAATTACTACATTTTAATTTTATATCTATATCAATGTTGTAACCTCCATAGTCACTGCATATAAATGACTTATATTACATAATTTAATTACAAAGTTCAAATATTCCTAATATTTTTACTATGTTTTTCTTCTTTTGTTACTTTTGTTATCTGTGATTTTAAATGTTAATTGTTTTTATTATATTTTAGTGTTTGAACATTCTGTTACCAATCTTCTAAATATTTAAGTAGATGCCTACCTATATACTTAGTACGTAAATAGTATATAAGTACTTAAAATAATCCTAATTTTAAACTGTGATTTTTAATTTCGTATCTGTGATTTTGCATGTTATTGTTGCTTTATTTTAATGTTTGGTTTTATTTGTTATCAAAGTTGTATTTACGTAGATACCTATTATTATTTATTAGACATTTAATTTAATTTTTATTACATATTAAGTACCTACGTATTACCTATTATTACCCATTAGTACCTATTATTAGATAAGCAAACGTTTGTTACACCGACATTGTTAATAAAGATTTATAATAATAAACTATGATTTTAATAATGAACCATGACTTAGACATTTTTTATAATAGGTTACACTTTGCTATCTGACTGTACTTTTGATAAAAATATTTAACTAAGAAATATTATAGTACTAAAACGAAATCGGGGGCTTCCACCACGGGGGCAAAACACACTGGGGGCGTAACCTACGGACCCAAGTTGGCGACTACTACTAACTAACTCTGTTCCTTTAACGTGACGTGACCACTGAATTCTAGAATTTTATTGAAGACTTTCGAATAAAAAAATAATTTACTTAAGTACACGGAGTTATGAACCTTCTCCTTTTAACCAACTTCAAAAAGGATTTTTCAATTCTATTCGTTGGGTACCTATTTTAGATTTGATTTGAATAACAACATTTTAGACTTATTTCTTTTTTGGTTTTACCGCCATCTATTAAAGAACATAGAAACTATGAAAAGGTCAATAGATAGTCCTGTGAAGGTCCTGTGTAATGAGTGGTAGTCGGTAGGACTTTTTGCATTATGGTCTAATTCTTTGGTTTGATAACAGATACCGCTACTACCGCGACAGCCGGCTGTCGGCCACAACTCGGGCTGTTGCTATTGTCTTTCTATTGTGTCTCGAATCACGGGTGATCAAAGGTTTTAAATGATTTTAGATAAGCAAACTATGTACTTAAATAACTGTAACTACTATAAGTCGATAAATATGTCGATCACAATAATATAGAGAGCCCAGAAAAAAAATATGTACGTACTTACCAATCACCTAGTCAATCGCATTTGAACAGAGATACAATTTCTGAACGATAACATTTTATGACGCGGCGCCTACCGGATACAAAGCAAACTAAATTCAAATATTTCGGTTCAAACGTCAAATCATTAACGAACGGGTGAATGTTTGTGAAAATTGCATTCTTGTTTGAATTAATTAAAAAACTGACGAAAATCATTATTATCGTGCAAAGTGTACACAAACTATGATAACTGTGTGATTTGTGATATTTGATTACATTTTGTAACTTTACAATCATGGATCCATTCACTCAGGTACGTTTTGATGATAATTTATGTATTAACGGTCGTATTCTCTAGAAGGTCAACAAGAATCGCGTGTTTTAACTTCTAAAACTTATTTCCAGCGCATGTTAGAGAGAGCGCGGGCCAGGCAGGAGAAGATTGATCAAAAACTAGCAAATAGCGGACAAGCGGTTCCTAAAAGGAAGCCACTATCAGAAAACATAGCTATAGTAAAGACTGAGAGTTCTCCTGCGAAGTCGCCGAGTAAAATAGCTCGGGAATCGATTACATCGCCTCGGAGACAGTCAAAAGAGGTTGCGAAGTCAGAATCTCCTTTGAAAGCTGTTTCCAAAAGGTCAAGTTTGAAATCCGAAGTCGCGTCGCCACAGCGCGGTCGGAATGATATTGTTGTTACTAAAAAGGAGTTTTCAAGTCCAAAGAGGGGGAGTATAAACAGACGGAACTCTGATGTGTCTGTAGAAATTAATATTTCTCACAGAAATGACATACAGATTGAGGTACAAGTGGAGGAGAGAGACGCTCCTATCAGTGTGGTGTATGACGCACAGGCGCGACCTGGAGGCAATGTTGTTATTAAGGAGATTATAGGTAAGGCTTCACTCTTAAAAAATATACCTATTTGAATCAACCATTCTGAATAAACAATACAATGCAGTGTTTGCCTAGGAGACATAATTAGTATAAGCTATTAGACTTTTAAGCTTTTAAAAGGATCTCAGCATGTCACTGTGACTTCTCCAGTAGCAGTTAACTATTTAACTTCATATTTTTTACTGCTTCGTATTATTATTTGCCACCAACTTCATATTATTTGCCTGTCAACTGTCAACACGCGTAAAAGTGCTGTTGGTTATTTTCGTAATTTTTAGTGTAAAACTGCATATTAGTGTTTGGAAATGCAATAATAATGTACTCTAGCTAGTGATAATTAAGTGAAACTGTTAGTAACAAAAAGTGCGTGTGATTTAAGAAGAAATTAGTGATCAAAACTGGAAAGTGACAATCGTCTTTTCAAAGTTTCTTCGCATACCCACATAATTATTTAATTTTTTTTTTTTTTTTTTTTTTTTTTTTTTTTTTTTTTTTTTCTCTTCTGTTTTTTGTCATGTCAATATGACATTTGAAATTTGGAAGAGTGTTGCCACTGTGAAACTTAAAAATCTACTATGAGTAGCGATACTAGTAGAAATATGACTGGAATGGAGCAACAGGCTCCTAGTCAAATAAATATTACTGATGAATCGCTATCACCAGTATCACCTAAGAAACCAGCGCGTGCACCCGCCGCCGCCGCAAACAGCAAAAAACCTATGACTCAACAAGTATTCCATCCTTCTCTCTTTACCAGACAGAGATCCAACTCACTCACTGAGCCTACACCCAAAGTATGTAGTACAGCCACTGTGCCTATAATGCTTAATCCAGGTGCAACACTTATCAACCCAACCAAAACAGTGTCAGACTCCCAAATGCCAACTAAAGAAAAGCAGCCGCAGCCCCCCGCATGGCAGCGTGTGCCATCATCTAAAAAACGAAAGGTCTCGGAGCTGTCACCTCCACCTGCTTCAACCCAGACAGGAAACAGGTTTGATGGCCTACCAATCGACCTGACTGAGGATGAAACTCGCCAACCCAAGCAAGATCATAAGCCTCCACCGATCATATTGTATGGAATAGAAGATCTAAAAGAATTAACCAAACTGATAGAGTCGGTCATTAGCCCTCCTGAATACAAATACCGGATAGCCAACAAGAACAACATACGTGTTATGATAAATACAATAGAAGCCTATAAAAAAACCATTGATATCATTAGAGAAAATGGACTTATTGGACACACGTTCACACCAAAAGACGCAAAATGCTACCGCTTTGTTATCAAAGACCTGCACCACACAACCCCTCATCAAGCTATAAGAGAAGCAGTCGAAGCCTCCAACAATGAAATCGTAGGCGAGATAATTAACGCTCGTTATGGCTCAGACAAAAGACCCACCTCAACCTTTTTTGTGAACGTCAAACAAAGCATACACAATCGCGATGTCAAAAATATCCAATATATTTTCAACCAAAAAGTTAAAATAGAAGACCCTCGCAAATCCAAAAGCATTGTCCAGTGTCAGCGATGCCAACAATATGGGCACTCTAAGAACAATTGCATGAGACCTCATAGATGTGTCAAATGCGGAGAAGGTCACAAAACTTCAGAATGCACAAAGAAAGACAGAACCACACCAGCCAAATGCGCACTATGCTCTTGTGACCACCCTGCCAACTATAAAGGCTGTGAGGTCTATAAAGAGATCTTAGCTCGGAGAAACAAAAGCCGCACTCCACGAGAAAGGGTGTATACCCCAACTACTACCATAGCCTCGGCTGCTCCACCTACTACATCTACCTTCAACTTACGAGCCACGAGAAACACTCATGAGAAATCGTATGCAGAAGCATTATCCGGACCAAACCCTACTACCCATGACCTACCACAAACTCACCAACAACAGAATCAGTCACTACATCATATCCTCATCAAACAGAGCGAGAAGATGGACCTCTTAATCCAACAAATAGGCTCCTTAGTGAGTCTAATCACCAGCCTCGTCACCAAGCTTACAAAATGACTTGCTTAATCATAGCAGCCTGGAACATCAATGGCATCGCCCCCAACACAAATGAATTAGAAGTTTTCCTAAAAGAAAATAAGATCGACATATGCCTGATATCCGAATCACACACAACTGTAAGAAGTGATATACGCATTCCAGGATTCTGCGTATACCTTACCTCTCATCCGGATGGTCGAGCACATGGTGGCAGTGCTATCGTAATAAAAAACACCATCAAACACTGCCTACTGGAACCTTTTGTGACAGAACACCTACAATCCACGGCTATAAGAGTAGAAGATCGATCAGGCCTTATTAACATCTCGGCGGTATATTGCCCTCCTAAACACAAAATCAATCAGGAAATGTTTAGCGAGTTCTTTAAGAAGCAAGGCAATAGATTTATAGCAGGTGGCGACTGGAACGCCAAACATACAGATTGGGGTTCTAGACTCACCGTAACCAGGGGCCGTGAACTCAAAAAATGCATTGATGCAAATAGCATGTCAACTATGTCAACAGGTGAACCTACATACTGGCCTACGGATGTTAACAAAATACCTGACCTCCTTGACTTCTTTGTCACAAAAAACATATGCCATAAATTCACTGAAATAGAATCTAGCTTAGACGGGTCTTCAGACCACACCCCAATCATACTAAGATTGAGTAAAACGACAGCAAAATGTAACCCAAATCATGACATGCTCTATAATTGCAAAACCGATTGGGATAACTTTAGAGAGTACCTTGAAGACAACATTAATCTCAACGTACCTCTAAAATCCCCTGAAGACGTAGACGATGCGTGCTTGTACTTCACTAATCTTTTACAAGTGGCAGCGTGGATCAGCACCCCTGAGTTAAAACATTCTGCACATAGAACACCTACCCCGATGGAAGTCCGAAGAAAAATCGCAGAGAAGAGACGATTTCGTAGAATCTGGCAGTCAACACATAACGAACGGGACAAAACTCGCCTTAACCGTGCCATTAAGGAACTCAAAGACCTGCTTACGAAATCCAACAATGATGCCCTACAACATAGGCTAGAGAGAATAACCCCTGAAGCTAAAGGAATTCACTCCCTTTGGAAAGCAACTAAGAATTTAGCACAACCTCAGCAACGCTTCCCCCCTATCAGATCAGACAATTCTTGGGCACGTTCTGATCAAGAAAAAACTGAAGCTTTTGCCTCTCACCTTGCTAACGTCTTTAAGCCGAACGAATCTGCAGTTCCTGATGATCCAGAAATTGATGTTATTCTCAACCAGGACTTGCAACTTTGTGCCCCACTGCGACCAACATCCCCATGGGAACTGTCTAGATTGATATCTACGATGGACTCTAAAAAGGCACCCGGATTCGATCTCATTACTCCAAAAATTCTTAAGGAGCTGCCAAGAAGGGGAGTAGTCTTTCTTACGATCCTCATTAATGCCTCTCTCAGATCATGTTACGTCCCTGCTCTCTGGAAAATATCTCAAATCGTAATGATCCATAAGCCTGGAAAGCCGGAAAACGAGGTTTCATCTTACCGCCCTATTAGCCTTACTCCAGTACTATCGAAGTTATGGAAAGAGTTGTCCTGAACAGGCTGAAACCTCACCTACAAGAAAACCAAGTTGTACCTGATCACCAATTCGGTTTTCGCGAGCAACACTCCACTGTAGAACAGGTACACCGAGTCTACCGTACTATAAGACAATGCCTGGAAAAGAAAAAGTATTGCTCGGCAGCATTCCTCGACGTACAACAAGCTTTTGACCGAGTATGGCATAAAGGACTATTATGTAAGATAAAGTTGCTCCTGCCCCATTCTTTCTACTTGCTAATGAAATCATACCTTAGTGACAGACAATTTCAAGTAAAGGTACGAGACGCTAGATCCTCTCTCGCCAGATGCCTTGCAGGGGTACCCCAGGGCTCCGTCCTGGGCCCAGTTTTATATAATATATTTACCAGCGATCTCCCTCAATGCCCTGACGTATTTGTAGCAACCTACGCTGATGACGCCGCATTCTTGGCCTGTGATCGGGATGCCAACTTGGCGAGCAACATGCTGCAAAATCAACTTGACAGGACCCACGACTGGCTAAACAAATGGCGCATAAAGGCAAGTGCGCCCAAATCCCATCACATTACCTTTGCACTAAAACATGGAAATTGCGCCCCGGTCAGATTGGGACAGGACACTCTACCACAGTCATCATGTGTAAAGTACCTGGGATTCTACTTGGATCGTAGGTTGACATGGAAGGATCACCTAAAGAAAAAAAGAACGGAAATCAACTACCGATTCAAGAACTTGCTCTGGCTACTAGGCAGACAATCTTCACTCAGCCTGAGTAACAAACTTAGAGTCTATTGTTCCATCATAAAACCAATATGGACATATGGGATTCAACTATGGTCTTCCGCAAGCAAGTCTAATATCATGTGCATTCAAAGAAGCCAAAACAGCATCCTGAGGGTCCTAGCAGCGGCGCCCTGGTACGCTCGCAACTCAGAAATCCATGAGCACCTGGAAATTCCAACGATCCTAGATGAAGCGAAGCGCTACCTAGAGAAATACAAAGACAGACTAACCAGCCATCCAAATCCCCTCTCACGTTCACTATTGATGCCAAATCATATCAAGAGACTCAAGAAAGCCGATATTGTGCTGCCTGATTAAGTAGAATTTGGACATTGGTCCTGATTCTGTAATAATGTGATGCGTCTCTCCACACATCTGATCATAGTCATGGATGACTGATAGCAGATAGGAAAAAAAAAAAAAAAAAAAAAAAAAAAAAAAATATTTTTTACTGGCAGGCTCATAAAATATATTGATTTTATTTGTTGTATGAGAGGAACTTTATTAGAAACTAGCTTTTGCCTGCGACTTCTGCCGCGTGGTTTAATGGTTCCCGTTCCCGGGGTATATCCGGGATGAAAACTATCCTATGTCCTTCTTCGGGTACCAGACTATATCTGCACCAACTTTCATTCAATCGGTTAAGTGGTATAGGCGTGAAGAAGAGACAGACAGAGCTACATTCACATTTATAATATTAATACGGATTAGCTGCTCCCCACCTGCATAGTTCTCATTCCTGTGAGGTTTTTGTGATAAAATATATCCCATGTCCTATCTCAGGCTCAGGACTATCTCTGTATGAAATTTCATTTAAATTGAATCAGTAGTTTTGGTGTGATAGCAAGATAGACACAAGTTACTTTCGCATTTATAATATTAGTATGAATCCAATACTTTGTGTCATATACATCAATACAATTATAATAAGTACATAATAACATGATGCATTATGTAGTCAACAACCACATAGTCCCTTCCCTGCATACCTTTGCCAGAAAAGGCCTAACCATGAAGGTTATTTATCTAAATAAGGAAGGACAAGGATGACTAATAAAATGCCAATGACACTATTTTTTTTTAATATCCTCATAAGTTTTACAAAGCTTCTTGCCACTTATTACTCACCTCCTACAGATAATGGTTCCAATAATTAGTTAATGTTTCTCAAAAGTTTTATTAAACATTAGCTTAATGGCTGTAAACAGTTTTTATTAAGATTGTTTTGTTTATGGTTTATGGAATCATTGTTTTAAATTGTGTGAGGCTTGTGGCCAGTGTGCTGTGTTAAGTGTTGTTTGAATTTGGAATAGGATGGCAGGTATAGTTTTCTTTTTGTTTTATAATGTTGCAGGGTTTTTTTTTTGTTAAACCTTTCAAAGACCATGCAACAGCCGGCTGCTATTGTCTTTCTATTGGGCCTCGAATCGTATGTGTTTGAAAGTTTAAAAGCTAAACAGTAAAAGTACCAATTCAATTGTAAAAAATATTTCTTCATATCTCTGTAAATCAAAAATGAAAGTTATATTTTAATGTAGAAATACCAAGTTAGCCCCTGGTTAAAACCTTTACTTATATTATAAAAAAGGTCAAAGGCCTTGTATAAATTAGCAGGGACAAAGAGTATTAATTTTGTTAAAAGTTTTCTTGATAAGAAGCTGTTTTGTAAGCTTTGCCTGTAATGTGATTGCTGGGTAATATCCATACTAATATTATAAATGGGAAAGTGTGTCAGTCTGTCTGTCTGTCTGTCTGTTTGTCTTTCTTTCACGGCAAAACGGAGCGACGGATTGACGTGATTTTTTAAATGGAGATAGTTGAAGGGATGGAGAGTAACATAGGCTACTTTTTGTCTCTAAAATTGCGAGAAAGATAGAGTAATACAACAATTCCATTTTCCCATATAAAAGTTGTCCATGTTCTGTTGGATGTCGTTGTCATAGTAACCGGCAAATCAAGTGTCAAAACAGTTACAACCATAGAGGTTACAACTCGTCAAACCTGACACAAATAAGTAATGTTTAATTGTTTTCAAAATACGAATGGAATCATTTTCATAAATCCAGATCATGCAAATAAAAGCCATTTAATACGGTTTGAAATAACAAAAAGGCGTGAAATATGCTGTAAAAAATAATACTGTAACAGCTTTTCTTATTTCCAACGTACAAAAATAATATTAAGATAAAAAAAATATCTAGATTTAAAATATTTATTCGCCCGCGTGGATGTCGAACTTCTACCTACTATTTTAACCCTTTAGGGCTATTTTTTATATTCTTCACAAAGAATAAACCCTCCAAGTTTAATGTATTTAGTTAGTTATTGTTATATATTAACAAACACGTTGATATCAGGCAGTGAGTTTACTATTATATACATACTAGATAACCCGGTGAACTTCGTATCACTTACCTATTAATGTAAACAAAATTTATTTAAACCATATCACCTTAATTCATAAAAGATTTGTATCGATTCCCCCCCCCCCCCCACATTATCACAATCTAGATTCACGTGTATATGAGTGGCCTAATAGTTGTTTAGTAATCTGGCAATACTGTCATTGTCGCTGTCACCTAACTTTTGAAGAAAAGATCGTTGAAAGGAAATGTTATGAAATGGGCTTTTAGTTTTAAAAAAAAGTCCAGGATGGCCATACAAAAACAAAAAAAATATTAAAAGCACCATTATTTAATCAATACATCAATACATATAATAAAATCATGATATAATAAAATCAATCCATACTAATATTATAAATGGGAAAGTGTGTCTGTCTGTCTGTCTGTTTGTCTTTCTTTCACGGCAAAACGGAGCGACGAATTGACGTGATTTTTTAAGTGGAGATAGTTGAAGGGATGGAGAGTAACATAGGCTACTTTTTGTCTCTTTCTAACGCGAGCGAAGCCGCGGGCAAAAGCTAGTATTATTATAAAAATCAGTCAACCGTATAGCTGTCAATTCATCGCTCCGTTTTGCCGTGAAAGAAAGACAAACATACAGACAGACACTCTTTCCCATTTATAATATTAGTATGGATGATTTCCTACTTAGAGATTAGACTTAGGAAAATAAGATAGGAAACCTGCAAATGCAAAAACTGACTTCCAGAGTTTAAAATTCTCAAATTTGTTATTACAGATGACACATCCAGTAACATGGAGAAGGCAGAGGACATGCTGGAGTCCAAGTCACAACGGGCAGGGCTCCGGCACAATGTTAAATCTCGACTTGACCGACTTGGCAATCTGTATTCAGGTATGTAATGTCTCTTCTTTATGGACCTCTGGGTGGTAGGTTTCCGCACATAGTTGGCTTTTATGGCATAGTTGGCAGGCTGGATGTGAACTATGGGAGCTGTGCTGCCGGCCAAGCTTTTCCTGAAGGGAAATAGCAGGTCACCTTCGGTATTCTCCTCAGGACATCCAGTATGGATGATCCCCTGTTGTGACAAGTTTAACCCTTTCAAAACTAACTTAATTTTGAACCCCCAACACAAAAAGAAGAGTGTATTTGACCACTATGTGTGTTTGATTGTCTGTCTGTCTGTGGCACTAACCTTTAAAGGGGTCAACCAATATAGATGCGCTTGTTTTTTATTTGAAAGTTCTTATTTACTTGTTGTTCTTAGTCATGTTCCATCAAAATTGGTTCAGTTATTTCAAAGTTATTACCTCTTTTGTTAGCTGCAGTCGTAATCTTAATAATTACGGGAGTATTTAAAATTTTCAATTTACACTACTTTATTATTGGGTCACTCAGTATTCCAAAGATTATTTTAATATTTTAGATTTGGGCTTACTCATTTCACTTGAGTCACAGTTGAATCACAATATCCTGTATTGATAACTTATTAGATTGCTCCCTAAAACATAACAGGATGTGATAAGAATGAGGATTTGATTAGAAATTGATATTGTTTTAAGGTTGAATGTAGTTGGACACTGCTTATTCAAGGTTCAGCTTTGACAGATTAAATACAGAATTGTATATAGTGAGTGAGGTAATCCTATTTAATAAATGTGAAAGTTTGTATGTGTGTGTGAGAGTCTGTGCATGGGTGTGTGAGAGTGTGTGCATGTTTGTTACTCTTTCACGCAAAAACTACTAAATGGATTTTCAGATAACACTGGTATTCAGCTGGATCCGGTTAAATTGGAAGCCTGACTTAGTATAATAACGATAGGGACATGTTAAACTGTCTAGTTTACTAATTATAGAGCAATTGCTAAAATAACCATCCTCCACTTTTCAGATAAACCAACTCTCTCATCACCTATCCATCGTACGGAGCTGGAGTTCTCATCAGCCACTCCCCCCTCAGAGGTGGAACCCAAGCAGAAGCCGCGCCCCCAACAAGAAGGCAAGAAGAAGTTCGGTAGACTTGCAGCTCTAGCAGACCAGATCAACAATTGGGAGGACGATTTGACTCATCATACTTATGTGAGTTGGGTTTTGTGTCTTATGTTGTGGATTTAAGGTTGTTTTTAGAATAGACTGGCTCTAGTAGACCAGCCCCCCTAGACAAGTGGCATTGTAGAATAGATAGCGAAACGAAAACGATTGTCAAATGTATGGAGATGTCAAATTGTTTAGCGAAAGCTTATTTCAATTCCATACATTTGACAATCTATTCGTTTTCGTTTTTTATTCTACAATGCCACTTGGCTAGGCCCTCAGATCAACAATTGGGATATGTGACTTGAATTTTGTATCTAATATGGTTGGTGTAAGGTTGTTTTCAAAATGTATTGGCTGATGAACAATCGTATGATTTGACGCATCATACTTATGTGGGTTGCATTTTGTGTCATATATTGTTGGTGTAAAGTTGTTCTTCAATATTACTCTACGAAATTCGGTAGACTGGTTCTAGCAGACCAGATCAACAGTTGGGAGGACAATTTGACGCATCATAATTATGTCAGTTGGATTTTGTGTCTTATGTTGAGGGTGTAAGGTAGAATAGTAGCTACTCAAGGAAATTCGGTAGACTGGCAACTCTAGCAGATCAGAAGTTGATTTGAACTTATGCCTTTGGTATGTAATCATTTTTACTGGAAATAAATATTATTATTATTTTCATCGCAAACTTTACGTTTCTCGGGACCCTGGGGTCCCGGACCTTTGAAAGGCGTACGAGGGGCCGAAGCCAACTCGCAGAGGCCCCTTAAATAAAGCTTTATAATATGAAGTGGGACACCAACCGGCGATTATCCCTATATGCACCACTCGTGTGCACCTAAGGTCAACCCCCGGTTGGTGGTGGTCTATTGCAGGTCATGGAATAAATAAAGTATTGGACTATGGGTTTGGGTTGCTAAAATGGATTAATTATCTGTGACTATTGAAAGGCTATGGCCCCGCCTAACCAATGCTTGTAAACACGGATAAAAAGGCAGGGGTGACTTGCACACTCAGTAAATGGGTCCCCGAAAACGGCCGCTAGCACAAAGTTACGTAGCGACACAGGGGCAACATATATCGAGGTGCTTGAGGAGTGGAGAGGTATTCTACGGCTATCAGGACAATCCCGGAAGCGTTTAGTCTAGATTTGACAGATTCTACTTTTGACATCATAGCAGGCGTCCGTCACTCGCTCAAGGCCACGCGTTTTATGCCTACCGCTTCGCGTATCGTCGACGATACAACGAACACCGGGCTGTCGCGCGCCCGCCTTAGTGCTCGCGCGTCACGGGTATAGCGCTGACTATCAAAATGCCGAAACCACGTAATTATTGCGTGATTATTGTGCAATTCCCCTGTTTTCCAATTCTCCTGTTTCCCTTTTGAATATAATTATTCACGCGGTTTTGGATATTTTCGACACTAAAATATAATAATCCGAAATTCAAGGAACGAAAAATATGCATCAGTCATTTTATTAAAAGAAAAAATATTTGATCAACAAATGAAAAAAAAATATTTTTCTAAAACATTCGTTTTATTACCATTATCATCATACGTATAACCCTAGCAGATTTGTTGGACGACACGCACACACGTTAGTCGCGCGGCGGGCAAAAGAATCTCAACTCTCTTTGTGCGTACTTATGGTACATTTCTCCTCGCTGCAAACAGTTGGTATTATTATTATGGTTTTGTAGGCTATTATAGCGTAGGTTTTTTCGTTTTTGTATTGGAGTGAAGTATCTGTTACGTAGTAACTATTTATTAATCTGTGATCATAGTCTACATATGACAGATTCTACATTTGACAGATTCTACATTTGACAGATTCTACATTTGAGAGATTCTACATTTGAGAGATTCTACATATGACAGATTCTACATATGACAGATTCTGCATTTGACAGATTCTATATTTAAGAGATTTTGAAAAAAGTGAAACAAGGATGGGACAATATGGAATGAAGATTAACACTGTTATAATATATTTATAGATAAGAAAAATTAGTTTTTATATCTAGTGTTTGTATTTATAGTAACTACTAATACTTACTGAAACAATCACAATGACCAAAATAACGTCAAAATTATTTTTTTGTTAACGTTCTGTTAACTTAATTAGGTGTAAACTATTAATACTAAAAACTAATAATTAACAGGCAACAATCATTTTTATCGCAACCAATTTTATTAGTCTTATTTTTTAACATAGGTCACATTGAAAAAATTACGAAAAATTATACTTATTAGTAAGTAAATAAAGATTTAAAATTAAAATTACAGTAGCAGTTGTAAATAAATTATTTTCTTAAAAAATCGTCGACCGATATTTCATCGTTTCGAAGTTTCTTTACAATTTTGCTGTATTTATTGTCAAAATTAATGTCGCGGTGCCGGCGACGATTTTTACGCACAGATTGGAAAAGGCTATTACGGAGTTTAATATTGCAGTGGTGAGCTTCTTTACGCAACTTTTGGATAAAATTGAACAGGCTTGGTTGCTTTTGGATTAAGACGTTAATTCTATGGCTCAATTCACACGTACCACAACCACACCACAGCGACAACCACACCACAACGCCGCGATGTGGTCGGGCGTAAATTTTGTATTGAAAATGAATATTACAATTCACACGCACCACATTTTGTGGTTGTTATCGACCACCTGTGTAATACGACTACATCGCAACCACATCGCGACGGCAACGCGGCGTCAGCGCGGCCACATCGCCACGACATGACGTCCACGCGCGCCTAGCTGGCGCCTGCGCTCCCCCGGCCTTCTTTCATTTTGCGTAGTATTATTAGCCATAACAAGGATAGCAACAACAATCTTTCCTCCATGACTACGTTCAGTCAAGCCGTGTTTCCTCTACGAAAGCCAGAGTATAACTGCACATGGCCACGTGGTTACCACATCGCAACGACAGCGACAACGCAACCACATCGACATTTTGTGGCTACCACAACGTAGCTGCAAAAAGCCGCTGCGACACTATTCACACGTAACCACATCTTGACCACATTTTGTCGCTGCGACGTGGTGTGGTTGTGGTACGTGTGAATTGACGCTATGATGCCATCCTTCTAATGCATTGTTTGTCCGATGACGTTGGTTGGCACAACTTAAAATTGAAGGACTCAAACGGGACCATCGCCTCTTGTAATAATTGTTGAATTCTTGCATTTTATCGATATAAACTGATTCCATTTTGTCTAAAATCAATTAACGCCCCTCTGGAATGCACTGGGCTGGTAGTAAAGGTAGGATGACAGCCATTCTTCCACACAGCTCTTTGGTAGTGGTAGTAGCATCCACTTACATTTGATTTCGGAAAAACTGACCTTAAAGCATTCATAATGCCTACTTCGTAGTCGCATTTGAAATATCGGAACACTAGTTATAAAAACAAATTTTTCTTATCTATAAATATATTGATTATAACAGTGTTAATCTTCATTCCATATTGTCCCATCCTTGTTTCACTTTTTTCAAAATCTCTCAAATATAGAATCTGTCAAATGTAGAATCTGTCATATGTAGAATCTCTCAAATGTAGAATCTGTCATATGTAGACTATGATGTCAAAAGTAGAATATGTCAAATGTAGACTAAACGCCCGGAAGTACGGTCAAGATCCCTACCAGCATCTTATTGGAATACTTCCTTCCCCCGAGCATGTTTGCTCTTGCGAATCTCCACTCAAACCAGCCAATGAAGGCAAGAGTGAGGTGCGAGCCTTGTTCCTCGTCAGCGCTCACTCTGGCCGGCCAATGAAGGCAAGCCAAAGATGAAGAACAAAGGGTCTCCCAGGAGGTCAGGTCCGTGGGGGTCGCTACTGCCCAACAGCTCGCCACAAACTGCCACAAGCAAGCTGTTTATTATTATTATAGGGTGGTTTTTAGAATAGGTACTTGGTACGAAGTTCTGTAAACTGGCAGTCTCCCCCTCCCCCCCGTCCATGCACCTTATTTTTAATGGAGTAGTTCAGTAGCAGAACTAAATAATGTGACAACAAGATTCTTCTCTAAACGTGTATGCTATCCTAATCCCTATGCTTCTTAACCTTTCAACGACTGACAGCCGGCTGTCGGGCTGCTATTGTCTTTCTATTGTGTCCCGAATCACGTGTGTTTGAAGGCTTAATAACCATTTTCCTCTCCTTCCAGCAACCCGACACAACAACAAAGAAGACGACGGCGAAACCCGAGCCAAAAAACAACAGACAACCAACAACACAACACAAAAACAACAAACAGACAACAGAGACGAAGAACAACAAGTTTGACAAACTGGACGCGTCCACTCTCGACGTTTCTATACACTCCATCAAGGACATCAATAATGTATTAGATAGTGCTGGCAAGAAACAGGTTAGTTTGTGATCTTATTTTTATACTAGCTTTTGCCCGCGACTTCGCTCGCGTTAGAAAGAGACAAAAAGTAGCCTTTGTTACTCTCCATCCCTTCAACTATCTCCACATGAAAAATCACGTCAATCCGTCGCTCCGTTTTGCCGTGAAAGAAAGACAAACAGACAGACACACTTTCCCATTTATAATATTAGTATGGATTTAATAGCACAAAATGAGCACATCCTTCTTACTTACAAAAGCTAGTAACTGTACTAATCTACTAAAGCCGAAGACTAGCTTTCGCCCGTGGATTCGCCCGCGTGAATGTCGAAGCATCCCCTACTTCACCCTTTTAAATCCTTTAATAGTGGATACTTACTCTTTTCAAAGAACATACCTTCCATCCTCCACATGTTTCCAAGACTAATGGTTTGGACTGTGAGTTGATAAATCAACAATTGGTCGGTCAGTTACCGTTTTATATATATAGATATCTGATTCATAAATCTTAGAATAAGCTGTAAAACATTACGATACGACCTAGGAGCGAAGCAGAAACCAGAGACTTAGTGCTTAAGGGAAGGCTGAGCACACTTATCTAGCTCCATTCAACTTAATAAGTTGAATGGAGCTGGACATAATATGTCCATAGAACAACATTATATTTTTTCATTATATTTTAAGATGTGTTGACGTCGTTTCAGCTTTCCGCGTCTCAGCTTTTGTATAAAATCTTTTTATTGCATACCTTAAAAAAAACTTCTTTTTATTCACAGCCCACCAAGCAACTTGATACGAACACATTCACGAAACCATCACCGAACGAGTGTCAGAGACTTGGCAGGCAGATAGTAGCTGAATTGGTAAGTACCTAGCATATAAGACTTGCTCGTATATAATAATTATATGGCTTTTTAGATAAACAATTTGTTTTACACGATATTTCGAAGTGTGTGACTTTTTATTTAGGTTTTATTTTATGTTTTACGAAATGAAGATGGAATTTGATATAAAATGTTTGATCAGAAATTTAATATGATAATTTATAAGCGAAAAGGTAAGCTGTTTTGTCTATTTTGTTAATTGAATTAATTAATATTAAAAGTGGCTTAATGCGGTCTGCGTCAGTTGTTTGTAAAGGTTAATTAAAAATGTCATATGTTAATATGATTACTAATCTAAATAGATCGTTAAAGGTTAAAAGTTTGTACAACCTTTGGTCGAGTTGTATTCAAAATGACGAACCTTACAGGGGCAATACATCTCATTTGGACTCCAGGTTGTTTATCTAGGGTCGAGCCACCAACAAAATTTATGTCGCAATTGGTGTGACACCGGTAATACATTTTGTTGGTGGCTCGACCAATTCGCGTAACCTGGCGTCAAAATGAAATATGGCCCTAAGTGTACCCTAGTAGAAAAGAGAAAAGCTGGTACAGGGAACTAAAAAAATCTGATTTATTTTCGATCAATCATTTTTGTAGAGTAATCAATAGAAATAACTGATGCACTCCGCGTATGGCTAAATCCTTCACCCCCCTTACTATCCCTTCAATTCCTATTACTTTAAGAGCCATTTTTCATTAGGACACCAGCCCCCCTAGACAAGTGGCATTGTAGAATAGATAGCGGAATCGAATAGATTGTCAAATGTATGGAGATGTCAAGTTATTTAGCGAAAGCTTGTGTCAACCCCATACATTTGACAATCTATTCTAATCTACAATCTATTCTACAATGCCACTTGTCTAGGGGGGCAGATTGCGCAACACTCGAGCGAGATAAATAGACGTTACTTAGCACGAACTTTGGCTTAGCTGTGTTCCGTCCCTGTCGTGCACCTGATGTTTGACGGTTACCCAGGCGTAGACGTCGAGAGTCGCAAGACGACTACCGGCCACCGTAGGCGCGGGTCTGTGGACGGCGAGCGATGGGTAGCTCGCCGTCCGGCTAGGACCAGGACCGTGTCGACAAGCGTTAGTGTTCCACGTGCGCCTCAAAGAGCAGTCAGCACATGAAAGGCCTCTAGGGCCAATGCTTGCCGGGGTTGCGGAATGTTTATAATAGTCACTGTGACCCCGGAACATAAAGGGCAACCGAAGGAACATGAGTGGGTTTTAGTCTCTGATATACCCTCCCGCCCCGCCTAGGACGGGAGAAGTCATTTGATGATTTTCTACTCCCTAAAAAAACGGGGTCTTCTAGGGCCAATGCCTGCAAGGGTTGCGGAATAGTTCTAATAGTTACCGTAGCCCCGGAACATAAAGGGCAATAGAAGGAACATGAGTGGGTTTCAGAACAAAATGTTTGACGGTTGTATAATAATGACAGGTATAGTGCTTAGCCAAAGTCAGTGCTAAGTAACGACTATTTATCTCCCCCTTAGTCATTTTGTTGGTGGCGCGATCCCTGTGGACCATGGTGTCAATGAGATATGGCTTTTATCTCTTTCTTGTATACAAGGCTAAGTACGTTGTGGCACATTTTTTCACCATAGATTCGGTGTTGAAAGATCAAAATCTGATGGGATTGAAAATGTAGGCTTATGGAACAACTGTCTTTTGTTGGCTGGCTTCACCGCCAGAAAACGATACGATTTTGATAATAAAATAATAATGTGTAGTCGTAGACAATATAAACTCACATACACAAGAGAAAATTCTAGAATAGTACATTTGAAAAAAAAGGGAAAATCTTGAATTGAGTCAATGGTGAAAGTATTCTTCACAATGTTCCTTCTGCCTTGTATAAGTTATTTACTTTAAAACTAATAATTATAGGTCACTAATATAGTTTTAGTTACTAACCAACCCTCAGTTTCTTATGATTGGTACAATGGCAAACGAATGTTTGTCATAATATCTTAACAACGGTTATGGGGTGTTTTGTTTTGTTATCGGTACGGTTTGTGGTGAATTCTTAGGGAAACGGCGAAGTTGCATTACAAACACAAAATATTAAAATACAGCGCTGGAAATGTTTTATTACAAACACTGATTTAAGTAAAAATGACGTAATGCCTAAGGAATAGGCGGTCCGTTTCAGAGTGGTTTGACACACATTTATTTTTCGCTTGTCTTATAAACGTCGTGTTGTGCACACCTAATTACATTTTAATTTGCTAGTATTGGGCATCCTGTGACGTCCTATGACGATTAGCTATATGAATATATTCGGCCAACACACACACATTCAACGTCACACATACAAAGAGTCGCTCTCAAATCTGTTGCTGTCCTTACTTTATCCCTTTAGAGTGACAAGGACAGCAACATATTTGAGAGTGTCTTAAAATTAAGTTGCTTATGAGTATTCGGCTTAGTGTTCCATTTTTAACCAATGAGCAAAGATGTAGCGGTTTAGAGGGCGTTGGTTGAGCATTAAGCTGCCGCGCTGCGTATCGCGGGCTCAAATAAGGCACGGAACAAATACTTATCGCAAGAAAAGTTATATGTATAGATATCGATGCCTGCGCATATTTAGATTACCATAAAAAGAGTTTGCACTGTAACGTGATTTTGCTCTGGTATTTGTCGTAGGAGCTGTAGTAAAAAAATATATTATTCAAAATAATATTCTATCACTGGTATAGAATATACAAAGACGTAAGCAACATATTCATCTCTCGTTTTGAACTCTCGTTTTAAACTTTGTATACCTCGCACATAATAAAATCACACATCTATAGTACATCAACAACGCCCTTTCGTCTATCACAATTGCTTAAAGTAAAAGTTACAAATAACTATCCGCCCCAAATTAAACTGGCCTTTCAGGTCATCTGCAAAAGGCTTTAATTTGTTTGATGAACCTGGCTTTACCTTACGCCAATAAAACATATCTGAAAATTCATATTCAAATGACAGATGACTGTCGATGTTGTTGTTTACAAACAAAGTAGGCTGTAATCCATTCGATATAAACGTAATGTAACGCCACACCGACAATGGGTGACAGATTTGCGTACACTGACGACCTCTACTTTACAGCAGGAAAGGTGTGAAGTAGCTGTTCTGACTAAAAACTTTAAAAAGAGTGAAAGGGCTGTAACATAAGTACGTACTTCTGTCTTTTGTCGGTCTTCTTCTGAGCTTGTCAACCCTGAACATGTTGGATATTAAAACTCTTTTCTTCACAGTCTGCCTTTGCTCAGATGTGAACAAATTACAGGGGACTGAGGGCCTACACAAGTGGCATTGTAGAATAGATAGCGAAAACGAATAGATTGTCAAATGTATGGAATTGACATAAGCTTTCGCTAAACAATTTGACATCTCCGTACATTTGACAATCTATTCGTTTTCGCTATCTATTCTACAATGCCACTTGTCTAGGGGGGCTGATATTTTTGACTCTTAAAATAAATTTAATAATGTTAATTTTTTTTTGTTATTTGTAGTACTTGAAGGGCGTTGTTCCAGCTGTTTAGAATTAGATAATATGACTAGTCCTTGCCAACGGCATTTAAAAATGACAGATTTTTTAACACCTGCAGTATTGTCCAGTATAACCTCGTAACGCCCAAGAATAAAAAATACCATGAGAGCTAAATGACCAGTGTTCATTTTAATGTACATAAATATGAACATGGTTAATGCCCAAGCAAGTCTCCGCTTATTTTTGTGTAAATAAACGCTTAGGAATTTTTTGTATATTTTTGGGCATACTCTGGTGTTATGTAGAAGATCAAGAATTGATTTTTAAGGCGATTTATTTTGTTCATTTAAATGAACATTAGGCGTTACTTACTATATTACGGTTATTTATTTTGTTCATTTAAATGTACATTGGGTGTTATATACTTTATATGGGTAAAAAGAAAAATATAAGTAAACCATTTTTTTATTTTGTTAGCGTAATAATTATTACAGATATCGAGATCCTTAATTGAAAATTAGTCTTTAACGACAAGTCTCTTAAATTAAAACCACCATATTTACTGCAACATGCCTCTAAAATCAACAAAAACATTTTTTTCATCTAATTAAATTCTGGTCTAAAATAATCAACTTCGAAGAACATAATACGCCTCTCGGCTGTCCAGTTCCATGGCTCCGACCTCGCCCAGCACCACGTCCTCTCACAGCAGCGTCCACGACCTTAACCACGTCCAACTGGCCTCTCTTCTGCCTCTGATTCCGTGTCAATCGATTCGGATTTATTATGTGCCTTATTTTCTGGGGAATCTAGAACTGGCTTGAATTCCGGATCCCTCTGAAGGAATAAAATCTTTAATTTCCGAATCTACCAGTAAACGTTCAATATCGAACTCCTCCAGACCTAGAGAGTAAAATAAAACCAAACCATTAATTTATACAATAACCCATTGTACATTAGAATGTACATATTATTTAGGAGGTTAAATTGAAGCAACGCTCAATGTGCAATAAAATGTACATAATATTTTAACAGCGATTTAAAAAATATTTTTGTATCTATGTATTAAAATAATAATATCAAACAACAGTATGGTAATAATTCATTCACTACGATCAAAACTCCACACAAAAAGCTGTAAAATTAAAAAGATAAAAGTGGATCAAACTTACGTGGTATTCGCCGGCGCGCCATCTTGCCACGTATGAGAAATTTTGACGGGCAACCAATGCCTTATACAAATTTGGCAGACGTCAAAACTTTGACAACACTAAACACGAATCAAAAAATAGTCACCATTAACATGTATACTGGCGGAAAATTTAAACTAGACACAAAATTTATTTTGTACATCGTAATGTACGCTGGGCGTTTACGCGTACTTTTTAAAACTATGTTTGGGCTTTAATGATTTCTAATATTATGTACAATAGAATGTACATGGGGCGGTACGAGGATAAACTGAACTTTGATACAAACAAAGTCACATCAAGTTTGTAACATCAGTCCGTCTTTCTTTTATGAATTTAAATAAACTAACTTTCGCCCGCGTGAATGTCGAAACTTCAAAGTCTATCTCTCTATTTTACTTCTTTAGGGTTGGAATATCCAAATCCTTTCTTCTAGTGCCTTTTCTAGTCTCTAACCCTTATAGTTAAGGCCTTGCGTTGATATGTCAGTTAGTCAGCTTCATTAATATAGAGAGGTAGATTTTTTACTACGAATAGTTCCAACTCTGCTCCATAGTTTTCTCAGTTCGTACCTAATCAAGGATTACAGTCGCGCCGTGTATCGTCAATTTGACGAGCCGCCCGCATGGAATACTAATAGAAGCGATTTTGTTATCTACCGACCCATCTATCCTTATTTACATGTCTAGCCGGATTGTTATTCGGATGAAATATTTGAGCAAAGAGATTTTGTTGTTTTTTTTGTATGTGGACAGTGTACGTTTTTTATCATTTTTTTTAAGTAGCGTCTTATTTGGGTATTTTTTGTCAAAGTATTCAAGCAACTCCGACCTGTAAAAACCGTCGCAGACTTCCCCTATTTTTTGAATTTAATGCGTCCATAATGGAAGGGTGTGAAACCTGTATCAGGTATGTGGTTCAAAGATGGACCCACAGCCTCGTAACAAATTCCAGATCACGCTCTTTTGAAACCCTTTCCTATTAGAAATGTGACTTTCCTCTTCCACATTTTAACTGAAAATACGTCACACCCGCATTCTTTTCCTTATTTATCCTTGTCACCAGATCCGACTTCAGGATCCTGGGAGCCTTTTGCATCCCTGAATACTTGCTAAATCTTCTCCGGCCTAAGGGCGGGGAGTGGGGTATTTACACTCCTATTCCTCTTACGACGTGTAACAAGGGTTCACGTCGAACACTTCCCGCCGCCCCAGGGTTTACTAGAGCAGCTCTTCAGCAGGTCTTCATACTTTTTTGATCATGGGCCACATAAAACAATGTGGACTACTACTACTGGCACCTGCAACTACTAGTGCTGAGAGCCGCAAGCTTGTTAAAGTACGTGTACAAAAGGTAAATAAAATCACAAATGTTTTTTAGAGATTTTTATTAGAAAGAAAAACATAAACGTTTACCGCTGGTAATAATTTGTATTGTTGGTCAAATTATTTGGAATTGTCGTGAGCCCCTGAAATACCAGCGGCGGGCCACAGGTTGACAACGACTGTACTAGAGCATCATTGGAGCATCAAACACCCTAAGATTTAGACTGCCCTAAGACCAATTTGTGCCAAGTGCCTTTGTATTCTTCCTTGATCTAGCTTGCTGTCAATCGATTGGGCAATAACAATGTTTCTATAATTATACCTGTCTGATAGTTAAACTTTATCTGATAACTCCATTTAAATGTCAATGTATACATGATTATTCTCTTCAAAGTCATGTTTTTGTGAAGCATTTTATTTACTCCTTTTCATTTAGTACTCTACTATTTATAGAAGACTAGCTTTTGCCCGCGACTTCGTCCGCGTGGAGTAATAGTTCCCGTTCCCGGGGGAATTCCGAGATAAAAACTATCCTATGTCCTTTCTCGGGTCCCAGACTATATCTGTACCAAATTTCTGTTCCACTGCAGGACTAAGGCGTCTTATACAGAAAAAGTATAAGAATAGGCCTTTGGCTAGATGAGCATTGATCACCACGCTTGCTCAAGGCGTATTAACGATTTCTGACAATATATTCATGATAAGTCCAGATTTCCTCACGATGTTTTCCTTCACATGTCTGTGATGTCCAAGATAAACTTTAACTTATATAGTATGAATTGAAAAAAGTCTCATTATGTAGAAAGCTCAACTTTATAAACATTCGTAATTCTTGTTGGTATTCTCAAAAACCAACAAAAATTTGGCAACCTTGTAAAAGACCGTTTTGAAAGGACTCGATGTCCTTGTATTTTATTAACCAAGAGACCATGTTCTCTTTTTAACCCTTTTTTAAATGTATCTATGTTTCTAGTAAAAGCTATATTTTTTTCAATTGCTGCAGATATTTTTTGAAAAAAAAAATCGTCAATAATAATGAGATTTGTAAACGGTAATTTAATTTTTCAATTTCATACTATCTGGAATGTAAATAAAAGAAGACATAAAGCAAGCGAGCTTGTGCGTGTAGCTGTGAAAATATTTATTAACCGACTTCAAAAAAAAAGTAGGTTCTCTGTTCGACCTGTATGTATGTATGTATGTATGTTTGTCCGCAATTATCTCGCGTTTGGCTGAACCGATTTTGATGCGGTTTTCAGCAAAGTGTTTGTTACATTCTAGGGAAGGTTTTAGTATATAACACTAATAGATATCCCGTGACGTTGTCCTCATAAATCGCGTTTGCTTTCTTGGATTGTAGATTTAATTATAAGATTATAAGTTTATTTTGAGAGCTACCCTAAAACGTAGTCAGACACTGAGACTCTGACTAAAAAGTAAAAAATAAAAAGCTTTTTTAAAAAAAAGATAACCGACTTCAAAAACTAAAAGCTCAAAAATAACTATTTCGGAAGTCGGTGGCTTCTCTTCTGCCGGTCGATTTGTGTTGCCACCGACTTCCGAAATAGTTATTTTTGAGCTTTTAGTTTTTGAAGTCGGTTATCTATTTTTTAAAAAAGCTTTTTTGTAAGTATAGGAAATATGTCATAATTTATTAATTAAACATATTTTTTTTTTCTCACAATTGCTGCAATACCCACCACTGGTATACATTATGGAGTACTATAACCATTTGAGACTTAAATGTACTAACTCATACACAGTAACTGTGCTAGCAAGCATTACTATCAGAAACACAGCTACACAGTTCCACACAGACTGCACAAAGTTATCTATAAATAAAACCCCCACCATACCTAACCGTGCTACCCTTTGTCCGGACCCATGGCCACTTTTACGACTTATTTTGATCTTTTACGGCTATATTTAAAGCTTTCGTTATTTCACGACAACGGCCATATGGGTGGGCTTACACGATAAAAGAGTTTCTGGGTTCGTGCCGATTTTGTGGTTATAGGGCTGTGTCAGGCTGTGTGAATCCTTAGTAATAATGGGACGGCGAGATGCTAAAAAAAATTTTGCGGTTCGAATCTGCCAGAATCTGCCAAACGTAAATATTATGAATGTTAAAAAATCTTGCGGTTCGAATCAGGGAAGTTCCAAAACTTTTTTAATTCGTATTTGCTTTCTTAGTTTATTTGGAACATCTCTGATATCGTTTAAGGACAGTCGTGAGAAAACCTGGACTTTTATAACGAAAATAAGTCTGAAATCATCAATCGCCTTTAGGATGCCTGTTGATCAATGCTCGTGCCTTGTCTGCCTGGTATGAGAAGAGGCATTTACCGCGCAGTGGGACAGTTATAAGCGGTATTATTTCCCATCTTTTGCCAAAATGTATTCTTCTTTACACCACCTCTTAAAAACATACTTTTATTTAGTAATACCAAAGTTAACAACCCTAAACCCAAGGCAAGGTCATAAAATCGACGCAGGAGCATTCTTTCACCACTCCTTCGCATTACAGTGCTCATAATGCAGTCGTAATATGCGCTCGAGTGTGCTCTATTGTTTCGCTTTACACAAATCATATTCATTATTTTCAAAAGAATATTCGAGGAATTGTTTTTCTGGAACTCTTTTGTTTCCTCTATGGCTTTTTTTATGACGCAGCCCTGGAAGCGTTGATTGCAAAGAGTTTTGTTATTTTTATGTGTGTAATTTAAATAAATATTGGTGCCGATTCTCTTGTGCACAAACTATCGTAAATTTAAGTTAAGTGCATCTTTCTCTTTCTATTTCTTAAAGAAAAGGACAGAAGATACATTTTAATTTAATCCTGTCAAATTAGACAGCGCCTGATGAAAATTGACGTATATTTAGACGCCATGTTTTTAAATTGCGTCTAAATTATCTATGGAGTGTCTAAATTTGACAGGACTTAACTAATATTTGATCTTCTGTCCTTTTCTTAATTAAAAGGAAAGAGAAAGATGCACTTAACTTAAATTTACGATAGTTTGTGCACAAGAGAATCGGCACCATTGTGTAATTAATGATGTTCTGAGGATATTGCTTTCGGCTTTAAGTTTCTAACAAAAGTAAAGAAACTCATTAAAAAATATTACTTTTATTTTCAATGAAAGTAAAATTAACAAACAATAACATTATTCAAATAACTATACCAACAACACCACGTCGATTTTCTCTAAAAAGCTTATAAAAAGTAACATTATTTAACACTAGCAATGCATTCATGCATTATTTTTATCCACACTTCACTCCAAGTAGACCCTGTGTCGTTATTATCACATCCACTCATCAGGGACCTAATTCTCGGTTTATGTGATATAATATCGAATTCGATAAGATATCGAGAGTCTTATATCAATCAAAAATATCACAAAATTCAATGACAAATGAATGAAATGGTTGGATAATTATCTCACTCGATAAACTGAGAATACCGATTTATCCAAATAACTCGATATCCGCCATTTTAATTTGATAAATATCGATTTTGATATTTATCTAACGCACGAGAATTGGGCTCCTGGTTTGATATATTTTTTGTGGTTAAAGTAGTAGGGTGTTACTATGATAATAGGCGAGACGACGAAAAAAAAGTAATTAGTCCATCATTGAGATTATTAAAAAATTTTGGACACGTATTTTTTCTTTTTTCTCGTAAACGAAAAATGACGACGATACAGTGCGTTGAAGTTGTGCGTGACGTCACGATCAGATACAATTTTTGCATTACGGTAACGTCAAAAGCCCCCACTATGCCCCCACTCCAGCACTTTGTTGCTCTTTATCTTTGTATTTTTTTATTATTTTGATGAAGCAAAAAATACGTGTCCCGTATTTTTGGCCGATCTACAAGACGGACTAAACAGAATGCCATTGTTTTATGTTGTTGTCATCCCTATTGTAACTGCATTAATAGATGGTCATCCTAGTTTTTTCCAAACTATGTTAGGTTAGCTTTCAGTAACAAGATAGTACGCAAGAGTGTGCGAACACACACCTTAGTGCATTCTCTTTGCTCATTCTTATAACTTACCATCAACCCGCCCCAGCTTCGCACGGGTGTTACAAATCTTTAAAAAGCCTGGCTTTTCTTAATATAATATGCATACGTATAAACCTTCCTCTTGGAATGGAAGGGACAGACAGACAGCAGGTCCGTCTTTATTTTATACTATGTATTGATTGTCATCATAAAGTTCGCCGTTATTTCACAATGAAACCGGTTATGAATTTTTCCTAGTGTAAACATACCTATTTATTTTCGTAACAGTGTTTGAACTAAAACCCATAACAATAAAAATACGATATTCGTTTGCATTGTATGATTTTATTTTCACAGTCTATTCATAGTAGCGAGCAAATGGGCTGGTTGACATAATAGATCATTTATTTTGAATTGCTTGGTCCATGAATGGTGATAAATTACCATTGTGCAGGTGATAATCTCGATGCATAGGGGTACATTCATGATCAGGTGGTTACAATGTGGCTTAAAGCGAAAGAGCTGTTTGGTGAACTATTATTTTTATGAGGGTTGTTGAAGAGATCTCACAGGTTGACTATTCGGAAAAGATTAAAAGCTTATACGGTCCCATAGCTAGGCAAAAGGCGTCTGTCTACTCGTACAGAGGCACAAGAACCAATTATCACGCTTACTCAAGGCGGATTGGGGATTTCAGACTTACATTATAAATCTAGATTTCCTCACCGATGTCAGTGAGACCCCAAGATAAATTTAGAAAGTTCTAGAGTAATATATGGGCCCTACATCATTTTTGGACCCCTTGCTTTATGCCTTTTTGTAAGCCAATGACAACGTTTCTTTAATGGTTCAGCAATTGGTCCAATCACTTTTGGTATAAATCCTCTTATTTTAATTAAAAGGCTCTTTGGACCTTGCAGTCTTTACCTTTGTCGAAAGCTTCCAACCGAATTTAAGACTAGCCACGTCCTACGGGTGTAAAGAATATAGCTTGCTGCACCTCTCCTCCTCGTCCTCCTCGCCTCGTCCTTTATTTTCATTGTGCGATAAGAAGCCTTTCTGACAAGTTTCTGTCATTCAAGGAGAGATTTGGCCAACGGTTTTACTTGCTCCCCAAGGAGCCTTGGAGAGCAAGGTGTCACATTATAATACCAGCCTATAACTGTCCCACTGCTGGGCAAAGGCCTCTTCTCATACAGAGAAGGTACGAGCATTGATTACCACGCTTGCTCAAGGCGGGTTGGCGATTTCGGACTTATATTAACTACAAGTCCAGGTTTTCTCACGATGTGTCACAGACACATTACCAACTTCAAATTAGGTATTGAGAAATCCTAACATTATTACCCAATCCGGGAACAAAGGATAGCACCTCACCTCCGACAGTGGCGTTTACAACCACGATATCATTGGTGCAGTAAATAAACGTCTAACTAAATCCGTTTTCAACTAAATGTTATTATTTCTCCCTTCCGCATCAAATTTAGTTTCAATATCCACGGAACATCTATTTTCACCTGCGTATCTGTGCTATGTGCTGGAGTTCCGTGTGCAATCTAAATACGCATCGCACGGTGCGGCCGGTTAAAATGTCATCATGTTCATTGGTTTACGTTTCCGTGTCTGCTATATGGGTCGCTATTAGTCTGTGTATTTGTGTTACGTTACAGAAAATGTCTGGTTGTGTAATGTGTACTGATTTACTTGTATGTTTGGGTTTGTGAGTCGATCTGTTGATGTGCTTTTCTCTCTAGTAGCTTAGCCAAAAACATTTGGCGTAAATCATAAGATGTTTACTGGCGAAAAACTTAATGAAAATTTGGTGATTCAAATCCGTGATTCAATATCATTCATTCATCAAAAAATATGTCAATTGGGCGGGATAAAATTTTCGCATGGACTCGTAATAGATTCCATATTCTTTACATAGTTAAAATCGGTATGACAGAAGTAGAAATAGCTTAGTTTGTAGATCATCACACCCAAGTATGATTTTTTCTTTAGAACAGAGAAAACCCATATTCATTCTGTACGAAACTAGAGGTTTACTCATTGATTCACGAATATTATGCAATAATAAAAATATAAACACGTGTGAATTATTTACACAGAAAAGCCAACACAGTCTCCCTTATCAGCCAAACGAAATTTGATACTCACAGTTCTGAGAAAAATATTAGCTTTATCGTAGTGTAACGCTTTGTATGGTCACATGGTGAAGCTTATGGTCACTTGTGGTGCTAATTATGTTGATATATTGCATTCTTTTAGAGGTCCAAATGATATATTGCATTGTTAGAGAATTAAATAATGTTAAACTAGAGAACTTAGTCCTAAAGTCCCTACAATTAAAATAATTTAAAACAAACTTAGAGCGATTCTATTAAATCATCTCAACCCAAGAGTATGCCAATCAAATATGATAAAAGTAAAACGTACCTATATCCCAAGAAATGCAGTTATCGTAGATCTAAATCTGTACAACACTTGCATTTCTCATTAAACAAGTCACTATCGGACGAACGGGCTTTTAAAAAAGCACGATACAGCTTTCACAACAGACGTTGCATTACGTATTAAGGGCAGACAATCAAAACAAAGATCGCTTTTATTGTCCAATAGGGAAGGAATTATCGAACTTTCCAGAAAGAGCCATGTGCTATCGTAAAAGGCCCACACACTATAAATCACGGTCGCATTAAACAGTGTGAATTTACAGTTTTTTTTTACACCCCGTTACAGATTAAACACTACTATGTCGCAACACCTTTTTTATATATTGCATCATTGTTACAACAGCTTCACTTCCCTGCGAACGAAGCCAGATAAAAGAACCATGGTGTGGTAAAGCTCCGATCAAATTGTGGGTCTATTTAAGTGGTTCTGGTAGAAGTTTGTTGAACTAAGTTTTTGCGCATCATTTACCGGTCTGATCAGGCAGTTTTTCTGGTAATGCTTTTATAAGATTGATTGCTCGGGTGCATCGAACTTGGGTTTAGATGCAGGATTATAGATTGTTAGCTTTATTTGAAGGTCTAGACTTGAATTTTGACTAGGAGCGATGACTATAGTGTTTTTACGATATCAGAAAGAGTGCTGGATCATTAGCCAATTTGATACGATTAAGTGATGCAAATTTGTAGTAAGTTAGATGTGCAAAGTGGTTAGGTGGCAAAAACTTTATTGTAAAATCATGCTAAGTTTTTGTTGTACGTTCATACGCAATGATGTTAAAACTTGTGATAGTGTTTAAAATAAAGTGCTAAGTAATAATTTAGTGTATCAAATCAACCGGTTTATTCTAGTCTATTATCCATAGCGTCTTAAATTACCTTTTCAACAAGTTTCCGATTATAAGCTCGCTTATTATATTAGAAAATGTTATTTTAACAAAGGAAAACAAACAATATTTTATAACCCAGTATGTTCGATACCGGGCAAGTACTAAATAAAGTTTAATAAATATGTAGGTACTTTTTAACTATCTTGGCGTGATAATTTTCACGCTTTCTCTGTATGAGAAGGTCTTTAACCTGCAGTAGGACAATTGGTATGGTTTATTGGTATTGGCAGTAGGACACTCGGGTTTATGAAAGTAGAAATCTTCATTATCTTCCTAGCCTTTTGCCCGCTATGTTAGGGTCGACTTCCAGTCTAACCGAATGCAGCTAAATACCAGTATTTTACATGGAGCGACTGCCTACCAGACCACAAGCTAGTTAGTAAACTTCTTAAGTTCAAGAGACAGCCAGGGCGGGAGAAGTCATTTGATGACCTCCCATCCATAAAAAAAGGCTTATTCATGGAGCGACTGCCTATCAGACAACAAGCTGGTTGTCAACGAACTTCAAAAGACAGACGGAAGTCCCCAAGCGCTCGCCAGGACTATTTAACGGTTATGTAAACAGTTAAATAGTCCTAAATTAGAGTAACGCGACCCCCGTCGGTTTAACTAGTTCGTATGAGCTAGTTAAAGCCATTGACCGTAAAGGGGAATGTCTATCACAATTCGGCAGCCACCCGAACTTAAGTGAATTGGTCAATGGGCTCCTATTTATTTTTGAGAGTAGAATTTGATATTTTCGGGTAGCTCTCGTTGATGGCTGAGGATGGCATTTTTTTAGGATGCCCATTTTTGGCCCCTTTCGTGCCCTTTATACAATTTGACATCCATACTGATATTATAAATGCAAAAATAACTCTGTCTGTTTGTCTGTCTCGCTTTCACGCCGAAACTACTGGACCGATATAAATTAAATTTGGTACACAGATAGTTTATAGCCTAAAAAAGACGTAAGATAGTTTTTATCCCAAAAATCTCTCGGGAACGGGAAATACGGGGATAAAACAACGGGGATGGCTAGTTTTCTATAAATCAGGACTACTCCCTCCTACTTGATCTGTACTGTGCCTGTCAGGGTCCAAAATTGTGAACTATATGAATACATTATGGTACGAAATAAAGAATTGAGATATCTACGTCAAAAGTCCTTCATTGTTGTTTCTGTTTACCTCACTTTGCATGAATCTTTGAATCACAATGTTAGTTTACTTACTTATTTTGGTTAGTACTAATTGTCTAAGTAATTACATGTTTTAATGTAGGCACCATTTTCCGTGTAGCCGTGTTCAAATAAAATATGGAAATTTTGTTTTTATATGCGTTGTACCTAATATTACAATTAGGAACTAAAACTTCAAGGTCATACTAATATTGAAATCTATACTCGACATAATAAATTGTACCAACGTCGGTACCTCAAAATTTCGATTGCAAATCACTAAGCCCAATTTAAATGGCTGTCTGGTTATCTATAAAATCTTAATCACATGATATTCGATAAAGTGCTTTTTGTGAGCTTATATTTTTTGTCTTGCATTATATAATTATGGACTTTGATTTGTCTAATCGTTATGTACTACTTAACAATCATTACGACGAAAATCCTTTTCCTGTTCAAAGTTTATTCTAATATGTTATGATTTTTAACCGACTTCTAAAAAAAGGAGGAGGTTCTCAATTCGAATGTTTGTATTTTTTTTTATGTTTGTTCGCGCATATCTCTGTCGTTTACCAACCGATTTGAACAATTCTTATGTTTGAAAGGGTAGACTTCCTGAATGGTCCAATTGTCATCAGGTCCAGGATCTGATGATGATATCATGCCGAAATCGAGGGAAGTCCTCAGTTTTTATAGAAAAACGTACATTTTTATTTTGAAAGTTACTCTAAAACGTAGCCAGACATTGAGACTCTAACTAAAAATAAAAAGCTTTTTCGCAAAAAAAAAGATAACCGGCTTAAAAGCACAAAAATAACTATTTTGGAAGTCAGTGGCAACACATCAAAAAGACCGGCAGAAGATTTTTGGAAAAAGCTTTTTTTTCAAACGATAACTTATAAATACCGTTTGAAAATTTAAGTCATTCTTTAAACTTTTTCAAACGTCGACCTCATTTTCATCCTAAATAAACTAGGCTTTAAATAGTAAGGGTTAAAGTGTCATGGTATTCTTTAGTGACAGATTAATGTATGCTCCTAGTTTCTCAACACACGTGATTTGAGACACAATAGAAAGACTATAGCAGCTCGACAGACGGCTGTCGGTTGTTCGTTGAAAGTTAAGAATCATTTTGGTTTTACTGGACTGCCTTCCTAGTCTACCCCATGTATGTTGGACTGCCTTTCTAGTCTTCCCCAAGTATGTTGGGGTTAGCTTCCAGCTCAATTGGATTCAGCTGGATACCAGAGCTTTACAAACTGCGACTGCCTATTAGATCTTCACAACCCAGTTTGGGCGGCACGGTACCACTTGGTTAGACTGGTCAGATTTCTGGCTTTTGACTACCAGTAACGGCTGTCGAAGTTCTTAACGGCAAGTACCAATGTGACTAGCCCGAATTTGAAACCCTTACATGCGAGACGAGCGCTTTAACCCCTGGGTTACTTGACTATTTGCAGGTAAAACACCCTAACATCCATTTACCGGTTTACCGGTCCCCATTGAAACTACTTAAGCCGATTATTTCTCATCTTTACCCGAAATTTATTTGGCAATGGTAATAATGACTATAATCACGCCAAAGTTTCGAGGGCAGTCCGTTACATCTTTTCTCCAAAACGTCGTATTTTCCGGTTGCGCTGATATTTCTGTATAAATTGTCTTGTAATTAGCTTTTCCGGCGCAGGCTGGAGTTCGGTTCAGCTGCCGTTGTAATATAAAAATGTATACCCTGGAAGATGAAATCAAAATATTTAAAATAAAGTAAGCAGATCATATCTTCGACAAGTAACTTTATTTTATTCGTTTAGTTGGCTTAATAAATAATCTTCAAGACCATAATGTTGTTTAAACATTTTTGTAGTCGTTTTCCGCTAAAATTTCCAAATTCGTTAAATGAAACCCTCTTATGTCATTGAGTGCGAAATGAACGCTCTGATGGCCACAGTTCACAGACCAGACACGATTATCAACGCTTACACAAAGGTAATATCATAAATCATAACACAGCGTGTCATTTGCCCGAAATAATGATACATATTTCCTCAATAATTATAAAAACACAAAGCGAGCGTTGCATTAAACAGCGCGATGCGTCAAATTATAATTATCAGCTGGGCTAACGTGTGCGGCCCTCCGCAGTCTGGCAGTCAGTTGGAGCTCGGCACACGGGACTCACGCGCGCACACGACCCCGCCACCTAACGGACACGCTACACACGTTCATTCAACTCCTAAAACTAATCATTGATCAGCGTCATAACAACGAATTGTTAGACTCGAGCGCGTTACTCTATCAACAGATGTGATGCAACTTCGCCGCGGAACCTTTAACGCTGACCTAACCCAGTTCAACTAACCGCGCGAACTCAGCCACTGTTCTAATACGTATCAATAAACGAAATGCAAGCACGTGCTCACCCCTCGCGTTACGCGGCCGTTGTCCAATCGTAGGAGGGCGAGGGCTACCGGCGAGTTTCGGCCAGCCAATCGCGGCTCGTCTACGAATTCACCACGAAACCCGCCGATCCCGACCGACAGGAGCCGAAGTGCGCATCGACAACCCCCAGTGCCGCTTCAGCCCCCAACATGGCGACAATGGTGGCCCCCTCGCCCGCCAACACGGCCGTCACAAAAAAACCCTCTATCAAGAAATACAAAGCGCCCACGCCGCCGCGGAATATTATCACGGAAGATGAATGTGAAAGTGAAAAAGACAAAGAGAATGCAGTGCAACTCGACGAAAATGACGCAAGTGATGATTGTAAACAAACAAAACCGGAACCGGCGGACGACAAGCCGGTGCAAGAGAATGGATCGCCGCTAGTGAAAAAGTTGGGTCCAAAAATAAACGGAAGTGTTGACAGGAGTTCTGTGTTGTCTAAGGCGGCGATGTTCGAGACGGGCAGCCCGAAGGCGAAGGACCCCGCCGAAATGTCTTTGCGGGAACGCAAAGCGCTCTTTGAGAAGAACAAGGGGGCTGCGATCGTTCCTAAGGCCCCCTTCGGCCTCGCACCCTCCGCCAAATCCCTGCACGGGGACAACAAAGGTAAGTTCAACTTTTAATATTTACTGCCAACAATGAAGATCACGCTAGCTCCTTGACACAAAATTATTCCGAATTCACTGTCTGTAACCAATAAACTGTATTTTTTTTAATAGCTCCTGCGTTACGCAGTTGCCGAGATTTTTCTGAAGTAGTTAATTGATTTTAATTGCGGTCTGACGTTAACACGAAGTTAAGTAGACGATAATGTATTGAGCTTCTAATTCCAATTCAGTAGATAACAAACAAACTGTGTAACAATACTTGTCCCAAATTCAATTCTGAACGTTTGAACTCCTTGATTGAAACAAAAATAATGCCGGTAACTAGGTCCCTTTAATTGATAACCTAGTTCTTTACTTATTCACGATTAACTTAAAAGAATCGACAAGTGTTTCATCATTGACAGATCATCACGCTTGCAAAGGTTTCTGTTGCAATCTTCCGAGAATTAAATAAAGAAAACGTAATAATTAAGACAAGAAACGCAAATTTAAATGATAAAGTCGTGCTACATGCAGATTCTGTAACTACCTTCGGTTTTTGTGCAATATAAAAAACCAGCTCTTTTCCGTCCCGAATACGATAAAAGATTTTTTATTGGTGGTCCATCCGTATCCATTTAGATATTATCAAAGTGGAAACTTGATATTTGTATTAATTAAGGGCCCCAGGGTTGGTTTCAATTTATTTGACGTTTACCGCAAATAAATAACTCATAATATTATTCGTTCTTATTGTCTTAAACTGAGCAAGGTTTTAATCATGCCATTCTCAGGCACAATTGTTTGATTTGCCATAAGGAAACTTGATTCCGCGGTGGTCAGATCTTAAAAATCATTTAAAATGGATTTCTTCAAGTATAATCTTCATTATTCTTTTTTTAGGTTCAGAAAAAAATATGTTTTGTTAGGCTTTGTTTGCCAAAACATAAGCAATAAAACATAACTAAATATGTAAATAACATGTTAGCAGCGAGCGTAACTGCTATTTTTTCATCCAAACCGGTATTGCTATGCATTTTCCGTTTTGCCTCAGCTTAATTAATTTGTACCCAATTAGTTGTAAAGTAGGAAGCGCCTAATCGTGACAAATTGTTCTACAATCCATAAATTTGTAGCGTTTTGTATATTTCTCTACGACCCACATTGTGTAGCCTAGTGCGCTCAGGGTCAATGGGCCGATTTTATCGGGACAAATAATTCTTTATCATTTTTAGGGCAATGGACAAATGATTGTTGTTAAAAAATTTTACTAGTAATCCTGTGGAAAATCCGTACTAATCCTTACTTCCGTACTAATATTATAAATGCGAAAGTAACTCTCTTCAAATTATTACAAATCTGCTTTTGTTTATCCATCATTGAATTTTTGGTTAATTTGACCTCTAGCTCCTTCTATTCATGCTGAAGTGGTTAATTGTTTGTTTAACCGCGTTCAAGTCAATAATGCAGATTTAGGCTTCGTTCACACGGCATTGTCCTGCACGTTTTTCTGCAGTATACGTCTTAACGTATGAATAGTGACCATACAACGTTCATAGATCCATTCACACGACAATAGTACTGCAAAAAAACGTGTACCGCTTATACGTTAAAACGCATACTCAACGGACTTGTCAAGCAAATCGAATGAACTTTGACGTATTCGGTTCGCAGTGGCATATGGTACGCCTTTGTTTCCTTCACACGATACGATGTCATACGTTTTTTATCGAATAGAAACCGAAGATGCGCTTAGTATCTGAGCGTGTTTGGAGGAGTGTGTGGAGGGTTATGTCTTTTATGTTTGATTTGGTTTGATATTCAAAATGGTTGAGGAATTTTAGACTACTATTAAATTCTTTCTCTCTCTAACTATTACATTCTTTAGTGAACAAAATCCCGTTTTAGGGATAAACCTTTAAACTTTATAAAAATCGCGTCGCAACTCAAGCAGCTTGGAAGGGAATCATGGTAATAATTTACCCTAATTTTGAAACAATCCATTTAGTGAATCCATCAGTGACGTCTACTCACTGTGACAACTGTGTGGAAACTGCGGCTAATCGTTTTTACACGAATGAAAATTTACCATGTGAACACCCGGTTGACTATACGTTAAAAATCGATTACAAAAAAACGTGCAGGACAATGCCGTGTGAACGAAGCCTTACACTTAATCATGGTTTCTGCAATACCAGGTACGAAACTGCCCTTACCACGTCTGTCAATAGACTTTAAACAACAAAGTACACAAGTGTTACCTCCATAGTAATTACATATGATACATCGCTCCGCAGCCTGCCAAGGCCCCTTACCTCAGGTCATGTCAAAGACCTTAGTGTCATTTATACTGGTTCTGTTACGTCACTGAACACTTGACGTCCCGACATTTCTGCACCACGGATATTAGGAAAATATTCATTGTGTAAATGTTAATGTTGCTTATGGAAATATTGTAATCGGGCGTTTACTTTATAGTTCTCGTAAATGGCTGAAACAAATCAAATTTTCATTCAAATCAGATGAATTTTGTAAGTATAGGTATCTTAATGGGTTCCCAGGTTTGAAAATTGGACCCGGTCAGTGGCGGTGTATTTTCGATTTTACAGGACGACTTCTGCTAGGTGCGCTATTAATATTATATGTAAATGCAAGAGCAGTCATTATGAAAAAAAAATCTAGCTATACCTTATTGTAGTAAATGAACAGAGACTCAGACCCGGGGCCCTAGTCTGCTATTACAATCGTGTCTCAATGACCAGTCATCGGCCGGATATTTGACAACTTTGACAGCTTTTGTATGGGAAATGTGTCAAAAGTTTGACGTTACACGCATCGATCACTAATAAGTTACACGTCAAAAATCGATCATTGAGACACGATTGTAATAGCAGACTAGGGCCCCAGCTGTAAGAAAAAGACTTTAAAAGATTTATGGGTGCTGTTAAAGTAACAGATTCTTTATCAACTCCTTTCAACAGTGTTCACTGCGGGATTAATATACCTGCGGTTTATAATATCGGTGCTCAGTGCAAGCCAAGATCTCCTTTCGAATATATTAACCCTGTCTAGACAAAGGTCACTTGAAAATGTCACTAACTCGACGACAAAAGGTCACTGTCTACACAAGGAATCTAGACTGCTAAATCCAGCCAAGCAACCAGCTTATCACGTTTTCTGTTCACATTCATACACTAATAATTTAGATTGGAAAGTCTGTCTGCTATTTTGTACGCCTAAACCGCTGAACCTTTGATAAATTCTGGTTGAGGACCTTGAACTTTCGAACACACGTGATTCGAGACAATAGAAAGGCAATAGCTGCGCGACGGCCGGCTGTCACTTAGTCGTCGAAAAGATAAAGGTATGTTTTATGCATAGAGATATAAAGACTGACTTAATGCCTTAGGTATTCTCCATCAGTCAACCAATATGTACTTTTTAAATTGCGAATTTTTCCTGCGTCCCCTGAATTCGGGGAAAGTCTCGGGTAAAACTAGTATTTAAGTTTTTTTTTTATATATATATTCGTATGGGCTTGCTCTTGGTCCCAGACTAGCCCGAGGGCGTAGACCTACGATGGAGCGAACTTACCCAATAGATGCCTGTGCACTCGTTTTTTAAATACTTCCGGGTTATATGAATTTGGAAACACAGACGCCGGCAGGGAATTCCATTCCTTAGCGGTGCGCATTATGAACAATTTTGAGAATGTGGAATATCAACCAAGAAAGGGTGATATCCCGCCGTACGTCTGGATGTCCGGTGGTAAAATGGAGATGAGGGAATGAGCTCGTGTAGCTGTCTATTTGTTACACTTTAGAGCCTCGTCTTGAGGAATTTTGTTATGATTTTTTCCTGTGTCCCCTAAATTCAGCGCTGGGGATGGGCTCTGGTAAAACTAGCATTATACACAAATGTCTGTTTGTGTCTTACACTTTAGTGGCCTAACCGCTGAATTCAGTCTTGAGGAATTTTGGTTTAGACTACTAAATGGACCTCGTAAAAATTTCGTTTTGTGTCCCCATTATCCGATTTTCAGGCAGACGAAGTCGCAGACAAGAGCTAGTGAGACCATAATTATGTATGCGGTTATAACGGCAACTATCTATTTCGATACAAAACTAAGAGAGGATATTTTTTGTGGCCATTTTTAAATCGATTTGACTCGATAACTATGCATTACTCCACACATAATCGACTAAGTGATAGGTGAGAATCGATACGGGATTTTTGTTTCGAATACTTTAAAGTGCATTCACCCTAGATTATATTATGGATCATTAACTTTTGTTGCCATTCAGTTTTGCAGTACATTATGTGTTACAATTGCGAAAATTCGTTATGTATAATGTTTTAATTGCAAAAGAAAGTTGTATGGCTAATCGGTTATTCGTTATATTTCATTTCTTCATAAAACATCTTCGAAAGTAACGATGCTTCCCATAAAATTTTAAAACGATTTTAGAACGAAAAGAAATTTGGCGAAAAATATATTTTGTGACAAATTATAAAGAGGGCGTATGCTGTTGCGTTGTTATAGGAGTAATAGATTGAAAATTATAAAGCCTTTCAACATGATAGCACCTACTTTATTAAAAGATCGAATAAAAATGGACTAAGTCTAATATGATCATTGAGCCTTTTAAGCCAGGGATCTAATACTAATTGCACAGTGTGTTTTACCACCTGCAGAGTAGAATTACGTTCTAATCGCTATTTGTGAACATAGAGTGGCGATTGCTGGAATTATGTCGACGTGTTCATTACTTGTAAATATAGGTGTAAAAGGTCATGTTCAGACGTCAGAATAGTTAGTAAATTCACCTAAATTGAGATGGTATAAGGAGCAAAGTGTGGTATAATACCTGATACTTATAATAATACCAGGCTATTATTGTCCCACTGGATGGCAAAGGCCTCTTCTCATACAGAGAAGACCCGAGCATTTATCACTATGTTAACTCAATGTGGATAGGCTAATTCAGACAGTTATTTTTTATTCGGCAGCTTTTTTATTAGGCAGGTGTCCTTACGATGTTTTCTTTCCCCGATGTTAACAATGTCCAGAATAATCACAAACATGGCGATTATAAAGTAACAATAAATAATTCGTGATATTTAAACTCCTGGATTGAGGTGTCATTATTATTATTCCATGATTTTGGAGAAGAAGAGTGGATAATCAATCACTCTATATTACTTACTAATTCGAAGTGTAAGTAAAACCCCACCTATTCCGATATTTGGGCATGTATTAGAAAAAAAACTTGATAATGTAATGTGTTTGGTGATAATTTAGTAGGCTAAGTTGAGTTTTTAAAAAGAGTGCTTTCTAAGCTCCAATTATTCTTAAAAAACACACACATTTTCCTCTGTAAAGCACTCTTCTTAGCCTTTACTTAGAAAAAGTTTTCGGAAGTACATTACGTATAATATCATACTTGTAACTCTTACATTATTATATTTTGATTAGTCTTCGTTGTCACTGGAAATATTGGTTCTTGGAATCATTTTCCTTATCAATGTTATGAAAACCAAAACCTAATTTAATGTATCTATGTGACTTTTAGTAGAACAGAATGCGTCATGAAATTTTCCATGAAAATGAACATAATATGTTTGGTAAAACAAAAGTGCTTAATCCATATATAATATCCTCATACGTTTAATTCATTCAGTATTTTTGTAGGTACCTAAATACCTGACCAGGTAAAACTGCAGTTAACAGGAAAATAATAAAACCGATCAGGTGTTTTCCTAAAAAACAAAAGCCGTTGTTTACACAAAATAATACTGCATTTGACCATTAAGGTCATTTACTTGAAAAAATTGAGGAAAGATTATAAAATGTCATAGGTACAGAAATGTCAGATATCATCAAGGATTTAAAATAGGCTGGCATTAAATAAAGCCACGCGGTTTTTTAAACCGAAATACTTCCTGTATGTCAGGTAATTCGAAAATTAAAGGATTTGTCACACTGGATGCGTTCTGCGGCCTGCGGTCAGGTCAAAGTGAACGCACCCCGCATCATGTATGAACAACTCCGCCCGCAGCTCGCGTGCCCGCAGCTCACCGGTCCGTACGCGTCCTTCCCTCCCCACCTCCCTAAAGAACGCATGTTGGGCCGACGACGGGGCGGCGACCGACAACGTTGTTCATACATGATGCGGGCTGCGTTCACTTTGACCTGACCGCAGGCCGCAGAACGCATCCAGTGTGACAAATCCTTAAGGGTATGGATACCGTTCAAATTGCTGGCACATAACTAGCAAGAGACAGCTCAGTTTTATCTTTGGAATTGCAACACAGGTGTGTCGTTTGTGGCATTGCAGTTGTCTTTGGACAATGGATATAATTGCAATAGGGACTGTTCTTCTACTTGACGTCAGCGATTCAAGTGACATATATTTAACCCCAGACGCAAAAAGAGGGACGTTATGAGTTTGGCCGCTACGTACGTTGTTTGTGTCATGTTTCTGATTACCTAAATCAACTCTTTTTGTTCACTGAAGTCGCGATTTTTGTAACTTTGGGGGCGGTGGTATTTTAATTTTCAATTTACTTTTTTTTGTACAGAAACATGAAACTTGTGTGTAAAGAATTCACACACAAAGGGATTCCTTTATTTGTGAATTCTTTACACATTTAGCAGATTTGTAGTAATAGTGCGTTTATATACCGTTGTTTTAATGGCCGAAACATTTTCAGACCAGCTTACTTGAATTGTTCAGTGAAAGTCTGACTTACAATTTTTTTTAAATTCATTTTAATTTCAACCTTTAGACAAAAGGTTAGGACTATTCATATTCAAAAGCTGACACACTCCACTTTGCTTGCACTTTGCTCTGCCAATGGAAAACTAAGCTAAATTAGGACCACCCAAATAAGGATTCTTCCGAAAGTCTTTTAAGCATTAGCACATCTGAACGTCTGGACACATAACGGCAATAAGCATTACTGAACAAGCAAACAATATATTTGTACAACAACTGTGTCACACGGTTAACAACAAATATTTAAAAATACGACGTATATTGTGTGAGTGACCTGGTCAATTAATTTGCAAGTCTACGAGGAAAATAGTGATTCAGAAAGGCCCGTTTGGGAGAAAAGCCGAAATCCAGTACGTAAATAAATATTACGTGGCAATTAAAATAAATATCCTTGGACAACCCACATACGGATATCTGATCCCAAACTAAGCAGATCTTGTACTATGGTAACCAGACAACTGATAAACATACTTATTATAAATACACAAATTACACTTGACACAGAACAAACAATCATGCTCAACACACGGGTGGGGATCGAACCCACGACCTCCGGCTTAGCAGTCAGGCACTGGGATTACGTATCTCGCAGAAGCCGAGCGATCGCGATAATTTAGCAATATAAACGTCAATTCGCGATAATTTCGCAATATTAGCGATTAGCAATCGGCGGGGTCATTGCCTATGAAACAGCAATGAGAAATATTTGCGCAGAGATCGTACGACGTACGACGGACGTATTATGTATGAACCGATTGCTAATCGCTCGCTGATTGTTCTAATGCACTTATTGCTACGATGACGATAAAGTAGCAATCGCTGGAACTATTAATTAATTACCTTTAACAAAAAAAACTTAACTTTGCTCTTAAAAACCATACTAAATACGAAACCACCAAACGAAAAATGCATATTTTAGTTAACTGATTGCTCCACAGAGGCAGCTTTATCGCTAGATTGCTATTTGACGTGACGTATTTAGAATCGACGTTTGAGCAGCAAATATTGCTAAATTATCGCGATCGCTCGGCTATTGCAAGATCGTAATCCCGGTGCGGTTCATACATAATACGTTTTTTTTTTACGTTAAGCGATTAATCGCGCGGTGACCGCGCGATTGCTGTTTCATAGGTAATAACCCCGCGGGTTACTAACCACTAGCCAATTGTTCTTGCCATTCTTGTCGTGCTGATATGCTCTAACATAGGGTTTTATATGGTTTTATTATGTAGGTCACCAAACCATTTGGGTATAGTCAAACGAAATGTTATACAAACTTTACGTAAATGTCCCAAAAATATATTACTTTTCACAGTTATTACACGTGATCACAGATTGAGAAAATATCTATACTGAAACCACTCATCCCATACTAATATTATAATACCACCTACGGGAGTAGTAACTAAATAGGCGGGTGAAACAGGACAACTACTTTTTAATACACTATGTTATAAACTCATCTTGTTTCTTGTGGGAAATAATTACTGACTATACACAATCGGAAGAATACATTATCTTCACACTATAAATACTCGTGGTAGTTTATAGTGTGTACAAATTAAAGTTGATAATTATAGTACCAAACAACAACAGATGACAGACATTAACGCTGTGTATTAACCCAAATTCGGGTCAAGTAAAACTGGATAGGATGAAACGCATGCAACTAACAAAGTTATGAATCTAAATACGGATAAAGAGAGAGAGAGAAAGACGAAGACTAAAGAAAAGCTAGATATATGGTAGAATATGGAGTCATAGCATGATTGTTGACAGAACAGCAATGCAAGATATGAAGTAGGAACGGGGGTTAGGCAAACGAGACGATGGATCGAGCCAAAATAGACATAACATTGTGTTGTACTTCGTAGCATGACCATGAACACTTACATTTTTTACTATTTTATACCATTAATTATTATTTAGAAGTTCATACCTCTCATTAATCGAGGATTCAGTGGTGAAAATGCAAAAGAACGCAGTATCCTAAGAGTTAAACTCTCATAATGCACAAGAAACTTGATACTACGTTCCAAAACTAAAATTGCGGATGTAGGTCACACGGCTGCCAAGCTCAAGTGGAACTGGGCTGGTCACATCTGACGCATGCCGGAGGAACTATTGGCAAAAGTAACCACGCTGTGGATCCCAAACATCATCTCAAGAATTGGCCTAAAACCGCACTAGATAGGAATAGGGAGGCGGGAGGCCTTTGCCCTGCAGTTACAGACGGCTGATGATAATACAGTTCAAACCACGCCTGAATTCCAGTTGGTTTATAATTTGCCGAAGCGAGATTATGCCCAAAAATTTTTTACTCATTTAATTTCTTATCTTATTTAATTACTGGTAAATAGTCGTAAACGGTAACAAATGCAAAAAAAAATCTGCCTACAAGTATGTCATTTGTGTACTTGTCACTAGATGGCTATATAAAGGATTTTATTACTATCCAAAGTTATACTGAATGCGGTCATGGCCATGCTACAAAGTACTACACCACGAATAATGTTAACAGGCTTAGCGACAGTTAGAATCGTCATTTCTGAGATTTGCAAACGCAAGTTCGTTTGACCGCAATATTGCCTGATGGTAACCGCAGTCGTGGTTCCAGCCAGAGCACAGCTCGCTAGGAAACTATGCGATTCGGAAATACACTAGGTACTGCAATCAATATCTTATAAGATGCAGTTAGACTCATATTATGCAGAAGGTAACATTTTCGCTTGTAAACTCTGGAAGGTCTGGTCAATTTTACTTTACCAACAGAAAGCTACTGTATTGTCAACTGTCACCAACCACGTATCGTCTTTATGGCTTCTACGTAGACAGTCGTGAGCAAAACCTAGTAATGTAGTAAAGATCTGTCCTTGAGGCTGAGATAAGTAAACCTTATTTAGCATTTATTTTGCCAAAGAAACCTTCATTTATCTTCGCACAGATCAGTCTCAGAAATAGCCTCAATGATTTTTCAAATCGTTAAAAAATTGATTGAAAAGCTTTCCGCCTAACGATTCCAATCTTTACTGCCTGGTTGTCTGTCCCGACTGTTGCATAATGCTGCAACCACAATAGACTATTGAGTACTGAACACGAGTTGGCGAACTAACGGAACGAATCTTATTGCAGGGCTGCTCCAAACAGGGAAGGAACCCGATACTGAATGACTCCTGTATGTTTAGTAACGTTGGCTGTACATTTTTAAAATGCTTCGAAAACTCTATTATTATACAAATTATGACGAGTGGAGGTCAAAAACTGTACTGTGCTGGTCTTCCACATTCCTCCCTCTTCAATTTCTAGTAATTTGCTCCACTTCCCGGTTCGGTTTGTTTGATCCCGGTCAAATAATTGAAACCTAACGGAAAGTCTGGAAGGTGAGACCGCCGTTTGCAATCCAGCTCTCACGTCACCTAGTCTTGCATCCTGGAGAGTCGTCATCTCCCGAGCCCTTTTCCCAATTATATAAGGGTCGGCTTCCAGCCTAGCCGGATTCAGCTGAATATCATTGATTTACGTGAAGCTACTGCCTATCAGACCTTCACAAGTAGAGTATTCATAACGACTGTCAGTTCTAGGAATGACAACCGGGACCAACAGCTTTACGTGCTTACCGAGGCACGGGATGTCAGTGATGTCCAAGATAAACTTTAGATAGTATGTATATATGACTAGAAAGACACATCAGTACTTGCCCGAATTCGAACCCACAACCTCTTACTCTAGAGGCCTTAACCACCAGGCCATCACGACATTTTGCATCTTGGAGAGTACAGAGTTAAAAACGGTACTTAAACAAATCCCCACATTTAATTTCTTTAAACACCAGAAAATGCGTCTTATATCCTACGAATCGAACCACAGTACAGCGCTGCTTTTCGGTAAATTATTAGAAAAAATATTACCTCCTGGGTCAATTGTGTAGCAATGGCAGCCCTGTTTGCATGGGCGTAGCCAGCCTTGGGCTCAGGATGGGGCAGAAGTCAACCTCCCCCCCCCCCCCTCTCCCGGTATTTTTTTTTTGTAACTTGAGCCGTTTGGTCACTGCGCCTTAATAAAATGTAATATTTAGTTTAATCAAATCGTTTTAAAAGTATTGGCCATGCCCATGTTTTGTATTTTGTTATGTTATTGCCAAGAGTGTGAGCGGTGCTAGAGAAAGGGCAGAGCGGACGCGTCAGAACGCTCTGGACCAGAGATATAGAATAATAAAATGTTCTCAAAATACCTAAGTTAAGTAGGTACAAATTTCACATAACGAGAGAGAAATAGAGAGAGTATGGTTTGCTGGTTAGCGGTCAAACTTTAAGAAGACTGCATGAAGCCAACCTACATGCTCGTAGGCCACTTCGGGTACCAGCGCTAAGGAGAGGCAATCGAGGAGGAAGATTGCAATGGGCTATTGCACACTAAAACACCTCAAACCTGAAATAACACTATGGCTATACACCTCAGTTATCAGACCTTTGCTAACCTACGGATCGGTCGTATGGTGGCCTAGAACCCAGCTTACCACAGTAAAATCCAAGCTCCAAAGCCTACCTTGGCAACTACTGGATGTATGAGAACCAATCCATCAGCCGCACTAGAGTATCTTTTAGACCTGAGACCTCTAGATCTAGTCATTCAAGAAGAGGCGAAAGCAACAGCCTTAAGACTAAAATCACACGGGCTATGGAAACACAACTATGAAACCCCTCACACCAAAATCCTTACAAGAAGCCTAAAGGAAATCCCACTCCTTCAGGCTCCCATAGACAAAATACCTTGCGTATACGTCTTTGGTAGGAAATACGATATACAACTCAACGAAGAACTAAAAGACAGCTCTGACATCGAGGAAGTTATAAATAGAATATACACGGACGGCTCCAAAACTAAAGATGGCACCGGAGCAGGTGTATTCTCAAACGACCTTAATATCAGAATATCAACCACTCTTGACAAATTAAACTCGATTTTTCAAGCAGAATGTTTAGCAATCACCAAAGCGGCACAGGCAACACAAGCTGGAGGTATCAGGGACATCCGAATGAAAATCATCTCGGACAGCGCCTCTGTTCTTCAAGCCCTGAGAAACAACACAATCCACTCAGCCCTGATAATGGAATGTCACAATGCCCTCCAAACCATTGCAGAATGTACCTAACACAGTAACACTGCAATGGATAAAAGGACACAGCAACTCGCTGGGAAATGACGCAGCGAACGAGCTAGCCAAAAGGGGGTCAAACAGTACGGTCTATGGACCAACACCACTGCTACCCATCCCATATCCCCAACCCAAATAAAATCCTGGCTAAAGGAGAAAACCAAAGAAATCCATCTCGAAGAATGGTGTAACAGCAACAGCTGCTGAAAACTTATCAAACTGAATAGGGACAAAATCAAAACAGTTATAGAAACCATAACAGGTCACTGTCTCTTAAACAAGCACCTATTGACAATAGATGTAACAGACAGCCCTCTATGCAGAGGCTGCTTTGAGGCAGAAGAAACGCCACAACACGTCCTCATGGAATGTAACAGTGTGGCCGAACAACGGGCAAAACTACTCCAACACCCCGGGTCACTTCCAGAAATCTTTGGCAGACTGAAAAGTCTTCTACGATTCTGGGAAAGTGTGGGATGGTTGGAATATGCGACAAGCCACACACGCACAATGGCCCAATTATGAGGCTAAGTGCGGACAAGCCCAGCGAAACTAAACTAACTGCACACGAAAACTGGAGCCATTCTCAATGGCCACTTGTGATTTTCACTGATGAATCCAGGTTTGGATTTTATACTGATTCGCGAAGAGTACGCGCTTGGGGTGAACCCGGACGTTGGAATACACTGCAGCATCCACAACAAGTTCATGCATAGCAAGGTGGCACGATTATGGTTTAGGCAGGAATTCGTCTCGGCGCGGCGGTAGAACGGACCTCGTTTGAATACAAGGCAATATTACTGCTCTAAAATACCGAGATGAGGTGCTAGAGCCTGTAAGCTTGCCCCATAGACAGCAAATCGGACAAAATTTCCAGCTAATAATGCCCGACAACATACGGCGCCTATCGTTACAAGTTACAACAGCATCCAAGCTTCAGACTGGCCTGCACAATCCCCTGACTTAAATCCTATTGAGCATGCCTGGGATATGCTTTAGAAAAGAGCTTTTAGGAATTTCCCTGAAGATATTGTGTGTGGATGAAAACCAGCTTTTCTTGCATCTTAGCAGGACTTGGGGCAGTATTCCACAACAGGATTTTAACACTCTTTTTCAAATTTTACTTTATCTAAAAATTTATTATCAGACTAGCTTCTGCCCGCGGCTCCGCTCGCGTTAGAAAGAGACAAAAAGTAGCCTGTGTTACTCTCCATCCCTTCAACTATCTCCACTTAAAAAATCACGTCAATCCGTCGCTCCGTTTTGCCGTGAAAGAAAGACAAACAGACAGACAGACAGACAGACACACTTTCCCATTTATAATATTAGTATGGATTAGTTGGCTATTAAACATGGTTTATTTTAATGTGTAGGTCTTAACAAAAAGTTAATAGAATTATAGTTATTTAGGTTTAATATCCCTAGACCATGTTGATGTGTGTATTTATCTACGGTAATACGGCTCGGTTTCAAAAGACCGCTGTGATGCGCGCGTTCGGTCAATCGTGCGCGCTTTTTGTTTTGATCGCACTTTTTTTCATGTAGACTATGTTTTTTGTGTAACTTTCTTAGGGATATTTTGATTGTTGTTAGTATAAGATTTTTTTTTTGTTAGGCACCTAATAGATCAGAGCCAGGGTGGGGCAAGCGCCCCAGCTTGCCCCAGTGTGGCTACGCCCATGCCTGTTTGTCATACTTGAATGACCCCCTGTCCGATCTGTCGATACTGGAGAGAAAGTCGAGATGACGCGAAAAACTGTTATTTGTACGAAGTCCGTGTTTCTTGTATGTTACAGAAGTTAAACAATTGTACCGGTTAAACGTTTTTAGAGCAAGTTATTAGAAAACGTGGTCAAATAAACGCTGTATCTTCCGGTTTCGGCCGCCAGGCAATCTGTGACCGATTTTTTGTTGAAGAGAATGGGATATTTGAATTTTAATATGCAACGCAGATGTTTCACAATAAAGTCGGTCGGTCTCACCAATTATCTGGTTCGTTCGAAGGTCCTTAGTTTAGAATTTTATATGAAGTTTACTTAAATTCTGCATACCAAGACTTTAAATTGTCCTAAGTAAGTAACATAAGATCAAAAGTAGTATTACTTTAAACGAAAACTGTAACGAAACCATAGCGTTGCTCAGAATTTGGGTTTTACTGCAAATTATACAAATCACAACGCGGCTATGTAAACACAAGTTTGACAACAGGGTTTTTTATACCAAATATTATAGCAACATATTAATTATGTACTATATGTACATACTTTTACCTTATTTAATTGTCAGACATTTTCCGTGGACCATAACATTTTCATCCATATATTTATTTATTCTCAAAGTCTGTTATAAGTTTAAACATATAATATTATAACGCTTAGGTAAGTGTCAATTGTTTAGCAAATCCAAAAAGTAGAGGTACTCAAGTCATCCATATACTTGCCTTCAAGATGACGCAGTAGTAAGCTAATACAAATCGAATGTCGATGTAACCTTGCTTATTATTATGTCATCAGTACGGATGGATCGGCGCCTGCGCCGGTTATCACGCACACACAACAAACTAAAAGCTAATACTATAGGATATCATTAGCAAAAGGGCATTAAGGGTCAAAATTAGTACAAGCCGAATAGATTTTTAAGATTTAGAAATACCCAGTCAAGTCACTAAGACACTTCTTAAATAATAATTACCTTTTTAATATAATTATTTGTTTTATCCACACTTAATTATATTATAAATGGGAAAGTGTCTGTGTCTGTTTTTCCATTACGGAAAACTACTGAACTAATTTCAATGAAATTTGTAAAAGAGAAAGTCTATAGCCTGAGAATGGACATCCCAAAAATCCAACGGGAACGGAAACCACGTGGGTTAAACCGCGGGGCAGCTATTTATATTTTTTTTACTGACAGGCTCATATTAAGACTTATTATTACAAGCCGGGCTTTCCGACTTGTGAGAAGAATACGCCACTCACTAGGTTTAAGGCAGTTACACGACGACAAACTGTCGTCAATTGCATAAAAAGGCAATCAGTAGCGCACTCTCTCAAATTGAAACAGCCCTTATACAGTTTATGAGGTAATCCTCGTAAGTTGCTTGTTCAATTTTCGTTTACCATTCCGAAAGAAGAATAGTCATAATAAAATGCCAAAATGCAAGACTACTCAAATGTCACCTAATTTTTTACCTTTCCACGACCAAGCGACAGCCGGCTGTCTTGCTGCTATTGTCTTTCTGTTGTGTCTCGAATCACGTGTGTTCGAAGGATTGAGGCGCTCTCAAACATGTTGTTGTCTTTGTCACTGTGAGTGATTAAATTGATAAAGTAAATACAGGAAGTTTTGACAGCGTCCTAAAATTGAGGGACGTTTGAGTATTTGGCTATAAAACGACTACTACTAAGATGTCTATGTCTAATCATTTTAGGAGCCGAACTTGCCCTAATGACCACCAAACACATCACTAAACCATAGCAACAGTTGATAACGTCTTAAGATGAATCTGACACATTACACCCCATCGTTAATCCTGATCATTGTGACAACTTTACCGAATAAATTCGTATTACAAACACCAAGACCAAATAACAAAGTGCTCCGCTTCTCACTCCATTATCTAATCAATTTTCGAAAACTTTCTTCCAATTTACTTACGGTATTGTCATTCGATAATGACATATTTTTGGCCCCTTTTTTCAACTTTTTGTAAGAAGTCTTTGTATGTCAATGATATGTTTGTGGACAAGCAACATGTTATCATTTCGGATCATTACCTGCATAGCTAGGGTTGCCATAGAACGGTTTTTTCTGGACATTTCTAGCTCTCAGTACAGTTCCAGCTTGTCACACAATTTGTCAAGCAAAACATGATCATATTAATGGGCAGAAATAGCACAGAAAAGTAATAGTAATTTAAATCGGATCAAGAAGGAGGATTTCGGACCTTTATCAATTTCTCGACAATTTGGTAGTTCCATTGCCCAAAAAAAAAAAAAAGAAATGCTACGTTGGATGGCAATGCTTAATACCTCTGGCCAAGATAAAAGCCAGCCCTTGAGTGACAGGAGTCAACCAGCCTTCTGGTAAATTAATTTAAACAGTACCAGGTCCGCATATACTAGAAAAGTATATATACCTTGATGAATGCCGTCTACCCGAGCATTCCAGGTAAAAGAACTCCTTAAAGTTTTTGCTCGAGATTAAAACCAGGCTGCAGACCGGTTTTCGTTATTACTAAGTCGCGCATACATCCTAATGTTGCAAGCCTGTGAATGGCCGTGGAAATGACCTAAAATGAATTCAGTTAGGCCGAAATAAAATATTACATAAGCAAGCTTTGGCTAAGCTTGGTTTATCGCATTGTGGTAGAGAGAACTTATTATAGGAACATGAATTTGATCATGAATACCTAGGAACTAGTTTTTTTAATGTCATATCTACTCACAATTCATTTTAATTGCGAATTTAACCCCTACGTGAGTGACAAAGTACGGGTTTGTTTTGCATTTCCAAGCGCAAGCTTTTCCTGATTATTTTTTTCCTTTGTGTTCTGAGCATTTGCAAAAACGGCAACTTATTTATACTTTACTCAAGTTACGTGCTTGGTTATTGTTCTGCTCCCGTTTAAAACCTCGTAAAACCTCGGAATGTAGCTAGTGTTTCATGAAAATCGCCTGATTGATTATTTACGCTTATTAATCTTATACCTACTTAGCCTGTCCTCTTCAGTAAATTTCCAAAGATTGCCAAATATTCTAATATTTTTAATTTTTATTCATACTTGTTTCTTTTTATTTCCCTTTGTTTTGTGGTCAGGGTCAACATCTAAGACCCTTGGCCCTGCTTACGTTGAAGGCTAATGAGATTCTAGTCCAATTATTCATTCTGCATTGAAATTACTTATTATCTCAACTATTTATTAGTCTTTGATAATATTTTTTTACTGCTTTTGATTTCTTCGACGGCGTTAATGTCAATTGTCGTCACTAAGTCCTCATCTTAATCCCAAGTTATTTCTTTCTGTAATATACATCACGATCGGTTCAGTGGTTTCACAGTGTTGAACAACAAACAAACAGACGTTGCTTTCACATTTACAATAGACTACATAAACAGTACAAAAATAAACATTGTCGACGCCATATTATCGCTAATAGGGCTGTCGAAAGTGCTACTGTATTGCCGAAATTAAATGATGCGTCGTGTAACAACAGGTGAACAAGGCTACCAGGCGCCGTCAACCTTGAATCGGCAGATGGTTTACAGGGAAAGAGGCCCTTTTAAACCGTTGTTGACTTTGTACTTCAATTTTACGACTTCACTCAGGTTTTTAAGCGCGAACGCAAAAAAAGGCTAATTAAATTCGCAATTTAAAGAAGCAAGATAAAGTTGAATTGGTATTGCACACTTTTTTTTAAACTAAAAACAGCTGTGGCAGATTTTAACAGTTATTTCCAGAGATAATGAAAACGACACGCTAACACACAATTTTCTAGTGAAATTAATAGCTCGTTAACACGACAAGCGGTCATCGGAACCGGACAATTGATACGAACCAGTGACGCGTGAAAACGCCACAAAAGGTTCTTTCTAAGTTACAAAAGGTTTGGTGCCGCTGTTTTGAGCGTGGGATTCGGAAGCGTACTTCACTAGTTCGGTGTAGTGGTGGACCAACGGTTGGTGATCCGCGACGCCCATTCTGCTGCGCGTGCGCAAGCGATCGAACTTTGAAATAAGTTCTTTTTTTGAATATCGTGATTCGTGGTTGTTGAGTTTTGTGATCGCAGCTTCGTTGGATTTTTGTGACAAAAATTGCCAATTGATAGTGCGGTGATCGTTTTTTTTTTGGAGTTAAATTCAGGTATTTTTTTTATTTTTTTTTTCTTATAAGTACTGGAATAATTTAAACATTTTAAACATTCTGATCTCATTTAAAATTTAGGTGCTAAGGCTTCCCCTTGGTGATCAATACTCTTGATTAAATTAATAAAAGAAGAAAGTTTTGCCTCCCGGTAAAATGTCTTTAAATAATATTTAAGCATTAATTTATTTCATGATTAAGTTTTTCTAATTCAACTCACGTGTCGTACGTACGAAAAATTCGGGATTGCAAACTAAGTTTTACTTAACAAAAAAAAACTGATTGTAAAATGCCGTATACTATTTTGTACAGTACAGTACAAAATAGTATACGGCATTTTTTCTATTTTCCGAGTATCTCGATATCCGTACTAATATTATAAATGCGAAAGTAACTCTGTCTGTCTTTCTCTTCTACACGTCTAAACCACTGATCCGATTTCTGGGACGCGAGAAATGACATAGGAGGGTTTTCATCCTGGAAATCCCCCGGGAACGGGAACTATTATCCGTGATATATAATAAGTCGCGGGCAAAAGTTAGTCTTCTATAAATGGTAGATCCAGATGTGAGTATTTAGTTTATTGGCAATTTCACCACTAAAATAACTTCCCAGCTAAAAGTGCTATTGGTTTTGCTCAATAAATAAGTTATTATTGTTTCACAAGGTGTCAACGTTTGCGAACAATGTTTAAAGCTTAGCGTCAAACAATGCAGCAGTCATTACACGGTTTCCGTCATTATAATAATCCCGAGATAAACACCGCTGTGATTGTTCCGTAACATCCGCAAGATTTTCTTGACCCTAATAGTTTTTGCTCAAATAATAAGTCTTCAATGTTCACAAATCTTCTGGTTATTCACCTCTGGAAGTTTTCTTAGCGACTAATATTGCACAGTTACATCATTATCATTATGTATGTATGTTTGTTACGCTTTAATGACTAAACGACTAAACCAATTCTGATGAATATTGGTACGGGATAAGCTTGAAACCTAAGAGATAAAATGTAGCCTATTTTTATTGTAATCAGTGTCTTCTTACGCTTTCGTGTGGACCGTCAGAATAAAAAGGTTTCATATACTGGGCGTTCAAAATTAACCTAAAAAACACATCATCCGAAACCCTTCAAAAGTATTAATAATAATGGAATTCCTGTGGCAACCAAAACTCAGCGGATGAAATGCCTACTAAGCCTTATCCTTGTGTATTTCTTCTGGTCTTTAGAGTTCTTACTCTAAAGACCAGAAGAAAAACAAGTAATTATAATTAAACTAGCTTTTGCCCGCGACTTCGTCCGCGTGGAGTAATAATTCCCGTTCCCGGGGGATTTCCGGGATGAAAACTATCCTATGTCCTTTCTCGGGTCCCAGACTATATCTGTACCAAATTTCATTCAAATCGGTTCAGTGGTTTAGGCGTGAAGAAGAGACAGACAGACAAACGGACAGACAGACAGACAGACAGACAGAGTTACTTTTGCATTTATAATATTAGTAAGATTAGTAAGATAAGTATTTCCTCTGAGCCTGTTCGCCATAGAAAGTGGTGTTAATTCAGGAAACATAAATATGTAAAATGTTGTACAGTAAACATAATTTCTTATTATAACATAGAAAGTAAAGTGATTACTGATAACAATGTTTTCTCTTTACTTCCTCTTTATTTTAAGGATAAATTTTGCAATTTTATTTATTACTAGCTCTTGCCCGCGGCTTCGCTCGCGTTAGAAAGAGACAAAAAAGTATGTCTCTATGCTTAAGTCACTCTCCATCCCTTCAACTATCTCCACTTGAAAAAATCACGTCAATCTGTCGCTCATTTTTGCCGTGAAAGACGGACAATCAGACAGACAGACACTTCCCATTTATAATATTAGTATGGATAATGTTATTCAGTAACTTAGCTCTATTTTCGAGCAAACGTCTTATTTAGGATGATTCCTCCTAGGAGGAAAATAGAAAAATTCAAGCATGAAATCGATCGGTTCCGCGTTCTTCGGTACACTTAAGAAGTGGGACATGAACATCAGGGTGGTTTTTAGTCAGTAGGAGTCCGACGGGCCTGCCACGCGCCCCTTGACAGAGGACATCCCAAAAAGAACAAGCATCATGTAACAAAATAATATACAATCAATCTTCGATTACAACTATTTCAATACACGATCAAAACTCATCTTAATTCCAATCGATTTATGTGACAACTGTGGAAGTATATCGACGGTAAAAAGGCAAAAGGGGTCAAGCGCCACATTTTGCGATCTTAACTTTTTTATTGACCCCAACTCCACTATTTTTTCTCTTTCGAATGGTCATAGTATCGTTTTTCTAGCAAGAAAAAAAGTCACTTGCACCAAAGAATTATTTGTACTGAACTGCCAAATCGATACTTACCAAAAGTGCTCAAGCGACACCGACTTTACCTTGCTTGGTTGAAGGACCATTTTGTATATTACGTTTTTGTATCGCCTTGTCATTTGGCATAATTTTAAAAACAATATTAGAAATAAATATGTCGTTTGTATCCATATTCCTTTTAGTTGTTTAGTAATAATATTTCACTTAACACTATAGATAAGAAAATGAAATACTATAACGTCGCTTACACCAATAGTAAAGATTGTCAACTAAACATAATTGGCGCTTGGCCCCTTTCTTAAATAAAGATAGATGTCGTTTGACTCCAGGTTTTTACCATGTTTATCGCATTTGCGAGGGGTCAAGTAACAATATTTAATGTTGGTTTTTTTTTTTTTTGGTGAGTGGGAAATCGTCCAATGACTGCTCCCGTCCTGGGTGCGGCAGGAGGGCGTGTCAGACTCTTATTGACTAAAACCCACTCATGTTCCTTCGATTGCCCTTTATGTTCCAGGGTCACGGTAACATTATAAACATTCCGCAACCCCGGCAGGCGTTGGCCCAGTTGGGCCCCTTCCTGTGTTGACTCCTTCTCTTTGAGGCGAGCGTGGAACACTAACGCGCCGTCGACGCGGTCCTGGTCCTAGCCGGGCGGCGAGCTACCCATCGCTCGCCTTCCGCAGAACCGCGCCTACGGTGGCCGGTAGTCGTCTTGCGACTCTCGACGTCTTCGCCTGGGTCTTAGTCCGGGGCGAGAGGCTCGTCGTTGCCTCTCGCGCGCCGCCGCTCCCTTCACTAGCATAACTGCTTCGCAGAAGGAGGCGACGGCATCCCATTCCGTCTCGCCCCGGAGCATGGCCTGAACCAGCGCCGGGCGCGAGAGGTCACCGCCGCCGATCGCCTCTACGAGGACACGTGCCGATGCTCCGCCCATGCGCGGCACACCTCCACTGTGTGCTCGACCGTGTCCTCCAGGCGACCGTTACTGCAGTGGTGACACCCAGGCGTCGCTTCCGCCTGAATCCGACACAGGAACCTCCCGAACTGACCATGTCCGGTGAGGACCTGTGTCAAGCGAAACGAGATAATCCCGTGAGAGCGCCGTGGCGCCTCTCCAGCCACTCCTCAGAGAGGGGTCTTACCGCCGCTATTACGGCGTGCCCAGCACTTGGTAGTTGGTTGCGACAGTCGTTGTCTCCACTCCGCCATGAGATCTCGCCGGAGCTCCGTGAGCCGTGCCGCGATAACCCGCGGCAGCGGAACTTCACCCCGGCGTTGCACTTCCACGCGCCACTGGTACGTGTATGCAAGGACTGTTGCCTCCAGATCCAACGGCGGGACGCCGGCAAGGAGGCATGCCGCCTCACAGGAGACCGTGCGGTATCCCCGCACCATGCGAATGGCCATGACCCTCTGGGACGCCCTCAAAAGCCGGGCCGGAGCCGCGGCTAGAATGTGCGCCCACACCGGAGCCCCGTAGAGGGCCATGGACCGCACGATCCCCGTGTAGAGCCTCCGGCAGGAGGCGTTTGGGCCACCGAGATTGGGCAGGAGCCGCTTGAGGGCAGCTCCGGCCTTCGCCAGTTTGAATGTTGGAATATTTAGATTTTGGTCTAAGCTTCATGTTAATAAAGTAATATTTTATTTTATTTGGCGCAACAGATCATAGAACTAATTCAGATTTTGGTTTAAGCTACCATAATCTTAATAAGTATTATTTTATATTTGTATATTTGTATATAAAATAATACTTATTAAGATAATCTATATATATCTTTTAATTTGCTTATGAAATGTGGGTGTGTGTTACGCCTCTGCCTACCCTTTCAGGAAAAAAGTCTTGATGCTATGTGTGTATGTTAATTAGCTTGACCTGCACATTTTATTTTGACTTTCACTAACTCGATAGATCTAATTTCATTGTGCTGAGTTTATGCTTTTCGGGCTAATCTCAGAAACTACTGCCTTGATTTTCATACGGTTTAACGAATAGAAAGAGGGATTTTCTAGAGGCGTTATATGCTGTAATTTATATTCAGATACTATTTCCAAAGTCGGACATAAAACATTTGCGTTAAAAAAATAGTTTGCACTACAGAAGCTTGCTTTTAAATGGTACTTTTTAAATGATACTGGTTATAGGGTCAATGTTCTACAATTTTGTTTGTTACGCTATGATAATGGATTTATTTGGCTTGCAGGATAAAGAACAAAATTACGAAGGGAGTAAGAATGATTAATTACTCAAATAATGTGATAACATGCTGTTGTATGTACTAACAGTTAGGTAACTGCTGTTTTTTGGATCTCAGTTTTGTTCCTTGTATGGTTTTAGTTTATTACATAGTTCTATTACCTACCTGCTGTGCCAAATATAAAATAATACTTATTAAGATTATGGTAGCTTAAGCCAAAATCGGAATTAGTTCTATCATCTGTTGTGCCAAATAAAATAAAATATTACTTTATTAACATGAAGCTTAGGCCAAAATATAAATATTCCAACATTAAATATTGTTACTTGACCCCTCGCAAATGCGATAAACATGGTAAAAACCTGGGGTCAAACGACATCTATCTTTGAAACTATTGATCTCAGGCTTATTTTGATGTAAAATTATTAAAGAACATTGTATTTTAGTAAACTTTTCTGAAGATTGTGATGTGATTCAATAAAGCAATAAAAAGATATATTTTTTTTAAACTTTCTTTTTATTCTCCTGAACAATATGATCTGTGGTGCTTGACCCCTTTTGCCTTTTACCCGTCGATATATACATGGTTAAATTTAAGTCGTTTTAATCCCCTTAAGGGGTCATTGTACTCATTATAACGAACAACTTTTACTATGGGACCCACCCTGAAATCATGAAAAAAAAAAACCGCTGTTCAGTACATTTTGACGAGTTATGCGAATATAAATGTACTGAACAGCTGATTTTTTTTTCATGATTTCAGGGTTGGTCCCATTGTAAAAGTTGTTCGTTATAATGAGTACAATGACCCCTTAAGGGGATTAAAACGACTTAAATTTAACCATGTATAATATCTCTGAGTTTGTTTCGGTTGTTTCTTCTCAGAGTAGTCCAGCTAGGAAACACCGGCTCCATCGTTCGATTAAAATAAGAAAAAAAAATGACGTGTAAAAGTGTAATTTTTTACCTATTTACAAAAATAAATTTGTTTAATTCGTTAAATAACTAATAGTTTATAACTAATGCTTTATAAGACAACACTATTAACAACTGAGTTTACAATCAGTTTTTCTGTTGACTTGATCGGTTTACTTGACCCGTATCGACAACAGATGTTTCGTCAAGGTTCGCGTCATTAACTCGAACAATTAAACCACTTCTGTGACAGTTAGAGATAAACTTACAGGTTTATTTTCACAATTCACTTAAAAACCATTAAATTGTTTGATTGGGCAACGACCGGTTGAATTGCGTTTATATTTTACTTGAATTGTAACAATTGATCACCGTATTTGAACTGAACAACATTTTGAAATGATGTTGACTGACATCAACTTGAATTTTAAACACAAAATTATGGAAATACTAGCTTTTGTCCGCGGCTTTCGCTCGCATTAGAAAGAAACAAAAAGTAGCCTATGTTACTCTCCATCCCTTCAACTATCTCCACTCAAAAAATCACGTCAATTCATCTCTCCGTTTTGCCGTGAAAGAAAGACAAACATACAGACAGACACACTTTCCCATTTATAATATTAGTATGTATAACCTTCAAACCAGATAAATGTAAATGATAAAATGGAACCTCTTCCTACATAACTGCTGCATCATATTTACAAAAAAATCTTGTTCAAAAATTCTTTATTTATCGATCACGAACCATCGAACCAAACGTGATTTATCTAGCTTTTTGCTTCTACAACCCAAACATTGTACTCTACACATTCATAAGCAAAAAAACCTTCATTGTTGGCAGTTAGTACATCGAGCTGTGTACCGACCTCGAATTTTCACTATATATTTGTTTTTCTTACAGTGGATAAAAAGCCATTGGTCCAGAAAACTACGCCTACGAAACCCAGCTCTTTGGCCAACTCAAGAACGAACTCTAAAGACGATATCCCTGATGACAATATAAGCCAAAGTTCTTTGGGTGGTGGTATTAAAGGAAAGCTGGCAGCTTTGTTCAGTAAGGAACAGACGATCAGTGAGTCGACGATCGCTAATAAGTTTAAACTGGAGAGAGAAAAGGAAATGGAAATGCTTCAGAATAGATTTCATTATAAGGTGAGTTTTTGAGCAAGATTAATTAAGATATCCTTAACCTGAAAAGAGGTCATTGTCCATGTATTGACGATTTGTAATTCCTTTGAGAAATATCTTTAACCTTTATAGGATGTAAATATACAGACCACATAGTTAAGTGTACCGCACGTTAAACTAGGTAATATTAGGAGAAAAATATTCTTGGGAAACATAGTTAGTAATAAAAAGCTTTTTAAAAAAAAAGATAACCGACTTCAAAAACTAAAAGCTCAAAAATAACTATTTCGGAAGTCGGTGGCAACACAAATCGACCGGCAGAAGAGAAGCCACCGACTTGCGAAATAGTTATTTTTGAGCTTTTAGTTTTTGAAGTCGGTTATCGTTTTTTTTAAAAAGCTTTTTATTTTTTACTTTTTAGTTAGAGTCTCAGTGTCTGACTACGTTTTAGGGTAGCTCTCAAAATAAACTTATAATCTTATAAAATGAAAACGGCACTATGCGCGCAATGTCACGGGATAGCCATTAGTGTTATATACTAAAACCTTCCCCAGAATGTAACAACAACTTTGCTGAAAACCGCATCAAAATCGGTTCAGCCAAACGCAAGATAATCGCGGACAAACATACATACATACATACAAGTCGAACAGAGAACCTACTTTTTTTTTGAAGTCGGTTAAAAAGATAGAACAAACCTGCAATATCTTCGTAATACCAGTTCCCAGGTTTAAAACAAAATAAAATATAATATAGGTAGGATACTATTTTTATTTTATTTATAATTGGGAAAACAAACATGTATCAGCTTCATTGGGTGTATTTTTTAATTTATTTATTTTACATCAGTTATTAGAGTGCAAACCCCTTTGCAGATTCAGGGTACATACTAACATTGTAGAATTTATAATAGCTTTGTAGAAAGAAATACCATTTCTCACAACCAAGCATTAAAACTAGCTTTGACAAAATTTCAACGTCCCACAATCTTCTAAAATCTCGCTCAAGGAGCTTACTTATTAGTTTCCCGGGCTATTCCCGACGCAGGGAGCAACAAACCAGAGCTATTTATTTCCTCTAGCTTCTCTTTGGATACGAAATTAAGAACTTGAACCTATTTAAAAGTGATTTCAGGATGTAATGAGATATACGGGACTTTACTATAACTTTCCCGCGTTTATTGCAATTTAGAAGATTACAGCTATCAATAGTGATTACTATAACAAGGTAGACGTTTATTCAAATTAATTTATTTCGTAAACTGTCAACGTTAACGTACGTTCTCGTAAAATATCCTGTGGTCTGGCGAAATGTCAATTTGACAACTGTCATTAATGTCAGGTGTCATTACTGCCACGCGAAATTGACCCTGATCAATGTCATTTTATTGTTTTATCTGTGCTGTGGTTGTAGTTCACTCAACTGGCCTGGTCGACAAACTATACCAATCGCCAGATGAGGGGATATATAACACAAAATTAAGATGTAAATTAAACGTTCAGAAATGAATACAGACGATACACCATGAAAAACAACAACGAAAACCTAATACCAGCTTCCGAAATTAAGCTCATTTTCCCCTTTTATGCCTTCGAAGGCGGTTTCCTATTTGGTATTGGTTGTCTAAGTGCGAGAATAGAGCTTCAGGTCAAAAAAATCTTCGTGTTATTTTCCTCAACGTTACCGAACAACCGAAAACTTGCGAAACTGCCACAAAGTAACGAAAGTGTACGGTAAATACACAATACGTGATAATTGACAATGCCGTAAAGGCAGTGCGTACACGCCCTTACCCCTAAAAAGAGGTCATATTGCAAAACATGATGCAATATGTACTAAATTATGTACTAAGTGAGGTTTGAACCGAAGGCTTAGAATAGGTGAAAATGTGTGAGGTGGCGAACTTGTAGGTTATATGCTGATGAGGTTGTAATTATACTGTTTATTTACCTTGGAACTGTGGGGCGTTTAGAACGTTTGGTAATTTTAGAACTTGTAAATTAGCGTTTGTAAAAGATTTACAACAGTTAGTTGATGAAAATTACTTTATTTTTTTTACATTCGCTGTCGCTGAAGTACGAGAATTAGAGTACACCTTTAATTATGATGGCAGGAATATTGGTAGTCAAATTAAGAAACCAGTACGTCTAAAGTAGCATGCTGCATTTTCACTGCACTCTCCATATTTTCTAAGACAATTTGACTTCGCTTAGTTCACTCAGAAGAACCCAATCCATAATCTCTCAATATACCGTATCTTCTTTTTTCCAAATAAATTATTTGCTTTCTATTTCTTAAATATCCACTAGTAACATTTTATCAGTAATCCAAAACTTGACTAGAAGTAAATATCACAGCATAACATCCAAAGTACCACTTAGAAATTATTTCAAAAATTGCATGGATTTTTTTGATACAATTTATTAATATGATACTGTTTGGCCTCAACCACGTGTATAAGCCTACATGAATATATTACGTCTTAATAACTCATAGTGAAGTCATCAGAAATATTCTCTCCTTTAGAGAAAATAATATATTTCAATCACCTTGATTGAAATCTCAAAAGGTATTGTGTAGCAAGTTTTCACAGGTGGCAAGTCCCGCTTAGGAAACCCGCTTGCCTTAGGTACATGACGTTTCTATCTCGTGCCCTTTTATAGGCACTAGAAATAAAGCTGATTGATAATACGCCCTATCTCTCTTGTGCCGACACGAACTGTACGAGAATGCCGTAGTAATAGCCAGTTAGAATTGACTGCCTTAGCGGTGCGGAAGATATTTTGCCTTCTAAAGTCTTCTCTAGTGCACTGACAAAATTATTCGATTCCATTTACGAAATGAAAATAAGTTTATTATACAAGTTAATAACAACACACGATTCGAGACACAATAGAAAGCCAATAGCATCCCGACAGCCGGCTGTCGCTTGGTCGTCGAAAGCTTAAATAAATAAAACTTTAGACTTATGCCTCTACTATTTGATACGCATTCTGAAGAGAGTGTTTGTACACGAACTCTAAATGTGCTGGTGGATTTAGAAAATTCTTTTGGTGATCGTAGGCCACATAGGACTTCCACAGAGGCAAGACCAAAAATAATATGTACTAGCGACCCTGCTCGTATTTCAGGTGAATTGGTAACAATAAAAAATTTAAAGTATGAATAAGTCAAAACATGCTTCGGTCAAGATACTTTTCAACTAGGGCAACGGTACCCATCTACTTTGTAAGCCATTTTTCTGGACCAGTTCCAATTGGCAATGTCCATATTCGGATCGTATTTCGGCCCAAAGCCTACATCTCTATCGACAATTTTGGCTTTGGCTTTAACGATAAAGGTTTCTTGGCAAAGTACTGAGAACTTCGAAAATATAGGGGCACCGTTAGCCCACCGGGGGTAGCCACTACCCTAATGATAAAAGTCCATGCATCCGTCTTGAATTTAAATTGACCATTTTAAAATTTTTTGTTTAGTATAACAATAATATGCAAATGTGTCTTGATAAAATACAGAATTTGTGTGGTCTAATGTTAAATTCTTATGCTAAATATTTATTGCCTGCGGCCTCTATTGCATACAAACTTTAACGACCGTTTAAACATACTCAGGTTTTGTGCCCTTTACAATTTCTTTGTCTATACCGGCTGGTAAACAACTTCACTGCATATGATTAAAATAATAAGACCACACCGTCGATTCTCTCATCTGTCTCCTTACATGCGATATGCTCAAAAACTGCCGAATGGCTGTTCACACAGTTTTCGCATATTAGAAGAGTGGTAGTATAAATTAGTTGAAATATGGTTCTTTAAGAAAATATCATGGCGTCGCTTACGCAGGCGCAACTATGGGCTAAAGCTAATAAAGAATTAAGGCATCCACTGCACACCCTCCCCTTCCCCCCCACACAACCATATCCCCATACGTTTCTCCAGACACAGTATTTTCGTTTTGTGCTCAAAGGCAAGTTGTTTGCCCGCTATGGATACCCCTACATCCTCTGTGTACTTCGACGCCAAATAAGGAATGTTCCACATTTTTTATTTATAACTTCAGCGGTTAGACGTTGCGACGTTTCTCTTCAAGCGAAGACAACAAAGAAAGAAGGAATGCTAAAGATACACATTTTTTAACTATCATGGTCACTTTGTTTCTTTGATATTTTTCTAGGCTGTTATGATTTTGATTATTAAGTCTGCGGTTACTGCTGCGTTCTCGTGGGTCTTACCGCAATTTTATGTAATTTTTCTCTATAAAGTGACTTTAATGCGCGTTTTTTTTTCTCATCGATCCAGTAGTTTCATACAGCGCGTTTAAACAAACAAAAAAAGTCAGCTTATTTTTATTAGTAGGTTGAATGAATATAAATAATAACGATTTTTTAATGTCTACATTGACTCAATTTTCAAATTTGTACTTTTCCTGTAATCTTTAAATTTTAAAAGAGTCTATTTGAATTTCCCGAAACGGTAACGTAAATTATCTACGTAGGCAAATGGTGGCACAGTTTCGACATATCCGCTCCTCATGGCAAAAACCTTTGTTACACAATGTGGCCTTTCAGTTCATTTTGAAGTTTCTTTAAATAAATAAATTGAATGAATGCATGTAGGGTTAGATTTATCAGTAGGGACTTCCTTTCAAGTCCTTGGGATGTAATATGTCTTTATATTTATGCGTAATCTCTCATTTGTGTCATTGTGTAACTCCTAATAAATATGGTAGACCATAAAACTTTCTCTAATAATATTCAAATCGCCATCAACATTATCGTCAAGTTTTCCGTATTAGAGTTATCTAGGAAAACCCAATATGTTAGTTACAAACAGGTTTTTGTTAAATTATGCATTAAAAAACTACGTGCCTTACTGTGGCCGGAAAATATTATCTAACTTCTGCTGTCGACTTCGCTCGCCTGATATCAATTTAAAACATTTAGTTAATGAATTTTGTAATCAAACCAGTATTCTAAAAGTAAGGCTGATTACTTACAATTATTGTAACTAGGCTGTACTGTCTCATTGCCGTTCTAAGGCCTTCCTCCATCCCTGCCATCGCATTACGCTAACTATATGCCCTACCAATCCTTAAGGAAGCCGTCAAGGTCATCCCACTATATTGGTCTAGCAACCCCGTCTCGCCAATACTATTTAATTAAGAGTTCCATGAACCCATACCTAGATTACTTCTTCCAAACACTAAACTTAAAATCTTTGTCTTCTAGAACTGCCCTGTAAACCCAAATTATTTCTAAATTTCAGCCTAAACAACAAAAACCAGACAGTCCTAACGACTCTGATGATGACGCCAGCGAACATGATCCGTCAGAGAAGGCGCCTCTCATGGGCAGTACCACCAGCCTCTCGCAGTCCACTAAGAAGCCGGAGATCATTGCCAACATTCCCAAGGTCACCTTCGATGAGAAGAAGGAACAGGGCTTGAATGATAGGGAGAAAGAAGTGGAGAAGGAGGAACGAGTTATAGGGTCGCAACCTGTTAAGAGACGAAGTGAGTATGGTAGTTTATTAGTCTGTCTGTTTTATTGACATCTTCATAATTGCTGAGCTGATCGTGGTGAAATTGGGGTTAAAGGTGGGTTGTGATTTAAACAAGGATATGGGCTTGTTTTTACATGTTAATGCGGTCAAAGTCGTGGTCATATTATGTTGGTTGTCTACTTTACTATAAATAATGTTAACGCTTGTGTTGTTACTGATTGATTCGCAATAAGATGTTTTCATTAAACCAAAGCGTGGTTAAACCGGTTCTATAACTTATTAAATGAATCAATCATTCGCATATTAGTGTTGCTACTTCATTTTTATGTACTCACACTAATTGATGGGGAAGCCCAATTGAAATCAAGATAAGACATGTTATTCTTGCTTCTCATCATAGTAAATAAAAAATTGATCTTAAAATAGATATTTTATATAACAATCTTGTTCCAGGTTCTCAAGACTCGCCCGTAGTCTTATCAGTATTAGAAGACGTAAAAAGAATAAAAGTCAATAACAACAAAAAGGAGGCTCGGACAAATGGAGCTGTCTTGCAACAACCAGGATTGTACCCACATCTATCAGACATAGAAACAGACACCTCACACACTCAAGAGGAATATTCTGACTGTGGAGGATCAAGGTGTGGGCACTACACGCTCGAATGCATTTTCTTTTTCCTCTGTATCTAAGTTTCAGATTGAAAGTTGCTTGGGACAAAAACTAGATGGCGTTGTACTCAATTTTGGAGTTCAAGATGGCGGACGTGTTACAGCAACTGTTGTACGGACGAAGATGTTCCTATTAATTTAGGATAACTAATTTTATTTGAATTACGTTAAAGTTTAGATATAGAATTTAACGCGAACAAATAATGCAAACAGCTTGAAAAAGCTAAACGGACAACGTTGCTGTAACAAAAAACTAGACTTCGATAACTTATCGATAGATATTTATTATTATTCCTATGAATACGCTATTTATTTTACATACTATAGGTATAGAAGGTAACCTAGCCAGTTTTATAGGTACTAGGTCGTAACACAGATTTGAACGTACGTACGTAACGTCTGGTTGACATTGACCAGACACATATAGGCCAACGTGCGATTGCAACCATTAAAATGCAATTAGATATATCAAAAACGAAGTAAAATATTACAAATAATAGCCGTTATTAGTATCTACTAGATGCGTATCTAACAAATGACAATATGAATAAATACTTACTTACTAAATTCACTAGTTTTATGAGACGTCAAAACTATTAGGTTTTTACAAGTGCGATTGAGGTGGTTTGTCAATCATTTTGAACGTAATTAAGGAATTACATTTTCGCCGATAATGCAGTCTTTATATGCAATAAATCTTTCAATTTAATATGAATTTAATCTCGTGCCTAATTATAAAGGACTGTTTTACAAAACTTTTTCGATACGTTTTAATTGTAATCATTTAGAAAATAAATGTTCCAGAAATTAGTAATAGTGATGGGATGAAATTCAGCTCATTATCACCATCGCTATTTAAACCCAAAATCGTTCATTGCTGTACTATTATAACCCTCAGCTTATTCACTTCCTATTAAATAATCAAAATTACATAGAATATCTGTCACTGTGTTCTTAACCTCAGTTATGACAAAACGGCTGAACCGGTCCTATTGAAATTTAACAAAGAGGCAGCTTAGGATCTGATACGAAAAACTACTTTCTAAGCCTCTGTGTCTTATGAACCAGAACAGACAGAAATAAAATTTTTCACAGAATGTGTCATTCTATTGCCACTATAATAAATAACAAATAATTAAAGTTAAACAAAACTCTAAATTAAAGTGAATCCCCATTCGAGAAACGGCGATGACTTTCTTCGTTTCTTAACCCATTCTTAAACCTTCGAACACACGTGATTTAAGACACAATAGAAAGACAATAGCAGCTCGACAGCCGGCTGTCGGTTGGTCGTTGAAAGGAAGTAGTAAACCCTTCATATACAACTGACTCGTTCTTAACCGGTTTTAACTTAATCTAAAGTGATTACTTCAGCAAGCTTGCTCCTTGTATTAATCCTTTGTTTCACAGTTCAGTCTCACGGACAATTTTCCAAGTGTCAAGTAATTCGATACACTGTAGAAGGCGCGGCAGCTATTTCACAATAATCCGTCACTTTACACGCCGCTTGCGAAATCGTCACGTTCGCGAGTATAGTAGTTTGTTTTCTCGTATTACCGAGTAGAAATCGCTGAACTTGACTCTTATAGGGTTATTTACACTGCATTTTAGGAATATTGTGAAATAAAGCGTTTTTAGTTTAACGTTCCTAAGGTCAATTACAAGTTTTCGCAAATATGTTTGGAAAATGATGACCTAATTTGATAAAAACGCTTTGATTCGTAAATTAGAGGTTGTATCTCCGAAAAATCTTTCAAAGGCGAGGTAAATAGAGGTCACTTAGCAAGAACTTTGGTTAAGCACTATACTTGTCACTGTCACTCAACTGCCAAAAAAACGTCAAGTGTACGATAGAGACGGAACATGGCTAAGCCAAAGTACGTGCTAACTAACCTCTATTTATCTCGCCGTATGTGTTCGCCTAAGTCGGAAAAGTCTGTCTCAGAATTTTGACACATGTCTGGAGTTATGTCAAATATCTATCCCTACTAACTTAATTCCCTAATAGATAGGTTATCGGAAATGGCCATAAAGTGCCCTTCTTTTATTCAATTACCGTAAAACATTAAAAAAACCAAGACCTCATTAATTACTGTGTGCAAAACTAACTATACTTAATTATGTATTCAGCAAATGTTCTACGTTATTGGGTCAAGTCGATTTGCATGGTGGTCGGTCATGGCGGTAAAAAAAATATCTATTATCGTGCATACATATCTATTAGTCTGCCCTTATATTGAAACTGTTTCAATGCGTTTTTTTCTTTTAAAATTTCTTTGTAAGGCATTGTAGCGATTGTTACCGTTGTTGTAATAAGAAATAACGCGTCAACAGCTGTTTTTTTAATATTGTGTCTGCCCTTGACTTCTCATGTATTATGTAAAACAAACGTAACGGACAAATGATTCCCGAGATACTTACCGACACACAGAATGTGAACGCTGACTAATCGATCGTCGTTTGTCCTACTGTCAGCACCCAATTTTTGCGTCGGCGCAGTATCATTCATAGGCATAATTAAACTATCGTTCTTCTCAAAAACCTTTATTTTATCTGCCCTTAAAGTTATTAAAAATTAATTTATGGACTACTATTAAATTCCTACTGTTATGGTACTGCAACGCAAGTCATCGGACTAATAGAGTTTCACTATTAAAAAACTACGATAAGCGGACATTTTTTTATTTATTGGTTTCATCCCCTTCAGGGTCAAGACCTCTAGCTTATAATACTAAATATCTTAACAATAAACGTGCTAAATTTTAACTCAATCAATAAAAAGCTAATGTAAGACTGTATGTTGCCTATTAGTGTGTAGTGGTTTTACTACATTCTGCTCTATTTAGTGTAGGTTAGGTATACAAGGATCTACTTAAACGTGACGCACTATGCTCATAATATATGCACAATTATTACAAATACTACTTATCCATGCATAATAAACACTCCAGTACAGTTCCATGTAGCTCGCTAGTGTGGCTAGATAACAAGTAGCATAAAAAAATAAAAAAGTATTTAAAATCGAATAACAGAACAGTTTAAAAAATACTAGCTTAAATTATTTGGAGTACACCTAGGAATCAATAGGATCATGCATAATCAAGTTTTACCGAGCAACGTAATATAGACTTAATCGCTGTGTTCATAGAGATGGATTTATCAATACTTAGTTAATGTTTGCAATAGTTTAACAATAGAAGGTGGATATTTTGTGAATGTGGTAATGCGATTTGTCGTATTGATCCTGTTTATTTGAAAAGTGTTTTTTTTTTGCAATTTTCTTCTCAGCAAATAGTTGTATAATAAACTGTTCAATTATCTATACCTGTGCCTATATAATTGAAGCCAATTATAAATCAGAGTATGTTGATACATCTCATGATTATAATTATGTATATATAGACTTTTATTGCCATACAACTGTATCTTGAGATGCGAATTGCAAGAAATCCGAAAATAATTTTATCCTCGCAAGCTACCCTAGAACTTTCTCTTTAATTGAATCTATAATTTATTTCGTAAAACATGATATTTTTAACAATTCAACAAATCGCATATCTACATTCATGAAACTTAAAAAAATGCCATATTTTGACATCAAGCATTTTCAACACACGCCATTTTGTCGCTCGAAGTATTTAAGTAATTAAATTTCGACTAATCTTAGGCTGCCAAATAAACTTTGCTTAGCAAGCGCTTTGGCTTATCAATAATATTGTTACTGTAACACAACTGTAAAACTAAACGTAACGTCGCAACATGCAACACGCATCAAGCATTTACCTGCCACAATTGTTGCGCCGCAATTGTTTGCTACAAATGTATTGTATACGCCCGCAACAAATGTGTCCTCAGTGTGCGGATCCGTGCGATATACGGGGTCGATAAATGTGTCGCGTTGGAAATATGGCGCCACATTTACTGATATACAAATGTACATGCTAAATGTACGGCTTGTTTAAAACTGCAAGATAAAGACGTAGAATAGCTAAGCCAGAGTGCTTGCTAAGTATCGTATATTTATCTAGGCCTTATAACATAAGACTCCTTTTTAGGTATTTTATAAATTATGTTGTCTGTGATAATATTAAACTTAATTAGTAATGTTTTTTGTAAAATAAAGCTATTGAAACGTGATTGGTTATTTTATTCCTTAGTTTTGCTGTGATACCCTTATTCCTTATTTTTATTGTTTGATTCTCAGTATGTTTTTGGCGTTTTTTTTTATAAACTAAATAGATTTAGAATTTAGATGTATTTAGCTTATCTTGAGGAATGTGTCTCCCGACGTATGGTAGAAGAAGAACTCTGGCATTTAAGTCGGTAAAAGTCCGACATAACCTTGCGCTCTACCCAGACGGGGGACGGGGGGCATTGACGAGGATTTCCCAAGGAAAAAAAAATAATGCATTTAGCTATAACAGAGTTATTCAAATGTTCACCCCCAGCGTAAATTCGCTAAACCAGAATTACCAAGGATGACTTGTGAGGACTGCTAAATCCTACTATAAGTGTGTATGCCTCTAAAAAATCTTGTTTATTCGTGTTTGAGTAGTATGGTAGATGGCGCTGCAATCGGGCTCTATTTTTTTAAACCAATGTACGAACAAGAGTCAGTACAATCCCGTGCATTGGTTTAAAAAATCGAAATACAATCAACACATTGTCTGTCGGAACGGAACTGCTAGTATCATATGAAATTCCATACTGTTGTTGTAAATGACACCTATGTCCGATCCGATCATAAAATAAGTAGTTGTTTTGTAAATAAATGTATTGGGGCCTTATATGGGTAATAATGGGTATTAATTTATTGTTATTGGTATTTTTAATTAATAAAGGCTTAGCTACTACTTTCCTATTATACAGGGTGGAAAATTTTCAATGGACCCTGGAAGAAAACTACCTTAAATCATTAAGATAGATTATTTTACTTAAGGGAAACATTCTTTTATTTTTAAAAAGAAGCAAAACTGCATTCATAAATTTTCGAAAATTCGTTTACCACTCCCGGGAATCGAACCGACTAAAATCCAAAAAAGTAACACATAAACCTCGTTATTTAAATTAAAGGAAAACCATAAATCTTATGAATTCATTTTTAATTGAACGCAAATTTCGACAGTTAAAGTCGTCCTTTAATAGAAAATAATCTATCTCAACGATTTAAGGTAGTTTTCTTCCAGGGCCCATTAAAACTTTCCACCCTCTATATGCGAAAGTCTGAGAAGAGCGATGGGTAGATATACCATCTCAAATTTTCGCAGTTTTACGTAAAAACCTCTGCACGTGATATGATAGAATTTTCCAGGAATGTATTGTGCATCGGAATAATACATAGGCTACTATTTCAAAAATATATTGTGTAATCTATATATATAAAACAAAGTCGGGTTTGTATCAACACTTATAACTCGAGATCGGCTAGACCAATTTTCATGGTTTTTGGTTCGTTGGATTTGTCCCCGCCCCGAATAGCAGAATACATCTTAAAAATAATGAAAACTCGACGAGAACATAATTATAAAAGATGAATCATTTTCCCTTTTACTTTGTTTCGTACCTGTCAAACATTTGTTGTCCATCCTGTCAAATACTATAAGTAATGGTTGACATGCGTTCAGAAATAATGACAAAATGCATTCTTTCCCACCAACTATCCAATTCAATTATTAAACTCCTTGGATGTGCCTGGCTTACCACCGCACAATCAACAACTAAAGATTGGTTCCGTAGTAGGTAATCATGCTTCGAAACTTAAACCAACCAAAACTGTGCAACGGAACACGTTTGGTGGTAAGTAAATTAATGAACTATTTGATTTACGCCACAATACAGGAAAATTCAAAGGTGAGGAAGTTCTCATTTCGAGAATCCCCATGATCCCAACCGACGTACCATTCGAGTTTAAACGACTTCAATTTCCAATTCGTCCTGCATTCGCGACGTCTCCCGTACTGGGTGCGGCGAGGGCGTGTCAGACTTTTACTGACTAAAATCCACCCATGTTCCTTCGGTTGCCCTTTAAGGTCATAGCTCATTACAGCCACCTGGCAGCCACTCCGCACCGACTCGCCTTATAACCGAGGCGATCCGGTGACGATACGGAGTTGATATAGTGAGCGCATGCCCATACAAGTCTATATAAAGAATACTAGCCGCAGGAGGCGAGTCGGTGCGGAGTGGCTGCCGGGTGGCTGTAATGAGCTATGACCTTAAAGGGCAACCGAAGGAACATGAGTGGGTTTTAGTCAGTAAAAGTCTGACACGCCCTCCCGCCGCACCCAGGACGGGAGACGTCATTTGATAAAAATAAGGATGCTACACTGAAAAGTGCAATCCATGCAAAAAAATAAATAGCAAATAAAGTATCACTGAATTTTATTAGTCAATTTTTTAAAATTATTCTAATTTAAAAAGTAATAAATGTGATCATTTGTTGCCTATAGGGCGAAACAAAGTTCGCGGGGTCAGCTAGTATGGGAATAAATTGGAAGTCAACCTCTTTTAATTCAACTCTGTCGCAGAGTTAGCTAACGTTTTTAACTTATAAATCTGCCAAAAAGCTTCATGTTAAATAGTTTTCGGAATTTCGTATTAAGTCAGTGAGAGAAAAACTGAAATCAGCAGTCATTTTGCACATAACGTTCAGTTGCTATTACACTTTTGACAGGCACTCCTTTACCTATATAAGTATTTGCTTTTCCAAGCCAAGCCGGAATAAATTTGAATTATACCCCTCGGTTTAGGTAGTTCTAAACAATCTTAAAATGTATTTTATCAGATAAAAATGATTATTTACATACATTTAATTACGTAACATCAATCTTAGGTTATTAAAAAAACTAAAATTTCAGTTTAAAAAACATGTCTTGATTGTTTACCATTACTTAAATACCTAACCCGACGGGTTACCCCAGTTGGTTTTTCGAATTATGAAGGATCCTCTATAGATAGATTTGCCCCTAAAAAAAGGTCTAAGCGCAGTCAACAACTCGGTCAGGCAGCAATGATTTAAAGTCTAGGCAAGCTGTTAGTATCAAGAAAAAAAATATCATTTTGTACCAAAAGGCAAGCCTAAATTACATACAACAGATGTTAGGTTACGTTATTACGTATGTTATAAACACATCTGCCTCTACCGGTGCCAGGGGGGCAACCAGATGTTTTCTCTTCCTTTCAGCGTACGTAGCGATTGTATAGCAAACATTTGACAGATGGTAGGATGTCCTTTACAATCAACAACTGATAATTATGTTAAATTACGCCTTTATTACTAAGAATTCAAGATATAAGTAAAGGTTTTTAAAGGGGAAGAAATACCGCATGGTTTTGCATTTCTATTAGAGTTGACAAACGGTATGTTTAGATAAAACAAATTAGTGATAGATACATAAGGATGGTACCCATGAATGCAGATAACTTTCGGTATATTCTATGGTTCTGTACTTCTGTGGGTTCTGATATAATAAAACTAAAGAGATTTCTGTTTTCTTCTTCATTGAAAAAGGTTAATCTCTAAAACTATCAGTCAGATTGGAAGAATTACTTTTGTAGATATGTAGATAGCCTTATTTATTAGAATATTATAAATAATTCATAAAATGAAGCATTTGGTAACTCACTGAAAGCCGTTTTTCACCGACGAAGGAGGTTTTTATTGAATAGCATATTAGCGTATCGTTCGGTATCTAAATACAAAATTGTTTTTAGTATACCAGAACCCTAAAAATGGACCGTGGTACTCATTATTTTGAACCAGCTTTACTAAAAATTCGGACAAACCAATCCAAGTGTGATTTTATAGTCGAATTGAGTTCACATAAAGTAACTTTGTGGTAGATTCAGTAAAGTGACAACAAACATTTATAAAATAAGTACGTTTAGTACGTATAATGCTCAGACGAAACTTCTGAAGCTAGATACATGACATTTGCACAGGAGCTTTTTTAAGTCGTGCAAACTAAGAAGCTATTTTCGATATTATTTCGAAATTCATCACCTACACAGTAAAACAGGCAACGTAAGTTTGTATGAAAATCGGCAGGTGAAGTCACAAGAAACAGCTAGTGTAATAATATCAAGAGTTAATCGCTTCACTGTACCTCTAATTAGATTGTAGTAAGGTCGCAGTTTCTTTGACAATCCTTTATCCCACGCATTTAATGTCTTTGGTCAATATGGTCATCTTATCCCATTGCTATGGTAAAGTTTCGAGGTCGTTTATTCTAAGAGTAGTCTAAGTACACTAAAGGCCCATAAAAAACATGGCGACCAGGGCCACTTGATATGCATAAAAAAATTGAGTACATAAGCTTGTTTGGTTGAATGTGACTACTCAAGAGTAACGAGGCCTCGGCTTGTCGAAGTATCAATGAACTCGAATAAAAAAATTAATGTTGAATACATTCTAAAGATTTTTCTGTGACAAGTCGATCTCCGCGTTTTCGTATGTTCGGTCGTAGTGTTGTCTTATATATGGAATTATGGATCCCATTTGTCGAAGAAGACTATTATAGGCAGCCTTCCTCAAAAATGGGATCCAAAACAAAAAATATATATATCAGGCCAATACTTCCTAAGATTAGCGCGTGCAGCTACCCTACCAAATAGTCGAACACACTTTAGCTTTATAATGTTAGAACTGATACTGGTGTCAAATTAAATCTCCAAGAGAAAACCCGTGCTCTGCGATATTGTTGAACATTATTGAACAAAGTTAACTGTTACCACCTACCTAGCTTCTCTCCAACTCGACCCGATTTATTGGGCAATTAGTTCAAAAGAAAGAGCGAGCAATATATTGGTAAATGTTCAACGTACTACTAATGCCTGTTTGCGCCATAATTAAAACCAAAGCTACCATTGGCATTACATTATATTCTCAAAAATCTAAAAGAAAATGTTCTCTCATTCGGTTACTGACTACACGAAATCTTGAAACTCTCTAGACTTATGAAATTCAAAAAATTCAAAGCATTTATTTCACTTAGACCATTTACAGGTACTTATGAATTGTCAAAAGAGTCGGTCGGTTAGGTAGTCAGTAAAGAAAAGTGACGCTAATTGCCTGTTCCAAAACGTAGATCTCTATGGAGAAGAACAGGCAAGATGAAGAATGAAGCTAACTTAGTATTGGGGACTACGCACATTTATGCAGCTTATGTTCATAGAACACATTTTTGTACGAAAGGTAAACGTACGCTTAGATAGGCGTCTTTATACAGAATCGTGGTTTTTTTATGAACAGAAGCTGAATAAATGTGCGTAGTCCCTTAACGTTCTTTGAGAAGAAGCTCCTTGAAAGAAGCACACCATACTCTAAAGCGAAATAAATAGACATTACTAAGCACTGACTTTGGCTTAGCACTATACCTGTCACTGTTACGCAACTGCCAAACGTCAGGTGCACGATAGAGGCGAGAACATGGCTAAGCTAAAATCAGTGCTTAGTAACGTCTATAGTATATCTCGCCATAAGAGTGCATACTCAGCATCTTTGTTGTGTGCCCGTACGAAGGATAAGGGACGGATGATAGGGGAGGGGTACGGTTTCATTACAAGCACAGGCAAAGCACAGGTTATATCTTCCTCTAGTGTGGCCTATCGGCGGCGCTTACCTCTTAAAATCAGATGCGCCGTCCGCCTGTTCGCCGTACAATGAAAAAAATAGGGCAAGAATGTAGTTCATAGGTAGAAGCTAAGAATGTTTATAAAAAGCTGAATTAAGTGCTAAGAACTAAAAATATACTGAGACTCATACATCACAGCAAAATGAAGGAATAAAATAATCTATTTTGTAAATTTATTTTTAACAAGTCTTAATGTTAGTGACATAAGTATGTTATTTGTGTTTCAGCTCTGAAGACTGCATCTCTGAAAGGGTGCAAGATAAAATGAACAAATCTGACAACTGGGCCGACACATCGTTTGGACGAGAGGTTATGAATGTAAGTCGTTGATACACTTCACGTCACTATGTTAGAGAATCAGGCGTTGCCTTGTTGAAATCTATAACAATTAATTTATACAAATCATTACACATGATGAGACTGGCGTTTTGGTAATTAAACTCAAACTCAAGGTCTTTATTATTGCATTCATGTGTACTTACATTAGTTGTTACAAATATAATTATGTTAGTTTCAACATGAAGCCCGGTTAGGGCACGCCAACATAATAATAGTAATTTAAATTAATAAACATTTAAAACAAAACAATACAATGAAAATGATTTCTTATTATAATAAACAATTTGTTCTAGACTAGCTTCTGCCCGCGGCTTCGCTCGCGTCAGAAAGAGACAAAAAGTAGTTTTATGTTACTCTCCATCCCTTCAACTATCTCCACTTAAAAAATCACGTCAATTCGTCGCTCCCAACAAGCAAAATAATCCTGGAAAGCGATTGTATAATGCTGTTTGGAATTATAAAGCGGCAATTATGGTTTTGGTAGTTGCTGCTGCGCTTTTAACAGGATACATACATGCTGTTTTTACTCAAGTATTATTAATCCTATAATTTGTACTTATATCGGTATATCGGATCATATTTCTTGGCAAATACAGGATCAAGACTCCTATAAAAGCATGAAACAAGAGTAATTGCACTCAAGAGTAATTTGTCCAGTTGCTTGGACTTATATGCGCATATAAGATGACATCTGCGGACCATTTAAATCTTAATACTCCTGTAGAAGCATGTACCAAGAATATTCGCACTGAGGAGCAATTACTCTTGTTATTTTTACTTATAACCTCATATAAGCTATATTTTTATGACCAATATAAGTAAATTAAAATTTAATTACTGTAAATTATTTATGGTTCGGGTTTATATAAGCTTAAAAGTTGCTTAAAAGTAAGTTTTAATAAATGGCCAACACTCGGTAGGATAAATTAATGTTTTCTAGGATACCTATTTATCGTATGCCGATTTAAACCTAGACATATTTATTTAGGCATTTCACAGTAGTGTTATAGTCCAAGTAATCTTTAACAATCCTGGTTAAAACTCTTAAGAAGCCATTTTTGCCTGTAACGACTAGTACGTAGGCGTAAACACGCTTTATACAGTTTTGCAAATTCTATTGTAGGATTTGACATCAAGCGATTTTAATTACCATCGGTGGCCAAATTATTAGGGACAGTGGTCATAGATTTTTTTTTGTTCAAACACCTTAATCAAGAAAACTAAATAATTGTTTCATATAATGTGTAGGTTTTAAGGTTTGGTAGCACTACACTAGTATGATTATTATTATTTTTGTAATGTGATAGCACCATGAGATAGAGCCATATTCAAAAAAGTGGTATAGCTTCTAATATATAACAATTTTGTTGAATTCCTTTAAAAATTATATTTGTGTCATTGATGGAAAAATAAGAATTGTGTTCATTTTACAAGATTTTTCTATTTAAACTAATAGAACTGAGAGCAATATTTCTGATTGCATACTTTTTTTTCAAATTGCATTGCGTCTCCACCAAAAATCATAAAAACACAAACGTTATTGCTGCATTTTACACAGTCTTAGAGAGATTTACCAGCTATTATAGGTGTATTTACAAGTATAGCCTGTAGTTACAAGACCTGATACTAAGGCATCACAAAATATTCAATAATACACAAAATATTTCCTTACTTAAGTAAGTAACGCGATATTTTTTGTAATTTGTAGTTTTAATTTCGCCTTCACATTTGTTGTTTTTATTATCTCAATTAATAAGGTTTTTAATAAAAAATACCGCTTGGACCAACACCTAATAATTTTCTTGATAAAAGCAGTCCAACCACAATAGAGAAATCTAAGAACTGTCCCTAATAATTTGGCCAGGTACTGTACGTACAATGGCGACTCCTCTTCAGTTTTGAGAAAACCCAATATAGAACCAATATACTTAAATTGGTACTATGTCACACTTAAAAATGCTAAAAATACTTATATTAGCACTATATCACACTCGGAAATGCTCACCAATAAAATGGCAGCTGCCTTCCTAATTTTCATTTAATATTAATTAATAATAAAAATTAAATAAGCAAATTAATAAAGCAGAGGCGCTTAAAAATTTTGATCTATACCATGATAGATTTCACAAAAAATTCACGTTCCCCTACGATTGAGCTATAAGAGTAACAATTTGACAAAAGTAAGATTTTGTTTTTCTATATTGGTTGACATGAATAAATTCTGACTCATATAAAGACACTCGAAATAAAAATATTTTTTTCATAGAGCACAACAATGTTCAATACACATACAACTTTTTACAATATATGAACTTAATGAAGCATTTCTAGGAGCGTATTATTCTTATTTTTTACTAAAACTTACTTATATCGAGATTTACAAGAGTAATTGTATTGACATAATTCTATTATAGGAGTCATATAGGCGTCAAAGGCATTTCAGCGGTCTAATATAAATACATCATAAGTAAAAGTAGACTTATAAAGTGGGCCCTTTTCGCAACTTATATGCGGATATAAGTTTGATATAGTCCTGGTTCTAGGATGGGTTCAAAACCACTTTTTGCTAGTTGGGGCCGTTTTGCCGTGAAAGAAAGACAAACATACAGACAGACAGACACACTTTCCCATTTATAATATTAGTATGGAAGTATGGATATTCTGCGACCGAGTAAAAGCATTTTTGTATGAGATAGGAACGCACAGCCTAAACTGAAGACGCTAGAAACATGCATATATGCAATTATAAATATTGATAATATCATAGATCGAACAATTAATTATACATATCAAATAGACAGTCGCCTCCCTATATGTCGGAAAGACGACCCAAGAAGCATTTTTTGTAAATCCAACCCCTAACAATGTAATTTTAAAAGAATACTTAATGTTTAGCATCATTGAGTATTCCTTTGGATACCGCAAAGGCTGACCTTTGCAGAGAGAAAAAAATATGCTGTAGCGAATACATTGATTCCTAAATATTAAACTATAAAATTACAACAACAGAGATGAAAATTGTCTGCAAGCTATAACTCCGTTCAGGTGTATCATGTTTGCATTCACACAATTTCCAACTCTATTGCTAGGGAATGTAGGTTCATTCACTGCGTTTGCCCTTCGTCCAAGCCTTTTAAACTTTTTATAATAGTACGTTAGCGGTGATTATAGTAAACAATGCAGGAACACTGAGGAAAACCACACAATGACACAATAAATAATCTTTACGCAATGTCGACTTTATTGTAACAAAACTTACAGCAGACTACTTGTCTATAATTTTCTATTTCATAGTTTGTGTCATTAGTAATTTAATGTGAAAATTTTTGACGTGAAGTGAGCGTGAAGTAAGCCATCAAGAGTAATGGCATAACAGCAAAGGAGAATTTGTCAAAATAAACAGTATTTACTTTCTTTATTATAAGTGCACACGGGGCCTGGGCCTAAGGTGTCCATGTCCATCCTTATAAGGGCTCCGAATGGCCGTTTGGGTATATTGTATTTTTATGGACCAAAAATTACAGCGAGTTGGATTACCCGGGATTTAGGACTACAGTTACTTATAGTTTCGCCATGTCTGTCTGTCTATCCGTCCGTCCTCGCTTAATCTCTGTGACCGTTAGCACTAGAAAGCTGAAATTTGGTACCAATATGTATATCAACCACGCCGACAAAGTGGTAAAATAAAAATTGGAAAAAAATGTTTTATTAGGGTAGCCCCCCTATATGTAAAGAGGGAAGTGATTTTTTTTTTATTTCAATCCTGCCGTGTGATATATTGATGGATAGGTATTTAAAAATGAAAAGGGGTTTACTAGAATCAGTTTTTGATAATGTCAATAATATCGGAAATAATCGCTCCAAAAGGAAAAATTAAAGCGTCCCCCCCCCCCTCTAACTTTTGACCCGTAGGTTTAAAAAATATGAAAAAAATCTGGAAAGTAGAACTTTATAAGTACTTTTTAGAAACACAGTTTTTGTACAAAAAAGACAAAAAGGTTGTACAAAATGACTTCTGCGTACTTAGTATGTCAACGTAACAAATAGCCTTTTTTTTTAACTTATAAGTGGGAACACTTATTGTGACGGACGGGAAACTACGGAACCCTACATTGAGCGTGGCCCGACACCCTCTTGGCCGGTTTTTTTTTGAGATAGTCACAAATCTGTGAATTATCAAGTTTAAGATCAAGTGATGCAATTGCAGTTTTCGGGACTCATCTCATAAAGAATACATAATCAGTAGTTGCTTTGCGATTGTGACATTTATTTTAAATAAAAACCATAAGGATGTTTATTTAATATGGAAAACTTACAGCTAAAAGAGAACAGAATATAGATAGTATATAGGACAGACAGACAAGTACAGGCTTTCATTTATAGAATCAAAGCAATAATATTGATTTTTATCAGGTGGTAAAGAAAAACAACACAAGTTACCAGAAAGCGGTTCGTGAGAGTGACTCCGACAGCAGTGGGCTGGACAGCGAGCTCGACGATATCCTGGACGAGGCGATCAATGAGCAGAGCGAGGGACCCACGCCGCCCAAAGTTAACAAGGTATATAATCAATCACCAAACACTTGGACATAGAGTAAAAGTTTCACACGAAACTGAACTTTAACTTCCTGTTGGTAATGTTCAATTTAGCTAAAATTTTACAAAAAAAAAAATCAATTTCTTTACTTTTTATTGCAGTTATTTAATAGTTTTACTTGGAAAGTATTTGATGATGAAAAAAATGTGATTTCTTTTTTTTTTAACTACTTTGTAAAATAGTATTTTTTCCTACTCTAAAACAATATTGCTCTATATCTCTTCCCCACTAACTTTGCTTCCCCATTGTAAATGCGAAAGTAACTCTGTCTGTCTCGCTTTCACGCTAAAACTACTAAACCGATTTAAACGAAATTGGGTACCGAGATAGTCCAGTTTGTATCCCAAAAATCCTACGGGAACGGAAACTCCGCGGGTAAAATCGCAGGCGACAGCTAGGACTAGAGAAAAATATCCAATGAAGTAAGTCTTCATTTTTAACGTAATAACGCCGCAAAATAATCACATTTTTGAGAACCGAATGACTGGACTAATTAACGGATATTATATATAATTCAGTTTATAATTCAACCTCAAAGCAATTTATCTTACACCTCAACTTGTGTTTTTAAATCAATTTTCTCAGTAAAAACATGACAAATAGCTGTAGTATTCCAATGAAACATGCTACAACACAATAGGCCAGACTCTGTTGTACAAATATCTATTGTGTTTACAATAGTATGGGCAAGAATCCGCGCAGTGCGGTGCGCTTAGCGGTTTAGTGAATTAACTTCAGTGTTCAGAAAAACTAGATTAAAATAATGTCGGGTTTATTGGAAAATCTATTCCTTGACGGACACAAAACCAAACAAGTGAGTCCTTTAGTGTTGAACTACAATTACTTTTACAGCCATTTCGATTTGGTTACGAAAGATAGATATTTGACATAAGCTCTATACATTTATTTGTAGGTGTTTAGAAGACTTTCCAAGAGCCAGCTTGTTTTGCTCTGAAATGTCCGTTGACAAGGAGTTCTATAAAGTGTATTTCTGATTTGAAACACCCATTAGGAGATCATTCTACTCATAAAAACCAAAAATACACGTTGTATAGAGTGCTAGTAGCTATAGCCCGCGACGCCGTCCGCGTGGACGCTGTAAAGCAGCAAAATTACTATGCCTGCATCACTTTTTTGTTTCTATCCCACAAAAGTGATAGCATGGCAAGACATTATTATGCATGTCATGTGACGTGATGTCTAGGAGTCACTTAAGGTGGAAGCTCAAGGTAGCAAAATTCAAGTTTTTTTTACGTATTTTTGCAATTTGCAGCTTTGTGTCTGGGTGTGTGTTGAATCATTCAAATCATCAAAACAGCCCTCGACGTGCATATAACTCGATTGGTTGTCTATTTCATGAAAAAGTCATTCAATAGAGTTCTATGTGCTGTGAGGATTGTATTGATGAGATATTCACGATTTTAATTCTCTAACTTAATACCAATTAAAGCCGCGAATCAATTTTGTTCAATGTACAACCTGACAACCGGCAAATTGCAAAAAAACGAACGAAAATTTGATTTTCACGGGCTACCGTGAAGCTTCCCCCTTTTAACCCAAGTTATCCGCCATTGTTTCCTTCAATCCCTTACCTGGCCAACCATTCCCCGGTTGGTTGCAGCATTCCCTGGAGTCCTCATCAAGTTTCGTGTACCAGGACCGCAGCACGTTCAAGTCTCCGCTGAAGGTGCAGCCCGCCACGCCGCGCCAGGACAAGGGCAGCGAGCTGGTGCATAGCGTCAGCTTCTACCGGCGGATGCAGAACGCGGTATGTATGACGTACATCTAGGTTCTGCTTTCCTGGTACATGTCGTCTCTAATGTAATGATGGAAATTGAAAGGTGACTTGATATGTTGCAGGCTAATCCCCTCCCAGTGAGGGAACATCTTAGTTGTTATATTTTGAGATGATTTTCGTTTTCTGCCAGAATTAACACGTTATAACGGATTTTGAAACGTAACTGATTTTGTAATTTTTAAGAAATATTTTATCAGTTTGAATTGAAGCAATTTGTTATTACATTTTTATAAATTACCATCAAATAGTTTATAGATTATAATTAGACACCTATAAGGTTTAAGATTTATATTTATGATCTTGAGCTAATCGAGCCTCCAAGTTAGGGAAGGGTGACATGGTCGAAATCCAGTCAAATACTGTACATAATTCAATTGATGAATTTTTGTGATCGGCCAGAAGTTGACTCCTCTCTTTCTAAGGTCTTCAGTATACTGGATCCGCCCTTATTTAAACAGCCTATGTCTCCCCTAGTCCTCCACCCCCACGACCCCGATGAGAGTGGTCCGCCACGTGTCGCCGGAGCGCTCTCCGCCCGCGACGCCGAGCGAGCCGGCCGCCGCCGTCACAGTGCGCGAGCGCATCAAGGAGCTGCAGCAAGAGATCGCCAAGCAGCAGACTGTCATCTCTCAGGTAACACTCCGCATGCGAGCGGTCCGCCACGTGTCGCTGGGAATCGTGTTATACGTGTATAACTTACAAAGGAAACTTCGATATGTGGTGTACGGCTCCACCTGGGTTAATAAAGTCATAATTCTTTCGTTCTGAACCCTAGTTAAGATATTAAAGGTTCTCAGCCCATAATTTTTGGTATTTAAGTATCCATCATACCTATTCATTTTATTTGTAACCATAGAACACCAACTTAATTTGCGAAATTCACTGTTTCAGGCCAGTCAAGCATTGAACTTATGTGCAGCTACCATCGAGTTCAGTGGGTCTACTGAACAGGCGGAGGGCGAAAGACTATTGCTATTAGCAAGTAAGTGCATTAAATTATTTTATTTAACTCTATATTGATGTTACAGATTGAAACTACAAAATATTTAAAGATTGAAACGGCCGCACATCCTCACCAAAGAATTGGTACACGTCTATAAACCTTGCAAATTTGAAGGTATCTCTATTCTCGCGCGGGATTTTGTTTAATTCGATTTGTGGATTTTCGACTCGAAAGCAGTATGCTTTCCTGCTGTGGGTAGGCATCCTTAGAGTATGACGAAAATCTCTTAAAGATTTCTTTTTTATAATTCGAGTCGAAGGTTAGACCAGTTAGAATCTGAACATTTGTAGAATTTCCTTGCTGGCTGGCTGCTTTGCATTACCAAAATAATTTCATAGGTAACCAAATTTTTTACGTCAATTTATCGTTTCTTCCCAGCGCACCGTCGCCAAGCATGCGTGCACGAACTCCAGCGGCTACAAGTGGAGGGCGCCGGACCCGCCGCCACCGCCGGCATGGCCACCTTACACCTTAACTGTCTCACCGTGCCGCTCAAGAGAGACTACGTGCGGCAGCTCAATGCTGGTGAGTGTTACTGAACATACATCAGTGCAGGCCACGCTACACCTCAACTGTCTCACCGTGCCGCTCAAGAGAGACTACGTGCGGCAGCTCAATGCTGGTGAGTGTTACTGAACATACATCAGTGCAGGCCACGCTACACCTCAACTGTCTCACCGTGCCGCTCAAGAGAGACTACGTGCGGCAGCTCAATGCTGGTGAGTGTTACTGAACATACATCAGTGCAGGCCACGCTACACCTCAACTGTCTCACCGTGCCGCTCAAGAGAGACTACGTGCGGCAGCTCAATGCTGGTGAGTGTTACTGAACATACATCAGTGCAGGCCACGCTACACCTCAACTGTCTCACCGTGCCGCTCAAGAGAGACTACGTGCGGCAGCTCAATGCTGGTGAGTGTTACTGAACATACATCAGTGCAGGCCACACTACACCTCAACTGTCTCACCGTGCCGCTCAAGAGAGACTACGTGCGGCAGCTCAATGCTGGTGAGTTACTGAGCAGCTTATGAAAAGCCTAGGGGCTTTGCCGACCCGGGATCGGCTTAGTATTATATCATAAAACCAAAAAAAAAATTCCAATCACTTCATTACGGAGCTACAGTCGGTGACAATCGGTCGGCTCCCACGATGCTGTTTATTTGACAAAAATTCTGCACAACGACGTGCAGTCGTTTTTGACCCAAAATGTGAAAGCAATATTTGAATAGAGGATCGCTCGTCTGTGCATTGAATTCTGGGTTTTTAATTCCTGGTCGGAAAAGCAGCCTTGAATTAAACTTCGGAAGTGAGCGTTATGTCTTCTCTCTCATATATCTTTGACGTGTAGTTGTTGTAGTCGTTACTGATAGTCAGAAGCCTGAACGTCTGATAACCGGTCTTACCAAAGGGTGTCGTATTTTTAGGCCGAGCAGTCGCCCCATATAAAAAACTGGAATACAGATGCATCCTGTAAGATTAGAAGCAGACATTTACATAAATTTGGGTAGATAGATGACAGACTAATCTCTGTTTTAGATGGAGCAGTAGGCCACCACGCAGTATGCCTCATAAAGTGCCGCGACCGAGTGCTCGCGACCAGCATGCAGCAGACGAAGCCGACGAGCAACATACTGCACTTCCCGGACGAAATACGTATGCTCGGACTTGCGAGCGACTTTAAGGTTGGAACTTGTGTATATGTATATTTTTACGCTCCCGTGGGACATAACGTGATATTATATAGCCTATGTTACTCAGGGATAATGTAGCTTTCTAATGGAAACAGTTTTTTTTAAATCGATCCAGTAGTTTTTGAGTTTATTCTTTACATACAAAAATACAAATCTTTCCTCTTTATAATATTAGTAAAGATTAACTAGCTTTTCTTCGTCGCTACATTCGTGTGAATGTCAGATACATAGTAGAAGTCTCGGATTAAAAATCCCTATACCTTTTTTTTTTTTCAATATAACCAATAAAAAAGTCAATGAGTTGGCTAAAACGTGACGTCACCCTGCAAACTTTAATATTTATGTACGTACAAAATATATGGGGAAATTCGAGTTTTGACAGCTCATAGATCGATTGGTGGTGCCTAATACCCAATTATGTGATTTTTTAGTGTAGCCTGTGGTCTGGCGAAATGTCAATTTGACTGCTGTAATTAATGTTAGGTGTCATTTTATTGTTTTATCTGTGCTACGGTTGTGGTTCACTCAACTGGCCTGGTCGACAAACCATACCAATCGCCAGATGAAGGGGTAGACTACTTTTATAACTCAATTCGTGTATTTCTATTTTCAGGTAACAGTGGAGGTGTATCTTTTGCAAGCGTCAAAAGAAGTATTGTCACACGAGATGAAATATCACATCACGAGCAAAAAGGTAAAGAATAATTAATCTTGGAAGATTAAATTTGTAATTTGTTTCCTGTTTAGTTTGCGTGGTCTTAGATTTTAGTTATTTTGGACATAGTTGATATCTGTGAATGACATGAGGAATACTTATTGAGGATGACGAAATTAATGATTGTGCCTGAAATTGACAATCCACCATGAGCTGGCCTGGAAATCAATGGTCCGAGGGCTTTGCCCAGTCGTGGGCACAGAGACTAAAGAGTGAATCGTAACGTCTTAGTTTTAACAGGACTTCACATAGTCATTGCCCGCAGTTAAAATATGAAGCCATATTCTTGCGTTAACTATGTTCAACTTTTTAACGAACTAAGTAGCAAGGTTTTGAGTTTATCGTAAATTGAAGATGACGAGTTCAGCTTATCTTGTTTTAAATAGGCAATTAAAAAAAAACTTCTTTAAGCCGATGAAAAAAATATACTTCTTTATCCACAGTCAAGCTCCAAGCTGCTAACACCAAAATCGAAGATCTCAGAACTAAAAGCCCCGCGGGTACAAAGTCCGGCCGGACCTCTAGCGGTCCGCTCTCCACAATTCGCTCTACACGGCTACTGCATTTTTGCACTTCAGCAGTCTACTAGGAACAACTTCACACTCAACAAGGCGAGTACACCTTATTTTGTGAACAATAAAGCTCATTTTGTTAGCTGAACTCCATCAGAGACATTTTCTCTGTGAACTAGGCAAGTATACTTTATTCTATGCACAATATAGCTCATTTTGTTAGTTACGGTGCGCTCTCCACAGTTGCTCTACACGGCTACTGCATCTTTGCGCTCCAGCAATCTACTAGGAACAACTTCACACTCAACAAGGCAAGTACACCTTATTATGTGCACAATAGAGCTCATTTTGATAGCTATGGTTCACTTATGGTTCACTAGAGACAACTTCACAGTGAACAAGGCAAGTACACCTTATTCTGTGAACAAAAGAGCTCATTTTGTTGGCTGCGGTCCAGCAAGAACAACTTCACACTAGACAAGGCAAGTACACTTTATTCTGTGAACAATAGAGCTCATTTTGATAGCTAAGGTCCATTAGAGACAACTTCACGCTCAACAAGGCGAGTACAGTTTATTATATGCACAATAGAGCTCATTTTGTTAGTTACGCTGTTACTCCACAGTTTGAGCTTCACGGCTACTGTATCTTCGCGCTGCAGCAGTCCACTAGGAACAACTTCACACTCAACAAGGCGAGTACACTTTATTCTGTGAACAATAGAGCTCATTTTGCTAGTTGAAGGACACCAGAAACATTTTCTCTCTGAACTAGGCAAGTATACTTTATCCTATGCACAATAGAACTCGTTTTGCTAGCTCCAGAGACAACTTCACAGTGAACAAGGTAAACATCATTCTATGTAAAATGTTGGCTTGTTTTGATTTTCTACCTGTATTTGTCTATGTTAAACATGGAAACATAACAACGGGGCAAAAAGTTTAATTCAAAGTAAATGTAATGAAAGGAAAACACAAAAGAACGACGTCAGAAACAGCAGAGCAACAACAAAAACAATTGACAAATCTAGTTACTCCTGATGATTTTTAGTTAATTAAACTAAAAATCATCAAGACTTTAACTAGATAACTACCTGTCTTCATTTATTTACTACATTATATCTTGAATCAAATGTGTCATTAAGCGGCGCGGGTTAAACCGCGTGGAACAGCCAGCCAAAAACTAAAACGTCACTATACCCACTCACAAAGATTCATGAAGAATTGCAAATCAAGAATTATACACCGGGTTTGCGGAATGTTTATAATAGTTACCGTGACCCCGTAACATAAAGGGCAACCGAAGGAACATGAGTGGGTTTTAGCACAGATTAATAAATAGTTACTACGTAACAGATACTTCACTCCAATACAAAAACTAAAATACCTACGCTATAATAGCCTACAAAATCATAATAATAATACCAGCTGTTTGCAGCGAGGAGAAATGTACCATAAGTACGCACAAAGAGAGTTGAGATTCTTTTGCCCGCCGCGCGACTAACGTGTGTGTGTGTCTTCCAGCAAATGTGCTAGGGTTATACGTATGATGATAATGGTAATAAAACGAATGTTTTAGAAAAACAATTATTTTTTTATTTGTTGATCAAATATTTTAAAGTTTAATAAAATGACTGATGCATATTTTTCGTTCCTTGAATTCCCGATTATTATATTTTAGTGTCGAAAATATCCAAAACCGCGTGAATAATTGTAATAAATAATCAAAAGGGAAACAGGGGAATTACACTATAATCACGCAATAATTACGTGGTTTCGGCATTTTGATAGTCAGCGCTGTACCCGTGACGCGCGAGCACTCAGGCGGGCGCGCGACAGCCCGGTGTTCGTTGTATCGTCGACGATACGCGAAGCGGTAGGCATAAAACGCGTGGCCTTGAGCGAGTGACGGACGCATGGTTTTAGTCAGTAAAAGTCTGACACGCCCTCCCGCCGCACCCAGGACGGGAGCAGTCATTGAATTATATATGCTGTCCTAACAAATATTGTGGAGATCCCCAGGAGATCTTAATAATTCCATTTCAGTTTCTATTAAAGACATTTTCAATTTTGTTCCAAGACGTAGGTAGATCTCTATCGAGATGAACAGGCAAGAAACTCTACAAACACTTTTAAAAACTTCATGTATTTCCCCAGGTCCCTTGCAGCGGTCCGCTAGAAGGTTCCGTAAGCCTAGAGATAAAGGCGCGAGTACAAGTATCTCCTCCGGAGCCACACGCGGCCTTCCTCACGGCGTTCGACGACGTGTCCGGTCTGGGCGCGTGGCACCGACGGTGGTTCAGGCTGCAGCCGCCCAGGCTCGCCTACTGGAAGTACCCTGATGATGTGCAGAAGAAGGTAATAATGTGGTTTTATTGTGTATAGAGTCTTGGTGCCGTCGACCTATGTTTAGTTAGTAAATCAGCCTGCAGATTCAGACAAACTGATTCTGAACTGGTCTCTAAACGGAGCAATTGGAAAAAAGACGGTTCCATTTAATGCCGGATGGATGCCAGTTTTGTCTACATCAAGACTAGATGCTCTAGAAACCGGAGACTACGCGCGCGCGTGTTGAAGACATCGCAAACTGTATATTTGCCCAAAGGCAAGACTTTCTTGAAAGTAAATAGCTGGTTCTCACCCAAAGATTATTCATGTAAATTATTCTCAATTTTGTCCAGGGAAACCTACTGCTTAGCAAGTAGACTTTCTGTCTGACTCCTTAACTGGTAAAATATACTGAAACAACCCGATTTCTAATTTCAACAAACCTCTACCATTCTATAAACTTACACATAAAATTCTCACATCACCTTCTTTTCCAGATGCCAATCGGCGACATCGACCTATCAACAGTCATATCCGAACGCGTCATCAAAGCACCGCGCGATCTCTGCGCTCGGCCGAACACGATCCTTCTAGAATCTTCTATCCCGGCCGGCCTCATCGTGCCGGACAGCGGCTCGCTGGTGTACGTCCGGCGACCGGACGGCTCTGTCGTCCGCCGGCACTTACTGGCCGCCGATACACCGAAGGATAGAGATATGTGGCTCGAGTGTCTGAACAAGGCTTTAGAGTATGTGAGGTGCTGTGGTACTGATGATGATTAGGTCATTTGATGTAAGATTTTGATGAATTTGTGATGAAAGGCGATCGATACTTCGATTGCTATGTAAAGTTCTTATCGACTTCAACGCGGAAAATGTTTTGTTCAGATTAGTTTCTGCTTGGGACAGCGAAATTTGATTTTCGATTGCCATGTAGTTTTCTTATTGCCTTTTATGAAGAATATATTCTTCAGATTAACTTCTGCCTGTGACATAAAAAGTCAACCCTAAAAGACAATACTGTGATTGCGATTTTTGAATTTATTGTTAGGTAGCAGCTATCCGCCTCACGATCTAATATTCCATTGGCAGGACCAACGATTGCCTTTTACCTAAGTCGTTTTTAATATTGTATGGGACCAATTTTTATATAATTGTGTGAATTTGTTTTGTAATACAAATCGACGTATCATGTGTAATGATAAATTTTAATGTATGTACAGTTAATGCTTTGTATTTCTTGACCCCATCTTACCAATATATGGTAGTAGTTTGTTCTTCACAATTACGTACAGACTACATGACGTAATCTTGATCCATAGATAATAACTGTTACTTTAATTAAGGCAGTGTTTTGTTTTAATTTAGGTTTTCTCAAACTCCTTGAGTGTCCGCCAATGCGCGTGAAATCTTCTCGCGTGACGTACGGTGGGCTACACATCAAGCTATACCTTACCAGTATAAGCTGACTTCTGATTGTACGAAAAACATACACAATGCGAGGTCAGCTAAAACTGTAGCCGTGTGTACACACGATAACACGATACTTCGTTATATATCACTGTTGGTTAATGTAGTTTACTTGGCCGTACTAATTGTTAGGGCCAAGATAAATAGACGTTACTTAGCGAGTACTTTGACTTAACTATTTCCTGTCTCCGTCTTGCCATCCATCGTAGCAAATATTGCTTCGTTCAAAGCCCTTAGTCTTTACAAATTTCACCGCCGATGATCCGTGATGAAACGCTTTATAAATTTGAATACACACCTTTCAACGACCAGCCGGCAGCCGGCTGAAGGGCTGCTATTGTCTTTCTATTGTGTCTCAAATCACATGTGTTTGAAGGTTTAAGGCTGGAGCAGACCAAATGCGTATGCGTAGGCGTAAGCGTAAACGTGCGCGTACCACTGAGTTGTAATGTATGGAACTGTATAAGACAGGACACACCGCCGACGCAACGTCATCACGTCTACGTTTTACGCAAGCGGTGTGTCCTGTCTTATACAGTTCCATACATTACAACTCAGTGGTACGCGCACGTTTACGCTTACGTCTACGCATACGCATTTGGTCTGCTCCAGCCTTTAATGGACACATAACATGGAATATCGGTAGCTCTGTATTCCAAATATGTAGGCGTTCCTTCGCAGTCAATCGGCGGCGCAATTTATGTCATTGAGATGTTAGTCGCGTAATTTCTGCTCCACTCTTCTTCATACAAAAAGCCTGCTTCTGCCACAAGGTGACGCTAAATTACTTGTCAGTTTTAGTCAAAAATTAAGCTGCTTATTAAAAAAATATTTTGGGCCTAACTTTAGTGGAATCCTGGCTAATTGCTAAATTACAATAATTATAGTAATTCATTAATTGGTAGATATCTAGTTATACTATGCAGCGTGTACGAAGCTTTTTTTAAATGTATCATGTATAGTTGTAGTTAGACTGAACCTAGCTTTAATTCTTTACTAACAAATAACAATGTAACCAATAGGTTATCAAAATATCAAGTAATGTTCTCCCAATTTAAGCTATCTTTAGTTAATCACACATCACTATCATTTTCCATATTATAGCTGTTTAATCACAAAATATATACTCACTCCATTTTCGTAGAATATTGCAAAATAAGAATGCAGACATAAAATTATGTGTTATGTTATTTTAATTGTTCCACCGTTATCATTTTTAGATAATCTTTTAGATAATTAACTACTTTTTAATGCCATTACGTATGTAAGTTTCGCTCTCTTGTATTTTTTTAATTAATGGCTGACTTTAGTTGTAACGGTCTGCACAGATAAAACAGCTATGCTAATACAGATTTTAACTGTCATGACGCTTACTGCACGCTCGACATACAAAACGAATCGACTAATTTCAAGATAAAACTCACTTTGAATTCCATTTCTAATGAATGTATTTTAGTTCAATAGCAAAACATAATCTCTCGAGCACTGTTGCTCTGTCCCCAGTTTACACGGACTTAGAATGTTTTATAAGGTACACTTGCACAAAACTAAACAGATTTAGCGCTAAACTGATTTAGTTTATCACTGCATCCCTGTCAAATTGTTTGAAGTAGAAAGAGACAGAAGTTTTAACTAAGGACCGTATTAATAGACTTCACTCAACTCCGATACGCTCTCAAGTCTCTTGCTGTCCTTGTCATTCTAAAGGGAAAAAATAAGGACAGCAATAAACTTGAGAGCGTCTCAGAATTGAGTGACGTATATTAATACGGGCCTAAGTTTAGCACTAAACGATTTGTGTTGGTGATGCAAGTGGGCCTAAAAGCTTATTAACATTCTTCACAGTATGTTCTGGTAAACCATTATCTATCAATGCCATTTTCTACAGATGAGAGTATACTGTAAACGATTCGGAGGTGTGTCCATTTCAATAGCCATTTTATCATTCATACACGTACTTACATGATAAGTCTTATCTAATAGCAGCGTCAAAAACATGTTTGTTCAAAAGACATTTATTTTACATAGAAATTAATTTAATTTGATACAAATATTATTCTAGAACATAGCAAGCTCTTTAGTCTTTAGATAAAGTGTGCACCAAGCAACGGAATTGAATGTAATTGCAATAATAATGCGTGTGTAGTTTTTAATTATATTTTTATGTGTAAATAAAATCAATTTATTACAATAATATAACTATTTTAAGTATATTTTGTTGTTTATTTTCGTCACTTCCTCATAAGATGCTTATTATTGATAAATTTGATTCAATCACTCAGTTATCAGCGAGATTGATAGACACTAAGTGCAATTTCTGGCTAAATCAGTTAATTTATTAACATAATTTGCAATATTTGTTTTCTACGAATTGACGGTTATTTTTGTCTGACTAGAAAATAAATTACGTTTTCTCATTTAGCGAAACGTCTGAAATACTCGCAAAGTTTTAGACAGGTGGATTTGGTTTGTTGATGCATCTTCCTTTAGGAAAGGGAAGGAGGGACATCGTTCCTCCCGAAGTTCATACCAGTTTATATCTTTGGTTCATAGTTATCACGCTTGGTATAAATTCATTACTACCCTCGATTTCTTTATCGAAAAATTATACCCAAGTCAGCTGTTGCATGTGTTTGCCGAGGTTTTTCGAGAGGGGAAGTCAAACCATTATTCACAAATCTTTGGTTCAATTAAATCATCCCCTCATGTCATGTGAAGCTAAAAAATTACCTCGACTGACAACAGCATATCGATTCACGTGCACTTATTATCAACATTTTTTCTTTCGAGAGCGGCGTGGAAAATTTATGTATTACTGGCGTCAATAAAACAATCACGAGACTTCAATCTCTTTTATTAAGAATACAATACAATACAATATATAGAGATTGTAGGTTGCTATACAGTGATGATATGCCCATCAAAATGTCGATCATCGTGTAATCATCTTGTCATGCATTTATTTCGCATAATTTCATACCTAAATATACCTAACTACTTATGTATTACATGATAAAGCATATTGACTAGATTCGAAGGAAGTTAGCAAGTACATTATGTAAAAATATATTTTAGAAGGTTTTTAGGAACCATACAGTGAAATGTGGAACTAAATTCCAAAGGACAATGACGAATTCAGATAAGAAAATACTTGAATCTCTTGTTTAAAATTAACTGTTTGACGTAACTGTTGATACGTAAGATTTATAACGAACTAGCTGTTTCTCGCGGTTTCACCCACGTTACGTTAAGTTTTTCGCTTCGCTCCCGTGGGACATTATATAGCCTATGTTACTTAGCGTAAGTCAGGGGGCGTACCACAAGCCCTTATAGCAGTATTACTTTGATATTACTTTCAGTGGGAAAGAGACGGCGCTAGACAACGTGTCTAACGCTGTCACTTGCACACTCCTGCAACAGGACTAAAACAATCTTACTTTAAACGTCATGGTAAGGGGGCTGGTATAATGTAGCTTTCTAATGGTGAAAGAATTTGTAAAATCGGTCCAGTAGTTTTTGAGCCTATTCATTACAAACAAACAAACAAAGTTTTCCTCATTACAATATTAGTGTAGATATAAAGAAACTGCAACAAATTCACAATTTTCCACTTTCTTCTGTTTTTCAAAACGATATTTCCTTATATACCTACATTTTTTATGTTGCATGACGTCTCATTTAATGACAACTCAAACGACTTGCTGTTTATTTATTACATCAAAGCAAATAAAATTTTTAGCATAGAATTTAAAAATTGGATGTTGGGATCAAATAAGGTTTTTTCCCTTTTAAGTCTCGGATTCTTTGAAGGTGCTTGCACCCTCTTATAGCATAAATAATCACATCAATGGCTCGGACAATAATTACTTAAGCATTAACGCAGAACATACTAAATAAATAGGAACTTGAACAGTTAGGAAACCGCTACTATCAATTCAGTGTTTAGCACAGACTTTGGCTAAGCTTTATTCCTGCCAACTTTCGCACAACCGTGCAAGATAGACAAGACATCGTAACTAAGCCAAAGTACGTCCTAAATAACATTTATTATTTTATTTATCGGTCTAATAATTTGGCTATATAGCTCAGATAAATTAAATGCACAAAGCAATGGCGAAGAGTACCTACATTGTTTTGAAAGAGCTGGCGCACATATTGCCAATTGTATTAGATAAAATAGGATACAAACAGTCATACAGGCGGTCGTTAAGACAACTTCGTTTGGTAGGAATCAAGTTATCGGAACGCCTCGCCACTGCCTAACAATATAACAAAAATATACATTTTCGTCGTCCCAAATCACCTGAAGGCAAAGATTAAGAAAATAGCACAGCATAGACGCTACTTAAACGCTATCCAACCGTCACAGCATCTGATCATCATCAACATAATTTGGCCGTCAGTTCGGGAGTCTATCTACCTCGGCGGTGCGGGGGAGCTACTCTTCGTCGTATAATGGTGGCTTGTCGAGCTCGTTGTGGTGCTTGCTCGCCATTTCTGACGTCAGGGCTTGCTTCAATTCGTGCTGCCAACATGGGAGAAGATATTTTAGATTAGTACGCCTTTTCTGTAACCGTGTAATCTAAGCGGGATGGACTGATATCGTGGATATTAGAGTTATAAATGTATATGTGAATGGGTGGAGCGGTAGAATGAAAATCGAACAGTAATAACGTAACGGTTGATTAGACAGGATGAAAGAATACGTGTTGACGTTGATCGCTGATTCAAACAAAATTGAGGGATCATCGTCTCTTATTAAATATTCCTTTCGACGACCAAGCGACAGCCGGCTGTCGCGCTGCTACTGTCTTTACACATATATTGTGTGTGTGTAATCACGTGTGTTTAAAAATAAAATCAAAATCTTGCAGAAAAGGAATCCAGACTATCGACTGGACCCCAAGAATCTTTCTTTGCAATGTATCTAGTACGATCTAAAAATTGCACGTTCATAGAACCCTAAATGTAAGTTCAAATCGCATTTGATTTACATGTCAGCCATTTTCCAATTTCAGAATAGTAACATCAAGCGCAACCAACCTTATTTTCAGTCATGATTAAGATTGACTACAATAGTCAACGGTTTGGGTTAGCGGATAATCCCTATGCAAATTTCAACGCCCTTTTCGCCCAGAATCTCCGATTGACATTTGCTTGAGGATTAGTGGCCACACGACATTATTTGCACTGATTTCATGTAGAATAAGCCAGTTCAAAGGGCTTATGTTAACATCTGGGGTAGCGTTGGTGTATGATTATAAAGTTTAGAGGTCAACCTAGTTTGGAACTTTAAAGACCCGTACGCTTATCATTTGTGTGTTCGATAAACCCATGCTTGCGGAATGTGTATATTAGTTACCGTGACCCTGGAACATAAAGGGCAATCGAAGGAACATGAGTGGGTTTTAGTCAGTAAGAGTCTGACACGCCCTCCCGCCGCACCCAGGACGGGAGCAGTCACTAGATGATTTCCCACTCACCAAAAAAAGAAAAAAAATGCTTGCCTTTTATTTATTTATTGTTTCCCTTAAAAGGGCGATTTTTAATTTAACCTTTCAACGATCAACCGACAGCTGGCTGTCGGGCTGCTATTGTATTTCTATTGTGTCTCAAATCACGTGTGTTCAAAGGATTAAACCTGCTTTCCCACAATTCATAAAACTCTTAACGAACAGACTTTTGCATTTATAGTAATAGTCATCCCAGTTATTCATGTTATTCTAATAATAATAAATTCTTGTAACGTTGAGATGGCCTAGTGTTGAAGACGCCTTCTCTCGTGCAAGAGGTTTCGAGCTCGGAACCGGCCATGTACCGATGTTACATAAATATAATGACATTTTATTCAATATCAATGACTTCTGGAAATTCTGGGCAAGGGAAAGCACAAATCCATTGGTCCCAGTCATACCGGACTTCGTAAATCTGTGAAAGTCACAAGCTAGAGAGTCTGTCAATCAATCTAACCTAGGAGAATGATACTCAGTATCTGGGTTGTGATGGTCTGATAGACAGTCGCGCCATGAAACAGGGAATCAGCTGCCAGCTAAACTGCAAGCCGACCCTACCTTGGTTGAAAAAGGTTAAGAAGATGTTTTTTTTTTCATCATCAAATCAAATGACTTCTCCCGTCCTTGGCGGGGCGGGAGGGACGTGTCAGATTTTTACTGAATAAAACCCACTCATTTTCCGGTTGCCCTTTATGCTCCGGGGCCACGGTAACTATTATAACTATTCCGCAACACTGGCGGATGGAGATGATTATCACCCTGTTTTTATACAAATAAGTGTTACACTAACTACGAAGTGGCGACACAGCCTGGTGAACTGGCCGCAGTCGAGGGCCAGTTGAGGGGCAGCCCGCTTGCCGCCGGTCCAGTCGCGGCTGAAGGTGATTTGCGCGGAGACCAGCGCCGCTGCCAGCACGCACGCCGCCACCACCGCTACGCACCTGCTGTAGAGGAGATATTATAAGTATGATGGCATTGATGCTGTTAAGTTACTTCTGGGAATCAGACCCAAGACCGTATACTGAGCAGCCCTTGCGACCACGAGATCAACGGTAGCTGGCTCGTTCAATATAAGGTACCTATGACGGGCCCCTTGGTCTAGTGGTTATTGACCCTGACTGCTAATCCGGAGGTCGTGGATTCGGTGCCCACTCAGGACAGATTTTTGTGTTGAGCAAGATTGTTTGTTCTATGTCTGGGTGTAATTCATCTATAATATGTATGTATTTATTAATTATATAAGTATGTTAATCAGTGGTCTGGTTACCATAGCTCTGTTTAGTTTGGGATTAGGTGGCCGTGTGAGAGCTGTCCCAGGATTTTTTTTATTTTATTTATGACGTCAGTATAATTAACCTTCGGGAAATAAAAGCGAGAGGGTGATACTGTGGAGAAAGCCAGAGAGACAAGTCTGCTATAGAATTTAATATTGGTTTAATTTACCACTTGTACTCGTCAATATTGTTTTGCATATATTAAATGTCACTAAGGCTTAGTTATTCTCCGTCTCTATCCTGGGAGCCAATTCTCGGTTTTAGAGATGATGTCGAATTCGACAAAAAAGTCGAATGACGTCATTTTTTCGTCAAATTTTAAAAGTTGCTATTCTGGGGATGTCGAGTTCGACATTTGTCGAAGGCTAACGTTAGAGTTCATGTCGAGTGCTTCTGAGCAGTAGAGATGTCATGTCGATTGTAGAGATACGTCATTTCTGTGTGAATTCGTTTAGTTTTGGATTGTACCCTGTGTTTTTATTTCCTTATTTTTTAAATAAAATACGGCTTGGCATCTCATACCTACTGGAAATTCGATTTATACTTTTTGATTTGTGCATTGTGTTTTTTTGAAACGACGACCACGATTAGACTTGAAACCACTGAAAGATGGACGAGTTTATTTGTTTATTAGAATTTCTATCTTGCACACCCTAAAATACCTAATTTACGTGTTTGTTGAGTGCACAATTATTGTAACCGATTTTATTATAATTGATTTTTTGTATGACTTAACTATTTTTATTTTAAAATAAAGAACTTTATCATTTACTTCCTACCTAACACTTGAATTCTGTCATTGACAGACAGTCAACTGTCAAACTGATTATTTTTACACTAAACGTTTCGTTTTATAATTAAATATTCGTATATTCAGCATTTTAAAACGAAATCATTCATTCACTTATGCTTCTTTTACTAAGCTATCAAAAACGGAACGTGCGATTCTTCAAAATGGTAACATTATCTTCACTCGACTCGACATTTTCGTGACATTTATTTCTATTTTGACTGAGAATACGGAATTATGCTCAATTCGCCATTTTTTGGTAGAGATAGAGATATTTTTGATAGACATAGAGATAGACTTACAATCTCGAACTCGAGATAAATGGCGAAAATCGAGAATTGGCCCCCTGCCATCGTAGTTTAACAGTCATGCGAGGATGGTGACAGAATATTGCTAAAGATAACTAAAGCCAAGTGCTTTATTTATCTCGTGGTCAATTCCAAATCAGATTTTATACAACTTTACTTTTGGTTCAACTCTATTGACTAAGTAATATTATTAAAAAAAATTAACTACAATACAAATTAAATTAGCATTTCAACAGTCAATAAATTTTAGTAAGTATGTAATACAATAATTTCTATCATCGATTACCTATTCGTATTTGCCGAATACTATCACTCTTAAAATAAAATAAAAAAGATCCCGACGAATTGAGAACCTCCTTCTTTTTTTTTGAAGTCGGTTAAAAATGAAGTTTTGTGTAAAACGGTACACGTACGTCATGTCCACACAAGTATTTTGTTCCAATTCATGTTTCCGAAAGTAATTTTCGGTTCTACCCTCGCATCAAAAATTCTGTTGGTTGATTGTGAATAGTGTTGAATTTGATCTAAAAAAGATAGTTTCTGGCAATGATTTCTGGTGTTCGTTTTTGATTCAAATTGTTATAATGTCGTCCTTAAAACGTGGTGTTATTTGGAAACATTTTGATAAAAAAGCATTTATAGATATGTGTGTGCAAGTGTGTGTTTGAAGGGGGTATGTGTGCAGGTATAATTAAAGACCCATGAAACATAATTATCATCTTTGTCTACGAGGGCCAGATGTCTATTTGCGGCGGAGACAACATCAGATAGACCGTTTCAGATTGTTATAGTCATCAAGCAATGAAATCATGATAAAAAAGGTAATAATGTTTTACTTTCTGAACTATTGTCTTTATTGTAAGCAATTGAATTAGGTTATGTTGATTTTAATTTAATATCAAAAGCAAACCCAAGCAAATATTTAAAAATTATAATTATATGCGAGTATCTTGTCTCAAGATATTTATTTTTAATTATTTGTATTATAAAAATAAATTGTTTAAAGGAGAAAATAAGTAAAGCACTACGAGTGCATTTTAAAAAGAAGTTAAAAGGCTCTATTATTAACGACCAAAATTTAAAGACTCGTCATTGTATTCACCAAACAATACAACCAGTATCTTCAGCTCAAACACACTTTATACAAGTATTAAACCAGAATTATCTCAGCACTGACTTATTTTATGACTGCACACGTACCAGCCTCAGTTATGGGATCAGCAGCGCTGACAGCCCACAAACAACAATAACACCGTCTTACATTGATAAGTGACGGTCCTTTGTCATGTCCGTGTGTCTTGAGTTATCATCACTTGTTGCTTTATTTATTATTTATTTGTGTCGTATAATAGCTAGCTTCTGTTCGCGACGTGTTCATGAATCCTTACTAGGGTATTCTAAAAGAAAGTTCCTCGAACGCCACGTCTGTTTGTCTTTAAACTTTAATTTTTCAGCTATATATTTATTACTAGCTGTCCCCCGCGGTTTCACCCGCATCTTCGTTTACTACTTCGCTCCTGTAGGTCGTACCGGACTATCCAACACAAAAAGAATTTTCCAACAAACAAACAAACTCTTCCGCTTTATAATATTAGTAAGTGTAATATAGAGTGATTCAAGAGCAAGGTGTTTGTGTATGATACTATGATACATGTATATTATAATTATAATAGAGAATAAACTGACATAAATTACAAAGATTTGTAAAAGCCGCGCGAAGCTGAAGCGGGAAGCAAATTTTTAGTATATAGGGTGTGATTAAGTTTCCCTTGCGCATATTTTATTACTTTGTAAAATCTGATTTTTTTATGTCATCAATTTTTTCATAAAAAATCAGCATTACTTATAGATAAAACTATAGTTACCGTTCGGTTGGTAGGTTAAATTGTTTTTTTTTTAATATTTCAACTTACATCGGTCGGTATAAAAGAAAAAAACAGAAAATGTATCCTTTGGCAATAACGTAGCTTTCTTTAAAAACCATTTTTGTTCGGATTAGTACAAACAACCTCTAATAATATTAGTTAAAGTAGAATATTAATTTTCTACTCATTTTTCAAGGGGTAATGAAATTTTCCGTTGGAATTAAAATTCAGCTTGTGTATGAGGCTTCATTTGTTTTCCGTAAAATCATTTGAAGGTGAAAATTAAAATGAAATGTTGCTTTTCAAAATGTCGTGTTTAGTTTTTCTGCGGATTCAAAAATTACGGGCATATTCTTTGCCAAATCATTATTTACAGAATCTTAACTCAAAATGATATAGGTACGGCAAAGTGCGTACCTACATCCGTTAGTTCAATTAATTTAATTTAATGTGTCAAAAAGGTATACATTTTTCTACAAAGTTGATTTTAAGGTAGGATTTCAGTGTATCCTGATGCGGATGTGTTTTACAAAACGTGTTTTGAAAAAGTGGCACTGGTAAAATAATTTTCCACATCGATTTCGACAAAACTAAAACCAAGGAGGTAGATAAGTCTGAAACCTTTATAGATAGGTACCGGATCTATGAGGTTTCAAGGCCAGTCTACATTTTGTTTGGTTCATCTATCTCACGTGATATTATCACTTTATCACTAACGGTCTAAATACTATAAGCTTCCTCTCACATTGTCTTATCTATCCGTACACCACAATATCTGCCTACAGTATTGAAGTACAGTTAGCGAAGAAAAAGAAGAGTTTAGTTCCCCTGGGCGCCCGGATTTTATATAGGTACATATAGTCAGTTCTTTCACCGACCAAGCGACACCCGGCTGTCGCGCTGCTATTGTCTTTCTATTGTGATGTCACGTGTGTTCGAATGTTTAAACGGATATTCAGGAATAATAATTTCTCTACGACCTAAATAATTTATAATCATAACTATGCTTTGGGGGACGAGAGGAAACTAAAACTTGTCTAGAAAATAACATCTATTGTCGAGCCGTAAGGGGCGAGAATAAACTATAGTTAGGACTTGAGATGAGACACATATATTTATTGAGGGTTAACGGGTCAACAGTGCTCTAAACGAACAATTCATTGCAAACTTTTAAAATTCTGATTATTGAGCTCAAGGCGTATATTTAAGGGACGCGGTAACAGTTTGATATTAAAATAAAACATCTCAAAAATTTAGTTAGAGCAATATTCGCCGCCCGCCATGTAAGATCTCGTACCGTCACTTTGGAATTTACAACTAAGTATATCATTGGTTAATTGTAGTTAAAGTATAATAAGACTTATCAATTAATCAACAATACTGTTTGAAAATTTTGCTTGCATTGATAACCGACATTTGTTGCTAACCGTACAGCCAGCATTTCTTTAAAGAAACACCGGCTCCGTTTCTATTAAAATAAAAAAAACAATAATAAAGTGTACAGTTGTATTGTTTTACCTGTTTAAAAAAAATATTTTTCATTGCAAATCCTGAAAAAGATTTAGTTTTACGAGATATCTACGTATTGAAGATTTTTTTTATCTTTATTTATCGTATTGGCCCCCCACGAGTGAGGTCACCTCTGTTGATTTCGTTCCTATCAGTAAAGTAGGTACCAAGGTATGTACTATCATACTTCTTATCGTAGAAGTAGGTACCTATTGTGGAAAGTCTGGTTGGATTCACGTGTGCACAAAAATATCTTATTTATATGATTTGTAGTTGTCCCCCGAGGTTTTATCTTTGGTTACTAAGTACTTACTCGGTACTCCGTACTCGTAAATCGAGATAGTTCATAAGGAGGTGGAATTTTTTTATATACTAGTTTCTCCTGTCTATTTACATACAAACTTCTATCCCCGATTTTACCGTCAGGGGTATAGTTAAAAAAACTTTCTTAGTATAAGTCTACACTAATATTATGAAGAGGAAAACTTTGTATGTTGGTTTGTTTGATTGTAATGAATAGGCTCAAAAACTACTGGACATATTTTAAAAATTCATTCACCATTAGAAAGCTACATTAGCTAGCTTGTCCACGAGTAACATAGGCTATGTCCCACGGGAGCGAAGCAGTAACCAAAAACCTAATGTCGGGCCTGTTGGTCTAGTGGTTAGTGACCCTGACTGCTAAGCCGGAGGTCGTGGGTTCGATTCCCACCCAGGACAAACTTTATGTGATGAGCATGATAGTTTGTTCTGTGTCTGGGTGTAAATTATCTATAATATGTATGTATTTATAAAGTATATAAGTATGAATATCAGTTGTCTGGTTACCATAACACAAGCTCTGCTTGTGTGTAACCGTGTGTGAGTTGAGTTGTCCTAAGATATTTATTAATTTATTTTTTAATGTAACGTGGGTGAAAGCGCGAGGAACAGCTAGTAACTCATAAAATGACGACTTAGCATATTTTTTTCTTGAGTTATGTCGATAGTTTTAGTTGTGCGTTGATTACACTAAAACTTGGTCTCCTTAAATGAAAGAAGATACCATAAATTTTTTACTTTAGTACACGCTACTACGCACACTACCAATTCCAAATTATCTATATAAATGTGTTAAATATATAAGAAAACTGACGGACTGATGATATATCAACGTAGAGGCAAGAAACTTGGAACCACCCAAGTTTCTTGTTGTCTGTCTGTGAAGAAAATTTTGACCCCTAAGACTACCCACTGACCGTCAATTCCAATCGTAAAGGGGTGAAAAAGGGGATGCGAGTTACGCCGGCGAAAGCAAGAAAAAATCTCCTAACTTTTAATTGGAATATTTTAAATTGATATTTAAGAATCCTGATGTGGGCACGACAGAGGTAACACTTCTAGAAAAGAAGTAGCACGGCATTCCACTTTTTCTATATTAAAAGACACCACGAGACATTTAAACTCACAATTGCAAAAAACAAACACAAGAGAATTGCTGGTTATGGAAGTATTAAGTCACAGTTTCATAATTTTACTTTTCAATGGAAATAATTGTAACTATAAACAGGCTCCATTTGAATTTCCTCATAATTCAAAAAATTAACAGATTTTGTGTTATCTGCCAGATAATTTAATCAGAACTTATCAGAGGAATGTGATACAGGCGCTTAATTTTTTTTTAATGTTTTTGTCTGGTCTCTAATAACTGTAAGGTAAATGTGTTAGGCACGCCACTGCATAATAGCCAAACATGAGGATTTGGTAATGGGACTTCTTACAGTCTTGTATGTTTAAAACTAGGCTAGATACAAAAACAAACAAACAAACCCTACACGTTCCCTACCCAGTTCATCACCTGAGAGCCCGACCCCCTCAAAAAAGTCGACAAGTCCCGGAGAAAAGACTTTACTGACATGGATGGAGCAACGAATCGTAAAAAGAACAGCGAATTTGTGAGAAAAAACACAATTTCCACTTTTCTGCCGTTAAAGTCGTTACCAAACAGTTCTTTTTTCCAAGTGTAAAAATGCACCCTGCACTCCTAGCATTTAACCTAACATGGGAGCAAAACATCGATAGCTTATTAAAACTTTCTCAAACTTCACACAAATTCCCAAAATGTTTTAAAAGAACTCACCTACAACGCACTGCTTTCATAGTCACTTGTGTCACGGGAGCACGGTCAACTACAGCAGCCTGCAGACCGGCCATCTTTATATACCATCCCGGATTCCCGCGCAGCGAGCCACGCACACCCACGTGAACGGATTAAGGAAATCTCTTGTGCTTAATACAAAATATTTTAAAAAGAACATTTTCATATTTTTCAATTTCCTTCTGCTTTGCTTTAGTTGTGGAGCGTAAAGTTTCTTTGTGCTTGTGAAGTTTAGGATATAAGATAGCAAGGATAAATTAGATTTTTTAAATGGGAATTAGAAATGTTATATTTCTAGTCACTATATCGTTGGATTTTAGGTTGTTTCCCTCTTACCAACCCAATGGTTAAAATGTGTTTTTTTTTATTCCGTCATTACAAAAAAATGTAAACATTTTTACAGGAATTTGTGGCTTCGAATCCTACACTGAAATCAACTTGTGGCTACGGCCTTACGAAGAGATATTGCCAAGTGTCTCTCAGTACAATATCGCAGGTCCGAGGTCTTTACAGACATCTAAGTACTTCTGGTCTTTCGCATGATATACGAAACTCACATAGATTTTAGGATAAGTCCATCAAAACATTTAAATTTATTAAACTTTTGTTTTTGATCGTTGCTTCACACTAGGTTTTTTATGTATCGTGTTGTTTATGTATCTGTATTTACGAACATACCTATATTTAATAAATTATTGACTTTCATACACAAACAACCAAACTTCAAACAAAACCAAGGCCATACAAATGTTGGCCCTGTGCAGGAATCGAACCCTCGACCATCACTCGAACAACATCGCTGTCCTGACACCTGTTTTTCTTTTTAACAGTCTTCATAAAGAAGGAGTTCTCAATTCGATTGTTTTTATGTATATATGTCGCAGTCATCTGGTTAAATCAGCTATTCTATTGTATGACTAGCGCGTTCATTGAATGACGACATTTAATTGAATGACTAAACGACAACTCGTCAAGTTGTTTAATGTAACGTTCAACGACTTGACTAAACGTCATTTAGCATTGTCGTTAAATGGGATATAGTCGACGTTGTAATGTTTGTTTAGGGTGACCATTAGTTCGCAACTTAAAAACTTAACTTCCTTTACATATGAGGACATGACATGACGCACTTTATTATGATTATAATTAAAAAAAAAACTTTAAAAGTAGCTGGCGGCGGCGTATTTATTAGTAAATCCATGCTGTCACACTATTTTATCAAGAATAAATCACTTTGAAGTAAATTTAATCAAAATAATATCAAGTCAGTGCTATCTGCGCGAGCTATTTTACGCCATATTTGTTTTGGTGACTACTAACGCCGCAGTGGAAAAAAAATGAACTAAATTACAATCACCTGACTGATTTTACGTCCGCTCCGTTCAAAGGGCTATGCTACAATCAGCCATCTAGTTGGACGTTGAGCGACGCTTGTTCAATCAGCTTTCGGCCTAGTCATTCAATTAAATGTTGCCATTCAATAAAGGCGCTAGTCATACAATCAAATAGCTGATTCAACCAGATGACTGCGACATATACACCGATTACGCTGAGATTTTTATACGTTTTACGGGATTCTTATAAAGCTTGATAAAAAATTGTTGCAGTGGGAATCGAACCCACGACTTCCGGTTCCTCACATTAACTACTAGACCAACAGGCCCGCCAAATCTGATTAATTTCGTTGCGGTGTCCAAGACAGTTGAATCGTTTCTCCGGGACTCGTCGAGCTTCATTGCTTTCTGGCAGACTCCACTGTTGAATCTGGCTTTCAGGAGTTGCAGTGGTTGGGAATAGTGTGGTGGGATTGCCCAAAAAAAAAGGCCCGCGCCAAATCTCCTAAAATTTGCCTTTTTGCTTTAACCGTTGCCATAGTGAACCTACTTCGCAATGACAGATATTACTGACATCAATTATGTAATAATAGTGTCTTCATTTAACCTAAATCGTAACTCGTTTGGATTAATAGCATTTTGATCACAGCTTCTACTAGTTCATTACGTAAAATGTTGTTGCACAGCCACAAATGTGGATGGATGGTAGTACAAACTTACTGTAATTTAGCCTTTTAACGACCAACCAACAGCCGGCTGTCGGGCTTCTATTGTCTTTCTATTATGTCTCTAATCACGTTCACCTTACCTCTCAGCCATTACGCAATAAAGAAAATGGAGGCGAAAATTTCACTACTACCCAAAAAAAAAAACATACGAGCATACCTACATTATAATTTTTTTTTTAATTGTAGTAAATTTATCCAAGTACTTAAATAACTAAACTTGTTCATACAAAAGTAGTCTGTAATTGATAAAAATAAGGACTACAATGAAATGGGATACCCAGACAGCCAGCTGTCGGTTGGGTGTCAAGGGGAGTGGTTTTATGCATTCAATACAATTTCTCTCTCTTCTGCGTGTGTATCTTTTATATCGGATGTCGGATGTATGATTGTATGAAAGGTACAAATATACATAGAATATAGGTCATACAGAAAAGGCAGTAGCTTTGATCACCACTTGCATGAGTCTAAAATCTTCGATTCGCATGTATTTTTCAAGTCTTAAACTAAGTTTTATTTATTTATAGATACTTGCCGGATTTCAAACCCTGTGTGAGGCTGACCTCATGCATGAGAGGCCGGCGCCGCGCCGCAACCACTGAGCTAACACGACATCATGAGGTAGAATTCATAAAGATATTACAGAATATTTTTTTGTTCGCTAAAATTCACTACTTCTACCTTAAATCCCATGTATTTATTATATAATTAAATATTGTATAATTAACTAAAGGCAAACAATCTTGACTAATCTTTTTAACTAAAAACCGGCCAAGTGCGAGTCGGGCTCGCGCAACAAAACCCCCGTTGATTTGTTATTTTTTTTATGAAATAACTATAAATTTACGGTTTCTGAGTTTTTCCTTACTTGCGCTACATGACATTGCTTCTTGCCAAATTTGATGATTCTTGGTCAATGGGAAGTATACCCTATAGGTTTTGATTCCCTTGCAAATGTCTAAATATGCAATATAAACCACCGTACTTATCTTGTTATTGCGTTGATTTAGAAACTTGATTTTTTCACTGCTTTGAGAGATAGGAGACCTGAGTATGTTATATTAATTCAACTCAGCTTGATATCTCGACGCGTTTCTGAGAAAAAGGGCCTTAACAGACGGACGGAAGTGATCCTATACGGGTTCCGTTTTTACCCTTTGAGGCACGGAACCCTAAAAATTTAATGTAAAAATGTTAACAATTAGTTAATTACCTAACTAAACCAATGTTAGGTAATTAAATAAATTTAAGTAAGCTTGATATGTTCTTTCTTTATTCGTTTTTTTTTTACATTAAGCTACTTAAACCAATAGAATACAGATGATTTCAGCTTCTTATTCTAAAAACCTCTGCACTCTGAAATAATCATGAATGGTACCTCCTCACTGAGGTCCCTCTAACCTGCTTCGCAGTAGTTAGCGCGAACATTCGAAACGCATTAAACAAATGAAAATGTAACACCCAAATGGCAAATAAATACTTATATTATTTTTCTTGAATATGTCGCTAAGGATTCTTTCAGTGCCTTAAAACAATTTTTCGTGTAAGTATGTAGGTATAGGTAACAAAATAAAATCAAAGCGTTTTTTTCACTTAGACCTTTTACAGGCACATATGACGTATGAATTTATTGTCTGAATTCTAAAAATCGGTCGGTTTAGTCAGAATTTGTGAAAAACTAGTTGCTTGTTCGAAATCGTAGCAAAAAAACTATAGACGCTTTTTTCAAGCAAGTTTTTCAAAATCTTGCTTTTGTTACAATTCGTGTTGCTTCTAGAGCAAGTTAATATAAAATATTAAGGTAGTCCAACAAAGTCACGTAAATGTTAGTCCACCGAAATAAAAGTTTATATAATTATAAGTACAAATGAAACAATTTTAACAGAGCTTCCAGAGAATTAAAGGAATTATAATAATAAATAATCAGAATGAAAGCTTTCAACATAAGCTATCAACACTCTCCACCTATAAAAAAAGATAATTACTCGTTATGGAAAATAACAAAACAGTTCAAAAGACCACACAACCACATTCCGCCTATAAAAAAACACCCTAACGAGCCCTGGGCTAGAAGTGGAAAAGATAAAGCAGAGTTATTCGCCAAGCACTTATGCGAAGTGTTTACTCCAAATGAGTCAACTATGATAGAGTTTGAGGAAGAAATCGACAGAATGTTTTCCAATGATCAGCAAAAATTATTCTACGCAATCTTTAGAGTACACCACTACCCAAACTTATGGAAGATTTCACAAATATGTATGATTGCAAAGCTGGGAAAACCACCCACTGAACCTAGTTCATATAGGCCAATTAGCTTGCTTCCTATTCTATCAAAGGTCTTTGAGAAGAGCTTTCTGTCCAGACTTAAACCAGTATTAGAAGAGAACAAGACTATCCCAGATCACCAGTTCGGGTTTAGGGAGAAACCATAGAAACACTCAACAGTAGAACAAGTGCATAGTAGTTCAGACAATCAGGCAAGCCCTTGAAAAGAAAGAATATTGCTGTGCCGTATTCATAGACATACAACAAGCATTCGACAGAGTCTGGCATAAAGGCCTGCAATATTAAATAAAAACTCTAACACCAAACTCTTTCAACATGGTACTAAAATCCTACTTAGAACAAAGGAGATTTCAAGTGAATTATGAAGAAGACTTCTCAAAACTATATCGCATGAAAGCCTCAGTACCACAAGGATCAGTGATGGGTCCAGTATTGTACTCCATATATACGGCGGACTTGCCTGTGACACCCAATGTTGTAACAGCAACTTATGCAGATGACACTGCCTGGCTTGTAAACGATATGGACCCTAACCAGGCTTCTGCCAAATTGCAAACACAGCTGAATAAAATATACATGGCTTGAAAAATGAAGAATCAAGCCCAGTGTTATCAAGTCCACACAAGTAACGTTTACTCTCTGGAAGGGAAACTGCGCACCTGCGTTTGCATGGAAGGCAAAAAACATTACCAACGAACAACACAGTGAAATACCTGGGCTTGCACCTTGACAGAAGACTAACTTGGGCAAACTATATCAAAGCTAAGAGAACAGAAGCAAACCTTCAATTTAAAAGTCTTTCCTAGCTTCTAGGACGCCAATCACGCCTGTCGCTTAACAACAAATTGCTTGTTTACAAAAGAATAATTAAACCAATCTGGCCCTATGGAATAGAGTTGTGGGGATCGGCTAGCAACTCTAACCTGGAGATACTACCAAAGATTTCAAAATATCGCACTAAAAACCATTTCCAGTGCACACTGGTTTGTGAGAAACTCGGAAATACATGAATACCTTGAGATGCCGACCGTTAGGGAAGAAGTCACAAACTACAGCAAAAAGTACAAGCAAAGGCTAAATGAACACAGCAACATATTAGCTAAAGACTTGCTTAAGGACCAGGAGAATGTAAAACGCCTGAAAAGGTGGCACATACTTGCCTTAGATAAAAGAGCAGATTCTTGATAATGGATGGTGGGTGTTATTCAATGGAATAACACCTAAAATTACTCCACCCTAGAACACATCTGATTATGGCTGAAAAAGCCGATAAAGAGGAAAAGAAAAAAAATTACAAATGACAAAATAGAACAAATTAAAATCATATATTTATAGTTACAAAGGAGGTAGATATATGATACTTATGATAGAAGAAAAGAAAAAATGTGTGGCGGCTGCACCGCGACAAGGTAAGGCTCAAGAAGGGAGTGTTATAATTTCAGGGTTAATAATTAATTTATTAAATGTATGTAAGCTTCTTTTCTTCACCATACCGTCTTAACGCTGAATTTAGAAGTATGTATTGTTAGATTCCTTTAAACAAACTAAGTAACATTGACTATGGTGCCGATTCTCTTGTGCACAAACTAACGTAAATTTAAGTTAAATGCATCTTTCTCTTTCCGTTTGATTAAGAAAAGGACAGAAGACAAAATATTAGTTAATTCTTGTCAAATTTAGACACTCCATAGATAAATTAGACGCAATTTAAAAACATGGCGTCTAAATATACCTACGTCAATTGTCATCAGGCGCTGTCTAATTTGACAGGATTAAACTAAAATGTATCACAATGTATCTGTCCTTTTCTTTATGAAATGGAAAGAGTGAAAAAGATGCACTTAACTTAAATTTACGTTAGTTTATGCACAAGAGAATCGGCACCTATAATTACCTAATTCATATTTTGCCATACCAGTCAGCAAAACAATCGGCAATGCTAGTATGGCGGCTACATATCGCCACCCACACGTGTCTTAAACCGCGTAAATACGATATTTTCCACATAAAACAGTACACATACATATATTTAAGATCATTGTGGAATATGCGTACACATTCATATTATTTTCTTTGATCCATTGTTAGTTCTCGTAAGGAGGGACAATGCCCGTGCGAGCCACCAGGTGGCGCTTTACAAAATGTCCGCCATTGTTGCCAGTTATTTATGAATTTCAATACATTCCTTTGGTATTGGAAACTATTCAAGACTACAAACAACTTATAGGAATATATCGGTTTTCTTAGTATTGGTCCTGTGATGTAAAATAGCGGATCTAATATTGTTTGTTTATAAAAGATTTTCTTTTGTGTGGGAACTTTTTAGTCGTTCTTCTATTTTTGTTGAATAGCAACAAGACAATGTTATGTATTTGTCCTTATTATGTTAATACATTATAGCCTACTACTGTCACCGACATATAAAGTGATTGATGAAGCACATAACACTATTGTAATGAAAAATAAGGAATATTACCGGGTCTATTCAGGAATTCATGTCCTTTCTACACATTCAGCACTGCATAAGACAAAGATTTTGTCTGCACCAGACACGACACGATCTTTGATTCTTCTCATGAAAACATTTTCATCTTATCTGTAGCTGACAGGCTGACACGACAAATTTCTTACCGTCGACACGCAGCCTTAAGGTCAAGAGCCTTAAGGTCAAAAGGGATCACAAAGTTGAACAGAAAGGGGTTCCGGTCCGGGGGGGTCACGTAGTCAAAGTCCATTCAAAAACACGTTCACATTTTTTTTAAATAAAATCCTTTTCCTTGGCCATGGACATAAGCCACCTTACCCCAGGATGTGTCTTCTTTATGCCCTTGCTTTGAAAACACGTAAAGCCATTACATTGATACCACATCTTCTCGGTCTTACTTAACTAACAGTTACGATCGGACTATGAGAGTCAGGGAAATGAGAATGCACCTATGTTTGGGCACTCACTTGTGCATTTTTTTTCTTTAGCTTGTAACGTCCCACTGGTTGGCAAAGACCTCCTTCAACTCCTTTCAGACTCCCTAAAGCCCTCGTGGTACGTTTCAAGGTCATCTCAACACTTTTTTTCTTAATGTGTCAAATAAATATTTCCAGTTTCTTTGTTGAGTTTGGCCGCAGCAGCTCAAATTCGGTTAGGAGGACTAAAATAATTAAAAATTGAAATAGTTGTAAAGACATATCTTGAATTTACATAACTCGTTCGTTGTCTAATGCCTTTTAGCACATAAAGAAATTAAGAATCCGGTTACTGGGTTGTGAGGGTCTGATAGGCAGTCACTTCACGTAAAACAATGGTATCCAGCTGAATCCGGTTAGGCTGGAAGCCGACCCCAGCATAGTTAGGAAAAAGATAGGGAGATGATGGAGGTATGAATTGGACATGTTATTTTCACTATATAGGTAATCCATACTAATATTATAAATGGGAAAGTGTGTCTGTCTGTCTGTCTGTTTGTTGTTGTGTTAATTTAATTAGTAGCTTGTCCAAATGTAATTATTGTATGCCCTACGGGCGGGACATAGCTGATCGAAAGTTTCAAATATTTAAGAACTGTACTATACATACCTATGATCCACAATAAACTTTGATTGATTGATTGATTGATTGATTGTCTTTCTTTCACGGCAAAACGGAGCTATGAATTGACGTGATTTTTTGAGTGGAGATAGTTGAAGGGATGGAGAGTAGCATAGGCTACTTTTTGTCTCTTTCTAACGCGAGCGAAGCCACAGGCAAAAGCTAGTATTGTTATAATTAAAAATGTGCGCACTTTATTATTTTTCATCGAATATGTGCGCATTTTTTTTAACCGTAAACAAGTGTACTAAGTTATTTTCTCGAAAATTCATCAACGAAACAAAATGGCGAAATAGATAAACCAACGAAATGTTATCGGGTTTTTCCGTTATGAATGTCATAGTCACCGTAAACCTAACTTTGTATCAGTTTGGTGGAGAGTAACAGGCCTATATTAGGCAATACATACAATTCCTTCTAGAATTCGTTGGATTGAATATAAACTATAATAAACTATTTCAGGCAGACCTATATTTTCTGCCAAGTTTTATATCCTTGATAAAAGTGAAAGTTTGTGTGGATGGACGAATGGATATGAATGGACTACGCAATCACGTGAAAATAACATTAATCGAAGACAATACGAAGACCTAATTTAAAGCAAGGGACAGCTACTTGGCCTAATCTTTATAGTATTTTCCAGCTTCACCTCTACCGACCCGCCAACAGACATAAACTTTGTCTTAAATATTAATATAATAATACCAGCCTATAACTGTCCCACTGCTGGGCAAAGGCCTCTTCTCATACAGAGAAGGCACGAGCATTGATCACCACGCTTGCTCAATGCGGGTTGGCGATTTCGGACTCATATTAATTGCAAGTCCAGGTTTCCTCACGATGTTTTCTTTCACCGATGTCTGTGATGTCTAAGATAAACTTTAGAAAGTATATATGAATTGAAAAAGTCACATTGGTACTTGCCCGGATTCGAACCCGCAATAATGCGTCTTATATTATTAATTTTATAACAAAGGTCATCTCACAAGAATGTTTGCTAAGACGTGTGTCACACAAATAAAACCTTCGACAGAATGTCACCACTTCTGTCCTTGACCTTACTGTACTCTTCTTGCGTTTGGCATCGGCAATCACAAGACGTCCGTTGTATCACTGATAGCGGTGCCAGCCAAGTAATTGTAACATCTCGCTGTTGTTTACAGCAGTATACTAGTGCGTCGACCGCACACAACACGTCTTGCGCATTTTTTTTAATTTAAAATCGTTAATAACGTGAAACTGCATCGAGTAGAAATCCGGTTTCCGTGCTCCGCTAACTGTCTGAGGTAAGTGAAAAAAACATGGTTAAATGTTTTTTTTTGTTTTCTTGTTTGTCTTTTAGTGTCGATGGTTGACGTTTAAAAATGGAACACTTTCTTGGAGTTTAAATATAGAATGTGCATAGAATGTGACGTAAGGTTATCGTTTTTGTAGTGATAGAAATGTGCTAGAAATAATAACAATCTTGTATCTCATGTTTTCATAATAAACATCGCTATCACTTTTACAAGGCGGATATTTATCTAGAACTGATTTCTATTGTTTATTATGTTTAATAGTCATTAAGTTGATGGCGCCTCAATATTTTCCGCTCATCTCGATCAAAAAAGTGTTTATTGACAATTGTTTTTTAAACAATGCCTGTATCACTTGGCCTTTTGCTCAACTGTCAAACTCGCTGTCAAATTATAGACTACCCAATAATAATAGTTGGCGGTTGCTTTTATAGGGCGATGTGATCATTGCCTATTATTATTACTTTTAAATGGCTATACCGTTCGCTATAATAAATGTAATTATAATAAGTGGTTGCAATCTTGCAATGTTTTGTTTATACGAAGTGAATGTTTATTTGATTGTTTTCTATCTAAATATTTCGAGAACAAGCCGTTTGGCTTGTTCTCGAAATATTTTATACTATTCTGCAAATAGAACTTTGGCTCTGATTTAGAAAAATTCTACGCCGTCAAATTGTGCGCGTTTTTTATTTACAAAATTTTTTTGAAGAAATTTCTGGTATATATACAATATGGGTATACCGTATAGGCCTTAAGCATCCAACAAAACAGGTTAATTCGTTACCATCAATCAAAGAAGCATCACTTTCTTAACCTATAAATAATACAAAATATCTACACGGCAAGCGTAACCGTTACAAACTACATATACCTTGCAACACCTAGAACTGTTATTCTAAAGAGAACTTTGTGAGTCGTTAGTTTAAATTCTCATTTGCTTTGACATCAAAACAGTTGCATCACCCCTTCTATAAAATCACGGGAAGTAACTGTGATTTGTTCTTTCTGTCTGTGTATCTTCAACTACCCATAACTAATAGTATTTTCTAGACCATGTTGAGTATTTTTTAAACAACGTACCGACAACCGCCGAACAGAACTCGGACTTTTTCGAGTTTTCGCATAAACAGGGCGTCCCACGGCCATGCCGCATGGAAGGAAAGTACCTTATATAATGTAGATAGAACATTTTACTGAAAGAAAACATTATTTGAATTTTAAAAACAATTTAAACTGCATTCATAGATATTTAAATTATTAAATGGTTGGGCCTGGAATCGAACTTGTTCCACGAGAAAAAATAATCATATTATATTTATTTTTATTTAGGTTTAATCATATCTATCGGAAGGTTACATCATATTATGGATAATTTTTTGCTCAATAACATAGTGTCACAAATAAAAGGAAGACAGTGAATTTTACACACACCCTGTATAGCAAAATATATAAGTACCTATCTCTTGTTATTTTATTGTAGTTATTGTAGTTTAGACTTAAGGAGGTGCTGCATTGTAGACTGTGTGGTAGGTAATTTAAAAAAAAAAACTTTTTTTGCATAAACAGCATTGTCTTCATTCCTTTAGACCTATTCATTATGAACTATTGAAGGTTATTATAGGTACTCTTAGTCTCAAATAAATAACAGTAAAGTTCCGGCAAAAAAGTAGGTTATAATTATAGAAAAAACTGTGTTATGACTTGCAACATATCTAAGTCGTTTCCATTTGGGTCATAGATATCAAATAAACAAAATATTTTAATAGTTTTTGCGTAGCAAACTACAAAGCATGTGTCTTTATCTAAAATCAATTAATGAGATGTCCCAACTAGCAAAAAGTGGTTATAAAACCATCCTAGAACCAGGACTATATCAAACTTATATCCGCATATAAGTTGCGAAAAGGGCCCACTTTATAAGTCTACTTTTACTTTTGATGTATTTATATTAGACCGCTGAAATGCCTTTGACGCCTATATGCTATATGACTCCTATAATAGAATTATGTCAATACAATTACTCTTGTAAATCTCGATATAAGTAAGTTTTAGTAAAAAATAAGAATAATACGCTCCTAGAAATGCTTCATTAAGTTCATATATTGTAAAAAGTCGTATGTGTATTGAGCATTGTTGTGCTCTATGAAAAAAATATTTTTATTTCGAGTGTCATACTTTATATGAGTCAGAATTTATTCATGTCAACCAATAAAGAAAAACAAAATCTTACTTTTGTCAAATTGTTACTCTTATAGCTCAATCGTAGGGGAACGTGAATTTTCTGTGAAATCTATCATGGTATAGATCAAAATTTTTAAGCGCCTCTTGAAATTTGCTTATTTAATTTTTATTATGAATTAATATTAAATGAAAATTAGGAACGCAGCTGCCATTTTATTGGTGAGCATTTCCGAGTGTGATATAGTGCTAATATAAGTATTTTTAGCATTTTTAGGTGTGACATCGTACCAATTTAAGTATATTGGTTCTCTCAAAACTGGAGAGGAGTCGCCATTGTACGTACAGTACCTGGCCAAATTATTAGGGACAGTTCTTAGATTTCTGTATTGTGGTTGGACTGCTTTTATCAAGAAAATTATTAGGTGTTGGTCCAAGCGGTATTTTTTTATTAAAAACCTTATTAATTGAGATAATAAAAACAACAAATGTGAAGGCGAAATTAAAACTACAAATTACTAAATATATCGCGTTACTTACTTAAGTAAGGAAATATTTTGTGTATTATTGAATATTTTGTGATGCCTTAGTATCAGGTCTTGTAACTACAGGCTATACTTGTAAATACACCTATAATAGGTGACACCTATATAATAGCTGGTAAATCTTTCTAAGACTGTGTAAAATGCAGCAATAACGTTTGTGTTTTTATGATTTTTGGTGGAGACGCAATGCAATTTGAAAAAAAAAAGACGGGTTGCACTCCGGGAGTGCCGGCAGAAGTGAAAACTTGATTATAGCTGTCTACTATCCATCCGTCCTACGCTTTTTCGATCAGGTCACGTGTCCTGACGCGAGTTTAAGATTTTATACCCATTACAGAAAAAGTGCTCAACGCCGCTAAAGAAATTTCACTTCAAAAACACAAAATATAGGATAATTTTGGGAATCCATGTTAAATCTGCAATGTCCGTTTAATCTCTTGACACCCACCGCCATGCCAGGTCGTCGTTCTTAGTAGGTCCGTACATCAGTCAATCACAGCCGGAGGTCGCTATTTCAAGAGGAAATCACAGTCCGTAGTTTAAGCGAAGTGGGTAGATAAAATCGGAAAGGAATAATAATAAAATGCAAACAACCAGATTACACAGAACCTGGTCAAATGTTGGCATCTGTCAATTCAATTGACGAAAAACAATAGACTAATATGTTGATCTTTTTTTCTAAACAAATGGCTTGTTCATTTGACACAGCGCTTTCAATCGCTTTAATGCCCATTTCACACGAGGGCAGAACAGTGGGCAGAACAGTACTGCTACTGTGTGAACGCACAAAACAGTACTGTTCTGTGCCAGCTTCTTAAAACGATGACTCGTAAATATTATATGTTTCCCACAACCAAACTATATGACGAATGTAAAGTTTTAACCGTGAGGCAACTCTTTATCCTCCTACCTTTCTACAGAAAACCTTCTCATACTGTTACTTACCAATTTTTACACCTAATATACACACACTGACAATCACAAACATGCACACAACACACATCGACACACATGCACGCACTCATGACTCGAGAGTTTATATGAATATAATAATTCAAATCGACACTGTTCTCACTTGTTAAATCTTATTATATAATCAATTTAGTTTAAACCAATGGCTGAACCCTGTCTCTTAAGATACAGGCTAGACCTAGTTTAAGGGATAGAGTCCAATAATGTAGTTCTACATAATTATACAATATAATTCTAAACTGTTTAGTGTAAGCCTTTATGTATATGTGCACTGTTCCATGTTTTTATGAAATAAATACTTATTATTATTATAACTGTTCTGCCTCACTGTTCTGCCCTCGTGTGAAATGGGCATTATATATTCGTATTAAAACCTTATTCATAGATCAAGCGCTGAGAATATTGAGTTTTTCAATTTCGGTATACATACTTATTTTAATACTTGGCTGCATGAGCTACGATACCTTAGTCTACTACTAACTTCAAATTAAATCAAAATATCTGACACCGGAGATTGAAACGAAATTGAGTTACTTTTTATAATGTTTCTGAAATTAACACCTGTCCATTGTATTGTAATAGTCGTAAAGTACTTAATAAAAAAAAAAACTACTATGACTATGACTATGACTACGACTACGACTACGACTACGACTACGACTACGACTACGACTACGACCACGACCACGAACACGACCACGACTACGACTACGACTACGACTACGACTACGACTACGACTACGACTACGGCTACGACTACGACTACGACTACGACTACGACTACGTAGACACGATAAAAATCTCACACACACTGATACAAGGTACAATTTTCCCGAAAATTGTACCTTGTATCAGTGTGTGTGAGATTTTTATCGCGCGTTCAATTGTTATCCGTCCTACGCTTTTTCGATCAGGGTCACGTGTCCTGACGCGAGTTTAAGATTTTATACCCATTACAGAAAAAGTGCTCAACGCCGCTAAAGAAGTTTTCACTTCAAAAAAGTATGCAATCAGAAATATTGCTCGCGGTTCTATTAGTTTAAATAGAAAAAATCTTGTAAAATGAACACAATCCTTATTTTGCCAACAATGAAACAAATATAATTTTTAAAGGAATTCAACAAAATTGTTATATATTAGAACATGGCTCTTTTGAATATGGCTCTATCTCATGACTTTTTTGAATATGGCTCTATCTCATGGTGGTATCACATTACAAAAATAATAATAACCATATCAGTGTAGTGCTACCAAATCTTAAAACCTACATATTATATGAAACAATTATTTAGTTTTCTTGATTAAGGTGTTTGAACAAAAAAAATCTATGACCACTGTCCCTAATAATTTGGCCACCCATGGTAATTAAAATCGCTTGATGTCAAATCCTACAATAGAATTTGCAAAACTGTATAAAGCGTGTTTACGCCTACGTACTAGCCGTTACAGGCAAAAATGGCTTCTTAAGAGTTTTAACAAGGATTGTTGAAGATTACTCGGACTATAACACTACTGGGAAATGCCTCAATAAATATGTCTAGGTTTAAATCCGCATACGATAAATAGGTATCCTAGAAAACATTAATTTATATTACCAAGTGTTGGCCATTTATTAAAACTTACTTTTAAGCAACTTTTAAGCTTATATAAACCCGAACCATAAATAATTTACAGTAATTAAATTTTAATTTACTTATATTGGTCATAAAAATATAGCTTATATGAGGTTATAAGTAAAAATAACAAGAGTAATTGCTCCTCAGTGCAAATATTCTTGGTACATGCTCCTACAGGAGTATTAAGATTTAAATGGTCCGCAGATGTCATCTTATATGCGCATATAAGTCCAAGCAACTGGACAAATTACTCTTGAGTGCAATTACTCTTGTTTCATGCTTTTATAGGAGTGTTGATCCTGTATTTGCCAAGAAATATGATCCGATATACCGATATAAGTACAAATTATAGGATTAATAATACTTGAGTAAAAACAGCATGTATGTATCCTGTTAAAAGCGCAGTAGCAACTACCAAAACCATAATTGGCGCTTTATAATTCCAAACAGCATTATACAATCGCTTTCCAGGATTATTTTGCTTGTTGGGGTGTCTCCTTTAAATACACTTGTGTTGCCAATACATTTGTTTTATGTCCAAGGATTCCTTTCACAATTTTGTTTCACCATAGACATACCTACCTCTATGATCAATAAATAAAACAATAGTCATATGTAGGATGTTTAACTCTCCTGATCTTTTCCAAATTTCGATTCCTTTTCTTCATTTATCCCAGTTTCCCTACCTTTATATTTTACTTATGCTACCAAATTATATTTTACTTTGACACTGGCAATGTTAAAAACGGTGCTAAAAGAAGAAAAAAAAAAACACGATAGAGGCCGCTTATTGTTTGAATATAAACAGTAATAAAAAAGAACACTTTCTGCATTCTATCTCTTAATTTTTTTATATTAAGTACAAAAAAATACTTTTTGATTAACTATGTCTATTTTTAGAAACTAGAAATGGTACCCACGACATTTTCAATCATATTTTCGATGCTATAAAATATTTTTACATCTATAAACTGTCTCCGATTGCGGAAATCAGGTTTTTTAAAAATGGAATCGCGTGATGTACTCTTGAGGGCGGCGGTTGGCAACGTAAAGCTGTCAAACTGGTACCACAGATTAAACAGAACAGGTTACCCTAGCTGTTATCCTACTGGAAAACTTTTATGACATAATTAAATAATAACTGCAAACAGTGGCGTGATTTTAAGGTCACTCTAATACTTATACCATAGGTATTTATTGTTAGTCGGTAATTTACTTCCAAATAATTTAGTGTCGGTTTTCCTTCGGAGGAGCACGTCCAGGACGACGAAAGGAAAAGAGTTACCCATGTTAAAAAACTTTTAAGGCAAACGTATGAAAGCATACACTAAAAAAATATAAACTAATTCGTTTATTGTTTCCATATTTCAAAGAACAGGTACGAAACTTCATATTTTTCCTCAAAACTGATATTCTCGTAATGACACTCAAAAAAACATCCATATCATTGACATTAGTCAATAGGGCGAGCCTCCCAGAGACCCAATTACGTTCTAGAGCAGTTATCACAAACAGCATGATGTAATTTTAAGACGAGAAGCCACACATTGATAACGCTATCCGCTGTGACGCGTTGTTGACTATACTGCAGCTTTGTTATTGAGGGGCGTCGATTGTCACTTAAAAGACTTGGTACATTTGTCATAATGTTGCGTAAGATTTAAACCGAACACACGTGATTCGAGACACAATAGAAAGACACGCAGCCCGACAGCCGGCTGTCGCTTGGTCGTCGTAATGTTAAAAAAAACTTTTTGAAAATTTTCTATGGTCGTTATTTGAAAAAGGAATTAATTTCTAGGCCGTAGAGATGAGCATGCCAGGCAGTATTTAGTGTAATGAGAACTGTCTTTAATTAAATAAATAAATAAATATCCTGGGACAACTCACACCCCGGTCATCTGATCCCAAGCAGAGCTTGAGACAACTGATAAGTTACATACTTATATAATTTATAAATACATGCATACCATAGATAAATTACACTGACTAGACACTGAACAAACAATCATGCTCATCACAGGCCCGTCAATACGGTATTTGACACAATTAACCGATAAATCTAAGACATATTTTTTATAAAACCTATCTTTTTATTAGTCTTAAGCATCGGATTTGTTTTTAATTTACTGTAAAATTGGATTTTTAATTGCTTTAAAATCAATAAATAGTTAGTCAATAGGGTTGCTAGCTATAAGTGACGTCACAAGCTGGTATTGGCATACAAAGTCTAAGGCTAGCCGCACACACACAATAATATTGACAACAAAGTACGTATTGTCAATAATATTGTGTGTGTGCGGCCTGTATTGCGGTATTGGTTATATAGAATCTAGATTATTGACAATCTTGTATTGACAATATTATTGTGTTTGTGCGGCTAGCCTATTAGAGAATTGCGTTTTGACAGCTCATAAAAAGTACGTCAATTGATGATGGTGTCAAATACCGGATTAATTAAGACCTTTCGACGAAGACAGAAGATTATAATTTGTGTTCTCATAAAAAATCGAGAAACTGCCTAAGTTACTTTTATTTTCTATTAATTTCTAGAAGGTATTTCCTTTAGGTATTTTCTTTATTAACTAGCACACCTAGAAACAATAGTAAATCGCTACAATAGTGCAAGTGTTCTTTACAACACGATATGGTAATGTGTTACGTTGTTATGAACAGTTTACGCAAACATAGGGTAATTAACCGTTACCATGTAAAACATAAAACATCTTGTATTTTGTTATTATAACGCCGACGTCAATAACACGACGTAACGTCAGCTGTTTTGCAATAAATTAATTTAATAAAATAATAAATATATGTGGACAAGACAATCATATTATGATCTCCAAGATAAACTTTAGAAAGTCTGAATTGCAACAGTCACATTTGTACATGCCCGGATTCGAACCCACAGCCTCGATCGTGAGAAGCGGGCGCTTTAACCACTAGGCCATCACGACGTTAAATAAATAAATACATACGTAAATATAAATAAATTAGACCTAAACACACAACAAACAATCATCACACAAAGATTGGTTCTACTGAGAACTGAACCCACGACCTCTGGCTTAGCAGTCAGGGTCACAATCACTAGACCAACAGGCCAGTCATTCAAACTCTTCTACCATAGACAACGCCTCACCTTTATTATAAGTTTTAAAAACATTCAAAGTACATTATCTACCGATGCAAAATCCGTGTGTTGTTAGTCCCGGAGGTACCATATTATCACTAAAGTATACCGTAGAAGTACCAGCCTAGTGAAAGCTGAGTGCTTCTACAGTGAAATAGATCTCTTAGGACTTTGAAAGCTTATATAAATTTTCTAATATTAGAGAGGTAGCTAGAATAAAGTGAAAAATCTTCTAATACATAGCCATATTTATTTAAACTTCACGTATACGGCACAGGCGGACTTAATGCCTTAGGCAGCTTTATCACTGGCGTTTTGCGAGCGTTGGCGTTTCTTCAACGTCTGAAATCATTTACGGCTTAATATTAATACGTGTTTCGGCTGGTTATATGCAGGTCAGAATGAAAACCCGGTACAATAATTTAGTACAAAATAAAGTTTCAAAAATGATGCTCATTCTGACTACAAAATGAGCTACATTTATTAAAGTAAATATCGGCCGAAACATCCATCAAAAATGAAATTCCAATTTCGACCGCACCGGGCAGATCACTTACTAAGCCCGTCATACATTAAGACGCGACCTGAACGCGATGTTGAAGTCACAGTACCTATGTTATAATCTACATATGGTGTGTAATATGTGACGATATCAGACGTTGAATAAACGCCAACGCCCGTAAAGCGCTATTGGGAAAGCGGCCTTAGGCATTCTCTAACAGTCAATCCAGGGTGGAACCATATATTATAACACTATTTTGAAACTAGCTATAGGTACCCCGCACTTTTTTATCTTATATCTTTCAGTCTTTGATTGCTGCTGTTTTATTAAAATCCATTCAGTTGTGTTTGGCTAAAAGACTGTCTAACAAACATCAATACCTACATACAATCTTACATCATACGATTAACCTTTCAACGACTAAGCGACAGCCGGCTGTCGCACTGCTATTGTCTTTCTATTGCGTCTCAAATCACGTGTGTTCGTAGGTTTTAAGTAAGTTTTGTAGGATAACCAATACTAGGTGTATTTTTGGTCTTGCACAACCCGCTAGGAGATGATTCTACTCATAAAAACAAACAACTTTAATTATGGAACCAACTCTGAAATCGCGAAAAAAATATCAGCTGTTTCTAACAAAAGTTCAATGCCCTTCCGACCATAACGTATGAAACAGCTGATATTTTTTTCGAGATTTCAGAGTTGGTTCCATAATAAAAGTTGTTTGTTTGGGTTGTGCAAGACCAAAAATACACCTAGTATTATATTGGTGCCGATTCTCTTATGCACAAACTAACGTAAATTTAAGTTAAGTGCATCTTTCTCTTTCCATTTCTTAAAGAAAAGGACAGAAGATACATACATTTTAGTTTAATCCTGTCAAATTAGACAGCGCCTGATATAATATATATATTTAGACGCCATGTTTTTAAATTGCGTCTAAATTATCTATGGAGTGTCTAAATTTGACAGGACTTAACTAATATTTGATCTTCTGTCCTTTTCTTAATTAAAAGGACAGAAAAGATGCACTTAACTTAAATTTACGTTAGTTTGTGCACAAGAGAATCGGCACCCCCATTATGGGCAGTTTATAAATACTTTGACCAGGGATCAACAAATGAAACGTGATTTTATAAACGTGACGCCTAGTTTAAAAATAAATGGCAAATATTCCATGTGTATATGTACTGATAAGAAAATGCAAGAAAAACGAATTAAGTAATCAAGTATTTGCCATTATAATGTTATCTTACGGTTAAGTCCGGGTGAAAAGGTTCACTACTAATTTGAAGGCTATTATTAGAATTGATAATTAATTATAAGATTATCTAGAACATTTCCATGCGTTTAATTTACTAGTTGTAGGATGTACCTAGGTTATTTATTTCGTCACTGCTTCGCTCTCGTGGGTTGTTGCGTGTTGTTATTATAGTACAACTTTGAAAGGGTTTACCTTAACCTTTCAACAACCAACCGACAGCCGGCGATCGGGCTGCTATTGTCTTTCTTTTGTGTTTCAAATCACGTGTGTTCAAAGGATTAATCGTTGCAGACACAGAAATAAACTTTTTCCGCCTTATTACAAAACAAGGTTTTTCTCTAAACCAGGTTTAAGCCATTGAGCTAGGTTTTGTATTCCGAATCTTGATTGTATCAGAATAAGATTCAAATTACAAAACCTGGCTCAATGGTTTAAACCTGGTTCAGAGAAAAACCTTGTTTTGTAATAAGGTGGAGAAGGTCTTCCATATTTTCTTTTATTATTTACTAGCTGTCCCCCGCGGTTTCATCCGCGTTATATCAGATTTTTGGTTACTAAAAAAAGAAGATAAAAAGTATTCTATGTCCGTCCCCTGGTCCTAAGCTACCTCCCCACCAATTTCCAGCCAAATCGGTTCTGCCGTTTTTGAGTTAAAAAATGTATAACTAACACGACTTTCTGATACATAATACTTAGTAGCTTTTTCCAGCGACTTAGTCCGCGTGGACTAATAGTTTCCGTTCCCGGGGGATTTCCGGGATGAAAATATCCTATGCCCTTTCTCGGGTCCCAGACTATATCTGTACCAAGTTTCATTCAAATCGGTTTAGTGGTTTAGGCGTGAAGAAGAGACTGACAGACAGACAGACAGAGTTACTTTCGCATTTATCATATTAGTACGGATTGTGACACCGATTCACAGTTTAAAAAAAATACAGTTTACAGAAAATAGGTAGCCATTTTACACAAAAACTTTTTTTCATGGCCATCGTTCCTGTTTCTAATACTGATCAAAATGTTAAACCAACCTAGGCTGAAGTACTAAAAAAACTCAGAAATTGCAAATACTGACTCCATACATTTTGTATGAAAATTTTATATTTTTTTAAGGATTTGACGATCTTCTATTACAGCCTCGATTATTTAAAAAACAACTATAGCTGCCTTTTACACGTAAAGCTTAAAGTACGGCGGAATTCAACTCTAAATGCAACCTTATCTAAAAATAAGTCGGGTTTTCCTTCCTGACGCTATAACTCCAGAACGCACGAACCGATTTCCACGGTTTTGCATTCGTTGGAAAGGTCTCGGGCTCCGTGAGGTTTATAGCAAAGAAAATTCAGGAAAAATCCACGCGGACGAAGTCGCGGGCGACCGCTAGTTGTCAATAAACTTCTCATTTCATCTTCATAGATCAAGTAGTTTGCGAGATTTAATTTAGTCTACATAGGTACAGGTACTATACATATAACAAAGTCCCTTTTCGCAGTCTGTCTGTCGCCTCGCTCTGAAAATGAATGCTTAGACCCTTAAAACTACGCAATAGATTTGGATGTGGTGTTTTATATAGATAAAGTGATTCGAGATAAAGGATTATACGCCAATCTTAGAAAAACTCAGTTTTTCTCTATTATAATATATGCATATGGGGCGGATCGCTAGTTATTTATAAAGGGCAAGATTTAAGAAATGTCCATTGTAAAATAAATAAATTAAAAATAGCCTTTATTCGCTGATTAATCTAGTTTTTACATTTCTTACTTACCTTCTAACCTTATTACTAATTTCTTATTCCTAATATTCATTTTTATTATTTATATTTATTTAAGTTTTTAAGAAGCTTGTAACACCGGCTACTATTTTAACCTATTTAATCAGGTTATCCTCCTTGGACATAGGCCTCCTCCAGAAGTCTCCATTCGTCTCTGTCCATAGCCCAGGACGGCTATGGACAGAGACAAATGGAGACTTCCACCATCCCTGGGGTAGGCCGTGTTTCCACCCTCGGCCGACCTCTTGTTCTTTTCCCATTGCCCATTGCCTTGTACTAAACATAACATACCAATAATGAAACAATGCATGCATCACTTTTCTTAAATTTTCCATAACCGTTAACAAACCGATTATGATGCGTAAAATTGTAAAACCCCAAAATACACGTGTGTTTCCAATGATGTTATAAGTAAAAAAGTGTTTGGCTGCCCTAGTGAACCAGGGCCAAATATCTCATGATTTTTATCATCAAAACCTGTCATCACTTCAGTCGTCAAGGCCACGCCTATTTGTCACAGATAATATTCGCAATTGCGTACTTTTTAACTGTCAGTGTAAACAGCTGATTGTCTGACGTCATAGAATAATATTTTTTCACAAATGTAGGCGGAAGATTATTATAGAACGCAGTATTTTGATAAGATTACTCGCTTGTTAAAATTGTGTGAACGTCTAAAAATATCTGTAACTATGACAATTTTCAATTTCGTTTCATAAGTATTCTAAGACAATTTGTTAAGAAAATACATTATTATAATGTTATATTTACTAAACCGTACAGAAATAACTTTAAATATATTATTTTTAAAACATGGAACAATTGATTGTGGGTGCTGATTCGCTTGTTAACAAACTTAACTAAATTTAAGTTAAATGCATCTTTCTCTTTCCATTTCTTGAACAAAAGGACAGAAGATAGATTTCAGTTTAACCCTGTCAAATTACACAGCGCCTGAAGAAAATTGGCGTATTTTTAGGCGCCATGTTTTTATCGCGTCCATATTATCTATTGAGTCCCTAAATTTTACAGGAGTTAACTAATATTTTTCTGTCCTTTTCTTAATGAAATGGAAAGAGAAAGATGCACTTAACTTAAATTTATGTTAGTTTGTGAATAAGAAAATCGGCACCTGTATAACGTTTTATGCAGTTTTTAAAATGTTCATCGAATTCGGCTGTCTGGAAGCAAGCATGCAGGCAAAATATTAAGACATTCGAATTTAAGAAATTATCTTTATAAAATGAATGTATTTCCATTTTCCAGCAAATAAAGGTTTGATTTGATAACCGCTAAGGATTATTTTACGTTAGTACATAAGAATATTAATTTTATTTATTTACTAGCTGCTGCCCGCGACGTCGTCTGCGTGAAGGCTTCAGCTCCGCCCCCGTAGGTGATAGCGTGATAATATATATGTAGCTTATAATTATGTTGACCTCTTAGTAATATTCATGCAAAATTTTAAGTAAATCCATGCAGTCCTTTTAGAGATTAGCCCGGACATTCATACAGACAAACAAACAACAAAAGATATTTAACGTTCAAGCGATTTTTTTGTCACAATAGTCTCCCGCCTCTCTCAAAGTTAAACGGCTGGATCGAAAAAAAAATCGTGATGTGTCCTTGGATTGAACCTTAAAAGAAAGCTATAACGGATCAGATGAAATCGTTGTTAAATTGTTAATGCGATGTGTTTCGTTATGGAACCCTACTCTATGCGTGGCCTGACACGCACTCGACCAATTTATAGTATAGCACGGGATATAGATATATTTTGTTGTACTCTGGGTGGGTTCACAGTGAGGGCACTCTTGGAAATAAGTTATGTCAAAAATGATTAGCTGGTACGGTGTAATGGTAGTTGTAAGTTGTCTACATTATTGCATTAGGTGATAAACCTGTAAAAATAAATGTTTGATGGAAATAAATAAATATTATTTTTCTACATTCCGCGATATAAAAAAATTCAAAAAAAAACTACGTTACAAAACTTCTATGTAAACTACGTTTGTAGTTTTGCTCTCAGCAGCCAAAATATACAGAGAATCAGGACTCGTGACGCGGGAGCAAGCGACGTACAGCTGCCCGTATGAGAAGCAGCTCGTCCTGAGGTCGACACCCGCAGCCTTCAGCGTCTGCCCCTGCGACTTGTTGATAGTCATGGCGAAGCACACACTCACAGGGAACTGCACGCGCTTGAATTGGAAGGGGTAGTTGTCGCCTCAACCCGTCAGAATTTCCGCTTCAATTATATTCCTTTGCAGTGAGATGACTTTGAGTCGGGTCCCGTTACACAGCTTCGGAGCGGACAGGTTCCGAAGAAGCATGATCGGGACGCCGACCTTTAGCTTGATGGTGTCCACTTGCTCTAAGGGAGTTTAGGAATTCTACGGGATAATGTGTGGCGTCATCTTGATCGACTACAGTGTTTATGGACGTATATGTATACTACTTTGTTTCCCTCAATTTCCGAGAGAATGCTTTCGTCGATGGCTGCAACTTGATCATTTTTGGGTGTTAAAATGGCTCGCTGGCACACCCAAGAATTCTGTTGGTTTGGTATTAGACTGATGTCCCCATACACACAACAAATGAGTTCTTCTAAGGAGGCCACCACTCTACCGAGAGACTCTGGGAGCACCACCTGTTCACCTCTTTCCTCTGGTAGAGTGCCTTCGCCGAGACGTAGAAGGACATCTGAGAATTCTTGGGCACGTGGATTGCCACCGAGCTGAGCTCGCATATTAATGGTCAATCGCGGCCTATGAATTTGTGACCACAACGAAGCATTCACCTCGTCAGCCCTAGACCCCTGCGTCGCCACAGGGAGTGTTTGCCGGAAATCGCCACTGAATGGAACTGTAACAACACCCATCAAGTGTTCATTCCTGCGGTGGTCCTGCAGGGTTCTGTTCACGGCCTCCACTGCTTTCCTATTAGCCATCGTGCACTCATCCCATACGATCAGAGAGCAATCCCTGAGCACATGTCCCTTGTCACTGTTACGGGATACCCCACAAACAGGCATTTCGGCGCTTTCTAAATCTATGGGTATTTTGAACATGGCATGCGCATGTTTTGCCACCCGGAAGCAGCGTAGCAGCGATTCCTGACGATGCTACAGCAATGGCAATTTTGCCTTGCCTCCTGACTTATATATTATGTTAGGTATAGTGTACGTAGCTGGGCTCATGGAAGTCCACAACAGGTGTTCCAGATCTTCAATTCTTTTACGTCAACGGAGAGTGTTCTTCAAGCTGAACCACTCCTGCTAAGACGGCATACTTATATATGTTATAGTTTAGCTGGGCTCCTGGAGTTCCACCTCAGGTGTTCCAGATCCTTAAATTTATTCTCTCAACAGAAATTGCTTATCACGTGAAACAATTTTTGCTATGATGCCATTTTTGTATCTCTTATAGTTTAGCTGGTCTGTTGCGGAGGACCGCAACAGATCAGCAGACAGGTGCAGGAGCACCAGGGGTTCAAGTTTCCAGGATAAGTTATAGCCTATATGTCGCACAGACTTAATACCTATACAACAAAAAAAATCATTGAAATCCGTTAAGTACTTCCGAAGATAGCTGCTGCCCGCAACGTCGTCAGCGTGAAGGTTCCAGCTCCTCCCACGTAGGTAAAAGCGTCATAATATGTAGCCTATGTTTTGACCCGACCTCTTAGTAATATCCCTGCAAAATTTGAACTAAATCCATGCAGTACTTTTTGAGTTTATCCCGGACATACATACAGACAAACAGACAAACAGACAAACAGACAAACAGACAAACAGACAAAAAATCTAAAAACTATATTTTTGGCTTCGGTATCGATTGTAGATCACGCCCCAAGTATTCTTTTAAAAAAATATTCAATGTACAATTTTGACATTCCTACGATTTTATTATATGTATATGTTATAGGCAAACTCCGAAGCTCCGGCGCTCCTAGGTTGGACTGGTCAATCCTCAGGTCAGACTGAATGACTTTGTCAAAGCCCAAACAAATGTAAATTTTCGGCCTTTGACTAAACAATTTTGGTTAAACCTGGGAGAGACTAATTTGGTCAGGCAAACGTCAAAACACAATTTTATTAAATCGGGGTTTGACAAGTCAAACTCCGATATAGGTATGAAGTGTCTTATCTTCGTATATTTGGAAGCATTTCATTATTTAAGCAGCTTTCAAGTCTTAAGAACCGCTTAACTCTGTCAGTTCTGACACCTGATTGGTCAGCTTACGTGATTTTCACTTTTATATTTGAGATGCTTTGAGAGAATGCCGTGTGGCATTAGGCCCGCCTTTTGTACGATGTGCAATAAAGTATAAAATAAATAAATAAATGCTTTGGAATATACGGAGGTTAGTTTGTAAGATTAGGTATAAAAAAATAACATTTTTAAAGTTTTGATGTTTATTGTTTTAATAATTTCTTAAGTAATTAAAATGGAAAATTAATCATTTTTCTGACATAGTGAGGCATTAACTTTACGCTCAATGAACGAACATGAAATGACAAAACAATCGGTCGGAACACCGCGAGAGACATTATGAACCTGTTTAAACATGTTCAGATCAACGTTTGACCAAGTTTTGCAGTCGCTTCTAGGATTGACTAGGCCAAAACCGAAACAGAATAATTTACTTTCGACGTTTGACTGAAAAGTTAGGAGCTCCTGGGTTTGACTAAAAATACTTCAGGCAAAGGGCGAAATTGAAAAGTATTTCGGGGATTGCCTGATGGCTTTGGCCAAACCTAGGATAAACCAGTCCTTCCGCGAAGAGACTGTGTATCGGACTTTGACTATAACATATAGATAAAGTTAATTAAACGATGGCGCGTGTCATTTCGACTTAGTTAAGATTAATTGATAGACTTATGATATAATGAGCATTTGCCTACAAGACAGGAACGGTGGTAAATCACACATCATTTTGACCATAATATTCAAACATGTATGCTAACCAACTAGTTTCACATTTTCGCCTGCAAGCCAGTTATTTCCCTCCAAAACAAAGGGATACTCATGCCATAAGGGTTTAGTGGATCCCCGGCCGCTGCACTTCGGTGAAATCGCAAAGCCTATTAGTCTGATGCAGATTAATCTGTACATGAATGGACCTTTCCTTTCGTCCCCTCGTAATTTGATGGCTGTAGCACTTAGGAATAATGTAGCTTACTGTCCAGTCCACCCAACTGGTATAATAGTGTAAAACAAAGTCGCTTTCTGCTGTCTGTCTCTGACTTTTGTATATGTTTATCCTTAAAACTAAGCAACTGATTTTGATGCGGTTTTTTGAATAGATAGAGTGATTCCAGTAAAAGATTTATATGTATAATACGTACAGAAAACCCAAAATTTTCAAGGATTTGTAACATCCATGCTAAGCTCGGGCGGGTCGCTATAGCCATCCAGTCAACATAAATCTGAAATTAATATTGTTCTGACTATGTAATGGCTCAGTGTTTAAGGCGTCAGCGTCTTGCCTGAGGTTGCGGCTCTGAAACCGGACAAGTGACTTTTTACAAGATCCCTCCTCGCCTCATATTCTATGATGACCAAAGCCACTTTGGAAATGTTCGTCGTCATTCTCCCAAGAATCTACTCTATATTCTTTGCCTTTCACCATCATCATCTCCCTAGCCTTTTCAAAACTATGTTGGTCGGTTTCTCTCCTTACCGGATTCACCTGAAATACTAGTGTTTTACGTGAAGCGAGTGCATATCAGATAACCCAGTTACTCCATAACCCAGTTACTGGGTGACACGATAGCCATTGGTTAGACTGGTCAGACTTTCAAGCTTCTAACTACCCAAAACGGGTAGTTAGAAGGTCTGGCTGTCAAAGTTCTACGTATGACAACCAGGACCGGCTTTACGTGCTTTACGATACGGGATGCACGGGATGTCAGTGGTGTTCCAGATAAACATTAAAAAGTACCCCGTATTTGGACCCACAACCTCTTACGTGAGGCGCATCTCCACTGGGCCGAAGAATTGGAAGAATATGTAAGATGTCGTATCTTACATTTATTATACTTTGCCCTTCCAATGGGCGAGACGACAAAAAAAAGCAATTAGTCCGTCAGAAAGATTATCAAAAAATTTTGGACACGTATTTTTTCTTTTTTGTCGTAAACGAAGAATGATGAAGATACAGTGCGTTAAAGTTGCGCGTGACGTCACGATCAGATACATACTTTGCAGGACGGTGACGTCAAAAGCCCCCACTCCGGAACTTTGTTGCTCTTTGTCTTAGTATTTTTTTATTAATTTGATCAGGAAAAAAATACGTGGCCCGTATTTTTGGCCGATCTATCAGACGGACTACACAGAATGCCATTTTTTTAATGTTGTCGTCATCCCTATTCTTCTGAATTTGTTTTTTCATCCTTACACATTCAGGCCAATCTGAATTTGAGAAGAATCGGTTCCTGATTAAAGCACACAGGCACAAGCCTTATTAATAATCGAATAATCAAGTTATAAATAAACTTAACCTTTTGAATGGCGCTGCCCACTCGTGACATTTTTAACACATTTATGTTTCCGTGTTTGACTATACATTCTTTTAGTATTTAAATATCAGGTTTTTTTAAGTTTGTATAGTAATAAACCACACCCAAACTAGATGTTTATATTTCGGTCTGTTTGTGTTATGTTCTCTGAGGCGCTGTCCATAGCGAACACCTTGTAAAAGTCTAGATTTTCGTCGCAAAGTAAGCCGTATCTATACATACCACAAGCCAGAAAAAAAATACAGTGTATAGTCTAATATATGAAGAAAAGACTTACACAAAAACAATTTATAAATGTTGTCTAGTACTACAAAAAAAAAATGTTCAAAATGACCACGAAAAAAAGTATTCGTCCCGAAGTTCTCAATTTTTTCAGCGACAACCATCATATTTTTTATATCTATAACAAAGAAAATGTTATAAACTAAAGACATATCTAAAAATTTTAAAACACAGAACTGTATTTTTTTAAATATTCAATTAAAACTGCAAAATTACTTACATTTTTGCGGATTTGCCAAAATATTTTTGACCTTATTTCTATTAATTCGATGCACCACCGCGAATGCGCTACTTACCGCGCATTAATATTTATGTACGTCATGTAGGTACTAATGGTTGTGTTGACGGCGCTGAACCGATTTCAATAAAATTTGGTACAGATATAGTCTGGGACTCAGGAAAGGACATAGGATAGTTTTCATCCCTGAAATCCTTCGGGATTGGGAACTATTATTCTACGCGGACGAAGTCGTGGGCAAAAGCTAGTATTAAATAAGAAAACTGATCCTGATTGTTTAAAAAACATTACAAAATAACTACAAAACATGTGTGCATATTTCTATCAGGGCGCACGTCGGATTTTAATAATTACATCAAACGGAGGGTTACTTCACCCTTACCCAATGTCTGGTTTTTATCCGGTCTTTTTGTATCGTTACCGACATTTTCCGCTGTGCAAATTCTGGAAAGCTTAAAATGACAGTGACCAATAACGGCAGATTTTAATAATACATTTATAATTAACTGCCTAACTTAAAGTTCTTGAAGCATATTTGTCTAATTAAAAATTAGTTAAAAAAAATATTAGCATCAAATTAGATGTCATTTTTTTTAATACTACTTCAATAGACAAATTGCTATTGTTTAATAGTGCGTCTAATGAAAGCGACTTCTATAAGTATACGTTATACCATAAAAACTACTACTTAAATAAATAAAAAACTAAAATTACAAATTAAAATTCATTCGGCTATAACTATAATTCGTTACTGCTGTTTCGGCCCTAAATTGACATATTTTCTTTGCGCTTCGCCTATTTGGAAACATAATGACCTATTAGAAAAAACCGGTCAAGTGCGAGTTCTACTCGCGCAACGAGGGTTCCGTTAATTTGTTTTTTAGTGAAATAACTACAAATTTACGGTTTTCGGAGTTTTCTCTTTACTTGTGCTACATGACCTTGCTTCTTGCCAAATTTCACAATTCTAGGTCAATGGGAAGTACCCTATAGGTTTTGAGTTTTGATTCCCTTGAAAATGTCTAAAAAATGCAATATAAACCGCCGTATCTTTTTATTGCGTTGATTTAGAAACTTGATTTTTTCATTGCTTTGAGTGATAGCAGACCTGAGTATGTGATATTAATTTCAGCTTGATATCTCAACGCGTTTCTGAGAAAAAGGGTCTTGACAGACGGACAGACGGACGGACAACAAAGTGATCCTATAAGGGTTCCGTTTTTACCTTTTGAGGTACGGAACCCTAAAAAGTAATTTGTCCGTCAGATAGATTATTGAAAAAATTTGACACGTATTTTTCTTGAGTTTTTCACGGCTTTAAGAGATAGCAGACCTGAGTATGTGATATTAATTTCAGCTTGATATCTTGACGCGTTTCTGAGAAAAAGGTTCTTGACAGACAGACGGACAGACGGACGCCTGATGTCAACTAACTACAAATTTACGGTTTTCGGAGTTTTCCCTTTACTTGTGCTACATGACCTTGCCTTTTGCCAAATTTCATGATTCTAGGTCAATGGGAAGTACCCTATAGGTTTTGAGTTTTGATTCTCTTGAAAATATCTAAATATGCAATATAAACCGCCGTATTTTTTTATTGCATTGATTTAGAATCTTGATTTTTTCACTGCTGTGAGAGATAGCAGACCTAAGTATGTGATATTAATTTCAGCTTGATATCTCGACGCGTTTATGAGAAAAAGGTTCTTGACAGACAGACGGACAGACGGACGCCTGGTGTGAACTAACTACAAATTTACGGTTTTCGGAGTTTTCCCTTTACTTGTGCTACATGACCTTGCTTTTTGCCAAATTTCATGATTCTAGGTCAATGGGAAGTACCCTATAGGTTTTGATTTCCTTGCAAATGTCCAAATTTGCAATATAAAACGCCGTATCTTTTTATTGCGTTGATTTAAAAACTTGATTTTTTCACGGCTTTAAGAGATAGCAGACCCGAGTTTGTGATATTAATTTCAGCTTGATATCTCGACGCGTTTCTGAGAAAAAGGGTCTTGACAGCCGGACGGACGGACAGACGGACAACAAAGTGATCCTATAAGGGTTCCGTTTTTACCTTTTGAGGTACGGAACCCTAAAAATGGACCAAATTATCTACTAACTACTAACTTTAACCTCAGTTTTAAATTTGGCAATGGACGACCAGGCCTGGGCCCAAGCAACGCTTCCAATCCGCATGGCGTCCGCAAAATTTCTAGTTTTAGTCTGCCAGCTTTTATATATCCTCGGTTCACCACGGCACTGACAAATTGATCAGGAATATCCTTGCCCTTACACTGGTCAATTTTGATGTGCCGTTTTTAGCCGAGGCTATAGAAGAGGCCTGGAAAAATGCTTGCCCAAGTACTGATCCGGCCGACAATCCATCTTTCCAGAGACGTTGGGATGAGGCGCTTTTCAGGGTAGTTCAGAATCAATTACTTTCCACGTCTGCTACTTCTGGAGAGCGAGCACGCCTGCTAGCTGTGGGCAGGTGATAGTCGGGTCTTTGGCTTCAGGCACTACCGTCGTCAAACATTGGCACTTTGTTCGACGACACGACTTTCCGCCTCGCTGCTTCACTTCGTTTAGGGGCGTCCTGTTGTTCTCCGCATCGTTGTCACTGTGGGGAAGCTGTCAACAGCTTCGGACACCATGGCTTGTCGTGCAGCCGGGCCGTAAAATAATAATAATAATAAACCCGCAGGGCAGCTTGTGGCGAGCTGTCGGGCAGTAGCGACCCCGTGGACCTGACCTCCTGGGAGACCCTTTGTTCTTCATCTCTGGCTTGCCTTAACTGGCCGGCCAGAGTGAGCACTGACGAGGAACAAGGCTCCCACCTCACTCTTGCCTTAATTGGCTGGTTTGAGTGGAGAATCGCAAGAGCATACGTGCTCGGGGGAAGGAAGTATTCCAGTAAGATGCTGGTAGGGATCTTGACCGTACTTCCGGGATTGTCCTGATAGCCGTGGAATACCTCTCCACTCCTCAAGCACCTCGATATATGTTGCCCCCTTGTTGCTACGTCACTATGTGCTAGCGGCCGTTTTCGAGGGGCCCATTTACTGAGTGTGCAAGTCACCCCTTGCCATTATATCAGTGTCATACAACCATTGGTCAGGCAGGGGCCATAGTCACTCCATAGTTTCTGGTACCTTATTCATTAAAGAATCCAAACCCATAATCTAAAATTTTTGTTAGTTGCCATATTTTACAATAGTCCAACACCAACCGGGGGTTGTCCTTAGGTGCACTTACATAGTGCATATAGGGATAATCGTCGGGCGGTGTCCCATTCCACATAAAGTTTTTCCTCAAGGGGCCTCTGCGAGTTGGCTTCGGCCCCTCGTACGCCTTCCAAAAGTCCGGGACCTCAGGGTCCCGAGATACGGAAACATATTTTAAAATAATAATAATAATAATCATTTTATTTCAGGCATCGGAGGCCCATAGTATAAAATACATAAAATAATCTTAAACAAATAAACTAATACATATATTTTTAAAAACAAAAACTTAATACTAATGTACACGAAGTGTCGGCGGTGTATAGCGCGGCACGCGAATATTAATGACATCATTCGACGTGCTCTTGTTGCCGTCGGCGTTCCAGCTGTATTAGAACCCAATGGTTTAGCACGCGACCATGGCAAGAGACCGGACGGTATGTCTTTATTCCCATGGAAGATGGGTAGACCTTTAGGGTGGGACGCTACGTGTCGATACTCTTGCGCCATCCCACCTTCCTAGTACGGCGTGCTGTGCCGGTGCTGCCGCCTCGGCTGCGGAAAACCTCGAGAGGCGAAAGTATAGTAACCTTACTGGAAACTATATTTTCGAGCCGTTTGGGGTCGAAACCCTTGGGCCATGGGGTCCGAGTGCCCACCGTATTCTAGGGAGCTGTCAAAAAGACTAGTTGACTCTTCCAAACGTGATCCAAAGGCTGGCTTTTATCTTGGCCATTTACCATTTTCGCCATTGCCATCCAACGTGGCAATGCTGCCAGCCTTTTGGGCACTTTACCGGTTGACAGCGATGCGGAAGAGTTTTTTGATGCCATTTTATTTTAATTCATGTGTTTTTTTTTTTGTTATAATTTAGTTTGTAAATATAATAACAAACTATATAAATATAACATAAAAAAGTCATTTCGTTAGCGCCAACTATTCCTTGCTAAACGTTTAATTAAAGAACAAAACATTGTCTCTATTGCCAAATCTATAATAATGCCAGTTAGCTACCCACGTACAAATGTATACAAAGTATATATCTAATCACCAACCTATATATAAGTCAATAGATTTAAAAATAGAGAATTGGAGTTCACATTTAGACAACGGAACTTGGCACTAGGTGGCAATGACAATAAACAGAACGGGAGCCGCCGGTGACCGAAATTAAAGTATTTATTTGTGTCAGTCATATAGGTTGACACTAAACTGAATAATAAAAAATCATCGTTGTCTTTAAATCCATACTAATATTATAAATGGGAAAGTGTGTCTGTCTGTATGTTTCTTTCACGGCAAAACGAAGCGACGAATTGACGTGATTTTAAGTGGAGATAGTTGAAGGGATGGAGAGTAACATAGGCTACTTTTTGTCTCTTTTCAACGCGAGCGAAGCCGCGGGCAAAAGCTAGTATTATATAACTCAACGGTGATTGACTGACTGACTTAGTAATCTACGCACAGCCCAAACCACTGGACGGATCGGGCTGAAATTTGGCATGCAGGTAGAGTAATGACGTAGGCATCCGCTAAGATTTTTGGCAATACTTAACCTAAAGGGATAAAATTGTTGGGGATGGAAGTTTCGAAACTCACGCGGGCAAAGCCGCGAGCGAAAGCTAGTACGTAATAAAATCGTAAGTGAGTTCCCTTGATTTCTCGAGGCTCCCACCATCAAATTATAATCAGATTTTGGGACTACCTGTGAAGTCTACCCTTACAATCACTAAAAGAATTTTCTAAATCGGTAAAAGTTATGGGATTAATATCCAAAAATTGCCTTTGCTGTGCCTCTTTGTTTTACACTGCTGTACAAAAGGCATTTTAGAAATATGAATAAACAGATCCCTTGTCTATTCGAAGATGAGGACGATGGTCATTCTCACTTCTCTCTTCATACTTCTAGCTAAATAGCTCCAGTACCGCCCTACTAGCTTCCCAATAGTGACACAAATCTTCGAAAATTTTGACTAAAACTAAAACTATGCAAAGAAATATTTTGAGAACTATTTCAGCATATTAATTTCAAAACGTAAAATAACGCCTACCTATTCAATAACACCTACAAACTTAATTTCGCATTTCTATAGGCATTCATATGCTCACTCTCACGGTTGCCAAGGTGATAAATCACCCCAGACAGGTAACTGACCTCTGTGTTGCCCGCCATGAAAATTCTAGGAAAATTTAATAAACAGAGAGACTCATTGATTTTCTCTTAGTGCTTATAGCAACTAGCAAGTAGCAACCTACCTATTTGTACATAATGAAATGAAATGAAATCTTTTATTATGCAAGTAGGAATTTAAAATCACTTTTACATGTCATATTTTTTATAAGCTAGTTGGAGCCGGCGTTTCCTAACTGGACTACCTCTGAGAACGATAATGACGTTACTATTCATTTGGTAATTTGTTATAGATGTGCGGTAGCGTTTAAATTCTTTAATTTCCTTTATGTCAAAGTTTTAGTAAACCGTTAAAAAATCTCGAAGTTATAGCAAATGTTTAAAAATCTTCTAAATGAAACTTCCTCTTAAATAACTTTATATAAGTATTCAAAACAAAACCGCATCAAAATCTGTATCGAAGTTTAGAAGATCTAAGTATACAGACAGACAGACAGTGGAAAGCGGCTTTGTTTTATATTATGTAGTGATATCTAGGCTAGCTGCATCTGTTCTTATGCATTCACATAATGCTAGGGTTTCCGAAATGCTAAAGTTTATTAAAAAGGTGAATAGAATTCCGTTAACAACGAAGGGGCTATCAAGATCCTATTACTAAAGCTCCGCTCTCCGCCCCCGTCTGTCCGTCCGAATATTTTTCGATTGAATGACTTTTTCATGAAATAGGCAAGCAATCGAGTTATACATATAAAAATACGTAGAAAATTTAAATTTCGCGGGCTACTTTGAACGTCCACCTTAAATGAGTAACAGACCCATCCAAAGTTCTAGTTATAATACTTTCTAAAGATTATCTTGGACGTCACTGACATTTCGTGCCTCGGAAAGCACGTAAAGCAGTAGGTGCGGTTGTCATCTCTAGAACTTTGACAGTCGTTACGTGTCAGGAGTTAGCAAGACTGACCAGCCTAACTGGGTCGTGGAGGTCTGCTAATAAGCAGTCACTTCACGTAAAACACTGTTATCCAGCTGAATCCAGTTAGGATGGAACCCAACCCCAACATAGTTGAGAAAAGGCTAGGTAGATGATGATGAGAGCCTGGTGTACTACCCTCCATACAACTGTTTACATTACTGACTGTTCCTCGCGGTTTCACCCACGTAACGTTAGGTTTTTGGTTAATGTATTGCTCCCGTGGGACATAGCGTGATATTTAGCCTCTATTACTCAGGGATAATATAGTTTTATAATGAAATAGAATTTTTAAAATTGGTCCAGTAGTTTTTGAGTTTATTCGTTACTTACAAAAATACAATTGTTTTCCTCTTTATACAGTATAGTATAGATATAGATATTATGTTGGTGACGCAGCCAGAGTTGCGCCACCATTGTGTCTTAATGAAATAAGGCCCTAAATCACTAATGACACTTTTTCTTTTGTTCCAGAAAAAGAAGCTGATAAAACTGTGAACTAAACGAAAATTCAAAATGGTGTTCTTCTTCTCTCGAATAACTAAGAAGTAAGTGATTTTATTTACTTGATATACCAATTTTTTTAACAGATTACTGCTGGGTTCTTATATATTTTATTTTTTGGCCTGTTGGCCTGGTGGTTTTTTTTTTTTTGGGGTGTGTTAAATCGTCAAATGACTGCTCCCGTCCTGGGTGCGGTGGGAGGGCGTGTCACTGACTAAAACCCACTCATGTTCCTTCGGTTGCCCTTTATGTTCCCAGCCACGGTAACTATTATAAACATTCCGCAACCCCGGGGCCTAGTGATTCTCACCCAGGATGAATCTTTGTGCCATGAGCATGATTGTTTGTTCTGAGTCGGGGTGAAATTTATTTACTTATAATATTTATGTTTTTATAAATTATTGAGCATTTACATCAGTTATCAAGCTACTTGAAGCTAAAATAGTGCAGGCTCTAGTTTGGGATCAGATGGCCGTCTGTGAGATGTAACAAGACATATTTTATTGTCTGCAATGATTTCGTTTAAAGTAAATGTTATCTACCTAATCTTTCAGCAGTTTTAATTTACTCTAGACTTACATTTATCAGTCAGAAAATATATTTTAAAAAGTAAATAATATTATCTTATTGTGTTGCTACCAAAACTTTATAGTTCTTTGCGTAGACGTGAAACTGTCAAAATTTTCCAATGTTTAATTTTAATTAATAAAAATATAAAAAAAAATAATTTTAAATTTTTTTTTTTAATTTTTTCAAACTAATGTTTTATTTAATAGTAAAGTTAATTTCTACAATCGAATTTGACAAATTACCTTGATTATTACATTATTACCCAGATGTGCTGGCATTTGTACCGTACATAAATATTTGTTATTTTTTTCCATAATGTTTCTCTTCACAATCTGAAGACAAAACAAAACCAATGATTTGGTCTAGTTATTTTATAGAGACAAACACAAGAGTCACCCTCTTGTGTTTGTCTCTTTAAGTTTATTTTCTTGTCTTTAAGACAACATTGCAACCTGGCAGTTGTTGCTACTTCGCAAACTGGTTTAGAAATATGTAAATAAATAAAAACATAACGTAAATTAATAAGCATACTGTGTGTCAATCTGTGGTCAAACCACAGAGTCAAACCATTGAGTTATAATGTACTACGTACTAGAGGAGCTATTTCAAACATTATGGCGCGTGATTTGGTGACAGCGGAGCATGCGCAGTGCAAGCGGGTGCCATAGATAACACCAATGCGCGCAGATGCGACATATTTTTGAAGTTGACTTCTTTTATATTATATGCATTATGGGTATCGTTATAGAAATAATTATATTTAAAATAAGAAATGTATAACATAAAATTATGTATAAAATAATAATAATAATAAAATAACAAAATAAAAAATTTGATTGAAAGGGTAGTGTGTAGTGACTAGTGTGGACTGTGTGAGATAGAGTATCGAAGTGTCGGTCAGTGTATACGTTAAACTTAGCAAAGGCAAAATTAGTCCGGAAGTCGTGAATTTAGAAGATACATAAGTATTTTCAGTTGCCTCACAATATCTTGTATGATATATAAATGAAACGAATTTAAACTGTAAAAATTTTAATTCCCATGAAATAATATAAGTACTCTTCTTGACTTTGTGGTGTATTTCTCGTTTTCCTTGAAATGAACGGAACATATTCGTGAATAATACATTGGCAATCTCGTGGCTTTGCTGCGATTCTGAATAAATTTAATCCATAATTCTCTAGTACTAGGACACGGCCGACGAAACCTTAAAAAATATATATATTTATTAAATAAAAAATATTAATATTACTTAATACATTTTTTCTCATGATTATTACGTTACCCGACGATCGTGTCCATTCTGCGCATGCAACAAATATTTTACTCTTTGATATTAACATCAACATGGCCGCCGCCGCCGTCGAGGTGACTCGTCATACTTTCCAATAATAATTACAAATAATAAAATTAGGCATGTTTTAAAGATAATATTTTGAACTTACGGGTAAAAAATCAGTCCTTGTATTTTATTTATATTTCTCAAGCTGTTTGAACAGTATCTCGATGCACCCGAAGGCATATTTATGGATCAAAACTTTGCACTCGAAATCGTCTAGCTGCTGCAAGCGCTCGACATAGACTAAGAGAGTTAGGGTGCATGCACTCAACTTGTGTTACAAAAAATTGAGTTGAGGTGACTCCTCTAGTACGTAGTACATTATAACTCAATGAGTCAAACTAAGAAGACTTGAACTCAGTGATATATCGGTTTACTCTAATAAAAATAACAAAAAAAAAATGCATTCAAACTTCATAATAAAATTCTGACGCTGTTTTTTGCTGTTTTTTTTTTTCCACAATTTTTTTTTTCTTGTCCTTTCTGCGCTACGGCAATCTGTTTTTGCAACAATAAGCCATATAGGTGTTTGACTTAAGGTGCTCCTAAACGGGCAATTTTTTACTGCAATTGTGTTGCTGCAATACATTGCCGGCATTGCCCGGCAATGTTTCCGAACTCTCTGCAATATTGCCGGTATTGCCGGGCAACACTTTTTGTATGACAAAAAACTGCTGCAATATATGGCCGAGCAACACCGGCAATATTGCCGGAGTTGCCGGGCCATGCTCAAAAAATTGCTGCAATAAAATTGCAGCAATTATGTTGCCCGTTTAGGAGCGCCTTTAGAATTTGTAGTCTGAAATGACTTTAGTAGGATGAGTAGTTCCTGTTATGCACTCTCATTCTCTGTTGAGGTATATCGGTTTTTAAGGGTAGGTATACTGTGTCTTTTTAAACGGATGTACTGAAGCCCTCCATCGCGACTGATTTTTTGGGCAAGCTCGTTCTGGTGTTTTGAGATTCTATTCTGGTAACTTGTGCTGTAATGTGTTATCTCTTGCTTAACGGTTCTGATTCCCAGGTCATGGTAGATATACCTATTGCTTATGTGTTGAGGGATGTCAAACATTGTTCTCAGTGTTTTAGTCTGGAATCTTTCCAAAATTTCAATATTGCTATTACTAGCCGTTCCCCACAACTGTATGCCGTAAGTCCAGATGGGTTTTATTATGGTTTTATAAACTGCCATCTTGCTATTTGAACTCAGTTGAGACTGCCGTCCAATTAGCCAGTACATGTTACGGAGTTTTGTGTCCAGCTGTTTTCTTTTGGACCATATGTGTTTTTGCCACGTCAAGCGCCTGTCTAGATGCATGCCAAGATATTTAGCGTGATCTTCTTGAGGGATCTCCGTATTGCTTATTTTTATTGGCGGGCAGGTCTTTCTCTTAAGAGTCACCTGTATTGACTTGCTGTGATTTGCTTTTATTCGCCAGATATTCAGCCATTTCTCCACTTCATTTACATGATCTTGAAGTATAGCGGATGCTATTTCTGGATCGTCGTCAGTGCACAGTATAGCCGTATCGTCCGCGTATGTGGCGATTGTAGTATTATCCATTACTGGGAGATCGGCAGTGTAGATGGTGTACAATATAGGCCCGAGTATACTTCCTTGTGGGACACCAGACTGGATCTCTTGCAAATCTGAGAAGTCGTGGTCACATTTTACTTCAAAGCATCGTTTGCTGAGATATGATTTAATGATGTTGAAGAATGAGTGTGGCAGTGACTTTTTGACTTTATAGAGCAGAAAAATAATAGGAAATCTTTATATTCCCCTTTCATAATCTAAAGCCAAAAGAGAAAAACAATTAAGTACGTCTGAATATAGGTAGTACACTCATTTCTTTCTTACTTAACACAAGTACACAACACATAAAAATGCATTCGATTATGTTATTATTCGAATTCCGATCACCAGACCACTTGGCGGCCACTAATAAATATTAAAAGAAGAAATGTTTCCGAAAAAGTCTTTATTTATTTACCCTCCAAAATCAAAAGAAAAACAATGATTACTTCTAAATAAACACCCTTTTCTTTCTTCAAGAAACAAACACCTGATTTCCTCACGTGTGTTGCATCATTTGGCACCTGTTGGTGTTGCACACAAACAAACTAGTTCGGTCGGCAGCATGGCCGCCAACGCCACTCTTCTAGTCTATGATTCTATTTTCACATCGCGTCGCGATCGATCAATCGTAACGGTATCCCGTCGCGTGTCGTTTGTCAGAGAAATGGCGCAGAAGTTTTTAATGGAACGTCCTGTTTTTTTGAGGTGGCGATAAACAGTACAACAGAAAAGATGAAGTCTGGTTTATGTCTTGACAACGTTTATCTAGGACATCACTGCTATCCCTTGATTTGGAAAGCAAAGAGGTAGTCAAAACCCAGTTGAGTCAATCAGTCTAACCAGATAGTAGCAGTTCTCTTGGCAAAAGGACAGAAGATAAAATATTAATTGAGTTTTATTAAACTAAGACATTCCGTAGATATAGACGCGATTAAAAACATGGCCACTAAAATTCGTCGATTTACTTCAGGCGCTGGCTAATTTGACAGGACTAAACTAATATAAATCTTTTCTTAATTTAATGGACAAAGAAGGATGCACCTAGCTTTTTAGTTTTGTTTCTAAACAAGAGGATCAGCACCATTATTGTGTTAAGGCCTCTATAAAAACTTAATTGATGAGTTCCTAATAATAAATTGGCAGGTCTAAACTCACACGGCTTAGTGCTTACCCAAACAGCTATGCACACGATTTTGAACACGACACGAAAGTTTTAACGCGCGACAACTGATGTAATACATTAGGTATATGTAAACGTAGTAAAATTTGTTTTAAAAGTCATATCTGTGACATAATTATACCTACATACGGTTTATCGCACATTTATTTGTTACCATAGCCTGTAATTAACATTGTTTATATAAAAAAACTGAATAAATGAAAGCGGATTTGCGCACCGAAGATTCAGTACAGATGTACAATCTTTTTGTAAATGAAGATACTCTATAAACAATTTAGACGCGATTAAAAACATGGCCACCAAAAAAGCATTCTATTTACGTCAGGCGCTGACTAATTTGACAGAACTAAACTATTTATCTTCTGTCCTTTTTTTATTTATAATGAAATCGATAAAAAATATGCACTGAACTTAAATTCTAACTTAAATAACAGTATAAAAACTGAATATAATCGATAAATTGTAAATTCTTGTTATATTATTACCCACAAATGTTGTTTACCTACGTCAAAACATTTCCAACTTTCTTTAACAGTGTTGTTTATTTCCAACGATTTCAAGTATCTCCACACTTAACCTTCTACAACTTATCTGTATTGCATACGCCCATCGAACACAAATATTATTATACATCGTATGGAGAACTCCGCAATGATAACAGCGATAAGGGAGGTCACAATTTGACCCCAGTCGGAGGCCTGGCCTCACACCCTCCAACGTAATCTGAGGCGCGACTTACGGGCACAATCTGAGTAGTAACAGCTTTTATAAATATTCGTTGTCATGCCTCTTTTGTTAGTAATTTTGCCTCCTAATTAGCTGTGTCCAAATTCATAATATAAGATAAGTAACGTTTTGTGTCACGTTGTGTTCAGAATTGTACTAGGTAATAAACGATTTATGTTACACCAGCCGCTTCCAGCTGCGTCTATGGTTACTGCTCCGTTTCCGTAGGTGTAGAGTGATGTTTTATAGCCTACGAGCTTAAAGAGTACTTATTCACTAAGATAGGATTTTTTTTGAAAATTTCAACCCTAAATGGTTCAACCCTAAACTTGTAGGAGTAAAATAGGAGATAGAAGTTTCGATTTTCACGCGAGCGAAGCCACGGGCGAATGATAGGTTATAATATTAATAGTATAAGCTCAGTTGCCATAATCTATCACCAGAGATGAAGTTTCTAGACAATTTGCTACAGAAAGGGACCACCGCTCCAGCCGCCCCTTTTAATCAACGGTAGTTTCCATAATTTTATCATTTTATTGTATTTGACCTCTCGAATTTGACAAAATGTTGTGTTGCGACAGAAATAACTTTGTTCTTGAAATGCTTGAAACTTGAAGACGTTGGATACAAGTCTAATTTTAGCGTACACCTGTAGAGGGAAAACGTTTTTCTTTAATAACTGTTCTTTTAGGTTCCGAACGTGAAAAGGTAAATCGGAGCCCTTATTTTTGACCTTGTTATCCGTCTGTGTGTCTCTTCCCTTTATTTCAAGAAAGCGTGTAGGTATCGAGTTGAAATTAAATCCTTAGGTCTAAATCGAACTTCTAGGTTAAAGAAAATACACATTTTAAATGGCCATGGAATCAAAATTCATAGGGAACTTGCCGTTGACCTAGAACATCAGAACCAGTAAAAAAAATGGTTGCCTGTAAAGTCGGTTTTACGGGCGAAGATTTTACGTGACAACGTCTTTTACCGATCATAGTTGAGTGGGAGAGAGACGCAAGGCATTCGGCGGGCCTCTCTCTCGTTCGGTGACTCATCGTAACGTTACCGAGCGTTACACTTTTTCATAAGTGACTCCCAGCCGCAACCTAATTTAAGACGTTGTCACGTCAAAAAGGAAAAAATTAGAAAACCGTAAAATTGTTGAGGGAATAAAAAAAAATTGTTGCGCGAGTCCGATTCGTACTTGGCAGGTTTTCTTTTATTATAACTTGCCTTTTTCCTCGTGGAGATAAAATAACGCTTTTTCACTTCACGTGTCTTAGCTAAATATAACTTCTTGCTTTATCGAGATTTTTTGTTAAGTAAGCATTTAATCAATGAGTCAATTTTCTATGTCTATTTAATGTTTAACTTCGAAGTTAAATGTCTAAAATATTGGAGGAAACACATTATGAATAGTTCTTTATTTTTAGATTACAGGAAAACCCGGTTTGTCTGGAACTTTTAATAAAGATTATATTCACATAGAACAGATAAAAAAAAAAGATTATTCTTATTCCTAAACAAATCTTTTCCAGCATATTTTGTAGAAGAATAAACTCAAGACTTATAAAAAAAACACATCAGAAATCATAGACACAAAAGAAGAAAAGAAAATACCAACATAAATCCTACTTGGTAGACCGTTTGCTTTCGGTGTTGCCACATAAGTCGTATCTTTATCTCTACTAGCAACAAAGAGAATGCCTATTTCCTGGACTCGCGGTATATTCCATTAAAAATAAAAAAACCTAACTATAAATATTGAAATGACCTTAACGAATATCTCGTCACCGGCCAAACCCGCTCTTCTATCGCCATTTTATCTGAAGTCAATTAGTTGACCCGAATTATTGGCATTAAGTAATGTCATGCTCAAAACTCAGTGATTTTCGGCAATCATCAACAAGCCTACTAATTATCTTTTGTAATAATAACTAATAAGTATTTAATTAATGTGGATGTTGTAAACTAATAAGAGTTGGTTTTTTCTTAGATTTATGCAAGTAAATTTTCTATAGGTACTAACTTATTTTTCTGTATTGACTTATTTGTTGAGTGGTTGGTAAACCTGGCTGTTTTTTCAGCCCTAATCTTATGTCTATAAAAATAAAGATTAGGGAATACTTAGAGCTAAATAAGACAAGTGTGTGTTGGGCATGATCGTTTGTTCTGTGGCTGGTTGTTATTTACTTAAATATGTATGTATTTATAAATTATGCGCCTTACTAATAAACGCTGCATAAAGTTGTGACAGGTTTATACGTCATAAAATGCATGGTTACACAGGCTTTATTCATTGCATAACTTTACTCAGTGATTATTAGTAAGGGCATATAATATTTATGTATGTGTATAATAATGTTGTCTAGTTACCAAAAAACATGCTTTCCTAGTTTTTTGGGAACAGATGGCTGTGTGTTAGTTGTTTCTGGATATTTATTATTCTTATTTAAGACATTAATTTCATTCTGAGCATGAGTTTGAGAAATTAATTGTTGTACTATTATTACTGGCTTAATATTCAAGACATTTGGTAGTGACATTGACATTTTAGAGAATTGATTTAGTATGACGTAATAAATTTAATTATTAAGGACTAGCTTTTGCCTGCGACTTCGTCCGCGTGGAGTAATTATTCCCGTTCCCGGGGGATTTCCGGGATGAAAACTATCCTATGTCCTTTCTCGGGTCCCAGACTATATCTGTACCAAATTTCATTCAAATCGGTTCAGTGGTTTAGGCGTGAAGAAGAGACAGACAGACAGACAGACAGAAAGACAGACAGACAGACAGACAGAGTTACTTTCGCATTTATAATATTAGTAAGGATTGTGGGTTGGTTAAATTGGGTCGTATTGGGTCGTTGGGTCTATGTTGTTGGTTTCAATGGTACCTACATCAAAAGAAAAAAAAGGAACTTTTATAGGAACTTAATCTCTTCTTAGTCCATCTGTTTGATCTGAAGTATCAAGTTCAAATGAAACTTTGGCTCCAAAAGAACTTTAAGAAATCAAATTTGCAATCAAAGGCGTTTATAAAACCGCTTATTTTGACATTCGCAAGGTAAACGTTAATTCCTGTTGAGTTAAAAAGTAAAGTTCACCGGGTTTTTTATAGAAAAAAAAAACTTAATCCGGTATTTGACACCATCATCAATTGACATACTTTTTATAAACTGTCAAAACGTGATTCTCTTATAGATTTTGAATGGCAATATCACCTTGTGACGTCACAAGCTAGCAACCCTATTGACTAACTATTTATTGATTTCAAAGCAATTAAAAATCCAATTTTACAGTAAATTAAAAACAAATCCGATGCTTAGGACTTATAAAAAGATAGGTTTTATAAAAATTATGTCTTAGATTTATCGGTTAATAGTGTCAAATACCGTATTTGTAAATAAACGGTCGGTATCAATTCAATATCATGTTGGTTATTAATTACTTCAAACGAGAATAATCACGGAAAATTCCCCTTTCCTTAAAGTTCGCAACACTCCCGATTCTCAGATTTGAGCACTATCAGACAAAAGGCTACTCTTATCTATTAAGCATACTAAAGCAAAATTTTCCTTATATCTGAACTGTAAGTGTTTCGTCACAATAATGTTATTTATTATTTTGTTATTTACTGCTTACTGCGGAAAATACCCCTTACAGATAGTTTATATGTTAATTAATACCTAATTAACAGATGCAGACAAACGCGATAATAAGGGAATGTTGATGGTGAGACGCACATCAAGTACTTATCTAAAATCTGTCAAATTACTTTATTGGATTTTAAACTTTATCACCATATTACTAACATATTCGGTTCAAGGTCGATTAAAGAAATTTGACAGCTTTGGGTAGCTTGACAGCCAAGAAAGATGACATATTTAATATTTAATTTTTTACCAATAAACAACCACTGGATCCATTGATTAGGTACTAATTTCATTGAAATATTAAACACAATAAAAATATACTAAAAACAAATGGTAAATAAAAATCTAAAAATAAATAAGAATGATACAATGTAGTGAACATTTCTAATATATTATAAACAAGTAATTATAATATTAATTACAAATATAATAACGTTGTACACTATTTTTATTACTTGTAGGCGTATCTTGTCTGTCTGCGGCAAAAGGTCAGGATGTTGCATCAGAAAGGCAGTTAATTATAATCTGTGGATATCTTTCGTTTTAGACTTTATACCAAGCTCCTGCTTGGCATAAAGGGACTTTAACATGTAGGGTGTTAAAATTTGGAATCGTTTCTTTTTTTATATTTTAATAGAATAGCAATCATTTTTTTATTCTAAGTTGAACTCACATAACTGCATGGTATAGATATAAGTACAAACACATGATATTGTATTGAAGTTAATTTAAAATTCGCAACCTATTTACTATTTCGATGACAAGTTAAAATAGAACTGTATACTTTAAAATGTCTGTTAATTAAAAATTGGAAGTCGCAATTGGGTATTTTACATAATTAACCAATAAATGTACGACGCAATTTCTTTTAAACCTCTCTCAATTTTAACTCAAAAAATCTGAAATATTTTTAATTTAATGTAAAATACCGTATTATATCAAGCATTTTTTTAAATTACCAATTCTAACTAAAAGCAGTATTGTTAGAAATCTTTAAGAAATAAGTAATTGTCAATGTTGTTATACTACTTCCACTCTTTTTTTACTTAAAACTTAAAACTAGTAAACTATTAAAAAAAACTAACAAGATATATTTCTAAAATATTATCAAAGCGCCTAGTTAGTTGATAACAATATACCTAACTCACAACACAAACAGAATTCACTAAAATGTAGGCGCTTCTAGCTTCGCCGTGTCGCCGGTACAAAATACAACAATAGTTATAGATTTTCTATTTAGGTAAGAAAATAATACTGATATAGTATATTTACAAAAGGCGTTCTACAAATAAGCACTGAAAGCGAATTCAGTCTAGGTATTAGGACAAAAACCGCACAATACATAAATACTTTTTGCATCACAAATGTAAAGAAAAAAAAAAACAAACAAAATTTGCCGCGCATTTTTTATTGACGTCTGTCTATTATGCTTCCTAGTTCATACATAGACAAAGGTGCCCCATTCTCTTTGGAGCGACAACATGTACTGACCTTCACGACCAGTCAATCAGGTGTTGAGCAGACAAAGAAACGAGGGAATACATTATCGAGTCGATATTAAATAAAAACATTATTCTGATATATAAATGGGGATTTATAAAGAGAATGGTCGTAAAAAATCGGTTGTCTGTGGTCTACTAGGAAATTATTAATAGTGACTAGAACTTAATGTTGTGACATTTGCATCCTCATACCATTTTAATTTTATAGGTTACGTTGCATTACGCCAAACCATTTAACTAACTGTTTATAATAAGTACTTTAGCTATTAAGCCCACGCAGATTAGGCCCTCGTTTAGGCCGTTTAGACCAACTTAGGGGGGAATTAAAAAAAATCTTTCATAGTGCGCCCGCACGTTATAAAAGGAACCCCTGTGCAAGTTTCTAACCCTAACCGCCTTATTACAAAACAAGGTTTTTCTCTAAACCAGGTTTAAGCCATTGAGCTAGGTTTTGTATTTCGAATTTTGATCGTATCAGAATAAGATTCAAATTACAAAACACGGCTCAATGGTTTAAACCTGGTTTAAAGAAAAACCTTGTTTTGTAATAAGGCGGTTATAGTTTAAGTCATGCGTTGATATGTCAATCAGTCAGTCATTCAGCTTCTACTTTTATTTATATAGATATTAGCCACTGCGTTCGCGAATATTCACCACCGATATTCGCGGGTGCTATAAAGAAATAAAAATATAATTATGTACATAGGTATTGTATATTCGTTACATTACTAAGTTTATCAAAAGGACAATAATTACATTACACAGGAGTAATTAGAGAACCTTTGCAAATGTCGGTTGATTTACATTAATCAATTTAAAAAGATACGAACTTCAATGCTAGAGTCTATGCTATTGCGTCAAGATCCTACTGAGCCAAGGCGACAGATAACCAATCCACTTGAAGGTTACTTTAACACCATATAGATATTACCATAAATAAATATAGACCGTTTATTGTGTTACAGTAACTAGAGGCCTAATAGACAGTCGCTTCATGTAAAATATAGAATTCAGTTAGACTGAAAGCTCGCTATAATATAATATGTAATTACTTAATTAGTAATTAGGAGAAAAGCTCAAAAATGATAAGAACACATTGAATTCCAATAGAATCTATTCGACTAATGTGTTATAAATACAAAGGAAATCTGCTTGTTACACTGTTTACATGATGTTATATCAATGGCTGAAAACAACAAAGTTAAAAATTCGATCCTTCAAGAAACATGTTTGTTTTTGGTTCGATTTTAATATTAAACAGTACTAGGTGTGATTCCGACTTGCATTTGGCCGGTATTTTCCTATTATCTTCATATATATAGGCAGGTGGACGTGACCGGTGGCTCACATATGATTATTTCCTATCCTAAAATAAAATAAATTAGCCTTCAATGACTCAGGAGCTACGTGCATCTAAGCAGGAGAGATAATTTATACAAATGTCACAGTTTCGTGACATTTCTCATGTAAATTCAATAAAATTGGAGCTAGTAAAAATTCGCCGGTTATTGTCTATTTCAGGGGTTTCAAATCTTTTTTTTATATAGTGTTTCGATTGTTTTCTATTCAATTAAAAACAGTATCGTGATGCCTCAATGGTTCCGGGGTTGCGGAATAGTTATAATAGTTACCGTGGCCCCGGAACATAAACTTGAACTTGAGTGCACTCATGTTCCTTCGGTTGCCATAGGTTTAGTAAGTAAATGTCTGACACGCCCAAGACGGGAGAAGTCATTTGATGATTGATGGATAAGGCGGCCACATCTAAGGTTCATTTACAACATCCTGTACTTCAGGAAGTACATACAAAGAGCCGTTGGTCTTGGTTGTGGATCTTTGAAATTTGTTACGGAAAGCCAGAAGCCATAAAGTCTGTCAATAAGTCTATTCAATGGGTATCGTCATATCGTGTTACCTAATAAATGTTGTGGGGATCAGATAGGCAGTCGCTCCATGTAAAACGTTGTATTCTGCTGGATCCGGTTAGACTGAAAGGGCTAGTGAATATTGGCTAGGAGATATTGATAGTGACTCCTGCCGCTCCTTTTTTTTTTTGCTAAGCTCTCCTAATCAAACATAATATTTGTATTGTGTTTCTAGCAGACTCTAGATTTTATTTTAAATTAAAAGCGTAACTGAGAGTCAGTGTTTTTCGGATTGTCAATATACTTAAATTATATGGATAAAATGGATTTCTTATTCGATAAATATTTTAGTTGCGCGACAACACATTTCCAAGCTAAACTATAAGCGCATACCGAACATGATCCAGGGCCTCCAATCCTACCGGGAAGCGTATTGCCAAACTGTATGCTGACCCAGACACCCATAGTCTGTACTGAACTACGTCGTGCTCATTGAAATCACAAACAAATTGGAGCAATGTACATACGAGCTCAGAGCATTCTGAGAAACTAATAAGGATCGTCAATCCGAGAGCGATCGATCAAAATTTTAGGGCGCCCCGACTCGGACAGGTTAGGTTAGAAAGGAGGTGGCGGGGTATGACTCACGAGCTACGTGCATCTAAGCAGGAGAGATAATTTATACAAATGTCACAGTTTCGTGACATTTCTCATGTAAATTCAATAAAATTGGAGGTAGTAAAGATTCGCCGGTTATTGTCTAGTTCAGGGGTTTCAAATCGTTTTTGATATTGCGGCTTAATTGTTTTCTATTCAATTAAAATCAGTATCGTGATGTCTCAATGGTTCCGGGGTTGCGGAATAGTTATAAAAGTTACCGTGGCCCCGGAACATAAAGGGCAATCGAAGGAACTTGAGTGCATATGTTCCTTCGGTTGCCATAGGTTTTAGTCAGTGAAAGTATGACACACCCTCCCGCCCCGCCCGACGGGAGAAGTCATTTGATGGTTGGTGGTTAAGGCGGTTACATCTAAGGTTCATTTACTGACATCCTGAGCCTCGGGAAGCACATAGAGCCATTGGGTTGTCATTCGTAGATATTTGTTTGTTAAACCCATAAAGTCTGACAATAGGTTAATTCAAAGGATATCGTGTTATCCAATAAATGTTGTGTGTAGATCTGATAGGCAGTCGCTCTATGTCAATTCTTGTATTCAGCTGAGTACGGTTAGACTGAAAAATAATTAAGGGTTAGGGAAGTGATTTTTTCGCGTTACAATATACTTACATGACATGGATAGAACGAATTTGTAATTCGATAAAAAATTTAGACGCGTGACCACAGATTAGTAAACTAGATATAGCGCACACCGAACAAGATCCAGTCCTACCTACCGGGAACCCGATTGGCTGATGCATCCTATACTGTATTTTTTTGTATTATATACGTAGAAGAAGATTGGTTTGCTTGTCGTGTCATGATGGCCCAGTTAAGGCGCCGCCTCTCATGTAAGAGGTTGTGCGTTCGAATCCGGGCAAGTACCAATGTGACTTTTTCATTTCATATGTATTTTCTAAAGTTTATCTTGAATATCACTGACATTCCGTAACGCCTTTGGTTTTGATTGTGATTCCTAGAACTTTGATAGTCGTTACGAAAATGGTACCGTGTCGCCCAGTAACTGGGTTGCCGAGGTCTAATAGGCAGTCGCTTCACGTAAAAGACTGGTATCCAGCTGAATCCGGTTAGGCTGGAAGCCGACCCCAACATAGTTGGGCAAAAGGGTAAGGAGATGATAAAGATAAGTTTGCTAGTGTTGTTATTATTCGAACTATAATTAAAATAACTACAATCAATAAAAACTGTTCGAGACTGGTTTTCGCGATACCGTGCGGACTCCAGTGTGCGAGTCACAAGAACAGTTGCAGCCTAAAGTCAGAACGGGTCACATATTTGAAGTCCAATAAAATACGATTGACAATTCGATTATTAAAGGATCAGTGAAAGCCCTAGAACCTGGCCAATGGGTTTAAGCCACAACCCCCTTATCGCCGCCCTTGTGAGCACGATTCGTACTTTGAGGTAATGTTTATTATCCAACGGGTCCCTACTTTCTCGTGTGCCGTAGGAAAGAGTCCTACAATAATGCTAAGACAGAGAAACTTTGTGTGGGTGGGGAACCCCTGATATACTCATAGCATTGCTCATGAAGGTTATGGCCGTATGACACTTCAAGAGGCCTGCCGACCGGCTGATAAGCTTTATCAGGGCAAAGGTGTCCTTAACGTCTTATCAAAATCCTGTTTATATCTACAACACCTTGATTGTTTTATTCGGGTGTCTATACGTAATATAACAATAATAATGTACTTAAGTCATAATAATAAAGAGGAGCTAATATTACTAATATATTGTTATTAGTTTATGTCTTATTGCGATAATAAATGCGAAAGTTCGAGAAGTTTTTCTTTAAGGATTTTTATTAGGTAGTCTAGTACGTAAATCCTAAATGAAATGTAAAAGTTGGGTTCCGATTCCCTTATTCACAAAATAAATTAAATTTAAGTTCATTCGTGATGGCCTAGTGGTTAAGGCAATCGCCTCTGAAGCAAGAGGTTGTGGGTTCGAATCCGGGCAATGTGACTTTTTAATTCATATGTACTTTCTAAAGTTTATCTTAGACATCACAGACCTCGGCGAAGGAAAACATCGTTAGGAAACCTGGACTTGTAGTTAATAATGAGTCCAAAATCGCCAATTCGCCTTGAGCAAGCGTGGTGATCAGTGTTTGTGCCTTCTCTGTACGAGAAGAGGCCTTTGCCCTGCAGTGGGACAGTAATAGGCTGGTATTATTATTTATTAAGTTCATTAATAACTCAAATTAAATTTAGTCTGTGAACAACAGAATTAGCACCAAAGTATTGCTAAATTAACCATCACATTACAAAATCTATAGATAGCAAGATTAATTGAAACAAAAATGAAGTTGAACACGGCTAAACCAGCTAGGCAACAATCATTATCATATCAACCGTACCTAGATAGTACATAAGTACTAGGTATATAGTATACAAACGGGTTGTGACGTAAACGACACACCCAAACACGTCGCTTTAAATATCACCAACATTAAAATATCCTAGTGGGTGTGTCGATACCGGTTTCGATAAAATTTTCATATTATTATTCGATGTTTAAATGTTACGATTCAGGTTCAGTTTTTTACGTTGTTTTGATAGTCGTTTCTATGCGGATTGTAGATGGCTTGGGTGCTGATATTATTTATTATCAGCTGTTGTGTTAGAGGTTAGAAGAAAGATCGTGTTTTTCTGTCTGGCCTCTTTATTACTACATTTTCATGCAGTTTTTTGCTTTTATTTAAGAAGATAATTTAACCTTTCGAGAACCAAGTGATAACCGGCTGTCGCGCTGCTTTTTTCTTTCTATTGTGTCTCGAATCACGTGTGTTCGAAGGTTCAATTCAGAAGGAGAGAAGAGGTTATTGCTAAACCGAACTATCCGGGACGGCCTATAAAACGTACTTGGGGCATCGCTAGGGTCTCCTTCTGCAACTCATAAGTAGATCTATGCCAGTTGCCACTATACAGTCCATCCAAGATAGTAACATTGTAAGGCCAGAGACTTTTTAATGTAGGTTTTTAATGTTAGCCTAGCCCAAACCAATATTTTGGGGCCATAAATAGATTACCTCATAAAACATCAGTGGATTCCACGTGCAAAACACTGTTTTTAATAAGAATATTATGGAATGTAAGATTCACAATATAAAGTAAAATATATAAATGTAAGTAGCTTTGTCTTACAAACCAAATACCCACTGTACTACTCATTCTGTTGCATTATAATTATCAACACTTCGTCAAGAATGCTAGTTAATGCAAGTTGTTATAAAAATAAAGAGAAGCTAAATACTTAAAGGAACATTCTAGAGAATTTTATAAAGGTGGGTGGAAGACAAATAAGAAAACGATAAAATAATTTTCTCCTATATAATTTCCTTTCTCGGAAAATAAACTTTAATAATAGGATTAGTTGACACGGGAAAGCGAATTTTGTATTTTATTCAAGAGCAATAAAATTGCCTTAAACGTTGCTGGGTAAAATTCTCAATGTAAAGTTACGTTGATGTGGCTTCTACTAAGTATATTTTTTTTTATATTGGGACAATCCTGCCACACTATTCCCAACCACTGCAACTCCTGAAAGCCAGAATCAACAGTGGAGTCCGCCAGAAAAGCGCCGAAGCAATGAAGCTCGACGAGTCCCGGAGAAACGATTCAACTGTCTTGGATCCCGCAACGAAATTAATCAGAAAGAACTGCGGAGGAGTAAGAAAAATAAATATTTCCACTTCCCTCCATAACAAGCAGGAGACAAGACAGAACTAGGCCAATAGGCACAAAAGGGCAATCACAACTGGGAGAAGCCCAGATTGCCTAGCACCACGGACCACTACTAAGTATATGTTATGGAAAACTTAATCGCTAGCGTTAGTGTTGTGCTTATAATTGTTATGTTCTAAGTCCCCTGGACCATACTAAAAACTTAAATCCGCCTTGAGCAAGCGTGGTGTTCAATGCATGTGTCTTCATAAGCAAAGGCCTTTGCCCAGAGCAGTAAGACATTACGCTGAAATTATGACTGACAGAACTTTTCCTGGGCAAATTATTTTGCGGTCTACTATTAGAACATTACGGTGTATTCGTTCTTACTAAGTTCAGTAACAATGCATCTAAAAGTAGCCTATTGATAGGCCAATGGCCAGTAGTTTTTTGCTGTGAATATTTGGGACACAGAACAGCCATTATTTATTTTTTGGCGATGCATAGAGATGTAGAAGTTCATAACCTCCTTTTGTGATTCATGTTTTTGAGATAACGGTCTTCGGTTAAAATTGTCGTCATTTGGTTTTTCTAATTCAATTAATCCTTCGATCGAACACACGTGATTTGAGACACAATAGAAAGACAATAGCAGCCAGACAGCCGGCTGTCGGTTGGTCGACACAAGAGGTTAAAGTTGCAATGTAATGTTTACTTTATTTTTTTTATATCATTTGCCACTGCCTAATAATTAAAGACATCATGCATTTTAGCGAAGCCTCTCAGATGCGTTGACATCCCGTTGATAAAGATGATATGCAGATATGTCTCATAAGCAGATATGTCTCATAATATTATGCCTGTAATTACCTTTTTGTCACACCTATACTTTTGAACCTAATATGATAAGCATTGGTAAAAAGAATATAGGCCTCTTTTAGATACACGACGCAGTCTATCACTACAATCGACATTTAACCAGACGAAATCGCATGCAAAAGTAAATAATAAATATGCTATATTTATACAAAAATTGGATTTTATCTGGTTATAAGTAAGACCTTTGGAACGTTTGATAAGAGGGAATAAGGAAGATGGGAGCTTCCGGGAATCGCGTCACTCTAGTTATATTAAAATTGCTAGCGTGACGCCAATTATTAATAATTACAATATTTATATTTTATAGTTTGAGATCCGCTTCCTGGTTATAAAAAAATATTTAAGTCTTTGTGGAATATTTAGGCCATTTATTTGAACAATTCCATTCAATTTGAAATTAGTTGATTTCTTTAATGTTTTAGATTAATAATACCAATATGTTATTGTCCCATTGTTAGGCTACCTAAGGCCTTTAATTTAATTGCTTTTTAGCGATAAGGCCGCCTATTGTACTCTTGCATATTTGTTTGTGTTGTCCTTTACTGTTTTTGTCCTATTGGTGTACAATAAAGAATATTCTATTCTATTCTCCTCTCAAACAATATGAGTGTTGTGTTCATCCCTCCCTACACACAAGTATATTGGCAAGCCCAGGTTTCCTCACGATGTTTTTCCTTCCCGATGTTGTAAAGGTCTAAGAAAATTAAGTACTTATTATTAATTAATTAAAAAGTTTTACTTTCGACTTGTTTTGAAACCTAAAACCTGGTGCACCAAAGGTAGGCATATTTAAAATCTATAAGGTAGGTACATTACTAATATGATAATGCACTAGTATTTATGTTTTTAGTTTGTTTTAAAAATAAAATCCCTAAATTAAATCTAATCACGGTAATTTCGGTGGCTGCAAAAGTGCAAATTACTGCAAGTCATATATATGTATCATCTTTACTCGACATTATATTATTTGAAATGATTTGGTATGATTACAAAGCTAATTTATATCATAGTGTAAAGTATACTATTACACAATAGATATCTGGTTATTGGAGTTAGGACTATGATCTTTACTATACACCTAGTAAGTATCAACAATAGCATCTATACTTGCGGCAAACTTAATAAGAATATTTAATAACAAATCGTTGGTCATTCGTAGATGTTTGACAGTTATTATGAAGTGTCAAAGATCTGCGAATGACAGAAGGCAGAATAGTTAGCAAGATAGTTAGAAGTTTAAAATTCTGACCATAAGTCAAACCAAGGGGTAGTTTCCCTGTAACTGGGTTGTGGGGTGTACGATACTTAAATACGTGATTGTGCTCATGATAATAAACAATATTTATTATGGGAGCAAAACCAAAATCGCGAAAAAAATATCAACTGTTCAGTACATTAGGCAAACATAAATGTACTGAACAGCGGATTTTTTATCGCAATTACAAGCTCTGAATACTTTTATAACACAAGAAACAAGTGGAGACACACCCACATTCGTTTTAAAGTTTATTGATTAAAATTCTTTATCGAATATGACTTAAGTATAGTAAGATTGATCTAACCTACTAAACCAGACGATGGACTTAGAACTATGAGCAATATTGTGTAGCTAGTAGTACTTGTCATTATTATCTCTGTTTACTTTGAACTAGTGTATAGTATAGATTACACTATTTTCTTCGTATCGGGCCATTTAACAAGATAATTGGACCTACCTGGTTACAGAAGCACCACAGTTCACACATATTATGTACCGACAGTTTTGTATCCGCCAGAAAGTTAATCAAACAAAAAAAAAACAAACGAAATCAAGAAAGTAGAAAATACAAAATTACAAACGCAGCATTTTTCAGTTTTTCTTTTGAAAATAGAACATTACTTAATTACGTACTGACATTTGTGACATCATTACTTTGTCACTTTTTAAATTTAATATGTACATTTTTCCTTAAATTATAAATAGAACAGAATTTTTATTTGTTTGTCAAATATGTATTTTGAATTTTAACATGATATTTTTTGCAATGTAGCATGATAATTGATAAATAATAATATATCCTTAGGTACTTCTCTTGTCACAATTTGCATGCAACCATATTTGTACGCCTTTTGGCATAACATAGCGCCCTATTAACTTTAAGACTCAGATTATAAAACAGCTTTAAGACCTAGGCTGTATTTACTACCTATGTTACACAAATAAAATGATTTGATTTGAATAGAAACTCATTGAAAAGCAATGCAATGAAAGGCAGTAAGAATAAGTAGTGTGACGTCATTTGTTTTGTACATAATAGTTCTTAATTGATTTTCTCTCTTGTCTTGTACGTTTCCATAAAGCCCCTTATTCATTAGAGTGGAGAATAAAGTTACACTCTCATGTTGTTTAATTTTGTTTTAATAACATATGTGTAGCGGGAACTTTACGTATTAATCTGTATTTAGGGCCTGTGTTTCTTCCCTTCGAAGTTCTGTCCTATTTTCGAATTCTTATTTACCTAATGATTGTTATTAAACAGGTTGTACTGATATTGTGAGGCTGAACAAATATTTTAGTGTTGCTCCTTTATCAACGAAGGCTATACCATGTTACGACCTATAAGAGAGAGCAGTAACCCAATATAATGATATAAATAAAAGCTGAGCTTTTTTCCAAAGGCATTGGATATGTTTTTATTTTATGCAAAAAAATGTAAAGAACGTTTAAAACGTCTAGAACTTTTTCCGACAATTTAAGCAAAATATCTGCTAAGTCACGTTTATATCATTGCATGGTACGAATCTATGAATAATTAAAAACTTGATCTTCAAATAATAACAAGTCCAGTAAGTGATATTAGGCAGCCGGTCATTTCAATGATTTGGTAGGAAAATACCTATTATTTTACAATTTAAATGACATAACTAGTTAATGTGTTGTATTCATAAATAATTATCGTAAAAAAATTATATCTAGGTACTTTTAATTGCTCATAGGAACCGAAAGCTCAGGATATTTAGATAATAGGATTATATTAGGTTTAAGCAAATGTCAGCTGTCATAATCTTTTTGTTTACGTCTATCTGTGGACTTTAGCCGCTGACACACCCACCATTTTTAGTCAAAGGCGTTCAAGGCATCATGTGATGATAATAATAAGCGATAATAATTGGGTATTATTTAATGTTACCAACTGAACATTTGTTAAAAATAGGTGTGTTTCAAACAAGAATCAGCATTCTTTTTAAGATTTCCAACGAAACCAACCAAAAAACAAAGTTTTTTGTGGATTGGAAATCATCAAATAACTTCTCCCGCCCTGGGCGAGGCGGGAGGGAGTCAGACTTTTACTGACTAAAACCCACCCATGCTCCTTCGGTTGCCCTTTATGTCCCAGGGCCACGGTAACCCTTTTGAATAATTCCGCCACTCAGCTGAAAAAAAAAACTTAACAAAGATATCGTAGGACACAACACTTGTACCTACCTACATTATGTTCTATTCATCTCATAATGTCCTTGATTGGTATTGATCATCCTCCCATACACTCCCACCCACGCTTACCTGTGTACCCTCACAACTGTATCAGTAAAAATACTCTATTCATTGAATGATATATGTATATTATACCAACAGATAAATCTAAGAGGCCAAACGTAGAGGAATTTCTCAATTTTCTTACCATAGACGCGGAACAAAATTCGCGCGAAATAATTTGCCGCGTTTTTCCACTGTTATTTGTTCTACCTGTTCCGCAGGGGGAAACAAGAAAACATGGCTGGAATCTATGGTCATCGCCAGCCTGTCAATAACTGCAAAATTTCGATGTTGTAGATAAAATAAGGAAGAGTCAATCCATAGAAAATAACTCGCATCTGGATTGTCTGCTTATCTCATGCTGTCTTCACGAGGGAAATGTTTATAGAATAAAACGCTTGTTGCGTTAGATAAAACGCCCAAGCACCAAAAATTCCACTCCAATTTGCACCCATCTTTTATTTCAACTTCACACGGCTCGACACATGACTAATATTTTTCATCATAACACACAAAAACTGACGTAAACTATAAACTAAAAGACTATTAAATATTTTCCGCTTATCTATCTGAACTTGTGACCTAATGGTGTCACGTAGTGTAGAGTGTACTTACTACAGCCGTGGAGACTTGCATCAGATTTTTATTTATGGATTTTATAACTTTATTTTGTAAACTGGTCTTTTAGTTGCTAACTTGTTAGATTAGAGGTCTTTCTACTTATTGAGCAGATTGTGTCTTGATGAAAAGCATATAGGTACATAGAAGTGCAATTGTGAGTACTTGTGCGTATATTTTACGTTTACCCAGTCTTTCATCCCTTTCCAACCTGTGTTTTATATAATCTTATCTACACATACATATTTTTTTTTTTTTGGTGAGTGGGAAATCATCCAATGACTGCTCCCGTCCTGGGTGCGGCGGGAGGGCGTGTCAGACTCTTACTGACTAAAACCCACTCATGTTCCTTCGATTGCCCTTTATGTTCCAGAGTCACGGTAACTGTTATAAACATAACATTCCGCAACTCACAACAACAACACATACATACATACATATATTGATATGAGTGATAGAGACAGCGCTCTACAAACCCGAACTTTTTTATAAATAAGATGAGTCTGTCTGAAACCGACTCCGAAAAAAGGTGTAAATCCTCAAATCTTGGGGTATAAATCACTCGATACTTCCATATGCGTCTAGAGAAGCTCGTAAGTAATTTAAACACTGATTTTTCTTATTAGTTTCAATACGACAATGTAATAAACATAATTTTGTAAGTTTTTAAAAAGATGTTTTATTTACTTTTCATCTGAAATATCAGTCACGGAGTTCTAGATCAATATTTATTGTACCAAGAGGTGGAGGGTTCAGAGAGCATAGTGCCGATTCCTAGAAACCTGAATGCTCTACATAGCGACAAAGATGGTTCGTGGAAATATAAACGCTGTACTACTATGGCAAAGGCACTCTCCGTCCGTTCCGTTTGGGAGCTACGATGCCACAGACAGACAAATACACATTTACACACACAGACACGTCAAACTTATAACATTAACACCCCGTCGTTTTTGCGTCGGGGGTTAAAAACAATTGTGTTCCTCACAGGACTAGTTCAGTACAGATGCCATAGCCATATTTTAAAACATCAGTTTTTTTTTTTAATATTTTTTAATCTAAATAGGCAAGGATTAAAAAAAGGTGTCACACCGTGTCACACTAGGAAATATGAAATATAAAAAAATCTTTATGAAAAAAAAGAAAAATATGCACTGTACCTACTTAAATTTAATTAAGTTTGTAAGTAAACAAGGGAATCGGCGCCGTTAACATTATGAACAAAACACTAAACATATGAAAATCATAATATTATGATGACGAAAACGACATACATTGCAATCGTTCTATCAATAACTTTGATATGTAATTGGTTAAGTAACAGAAACACAAATTGGAACGTGACGTCAAACAAACGTTACTGGGAAGAGTATGAATGGGAATCCCAACAAGTTTCTCCATGATTTGGAGAGCAAAATAATATTCAATCACATGGAAATTGTAAGGTCTAGTCATTTTGTACACCACTAAATTTCGCCTGATAAATTTCGTAGCGGGGTCGATGATAGTTAAATCGTTTCTTCGGGACTTGTGTAATTCGGTGCCTACTCAATTTTCCCGTGGTCACCATAGTTAATTCTGGTTTTCAGGAGCAATTAGTTAAGTAAGGAATTAGGTGGCAAGCTTGTTCCAAGAGAGTGGTTTTGTGTTGTATAATTTTAAAGTTAAGTTTTTTTTATAAACTTGCTAAAAAAATGTGACATTATTGATGTCCTTTGAAAAAGTGGGGTAAAATTAATGTTTTTTTTAAGAGGAGTAAAGGAAATACTGTATTAGTAAGTCATTACATATAATTTTAAAGATAACTATATTTCTTTTTCATAGAGGTACTCCATTGTACAGTAAGAGCCGTTCAAGCAGTTTTTTCTTTAAGTAGAGCGTTGGATCAATCGCGAGCAATTTATTGCCAGTCACACAGACTATGTAGACTGGTTCTTTCCATTCGGATACTCTGAAGGTCAAAGTCAAAGTCAGCCGTCGGCGAACAGACCAGTCAAAATAAATATGATAGATTGATTTATTAATACAAATGCGTCAAAATGGCGACTGTATTGACTTCTATTGCTCTATTAGACGAGAGATTTGGTGGGATGGTTACTTGCGTCTTTTATTTATTGACGGCAATTTTATTTGCGTCACAAGAAGTCCTATTGAGCGAATTAATGAAAATAGGTAAGTCGTGATTGAAAATAAGATGAGAGACTTGTAGTAAATTTATTGAGTTCAAAGAGAGTATGAAAATAACGATGTGTAATTTGCCTACTAGGTTGCCGCTTGCATTAGAAATGAAAAACTACTGAGTACATTTTTTAAGAAATAAAAGTTCATGTAACATAAGTACAATACATATACGTTGAATTTATCCACATGTGACTGTTCCTAGCCTACCCTAGGCTGATAAAATTTTTGATTTTCCGTAATATAAACATTGTCGATAGGGAAGGCTTCCCCTTCGTATAATAAAAGCTAAGTTTGTTCTAAATAAAATGCCTCTGTTCTCATGAAATTCTGAATTATTACCATAGGAAAGTGTATAGAAGTATGTAAAACATATCATACATAACAAACAACAAAATGCACACGTAGGTATTTGTACAGACCGGCAATCAGAATGTACAGGCCGTACACACCTCCAATGACGAAATTCACCTTGAGCTTTACAACTTGCTGACGAAATAAACGGCTTTACTTACAATAATAAACAACTTGGCTCTAACAGTCAAAAGCCTTGCATTCGAATCAAAATATTTTTTTAAATTAATGGCTGGCTGTATTTGCCACGAGCCATAAAAAAAACTGAAAAGAAAAACGTGCCATTAAAATTGGCGCGAAACGTCAGAATGTATTTTTAGATGTGTCCTTCGGCCTTTAAATTTAATTAATTTTGTTATCAGTATAGTGATTAGAGTTCCCAGCGATGACTAGATTAAAATTTAAAGTGCTCGATGTAGCCGTTACACACATGTTTAGCTGATGCAATAAGGCTTCTATTTTGCTTGCATGGCACAAGGAGATTGTTTATGGTTTTGAAAACAGGTTTTGCCATTAAATGGATCGCAGACGTGATACACGACATCGAATTTACTATGACAAAGTTTGGTAAACTCCAAGGTTTTTTAACTGAACTCTTAATTTGAAAAACTGTCCACAACTAACAAACTTGCTATATGTACCTACCCACCATTTAGATCAGGATATTATTATTTTCAAAAACATTATGATTATTATCTTTATCAGCGTTACAAAAACAAATCGATAAGTAATTGAAAAACAAGTTGTTTCAATACCAGCCGACGTTACGTGTGCACACGTCATGACTATAGATGCTGGCGGGAAAAATTCCGAAACATTCCCGTCGAATACTTCGGAAGTATTCCGAAATATTCTGAAACTTTGGGAATATTTCAACTGCCAAAAAAAAACCCCGGTGAAATTGTATAAATCCATTAAAAGCCACTGTACTCGATTGAGTACAGCGTAATGAAGTAAAATAATAAGGTGTATCACCTAAAATTTACAAGATCTGTCATTTACACTTCGGAATAATGCTGTACTCAATCGAGTACAGCAGTTACCTCTAATGGGTTCATAGGGAATATAGCCTACTAGCTGTCCCCCGCGGTTTTATCCGCGTTTAATTTACTTTGGTTACTTCTTAGCCCCCCGTAAACCGTTTATGCAGCGCACGCAACAAAAGTCCTCAAATGTGAATAATTTTCCCCGTTTTTGCAACATTTCTCACTGACGCTTCGCTCCTATTGGTCGCAGCCGCAGCGTAATGTTATATAGCCTAATACCTTCCTCTGTAAATGGACTTTAAAAAAACAAAGAATTTCTCTAATCGGATCAGTAGTTCCTGAGATTAGCGCGTTTAAACAAACAAACTCCTCCGCATTATAATATTAGTAGTAGCTTTCCAATAGTGAAAGAATTTCTGAAAGCGAGACAATAGTTTTTGAGTTTATTTATTAGGTTTTCCTTTATTTAGTAATACCTATCTATGTGACTCGCGAATACTTAGCGATGCGAACAGCAGAGCTATATACAAACTAACCAAAAACATAAGTAACCCTTTTTCAAAAAACAAATCAAATATGCTCGGCCTGGTTTTTTATTCCACAACTAACATTTTGATAAATAGCATTCGACTTCGATATAACCTACATAATAACAAAAAAATAAAAATCCTGTTGTAAAAGGGATTTTCATTTTTTTATAAAAATATTAACAAATATGCTTAATCGATCAGATTTATAATAAAATAAACATTTATATTTTACTAACTTATGCGCAACTGAAAAATAATTAATTGACCCACCACACAAAAAGTAAACACGTTTATTCTTATTGAATAATTCGGGCGAAACATTCCGCGGAAACTTTCGATTGCGGGGTATGAATCTTTCTGAAAACTTCTCCGGGGGGGGAGCATCTCCCCTCTTACCGCACCCCGCACCGCCATCGCCTTCGTGCACACAGTCAGGCGGCGGCGATCGACGGTCGATGCAAAATTCCATTCGATATTTAAAAAAATATAAAAATATTTTGCAAAAAAATACAAATTCTAAATTTAAATTCATTTTGAATAATTCTGATTTAAAGAAACTTTCCCAGAAGTATTCCGGAATTATTTCGAATTTTTCAGAAGTTTTGCAACTATAGTCATGACACACCCGCGCTCTCGACCAATCACAGCCCGCCGTGCAAACACTCCTCCAGTATTAAAGCGCGCGCGCAGAAAATTTGAACCATTACGTTCCTTGCGTTTCATCACGCCTAGTATTAAATGGGTGACAAATTAAACACAATAGCATATTATAGGTGGCTAATATTCCTGTTCAGTTTCAGTAACTTTGACAATATTTAGCTTGGGATTTTATTATATTTTTCCAATTTAAAGTATTAATTAATTGTATTGTTATTTAGTTTTTATATTTTACTTAATTAATTCAAAATGTTGCACCTCAACTCTGTCCCTGAAGATTACGTGAGGAAGACCAACCAGTAAGTATTTTTATTTTTTAATTTTATTTTCTTGTTTTGTTTTTAAATCTTGAATGTTGGTAGGTATTTGTAGATCTAAAGAATGCCATTTTTTCAGATTTCAAAATATGGACGAACTTGAATCGTTTTACTAGGAATATAATTTCTTAATGATATATTATTTTAACCCGCCGGTACTCGCGTCTTGTTTTAAGTCATGAACAGTCGCGCGCGGGTCGAAAAGACCCAGATATTGAATGCATTGTTTTTAATAACTTAATTAAGTTTTGGAATTATTTTTTAATTATTTGGAAAGAGAATAACAAAACAAACTCAAAAATAATGAATATTTCTTATTAAGTGAAAAATAGTAGTATAAATCACAAAAATCAAGAGATCACTGCTAAATCTTACTTTTTATGATTTAGGAACTAAAAATTAACTTTAACCTTCTTTATTTAATCTAGAAACATAAAAAAATCTTTTCTATTATCAATAATATCAACAATCTTCGTAATAGTGGAATAATATTGAACTTAACACGTAGCATATTTTCATAGTCAGTCTCCAAATTACACGTAAAAACTACTATATTTTTTTTGTTTTTTTTTTTCCTACAACAGTCTTATCTTAATTTTGGCTTATTTTTTATCACAATTGGTACATATAAATGTAGTATGATCTCTACAAATATGTATAAGTATTACAAAATTGGCATTGCATTTTGGTATTTCTGTCCTTTTTGGGAGGGCAGATCGAACATTACTGGACCCTGGCAAGGCCGGTCTGTTTGTATTTTCTTCTCTAACTTCGTATCAATATATGCATCAACAACATCAACTTCTAATAAACTGCCAGGAAAAAAATAATATACCAGTAATCGGAAGACGTCAGTGTACCTTTTGCTTCATTGATTGGCCCTGGTACTTGGCTTATGATAATTATTGTAACTACAGGTGCGAACGTTTCTTGGGGGTTCTTTTATGTTACAACGAGTGCCATTCCTACCCAGGTAGTACCTTGACGGACATATTTCAGGGTATATCATTCAAGTCAGGTCTTTGAAGCAAACTAGAACGTAAATTTTTAGGCTCAGAACTTCATTGTGCTCAAGGAGTTCATCTTCACCACTCTGACAGAAATCTGAATTGTAACTGTCAATCCTGACGACCTAACTTCAATTTCTGACGAACTTTCACTTTCAGTGACTTCCTCTTCTAAGGTATTAAATATGCTGTGGTCATAGAAACGATTTGACGATAAATCTATAAATAAATAAATCCAAAATAATAATTTTGGATTAAAAAATACACTAACACATTACGTCGCACAAGGGTCGAAACGACCCATACTCACTTTAAACGTCCCTACTGTCCTTATGCAGCACAGAAACTGGCTGAGCTGGGGTGTGCAGGGTGCCAGTGAAGCTACTTGAAGGTACTTAGTGTGACGACACAAGTGAACTAATACAAAAACAGTTATGGCACAATAACTGGAGTACTGGGTCTTTTCGACCCAGGCGCGACTGTCCGCGGGTTAAATCTCAATTTATTTTGGGACAGTTGTCTCCAAAGAAAATGGTAATTTATGGTCTTGAAAACCAAATAAAAGAGACCTGAATGAAATACTACCTAAAGTTGTCCCAGTTAATTTAAATATAAAGAATTATTCACCAACCATCATTGATAAAGTCAAAGTCAAACATATAAGTACTCTTTGTCCCTGCTCAGTGCTAATTATAATCTTAGGCCCGTATTAATAGACGTCACTCAATTCTGAGACGCTCTCAAGTTTATTGCTGTCCTTATTTTTTCCCTTTAGAATGACAAGGACAGCAAGAGACTTGAGAGCGTCTCGGAGTTGAGTGACGTATTAATACGGGCCTTAAATACCAATAACCAATAGCAATTGAAACAAAGACTATCCCTGAAACACTACTCCTTTAAAGAAATTGATAAGCAAAATAGTTCTCGGTAAACAGAAACTCCATTATTCGCTTTAATCAATAAGTAACTTATAACTCTATACATAACAGCTATAATATCTCCTAAGAAACAAGACCCTAAAAAAACAGTGTCTAATTTCGTCCTTCTCCCCACGAAATATTAGAAAAAAATATGTGGCACGTTTATCGACACACGACTATAAATATCTACAACAAAGGAAAAGCCCTCAGACTTTTCTCCAATTAGCAACCGTTGCTATGTTGCTTTGTTGCCCCAGTAACGCGGACTTTGTATATACTTAGAAAAACACGTCAAAATATCGTCGACAAAGGCTACCTAAAAATTCCATGAGCGATTCGAATTTCAGCAACAGCATTGTTTCGAATTGATTCCAATTACAAGCCAGCCAGACTGTAGTTTAGTTTTTTGTAATCGTCAATGGATTCTAAATAAAAACTCCTTAGTCAATTTAGTACATTGGTGTCGTGAGCAGGGTTGCTAACCATATTTTTTTATAATTATATTTATATTATATAAAAGTAAAAATGACTGCCCTTCAGAGGGCGTTGGGTCCAACATGTGCTAATGGTTTTAGTCATAAAATAAAGGAAACTATCAAAAGTTTGTACAGTCTGAACTCAAACATAAGTATATTGTATAACGTAAGCAAAAATTTATAACAAACAAAGACACAATTTAAAAAGAAATATGAAATACATGTTTATATATTTTCTAACTTAGTTAACTATATTTATTCTTTTGAAGTGTGTTATATTTTTTAAAGCTAATTTTAAAAAAATATTTCCGCCAAAGGAATGTTTGGCAACCCTATCCACGAGGCTGTGTGGGCCAGCCATTTAAATACATTCTTTGAAACAGTTATCTAGCTACACACATATCTACACCTATATATTTTATTGTGCACACGTAGGTCCCCAATTTGAAACCTCCATCGCGTTAGAGGTCGTTGTCATAGCAGAAAATCTATCGGTATTTTCTTCCCAAATGCACATGAATAAAATTTAAGCCCAATGACGCAACAACCCCAAATTACCGAGGTACTTTTTCCTGAATCTAACAGGAAAACGGATACTTTGTACCTACAATTATCAAAAGGGAAATCCAAATAATACGTAGAGAAACATGTAATTACTTTACCCATGACTTTTAAAAGATAGAACCTACACTCAATACCGTCTTTACCATAAGGGCACACGGGGCCCGTGCCCAGGGCCCCCATTCTCAGGGGGGCCCCGAAGGACCTACAATTTCTTACAAAATATATACTATCTAACTTTCATCAGTTTCAAATAAACATATTACTACTTACCCATGCTAATGAGGTGGATACGACTGCACGCCAACGGCCCCTCATATTTATAATACTTTTAAATAATTATTTAACTATGTATGTTTTGTGTTTGTTTAATTTATTGTATTGATTAGTTAAATGTTATAATTATTTTAATTGACTGACATAGAAATGACAATTCCCTTTATATTTAATTTATGTATTACGGATTATTCGATTGTTATTATTATTTTAGTTAATTGACATAGTACTGACAATTTTCCTATTATTTATTTTATGTATCACTAATTATTTGTATTTTTATTTGGATGAATGTATGCAATTTTTATGGATTTTATTATCTGAAATTAAATAAATTGAAATTGATAAAAATAGAATAACTTTGTACATCGCTTTTTAAACTCTCATAAAACTTGTGTCTTTGTTTTATTAAATACTAGCTTTTGTCTGCGACTTCAACCGCTTGAACTTATAGTTTCCGTTCCCCAGGGATTTCCGGAATGAAAACTAGCATATGTCCTTTCTTGGCTCCCCGAGTATATTCATACTAAATTTCATTCAAATAAGTTCAATGGTTCAGGGATGAGACAGACAGAGTTAATGAGATGTTAATGAAATTGAACCACAATAATGCGAATTCGCAAATTATACGAACTGCCAACTATCAGTTTTTGACTGGTATTTTACCCAAAATTTACCAGTATATCCTACAGTGACCCGCCCCACATCTCTAGCTGCACCGTCTTAACAAGGCCTAACAAAATTGTTGACATAAAAATGCCAAATTATTTTTCGAGATACTCTCAACAATACCTTTCATACAATCAATCAACTACACCTTGCTTTTGTCGATTAGTCCAAGGCCTTTGATAGCATCACACAATCGGCCATTTTTGACGCCTTAGACAATAAAGACGTTGATTCCACCTACATCAATTTACTCCGCTTAATGCATTAAAACAGCACAGCTGCCATTAAACTAAAAAACACACGTCCAAAATTCAAAATAGAGAGAGGAGTCAAACAGGGCGACCCGCTATCTCCGAAGCTGTGCACCAGTACCCTTGAAGAAATCTTCAGGAATTTGGCAACCGAATGGAGGGAAAGAGGCATTGTACTTGGAGAGACGAGAATGACAAAACTCCGTTTCGCGGACATTGTCCTCTTTTCTTCATCAGCCACCGAGCTTGAAAGCATGCTCCAAGACCTAAGCAGGTTGAACTGAAGATGAATATGTCGGAGACCAAAATTGTATCCAACGTACCCCCACAAAGCATAGAGTAGCCGGGGAGGTAATGCAACATGTCCAAGAATACCTTTACTTGGGCCAAGTAGTCTCTTTCCTGGCGAGGCAAGACAAAGAAGTCTAGAAGAACTGATAACGCCTGGAAGAGCTACTGGTCTATGAAGGAACTATTCAAATGCGGTTTGCCCATGGTTCTGAAGCGGAAGTTCATGGACAAGTGCATCCTCCCTGTCTTAACCTATGGCGCACAGACTTGGTCACTAACAAACGCACAGAAGTCCAAACTCAAGGTTTGCCAACGAGCAATGGAGCGCAGTATATTAGGTGTTAAATTAACAGATCGAGTTCGAAACACTATACTGCGTGCGCCCCAAAACAGGAATAACTGATGTGGCTCAAAAGGCTTTCCAACTAAAATGGGACTGGGTGGGCAGGCCATGTCTGCCGCCATACAACAAACTGTGGGCTCAAATAGCACAAAGTTGGTGCCCTGAGACGGAAAGACGAGGTCGCGGCAGGCCACGAAGGAGATGGCGGGACGAACTGGACAGATTCCTACGGGATTGGGAAAAGGAAGCCAGATCTCGCGATACATGGAACAAGTGGAGGAAGGCCTTTGCCCAAGAGCGGGACAGAATAGGCTAATAAAAAAAATGTTTTAACTCATTTTAAAAACGTTTGTATAATTCTCGTTTTTACTTCCTAAAAGGGCCCCCAATTCTTATGTGCCCAAGGGCCCCAGCTTAGTTAAAGACGGCCCTGCCTACACTCTTGGCAATGTGAGATTTGATTTCAGTGGTTACAGTCAATTAGAAGCACATAGCAAAGTCTAAAGTCTCTAAGATACCCCAGATTAGAATGTTATATTATAGCCTCTATAATAATATCCTATAAAATGTAAAACTATGTTAGACAAGTACTAATACTTGTCTAACATGGTTTTACCGACGTTTTTGATTACTGCTCCGCTCTCGTAAACCATAGCGTGATGTTAGACAACCTAAGGAACTATTCTCAAAAAATCTTGTAACTTCTCAACTTCAACTTCAACTTAGCCTTTCGTGGAACAATTTATCTTTTTACCATTAATAAATTGAGCAAGATTAACTATGTACTTATAATGATTAATCCATTTATCAAAACACCTAATTAAATTACGAAGTCGTGTACAAAGATCATTGAGATAATAACCTTAGTTTTAATTGACCGACATTTTGTGACCGGTTCAAAGTTTCAAACGTCACCCTGAGGAAGATGGGCGGTGCGCACACGCAATAGATAACAAATTTTATTGTTAATTAAGTATTTGATATCAGATGTTTCAACATTGTTGTTATAGCAATATTGTAAAAGTCAAGGAGTCAGATAGCAGCGCTGTTTTTACCCGAAACGGAATGCAATGCAACATACGGCTTTAATTCCTAAACTGATTTTAAAAATTCTATTTTAATCTAATTCAATATCTACTAGTTAGGTTTATTTAACACTATGTCGTCATCGAATACCACCATAATGACGCATAACTTTTAGCGTAACACGTTATAATGCGTAAACTGTCCATATTTGGTTGTTATTTTTCTCTGACGTTAGTTTTTCTTTGTCTACAGGTATGCCCAGGTGGCTCTGGCATGCGGGCGTGCAGCCCACCAGACTGCTCTTCGTGGGGCAACTGCTCCTAACCCTCAATTGGCTGCATTGACCCCCAAGGTAAGAAAAATTTGGTCAATGTGAAAATTTTTTAGATCTGCTGCAGTCAGACAGACCGCCATTGACCATTTGACCCCGAACCCCGGCCTAAAGGTCCCTTTAAGTAACATCGCAGATGGCGGAATGCGGAGTGCGATAAAGCCTGATCAGTGTAACGAAGAAATTGAGAAGCCTTTTCTCTAGAGTGGAAAAACTGAGGCAAATAATACGTCAATATCGAATCTATTAGGGAAACATCTCGCAATAATTCCTTCCGAATTTTTATCCATAGTAATTTCATGAACAAAGACAAGGAAATTAGTACTTGATGTAAAAAGGCTTCTATTCATTCCATGACTTAAATTAGTATTATCTGAAAACACGCAACCAAGTTCCTTATATTCCAAGGACCTTTTTGTGAAACAACAATTAGTACAAGTCGAAACATGGGACTTTCAAACATTTATAGGCCAGGTCAAGCACATGACTTTTCAAGATCGATAACTTTATATTATTTATCCAAGCGGCCAGTGTTACAGATCGATGTAAATGCACCACCAAACCTGATGTGCCACTGCCAAGTTTCTTGCTTTTGTTCTTTAATTTTGGGACCAAAATTTGACCAGTCAGGGACATCTGGCAAGTTACCAAAAACAGTTGAATCATTTCTCTGGAACTCTTTGAGCTCTTTTGTCTTTAAGGTTTCTTTTTGGCCCTCTGGATTTGTAGTGATTGGGAGTATGACGTCACATCTAACTTTGGCATTTTAAATGTTATAAACATTTTATCTTGCAATTGCTTACAATGACGGGTTTTATTTTTATTGGGTTATAAGCCAATTTGTAGTTGTCATAATATTTTATTGTAATCGGTAGCAATTGGTGTTATTGTCTGCATTGATGCACGTACACATTAATTTACATTCTTTACTCAAAATCAAAGCCGAAGTCAATCTTCGAAAACCAGTAAAGTACTTGATACTTCTATGTGGTCCTTTTTACCTTCAAAGAGTTCATATTTGGCTATACTTAGCTAGTTTTTTCTGACTGACATACTTCTCCCGCCCTGAGCGGGAGGTGCGGGAGGGTGTGTCGACTTTTACTGACTAAAACCCACCCAGTCTCTTCGGTTGCTCTTTACGTTCCGGGGCCGCGGTAATTATTAGAGTTATTTCGCAACCCCGGCAGGGCTACAGCTAATTTAGAGGAAACAAAAGACAATTTGTTCTCTATCTAGAGCAACATCCTAACGTTCCCTCCCACTCCAGGTCCGTGCTTTCGTCGAGCGCAGCGCAGCACTCTGCCAGCCGGAACACGTACACGTGTGCGATGGCTCTGAAGCTGAGGCAGCTGCCTTGCTGCACATCATGCAACAGCAGGGAACCTTGAAACGTCTGCCGAAGTATGACAACTGGTAAGTTCAGCTGGAAATAAGACAACTATCTTGTTTGGTAGAATGCCAACCATTTGCCAAAATGACTTTACATTTTTGTTTGACATAATAATGTGTCCATAATTTTTCTGCAATGCTATACTATACTTGTACCTCATAACTATTGTTTTCACATATAATCATGTCATTCTTCTCTATATGAAACAACATTTAAATTAACGACTAGATTCAATTATTTTACTTGTTAATGACTTTCCAAAGTTCCGTTTTTACAGTATCTGATGAAAATAAGCAATTTAACTTTAACTTTGACCTCATGTAACCTAAAACCTTCCACCAGCTGGCTAGCCCGCACTGACCCCGCGGATGTGGCCCGCGTGGAGTCTAAGACCTTCATCTGCTCCGACAAGGAGAGAGACGTGGTGCCCATCGCTCGCGCCGGTCAGAAGTCTGCGCTAGGCAACTACATCGCCCCCAACGCTTATGAGAAGGCCATCTCGGAGCGGTTCCCTGGATGCATGCGAGGTGAGTCTGGCTTTCGATAATGGCTTTTGTTACGGCAACAAAGGTTGCACCTCTAGTGTAAATAAAAGGAGGTTTTAATCGCCACATAGTTTGCCAGGAATGGTGATTAAAATACTGCTTCAACACCAAGGGCGTTTTGTAATGAAAGGAGCCTAGTATTGCTTGCACAAACACTATATAATTGCTGTCGCTATGTGTAGCAATTTGCATTAAAAAATCATGACTTTTAGAACAACGTTTAGCATTCATCTTATCCTAGATGACATGAGATACAATCAAATAAGGAAAAAAGACTGTTGAAAGGTCTACCCATATCTATTCAAGCAACCGAACTCCTTAGAAAGTTTAGACAATTTGGACAATGTTGCCAATCAACAAAATGTAACCTCTATTTGGCAATGTGTACAGATAAAACAAAAGACTGTTTGTTCTAATTTTAAACAATGAGACCTCGGACCAATTTCCCTATAGGGTCATTCAGAGATACTCTGAATGACCCAACGGATATTGATGTACGGCGTATAACGGAACGGTTTCATTACATTGCATTGATGCATACATAGACGGAATGAAACTATACATATATAAATGGCATGTCCCTATGTCTGGCTCGCAGACTCTAAAATCAATACAGCGAACCGAGGCCCGGGCAATCCGCTGCAATTAATAGACAGGTAGCGTATGGTAGGCAAATTAATTGGCAATGGAATCTGGACATAGATCAAACAACCAATATGCGAACTTATTTACCTAATTGATTTTATTTTTGTATGTGATTTAATTTTAACTTTTCTAAAGTTGAAAAGAAGTCCAAAATTCGACAGATTCGGCAATTTTTTTCTAAAAAAAGGTCTTTTTTTTGGGGTCCAACCAAAATAAACTTTGTTTCCAAGACCTTAAGTTCCATTTCAAATAATCTAATCTATAAATAATTTGTCACCAGGCCGCACGATGTACGTGATCCCATTCTCCATGGGTCCCGTCGGATCTCCACTCTCCAAGATCGGAGTCGAAATCACTGACTCTCCGTACGTCGTCTACTCTATGCGAGTCATGACAAGGATGGGTATGTACTTCAAAATATCAATAAGTTTATATAATACGCATGAAAACAGCCAGACAACCAGTATATTTAGACCCCGCGTGACCGGTAGCCACTACACACCAAACAGCATCACAAAAGTTCAGTCTGTTATTAAATTAAAATACTCTAAGCTCAATTTATACTGGATGTGGCAAACGAGAAGCCACGCGACTCGTCGGCTGATAGAAAGAGATGGTGATATGTTCGATCTCCCTCGATCTGCAACCCTAATTATAATATCTATATGAATATTCGTTTTTCAATCGCTTTGCCGGCTAAACGCAAGTCGCTACTATGTGGCAGAAGCCTTATTCTGGGATACGCACGCAGAGACATTTTCATTTATAATTTAATTTAGCTTGTTTCAGAATAAGACTTTTCTATTATTCGCAAACAATAAACAAAAATGCCGAATAAAAAATAACAAAAGACATTATGGATCTCAAACCTTTATTTTAAACAGTATACACCCAGAACGCTCAGCAATGCATACACATATACATAGACACAAAATATTATTCGCATTTTCGTCTTAAAAAGACAATAATATTATTTTGAAAGATAAATTCGAAACTTTACTTTTTACAACCTGTATACGTATGAGGTTGACGACGTAATTTTCGCCGCTCATAGCAGATATTTTTTTTTTTCATAAATGTTTTTTTTAAATCGACCAACTCTTTTTGCCTGTTACAAAATGAGAAAAAGCGCAAGATTGTAGCAAAGTAATTACAGTGACTCACTTTGAGCAGCGTAAGTTACGCTTAACATAGGCGTGCTAAACGAACGAAATTTTGTGAGACGTCGCCTAATTTACATTCAAATGAAACACTCATTCATCATCTCATTTTGCGTCGTCGCACCAAAGGGAACTTTTTACGAACTGCAGCGCAAATCACGCACAAAATTTTCGTTCGTTTAGCCTCACCTTTAATATGAAGGATTTAGATATATTTTTAGACCTTCGCTTTGTTTAGACCTCGTCCAGGTCCTCCTGATCGGTTTCAGGATATATTATTTCTCCGCGTTCGTTAGTTGGTCTACCGTGGCTGCTGGGCGGCATAGGTTCTGCCATAGGCATCGGTACCTCCGGTGCCGGATAAGTATGGTCCAAATGGGCCGGCTCAGCTTGCATCGGATAATGCTGGGCCAATTCATTCACCATTTGAGCGGTGGGTCGAAGATACTTCAGCTCGTTTTGGAGTATATTAATCTTTTGTTTTGCCAAATAAATATGATTTTTCAGTAATCTTAGTATACTCTCCCAAACCGCAAACCGTTGCTCGGGCGCCACCTGATGGAGCAGTGGCACTAGCATGAGTGCAAAGTGTAAATTTGGGTCAGAATGGGGTTCTGCGACAGGCTCTTCGTATTGTGGCACGGGGATGTAAAAGGGCTTCTTTTTTATGTCATAGGTCCTGGCGAAGTCGGCAGCTTGGGCCGCCGCAGATGGAATGGGAATCGGGTCCGTCAGGACATTTTGTGGGTGTTCGTAATGTGGCAGGTTTATCAAACCTGGGTCGTACGCCTCGTTGTTGTTGTTAGGGAACGCGCAAGCTCCAATGACCACTCCACTAGCGGGTTTGGTCGGATTGGGGACCGACATGCTTACTTTCCGCTGGCGTTTCTTCTTAGCCACCGAGATCTTCTTAACGCTGCCCTTTATAAAACTCTCTCGCAGTTTCAGCCACTTGCGTTCGACCTCGCGTACTGTAAAAGAAAAACACGAGTATGTTAAATCTAAGAACACATTATTCAGATGCAATTGGTAACTTGTCCTTTGTTTAATTACACTTAAAATCTTCACGGTCTAAAAATGCGTGGGATAGACACACCCACTTATATTCAAATAATTGACAATGACTTTTACCTAGGTCACATATACATGAAAACTCCTTTTAATAATCAATTCAAATTAAAGAAATAGACTGGCTACACAAAATCTATTTAATATCCCCTCGGTCCACCTTGGAATCGAACCCGCGCACTTAATCCGTCCGTTTTACACCCTAACTTTAAAATCTAAAGAATAAACTTGACCGTCGCTCAATTATTCTAGGAATCCTATATTTTGAACTCAAAATAATAATAACAAGCAAAAAGAGAGTAAACGTTTAAAAAAAATACAAAAAACTTACCTCTTTCAATTTTTTTTCGAAGGCTAAACTTATCCCACTCAGTGAACAAAGCCTGACAGACTTCGGACCACTCTTTCTGCCTTTCCGCCTTCCCAACCGGATTGGTTGGCTTATTGAAGAGATGCGGATGTTTTGTAACTTCCGCAATTAGTCGTTCAAAGTCGATCACGAAAGCAGCATTGTCCCCGTTACACGGGCTGCTTGGAGCGGCTGGTGGATCCACTGGGGCCGGAGGGGCCACCGGGACCGGCGGGGCCACGGGAGCCGATGAGGCCTCTGGGGCCGGCGGAACCACCGGGGCCACCGTGTCAGTCAGTGCGGTCTCCTCTAGCTTAGACATGTCACGGCTGTCCTCTACCATGGTTCTAGCAGAATGCCGCGCGGCAACTCGCCGCATCCCTTAACAACTGCAACGACATCTAGCCATGCATTTCAGAAAAGGCGCGCTTTTGAAAACCAACCTTCACACCACTAGCTACACTAACATTCCAATTTCAAACTATTTTTCGTTTTTTTTTAACGAAATGGATAAGTTTTCTGTGTCGAAAATAGCGGTACCGGTGTTGTTTAGTCGCGAAAATATTGTTGTGTTGGTTAGGGATAATTACGGGGTTCTCATAGCTTACGTGTTGCGTAGGACGGTGCCTTGTACGCAGGTGCGGAATCGTCCCGAACTTATTACTTCCAATCAGGGCGCCACCATTGAAAAATGGCGCGAACTGATAAAGGTTAAGAGTACTTAATAATTAGTCTAGCGGTTATGTTATTTTGGATATTTTAGACTTTTGTTAGATACTAACTTGAGCTTAAGTATACTCGCGTCATTATAAAAGTCTGTATTTACTAGTTTGTTTATTTAGAAAAGAAATTGATTATAATAATTAAATACATACTTACTTTTCTCAAATGTGTCTTCTCAGCAACATGTCAGCATTTCAAATTATTCCACTTTATCTAACTCATTTCATTACTTAAAATAGTGTCTTAATAATTAGGATCAGAATCGGTATCAGTATCATAACTTATTGAACTAACAAATTGTAATTATAACTTCAATAACTTACAAATTAACAAAGCCATTGAAAATTTTTTCATTTTTTTATTAAGTTAAACTAACTTCTTTACAAAGACACAGCTTATTTTTATCAACACCGTTTAATACCCTCGAGGGAAAAACACAAAGCATCTTTATTACACATCAAAGCATGTGATAAAAAGAGATAGCATGCTAAACACAGATCTTTTTGTTAACAGGAGCTAAAGTGCTGGAAGCTTTACGTCAAGATGAGCAGTTTGTGCGGTGTCTCCATGCTGTTGGTAACGGCGGGATCCAAGGCTGGCCTTGCGACCCAGCCAAAACTATCATCCTACATAAACCTGATGATAACGAGATTGTTAGCTATGGTACGTATTTCTTTTTTTTGTTTGACAGTTTGGAGAAAGAAAGTAGTGTTGTTTATGGCGTGGGTACCACACATTTTTAAAAGTTTTAAGCTTTTAAACCATGTTCAACTACTTTGTGTAAGACGCTTGAGTGACGTCAGTCTAAAAAGATAATAGTAACCAAGAAATTCAAGATCATCTGTTACTTTATTATTCAATGTCCTTCAAAATACATTTAATTCAATATAGTGCATGATGTGCTTACCTGTAAGAGATTGATACACCCTACACGATGTGATTAATTGTAACCCATAATTGTATTAGTGTACTCAATTGTTGGTGAGCCAAATAAATAAATAAATAAATAAATGTAAACATATGGAATTTGCATAAACCGTCATACATTATTCATAAGGAATCACTGTCATTTGTTTAATCACAGTTTATTGATGAAAAGGGCTTTGAAACCAACATCTGGGCCAATTTACTCTCAAGGAAATTTTATGATAAATAATGATTATTTTTAGTACCTAATGTATAATTAAATACCAAACTAGTAAATTTCATTACTAGTAACGCCATCTAGTAACAATTTGAAATCAACTTTCAAAGCTGGAATTTGCATTTTTGGCTGGCAATTGACAAATTTTAAAAAGAGAATGATGTTAAAAATTGCAACAATAAATGTAGATCTTCCAAGTAGTATTTCAGCTGATTTAATACTCTTATTCTTTGTTAAACAGGCAGTGGATATGGAGGAAACAGTCTGTTGGGCAAGAAGTGCTTTGCCCTCCGTTTGGGCTCCGTCATCGCTCGCAGGGAAGGCTGGCTCGCTGAGCATATGCTGGTGAGTAAACTTTGAAGTTATATTGATTTTACAAATAGAGTAAAATCTTCTTATCTGGTTATGCGCCTAAAAAAAACTTAATAGCAAGTTTTTCAAATTGAGTAAAAAATTAAGGGCATTTTTTTGAACACATTTTCGATTAACCTGCTATCATCATGTGAGATGATTGTTACGACGAAGTACAGCTTATTATTTGTATTTGTTTAACACATTCAGTCTGTTTACGCCCTCTAACGGCCATTTCCAATATACAAGAAATAGTACTTAACATAAGCTCCGTACATAAAGTATCTTTCCGATTCAATTCCGCAGATAGATTAGTTATTCAAAATGGTCGAACATAAACGGTTGTCAGATAGATTTGAAAATGGAATAGAATTCATATTACCTCTGCCATATAATATAATTAGGTACATACCTAAACCACATTGAATGATGGATGTAGAATGAAACAGGCTCTAAGAACACTCTCCTAAAAAAAGACACATGACAGAAATACTAATAAAAACCTCCTTACAGATCGTAGGTGTAACCGACCCTAAAGGCCGCAAGCGCTACATCGCTGCCGCATTCCCTTCGGCCTGTGGCAAGACCAACCTAGCCATGATGACGCCGACACTGCCCGGCTACAAGGTGGAGTGTGTAGGCGATGATATCGCCTGGATGAAATTCGATAAGAAGGGAGTGCTCAGGGCTATCAACCCGGAGAATGGATTCTTTGGAGTTGCTCCAGGTAGGGAAATAATGTGACTTTGTTATAGTGGATGTTTTTGTAATAATTGGCCACAACTTGGTCTATCTTGTAGACTGAAAAGCCTAATGTTCGTATCCAGATTTTTTTATACAAATTCTTAACGTGCCTCTTTTCCAATTTTGCCGTGGCGAGATCACAAACAAGCAGCCAGAATGAGACAAGATTCAGAAAAAATATTGTGATTTAGTAATTAGTTTCGAGTCAATTGTACCTTTGAAACAATTTGAGGCAAAGAGATAAAAAAAAAATTAAGAACTATTTAAATTAACCAAATTCTTTTACTCTTTCCCAGGAACCTCAGAAGCAACCAACCCCATAGCGATGTCAACAGTATTCAAAAACACGGTATTCACTAACGTGGGAGAGACCCAAGACGGTGGGGTCTGGTGGGAAGGCATGGGCACCGCTCCTGAGAAGCTGATCGACTGGAAGGGTCAGCCTTGGGACCCTAGCAAGAAGACCCCCGCTGCACATCCCAACTCTAGGTAGGCTGAACGACTTTTTATACCTTTGCTAAATAAAAAAATAGTTTGTCTTTGGACGCCAGTGTTGCCAGCTTAAAAAAAAACTTTACGAAAAAGGTTGAATTAACCAAATATTTTTTTTACAGATTCTGCACTCCCGCGGAACAATGCCCGATCATCGACGATGAGTGGGAGAGTGCTGAAGGAGTGCCTATCTCCGCCATTTTGCTCGGAGGTCGCCGACCGGAGGGCGTGCCTCTTGTTGTAGAATCAAGGGACTGGCAACATGGAGTGTTCATGGGAGCTACCATGAGGTCTGAAGCCACTGCTGCCGCTGAACATGCTGTAAGTATATTTTATTAGGTATCTTTCATCATATAAAAATAGACAGGCTTTCTTGTAGTTCAAAGTACAGCCGGAACAATCGAAGCTAAAAATTATAAAATTTTGCATTTGCAAATAAAATTTGTACGTTACACTGGTTTCTTTTTATGAGGTAAAGGCGCACTAAAAACGATATTTGGAAATTCAACCTTCAACGGGATAAAATGGGGGATGAAATTATTTAGGATAATCTTTCCAATTTAAGAAAGACTGTCCGACTAGAAGAAAAGATGATATTGTGACTAGATTTAGAACGATTAAACTTACTTTTTAAAAACTTAGGATAGTTGACGGTATTTCTTAAATATGTATCCTAGTCAAATTATAACCATGATTTTAACCCTTTTTTCTTTTCCAGGGCAAGGTAGTGATGCACGATCCCTTCGCCATGCGTCCGTTCTTCGGCTACAACTTCGGCGAGTACATCAAGCACTGGCTGTCGATGCCGCAGTCCGGCCGCAAGATGCCCAAGATCTTCCACGTCAACTGGTTCCGTAAGAGCGATGAGGTGTGTATTATTAATATAATTACTGGTGAAATTAGGCTTTGAATTCAAATTGGGTTGGTAGTTTTGGCACCTTATGAGTTATTTTGAAGTTCCTATGTTTATCGATTATTTAACTTTTGTCGGATGTCTGTTAATTCTTTCACAGTCTCTCAATAGACTCTTAAACATATTAGTCATCTTTATAAAGCGAGGATTTTTGGTGGTAGTAATTGCACAGCCAAATCGACTGGTGCTAGTAAAAAATGTGTCTCATCTCACAGTAGGCTTTTTATGGCGTAGACGCGCACTAAAAAGATTTTAGTGCGATTTTTGGAAATTCAACCCTTGACGGGGTAAAATAGAAGATAAAAGTTGATATGAATATAAGCGAACGAAGGTGCGGGAAACCGCTAGTAGGGATCCAAAACGAAATAGAAAAATATACTATGACTTATTTAGCCAAGTACCTCAAAAACCTCCAGAAACATTCCCAAACTAATAAAAAAATCCTCTCCTCAGGGTAAATTCCTCTGGCCCGGATACGGCGAGAACTCTCGCGTCCTCGACTGGATTCTCCGCCGCTGTGACAACGAGCCATGCTACACCGAAACTCCGCTCGGAAACATCCCGAAAGAGGGCGCTCTCAACACACAAGACCTAGGCCCCATCGACATGAAGACCCTGTTCAGTATACCTAAAGATTTCTGGCTCCAAGAATCTGATGCTATCGAAAAGTATTTCAAGGAAGAAGTAGGAGAGGACCTTCCCGCTGCCATGTGGGAAGAACTGAACAAATTGAGGAAGAATGTTCAACAATCTTAAATTTTATACCAAAGAGTGTTAGGTTTAAACTTTATTGTTAAGCTAGACTTAGACGAGCGGCACTTTGATATAGAAAGAGGTATTGTAAACATTGATACGCGTCAGTGCTAACGACAAAAATGATGAAAAAAGTGCTGCCCCTCTGTATGTAGCTTAAGTTTTGGAATGTAAAGATACTACTTATATTTCTTTTTTGTGTATAGTCTTTGCAAACATTCCCGAGATTTATGTATTTTTATTCATTTTAATCGAACGCTGGTCGTCATATTGAGATAAAATGATGTAGAAAGTTCTAAAAAGGATGGTTTATAAGAACGATGTTTTGAAGTAAGAGAAGGCTGTGTTATTTAAGTAATATAATTATATAAATTAAGGATATTTCTAACGATAATTAATTACTCATCAAATTACGGATTAATATTTTGTATATAAGTATTTTTTTTTTAAATAAAACGTATTTTTCAATGAGTAACTATGAATTTTATTCATTTATAAGCAAAAACATAAACTTTCTTAATCAACTTATTTAACAGTTTAGTACTTACACACTATTTCATATGTTTAGCCGAAAACACTCGGACGCCATCTTGTGTTGACGCTCGAGCGTACTTCGTCAAAATCGCGTTGACGTTTAACTTCTCTGTTGCGTAGCATCTGGAAAATGCAATAATACTGTATTAGGAGTTTATATGTTATAATGAGGTAGAATTTAAATGAAAAGAAAATAATTTTTGCAATAATTGGCGTAAGTTAGCTATGGAAACTATGAAATAAGTGAATCTGTGTCCATAACCATACACTACTAGCTTCTGCCCGCGACTTTGTCCGCGTGGAAATTTCCAGAATTTTCTTTGCTATAAACCTCACGGAGCCCGAGACCTTTCCAACGAATGCAAAACCGTGGAAATCGGATCGTGCGTTCTGGAGTTATAGCGTCAGGAAGGAAAACCCGACTTATTTTTATAACCATACACTATTAACAGAGGGGTATCGGGACGTTTACTTCTGTCAACAGTATAACAAGTAGAGAACATAATTTTTTAAACATGCCTTAATATTATTAAACCACTAAACATATCCAGAGTTAAACATATCTAAATCATCATTCTGACTTTATCATTATACTAATATTTAACGAAGAAGAGTTTGTTTGGTTGAACGCGCTAATCTCAAAACTACCAGTCCGAATTGAAAAAATGTTTTTGTTTTGAATAGAACCCTTATCGAGAAAGGCTACCAAAAGCTACGCGAGTGTAACCGCATCTATTTCAAATAATTTGACAAGGATACAGCAAGTAGGCCTAATGTAACATACTACTAAATGTTACTTACTCAATATACGGTGAAATCTGATCGACAGTCCACTTCGGTTTTGTTTGAAACAGTATTTTAAATCGCTCATGAATTTCTTCGGGTAAATCGCTTTCAGCAAATCCCCACACGACCTGTGGTGTCGTCGATTTATCTACTAACGCTATCCCAGATAACAGCGACTCCTGAAAATAACATAATTTAGTTGGTAAGCGAATTTGGATTAATATAGCTCTCTGTTGGAAAAGGATTTACATATACAACAAGCTAAGCTTCAAAATTGTAAATATTAAAATTGTAAGACACAATCACAACTACTCGTCCTTTAGAATTAAACAAAAGCCGCTTTATTAAAAAGCTAGTTAATATAATTGTTTTCTAAGTTACAGGCGTCACACGCACACCATAAACTTCTACACATAAGGCTGCCGAGTAATTTCTAATGATCCATTACAAATTTCCCACAAATCTTAAGAATCTATTAAATAGTAGCGTTTGCGACCAAGAAAGAGAGAGCGACGATGAAAAAAAAAGTGGAGAATAAAATTGGATTGGGCAATAAAAGATCTGACGCGCACGTACCTTTTTTATTTGTTTTATGCTTGACGTTAAATCCCGTAGAACAGTAAAGTATTAATATGCAACGCGAAAGTTTAAAGTATAATAAAAGATCTGGTTTGTGGTCAGGTTTGTGGTGTGGTCTGTTTGGGCTAGATGAGGTAAAACGATACCTTTTAATTAGACCAATTTAGAAAATAAAAATCAATTTATCACTTTTCGAATGAGAACCGGACCATGACACTACCAATGTCCATATGATAAACTCTAATGGAAATACACAATATACTTTGTCCGATCCGGTAATCATACTCAGAACTCCACGCTCAACAGTTAAAAGTGAAAAACAAATAGTGTACTTACATCAGTAACCATTCCTTCAGGAACCGAATCCCTCCAAGCTTGCAAAAACTCGGCCAAATTGAATTTCCCGGCACTCTTCAGTAACACTCTAGCTAAGAACCTGCACACTTTGTCTTGCTTATACTGGTAAAACTGTATGCCATCCTCGACAATTGACTCCGTAGTGTAAAACCTGAACATTGCCTCCAAAATTGGCAATGGAACTAATTCTTTGAGACTGTCTATAGTTATTTCCTTAGATATTCTATCTAAAAGCCATGAATTCTCATCTATCAGATCCAGCATATAGGACAAAACACGGAATTCATAGTCAAATTCCAGTAATCTATAATGTCCTTCGATTTCTATCGACTGAATCTTCTCCAGTTCTTCATTTATTTCTGCTTTGGACGCTTGTATTTGGCCACAGATTGCGTCGTAGTTCAGCAATTTCGTTTTATCTATTGCATATTCTAACTCCAAGCCCTGATATCTAGTAGGTTCTAGAAGTTTCCTTAACTTTGTCAGTCTTGGTTTGCAAGGTTTCAACTCAAAATATGTAAAAAATGTATTGATTATATCTTTATGGATGATACTTCTTGGTGGTTTTGCCCCTTCATCAGATTCGGTAGACTTATTCAAGCTTGCGTTAGGCTTATCGAATGATGAGTCTGATTCCATGGACTCATTTTGTATTGTCTCGTCTAGTCCTGTTGATGCTGCAAATAACAGTTCTGGGACTAACAGAAGACTGTTTGATGTTTCAGCTTCCTTTACATCGTAGGTTTTGTTGCTTGTGCACAGCACTACATACTCGTCAGGATCGCCTGTAAATCATGGTATAAATATTTTTGAATTAAATTATAATAAATATATGTAATGAAATAGACTACAATGGATCATATTATTATTAGAGACTTTGCCGTTTACGTTTGGACTCGCAGCATGCCTCCCCAACGGGTAATCATGGAGTCCCTTTTAAATAACTATTGTCGGAGATTGGAGATCCAAAGGATAAATATAGCTCACTCATAATATCAATTGACGGGCTTGTTGGTCTAGTGGTTAGTGACCCTGACTGCTAAGCCGCAGATCGTGGGTTCGATTCCCACCCAGGACAAACTTTGTGTGATGAGCATGAATGTTTGTTCTGTGTCTGGATGTAATTTATCTATATTATGTATGTATTTAAAAATATGTAAGTATGTTTATCAGTTGTCTGGTTACCATAGTACAAGCTCTGCTTAGTTTGGGATCAGATGACCGTGTGTGAGTTGTCCGAAGATATTTATTATTTATTATTATTATAATGTTTTAAGTGAAGCGACTGCCTACCAGACGTCCACAACCTAGTAGGGATATTACCCCTTAGTTAGACTGGTCGCACTTGCTGGCTTCTGACTAGTAACGACTATCTAAATTCCACAAATGACAACAGGGACCAACGGCTTTACTTGCTTTCCGAGGTATGGGATGTCAGTAATGTTCAAGATAAACTTTAAAAAGTACATGTGAATTGAAAAAGTCACATTGGTACATCCCCGGATTCGAACTCACAACCCCTCACAATGTGAGGGGTTGTGACAGTGGCGTATTTACCCTAGGGCCAAGGGGGCCATGGCCCGGGGCGGCACGCTGCGAGGGGCGGCGGAGCCACCCCCGCAGCTTTTTCATGTCGTCTCTTATTGTCAAGTTTAAACCAAGACTCATTAACTAGCTCTTCTACTGCGAGGGGCGGCAGAGCCGCCCCCACAGCTTTTTCATGGCGCCTCTTATTGTCAAGTTTAAACCAAGACTCATAAGTTAGCTCTTCTACTGCAAAGGGCGGCAGAGCCGTCTCCACAGCTTTTTCATGGCGCCTCTTATTGACAAGTTTAAACCAAGACTCACAACTTAGTTCTTCTACTGCGAGGGGTGGCAGAGCAGCCCCCACAGCTATTTCATGGCGTCTCTTATTGTCAAGTTAAAACCAAAACTCACAACTTAGTTCTTCTATTGCGAGGGGCGGCAGATCGCCCTCACAGCTTTTTCATGGCGCCTCTTATGGTCAAGTTTAAACCATAGCTCACAACTTAGTTCTTCTATTGCGAGGGGCGGCAGAGCCGCCTCCACAGCTTTTTCGTGGCGCCTCTTATTGTCAAGTTTTAACCAAGACTCACAACTTAGTTATTCCACTGCAAGGGGTTGCAGAGCCGCCCCCAGAACTATTTCATGGCGCCTCTTATTGTCAAGTTAAAATCAAAACTCACAGCTAAGTTCTTCTACTGCGAGGGGCAGCAGAGCCCCCCTCACAGTTTTTTCAAAGCGCCCCCCCCCCCCCCTTATTGTCAAGTTTAAAACCATAGCTCACAAACTCACAAGTTAGTTCTTTTACTGTGAGGGGCGATAGAGCCGCTCCCACAGCTTTTTCATGGCGCCTCTTATTGTAAAGTTTAAACCAAGACTCACATTTTTGTTCTTCTACTGCGAGGGGCGGCCGAGCCACAGCTTTTTCATGGCGCTTCTTATTGTCAAGTTAAAACCAAAACTCACAACTTAGTTCTTCTAACCGGCAGAGCCCCCACAGCCACCTTGAAAAAGCTGTGGCGCCTCCACAGCTTTTTCACAGGTGCTTTCGGGTATGCTTCGGGTCCCTGTGCCTCATTTACATAGACCCGGACGCTCGTTGTGTCCGCTGAGTCGACTGTCGGGACAGCACGGCGCGACTTACGCTGGCAGAGAGTGCTACTTGGGAGGACCGCGCCGTGCTCTTATCTCTGTAGTAGGCAGCGACTTGTCGCTGCAGGTCATTGTCAGCACGATGGCCGGCAGCGCAGAGTCCTCAGACACTCAGTGGTCTCTTTCTGCAAAACAGCTATCGCGCAGAAGGAAGCTGCGGAAAGCGAGGAGAGATAATATGTCTACCTCTTTCGCGACCCACAGCAGGTTTACCGGGCGTTGAAGTACCCATTTAGGGAGACGTCCATCACCCCTAATTAAACTAGACCTGAGGTGGCGGGCGTGGCGGCGCATAGTGTTCCTGCACCTCAATTGCAACCCCAGACCTGAGGATGCCCGAAAGATGGAAAGTTACATAAGCTTCCGCGATCCTCGTAGGTAGGAGAAGTAATTCCAGGGTGGTTTCTAGTCAGTTAGAGTCTGGCAGACCCCTCTTCGACCGCACACACGGTGATTTTCCACCCCGAATAAAAAAACTTGTTACTAATATTATAAAACAAAATTACTTTAATTTTGCAAACATACATTTTCTGAACAACTGATTTTTTTTCGGGATGTCAGGTTTGTTTCTATAGTAAAAGTTGATGGTTATCATGAGCACAATCACGTGTTTAAGTATCGTACACTAATTACCAGTCATCCTAAATACTAGTTTTGATGATCGGTCAAGCAAGCAAAATAAGAATCTTTGTCTAGTTATAATTCTGGTTTTAGGCTTTATCCACAAGGAAGTTATAGGAGGGTCAAAAATGTCTTGAACTGCTTTTAGAAAAGGATGGTATGTTTCGGATAAAAGAATGTCATTTTTACTTGATTTGGTAAGGGCACTGCCGTGCCCCCAAATGGTAGTATAGTAATGCATCGAATCCTACTAATTCCTAAAAACATTTGCAAAATTAAAAAAAATATGGGGCGGCAAAGCTAACTGGCCCGGGGCGCCAAATTTGTAAATACGCCTCTGCCTCACATGAGAGGCAGACGCCATAACCACTGGCACATCACGACGGTTAAAAAATATCGCTATGGTATCACAATGATTAGAAGGGTTTTAGTGGCCACGAATTGGACACATGTGTTGACAGATTATAGGGTACAGAGGTTCCGATTATTAGTGTCCCGTAAATAGGGCGATGAATGGAAATATTTTCACTCAGAAAATACCCGATGAGTCGTCGTAACAGCAATTAGTGATAATGCCGAGCTACCAGTTGTTACTTTTCGACGACCAAAAACAGTCTTTCTATTGTGTCTCGAATCACGTGCGTTTGAAGGTTTAAAGTGGTATACATTTACAAAATTAACGTTTTTTCAATAAGGAGGGTAGTTTGATACGTAAAATAAAGAATACTCAACTTATTTCATAGGAAAGTCGAGGATAAAAAGTACAATAGCTATAATTACCTTTAAAAAGCAAATCGTTTCCCGCTTCTATTTCCTTCAAGAGAGTATCATCCAGTAACATGAGTTTCAAGTTATCATTATTTTTACTTGCATCTGGGAATCGTAAGACCTGTGTGATTTCCGTTAGCTCCGACTCGTGAAGTTTAGCAGTTTTAATTATTTTTCGCACCTCTTCCGAAGTTCTAAATTCACTGAAATGAACAAAAAACCAGTATTTAAGTAATTGGGAAACTACTTCAGAGAAAAAAATAGGGCGGTAGGGTAGTTGTAAATGCCCCCCCCCCCCCTGCCACGGGAAGTTAACGACACGACAGTGGAACTCTTTACGGCAGGACGTAACTTTAGTTCTAGAGTAAAATCCGGACTACCCGAGACTTTTTTCGGTTTTAATTTTATTCGATTTTAGATAAGTTGAAGAACCCTAATAAAAATGAACTATTAAAATCGTATTAGAAATGGAATAAATATTATGTTATTTTGTAAAACAACATCGAATCAATATCTAACTTTTTAATTGTCTATTGGTATTTTTTAACACTGACAACACACAACATTTCTTATCTATACTTTTGGCAGGATTTTTTGACAGCAATGACATTTCATAGATTTCATTTTTTAAATTCATTGCGTGATTCCCAAATCACGTTTTATTTCTAGATTAGTAAAAACAGTGTCAAAAATTGCAAAATGTCCCTATTTGGTGATATGTTATCCATGAAAAATGAAGAGAAGCCGCAACAGGCGGGGGCAAGTCTATCCCCATATTTGAACTTCGATCCCCATATCATACCGAAAATGCAGCCAGAATTCTTGTATCCTGACGACAGCCACATGGCATCTACTGCTCGAAGGTCTAATGTAGCGCTGCCTATCATCGGAATGTCCTTCATGACTGGTTCAGGTAATGGAATGATAAAATTGTAATATAACCTCAAAATTATTAGTAATTTTTACATAACACTGCGTCAGGCCGAATATGTAAACAGTGTGTGTTTGAGAAACCCGAATTTGAATAAAAATCTCATACATAATTTAAAAAAAATTGTAGTCCTATGAGCTCTCTCCTAACTTTTGAATATATTTCACTAAAGATTGTTGAATAATAAAGTGCATAATCCACAATCATTACATTTGAAATGTTTCTCGAATGTGACAGCAATTAACTCTTTGTGTTTGTTGTAGGCACTATGCCAATGGTTGAACTACTTTATTATGCTGTTGCAGTGTCGTTAATTGATACAATTTATTTAAAGGAGACATACAATAGTCTATGAACTCATAGTGATAATCAGATAGTATTTGCGTAAGGATATCTAAACTATGGAAAAGGACATTTAAACCACACAATTTTAGGGAAAAATTACATTTTAGAATCATGTTTTTCTCTCTAAAAAAATTTAAATGGGTATTTCGCACTGAGTTTTACCTTGTCAATAACTTTTAATATAAGACATTGTTATTTGGTACCTAAACTTTTTACAGGTACCGATTTGTTTGGGATTTTTTAAGATTTTTTGCAGATAATATTGTTACAATTTACTATAAAATTTTATAATGTGTGAAAGAATTTCTAGAAATATGGATGGAGATGATTAATAATTAAGCATTTTGATTAGCACTGACTCAGAATTTAAATGAATGTAATTTTATAAAAACATAATCATCATGATAAAAAATACATGTAAAGACAGTTTACCTTTATTTAACTAGCTAAACCGATGGAATTTAGTAGCCAAATCTACAATAGAAAAATTGTTGAGAAAGGCCATAAGTAAGCAAGAGAATATTACAAAGCACAAATGTGTGGAAACGCAGGTGGACTCTTTCTTCCTAATTATGGTATTAAACCTTTGAACACACATGATTCAAGACAGCTGGCTGTCTCTTGGTTCCTTTCCACATTAAGTGTAAAGGTAGTCTGACACAATTAGGAAAATATGCAAATGCCTAAGGCATTAAGTCCACCATAGTGCAATGTTTTATTTGTGCATAAAGTTTTATAAGTATGTAAAAATATAAATTGCAATGCCTTTTTCTAAAACTCGTTTTCAACCATTCCAGGTTTAGGTGGTATGACAGGCTTATACAAAGGACTACGAGCAACAACACTAGCAGGACAAACAGGGAAAGTGCGGCGAACACAAGTTATCAACTATATCATGAAACAAGGTCAGTTTGTGAGCTAATAAATTATGTATAATCTATTAATTTTTAACAATAAACATTATTAATGTCTAAGAATGCTATTGTTTATCACCTACTGTATTTATCAGTAGAGAATGTAGAACTACGAGGATCCACTGGTATCATTTGTGCATTGAAAATAACATTAATACAGCTGGATACTCATTTGAGGCTTTGTTTACACCAAAGCAGAGAGGAGAGATGTCTCATAATTAACCAATAGGATTATTGTATGTGCTAAAACTAAGTGCTTCTTAATGACGCAAGCTGATTGGTTGTAAGACACATCTCTGCCCCTCTGTACTTTGGTGGAATACAGGTATTCCAGATCAACTTCCTCTGGGGTTGAATGTTTGTAGGTAGCGGTTTTGTTCCTGAATGACCCACATTATTTTCCATATCTCCTAAATTGGACATACTAATGTGTTCCAAATACCAAGCAAAAAGCAAGCAACCGCTCAAGCACTACCAACATGCTTTAAATTATTTCCATCATTACTAAAATCTACTTTCCACAATGTTTCAGGAACCAACACAGGCTGTACACTTGGCATCATCGCATCATTCTACTCGTGTATCGCGCTTGGCGTCACGTGGTTGCGCGACAAGGAAGACACCGCCAACACCTTCATCGCTGCAACTACCACTGGCATCATCTACAAAAGCACCTCTGGACTACGATCGATGGGCCTCGGGGCTGCCGTGGGCCTCACCCTCGCAGGAGTCTACACCCTCTTAACCGACAACGACAATATATGGAGCAAAGCTAGATACAATAGATTGTGATTCAACCCGCCTATAGTTATGTAAATATTTAATAGACTGTTATGTTTAGTTTTTTTTTTAAGAACGACGCCAAAGGATCTGTCAGGACGTCGGGACTTATTTGTGCCATGTCCCCCGTACCTGTGTAGATTAATTTATGTGTAGTGCTGCTTGGTATCCATAAACTGTGCATTTGCATTTTATAATGTTCTATCCATTATCAATTGTTATTTAATTATTTAGTAAATTTTTAATGTTATGTGCATATTTTTATTTTCTGTAAGCCTTCCGACTACTAGAGGGCTTCCTACGCGACAGTAGGAAGTGTGTATTTCGTATATTATTGTGGAAGTCAAAGGTGCAAAGAATACGGTAGTTTCCACCATTATCAATTGACGTACTTTTTATGAGCTGTCAAAACGCCATTTTCCTATAGATTTTGTATGGCAATGGCGATTTATGACGTCACTAAAATAACAACTCAGTTGACTATCTATTTATTGATTTCAAAACAACTAAAAATCAAATTTTATAGCAAATTGAAAATGAACCGAAATTATTAGGCTGAAATTAATAGAGGTTTTATAGGAATTGTGTCTAACATTTATTGGTTAATGGTGGAAACTACCCAATTGCTCAAATGTGCAGACTAAAGTACAGTCTTTAGTGAAGTTGGAATATGTTCATATTCAACTTTTAGAGGACAGTTCCTATGAAAATATTGAAGTTATAAGTATGTTATTCTAAGAATAACATGCACATAATTCATAGAATTGTGGACTGTGTGTATGTATGCAACCTTGCATATAACTTATTTATTAAAATTACGTACAGTTTATGGATATCTTCCCCTGTATTACGTACATATTCCCGCCTTGTCGTATCAGGATCGCACAAATATGCATAAGCGTTAATAAACAAGTCATTTGAAAAATAATGTTTATTTTATTTACCTCGTTTACACAGTGCAGTTTGTACAATATTGTATTTACACGTGGCGATTACGATGGGATATGTTATACATATGCTAGTGGAGTCTGTGATAAATGACGGTACATAAGTAATCGGCATGGGTATCAATAGCCTTGAATCCCTAAGTCGAGCCGAGCCAATGCGAGTCATGAAAAAACAAGTACTACTCAAGTACGAAATAACTGGTTTTGCTAACTAGTGACGGAGAAATTGTGACAAAAAAGGGCCTCATTAAGTCTTCCAGTCAAGCAGGTTTACGTGTGGATCTGACCCGCATGTGTGAACTTATCGAAATATCATCAACGCTCAATTGGCGGATAAGCCCGATTGGCATAAAATTAGATAAACCAATCCAATTTTATGGCAATCAGGCTCATTCGCCAATCTTGCTGAAGCTAAAATCTCACACTTGATTGATTGGCGTGGAAAAATATAGGCTATACACATCAGACCAGGAAGCCATACTAAAAGGGGCCCCAATAACTTAAATTCTATTAAAACAAGTGGGTCAAACAGTCCCTGTTTTATCCAGTTCGGATCGTCTCGTCTGTACGAGTAACTGACGCCGCGTTAGCTCGACCTGACCTTGACATAATAATCTCCCATGGGGTGCGTACGTACTGGCGAACGTTTGACCTTACCAAAGCTGCTGTAATCTTCAGCAAGGGAGGAAGTTAGAAAATACAGTACCCGGTGTTATGCACATCGAACACTCCAAAAAGACTTCCTTACCCACTAATAAATATGAAACTGCGACATTAGAGTCATACATAGAGTTCGCGTATTTATTTTAAAGGAACTTAATATAAAATAACAATTGGGAGAATCGTTTTCACAATATTATTCGCGTATAAAGACGCAAACTTATTCGCCTTGAAACATTTCCGCCAATGTGCCCGCACCCTTTCATAAGCTTACGCCGTCAAACAATTTTATTGAGCAAACAGGCTCTTCATGGATTACACCATAAAACTAGCTATTTATAAAAATAAAATTACAATGCCATCATTCTAATCCAATATTTGAAAATAAAACAATTTGGCACCCAATTATTCACAAATATTTGCGTAAAATAAACATTAGTTGATCCAAAATCGTAGTTAACTAGCGTTGGAAAATAGTACGAACATCGATTTCCGGAAGGCGATGGCCTGGAATGTATTTTATTTGACCTTGAGTTTCGGAGTAAAAAGGTTTTATAGTAGTTTATACATTACTGCAGTTCTATTATGTAAGACCTCCGATCCTTGATCTCAGATGAATTGAGCAGTTTAAACTAGCATCAGAGAAATTGGCACTCTTTTAACGTATTCATTCAAATTCATGGAAGGAGATTTTTACAGAATAGGTCACTCCACTGATTTGTTTAACAACCGGAATTGCATGTTCGTTTTGCTTACTTTAATTACAGTGAAGCGTCAATTGTGCGAGACACTAGTAGGCGGGGCGCGGGGGCGAGATTTAAAATGTTCTACTTTTGACCATGCCAGGAAGGACCAAAAGGAAACCTGGTCTTTTCTCGCCCCTCGTTAATATACCTGCCATTTAGTACAACGCACACTTGACTATTCTTCAATAGGTGCGTTTCACGCTTCACTCACTTATGCTAATTTAAAGTATTAGATGATGAATTGGTGGTTGTCAGTCAAATTGAAAGCAATTGAGACAGTTTTCGGCGCATCTATTTGCAACTAGTTAATAGGTCTCTCAATTCATTCCATTCGTAATATTTTGATTTCGACTACTTAATTTTATAATCGAAAAATCGACAACAATCGAACATCTTTTCTATGTAGCATAACATTGTGTATAGCAAATTACTTCATGGTTTATTAATTAACAAGCGCGGTCCGTTTAATATCATAATACAGCTAAAGCAGCCTAATTGCATAATTCAATCACAATCACGATCGAATTTAATCAAACGTACAAGAGAAACAATGAACTTGTTTCCCCCTATTAAAGAAAATTATTGTGATCGAGTTACGCAATTGGGGCGCAGTCTTGATAAAATATCTTAGAAAAAATCCATCAAGCGATAACAATGTAATCTATCTTATTCTTTACTTATCTATTTTCAACAATACAACCGTTCATAACTTTGCGGTTATAAATAAAGTACAATTGGATGGACTTTAGTATGATAGATGAGTTATGAATAAATAGGGCTCTTCCGATTGTCAGTATTGTTGTAATCTAATGTAATTCTGAATGTAACTACTCCAATAAGCAAGAATTTTTGCTATTACGCGTACTATTCTTCATTATACGCCTGCTTGCAGCTTTCATACAAAACTGAATATACCACGCGTACGCTTCTTCGAAAGAGTTTTATAGTTTTGTATGTAATCTGCAAGCAAGCGTACAGTGACGTACATGCGTCTATGCAGCTGCCCGTCATTGGACAGAGGCCTACGCTTGCACCTATACAGTCGTAAGTATTTATTTATTTTTGTAATAGGTAAATCGAAACAGGCAGAAAGCAATAGGTACCTACTTATTGCTTTAGTTGTATCGATACAAATGCCCACGACCTTCAGGGATCACGATTCACAGCCCTATAGATAATTCAAACTGATAAGGAAACTGCCCGATGTGTGAATTCACGGAATAAATAAGAGACCCTCCCCGCTTCGACACATGAGTGGCACATCAAAACGATGTGTGATCCCACGAATTTGCAAAGTATACCTGGACTAACGAATAACCGAGGGGATTGAAATGCACGGTCGATAATTTTGGCGATGTTTGAGAGAGACATATTACATCCGAGCATTTTTTGGCTGAAATGATGATATCAATTATCTTCGAAAAATTTAATTAACTCTGAAAGATAAAATGTTTAATTACTCAACATTCAAGAGCCACAAGGAAGCACGTAAGCGGACCCCAGCCGCTGGATTAAGTGTTCAAAGTACCGCGTTAATTGTCAAAACGACCTTACCCATCTATCGATTAGGTCAACAAGTTGACCGATAAAACTTAAATATTTATGATTAGTTACCGCCACTGACAATCGTAACGCCATTTGCGATAGATAAATATACAGATAGGACATAATTATACACATACAATACAGAGATTCTAAACATACAATCTACTAAAATAGTATATCAAAATATACTTCAACAATGCGAATAACCTTCATATATACTCAAAACTCAAACGTTACGCAAAGTTCTTAAAAGTATTTCTCTCGCTACAATACAAAGCGTACGTGACAGGTACAATATACACAACAGCAACTCAAAATTGAGTAGCGTTTGAGTAATGGGCCTTAAGTAACACATACTTAATTACACTAACGAGGACATTAACTTATGTTTAGACTGGAATTGGACTGTTTTCTGTGTTAATAGAAGCTCAAGATTTAAATCGCAAGACATTAATTGAAGTTTCAGTGATATTTTCAGGCTTCACGTGTCAAAACGGCAAATAGTATTTCCCGCGATGGAGAATAATAGGATAAACTGCGAAGTTGAAAGTATTTTTATTTTTATACGAATGATTTAACAGTTGAACCTACTTGAGGATATTTTGGACATTTTGTGATAATAGGGTTCAGTCGATAAGATACTATGCAGAATATATTGGATTTTCCGTAAGATCTGATAACCGATTAATTAGATTATCAGTAAACAGAGTCGCTTCACCTCACCGATAACAATAGAATATTTATTTTACTGGGAGTGTTCACAATACTCATTCAAACGTATGACGCTGAAATATCTCACACAATTTATTGAAAGAGTTTATTTCAAACTGTTTTGCTTCTTGATTCATTGAATACTAGTGTGTCAGCGCGGCTGCGGAGCAACTCTGGGAACAGTAATTGTACCGTATGCGTACCTATTATTAGGCATTCTCATTTTGTGTCATTACAATAATATTTTTTTATGAGATGAGGTAATATTACGAACAAAAAGCCCTTACGTTTGCTACAGCTGTACAACGTTATTTTCAGTTGAAAAACAGTCTGTTCAAATCGTAAATCACGTTTAATAATAATGCGTGAATAAAAAACTTCGCGTTTTTTGTTGACCTTGTTTACAGCTGACATAAGACAGCAGACTTACAAATTGTCTTGCTAATTGGATTACAATGTTTTAACATACAATAATTATATTATCTAACGGAACGCCTTCCGACATTTTCTTAAGTTACCTACTCAAAGATAAAATTAATGATTTAATATTAATTTTATAACTACAATATTTACACACCTATTTATAATCGACGTAGTTTCATAATAATATCATGCCTTTATCAGTGAACAAATGTTCCAGCCTGGCATTCTCGGCAAGAATTTTAGAGTAGATTCAAAATGAAATATTACGTTATTATGCAGAATTATGGCCATCATAATTGTACAAGGTATATTTTGGTCACGGTAGTTTGCATTTTAAACTTAAATATTGTTTAAAAAGCTAAACAATGACGTGGCATTGGTGGATTAATGATGTAAATAATAGGGAATATAAGTCACATATTTCAGGAAAATACACAGCAGTACCAGTACAACTGTCTGTCTTGTGTAGTCATGTAGATAAACAAACTAGGAGAATTATTGGTAATAAAATCGTGAATTATTAAACTAAAATCAAATACCACCACCAACTTGAATTTGATTCATTTTACATATTTAATGTATGTATTAAAACCCGAAATTAATCAAAAATCAGTCATTCCTAACAGGACACTTTGTCATTTCTATAATTACAACTTAATTAACATCAGATACTTAATAACAGAGTACATAGATGGAAGCTAAGATTCTCAAAACAATTCATTGGTCACATGAATCCATCAAAATAAACAAACCAGTATTAATATCTCTAGCCAGAATATTGTTTAAAAAGTTATCAGGTCTTTAAATTTTAATGAGGTTTAAATTATGTAATTAACTCATTACAATCATAAGTAAACCACATAACAAGTAGCTATTTCTGGCCAAAATCAAAGAGCGGAAAATTTAAATGCAAACTCAGTGCCTTATTATTGTTATTTACATCACAAAGTAATGCAAATTGACTACAATAAAAATATCGCAACCAATCTTGGTACTCGCAATTCGTTTTCGCAAGCGACACTAAATGTGATACTATTGCCAGTAGGTATAAAAATATTAATCTTTCACATACACACAATAGGGTGACCATGTCTTATTCTCCTATATTGTATCTTGCAGTCGTCGCTGCATCCTCTCAGGTTCGAGGCGCAGCAGTGCTTCTGTCACGTGGCCGCATTCAGAATAGACTTCATATCCTCTGGCAGCACGCAGTTCAGGTCTTCCAAACGTCTTGCTAGCAATGTTCTGGTATTATCCGCTACAGGAGGGTTACTCTTTAATACTTCTCTTAGTTTCAAAACCATATCAACAATCTCAACCTCCTTTTTACCAACTGACCATTTCTTCAGGTCACTCTCGGCCAGAGCTTCAAGTTGCAGTGCATGCAATTTATTTGTCAAATTGTTGTGTCTTTCATGAAACCATGCACTGAAATTAGGTGTTCTAAAATAGTTCCTGTATAGCCCAATCCAATCGCCTTTGATACCAGTAGTTAATTGTGGGCCTGACTGTTGCAATGTTGCAAAGAAATCTTCAGGGTTGAAGGGATTTGGGACTGGAGGTGCTCTGAATGGAGATATGTTCTTCTGTAAGGGCATTAGTGACGCCATATACCTTTCTAAGGGTATCATAAAACTTTGAGTAAGTTCAAGCAAATGTCTCTTCACCATAGCAGTTTGAACTTCAGATGGGCGATCAGTTCTAATTCCATTATGCAATTTTTTGATAATTGTTTTATCCTTTTCCAAAAAAGGTTTGTATTGTGTGTACACACCAGGAGCAGTATCTAGAAGCTTGAGGTTACCAACTTTCCTCAGTTTAGTTTTTATTGAAGAAGCATCACCTAATTTAATGGTGTGTGGCCAATGTTGCAATGTTTTCGTAAAGAATGGATTGGTAACACCTAGTATTACACAAGGTGGGTTGTATTGTTTCCTTGTAAACTCTTTGAATTCACTGTCATGTATTGTAAAATATGGTCTATATTCTGCTGAATATGGCAATGGCTGTATCAAGTAAGTCAGGGCTTGAACTAATGCAGAACATTCAGTAGGTGAGCTTGCCATTACCACAATAGGTTCAGCAGTCAACACCAACTCCCATAATAAATGTAAATGTGAAATAACACTGGATAATACATCAAATACATTCACATCTTGTATTGATGCCAATATGTGAGGTACATTCGGAGAATGCACTTGTTTGGCAATGTCAGATCGAGTTATCTTTCCAGTCTGTTGGTTAGGAATGTATGATTGAAAAACTGTACCCAGTACAGGTAATAACACATTCTGACCGGCGTCGAGTGAAGGCCACCTGTTAATATCGTGACAGGCAGCTTCTAAGCTCCTTTCGCCTTCCTCAAAGTGCTTAGGAGCAATCAATTGGATTACTTTGTAAAATAGGTTTATAAAAGGTAACCTAGTAAGTAAAATTATACTTTTCTGGAAGTATCCTCGCGGCAGAGAGGGGTCCTTGACTTGCCTGAAGTACACGAAGCCCCAGTAGTGCGTGGAGTCGGCGCGCAACGTCGGCACGCTGTCGTCGTTGTACAAGAGTTGCTGCCGCGTCAGATTTGCCCTCGAACGCAGTCTAACATGGAACTGGGTGTCTCCCATACATCCCGAATTGGAGTCAGGGAACGCTAAATAACAAATATTACACTTCTCCTGATCAGTTAGCTTGACACCAGGGGGATACACGCTTTCCATAGCCTGTCCGAGCTCCAAGTCGAACGTTACCACACAAATGCAGTGCAACCAGTCGGAAAACCTGCTCCATTTCGCTTGAAACTCAAGTTCGGCCGCGGGCATTTCACCGTCCTCGTAATTTTGCAATCCACAAGCCATGGTATTTTCTGATTACCAAAAACACATCTCGACTAACCAATATAGGAACGTTTATTAATTAAACACAATTTTTCCACTAAGTTATCATTGTTTATTGCGATGTAGCGACTAGTTCAAACACATTTTTTTGTTACTATTAAATATTTAGACGACAAAAACAACGGAGCGCACAGAAGTCGTCCCGCAACAGCTGTTTGACATAATCAATATGGCTGCTGGCGCCAAAACAAAAGTTTTAACAAGTTTATCGATAAAACTAAACAAAAACCTTTAGATAAACGTTCAATTTTTAGCCAATGAACTTACCCACAATCCATGATTTCTGTTTTTTCAGCAATTCACTTATTTTTTCACATAGATTTTGCACAAATCGGTTAAAAAATACGATTTCGGGCCCAAGCTGCTAAAACGGCTGCGTTCCGTTTTGCGCAGTCTAACAGTCAGTTATTCGAGCTTATTCTTAGAATTCGTTCACACTTTCACACAACTCACTTTTATTTTTTTTTTTCAAGTACCTAGCTATATTAAAAATCATATTACTGAAAATATGATATGAAACAAATTCTATGCCTTTAAAAAAATAATCTATTCGTTTCAGCAAAATAACTCAGGTTCACCATGGGTTCACCGAAACAAAAACTTTCTCGAGCCGATATTATTTTGTAACAAGTCGTGATGTAACCATGGTTTACCTGCGTAGCTTCACTGTAAGATAGGTATATTATTTTACTCTGTGACTAAGTCTGTGTGTTTAGTCTGTGTGTGTGTAAGTATGTGAAGTAAACTGATGCAGTCAATATGGGCCAAAGTTCATCAGGACCCCCTGGTTCTCATCTTGGTCGCGCCACCAGTTGCGTCACCCTTACATTTCGTTTTCGTTAGTGGCACGCACGACCCGAGTTTCGCAATCAAGTGTCGTAAGTCGTAATGAGATATGGATATGGCCCTAAATGTAATAAAGAGGTAAAGTTCTAAAGATCCAACTCTAAAATTGTTTTCACTAATAGAAGAAATACCTAGTTTGTTTTATTGTTACTTTTTGTAGCGATAATCAGTGGAGATAATGGTGCTGCTTCTCTTGTTCACAAATTAAACTAAATTTAAGTAAAGTGCATCTTTCTCTTTCAATTTCTTTAAGAAAGGGACAGAAGATAAATATTAGTTTAGTCCTGTCAAATTAGGCAGCGCCTTTTGGTGGCCATAAATTATCTATGGAGTATTTTAATTTGACAGGACTAAACTAATATTTTATTTTGTCTTTTTCTGAATGAAATGGAAAGATGAAGATGCACTAAACTTAAATTTAGTTTAGTTTGTGAACAAGGGAATCGGCACTAATGAGTTCCGTGTAAAGCACGCCGAGGGTGAGTGTAGGAATACTAGGAGTACGTGTATTTTTGGTCTTGCTGTTGCATAACCTGCTAGGAGATGATTCTACCTATGAAAACAAACAACTTTTGTTATGGAACCAACTCTAAAATCTCGAAAAAAATATCAGCTGTTTCATATATTACCTATGGTCGGAAGGGCATTGAACTTTTGTTTGAAACGGCTGATATTGTTTTCGCAATTTCAGAGTCGGTTGTGCAGGATCAAAAATATGCTTAGGTCTTTACTATGACTTATGAACCTAGAGGATCACTTTGGACACTGTGTCCAACTTATTAAGGCTTTAGATTTTCCTTATAGCAAAATAGTTACAGCTACTGTTCTCTAAGGCGAGGCGAAGGTGGGGTGGAACATGGGGGTGGGTAACCCCTTCTTGGCTAGGTCAAAATGGCAAACCTTAGTTGACTAAACTTCAACTATGCCCCTCTAAACTGGATCCATCATTGGCTGTTCTATTATCAGCAAAAGTTAAATGAAGGTGGCAAAGTAGAATAAAAATATTTATATTGGCATTATATTTATTTATGTAAACGAAAGACAGGCTCAATCAGGGCTACATTCAGCCAATATGACTAATCGCCCGTAACTTTTACTATATTACATAATTCACTTATTAAAGAATCACATTTTATATTATTTCAACTAAATACATCAAAAGTGGATTAATGAATGATAATCTAAATAATACAGGCTATCAGTACTAAACGGGCATTCTTTAGACATCAGACATACATAGAGTGGCAACAAATGGAGTGATAAGTGTCTATCCTCTGGTTTCTTGAACAAAAAAATAATATGACAGACAAGCACTCAGATGGTCAATATTCTTTGGTCGACTGTATGGCAACAATGTATTCTAACTTGGCAATTTGTTACACTGCTCCGTTGGTTTTTGTTTGAGAAACCAGAGGACAACATATTGCACTTAATCACTCCATATCTTGTTAATACGTACAGATATTCTACAACAGATAGGTACAAAAAATCCTCTACAGTCTCCATATGTCATTGCAGCAGCAATGGCATTGGCTGAGGCGGCATTGGATCGACCGTCGTATCAGTATGTTGGAATATCTCGCGTAGCGCTATAGTTCTTTTAGCCCTATGAAGAGCAATGTCGTAGAAATCTTTTGTACCTATCCTATATAAAAAATACTCCCTCGACTCCAACATATGTTTTAGTGTACTAATATCGTGAGTTACGTAGGTATAATAACTTATTCTGCACTAGATCACAGAGTAGTAAATAAATGGAGTACTCACAAATCTTTCACTAATAAAGAGTAGTACAATCTTCCGAATTGCAGACATTATCTTAATATATCGTAATTGTTCCATTAACTTACTACTCTGTTGCATGACATTATTGTCAACCTCGTGAAGTATTTAAATAGAGCAGCCCTAAGAATGCCACTTTTTTTATTTATTAGATCGTGTATTGCGTTCATAGATACGATGTTATTTTTACAATTCATTATGAAAGTATAATGCGATATTAGTTCATCTTCATTATCAGCCAATTGATCGCCCACTGGGCCAAGTAGAGTCATAACGTGAAGAGATTATCAACTTGGTTTAGAATTTAATACTTTCATAACAAATTGTAGTCCCTCTCAAAATGTAAATAACATGCCAAAGAAAAGTAGCACTTTGCTAAGGACAGTCGATGTAAATGACTTTTACTGTCACTGACATAAGGTATAAATTGCAATGATATAAATGCCAACATAATAAAAGTGCACTGCAAACACACCTCGTGTTTGCAGTGCACTTTTATTATGTTGGCATTTTAAAGTTAACATTTTGAAAGGGACATTGATATATCTTATATCATGTTGTCCTGCTGCAAGTTCATCTTACTAAAATTGAAATAAATTGACAAATTATTACTGATGTTGACGCAATACGATATGACCTTGTTCCTAAGAACAATGCACGAGAAATCAGTCTTTCATGACAAAAGTTTGTCGTGCACAGGCGAAATTGATAAAAAGTACATCAACTGTCAAAGTAACTGTCACTGTCAAAGAGTGACAAAGACAAAATCTTTACTTTTCAACTCGATGGTTTTATTCTGTATATTCTAGTCTTTCACAACTAAAATTCACATTAAAAATATAATACTTGTAAAACTTAGCAACACCAAAGAAATGCCTAAAAAGCATGAGATGGGAATGGCTTCCTATTTGTAAATAGTTATAATTTAGAAACTTTACAATTTAGAGAAAACAGTTATCAGATTTATTTAACATTTTAACCACTATAAATAAAAAAAATATATTAAACGTTGAACACGCACCAATTTTCGAGTTACAGACGTCCCGAAATCATTTTTATTGAATAAATATTATAGTTTTAAATCATAGGTCAAAGACTAAATAAAATAAAAAAAAAATCTGTAAACTTTTTTATATATTTTTAAGATATTATGTCGAAATAAATCGAATCCGGGACGCTTGCGTTTCCCAAAATAAGAAAATAAAAAATCTACTTAAAATTACAGCGAATCCGTTACACAAACACAAATTATTATCTGTGCATAAATATTTAAAATAGTGTTAAAAAAGTGCTAAATTATTATTCAAAGTGTAAACGTTGGGATACACAATATATAAATATAAATCAATCGAATAAAATAAAATGAAATAAAATATCATCAGATTTACTTAATTGCACAGGATATGATATTTCAGCTTGGTAGAGTAAGTATTTCAAGCTGTGTGCATACGTTTGGCTTCATAATATCAAAATGAATTTTCTTTTACTTAAATTACTTAAAACTTATCGAAATTAACATATAGGTAGTTAGTTTTAGATTACATTGTGCACTAACTATGGCCCACACTAGAGGGCTATTTAATTTAATTTTTGACAACTTCGCCATAACGCACACTCACAAACACAGCTTGAAATAACTAGAATCTTTGCACACATGTCTGCCTATTTGTCTACAAGAATATAATTAGCATTTTGAACTCTATTCCGTATTACATAAAGTATAACTCATGCATATCACAGTTGTCAAAACTGGCGTTAATTTACAATTGGGTAAGACTTAGAAAATGTTCGTTCAGAACAGCGAGCAGAAATTTAAGCACCGCCAGTCATCAATTATCTTGTCATTACAAAATATACTTTAACACTTTTAAATTAGGGTTCTATCTTGTATGGCAACAAGTATCAAGCGCCTCTGTAAAGTAAAACTATAATAAACCGAACCACATCTAAATTATGCTTTCTAGACATGTGTGCATTAACCGTCGCAACTTCAGAACAAGTGGAACCCATTGCCTTTCAATAAATTTAGAAACCTGAGTTTTAACCTTCAAAACCCCACTTAGGTCATCCTAAGTGGGATGTATGGAAACAAATAATAATAATAAGTACTTAACCGTTAGCCTCACTTATTCTGAAGTTCCAAGCTTCTTGAGTTGAATGCTGAACACAAGGCAGCGTCACAGTAAAGGATAGACAAATAAATGTTTTTTTTTTTGGGTATTATTAAGCTAGAAACATATTATTGGACGCTATTATTGTAAGTGGTGACTGACATTGTAATTTACAGTCGGCATTGTCGTTTAAAACGGCAACAGAGCATCATTCTGCGTTTTTATCAGAAGTGTCCCAGTTTGTATAGTACGCTACGTTTTTATTAGAATTATCTGTTTGTATAGAAAATACACAAAAACAAAATACTAACGCCATGTCCTACGTGGACGACTCAACGCGAACGCGATTGCGAAACGATCCGATGCGAATTTAATACGATGCGGAGCGATGCGGCTACTCTGTCCTACGTACGCGCGAACCGTCCCCTCCGCGCGCAAAAATATGGCCGACGCGTCCACTTCGCGCGAAAATATCAAGCCAACTGATCGCGTTCGCTTCATTTCGCGCCGCTCCGCAGTCCGCATCGCACCCGCGTTTGGTCACGTAGGCCACTTCAATAGGTTTCGAATGTTTGTTGTTTTCGCGCCGCGCCGCGCCGCTTCGCGTTCGCGTCTAGATCGCTCACGCAGGACACCGCGTAACAATGCCTTTCCGTGTGCTGTGCTTCATAATAACGCTTGTGTGGTAACCGCCATATATTTCATTCTGAATTTTTGGCTGTGTAGCAGACATTTTCATTGATTCCCATAATAAAATCGATCTCATAATAAAAAACGCATCACAAATAGAGTTTAAATTTGTGTGCTAGATATAATTTCTTGCACGCATTAACGCAATTTTCAACTGTATTGCTATTTGATAATGAACTTAATGAAATACGATTGTTAAAATTCGCGTCCAAAATTATGTTAGTAGCTTAAATACCGCGACACCGCCTAGCAACAGCCTCATTAACTGAGCATTATAAATAGGAACAAACTGCTTAAGAAGCCGATCGAGCCATCGCTCAATAACTTATCTACACGTTATCAACTCTTGCGCAGATGTATGCCTTGTCGTCATGTAGTGGTGTTTATAAAAACCAAGTTTGAGATCAACTGTATAGAACACAACCCAAATTTTCCCGAGCTAATGGTGCCGATTCTCTTATTCACAAACTAACGTAAATTTAACTTAAGTGCATCTTTCTCTTTCCATTTAATTAAGAAAAGGATAGAAGTTAAAATATTAGTTAAGCCCTGTCAAATTTAGACACACCATAGATAATTTAGACGCGATTTAAAAACATGGCGTCTAAATATACGTCAATTTTCTTCAGGCGCTGTCTGATTTGACCGGATTAAACTAAAATGTTACTTCTGTCCTTTTCTTTAAGAAATGAAAAGAGAAAGATGCATTTAACTTAAATTTAGTTAAGTTTGTAAACCAATTGACCAATTGCAAAAGCACCAATGTCCGAATACTAAAACATCACTTAATTTAAGACGCGCTCAAATCTGTTGCTATCTTTGACCAGCGCTTTGAAGCTTTGTTTGACGCGGGTGAAACCGCGGGAGGCAGGGTGTGTTCTTTGTGAAGAGTAGGTAACCATTAAGAAAGGATTATTCAAAGGAAATTCCAACCTTAGAGGCGTAAAATAGGGGATAATAGTAAAAGACTATTGTGGATAAAACTGCCAGAAAGGTTATTGGAACAATACACTCTAAAATTTTACTATGAGTGAAAAGTAAAAAAACATGAGGTAATAAGTTACTACTCTATGGCAAATTATTATCTATGGCATTGTAGTACCTACAAAAAATATAAAGAGACATTTTGTTGAAATTTGAGAGATTTTCTGGCAGTGCTTATAGAAATATTAACATAAACAAAACATCACTACATGACCAAACCGGCTCCACAAACAAATTACATTTGCAGTAAATAAAAAAAAAGTCTAAACCAACACAACCCTACTGCCATGTCGTGTTGCTAGCAACGTTCGCGTTAGGTTGCGCGAACGCATTCGGGAAACTCTGTCCTAAGTTCAAACTATTAAATTGTTGCGACAACGGCTGTTGCGGCTGATTAAAAAACTGATTACTCTGAAACGGTTGACTCTGCAACGGTTGCTGTACCTGAGCTCCGAACGGTTGCTGAAACTGAGACGACTGAAACTGACTGGGGAATTGATTGAACTGCATACCGTTTTGTTGCACGGGTTGTTGCATGTTGCTAAAGCCCTGTTGTTGAAACACATTGCCGAACGGGTACGACGGTTGCTGTTGAACCGGCTGGACAGGGTTGAATTGATTCACTAAATTAGTTGATGGCGTTTGACTGTACAATGCTAATATACTGTCTTTTGTTAATTTTGACTTTTCCTTCTCCGTTGGTGCGGCTTGTTTGAAGAAGTTCTCTTCTTCAGTTTTTAAGTCCGGTTTCAAGTCTTCGGGTTTTGTTTCTGCTGGTTTTTCTGATGGTGCGGAAAAGAAGCTGGAGAATATGTCGTCGTTGGCTGGTTTAGGGTCCGGTTTGGAACACGTGTCGAGTCCGAGGAGGTCTGCGGCTCCGTTTGAAGTCTTGCTGAGGTCTGGCTGTGACGGCGGTGTGGATCTGCCCAGTTTTGGGCTTACTGACGATTTTGGTTTTGGAATGCTGGGGATGACGTCCGATTTCTGAAAGGTTCGATTTTTGAGTTAGTTTATATTTTGAATTTTTTTTAACAAATGTAGGATGTTGGGAGGTGTCACACTTCGCAATATCACTTTGTCACGACTCGAGAATCAAACCCTACACCAAGCTCAGCAGTCGCGCTTGCGACTAATGGAATCAGACTGAATAGTTTCTGGAAATTCGAGGGGATTTCAAGTAAGGAACTCAAACGATTGTTGATTTAACGCGAAGTGGAAAAAAACCCTGAAATAAAAACGCCAGTAGTACTAAATATTATTTGCTTTGTTCATAAAATAATAAATTCGTGAATGGAGGTAGAAGGGCTAATAAAAGGGCATAATAAAAGTTTACTACACTTTTTCTACAAATACTAACTTATCGTAGTTTATATTCGAATCATGAAACTATCACGTTAAGCGACTAAACCGTTTAGCATTATTTTGATTATCTATGTAAGAAATGCTTCTTTTCGCCAAAGGAATTTGTTTGTGGATACTGGGCTATTTAGAAACTTGTAAGAGGCTACTTTTTTTAAGTTCTTCCTACCAAGATATCTGCGAAGCTTCAGGTATTGGGATACTTACATTGTATTTCTTATCACTGGTGGTGGGCGCTGGCAGAGGTCCTAAACCTGACGTGTTGGATTTCTTTTTCCGTTTCTGTCTCTCTATTTCTTCATCGATCTCTTTGTCCCTGGAACATTATTTAATCATTTCAGATAAATAATCATTAACTGATTTCGTAATCATCCCACAATATCGATCTCAATGTGAACTCTTGCACTTTCTCTAACTCTCTCTCCACTTAGCCCCGCTTTTCTTAGGCACGGCAAAGCGAAATAAACTCTACGGTTATAGTTAACTGGAGTTCAAATTCTATATGATTTTCGCTGACCAAAGTGTATCAGTTCATCTTGAATTTTTTTCGAAATAGGCTACAAAGTACGAAATCTGCAATCAATTTATTGCAGACCTAATTAAGGGGGATGCTTCGCGGTAGTCCGCGAAGTTCAAATTTTCGTGCGTTTTTTTTGGAATTTGCCGGTCATTGGCAGGCTGTACATTGAACAAAATTAATTCGAGGCTGTATATGTGTATATTTATTAGTATCATTATTACAACCCTCACAGTGCATACAACCCGATTGAATGAAATAGACAAACAATCGAGTTATATGCAGTTTGAGGGCTGGTTTAGATTCGACGCGCTTATAAAGGTCTAAGCTATATTTCTAGTGATCCAAATTTAAAATTGTATTTTCTATTTCAATAAACCAAATAGTTAGAGCAAGTCGCCTACTTATTTTCAAAACCAAGTACCTATACCGTACACCCCTTTCTAAATTATATTGCAGACATAACAGAAACTGTTCGGAGTCAAAATGTTTTACTACTTTCCCAAAGATTGGACTTTTTAAGAATTGGGTATTTTAAGCATTGGTCATTTTGGGATTTAGACCTTTTGACACCGTTGTGCATTTTAAGAACTAACTGGATATTTTGCTCCTGAACGTTAGAAACCCTACATCACACTTACCAGTTGACCTTAGGCAGTGCAGGCGGCACCCACTCCTTAGCAATATACTTCTTCTGCTCATACTTAGCCCTGATGAACGCCTCGAGCGACGAGTCGTTCTGCGGCCTTCGGAACGAATCGGGCAAATTCGCCTCGTACACTGCGCGGGCGCGCGAGTTGCCCATTTGTTGCAGGGACACCTGGAAGTGTGAGTGATATGAATGATATTTAGCCTTGTAACGAGGAATTATTCACCATTTTTTAATCCCATAAGTTGACTAGACACCAAGTGTATAAAAAGCTTGACAAACATGGAGATTGACGGAAAAATAATATTGCGAGGTAGTTGAAAAAACAGGTCTTCTTGGTAATCTTTTCAGTCATTAGACAATTAGTTTCTATACTGCCTTTACAAACGCCAACAAGTACTTTTTTCTCTGCAATGAAAGCCATGGCTCTTTTTACAATCAGTTTATTTTACGAAATCGCATTTACATGCGATCGACGTAAATTTTTTTTTCGGTCAATCCCGCCACACCATTCCCAACCACTGGAACTCTTAAAAGCCAGAATCAACAGAGAAGTTCATCAGAAAAGCGCCGATGAAATGAAGCACGAAAAGTCCCGAAGTTAAAAGAAAATAGCAGAGTAAGAAAAATATGTTCCAATTCCCTCCATAATAAGCAGGTGACATAACAGAACTAAGCCAATAGGCTCAAACAGGCAATTCAGAGATCCATGTATTTGGAGATAACTCGATATTTTGTGGATTTGTCTGTCCTTCTATTTTTGATTTTGCCTAGCTTTCTTTGGTGAACCTGAGCCCGAGGGTCATAGGACACGTTTTATAGCATACTTAAACATGCCAGGACCAGAAGTTTATAAGTTAACAACCCACATTTTTCGTTCATTGACGTCGCTTTCCTAAGTTATTTACTGGCGTCAGTCACGCAATCGGCTGTATGAAGGGTTTTAATCATTTCGCACGATACGGCACATCACTGTAACAATAACTGGGGAACTTATACTGGCGCATGTGGCCAATGACCTAGGCAATATGATATAGCATTGTCTAGGTTATAGCTAAACTAGGGGTTGAAGTATGCTGTTTTCAGGGGTTGCGAAATAGTTCTAATCGTTACCGCGGCCCCGGAACATAAAGGGCAACCCAAGGAACAAGGGTGGGTTTAGTCAGTAAAAGTCTGACACTAGGGCAGAAGAAGTAATTTTATGATTTTCCAACCTCAAAAAAATTATGCTGTTTTTGATCAGGTATGAGACTGCTGCCTGATCTGTTTAATAATCAGAAGGTCTTTGAGTCATTTAGTCGTTCGTATAATAGTAATTGATGGGCCGACGATCTCTTCAAGGTCGGCGGTTCTCATTGGCTACTTATTGGATCGGTATATGTGGAAATTTTTGGGGAAGGTCTTCCGGCTAATGTGATGATGATAAGAATAGTAATTTAAAAGTATTAAATTTTCTCATAAAGTATGAATAGAAACTATACATGATAATTTTAAACACGCTAAACAATCAGCTGCTACATACATTATGTTCGCATAACTCTACAAAATTTATGGAGCACCTGTTTTTTAATGTTGAATTATCAAGTCTTAGAACAATTGTTGTTATTTATAATGTCAGTATAGTCCTGCGATGTATTTAATCACGATATCTATCACGAACGTCACGATTCGCAACTATTAACTAACTAGCTTCTGCCCGCGGCTTCGCTCGCGTTAGAAAGAGACAAAAAGTAGCCTATGTTACTCTCCATCCCTTCAACTATCTCCACTTAAAAAATCACATCAATCCGTCGCTCCGTTTTGCCGTGAAAGAAAGACAAACAGACAGACACACTTTCCCATTTATAATATTACTAGCTTTTGCCCGCGGCTTCGCTCGCGTTAGAAAGAGACAAAAAGTAGCCTATGTTACTCTCCATCCCTTCAACTATCTCCACTCAAAAAATCACGTCAATTCATCGCTCCGTTTTGCCGTGAAAGAAAGACAAACAGACAGACAGACACACTTTCCCATTTATAATATTAGTATGGATTAGTATGGATACTAACTTTACAAAGTTTTTAAACTTATTTCATAAGGACATAGTTCTCAAATACTGCAAAATTAAGACTAATTCATGATCATGTCTGCATTTAGTAGGTTACAACGCGTAAGATGCGTCGAAATTAGAAGTCGGAAACAAAGAGGCGGAATACTTACTCGCGTACATTAAAACATTAAAATCCTTTGCCATGTTTTAATACAACATGTATATCAATATAGACAACTTAAAATACTCTTGAAATTTTAAGTGAATTAGCTCCTGAGACCCAGGCTCTACTTTAATTAATCACTCAGTCAGAAAAAGTAACTACATAACTAAATCTTAAAAGTTCCACTTACTACTTGTTCCGGCGTCCAGGAGTCGAGGTTGACGCTCTTGACCTTCGAGATGTGGACGCCGAGGTTGCGATGGATCCCGGCGCACCTGATGCACAGGAATATGCCCAGGTTCCATGACGCCCAGCGGGGACCTACGGGTAAAAGAAGATGAGGTAAGAGAAATATTTTTTCCTGAAGTTATTCCGGTTAGGGTAGGTTGATGCCTAGATGGGGGCACGCCACTACAGTGGCAGTAAGGCCTGTAATGGGCGAGTGGCTGGAGTGCGGCAAGTGCATACTGGGCTCCCCACACATGGTAGCTGGAGGAACCGAGGGGTTATAGTCAGTAAAAGTCCGACATAACCTTCCGTACTTCCCCTGACGGAGGGTATCCACGAGGATTAACCCAGCCACGCAAAAAAGGGGGACGTTGATGTTTCTACTCGTACCAAGAACTGCAAATAGTTTTTATACTAAAGCCTACTGTCTACAGAGGCATATCTAAATAGACGCGTATACGTCTGTTGACGCAGCGTACATAGTTTTGATGTAAGCTATAACTTTGAATACGCGTCTATGTTGCTACGCGTCCGTGGACAGTCGGCCTAAAGGATTAGCTAGGGGCAGTTGGCAAAGACAGTCTCATGACCCCACAACCAGTAAGAACTAAAATGAAGGGACCATGTACAATTGATAAGATAAACAAAATAGAAAAACTGACACGCTTAAATTGAGACAATTCCCAGATTCACACTGAGGGAGCATTAGTGATTTAGGGCTTTTAGTTTTAACCTTTTGACGACCGACCGACAGCCGGCTGTAGCGCTGCTATTGTATTCCTATTTTGTCTCGAATCACGTGTGTTCAAAGATTTAAGAATACGTAATATTTACCCCACTGTCTCTTAATTAATTCAATTTCATAATTTGCTGAATGGGTAAACTTAGCTACTAAGTCGTGTCATATGCATCATGTAGCAAATTACGCATCTACAATGCTAGTCACGTTAAGGGGTCTATCTTTATGTCCTGCGTCATCAGGCGACGCACTGGCTATTGTGTAACATTCAAATCTTATGTAAATACAGTTGTCTTCTGATAACATGTTAGTGAAAGCGAAAGTACATTTATTGACTCGCTGATTAAAATGGAAATCTCGATACGTTTGCTTAGTACGTAATGTGCGACTGGGCTGAATTGGGAGGTACTTCGACGCGAAATAAGACGAGGGCAAAAGTTAATTGCCTATGAAAAGAAGTACAATTTTATCAATTATTGTTTTTTTTTATAAATAGATGCATTATGATATTATACAGGTTGTCATAAAACAAAAAAAAAAGATTATTACATTTTTGTCTGTCTATTTGTACTGGCTAATCTCCGGATTGGCAGGACGGATTATGGCAAAACTTAGCCTACTTTTATTTTAGAAAAGGAAGCAAATCTAAAAAATAAGACAATTATAACGCGGGCAAACCGCAGGCTAAAACTAATGTTATGAAGACAAAGAATTTTCCTTATCACTTTAACTATAGCGCATCATGACCATTTAAAGCACTCATACTAGTTCCCACTATACGCCGGTAAATTGAAATATGCAGCATTGACATACCAAATGTTCATTACGTAGATAGAAGGTAAAATTACGCACACAAGTATAATTGCAGACGTCCTGTTTACTCATATTTTAATTAACGTAAGGTCAGGAATTAGGCCCATAACTATTTAGTTAAACTATATTATACAACTGACAGGTTATTTACACCATTTAGTCGTAAACTGCTGGGCCAAATTTTATTATCTATAGTTTATTGGATTTATACCCTCCACCAATACCAGAATAACTAAAACAAATAAATAAAATTAAAACATTGGAAAAATTAAAGAAATAAAGTTTTTATTTATGTTATTTTATCTGCAATCAGTATACTTAGACTATGATTTTTTTTTTTGGTGAGTGGGAAATCATCCAATGACTGCTCCCGTCCTGGGTGCGGCGGGAGGGCGTGTCAGACTCTTACTGACTAAAACCCACTCATGTTCCCTCGATTGCCCTTTATGTTCCAGGGTCACGGTAACTATTATAAACATTCCGCAACTACTTAGACTATGATCAGATGCGTGGAAGTTGAATCTAGATTTTTATATTATTGGGGCCAGTGTCCCAATTCTATTTAGTCAGGCAGCACAATATCGGCTTACTTCAGTCTCTTGGGATGGTTCTGCACCAGTAGTGAGTGTGAAAGAGGATTTGGATAAGAGTTCAATCTTTTCTTGTATCTCTTTAGGTACCGCTCCGTTTCTTCAAGGATTGTTGGCATTTCAAGATATTCGTGGATTTCCGTGTTGCGGGTATGTATATCCCAGGGGGCAGCTGCTATGATCCTTAAGATATTGTTTTGGGTTCTATGTAAGCTAAGGTTGCAACAGAGATGTCAGCACATTGAGGGAGATCACTGGTAAAAATATAATATAAAACTGGGCCCAGAACGAAGCCTTGAGGTACCCCTGCCAGGCACGCGACAAGCAATGATCTTGCATCACGCAGTTTTACTTCAAAATACCTGTCACTAAGGTATGATTTCATTTCAGGTAAAATAAGTGAGGCATGAGTTTTTTTATCTAATAAAAATAAAGATGAATTCTATTTCTATTGCAATGCCATCTCTGAATCATGCCGGAAAGAACACGTCCAAAAATCTATATGGCATTGCATGTTGTAGTTCGCTAGTTAATATTAAAAGTAAATGAATTGGTAAACACATCAATGATTGATGTAATAGAATTATAAAATGGATTGATGACAATAATAGTGTAGATTAATTATTTAAGCCAATAAAAATCAATCAAATAAGTCTATTTAGATAAGGTAGTTGGTCATCCTCAATTTGATATCCACATCATAAGCCTAGCCTATTCTCAAGTGCCTTAGAAAACATGTAAAGTCATTTGTCCCAGGTGTTGTTTGTAGAACTTTCAGTCACTACGGGTAGTCAGTAGCCCGAAAGTCAGACATAAAACATGACCACCTCTTGCGAAAGTCTAGGGCAATTCCTAATCCATACTAATATTATAAATGGGAAAATGTGTCTGTCTGTCTGTCTGTATGTTTGTCTTTCTTTTACGGCAAAACGGAGCGACGAATTGACGTGATTTTTTAAGTGGGATGGAGAGTAACATAGGCTATTTTTTGTCTCTTTTTCACGCGAGCGAAGCCGCGGGCAAAAGCTAGTCATTTTATAATCGTATTGGCCTGGATTCCGACCATGTGACCCTTGACATAAAGGCCGGATCTGCCCTTGTTCCTGTGTATTGCGCCTAAACTGCCAAACCCATCTTTATGAATTTTAGAATAGAGATAGATTTTATTTATGTAAAGGATGTAGAATAGACAGTTTTTTAATAATGATCCTCCGAGTAACATTCATATAAATAAAATTACAAGCAAAGGTTAGTTAAGTACTTACACATTTTTTCCTAATAAATTGATATTGGATACCAGGAAATCAGTTTTCATAGTTAATTATGCAATCAACTGAGCTAAAATATTCTTGATAACATATCAGAGTGTGATAACAATATTAATGTTGGACATTTGCCATTAACACCCATGTCATAATGATAAGTAGGAATTGGAGGATAATTAAGTGTTTTTACCTGTTTATTATTATGGTTCTATAAAATATTTAGCCTCAATATGTATTGTTTTGTAAACAATAAGGATGACGACAGCAATAAAAAAATGGCGTTCTATTTAGTCCGTCTGATAGGTCGGCCAAAAATACGGGACACGTATTTTTTGCTTGATCAAATTAATAAAAAAATACAAAGATAAAGAGCAACAAAGTTCCGGAGTGGGGGCTTTTTACGTCACCGTCCTGCAAAAATTGTATCTTATTGGGACGTCACGCGCAACTTTAACGCACTGTATCGTCGTTATTCTTCGTTTATGAGAAATAAGGAAAAATACGTGTCCAAAATTTTTTGATAATCTATTTGACGGACTAATTACTTTTTTTTGTCGTCTCGCCTATTCATATATAGCAAAAAATAGGAATATTGCATCATATAAAATTATAATTATATTTTGTGTAAAGACAGGAAATCTTTTAGGCACAATATGAGACAGTGTATCAGTGATGCTGTTACAAGAAAATGCTGCGCAGATGAAGATTGAGAAGATTTTATTTATAAAGTTTCTTTTGAATTTGATCACAGTGGCACCAACAGCCACTAATGCCTTGTGATTTAATACTTGACATCACAATGCAATTTACTGCCACCCAGTTCTCCCTTCTTACATCTGACATAATTCATGGATGGCCCTTATGTTAGTATTTATGTTAGTACTAATAGATATTGATATTATAAAACTGAAGAATATAATATATAAGTTTATAGAATAATATAACTCTATAGAACTTTGTTTGGTGTTCAATTTATTGATGAAGGTTACAGGCTATGTAGTACTACAACCTACAGGAGGGAAGCAGTGACCAAAAATGCAGGTGAAACCGCAGGGGCAGATTGTTATTGTATATTGGCCAGGTGAGTTACCATGATGTTTATTAAAGTAAGATTGTTTTATTTCTGTTCCAGAGTGTGAAAGTGACAACGTTAGACACATTGTCTAGCGCCGTCTCTTTTCCACTTAAAGTAATATCGAAGTAATACTGCTATAAGGGCTTGTGGTAGGTAGGCCCCCTGGTGTGACCAACTGCATTGTGTCTCGAATCATGCGTGTTCGAAGGATTAACGGACACTTCAAGTTTATTTTATTGTTATTTAAAAGTTTCTATCTGACATCACTCATTCATCACTTGCAGTGCCTATATAATCATTATTTTCACTTGAAAAGTTGATTATTATAAATGATAAACAGCTAAGGAAAAACAACACTTGTCATAGACTATTGTGAGGCAAACAATTCACATGCAAAACATAAAGTATTCATCAAACCTTCGAACACTTGATTCAAGACACAATAGAAAGACAATAGCAGTGCGACAGCCGGCTGTCGCTTGGTTGTCGAAAGTTTAATAGATTGGTCTATAGTCTATACTTATAGAATATTGATATGAATTCATGATTAGGAAGAATGATGACATACCTCAGGTTGTTAATAAATAATTAACAGAATTGAGTATGACATTAAATATGTACTCAGGAGTTTTGACAGAATATGAGAATAATAATAAATGTTTCTTTTGATTATACTATACTTATGTTGGAATTTGAGGACTAAACATGAAGGTTTTAGTTTATTTATAAACTGATTGCTTATAAAATTGTTCTCCTGAGTACATACACCTTAGAGACTTCTGAGTCAAATGTAAGTAAGTAAGCTATTGCAACAGAAGAATTACCAAGTGCAGCTAAGTTTATTGGCGGAATACTTAATTGTTATTTAGTTTTCAGTTAGGGAGACTCTCCAATCTGTTGCTGTCTTTGTCACTCTAAAGGGAATATTAGTAAAGACAGCCCGTCAAAATTAAGTGTCATTTTATTGTTTGGCCGTATGTGTTGTAAACTGTGAATGCATTCAACTATGATAATGATTAGCTATTGTTTAAGACTTTTGAAATATGATATTTTACATTATTATCAATTGACATACTTTTTATGAGCTGTCAAAATGAAATTCTCCAATAGATTTTGTATGGAAACGGCCACTTATGATGTCACTAAAATAACAACTCAGTTGACTACCTATCTATTTATTGATTTCAAAGCAACTAAAAATCAAATTTTATAGCAAATTGAAAATGAACCGAATTTATTGGGCTGAAATGAAAAGAGGTTTAATAGAAATTGTGTCTAACATTTATTGGTTAATGGTGTAAACTACCCAATTATATGGATGGATGGATAGAGGTACAGGAAGGACTTCAACTTCAACTTTATATTGTTTATGGCAATCCATCGAGATTTCGATGATTACTGCCAATGTCCAGGTTGGAAATAACACTTTTCAGTTCAAAGGACAATGCACGGTAAATTAATCATAGTATGTTATTGAAATATTCGAATCTGAAAATAGGACAACACAGTTTTGTTAGTAAATTGAAACGATACAAACAAATAAATATTAAAAGAAAAGCTTATAATAAATACTAGCACATAATATACTCTGTGGAGTAAACACACAAACACTGAACAGCTGATTGGACTGATTGGACTCTATGGAGACTATGGAGATAAAGGTGTACCTACAAATTGATTTCACCAAATTTATTAGGAAGATTCTAGGCTTCCACATTATAACTTAATATTATTGGCCAATATAAATTTGCCTAGCGTGTAAACATATTCAGAGAAGAAAGCATGGCTAAGAAGAAATCTCACGTTGATAGGACGTGGAATGTGGGTCGGTAAAATATCATATAGTTGAACTGACAACTTTGGGCAGTTCAGGAAGATATGGTCCACCGTTCCGTCCTCCAGTCCACATTCGCATATAGAGGAGTCACGAATACGCAACTTGGCAAGAAAAGAAGGAGAACAAACATGACCCAACCGAAGACGAATTATGACAGAGGTTAGTAGTTTTGAAAAATTTCGGAATTTAAAGAACCAAGGCTTATTAGGGATGGTAGGTTGTAGACTATGGTAGTATTTGCCTACAGTTAAGCTATTCTTTTGCCACAACTCACTCCAGTTTTTTAACATTTCAGGTTTGGCAATAGAACGGAGATCTCTGAGATGTATGGCATTATGCGTGTCCATACCTGTACGAATAGCCTGTTTAGCACAGTAATCGGCCCTTTCGTTGCCAATGATGCCACTGTGACCAGGGATCCAGGCCAGAGCCACTTCAATGCCAGCGGTGTGGCATTCAAGCAGCTTCTCTTTGATTTTAAGGATTACACTAAAGTTATCCCGGGAGTGGAAGGGGGGTTTAACTATAGATTGTAAACAGCTTAGGGAATCAGAAAATATTACAGATCTGTTAATTTTATGAGACTTAATATATAACACAGCTTCCAATAAGGCTGTTGCCTCTCCAGTATAGACTGAGGTTTGCGGAGGACATTTAAAACTTAATATAATTTTAAATTTAGGAATCCAGACTGCTGCACCAAGGCATCCATCAATAGACAGCTTGGCAGCATCTGTATATATGCAGGTCCAGTTGTAGAATTTTGTATTTATTATTTTCATAAACTCAGTGTTTGCTGTCTTTGAGTCTTTAGTCAGACCAAGGTTTAACAGAACCCGAGGTTGGTAAGTCAGAGCAGTAAAAGGAGTATCGAAGAGAGGATTTTTAGGGAATTGAATTAATTTGTGGGAAAGGGAAACCAGATTATTATAACTCTTGACCAAAGGAGGAGAGTTTTTATGAAGCCAGTAAGAAGAGGTAGTGGTTAGGCTTGACAGGTCTTGCAGTTTCTTTATAAGAGGGTGGGAAGAAAATTGAAAGTAGCCAAAGGTAAAACGGTCACAAAGAAATTGTCTGCGAAGATGTAATGGGGCCTCAACACATTCCACTTGCATTGCATTTATTGGGGAGGACTTCATGGCACCAGTAATAATCCTTAAGCATCTTGATTGTAGTTTAACCAACTTTGTTAGCGCAAGTTTACTGCATGGTTCTAGGACAAAGCTGGCATAATCAAAGTGACTGCGAACTATAGCATTGTATAGTAGTTTCTGACAGTATGGATGAGAGCCCCAACGAACACCTGATAGAGACCTCAGAATGTTAATACCTTTTTCAGCTTTATTGCAAATATGATTAAGATGAGGAATGCCTGATAATTTTGAGTCAAAGTACACACCTAAAAATTTTACTTTGTTCACAATATTGATAGGGTGTTGATTAATTGAGATACATGTAGGAGGGATATTTTTCTTGCGGAAAAGATAACTGCATAGGATTTTGAGGGGAAAGGGAAAGGCCATGGTCAGAGAGCCAAATATCTAGGTAGTTGAGGGCGGAATTAATACGAGAGCTGGCGTCAGAGAGGTTTTTGGCAGATGAGTATAAGGCAATGTCATCGGCGTATTGCAGGATATCACAAAAGCAATTTACAGTTTGGTCAAGGTCATAGGTGTACAGATTGTATAACAAGGGAGATAAAACTGAGCCTTGTGGTAGGCCCTTCCACACCTGTCTGGATGAAGTGATAGAGCCGTTGACACGAACCGAAACCGTCCTTTCCATGTATAGACCACAGATAATGTTGATCAATCTCGCTGGTAGACTCAGATGTTGCAACTTTTGCCTGAGCATAGGAAGTTGGACATTATCGTAGGCCGAAGAGATATCCAGAAATACGCCGATGAGAAATTCGTTGTTGGAGAAAGCTCTGCGAACATCGGTGGTGAATACAGACAGGCTGTCGAGAGTGCCCATACCTCGTCTAAAACCAAACTGAGACTTTGGAAGTAGGCCTCTGTTTTCGACAATCCACTCAAGCCTGTTTTTAATTAAGTGCTCCAATATTTTGCACATAACTGAGGACAGGGCTATTGGTCGATAGGCAGAAGGATCTGAAGCGTCTTTGCCAGGCTTTAGGAGCGGGATAACAATCTGGGATCGCCACGATGGAGGAGGGTTGCCGTTGATGAAAATTTCATTGATAATACTTAGGAAAACTACTTTAGAGGAGTCACTTAAATTAGTTATAAAAGAATACGGAATCCCGTCCTCTCCTGGGGCGGAATCGCGCAAGCCATCTAGAGCACAAACTAATTCTGAATATGAGAAGGGGTCATATATGGGGGTGAATATGAGGGGGGGGGGGGGGGGAAGGACAAATAGAGATACATACATTGCCCAATGGATAAAATGATCTTAGATATTTCACCACTTCAAGATAAGTGACAGAGTATAACTCGAATTAAATTTTACATGAATTGTGTTTGTAAATTGTTTTTTATAGTTATTCAGTACACTGTGTTGGTCTCGACTTTGTAAAACTACTCTTCGAAGCTGTTTTCATAACCAAAACAGTTATTTAATCCATAAGCAAAGAATAAATGACATAGTATTGGAACAATGATAAGGGGTTTTTTTTAATATTCTAAGGTCGTAATGAGAAGGTTAGATAGCTAATTATGTTCGCAATACATTGCAGCAGCTATAGCACTACATACATTACTATTTTGAAACATTCTTAGAAATCATTCAACCAAGAAGGAATCATGTGTACAATAATTCATTCAGATTCAGCCTTCGTGATTTACTTACTGCTTATTATGAATACTTGCAAAGTGAGAGCACGGAAGCAATGAGAATATGAAATATGAAGCGATAGTAAGACAGTTAATAAAAGATAACATGAGTCATTTGAATAATTTTGAAGTTCAAAATTGAGTTCAAGGACCTCAATTAAATTCACACAATTTGCGTAAGTTATGAAGAAAGAGTGGTATAAGATTTTTGTGACCTGATTACAAATGTACTCGAGAAGATACATCAAAAAACTTGCAGCCAAAAAAAGAAAAATCCGCGTACCTTTAGCATCGCAGTCAACACAATATTTATTGTCCTCATCCTTCAACATCTGCATCAATATGTTCTGACATCTATCCTGGATCTGTTTGGCTCGATCTTTTTCACTTTTAGAAGACATTTCTTTGAAATATTATTAGCAAACGATATCAAATTCAATGAAAATGGGTGGAATGCTTGTTTGTTGAAGGAAAGAGAAACCATAGAGCTAAAATGACAGCAGATTTGATGAGTTGTGTTGTCATTTCTTAGTCTATGAATTTTGACAGAATAGGAAATACAAAAGGATTATTAGATTAATATAATCTTAGAAAGATTATAATTATAATAGTAAAAATGTTTTAAACAATTTAACGCTGTAGAATTACTAAAAAAATAATAATATGTTTGTAACTGGAAATGTTTGGATTAGGATTATTATGAAATCAAATCATTTTACACATTGTTCAATGAGTATTCTGTGTTTTTGAACGAAATAGGCCAACGTCAAAAATAATTATGAATGAATTTAGTTGTCAATGTCATCAAATTGCAAATTCTGCTTTGTTTTGATCGTACACTCTTTCACTATTTTTATTTATCCTAATTAAATCGTTATTATTTATATAGTTCACAACGCAGAAGATTAATAAGCTGTCTATAATAACCTAAAGATAAAGAACTTATAGGGTCGAAAATACATAAATCTTCGTTGTGAAAGAAAATGTGAAGAAAGCAATAGGTCAAAAAGCAATAATTTGTAAAATTTAAAGTTACACAATGGGGAACCAACTCGTGGGTGTTGCTCCGTCGCAGATATATCCAGTGGAACATTACCTGAGTGATCATGTAGACCTTTCATTCGACCAGAGGTATAAAATTTATGTGTATCTGGATGTCAATATTGATAAGTGTTGATAAAAATATGTGTACAACGTCCACGTCGCATATCTATTTCAGTAATCCTTAGAAATATTGTAAATTCCATTGCCTGCATGAATGTCGTGAATGCATACAATTTTCAACACAGATCAAATATTTGTTTATGCCTTTGTTTGAAATTCAAGTTTACTCTTTAGCAAATAACAAAAAACAGTTTAGCTTAGTCAGTATGAACCCCAAGGAATTTTTAATTTTTCCTAAGACTAACCAACATACTGATAAAATGGGGGTCAAACACAACTAACCTACATAAATCCTTGAAACCGTATTATTTACACAATAAACCTTTTTTCCTTCTAGCCTTGGCTCAACACGATTCCTGAAGGTGGCTCGAGCCAGATCTCGTGAAGGCCTTGTAGTGGTAAAGGTGTTTGCAGTCCATGATCCGTCTCTTCCATTAGCTGAACACAAGGAGAGGATTCTAAAGATTAAGGAGCAGCTGGCTTCTGCATTTAACTGTTTACCGTTCCAGAGAGTTATTGTAAGTAATTTTTGGGGCACCGTGTGTGTGGCTCCTGTTACTAAGTATCCACTGTCCATCCATATATTGATTCATAAAAGATATGGGCTAAATGAAATAATGTTTCCAATATTTTATAGGATAACAATGTTTGTTCTTTGTTGGGTAGAGCAAAAAAGGAAAAGTTAAAAAATAATATATAGTTTTTAGTTTTATGTACCTCTTTTTGGAGTAAAAATTCCAAATGATACAATAGTGACCATTTAAATTTTAGAGGGCAACAATTATCTTTTAACTAAAACTTTAACTTTGTACCCCACAATAGATAAAATTATTATTGGCCACTCATAAAAAAATTTAGATCTTAAGAAAAATTTGATCAATTTTCTAAATAAATCTTCTCTCAGCTTACAGATAAGGCAGGTCTTCTCATGCGAGAGTACTGCAAATGCAGTGTGTACGACCGCATGTCCACCCGCCCCTTCCTCACCACACTGGAGAAGAAATGGATAACCTTCCAAGTATTGTACGCACTGCACCGCATGCATAAACTTGGCATTTGTCATGGAGATATTAAGGTAAGACTTTAAGTTAAACTTACAGTTAATTTGGTTCAGTCAAAAGTCCAGAGGGCTTTGTCTATGACTGAAAAAAGGACATTTGTCAATGTCCAGAAATCTGTGGCATTTTGCCAGTCTTTGTTCATGTTAGGGCCAGTCCACAATCTCCTTCCTTTTCTCATGAAGTCAAAAACTGTCATGGTTTTCACACATGATGTGACCAATTTAATTGTAAAGTAACTGCTGTCTGTGTTTTTGTCAGAAACTATGGCCCTTATTGTTCGTATCAAAATCCGTCATTATTGGCGGAAAAATCGCGTAACAAATATAAAAAAAAACAATATACTGTAGAATTGAGAAACTCCTCGTTTTTAAAGTCGGGTGAAAAGTGATATTGACTTGTTACATTATTTAAACAATTTACAAAAAAATATATTTTATTCCAGCTAGAAAACATAATGGTAACCTCATGGCTTTGGGTGCTGCTGACTGACATAGCGTCGTTTAAGCCGACGTTCTTACCTGACGACAATCCGGCCGACTTCAGCTACTTCTTTGACACCTCTCGCAGAAGACTCTGCTATGTGGCGCCCGAGAGATTTGTGAGGGCGCCTGACCCACATAATAGGTCGGCGGTAAGTCTAACTGCTGTTCACGATTTGTAGAAGCAGGCCTTATAATTTTGGTGTTGAATAGTCATAAAAAATCTCTTGTTTATTTTCTCTGTGCCTAGCAACACTACTTAGGACTTTAGCTTAGCCTTATACCCTTATGCCCTTACTAATAATCACTGTGTAAAGTTATGCAATGAATAAAGCCTGTGTAACCATACATTTTTTGACATATAAACCTGTCATAACTTTATGCAGCGTTTATTAATAAGACGCTTAGTTTTGCCTTGGCTTATACGGCGTCAGCTACGCCAATGAGCGTGTGCAGATACCAATCTAACAACCTCAGTCTTAGTTCCTATAAAGTATTAAACAGGCAGAATAACTTTAACATTTTTTATAGCATGGCTTGTTCATGTATTTTATGTATGTTTTTCTGAACAATTTGGTAATGTGCATAAAACCATTCTCTTTCTGATACAGGTTGATGACAAAATGGGCGGTCTGTTGCTAAGTGAATCACCCTGTAAAGTTGGCGAACTTGTGCCCAGCATGGACATATTTTCGGCTGGGTAAGATATGAAATAGATTTTATTACATTTATTTATTTAATAATCAAAATATCATGTATTCTTATTCAGTCGGCTAAAACCATTTAACACTGTGCTAGTATTTGTTAGCCTTAAACCTAACCTAACCTGATATTATATGATTTCGTACATTTTTAAAATATAAATTAAAGCTGAAGGAAGGAAGATTATTTTTTATATTCTTAAAAATATAAAAACCTTCCTGACCTTCCTAAATAAATCCTTTACACGTCATAAAGTGATTTTAAAATCCTGTTTGCATAGATAATCAATTTTATTTGTCCATTTAAACAAAGAAACCAAAAAATCTCTTCTATTTTATTTTCTTAGTATTTACTTTTGCTCTTGACAAATTTGTCTACCTTTCTCTTAGCTGTGCCCTCCTAGAACTATGGAACGACGGTACCCCCGCGTTAGACCTGCCTGGTCTACTCGCATACAGGAACGGAGAAGACCGTCCCCCCACCATGACGCTCACTACGGAAGAGACGCAGCTGAAGACGCTACTGCACTCCATGACCGAGAGGAACCCCAAGGACAGGAGGACTGCGGAGCTGTATCTTGATGAGGCGAGAGGGAAGTAAGTTGAAGTTATTTTTATTTATAGTAGGAAGAAAGGGTGAGAAAAGGAAGACGGAATCAAAAAAATATTTTTAAAACAGTCTGTCTTTATCTTCTTTATGGACCTCCCTCTGGGAGGTTTGGTTTCCACACTTAGTCCTCTTGATGATAGGGCCATTGTTTGTGAGCCGCAACGGCTGCTACTTCAGCAAGCCCACCTCTCTCCAGAAGCAGATCACCTTCCGTAAACTTCTCACTCTCAGCGCTTCTGCAAGAGAACTTGGAGAACTAATCACTTTCCGAACTTCGGTCACGACTGTACATTCAAGAAGAACATACGTGACCGTCTCCTTGTCATCCACGCTCTGCAAAGAGGGCTATCTGTAATACCTACGTTGTGAAAATGTTTGTTCAGTGAGCAGTGTCCTGTTATGGTCATAAACAACATGACTACGTCTAAAAGTATTTGTTTACCTTGGTGCAAACGTCCTGAGGGTAGGTGAAATGGTGTCTACGCCAACAGTGACCCAGGTTTTAAGTCTGGTTGGCAATCATATGTGTAAAACTAGCTTTTACCCGCGACTTCGGCCGCGTGGCATAATAATTCCTGTTCCCGGGGCATTTCCGGGATGAAAACTATCCTATGTCCTTTCTCGGGTCCCAGACTATATCTGTACCAAATTTCATTCAAATCGGTTCAGTGGTTTAGGCGTGAAGAAGAGACAGACAGACAGAGTTACTTACACATTTATAATATTAGTACGGAAGTACGAATTGTAGTATTTTACATACATGATTGTGAGTCAACCCTAACTTGGAGAAAGGGTTAGGGAAATGTATTCATGTACATCTCGGCAACTAAACTCCAAAATTTTGTTCCAGATTATTCCCAGAATACTTCTACTCGTTCCTCCAATCGTACATGCTGATATTTTCCGCGCAGCCCATCCTACCGCCGGACGAGAAAATACTACGCATACACCAAGACATAAGGAACATTATCAAGATATTCACACAGCCGTCAGACACGAAAAACTACCAGGACCTGGTCGAAGAGACTACTGACCTTCAAAATATAGATAGCATTGATAAACTAAAGGATAAATTTAAAGTTTTGAACGTTAATACGACTGATTTTGATGACGATGATGATAAAGCCCCTGAGAGGAAGGATTTGGGGCCTGATAGCGAAGGCTTAATACTGATTACGTCACTCGTGACGTCATGTATTAGGGGATTGCATCACTGCACGTCCAAGTTGTACAGTTTGGAAATTCTGCAACTGCTGTGCGAGAATTCTAGCTCGGAGACCATTTTGGATCGGATTTTGCCTTATATTGTAAGTTAAAAATGTTTTTTTTTCATAACTTTGTTCTTTGGCCAGAAACTTAGTTCTTTTTATTTGCACAGTGTTATAACTTTATAGTGACTCAGTGGTGCACATTTATCTATACTAATATTATAAAGAGAAAAGCTTTGTTTGTTTGATTGTAATGAATAGGCTTAAAAAACTACTGGACCGATTTTAAAAATTCTTTCATCATTCGAAAGCTACATTATCCCTGAGTAACATAGGCTATGTCCTACGGGAGCGAGGCAATAACCAAAAAACTTACGTAACGCGGGTGAAACCGCGAGAATCAGCTAGTATTTAATATAGTAGGAAAGTCAGTTCAAATCGGATTTGTCTTTGCTTTCGAAGTAACTGGCATATAATAGAGACGGGTTTAATTAAAATCAAATCGTAAACCGTTGTACACTCTATTTTGTATACTAAAAAACCTTGATCCTGATGATTTTTACTACCTCGAATTCTCTCAAAAGCAACGAACAGTTGGTTTTTTTTCCCTTCGGCCACTTTGGAAACTTAACAGTGTTAGAAATAATCTATTGTTCAATTTTTTTTTCCTCAGATCCACCTCTCCCACGACAGTGTATCCCGCGTCCGCGCCTGTGCAGTAGCAACATGCGCGCGCGCAGTCTCTCTAGTACGATCTCTACCGAACGCCGATTGCAATGTATTCCCGGAGTACATTCTACCGGAGCTAGCTCCGCGTGCCACCGACCCCAGCGTGCCTGTGCGCATCGCGTACGCTAACAATATCGGTATGTATAAGCCGGTTCATTAAAGAAAGGAATCTTAAATGGTGGCATGTACTATCGCGGACTCTTCCGGTCGATCATGCTTAAGGCTAAAATCGCTTGCACCCGTCGACCGAACGTAAAACTAGCCCCGCCTACTTACGTATACACACGTGTATAAATATCTACGTTACTAATGAATGGCAGCAATGTCGTATGTGTGCGCGTGAGTTGAAACACAGAATGAAGATCTTCATTCATTGTTTTTATATTCGTTAGCGCTGTGAGAGTCGGTATTATAACGAGAGTGTGCGACTTTTGACTTACATTGTTTATTCGATAAAGCAAAATATTGTAAGCGCACAATATTTAATAGATACACTGTTCAAATTTACTACTTACATGCTAAAGTAACTTTCTGTTGATCTATAAGCAGCATTCACTGCTTAAACCATACCACTAGTTTATAAAAATTGATAATGTTACCATAAAATAAATACATCAAGCTATTATTTAAATGCATAATCCGATAGCGACTCTCGGCGAAGACAACGTATTGGGCTTTATTATATTGCGAGTTATATTTTGTAGTAGTAATAAAAAAAATATATGAACACTATTATTTTTATTTAAAATTTTTTTTTTCGGATAAGCTGCTAGATTAATAAATTATGCTTACTTGAGCGTGATAAACAATAGATTTAATTATTTAACAATCCACATTTAAAGCTTAAAATTTTTATGTGAACTTAAATAATAATGTTTATATCTTGACTTGGTTTCACCGACAAGATTTATTGTTGCACAATAGAACAAAAGGATAAACCGTCTGGGAGCGGGTGCAGATTTTAAAATAGAACAAAGGCATTTAATTGTGTATTGTCTATTTAAGAACTTTACACAACAAAACATTGTCGTGTCATCCTACCGCCACAGATTGCTTTAGCAAAATATTTCTAAACCCGTATTTTTTTAAGCCGATACTGACAGTGCCCGGGAATCTCTAACCGCCTTATTACAAAACAAGGTTTTTCTCTAAACCAGGTTTAAACCATTGAGCTAGGTTTTGTATTTCAAATTTTGATCGTATCACAATAAGATTCAAATTACAAAACACGGCTCAATGGTTTAAACCTGGTTTAAAGAAAAACCTTGTTTTGTAATAAGGCGGTAAGAGTTTTATATACTTTTAACCTTGATTATTAAAAAAAATTCTTAATGCAATGCAAATTAAACTGACTTAGAACGTATAATCAGTATTAAAATCAGTATTCATAGTCGGGCCTGCATGTGGGTGTGTGTGGTTTGGTAGTTAGTGGCTCTGGCTGCTAACCTCGAGGTCGTTCTGGTTCCCAACCAGGACAAACTTTGCGTGATGAGCATGATTGCTTGTTCTGTGCCTAGGTCATGAAGCAAATAGTCTTTGTCATGTATGTATTTTATATATATGTTTATCACTTTTCTGGTTGCCATAGTAAAAGTTCTGCTTAGTTTGGGATTAGATGACCGTGCGTGAGTTGTCCAAGGATATTTTTTTATATATAAAATTCTCGTGCCACAATGTTAGTTTACCTTACTCCTCCGAAATGGCTTTACAGATCTTTTCCAGACTTTGTGAGCTTGTTCAGTAGGTATGAGAATCGGCTACTATATATATATTCATACCCCTACATTTTTAACTCGACTAACACTTTAGAGCTTTATTTAAAACTCGGTTTTATTGCTTTGAAATAAGATTGCTTTTAGCTGGACGCTGGACTCGGCTTCGCTTGTGAGAAAACAATAGAATAAGCCTGTTTACAAAAATGTTCTTACCTCAGAAAATTTGCGCATCAGTATTAGGCCTTTTAAATGATTCTTTGTTACGAAGTGGTTTTCAATAAAATATGCGAATAATTATAAAACGAAATACAAAATCAACTTTGCTGGCTTTAAACAGTTTTAAGCGCAATTTATCTATTTAATATCAAAACATATTACTTAATTTAATCCACACTAATATTATAAATGGGAAAGTGAGTCTGTCTGTCTGTCTGTCAGTCTGTATGTTTGTCTTTTTATCACGGCAAAACGGAGCGACGAATTAACGTGATTTTTTAAGTGGAGATAGTTGAAGAGATGGAGAGAAAACATAGGCTACTTTTTGTTTCTTTTTAACGCGAGCGAAGCCGCGGGCAAAAGCTAGTAACATCATAATTCTCATAACTTGGACATTCTTAAAATTCTTATTGATTTGTCTTATAAGGTGTTACAGAAATATATTTGTAACCATCAACTACGTTATCAACATTTGGTAGCACTACATTAGTCTACGTTAACATAAAAAATCATACACTACTTATTTAAACAGGCTCTCCGTGGAAGTAAGTATCAAATCTAACAGGCGCGTGCGCAAGGCCATTTCCAAACTTGAATCTTAAGGTCAAGAAAGCCCGCGAAATTCAAATTCACTTACGTATTTTTGCAATTTTCAGTCACAATGTTAGTTACGAAACGGTTTTACCGATTTTTACCAAATTTTATATCGGCAACTATATAAATTTTTTTTTATACCCTTACATTTTTAAATCGGTTAAAACTGCGGGAGGCAGCTAGTTTATTTATATAATTAATTTTAACTTTGGAACATGAGAAAAGACTGTCAAAGTAAATAATGGTTTGTATTTGTTCGGGCTGTGTTTGTAAATAAAGTTTAAATGTATGCTAATGTTATAAGCTAAAAAAATATGTAGTTATTTGCATTAATCTCTAATTATAGATTTTATGAGTGCAATAAATTAAACATTAAGTGTAAGATAAATATTACATTACGAGCAATAAGATCGGCGCAAGTAACCAAAGGCACGGGTAAAACTACGGTCAGCAAGTTAATGATGTCGTAATAGCGATGAAGATAAATAAAATCACATAGTGTTATTGTTCAAACCACATTATATTTTCACATAATTAACACGCATTAGGAAGGATACCTAATTTTATATTATCTGTTAAAAAATATATATTACTAAAATCACTTTACAATCACTTTTATATACCTTATATTTCTATTGAGTATTAGAAACTGTTTTTTTTTTTGTATTTTTAACACAAAATGCTTATAAACGTTGTTAAGACTAGCTGGAGAAGCACTTTTGCATTTTTCTTAAAGAATTGCAATGTATTATACAAAAATCCACTAAATTGAATCCACTTGGTTTGAAAAGTAGTTCACTTTAGAGAAAGTACAGAAACTTTATCAGATGATTCGAAAACATGAAATAATAAGATTCAAATCATAATATGTGTAAAATGACATTAAAATAGCCAAACATGATTTTAAATAAAAAAAATAACAAGCAACACGTTATTCATCTTTCAAATTTTAGATCTTTATTCAAAACTCGGTTTTAATGCTTTGAAATAAGATTGCTTTTAGCTGGACTCTTTGGTTTCTCTGAACCGGCTTCGCTTTTGAGTGAGAGAACAATAGGATAAGCCTGTTTACAAAAATGTTAGCTTGTTATTTGTTCTTATCTCAGAAAATTAGCGCATCAGTGCATCAGTATTAGGCCTTTGAAATTATTCTTTGTTACGAAGTGGTTTTCAATAAAATATGCGAATAATATTATAAAACTCTAGTCTAAATCACTATTAAACAGAATTTCAAAACAAACAACGAAAAACCAAATCCACTTCGCTGGCTTTAAACAGTTTTAAGTGCAATTTATCTATTAAATATCAAAACATATTACTTAAATTAATAACATCATAGTTCTGACAACTTGGACATTCCTTTTCTTATTGATTTGTCTTATAAGGTGTTACCTAAATATATTTGTAGCCATCAACTACGTTATCAAAATTTGGTAGCACTACATTAGTCTACGTCAACATAAAAAATCATACACTACTTATTTAAACAAGCTCTCCAAGTGTCAAATCTAACAGGTGCGTGCGCAAGGCCATTCCTAACTAACTTAAACCTTAAGGTAGATGATCAAGGTAGCCCGCGAAATTCAATTTCTCTTACGTATTTTTGCAATATTCAGCTCAGTGTGTGGGTGTGGGAAGTCAAAATCCCTGTAATCTAGAGCGAAGCGTACTCTCGCTTGTTTTAGCGCGTCGTTTAAGACTATTTTTTTGCCGGTCGACGTTGGTGTATCCCAGCGGCATGTAAAGCTCTCCTCACTGTTCGCACACTGTATTAAATTTTAGCAGCAAATCTTGAGGTCCTCGTAAAGAGTTCCTGTTGGTAAGTGTTTACCATGGTTTCCACACGGCTCGCCGCCATAATGCGCGGTCGAGGAGCACGAGGTGCATCATCTACTGATCCCTCAGCAGCCTCACGGTGTATCCGACGCCGTACAGTATTTCTCTGTAAAAAATATTCTTAGTTTAATCCCTTTTCTTTTAGAATTATTTTCTTGCTCATTTGATTGCTCTAAATATATCTTGTTACTAACAATAAGAATATATTTAAACGTTTACACAGATTGTTTAATTAATAACCGTTCCATTTTATTTCGAAATTGTATACATTCATTATTTTTATTTAACCTATTTAATTGAAATAATTTTGGCGTAAAATTGTATATAAAAACAAATAAGTCAAACGGCTTTTGTCTCGAAATATGGGCAGCAGTTACGTTAATTTAAATGTTTTTGGAAAAGTAGTAGTTACACATATAGGTCATTAATAAACTGTACTCTATATAACGACGAAAAAACAACTTGGGTACGCTCCGGGAAGTATTCCCGGGAACTTCGATATTGGTATTCGATTTGAGGTAATTCCCGATACTTCACAGAGCTAGTCCCGGTATTTTCGATACTTTGAAATTCTTTATTAGCAGCTTTTAGCTTAGTTGTGATTTAACTTTGTATATTGTTCACAAGTAAAATGAAGTTGCACACTGTAACATCACTAAAAAAAATTGTAATTCAGCTTAATTCCTTTATTTATTATACCTTTGTCAACCCGGGCCTAATCACATCTTTTTTGCAAGTGTCCAATTACGTAATTAAAATATTTTTTATTTATAGTTTTTTGATATGGATGAAAACTATTTTTTTTATAATTAATACGACTCTATTAAATTAATTTATACTGCAGTAAAATTTCGGAATTACTTAAATTTTCTAATAATCAAATCTCTAGACCTAATAAAAAAACCTGAGTTTATCTTGGTTGTTTCTTGTCAGAGTAGTCCAGCTAGGAAACACCGGCCCCATCGTTCGATTAAAATAAGAAAAAAAAATGACGTGAGAAAGTGTAATTTTTTACCTATTTACAAAAATAAATAACTCATTAGTTTATTCAATTAATGGGTATCGATATTGCTTGCCCTAGTCATAATCTTGAAAATCGAGTGCTAGAATCAGTTGGAATATTGATATCTGATCTCTATTTGATAGAAAGAAGCAAGGCGCATTCGGACCGTGGCCGGGTGTAGAGTTTATCTTTTATACTTATTATGATATTTTTGGATTCTTTTCTACTATGTATGCAACTTCAGACGATATTATTAGAAACGGTTTGCAATTAATATTAGGATTAGTGATCGTACTAAATCGCATTAAATAGTTATAAATGAAAGTTATTTAGCACGTTTGGGCTAAGCAGGTTTAGACTCTATCTTACACTTGCCATGCGCAAAAGAGACAGAGCTATGCATGACTAATATGATCGTCCCTTTTTACTTTGACTAAAGTAAACATTGGTTATAAATATTCTTAGGAAGTGCATTGTTTTCGTTACAAAGGTGACTTAACGATAGATAAAAAACTGAGTGACAAACAAAATTGTTGAATTATGGATTGCTATTAGAATTAACAAAATCAGTATTTTTGCTTTTGTTTTTGTATTTTCTTTCTGTATGGTTCGATTAAAACACAAAATTATAAATAAATAAACATAACATGTTTATGCAAAGTATATCTCTATCACAAGTCATACTATTATTATCAATCGTTTTATTCTAGTGTAAGTAAATGGAACTTATTTAAAAAACACATGAATAATAATAATATTCGAGACGACAAAAAAAAATAATTAGTCCGTCATTGAGATTATTAAAAAATTTTGGACACGTATTTTTTCTTTTTTCTCGTAAACGAAAAATGACGACGATACAGTGCGTTGAAGTTGTGCGTGACGTCACGATCAGATACAATTTTTGCATTACGGTAGTCAAAAGCCCCCACTCCAGAACTTTGTTTCTCTTTATCTTTGTATTTTTTTTATTATTTTGATGAAGCAAAAAATACGTGTCCCGTATTTTTGGCCGATCTACAAGACGGACTAAACAGAATGCCATTTTTTTATGTTGTCGTCATCCCTATTGTAAATATCATGTTACGGTAATCATAAGAACATCAGATCAGAAATTATGTTTGCATTATAAAAGATAGACAATCTGATCATGTTTGCAATATATATAGACCCAGAAAAACTCATACAGACAATTTTAATACATATAGTATTAAAATTATCTGCAAAAACAAAACACAACACAACAACAACAGAAAATGTTTATACATAAGTATTAAAACTTTCTGTATGAGTCTAAAAGAGTATAATATAACATCCTGTTATATACTAATGTATCGAATTAAACCAATATTTTCATATGGAAACAGACAAAAGGATATTAATAATAATTAAAGAGGACAATATATTAATTTTTAAACACGTCACAATAATAAAATATATACTTTAATAAATTGAATTAGCAATTAATACTATACATATATAGTTTTACATATTATACACAATATTAATCATACAAACACTAAAATGTGTATAAATAATTTTCTCGACATATAACAAAATACAATTTAAAAATATATAAATAACAACGACTTACCGTAACATTTAATTCCTGCGATATTTGTGAAATATTTAGTCCTTGAAGTAAAACCAAAATTTGTTCGTTCTTCCCTTAATAAATTCTGGGGCATTGTTCAAGTCCAGAAAACACAGCACGGGTCAGCAAGAAGGCAATCACAAGTCCAATAAAACAAAGCACAGGTCACGAGAAGAGCGGGAAATCAGTCCAAAAATCGAGGCACGGGTCGGTCGACGAGTCGGGATAAAAAAAAACAAAGAACAGAGAGACGTGTTGACAACTAGCCAGCGCAAATTGCAACTGAATGATGAGTGACGACGAGTGTGTAAAACAATAATGTTTGGGGAATTCCCTGTGATTGGTCAAAATATTTTTGGGCCACACCCACAACTTTCTTTAGCCAATTACAGGAAACTTGCCACTTTTAATGCATGTTCCGTAGTGCAAAGTATTTTGTTCGCAAAATGTTCCACCGTTCATGACCGCGATAGTACTTGCGTTGACAGATCAGTCTGCATATAAAATTTAAAGTTAAAGCTTTTTTTTTTATAATGGAAAATATTATTAAGAATATTTATTGTTTTCATCGGAAACAGTACCTACTTTTACCACAATAACAAACAGATAACAACGGAAAAATAACAGAAAACTAAAACAAGATATTCGTAAAAAGGAGCACTGAGCGCGTCAAGGCAGCGTGGAAGCAAATCAAGACAATTTTTTTATGTTGATGGTACGCGCGCGAGTGAGTATAGACGGCACTAGTGTGCGAGTGAGAGAACATGATAAGGGCCGCCATTTTAGATTCCTTTCTTTAATGAACCAGGTTATATCAGCAACCGTGTTACATGTGCTGCAACGTGTGACTGCAACGTGTTCCCAGAGTACATTCTACCGGAACTAGCTCCGCGACACCGATGATAATAATAATACCAGCCTATTATTACCCACTGCAGGGTAAAGGCCTCTTCTCATACAGAGAAGGCATGAGCATTCATCACCACGCTTGCTAAAGGCGAAATGGTGATTTCGGACTCATATTAACTACAAGTCCAGGTTTCCTCACGATGTTTTCCTTCACCGATGTCTGTAATGTCCAAGATACATTTTAGAAAGTACATAATTATGAATTGAAAAAGTCACATTGGTACTTGCCCGGATTTGAACCCACAACCTCTTGTATGTACGGCCTTAACTACTAGGCCATCACGACACAGACTCTTTAAAGTATTTTCCTTTTCCTTACGGGAATTGAAGCAAAGATACGTAGCTCAGTATACATTCCATCATCATGATACCATCTAACCAAATTATTATTTTTTTGTTTGTCAGCTAAACTAGCGGAGACGGCGGTGCGGTTTTTGGATCAAACGCAAAACATGGTGGACAAAGAAGCTGCCAACATTAACTATGAGACTGAACTGTCGGCGCTGCATGAAATGGTAAGAAAGACAAGACTATGCATAAAGAAAGATCCAACTTTATGTATGCATAATCCTCTCAAAGTCCCAACCAAATTCGGTCAGAGCCAAGAGCCAAACATGATACTGTCATCACCTCACTGGCATCTCCGAATTTGGCACAGCTGGAAAGAGGCTAGCCTCTTTCCAGCTGTGCCAAATTCGGTACCAGGCTTACTACATGCAGCTAAATACTAGTGTTTTACATAGAACGACTGTCTATCAGACCTCCATAATCCAGTTAATTATTTTACTTATTTATTTATTACAATACTAGCTTCTGCCCGCGGTTTACTAATATTTGCCATAATTTAATATGACATAATTTCATATGCCATAATCGTATTTGCCATAATTTCATTTGACATAACGCTTCATTTGCCATAATCATGAACTGATATAATATCATTTTCCATAATTTCATTATTCATAATCGATAAAATGCCATAATAAATAAAATCCATAATTTTGTTTGCCATACTTTTCATTTTCAATAATGTCAATATCCATAACATTTATTTACCATAATATTCATTTGCCCATACCCGATACCCGATATATGCAAGCAAGTATACTACATGAAGCAAGCAAGCATACAGCATGCAAGCAAGCAAACATACAGCATGCATGCAGCAAACAAGCAAGCAAACATACAGCATGCATGCAGCAAACAAGCAAGCATGCAGCATGCAAGTAAGCATGCAGCATGCAAGCAAGCATGCAGCAAGCAGCAAGCAAGCAAGCAAGCATGCAAGCAAGCATACAGCATGCAGCATTCAAGCGAGCATGAAACATGCAGCAGGCAGGGTTTCTGTCACGGCTCCGGCGCTGCGGGCCTCCGGCGGCCCCACGCGTACTAATCGTCGCAGACGGCTTTCCCTCACCACCACAGCTTCGGCTTGTTGGCCGGCTTCGCCGGCCAGCCTCAGCCGCGGTGGCTCGCTCGCAGCCGCCTGCTCCTCAGCCCGCGGGCCGCCTCGCCCCTACGCGCCTACGCGATTTTAAATAACACTCTCGGGGTAGGACAAACAAGACTACGTGGAGTCGGTTTTGCGACAATTCGGTTCTGTCACTAACTTTTGTAGCACAGCGTGTTAAATTTTTAACCAACAATATTATTTAATTGTTCAGAAACTATAGCAAATTGGTAAGGCCTACTAGTCGGGGTGTTTACTTATTGATGGTATAATTATTTATAAAAATATATCAAATGTTGCTTATGACAAGTGTCAATTATGGAATGTATTACTTATGGAAACTAATTATTATGGCATATGTTATTATGGAAACTCATTTTATGGCAAATGAAAGTTATGACAAGTACATTGTTATGACACGCGTTGTTAGTATAAATGAAATTAGTGCAAGTGAATATTATGAGCTGGGACGATTATGGAAAATAAAAATAGGACAAATAATATTATGGGAAACAAGAGAATACCTCTGCCCGCGGCTTCGCTCGCGTTAGAAAGAGACAAAAAGTAGCCTATGTTACTCTCCATCCCTTCAACTATCTCCACTTAAAAAATCACGTCAATCCGTCGCTCCGTTTTGCCGTGAAAGAAAGACAAACAGACAGACAGACACACTTTCCCATTTATAATATTATAGTATGGATTGAGTAATTGAGTAACATGTTATGAAGTAACACAATACCCTTTGGTTAGATAGACTGACAGATTTCCCAGTTTCTGATTGACCAGTTTCCGTAACGACTGGATCTAGATTGACATTTGATATTTGACACACATGACACACGATGTTACTCTTGACTTAGTTAAACTTAGAAAATACCGGGTACTCTACAGGTTTCGAGCCCTCAAACTCAATGTTAACCTTATCCTAAAGTAATTAAGGTTCAGTTTTAACTTTTTTCTCTAGCCAATTGTTTTCTTCTTCAGGTACGGTCAACAGTATCATATCTATTGACTGATTCTCAAGCGGTGGTGAAACGCGCTCTCGTGGAGAATGGCATTACTAAACTGTGTATATTCTTCGGGAAACAAAAAGGTAAGTTATACCTCTATACTTCCGCTACTACTCTTAGTTATTTTTATTCTTTGATTCTAAAATATGGCAATTTTGTACCATTAAACATATTTTTGGCAAATTAAAACTGATATCTGACTGCGTTCTAAAAGTCAGAAGAATTACATTGCTAGACTATAAAGTTATTATTTTTCTAAATTCTTTAATCCTCTTTGAGCAAGCGTGGGTATCAATGCATTCTCTGCATTAAAAGATGTACAGTACAGTGGATGATTCACATTTGTGTTAATAAAAAAATAAATTTATAAAGCTGTAATCATATTAAAATTGGATTTATTTTTTCAAAATTACAGAGACTGGTAAGATTTATGAAATTTCTTTGATCATTACCATTTATAGTCTATAGTAGTAGTGTATCTTTGTGGTCATTGATAACTGTACCCGCTTCAAGTTGTATAGAGTGGTAATACTATTACGAACCTTACATTCATCGGCATAAAGCTCAAAATACAATAACTGGTTAATAGGATTAAACTAGTTTTGTAATTAGGCTGTGTGTATCGTACGTTATATCGCCTCGCATCGCTTTGACTGCTGTCCAAGAACCTTGCTATGATTTTAAGGACTTGCTATTTAAGCTACTCTCACATAGTTAGAAAAATATTGGTGCTGATTCTGTTGTTTACAAACTTAACAAAATTTAAGTTAAATGCATCTTTCTCTTTCCATTTCTTAAAGAAAAGGACAGAATATACATTTTAGTTAAATCCTGTCAAATTAGACAGCACCTAAAGAAAATTGACGTATATTTAGTCGCCATGTTTTTAAATCGCGTCTAAATTATCTATGGAGTGTCTAAATTTGACAGGACGTAACTAATATTGTATCTTCTGTCCTTTTCCTAATTAAATGGAAAGAGAAATTGAAATTGAAATTGAAATTGTTTATTATGCAAGTAGGATATTAAATCACTTTTACATGTCATTTTTTTAAACTAGATGGAGTCGGCATTTCCTAGCTGACTACCTCTGAGAAGAAATGCCGAAACAAACTCAAAGGATTATCGTCTCTTTTAAAGTCCAGACATAGATTTCAAATTTTTTTTTGTGCAACAAACCATGCAGAATACGTTTCAGTCAGACCTCTTGAGGAAAGTTCCAATTGCAGTATTTAGGTACACCTGCCTCAACAAGCAACGTGAGCTCAACTTAATCTTAAGGAGCTCCACGAACCGACACAATATTACTTGTAAGAGCTTAAAAAATGGGCTTGCAAGCCGCGTGCAAAATAGTTACATAGTGCATTCTACATGATTTGTACACTTACAATAATAATATAAATGTTTTTTTTTATACACCAAAAAAATATATTCTAGTATGGGTTAACAGAGCTTAGCAGAGCGAGCAGTTCAATCCCAAGCTTTAATGTCTTCTAAATATTCTGAAATTTTATAGTACCCTTTTTTACAAAGTTTGCTTTTAATACAGCTTTTAAATCTTCTAATGGGTAATTTTCGAATATCTGTGGGAAGTTTATTATAAAAACGTATACATTGACCCATGAACGAGTTACCTACTCTGTGGAGGCGAGTGTGATGTACAGCAAGATTGTGTTTGTTCCTGGTATTTACATTATGAATATCAGACATTTTCTTAAAGTTCGATATATTTTTTTGTACATACATTAGATTTTCAAATATATACTGTGACGTTACAGTCAGAATGTTCACTTCTTTGAATTTTTCTCTGAGAGAATCCCTAGGACTAAGGTTGTAAATAGCTCGAACAGCTCTTTTCTGTAAAACAAAGATGGTATCAATGTCCGCACAGGATCCCCAGAGAAGAATTCCATACGACATAACACTATGAAAATAACTGAAATAAACAATTCTGGCTGTATCCACATCAGTTATATGACGAATTTTTTTGACAGCATAAGCGGCGGAACTTAACCTACTCGACAATTTTTCAATGTGTGGACCCCATTGTAATTTGGAGTCAATAGTCAATCCCAGAAAAACTGTCGACTCAACAGGGCTCAACTCATTCCCATTCAGTTGTACATTGGTACTCAGATGCCGCACATTAGGCATAGAAAATTTTATAAGTTTGGTTTTTTTTTCATTTAGTAGAAGATTGTTTACATTAAACCAATGGACAACTTTACATAATGCATTGTTAATATCGTCAAAATTTCCAAGCTGACGCTTAATTTTAAAAATAAGGGATGTATCATCCGCAAACAATACTATTTTGTGATTATCCCTTACGTGAAAGGGTAAGTCATTAATATAAATTAAAAACAAGAAAGGACCTAGAATTGAACCCTGCGGAACGCCCATGGTAACCGCACTAAACTTAAATTTGATTTGAAAAGATGCACTTAACTTAAATTTACGTTAGTTTGTGAATAAGAGAATCGGCACCAATATTCAAATAGTTTAAGAATACATCCCTATTCCCTGTGTATAAGGTTGATATTGCTTAGTGCGGTATAGCATGACCTAAGTATGGTTTGACTCTATTAGGTCTTTTAACCTAAATCTTTAGACAAGACAAGACGTTAGAATAGGGTATTACACTCTTTTTTTTTAAGTATTTCAAATAACTCCTACAGTACTAAGAAACCACTAAAAAAAATCCAAAATTTTTATTTAAGCGCTAAGTACCCTAAAAACGCTTTTGAAAATTGTATTTTCAAATTTCGCGCGGAAATTTCCAAAAACGGAAAACGCCGTGGGCGTGGTTTTGCTTTGGCGATATGACGTCCTTACGTCATGTAAATAAACAAACGCGCTGTGACACTAATAATAATAATAATACCAGCCTATATCTGTCCCACTGCAGGGCAAAGGCCTCTTCTCATACAGAGAAGGCACGAGCATTGATCACCACGCTTGCTCAAGGCGGGTTGGCGATTTCGAACTTGTATTAACTACAAGTCCAGGTTTCCTCACGATGTTTTCCTTCACCGATGTCTGTGATGTCTTAGATAAACTTTTAGAAAGTACATATGAATTGAAAAAGTCACATTGGTACTTGCCCGGATTCGAACCCGCAACCTCTTGCATGAGAGGCGGGTGCCTTAACCACTAGGCCATCACGACATTTCTGTGACACTACATAATTTTTATTGTTTTTATCTCAAAAATTAGTTACTGTTCGACTTACCGTTGGTGTGCGTTTCGGAATGCAAGAACACAAGTGTGAAAGCATCGGAATAATTGTGAATTCTAGTGTTAACTGATTCAAATTTAAGAAAAACATAGTTAAAAGTTGTGGGAAGAGTATTCCAACTATTACACCATAAAAACCCGTTTGTACTGTTGTTGTAAATATCACTTTGATGTAAGTACACATGTGCGTTAGCCATCTAAAATATCTTTCACAATAACTTCCATGAAAAAGTATATTTTTATAATAAAGATCGTATTATGAGGTTTTTTTTTTTTTTTTTTTATAATGGCAATCTGCCGAAGACTACGGCAATTTATGCCAGTGCTAAGTGATAACTCATGGGTTTAATTAAAAAGGAAAAAAGATATGAAAAAAAAAGAATAACTAAAGCTTTTTGTGGCGATCCTTTCAGGCCTGGAACAAACACAAAATACATTTGTTTTAGTAAATGTTAGTACTATCTAATATATTTATGTATACATATATATTTGATTAAGTAGAATATATAGATACAGTGTTAGAGTTTAATATTGTTGTTAGAAATAAATTTAATAAAAGCACAAATCATTTGGGGGTTTGGGAAAAATGAGAGGAGATGACGTACGTTAACGGGCTTCTGAATTTTTAATTTAGAAATTACTCGGTCGAAGCTAAATGAGTTATTTAAGTTACAATTTAGAAAGATATGGTCCAAACTACCCTCGTCCAGACCACATTCACACAGCGAACTGTCTCGGGCTCTAATTTTATTCAAGAATACTGGAGTGCAGCAGTGGCCAATGCGTATTCTGCATATTACTGAAACTACAGTCTTGGGGGCCAGTTTAAATTTATAAAACCAAGGCTTTGGTGGGATGGTCGGTTGAATCGAGGCAAATAGACCACCTCTTATTTTACTTGTCTCTAACCAGTCTGTTTGCCAGGACTGGAAGAGGTCAGATTTAGCCTTGTGGAGTAGGTCATAAATTTGTAGTGAGTAGTGTTTTTTATCTGCCACATTACTATTGATCGCACTCTTGGCTGCTATATCCGCAAGTTCGTTGCCTCTTATACCAACATGGCTAGGAATCCATACCAATTTAACCTCAACGCTCTTTTTGGAGCATGAAAGTAATATTGACTTGATATCTATAATAATTGGACTACGGAGATTATCTTGGAAAGAGTTTTTAACTATGGCCTCCAGGGCACTTCTGGAGTCTGAGAAGATAACTGCTTTAGTAATTGCAGTATGAGAAGAAATGAACAGACATGCCTCGAGGATCCCAATGCACTCTCCGGTGAACACCGATGACTCAGGAGGGCACTGAAATTGAAGAAATATCTGAGAATTCGAATTATAAACTGCAACACCAGTTTTACCATCAGTGGTTAATTTAGAAGCATCTGTGTAGAATTTATAGTGATTAGGCCACTTGTCATTAACAATGGAAAGAAAATAGTCATTAGCATTTATGGTGTCCTTTTTTAGGCCAATACTAGAGACATTAGGAGTAAAGTTTAAAATTTCAAATGAACATGCATAAAGGGGGAATTTATTTTGTTGAATAATATTAGTATTTACTTCTATAGAGCGAACTTTTCTAAAAGACTTAATCAGGAGAGGAAGGTCCTTGTGTCTCCAGTAATCACCTTGCCGACATAAACTATCCAATGCTGATAGTCGAGCCAGGAGCATGTGATCACGGAGAAAAAAGGACTTGTATAAAAATTTGTCTGCTAGGTATTGTCTACGAAGAAGAAGAGGGGGGTCTCCACTCTCAACTTGTAGGGCGTTCTTTGGGGTGGACCTCATGCACCCTAGTATAATGCGGAGGGATCTTGTCTGGAGTGACTCTAATTTTGCAAGTGCTACTTTGCTACATGGTTCGAGCAAAAAAGAACCATAGTCCAGTAAACTTCTTATTGTGGCATTGTATATAAGTTTTAGGGTGAATGGGTGAGCACCCCACCAAACACCCGCCAGTGCGCGTAACATATTAAGTTTTTTCTCGCATTTGTTCACTATATAGTTGAGGTGGAAGGCTCCACTTAGTTTAGAGTCTAGGATGACGCCAAGAAATTTCACCTTATCTTCAGCTGTCAGAGGAGATCCTTCAATTTCAAGCACGACATTTGGGGTAGCACGTTTACGCGAGAAGACAACAGTGGAGCTTTTAGGAGCAGACAAGTTAAGGCCATGAGAAATTAACCACTGGTTAAGGGAATTGAGGGATATTTGCATGGACTCCTTAGCCTGTTCGATTGATGAAGTCGGAAGGTATAAACACAAGTCATCCGCATATTGCAAGATCTGGCAATCTGAGTTAAGGGAGTTATGGAGATCTGACGTGTAAATGCTATAAAGTATAGGACTAAGCACTGAGCCCTGAGGGAGCCCACGCCAAACCATTCTAGTGTCAGTAACTTCACCGGGAATATGAATTTTGACCCTACGACCTGACAGCAGGTTACAGATACAGTTCATTATCCTTACTGGGATACTCAGCTGTCGTAATTTACTCCTGAGCACCGAAAGAAGAACATTATCGTAAGCCGCTGAAATATCGAGAAATACTGCTAGAACAGACTCATTTTTGGTAAAGGCGATCCGGATGTCAGTTGATAAAATGCCAATGCTGTCCATAGTGCTGGCTCCCTTTCGGAAGCCGAACTGCGATTTTGACAAAAGATTTCGGCTTTCAACAAACCATTCCAACCTGTTTTTTAGTAGCCGCTCAAAAATTTTCCCAATAACCGGGGAGAGAGCAATTGGGCGGAAATGGTCTGCGCAATCTGGAGATTTCCCGGGTTTCAATATAGGGATGATCAATTGTGTTTTCCAACTTTCAGGGATGTGTGATAACGTGAAGCATGCATTGACAGCAGCCAAGAGGTATTGTCGACCCCTAGAGCCCAGTTTTTTAAAAAAGGAATATGGATGGCCATCTATACCTGGAGCAGAGTCATGCACATACTTAAGTACCGCATCCAATTCGCTTGCCGAGAAGGGAGCATCTAATGGGTCATTAAGGATTATCCCATTATCAAGGGTACATGGATATTCATCAGCACTAGGGACAAAGGGGGGTGCTAATTTCTCAAGAAAGGCTTCTGCTAAGTCCTTAGGAAAAGAGAAACAGTTTTGGACAGAGCAGCCACGTTTAAAACGTTTGAAATTTTGCCAGATTAGGGAAGAAGGAGTTGAAGGGGAAAGTGAGGAGCAGAATTTCTTCCAACCTTCATATTTTTTTTTCTAAACAGACGCCTGGACTTCGCAACAATCCGGTTATATTCTATCAGGTTTTCGATGGACATATCAAGGACATAGCTGTGTTCAGTTTCATTACGGGCCTTAATCATATTCGTGCATTCACGATCCCACCAGGGAGGGGATGACAATTTCCCAGTTGCTGAATTTTTGATAGGGATGTGTTCATCGGCTGCTGTAGAAATGGCACCGGAAAATTGCGCTATACAGGCATCCAGGCTGGTTGGAGAAATTACCGGGAGCATGGGAATTGTACTCTCCAGGGCTTGGGTGTAAAGGTCCCAATCCGCACCAGAGAGTCTATATTTAAGGAGTGGTTGGTTTTCCTTGCGAGGTAGGGATCTTGTGGTCAGAGTTGTACAGATTGGGTAGTGGTCGCTACCATATGTGAGGCCCAGTCGCTTCCACTCCAACTGGGCGGTCAAGCTGGCTGAGCACAAGGTTAGGTCTAAGCAACTTCTACTCTGACCAGGTCTAGGAAGGCGAGTAAAGGAACCATCATTGATGACACATAGACCCAAATCTTCCAACAAATCAACCAATTCGGAACCCGCACTATCGCAATGGTCAGATCCCCACAGAGAATGGTGGCAATTAAAATCACCCAAAAATATAGTTGGATTATGGGAAGCACACACATTACGTATATATTGGAAACATGAGGGAGTGGGGGATGGGATATACACAGATATAAAATTAATGCCAAGAGTGTTTAAACCAACGACATTAATCTCATCACCATGGGGAGGTAAGGAAAGAGGAGTGAAGGGAAGAACATTATTTACTAGTAAAGCAGCTCCGCCATAACCGTCTAGTCGGTCATCTCGGAGCGTGCTATACCCAGTAACATTAAAATTGAGATGTGGCCTAAGCCACGTCTCGGAAACAGCAAATAAGGCTGGAGTGTACTGGTTTATTAGGTAAGATATTTCATGTTTTTTGGGAAGGATGCTTCTGGTGTTCCACTGCAGGAGATGGAATTTGGTGTGATTGGATGGATTTAACTAAGTTATTGGCAACGTGGTCTGGTAAAGGATAGGATGAGAGTAAGGTGGTGAGTAGGTGGATAATTGTCTGAATGGTCTGGGTGTTCTGGTTTTCAGTGGGGAGGTTCTCATTTAAAGCACAACCATTAGGAGAAGATGGGAATGTATAGCTATTAATGATTTCCTGGTGAGCCCTTCGGTCATAGCCAGGATGTTGAGTGAAGTGGGATTTTGAACGGGGAGCAATGGTTTTCTTAGAAGCAGAAGAAGTGGAAGGCTGAGAATGAGAAGTATAGTTAGGTGGAGGGGGTCGGGGAGGACGGGGCTCATGGGTAAGGGCATGATGGACGGACTGAGGAGGAGGGGACGATGAAACAATGTCAGCAAAGGACCGATAGGAAGGGGCGTACATTTTAGCTGCTTCTGAATAAGCTATGTTGTCCTTGGCCATCGAGGCCTTGATGTTCCGCTGCCTTATGTACTCTGGGCATTGTCGGCTATTAGCGGTGTGAGCACCAGTACAGTAGAAGCATTTTGGCTCCTCTACAGAACAACTATCACCAAAGTGGTCTCCACCACAGCGATAACACCGTGGCTTAGACCTGCAGTTGGCTTTAGTGTGTCCATATTTGCAACACCCAAAGCACTGGACAGTGGGAAAATTGTATACTTCAACTGGAAGGGAGTTGAAACAGCAGTAGACTCGTTCGGGGAGGACCTGACCATCAAATGTTAGAACTACGCTGGAGGTAGGGATCCATTCTGTTTTACTATCGTTAGTTATTTTGCGGTTGAGACGCCGTACTTTCAATATCTTGCCAAGCGGGGACTTCAGGTTGTCCATGACCTCTAAATCGGTCCAATCACTAGGGACACCCTTCACAACACCCATCCTGGTGATATTGAAAGTAGGGATTATAGTTGAGTACCCTTTCTCTTTAATAGTTTTGTTATCAATAAAGGCATTTGCATCTTCCGGACCTTTAAATTCGATTGAGATTTTGTTTCTGCCTAATCTCTTAATACCCCCTTCTTTTATATTTTTTACATTTAATTTTTGAAGCAATTGCCCGAATCTTATTGGATGGAGGGTAGTTCCAGAAGTAGTGTCCAATTCAACTAGCGACGTGTATACTAAGAATGGTTCCCTATCCAAATTGGAGTATTTGGATCGTGAAACCAATGATGGGGGTGTTACTCGGTCGCGTTTGGCTGTGGTATCATTTTCCTCTGTTATGTTCGCGGGGCCATTTGATTGTTCCGGTACCCTACGCTTTCTTTTCTGTGAAGCAACTTCGGTTTCCATTGCCTCAAACTGAGACAACGGTGCTGTCAAGATAGGTACGGGTGAAAAGACATCCTGAGATTGATGGGGGTCTGGAGGAAGGGGGTCTGGAGGGCGACCCGGAGGCCGCTCTTCATCCCCCATGATCGCTCGGCATAAGCCGCAAAACTAAACTTCTAAAATACTTACCAACAGATAGATAGACGGCACAAACACAAAAATAAATAGTAAACGAACACAAACACGCAATAGACACTCAAAAACCACCAAAAAAAAGCAGTGAAACAGCTATAAAGCAATGTTAAACACAACACCACATGTGTACACCACCAACACATTCGGCCAAGTCCCTATTATGAGGTTATAAATAAAACAAATAGTGACGTCTAGTTGACACTGGTGACAGTCGACAGCTGTCACTGTCTATGGTCTGTACTTCGGTGTGTTCAAGAACAGGTAAAAAAAACTGAAAACTTTGAATTGTATTTAAAAAAATATTTTCTAGTTTTATGAACTAAAACTAACACTGTTCGGCTGCTTTTTGCTTAAGCTACCTCAATAATATATTTTTATATTTTTTCTCTTATACAGTGTAATACCCTATTGTGTTTTTATTATTCCTTTTAGTCAATAAGTTGGTGAATCAAGTTGACTAGTTATTTTGCTTTATATGTTTTAAAAAAAATGTATATTAGCAAAAAAAACTTGTAACATGTGACTTGCGAGCTTAAAATTGCATATCAGTGTAGCGTTAGGGTAAAAAGGGCAATATTTGATTGTTTCAAAAGTAATAAAACTTTATAGCTTTTTAGAAAGTCGGTAATGAAAAAAATACGCCTGGGGTTTTGATTTTGTTGTCCGCGAATTATTGTAGTAGCTATCGCCTTCTACACCATCTTTACTTGTTATGTAAGAAGGTAACATTGATTGAAGTTATCTCAAGAAATGACACAATAAAAACATTAAATTGCTACCAACTTCCGTATATACAGTTGGTTTTTTTATTATTATTTAATTGTACTTTTTTTTTTCAAAAATAATATACCCTACGTCACTCCCACAACTGAGACGAATTGTGGAACACCTTAATATATCGAAATCCGTTAAACGGACTAGGCCGTAGAGTGTGCCATATGCTATGCGCTTGTAAAACAACTGAATTGTTACCAGTAGTAAAAGTTTCTTTAATAAATAAATATCTTGCAGCCAACGACGTGATTCTATCACACATGGTGACGTTCCTCAACGACAAGGAGGAGGCGGCGCTGCGTGGCTGTTTCTTCGAGCGCGTGGTCGGCGTGGCGGCGTACGTGGGCCACCACGCCGCGCCCATACTCGTGCCGCTGCTGCAGCAGGTACTACTTACAGCAGTGCTCTGTCGCTCGCGGTCACGTACAACGTGGCGGCGTACGTGGGCCACCACGCCGCGCCCATACTCGTGCCGCTGCTGCAGCAGGTACTACTTACAGCAGTGCTCTGTCGCTCGCGGTCACGTACAACGTGGCGGCGTACGTGGGCCACCACGCCGCGCCCATACTCGTGCCGCTGCTGCAGCAGGTACTACTTACAGCAGTGCTCTGTCGCTCGCGGTCACGTACAACGTGGCGGCGTACGTGGGCCACCACGCCGCGCCCATACTCGTGCCGCTGCTGCAGCAGGTACTACTTACAGCAGTGCTCTGTCGCTCGCGGTCACGTACAACGTGGCGGCGTACGTGGGCCACCACGCCGCGCCCATACTCGTGCCGCTGCTGCAGCAGGTACTACTTACAGCAGTGCTCTGTCGCTCGCGGTCACGTACAACGTGGCGGCGTACGTGGGCCACCACGCCGCGCCCATACTCGTGCCGCTGCTGCAGCAGGTACTACTTACAGCAGTGCTCTGTCGTGAGCGGTCACGTACAACGTGGCGGCGTACGTGGGCCACCACGCCGCGCCCATACTCGTGCCGCTGCTGCAGCAGGTACTACTTACAGCAGTGCTCTGTCGCTCGCGGTCACGTACAACGTGGCGGCGTACGTGGGCCACCACGCCGCGCCCATACTCGTGCCGCTGCTGCAGCAGGTACTACTTACAGCAGTGCTCTGTCGCTCGCGGTCACGTACAACGTGGCGGCGTACGTGGGCCACCACGCCGCGCCCATACTCGTGCCGCTGCTGCAGCAGGTACTACTTACAGCAGTGCTCTGTCGCTCGCGGTCACGTACAACGTGGCGGCGTACGTGGGCCACCACGCCGCGCCCATACTCGTGCCGCTGCTGCAGCAGGTACTACTTACAGCAGTGCTCTGTCGTGAGCGGTCACGTACAACGACAAGGAGGAGGAGAGGATGGGAGGGAGGAGAGACTCTTGAAAATTAAAGAATAATAAATCATGTTTTGAGATTTATTTATTTAGAACATGGAAAACCTATAGCTAAATACATCTAAAATAATAATCAAAAAGTAACTGATAAGCCAATAACAGGTTCTCGCATATAGAAATAAAGAAAAAACAAAGAGTGAGTAAACTTACTTACGTGTGGCAAGGTTGTCGTCTTTCGCCCTCCAACGTTAAACCGTAAAAAAAAATACAATAAGAATAGAAAATTTACTATATCACTTTGCTTTATTTTTACTTCTACCCCAAACAGACCTTGTTATATCTTATGGATATGGTGTTGATTTTACTCAAATATCCCGTGGCAAAAAGGACGTTTTTAGGGTTCCGTACCCAAAGGGTAAAACGGGACCCTATTATTTTTATTTTCTCTCTTGATCGGGTTTCAAAGATTTGAATTCGAACTGCGGGTGTTTAGGGCAGTATTCATCGCGATATTCCGCTTGTTCGTTTCCCCCCCCTATTTATAAAAAAAAACATAATTGACATTGAAATGTTCGCAGGGTTTAACAGACCAGTCGGAGTGGATAATAGCGAAGGCTCTGCGAGCTACTACCAATTTAGCAGAACTGGGCCTGCTGCCCAAACAAGCGTTGTGCGACTTAGTGGCAGAGAGCGCTGTGTTCTTAGCACATCCCAACTTATGGGTAAGTTTATATACGTAATCATTTTTAAAATAATAAACAAATACACTTTTATAAGGGACTCATACAAAATCATCATTTCTGTAGCCTTTTCCCGACTATGTAAGGGTCGACATTCAGTTTGACTGGATTTATTTGTATACCTGTATTAGCCCAAGATCCCAGGATCCCCAAACCATACTTATTTTCTGACGGACAAAACTTACATAATAGAATGGGCGAATCAACACCACTTTTGCCGCTTTGACCACGGTTATACTGATTGTCAAACTCATCAAAGATCTACAAAAATCAAAAATAATCAACGGTTTTACGTGCTTTTCGCGGCACAGAAAGTCAGTGATGTTCTAGACCTTAGAAAGACTTAGGAACTACTACGAATTGACTTACGTCTTTATTCTCTTGCCTATACTAGATTCGTCACGAAGTATGCGGCCTGGTGTCGTGCGTGTCGAGTCTGCTGAACCCTATCGACGTCAACTGCAAGATATTGCCGCTGGTCTGGCCACACCTTAAGCACAAACTTATACAGGTATTAATTATATTATAATACATTTATATAAATTAAATTTTCTCCACCGAATGACGGCTGACGGCTCCTCAAGCATGTTAAAAATGATGTGTAAACATAGAACGACTATCGTCATCCTTCACTCTTAAAGTTCCATGGGACGTTAATTTAATACAACTAGGGAGAGATCGGGCGCAGGAACAAAAACTTTTCGTGATTTCTGAGGACCGTGGTTATGACACAACTAATCTAAAAACTCGCGGCTGAAAAGATGCTAAAACCGAACACTTTGTTTAACCTGGGAACTAAAAATTCCTCGGTCGTACTTTCAACTAGAGAGTAACGTACATTTAAATGTAGAAAGAAAGAAAGAAATATTTTATTTGTGATACATAGGTACAATGGTTGGTCGAATTTTAGTTTGATGTGCGCTATGATCAGCCTACCAAAGGCATACAAATATAATAGTCAGTATTTTAAAAATTACATACAAATACTTAATTAATTATTAATCATACAAATTTACTTCATTTCATTATTATAGGCAAAATTACAGCCTGAAGTCAAATTAATAAAATTTGGACATGTCAAAACCATTTGGAATTAAATAATAAATATTAACAATACAAAAATTCAGTCAAAGCGTTTTTTTCTAAATAATGTTAAAATAATTCAAATTTAAATAAGTATTTAAGATTATTGTAATTACAATATAGTCAAAGGAACAAAGTACATAATAAAAGCAAATGCCAATTACACAATGTCTTTATCTAATAAAAAATCTGGAATACTGTAATAACATTTTTGACATAGCATACTTCTAAGTTTTTGTTTAAATAAATTATTATTTAGCTTTTTGAGCTCTTTTGGGAGTTTATTAAATATGACTGGTGCCATGTGAAATACACTTTTGTATAATAATGTATCATTGTGATAACCTGCGTGAATCAAAAATTTGTTATTCTGACGAAAGTCTTCCTCGTTAAAATTATGTTTACAACTCAAGACCCCTTTTAGCAATAGCGCATCGTCAAATGACCTTGATATATTTTTTGGCACACCACCGATTAAAAACTTATTCTGAACAGACATTATCACATTACATCGTTTTGACTCACCCAGGTGGAAAGAGCAGAACTCCTGCTAGAAAGCCTGGCTGAACCGATCCCGCGCAAAGTACTAGATGCTGTACTACGGCACGGGGACGTGGACCGACTGGTGCACACCTTGCGAGAGAGGAGAAATACTAGGCTGAAGGTACACTATAATGTCATCGTTTCCTTTTTCCCGACATCAGTTTAGATTATAAGCGCCTTACAAATAATCGCTGCATAAAGTTATGACAGGTTTATACGTCAAAAAATGTATGGTTACACAGGCTTTATTTATTGCATAACTTTACACAGTGATTATTAGTAAGGGCATAAAGGTGCAGTTGAATACCAGTGTTTTACACGAAGCGAATGCCTATCAGATCTCTATAACCTAGTTACTGGGTAACACAATAGCCCTTTTTTTTTGGTGTGTGGGAAATCATCCAATGACTGCTCCCGTCCTGGGTGCGGCGGGAGGGCGTGTCAGACTTTTACTGACAAAAACCCACTCATGTTCCTTCGATTGCCCTTTATGTTCCAGGGTCACGGTAACCACTATAAACATTCCGCAACCCCGGCACACAATAGCCCTTGGTTGACTAGCAACAACTGTAAAAGATCTATGAATAATAACCGGGACCAAGAGCTTTTACCTGCTTTCTGAGGCACGAAATATAGGTGTTGTCCTAAAAAACTTATGACGTGATAAACAGACGTTACTAAGCTCTGATTTTGGCTTAGGCCTATACCCGTCACTGTTACACAACTGCCAAACGTCAAGTGTACGATAGAGACGGGAACATTGCTAAGCCAAAGTCAGTGCTTAGTAACGTCTATTTATCTCGCCATTAGAAAGTACTTAATAATTAAAAGTACCGTGGAAAATTAAACACTGTCCGCCTTATTACAAAACAAGGTTTTTCTCTAAACCATGTTTAAACCATTGAGCCAGGTTTTGTAATTTCAATCTTATTCTGATACAGTCAAGATTCGAAATACAAAACCTAGCTCAATGGTTTAGAGAAAAACCTTGTTTTGTAATAAGGCGGTGTGAAATCAATAAAAAGTTCAAAAATATATGTGATAAGTTAAATTAATAGAAATGATACATAAGTAACGTCAAAATTTGCTTTTGCTATACATATTGTTATAGGGGAACTGCGTTTTAATAACTCATATAATTAAGACACCATTCTATTGTAAACAATAAAGCGTACAAATGCTTTTCTATTTCCAGGTCAAACAAGGTACAGTGCCACAGTATTCAGAAATGGGCCAGCAGCTTAGGAACTTGTTCAGAAGACTCGCTTCTGATGGTCAGTAATCATCTATATTCATTTTGTAGAAAGTATATAACGGAGGGGACGTCGGCGTCGATTCGTAATTATTTTACTATATCATTCAATTTATGCTTCACATAATCAGTAAATTCACAATGAAATAACTAGCAGCATTTCATAGTAAAGTTTAACCTATACATTTAAGAATATATGTTTTTTAAAATAATAAGTGCCTGCTATCAATGATGTTATAAGTAAAAAAGTGTAGATAGGTTACCCAAACGAAATTCTATCTTTAAAAACGGCACACTAACGCACACATACATTACACGTCAAAGTAGGATGACATGATTGAAGTAGTGCGAGTGAAAAAGAGATAAACGTCAAATGTCAACGCGATACTCAGTTATCATGTTTGTCAATTTTCAAACTTTTAATGTGCCACTTTTTGACTGCATATAACCTATCTACACTTTTTTACTTATAACATCATTGCCTGCTATATAACTGTAATTTTTTTGGTCCATACGTAGTTTCATAATTTATGTGTGTACACGGAAATATGAATTAAATTTTCGAACACACGTGATTCGAGACAATATAGAAAGACAATAGCAGCCCGACAGCCGGCTGTCGCTTGGTCGTCGAAATGTTAATTTTATACCAAGAAAGTATTAAATAAGATATTTTTCTCTGTGGATTTAACAAACCAAAAATGACCCATCCCGCTTAAATATATGGCATTTTTTTTCATTTTTCTTTATATTACATTAAGTTATATTATTTTAGGTATGACGGAGCACGTGGAAAACCAGCTGTTGGCTATGAGTGCGCATTTAATCAAAATACAGGGATCTTCCACACAGGTGAGTAAAATTTATAAATATTTTAAGTGAATTCTATTCAACCGACTTAAAAAAGGATGAGGTTCTCGATTCGTCTGTCTTTTTCTGTCAATTTCTATATTAAATTGAATTTGGGTGTAATCCTTGGTGCAATATTTTTATAAATATAAAAGATGAGGAAATAAAGTAATAGAAAGGTGTACTGTACATACATCTAGATTTTATAGCCGTCAGTCTGATTCTCTTTTACATTCCCAGCACATAACAGAAGCGCCCGGCCGTCTGAACCTGCAACAGACGAGTATATCGCGTAACGTGCAACTGGACACCGGCGCTAACGACGCGATGCAACATGTCGACAAACTGTATGCGTCTACACAGAATAGGTGAGCATTTGATATACATAATTATGTTGTACTTCTCTATGTAACATAGCATATAACAGAAGTGCTCGGATACTGCAACCTGCAACAGACGAGTATATCGCGTAACGTGCAACTGGACACCGGTGCTAAAGACGCGATGCAACATGTCGACAAACTGTACGCGTCCACACAGAATAGGTAAACATTTGATATAATAATATATTATACTTCTTTGTATAACATAGCATATTACATAAGTTCCCGGCCGCTGCAACTTGAAACAAACAGGCATATCACGCAACGTGCAACTTGACACCAATATGTCGTCAAACTATTCCACACTGAATAGGTAAACATTTGATATATGTTGTACTTCTCTATATAATATAGCATATAACAGAAGTCCTCGGCCGCTGTAACTTGAAACAAACAGGCGTATCGTGCAACGTGCAACTCTACACCAACATGTCGACAAACTGTACGCATCCACACAATAGGTGAGCATTTGATATACATAATTATGTAGCACTTCTCTATGTAACATAGCATAACAGAAGTGCTCGGATACTGCAACCTGCTACAGACAGGAGTATCGCGTAACGTGCAACAGGACAGCGGCGCTAACGACGCGATATAACGCATCTACGCATAATAAGTGAAGTTTTAATGTGATTTTTTTTAATCGAGTTGCTCGTAAAGTTACTGTGACTTGAGTGTTTGAAAGAACATATTAATTGGAATATTGACTTTGCTACCTCATGTATCAGAGGCGGGCATGTTAATCACTGGGCTATCATAAAGGGAAAAGGGAAAAAAATCTTTTCACGCTACGTCTCGAGCGAAAATAAAGGGGCTCTTCCTCTCCTTTGCCTAATTACTGTGTTGCTGTGCCCGAGAGGGTCCATGATTAATTCTATTATTTAAATTCACCACCTACACCTGTATGTAACATTATGGAACGCAATAAATACTTATGACTTATAATATAAAAAAAACCCACGTTTTTTTTTTATTGTCTGCAATCATCGAGTAACTTATTGCGGACCGGAGAAGTTGCGACTTACCGGTTGAAACAATGCTCTACATGGGTTATCACGCTGTTTCCCGTGGGGTTGAGCTATATTATCCTACATCCACGTAAACGACCCAGTAACAACATTTTCCTTTATATCCTGTGGTCTGGCGAAAATGTCAATTTGACAACTGTCATTAATGTCAGGTGTCATTACTGCCACGCAAAATTGACCCTTATTACCAATGTCATTTTATTGTTTTATCTGTGCTATGGTTGTAGTTCACTCAACTGGCCTGATCGACAAACTATACCAATCGCCAGATAAAGGGATATCTTGTTCAAATAACATGTTATGTTACAGACGGCCTCACAAAACATCGGTGTCTCACGAGACTCACATGAACACAGAGTGGCAACACATGTTCGGACAATCGCATGAACAACACTCAAGAGGTAATGTGGATTTAAATTAGCTTTTTAGGGTTCCGTAGTCAACTAGGAACCCTTATAGTTTCGCCATGTCTGTCTGTCTGTCCGTCCGTCTTCGCTTAATCTCTGTGACCGTTAGCACTAGAAAGCTGAAATTTGGTACCAATATGTATATAAACCACGCCAACAAAGTGCGAAAATAAAAATTGGAAAAAAATGTTTTATTAGGGTAGCCCCCCTAAAGAGGGAAGTGTTTTTTTTTTTTATTTCAACCCTTACGTGTGATATATTGTTAGATAGGTATTTAAAAATGAATAGGGGTTTACTAAAATTATTTTTTGATAATGTCAATAATTTCGGAAATAATCGCTCCAAAAGGAAAAATCAAAGCGTCCCCCCCCCTCTAACTTTTGACCCGTAGGTTTAAAAAATATGAAAAAAATCGGGAAAGTAGAACTTTATAAGAACTTTCTAGGAAAATTATTTTGAACTTGATAGAAAGAACAGTTTTTGTACAAAAAAGACAAAAAGATTGTACAAAATAATTTCTGCGTACTTAGTATGTCAACGTAACAAAAGCCTTTTTTTATTTAAACTTTTAAGTGGGAACACTTATTGTGACGAACGGGAAACTACGGAACCCTACATTGAGCGTGGCCCGACACGCTCTTGGCCGGTTTTTTTTGTTTTCTAATCTACACTATCCTACTACCTGGGCAAAGGCCCAAGGCCATAAGATTTTTCACACGCTAAGGGGGAGTGGTTGTTGAAATAGAGTATTATGGGACAAGAGAAGAGAGTAGGAAGCCTCGTGGCGAAGCGACCCCCGACTATCGTGGTGCTATTGTGTCTCGAATCACGTGTATTCGAAGGTTTAATTATAACAGAAAAGCAGAGTCAGTATTATCAGGGTTGCGGAATGTTTATAATAGTTACCGTGACCCTGGAACATAAAGGGCAATCGAAGGAACATGAGTGGGTTTTAGTCAGTAAAAGTCTGACACGCCCTACCGCTGCACCCAGGACGGGAGCAGTCATTTGATGATTTCCCACTCACCAAAAAAAAAAAAAAAAGTATTATCAGGGTTGCGGAATGTTTATAATAGTTACCGTGACCCTGGAACATAAAGGGCAATCGAAGGAACATGAGTGGGTTTTAGTCAGTAAAAGTCTGACACGCCCTCCCGCCGCACCCAGGACGGGAGCAGTCATTTGATGATTTCCCACTCACCAAAAAAAAAAAATATAAATAAAATACAGACGGTCAGTAGACCAAACATGTTCCGAGTAAAGATTACGCTTGGGCAAATTCAGCGTAGGACGCCCTACCGCCCGATGGAATGCGTCGTTGCGAGCCGATTATCATGTTTGAAATTGTACCTTTTATTTATTTACTAGCTTCTGCCCGCGGCTTCGCTCGCGTCAGAAAGAGACAAAAAGTAGTCTATGTTACTCTCCATCCCTTCAACTATCTCCACTTAAAAAATCACGTCAATTCGTCGCTTCATTTTGCCGTGAAAGAAAGACAAACATACAGACAGACAGACACTGACACACTTTCTCATTTATAATATTAGTATGGATTTACACTTTATGCACTACGGTACACAGGCGGACTTAATGCCGCAGGCATTTTCTCCCAGTCAACCTAGGGCGGTGAAGAGATAGCATGGTAGGTGCATTTATGATGATAAAACTAAAAAGATAGAAATATAATAGATAAATAAAAGTAAAAATACATAACTATATAAATAATAACTACATACATAAGTAAATATATACCTATAATATATATATTACCTTTGACCTTCAATATCTTAAAGACGCGGACACGATAACATTTGTTACTTTTGAGACAACATTTAGAACGACAAAACAAAGGTTCATATCAATTTACAGCTTATTATCTTTCATTTCGAGGTGAAACCTCTAATATGACTGGGCTACAAGGCTGGAATGGCTGGAGTTCTTTCAGGAAGACGTAGGCCCAAGGGATGGCAATAGGCTGATATGATAACTACTACTTACTTATGAAATTTTATTTATATCTTTGCACCTGCCATGTTTTGTCTCTGCATCACCCTATGGCTTGATTACACCTACCGAGTAGAGTGGCGAGACAGTAAAATGTAACTCGGACGAGACAGTGCGGTAGCCGAGTAAGTATTCACACGTATTTTCGATATTGTGGCGAGACAGTTCAGTTATTAGAAGAAGTTCAAGGACAGCTGAGGCTAACATGGATCGGAAATCGTTTATCCCGAGTGGAGAGTGGTGGCCGAGTGCTGTTTAGATTCACCGAGTGCGAATAAGAAGCGGGGAAGCGGGGAGGTGGGTACTCGCCCTAGTAAATAGAACTGGGTCCGAGTGACTGTCTCGGCCGGTTGCTAGGCCGAGCGCTCGGCCGAGTACTCGGCCGAAGGCACTGTCTTGCCACTCTACTCGGCAGGTGTAATCGACCTATAAGGTAGACTGGTAGATAATGCCCAAGGCAATAAGTCCGCCGTGGTGCATTGTTTTTACATGTGCATAAAGTTTTAAATAAAAAAATAAATAATTTCAAAAATAGAATTTCGAATTACAGTTTCAGTTGTGGGAGTAACATTATACTCATTTCAGAAGGCGTATCTCAATCACAAGTGGCTTCGAGTAGTGGCGTGGTCTCCCAAGCTATGTCTGTGCAGCCGCATCACTCACAGCTGGGACACAGCGCTAGTTATGTACAATGTATGTATTATAACTTCATAAGGAAATGCATTTTCGTGATATGTTTTTTTTTACAATTTAACCTTTCAATGACCAAGCGACAACCGGCTGTCGCGCTTCTATTGTCTTTCTATTGTGTTTCGAATCACGTGAGTTTGAAGGTTTAATTAATCGAATTGACGGACATAGATTTAATTCTGCTTTTATTTAAATTGACATTGGATGTAACGGTTATCATCACTACATAGTATAAAACAAAGCCGCTCGCGTCTGTCTGATGTATGCTTAGATCTTTAAAACTACGCAACGGATTTGATGCGGTTTTTTTAAATAGATAGAGTGATTCTTAAGGAAGGTTTATATGTATAATATATGCATAATATAGTAGAGAAAAGCCGGGATTTTTAAAGATTCGTAACACCCGTGCGACGCTGGTGCGGGTCGCTAGTAATGTTATAATTGTTTTATCTTTTGCAGACAGCATGGCTCCGTGTCGCGTAGAGCTGAGAGATTTAACAGCGCGGATGCAGCAGAAGTACCAAAAGTCATTGAGGTAACTATTTTCCCCTTTAAAATAGAATAATAGATGTGCAAGGAGTTATTTTCAAAGTTTGATATACTCTTGATCTTGTAGAACATCGGTTGTATAAGACGCCGTGTACACGCCAAGTTCAAATTCATCGCAAAAACGTTCAAATGAAAATAGCACTAAAACTTCTTCTATCTAAACTAATGCCCTTACTAATAATCACTGTGTAAAGTTATGCAATGAATAAAGCCTGTGTAACCATACATTTTTTGACGTATAAACCTATTTTGGTGTTCCTTAGTGCGAGGTATATGAAGGAATGAAAGTCGATTTTCTGATGTGTGTATTCATCGTTTATTTGGTCTAAGTATATAGGGTTTTAGCCTATTGCACATCGTGATGTGTTCAAACAAAATATAAAATATCTGAACCAATCAGGAACAAACACTGGAGAGTATTCGATGTCAATGTTCTTACGCGATTTCATATAAATACGTGCAGCGCCGCAGGTGTCGTCTTCAGTCACTAACTGGACTCCGTACCGATCGCGGGCTGCTGTGCTGGCGCACGGTGGCGGACCACAGTACGCGGCCGCGCGCCGGCGCGGTCGGATGTTTGTAAGATGAATGTAGGCCGCTACACTATCATTACTTTATGCAGCGTTTATTAGTAAGGCGCTAATGTTATAAAGAGGAATGATTTTTATTTTTGTATGTAACGAATAAAATCAAAAACTACTGGTCCGATTTCAAAAATTCTTTTTTCATTAGAAAGCTTCATTATCCCTGAGTTACAAAGGCTTTATAATATTACGCTATGTCCCACGGGAGCGAAGCAGTAACCAAAAACTTAACGTAAAGCGGGTGAAACCGCGAGAAACCGCTAGTAACTAATAAGTTAACATTTTTGTTTATTTTCTACAGTCCATAATGGGGGCACAAAAGTAATGATTTAACTTCCTCCACATCTTTTGTCGTATTGTGCTGGGCATGCGTTGGATTGTCACATATATGCAACAATGGGATCTTTTTCTTACTTGCCTTTTGATGTTTCTGTATTAGAACTTGTAAATATTATTTGTTACCAGGAGTCACGACGATCCGTTCGAAAACAACGAAGATATCCTACCGCCACATGGATGGCGACCTGGGAACCAACTGCTTGCCTACTTACATGAACATAAGTAAGTACCAAATATCTCTTTTATATTTTTTTTCTGACCACCATATTATGTTTTTTTTAATTTAGTAATTAATGATTTATTATTTTTTCTTTTTATTATTTTGGCTGTATGTTTGTTTTTTATCTAGTTCAGGCACTACCATTACACCGCACCGATCGTAACATAATTTGACCTAGGAGATAATAATAAAAATGATGTTAAACGACCCTCGTTTTAATCTGTTTTATCAACCACTTAGTGGACCTAATATAGTTTGAATTTTTCTTGGTGAGGTACCCTAATCTTTCTAATATAAAATTGGCTGTAAAAATAAATGTTTCAAGGATTTGAGTTTTTTTTAAATCAGGTGCTTGGCATTTCTTAAATGTTATTTCATCGGGAGGAGATTTCCCAACGAAAATCCAATAAAAAAACTTCAATAAATCGGTTGACCATGCTTACTTATTCCGTTTATTGACGGTATAAGATAAACCTGACTAATTTCCAGGGCGCGAGTGAATCAGTTAGTAACGCTACCAGCTCACCGCTCTCTCTTCGGCTCGTGTTCCGACGACGGCACTGTTCGTCTGTGGGACGCAGCGAGGTTACACACACAAGCGCATATTAATAGGTATGTTTATTTAAAATTTTCAATACTTTCAGTCAGTAGGAGGAAAAAAACTGGGCACCACCACCAATTTCAGGGAGGGGGTGCAACATCATATTTAGTATCTGAGACAATAATAACACGGCGTATTTAGTAGTATAATTGTACTAGCTGTCCCCCGCGGTTTCAGATTTTTGGTTACTAAAAAAAGAAGATAAAAAGTATTCATGTCCATCGCCTGGTCCTAAGCAACCTCCCCACCAATTTTTAGCCAAATCGGTTCTGCCGTTATTGAGTTATAAAATGGTGCCGATTCTCTTGTTCACAAACTAACGTAAATTTAAATTAAGTGCATCTTTCACTTTTCATTTAATTAAGAAAAGGACAGAAGATAAAATATTCGTTAAGTTCTGTCAAATTTAGACACTCCATAGATAATTTAGACGCGTTTTAAAAACATGGCGTCTAAATATACGCCAATTTTCTTCCGGCGCTGTCTAATTTGACAGTATTAAACTAAATTGTATCTTCTGTCCTTTTCTTTAAGAAATGAAAAGAGAAAGATGCATTTAACTTAAAATTAGTCTAGTTTGTGACCAAGGGAATCGGGACCAATGTGTAACTAAATCGACTTTCTTTTATATATATAGATTTAAAAACTTTGAGGGTTTGCTGACAAATGCGTCACGTTAGAAATGGCACTGCTCACTCGCGATTCAAGATGGTGGTCCGGGACTAGCCCCGGGACCTCGCAACCCCGCGCACATCCTTTTACATTTAGTTGTTGCATTACGCGTCGCTAACAGTATTGTTACGAGCTGGGGTTCGGGATAAATAAAAAATTACAATTTTACTCGAAAAAAAAACAAAATTACTTTATTAAGATTCACAAACACAAATTTAACACTTCACCAACACTACAGCAATAGCAGCGCGATAGCCGGCAGTCGGTTGGTCGTTGAAAGGTTAATGATACTTTTACGTAGGTAGGTATAGGTGACGCAAGTGCCGATTGTTCCGGGCACATTTACTAGACAATTCGGGAAAGTTCCACAACGTTCGATGGAGTTCCGAGGGGTCATTCGAGAAACTTCCAGATAATCGTCGATCATTCGCGATGTTACTGGAATGTTCTCGAATGCACCTGAGTACCTCGGATTGTCGAACTTTCTAGAAAATGTGACCGGACTATATAATAGCGGACGGTCGGTACGGGACACAGTTCAGTTTTGGGAACGAAACAGCGAACATCGCCGTGAAGCGGAACTACTACTGCGATACTAAGTGTGTGTTTTGTGTAGTGTTATTGTGTTAGTGAAGTGTTAAATTTGTGTTTGTGAATCTAATGAATCTTAATAAGGTAATTGTGTTTTTTTTCGAGTAAAACTATAATTTTCATTTATCCCGAACCCCAGCTCGTAACAATTGGTGTCAGAAGTGAGAGATAAATCATGCCGGTTTTACCGAAGGACGACACAGAAGGGATCCGTACTAGGGGCCAAAGCCAGCAGGACGTGGACCAGAGGCGTTTCGAAGGTTCTTCGTTGCAGACATCGGGTGGTGATCAATCGACGACGGAGTCAACGTCTGTTCAGGTATCTGGTGTTTCTACAGCATCGACCACCATGGACCTTTCTGCTCTGATGGCAATGCTGCAGGAACAGGCCAGCCGTCAAGAATAACAAGCCCGCCGACAAGAAGAACAGGCGCGCCGTCAAGAAGAACAGGCCCGACGTCTAGAAGAACAGCTGCAACGCGACAAAGACGATCAGGCCTTCCGACAGGAAGAGCAGACCCGCCATCAAGTAGAACAAGCTCGCCGTCTAGAAGAACAGCTCCAGCGGGACAAAGAAGAACAGGTACGCCGTCAAGAAGAACAGCTGCAACGGGACAAAGAAGATCAGGCCCACCGACAGGAAAAACAGACCCGCCGACAGGAGGGACAGATCCTTCTCATCAAGGACTTGCACGCAACATTCGGAAAAGATATCGGAGCCGTAAAGTGGTCTTGCCTCACTGCCTCCACCTCCAGTGCATTGGCCAAGACTGCCCGTATCTCTGGGGCCGAAATTAAGATCGCTGACATCCCAAAAGCGTTGGGCTGGGCTCATTGACGGTAATTTGGTTCAAGCGTTCGTCGATGGCATACGGGACTATAAAGTCAGAGCTGCTGTGAGACTTGGGCACCATGAGACTTTGAAGGCAGCCTTGGCCAATGCACTAGAGGTGGAGGCAGTGGGGCAAGACCACTTTACGGCTCCGATATCTTTTCCGAATGTTACGTGCAAGTCCTTGATGAGAAGGATCTGTTCCTCCTGTCGGCGGGTCTGTTTTTCCTGTCGGCGGGCCTGATCATCTTTGTCCCGTTGCAGCTGTTCTTTTTGACGGCGTACCTGTTCTTCTTTGTCCCGCTGGAGCTGTTCTTCTAGACGGCGAGCTTGTTCTACTTGACGGCGGGTCTGCTCTTCCTGTCGGAAGGCCTGATCGTCTTTGTCGCGTTGCAGCTGTTCTTTTAGACGTCGGGCCTGTTCTTCTTGACGGCGCGCCTGTTCTTCTTGTCGGCGGGCTTGTTATTCTTGACGGCGGGCCTGTTCCTGCAGCATTGCCATCTGAGCAGAAAGGTCCATGGTGGTCGTTGCTGTAGAAACACCAGATACCTGAACTGACATTGACTCCGTCGTCGATTGATCACCACCCGATGTCTGCAACGAAGAACCTTCGAAACGCCTCTGGTCCACGTCCTGCTGGCGTTGGCCCCTAGTATGGATCCCTTCCGTGTCGTCCTTCGGTAAAACCGGCATGATTTATCCCTCACTTCTGACACCAATTGTTACGAGCTGGGGTTCGGGATGAAATGAAAATTACAGTTTTACTCGAAAAAAAACACAATTACGTTATTAAGATTCACAAACACAAATTTAACACTTCACTAACACAATAACACTACACAAAACACACACTTAGTATCGCAGTAGTAGTTCCGCTTCACGGCGATGTTCGCTGTTTCGTTTCCAAAACTAAACTGTGTCTGGTCACATTTTCTAGAAAGTTCGACAATCCGAGGTACTCAGGTGCATTCGAGAACATTCCAGTAACATCGCGAATGATCGACGATTATCTGGAAGTTTCGAATGATCGACGATTATCTGGAAGTTTCTCGAATGACCCCTCGGAATTCCATTGAACGTTCTAGAACGTTGTGGAACTTTCCCGAATTTTCTGGTAAATGTACCCGGAATAATCGGGATTTGCGTCTCACCTATACCTAGCTACGTAACAGTATAATTAACCTTTTAACGACCAACCGACAGCCGGCTATAGCGCTGCTATTGTTTTCTATTGTGTCTCGAATTACATGTGCTCGTCCATACTAATATTATAAATGGGAAAGTGTGTCTGTCTGTCTGTATGTTTGTCTTTCTTTCACGGCAAAACCGAGCGACGAATTGACGTGTATTTAAGTGAAGATAGTTGAAGGGATGGAGAGTAACATAGGCTACTTTTTGTCTCTTTCTAACGCGAGCGAAGCCGCGGGCAAAAGCTAGTAGATTAATAAGGCTATGATTGCTCCACATCTAACTTCTAAAATATTGCATTGGGATGTCTGGTTACTTCACCGTCGACTTATAAGCAAAAGGTGCCAAACAGGCCACACTACTAAAATTAATGTTTTCTATATAGTTCATCTTATGGCTATAATAAACCAAAGATATCGAAATAAGGTTTCTCTACACTACCGACAAGGAAAAATGTTCCTTAAAAACTATAGTAACATAATTTAAATACATATTTTCTGTTTCAGATCAAAGTCAATGTATAACAGGAACGCAGGTCCTGTTTTATCTATAGCTGCGTGTGAAGGTGGACAATCTTTAGTAGCGGCAACGCAAGAGTCTGTGTTCGTATTAAGGTACGTGTGGCATTGTAATACGGTTGAATTTACATTGTATTTTTTACATTTGATTTAAACAATGGTTTAATATAGGTTGTATTTGTATTCATTTGTTAGCCAGGTTTTTTATTGGTAATGATTGGTGCTAGTGTATAGGTATCAAAGTTTGATAAAAACCAATTCCGATTTTTTAACCTTTTAAACGCCATTGTCACATAATATATATTACATTACAAGCAAACTCATTTCAAAAATAAAAAAATTAGAACAAAATATGGAACAGTAAATCATTACATATGTGTTTTAATTCTTATTTATCTTTAAAAAAATAAGAATGTAATAGAAAAAAATACAAATTACTTGATTATAAAAATATCTGTTAGTTTTTGCGTTTAAATTGTAGGCGTGTGCTTTCATGCTCTGGCTTTTAAAAGATTAAAATCTCGACTTTATATCATTTACTATTATTGTCACTAGGGTGGACGGCACATCGTCCCGTATGAACTTATCTCAAGGTCGGCAACTAGAGGGCGATGGAGACGACGCGGTGTGCGTAGCGGCGCCATCACACGGCGCTGTCATCTCCTACGCCACGCTACTCGCTTCTATCGTGGGCTGGGACTTGAGGGCTCCAGGTAAACATTGTTACCAGGTTCGATAGAATAGGGTCATGGAATATCTTCTTATATGAACTTTTAGCAAGGTCGCCAGTTAGAGAGTGGGCGCGGTATGCGTAGCGGCGCCATTACATGGCACTGTTATCTCCTACGCCACGCTACGCTTCTTTCGTGGGCTGGGACTTGAGGGCTCCAGGTAAACATTGTTACCAGGTTCGATAGAGTAGGGTCATGGAATATCTGCTTATATGAACTTTTAGCAAAGTCGCCAGTCGCGCGGTATGCGTAGCGGCGCCATTACATGGCACTGTCATCTCTTACGCTACTCTACTCGCTACTATTGTAGGCTGGAACTCGAGGGCGCCAGGTAAACATTACTACCTACCAAGTTTGATAGAATATCTTCCCCTATGAACTTATTACAAGGTCGCCAGTTATAGAGTAGACGCGGTATGCGTAGCGGCGCCATCTCATGGCGCTGTCATCTCCTACGCCACGCTACTCGCTTCTATTTTGGGCTGGGACTTGAGGGCGCCAGGTAAAAATTTGTTACCAGGTTCTATAGAATATCTTCCCCTGTGTCACATTTATTATCAAAGTTATTTTTCTTAGCAAGTTGATTTTTTTTCACTGACAAGCATCGATCACTACTGACAAGTAGTGACAAAGACGTGAATTTCGTATTTATTTTCGTTGAGTGGTATTGTATTGCAATGTATGTAGTTTGCGACGATAGGATGTTATCCATATTAACTTTATTTTCTCAGGCAACGCATGGAAACTCCAAGGCGACTTAAAGCAGGGCGTATACACATGCCTGTACGCAGACCCGTGCGGCTACCTCGCCGTCGGCACCTCCAGCGGCGCCATCTGCGTGTGGGACCTGCGCTTCCACCTGCCCATCACGTCCGTGCGCCATCCCAACTGTGAGTACTTCCTGTAGCGGCACATCTGCGTGTGGGACCTGCGCTTCCACCTGCCCATCACGTCCGTGCGCCATCCCAACTGTGAGTACTTCCTGTAGCGGCACATCTGCGTGTGGGACCTGCGCTTCCACCTGCCCATCACGTCCGTGCGCCATCCCAACTGTGAGTACTTCCTGTAGCGGCACATCTGCGTGTGGGACCTGCGCTTCCACCTGCCCATCACGTCCGTGCGCCATCCCAACTGTGAGTACTTCCTGTAGCGGCACATCTGCGTGTGGGACCTGCGCTTCCACCTGCCCATCACGTCCGTGCGCCATCCCAACTGTGAGTACTTCCTGTAGCGGCACATCTGCGTGTGGGACCTGCGCTTCCACCTGCCCATCACGTCCGTGCGCCATCCCAACTGTGAGTACTTCCTGTAGCGGCACATCTGCGTGTGGGACCTGCGCTTCCACCTGCCCATCACGTCCGTGCGCCATCCCAACTGTGAGTACTTCCTGTAGCGGCACATCTGCGTGTGGGACCTGCGCTTCCACCTGCCCATCACGTCCGTGCGCCATCCCAACTGTGAGTACTTCCTGTAGCGGCACATCTGCGTGTGGGACCTGCGCTTCCACCTGCCCATCACGTCCGTGCGCCATCCCAACTGTGAGTACTTCCTGTAGCGGCACATCTGCGTGTGGGACCTGCGCTTCCACCTGCCCATCACGTCCGTGCGCCATCCCAACTGTGAGTACTTCCTGTAGCGGCACATCTGCGTGTGGGACCTGCGCTTCCACCTGCCCATCACGTCCGTGCGCCATCCCAACTGTGAGTACTTCCTGTAGCGGCACATCTGCGTGTGGGACCTGCGCTTCCACCTGCCCATCACGTCCGTGCGCCATCCCAACTGTGAGTACTTCCTGTAGCGGCACATCTGCGTGTGGGACCTGCGCTTCCACCTGCCCATCACGTCCGTGCGCCATCCCAACTGTGAGTACTTCCTGTAGCGGCACATCTGCGTGTGGGACCTGCGCTTCCACCTGCCCATCACGTCCGTGCGCCATCCCAACTGTGAGTACTTCCTGTAGCGGCACATCTGCGTGTGGGACCTGCGCTTCCACCTGCCCATCACGTCCGTGCGCCATCCCAACTGTGAGTACTTCCTGTAGCGGCGCCATGCGATGGCGCCTTCATATGGTACACCTTGTGTTGTCATCTGAGCTGTGACCCATTTGGCATTATAGGCCTAGTTGTTATTATCTGTGTTATACACACATAAAGTTTGCGACGTGTTCAAAGGTAGTTAAAACAACACTGTTTATGGCCTTCTGCCAATCATTTTATACCTGCAGTTTGTGGGCTAAGTGTACGCAGCGAGTCCGGGTGTTGATGGGGCTGCCTCGACACTGTAGTGCGTCAGCGATGTTTGTCGAATCTCAAGTAGATGGCTACCATGCCATAATTTGAAAAAGGGCAGCGTCGCTGATGCGCAGAGTTAGGGACAGCCCCAACAGCTACCTAAAGGTCATTGCTGTACATATTGAGAGTCCTATCTGGAGGCACTGGGTTAGCCTTCATATAGGATAATCAATTATAGTAATCATTCAATCAAAGTAATTATAGTGTCGGTACTGTAGAGACACTGGCTAATAGTGTCAATATTAAAACCTTTTTACATTATTTGTTCGTGATGAGATAAAATATGTTTAAACTAAGAAAGACTTGACAGCCCCTAAGGCTGACAAGCAGTGGATGTAAAAAATTATTAAAATACAAAAATATAAAATAAATATGAAAAATCCCTTTTATTAAAGTAATTAGTAGTCCCGGTACAATAGAGGTCCTTCTGGCCTCTACAAGTGGTGGAGCCGCCGCTGTCTCCACATTTTTTTTTTTTCAGGTGGAGATTCCCCCATGTTAGCGCATATAAAGCGCGTGTAGCGAATGATACGCAATAAGATATTATTTAATATTGAATGTGAGTATAAGAAGAAATAGGCGAAAAGAAGACGCCAAAGAAGATTGAAGTAAAGAAGCTAAGTATTCATATTATTTATTTAAAATGTTTGGTTTTCCGAATGGGATGCGTGTGCCCCCATATTTTGAAGGGTCCCGTGGCATCTGTGTTGAAGATTACATAGATGAGTACATTGAGTGTGCCAAATATAATAAGTGGCGTGAAAGCGACTATGCCCTGATTTTTGGTTTATTTACCAAAGGAGCCGCTTACTATTTTTTTAGATATACGTTCCAAGATGATATGGATTTCGCGACATTATGCGACAAGATGAGAAAAGAGTTCAGATTTCGACACGTAAATTGTCGATGTCGCAAAGAATTATTAGACGAGCGGGTCAAGGAAGCAACCGCAGTCATTTCGGAAAAGTCAGAAGAAAATATATTAATTACAAATAATAATGCTGATTTAATTTCTAGCATTAATGAAAATGATGAGCCAAGCTGCCAAGCAAGCAGTGATGTTGATGAGCCCCGCTGCCTAGAGTGCAGCACTAGCGAGGAAGAACAGGAAATGGCTGATGTGACCCAGGAAGAAAATAAATCGGGTCAGTTCATTCCAATTATTTTAGATAACAATATTTCAGAAAACCATAATGAATTACCGTTGGAGAAGTGTGACGATGGTCTCGATCAAATAAACATAGTGGATAATTATGTTCTTGATGAAAATATGATGAGAGAGGATTGTGTGATGGATAGTTCGGTTACCGATATAAAGGAGAATGGGCGTAACACATTGAAGACCGACATAGAGGAGAATGACCAGTTCCATTTGACGACATCTGCTAGTAATGATGGAGACGTATGTGTTGATATTCCCAACATAGAAAAAGTGGAGAATATTACAAAAGCAGAGATGTTTAAAGATACAAAAGTTATTAAAAGTATAAAAGTTCTAAAATGTATTGGTCGCGATGATAATATGACTTATCGCTACGGAATGGGTAAGACCCATAATTATAGTTTGCGTCGTGTCCAAATAAATATAATAAGAAAGACACAAATGCAAAAGAAAATTGCACACTTAGAAAATAACAATATAAAATATTGTGTGCGGAAAACATTAGGGCGCGTTCGTATAGATAAGCAAACGTACAAAAAAGATTTTATTTTAAATAAATTTTTGACATATCTAAGTAATCATTATATTAAAAAGAGTATGGTAGTTAAATATAAAAATAAAATGTTATGTAGTAGAAAGGTCAAATTTAAAGAAAAGAATGTAAATATAAATGATTGGAGAATGTTTATTTGGAAAATTTTATAATTAATATTAACATTTTATTATTTTATTATTATTTTAATTTTGTTCGTTTGTTTCAATCTCGTTATGTTTACAATATAATAATATGAGAATGGATTAGATATAAAAAGATTCTTAGAAAATTTCTCACATTGAAAACTAGTATATTAAATATTTTAATATGTTATTTATTATAGATATAATGTAAATATTATTTTCATGTCACTGAATTATTTTTGTGCGGAGAGCAGGACATGCCATATTAATCACTTTATTTTTGTTTCATATCCACTACGAGTTTGAGGAAGGGAAACTCTTCGAAAAAAGAAAAACGGTTTTATATCAGAGCAACTGTATGTATACGACTATTTACCATGGAAACACTCCTTTGTTGTTTATTTAAAGTTTTTTTATTGACAACCGTGCTTCCACCTTCAAAAGGGGGGAGAACTTGGTCACTGATGTAGCCAACTTTGCTAACGGGGCATAGCCTTCGCAAAGTGTGTGAGGTTGACACAACTGGTGAAGTTAGTGATTAAGGAACCACAAAGTTGTCAAGACGTTCAGTCACAGATTAACCATATATGTTCAAAATTTTTACATTGGAGTGTAATCAAATTATTTTTATTATAATTGACTGCTCTGACTTTTCCCTTCTTCTGACTTCATAAAGTTCGATGAGGATAAAGCCATGGAAGTTAATTTCTATTTTCATACTTCTTCGGTTAGGTGTTGTTGTCGATAGGTAACCCCATCTGGGACGATGTGGCTTCGCCATATCATTGTTATGATAGAGGACAGTGAATGTGCTTTTGGTGGTTTTGCACTTCGGGGATCAATCAGGTATACGTTGGTAATGTTGTTAAGTGCACAGTGGCACATGATAATTTGTTGACAATAGTGAAAATAAGAAACTATTATGTCGTACTACCTGAGTTGAACCATCTCTAAAGAGACTGTCCTTAGTATTCCACCATAGGTAGTCGCTAGGGTTAGGTAGGCTATATTTCATCTCATTGCCTTTCTTCAGAATAGTTGATCACTACGTTCACACTATTCTTTAGGGTGGGCGTAGCTGATGTAGAGACACTGGCTAATAGTGTCAATATTAAAACCTTTTTACATTATTTGTTCGTGATGAGATAAAATATGTTTAAACTAAGAAAGACTTGACAGCCCCTAAGGCTGACAAGCAGTGGATGTAAAAAATTATTAAAATACAAAAATATAAAATAAATATGAAAAATCCCTTTTATTAAAGTAATTAGTAGTCCCGGTACAATAGAGGTCCTTCTGGCCTCTACAGTACCATATCATAATAGGTAAATTACTAACATAGTTCCTAAGATTCAATGTATTTACTAACACTCTATGGATGTTTTACGTCTGAAATAAAGTATTATTCTTATTATAAACATGGTCTAAGAATAGTTCAATTAAACCTAAAATTATATTAACTTTTTGTTAAGACACATACACATTTAAATAAACCTTGTTTAATAGCCTATCTAATCTGATAATATACTTTTAGATAAAGTTAAATTTAAAAAAAAAACTTGGAAGAAGAGGAAAAACTCAGACAAAATTTCAATCTTAACTTTATTTTTAAACATGAAAACCTAAACAAAACAACTATTTTTTTAATAAAAATTGTTGTAAACTTAAATTTAATAATTCGTGGATCCAGACTCTCCTAACACATCTGCAGCGGTTCTGCAAATCAAGAGAAAAAAACAAGGGTGTCAATATTCTGTTGTGGAATACTGTCCCAAATTGCGGTTTCTGAAGCCATAAAATTTCTGAAGCCAATTTTCATAAGAAGCAGTTCAGAGCGTTATATCCAGGCTTTGGTCACGTTATGTGTTTCGAATCACGTGTGTTCAAAGGTTAAATTTGTGGTAATTTTGTGTTCTAGCGGAGCGAGTCCGGCGCATAGTGGGCAGCGGCAGCAGCGGCGGCATCTGGTCGTGCGGCGCGCGTGACGCGGCCGCCTGGAGCCTGGAGTCCACGCAGCGTACTCACGCGCTCTGGCCCAGCACCAACTGTGTGCAGCCGCTGCACTACACGCCTGCCGTGAGTACAGCGTGACTTACTTGAACATCTGACGCGGCGCCTGGAGCCTGGAGTCCACGCAGTATCGTCGCGGTATATCTTTCGTACAACCCACAGCATTTTTTTTGGGAAGTGGGAAATCATCAAGTGACTGCTGCCGTCCTGGGTGCGGCGGGAGGGCGTGTCAGACTTTTACTGACTAAAACCCACTCATGTTACTTCGGTTGCCTTTTATGTTCCGAAGTCACGGTAACTATTACAAACATTCCGCAACTACAGCCCACAGCATCAAGTTGTCACTTTATATCTCTCTAAAAGAGAGTATTATCATCAACGTGGTCGTTCCAGGCGTCGCACTACATAAGCGCGATATACTGCGGCGCGCGGGCCGGCAACCGGTTCGTGGTGACGGGCGGCTCCGACCTGCGCCTGCGCTACTGGAACCTGGAGCAGCCCGAGGACTCCTACGTGCTGCTGCACGCGCACAACGACGCGCTCAGACACGCGCCTAATGCCGTCAAGTATAGGTCAGTAAGGTTATGAGTAAAGGTGCACACAGCAGTTATACAACATGTCCCGGAATAAACGCACACCACCAGACACCCCAATTAGAATATTATGTTATAATCATAATACATACACTGAATTTTTTTCATTATGTTTAAAACACTGTTTTTTATATAAATTAGTTGTACAGATTGTGGGGGAAAATTATAGTCACATTACAAATCTACGCATGCACACAGTCGCACTTGCATAAGGGTCTAGCGTAGTAGGTATTTCATCCATTTTAGTTTGTTTTTACTGTACAGCGGAAGTGTGACAGCAGTTTACGTAGTTTTAATTATTTTTGGGATAAAATATTACCTATATTAAAAATTATAAAAATCGATTCAGTAAACGATTCTGAACAAACTATTTTCTCAAAGTGCATTAATTCAGTTACACATTGTATAACGTTATACAACATTGTGTAACACGATAACATTTATAATAAAGTACACGCTATTATAAAATAATGTTATAAAACATTGTGTAACACGATAACATTTAAAATTAGGTACACGCCTTAAAAGACTTCATTTTTGGTAACAAAGCCTTTATTGATTATCAAGATAAATTTGTTACCTACCAAAATAAAACCACGATAAAAAATCTTTTAGAACTTTAAAGTATACATAGCAATATTTATATAAGTAACGATGATAGCTGCACTATTTACAAAAATGTGGCGCGACTATCAAATCATCCATCATTCGAAACAAAATCACCCACAATTAGCTTCTCTATTTATTTTGTCGAATTTCTTTTTGTATGCAAGTATACAAAAATGCGACCCGCCTAATGTTAACTTTCAATAAATTATTAAATACATGGACTATACTGCTTGCAACATAACGTATTAGTTTGCGATAGTATTGTAAACTGGCATCTTACTTAAACGCGACAGAACGCACCCTGCACGCTGGTCCCTTCGTACAGTACTATAATTACTTACCTCAATATTGTCTACAGGAGCCGCATAATCGACGGTACAACAGTAATCCAAGAATGCTGCAAACTAAACCCGTCAGCGCCCACGTCCATCATCGAAGACAACATCTACCGTAGCGTAGAGTCACGTTCCTTCTACCACACAGCTCCCATCACTGACCTAACCATGGTAGAGGGCCTGGAGGGCGGCAAGCCTCATCTAGTCAGCTCGGCCGCTGACGGCGTTATTAATGTATGGAAGTAGGGAATTAGCGGCTATACTGGGCTATAGTTGTCTATACTGGGCTATAGTTGTCTGTACTGGGCTATAGTTGTCTGTACTGGGCTATAGTTGTCTGTACTGGGCTATAGTTGTCTGTACTGGGCTATAGTTGTCTGTACTGGGCTATAGATGTCTGTACTGGGCTATAGTTGTCTGTACTGGGCTATAGTTGTCTGTACTGGGCTATAGTTGGCTGTATATGGCAATAATGGGTCAATCAAAATTGGCTATGTATGATTGCCAATAAATGCCAGCTAAGTAGTTCTAAATTAGGATTAGCTCTGCTAAAACGAAAAATTAAATATATTAAAGTTCTATAATTTTTTAAAGTTATTAGGGATTAGATAGGCCATTAACTAATAATTCCAAAACAACACAATTTTCCTCAAATTTATCTAGATATTGGACTTTTTTTTAATAACTATTTATATTATTTGCCCTAAGGGTTTGTTACTGAATACAGTACTGGAATACGATATATAGTGCAATATCTAAATTGGTATTTGCAATTTCTATAAAAAAATATAATATATTATTTAATTTAACATTTTTTTACTAGTTCCTTAGCTTTTTTATCTGTGATCCTTTAATTTTACAGATAGCATTTTGATGCTATAAAAATTAGTAATCTTTTTCAATTTACGGTCAAAGGAGGTTTTAAAAATGACAATGACTGAAGTAATTGTATCAAACGTATTTTTAATTATATAATTCTAAATTCTTAGAGTTAATTACATAATAATGTAACATTCGTTTCATAATTGTCAATGATTTTAGTTTCCAGGACAAATGGGGTGAATAGTAGGGGTGAATCGGGACAAATCTTATTGAACTAAGTACCTATTGACAAATTTGAATCATGACCCATATTGACAATAAATCGTTTGAGACTGTCAAAATAACAAGACGTGAGAAAAGTGATTTTTAATAAATGGAATGTCAACCTAATTGTTTAAGAATGCCTGTAGGAAAATAAGCTTGGTCATTGGTTGATGGGTCATGAATCCAATTTGTCGATAGTACATTAAATTGCAAATTATATTTCAGTGAAAACATCACGTCAGCTAATGAATTATAAGTATAAATTCACTGAAAAAAAAACAGTTTTTCTTTTCCCGATTCACTTCTTTGTCCCTATTCACCCCATTTGATGGTGCGTGCGTGTTTCGGTCAATGACCTCTCAACAATCGGGTTATCCCGAAACATGCAAGTAAACCCATACCTAAACATTACAATGTAATTGTAGATAGTAAGATTCTATTTTTTCATAATAAAATATTATCAGGATTTTTTTGTTTTATTTACAAAGTTACTTCTCCTACAGTCATGATTATGTTATCTATAAATCATATAAAACAAATATTTGTGTGTACAAAATGTACTTTTAATAGATTTTTGAGAAAATACCTCTAATTTAGGCGGAGATAAAAAGACAAAACCTAGCATTGGTTTAGCTAAATATTAAACCAGACATGGTTGAGAAAAATAAATGTTACATTCGCATAAAGAAGCAACAATAAAAAATTAACTCTGTTTCTTGTTTGTTCTTCTCCATAGAGACCTCCTTGTTTTGGAACAAGCAACTACCTTCAACTTTCTGACTCCTTTTTAACCGACTTCCAAAAAAGGAGGAGGTTCTGAATTCGGATGTTTGTATTTTTTTTTATGTTTGTTCGCGCATATCTCCGTCGTTTACCAACCGATTTGAACAATTCTTTTTTTGTTTGAAAGGGTAGACTTCCCAAATGGTCCTATTGTCATCAGGTCCAGGATCTGATGATGGTATCATGCCGAAATCGAGGGAAGTCGATTTTTTTTTTGCAAAAAATTATCTTGTTAAATGCATTGACTTTTAATTTTGACGTTATCTTTGCACTTGTAGTTAGATTGTTCACACTTGAACAAAGTAAATGCATGTAACATTTATTTATCTCAGTTTGAGTTATAAACCTGAATACTAAATACTTAACAAAACTGTACTTAAACAATGACTACACAATATCAATCTTATTACTAATTCAACCATCCATTACTTTCAAAACATTTGTGCAACTAATTTTCATAATCTTATAGATTGACTATCACAGATTATAATTAATTTCAACAATCAACAATACAAATGTCATACTGTTCAATTAATTCCATTGAAATATCTTACAAACTAGGTACTTATGGCAATATGTACAAAAGTGTGATAATGCTACACTTTTGAGTATAACAATGTGAAAACACAGATTTAAAATTCTTTCTTGATACCTTCATAGATTAACTACAACACAAGTCTCCCAATAAATAAATATATAATTTTATTTATTTATTGTGCATTTTGTTTGTGCAGAAAAAAAGTTTCAGATACATAAGTTAAATAGGCTGTCAGTAAAGTTTAAGAAGTATCCAGTGCAGTCACATATATAATACAAAATTATCTCAAAAACCAAAGAATAGTTTTCTAATATGAAAATAAACTTCAATTAAGTAGAAAATCATTAGTACTTTAAATAAATTATATTTTTATTTGAATATATTCATTAAATGTTCAAGTAAACTGAAATTATATCTGACTGCCCTGTATACTTATCCATTTTACTTAGTACCATATTATAACATCCCTCTGCCTACCCAATGAGAAACGCAGGCATGTTACACAAAGTCAATGACTTTGCTTTAAAATTGTTTCATTTTGTTCACAATTGCATCACTTCTATAGCATGAGTCATACTAGGAGATTCCCACACACTACTTTTTATCTAAGAACCTTGAAATAAAGTTACACCTGTAGATTTTCACACATCCTTCTTTGTTAAATTGCTAGAAAAATTACACATCAGGTGTATCAGCCAACAGTTTCTCAAGGTCAATTCCATCAAACTTCGGATTGGCCTTATTTGCTGCCGTAGCAATGAAGAGTTCCTTTAATAATTCTAGTTCCTTCGTCAGTCTTTTAGTAGTGTCTTCTAGCTGCTGATTCTCTTCTGTCAGCTTTTTGACACGTGTAAATGTCTCTTGTGTCTGCTGCTTAGACTTGACTCTGCTTTTTTTGACTGCCTGAAAGAAATAAAAAGTTATAAGGTTATATATCAAATGCACATCAAAGTAGAATATTTCATGGATTAAAGATATTGACTCTGCCAGTTCCCTCAGGAGTGCCAGATAATTGCAAGGATTTTCAATAAATTTATTTAATGTTTTTGTTGTATAAATATTTTGATTTCAACCCACTCATTATTTATTATTGTTTGATCAGATACCATAGTCACAAAGATTTCATCATATCCTAACAAGACATCATGTTTAACAAATAATAAAATAAAAACAGATAAACTATTAAGACCTTAACAAAATAATAAATTTAATAATCACCAGCATCAATTTAGTGAAATTCTCCTAAAATATTAATTTAAGTCATGAATTATTTGGTAAACATAGACATGAAACTTTAAAGTTTACGAGATTACAACTATTGCATCATCTTTACAAAACATAAACTATTGCGCAATATTAAAATACAAACCTGAGCTATGAAGTCATGACTTTTAAATATGGAACAATGCTAATTTTTTTGAAAAAGGAGGCCTGGTTAAACCTCCGTATGTTGTGGTTAGAAACTCTTTCGAACCAAAACATCAAAAAGAATAAAATTGATATAGACAGTTGTCAGTGTGAAAATAAATGAAGTGATATTTTCAAGTTTGTAAAAATATGTATGTCGAACGTGTGTCTAATAATAAAGTATTAATAAATGTGCTATAAACTGTTAAATATACAAATCTAAAGTGAACTAATTGGATATCCTGCTAAACTCTAACTTTCTATATAAAGATCTTCCACTACTGCCGTATTTCAGGTGCGTTTTACTCTAAAAGGTTATGGGCCCAGAGTCCTAACAGGATAGGACCACAGCATGGAGAATCTAGTAGGAAAAATTTCAATTGGTTTGCTTGAAGGGAAAAGCAACTGGGATACATGGAAATACAAAGTCCTCTGTTTACTTAGCACCGTATCTAAGGCTAAAGAAATAGTAGAAGGCTCGTTCCAGAAACCAGTTGAACCAGCACTAGATGCTGGAGATGTCGCGATTGGCACGTATAGCACTAATATGGAACGTTATACAAAAGCCAATGCAGCTGCCCTTCTGATTTTGACAACAAATATGCACGAAGATACATTACGTAAGGTCATGCGGTACAATGATGCACGCAATGTTTGGCTGGAGTTACATCGACTCTTCGATGGCAGTGACGAAGACAAAGCATATAATCTTTGTATGGCTTTTTTCGGTTACAAAAAGGAGACAGCAGATGATGTAGCCACTCATATGTCTAAACTAAAGAATATATGGACTCAGCTCAATCAAGAACTAAAGAAGGACAATAATAAGGAATTGCCTGAGCTGTTACTAATATGTAAAACTCTTGATACGCTGGACGACTCATATTTCTCCTTTAGAAGCAGTTGGCTATTGATTCCGAGAGCTGATCGAACCATAGAAAGTCTCACGAGCCATTTATGTGCGTTTGAGCGAGCGATGTTAGGTAACAACGTACCTCAACAAGAAGCTATGGTCTCAAAATCATGCGCATTGTCAAATGAGAAGAAGGATAAAAAGTTGAAATGCAATTACTGTAAAATTATCGGTCATCGAGTAAGAAACTGTAAAAAGTGGATCAAAGATGGCAGACCTCCGAAAAGTAGCAACATACAGTCAACACCTTCAACCTCTAACTCAGCCAATATGATACTTATGTCTATCGAGGACACACAAGTTTTTACAATTGATTGCGATACCGAGAACTGGTACGTGGATAACGGAGCCACAAGCCATGTTACTAACCGGGCTGACCTGTTCCAGAATTTTGAACATTTTGATGAGATTCACACAGTAACAGCGGCTAATGGCAATACGATTCGTGCCAAAGGCAAAGGTTCTGTGGTGATCCAAGCAAATTTGAAAGGGAAAGTAGTTCAAATATCCCTGCAAGACGTCTGGTACGTTCCAGCTATCAAGAAGAATTTATTCTCGGTTTTGGCAATGCACGATCGTGTTCCAAACAGCGTATTCTCATCGTCGATTAAAGAATGCACCGTCTTTATCAATGGAGAAGCATGCTTGTCTGGAAAACGACAGAAAAATGGTGGTTTATACAAACTGGATGCGAAAAACGTCACACCAGAGAAACCTCCTGAAGTCTACGCTACATTCTCTACTATGCAGCTCTACCATGAACGACTAGCGCACCAGAATAAGAGGCATGTAAAAGCAACAGTTAAACGCGAACTGGGCCTGGAGCTACCTCTTGACAAGGAAACGTGTGAAGGTTGCATGTACGGAAAAGCGCACAGACTTAAATTTGGTACGAGAGCCAGAGCTACAGCGCCAGGAGAGCTCGTACATACTGATGTTTGTGGACCATTCAAACCTAGCTACTCGAAGCTACAGTATTACGTTCTGTTCAAGGATGATTACACCGGCTATCGTATGGTATATTTTTTGAAGCACAAGTCTGAGGTAAAAGATAAGCTCGCCCTTATGCTTGCTCAGACTCAAACAGAAGGACATACCGTAAAATGCTTACTCAGCGACAATGGCGGAGAATTCGACAATGAGGCTGTACGAAACATTCTCAACGCGCGTGGTATACAACAGCGGCTTGTAACCCCTTACACGCCTGAGCAAAATGGTGTGAGTGAGCGCGAGAATAGAACACTCGTTGAAACAGGACGTTCAATGATGTATGCGCATGAACCGCTACCGCAAGAACTCTGGGCTGAGTTGATCAACACGGCGGCGTATATTCTAAACAGAACTGGTCCTACAAATAAAGATAAATCTCCCTACGAACTTTGGTATGGAAAAAGGCCAATCATCAAACATCTTCGCATAATAGGATGCAATGCCTACGTCCATATTCCCAAACAGAAACGAAAAAAATTTGACAAGAAAGCCATAAGAGGAAGACTCGTTGGTTATGATGAAGACGGATACCGTGTTTGGATCACTGACGGAAAGAAAAACACCGTTATTCGTTCCCGTGATGTAATTTTTGATGAAAAGTCACTACCTACTGTCGAAGTTGAAACTCCCAGTGAAGATGCCAATAGTCATTTGAGAGAATTTACAATACAACTACAAGTAGAAGGGCAAAATCATCCGGAAATATACAATGATTCACAGACAGTTGAAATCGAGGGAGATAATTATCAACATCAAGCAGAACAGACTTCACCGGAAGATCACGAGGCTGATTCTGAAGTACCTGCAGAAGATGAAGATACTTTCTTTGATACTCTTCAAGAGTCTGTAGAACCTTCTGATGAACACAGAGGACTTTCTGATCCAATCGATGAAGAGGGAGAATGTTTAGTGCCCATCGATGAATCTAGAACGTCTTATAACCTTAGGAATAGAGCTACACTGAGACCACCCGAGCGACTCAAAGACTACATCTATATGTTAGAATTTCCTGAAACTTTTAAGCAAGCTCTAGAAAGAGAAGACAAAGATGAATGGCTGAAAGCCATGAAGAATGAAATGAACTCGCTTAAAGAGATGGATGTGTGGAGACTCTGTGACTTACCACCAAATAGAAAGGCTTTGCCATCGAAATGGGTATTTCGAATAAAAAGAAACCCAGATGGAAGTGTCGATAAATATAAAGCCCGTCTGGTAGTAAAAGGTTTCAAACAAAAGAAGGGTCTGGACTATGAAGAAACATTTAGTCCTGTTGCTAGGCTCGCAACGATAAGAGCACTTTTAAGTGTAAGCTCATGTGAAAAGCTATATCTCGTGCAATTCGACGTCACGACTGCTTTTCTTAACGGGACATTGGATGAAGAGATCTACATACAGCAACCAGATGGCTTTAAAGACGGCTCTACGAAAGTCTGTCGCCTGAATCGCAGTCTCTATGGATTAAAACAAGCTCCAAGATGTTGGAATTCATGCTTCGAAAGCATATTGCTGGAAATGGATTTCATACAATGCGAGGCTGATTGTTGTCTGTACACAAAAAAAATTGGTAAAAAGAAGATCTTAATTACCTTATACGTTGACGATGGACTCGTAGCAGCAACCGACGAGGAGTTAGCAAACAGCTTTCTAAATGATCTAGGAATGAGACTCAAGATCACTACGAAACCTGCAAACTACTTCTTAGGTCTAGAGATTGAGAAAGGAAATGATGGATCCATAACGATCAAGCAAGAGTCTTATACAAAAAAGATTTTGCAACGTTTTGGAATGAACAACTGCAACCCAGTCTCAACACCAATAGAGAGTGAGACTGCCCAAGCAGGGAAAGTTTCTGAGGAGAAAAACTTCCCATATCGAGAAGCAGTAGGTGCTCTTGCTTACTTAATGGTGGGTACTCGCCCCGACATTGCTTACGCAGTTGGTGTAGTTTCTCGCAAACTGGAGAACCCAACTAGAGAGGACTGGAATAAAGTAAAAAGAATATTCCGATATCTTCAGGGAACATCTTCAGTTGGCATTAAATATAGTACTGGACCTTCACAGCTTTTAGGCTATAGTGATGCGGATCACGGAGGTGACCCTACCACAGGACGCTCAACTACAGGAGTAGTGTGTTTGTTTGCCGGAGGAGCAGTTTCGTGGTTAAGCCAAAGACAGGCTACAGTATCGATTTCTACCACTGAAGCTGAAATTGTTGCTGCATCTGAAGCAGCTCGAGAACTGGTTTGGCTAAAACGAATTTTCAAAGGTCTAACCGGAGTCGAATTAAATCCAGAGCTCAGAGTTGACAATGAAGCAGCCATTAGACTGGCTCATAATCCCGAGTTCCACAAGAGAACTAAACACATCAGAATCCGACATTTCTATGTAAGAGAAATGGTACAAGAAGGAACACTGACTGTGCAGAAGATATCATCAGCAGATCAGTTGGCCGATGCACTTACTAAATCCGTGCCTCGACCCAGGCTGATTGACTTACGCTCTAAAATAGGGCTGTGTCAACCATCTACAATCAATTAGGGAAAGTGTTGTGGTTAGAAACTCTTTCGAACCAAAACATCAAAAAGAATAAAATTGATATAGACAGTTGTCAGTGTGAAAATAAATGAAGTGATATTTTCAAGTTTGTAAAAATATGTATGTCGAACGTGTGTCTAATAATAAAGTATTAATAAATGTGCTATAAACTGTTAAATATACAAATCTAAAGTGAACTAATTGGATATCCTGCTAAACTCTAACTTTCTATATAAAGATCTTCCACTACTGCCGTATTTCAGGTGCGTTTTACTCTAATACCGTAATGCTTTATAAAATATAATTCAAGAAGCACAATACAGACACTTTTAGGAAAAATTGAATCTGGCCAACACTTTTAAGTCGCAACACAAGTTGCATAACATGCTTTGTATATTTTTTGAATTAAAAATGTCAATGGGGACTTTTGAAGAGACATACACAACTCTACATACAGTAAAAGGTAGATAAAATTATATTCTGACATACAAAGTATCCATGTTTATAAATATATAACTATGTAGAATGAACTTTGTTGCTTGGTCTGTAAGCAATGGTCTATTATTAAATTATCATTATGAGTTTGGAAATAAGCAATATGTCTACATCTTTACTAATATTACAAATTACAAACCTGAAGCTTCTTGAATGTATTATTATCAAGAAATGCTTGCTGGTTCGACACCAAGAATTCTTTTTATGTTGGATAGCCCATTAATAGGCAGGGTATAGGCTTTAACAACATACTATGAGCTACGGGTGTATAGTAGTAACCAAAGATGGAAGAAGACGGCTAGTTGATAAGAAAACTGAGTAGTTTGGCAGTACATACCACAATTTTATTTCAATGACATACCTCATTATTCCTCTCCCTCTTTCTTCTGTAGTCTTCGTCCCCCTCGTCAGCCTCAGCGCCTCGTCGTCCACGCTTTACTGGTGGCATGTCGAAGTCTTCCAAATTGTATACTGTCATGAAACTACTATTACCAACTCCACACAAACGTTTTACAGTAATTAACTGTAAACTAGTTAACACAGTCCTGTAACAAAACAAGAAATATGTAAAAATAAAAGCTAAAGTTTTCATGAAATCATGACGCAACTTTTAAGTTGTATTGTCGACTTATAATTTTGAAATACGTACCAATCGAATGTGAAAATGTTTTTTGAATAATGCTTTAGATGAGAATAGTCTCGGATTAATTATTTTGTTAAATTACTATACAATATTCATTTATTTGTAGAAAGATGTGTACTGTTCAAGTTGAATGAAAAATAAATTCTGTCTGATTCACTGATTGTAGGGTTGAATGAAATTATTTCACTTGCCAACCAAAAAAAAACATGATTTCCTTGCCATTGTATGTTTCTAGACTCCTCAGATAGATCTTGGGTTTCTTTTAAACAAAAACAAACAGGATCTATTTTGCTAATTGGTTAAAAAAATAAAAAAAATAGCAAACCATTTAAATAAATAATATATTTTTTTTTTCATTTTCAGCTAATTGAAATTGTTGGCACAAATAAATTAAGCATTGGGTTCTTGACTTTACCTTTTTTCCCCTCTTTTCTAGGAAGTTATGCAAAATAGGCAATACAGTTTTAGAACTGTCAAATTAAAATGACGTCATTCAGATTAGGGATGGGATGTCCAGTTTGTCTAAACAATTTCATCGACAATCGAAAGCTAATGTAATCGAACGATATTCTTAAGTCTATCTTTAGTAATTAGTACCACTATGGAAGCGAGCTAAATCCTCAAAAAGCGAGTTCATTGTACGACTCAAAATAATACAACTAAGAAATTATTTCCCTTCCCCTTTTAATTTAATTATCTTTAAACTCTCTAAAATCTTTAATCATTTTTCTGTCTATTCTAGGTTTATTATTTGTCTTATTTGCATGAATAAAGATTATTATTATTTATTATTATAAATATTTTGAAATAATCGTTTGCCAGCTATTTGCTGAATCATTCGCACAAAGCAAAGCTATGTTTTAGTTTTTAAGCCTCTGAAGCTTCTTTCAGACGATTGCTTTATTGCTCTATTGAAAAATGTATTTGACGATAAATAAAGACCATCTCTCTCTGAATAATATGACGCGGAAAAAAAGGACTTTTTGGGTGTTTACTTTCATAGTATATATACTGTACTCTTTGGTGTTTACTACTGACAATCGGTAACATAATAACATAATCGGTACAGGTAATCGTGAAATAAATAAAAATTACTAAGCAAGTGTTTCGGCTAAGCAATATTTATCTCGGTTGTGATTAAGAGGAAATTCAAAAAAAAAGAGAAAGTAAATGTTTCATCAAAAATGTATTTTCTATTTTGAATTTTTTTGAATGTTGATTGATTCTATTACAGTTGTCCAATAAAATTATATTAAGGTGAGAACATGTAATCCTAAAAAGCTGCTCATTGAAATGCTTATAGATATAAGAATCACTAAATTGTATATTTCATCAACAACAATTCTTATTTGCATTCATTTCTGATGTGAAATAAGATTTTTAGCTGTTAAACAATATGTAATTATTCAATAAGCTTTGAGCTAATGTGTAATTAAAATACCATATTTCTGTATGATTAATAGTTTTTTATCATACAGATTGACTACAACAATCGTGTACTTTATAAAAATATGCCAGTATTACAAATTAATTAAGGAAAACTATAGTTTTTTTACATTTCAATAATATGTTATTTTACAGATCTAGGTAATTGAAATAATATTTCTATCATTATTATGTTACTAGATTCATAATAATTGTGTCTGACTTTGATCAGAATAGGTATTACTGTGGTTTTGGTCCGATTTTTAGGGTTCCGTAGTCAACTAGGAACCCTTATAGTTTCGCCATGTCTGTCCGTCCGTCCTCGCTTAATCTCTGTGACCGTTAGCACTAGAAAGCTGAAATTTGGTACCAATATGTATATCAATCACGCCGACAAAGTGGTAAAATAAAAATTGGAAAAAAATGTTTTATTAGGGTAGCCCCCCTATATGTAAAGAGGTAAGGGTTTTTTTTTCTAATTTCAACCCTGTCGTGTGATATATTGTTAGATAGGTATTGAAAAATGAAAAGGGGTTTACTAAAATCATTTTTTGATAATGTCAATAATTTCGGAAATAATCGCTCCAAAAGGAAAAATCAAAGCGTCCCCCCCCCCTCTAACTTTTGACCCGTAGATTTAAAAAATATGCAAAAAATATGGAAAGTAGAACTTTATAAGGACTTTCTAGGAAAATTATTTTGAACTTGATAGAAAGAACAGTTTTTGTACAAAAAAGGACAAAAAGGTTGTACAAAATAATTTCTGCATACTTAGTATGTCAACGTAACAAAAGCCTTTTTTTAAACTTATAAGTGGGAACACTTATTGTGACGGACGGGAAACTACGGAACCCTACATTGAGCGTGGCCCGACACGCTCTTGGCCGGTTTTTATATTGCAAGATTTTCTCCAATATCAGACAAATAAAATAAACATTTTAGTTTTGGTGTATTTTTCATAACTATTTTTTTATTTTTAACCAAATGCAAAGAAAAATAAATTAACAAATATACTTACATAAAATCTCTTTTTTTATGGTGACCATAATGTATAAATGATAATTTGATAACAATATATTGCCTTTTGTACTTGTACTTTACTAGGGTAAATCACTTCAAATGTACATTTAACAATTTCACATGTAACAAGTGCATTTACAGACAAATAAGTAATAAGTCAAAAGTCAAAACACAATACTTAAAGTTTTAAAATAATAAATTTATATTGATTAATTCAGTAGAACAATGATATTAGAGATATAAGAAATACAAAAGATGTTCAAACGAAATACTATTTTACAAATCATTCTTTATTTTTATCACAATGTTGAATTTTAGAATCATATCTATAATCACACAACAGTTTATATTTGTTTTATAAATGCACTATCATAAATGATACATTGCTATCAACTAGAGGTGTCTTTATCTAAAATATTGTATAATAAACTTGTCACTTCAGAAGATAAAAATATGTCAGGCATAATTCTTGAAAGTCATAGAGACAAAATATAAAGAAGTAAAGGCAAGCATTAAACAGAAACTATGTTCTATTTAAAAATTGGCGATTTGTCGTTGATACAAACTATTTAATAAACAGTCATCTCTATTGATCTAGCTTTTATAATTACAAAAAAAAAAAAAACAATAATTGGTCATTCTTCAGAAATAGGAACACAATGTTAAGAAATTACTTTTGTAGTCAAGCATCTAGACAAAAACACTTATCAATATAAAATTACTGGTGATTTGTAGAATGACCTTAATTTGTCCATTTTAATTAAATGTACCTCATAGTACAAAATGACTGTCAGTATACATAGTATACAATCCGGTTTTTACCACTACGCACTCGCAACCTTATCACAGTTGATTGATATACCATGTTTTTGTAGCATTTATAGTCGTTTTGTGCATAGTCGCCAGTACATAATAGCTATAAATTTCTTCTAATTGAGCCACGCAACACGGAATCATCTGTCTCGGTGATCACTTGCACTGTATTTTTCTATCTCAACCACTACTTACGGCAAGCCTAAACATTATGGTATTAAGCAACTATTTTTTTTCCTCCGGTATATCTTCTAATAGTTTGTCCAGGTCTATCCCATCGAATTTTGGATTGGATGAGTTCGACGCATGAGCTAAAAATAACTCTTTAAGAAACTGTAGCTCCTTAGTTAATGTTTTCACTTTTTCTTCCAACATTTGGTTTTCTGCTTTTAGTTTGTTGACTCGTGAGAAGGTTTCTTGGGTCCGCTGTTTTGACTTGAATCTGCTCTTTTTTACTGCCTGGAAATAAGAAAATAATTGTTGTTATTACACAAACACTTTAATGAGCACAGTACACAGTTATATTGCATCATTCAACTTCCAAGTAAACAACACAGTCCACTAATGACATAAAAACAATTTATGTTTATAAATAGTACCATTTTTATTTGATAAGAAAACCAACACTAATAATACTGTGATTCTGTATTATCATAAAAACAACATGGTCACTGTTTTTATTTATAGAAATATCACAAAAAAATCATTAAAACTAAAGCAAAGTGAAGGATATAAGCCTTGTAGTGCCATTTTGAAATAAACAATACTGTGTTAGAAACTCAGACAGTTATAGTAGAATTGTTGCATAATGATTACGGAATATGTACAACACATTGCACAATATTTTCCCTTTAATAGCAAAATGTAGTACTAACAACTGCTACACAAAGACAAGAATAGAGAAGAGAAGAAGAATATTTGTACTGTAAAAATCCTTTTTTTAATTCTTACACAATATTATTATGACTAGGTATGTATTTTAAACTTGTTATTTAAGTTCATTTTTCTTTGTCTTCCTTTAGTGAATCATAAATTTGCAATTTCATGAAAATCTCTATCAGTAAATAAACTAATAATAAAGACACATTTTTACTACACTCACATTTTCACAACTACTAAATCATGTCTCGCAATAATGATAAATAATATAATTCACTAAATCATTTCCAAAAGGTAACTATGGTTACCATAGCAAAACATTGTGTCTACCAGTAACGGTTTAGTCAATGGAAGTCTACTGGTTGTAAATACCCTGTACCATTAAAGAATTAAGACCCTTACCTCATTATTTCTGTCCCTCTTCCGCCGGTAGTCGTCATCCTCATCGTCAGCGTCACTTATTCCTCGTCTCCCACGCTTGTTAGGAGCCATGTCGAAGAAATCCTCGAGCTCGTCTAATATCATCAATTTATTTATTCGACAAAAGCCGCTCTTTGCTCTCAAAATTGACTATGAACCACTTAAAACACACTTCTGAAATAGAAAAGTGGATTCTAAGGAATTATAAGTTTTTTATAGTTTTATCAAACAACCTGGACTGATCGTGACGCACTGTTTATAAACTGGCTGGATCACTTCTCTGAATCAGTCTGAGTTATTTGTTACACAATCACAATGCAAGACAGGATGGTATTTTTATGTGAGAAAATATCTTTGCACAATTTTATCTTGTATCACTGGATTTGAAAACAATAACACGTTGACTTGACAAACTGTTCACATATTTACTTATTTCTTGATGCGTAATACTCGAAGGCAAAAATATAAATAACTCAGTAAATGTCAGTTGACGTCATTTCAACAAGTTCTTGACGTCAGTCAGTATCATAGGGATTTCATCATTACAGGAAAAACCGAAAAAACCAGCTTCGTAACAAGGTGTTTTCCAGTACGTTTTGTTATCGATAAAAACGAAATGTTGAACTTGTTTAATTTATTAAATAATTCAGTCGCGAAAGTTGATTTTACAACCATTTTGTACGTTTTTTACATATTGATAAAGTGTCAAGTTATAATAATGTTACAGAATTAAAATTACATTTGTTTGTACAGAATCGATTCTACTTAATTATCGACATTAGCATCTGAATTAAAACTAGTAGTACATCCCTACCAGCAGCTACGTCAAACGTCACTGTTATGTCTGTCATTACGTTATGATGCGTTCAGAAACAATTTACTTTTCACATTACATTGTAAGATGCGTTCAGGTCGTTTGTTTAGTTTTAACAAAATAATCAGTCAAAGATACTCAAACTCAAACCATTTATTTCTATTAGACCATTTAAAAGGCATTATAAAACGTCAAAACAAAGAAAAATGAATCTAGTTGTTTATGTCTGTCTTTATAGTGACATCTTACTAAAATCTTTATAGTGATGTCCCCAAACACTAGTTGCCCATTCCAAAAAGTTGATTCGTATGGAGAAGAAAGGGCAAGAAACTCCATACTTACTCTTTTAAAATAATGTTGTTACAATATTATTATTTGTACATTGTTAAGTGTGAAGAGAAGAATTAATCCGGTCATCTCTCAAGCACTTTTTCAAGTATGTTAGTAGAATCGGTTTCCAGTCTAACCAGATACAGTTGAATATCAGAAAGTTACATAAAACTTCTGACAATGATTATCTAAAAACTAGGTTGTGGACCTAGTTGTCAGACAACACTTCTCTCCTCTTCTTGATTAGTTTAGTTCCCACATTCCTACCCGCACTGCCACGGGTGGCCTTGCAACCTTTTCATGCTTTTCAAGAGAATTTTAAATACTAAGATAAAGTTTAAAATTATTTCACACTGAAAGTCCTCACCGCGTCGCTACCATTCCGGCCATTTCCGGTGTAACTCGGCCCTTACTATTTGTAACGACTGTCAAAGATCCACAAATGAGACAAGGCCAAGAAACTAACGCTGAAACTAACGTTTTGCTCTCCCTAGAGTAAATATTATGTTCCTTGGTTTTGCATCCAGAGGCCTAGTAAAACTTGAAAGCCTCTATGAATAATTGATAAAGTTACATCGACACTTGCCCGGTTTCGACCCGCAAGTTCTTTTAAGAGAGGCGAGAGCTGCAACCACTGACCATCATGATATGTATTCACTGTGTACCTACCCATCAGACAATGCAAATAGGTATTTATCAAATAGTTCCAGCTTGGTTCCAGCCTAGGGTTGCCATTCGTCCCGATATATCGGGACTGTCACCGTCATTAGGCCTTCTGTCCCGACAAAACACTGTTACGTCCCGTTTTATCGCGCGGTCAAAGCAATTCGAATACGCGCGCCAAATTACTCGAAGCGCGCTTGCAACGTCGCGCGTTGCTCGCGAGACCGTGCTGGGGAAGGGAGAAGGGTGGAAGGCAAAAATTGTGTAGAAGAGAAGTGGATTTACTTTTTAAAAAATGCCAAATGCTCAAATAATGCCAATATTTGTTTGCCATACCTGGCAACAACGCTACAGTGGAAAGAGTATTTTTATTAATGTCGAGCCAGTGGGCCGATGCCAAGCTACGTCTAGCTCTGCTTCCATACAGTAGAATTTGTATTTTTTTTTAATTAAAAATGTTTATTTTTTTTTCTCGTTGCGTCCCGACACAAGCCTTGCCAAATATGGCAACCCTATTCCAGCCTATTCAATTGTTCGAAGTATTATAAAAATAGACACTGACAGATAGGTTTGGTAACTTATTGGGCGAATAAATAAAACATCAGTATATCAGACCACAATTTATATAATTCTTTCTTCACGATAAACTTCTAACAATTTACGTAAATCTTATTTACACAATTAATGGAAGCATCGAATGCTAAACTTTCTAATACTGTAATGCTAACCATTCTCAATACATTTTATAACTATACAGAGTAATCAAATATAAGGGAATATATATTGAGAAATTCTTACACATTCGATATCGTATTTTAGTTAAGAAACAAATGCAAGGAAATCATTGTAATTCATGTTGTTTAAATCACAGAAAACAAAACACCAATGTCATCATCGAAATTATCGAATAGGAATCGACTATCAATCGGAAACAATCGACTAAACTGTTAAATAATTTTGAATCTCAACGTTTAAAATATTTGGAATCTATTGTTTAATAAATTGTCAATTGCTTACAACTATAGTGAAACACATTTCGGTATCACATCAAGACATGAGTCTTCTCTTTTATACCAAAAACTACTAGACAGAAAGCTATTTTGAAAATCAACCATAGAATTGTGTCACTTGCCTATAAAGATTTCTATATGAAATTGAGCTAAAGTTTAGGCTAATTTCTATGTAGCATCAGTAATAAAAATATGTTGAATCCGTTTAGGGCCAGTTCTTGAGCAGTTTTCGTTGATGTAATGATAAAAAAATGTTGAAACGGTCGCTTACTTTTGATTCTTAGCATTCCATATTCTTTGTCAAAAATCAAAATTACGCGGGAAATAGCTATAAATTTAGATACTTTGATTGATTATTCTATATTTACTTCGTCCTATTAAAAATGACCGTAAAATCGCAACTATAACGTTTTTATTTTTAATCAAACAAAAACTAGTTTATTTGTATACATAAAGCTCTAGTGGGTTTAATATTTATATTCTGTTGTTTTTATCAATGCCTCAATAACATATCGACCAACAGCAATTTTAGAAATCAGAATAGACTAAAATATATCGATAAACAGGCAAAAGACGCTGGAAATTAATCATGAATAAACAAAAAAGTAGTATTCGTCATTTAACAGTCTATGCAAAATCTACACTTTCCTATCATATCACAGAACATACAAATTGAAACAGAACCTTCTTCTTTAATAAAGTCGGTTAAAAATGTAATGGTTACTCCAACAGATTCAAAGTAGCAGTCAGGTTAACAGCGATACATGAAAGAAATCAAAGAATTCTTACATTCTAAAGTTAACTTATTGAGATAAGACCAGTCTAGTGGATATTTACATATTATTATGAGCGATTAAATACTTTAATTGTTGCGTTATTGGAACTATAGTTAAATATTATGCTTATTAGACATAAAATATAATTTCAAACTTGTTATATTGTCTTTAGTACACATGATTTTTTTTCATGAACGTTTTTTTAGGATTGTCAATTTCTTCGAAATGCGTAATGATGTGGATTGACTAAGAGGCGTATGCTTGGTTTAAGCCTGTTTGTCAGATATGGAAAATGAGTTTACGGTAGTAGGTATGCCACTTGCCAAATCATTATGTTCATCAAAGATTTATTTATTTTTTAATTGTTGCAATGGTTGATAACACGTCAGCGATATTCTTATTTATTTTATTGGACCAATACATATTTTGACATGTGGCCACCAATGGTGCCGATTCTCTTGTGCACAAACTAACGTAAATTTAAGTTTAGTGCACTCTCTCTTTCCGTTTATTTAAGATAAGGACAGAAGATCAAATATTAGTTTAGTCCTGTCAAATTTAGACAGTCCATAGATAATTTAGACGCAATTTAAAAACATGGCGTCTAAATATACGTCAATTTTTATCAGGCGCTGTCTAATTTGACAGGATTAAACTAAAATGTATCTTCTGTGCTTTTCTTTAAGAAATGGAAAGAGAAAGATGCACTTAACTTTAATTTACGTTAGTTTGTGCATAAGAGAATCGGCACCATTATCAACATATATCTCCCTAAAATTGATTATGACAAATATTCTGTTTAAATTTACAATGCAGTATTATTTTAGGCCACAGTGGCATTTTACTATAAAATGTAATGTCACCAAGACTTATTAAATCAGTGAACGGGTAGATTACAAAATCACGGTTTAAAATCCAATGGCTCAACAAAAGAAATTATGTTCACACTTTATCGTTAAACGCAGCACAGGTCTTAAGTATAACCAACGTGACTAAAGTTTAAAACATTAAAAGTGGTTTTGGAAGTCCACCAACACTGTATTAAGGTCAAAACATAAAAAAATAAATAGCAATAGTTGGGTTAGGGTAGTCGTGTTTACCAAATTAGCATTAGCATTTGACTCATTTTGTGCTCCAAAATCGAGGTTGTATGCACAGTCGACAGCATATCTGTGATAACACTTGCGTTAAGAAAACCGTCCTTTGTAATAAGACTTAAAGACTGTCAACATTAAAGGTCATAGCTCATTACAGCCACCCGGCAGCCACTCCGGACCGACTCGCCTTATAACCGAGGCGATCCAGTGACGCTACGGAGTTGATATAGTGAGCGCATGCCCATACAAGTCCATATAAAGAATACTAGCCGCAGGAGGCGAGTCGGTGCGGAGTGGCTGCCGGGTGGCTGTACTGTAATGAGCTATGACCTTAAATTGTTACCACTTCTTCGCGGCTGACTGTACGTTTTGCCTTACAAAGCTAGAATAACATTTATAAATAAATACAGACTTGAAAATATTTAAGACAAATCCATAACAGGAACATTTTTTTACAAATATTTCGTATTTCTTTTGGTTTCTACTGCGCCTGCAGTTTTGTTTCAAACTAGGTATCTACCGGATCAACTAAATTTGAAACAGATTGTATAATCTGAAAGATCAGTTAGTTATCCACTAGATAATAAATACTGACAGCTCAAGAAATATCAGAACTTCAAGAAAATAGTGTTTAGAGTTCTTGGTGTCACAATTTTAAATAGAAAGTTCATTTCAACTATAAATTTCATTAAAACATGAGTAAAACTTTTAACATTACAATAAAAAATTAAGGCCGAATAGAGAAACTAATAAATATTTCGAATATCTACTAAGACAAATCAACAGACACAAATATGAGGCCTTTAGATGGCTTATTGTACATTTAGGCAGTTATTATCAATAATAAGAACAATACTCGGCTTTTAATAATATGACACGTCAAATTATATGTAGAGTTGCTATAAGCCATTGAAAAAATCGGAAATAGTTTCGCATTTGGATGATTTGGTTTAAAGTCAGAGAGTTGTTGGTGCCGATTCTCTTGTGCACAAACTAAAGTAAATTTAAGATAAGTGCATCTTTCTCTTTCCTTTTAATTAAGAAAAGGACAGAAGATCAAATCTTAGTTAAGTCCTGTCAAATTTAGACACTCCATAGATAATTTAGACGCAATTTAAAAACATGGCGTCTAAATATACGTCAATTTTCATCAGGCGCTGTCTAATTTGACAGGATTAAACTAAAATGAATCTTCTGTCCTTTTCTATAAGAAATAGAAAGAGAAAGATGCACTTAACTTAAATTTACGCTAGTTTGTGCACAAGTGAATCGGCACCATTAGCTGCATTTTTTTTAAAGATTGCACTTCTTTACTAAGCTTGACATGTCATATTAATATCCCAGTATTAAAAAATTACACAGAATAAGTAAGAACTAACAACAATGTAACATTTGTGAAAAGAATTTAGGTACGTATATTTTAATATAAAATAGGTAAATAAATATCTATAACAGTAGAAACCATATAATGTATAGTCAACTATCGTAACTTTTTAATTTTCCTCGATTTAACTTCATAGTATTAATTATTATTCTTTGCCAGTTATTTTCCTTACTAAGCTCGCGACTTGTACATAGTTGTCGAGACAAAAATACGTTTTTTACTATTTACAATCGAAATTGTCAACTCTTTAAGGCCTTTTGACCAAAAATATTGCAGATAATTTAAACTTTTACGTACCTAAGTATCTTTACTTGAATCTAAATAATAAGGTATGGCTAGATTAATTTAGTCGATTTTTACGAATATTCCCATCCGTCTATAATCGATTAGGATTAATGACAGTTAACAGCCAACAACAGTAATGGTAAGAATAAAAAAAAATAGTATAGAGCATAGAGTAAATAGAGAAATTGGGCTTTCACATAAGGCCGTAGTTTAATATCCTTAGGCCTTTCCAAAGATCCAACCATCCTCATTATTTGATATCATAGCAGATATTATTTACTTGTATCATTAGAAGTTTTAGAATTATTATGTCAATGCTTACGCTAAGAACCGTACAGACTAATGAACTAGTATCGCTTAGTTACCAAATACCAGCAGTCGACGGCGGTCTGACGCCGTATCACTCGTCCAGATATACACAGCCTTTTGCTTAAAACAGTGTTTTTAATCTATGGGTTGCGACCCCCGAGGGTCACGAAGCCTTACTTGAGGGGTCGCTGGACACAGGTGAAAAGTCATCATTGTAAATAGGTAGTAATCACTGATAATATTATGGCCTTTGGGGGTCACCAGAAGTATTTAGCTTGTAATGGGGTCAGGCATTCAAGAAAATCGAAACTATTCAAAAAGGTTTCCATTATTATTACTGATTCTGTGCTGGTTGATCAATTTACAGTAATATTCATTGTTTAATTGATAATAAACCGAAAATTTTCAGAAATGAATAAATGAGCCGAAAATTCCTTGCAAGCAAGATCTATATCTCTCAATATTTTGCACTCAATTTTCGACTCTATCTGTATCAAATTCTTCATTCATCTGTTTTTAAATTGTTATCAACTAGTAAATGATTTGTTTATGCCCAAGGGCTTCATATACTTTCAATTTATGCAAAATTTTGAGTTATATCACAAGCCTCTGTTATCTGGACCAGATCTCATTTTATTAAAACTTATTTATTTATTATCATTGCGAAGACTTTAATTTATATTAATGAAGAATTCAATATCGAAATCTAACTTTTATTAATCGCCTAAATCTAGTCTTAGTTTTAGGAATTAGAATTAAGCGTCATTTATATTGACGTATATGAGCAACATTTGGTTCTCTCATTTGTTATAGTAACATTTCGATAGTCGATTATTCATTTTAGTCGAGTGACTTTTTAGTCAAGTAGCTTAGTTTAAAAATAGTCGCTTCCTATATTTCTATACTTCACATTTGAATATCGAATACGTATGAATCTTGTCTCTGACTAACACGACCGTTCATAGTCATTCTTAAATCGATTATTACAAGTCAGTCATTGAGCGTATCTTCAGAAATCGATTAGACTTTATCTCGATTTTCTAAATTTTTTATCGTGAAATCTAAATAATAAATATTAGCATCTTTAGCAGGGTGGCGGTTCTAACCTTGAAAGTTTTCATTACTATATCAGGCTGAACTAACTGAGTACTAGTGTTTTACCCAAGAAGTTTACAATAAAAAATGGCGTCAAAACGCCGAATCCCGTTTCAGAGAACTATCAGTTTTTAGGGGATGCTGTCTCTTGCTAGTGCACCCTAAACTGTCCTAAAGAGCAATAAAACCTGTTTTGGTGAACTTGCAGTATTTTACTTTGACACTGGCAATGTTAAAAACGGTGCCAAAATAAGAAAAAAAAGGAAATGCTGTCTCTTTCTACTTCACCCTATTAGAGGGTGACAGCCCTCCTAAAAACTCAAAGTGCATTTGACGTTTTTCTATTTTTATTATAAGCTCCTTGGTTGTTCTATCTACAACGATACTTGGGAAGCTATCTATGCGCTAATTCACTGCGGGGGAGGCATCTGCGTCTTTCGGCACTGACAGAGCCATTTTATGATGCGTGCGTTCCGTTCCACGACGCTAGGGGGCTCTGTGTTGCGGTAGATTTGTTTCTGAACACCTGGGCCTTGGACCTGGAAACAATTTGAGAATGATTAATAGGTTGGATTAGTGATGTGCCGGGGATCATCTCATGAGCAAATCTGACAGATTATTTATTAATTAAGAAAAAAATATTTTTTATGAAGGGAGTTCGACCTCATCATTATAATATATGCTTATTATAGTAAATCCGAGTTTTTCAATGTTTTGTAAGTAACAGCAAATTTTTCTTTTTACTTTCAGCAAAATCCGATCATGGGTCAGTGAATCGTCTTAGGGGTGTTCTAATCTTAATAGTGCTAACTAACCAAGATAGGTATTAGTTAAGTTTTTGACGTTCTAAAGTGCCCTTAAAATGGTCTATTAGAAATAAATGATTTGGGTTTAAGTTTAAGTTTAGAGAATTGGCCATCTAGAGAATCAGGGCTTTAGAGTATTGGCCATCCTCAGAATTACTTCTATAGAGAATTGGCTATCCAGAGAAATAGGTCTTTAGAGAATTGGCCATGCAGAGAATTAGGTCTTTAAAAATTGGTCATTCACAGAATTAAGCTTTAAGAGAATTTGCCATTTATAAAAGTAGTCCTTTAGCAATGTTGTACAATTAGGGCTTCAGGGCCTAAACCGTCCAGCTTACCGTATAATCAGCAGTAGCAGCAAGCTGGTTGGAGTCGACAGTGGAGGCGGAGGAGAAGAACACGGGGCTGTCGGGCGGCGCGTCACGCACGAGCGCGTCGTACTGGCGCGGCTCCAGCCCCAGCCGCTCGAAGAACTCCTGCAGACGGGAGGCCTCTTCTGACGGACTGTCCGGAGAGTCCTCGCCCTCGCATGGGGCGGAGGCCGGGCTGCGGCCGTCGGAGCGCCGGTACCTATGAAGTTTTTTTTAATGTGAGGTCTTCTTTGTTTTGTTTGTCGTGTTGTTTTTAAGTTGTAATAGTTCGTGATAAGTTGATATGCAGCGAAATTAAATTAAAATAGCTTGGTTATTTATCAAGTTTGAGAACTACTGAACTTCCTTTTTTGTATAGGATTGTGTATAAACATAAATCATACACAAATTCCTAATATAATGTTTGTGGAGTTTGCAAGTCTATAATATAATTATCCTAATTTTACATTATAAATGAAAGTAACTCTGTCTGTTCGTCATCTTGCTTCCACGGTTAAACTATTCAACCAATTTTGGTGTTTGGTAAGCTTGAACTCCAAACTTCGACTTTTTCGACTGATATCCTTTCGGACGAATTCGTAAACATAAGCTAGCATAGTTACAAATATAAGTTACCTGTCAGAGATATCAGACTTGGAGCGCAGTATGGGCCGCGGTCGGCGCTGCTTGTAGCGCAGACAGCGCTGTCGCTTAAACGTGCCCAGCGGTGACGTCACCTCCTCTGACGGCGGGCAGATCTGGAGGGAGTAGCGTTGTTGTTAGGGACAGAGTATGTGCGAAAAAGAATTATAAAATATCTAAAAACATTGTCCCAGTAGAACTTACGAGTTTACAAATAAAAATGTTGGGACATGCGCGGCCATCTGATTACAAATTATGCAGTCTGTACTATTGGTAACCAGACAACTGATGTACATACTTATATAACTCATCATTATACACAAATTCCACCCAGACACCGAATGAATAATCGTGCTCATCACATAAAATTTATCCTGGTTTAGCAACCAGAGTCAGTGGAGGTACGTATGTCGGACTCAAAACTAAAATCCCACTTCTGATGCGGTGATACGAATGCGATGCGATGCGCATGCGATGATGCGTACCCGAAGCATAGCAGCATAGCGATCTACTTCTATTCTTCGGATACGCAATACCTAGTGTAAACACATCTAGTGAAGTACGAACCTGCGTAGCGTTGACGTACTCCTGCTTGTCGTCCGCGCGCGGCCGCATGCGCAGCTCCTGGTACTGCGGCTGCTTGTTCACCAGCTCTGTGCTCGGCTCATGGTATCTTGGAAACAATTACAAAAACACTATAAGTACGCGTACGCTACATTACGCTAAAACACTGCTCTTTGGTTGGAACCACTAACATAGTTAGGAATAGGCTAGAGGGATTATGGTCTCGCTTTTATCACAGTCAGAAAGTTGAAACAAGTTGCTTGTTCAAAAATGTGGGTAGAACTGTGGAAAAGGACAATCAAGAAACTCCACGGATACCCTTAATTAAAAGAAATAAAGATTGAAGTCATTGCAGTTAACAGATGACCAATTTCAATTGCCAGCGACCACTCGCGAGCGCGACGCGTGGCTCCTGTAACATTTATTAAGTCCACCATTTTGAAGGGACCCGAATGATTGAATGTACGCGCCACTTCCAGCGAGATATATATCTGGTTATCAATCTATATCTATATATAACATATAAAATAGTAACCGCTGCTGGTCCTAGAGACAAAACTTGGAGGGTGTGGGTTCTTTGTGAAGAGTTGGTATCCACTAAGAAAGGATTTATAGAAATTTAAACACTAAAGGGGGTAAAATAGGGGATGGAAATGAAGCTAGTGTTATTATATGAATGTTACCCAATAACCGATTTGAACCCAATTGATCAGAAGAGACCTTACCTGGTATACTCCCTGGCGTACTCCTTCCGGCCGACGTTAAGGCACTTGAGCGGCGTCTTGTAAGTGCACTCGTAGTCGCCGTAGTCGTACATCGGCGGCTCGTCCTGGAACTGCGGCGGAGGAGCGCTCGCCTGAGGGAAGGAAGCTCGCAATGGTTACTGTGCTGGTTGGTAGTGGCGGAATTGTATGTTGCTGTATGATTTTTGAATTTGTTATGTATATGTACTCTACATAGGTAGGCAAGCGGGCCGCGTCTTGCCTCCCTGCGCCGGGGCATGATTTATTATTTGAGTAAACACAAAAGTGTGCAACAAACTAGCGAGCGAGTTTGACTTGTGCATGTTTCCCTAGTGCAAACATAACAGAGTTTTTGTTAGAGAGATATTTTGTGATTTCGGGTTTTTATAACGGTTAAGGGCTATAAGGGCAAAATGCTACTGACCATTGGTCCCCAGTCAGAGGGAGAGGGAACCCGTTATAAGATGATGGTCACCATACCCAACGTAAGAAGGAATAAATTATTTTTATCAATTATTATAATTATTGTAGTTAGTCCACTGACTCCTGGTGCCTTTATCTGTTCAACCAAAGTATATAATGCTTGGTCTCACCTGAAAGTGTATCCCGACCCTAGGCGCATGCGCGTAGTGATGGTGATGCGCGTGGTGCGGCGGGGGCGCGGCGGGCGGGGGCGCGGGCGGCTCGGGCGCGCCGTCCTGGAACTGCGGGGGCGCAGACACGTAGCACTCCAGCGACGCGCCGTACTCCGACACGTACGAGTTGTAGCGGCTGTGAAAGGAGCCTTAGTTTCACTCAAACATTTCTTTGGTACAAAACTTGCAACTGCTTTTTCGACTACTTCTACTAAACCGATTCTTTTAAAACTCTGCATACTTATTGGGGTCCTGTGACAATACAATATTATGATACTCGTAAATTCTACATGGTGATGACTGGTGAGTTACCAGCAACCGATTGTTCTCGTTCAATGCTAATGTCGCTTAGATGTAGATGTTTTAATGTCGAACAGCTTATGGCTTATCCTAAAAGCTTATAGCCAAAGTTTGACATTTCGTGCCTCGGAAAGCACGTAAAGCCGTTGGTCCTCCCAGTTGTCATTTTTAGAAGTTTGATAGTCGTTACGGTTGGTCAGAAGCCAAATAAAACCTGACCAGTCTAACCAAGGGGTATCGTGTCACCCAGTTACTGGGTTGTGAAGGTCTGATAGGCAGTCACTTCACGTAAAACACTGGTATTCAGCTGAAACCGGTTAGACTGGAAGCCGACCTTAACATAATTGGGAATGGCTTCTTATGGGAAAGACTAGGGAGCAGATAAACAAGAACATAGAAAGACTCGGGGCTGACTCCAATATAGTTGGGGAAAAGGCTAGGGAGATGATGAACTTAAGGCTTAAAGAATTCTGTGGTTTATCCCAGGGTTATGCAGTTAAAAACAGCAGTAAGTGTGTAACCTGGCGTGCTCGTGCTCGTGCTGCGTGGAGGAGCCGGAGTCGGTGCGGCGGTGCGCGTGCGGCGCGTGCGCGGCGTGCTGCGCCGGCGCGCTGCGTTGTGTGTAGTGGCCTGATGAGCCGCCCGAGTCGCGCGCGAACGACGAGCCGCAGCGGCTGGGGACATACATGAAACATGCTAAAGACATTTTCTTATTAAGCTATTGTATAGCTTCTATCGCAGGCCTTGAGCTTGGAGACCGAATCCAGAAATTCCGTAACGAAAATAACCTAACACTTAACACTCCGAAAACCTAACACTCCAACCGGCACAGCGGTGATACTTTTACTTTAGTTTTGCCATCTATCGATGAATAGCAGAACTTTTAATCACTTTTTGAAATATCACGCTTGGGTGTCGTTTTCATACTTCTTTTGGGTGCAAAGGTCAAAAATGAGGTCGAGTTGAGAATCCAAGATGGCGGCCGTGACCTTTCTCACAATATGCATCATGGGTGTCGTTTTCATGTTTTTTTGGGGTGCAAAGGTCAAAAATGAGGTCGATTTGGAAATTCAAGATGGCGGCCGTGACCTTTTTCACAATATGCATCATGGGAATAGTTTTATGGTCTTTTTGGGTGCTAAGGTAAAAAATGAGGTCGAGTTGAGAATCCAAGATGGCGGCCGTGACCTTTCTCACAATATGCATCATGGGTGTCGTTTTCATAGTTTTTTGGGGTGCAAAGGTCAAAAAGAGGTCGATTTGAGAATCCAAGATGGCGGCCTTGACCTTTCTCACAATATGCGTCATGGGTGTCGTTTTCATGATTTTTTGGGGTGCTAAGGTCAAAAATGAGGTTGATTTGAGAATCCAAGATGGCGGCCATCACCTTTCTCACAATATGCATCATGGGTGTCTGGTGGTTTTAAAGGGCCTGTTGGTCTAGTGGTTAGTAGCTCTGACTGCTAAGTCGAAGAAAAAAAAATATCGTAATAATAATTATAATTACATAAGTTGATAAAAAATGCTATGCAATAGCATTACCGCGGCAGTCTCCGAGTGCGACAAGTCTTCTTATTTTATTTAGGACTGGTTTGAGGAGGTGAAGGAAAAGGGAGTTTTTTGGAGAATTTTGTTTAGCTGTGGGACGGTGTAGGCTAGGGGGGGAGGTAGAGAGAGAGTCGTATTTAGGAAACAACATGTTCCAACAGTCACAGCTCATAAACTTAAACACTATAATTGCTTCACAAATAAATGTTTTGGTAGTTGTAGTTAAGGCTCTTATGACTGTAGAATTATTTTGGGGCGTAGCTACTGCGATTCTTGAAAGCCAAACCAACCAACTGTGGATTCTACCAAAAAACCGCCGAGCAATAATGCTGCAACTAATTTAATTAGAAAAGTACAAACAGATTTCCACGTCAGATAGGACAAAATTTGGCGTCTGTATATAAATAAAGTTTGTCAGGTAGACCGTGTAAATAAGTAGTTAAACCAAATTTACAGACGCGGTGCGCTGGTTCGTGAAGTGTCTTCATACAAATATAGCCTTAATAGTCACCTGTTATAAGACTGATAGTTGTCCTCGCCGGGGGAGGGGTGCTCGGAGAAGGCGTCGCAGGAGGACATGAGGGAGGAGTGGTTGGAGCGCGTGCCCTTCGAGGAACAGGACGCCGTGCGCTGGTGCGTGGAGTGACGCCGGCGACGCGGGGAGCGGCCAATGGTGTCCGTGTGGCCTACGTTCACGCTGGAAGAGATAAATAAATTAATATCTTTGGTTAGCCCTGTCTGACCATCTGACCCCAAACTAGGCAGAGCCTGTGGGGAACGTGCGGTTGCAGGACAGGCCGTATAGCTGTAGTCGGAAGTACGGAATATGCGTCAAGTGGTAGCAGGAGGAACCGTGGGGTTTTAGTAGGCTAGAGTCTGATATGAGGGTCTCTCCACGAAAAAAAAAGGCAGAGCTTATGGTAACCTGATAGTGATATGCTTAACTTATATAGTTTATTAAAATATACATTCGACGACTTCTCCTGGATGGGGATCACCGTTTCTCGTAGGCAGGGACTTGGTCGAACCCAGAAAATTTATAATGGAATTGGGGATCGTAATTGACTGGATTTCGACTATGAGACCCTGAATGTAGTATCTGCCTTCGTCGACATGGCCAAGTAAACTCCTGACAACGGCGTTGCATTATTTTGCGACAATTGCGCCACACCATTTCCAATCACTGCAACTCCTTATAATGTCAAAATCAGCGATGAAGTCCACAAGAAAAAGGCCGAGAAATGAATTTCGACGAGTCCCGCAACCAAATGAATCATATGAGAACAGTGGAGGAGTTAGAAAAAAGGCTTTAACATATGTTTTATGGAATCCACACTAGACAAGTCAAAACCTAGTTTATTTAACAACCAGTAAAGTACTCACTGTTCCGGGTAGCACCTGGTCTGCGTGTGCAGGTCGGGCAGCGACTTGTGGCTGTTGATGTTGGGGCAGCCGCTGTCCTCCTCGCGCATGCTCGGCTGCGAGTGCGAGTTCGACCTGCACATACAACTGCTCTTATGCTTATTATTATCCTTTATACAACTGCTCGCATTCTACAACTGCTCTTATGCTTATTCTTATCCTTTACCACACGAAACATTAAATATAATGTCAAATACATGGGCGTACGTAGGGGGAAGAGAGTTTACTACATTTGCCGAGATCCAGCCATCCTGGATCCACTCGGCCAAAAGCTGGGTTCCAAGACTCAGCATAAAACATCTGGCTTGTTGGTTATGTGAAGGTTATTCTGCCTCTCACAAACGAATTGCTAAAACAACTAGTACAACTACTAGTTAAGCAAGAATTAAGTTTCCTTAAAGCATTCCTATGGCGAGATATGCAGTAGAGGAAATGCCCATGGGTATTGACATCTACGTATATATTAGGTAAATTTTGTCGCCATATTTGACCTGCATGATGCCCCAGGCTCTGAGAGCTCCATGTTCTGTAGACATACCTGATGTAGCGCGGCGCGGAGTGCGCGTACTGCGCCGGCGGACTGATGGCCGCCACCGGGTCGGCCGGGGAGCCCGAGCCCGACACCACCGGCTCCGGGAGCTCCATGTTCTCGGGGCTCGAGTGGGAACTCGCTGGAATATGATTGTATATCTTAGGTACAGTAAAAAAAGACTAAGTTGACAATTCTGATGGGAAACGAGGAGGTTGAGGATTTTTTTTTGAAATATAAGTGGAAGAGCAGAAGGAATTTATTCTTTAACATTCTGTTAAAGTTAAAATTAGGAGACTATCCATAGAGTGATCCAATTATGGCGAATTTATCGCTATAAGTGATGTCTGTATTGCGACTTATTACCGACATGTATTGGTTCAAACAAAAGACCAAAAACCGCTACACCCTATTCTACCAGTCACTAGAAGGACCAAATTAATACTCACGCATAGAATATCCACTCTTAATGACCACCTCACTAGGCCTCTGCCGGGGTATCACAAAAGACTCCGGAAAGAAGACCCTCGCGTCTCCAAAGCTCAAAGGCCTGTTCATCTTCTCTCTATGGTCAGGGTCTGACTTGTGGGCCTTAGAGCCTGAGGTGCCTGATGACGAGGTCCCCGAGAAGGTCCCGGAGAAGGTCCCCGAGTTGTGCTGCGAGCGGGGGATGGTCTCTCTTTCTGGGTAGGAGTCCTTCAGCCGCCTAGTGTCGGCGTAGACTTTGTGCGCTGAAAGTGTACCTGAGGGGAAGAATTGAGGATTTTTTAAATCTTTTAATATCCACAAGAGATTAAGAGAAGATTAAAAATGCATATTCAATGAATAATTTGAAAGGCATGATTGGTGGTGCGACAGCTCCGTGTCTCGAAAAACTTCTAATTCTATGGCCGTCGTTAAGGGTAGTCAGAACCCGAAAAGTCTGACGAGGTGTCGGGTTATCAGAAACTGGAGTTATATTAATTAAGCAGTCACTCTATGTCGAAACTGTTATTTAGCTGCACCCGGTTAGCCTGGAAATCAAACCTAACACAGTTGGGAGAAGGCTTAGCAGATTATGACTTATATTCGACTTACAAACAGCAAAAGGCGGCGAGTAAACGTTCTCCCTGCTGTCGGCATGCTCCAGTAGTCGTCTCAACGTGTTCTGTAGCCCTTCTCCCGCACTCACGGCCCGTCGTGCGGGACCCATGCTGCGGGTTGTCGCGTCTAGAAATAATGGGCTAGCTGTTAAAATTCTCCCTGGTTTTTTAATAATTCTGCATGCCGTAGATGGCTACTAATTAACTGACTAGTGTCTTGTATATACAAGAGCAGAAAACGTGATTCCCCTAGATTATAATGTAATAGCGATAGTGACGTCACTTGAGTGTCAAACCCAATGACGAAATGACTATAGTAAATTCGATTTAAAACGAACAAAATATAGTAAAATTAAAATTATCATAATTCAACTTTTAGAGCTAAATAAGGTGTATTTTTGGACTAGTTGCGTTAGAATTATTGGTAAACACAAGAAATGTCGCCCACCCACCTATAACATCGCAAAGACTATCAAATTACCATAGTACGAGGTACGGTCTCAGACACACAGATCTGTTTTGAATCGAATGCGGTTGACACTGATTGATAGTCAACGCAGGCTGAATTAACGACGCCGACACTTCTCAATTAATCTTAGACGAAATGTCAAAACAAGCCAATTTTATGCAATGACTATCGAAGGAAATGAAATGAATTTGCGAAAGATGTTGTACGTGTTTTATTTTAATTAAAAAGATATGCTACTTAACCGTAAAGAAACAATAAACAATACATTTTGATTGACTTATAGGCCAAGAAAATTATAAAACCTTTGCTTAGCAAGTACTTCGACTAAGCAATATTACTGTTATCGTAACACAAATGTCTAAAGGTGGAGGTTCGCGCCGCGACAGAGACAAGCGACCGAGACAGGAGACCGCGACCGAAGACCGCGACCGTTACTTGACGTTCGGCAATGTATAGACGACAGTTCGCGAGCGAGACAGAGTCAGGAGACAGAGCTACGCCGATGCCGAACTAAAGTAACGGTCGCGGTCTTCGGTCGCGGTCTCCTGTCTCGGTCGCTTGTCTCTGTCGCGGCGCGAACCTCCACCTTAAGTGCGAAGGCGAGATAGGGACGAAGAATAGCTAAGCTAAAGTACGTGCTAAATTACGTCTATTGTAACCTTGACTTCGCAAACGTGAATTGTATTATTTTGTGAGATAATTCCATCATTCACAACCACTGCAACTCTTAGAAACGCCGAGCAGTGAAACTCGAAGCATCCCGTAGAAACAAATCAACTGTCTCCCGCAACCCTCCTGATCCCGCAACGAAATTAATCTGAAAAGCACAGAGGAGGAGTAAGAACCAAGTATTGCACGTATACTTACAAGGATTGCAGCAGGCATCGTTGTTTAAAGTTCCGGAACTGACGAGGTGGCAGCCGCCGGCGGCTATGGCCTGCCCTAAACCGCTGCTCATCTGTCAAACAATGCGAAACATTCATCTTATTGTGGACATTCAGAGCAAGAGCTGGAGTTAGTGTCTACTCAGTGAGGTAGTGTTTGGAGTAGAACTGTTCTAGATCCGAATCTTGAAGTAGAACTTTTTTGCACACTATTGCAACTACTTTTATATTTGAAATGGGTTGCAAGGTATGGGATATAAGGAGGGGTGTTCCTATCTCCCCTTTGAGCTGACCAATATGGCGCTACTTCTGTTACTTTGGAGGGAAAGTAAGGAGAATGTCCGTAGTTCGCCTCAGAATTTCAAAATTCAACTCACCCTTAATGGCAGTTCCTGTTTCCTATCCAGCACAGTTTCCGACTTCACGTAGAAAGCCTTGGTCTCTGCGAGCAGTTCGACGGCAGACTTCCGTTTCTGCTGCTGCGGCGGCGCGAGCGACCGCGGGGCCGCCATGCCTTCTCTAGACTTGCGCGGGAGTTTGAAACTCGCGAACAATGAGTCTGCTAAACGTCGCCTGGGGCACGATGAGAAAAATTGGTTAGTAGATGGGTGCAAAAAAAGTAGATTTATTTCTTTATGAATAAAAATGTATCCTAAAATGTTACTAAGCGTAAAACTGGAGAATAACTGGACTGAATCGTCTGATATTTTTAAATGTTATTTGACATCTGAGGAAGGTTTTTAAGTGAAACATAAAAAGTCACCCAGATTTTTTCGATTTAAGGACCAGCTCTGTCGGGTACAGCTATTAAAATTAATAGAAATTCATCGAGTTGATCATATAGTCGATTTTAATTCTTACCTAGGAGGCGATTCAAAGGACCTTGAAAACGAAGGACAATTAGCAGCTCCCTCGAACTTTTTCCGGACTTCCTCGACTTTCGACCAGCCGGCTTCCACGTTGAGCCGGCGGTTTAGCGGTGTGGCTTGCGACGCATGCTTGGCCAGCTCCTCCCTGGTCCTCTTGACGGAGACCTCGGGGATGGTGTCACGGGGGCGCAGGCCCCGCGCCTCGTGGCATCTCTCGATGAACTGCTGCCGCCGGAGCGAGAAATTCACTGATTGGTGGCAGTCTTCGTCGTCGTCTAGACACCTAGGAATGGGAATCAGATTATAAATATCTTTGGACAACTCACACGGTCATCTGATCTCAAACTAGGCAGATACTGTGTTATGGTAACTATATACCTAACTGATTTACACACTCATATAGAAAATAAAGAACAAACAATCATCCTCATGTTCATGTGGTCATGGGTGGGAATTGAACCCACGATCCAGCTTAGTCGTCTCAATGATTAACCACAAGTCAATAATTCATTAACATTATTATGGAAAGAAATTGAAAAAAGACGAAAAAATTATTCGGTTGACGAAACACAACAACAATGGGTTAGTTAGGTTACCGAAATAATTGCGCTGATCTAGATTTGTTCCACAATGTCACTGGAACTTGTCTCAATTGCCTGATCTTAGTAACCCGAATAGTTTTTGTATTCTATGCACCGCAGGTTTTTTCACAAAGCAGACTGCAATTGTTTGAATGTCGTATGTCTGGAATTCGACCTTGATAGTCGATTCACTATTTTATGCTTAAGTAAATAGGTGCTCGAAGTGTCATTTGTACTTTTTAAGAGACATTTAAACCTTTTTTTTTCTTGGGGAAATCTTAATGGATGCCCTCCGTTTGGGAAGAGCGGAGGGTTATATCGGACTTTTAACGAACAAAATCCCACGGTTACCTTCTGCTACACGTTGGGAGTATGACGTTCGCTTGACGCGCGCTCCTGACTGGTATTGGACCGCCATCAGAGCGCTTCATCATTACGTACGGCCTGTTCGGTTGCACCACGTAATAAAATATTACTTTATTCAGTGAGCTGTATATTTCTCGAGAGAGTCGCATACGGACCCATACGCGCAGGATAAACCTAGACGTTTATCACAGGCGTCCGCGGGCCTGCGGACGGCGAGTAATGGGTAGCTCGCCACCAGAGCAGGACTAGGGCCGAGTCGTCAGCGCGTCTTGCTACACGTGCGTCAAAGAGCTGTCAGCACTTGACCCCCCTCTAGGGCCAATACCTGCCAGGGATGCGGGTTCGAAAAATTTACCATAGCCCCGGAACATGAAGGGCAACTGAAGGAGCGATAATGGGTTTTCAGTCAGTAAAAGTCTAACACCCCCGCCTCCCCGCATCCATATTAAAAAAGTTTATCACAGTCTGGAGTTATTTTCGTCTTCTACTTATATTAGTGTGTGTTACCTAGCAGGCTGTGCGAGGTGAGACCTGCACGGCTGGTAGCAGGAGAGGGCGGCCATGTCGCGGGCGGGGCAGCCGGGAGGGGCGCGGGGTGCAGGGGCCGCCGCCGCCGCCGCTCATCATTCGGGCCGCACACTGGAGGCTAGCCGCTACTACTTTTGGCTTCTGAAAGAGAGAAGAGGAACATTAAAGGAAAGTTAAAAATGATTGCCTGTTTCCCTTGGTTACGCAAGAAAAACTTTATCGTTCACACCGTACAAAAAGCGAGAATTTGAAGGTTTTTTCTTCTTATGGTTATCCATATGGCCCGAAACAAAAACAAAAAATCTTTATTTTAAAACCTTTTATATTTTTTTTCCTATTTCATTCAACCGGAGCGGCCGAAACGTCGACTTCTAAACCAACATAATGGTAAAAGATACAAGTGTACAATATGTTAATTAAAATGATAATAAATTAACATCAGAATAGGTACATATAGGTAGATATTACTGTTATAATAGTATTATTATCTGTTTAAAAATGGATTCTCCTTATTTATTCTGTCAGTCGGTTTTCCAAATCAGCAATTTACAAATTAATGGTGTCAGTGGCCCAATTGACCTTTTATTAGTCTTCAAACACCGTTAAATATGCTCATATTGTAGTCTCAGCGGTTTTTGTTTTGTTTTTAATTTGATAACACCCATGTTTTTGGGAGTTAAAGGGAGTTATAAAAAAAGAAATAATTCACTCATATCACGTCAGTGTAAACAGTAAACAGTGAAAACCTGGTAAGGCGCAGCGAAGAAACAGAAAAGATAACAATTTGAACTAAACCATAACTTTGACGACTCACAGTGGAAAATGGCATGATAAAGCTCAATTTTAGCGACCAATCATGACTTGAGTAGAATGAGTGTTTATCTTAGAAGCAAACATACAAACAAACTCTCCTAAAATCATATCTTTTCTTACGGCTTTCACTGTAGTCTGGCGAATGCGCTTCAGAAATCTCTTTGCGATTAATTGACCGTTGATTTAAAAACAAACTGTCGATTGCGAATCAATCCAAAAAACGGCGTAAAAAAAAGTATTTGGAAATTGCCAATAGACACACATACATACAATACATTCAGACAGCAAGGGCAAATCCAGTCTTCGATTCAGGGGTGGTTGGTTACGTAGTCAAAGTTCGAGACTTGCGAGACGGGAGTCATAGACGAAGTCCAGTCATATACCGGTCAAAATTGGATTCTAAAATTACCGGTGATCAACGTATAGACTCCAGAAGATATTATGACCCATATGACCCCTGGACCCTGAAAAAAGGGTTCTACGGAACAGCTTTAAAACTGAGAATACACCTGTTTACATAACCAGCCAAAGCGATAGAATGTAATAATATGTTAAATATTTGAACTCTGAGTACTTTCACTGAATGACGCGACAGTTAGTACCTTATGTAAGAGTTAAACCTAATACAATGGCAGCGAAAAGTAACTGTAATGTTTAAAAAGTGGCTGAGTGATGTTTAATGATAGTTCGACAGTCAGTAAAGAGCATGATTTGCGATATAATGTGAAATGTTAGCGAATTGTCACGTCAAAGTGGAGAGGTGTTTCTAATTATCACAGGCCCGTAAGCTGTGACGATTGCCATGAAGGCAGTTAGCGGTTTGTGGGTATACAAGGTTATTTAAAAGTATGAATGACCTCGCTACAGTATTTTGGTTGGACCACAGAAGAGTATCTGTTCTGTGGGTTGGACTAGGGCAATGTTCTAGTCGGGGATCATGGTTCATGGTTCATTATGCGATCGACAACCTTTTTGGAGATAAATTGAGATTACTGCATAAGCTACTACATAATTTACTCTTGACGTATAATTTAAAACTAAAACGGTTTTTTTTTGCACTGAATATGTTATTTAAGGGTGAAGAAAGACAATCAAGAAATAAAAAGAAAATATGTAACTGCTAAGGTCAAAAAAGAAAAAAAAAATACGTCGCACATCCTAATAAACTTCTTATTATGTACAGCTTGAATATTCTTGCATAAGTTGACAAAACTGTATTTAAGCCTTGACCGCAACTATCCATTTAAAGACTCACATGTGAGCACCTCGGCCCACACGTCACGTTCGCCATAAATGTCAATTTTGCTGCCCGCTGCAGTTTTGAACTACTGCCAGACCCAGGTATACTCTACAAATTTGGGTATAATGAAAACGGATAAACAAAACAGCCCCAATTGTCCGGTATTCAGGGCACGTCCCGTAATCGGCCGGCCATAATATTGATGAATAGTATCCGCGCATACATTAGCTTTATTATGCCTGTGACAATATTACAATGCTGACCGCCCAGTAATGAGGTTATTGTGAGCATCGCTGCCCGCTCTCATTAATATGGTGGTCACCACTGTGGAATTGCAAGTTAATTAACTGTTCTCTTTTTAACCGACTTCAAAAAGGAGGAGGTTCTCAATTCATCTGTTTTTTTTTTTTTTTTGTATGTTTGTTACGCGATATCTCCGTCAATTGTAAACGGATTTTGATGGTTCTTTTTTTGTTTGATAAGTCATGATTCAGGGGTGGTCCCATATAAATTTTGTGGCGATCGGTTCAGTGCTTCTCGAAAAATTCACCAAGAACATAAAAATATTGACGAAATTTTCATAGACGATGTGTGCTTTGTCTTCAAGTTTCTATTTTCGTTTTATATAAGATTGTTAGTAGTTTTATTTTGAAAATAAATTAATTTGAAAGATACTATACACAGTCAAACATTGGGAGTCGACACTAAAAAGTAAAAAATAAAAAACTTTTTTCAAAAAAAAAAAAATAATAACCGCCTTCAAAAACTGAAAACCCAAAAATAAACAAGGCTTCTTTTCTGCCAGTCAATTTATCTGAATTTGTGTTGCCACCGACTTCCGAAATTTTGTTTATTTTTGGGTTTTTAGTTTTTGAAGGCGGTTATTATTTTTTTGAAAAAAGTTTTTTTATTTTTAACTATTGACGGTTTAAGGGGGGGCGGGGACGCTTTAAGTGTTTGTTAAAAGTGGTTTTGAAACCGGTGATCCAATTTGGTTCTTAGATATATATATTTCATCAAAATTGTGTGCCAAACTGCACACGATTCAAGTATGGTTGGGCTAAACTGCATACGATTTATCGTTAGGCTAAACTGCATACGATTTATCGTTAGGCTAAACGGCATACGATTTATCGTTAGGCTAAACGGCATATGATCTACCTAAGGGTTAAATCGTTTATTTTTATTAGTTGCGTGTTTATTGAAAGTATGGATAAAGGTCGATGCAGAAATTGTGGTCGTGTGGACACTCAATGGACGTTCGATAAACTGCACAAACTAACTGCTACTGCGCAGTCAGATCGTAGCGACAAATCGTTGTCTTGTGTCCCGAGCATAAGTCTGAACTGGTTGTCTATTGTTTGCCCGAAGATTATATGCCATAATCATCATTTTCCCGAATTTCATTTACCCGAATTTCATTTGCCCGAATGTTTCATTTGCCCTAAAAGACATATGACATACTTTTAATTGCCCGAATTTTAGATACCATAAGATACGAATGCCATAAGTATTGTTTGCCATAATTTTATGTGCCATAATAATTATTAGACATAATATTTAAATGGCATAATATTTAAATGGCATAACAAGTATTAGACAAATATTTAAGCCCCGTAATGGTTTTTTTTTCTGTGCATGGTAGATGGTGGGTTAGGTCGACGGAGCCCCGCTTCGCGGGGCTCCTACTTCTGTGTGGTTTATAAAAAAATAACCACGAAGGGGATGGCGGGGTCTATTCGCTCGCTTCGCTCGCTCACACGACCCCGCCATCCCCTTCTAACCTAACCTGTCCGAGTCGGGGTGCCCTAAAGTCCCAATTGCATCCAATTTCTCTTGATATAAACAACCGTTATACACCCGATGTCGATGGCAAATTATGTTATGGCATATCATAATTATGGCATGTGATAATTAGGACATGTGATAATTATGGCTTACAATGATTATGGCAAATGATGTTATGGTAAGTGACTTTATGAGAAACAATGATTCTGGCACGTGACTATTATGGCAAATGAGAGTAGGGCAAATGAGTATTATGTCGTATGATATTATGGCTGTTGACTATTATGGCAAATGAAATTAGGGCAAATAAAATTCGGGTAAACGGCGGTATACCGTCTGAACTAAATACCCATAAAGAACACCACTTTATCCAACATGTAGTATAGAAAGTCGCTAGTCGCGGGAAAACGAAAGTAGGTACTCAGTGTTTATCTAGTTTTTTCTTCACAAATTACCCGTTTTTATGAGAAACTTGTTAAACAAAGACAATGAATGCTACGCCTGGCTCATTGAATGACATTAAACATAGTGAGATTAGAACTCTTTAGGGCAGTAATCATAGAGCATTTTTGTTAACAATTTAACCTCTTTGATGTAATTGTTTTGACCTCAAGTTTTTTGAAGGTAAGTAATTAGAAAATGTTTGTTGTTTTAAAAGTAAAGTAGGGTCTTTATTACCAATGTATAATAAAACTGCTTTTTAACAGACTCCAAAAAAGGTAGAGGTTCTGAATTAGGATATTTGTTTTTTTTTATGTTAGTTCGCGCATAACTCTGTGGTATACCAGCCGATTTGGGAAAATCTTTTTTATTTGAAAGCCTATGCTTTCCAAATGGTTCCGACGGGCCTGTTGGTCTTGGTTAGTTACCCTGACTGCTAAGCCGGAGGTCGTGGTTCGATTCCCACCCAGGACAAACTTTGTGTGATGAGCATGATTGTTTGTTCTGTGTCTGGGTGTAATTTATCTATATATGTATGTATTTATAACTTATATAAGTATGTTTATCAGTTGTCTGGTTACCATAGTACAAGGTCTGCTTAGTTTGGGATCAGAATATCAGATGACCGTGTGTGAGTTGACCAAGTCAGGATCTAAAGATGGAATCTTGGAGAAACCGAGGGAACTCTTTAATAATAAAACATATTGTAATCGCCCCCTTGTGCCTATCGGCCTAGTTCTGTTCTGTCTCCTGCTTGTTATGGAGGGAAGTGGAAAATATATATTTTTCTTACTCCTCCGCTGTTCTTTTCTGATTAATTTCGTTGCGGGATCCAAGACAGTTGTATCATTTCTCCGGGACTCGTCGAGCTTCATTGCTCGGCGCTTTTCTGGCGGACTCCACTGTTGATTCTGGCTTTCAGGAGTTGCAGTGGTTGGGAATAGTGTGGTGGGATTGTCCCAAAAAAAAAAAAAAAAAAAAACATATAGCAAGTAAAGCATTTTGATTCATAAGACTTTATAACACCACGCGGTTTATGATAGTGATTACAATAACCCCTCTCCATTTTATGCTAAGTACCAACTCTTATGTATTTAGAAGGACGCTACTTAAATAGATGAGATAGGAGGTCGAACAATGAGTAGTAAAAATGGATTAATGACCCTTTGTATCTGAATCTATCAACAGCACTATAAGAGCTCTTTTGTTGATTTCTCTTAAACTACTGGACTGCTTTTAATAATGCTATATTGATGGGTAAAGAATACGTTATGTAATTTAGGAAGTACCGATCGATTTAATGTTTTCTTTTAACAATGAACAGAAACGGAAGATAGACAACGCATCATTATATTAATAAAACAAATAACAGTCTACTATTGTCCCACTGCTCAGCTAGAAGGCACGAGTATAGGAACTACGCGGGAGTCCGTGTCTACTCAGTGAGACAGTGGTTGGGGGCAGAACTGTACTAGATCCGCCCCTAATGTGGAGCAATTCGCTTTGGTGGTCAGCTATTGCAACTAACGGAGTGCAGCTGTGTCTGCTTCTAGAGATGAATCCCTCTTAATTGGGCCCGTTCCCATTTATTTAAAGAAAACAACGATTTTGTATGAAAAAGCCTATGGGTCCGTTCAGTTTTCCGCGTCTATTCAACTTTTGTATAAAATAGTTGTTTTATATGGACATAAGCTGAATAGGGCTGAATAAATGTACCAACTTCCTTTTTTTGACGGTTTTTCTAATTCTTATAACGCTAAACGCGGCTGATAGCAGTAGAACTGTATAAATGTGACCAAATGGAGCTGAATTAGTGTGCGTAGTCCGTAAGTTACCTCGCCTGGCCAAGGCGAACTGTTGATTTCAGAGTACTTATTTCAGACTTACGAATAAAATGTCCAGGTTTCTCACAATGTTTTCCTTCACCGATGTCAGTGATGTCCAAGATAATCTTAAAAGGTACATAAGTAAAAAGTCATAAAGTCAGCTTGTCCATAGGTACTCAGTTGCAAGCCGAGCCATCTCTCGTGCGTAGGTGCGTTTACAAACATATTATAAACTCAAATACACAGACAGCCGAGCCCGGAACAAATAGATCCCTGTAGGCCATACAAACATTTGGTCTATGGAAGCCGTGGCACGCTGCTGAACAGCCAATCGCAAAGACAGCATTCCAGCTCTATAAAAAACCTAGATGCACACCCCTCATCATCTCCTGTTGGGAATGATTAGCGCGTTCGTCTAACCATCAAAGAAACGCTTCAGCATAATAATAATAAAGTATATTATGTAGATTGCAGGACGATGACGATCATTGCGTATTGCTATACTTCAAATAAATCGCAAATTGAACAAAAAAAAGCTTAAATGCATTATCAAATGCTGGTCAAGGAAATGTAAACAAGTAACAAATTACGTATTCAGCAGAAACACGTTAGATCAGTAGTCTGCGGTGACACCCGGAGTTGCGTAAGCGACGACGCGGACGTGATGCGATCGTCATTTATAACGGTAATCATATTGTGGTAACTAATACTGGCTGACCTGAGTTTCATTTGTTTTTATTTGGTTTGGGGTTTTTAAATCTATTTTAGAACTGCTAACGTATCTGAAGAGCCAAATCTTATTTCAGCCATTGGCGAGGTCTAATTCAAGGCAAGCCCGTGAAACTTTAACGTATAAGAAAAAGAGGGAGTTACTTAGACACTTCCAATATTTTGAAATACCTTTTTAATATTTGTTTACTACAATACCTATGTATGATCATGTTGTGATTTCCCGGCTTGTAATTACAATGTCATTAATATAAATATACAAAGATAAATAGAGGCATTTCTGGAAATCAGGAAAATAGAGTTGGAGATTAGAATTAATTGACTTATGGTCACAATTACCATCTAAATAATTGTTTCATGAATGGAATATTCCATTTATCTACGGTTTTGAACATGTAAACTTAGCAGTTAAACCATAAACCTTGCTAGGTGGCCATGAAACCTATTTAGTTAAAAGAAAGAGCAGAAAAAAAGAAATAAACATTACATTTAAACAAAGAACACAAAGACTTGAGTATATTATCCTTGACCTAAACGCACATAAATGAGGATTTTAAACAAGATGTCACGAGTACACTCGTAACGAAGTTATTGTGCAATCTATTGACTTTCATTGTTATGCTAAAATGTTACAGACAAAAGATCGAAGCCTCTACTTCTTTATAAACGTTTATAATGTACTACTAGCTGACCCCCACAGTTTTAGCCGCGTCTTTAGTTACATGCCCCCCTCACCATGGGATGTAAGCCGAAGCGGCGAAAAATTAACCAATAGGATATTGAGTGGACCTGAACTTGTTAAATGCTGGTATCTTATTGGTTATTTTTTCTCAACTGCGCTCCTTTTTGCTGCGTTGGAGTGCCACCATTAATATATGATTTACCTAAGGGATATTAAAATGGTAGGTACAACATATGCGTTTTTCCTCTTCCCTCGCTCTCGAAATTCGATTGTGCAGTAATCACACGCAACTGAAGTGAGATTGGTCGCAGGATGAACGGGTAGATAAATGTTTTAAAAACCTTGTATTTATATTCTTGTCAGGGTGTCACTCAGCAATCCCATCAAACTAAGGGCTTCTACTGAGATGTTTTTTTGAAGAACCCAGTAAGGCCGACCGACTAGGAAATTTTCTTCAGTCTCTGGCACACAATCATTACAAGACATCGATGGCATGGTGAGAGAAGGTTTAATTGAAACTTAGGGCGTTCAATGGAATAGTTATGTCCGTCTCTATCTTGCACTTAGATACCTATTAGTTAATAGGCGAGATGACAAAAAAAAAGTAATTAGTCCGTCATTTAGATAATCAAAAAATTTGGGACACGTATTTTTTCTTTTTTCTCGTAAACAGAAAATGACGACAATACAGTGCGTTGTAGTTTCGTGAAACGTCACGCCTTTGTATAATTTTTACTCAGAAGTGACGTCACAAGCCCCCTCTCCGGAACTTTGATGCTCTTTATCTTTGTATTTTGTTATTAATTTGATCAAGCAAAAAATATGTGTCCAGTATTTTTGGACTGTCAACAGACGGACTAAACAGAATGTCATTCTTTTGATGTAGTCAACATCCCTATTCCCCTGACAAACTAGTCAGCGCCTGAAGTATATCGACGAATTTTTAGTGGCCATGTCTATGATAATTATCTATGGAGTAGCTAAATTTGACAGGACTAAACTAATATTTTATCTTCTCTCTTTTTGTTAATGAAATAGAAATAAAAAGATGCACGGAACTTAAATTCAGTTTAGTCTGTGAACAAGGGAATCGGCGCCAGTATAATATCTGGGGCCCTAGTCTGCTATTACAATCATATCTCAATGATCGATTTTTGACGTGTCACGTCATTTTTTTGACACATTTCATATACAAATACTGTCAAAGTTGTTAAATATCCGGCCGATGACTGGTCATTGGGCCCCAGGCCCAGGAATAGTGCTTAGTCAGAGCATGTACTAAGTAAAGTCCGTAAAGGTTTTGAGATTCCGCCCATTATCGAAAATAGACCAAGAGAATACATACTTTATAACTTTTCTGAAAAGTAGGTAAGTCAGTACATAATAATATCTAACCTATTTCCATAATGCATAATTATGTTAAAGTTATTCATAATGTTTTGTTTAAAGCAATAAAAACGGTAATTTAAATTAAAAAAGGGACTAACGGTCCATATGATAATAATGTCAGATGTTACTAAAGAATTAGCATAAATAAATAAAAATCTTAAGTGTATGATGTTCGTTATGTGAAGGTTGGGGCCACAGAATTAGCGGTGTAGTAAAAAACAGAGAAATGTAAGAATTCTGTTTTTACACTTACGGAACGGAATATTTTATATTTGATAGATAAATTTTAGTTGATAATTAAATAAGAATGTAAATAATGCACGTAAGAAAAGTACATACTATATTCAGGTAATCAGGTTACACGTAATCTAGAGCTACCATTTTGAATTAGAAATGTCAGATTTGATAACGTCAGTTATTAAGTAACTATTGAATTACTTATATATAAATTGATTGGTTATTCGTTTTTTTACCAAGCTATCTATTTCTTTTCTGGCTGTAAGGATATTTTTTACAATAAAAGTTGTAGGTATTCTTTCAGGAATCAACAGTTGTGTTTTTGTTATCTCATTGTCTTTTACTACAACACCTGTAAAAAGAAATGGGACCTTGGAATTATCTGGCGTTATTTACGTTATATTTATCTACAGTCGAATAAGAATTCCCGCCATTTTACGGTATCAAGTAGCTGTTTATTTGGTGAACTGAAACTTTTAAGTCAGGAATAACAAAATATCGCAAGTGTGTGTAGTGTATTAAGGCAGGTTACATAATAACGGGTTTGACTTTGAAGTAAAAAGTAACTTTTTGAAATGGTTTGCCTATTTGCCATTAATTCAATTCAAAGAATCAGTTAAGAAAACGATATTATTTTTAGAGATATTCTTATTAGCAATTCTCAAAAAAAAAAAAACAACTTTCAGCCATCATTCCACCATTTTCATTAAAAAAGTTTTATATTGTCATAGATAAACCAAAGACAATTGTGTTATTAAAATCCTGCTTATTCCTTCGCTTTCGCTCATAAATATATGCCTTTTCATAGCCCATAAACTATTTGTGTTTACGTTCACATTATAGCATAAATGAAAAGCACTGAGCATCGCACTTGTTAATATTACCTAGTTAGCAAGTGGAGCAGTGCGCGCCATTTTATTATTTTCAAATGTGGAACACTACTTATTTAATGCACGTATTGATTGGAACTAATTATTGTAGAAAGTTGGTGCTTCATTGAGTGGTTATTTTTTATGAAAAAGATATTTAAGTGTACGTTATATCAATATTTCATGCTACGTAGGTTTGCGTCTCTGCTATAGATGCTGGCGGGAAAAATTCCGAAACATTCCCGTCGAATACTTCGGAAGTATTCCGAAATATTCTGAAACTTTGGGAATATTTCAACTGCCAAAAAAAAACCCGGTGAAATGGTATTAATCCATTAAAAGCCACTGTACTCGATTGAGTACAGCGTAATGAAGTAAAATAATAAGGTGTATCACCTAAAATTTACAAGATCTGTCATTTACACTTCGGAATAATGCTGTACTCAATCGAGTACAGCAGTTACCTCTAATGTGTTCATAGGGAATATAGCCTACTAGCTGTCCCCCGCGGTTTTATCCGCGTTTAATTTCCTTTGGTTACTTCTTAGCCCCCCGTAAACCGTTCAAATAATTTTCCCCGTTTTTGCAACATTTCTCACTGACGCTTCGCTCCTATTGGTCGCAGCCGCAGCGTAATGTTATATAGCCTAATACCTTCTTCTATAAATGGACTTTAAAAAACAAAGAATTTCTCTAATCGGATCAGTAGTTCCTGAGATTAGCGCGTTTAAACAAACAAACAAACAAACTCCTCCGCATTATAATATTAGTAGTAGCTTTCCAATAGTGAAAGAATTTCTGAAACCGACACAATAGTTTTTGAGTTTATTTAGTAGGTTTTCCTTTATTTAGTAATACCTATCTATGTGACTCGCGAATACTTAGCGATGCGAACAGCAGAGCTATATACAAACTAACCAAAAACATAGGTAACCCTTTTTTAAAAAACAAATCAAATATGCTCGGCCTGGTTTTTTATTCCACAACTAACATTTTGATAAATAGCATTCGACTTCGATATAACCTACATAAAAACAAAAAAATAAAAATCCTGTTGTAAAAGGGATTTTTATTTTTTTATAAAAATATGAACAAATAAGTTAATCGATCAGATTTATAATAAAATAAACATTTATATTTTACTAACTTATGCGCCACTGAAAAATAATTAATTCACCCACCACACAAAAAATAAACACGTTTAATCTTATTGAATAATTCGAGCGAAACATTCCGCGGAAACTTTCGATTGCGGGGTATGAATCTTTCTGAAAACTTCTCCGGGGGGGGAGCATCTCCCCTCTTACCGCACCCCGCACCGCCATCTCGTGCACACAGTCAGGCGGCGGCGATCGACGGTCGATGCAAAATTCCATTCGATATTTAAAAAAATATAAAAATATTTTGCAAAAAAATACAAATTCTAAATTTAAATTCATTTTGAATAATTCTGATTTAAAGAAACTTTCCCAGAAGTATTCCGGAATTATTTCGAATTTTTCAGAAGTTTTGCAACTATAGTCTCTGCTGTATTGGCTACCGTTTGCACGATACGCCATCCGGTAATAAAGCTGATTTGCTCAATTTAACACTGGTGCACCGATCCGACCGATAACTTTAATTTCGAAAATAAATGCGTGCTTGCTGCTGCTGCATTTGTTTTCGAAATTTAAGTTATTGGACATTTGTCTACTGCAATGATTAAGGTTCGCATTTAGACGTAATTTTTTTTTTTCCAAAATTATAATAACTGCCTTTAAAAACAAAAAAATAACTAAAATTTCGGAAGTCGGTGGCAACACAAAATCCACTGGAAGAGAGGAAGCCACCGACTTCAAAAATTTTAGTTATTTTTATGTCTTAACGAAAACGAAAACAGAAACTCGAAGTAACGCACATACTTATCGACAATTTTTTTTGTTCGTGATGATTTTTTCGAGAAGCTCTTAACCAATTGCGTAAAATTTATATGGGTGCACCTCTGAATCATGACTTATCAAACAAAAAAAGAACCATCAAAATCCGTTTACAATTGACGGAGATATCCCGTAACAAACATAGGCAAAAAAAAACATACAGGTAGACGAATTGAGAACCTCCTCCTTTTTGAAGTCGGTTAAAAATATATGTGGACTGCTGATTTTTAATCTGTTGAATATGGTACCTTTATTGATAGTATAGTCTCTCGAGATTTTTTGGTGATTTTAAAATTATCCTGTATGATAACAATCAACACAAGAGGTGTGACACAAAAAACTACAATAGGTTAAATTTGGCGGAACTAAGACAAATCGAAGACTTACATAATTTTCAAGCTCAATCAACGTTTCCATACACACAGAACAATATTATTAAATACTAATTTAAAACAGCACTAATCAACCACAAAAATCCATTTAAATACTTTTATTCTGAAACAATTATTGGCTCACAAATCACAATTAATTAAATCAATAACGCGACGAGAATATCAACCGGGTGCGTTCACTTCAAACGCTAAAACGTTAGTAAACGAAACGAATCGATTCGCAATATGAATCTAGGCGGCAAAAGATAACATACGAAAGAAGGCACGATTCTAAATGAGTGTTCATTAAATATCGCTGCTGTTGCTTGCTAATGCAATCATTTGTTAGAACTAATATTAGAACTGTAAACCACCGCTCAGGAATAAAGGGATAATAATAGAAAACCATATTCACAAATAAAACATGTACATATTTATTTCCTTTTCCACAATAATTTCCTTTTCCACAATAATTGTTAAAACACTTTCATATCACCAAAATAATCACCAGAATAATAAGTCTTGTACTTACATAGCTAAATATATATTTTAGAGTTCTGCACTGGTTTTACAGAAGGATGTTTACTGCTCGGTGTCTCGATCAAGAAGGGCGGCCGATAGCTGCCTCGCACACAGGATGAAATTACGAATGCATGAATGAATGATTGAGTGACATTACTTATGGTCGTTAAGATACCTAGGGTTACCAGTTACAAGCTAACAGCTCGGCCATCCTGCTCAATGAGCGTCCTCGCTCTTATAATAATTATCACAAGCGAGACAAAAAAAAATACAATTGACATTAATACACTAATGTTTAGTGTCCGACCGAATGTTCGGTTTCGGTTTCGTTTTCGGTTGAGTTTCGGTAAAAACACGAGTTTCGGTTTAGTTTCGTTTTCGGCGGCAAACTTGCCGAAACTACGACCGAAACCGAATGTGCATTCGGGAGTTTCCGCGCTGTTATCGGTCATGTTCGGCGCGTTGAATGAAGAATGAATCCGATCAGAGCCAATGTCGTGATTCGCTCGCTTGTTTGTTTGCTGTTCGTTTTGTTTTGTTGTGGTGGCGAGTTTTCTAGTGATTTATTTTGAATTTGGTAAGTTTTATCTCGTTTTTAGCGTTATAACATAAGAGCGGGTAGTAAACATCAAAAAAAAATATTCAATATGACTGATAAAAGTATAATCAAGTTTAATCTAACCTATAATTTTTTTTTTGGTTCGCAAATGCTATACGTAAACAAACATTAGTTAGGTAGTTAGTAATGACTATAGTGCATTTCATGGTGATAATATTATGGATTCAGAGTTTCAAAGTTGTTTTAGTATTTATCACCAAGGTATCCAAGTGGCAAGTACAGTAGATACTAACTTACGTACTAACTACGTTAGTAACTATGTGATGGGCACGCCGTAATAGCGGCGGTAAGACCCCTCTTTGAGGAGTGGCTGGAGAGGCGCCACGGCGCTCTCACGTTTCGCTTAATTCAGGTCCTCACCGGACATGGTCAGTTCGGGAGGTTCCTGTGTCGGATTCAGGCGGAAGCGACGCCTGGGTGTCACCACTGCAGCAACGGTCGCCTGGAGGACACGGTCGAGCACACGGTGGAGGTGTGCCGCGCATGGGCGGAGCATCGACGTGTACATGTAGAGGCGATCGGCGGCGGTGACCTCTCGCGCCCGGCGCTGGTTCAGGCCATGCTTCGGGGCGAGACGGAATGGGATGTCGTCGCCTCCTTCTGCGAAGCAGTTATGCTAGTGAAGGAAGCGGCGGTGCGCGAGAGGCAACGACTAGCCTCTCGCCCAGGACTAAGACCCAGGCGAAGACGTCGAGAGTCGCATCACGAATCACGACTACCGGCCACCGTAGGCACAGTTCTGAGGATGGCGAGCGATGGGTAGCTCGCCGCCCGGCTAGGACCAGGACCGCATCGACGGCGTGTTAGTGTTCCACGCGCGCATAAAAGAGACGAAGTCAGCACAGGAAGGGGCCCAACAGGGCCAACGCCTGCCGGGGTTGCGGAATGTTTATAATAGTTACCGTGACCCTGGAACATAAAGGGCAATAGAAGGAACATGAGTGGGTTTTAGTCAGTAAAAGTCTGACACGCCCTCCCGCCGCACCCAGGACGGGAGCAGTCATTTGATGACTTCCCACTCACCAAAAAGAAAAAAGTAGTTATGTGATTTAAAGAGAAATCTATGTGATTTATAGAGAAACCAATAAAGACTGACTGATTATAATAACGTTTTCTTTATTTTTCCCTGAAAATATAAGCCATGTAAGGAAGTTTCGGTTTCGGTTTCGGTTTCGGCCGAAATAGACACCGTTGCCGAAATTCAGTTTCGGTCGTAAAACTAGTTTCGGTCGGACACTACTAATGTTACCATCACACAAAAATGAGTATTTATTTATTTATTTGGCTTACCAACAATTGAGTACACTAAGCCAATTATGGGTTACAATTAATCACATCGTGTAAGGTGTATCAATCTCTTACAGGTAAACACATCATGCACTATATATTGAATTAAATGTAATTTTAAAGTTATGGGATATTTGAAAACAATCAGGCTCCTCAGGCCAAATTAAAATTAAACATAGCAATAAAACATTAATATCACAGGCAGAACAAAATTGGCAAAAAAAAAATATTAAATAATCGACAAACTTAAAATAATAAAATTAAAATTAACAAATTCAAAATAGTAAATAAAATTAATAATAATAAAATTTAAATTAACATTCAATATAACCAAAAAATAAATTAAACAGAATATAATCAGTATACATGTTTCAGTTCATTATCCATAATAAAAATAATCAGTTTATTGTATTTATTTTTATATTAATATTTAAAAATGTAATTTAAAAGTATGGAATAATAATCAGTTACAGTTTATACTATAAAGATTAATACATGAACTTTCCCAACGAGTAAATATAACTAATAAAGTTTCAGTTTACTATCCGTAATAACAACAATCACTTATCAATTAAGTTTATTAATTAAGTACAACACACTAAAGAAACACACTATCCAAAGAACAAACATAAATATTAAGTTTTCAGTTTATCATCTATAAAGACAATAATCAGTTACAGTGCATTTTTATTTCAGTACGATACAATGAAAGCGGTATCAAAATTAGTACATTAACATTACAAACAAATATACATTTTAAAGTTTCAGTTCATCAACTATAATAATAATAATAGTCAGTAATCAGTTCTAATTTAGTTTTATTATTTAATCAAGCTATTACCTAATTTAACTTCTTTATCCTCAATTTTATAAATAAAATATTAATCCAATCCATTAATCTACTTTATTGAGTTCATTATCACTATTACTACATTTGCTATCATCATCACTACTTTCTAAGTTCCTTCCGAATGTTAGCCAAGGTTGCATTTTATCAACAGCTAACACAGCTTCGTAGCGACGGCCATGTTTGCGTGTCATAGGGGTGTCCTCAATTAAATACCTTTCATTAGGGAGCATTTTCATTACACGATATGGTCCTTGGAATTTAACCACTAATTTTTGAGATCGACCATCATGGGGAACTTGCCTTTCAATACGGACTTTAGGTGATAAAAATGACGGTGAAACGAAAATTAATTTAGGGGCTAGTTAAGGGGAGCTTTTAGGATAAGGGTCCCATACTTAAATGTTAGTTTAGGGGATGTTGGTGAAAATGGGCATAAATCTCCTACTTTATACTTTTTGGACATTTTTCTATGACTATTAAAACGTTCAACATCTTTTAATTGCTGTGCTTTAATATTACAACTTGCCTTATTTCTTATGTTATTTAAATCTTCAGAGTCAATTAAATTAGTTGTATCGGAAAGAATTGGGTTCAAAATACCTTCTGACCTACCTTGCTATATTGAAACCAAATAATAATTGGGATGGGCTTTTTTTCGTAGTCTTATGCACTGTGGTGTTGATACCTACTTGAATGTCATATAAATATTCATCCCAGGATTTGTCATCTTTGTTGTGGGTACAAGTTGAAAGAGCATCGAGAATAGTCCTATTAAAACGCTCTACTTGCCCGTTTGCCCTAGGGGTCGCTACAGCGTTAACAATATGTTTTATTCCGAGTAATGTTGTGAAATCATTAAACGTTTTGCTTGTGAAACTAGTACCTTTATCGGTTATTAGGCGTGTGGGAACGCCAAAATAACTTATATGTTCTTTTATTACGCGTATACTAGAGAGAGACTTAGTATTTTTGACGGGTTTTATATTTACAAATTTCGTGAAGCTATCAACTAAGACTAGTAAATAGCAGTTGCCCCTTTTGCTTTTAATAAAGGGACCTAAATGATCTGCGTGTACTGTATGGAAGGGGACACAATTTTTTTTTCAATTGGGTGCAGTTCGCCTTCTCGTTTGTCGCCAGGGGTTTTATGATGGGCGCATTCTAAGCAAGATTGCACGTATTTCTTAATAAAACGAAGCATTTTAGGAAACCAGTAATGCTGTTGTATACGCTGTAAAGTTTTGTCAAATCCGTAATGACCTATGTCGTCATGATTACGTTTTAATATCTGCCAGCGCACGCCTTTTGAAACCAGCCACTTAATCTCATCTCCTACCACACGATATATACGGCCATTCTTAATTTTGTAGTTTTTATGAATATCCATAACTAAATCCGCAGTTTTATCCTCTAATATATTTTTGATTCTCTGAACCTCTTCATCTGCGTTTTGCACAGTGGTAATCCAGTCCTGATCTGAGCATTCAATACTTAAAATATCTAATACGTGTGTTTCGGATTCGAAAGCCGCCACCGGTCCGCGACTCAGCGCATCAACATGCGTCATTCGAGAGCCGAGTCGGTACTCGATGGTGCAATCGAACTCCTGTATCTGGACCCACCAACGTGCAACCCGCGGAATCAGATTGCGTTTTAAAAATGTCGATCTTAACGCGCTACAGTCACTACAGATTGTGAATGGTATCCCTAACAAATATACCCTGAACCTACTTAAGGATGCCACTACTGCCAAAGTTTCGAGCTCATAAGAATGCAACCTGCGTTCGTCGGGGGAAGTTTTACGGCTAAAATATGAAACTGGATGAAACACTCCCAAAGAATCACTCTGTAGGAGTATTCCAGCCAACCCGTCTTTGCACGCATCGGTATGTAGCTGTGTTACTGCTTTAGGGTCGTATAAAGCTAATAGTGGTCGCTGTATAAGCAGAGTTTTTATCAAGTTGAATGATTCCTCTATAGTCAACACATAACCGTTTTTCTCCAGTCTTTTTCTGGACTAAAACGATGGGGCTAGCATAAGGCGAAGAAGACTCTCTTACGATACCACTATCTATCATGTCTTGAACCATGTCATATACTAAAGTTCTTTCGGAATGCGACAAACGATACGGCCTATACACAATTGGTTCGGAGTCTTCCAGTTCAATGACCATTTCTGCCACTTTAGTAAACCCACGGTCTTTTAAGCCTTTGGAAAAACAGTCTTGATATTTATTTAAAAGTTGTTGTAATCGTAAACGTTCCCCGTGGTTGAGTTTATCGCTGCACTTTATTAGTTCATCAGAATTGGTAGGGTCAAAGGACATTTGACAGCAATCAAGGACTTCTGAAGGCTCTACATATTCGCTTTTAATAGAACAGTTCAATAAAGATTCTTTATGAATGGTTATTTCACTATCAGACACATTATACACGAGTATCGAACCGTTTCCTTTCTTAATGTCATAGCAATCCGACAAGACGTAACAGTATTTGCCATCTAATTCTCTAAGGGACGCACGTACGCAAACATTACCACTGAAAGGTGGTTCAGATTTTACTCCTACTACGCGCAACGACGATTGTGGGATGCACACGGTAGCATCACATAGTAAGTGTATTTTTGTGGTGTCAATTTTTTTAAATATTAATTTATTTGGGGTCTTGGTAATTATAAGATCGGACATTTCAGTGAACGAGTGCCCCAAAAGGGCAGGGTGACTTAGTACGTGATCTTCTACTACATAAATATCTATAACTTTCGTAATGCCTTGAACTTCAACGTCAGTGGTTACTACACCCACTGGCATAGTTAGGTTTGCACCAATACCTCTTAACACAGGAAAATTAGGGGGGTGTTTAATGTCCATAGCAAATTCTTTAGCTTTGCTTATTGTCATTAGTGTGCACTGGCTGCCTAAATCTACGTGGCAATTTATAGTTTTACCATTAATTTTAATATCGAAAATATATTTATCGACAGGTTTATCGAATGCTTTTAGTTCTGATACCTGCTGTCTTTCATTTGTATCTTTTGATTGCGTTTCGTTTTTAGATGTAGAGTCGGTTTTGGGCTTATTGTTTTTATAACAGCTGGAAGCCTGGTGACCTAATCTATCACATATCGAACATTTAATAAGGGGTTTTTCGCACTTAAAACTGGGATGGCCAAATTTGTTACAATTGAAACACCGTATGTTAGAGTTCATCGTACTAGGCGACTTCTGATTTTGAGTGCGTGATGTCACATTCGTAGGACCCTTGCGATTGATCCTATTCCTAACATTAGAATCAATGCTTCCCTACTTTGCCCTACTTTTACAGTTCGAAAATATTTCAAAACCTGTTCTGGTTCAGTAAATTGAGCCGCTTGAGCACCTACTCTAATCGCACGATCGTCTACTCCGTATAAGATGCAATCTACAGCTTGTCTGCTATAAATTTTGCATCTATTTAATAAATTTAATTTCGCGTAATAATAATGCTCCAATGATTCACCGTATTTTACACGCTTGGCCAACATTTCTGTCAAGAGTTCAGCGTAGTCCTCGCGACAAGGAAATGATTCAATTAGCTTTCTTTTCCATTCGCCCCAAGTATAAAGAAGTGAAGGTAAGCCTTGGTACTAAATTTTTGCTACACCTGAAAGCTTGGGGAGAGCATAATGAATTAATTCCTTTTCAGACCAGCCGTATATTTCGGCACATTCTTCTACTTTAGTGATCCATACTAACATAGTCTGTTCTTTGCTAAGAGGGTCAAAATCCGGTAAAACATTATTATTAAATGGCAGCTTGGGCTTCTCTGAACTCTTGACATTATTTAAAATTGATAAAAACTTATCTAATATTAAATTTGTTTCCGATTGCTTATTTCTATCCCGCCTGGATTTATAAATTCGGGTTGACTCACGGTTGTGTTGCTCTCGGGAACTGTCACTGCTGTACTCTGTCCGCTTGGGGCTGCCTCTCCTCGCCCGTGACTTCCTCCTGTACTTCCTCCTCTCGCCGGTTGCACTGCTACGCGACGAGCTGTCCGAATCTGTCATAATATTTCGCCTTTTCCTGTTCTTAGACGAAAGCCGTGTCCGGTTTCCAATTCTTGCCGTTAGTCCAGTAGTTACTTGCTCCTCATCAAAACTGTTAATGGTTCCTCCATTGCCCTCAAACCTGGGCGCACCTTCACCCTCAAACCTGGGTTCACTCCTGCCCTCAAACCTGGGCTCACTCCTGCCCTCAAACCTGGGCTCACTCCTGCCCTCAAACCTGGGCTCACTCCTGCCCTCAAACCTGGGCTCACTCCTGCCTTCAAACCTGGGCTCACTCCTGCCCTCTAACCTGGGCTCACTCCTGCCCTCTAACCTGGGCTCACTCCTGCCCTCTAACCTGGGCACTCCATCCTTATCCATATTGAATAACAACCCTTCCCCTCGGTTGTATTCAATAGGAATGTGTATCTGAAACTTAACACTTGAAAGCTTAGTGCATGTTCATGTTAGCACTATAATTTCAATTTTCGAAATAAAAGTCAGAAAACAGAGACTATAGAAAAGTCAACAAACAAAAAAAAACATAACCCTCTTTTTTGCTTCGCCGTAGTCGGGTAAAAACTACACGCACACATGTATACTTTCTCAATTAAGGGCCATATATTAAATAATAAGTTTTATTATAATTGTGAGGTAGTAGCTAAGTCATGTATGAAGTAATTAGGAATTCTCCTGTATCATAGGTGCGTTTACAGACATATAAGCTCACATGCACAAACAGCCAGACCCGGAACAACTGACTGTAGGTCATACAAATATCTGTTCCGTGCGGGAATCGACGGGAATCATTAACACATTTGTCGCATAATTCTCTAGTTAAATGCTATACGTATTGTCGTATTCATGTTGTAATTCGAATTCACTTTCACATGTTATTAATGGTGATCAGTAAAAATAAAATAATTCGTTGGAAAGAAAACGTAACGTTCCTCTTTTTAAAAAAAATGTTATCAAATACCCATCATTCACCGTTAATAACCACCATCATAACATCGTATTCATATTGAATTTGATTTCACTTTCTTATAATATAATATGTTATTGTCGGTAATCAAAAAAATAAAACAGAATAATTTGTTGGAAAAAAAAATAACGTTCCGTTTTCAACGACGCAAGGTAGTCAGGAAAAGAAAATAAAGTATGTATTGAACTCGTACTCGTGGGAGTATTTTCAAATACTGGTAGCAATTATAATTATTTACCCTATAATATGCTATGTGTATAATATAAGCCATATCTAGGCAACATATTTTAAGCTTGTTGTGGACGTGATAAAAAGAAAATTATGAGAATTCTCTTAAGATCCCACTGCTGAACTGTAAACCACCGCTCAGGAATAAAGGGATAATAATAGAAAACCATATTCACAAATAAAACATGTACATATTTATTTCCTTTTCCACAATAATTTCCTTTTCCACAATAATTGTTAAAACACTTTCATATCACCAAAATAATCACCAGAATAATAAGTCTTGTACTTACATAGCTAAATATATATTTTAGAGTTCTGCACTGGTTTTACAGAAGGATGTTTACTGCTCGGTGTCTCGATCAAGAAGGGCGGCCGATAGCTGCCTCGCACACAGGATGAAATTACGAATGCATGAATGAATGATTGAGTGACATTACTTATGGTCGTTAAGATACCTAGGGTTACCAGTTACAAGCTAACAGAACAAAATTTGTGGTTGCGTTAATTATTGTTAATTTGACTAATTAGCAGGGACTATGGGTTGGGTTGTTTACTTAAAAGACATGCCTAAACTAAACTTGAAATTAATAACTTTGTTATTTGAATCATTTTTATAATGCAGTTCAGTTGCTCACATATATCACCACATGGCTTTTTAAAGCAAAGGAGTTAAAACCGCATTAAGTGGCTACTCATATTTAATTAGTTCTATTTAAATTACATTCACAGAAAACAACAAATTTGTATGAAAACACGCACGCGTCCATTCAGCTTTCCGCGGCTGTTCAATTTTCGATCTAAATAATTGTTTTTAATGGACATAAAGCTTTGGAGCTAAATAAATGTTCGTACTTAGTCCCTAAGTAAAGAAGATTCAGTAAACTAACATCTTAACCATAATTATGTGTGAATAGTAAGTAGGCAGGATTTATATAATTATATACAAGTGCCTATATTACTTTTTGTTGTTTTAACATGGCGTGGGACCTGACGTCTGCATCGATAAGATGATATCTAACTATGCATTAGTTAATAGAGGCATTGTGTTTATTTCCTGTGCGTTTAAATATCAATTGTATGCTAGAAACCAATAGTTACTATAAATAATAGCATCTGCTCGCGGCGTCTATCCATACTAATATTATAAATGGGAAAGTGTGTCTGTCTGTTTGTCTTTCTTTCACGGCAAAACGGAGCGACGGATTGACGTGATTTTTTAAGTGGAGATAGTTGAAGGGATGGAGAGTAACATAGGCTACTTTGTGTCTCTTTCTAACGCGAGCGAAGCCGCGGGCAGAAGCTAGTGTGCTATATATATATTGGTTACCACCCTTTTTTGACCAGGCACTATTGAAGTACTTTTAGAGATTATTAATTCTTCACCCGACCGACGTCCTAGCGAGGTCCGTATCCCAAAGAGAGAGCCCTTAGTGCAGTTGCTTAGTTTTAAATTTTTTGCCCTGACTACAGGTCTAGAGTCACTCTTGGCACCCACAGGGTAGATCAAGCAGTAAACAGCCTTAGCGAGCTGAACTGCGACATAAAATGATGAAAAAACCGGCCAAGAGTGTGTCGGGCCACGCTCAATGTAGGGTTCCGTAGTTTCCCGTCCGTCACAATAAGTGTTCCCACTTATAAGTTAAAAAAGGCTATTTGTTACGTTGACATACTGAGTACGCAGAAATTATTTTGTACAACCTTTTTGTCTTTTTTGTACAAAAACTGTTCTTTCTATCAAGTTCAAAATAATTTTCCTAGAAAGTACTTATAAAGTTCTACTTTCCAGATTTTTTTCATATTTTTTAAACCTACGGGTCAAAAGTTAGAGGGGGGGGGGGGGGGGACGCTTTAATTTTTCCTTTTGGAGCGATTATTTCCGATATTATTGACATTATCAAAAACTGATTTTAGTAAACCCCTATTCATTTTTAAATACCTATCTAACAATATATCACACGTCAGGGTTGAAATTAAAAAAAAAATCACTTCCCTCTTTACATATAGGGGGGCTACCCTAATAAAACATTTTTTTCCAATTTTTATTTTACCACTTTGTCGGCGTGGTTGATATACATATTGGTACCAAATTTCAGCTTTCTAGTGCTAACGGTCACAGAGATTAAGCGAGGACGGACGGACAGACAGACAGACATGGCGAAACTATAAGGGCCTAGTTGACTACGGAACCCTAAAAAAGAGCAGATATGAAGCACTATAAAACAGTACTAAAATAAAGAACGGGAACCAAACCATATACACTCACAAAATCAAACAACCCGTAAAACCTAGATTCATTACCGCACGTAACACACGGATACAAATTATATCACAGTCACACACACATTCACAAGCTAACTGTACATTGCGAAATACTGTGCCGGCGCATCCGAGCATGATCCACTAGATACAGCCATTTGTATGTGAGCGGTGCGGCGTGGGTGACGTGTATAGATCGAAATACATAAATATGTTAATTATTTAATTAGTACCGACAACGTTTTGTATGTTTAGTGGTAAAGAGAAAGGACTAATAACGAATCCAGCCAATTACTGTTCTACTGCAGAGCGAAGGCGATTTCGGACATTGATTAGCGTAGGTTTTCTCACGATGTAGTTCTTCACTGATATCGCTGATATATTCAAGATCATCATCATCTCCGTCGCCTTTTCCTAAGTATGTTGAGGCCGACTTCCAGCCTAGCCGGATTCAGCTGGGTTACCAGTGTTTTACTTAAAGCGACTGTCTGCCTATCAGACCTCTACAACCCTGTAAGGCTGTAACTGGGCGATACGATACCCCTTGGTTAGACTGGTCAGATTTTCTGGGTTCTGACTACGTAACAACTATAAAATTTTACCAATGACAACCGGGACCAATAATGGCTTTATGTGCTTTCCGAGGCGCCAGATGTCAGTGATATTCAAGATGAAACTTTAGAAAAAAAAATTGAATTGAAAACACGCCATTGGTACTTGGTCGGAGTTAAGCTCAAATATTTCTATGAGCTCAAACCAGCCCTAACCACTGATCCATTGCGACACGAGAACGGATAATTAGTAAATTCAATAGTCGAATCATTGAATAAGAACTGATCATATTTTATAATCAGTAAAAGATAACATTTTACTCAAAATGGGCGAGTAGGTGGATATACCTTTATTGCTGCGTCAAGGCGTTGTACAGATTGTCAAGGGCAGAGCGGTCGCCAGAAATTTATTTGAAAAAACTATGTAGTCCTCCTGGTTGAACTTCAAATTTAGATACTCTGAACGTAAATAATGTTAATAGATCTGTTCTATTATTTACGTTTAGTATTCAGGTCAATTTTCAGTCAACCCTTTCCCTCTTCTCTCACTCCTCTTAGGCAAAACTGCCTCACTCTTCTAAGAGGAGAGAGTAAGAGAGCTAGGATTCGAAGTCCTTTCCTTAAAGGAGATCGTATTCTAAGTTCCTATTTTAAATGCCACACAATTTGTTCATCTATAACAAATAACCACAGACAATAAGGCATTTGACAGTAAGCAGGTTAGCACTTGCTACTATCTGTCACCTACATCTAGTGTTCGAGTTACAAACAACCTGTGTTCTAATTTTAGTGTTCATTACGTTACACTGAACTAAACTGAATGGGTTGGGCTTTGAGTGGCGTAGGTTCCAGTTAAATCCATAGTAAATATTATTAATGGGCGGTAACTGTCTACTGTTAAGCTAGGTCGCACTGTGTGACTAGGCCATTCGTTACAGTGTAGTTTAAATGCTACGTATGGTCCAATACAGGCAGTTACGAATTCCATGGAATGTCAACCAACCCCTACATAGTACAGTTGAGAATAGGCTAGAGAGATAATTTCGCATCCGATCTTCAACCCCATCGGTGGTTCTAATTTTAAAAGAAATGTCAGAAGTTCATTCAATTTTTTAACCAAGTTACTAGAAGTGTAATTGAGTCTTACTACGTAATGTCATGGTTGGTTTTTATACCATTTACTAGTCGTAGTTCATGGTATCGAATTAGTGGCAAGGTCAAAACCGCGATGATCTTGGTTTACGAAGTACTTCTAATCAATGTTAAAGGGAAGGGAAGGGAGGGCGGTATTTAATTCGGTACATTGGACATGATCACAAAGATTATTTCGATGTAAGTAATCAAGACATGAAAAATTACCAACTAGGCATTATCGAAACCGAAGCAAATAATTGAATTAAACCACTTACAGAGTTTAGAATTGCCAGTGACTCGTTAAGACCCGAATTTAGAAATCTGAAATTTCAATTTCTTAATTCGATGCATGATTGGAGAAAAATTGCATAACAAACATAAGTACAGACGAATTAATAACCTCGCCCTTTTTGAAATCGGTTAAAAAGTAGAGACAACTACTTATTTAATAAGCCATGATAGTTAAGCGATGTCTAATAAAAACCGCAAAACTAATTAAGTAGGCTACCAATTATTTTTAGCGGACCAAGTTCATTCAAATCTTCTACGGACTATTAAATGGATGGCAACAAACGCCTTCTTCATGGACATAACATTAATTTTCATCAAATCATCACACCGTAATAATTAAAACCGTTGTAAGCCGTAGCAAAACCATGAAATAATGTAGTTAAATCAATAAATCGGTTAATAGATGCCAGTTATTATTAACTGTCCGATATTAAAAGTTGGTAAACGACCTTGAAATTATAGCTATTGTCTTGGTTGCCTTGTATGGTAATTCTTGGTAACTAAGCTATTTACAGGTCCTTTGCGTAAAAGATTGAACTATATAATACAATTGTAGGCAGACAATAGTATCCTATGGAATAACGAGCATTATACCTACTCTAAGGATACTCTAATACAATAATAAATTAGTGCAATTAGCTCTTGCCCGCGATTTGATCCGGGCAAACGAAGCCGCGGACTAAAAAGTAGCCATGTTCTACTCTGAGGTTCAATCAATTTCACTATTCGTTTCAGCTGTTAAGGCGTGAAAATATGACTTACAGATATCTATATTATTAGAACCTACGGATAGTATAGAATTAGGTTACTTTACTTCCATCGCCCATTGTCATAACTCGTAGCTCATGAAAATACACATGAGTTAACTTAAAGTGCGCCACAAAAGACCAGTAAAAGAGAATGAGTGCTTTTGGCTTTTGCACACATCAGTGACCCTTTTTAGTGTCCCGCATACGAGGCACACTTTAGCCACAAAACGTTGCCCTTTGTAGCCACTTGTGGTTGATGCAAGCTCGAGAATTGACACTTTTACTAATACAATAGCTGTTAGGTATCCCGTTTGCGCATCATATTTACACGATGGCGGATTTTCATACAACATATCCCTTATTTTACCCCATCCACCGGCGTTAAATTGCCTAAAATGCTTGCATATGATGTAAAAACATCAATTTCCAAAAAATCTACTTTGTAGCCATCATCTGTTTACGCGCGTTTATAAATCAGTCAGTTAGAACGAGTAATTTTAATCGAATGACATAGATATAGTTAGTTCACTATATCTATGTCATTCGATTAGGCTTTTGACGTGACAACGTCTTAAATTAGGTTGCGGCTGGGAGTCACTTATGAAAAAGTGTAACGCTCGGTAACGTTACGATGAGTCACCGAACGAGAGAGAGGCCCGCCGAATGCCTTGCGTCTCTCTCCCACTCAACTATGATCGGTAAAAGACGTTGTCACGTAAAATCTTCGCCCGTAAAACCGACTTTACAGGCAACCATTTTTTTTGTTTAATTATTATTCCAGTGTTAGTCGTCGGTGGTAGCCAGCCAGCGGGATATGAAGACACTACACTACGTCTTTCATGAGTGGCGAGTTCATTATGGCTGTGCGAAAACTGTAGTTCACTGCTCAGTAGCGACAATTTGTGGCTGTATGCAGTAGCCCGTATGCCTTAAGGCTTATTCGTATTCAATCTGAAGCTGTGATTTTTGATTGACTGAACACGATTTACCGATAAGTAGGTACAAGACGTAAACAATTGAATATTTCATCGTGTGGGCGATAAATAAGGGTTTGTGCCAGTGTCCACATGACGTTGTGGTTGGCAATGAGCCTTTGTCCCTGCTATACTGAACACTGTTTATTGGTCTGTTGGAATCCCTAGTATCTGAATGAATTCTGGCCATATTGTTGTCAAATATGTCAAAGGATTGAAGTAGATGTCATTTTGTGGATAGAATAGAAATAATCATAGGGCTGTGTACGAGTCTAACATTTTTTATAGATTTTTAATTAAGTTTAAAACTAACTGGTCTTATAGGCATGAAACTTAGAGGGTGTGATCTTCGTAAAGAGTAAGTATTAACTAAGGCAGGATTTTTAGGAATTCCAACCATAACATGGTTTTTTTTTTGTTTATTTGGAAATCATCAAATGACTTCTCCCGTCCTGGGTGCGGCGGGAGGGCGTGTCAGACTTTTACTGACTAAAACCCACTCATGTTCCTTCGATTGCCCTTTATGTTCCAGGGTCACGGTAACTATTATAAACATTCCGCAACCCCGCCAGGCGTTGGCCCTGTTGGGCCTTCCTTGGTATAACCAGCACGGCATACACGCGGGCGGCCACCGGATGTAAGTATTGTCCCATGCAGGGATCGAATCTACACATCAGCCGGTCGCTCACCTACTGCTGCTTGAGGCAGAATGAAACAATCCTATTCTACTCAATATTGATAGTAAATATTTGCCGATGATGATCAAAATATTGACAAACATTATCATAATAAATATCCTTTTAAGTATGTTTCACACGTCTCGATCGTCTGTTGTTCTTGTGTGCGTGGAATAGTGATTAAATAAATAATTTACTGTAGATAGTTGTTATTATTATTTTTATTTTTTTTTATTTATTTATTTAAACACACATGCATACATATTGGTTGAACAAATAATCATTTGTGATGTCATTAATAGATGTGCTATTAATGTTTTTTGTATATAAATATACCGGGTTTCTTTAGTCCAATACGTTAATTATGGTAAATAAAAAAGAATGTTCATAAAAAAATGTTTGAGAAAAAGATTTCGCAATTTTTAACTTTGCCATTATTTTAGTAACCGTATTTTTTTAACAAGATGATGATTCAACATCATCATCATAATTTCAGTAGCTGTCTGGTGTAGCTACAAAGTTCTTCTTATTTCGTACTAAAGGTTTTCACCTTATTTAAGTACATAAATTACTAACACTATGAGTCCTGCATTGTAATAAATGATTTCTTATTAATAAAGACACATCTAAATACTTCTGAGACGTAAATCATAATTAAATGAGACCCTCTGTTGCATGTAAATCTCAGTTAATTTATGGCTCTTAATTATCATGATTAGGTATATTTCTTGGAAGAAAGATATAATTATCTGTATATGTATATAAAACGCTTCCGTTACTGACTGACTGACAGACAACCCACAGCCGAAACTACTGATCGTAGAGAGCTGAAATTTGGCATGTGTGTTTGTTGGAGGGTGTAAGCGCGTACTAAGAAAGGATTTTTGGAAATTCCACCCCATGGGGGAGAAAAGGGGGTAAACATATTTTTTTTTATTTCTTTATGAATTTTCTTAAAACTTTGCATGTAGGTTCCACCAATGATGCAGCTGAGCACTGCAAGAGGATATTTGGAAATTCTCCCCATGGGGGACAAAAGGGGGGTAAATTAAATGTTTTTATTTCTTTGTGGATTCACTTAAAACTTTGTATCTAGGTTTTACCACTGAAGCAATTAAGTGAGCACTAAGAGAGGATTTTTGGTTTTTTGTTTTCTGTCACCAGGCTGTATCTCATGCACCATGATAGTCGAATAGTTCTCTGTTGCCGCTATAACAACATCTTCAGCCTATAAGCACAGATTACTATATAGTTACTACGTAAGTGCCCACAAACTGTATAGAGCTCAATTGTGTACATTGAATATATATTTAAAACTAGCTTTTGCCTGTGACTTCGTCCGCGTTGAAAAATAGTTCCCGTTCCCGGGGGATTTCCGGGATTAAATCTATTCTATGCCTTTCTCGGGTTCCAGACTATATCTGTACCAAATTCCATTCAAATCGGTTCAGTGGTTTAGGCGTGAAGAAGAGACAGACAGACAGAGTCACTTTCGCATTTATAATATTAGTACGAAAGTACGGATTAATATTGGAGGATGATTGGTGATCGATACTGATGCCAAAAATGCAATCAGTAAATTTTTTGTCTCTCTCTCTCTCTGTCTGTATGTGCACGCATGAGTTAAAAACTACTGAAGGGATTTTAATCAAACTTAGTACGATTACAATTCATACTTCTGGGCAGGTTATAGGTCAATCACATAACGCTGAGACACATAGGAGCCGAGCAGAAATGTGTGTGAAAAGTGTGACAAAAACGGGAAAAAATATTCCTTTTGTTGGTATCCGTTGCGTGCGCTGCGTAAATGGTTGAAGTTACGCAAAAATTATGTACCAAAGAATTGCGTCTCTTAAAACGTTCTAAAAAAAGTTCGCGACAGTATATGTCAAATATATATCTATAATTCACTAACTATAAACATTTTTATGGCAATAAAATTAGTTCTAAAATAATGCATGATTTGCCAGGGTGTTTTCATGAATATAGTAAATCCTTATCAACATAAATAACTTATCCAATACATGTTTTCAAAATTGCCGTTTACATAATTTAATAGGGATGTTGACTACATCAAAAGAATGACATTCTGCTTAGTCCGTCTTTTAGACAGTCCGAACACATATTTTTTGCTTGATCAAATTAATAACAAAATACAAAGATAAAGAGCATCAAAGTTCCGGAGAGGGGGCTTGTGACGTCACTCCTCAGTAAAAATTATACAAAGGTGTGACGTTTCACGAAACTTCAACGCACTGTATTGTCGTAATTTTCTGTTTACGAGAAAAAAGAAAAAATACGTGTCAATTTTTTGATTATCTAACTGACGGACTAATTACTTTTTTTTGTCATCTCGCCTATTACAATATATTTAATTAGAGATATCACAGAGTTTTAAAATTACTCCGCAGCAATATAATGATGATACATACGGGCAGTAGCAAGGCTGGCCGATGGCTTTGCAAGATATTCGTAGCTTATACATCAGAATAACACATAATATTGTGCTACATAACATTGCACCATGAGCCACGGAAGCCGATCAGTAACCAAAAATGACTCCGCTGCCGCGGCTAATCGCGGCGCAATGCTCCTAAGCTCTGGCGGGATCTTATGGCGGATTGGAGACTGCGACTGTTGCGACCCAGTGCTGGGCACGCCTCTTTGAGGAGTGGCTGGAGAGGCGCCCTCACATATCGCCAGAAATAGGTCCTCACCGAACGAAAGCGACGCCTGGGTGTCACTACTGCAGCAACGGTCGTCTCCAAGACACGGTGGAGCATACGATGGTGGTATGCCCCGCTCGGGCGAGCCACCGCCGCGCCGTGTTCTTGCAGAGATAATTGGCGGGGGTGAATGAATGGAAAGCTGTCACCTCCTTCTGCGAAGTCGAGTCTTCTGCTGAAAAAGGCGGTCGCGGCGCGCGTGTGACACCGTCACGCCTCACGCCCCGAACAGTGACCCAGGTGTAGGCGTCGAGAGTCGCATGACGACTACCGGCCACCGTAGGCGCGGTACTGCGGACGGCGATGGGTAGCTTGCCGCCGGATAAGAACTAGGTCCGTGTGTAAGGCGCGTTTGTTACACTCGCGCCGCCAAGCGCAGTCCGCCCGTGACGGGGCCCTCGCTGGCCCGTGCCTGCCGGGGTTGCGGATTAATTCTAATAGTTACCGCTGCCCCGGAACATAAAGGGCAATCAGTCTGACACTCCCTCCCGCCCCGTCCAAGGTGGGAAAAGTCGTTTGATATAAATATATACATATAATAGTAAACTCACTAACTGATATCAACGCGTTTGTTGATATTTAATAATAACTCACTAGAGACATGAAACTTGGAGGGGTTATTCTTTGTGAAGCCTGAGCCACTAAGAAAGGTTCCTTTTTAATTCAAAACCTTCCAGGGTTAAAATAGTGGATAGAAGTTCGACATTCACGCGGGCGAAGCCGCGGGCAATAGCTAGTTTAATTAATATGAGAGTTGGCATTGTTTTTATCAGACGTTGATAATTATATTTATTTACGCTCTCGTTTGTCGACTTGTGGCTTTATTTGGGAAATAGGGGTGGAGTCAACCCCCCCCCCTTATATTGTCGAAGTACAAAGCTTAGGGCCAGGGCCATATCTCATTAGAACACCAAGCTGCGAAACTCGAGCCGCACCACGTCGTAGGTGTTGCAACTGGTGGCGCCATCGCCACCAGGCGAGACACACACGCACGCACATTTTATCTACATAAAAAACACACCAAGTTTCATGTTACCAGGACCAGCGGTTTGGGCTCTGGTTTATATATCACCTAGTCAATTTACCATTTTATATACAATGGATTTAAGCCTGTAATTAAATCGCTGAACTTCAGCGGTGCTCAAACTCGTTAACTAAGTATATCAGCGCACAGGGAGCTTATCGGTCGCATGTTCCAGTGGTTGACAGACCGATAATGTGCTACAAACAAACAAACCCTCAGTGTTTACATAGGTAAAACTAATAAGTAACATGTTTGACTGTAATATTTAACATTTTACTGGCGGTTATTTACTATCTGCAGTGTATAGTATTAGTATATTATATTATTGTATTGCCGTCTATTGTCCTCCTCAAATCTCTGGATACCAGTGTTTTACGTAAAGCGACTGCCTGTCGGACCTCTACAACCCAGTAACTGGGCGACACGACACCCCTTGGTTAAACTGGTTATTATCTGGCTTCTGGCTACCCGTAACAACTGTCAAAGTTCTACGAACGTCGGCTTTACGTGCTTTCCGAGGCATGAGAACCGATTTCTGAAACCTATATATTTATTAAGTGTTTTTTTTTTGTTTTTTTTTCATTTTTAGATTTGATAGTTAAGATACTTATGTTACAGTAAATAGTGCGATTGTAAATAAAAACTAATGTTAAAAAAAAAGTGATTTATTTATGTAAATAAATACTTCTAATGGCAACCTAACTTTTCGGCTTTTGACCGTCATTATGTATAATTAACACGGTTAAATGCATTATCATTGTTTTAGTTAAACTGTTAACGGTAATCATTAGTTTTCTGGCTAATTTGTCGCTATTTAACTGTTTATGATTTGGGTATGAATTTAAATAACTAAAACACGTTCTATGAAGTGAGATGCCATGCCAACGCAAAAAAAAAACTGATAATTAAGCGATTTGGCCACTAAGGCCCGTATTAATAGACGTCACTCAATTCTGAGACGCTCTCAAATCTCTAGCTGTCCTTGTCATTCTAAAAGGAAAAAAATAAGGACAGCAATAGATTTGAGAGCGTCTCAGAATTGAGTGACGTCTATTAATACGGGCCTTAGTGTTCTTCGCTCCGGTCGAAATAGTAATTTCGATATTACATTATATTTAAATAGTTACAATTAATTGTTTCCTTTAACCTATCTGTCAGTGAATTACTTGAAATATACACATTTAACACACATTTTGTGTTAAAATTCAATTCTAAGTAACTAGTGAAATTCACAATCAGATTTAGGTATTATTGGAAATGACTGTTAAACTGTTCTCATTCATTAATCTACATTGATAATTAACTATTTAAATTACCCACACCAGACAATCGCTGCTTAGTCCGCCTTAATTACCTGAAAAAAAGGAGAAAAAAATAAGAACAGTTTTTATATTACTTGTAAGTTGGGATTAAGATATAAATGACCAGCTGTTCCTCGCGGTTTCAACCGCATTAATTATGTCAGGTTTTTGGTTACTGCTTCGCTCCCGTGGGACATAGCGTGATAATATATAGTTTATGTTACTCGTGGACAATGTAGCCTTCGAATAGTGAAAGAATTTTTAAAACCGGTCCAATAGTTTTTGAGCCTATTCGTTACAATCAAACAAACAAAGTTTTTCTCTTTATAATATTAGTATAGACTAGTTGTCCCTCGCTGTTTGACCCAAGTTTTGTGTTACTGCTCCGATCCCGAATGTTGTAGCGTGATTTTACATAGTCTTCCTCGATAAATGGGCTATACAACATAAAAATATTTTTTCAATTTGAACCCTTAGTTCTGAGATTAGCGCGTCGACCCAAACAAACAAATTGTTCGGCTTTATAATATTAGTATAGAATAGATGAAATAAACCACGTTTAGTTAACGTCATCTAATTATAAATTATCTTTCTCGGTTTGATTCATTAGTATTCTTAAATGATAACTTTATAAATAATATTAAGGTATATGGATGATCCATATACCTATAATAGATCTTAATATATGTATTTATTTACTATCAGCAAAATAGGGTAGGATAGGAATGACAGTGGTCGCACAGACGAGTTTTAACAAATACGATTTTTTTACGGATTCACCAACGACACTGTCTTCTCTTTTAATACGATTCCTACGAAAAAAAAATGCAGTTTTGTAACAAAATGGCCACCAAATAGTACCTACCGCGCGAGTTCCACACGATTAAAATGACTTTATTAATTTTGATGTCAATGGTTAACCGATACATAAAATGGCGGACGTGCCACGTTTTGAGAGATATTTTACGGCATCTCCCGTTCGGCAATTCCCCAGGGCACGGTCTTCGGTATCCCCAACTATACTCCCTCACGATTGCTCTTATAATCTTGCCCCTAAACTCCGTTTGGCATTAACCTAAACCGTTATTTAATCTGTGCATATCCAATAAGGGCGGGAAATCTGGCTTACATTCACACCACTTGAGTTCATACGGCTTTATTCATATTTCGTAACGTGATAACTGCAAGGAGGTTTATTCAATGTAGAACTGGTTTTCTTTGTGGTCTTTAATATAGCTATCTTAATTTAATTTGAGGCTTATGTTTCTGGACTTGTGCTGACAGAAAAAATACGCTGAAGACTGGATAGAGTAGTTTTGAAGTATTTTTTTATTTATAATTCAATCATTCGTTTAGTTGGAGGAATAGTGTTCTTTAGGTTGATATTTTTGTCGTCAGTTATCTTATGGTGAAAATTACAGTATTTTTTTGCGTAAAAGAATAACGGCCTCTATCCATACATCCGCGCAATCTGTCAAAATAGGAGCAAAATAAACTTCATTTAGGTATCTGATGCTTGGCTACTGACAATTAGTCATTTATGAACACAGTCAGCGTAGGCGCTTAGTTGGCTAGTAACACAATTTTGTACAAACAGCTTATTGGTCAATATTACAGGTTATGTAAATTTACATCAAGATTTACACAAATTGCAAGAAGTGGTATTTAAAATCTCTCTTTCTACAACGTCAGTTGTAAACGTTGTTTAGGTAATGATTCTTCATAAAAATATTATAGACGATAGTGCAGTTCTGCTGATAGCGATTTTTATTAATAACTAGCAACCCGCCTCAGCTTCGCACGGGTGTTACAGATCTTTAAAAATCCCGGCTTTTCTCTACTATAATAAGCATGTATTATACATATTATTATAAACCTTTCTTAAGAATCACTCTATCTATTAAAAAAAAACGCATCAAAATCCGTTGCGTAGTTTTAAAGATCTAAGCCTCGTGTTTAAGAGGTTGTGGGTTCGAATCCGGGCAAGTACCAATGTGACTTTTTCAATTCATAGTACTTTCTAAAGTTTATCTTGGACATCACTGACATCCCGTGCCTCGGAAAGCACGTAAAGCCGTTGGTCCCGGTTGTCATTCGTAGAACTTGGCAGTCGTTACTGGTTAGCCAGAAACTCGAATCTGACTAGTGTTGCCCAAATGCAAGAACAAGACGAGACTTAGCCAGTCTTGGTCTTGGTCTTGCGCCAATACACCTGGTCTTGGTCTTGGTCTTGGTCTTGCGCTCCCAGTCTTGGTCTTGGTCTTGGTCTTGCAGCAAGAGTCTTGCAAGTCTTGCAATTAACTATTAGTCTATTACTATTTATTAAAGTTTACTTTAAATCTTAGAAAAACGTATTAGAATTGGAACATTGTGAGCTTGAATTAACATAGCCATAGTAAAGATCAAGCAGATTAATAAATAACTGAAGATTTGATAAGAAATTCGAAAACAACTGACCTATATGTCGTTTTCCATGGAAGTAACTGTTTCTTAATAAACATTTATGATTTATAAGCTTACATTTGCTAAAACATGTAAAAAAACAAATTAATTACAATAACTTGACTGTATTTTAAAGAACAATACTTATCTGTCTAGAAAGAGATTGAACCCTCAACTTATAAGAAATTTAATAAAAGAGTTTTACGATTTATCATTTATTTGAATAAAAAATAAAATACAACACAAATCAACAGCTTTATCATTAGGTTATGATACTTTATATCAATTTTTTTGACCAAGAATTAATACAAAGTAACCATCTGGCTGACTCATCACTTAACCTTTTTCTATGTTTTCTAATTACTAATGATGCTTTAGAAAATAACCTCTCAGCAGGTACCTACCTATACACCGAACTGTTACACCTAACTACTCAGTGAAATAGCGCTAAGTCCTAGCTGCAAGACGCAAGAGTCTTGCAGGCTATGTCTTGTTCTTGCTCAAGTCTTGCACGGTCAGTCTTGGTCTTGGTCTTGCTAAAAATACGCGGTCTTGTTCTTGGTCTTGGTCTTGCAAAAACGCAAGAACAAGACCAAGACTGCAAGACCAAGACTGAATTTGGGCAACACTAAATCTGACCAGTCTAACCAAGAGGTATTGGGTCGCCCAGTTACTGGGTTGTGGAGGTCAGATAGGCAGTCGCTCCACGTAAAACACCGGTATCTAGCTGAATCCGGTTAGGCTGGCAGCCGACCCCAACATGGTTGGGAAAAGGCTAGAGAGATGATGATGAGTTTTAAAGATCTAAGCATACATAGGGACAGACAGAGGATAGCGACTTTGTTTTATACTATGTAGTGATTAAACTTTATGATCAACTTAAAAAACTATGTACAGAGGCGGACTTACGCATTTTTTTAACTTAGGGTGATGCAGAGACAAAATATAGGATTTAATCCAGGTCATTTTCTAATTTAAAACACATGTTACTTTTATATCGCTTGAAGTACCTATTCACAATAGTTCCAGATTTGCACCAGCAAATTTTTACGTCATGTTCGTGAACGGGTGCCGTCAGTATTTCTATAATTGCATTTTCATGAGACGTGTCATCTTAATCTCTGCTTCTAATGTTGCAGATGTTAAAAGGGTCGGTGATTATTTTTAACATATGGCACATCAGCTTGTTTATCATCCAATGAAATAAAAAAAACGAAGTACCGAACATAAAATAACACAAAGAAATTATGTGTGGTTAAACAGTACATTATTAAGGCAACTTCCCAATAATAATTACAAACATTTCTCACTGTCGCACCATTGCACATTGGCTGGAAATGGCGTCGCTACATCCACACTGGGCAAGTGACTGGGATAGCACAGCCGTACAAACTGCTTGCGTCACTAAGTAGGAAGGTATTAGAAGGCCCAGTACCAGTACGTACTACTAGTGAAAATTAATGCTCTCACAGATACAAACTCGATAGCCATCTCAAGGATTAGCCTGAGCTAGGCTAGCTTAACTGCTCTAGGTAGAGGCAAGGCCTATGCTCTGCAGTGAAACACAGGAGGTTATTGAAGATGCGCTTCATGTAAAGCAGGAGGAAACGCATTCTCTTTGGTTTGAGATAGTTTAGCATTTCCAATAAGCTATCTAAATAAGCTTACATTATGTTAATAAATATTTTTAAAATTAGAACTCCTTTTATAATGTCACAAAAAATCTTTAATGCCAAATCCTTGAGAAGACTTGTGGCTTGTGAGGGTGTATGACGGATACGTGTAAGTCAAAAGTACTCACGGAATACACTTAAATGTTCTTAACACACAAGTTCACTACACAACACAGAAGGAGTACGGACAGAAGAACACACAATCAAAGAGGTTTATGTGGATATCAATAGCGTAGCTGCGCAACCCGGAGCCTGATGCAAAACGTAGAATAGAATAGAATAGAATATTCTTTATTGTACACCAATAGGACAAAAACAGTAAAGGACAACACAAACAAATATGCAAGAGTACAATAGGCGGCCTTATCGCTAAAAAGCAATTTCTTCCAGGCAACCTTTGGATGGAATCAAATTATATAAAAATGGGTAAAGGGTAGTCTATGGCGTACATTAATATATATATATATAGATATAAATATTAATATATATATAGATACAAATATTAATATATATAGAAAGATATATATACATATAGATAGATATATATATTTATACATACTAGTCATAAACAATACATAGATACGATAGAAGTAGTATATAAAATAAAGTTGAATTTAACCGAGTGATGACAGTGTTAGAGAGCCAAGTAGTGATCTTTAACCATTTTTTTAAAAGTAGTTAGAGACTGTGCGCGTCTAATAGCCATAGGCAGATCATTCCACAGACGAATAGCTTGAACCACAAACGATTTATCATAAAATGATGAACGTAGAAGGAAGATCCTAATACAAGGGACATTAAAAATTATCGTATGCGGCTGACACAATGTGTCTACACGCCGAGCTGGCATAAATTAATATTCCAATGGGAAATACGAGTTTTAGCATTTTGGTGAATTTTACACGACAACCATAGTTATCATAGATAATGTATGTTATGTGCGAAACCCTGATCCTGAGAGCGATAAACTTTGGCGCAGGGAAATTATAAAAATGGATATTTCGTTCAGTCAAATTACGGAACTCTATTTGCAGATGTTCCTAAAAATGAATGATTTGATCGGAAGTAACAGCTTCAGTGCAAAGATCAAATAAAGCAATTGTTAAAAAGTATATCTAACTCTAAGTAATTTTCTAAAACCATTATTTCATTAATGATTTGTGAAGTGGTAAGCGGAATTCTTTAGGAATTGAAGAAAGCAGCATTCTATAACACAAATTTTCAGTCATTTACAATTGCCGAACCACGTAATAAAAAAATCATGTTCATTCTCATGTTTATAATTTACAGTTTGTTTTTATATTTGTAATTTGTTTTTATGTTATATATTTATCAAAATAATTAAGCAATTTAATCTTCCATACTGTGATAAAAAACCTTAAAGATCTTATCAATCTCCATATTTATTTCTCTTTCTCTCCCTGTAACATAAACGCGTGTTTTCTTTGTTGTTTTTTTGGTAGGCCTTCTGTAATTGCCTATATATTTTGAACGACAGGCATGCAAACTGCTGCCTGACCAGATATATTATATCGTATACCGTGGGAACCGGTCGGCCTGCCTGCAGCCGTCCTAAGGGGTCTACAATGGGAATTGCGAATTTGGATAATTTGCTCCCTACTTATTTGAAGTTTAATACTTCGAACGCACGTGATTCGAGACACAGTAGAAATACAATAGCAGGGCAACAGCCGGCTGTCGCGTGGTTGTCGAAAGTTAAAGTGAGTTTAGAGTAGAATGTCCGCCGATCTGTGTCTTCAATAGTCTCTAGGTGAATTTTTAGATGCAGCGAGCTTGGTTTGTGTTGCCATTCAGAAAGGTTTAAAGGGAAGTCTGAGCAGTAAAAATGATTGGTCACCTTAATCTCGCTGTAACTAACTTCACCAAGAGCGATTTTAACAGAAGCACTAAACTTTGACAGATGTTATCACAATAATGAAGGATCTGGAAGAAGTCTATCAAAAACTGGGAATAAGAGCTCATTCATACTATTACGCAAGAGTTTTTTTTTTGGTGTGTGGGAAATCATCCAATGACTGCTCCCGTCCTGGGTGCGGCGGGAGGGCGTGTCAGACTCTTACTGACTAAAACCCACTCATGTTCCTTCGATTGCCCTTTATGTTCCACGGTCACGGTAACTATTATAAACATTCCGCAACTTACGCAAGAGTACTTAATCCTTGTCTTTTTATTAGTCTGTTTATTATGTTTTCATGGCTAAACAGCCTATTTTTATGAAACTCTGATATAATTGATTAAAACTTAGAGAAGGACGTAGGCTATTTATTTTTAACTCACGCCTTTTTCTGCATCCGTGAAACTGAATGTCTTAATTGCTGCACTACTTATGTCGGACTATCTCAATCGCTGCACTTCGCTTAAATTACCTGAAACAGAAGGAAAAGAAAAATTAGAATACATAATTTGTCTGTACATATACAAATACAAGTAAAAATATTACAAACTAGCTTCTGCCCGCGGCTTCGCTCGCGTTAGAAAAAAACAAAAAGTAGCCTATGTTACCATCCATCCCTTCAACTATCTCCACTTAAAAAATCACGTCAATCCGTCGCTCCGTTTTGCCGTGAAAGAAAGACAAACAGACAGACAGACAGACACACTTTCCCATTTATAATATTAGTATGGATGTAAAAATTACTCTGTCTGTCAGTTACGTTTTCACTGCTACACTAAATCGGTTTAGTGGTTTAGCCGCTAAAGCGATTATGATGAAATATTTATATTTAGTAACTTTTATTAAAATAATTTAGTTTCAGAAGAAAGTTTTAAGGTTTTCATCTTGTTAAAATAAAGCAAATTTATGAATTTCTTCATTTTCATTTGACTAGTTAGTAGATAAATATGATGATGATGATGATGATGATGATGATAGTATTTTGTTATGCCCGGTTTCCATCAAAGCGGGGAAGAGATATCTCGTACCTAATTAACCAATAGGATATTGTATACGCTGATGCTAAGCGCTGAGCTGTCAAAATGACGCAAGCTGATTGGCTGTATGACACGTCTCCTCTCCCCTTTGCATTGGTGGAAACCGGGCCTTACATTCAACAGTGCACCAAACCTTATAACCCTGTGAAATCGGTTATCGATTAATCTAGATAGTTTCAGCAATTCGCAACGAAGGTTTGCGTCAAAACACGCCACAGTTCAACGAAACGCGTCACGCAAGTTACTGGCGACAAAAAAACAATGCAAATTGTTTATGCAACGCTTAGATAATCGAAGGGAATGACCGATACAATTGAGCTGTCATTCTTTATTTATTTTGTTTATTTTTAAACCCTTGAGTTTTCTCTAGTAAAACATTGTTTAAGAAATATATAAAAGAATGAATTCTTATTCCCTTGGCTACTCCATAATTTGAGAACGACTGAAATGATTTCATTCAACTGTAGTTTTTGTTTTTCGAATTCTAGGAGAAAAAACGCTCTTCTCTAAGATCCTATCTATATATATTATACCTATTTTAATTAACTAGTTCAGTGGTTTAAGAGTGAAAACGATGCAAAAACAAACATTAGAAAGACACTTGTTTAACAAAATTAAATTCTCTAAGCCCATAGTAGCCCCCTAATATCGAGTTTGTGATCGGAACAGACACTTGGTTTACGTAAATGCTAGTCCGGTGCAGTCTAGCTCACTGTCACCGGCTAATCGACAATTTCTACTGATCGCAATGCATACAACGCAATTAAAGCTTGTCTACTTATTATGTAAAATGTTTCAGGTAATTTAGGAGCTCTAGAAAGTTGTCTAGGAGAGCTTAGGTGACTGTGAAGGAATTACCTGCCTAAATCTTTTTCATCATCTCCCTAAGCTTTTCCCTAAGGATACCAGTGTTTTACGTGAAGAAGCTGCCTTGAAGAAGATACCTTGTTTAGACTAGTCAACTTTCAAGTATAATTAAAACCTCATAATCCGTAAAGGAGAATTTCTCATTATACCTAATTAAGCACATACTTCTAAATCCATTAAAGACGGGATAGTATCGTCTATCACCCATAGTAAATACCTTATATATTTCACGTGGGCGAAGTAAACGAAAATGTCATCTCATCATAGGACGAAGGAAAATAGCGGATGTAATTCTATTATACTGTATGATGTGGTATTATGGTGTAAATCTCTTTATTAGCTTGACTTCGGCCACGTAAATGCTGTGGCGGAGGACGCAGACAAACTTTCGGATTATTGAATAACCTACATAAGTCCTACTCTAAGGTTTACTCTAAAGTTTACTCTAAGGTTTAATTTTAAATTCAATTTGGGGTAAGTACATTTAGTGACGAATCGATTCAATGATAACACTCGGACAACAAGCGATTTGTGGAGACGATCTAGTTGGAGTTGGCAACACTAAGAAAATTTCGAAAATTCTAGACAGGACAGTGTTACGATCAGACGAGTACACATTGGTGATTGACATTTACCTATAATGTTGGCTGGTGTCTAAAGAAGAATAATGGTTGGTAAAGTATTGTGATCGAAGTATTCTTACACTTCAGATGGTGGTATGGTACATACATATACCATACCTACATAGATGATTTTCTAAGAAATTTGGGAGAAAAGAATAGGATGAGGCCTTGGCTCAGGAGTCAAACTGTACACGCAACAAAAAAATGAGTGATTTTCGTATGGCTACTTATTTAAATCTTAGAAATATTCTCGAGAATTAGATAATACATTCATAACAGCGTTACTTGTAAACTAAACTTCTTAAATGTTGGCGTAACCTTTTTATCCTTTAGAAACTTAAAGGTATTCGCCAAAACTTTTCAAAGGGCAAGTTCTGCAAAGATTTCTCGTAATAAATTATTTATTCGTAGAAAGATGGTGTTAATAAATGATGGGTTTCTGCCGTTGTTGAAGTTTAGTTTAGATGTGAAGAAACCCCTTAGAGTCCTTTGTGAAAGAGTTGGTCCTAGGACGTACAGTATATTGCCACAATATTCTGACCCACCCAAAAAATTGTTCCTATTGTGGCATTAAGGTCATAGCACACTAAAACGACTCTGCTCCAACACCGCTCGTCTACGACGCCGACGAGGTGCGGCCAGCGAGGCGTCAACTACAGAGCAATATTTGAAGCCCATATTTCAATGATATTCTTTTTTCCGGGTGGGAGCAGAGTCGTGTAAGTCAGTAAGTGGGCTATGGCTATGACCTTTACTGTACTGCCACCATATTTCTATTCTTGCCGTCAAACTGAGTTGCTCTTTTTGTAATCAGGTAGGTACTTACTTAAGGCATCTTCTTTGTTTCTAGGATAGCAGCATATCTGCGAGGCACAGGATTGCAGACGTCTCTAGGCGGCATTAGCCACATCAGGTAGACCTTCAGCTCGTTTGCCATCTGATGATATAAAAAAATAACCAGCCAACTTTTACCTAAAGTATCTGCTAAGTATCTATTTAGTTTAGCTGTTGGTTTTCCTAATCTATTTATATTCATTGATAAACTGACTGACTGATTGACCGACTGTTAATATATCAACGCACAGCCCAAACCGAAGTCCTAGAAACATGAAACTTGGAGGGTGTATTCGTTGTGAAAAGTAAAATCCATGCTAATATTCAAATGCGTAAGTAACTCTGTCTGTCTATCTCTTCTTCACGCTAACCTAAACAATAACAAACAACCTAAACCACTGAACAGGTTTGAATGAAATTTGGTAAAGATATAGTCCGGGACCCGAGAAAGGATATAGGATAGTTTTCATCCCGAAAATTCCCCGGGAACTGGAACTACTATTCCGCGCGGACGAAGTCGCGGGCAAAAGCTAGTGTAAAATAAAAGGGTGAGTGGATGGAATATATACTAGTGATAAACATAACTAACTAGTGACAAACAAATAAGAAAATACTTATCGACATAATCCGATGTAACGTGAGACCTGTCGCTGATCGAGAGTGAAAGTATATGACGTGTACATAAGGAAAATTGCGGAAAATAACACGTACATAATATCTACATAGCGTGTTTGAATGGCTGCCAAAAGAAGTTAAACGGCCTTTGGAAACCTAAGTTTAATTCGAAGACGCAACATATTTAGGACGAGATGAATAAACTTTACTTAAGAAGTTAATTGGCTATTAATGTTTGTGTCCCACTACGATGGCAAGAGAGAGACAGAGAATAGCTAAGCCAAATCACGTGCTAAATATTTTCTTTCGTATTTAACTCGGCTTGAGTGCAGGGCGAGACTGGCTGGCCAAAGTATCCAAAGACCAGTTTTATGTTTCTGGTCCCAAAATTAAAAAAAAAGAAACTAGTATTGTCTCCTTGAAAACTAAGAATTATTCATATAATTTAAACTAATATTATAAAGTTGAAGAGTTTATTTGTTAGGTTGAACACGCTAATCGCAGAAATTACTAGTCTGAATTAAAAATTCTTTTTGTGTTTGAAAGCCCACTTATTGAGGAAGGTTATATGCTATTTAACCTTTCAACGACCAACCGACAGCCGGCTGTCGGGCTGCTAATGTCTTTCTATTGTGTCTCAAATCACGTGTGTTTGAAGGTTTAAAACCGCGGGGGACAGCTAGTTTTATGATACCTATAATATAAGGATACTGCACTTTTGTTGTATTATAATTTGATGACTGTTAGCACTATACATACAATGTACTTACCTATATCCTGGCAAATAAATCATTCATAGCTTCATCAATTTAATGTTCTTCGATCCATTATGAAGTCCCGCTCTCCCCCCAGACCTTTTAGTTCTTAATAAACAGCGACGTAGAAAATAACGAAAAAGTAATTTGGCTCGGCATATTGATTGAATCTACGTTACGATTTTACGAAGATAAAATAACGTTTAAGAAGGTTTCTTAAAGCTAAATGTAATGTTGATGTAAATGATATAACAGTATAACACCAAAAGTATGTCAAGTTAAGAAGATGCGAATAATAACAAGAACAATACTTAAATATTGATTTAGATCATCAATTATCTTAATCTAACAAGTCTTTTTCCCAACTATGTTTAGAAGACTTTATGGTCGAGGTCGGCTTTTAGCCAAACCGGACCCAACTGAATAGACTTGATGGTTCCTTCTCATCTGCCCCTTTGAGTTTGCCACCAGGGTGGTGATTGATACTGATAGGTGGCGTTTACCACCCCAGCAGTCTATGGAACCTAATTGATTTCATCTGCCCCCTTCCTAGTCAGAGTACAAGGTTTACCCGCATCTCGTAATGGAAATTGTCAATAGAAAGAACATCACTTCCCATAAAGCTAAATTTTTCTATTTGGCAATTTATTGTACTAAAAATATAAACTCAAATAAAACCTAGGGGAATGGTCCCACAGTTTATGTTGTAAAATTACTTTCTCTGGAGCTAACCAACCTAACCTAACCAACAAAAATGTTTTCATTAATTTGTAGGTGAACTCAACGTCCTAATTAAGATCCATTGATCAAAAAGTTTCCATCAAATGCATAGTCACAGAGGGCGCCGATTGCGGACCCAACATTGATTAAAATTTAATTAAAAAACTTTTAACAAGCACCTAACGAAACTTTTTCTCCAAAATGAACATCTCTTTTGGTGGGAGGCGGATTTGAAACACGCTATTTTATGAAAAAAATATCAATCTAAAACAATTATTTTTTATTTAAGTTTCTGCTTTGCTCCCCCAGGTCATAGCGTCCATAGCCTATTATAACCTTCCTCGATATATGGGATATCCAATACAAAGCTTTTCTGGATTCCGACCAGGGGCCCTAGTCTGCTATTACAATCATGTCTCAATGATCGAATTTTGACGTCAAACTTTTGACACATTTCCCATACAAAAACTGTCAAGGTTGTCAAATATCTGGCCGATTACTGGTCATTGAGACACGATTGTAATAGCAGACTAGGGCCCCAGTAGTTCCTGAAATTAGCACGTAACGTTCAAATACTTCATAATTTTAGTATAGATAAGTATGGATGGTCAATTTTGTGAAAATCTTCCACTGCGACTTTAGTTTGAGGTGAGAAGGTGAGTCGTCTCCCCACAGACGTTAGTTTGACACAACTTGCCTCTCGCTCATGTCACTACAATATCCCAGAGGATTTTCCGAAATAACTGTGCTATTCGAGAGAAATATCAAAGAATAATGTGAAATGAAATATGAAAGAAGCTCTAAAGTCAATTTCGACCGATAATGGGATCTAGAGGTTGCAATCGAATATTCGAATATTCGAATTATTCGAATACCTTTTCCAAATTTTTATTCGAATAGTAAATAAATATTTATTCGAATATTCGAATATTACCAAAAAAAAGTATTAGTTTAAAGTCTATGTTGATAGAGCTTAAAAATTGTTGTTGGCAACACTGCTTGACTCGACGCTATTTTGTCACTTACAAAACACGTTGTTATTTATGTGTAAAGTGGTGCATTTTCTTTTTTGAAGTGATTTTAGATACTTTTATTTTGTTTTTATTATTAAAGAGAGAGAACGACTTTAAAATTTAAGTAAGAATTTTATACTTAATATGTAAATCTGTTTTTTTACGAATTAATATTGACGAATTTGATTTTTTTGTGACATGTGATAGTTTTTCTTTTTATTATTAACAAGCGAGATATAGATGTTTATTTTGTTCTTATTATTAACAGAAGAGTTGAATTTGTTGAAAAATGTTATAATAGCTAAATCTGATTTATTTCCGAATTAAAATTGATGAATCTGATTTTTCAGTGTAATATTGCATATTTTGAAAATAACACTGTAACCTTTTTACGACACATTTACGTATGTATGTGATACTTTTTGTTTTATTATTAACAAGAGAGAAAGACATTTATTTCTTATAGAGGCGATCGTGTCCTCGTAGAGGCGATCGGCGGCGGTGACCTCTCGCGCCCGGCGCTGGTTCAGACCATGCTTCGGGGCGAGACGGAATGGGATGCCGTCGCCTCCTTCTGCGAAGCAGTTATGCTAGTGAAGGAAGCGGCGGCGCGCGATAGGCAACGACGAGCCTCTCGCCCCGGACTAAGACCCAGGCGAAGACGTCGAGAGTCGCAAGACGACTACCAGCTACCGTAGGCGCGGTTCTGCGGATGGCGAGCGATGGGTAGTTCGCCGCCCGGCTAGGACCAGGACCGCGTTGACGGCGCGTTAGTGTTCCACGCGCGCCTCAAAGAGAAGAATTCAGCACAAGAAGGGGCCCAAGGGGGTCATGCCTGCCGGGGTTGCGGAATGTTTATAATAGTTACCGTGACCCTGGAACATAAAGGGCAATCGAAGTAACATGAGTAGGCTTTAGTCAGTAAAAGTCTGACACGCCCTCCCGCTGCACCCAGGACGGGAAGTCATTTGATGATTTCCCACCCACCAAAAAAAAAGACATTTATTTTGTTTTTATTATTACCGAGAGAGAGACTTTTAAATTTGTTTAAAAAAATTGAAATTGTTTTGATTAATATTTTCATGTATAATTGTTTTAAAATTTTGTTGAATAAGTAAATAATTATTGTGCTAGGTTTACTTATGTGCATAAAAATATAATTCCTAAATTAATAAACGCTAATATTCTGTGTTTTATTATTTTTTCTTAAATATTCGAATAAAATTCGAATAGCACTGAAAAAATATTCGAATATTCGAAAATTAAAATTATCGAATTTTTGCAACCTCTAATGGGATCGCATTACTAATCAATGACTTTTTTTTTGGTGAGTGGAGAATCATCAAATGACTGCTCCCGTCCTGGGTGCGGCGGGAGGGCGTGTCAGACTTTTACTGACTAAAACCCACTCATGTTCCTTCGGTTGCCCTTTATGTTCCAGGGTCACGGTAACTATTATAAACATTCCGCAACCCCGGCAGGCACTAATCAATGATTGATATACAGTTTCAGTTTCAAAACATTTCGTCATCTTTTTGCCGTTTAAAAAACTCTAATATTAGATCCATATCTTGTTAGATAGATATCTAATATTGAGCCATTGAGTCGTCTATCAATATAATAATATTCCTTTGATGAAATGTGAATGGAAGGGATGGAGTACACACCGATGTTTGCCGACACACTAGTGCTTTTAATATATTTTCCGAGTGTGGCTAGACATCGGTAAGATGGGCCTTCGCAACAAAAATCAGGTCGGAAAATATCCATATCAGCTTTTTCGTATCATCAGTCTTTTATTTAATCTAAATGCTTTTACCATTTAAAAATCTAACAAAATACAGTTGTTTTGTTAACAAATTCAATAAATTACTGTGTCCTTGATAACCGACAGTACGAGATTCGGTTAGATTACTTCAAACTGGCCTGCCCACACACGTCCACTCGCTGTCGAAACTTGATGCTAACTTATTTGCTTGCTGAGAATTATCTGAAGCGTTTTGTTTTTAAGCTCTGGTACTAAAATTGTAATATATTTAACAAGTCAAGTATCATTATAAAATATTTTTTTTTCTTCATTGATTTTTGTCCACAATTAACACTTTAAATAAGAGTAATTACATAACTTTTTAATAAATAGTAAAACGCTATTGTTGCTAGTGTTGCCTATCTGTCACTTTGACAACGTCATTTACATTGGCGTTTATGTTAATACGGTAGTTTCCACCATTATCAATTGACGTACTTTTTATGAGCTGTCAAAACGCCATTCTCCAATAGATTTTGTATGGCAATGGCGATTTATGACGTCACTAAAATAACTACTCAGTTGACTATCTATTTATTGATTTCAAAACAACTAAAAATCAAATATTATAGCAAATTGAAAATGAACCGAATTTATTAGGCTGAAATTAATAGAGGTTTTATAGGAATTGTGTCTAACATTTATTGGTTAATGGTGGAAACTACCCAATTGAGGGCAGAAAGTTAAGGAGTCATCTCGTGTTCTTGGTTATAAGAACACGTGTATGATCTCCATACTATAATTTATTAACCGTACCTACAATTGTCATTTAAACTGAAATATTATTTTTTAACTGGACATTGGCAGAAATCACCGAAAATTCGGTGGATTGCCACAATAAATATAAAAGTTGAAGTTGATATTAATTGAGGAATTTCAATGTTGCGTTTGTTTTAGTCACTTATTTTTTTCGCCTTAATATTTCCTGAAATTGGCAGAATTGTTTGGAGTACAAATAAATATTTAATGGCATCTGTCAAGAATATTTATTGGACTTATTTCCAAAATCCACTAAAGCTGTGAGTAAGTGAATAAATGTAGCAAATAACAGTGCAGTTAAGACTCCTGTTAATAAATAAAAAGACGCTTAAATTATTACTCTTACTAATAATCACTGTGTAAAGTTATGTGATGAATAAAGCCTGTGTAACCATACATTTTTTGACGTATAATCCTGTAACTTTATGCAGCGATTATTAGTAAGACGCTATGTCTATAATAGACTATGAAGGAAGAATCTATTTACGATCTGAATACGCTGTTATATAAAAGGTCGAATGTGTTATGCTAGTAGACAGTAAGTGACCACTTAAAAGAAGTAGGTATTTCACATTAAATTACAAAATTAAGAGCTGATCCGCCAAGCGGAACAATTTAACAAAGAATTGCAACCTGAGAATAGCAAAGATGAATAAGAATTAAACAAAGGTAGACTAACATTGTTTGAAAGAATGACGGAATGAAATCGTTAATTTTATTATAAGTATGTTATAAAAAAAATCGTTTTAAAAATACAAACATATTACCCATTAGTCCAATATCTTTTAACTTTAAAGACGCTCCTAGAAAAAATAAAGGTGAAAAGCTTCTGGAATTGCGCTAAAACTTTCAAACCGTAGTAGCCCGCATAAAACCTATTTTCTGAACGGGTCACTTCGAAAGTTTGTAGGCAAGAGAAATAGCTGGCAACATTCAAATCTTTTTTAATTTATTCCAACAATTGAATCCAGCCTCAATAGAAGTCGCAGATGCAAAGTTGTTTACGCTGTATCGATCTGTCGCGGGCGGTTGCCGTGGCAACCGGTCGTTCGATACGACTGAAGTACAAGCAGTTTGATTCGAATTCGAACGAATAATCTGTACCATTCATGCTTGGTTTTATCTCATTTATTGGTTTTTGGTTTGCTTATGTTTGCGGTTTTGTTTTAAAGCTTGCTCAGTGCGGTTTGAGCAGGAGTACGAGGGTAAAGAGCTCTTGATGCTAACCGTGTGTTTTTCAAACTACCCGCATTTCAAGTTTTATGTAGAAGTTGCTTCTGCTTTCAACATGTCATTAGTCATTAGGAATAACGTACTCTTATTATTGAAACGATTTTCAAAATCGTGTCAGTAGGTAGTTCTAGAGATTAGTGCGCTGAAACAAAGAGCGTACTTATCAGCAATTTTTGTTTTATGGATGGGAAATCATCAAGGCATCAGGCATCAATTGACTTTTCCCGCCCCGGGCGGGACGGGAGGGCGTGTCAGATTTTTACTGACTATAACCTACCTATCCATGTTGCTTTGGTCGCCTTTTATGTTCCGGGGCCGCGGTAACTATTAGAACTATTCCGCAACCCCGATACTTATCAGCATTACAATATCATTAAGATTGATTTAAGTTACTTTATCTTAACTCAATGTCTGCATACAGGGTCTTAGCCGTTAGAAATATAATGCAGTCATCAGTAAGTATATTTAGAACCAAAGAACCAGCACTAGCAACACTTGGAGCTTAGAGCCATACCTAGTTCAGTAATCTCACACTACAATACGACGTCATGGAAGGCGACAGATTGCCGGGATATTGGCCCCATTTCGCCGATAATCGGACACTACTCCCACTCAGAAAAGAAATGGGGCGATACACAAAGGAAAAATAGCGGTTTCATTCAAATACGGTTAGAATTAATTCCCGAATCAATGCGAGGCAGTTTGTTCTCTTCGCTATAAATCATAGCGATATCATCTGTTACTAAAATAGAGAGCGGTTATCTTTAATTTATTGCTTTTAGCGTTATGTCCAGTCATGTTGATAATTGCATAACCTTAGATGGGTGTTGAGTCTTTTGCATACAAATATAGCCAGATCTTAAAGTTCCAATAGGGCTTTGATTATTTCTTGAAATAGGTGTAGATTTCTTGAAGTAAGTAGAGAGAACAATTTTCCTGAAGAATCAATATTATGTTCTGCGCATCACATGATAAACATACGGAATTAATGTAGCCGTAAGTACTAAAATTGGGTAAAAGCTCAAAAAAGCCAAATCGCCCAAAATGCTGAAATGCAGGAAAATACATAAATTTGGCGTACTATCCGAGTTCAGGGGGTTAAGTTATATCAATAAAAAGGATTAAAAATCGAGAAGAATTTAATTCCTGGTTTCGGCCTTGTGCTTTTCCCACAGTCCAAGTTGCTATTAATGATAATTACAGTGCCTCTGTATCAGGTTTCAGTAAACAAGAAATTATGTTGTACCTATTTCACATTTCCTTAGCTTTGTAAGTTCCTTGCGCCACAATCTTAACTTATAGTGACATGAAGTTAATAATAACTACTAGTCATATCATATAACCACAGTTTATAACCGTCCGCCCCACCGTTAACTAATTATGACTTAAAGTTTATCATTTAAGTACAGCCCATTGTAAAAATGTGCTGAATAATTGGTGGACTCTTTCGGTTAAATTATTATTAAATGAAAATATTGATCACCCATTCCTTAAACCAAATCATATTAATTTTGCAGACGCATTCACATCAACCTACCCGAAACTGTAAAATTTTCCCAATAAACCTAATATTTTTGCAATAAATTTGAAAATCTACTAAAGAAATTTGAAGTTTTAATATCCTGTGTTCAAATCAAACATCGTCATTCCGATCAACAATCCAAAATGATTTGCTTAACGTTCTCTCCCAATAAAGTAAGAGCTCCTCGGTCACTGACCTACCGCAAGCAATGGCCGCTGTAAATTGTACACATACATAAAACATTTAGTTACTTATATTCTTTAAACAAGAGTCAATCTTTAATCGTAAATATTTTAGTTTATTTAACCTTCCAACTGTACTTCCAACGACCAACCGACAGCCGGCTGTCGGGCTGATATTGTCTTTCTATTGTGTCTCGAATCACGCGTGTTCGAAGGTTTAAATTGGTAATCCCGATGGTAGTAATTGTAACACTTCGACATTCTTGGTAGTAATCGTATTGACTACCAATCTACCAAGTAAAGGGTAATGTCCTGGATATAAATAACTAGCTTCTGCCCGCGATTTGGTTCGTGTAGCAGTCGAGTATGCAATAAATGTAGCCTATAAACCCTAGAGATAACTCTTCCTATTAAACACACAGAATTTTCAGAATCGGACTAGTTTAGTTTAGTAGTTTAGTTTCGCTGGGCTTTTCCGCACTTAGCCTCATAATTGGGCCATTGTGCGTGTGTGGCTTGTCGCCTATTCCAACCATCCAACACTTTCCCAGAATCATAGAAGACTTTTCAGTCTGCCAAAGATTTCTGGAAGTGACCCGGGGTGTTGGAGTAGTTTTGCCCGTTGTTCGGCCACACTGTTACATTCCATGAGGACGTGTTGTGGCGTTTCTTCTGCCTCTAAGCAACCTCTGCATAGAGGGCTGTCTGTTACTCCTATTGTGAATAGGTGCTTGTTTAAGAGACAGTGACCTGTTATGGTTTCTGTTTTGATTTTGTCCCTATTCAGTTTGATAAGTTTTCGGTCAAACTTCTTGGTCACGACTTGGAATCGGACTAGTTGTTCCGGAGATGAGCGTGTTCAAACAAACAAGAGTGATATTAATGCTATGTTTATAAATATCTCCGATGTTTGTCAGGCGTCAAAATTTGACGAATGTTTATTATGCCTTCAGCCTTCACAGACAGCAAATGCATGAGCTGTGTTCATCCAATTTTTTTAATTGCTCGATCAATTGATTCTAATTTATTGTCGATTTATATTGATTGGTTGCCGTTTGACTAGCAACCTTTTTAGATCTCCAATGTTTTGGTTTGGGTTTCAAGAATAATAATTGAAGTGTACTAGGCCTTCTAGTACTAAATAATAAAAGATGCACGTTGATTGAATAAACTAGTTTTATTTAGATATAAAACATTACAAATAAAAAATACGTCCACTCAATAATGGGTCGAGCCAGGAAGAGGCCACAGATCAGATAATATAAAGTGTTCGGATGCACTTACAAAATAAAATGTCTGTTTGGATACATTACAATAATGGTGCTGTCTCTTGTTAACAAAGTTAACAAAATTCAAGTTAAATGCATCTTTCTCTTTCCATTTCTTTTTTTAGAAAAGGATAGAAGATACATTTTAATTTAATACTGTCAAATTAGACAACGCCTGAGGAAAATTGGTGTATATGTATTTAGTCGTCATGTTTTTAATCGCGTCTAAATTATCTATGGAGTGTCTAAATTTGACAGGACTTGACTAATATTTTATCTTCTGTCCTTTTCTTAATGAAATAGAAAGAGAAAGGTGCGCTTAACTTAAATTTAGTTTAGTTTGTGAATAAGAGAATCGGCACCATTGTCTAAATTGTAAAACGTTTCCTTTATGTACGTATGCTTAGCTCTCTTTAACTACGACACGAACGACTCCAAAAGAAGAAGAAGAAGAGGTCTGCTTGTGACCATGGCAGGTGTAACCCTGCCGAAACGTCAAGCAAAAAACAAATAACAGGTACGTGCGCGTTAAATCCCGATAAGTAGTGAAGTATAAATAGATAGAGTGATTCAAGAGGAAGCTTTTATGTATAATACATTATATCAGAGTAAAGATAAGACAAGATTTTCATAGATTTGTAAACCTGTGCGACGCTTTGTGTTTATTTGAATAGACCGATCAGAAATTCATTAATTAAACATCTACATGTATAGGTATCCTCCTAATTCTGAAAGGACAAAGTGTATTTCTATTTCTTAATCATAATGTTTAGGTAATTTTTAAAATATCACAAAGCTGTAAGACGTACAGAGTCAAGGAAAAAAATATCTATGAAGTTTATATTTAATTTTCTTCGAAGAATAACAGGATAAAGTGATATTAGAGCGTTGCGTCTAACTTTGCTGAAATAAAATATTATAAAAACGATGTTAGTTCTTGATACATAAGAAGCACTTTGTACTCTACATTGTATACCATAATGTATGAAACCTAAACAACAGTCATGTTAGATTTCGTGCAAAAACGATTTGAAGTCGATTTCGCAGCTTCTGAATAATTTTATTTCTTTTTTTTTTGTTTGTTTTAACAGTAAACAATAAAGCCAGATAGACGTAGAAAAATAATTTAAAATGGCAATTTTCTATCATCATGTATCACTTTTTTATAAGTACATAATAATGGAATGGATCAAGAGTCTCCTAAGACCATTTTCGTGCAACTGAAACAGTTAAGATAGTTCTTGCTGTCTTGTTAAAAGTTTCCACCACTGTATACATATTTATTAACATTGCCAAAAATATATTTCGACAATTTATAGTAAACCGCTAAAAACAGAATCTCGAAAAAAATACGCGCCTTTTGACCGCCATTATTGATTTCCATGACAGGCGGCGTCCATTTTGTATATTTTTTTTCCGATTAGCGGCAGTCACGTTTGGTGCACCCACGAGTTAAAACTTTTTGTAAAACTTCGTTATGCCTCCGGGCTTTGTCGTTCTGTGATTAAGGCTGTAAAATCGCAGTTCTGATTTATAGGAAAAAACGCACTGAAAAAAGGGATTTCCGAATTTTAACTTTCATTTAAATAAACCTGTCGACCTCATAGCTCTGGTAACGTGCGTGACATAGACAAGACATTTGATTAGATACAAATAATTTTACTGAATTAATTGTATTTAAAGAATGCTAATTAAAATTAATTTCCATAAAGTATACCTAATTTAGTTAGACTTCGCTGTTAGGACACCCAGTAAAGTAGGTATCCAAAATAGAATAATAGATTAGAATACATTTGAAATTAAAATGATGTATTTATAAATTAGAAAGTAATCAAGATCAATTTCTTCAAAACTTAAAAACATTCATTTTTGTTTTACATTCATGACAAAATAGTATAAATCAGATCTCGGTACACTACATTTAAACATTGAAACCGGATAATCCAGTCTAGACCGGATCAGAAGCAGCCCTATTCATGATTAAAGCCTCGTAGTTTGGTAAAAAAAAAAACTGGTGATTCACAGAGCATAGATACAATATAACTGACCGCCATTCGCGGCTTTCATAATCCATACTAATATTATAAATGGGAAAGTGTGTCTGTCTGTCTGTCTGTATGTTTGTCTTTCTTTCACGGCAAAACGGAGCGACGCACTGACGTGATTTTTTAAGTGGAGATAGTTGAAGGGATAGAGAGTAACATAGGCTACTTTTTGTCTCTTTCTAACGCGAGCCAAGCCGCGGGCAAAAGCTAGTACATTGTAAAATAAAAAAGGAAAATAGCAACATTTGTTCCTACGTATTATATTCACTCATATTATGTATATGCAGTTGACTGTTGATGAATTCCTTCTTCTGGAGCCAATCCTGGGTATAGAATCAGATTATTTCACTTTAGCTGAACCAACAAGCATCAGTCAATGTATATGCATAATTAGTTACAGGGTTTAGCTATTTAAGATTAAAAATTTGTACACCAGAAATTGTAGAATATAAGAAACTTAATATAAAATGTTAACATCTATTGTACTTTATTCTTACAAATAAATCATTCTTTCTTTCTTTTTTTTCTTTCTTTCAATTTCATCTCAATCGGTTAAGGAGCACTGCTTTAAAACTACAAGATTCAACCCAAACAAAAGTAAAATAAAATAAAATCTTGTCAAACGAACCGTTTAGACCTAGGACGAATCGGTTAATATAAAAAAATCGCAATTACAAGAATAATGCAGATAAACGAGCATTTACAATCAGCTTTGAAATAAGCATAGATATTTGACATAAGCTCTATATATAAGGTTTCAAAAGTCCATATCTTGCCAAATCTATCGATAAATAAATTAATGGAATGGTCGTTAAACGATGCAACTCATATTTATTGTTTTGTAATAAATTTCCATTGTTATGGGCGGCAGAATTAAACGATGCAACTCGTGTTTATTGTTATAAATTAGATGCAACGTTCAATACTGTTCAACCTTTGAACATGCACTTGTCGCACACGCCGCATCATCGGCACACCGTCAGCGCTAAGATCTGACCTACTGAGATCTGTGCTTCATCGGCTCAATACACCGACAACACACATGTAAATAGCCGTCAATGTGTATTGACCACAAAAATTGTATATAATAACATTAATTATTGTAAATAAATTAGTCATCAAGCGGGAGTCGAGTTTGATTCATCTCCAACAACATCCTCTCACTGTGGCCAAGACACCTTTAGCCATCATCGATCCTATGAGTCTGTGGGATTGGCAGTGAGAAAACCATTTCCTGTGTACATCGCACGACGTATACAACACCCTATTCCTACCCAACTTCCGTCTGTTACCGTAGGTCTCCTTGTAACAGACATCCCTCACGTAACACCAACGTAGTGTACGACTGGTGTGGTTTGTATGGTTCGGTTTGTATGGTAGGGTAGGGCATTAGGGTAATTAGGGTGCGAGGTAATTGTTATAGGGCTAGGTTTATAGTCAGTAGGGTCTTAGGTAACTGATAGGTACGAAGCTCAATTGTCATAAACATAGCCATTCTGGACGCACTGGAGTCACGGCCGCACTAAGCAAGGTTTCAGTACGTTCATTTTGGTCCTTCGAGCGAAAAATTTTGTTAGGTACGTTGTATTTAATGATTGACGACGTACTTATTTACTTCAAACTAGCGCAATCAAAAGCGCTTGGTTGATGTATGTATAGTGATTGTCATATTCTCACGCCTTACTGAGACTGACATACCTACGTACTTGTGCGTAACGTTGTTAATGATTAGGATTAGTAGGGACAGTTAGGAAAAATGGACATACAACAAATAAATGAACTAATAAGAAGTCAAGAAGCAGATTACAATGAACTAAGACAAATATTCACCAACATCAAGAAAGACTCACCATCAAGAAAAACGTTAAAATACATAACGGAGAGAAGAAATCGACTCACAGAACTATTTACCAGAACATCCAAAAACCATGGAGTATTAAAAGACCAAGATGTGTTGTGTGATCACAAATACATCACCACCGACTACTTTAGTTCTATCAACACACTGTATACGCAGGTTATGGAATACCTGCTGAAATGCGAGAATAGAATACAAGTAGTAAACCAACTATATGAACCAGAAGATATAAAACCCGAAGAGGAAGAAGGCATGAGATCACCAAAATTGTTTATACAATTATTTCGAATTAATCAGCTTCAGAAAAAGTTACAATTGGCAACTCAGTCGATGACTGAAGAGAAAGCAAGCTGGTATTTGGAATCGTTAGTGTCTACATTACAAAAACAATGGCAAGAAATTGAAGAAACTCATGTTATCATTCTAATGGAAGATAGTACATTGGAACATAGCTATTTTCAAGAAAATATGTTTGAGAAAACACAAACGGAATTCGACGTTGTAATAGAAAATTTGTCTACAAAAATTGGGCAAAAATCGACAAACAGCAACCATAAAACCTCGGCTAAGTTACCAAAAATAATAATTCCAACATTTAGTGGAAGTTACGAGTCATGGAATTCCTTTTATGATTTATTCTTGAAAATAGTACACGAAGACAAGTCATTAAGTGACACGGAAAAAATGCAGTATTTAAAAACACATGTTCGAGGCGACGCCGCTAAACTGATTAAGCATTTAACAGTTTGTGACGCGAATTACATAACTGCATGGAATCTGCTGACAAGACGATACAAAAATGAAAGAATGATTATTACTAAACATATTGATAATATTCTGAGTTTGCCAAAAATAAATAAAAGTAATGCCACGAACTTGAGAAATCTTCATGATACGTTCAACGAGAATCTAGAAGCACTAAAAAGTCAAAACATCGACATTTCAACTTGGGACCCTATTTTAACAAGGATACTTAGTAGAATATGGGACTCGGAAACCGATGAAAAGTACGAACACCAATTAAAAGAGCCGAATAAATTACAAGATTTGTCGGCAATGATGCAATTTCTAGAAAAAAGATTTAAGTGTCTCGAAACTTCACACTCGTGGAGGGAAGAATCGGTGGTTCAAAGATCGCGCTATGAGTCAACAAATACATCAATCAAACAAATAAATAAAAGTGTATGCTGGTTTTGTCAAAGTCACGAACACATCATTTACCAGTGTGCCACTTTTAAATCGCTATCAGTTCAAGATCGGAATAAGATTGTAAACGAAAAACAAATGTGCAAAAATTGCCTGACACATGAAACGTCGACAAAATGTCACAGCATGAAAACATGTGGATACTGTGGGAAACGGGGTCATCATTCCTATTTACACCAAAACTACAACAATAGTACTATAAAACAAACTAAAGGCAAGTCAGAGAACATGTCAACCCCGTCTTCAAGTGAACCCATGAAGAAAACTGTGTCTAACATGTCTACTGTTCACAAAAATACTATACCAAAAACTACATTACTAGCGACAGCCCTTGTAAGGATTTACTCGTCGGATGGGACATCGCAATTACTCAGGGTTTTATGTGACCAAGGTTCAGAGGCATCATTTTGTTCGGAAGAGGTTGCCCAACTGTTGGCGTACCCACGTATTAAAATACATACCGAAGTAATCGGGATTGCTGACGAACAACCTAAGACATCGAAAAGCTGCATCAATGTCACGTTACAGCCTAGATTTCCAAGTGAATATAGGTTGCCGGTCACTCTTATAATATTACCAAAATTAACTGGCTGTCTGCCAGAGAAAAATGTACCAGAACTAAAGCCAGACTGTTTACAAAACAAACTAGTTGCCGATCCTACATACTACAAAAGAGGTCCAATAGATATTATATTGGGCGCTCAAGAATACAGTAACTTACTACTAAACGGGTTATACAAGATGCAAGACGGAATAATCGCTCAAAATACCGAGTTTGGGTGGATTCTATCCGGCATTTGCGGCACTGTTGTCAATACTAAAACAGTTATCAGCATGATGACACGTACTACAGAAGTACAACAACTAAACAAGTTTTGGGAATTAGAAGAAATTCCCGAAAAATACCAATTATCCAACGAGGATCAGGCTTGCGAAGACTATTACAAAAACACTACTATTAGAAATCCAGATGGCACGTACACAGTTAAACTGCCATTCAAGAATCACGACGTAGATTACGGGGATTCGCGTAAAAAAGCGGTTGCCAGACTGTTACAATTAGAACGAAAGTTTGACAAAGATGAAAACTTGCGGAAGAAATATCAAGAGTTCCTTGATGAATATCTAGAAATGGGCCATATGAGGAAAGTAATTAGATCTGACTATTACCAAGGGAAATACTATATACCACACCAACCTGTGATCAAGGAAGAATCGTTAACCACTAAGCTACGAGTAGTATTTGATGCGTCGAGTAAGTCGAGTACCAACATAAGTTTAAACGATAATTTGTTTACGGGACCAAGATTACAACAAGATTTAGCAGTTATTCTGTTACGTTGGCGTAAACACAAAATAGCATTTATAGCTGACATCGAAAAAATGTATAGGTACATTAAAATCAACAAACATGACTTTAAATATCAACGAATAGTATGGAGAAAGTCTCCAAAACATATTATCGATGAATACGAGTTAACTACTGTGACATACGGAACCGCATCTGCCCCGTACTCGGCGATTAAAACGCTGCAGCAACTTGCTGTTGATGAAAAAGCGAATTATCCATTAGCCAGCCAAAGGACTCTCAAGGATTTTTATGTTGATGACGTATTATCGGGAGATACCAGTATCGAGTCGGCAAAAATCCTACAAGAAAATCTAATAAATATGCTGCGAAAAGGCGGATTTAAATTACGAAAATGGTCGTCTAACAGCGCAGAGTTATTGGAAAATATACCTAATGGAAGCAAAGATGACCAAGTAATGAAAATACCGTTCGATGAAACTAGAAAATCCTTAGGTGTACTATGGTCACCATTACAGGATAGTTTTTGTTTTCAAATTACTAGTATTCAAAATGAAAAACCAACCAAACGATTTATTTTATCAGAAATCGCTAAAATATTCGATCCTCTGGGATGGCTAGCACCTATTGTCATAACCATGAAACTCATGATCCAGGAACTATGGACAAATGGCACAGAGTGGGATCAGCCCGTAGAGGAAACTATTAAAACAAGATGGATTGAACTACAAACACAACTGAAGACTATTGAGAAAATTTCCATACCAAGATGGTGTTATTTTTCAAAAAAATCCATAGTGGAACTGTACGGATTTAGTGATGCTTCTGAAAAGGCCTACGGAGCAGTTATATACTGTCGAATAAAAAATGATAATACCTATAATATAACCCTATTACAAGCTAAATCAAAGGTCGCGCCAAAAAAGCACAAAACTACAATACCGAAGTTGGAACTATGTGCTGCTGTATTATTAACGCAACTGACGGAGAAAGTAATTAATGGAATGGAGATGGAAATCGCAAACATCTATTGTTGGACCGACTCAATGATTACTCTCGGCTGGATCAAAGGTGAAGCGGAGCGATGGAAGACATTCGTCGCGAATAGGGTATCTCAAATACAAAAAACGTTACCACAAGCGAGATGGAATTATGTAAATACGTCACAAAATCCAGCTGACCTAATTACAAGAGGTGCTTCGCCAAGTAAACTACAGCACTCATCTCTGTGGTGGAATGGACCAGAATGGTTACAAAGTGATAACATTCCTATAACAAAAACAGTACCAGAGTTATGTGAGGAGATAAAACGATGTTATCATATAACCATTCAAAATCAACCTAAAAACGAAATCTGGATAAGGTTTTCAAGCTTCCAAAGGATGATACGAGTATTATCATATTGTTATAGATTCATAAATAAACAAGGGAACAACAAACCATTAAGTTGCATGGAAATTCATGCAACTACTAAAAAAGTCCTCCGCCTCGTTCAACAAGAAGTATTTGCTGAGGAATACAAATCCATTAAAACCGGACAATCATTGAGGAAAGGAAACAAGTTATCATGCCTTGATCCGTTTAATGATAGTGAGGGCATACTGCGAGTAGGAGGAAGGCTTCACAACTCCAGTCTACCATACGATCAAAAACACCCAATACTGTTACCTCACGACCATCATGTAACATTAATTATAGTTCATGATGCTCATTTAACTACATTACACGGAGGTAACAGCTTGACCTTAGCGTATATTCGGCAGAAATATTGGATACTTGGAGGAAAGCGAACAGTGAAAAGTTGCATCAGAAAGTGTGTAAGGTGTACTAGATACAAGTCAATGACTGCCGCACAAAAAATGGGCTCATTACCAAAACCAAGAGTGACAGAATCTTACCCATTCAGTCACACCGGCGTGGATTACGCTGGACCAATATCAGTAAGAGCAATGAAAGGCAGGGGTCATAAATCTTACAAAGGCTACATCGCGATATTTGTTTGCTTATCCACAAAGGCAGTACACCTGGAACTAGCAGGTGATTTATCAACAGAAACGTTCATCGCCGCACTACGCAGATTTATGGCACGCAGAGGACCAGTATCGCATATGTATAGCGACAACGCGACAAATTTCGTAGGCGCTGCCAATTACTTGTATAAAGAAATGTTAGACATAACCCAGTCTGACGACTTTCAAAATACATTGACCAACATGGGAACACAATGGCACTTTATTCCTCCATCGTCTCCCCATTTCGGAGGGATTTGGGAAGCAGGAGTAAAATCAATGAAACACCATTTGCGTAGAGTGATAGGAGAACAGACACTAACTTATGAAGAAATGAGCACGTTTTTACATCAAACGGAAGCATGCTTAAACACAAGACCGTTATGTGCACTAAGTGAAGAAATAAACGATAACATCGTGTTAACGCCTAGCCATTTCTTAATAGGAAGAGAAGCAGTAGGGGTACCAGACCCACTAGCGGAAACTAACACAGATCACATAAACAGATGGAAACAAGTGCAAAAAATGAAAAAGGATTTCTGGAAAAGTTGGTCAAAAGATTATTTACACCAATTACAACAGAGGTACAAATGGAAAACTAATCAAGGAAATTTGTCAGTTGGAACTCTTGTACTGATAAAAGATGAAAATACTTCTCCCAGCAAATGGCCACTTGCAAAAATAAAGGAAATACATCCGGGTAACGACGACTTAACCCGAGTTGTGACACTGCAAAAAGCGTCAGGATCCACCCAAAAGCGATCAATTCACAAATTAATACCATTGCCAATCGAAACAAATACGTGCAGTAGTAGTAGTAATAAAGCCGTGCATACAACACAAACACACATCGCTACAATCACAAAAAATAAGAAAACTAATCAACTTAAACAAGGTAATAAAATATCCAAATGGTTCGCAGTGCTTTTTATTATTTTACAAATATTGGGATCAGCAAAAGCGTCCACAACGACATACTCATTGAAAACAGTACCACCAGGATTCTATGTTGAACAAATAGGAACAGCAAACATCGACAGAGGAATATTTAGGATAGAAATTAATTATGAGAAACAACACCTAGAACAAGAGTCCGTGAAAATAAAAACAGTTACGTCACAGTTCCATCAATTATGTATAAATGCAGAAAAAATAACGAGTTCTGGATTTTGCAAACAACTACACCACCATTTGTTAGAAGAAGAAGGAAAATTTGGGCGAACTAAAGAATACTTGACAGAAGTAAACCAAACCAGGAAGAAGAGAGGGGTCTTAGGACAATTACTAACATCTATATTCGGAGTAAATGATGAGGCATACCGAGACATAGAGTCACTAAATTTAAACCAAAAGAAACTAATTGAAGCTGCCAACCATCAAACCAAATTTATGATATCAACAATCTCACAAGTCAACAAAACTGAAGAAAAAATAAATCAGAAACTTGTAGGATTTCAAACTAAACTAAACCAAGTAATAGCGTACATGGATAATTATAACAATTGGTACAGTACAGTCGACCACAACAGTGTTAACATACGGATCATGCAGACTTACCAGTTAGCATATAATTACATGGAAGAAATCATGGATTATTATAACGGACTGTTAGAAATATACTTAACCAAGGCAACAGTATATAGTGTACTAACACCCAAGAACGTCAGTGACTTGATATCATTAGCAAACGAGAAATTGCCTGCTAATCTGAAAATCGTTCAGCAGCAATTGCTAGACACCAAAATTTCTGAAAACAACACACATATAAAAGTATACTCATATTTTCCTATACAAGATATAACCAAATACACCTTAATGTATATAACAGCAGTTCCAAGGAGAAACTCTGATAAGTCTGTCCAAAGTCTAGAAGTAACTAAAGCTTACATAGGATTGGATTACAACAACGAACTATATTTTGACCTAAGCTATGAGGAGTTCAAAAGTTGTTTAGAATGGACTAACCATTTTATTTGTTTTCCTGGGGCCGTGAAGAACATGCAATTAAATGAAAATTGCATTGTTAACCAGCTGTTTAAAAACCAGACACAAACGAAATGCCCTACCAAAACGTTTCAATTATCGAATAAAATAATATGGAAACAACTGTACATGCCAAATACCTGGTTGTTCATTGTAAGAGATCGGATTACAACTTCGATACTTTGTGATGGACAAAGACAAGAACTTGAGCTCCAAGATGTTGGTGTAATACGACTCGCAGATAACTGCATTATTAAGACGACTAATAACATATTAACTGCCAAAAGAACTGTTTCAGTACCAATAGTAACATCATACTCAAAACAAATAGACTTTCCCATAAATACACACATAGTGACTCAACCTATTCTTAACATTAGCAAAGAAGAAATCATAAGTAGTTCAAAGGAGATTCTTCAGCATTTAGTTAATGAAGAAAACGCCCTACACACCGAATTAGATAGTACTGTTTGGAGTCAAATTAGTACTCACACATACGTAACAAATACAATAGCTTGTCTAATAATGTTTGTATTATTTGTGTTATTAGTGTACTACGGTCCATCAATACTGAGATGGACGAGAGTCACAATGCAGCGCACGAGCAGAAGGACAAGTCCCGAACCAGCTTACCATCCAGGAGGTGAACAAAACCGGGCAGCTGCCAACGTGACATCCAACCACCAAGCTACACGACAACCCACTGGCACAACGGAAACTGTGCACAGCGTACCACACCAACACGAAACCATTGAATTATACCAATTGGAGTCCAGCTCCTGAGAGGCGGCAGAATGTTCAACCTTTGAACATGCACTTGTCGCACACGCCGCATCATCGGCACACCGTCAGCGCTAAGATCTGACCTACTGAGATCTGTGCTTCATCGGCTCAATACACCGACAACACACATGTAAATAGCCGTCAATGTGTATTGACCACAAAAATTGTATATAATAACATTAATTATTGTAAATAAATTAGTCATCAAGCGGGAGTCGAGTTTGATTCATCTCCAACAACATCCTCTCACTGTGGCCAAGACACCTTTAGCCATCATCGATCCTATGAGTCTGTGGGATTGGCAGTGAGAAAACCATTTCCTGTGTACATCGCACGACGTATACAACACCCTATTCCTACCCAACTTCCGTCTGTTACCGTAGGTCTCCTTGTAACAGACATCCCTCACGTAACACCAACGTAGTGTACGACTGGTGTGGTTTGTATGGTTCGGTTTGTATGGTAGGGTAGGGCATTAGGGTAATTAGGGTGCGAGGTAATTGTTATAGGGCTAGGTTTATAGTCAGTAGGGTCTTAGGTAACTGATAGGTACGAAGCTCAATTGTCATAAACATAGCCATTCTGGACGCACTGGAGTCACGGCCGCACTAAGCAAGGTTTCAGTACGTTCATTACTTTGAAGTAGACAGAAGGACGATAGTATTAATGGCTTTTTGATTTGTAGTTAACTTATGCTCACGTCCGCGTTCGCCTGAATATCGGTTATTACGAAGAAAATAGAGACAAGTATGATATCTCAATTACTTACAATAACGAAGAGCTTAATTGAAAAAAAATCTAGGTATCTAAACAAATGAGACCGAATATATAACCTCTTTAAACAACACAAAGCCTCAAGAGCTCAGAAAACGAACAAGTAATAATATAGTCATTTATTCACATCCGTCAACAAGGTCCTACTGAAAGCACTTAAAAAGAACTATGGAGTAACCTCATTCATAATAATAAACTTATATTACGCAACCTCAACGGGCAAAACAACGAAGAACTGCCACGTTAACCTACAATTTGGACCGTCATAAAACAAAACAGTGCAATTACTGGTATCGCTACAATAATATTCTCCAATATTTTGACACTGGCAACAAATTACGTCATTATTCCAAGTATATTTCTAATGGGCACTTTGCACTGGCAACTTTAACTGTAAAAAGTCGTTAAAGTTTGAATTCAAAATAGGAACTACGTATCCGTTTCGTTAGCGTCAGCGGTTAGCGGTCGTTGGTTTAGGCTTCATCAGACAGAATGGGCATTTTCAGTTCAGTTCTAATCAAGGCCCTAATTGTACTGCACTATAGATGCTATTTTACCGAACCCATTTATCTATATGAAGTCGGTATCAAGATCTTTAATTTAGTTTGGTCTCTTCGCTTAACAACAAAATAAATATTGAAACATTGAAAATATTGAATACAACGCCATCTTTGACTCATGACAGAAACAAAACATGCACAAAAATCAACATGGTGTTTTATGCTGGTCCTGATTTAGAGATTTCTGTCGGGGTCAGCTAGCAACTTAACTTTATCCCCTAATCAAGTTAACTTGTCAAACTATCAAATAACAACTTTGTGGATTTGTACGTTGTTCTTTTGAAATCTGCTCGAAAAGTTTTGATTTTCTAATATGCAACCATCAAATGCTATAGCTTATCTTATTTCTACCTAGGTAAGTGTAAAACATCTTCATTATCATCATTTAGGATCTGAATGTCAGGCACTAAGCCCCTAATTCGCTTTACAAATTGTCTTGTTCTACATGACAACGTCTATTGAGAATAAAAGACAATGCTCGCTGAATGACATCGAAAACTAGGTTAACACTGGACATTAGCACAATGAAATCAATGACAAACAACGATTCTTTGAATGAAATACCTCCTTGAGAATGACGGGTTCACATTCCATTATATTGGACATTGGAATGCTTTTGACATTCGGAAGTTGACATTTCGAAAATTGTGAGCCAGTGTTTGATGTAGAATTGATTGATTTTGGTCGTATGGAAACTTCAATGCAGTTGTCTATGGAATTGTGAAAAAGCGTTTTATTTATCCTAGTTATAATATTATTTATGAAAAATTATTTGTTCCGCTTTCACGCGTTTACTACTGAACTTATTGCCATGAAAAACAAACATTTTATAACATTTTTTGTCTCGAAAAATCATTAGGTCTTGAGGAGTGACCAAAAGTGAATGCAAGTCAGTTAGCCAGAAATCTATAAAAACTAAACACGCGCGATTCGCTAATAAAATGACAGGAAAATTGAGGCCAGGTAACTTGTTCAAAATATTCTAACTTTTATCAAAACAACTCCCATTCAAAGCTCGGATTAAATAAAACATCTTATGTATCTACTGTTATTATTTTACAAAATCCAATTAAAAGCTCCCGCTCACCGAATCCGCATGCAAATTTAACCTGCTTCACCGCCTTACACAATAATAACGTCACAATAGATTAGGCATCTTGCCAAAACTTAATTCCTTTAACACAGAATCGTTATTTTAATTTCCTTTTCCTCTAATCCTTAAATCCATTTAACCGCCATCAATTTTAATTAACAAAGTAAGCCAACTATTCTTTATTCCGTCACGCGTCTCCAACATGGCGGACTGACATAAGTGACAGCTAACCTAACCAAGGGCCAGTGTTGTCTTAACATCAATGGACAAGGACAAACATATTGTATTAGAAGATTCTGTTTCAGATAGATTGAGATTATGTAGACAACTATGTAAACTGAACGTGATATATTGTCTTAGGACGAGGGACGGAGCTGAGTAAGGCTGAAATAATGACTATTTACAGCGTTATGTTGGCATGGTCTAGAAATTACTGAAGTTTCTTAGGCGAAGGCTAATGACACTGTGTCCTTATGGATCAAAATTATATGATCCAGAATCACGTAGACACGTATTAAATCAATTTGAAATATATTGGAAGTAGGAATAGGTTTCTAAGTATATTCAGTTGTTATTGCTGTTTTGAAATGTAACAAATTTGCCATATTCACTACGATTGATGGTATTATTAGTTTGATGGTATTACTAACTTCCAGCTCTATGAAGATAATTAAACACATGCTTTTCAAATCTTGGATTTAAATTGCCTAGTACTGTATTTTAAAACCAACTCTTAATTGTGACAAGCAATTAAGTGAATCAGACATCAATTTTCATGCTTTGGTAATCAAGTAAATTAAGATTAGCGACCGTCACGGAGAGGCAATTCTCCGAGGTTTGTGCACCGCTAGAACTGTTTACATACCCCGGCAATATAACGGCAAGATATTATGAGATTTGTAAGATTATGTCAGGTTGGTGCTAACTCAGTTTTTAATCAAAACGGCTTCTTGCCCTTGTAAAAACATTTCAGATCCGGAATCATTGAATGGTCGCCAGATTTGCTATAAATATTTCATAAACCTAATGGTCCTACTTATGAGTATATCCCACTCACGTGTAATAAAATGATAGAAATCATAATATGAATTGATTATAAAGAGAGGTTTATTACCTATTCTTGGGTGTTCTCCAAGCTGACCTTGGAAGGGCCAAGGGCAGAACACCCAAGAATCTGTCAGTTTTTGTTTTTAAATTAATACAAACTACTTAGCCATTAACTAAAGTAAGCACTAGTTTTAACTTTGGGGTTACATCGAGAGACCATAAAGCAAACACCAAACTCAAAAAACAATGTGAAGAAGCAAATACTGTTAAGCAAGTGAAAACTTAGCTGGTAGGTCAAAATGGTTTTGATGTGAAAACTTTGTGAGGGAAAGGCCTAAAGGATGACCACAAGTCTAATGGAAAGATGACGTAAAGTGAACCAGATGAAAGTGGCGCAAGACCGAGCTAAATGGCGATTTTTAAAGATGTTCTCTTCTCTGCCAAGCTACTTAACTGAAGCTAAGAAGATGAAGAAAACAGATCAAAACTCTCTAAGGATTGAAGTACTTACCAATGCATCACTATTTGAGACTCCTAGCAATAACAAAAACGTCGAATTGCTAAGAACATAAACCCCAAACACGTAACCCAATCACCACAACCATGAATCAATCTACAAAGAACTGCCAATGATTACAGCTATATCCATACAACTAAATTGACTTAACACTTGGGAGAAAAAAAAAAAAACAATTTGCTGAGGCCGTCGTTTCCTGAGCTAGTGAACCAATTTCCATGCGGTTTTCACATGGCTGTCAACACTGATTGTATTACAATGCGTGCCAATAACACTGAATAAGTGGCAACAATTTGCGTTGTAACCTCTTTGAGACCATCTGCGACGTGCTAACTGTTTCCGAAAGGAGAATTGAATTGACCTTAATGGCTGGTGGAAACAATTGAACATTTGAAGAAAAAAGTACTTTGACCTGATATCAATCACTCAGGGCGGCAATGATCAGAGTGTATTAGGTCTATGCTGCAAAAATCCTAGGCAGGCAGCCAAGACGAATTGAACCTAATTTACTTGGAGGTAATGATGGTATTCAAAAAAAAACAGGAACTGGGAAAATCTGAAAGAAAACTAATAACACTAGCCTACCTAGCAATCAAACTTAGAATCCCACAGCTAGAATTTGTTCTTGTGATAACGATGCCAAGAGGGCAATTAAGCACAAAGCGGTAAAATAATAAATCAAAGCTAAATTTACGGATGGCAGGATAAAAAATATTAAAGTGAATAGAAAACTGGTACAAAGCGTACGCCAGACGAAAGGGGTGGAGATCGACGACTGGGCTGTACAGTCAGGAGCATAGACACAATACACTTAGGAAAAAATTTTTTTTTCTTTCAAAATTCGTTATTGTATCTGAGTCTATGATAAAATGTGTCTATAATAAACACTGGTATCCAGCTGAATTCGGTTAGGCTTGAAGCCGACACCAACATGGTTGGAAAAGGCTAGGGAGATGATGATGATGATACGATAAAAAATGTCTTAACTCAAAGTTTAAATAGCTTTGTAAAAAAAAGGTTTTACATTTTGACTATTGACCTCATGGCTGTACTCTGCGGTATCAGAGCACTTTTTACTCTTTTCATGAATTTTGTCTGAAATAAGTGCTTACTGCAGAGTCGGACGAAGCTAGATTGCGGCAAAAAATGCTGGACTTTGAGGGGAAAAGTCGAGTGAAATCTAATTGTATACGCGGTGGCTTTTAATTTTCCTCGGTATCTTTTACTGCGCTTAATCTATACTAACATTAAAGCTGAACAGTTTGTGCAAACGCTCTACTTTCTGGAAATATTAGTGAGGTTGCAAAAATTATTTCTGCATATAGAATTATGTAGGTATTATTTATCATATATCATGTTCTGTTACACACCACACCACACTATCCTGTTATTGTCCTGCTGGCAGGCAAAGTCTTTTTTTCAGACAGTGAAGACTCAAGCACTGGTCACTACGATCTTCTGATTCCTAGCCAATGCAACTCCTGAAAGAAGAATCTACAGTGAAGTCCGCCAGAAATGCGACGAGACAGTGAAGCTCGACGAGTCCTGGAGAAACGAGTCAGCTGTGTTGAATCCATAAAAGAACATCGGTGATATCTTAGACATATTTAGAAAGTACAAACTTTAGTAGTACAGGTAGTGTCAAAACAAAAGCTAATAAGTCACAAACTCTCACCGCTAAAACAGACAGGCACGCTCGCGATCACGAATGCGCCAGAGTGTCTAAAATCACGCAATCATACCGAACTGAATCCACTAGCCTAGCACAATGAACTTGGTTGAACATAATTGAAAATTGACGATGTTTGCAAAAAAGGTGCTATTGGAATGGATACGAGTGCGATCGAACTATTTATTGAGACGCTTTTGTTGTTATGATTGATTTTAGAAGCATAGATGCGTTTTTGTCCCGAGATTAGATCTTTGCGCAGATGGATACACCATCTTTACGCGATTACTTTGCTCGGTAAAATTTATATCCTAGATAACACAGACCTATCATGGTCAATTGTGATGTTTCAGTGGTAATGAAATGCCTTTCTTGCTTGAGATGGAGAATTCTGAGCCTGGCAAGTACGAATAGGACATTTGCATTTCATATCTGCTATCTAAGTATATCAAGGACATCAGTGTCATATAGTGCCTCACTGTAAGCACGTAATGCCATTGCCGTTGGTGTCGGCTGCTTTTCATAGATCTTTAAAATTAGTTATATAATCAAAAACCAGAAGGCCTGACAATCAGTCTAATCAAGGGGTGTTGCGTTACCTAATGATAGCTGTATGTATGTCTAATAAATAAATAAATAAATTAATTAATTAATTAAACATTTCTACTTGGTTGTGAAAGTTTGATAGGCAGTCGCTCCATGTAAAACACTGGCATTTAGTTGAATCTGGGTGGACTGTTAGCCGACCCCCACTTAGTTGGGAAAAGGCTAAGGAGAGACTACGGAGATGTCACACTATCTACTCTTCACGCTCAAATATCATCATGAATAAGGCAACGTTATATGAGGCTTTTGTCCAACAGTGGACAAAACCTCCTCCAACATTTTCAGTCACACTCAATAAACAGGCTAAATACTATGCGCCTCTACCTACAAACCATATTTCAGTACATGAAAGTACTAATGCATCAGATAGACTTCTAAATGGAAATCATTCTGAAATATACATTTAGCATTATTTCTTTTAGCAATTTTTGTGCCGTTTCCATATTTGATATTGTTGGCATTAATAAGCACTTTTAATTCAAAATCAGCTCATTTTAGCAGGTACATAGTTAGTCTAAAGAATAACTGACACAGTATTTTGATATATTCTTTAGTCAGGAAAAACTGGTAGACGGTGTCTAGTGTTTATTTCATATCAGCAGTTTTAATAAGTGGAAAAAATCCTTACATATAATAATAAAATTTCCATAAAGTAATGTACCTACGCTGAAGTTGAAACATCGACGATTTATGTACTGCCAATGAAACCCAGATGAAATCAAATCCCTAAATATTTGGTACTTGTCTTGTCAGCCTTTATACACATACCTACATTATCACGCTTTTTCCTGTTATGTTGGGATGAGCATTTTGTATTATTTCATACTTATTGCCATTACACAGCTACGTTCAAGCGATGTTGCGGGTGCAGCTAGTACCTATACAATAAGTGCTTACATGTACAAAATATCAGCCGATTTTGAAATCCAAAGAGGTAACAAAGAAATATATTGCACGTGCATTTATAGCCGAATTCGCAAATTGAATTTCATGTAAAAAAACTGTAAGCATTGTGAAATCAATAGAAACACGCGAAACTGATAGATAAAGTAATATAATCTAGTTTCCATTTAATCTAATAATTGCTGTATTAATAAAAACCTCCTTAATTAATTAACGGAAATAGATACCAATAAAAAACAGTAGCATAGACTAGGAGCTGGTTAACTTCCTTATTTAAAATTTGTAATTGGAACTGCCATTGCCAACCTAACCACAAACCAGCGTACCCTTGGAGGTCTAACCTCAAATTACTAACCGAACCAGGAATTAAATTTTTATAACAATTTAGCATGAAATATGTAACAATAGAATACAGTTAGGTCAAATGCCTTAAAAATGTGGCGTGTGGAATTGTTTTGAACAATTTATTAAAGTTATAATTTTAACGCGGGTTGTCACGCCATTTTTAATTTCGGTGCAGTATGAATAACACGCTATTATAAGATTAAATACTAATGTTAGTTACCTTATTCATAGACAATTTCGAAGTCGATTTACAAAGCACGATATTTCTATCCTAGTTACAAACTAGTTCTTTTATTAAAAGGCGGTATTTGGTTAGCGAATTTCGGAAATTGAATATGGACGTAGACATTTCGGTAACTCACGTTCGGTAGGACCTAAAATAGAAATATTTGGTGGGAATAGAAACGGTTGTCTCTAGGGCAGACATTGCTATAACCAGCATGCATCCTGGTATGTTGGTTTTCGTAAATTGGTGTTTTTATTTAATAAACAAGATATCTGCATTAGTAGAGTTAGTTTGCAAACATACATAGGAACTAGCCAACTGACACGGTGGTCTTCAATCATCAAGAGAACCAAACGCCACAATAAATCAACGAACACATACTTCTATGTCCCGGAAGGAGACGACCATAAACAAACCGTTACATTACAAGTCCATCTTTTTCAAACTGTAAACACTGGCAGTTACAAGTGCCCACTCTCCATCAATCAATAAAGTATATAACAGATTGGTACCACTCCGCACCACATCATGACGCACAAAATACGCGCATTCTGCCAATAAACTCGAGTGCTGTGGCGTCGGGTGTCACAAGTGAGTCTTAAGTATGTCTATGGTGATTCATCGCATAGACTAATCTCTATGATCGTCCGGAGAACAAGCGCCAATTCGACTGGAGCTAATCGTATAACGTTGTTTGAAATGGAGCATTGGAGAGGTTAGCGGGATATACGAGGTGTATAATTGAACAAGCACGATTGACGTGTGGGGCAGTGTCATGAATTTATGATAAAGTTTTTGTTTTAAAATCATTCAAATGAACAAAAATATAGAGCTGAATATGAGCAGCGTTGAATACGTCGAGAATTTAAAAGACTCTCAGATCGATATAATACTTAGCAGGTAGGCTTTCATATGCACTCATATTCATTATGTACTTTCTAAAGTTTATATTAGACACTGACATCCCGTGGAAAAGAAAAGCAGGCAAAGCCGTTGATCCCGGTTGTCATTTGTAAAATTTTGACAGTCGTTACGGATAGTCAGAGGAATGTCTGTTCAGAAACTCTGACCAGTCTAACCCAACCAAGGGGTAACGTGACGTTCAGTAACTGTGGAGGTCTAAGGCGACCTTCACGGAAACTACTGGTATCCAGCTGTATCCGGTTAGGTTGGAAACCAACTCCAACCTACTCGGGAAAAGACTCGGTAGATGATGAGCATGAGCAGCATAGCTATAATAGGCTATCTGTATTTTGCCATCGTAGTTGTACAACACGGTGTCAGTAATATGTTTAGCCGACACCGATTAAGCAACGTTAAATTATCTTAGCCTAAGCCTTATTTCTACATGTTCTTCTCATTATTGCGATAATTTTTCGTTTGATTTGGGTCGTATCTGGGAACGTTCTAATTACGAACATATTGTAAGTCAAAGTTCTAACTTTTTGTGCTTTTCTTTAGCGAAAAAAGTATTAGATGTTACAATAATTAGAAGATGAATGGTCACAAATTCAAACCGTTAATAGTAATTTCCATAGATAGTAATTTCCCTGCTATATTTGTTGCCTTTGTTACTAAACTTGACAGGCAGCATGCATCTTTATCGGCTGTGTGACTTGTCTTTTTGCAGTCCACTTTATGCCGCCAATTTTAAACAAAAAACCTGTTAAAAACGTATTAAGTGCCAATTTGACAAATCACAACCGACTTTTCCGACTTATATTTACATAACACTAACTTAAAGTACTTTCAGTCACAATACCGTAAGCAAAACAATAGTTACTTAACCCAGCTTTAAATTCTTCGCAACAATATTGTACAATGGCAACACCAAGACTGTTTGTAATACATCTCCTGCCTTCAAACGTGTGCATCGACCATGAAGAGTTTATGAAACCACTCAGACATAGACAGATACACATAGTGACCATAATTTAACATGTTAATGGCTTCTAAGAATGTTATTAACTTCATTTTGTAATGTTGGTCAAAACGTTTTGTTTTACGTAAATCTGCTAACTTAACTCTACTGACAAGGTAAATGAATTTAGTTAAGAAATGTCGTTTTATTTTATATTATCTTCAACCCGCGACTTCCTTCACGTGGAAGTTAAAAATACCTTAAAAATATTTTATTGTACTGCTAAACCACTGAACTGATTTTGATTAAATCTGGTAAAGAACAAGAACTAAGGAAGAACATAGTCTACTTTTTAACCTACATCTGCCATCGTAGTCCTCGCTATACCTAGTCCAAAAAAATCTTTTGGTCCTCCACTCTTCCCTACTATTTCCTTCTCTAGCCTTTCTGCCATAATCGACTCCTAACCGTCTCGCAAGCGCTTCCAACACGTTATATGTGTAATTAATATAATAAAATAAATTATCTGCAGTTCACGTGTCTTTGTGTTTTACAACCTATATAATATACGTTCATCCACCGTGAAGGGTTCGTGCAGTCGGTAACCATAAGGAATATGGTGACCACACTTAAAGGTATTAGAAAGAAATTATGAAATTAAATTACCAGCTTTTTCCCGCAACTAGCCGGCTTGACAGTTGGTTATCTTAGCTTTTTACAAAAAACTGACGGCCTTCAAAGTGAAATATTATGAAATAATATTATCTTAACTTTCGGAAGTCGGTGTTTTTTTTTTCTTTTTATTGCCATTGACTTCCAAAAGTATTTTTTTTAACCGAGTTAAAAAAAAGTAGGTTGTTGTAGATTCGTCCGCGATTATCTCGCGTTAAGCTAAACCGATTTTGATGCGGTTTTCAAAATAGTGTTTGTTACATTCTGGGGAAGGTTTTAGTATATAACACTAATCGATATTCCGTGGCGTTGCCCGCATAGATCCCGTTTTCTTTCTTGGATTGTAGATTTTCAACGATGTCATAATCATTTTATAAGCTTATAAGTAGTTTTATTTTGAAAGTTACTCTAAAACGTAGTAAATATAAACATCAAACGTCTGACTACAAACGTAGTCAGACATTGGGACTCTAACTAAAAAGTAAAAAATAAAAAGTTTTTTCCAAAAAAAAAGATAACCGACTTCAAAAACTTTTTTACTCTGCGATTTCAACGGCGGTAACGAGTTTTGTGCTGTTAGTAATACAGTCTTTTGAGGTTTTTAGTAGGTTTCTAATAACCCTACTAACTAAATCTGACGAACTTTGAATTACGTCCTTGACAATACATAGCACTTCGCTTAAATAGTCTTGACCACAAATAATAAATATCAATACGGTAAAGTAGACCTATTGGATGTAATTAAACTGGTTTTTGCTAGCAAGTCTGCTTGGTCGGGTTTTAAAACAATTCTTTAGTAGTCCGCTGTCTGGAGTGATGAGTCATACTTAGTCTAGTAGTTTAAAGAAATGTAGAGAGAAAAATTAGAAATCTGGTTTCTAATTTTACCGTAGTCATTACGTTTTTTTTTGTTTAGTGTTTTTTTTTATATATTGTAGCCCCATCGTGTCTTTAACATTGTATAAAACATCACGTATCCTGTCAAATATTATTGTGAAAGATTGATGTGAAGGTGTGAACTACTAAAAAGATTTTGATGTCGTGTGGTGTTAAAACGTTTTCTAACCGCAAAAACGCCGTTCATTGGATATTATAAAGAACACACGCGTTACGAACAATCGAAACAGTAGTTTTATGTAGGTAAATGCTATAATATCGATGATGAAATACCAGTTACGAAATAATAAATGTTAGGCTAAATAAAATAGCCGATGCAACGGAAAAAACCTAGGTACCAATGTTTACCTAAATCAGTTTTTACAAGACCTTGGTAATTTAAGACTAAGAAAAACAATAGTCTAGACATAACAGACAAATATGTACTAGCAAAATATTTTCTAAGAAGTTTACTGAGTGCTTTTATTTGTTTTTTTTTTGCTTCAGTATGTACTAAATAAATACAATACTTGGTACTTAACTGCAGTTCTTACATCATATGTCAAACAGACAAAAATTTGAGCCAAACTTAAAAATTGCAAACCCATCCCTCTACCTTAAGACGTTTTGAATTCTTCTGTACCCTTAATAAATAATAATAATATAAAACTATAACAAATAAACAAGAAGAAAAGGGAAAGACCAAAACATGCAAAACTATGTTATTCACAAAATACTGTACTGTTATTTATACTCTATGTGGCTCTGATACTCGTACTTAAAAATATTCCTTGATCATATTTATGTACCTATCTTAAATTTTCGCATTATGCGTTCTTCCCCCTTAATCACAATTATATTTAGCGTCGACAGTCAATCTTTTTAATTTCCTAAACGGAACGTCAAAAACGTCTATCCAGAATGTTCCAAAAACATGGCGGCCCTACAATCCACGGTCGGCTGCGCGTCAGTTGAACGCGTGGCGTGGCTGACACCTGGCTGCTACACGTCGAATCATTTACTGAACTATTCCGAATCAACCACCATACCGCACAATTTTAAACTAAATTTGAAGTCTGGAAGTCTAAATTCAATATTCTGTCAGACTGTATGCTTTAAATAATAGATTCAGGGAGTGTTTGGGATCAATACTTTGCATTCACAATAGATTAACACGCTGGTTCGAGACACAATAGGAAGACTAGCAGTGCGACAGCCGGCTATCGCTTGGTCGTCGAAAGGTTAATTAACTAAGGAATAAATAATCATAAACCGATTTTTTTTATTGTGCATGATTGTATGAGGTTCAAATAAACGTTTTTTATGTTTATTTCTTTCTTCGCCAAGTGATGGTCCACAGTCAGCAAAGTGAACCTTTTCAACTTTTTCTATCAAGTAAACTAAGCAGATTGATACAGATTCTTGTTTTTTTTCAAGCAACTATCGAGTTAACGTAGGTACGTGCTATGATGGCAATATACTGAAATAATTTTAAGGTTTTGGTTTTTTTATGAGACTGCTTGTCTTCCGCCGTTTCACTCGCGTTGTAGCGTTTTCTTATAGCTTATCTTCCTCGATAAGTAGGCTATCCAACACATTTTTTTTCTGATTATCATCAAATCGGCCCAGTAGTTCCTGAAATTAGCGTTGATCCTAACAAACAAATAAAGATACAAACAAACAAACTTTTTTTCTTTCTTTATAATATAAGTAGGTATAGACTTATGAAATGTGGCTAAACTATGTTGATATGGTTGTCAGAAAAATTATGCCCTTTCCTGACGTGCACAGTATGACCAAATTACGGTCCATCTTAGATAGCTGGTAAAAATTCAAGTACAAAAATACGAAATTGTCGCGTACCAAAATCAAGTTATACTTAATATCATCATCTATTTCGTAACAGTCGCAACAGAACAATACAACAATTACTCAATCTCCTATTTGTCGAGAAGTCTCATTGTTTCCACTTCTATGGTAATCACCGAATAAGGTAAATCAGCTTTTAGTCTTTTTGCATGAAAATCGTGTTTTTTTTGTAAGTGGGAGAGTTATTCCTAATATAGCGTAAAAGGACTAAACAGTACGGGACTAAAAAGGTATTTGCTATGCTTATAGGTGACATCTGTGGTAAAAGACCGCCACATACCACATATGTAACTATACTTTTACTCTTTTAGTGATCCGTACGCAAGAAGTGCCAAATGACTTATGACTGTGCTGTCTATCTGTCCGTCTGTCACAGGGAACCGTAAGCATTTGAAAGTTTTAACTGTAGCCGTAATAACAAACAAGCCTAACTTAATTTGTGAGTCAGTAGGTAATTCATCTATTGTGTACCGTACCACAAAAACATAAGTTATGAGAGGGTTATGAGGGGGGGGGGGGTGAATGTTACGTGACTTCCAATACTTGATGACGAAACAGTAAATCAGTATTTTTATTTAAAAGGTTTAAAAATCGTAAAATAGAACGGGAGGACAGGCTCGTAATAGATTTTATACAATATTTTAGTATGCAAAAGACTAGAAATTATTTGCGATTGAAATTGAAATACCGGATTAGTTACTAGGAAAATATTCGTTTTCTCGTTTTAATATTATGCGAATGTACGGGACCCTCGCGAACAGTCAATTCTTGGCAAATTCTATAATTGTCAATGTTTAAATTCTCTAAATATACTAGGTATATTTAGTACCTACCCGTAACAACGTTACATGTAATATAAAATTGCCTACTCAGCTCCCAACATTTTTCGATTTTAACATTCAAAACGCCGCCAGCCATTATTAAATTGCCGTGAAAAATGTTGCCAACTAAACTACAACGTTGCCAGATTAAAAAATACGTCACAGCTTTTTATTTAAAGTAAAAACTTTTTATAAACTGTTGAATGAGATAAGCAGACTAAGGGCCTCAGGAACGGAAGGATAGCTGCGGTCTGGTCAGGAAGTTGCCAGTTACTGTGTCCTGGACTCTTTCGAGAGCCTTCCAACTTATCTAAAGCCTCTCGTTAAGGCTTGAATAGACTTCCTTGTGGAATTTATGAGTTAAAGTTCAACTTGCCTGAGGTAATTTTTAGATTGGAGTCCGTAAAGTAAAAATTAAAGATTTTTATTAATCTGCCAACTGCAGTGCAGTTTAAATGTATTGTTATGTTACGTTTTAAATTCCTGCTTCGTTGCGTGATGTTACAGAGTGCTGGCCAATGATGTTATAAGTAAAAAAGTGTAGATAGGTTACATGCAGTCAAAAAGTGGCACATTAAAAGTTTGTCAATTGGCAAACTTTTAATGTGCCACTTTTTGACTGCATGTAACCTATTTAGATTAGATAAACATGATACTGAGTATCGCGTTGACATTTGACGTTTATCTCTTTTCACTTGCACTACTTCAATCATATCATCCTACTTTGACGTGTAATTTATGTGTGCGTTAGGGTGCGTTCCAAAAAGGGTAAAAATTACACGGAGTAGTGCGAAAGTTACTCTAGAGCGTTCCGAAATGAGCCGAGTGAAACCTAGGGTAACCGAACATTTACTCGACAGCTACCCGAGCAGTATTTATGAACGCTTTCGGTAGAGTAATTTTCGCACTGACAAGTGCGATTTCTCTCCCTTGGCTGAGCGTCGTTAAAAATTACCTGACATATCTCAAAATCATATATGAGCCAATGTTGAAGTTTAATGTTAAAGAATGGATTTACTAAAGTATAAACGAACAGGTAGTACTTATTTATTTGCAAAATATACTTAAAAAACACGATTTTCCTTCTTTGCAATAGAGAAAAAAGGTTATGTTGACAGTGTCATCATACGACTCTAACCATCTTTACCCTAACCCGTTCCAAAACAGAAAATCGCTCTGTAGCGTTCAAAAACAGTATAGCCGTTCTCTTTCTTTCGTTGCTTCTATCTCTTTTTAATTTACGAGTGAATTCATCGCACGTTTAGGAACGCACCCTTAGTGTGCCGTTTTTGAAGATAGAATTTCGTTGGGGTAACCTATCCACACTTTTTTACTTATAACATTATTGGTGCTGGCAATAATTACGCAGAATTTCAGAAATTCGGACTTGTAGTTTTTGAAGTAAGCGCGATAAAACAATATATTCTAAAGCCTGCAAAACCTACCTACAAAATTTTCTAAAGCTGAACTTTAGAATGTTAGTCGCTAATTTATTTAACTATAAAAGTTAGTCAATAATGCTTTGAAAAACACAGACCATTGCGAGATACATATTCAAATCAAAGTATAGGTCAATGCAAGCTATTGATTTTTATATAATGTTATAATATTATTATGAAAAAATCGACATGAGCTAATTTAGAAACAGTGTCAGAAACCCAGACAAGATGCAAGAGTGCAATGAACTATTTAAGAGCTTATGTAAAAATATATTTCTAACTATTACTTTTTAACATACAACCAAGTCAATCTGGCAAGTAGATCACTGTACCATGAAAAAAAGCATGAATTGCGGGCAAGTGCAAACAAGAGCACATTAATTTATTGAATGAAACTTCATGCACGAACGGTACATAGGCAGACTTAATGCCTTAGACATAAAGTCTGATTATTATTCCTTATTTTTCTGCCCTTCAACCCGGAACAAGAAGTTTTACACATTCAGTGCGAGTCTTCCTATAACCCTAAGGCGATTGTCACAAAAATGGTACAGTGTGTAAAGCTCGAGCTCTTGGTCTAAGGGAGAGGAGAGGGGAGGGCAAGTTACCCCGTCCACCCCTCAGCCCCTCATGATGATGCCCTCCAAATATCACTACAACCTAAATTGCCAAACCTCAATTCAATAAGTAGATACCTTATACCGCCTACCTTCACCTTCAGGTCATGAGACCTGACCTCGCCTTTTATTCCATCCATCCGGAACTGAAGGTACCTACCCACCATTATCGTGACCGTTAAAACCCAATACTCATACCGAACGTATTAGAGCAGCACAATGGCCGCCATGTATCTATCATTAGCAGGTAAAGAAATTTATAATTTCACGCCGTTCGATGCGCCGACGCACGTCGCAAGCACCGTTTTGGTGCAGTTTTCCGAGTTAATGTAATGGAAGAGATTTATAATGTGTCGTTAATGTTACGGTGTTTAGGCGAAGCGAGATAGTTATATCAGTGTGAGTGTTGAGTGTTGTTTAAAATCCTTCGTGGTTCTGGTTTCCAACAGTCAATTGCTCCTATCAAATATACCCGAAATATAACTTATACATCAAAATAACTGGCGACCAATTAATATCACGCTACAACCAACGGATTGGAACAGTAATTAAAGACCTTTTTTGGTCCAAGTTAAGTCGCAACACGCACAGAACATTTACTTCGCTACAATTGTTGCGCCGCAATTATTTGCTACAAATGTATTGTGTACGCCCGCAACAAATATGTCCTTAGTTGCCCGCGAACTAAACTAAATATATGGGGGCGATAATTGTGTCGCATTGCAAATGTGGCGCCACATTTACCATGCAAATGTATGCCCGATGTATAGCCCGCTTTAGAATCAAGAAACATTGTAGAAGATAGCTGCCACCCATTTATTGCGAACCTGCGATAGATAATAAGTCCATCAGCCAGATGGTCGCTGTCGTGTCTCGATGTTTAAAGCTGCACCATTAGTTGCGCACGAGCAGTTAGAAGTGGGTTAGCCTTACGGATTCTAGGGGAACTGTTGGTTTATGTACTTAGTAATGGATAGGCTTATACATGGCAGTGCATGGAGCTTCGCCGATTTTGCTTTCATAAAATGTTAGTTGCGTAGTTTCAGATTTATTTGTTTTTAGTCAATCGTTAGGTTTGAGGCTTAGGTGTGGAGTCTGCTTGTTATTTGTCTGAAATCAAAATTACCGGACAAGAGCAAGTCAAACTCGTACATGAAGGGTTCGGCAATCGTATTCTTAATACCGTGCAGAAAACGTCGAAAAAAGCATGATAGCTACTTGTTTGGGGTTATAGTGATTGTTTTTATCATTTGCAATAGCTTAACTGAGCTATGGACCTACAAAGCTTTAAATTGGTTGCCCACGAAACCTACAATGGCAAGACGAGACCGCGGCAACTTTAAAATAGTCGGCAGGACTAACTGGATAGCTTCCTTCAGGCTTCAGCATTCAAGATCTAGCGTTGAATTAATCACAGCCGGAGGAAGGAATAGAGGGAAGCCTTTGGCCTGCAGATCTTAAACTATACATTAGATCTTAGACTAGATCTTAAACTATTATTTAGATCATGACCATACATTCTCTGTTAAATTCTCAAGGATTTTGCCTATTTCGGAAAAGTACAAACACAAACAACAAAGGTCAAGAGCTCGACCGCGTAGACTAGACGGCGCGTTTTGTTCCACGCGCGCCTCAAAGAGAAGGAGTCAGCACAGGAAGGGGCCAACGCCTGCCGGGGTTGCGGAATGTTTATAATAGTTACCGTGACCTCGGAACATAAAGGGCAATCGAAGGAACATGAGTGGGTTTTAGTCAGGAAGAGTCTGACACGCCCTCCCGTCGCACCCAGGGCGTGAGCAGTCATTGGATGATTTCCCACTCACCAAAAAAACTGAATAAACTTTGAACCCCTTGTATTGTTTGTCAGAGTTCAAATTGTAAATATACTGTACAAATAAAGCTACAATACGTTAGTAACCCACAATGAAATGTATGTAAGAAACACGTGTATGGCAATCGCGTCGCATGTGCAGAACTACTTTATAATACATGTCGCAACTGTCTAGCGTGCATGCATATGAGTATGCGGTATGGGCAGGCTAGAGATGGCATATCTTAATAACAGTAATGTTACATATAAAATAATGACAAATATTGTTTATCCTAGACTGGCTTGCCAGCGATTTCATTCGCGTGTCGGTTATCACCAAAGGCGGGTCCAGAAAAGCGGTCTCTCTTCAGTTTCCCCGTGATAAAGAAACTATAGTATTCCGTCAGCATTACATCACAGTGCGAGGTACACAGAAGTCCAAACCTTTATTAGACCAAGACCAGTCAATTATGTAACGTCTGATTGCAGTGATCCATCTAGAATGATAGACCCTCATCGAAGTAAAATAAGGTAGACTGTCGTCTTTGGGAAGCTTACTCCATTATTCAGTCCATCCTTACTTGAAAAAGAAAAAAAGAAAAATGTTTATTTGTAACAAAATAGTTACTTAGGTTCGTAGATACTCTCCAAGTTCCATGTCTCTAGGACCAGCAGTTTGGGCTGTGCGGAGATATATCAGTCAGTCAGTCAATCGGTCAATCAGTTTACCATTTCATAATAGATGTCGGCTAAATGTAAAAAAAAAAAATTTAAAACAGACGTCACGATGACTGGCAACCCTATGTATAGGTCATACTATAGGCAGAAAAATATATAACATACGATGATCTGATATGTATTGCTGAGCACAGACTGCTGACCATTCAGTATAAAATGCATCTGTAGGTATCATGATCTATAGACAGGTTAGTGATAAACAGTCCATTGTTATTAGAGAGGACGGAAGTACATCAGACTAATGAGCTCTGCTCTGCTGCATAAGCAAATGCTGCCGATGTAGCTTATCACATTCAAGAGGTATAAAGTTCTGGAAAATCTCAAAAGGGTCAGTCCTGTCCTAACTATACTAATATTTCAAGGTTGAAGAGTGTTTGTCTGAGAACATAATCTATTCTTTGTGGTGTTTGTTTGGTTGAAAACGCTAATCTCAAGAGCTACCGGCTTAAATTGCGAAATGATATTGATGTTTTATTAAGGAAGGCTATAGGCATATAAAATCACGATATGACCTATCGAAGAAAGAACCACAGAAACGAATGAAATCACGGCGATAAACTTTTGGCAAAATATTTTTTATAATTAACTCAAATAAAGTTCGTGTTTTTTTGCAAAGACATCACCAAGCACGATCAGAAAACCAAAAATACTTTTATAAGTACTTCAAGATAATGAAGTTTCAATATTTCGTGTAACAAAAACATAAAACTAAGTAGGTAGGTATTATTTACGAGTAGCCGTTAGTAATTCATACACAAGTTCTAAGCTATGGTTAGAATTGTAATTGTTGTAGTTTCTTTACATAGAACCGTTTGTTGACATGTACAACATAACTTGTGTACAAACTTCATACCAGTTGAAATTAATTTCACATTCAACCGCTGTTGGACTATTAAACAACTGTTCTTGGATAAATATAAATTGTGGTCAGTTTGTACCCAGCAAGAGTATAAAGTTTATTTAAAGCGAAAACTTGGTTTTGTCCTCGACATCGCCTGCTTAGGTTTCTAGGAGGTTGATTTATTTAGCGTAAAACGTAATTAAAAATAAATAACCTAAGGTACTCCATAAAACAGTAGCCATTTGCCAGATAAAGTTCTGTCAAAATCGGACCTGTCGTTTCGGAGATTACCTAGCTAGAATATACACCAACAAGGCTCGATTATTATTAATCTACCCGTTTATAGGAACGAAACCGTAAAAAGGCTTTTACCAGACAATTTTTTTTTTTTGTAAATATCTGTCATGCTTGTAATATACATAAATCGTAACCCTCCTATACTTCGCCGCAGTCGGATCAAAATTCATTATTTTATCAATAGAAACAGACACCCCAACTGTATTTATTATATATGTATAGATGACAGTTTAATTAAATATACTCCCACAGATGATGTCAAGTATGACCCATTTTAAATGGGTCAGGAATGTTTAATTTTTCAGAACTCAAGAAACGATCCGGCCGATCCGGGTCACAATTTTATTTTCTGTCACATGAGGACCATGGCGCCATAAACACTGATGGATCGATCTATATCTAAATGGTAAACTGACTGATTGTTGAAATACCAACGCACAGTCCAAACCGCTGGTCTTAAAGACCAAACTTGAATGGTATGTACGTTGTGAAGAGTAAGTATCCACTAAGCTATGCTTGCACTGTTTGGACAGGTCCACTCAAATCTGTGTGCTTCTCTCATCAAGAGATCACTTCAGTTATTACCTTCATGGTCCTCGCATAATTTGACCAATACAATATTGTATGGACTTTAAAAGAGACTTTGACCTCTGAGTTTGTTTCGGTTGTTTCTTCTCAGAGTAGTCCAGCTAGGAAACACCGGCCCCACCGTTCGATTAAAATAAGAAAAAAATGACGTGTAAAAGTGTAATTTTTTACCTATTTACAAAAATAAATCATTCTATCATTCTATCATTCTATCATTCTATCATTCTAAGAAAGGCTTTTTAGAAATTCTGTAAAGGCTAAAATAGAGACGGAAGTTTCGACATCTACGCGGGCGAAGCTGCGAGCAAAAGCTAAAATAAGTATAGAGAGCAAATTTAAAGTGACATGTTTTATGGTGGTAATAAACTCACAGGAGCTACGGGGACTAGAAACAAGAAAAAAATGCATTGTGTTTTCTTATTATGACGTAGTGGCGCATTAAGAAACGATATTTGGAAATTCAACCCCTGTCATGGTCAAACAAGAGCATGAAACAATTGAATGAAATTGGACCTCTGCTATTTGATAGATAACTTTTGTTTAGCAAGAAAAAATACTTTATTATAGGGTGAAACATTTTTCTCATTTACTGTACTAAGTGAAAAAGCACAAAAAAAAGATAATCGTATCGGGGGCGTTGGCCACAAGAGCGTCGACCACTGGGGGCCTAACTGCCTAAGCCACGGACCCCAGAAAACTCCGAGTAAAATATTAACGAAAATAGAGTAGCATATTAAACAAACTGTGTCACTTATGTGAGGAAGCAACAAATGAGAATAATTAACACGATTGTAGGTACCCAAAATGTAACCAAATAACTAATTGCTTGTTAGCCAAAAATAAATTATAATACGCCAAAAAGTCTCTTCCAAGTATCACAATTATTCTTTTACGGGCAATGCGTGCTTTGTCTTCAAATGTTTGAAGTTTTGAGTACCTACGCAACCACTGTTACACATTACATTTATAAATTACTGTGAACACCAGGGACGTAGCCATCGCCAAATCAGAAATTCGGGGTCCCACAGACAAAGGGGCCTCAAACCTGTGTAATCCAACCCTGGACGTTAGCCGATCAAAATAAATATGTAATCTTTTTAAACAACCTTTTTGTCATCTTGCGTAGGCAGGGGGCCTTTTAAGTTTTGCACCGGAGCTCCAGTTACCTAACTACATCCCTGGAAGGTAGGTACTGAAATTTTGTCAAACAAAATATTACATTATTTTAACGTGTAGGTGGCCACCTAAATTGCTTTACCCTTTACACCGCCTACACATTTTTACTAAATTCAACTCGTTAATGAGTTACAACATGTAAGAATAAAGTTAACTATCAAATGAAAACTACCCGTTTAACATTTTAAAATTTTATAATCCAGCAATCATCACCTAAAATACATAATTGCGACATCTAATCAAATAACTGTCATTTCACTTGACATTTCTACATAAAATATGGAAACCAAAGTTTCGAATAGCTTTCTCATTAATCACTATAAAGTGCAAAGTCGATAATATCGACAGTTCAATTTTAAAACTGCCACCGAGCAATACTGCGAACGAATCATTGGAACTTGGCACAAGCTACTAATTAAAAAGTTGCATTGTGAAAAATGACAAAAGGAAATTGTTTACGTGGCAACACAGGGATTTATGGCATTATCACCCTCTAGATGAAGGTTCTTTTGAAACCTACTAATATCATAAAATCCCGATTCCGATTCCCGAGTGTGACAAACGAATTTTAAATAAACATAATGCAGTTTTGTTTTTTTTAAAAAATAAAGAAATGTTTTCTTAAAGTAAAAAAATCTGTCTTAACGATTTAAGGTAGTTAATTTCCTACTAGGGTCCATTGAAACTTTCCACCCTGTGTAGCTTATACACCAGAATAACACACACACAAGCTACATAACATCACGCTATGACCTCTTGGAACAGAGCACTAACGGGCGAAACTGCGGGGGACAACTTTGTATATAAATACACCTGAAAAAAAAAAGTACTATTGAAAACGAAACAGATATGTTCCAATGAAGCTCCGTCCACCCACTCCTTCAATTCATTCACAAGATGAAATGAAACGCTTTAAATGCCCAGGGTGCTATTGAAATTGCATTTTCAAGGCCGCCTGGACGCTTCCGTTGAAGACCACTGCAGTATCTATTGTCACTGAATACAATACTATAATTGTATCGAATGTGGGTGGTATTGACAAGGCACTGATGAGTCGATTGTTCTAGAATGAGAGATGTTCTATAGGCTCCCTGAACATAAACCTGGAAGGTTCTAGGTTTTTAGAAATAGTGTGGCCAAAATGGGACATAAAAAGGGGTATGGGTGCCGGCCTAATAAAAGACATGTGAGACTTAACCTTTTTGTCTTTGGGATTATAGTTAACGCATATTATGCGAAACCTCTATATGGCTAGACAAGTAAGTAGCGGTGAAAAAAGTGAGGAGTCGATTGAAGAATCGAGTTATATACAAGATGTCAAATTACTTAGCCTATCTAAGTCAATGCGAAACTCATAGATTTTACAATCTATTCTATTCTACCATCTTTCTTAAAGGTTGACTTGAATTTATTTATCTGTTCGACCCCTTTCGCGAATTCCTATGAATATTTGACCTGGTACTGATACAGAAGGAGACATCTTGAACACGGCACATTGTGAGACGACTCCTCTTTCGAAATCGCTATTTAAACTCTGTTAGCACAAAAATACCAGGTCATTACTATCCCACTGCAGGGCAAATAGGCACAAGCATTGATCACCACGTTCATCCCAGGCTTTGCTGTCTCCTGGGCCTGTAGTTCACACTTTTTTTATCGCTTAACTTTTGTAGGTCGTAACATGATGTTATAATTCCTGATTATAGCTCATAGTATTCCTTGATGAATGAGCTATTTAACTGTAACACAATTTTTTAATTCGAACCAGTGCTTATCATAAATTATCACGTTCAACCAATAAAATAAAAACAAACTCTTTAGCTTTACAATATAAGTATAGACAAGTCCGGGTCTCCTCACGACGTTGTTATTAACAATGTTACTTTACATACTATTTCTAAACATCTAATTGTCTTATTCTGTGAATAACATGTGTTAATATTTTGCGGTCACAACCCACATTTCTTTCTCATTGCAACTAACACAATATGTACCCCACATGGCTGACAAACAATGAAACAGATGGTTTCAATGTGTTTGTATACATCATTGTTTTTATCTAGCAAGAGAGCGTATTTTTGCAAGCTGTGCCATTGGTATTGATTGTAGAAAATGAGAAAGTTTTTGATTATGGACAAGTGTGTATTGTATTTATCGAGAAAACTTTAGGAGACTTGTTTATACCTACCTCACAGGGTAAAACAGTATAAATAGAGGAGATCACGAAGAGATATTATGGGAGATGTTACAAACAGAACGCTGGGAAGCCGAATCATGGAGTAATTTCGGCCATGACCGCTTCTCAGCCTATGTCATGAGATTCAAGGGTTTGGACTTCGACTAATTGCGCTCCCCCTTGAAATAAAGGATGGATGCGCACCTTAACACCTTTTTTTGGTTCTATTTCCAAGATGGCGTATATATATATATGGTGATAGGTTATTTATAAGTGACCCATACGTAAACACAATAGCTGGTTATGGAGTTTTGAAGGTCAAAGTTCCGTCTTATGTTATTACGGAAACAAGTTATAGATGTTATAACTATACTTTAATTACTGGCTAGACCTGAGACCAATAAATGTCTATGCGTTGCGTGCTGCCTACCAAAAACAGTAATTTTTCACACTAATAATAAAAGTCGGCTTTTGCTTCATGCAAAGCAGTGCGTGGTTAGATGTTTATGTGCCCTTTTACGCCCCTTTAAATGTAATAACTATTCAAGTTTATTTATTACTCAATAGCAAAATCCCGCGGTTTCACTAGCGTCTTCATCACGTGTCTTAGCACACGCAAAGACGGTGATGAAGACGGTTTTTGTGACGGTTGGCAGTCGTTGATCTTTGACAGTCGTTACGGGTAGAAGCCAGAAAGTTTGTTACCAAGGGGTGTCGTGTTATAGTCAAATCATTTATTTCCATTAGACCAAAAAAAAGGCACTTTGAAACGTCATACTTATAAAACAAAAGTGAATCTGTTGCCCAAGTAATTGTGTTGTGGAGACCAGAAGACCTAGGTACCATGACTCTGAGAGTAGTTCCGCTGAGGGAACGAGACAGAGCAATATATTGCTCTGTCTCTTTCCCTCAGCGGAACTACTCTCGTTTTAAGACGTCGTGGTAGGCCACCTGATAAGAAATACAATCGATGTAAAACACTGATATAAAACTAGATCCGATTAGACATAAAAGCCGACCCTAAATTGTTGGAAATAAGGCTACAGACGGCCTGTTGCTCATTAATATGGATATGTTATGCAGAAAATTCTTTTCAATCCAACTGGTTCGTAATTTTAGATTGTGTAAACAAACATAATAACTCTTTTGTTTTATTATAATTTAACTAGCTTGTAATTCCCGTTCCCGTAGATTATTTGGGACAAAAACTACTCCGCTATCGACTATCTCTGTACCAAATTTCATTTAAATCGGTTCAGTATTTTGGCGTGAAACCGAGACAGACAGACAGAGTTACTTTCGCATTTATTTTATTAAAATGGATAGGTTATTATTACCTAATTAAATAAATTAATGAACCACGCAGTTTAATACAGAGAAAGTTACAACATGCAATGCTTTATGAAACTACAAATAATTGGATCCTGTTCATAAATTTCGCCGTTCTTTGATATATACTGGCTAAAACAAATGCTAGGAAGTAATTACCCAATTACAATAAAATACTGGTGTTCAATATTATTGCTTACGTTTTACACCAAATTTAATTTTGAAGGTTTGAGTAAAAGCAAAGAAAAACCCAATGAATTATGTAACGCAAACCATGGTACAATCGACCCAATGGAATCATGACCCGCCATAAGCTTATTTTCCTACAGACAATCAAATACAATTAGGTCGACAATCGCGTAAACATGTATTAAAAATGTCACACGTCTAGTCTTATTATTTTGACAGCTTCAAACGATTTGTCGTCGAAATGGGTCATGATTCAATTTTGTCGATAGTACATATTTTTAGGGTTATTTATGTATATCTAAGGTAAGGAATTCTTATAGTTTCGCCATGACCGTCTGTTCGTTCGTTCAGCGCTTATCTCAGAGACTCTTTAGTAAACTGCATTAAAATTTGGCATGAACATTGAATAGATTGATTACGCCGACAAAGCGATAGGTAAATAAGGCCTGCCCTACGCGTAAAATGGGGTAGTACCTATAAAGGAATGAGTTTAAAAAAAATTGTGGATGTACGAAAACAATTTTTCGAATAAAGTATGCACATTATGTTTTAAGTGTTAATTTCTGTTATTGTATAATATGTTTTTTTTTTAATGTAAAAGCAATCACAGCGTTAGCCATATTATTATACTAGTAAAGTCAACTAAATACAAAACTACGAAACCTTTCAACATTTAAGCCGTCTCTTTGCTAATCTACCAGAAGTTATCATTCAAACAAACACAATTTCCAGTTCCACATTATCTCTTCTGCATTTCGCTCCGTTGTACCATCTCAAACTATAAACATAAATTGCACTGAACAAGCATTTTCGTCAAAAAAACCGAATTCCTTTCTTGCAGCCAAAGAAATACGGCTCAAAATCATAACAAATCGATATTGTACCAGTGGAAAATGAACAGTGAATCAGTAGGTTATGGGAATATGATGGGGAATGCGTGGGAGTAAATAAGTACATATATCTAGTTACCATGGTTCGGTGTACCGTTTCTCATTGTGACTAGAATGAGGAAAGCTTATCTTGTCGATATATGGGGTTTTCTTGGAACTTTCTTTGTGTTACACAAGTTTTTTAATCAATCTACTGTTGTATAACAAAGAGGTTACATTTTCTTGTTTGTAAAGGGTAATTTTAGGAACTGATCTAGTTCAAAAATTGTTTTGAGAGATTAAAAGCTACATTGTTTCTGAGTATAATAAACTTACTCGGAAAGCAAATTAAATTATATTTGTTACTAGATTTCGCCTGCGGCGTCACCCACATGCTCTCAATGTTTCCATCCCCTGTTTCAGTCTTCACTACTTAAAATAATCTCAGCTTAAAATAATATACCTCCGCTATTAATAAGTTTATGATAAGTACTCCGCTAACAGCTGAAGCGCGTTGAAAAACAATAAAGGTTTCCCCACACAGAATCGTTAATGCTGCGTACTTACTTTTAAAGATGGTGATATTTTTTGTTTATGATTGCCTCAGTGGTCTCATATTATGATTTTTGGAAATTACAAACACAGAAAGGGTAAAATAGGGAAAGGAAATATCGATACTCACGTGGGCGAAGTCGCGAACAAAAGCTAGTTATTCATCAAGCTCTCCAGCTAGTATGAAGGACACGCCATATCCATTCAAGAATAATAAAGATAAATAGTAAAGATTATTATAGCATCCCGTCAACGGTTCTGTGTGGCGAAGCTTTACAGACATAAATAAAGAGTTCATAAAACAAGCAATACAAGGGGGCAAGTAAAATAAACGTTGGAAAACTATGGATGAGTCGGCCGTTTACTGTACCATAGGGCAGCTAATACGAGCACGCGTTAATCGTCGCGTAGATAAAATAGATTGCATTTTTAACATCCATATGCAACTAGTACCATGTTTTGGAAAGCACGTAAAGCGGTTGATCGCATTACAATTCCAAAGCGAAGCCAATTTGGACTCGTTTCGAAGATCAGGTGACAAACAGGCAGATAAATATAACATTTCAAACAAATTCACAAAGTTTATTTACTCCGGTACCTCTTTTTGTGCCTATTTGCAAGGATTAAGACTCGACTCGATCGTAATCAATTCGAATGCTGAATTTCGTCGATTTCATATTCTACATTTAATAGCGCACTTATGCTAGCCGAACATTTACTAAAGTACCTCAACAATCCTACTAGTTTTATTGCCAAAGTTTCCACTGCGCCTGGATTTACAGTTCAAAGTTTATGCAGAATGCAAGAGGCAATTTTAAATTTAGTCCGTTTGCAGGGTTGAAGCTGTATTGACTAGGTACTAAATTTCGAACCCGCAGTGTCACTCTGCAGTAAATAACGTCTCTTTGAATTCTGGAAAACTGAGCTTAAATTTTCCTAGGATACCTTTGACAGAGGACCCCTGAAAAAATGTCTATATGGGTGGATCAGGTCCGTTGGAGCCCTAGTGCATTGTAGTCCAAGCCCGAACTTAGCTTGTCACCGGCTTAAGTGGATAAGGGGTCTCTGTGGGCCCCAGTTATGGCGGTAGCCACACGCCTGTAACAAGGCCAAATACTATAACATACTTAATTAAGCACAAAATAAAAGTAAAATGAATAAAAACTGGAAGTCAAAGTTACTTTGTTACGTAACTTCGTATTAGCGGAAGAGTTTTTATAATCGGATCAGTAGTTCCGGAGTTCAGTTCAAACAAACTTTTTAGCTTTGTTATTGTTAGCTCGGATAGAAAAATTGAGTTCCGGGAAGTGCAAAGTGTAGTCGCAACTGATACTGACTGTTTCAATTTATATTGTTTTCAAGAAAACTTTTTTCAAAAAAAAATAACCGCCTTCAATAACTAAAAACCCAATAATAACTAAAATTTCGGAAGTCGGTGGCAACACAAATTGAATGGCAGAAGAGAAACCACCGACTTCCGAAATTTTAGTTATTATTGGGTTTTTAGTTATTGAAGGCGGTTATTTTTTTTTGAAAAAAGTTTTTTATTTATTACTTTTTAGTGTCGACTCCCAATGTTTGACTGTGTATAGTATCTTTCAAAGTAATTTATTTTCAAAATAAAACTACTAACAATCTTATAAAACGAAAATAGAAACTTGAAGACAAAGCACACATCGTCTATGAAAATTTCGTCAATTTTTTTTTGTTCTTGGTGAATTTTTCGAGAAGCACTGAACCGATCGCCACGAAATTTATATGGGACCACCCCTGAATCATGACTTATCAAACAAAAAAAGAACCATCAAAATCCGTTGACAATTGACGGAGTAATCGATGAACAAACATACAAAAGAAAAAAAACATACAAACAGCCGAACATAGTACCTTTACTTTGAACATAGTACTTTTACTCCTCCTTTTTGTGAAGTCGGTAAAAACAAGTAGGTATTAGGTATTAGCCATGTTGTTCCACAGTAGTGCAAAGGCTTCCCTTTCTTTCTTTCAACCAAAGAGTATATCCTGGGTCAGCCAGCCAGTGTAGGCCAATTTTTTTGATAATTTAACTGACGAACTAATTTTTTTTTGTCGTCTCACCTATTATGCCGCCTTAAGTTGCCTCAAAATATCTGTACATTGGAGAAAATCGTACGAAGATGCGATCAGGTAGACAAACAGATACGAAGGACTCTTTATTAAGTAAGTAGTGATGATAAATCTGTTATGACCTAACCACCGGTAGCACAAGCTTATTAAAATTAACACAGTATAAGGTCGAATTATCGCATTATATTAACATAGCCAGGAAAATTACTACGCACGATATTATGTGAAACATAACTTCGAAGGCCTCGGATGTACATTGTATGCATTAGAAACGGCATCAAAGTTTGATACGATCAGTGGAACTGCCATTCTTTAACTTCCTAGTTCCTTTAGCGAAGACTATTGTTCTTTTTTTTTAATGCTTCCGAGAGCGTGGTCAGTTGATGACCCAAATGGGAGGACAAGGTGGCTCATGAAAGAGAAACAGTATGAAGAAGAATTAGCATGAATTGTAGAAGTTTGCGAGTCTTTCTCTACCTTTAAGGCGATTTTAATAAGGACGGTACTAAGCCCGATGTGTAAAGCTATGCGAACTCTTCTTTTGGCTCTTAGGAGAGAAGATGCGTTTATAACTTGGTTTCAGAATAATATGTTTTTAAAATTTGATGGCTTTATTTATGTTAACAGATGATAACGTGCAAAATTATCCAAAATACGAATATTGGACTTCGAATTGAATCTAAATTGAGACCGTGCGCTCGTGCATTCTAACACTACAACATTTTTACCCATTTAAGAGCTATTATGTTAATAATACTTGTAATATTATGTTATGAAAATTATGAGAAGATTGTTTATAATATATCCCATTTTTTCCGAATTCTTAACCAAAAGTCTAACTCACCCATCCTGTTTATAAGATTCTATCAGCAGCTTCGTCTAAGAACTTTAATTTTTAAAGACGTTGCCCCGATAGGGGGCATTGAACCAACAATGCCTAACTACACATTAACCAGCTATACTTATTTATATCTGAGTGCTATCTTTTGTTTTGCCAAAACGAATTAACCGACTGACCGATCGTGTTTTTTTTAAACCCTCAATACTTTGCACTTTTTTTTATGACGTAGAAGTGCAAAGTAAAGCGGCGGGGTAATTACCTATAAAACAGCAATCAGCAATATTTGCGCAGGGATCGCGCGATCACCGCGCGATTAATCGCTTAACGTCAAAATAATCGTATTATGTATGAACCGATTGCTAATCGCTCGCTGATTGTTCTAATGCACTTATTGCTACGATGACTAACTAATTAAATATCACCTTTAACAAAAAAACTTAACTTTGCTCTTAAAAACCATACTAAATGCGAAACCACCAAACGCAAAATGCATATTTTAGTTAACTGATTGCTCCACAGAGCACTATCGCTAGATTGCTATTTGACGTGACGTATTTTGAATTGACGTTTGAGAAGCAAATATTGCTAAATTATCGCGATCGCTCGGCTATTGCAAGATACGTAATCCCGGTGCGGTTCTTGGAAAAACAAACCCTAACTAGGCGAAATCGTGGGTGGAAGTTGGTATTTTTTTTTTTATTACACATGGGCTTGCTCTTGGTCCCAGACTAGCCCGAGGGCATAGACGGGGCCTACGATGGAGCGAGCTCACCCAAAAGATGCCTATGTCTCTTGGTATGAAACAAAGCTAAATCTAAAAGCTAGCATGTTAATAATTGTAAAGGTTTACGACATTTCACTGTGAGAGTGTGAGTTAGCTTGTAACTATTTAATAGGAATCTTATTTTCTTCAAATATTTCTGCTCACATCGTTCATAATTCAATAGACCTATACTTTAACCTCATTATAGGTGCCTACCTACGTGATATATCAAAATATAGATTTAGATAAGGTTAACCTTTAGAAACTCACTCACGTAGCAAAGATTCTGTCGTAACTAATCAACGATGTTGTCTGATTTGGGGCAATGTTGCCCTAAGTGGATTGTATCGACCTACAGGGGTCGAAGATATTTGTGAAAAATTTAAATGGAGGTCTATAAGACTGAATACCTTACATAATAAGCTAATAAGCTTTCTGATATGCAGTAACAAATGATTTTATAATCATTAAGTGGAGGTGGGATGTGTATTATCAAAACAAGCAAGTGATGTACGAGAGGAAATAGTTTGGAGACCTCTGTTTTAGGGCCCTGAGGTGTATATATACTTAATGCTTTAGCTATAACGTTGGAAATATCTCAAAGAAAAAAGCTATCGTTGTGCTTTCGACAGTTGTTGCTTTAGGTGTTGACGTATGTACATCACTTTGGCAAATGGAGATTTCCACTGATTTTTGGTATCAAGAACTATGAAATGGGTCTTCTCACACAAATAATGAACTCCTACAAAATAAGCTCAGTGCCGAGGTCACAAGAAACCGCTAAATTAATCATCTATCACAATTCAACGTTGCGTGTTATTCACAACAACGGCACATTTGGCTATCAACGCTTCATTTTCGACGTCACTAAATGCAGTCTATTCTTGCGATAAACTTTCTTCTAATTCGTGTCACGGACTTCACTTTGGTCGACAATTTAAATTGTTATTTTTCTCCTCATCACATCGTTGGTACACAGGTACATCAGTATGTCAAACTACAACAATCTGCCAAAATTATTTAATAGGGTTTCAACTTACTCGCTAAAGTATTAGGTTCAAGGTTGATTGGGAAAAATTGAGATTCGTGATGAGTGAAGTGATGTACTGCTGTTGGCGTTAGTACTTTGTAATTAGTTGCTGACTACAAAAGTTCAGATATCAAAAGTTGCCTATTACACCTCCTTTCAACGACCACGCGCCAGCCGGCAGTCCCACTGCTATTGTCTTTTTATTATTTCTCGAATCACGTGTGATCGTTTTATATGAGTACTAGCTTTTGCCCGCGGCTTCGCTCGCGTAGAATTTGGTCTGCCACATTAAGTAGCGTGTTATTTTTTGAAATACTTGTATTTTATGTAACTTCACATCGTACATCCCAAATTTCTAACTTCAAAATTATTTTCCATACAATCTTTGAAATCCGTTTGAAAATCGTGATGGCACAGTGGATAAGGCGCCCGCCTCTCGTGTAAGAGGTTGTGGGTTCGAATCCGGGCAAGTACCAATGTGAAAATACATATGAGTTGAAAAAGTTCAACTCATATGTATTTTCTAAAGTTTATCTTGGACATCACTGACATCCCGTGCCTCGGAAACCACGTAAAGCCGTTGGTCTCGGTTGTCATGCGTAGAACTTTGACAGTCGTTACTGGTTAGCCAGAAACTCTGACCAGTCTAACCAAGAGGTATCGTATCGCCCAGTTACGGGGTTGTGGAGGTCAGATAGGCAGTCGCTCCACGTAAAACCAGGCGTCCGTCACTCGCTCAAGGCCACGCGTTTTATGCCTACCGCTTCGCGTATCGTCGACGATACAACGAACACCGGGCTGTCGCGCGCCCGGCTGAGTGCTCGCGCGTCACTGGTACAGCGCTGACTATCAAAATGCCGAAACCACGTAATTATTGCGTGATTATTGTCCAATTCCCCTGTTTCCCAATTCTCCTGTTTCCCTTTTGATTATTTATTAAAATTATTCACGCGGTTTTGGATATTTTCGACACTAAAATATATTAGTCTGGAATTCAAGGAACGAAAAATATGCATCAGTCATTTTATCAAACTAAAAAATATTTGATCATTAAATAAAAAAATAATTGTTTTTCTAAAACATTCGTTTTATTACCATTATCATTATACGTATAACCCTAGCAGATTTGCTGGACGACACACACACACGTAAGTCGCGCGGCGGGCAAAAGAATCTCAACTCTCTTTGTGCGTTATTATAGTACATTTCTCCTTGCTGCAAACAACTGGTATTATTATTATGATTTTGTAGGCTATTATAGCGTAGGTATTTTGGTTTTTGTATTGGAGTGAAGTATCTGTTACGTAGTAACTATTTATTAATCTGTGGTAAAACACCGGTATCCAGCTGAATCCGGTTAGGCTGGCAGCCGATCCCAAACACAGTTGGGAAAAGGCTAGGGAGATGATGATGACAATCTTTGAAATCCTATACCTAATATTTAGTGGGAATCTCTTGAGGGTGGAATTACCTGAATTCCTTTCTAAGTGCTCATTATTTTAAGCTATAATAGAACTCTGTAAATTTCAAAATGCTAAGACCAGTGGTTTCTTCATCAATCTTTACCTGTATGGTGTGTTCATAAGAAGTAGCCCTATGTCCTTCCCCGGGCTTGAGATTATCCTATCCAGCACAAACGGATTACTAAACACTGACTAATAAACAGGTCAGACCAATGTTACTTGCATTTAATCACTACATAGTATAATACAAAGTAGCTTTCTTTGTCCCTATGTAAGCATAAATTTTTAAAACTACGGAAGGGATTTTGATGCGGTTTTGTTAATAGTTTTTGTAATAAGTAAAGAATTAATATGTATGTAATTGGAATAGGTGAACATCTGTGTTAAATTATCTGTGTTTTTACTGCAATATACTTCCGTATACTATGTTATTTGTTTCTTTTTTATTCAGCGTAAATATGTAGATTTTGGGATTTAGATACATGTGAGCATGGGAAAAACAGGGCGTGCCTAAATGTATCCCCGCTATCTTCAAAGTTTGCCTTTGCGATTTATTAATAGTTATAGAAAATGCAACTTTAAATGGGAACTGTAAACATTTGAAATTAAATTAAATTATTGGGTATTATTGGAATGCGTGAAGTAAGAACATTTTCACCCTTAGCTTTTCCAGTTACAATTGGTGCCTAGTTCAATGACTCGCAAAGTCGCAATCTAGTGCCATTATATAGTCTCGGGGCGTCCAAGTTGCGCATTAACAAAACGGGTATACCGACTTTTAATCCTTCGAACACCACGTGATTTGAGACACAATAGAAAGACAATAGCAGCCCGACAGCCGGCTGTCGGTCGGTCGTGGAAAGGTTAATTTGAGCTTATGTGATGGCACCCCGGATAGCTCCAAAGAGTTAAGAAACTCCCCAGGGTAGCTCGTACAGTCTTCAGATGACATGACTGTGTCGATAGATGGAGTTGGGTTGTTGCATCGCTGGTTAGGTACTTGGCCCAAGATAATTTTATTGATTTTCGCAACTTTTTCATTTCTTGGTGCTAGTATAGTTCTTTCACATAGCCAACTTTCATCGTGGATGTTCTGTTGCTTGCCATTAAGCGCTCCGTTCAAGTCAATCATATCGTGATAACTTTTAAACTATTCTGCCAAATCACTTAGTGTGAAAGACAAAGTTTATCTTCATTATATACTTAATGTGAGAAATGTATTTATTTTGATAAGAGTTTGATAATTATATACTAATATGTGCATTGTAAAATAGTACCAAATTTAATTAAATTTATGGTTTACAATTTTGGTCGTACTGGCTTGCACATAAGAGGTAGATATATGCTATCGCGGACTTTTATTTAGATCTATTTAAGACAAACAATTCTGTGGTACATCATCTTTATGTAACTCCATTGGTTTAGGCAGCGCACGCCAAGATAGCTCTCAGATGGAAGATTTTTTTCCGACTTAATTGACACTTATCGTTTAATTATGATCAAAATTACATAAAACCATTATAAATTGTAGCCTATGTGTTACTCTGATAAATAACCTAAATTACTGTAAAGTTTCATCCAAATCGGTCCAGTAGTTTTTTCGTGAAAGAGTAACAAACATACATACATACACACACACATACATCCATCCTCACAAACTTTCGCATTTATAATATTACTAGTAGGATAGGATAACTAAAGTAAACTTCCTTCCGATTTGTTCATTTAAATTTTTTACCAGTTTATCTAGCTGATAGTAGCACAGATTAATAAATAGTTACTATAGTAGTCATTTCGTCAGCCTATTGTCTCTTCTACAGAGTCTAATTATATCAGACACGATCATCTTTGCACCATAATGACCTGATCTCAAATCAAATAAGGCAATACACGCCACATTCCAAACAATTTTAAACTCTATACCAAAAGTACATAAACACTATAATTCTTTTCATCCGGCAGCGGTTTAGATTAAAATGAAAAATTTGCCTAAAACTGGGTCAGTGGTAAACAGCGGTCGTTTCAACGCGAATCAACCATGCTATGAGCGCCATAAAATCGTCAGTTACTTCAATAATGATATTTATGAGGTTGCATATTACGCAACGTTTATCGGATTTTTAATTATTCCGTAACTGATACATGGTGGCTGCATTATTTTTATTATTGTTTATTGAGCTGTATCTTGCGATTTTGTCGCGTGCATTAAAAAATAGCGGTCTGAAAACTGTTTATCCCATATATTTTGACCTTAAAAGCTATAGATATCAATACTAAAGGAGGATATTACAGCTTAAATACATATAAGACATCAACTGCCAAAAAAACTAGTTCGTTTCAAAGCTCCTGTGGTTTAGGCTGTGTTTTGATGACTCAGCAGTACAAGTCCTAGGTAATATTTGTATGTTTAGATGGTTTAGATGTGTAATACACTTATTCTATTTTTAACAATGCTTTAGTGTACACGCAAAACTCTCAAACCTGTATCTGTGTGCTGGCTCGTCGTTCATTTGTTCATAGTAAATACAGCTGCTCTTATTATGCTTTTGTGATACATAAAATTGGTAAACAATTGTGGCTTTTTAAGTCTGCAGTGCTATTCCGTAAGAAATCGCGTGCGAATTCGATTTCGATCTCATTCCCGTATTGTTTTGAAACTCACCTGAAGTGAAAAATATTTAGTATTCAATGTCAAATTGGACAAGTTTTCACTAAAAATTTACCTACGTTCTCATTGAGTGGCGCTAGCGTAGTTTTTATTGGGTTATAGTACTACCTAATATAGTTTTCACCGCGGAATCAGAAGTGAGAATTGAAGTGAGATCTTACAGAATAGGCCGGCTGAAGTTCATCTTCGGAATTTAACTAAAAGAATGAAGACTTGAATCAGAAATGTGATATTTTCATTCGTCTTTATAAAAAAGTGAAAGTTTTCACCGAGGCACTATTTTCAATCCATTATTTACAACTGCGTTTCGTAAATAAGGAGGTGATTTCAACTGTTACACATCTTCACGCTATGTAACTTACTTAATGAACTGAAATGATAATAGATTACGCAATGTCAAAAAAACATACTAGAGAACTGTGGAATGCAGTTTAAAAAATGTACTTAATTACTAGCATGCATAATGTATGCTGGCATTCACCACTTAAGATCATACATATATGCAACACTTGTAATACCGATCAAAAGAAAAAAAAAACACATACACTCACTTCAAGGTTTGATTATCTCTAACCCTTCAATAAAAAGATCGATTTAAAATATAGCGAGCACGCTTAACCCTCTCAAAAAAACATACACGTGCCCATAGTAACATTCAAAGAATAATTTATCTAAATAAGAGGGCAATATGAAAAGATCCTAGCGGGGTAGCTCCCCAAAATGGGCCAAGGTCGAAACAGCCGGGCGTAATACTGCATGCAGACGTAAAAAAGACGCAACAAAAAAAAGGAGTCATATTGTTTATATTTATTTAGGGCCCATATGAAAAACTCGGTGAGTTTGAACTAGGGTAGGTAAATACTGCAGTCAAATTTCAGGGACAAGATTGGGCACGATAAGAATATTTGTAAACATGTAGTCGGAATGTAGAGTAAAGATAAGCAAATGTTATCAAAATGATATACGACGATAGCTTAATTACGGAGAATAGACTTTAGTAACAATTAGGTAGGTCTTATTTTTTCACTATTTAGTTTTTATGGGATAAGGGTTTATTACACACACAAGTTTCTCGAATGAAAATTGATCGATGATGATTTAGTGCTCCATCACAAACGCCCATGCGCGCTTGTTATTTGTCACATTAACTTTTCGTTTGAGGAAAAAGTCATACTATCCATTCAACTATCCCCAGGGAAAAGGTTGAATGAATAAGTAGTAGTAGACAGTTTTCGCTCCAACAAAGTATTTGTCAGCTCTTATAGGTACGATAAAGAGGGCCAAGACCTTTTTGTGAGATTATGACATCCCAAAATTTTCATACAGCCATTTCTTATGCTGAAATTATGCCGCATTGAGAATTCAGCTTTATTACATACCAAAAAGTACCAAAGGCTGTCCTTAGAGATGGCTTGGATTGGGAAATGGGGCCAAGGCCAGCATCGCGGCCTGGCAGTGTTTAGGGGATCTAGCCGGGGATAATGTACAGTAATGTAATGTTTAGGCGGTAGTTTACGTCGTATTATACTCTGAGGTACGTAATCTTGTGGCAAACAATATGTGGACCCTTTCTACGGATAACAAAGACTAGGTAAACAGCCGTTAAAGACTTCTGCTTTAGTGAGAATTTGTGCAAAAAAGTCGCATAGTTTTAGCTACTTAACAGAAACTAATTTTTCGTCTTCGAAGAGTCAAAGTTAGATCAACTCTTAGCTGACGTTTCGACACTATTTTCGAGAGTTTGACCTTTCACTTTCATAAATTTGATGACCTCTGAAGCTCTAAATTTAACATAACTGCAAGTAAATGCTTCTTTTTGTATATTCAAAATCATTGATGGAAAATCTAAAAACTACTTTTTGAGAATTTTGAATGGGAGAGTTAAAAAGTAAAAGAAATATACAAAATAATGGTGCCGATTCTCTTGTGCACAAACTATCGTAAATTTAAGTTAAGTGCATCTTTCTCTTTCCTTTTAATTAAGAAAAGGACAGAAGATCAAATATTAGTTACGTCCTGTCAAATTTAGACACTCCATAGATAATTTAGACGCAATTTAAAAACATGGCGTCTAAATATACGTCAATTTTCATCAGGCGCTGTCTAATTTGACAGGATTAAACTAAAATGTATCTTCTGTCCTTTTCTTTAAGAAATGGAAAGAGAAAGATGCACTTAACTTAAATTTACGATAGTTTGTGCACAAGAGAATCGGCACCAATATCAATATTTATTAATACCAACACATCAAAAGTGTCCAATGATGCAGTTTTAGTTACACAACACCGATATTAAACCAAATATTATGCCAGAACTGGTGAATATTTAACGAGATGTTAATAAACATTAACAAACATGTGCTAAGTAAAAGTTTTATTCAAATAAGATTTGAAAGCATATGGTTATCATTCAACAGCTGATCTGATCGAATTAAGTTCACGCCTTTAGAAAGATTTTTTATTATTTGTAAGTAAAACAACATTATATTCTTTGTCTCGTAAACCAATTCGACCAGACATTAGTAAGTCAAGCAAGTGCAAATAATGTAAGCAATGAGTTAAAAGCAACAGAATAATTGAAGAAGCAAGAAATAATTAGTGTTGATGAAATTATCTCCAATTCAAGCCAAGCCAATTGACAGCCCTCAACCAACCTGAACAAAACAAAACATACAATTAATAAGAAAATGAGAGAAAAAAATGGCATACAATCGCATTAGGTTAGACTGGAAGTTGGATGCAGGATAAGAGGTATATCAAAGCGTCTTTTATACAAAAAGTAGTCAAGATATACGCTGGTCAATAAGTAATTAAAGTCAATGAAATTTGTGGATTGAGTGCTCAAATATCTATGTCCTGCATGCGGTTAGTCAGTTTTTGGCCAATGACTTAATTTCTTAATGACAATTACTAATGTATGAAGCACGCTTTTAGCAGACAACTTTTGGATAAAGGAGGGGGGGGGTCTTTAAGAAATACATACAAATTAAATAATAGGGCACGTGTCTTTATACTCTTGCCCTAATTTGAATATGTTAGGGGTCTGTGTTGAACTTATTATTCTCCCATCCACCTGTATTAGACGTCATCTCGGTTGACTCCTTTCGCTCAATGCAGACAGAGCAATTTTTATTTATTTTATTTATTACCTAATTAATTGATAATGAACCAAAACAAAGCGAAATTAGAATAAAAAATTGCATAACCATGTGGATTATAATCCTGCACATTTTTGAACTACATTGAGATGCACTATAGTCTATGCGTCTATCAGTAATTAAAAATAGTCAAAGATTTTATTGTTACTTGATTAAATTAATAGGTGCAAGTAATTTCAGATAGTTATGAATGGATCGAAAACCTCTTTAATCCGTAGGTATCTTATCAATAAATCAGAATGATAGACTGTGCCATTAACCCACATATTATGATGAATAATGTATTAATGTATGATCGATTATCCATTGTAATGCAGGTATATATGCTTAAGTACATAATATTACGGTGCTTGCAAACAGAAGATAAACAAGATTATTTATGTAAATGAGTAGCCTAAATAGTAGGTAGGTAGGTATATGGAAACTATTGTTCTAAACCCGAAAACGAAATCGTCATCTTTTGCCTTAGAAGGTAGGAAGGGAGTTGCATAGGCATCTTTTGGGTGAGCTCGCTCCATCGTAGGCCCCGTCTATGCCCTCGGGCTAGTGTGGGACCAAGAGCAAGCCCATATGTAATAAAAAATAAAAAAAAGAATTGTATGCTGTAAATCCCAGTTGGAAACAGTTCTCTATTGCAATATTTTAGATTTTATTAGGAAATATATTTAATATTTAGATAGAATAACAATAGATGAACTAAGCCTATAGTAAGCTAAACTTGGTCATAGAATTAATGTCCCAATCAATAGAAACATTAAGTACCTACCTACCTACATACTTATTGTTATTGTGTAGGTGTAGCAGAACCGTAATAAGTACTTAGAATACTTGAGAAGATAAATAAACCGATAAATATTATGTTTCTACTTAGGAATTAGAAAGGAGTCAATGGAACAAAAGTAACAGGTACAGGTACATCCACATGGTACAGACAGGTACATTGATAGTTCACGTCACTACAGACCGATTGAACTTAAACAAGTATTAAGCGCACTTTCCAGTGACGTTACTTGCATAACCAGTGCTCTAGTACAAATATAAAGAGATGAGGTACCTAGGTACTTCACTCACCGTGTATAGGTGGCGAGATGACGGCTCAGCGATGACCACTTGCACCCGATCGCAGCATCACTAACGGACACGACACACCACACTCACTCGCAAAATATATACTTATAAGTACCACAAACAAATATACATAAACAAAAAACCCAACGGTCCCGAAACCCGTTCTTAGCACGACCAGCACGACTAGCGGGGCTCACACTTGTTGCAAAACTAAAGTCGTTTTACACAGTAATATCAACGAAAATACGATCTGTCGTTTATAATCGATTTTTTTTTAAACTCCTCTTTCTCCGATTGTTCACTATACAAACTCTATTATGCCAATACTTTGTAACACTTTTTTCAATAAAAGCCCAAGTTTGTTTAATTGATTTGGTATATTATATTTATTTATTAAAATAAATTATAATTATTTAACTGATCTGTCAATGTTCATTCAGCCACCTCAGCTGTGCGCGCTTGCGCGGTTCGAACGTGAGGACAATGCCACCTGGCTGCGCAAGCCAAACTAAACTGATTACTGAACTGACATAACGGGTGGGTGACGGGCTAGCGCTGGCGGGCGGGACCGCTAATGCTGCTAGCTACGAAAAATACCACGCCATAAACTCTATGTTGCCACACTAAAACAATCAAAGGGACAAAAAAATATTTTCTATTTGCAGTTTTATTAAACCGTACGAATATTTAAGAAACTGACAATGTGGTTGTATACAAATATGGTAATGGTGGCTATTAAAACTGTCTCAAAGAAATATTTACATAGATAATTGTGAAATGCATGCTGCTACCATAAAGCTACAAATAAAAACTTCTTACGGACATCCGGCCAAGCCATCGCGATGACAATTTCTTTCATTTCCTTTGGTACGAAATTCGAAAAGCAATTTCAAATAAAAGAAAAAAATATATCATGTATCTATCAAAAAAGAGGAAAATTTTGTTATTGTAGATTTAACCACTAATGTCTTTCAAATTCTCTTCGTTTTTATTAACAGTTTTACCGTTAATTTATCTCTTAAAATTTAGTGACTATTATATTAGTTCGTTTCTTATTCTAAAGATAATTAATTGTATGTGTGAAATGTCACATTGAATGAGCTTCGAAGTGGATCGGTACTCGTCTGCGTGGGCACATATCGCCCTTTGTGCGGATCTCACATGGGCTACGGAACCTCCCGATGAATTCATTATAGCTAACCAGGTACCCTATTCAAAATTCCCATAAAAATTCCCAAACTGTAGGCTTTAGTATAACAAAAAGTTTAATGACGTAACTATTCCTTTGGCATGCCTGTTTTATTCGTTTTCAGCGTCTCTGGACACAGCATTGTCGTGTCTCTCAAGTACTGCAAGACACATCATTGGAATCACAAAGTTTGCAAACGAATAATCAATGCGAATTAACAGGTTAGAACTGAATGGTCACTAAAATTCATTTCTGTAGTGAGTTCTTTATTCTATTCGCTTTTACTTGGGGTTTCTGCACCCAAGGCTTATCTACAAGGGGAGTAAATAAAGTTTATATAGTCTGTATTTCTTACATGTACTCATTTTGTAGGGTGATTAATTCACTGTTTGGCACCTTAAATCCATAAGTATGACATCAACTGCTCTATTCATTATTTTTGTCAATACCAGCGTATCAGTATACCCGTTGGTACTTCAGGGCAAAGGCCTTGGTGAACATTGGCCACCACACCATGCTCAATGCGACAAACTGGCGAATTTCGGACTTACACTCGATGATTCCTCACGATATGTTTTTCTTCACCGTTGTCTGCTATGTCAAAGATACACCCCAAAAAGTACATTTGCAATAAAAAAGGCACATTGGTACTTGCCTGGATCGAACCTACAACCTCATAAGCGAGAGGCGAATATCTCAATCACTTGGTCACCACGATGTAACATCAGTTAAATCAAGTCCACTTTGGTTGTAGACAATCTGGTTCAAGTTTACAAATCTAAACAAAAAGTAACATCGATTTTAGATAACAAACGCGCAATATCAAGCCAAAGCCAAGAAAATGGAAGCAGTAGTGGCAGAAGAAGTGTGAAGGACGTCATACCAGAGTCCAGATTGGCACAATTCTATGGAAATTTTTATTACGACGAAATCAGGTAGGCTGCCAATTTATGACCTTGTTTATATGTCACAGCTCTTACCTAAACGAGGCCGCAGACCGGCCGCATGCATGCATCAAATATTTACCTCAACACTTATTGTCTGCTACAAATGCCAGAATTGTGTCGTTAGTATCCGGGCCCGCGAGCACTTATAAATGTGTCGCGTTGCAAATGTGGCGCCACATTTAAACCCTCGAACATACATGATTCGAGACACAACAGCAGCGCGACTATCGACTGTCGCTTGGTCCTTGAAAGGTTATCGAGACTTCAGCGTGCGGGCAGTGTTCTATCAGCTCATCTACTTCGACCAATTACTAACAAGAAACTAAAACTCTTAAAATTATACTACGTGAACAGATTTGTGACGGAAATCAGCTTTTGCAATTTACCTTTGGCTATTTTTAAACATGCAGTTTTGAAAAGAGTATCCTTTCCCATTGATGTGTTTAGACTAAGCAACTAACGTCACTTTGCTATCCGACAGACTTTAACTATTCCTGACCATAGGTGTGTTGAATTTTAAAATCTTTTGAAATTACCGGATTGGTGTGTAAAAACCTGCAAAAACCAAGTTTAGGAGTAGAGCATTATGAAATTGGCTTTTAAGAATTCTTCTATTATTCACACAACTTATTATAAAGAACTCATTTCGCCGGTAAACTTTTGAAAACACACATCGTGTCCATTTCCGGGAATGCCATAACCCTGGCAACACTGAAATTAATGTTACTACCACCTATTTAATCTAGCCTGTTTTCTGTTTCAAGAGAAAAATGTTACACAAATACGAATGAAAGAACAAACCTGCGAGGGTACAACGGACAGGGCTGCGAAAACTCGGACCTCACGGAATGCTGGATGCTGCCTGAGGTAACGTATACAGTGTGACACGTACCTTGCAGTAGGCATAGTCTGCCTCCGAAGGGCATCCGGGCGCCGTAGGGCGTTGAATGATCTCCGGCCACCGTAAAGAGGGGCCTGCGGACAGCAAACCTGGGGCTGGTAGTCACCCAAGCAGATGCAGGCCTGTGGTGGAGTCGAGCATGGTTCCGTGCGCGCCCCTTTTGTGGAATGTGCGATCGTAGGACAGGCCACACATAGTGAAGGGGCCCGCTGATGGCGGTCCAATATCAGTCGGGAGCACGGATCATGCGTCAAGCAAATTCCGTACTCCCGATGAATGGTAGAAGGAACCCCGTGGGATTTTAGTCGGTAAGAGCCCGGCATAACCCTCCGCTCACCACAGACGGAGGGAATCAATGAGGATTTCCCCACGAAGCAAAAAAAAAGGAATAGTCTGCCTGGAACCAAACACAGTATGCTTCTTTTTTAAGGACCTGCGCACACAAATTATTCAGCTTATAGAAAACCACGGTTGTAAGAAAACGCGTACGCGTCCGTCCACCTTTCAGCGTCTGTTCAAACTTCGTACAAAATCTTTGTTTTCAATGGACTTAAGCGGAATAGAGGCACAGACAGACCGACTTATATTGGATCTGACATCGCGCAACCCAACTTAAGAGGACGGAGAGAACCTCAACTAAGAGTGTCGCTAAAGGAAAGCACTAAAGAGACAGGCCGGATTTGATCATTTAGGGGCAAATTTAAAATTATAGACTAAGCGTACTAGACTAGAACGTTAATTATGTAAGGGTCTACAGGGGTATATACATATTAATACATAGTTGTGATAAGTTAATGCCAATAAAAAAATCGACGCAATTTTTGTACGCTGCATGGGACGTTCCAAGCTGAACGAAGCCAGCCAATACATTGACATTGCGCTCATACTTTAAATTTCCGGATATAATTGGGGCACCTCGTCGTTACGTCTTTACCTATGAAATTAGCATACCGTATCCTCATCAATTCTTTTCTTCTTAATCAGATTAGGCAGAAGAGAAGTGAACAAAATGGCGTTTTTAATTCTCGTGTCGGCATTGAAGAGTTAATTTTGTGTCCAGGTGGAGTATTGGTTTCGCAAGCTGGTAGACGACTCAGCAGAGCGCAGCATGTTCCCGCGCCGCCGTCGCCAATACAGAATGCTGCCCGACGAGGATTTGTGCGTCCATCTTACCATACACTTGTTTTAGCATGACTGCCTGACTTTTGTAGATAGAAAACGAATTTAAAACAATCGTTCCTGGTAGAACTGTTTGTTGGTAAGGAGCGTGTAATGCTAGTTGTCTCTTGGTTGGTCAACCGGTTTCCTGAGACCTACTTAGTACTTGGAAGTTTATTTGTTCAGCTAAGACAGTGGTACCGTCATAAAAATAAAGCGGCCTCGTAATGCTGCCGTACAAAAAATACTTCACTGTTTCAATATTCACCCTCTACATAGGACTTCGTTATTTTATGGCGTCAGGTAGAAATTAGATGGCATCGCTTTCAGTATGCAATCGAAAATTAATACTTAGAAGTTGGCTTTATATTGGCGAGCAGAGGAATTAATTGGCACCGATCGGCAGCTAGCGAGCGCTGGGGCCCGAGTGGGGCGCGAGCCGCGGGCGAAGAGGCGGCGCTAGCGGCGCGCGTGCTGAGCGTGCGGGCACTGTGGGCCCCGGGGCCCCCGGCGCGGGCGCGCGCGCAGGGCCCGCGCTCGCCCGCTCCGCGCTCGCCCAGCCCGCCCGCCGTGTCGCGCAAGATGCGCGCGCGCCGCCGCCAGCCGCGCCGCTTCACCGCGCTCGCGCCGCCGCCGCCCGCCTACTGCCTCGACGTGCCGGCGCAACTGTTCTGCGACCCCACGTGCAAAGTGAGTTTCATTCTTCTTATTCTCCCTGCCTTTTATCTGCCATTCTTCAAAACATTTTTGTCTTCCGTGTCATCTAATCAATCTATCAATCGTCATGCAATCACTCACTTCTATACTTATATTATAAAGAGGTAAAATTTGTAAGTTTGTAGCTTTGTAAGTTTGGAACTACTGGTCCGATTTGAAAAATTCTTTCAGTGTTAGATAGCCCATTTATCGAGGAATGCTATAGGCTATATACTATCACGCTACGACCCACGGGAGTGGAGCAGTAACGAAAAATGCGGGTGAAACCGCAGGGGGCAGCTAGTCTTTTATATACCTTTATATCATTCTTCACACAAACTTCAATTTTTTTCTTTTTTTCCTGATCCCCTCCATTTCTCTACGTTCATGGTTTGGCGATTTTATGTCCAAAAGCTATCCCGTGTATGTTCTATGGCATTGATACAATACATACAATATCGTATTGTTCCGGTATATCTAGCTGAAGCTTGCAGTTTTGTGTGTGCACTGTGATGTGTCACACTCACAGAGTGTAGACATAAATCTGCATTGAATAGTTTTACAGTAGTGTATGCGTCAGTTCCAGTTTGAGCCGCCGCGGCCCCCGCAGCTGTCGGAGTGCCAGCGCGCCATGGGGCGGCTGTCGGCCAGCGTGCAGGCGGTGATGCGCGCGTCGGCGGCGCGCTGCCCGCCCTACCGCGGCACCAACGTCAGCCGGTACGCGCCCACCGCGCCGCGCCCCGAGCGCCGGCCCGGCGTGTGGTGGCCGCGCGACCGCCCCGAGCCGCGCCTCGACCGCCGCTTCCAACTCACGCAGGTGCCCAGCGCCGCGCCAGCACCCACCACCGCCACAGAGCAGAAGGCACCCGAGCGGACGGAATCCGAGGACGACAAGAAGGCAGACATACCAGAGGAGAAGGAAACCAACAGCCCCACAGACGAACAGGCTGTGGTCCTTGTGACTGAACCGCAAACCACACAAGCTGATAAACTAGAGAGTCCGAGTACACCAGACAACGTCGTCACAGATGGCCAGATGCCTTCCACTAGCGCGGCTGCCATAGACACCGGGTTGAGGAAGAAGCGCCTCTACAGCACAGTGCTCAGCATGAGCGCGCCGGCGCCCATCGGACTCACTCCAGTCGTGAGACTGGCGCAGAAGTTAGTGACGCCTGGCCTCTTGAAACTGAATCCAAAAATGGTCCTTTCTGGATCGAGAGTACGACCTCGAACTGTCGACCATAAGTTTGAGGAACTGGAGAAAGAAGCGCTAGAGCAGTACAAAGCGTCCGATGAGAGTATAGACACCAAATTTCGAGAACTAGAAAAGCAAGCTGTGGAGCAGTACAGTACGAGCAACAGTAACACTAGTTGCAGCAGTGGAAACTCAGCAGAGAAACGAGCCTCCAGTTCGCCTTCAGAGAGTGACTCGAAGACCAAGCAGCCGGCAAAATTTCATAAAGAAAAACCGGTAGACAGCGTCGTGATATACTCGCAGAATTTTCCCGACCTTAATTCGAAAGGTCAGACGTCTAGTGTAATGAATTTAAAAAACTTCCACACCCCCCCGAGGGGGGAAAAAAAGGAGCAAACCCATAGACCGAGTAAGAACTTAAGAAGTTTAAAAAGCGAGTCCCAGCGAGCGGCCTCCGACACGGACTACGAGGCTCGGGAGAATTTAAAGGGCAACCACAAGGGGCCCGTGCGGTGGACGCTGCACGTGCTGCCGCCCAAGAAGAGGCACCTGACGCTGTGCGTCACGGACATCTCGTCCGACGAGGACATCGAGGACGGCGCCGTGTCCATGAAGGACGGGCCGTGCATCAAGACGCACGTCGCGGGCAAGGTGAAGATGTCCGCGCACGGCGGCGGCGACCTGCACCCCATCATGAGGAAGACGTAGCACAGTGCCTCCCGCCGGGCTGCGGCACACCACAGATTGATACTCGTTTATTTTTACACTTTACACGCACTCCCGCCACTGACAGTTGAAAAACAGTGGACATGTGATTGCGGCAACCGTGGCCGGTCACTGACGAAGCTTACCCCGCGCTAATGTCGCATTAGTAAATTCATTGTGTTTGTGGCGTACAAATATATTTTTGACTATTTTATATGATGCGTCCGTCAAGTCTTAGTGGTCGGAGTCAGTTTTTGATATAATTATTGCTGTGATTGGAGTTGAGTGTGATCCCGTAGTCCTGTATCGAACTGTGTCGCGAACGACGTGAACCGTGTTCCGATTGAGCTGTTTTAGCAATGTGCTTATTTTTACTAGTCATAAATGCTTTGTATATATATTTTTGTATTTTTGACTTTATTATTGAATAAGAAATAAGAAAAATAATTTCAGTTCAAAAAAAAGGTTAACAGTACAGAAATTGCATTCTTTAGGTATTAAAATAAATTGTTTATGAATTGTTCAAACTCCAGGATGTTATTTGATAGTTTATAGTGCGACAAACCCAACATTACCTATTAAGGTCATAGGTCATTAGGGCCACCCGGCACCCACCTCGCGCCGCCTTGTCGCACGGCATCCACTCGTTGTCGACAGGTAATCTACCGCGGTCAACCAGTGGACCCCACATGTCCGTTTCATCCGCTCGGCCAACTCATAGAATTTGATGAATTTTTGCCAGGAATTAGTTACAATTTGTTACTACACACACGTCTTTTCCTGAATTTGTTACAAATAAAACAAAGGCGCTATGACCAAAAATAGTTGGCCGCTAGAACCGCTACTTGCCGAAGTCGTGGCCTGTGATTACACAAAATCTACATTACGCAGATAGGCGAATGATACATCAAAAGAAAGGTAACAATTTGTTTATATTTGTTACAATAATAAAAAACATCAAAACGTAATATTTAAAAAGTTATCTTATTTTTCGTTTCCGGGTTAAGGGTGGTAGGTATCTGTCAATAAATATTAAATTAATGGAGCCTAATGTGCATGGGCAATCAGTTACTAATTTGTTACAACCAATAAACAAGAAAAACCCTATAAACAAGGTTCAATTATTTGTTGAGAGTCGATTTTAGTTGGCCGCGCGGACGGCACTATGCCTAAAATACAATGGTGTTTATTTCGTTATAAAACGTAAGTACAAGCTTAATTATGGTATTGATCGCTAGGTAACGTAACCTATTTTAAACAAATGTGGTAGAAACAACAGCAAAATTCATATTTTAAGAGATATTTACAAAACACTGTAGTATGAAAATGTAAGAGAGTAGAGTGACCATGATTACCCAAAAACAAAGACATATTTTCTATCTAACGGGTGGATATATAAATAAAATAATTTTGGTTAATATTTTATTTAAATTGATTGGTAATCTTTTTTAATATGATAATAAAAATAATTAAGACAAAATTAGTATTTGTTTCATTTACACAAACTAAATCTTTTTCTACAACTTTCGAAATAAACCACACTTATCCAGTAACTTATTACCTTACTGGTAAAATGTTCTTTTTTGAAATATTAACAATAAATTATGAATCGTCATATCATAATTATCGAACATTCCAATAATCATGTTAAGTCTCATTTTATTTTCAAAACTCACGGTCACTTTACTTTCTTACATTTTCATACTACAGTGTTTTGTAAATATCTCTTAAAATATGAATTTTGCTGTTGTTTCTACCACATTTGTTTAAAATAGGTTACGTTACCTAACGATCAATACCATAATTAAGCTTGTACTTACGTTTTATAACGAAATAAACACCATTGTATTTTAGGCATAGTGCCGTCCGCGCGGCCAACTAAAATCGACTCTCAACAAATAATTGAACCTTGTTTATAGGGTTTTTCTTGTTTATTGGTTGTAACAAATTAGTAACTGATTGCCCATGCACATTAGGCTCCATTAATTTAATATTTATTGGCAGATACCTACCACCCTTAACCCGGAAACGAAAAATAAGATAACTTTTTAAATATTACGTTTTGATGTTTTTTATTATTGTAACAAATATAAACAAATTGTTACCTTTCTTTTGATGTATCATTCGCCTATCTGCGTAATGTAGATTTTGTGTAATCACAGGCCACGACTTCGGCAAGTGGCGGTTCTAGCGGCCAACTATTTTTGGTCATAGCGCCTTTGTTTTATTTGTAACAAAATCAGGAAAAGACGTGTGTGTAGTAACAAATTGTAACTAATTCCTGGCAAAAATTCATCAAATTCTATGAGTTGGCCGAGCGGATGAAACGGACATGACCCCACGCGGTCAACGAGTGAACGCCGAGTGGTCAACGAGTGGACGTCGCGCGGTTCACGTATTTTACATACAAAATAATTTTGAGCGGTGCATCGCAAAGTATCGTCCTCGCGTGTATCAATCGCGAGCAGCGAGCGGTCCACTCGGGACCCGCGCGTTAGATTGCTGACTCGTAGTCACACCAGATTATCACACCAGTGCAGTGTGACAAACAGGATTTTTTTTCTCGTTTATCACTCCACTGATTTTACCACACCATTTATTCTTAACTAGTGCTGTCCTAGAGCTAAATTAAAAACCGTCAAAAATCACGTTTTTATTAAATTAAAAACCTTTAAAATTACATTTTAACGCAAAATGTTTCAAGGAAATGACGCAATGATATTTCACCATTTAAAAGTTTTAATTGGCAGAAACTAATAAAATTATCTTTATCAGTTTGGTCGGTCCTCCTTTTTTTCGATATTAGTTTCCTTTTGATTCAATAATACTGTTAATAAATTTAGTATGGTTACGTAGTTTTTATTTTTATTTAATTGGGAGTGCCAACTTTCACAATCGTTGTTGGTCCTGTGCCTTTGACCACCTATATTCCAGTCGGCGATATATTGATCATGATTTCGCTTTTCGCCATATTATAAGCTCTGACAATAATGACAGTAACACTGGTACTGACTTTATTAGAATATAAAATTACTGCACTAGCAATTATAGTATACATGGTGTGGAAAAATCAGTGGTGTGAACAACGAGAAAAAAATTCCTGTTTGTCATACTAGTGTGATAATCCTGGTGTGACTACGAGTCAGCAATGGCGCGTTGTCAACGCAAGGTAAGCATTCGAGCAGCGAGTTGTCACCGACCACTCCTCCACCCGCCGTCCGCGCGTGATGGGCTTATAACCGAGGTGATCTCCACACGCACATTACGGAGTTGATATAGTGAGCGCATACAAGTCCATATAAAGAATACTAGCTGCAGGAGGCGAGTCGGTGCGGAGTGGGTGCCGGGTGGCTCTAATGAGCTATGACCTTTAAACTTGGATTGCCATTTTATGAAAATAAAAGGCGATGGTAAAATATTCAACAATATTATATATTATATTAACTTTGAAATATAAAATAGAATGCATTACGTAGTCTTAATTAATTGTACAAGCTCTGATATCACTATACCGTTGCCCCCCACCAAGAAAGTGATCACATCAACTATCGAGGAATTTCTCCAAATCCGTGCAGTCATCATCTAGTTGGATTTGTTCTAGGGTTATTTTTGGTGTTGTAGGTTGACCTGGAATAGAAAAATTGAAATTTCAGTTGACGTCAATGTTATATGCCTATGTTACTGATAACATAGGTTTATATTAGTGAAAGAATTTTTCGAATAGGTTCAGTAGTTATAGGTAGATATTCAATGCAAAGAAACAAACAATCAAATCTTTTCTCTTTAGAATATAATCATATTTAGAAAAAGGTAATTTCTTTCTTTTATAAATCTTTAAAAAATACAACAGACACACAACCAGCTCACTGCCATTTTAAGTTTCTGATTCAAGAAAGAGCCAAGTCGGTTCTCAATCAGGCAATTCCTTACAAATTGAAGTCTACCAAGATACAAAAAGCATAAACCTCTAACCCCATTCGTGTAGTGTAATCATTTTGTGTTCACAAGGCAAACACCGCTTTTTCTCCTTTCCAACACTCAATTTTGAACGAGTATGGCCTGATAACTTTGTTGATGTTAGTAACTTACTTGTAGACACAGCACCACTTGATAAGTACTTGGCGACGTCTTGTTGGAATGCATTGGAACTCTGCTCTCTTCTGGCCTGGTACTCCGCCAGCTGTTGTTTCTCTCTCTCATAGTTCAGCTGACTGTTCTCTTTAGCTAACTTGTTGCGGACTTCTTCTAGTGCCACTGGAATTGATGACGTAATATTATTAGACACTACAATAATAGACCACATAAAAAAATACAAAAAAATTAGCATTTTATGTCAACATAGATCCAAATTTCTTTTATTTGTTGGTCCCAATTTTTGTTTACATCACTGTTCAATTGGAATGCATTATGACAAGTTTGGTGATATTGGGATCTTGAACCAAAATTTTTTTTGGATATTTGGGACTTACGTTTATTTCAAATAGATTTTTATAAGCTTAATTCAATTGAATCCATAATTGCCTCCTGACACTAGCTCAAAATAAGCAACAAAACAGAATAACAAGCAATACAAACTTATTATCATTTATTTGATATAACACACAACACAAAAGCCGACAAGGTCCAACCTTTATCTAAATTCACCGGCACTTCTGATAATGTAGGTCATGTAAAAATGTTTTGATAAAAATTCTCATGTTATCAGTTTTCCTAGAGTTGAGAAATCTTTGCTACATATCAATAAAACAGGGATTAATATTAATGTAAGTGATATAATATATAAATAAATACGTACACATCTTTTTCTCCTTATAAACAGTAAGATGATAATGATGATCAAGTTTCCAATTCTCCATCTTGCTCCTCTCCACGATATCCTCAAATTCCACTAGTTCCTCTTCGACAGAGTTCAGCAGCCCTTGGACATTCTTCAAACTATCCATACATTGCGCCACGGAAGCAGTCAGTTGAGGAATAAACGATAAATTATGCGCCAACTCATTAGCGCTTTGTAATCGCTTCTTAGCGACTTCGTGTAATTCTACAATTAATTTATCTACCTCATCAGCTGCCTTAGCATTCGCGTCAGCATTTTCATGTATTTTCGCCCATTCTTCTTGATATTTCTCCAGTAAAGCCCCACCAGCACCGTAATTAACTTTGCTTTCGTGTTCGTGAGAAACTTTTTGCCTGTCTTTGAATATATTAGTCACTTTCTGCACTTCCTGTAGCGTTTGCCTTATATTGTTGTTAGATGTTATACCATCTTGCACAACAGATATGAAATCTTTAAGGTTACCTAGCATTATTTAAAATTAATAAAAATATTGAGAAAAATCTAACATTGTTTACTTCGACAATTTTTTTAAGCGATTTGACGTTAAAATGACACAATTTGACAAATTGATCATGACGTATTAAATTAATCATAGCCAGTTTTGTAGTTTTCATAGATAATATGGGGGGCCGTAAACATTAAGCCCGATTTACATTACGAAACTAGTGGCTTGAAATTAGTTTTTTATCATTAGTTTGACCAGTAATTTCACATGTAAATGTTCAGTTTTACAATGCATGCCTTGTAAAACTAAACATTTACACGTGAAATTATAGTGTTCTAAAACTAATTTCAAGCCACTAGTTTCGTAATGTAAATCCGGCTTTACTCAGATCAAAACTCGTACTTGATGCCCAGCTTAAGATCTTGTTCGTATTAATAAACGAGATTGATTATAAGCTCAAGTTCCGGATTAAGTATACGTCATGAGCTGAGTGTGTGCTGAACTGCTGAGTATGTTTTTGACGCGACACTAAGGCCCGTATTAATAGTCGTCACTCAACTCCGAGGCGCTCTCAAGTCTCTTGCTGTCCTTGTGATTCTAAAGGGAAAAAATAAGGACAGCAATAAACTTGAGAGCGTCTCAGAATTGAGTGACGTCTATTAATACGGGCCTTAATACTCATGTGACGTATTCGTAACAAAGTTGCGTTTAGCGACGATCTTGAGCTCCTGTCATCGCAATAATCCGGTATTAAATGATATCGCACTTGAGATCGTATTTGAGAGACGTCTATTTAGATAGATATTTTGGCATACGTCCATGATTTTGGCTAAATCCTCTATGCAACAAGTACAGAGATTTTTCCAGGTATTTATGATTTTCAATAGGTAAAAAACAAATGTAGCCCCTTTCATTAAGCCGCAAATACACTTACGTGTCGTGACTCGTGACGCGCCAGAAGCAATCGGTTTCTTTCATACATTTGTACATACATTTATTCATGCAACACAGAACGTGTTGCATGAATAAATGTATGTACAAATGTCAAGTGTATGAAAACGCGCACCACGACACTCCACGACACGTAAATGTGTTTGCGCCTTTACTTGGCACTGTAACATTTAGGTATAATAGTTAACTACTATTTTGAGATCATCAGGATATTTTTTGTTCCTATATGCCTAGTATTTTGCCAAGTTTTGCGAAATTAATCTTTCGAAGACCAAGCGACCGCCGGCTATCGGGCTGCTATTTTCTGTCTGTTGTGTCTCGAATCACGTGTGCTCGAAGGTTTAAAGGCGCAATCTATTTCCAACAGAACGAGAATATCAGCATACTTTGTCTATGGATAGCAACAGACTGTCAGTTGTCTGCTGTCACAACATGTCATTTTTGAATTTTCGTCTGTTGCTTGTTGTTGCTGCTTGTTCATCGTCCGCATAATCGTAATTTTATAATCGTAGATATCGTTATTTTCACAAGGATGAATGAAGAAAAATTAAGCGGTGATAAAGTACCCCAGAAGTTCGCAGAATGGCTCCTGTCCATGGGTTGTCCGCCGGATAAAGTGCCTTCCGTAGATAAACTTGCCGAGTGAGTTTCTTATTATCTCCAAGTAATTTTTAATGATGTAGCCTTTTTGGTGCATTTTTTGAATAAATACAAAACATGTTTACGATTGCAATTGGTAATACGAGTATTTTTCGACGCTGTTGATACTAAAGTCAAAATTTGGGATGCCATCCATATCCCGTATGGTCTAGTGGCTAGGATACCTGGCTTTCACCCAGGAGGCTCGGGTTCGATTCCCGGTAGGGGAAAATCTTTTTGTTGTTGAAATGATTATTGTAAAATTTGTGTTTTGAAAAGATAAAATATTTATTTAAAATAATTAATATTATTTTGTAAAACTTAAATAGAAAATAAACTGATAGTCACTTAGAGTTTTCACTTGATTATCATTTTAATGCATTATTTTATTTGCTTTATTTTATTCAGAACTGAAGATTTACAAACATGATTAAATTCATAATCATAAATTAATGCAGTACTAAAAGAATCAATTAAAAGCATTTTGTTGAGGAAAATCTTTAACTTCATAATTTTATTTACATCAAGAACAAAAAAAACAGGTTCAATATGGAATACTAGCATTTCATTATCATTTCATAGTATAAAACAAAGTCGCTGTCACTGTCCGTCACTATACAGGGTGGAAAGTTTTAATAGGCCCTGGAAGAAAACTACCTTAAATCATTAAAATAGATTATTTTACTTAGAGGGTACATTCTTTTATTTTTAAAAAGAAACAAAACTGCATTCAAATATGCCGCAAATTCGCTTACTACTACTGGGAATCGAACGGGCTAAAATCCAAAAAAAGTGACACTCTGTAATTTTATGACATAAAACGTTAGGGTCACTTATGAGGACTAAATCTCTCTAACAAACATGGGTAATTAAATTAAAGGAAAACCATAAATCTTTAGAATTTTATTTTAATTGAACGAAAATTTTGATGGCTAAATTCGTCCTTTGATTTCAAAAGTTAAAATTTTATGGTTTTGCTTCTAATTTAATTAATAGTATTTGTTTGAAGCATTTAATCTTTATGAATGACCCTATTAATTGACGTCATAAAAGTACAGTTTGTGGTTTTCTTCGTTTCGGCCCGTTCGATTCCCGGGAGTGACACATTTTCGAAGTGACAAGTTTTTATGGGCCCTTTATAAAAAGTACTTTAAATCGTTACGATAGATTATTTTAATGAAAGGAAATATTCCCTTATTTTTTTAAAGAAATACAACTGCATTCAATGATTTTCAAAAATTTGCTTGTCTCACTCGGGAATCGAGCTAGCTTAAAATGGAAAAAACAACATCCTGTACTTTTATGACGTTAGTAGCGACTAACGTCATAAAAGTACAGGATGTTGTTTTTTCAGGGTCATTCTAACTAACATGGTAAAATAAATTAAAGGAAAACCATGAAATTTAAACTTTTCAAACCAATGAACGACCTATACTGTCGAAATTTTCGTTTAATTAAAATAAAATTCTTAAGATTTATGGTTTTCCTTTAATTTAAATAACCATATATGTTAGAGAGATTTTGTCCTTATGAGTGATCCTAACGTTTGACACCATGAAAATAGGAAGTGTTTCTTTTTTGGATTTTAGTCTGAGGAAGAGGAAGTTTTATATCTATAAAATTCTTTATTCTTTATTCTTTATTGCACAAGAAAAACAATACATATAAAATAGCAAAAATATATGAGTTATATGTACAATGGTGAGCTTAACCCAAATTTGAGTTATATAAAACATGCATATTATAGTAGGAAATCGATTATCAAAAATTTGTAATACCTGTGAGTAGCTGGGGTGGTTGGTGGTTGCTTGTATATTGATAAAAATCTATATATTTCACAGGATGTGTCGTGGTCAGTACTATATGGTGTGGCGCAGTTTAATGGAGCATGTGGAGCCCAAAGACACCATCAGACACAAGAGACTGCAGGTGTTCAACAATGATATCCAGCGCTGCCAGAAGAAGAATGCTTTTTGCAAGGTTTGTGCTTGAAAATCACCAAATTGTTTAAAAGTAAATATTAATCTGTTCAGTATATTTGCTGTCTAAGCATAACTGCCACTGCCTTATGGTTCATGCATGTATAAAGCAGCAACTTTGTTATGTTGTTTTTTTTATCGAAAATAGTAATTACAATAATGTGTTTATAAAACAGCTTACGATTTTGGGGTACAGCTAGTCATAAATAACACTACAAGCTGCACCCTGTGGTTTCACACGCGTCCTTTTTTACTGTTACGTGCCTGTGGTTCGTAGCGAAATGTTGAACAACTTATACTGTTTTTCATAAATCCAACTGTTACATGCAGTTAACAATTTTTTAGCCCAACTGGTAATTTTGGATAATTAACTTATTAACCCAAACAAAATCCAAAAAGTACAGAAAAAATCAATTGCAATTGCAATGACACATTTGTTCTGAACCCAAGAACGTGTTTACAAATCTATTATTTTTTTAAACTAATCGAACTTATTGCAGCCTGACCCAGGAGTAGTGGTTCCTGAAGAGCTGTCTCTATGGCAGCAGCAGACTGCGTTGAGAGAAAGAGTGTTAGATGCAGAGGCGAGGGTCTGGCAAGCAAGGCAGGAGCTGAGCCAGCTGGTGGATAAGGTTTCTAGCAGGCGTAAGTTGGAATTTATTACTTAGCAGGGATCTAAGAGGACAGAGGGCAAGTATATACAGGGTGGAAAGTTTTAATGGGCCCTGGAAGAAAACTACCTTAAATAGTTGATATAGATTATTTTACTTAAAGGAACCATTCCTTTATTTTTAAAAATAAACAGAACTGCATTCAAAGATTTTTGAAAATTCGCTTAGCAGTTCCGGGAATCGAACCGACTAATAATAAATAATAAACTTAACCAAAAAAGTAACACTTTCTATTTTCATGGTGTCAAACGTTAGGGCCATTCATAAGGACAAAATCTCTCTAACAAACATAGTTATTTAAATTAAAAGAAAACTATAAATCTTAAGAATCTTATTTTAATTGGACGAAAATTTCGACAGTTAAGTCGCCCTTTGATTTGAAAAGTTTAAATTTCATGGTTTTCCTCTAATTTAATTTACCACTAGCTTGTGCCCGCGGCTTCGCTCGCGTTAACAAGAGACAAAAAGTAGCCTATGTTACTCTCCATCCCTTCAACTATCTCCACTTAAAAAATCACGTCAATTCGTCGCTCCGTTTTGCGTGAAAGAAAGACAAACAGACAGACAGACAGACACACTTTCCCATTTATAATATTAGTATGGATGTTTGTCCCTACCGACTAACGTCATAAAAGTACAGGATGTTGTTTTTTCCATTTTAAGCCAGTTTGATTCCCGAGTGTGACAAGCGAATTTTCGAAAATCTTTGAATGCAGTTTTATTTCTTTAAAAAAATAAGTGAATGTTCCCTTTAAGTAAAATAATCTATCGTAACGATTTAAGGTAGTTTTCTTCCAGGGCCCATTGAAACTTTCCACCCTGTATATACATAGTGCGGGTTCAAGGGGGCAAAATAATACATAGAGTATTACAAAAATTATAAATTTTATGTACAATCGACAAAATGGAATCATGATCCACCATTAGCTTATTTTCCTACAGATATTCAAATACAATTAGGTTGACAATCGCGTAAACATGTATTAAAAATGTCACACGTCTAGTCTTATTATTTTGACAGCTTCAAACGATTTGTCGTCGAAATGGGTCATGATTCAATTTTGTCGATAGTACAATCAAGAGCACATATACAGTTTTACTCGTTCAGGGTTAGTCTTAGTGATAATAACAACAGTACAAAGTCCAAAATGACAAACTTTTCAAGCTCTAGGGAGACAACCGTCCCCAATATTTGAAAATATACCTTTTAAATCTGTGAAATTATTGGAGTAATAATTTTATAATGTCGTGAAATTGTATTTTACCTCTCTCAAATATATACCAAACAATAACGTCTCCCCAGTGTCCCACCGCAACCTATCCCGCACGCGCGTACAGAACGCGTCCCGTCGCGCGTGGCTCCTACAACAGCTGGCGGGCGAGCTGCGCGCCAAGCGGCACAGCCTAACTGAGGCGCGCCACATCGCGCACTCGCGCCGCCGCCACCACACAGCGGATGTAGAGGTAACACTTCACAGAGCGCGTCACTCGCTACAACACCAAGCGGCACAGCCTGGCGGAGGCCGCCACCACACAGCGGATGTAGAGGTAACACTTCACAGAGCGCGTCACTCGCTACAACACCAAGCGGCACAGCCTGGCGGAGGCCGCCACCACACAGCGGATGTAGAGGTAACACTTCACAGAGCGCGTCACTCGCTACAACACCAAGCGGCACAGCCTGGCGGAGGCCGCCACCACACAGCGGATGTAGAGGTAACACTTCACAGAGCGCGTCACTCGCTACAACACCAAGCGGCACAGCCTGGCGGAGGCCGCCACCACACAGCGGATGTAGAGGTAACACTTCACAGAGCGCGTCACTCGCTACAACACCAAGCGGCACAGCCTGGCGGAGGCCGCCACCACACAGCGGATGTAGAGGTAACACTTCACAGAGCGCGTCACTCGCTACAACACCAAGCGGCACAGCCTGGCGGAGGCCGCCACCACACAGCGGATGTAGAGGTAACACTTCACAGAGCGCGTCACTCGCTACAACACCAAGCGGCACAGCCTGGCGGAGGCCGCCACCACACAGCGGATGTAGAGGTAACACTTCACAGAGCGCGTCACTCGCTACAACACCAAGCGGCACAGCCTGGCGGAGGCCGCCACCACACAGCGGATGTAGAGGTAACACTTCACAGAGCGCGTCACTCGCTACAACACCAAGCGGCACAGCCTGGCGGAGGCCGCCACCACACAGCGGATGTAGAGGTAACACTTCACAGAGCGCGTCACTCGCTACAACACCAAGCGGCACAGCCTGGCGGAGGCCGCCACCACACAGCGGATGTAGAGGTAACACTTCACAGAGCGCGTCACTCGCTACAACACCAAGCGGCACAGCCTGGCGGAGGCCGCCACCACACAGCGGATGTAGAGGTAACACTTCACAGAGCGCGTCACTCGCTACAACACCAAGCGGCACAGCCTGGCGGAGGCCGCCACCACACAGCGGATGTAGAGGTAACACTTCACAGAGCGCGTCACTCGCTACAACACCAAGCGGCACAGCCTGGCGGAGGCCGCCACCACACAGCGGATGTAGAGGTAACACTTCACAGAGCGCGTCACTCGCTACAACACCAAGCGGCACAGCCTGGCGGAGGCCGCCACCACACAGCGGATGTAGAGGTAACACTTCACAGAGCGCGTCACTCGCTACAACACCAAGCGGCACAGCCTGGCGGAGGCCGCCACCACACAGCGGATGTAGAGGTAACACTTCACAGAGCGCGTCACTCGCTACAACACCAAGCGGCACAGCCTGGCGGAGGCCGCCACCACACAGCGGATGTAGAGGTAACACTTCACAGAGCGCGTCACTCGCTACAACACCAAGCGGCACAGCCTGGCGGAGGCCGCCACCACACAGCGGATGTAGAGGTAACACTTCACAGAGCGCGTCACTCGCTACAACACCAAGCGGCACAGCCTGGCGGAGGCCCGCCACCACACAGCGGATGTAGAGGTAACACTTCACAGAGCGCGTCACTCGCTACAACACCAAGCGGCACAGCCTGGCGGAGGCCGCCACCACACAGCGGATGTAGAGGTAACACTTCACAGAGCGCGTCACTCGCTACAACACCAAGCGGCACAGCCTGGCGGAGGCCGCCACCACACAGCGGATGTAGAGGTAACACTTCACAGAGCGCGTCACTCGCTACAACACCAAGCGGCACAGCCTGGCGGAGGCCGCCAGCTGGCTGTTGATCTAGTAGTTAGTGAACCTGACTGCTAAGCCGGAGGCCGTGGGTTCGATTCCCACCCAGGACAAACTTTGTGAGATGAGCATGATTGTTTGTTCTGTGTCTGGGTGTAATTTTCTATAAAATTTATGTAAAAGTATGTTTATCATACTGTTTGGTTACCATAGTACAAGCTCTGTACGAGCAAACCCGTACATTTTACATAGTTTTGTATTAATGCTGATGCTTGCATCCGCGATGCGCTGCACCGCGTTGAATTTGTTTAGTGCCAATAAATCAGTGTAACAGTAAACATCGTTTTTAGGGTTCCGTAGTCAACTAGGAACCCTTATAGTTTCGCCATGTCTGTCCGTCCGTCCTCGCTTAATCTCTGTGACCGTTAGCACTAGAAAGCTGAAATTTGGTACCAATATGTATATCAATCACGCCGACAAAGTGGTAAAATAAAAATTGGATAAAATTGTTTTATTAGGGTAGCCCCCCTATATGTAAAGAGGAAAGTGATTTTTTTTTTTAATTTCAACCCTGACGTGTGATATATTGTTGGATAGGTATTTAAAAATGAATAGGGGTTTACTAAAATCATTTTTTGGTAATGTCAATGATTTCGGAAATAATCGCTCCAAAAGGAAAAATCAAAGCGTCCCCCCCCCCTCTAACTTTTGACCCGTAGGTTTAAAAAATATGAAAAAAAATCTGGAAAGTAGAACTTTACAAGGACTTTCTAGGAAAATTATTTTGAACTTGATAGAAAAAACAGTTTTTGTACAAAAAAGACAAAAAGGTTGTACAAAATGATTTCTGCGTACTTAGTATGTCAACGTAACAAAAGCCAATTTTTAAAACTTATAAGTGGGAACACTTATTGTGTCGGACGGGAAACTACGGAACCCTACATTGAGCGTGGCCTGACACGCTCTTGGCCGGTTTTTACTTTGTCATATCCCTAACCTGGGTCGCGGCGCGGTACTCATAACATTTAACAATAACTCACAAGGTGTAAGGTGGTCACCGTACAAGCTCTGTTCAGTTTGGGATCAGATGGAGTTATCCAATGAATGATGTTTATATTTATTTATTTATAATTACTTTTTTTTGTCACTCAGAACATACTGGATAAAGTGCTGACTCGTCGTCAAAGTAGCCGCCCACCCGCCGCTCTGTCCGTAAGCGTCGCCCCACTCGCGAGTTCCTCCGTGGTTTCAAGCAATGGAGATATTAATGATTCTGGTGAGTTATGTCCTAAGAACAGAATCCTTTATGGACTCAGAAAGTAGGTACAAGCCTTAGATGTTAAGCTAAAAAATATTATATTAATTATACTAACTTTTCAGCTAAAAAAATTAAGACTCATAATTTTAAATAAGCAATAATATACATAATGTAATTTATTTATAGTAAAAGTCTTCTTCATAGACACCTAATATTTTGGAACAAACAAATATTTTCAACTTGACATTTTTTTTGTGATGGGTAATCATCAAATGACTGATGTGTCAGACTTGTACTGACTAAAACCCACCCTTGTTCCTTCTTACCCCTTTGTGTCCGGGGGGGCGCGGTATCTCTTTCGAACAACCCGCAGCCCTCAACTTGACTGACTTAATTGTTGACAACCTCTAATAACCATAATATACCTCTAATACCATACTCCAATACCCTAGTCTTTTCTGTAATTGAATTTAATGTTCGTTCTGCATATAAACTTTAACCTATTTCCCTGTTTTATCTGCTAACAGAAGAGCAAATAATGTCTCTGGTGCAATGCGGCGGTGCGCAGTGGCCGCCCTTGTGCGAGCGACGCGCCGCGCTCACTGCGGCCCTCGCCGCGCACACGCACAACGATAGCGCTGACACTAACAGGTAACATTTTAGTTCTACAATATTTTTTTTATGGGACAATCCCACCACACTATTCCCAACCACTGCAACTCCTGAAAGCCAGAATCAACAGTGAAGTCCGCCGGAAAAGCGCCGAGCAATGAAGCTTGACGAGTCCCGGAGAAACGATTCAACTGTCTTGGATCCCGCAACGAAATTAATCAGAAAAGAACAGCGGTGGAGTAAGAAAAATATATTTTTTCTACAATATGTCTAAGTTCGGACCGTACAAACTTTAGGGGCTGATAGTTTGCTCCATTTTATCACTAGCACATTAGAACATGGTAGGTCTAAACCCAACGCCCTCTGAATGGCAGCCATTTTTTACTTTGGTTCACCAGGGCGAGTGGGGCAACTCCCCACCTACAGCCAAGAACCAAATTGTATGTAAAAGCGATGTTCTGTCTCTACATCCCTCTTGCTGTAAGTCTGTTGGTAGCTTCGCATATTTGTTGATTACTCTACCTTAGAGCAAAAAAAATAGTAAAAGTAAGCCAAAAGTTGTGTGAGGCTGCAGCCACCCTAAACCCAAGAGCTCCTGAAGCTTTACAGATTGCACTATTTTGATTTCGATTGCTGTTGAAAAAGTGGAAGATTTGCACTGCAAGTATACATGCTTCATGTGCTCTTGGCTGGGCCATACAATTCAGACTTTTGTAGGTTCTATCGAGTGTTATATTTTTTTTCTGTTTAACATATACAGGGTGTCCCACGGCAATGCCACATGGAGGGAAAGTACGTTAAATATTGTAGATAGAACATTTTACTAAAAGAAGACATTATTTGAATTTTGAAAACATTTTAAACTGCATTCATACATATTTAAATAATTACATAGTTGAACCGGGAATCGAACCTGTTACTCTAGAAAATTAATCAGCCTGTAGTTTTATCCTACAGATCGAAAGGCTTCATCACAAGGATTATTTTTTGCTAAATAACATAGTGTCAGAAATAAAAGAAAGTCCATGAATTTTAACATTTTTAATACAAAATTAGTCAAATTTTCAAATGCTCTAAACTAGTCCCTTCTTCTTGAATACAAAGTGATAACTTTTGATTATTTCGTTCTCTGACGATTTTTTGGTCTTGTTGTGGTGGATATCTATTTATTTAAATGATGCGTACTACTCAAGTGGGCAGATTAATTAGTAATAAGTAGTTATAATTCTCAATGGTATCCTCCGTCCTTACGGCAATGTAAGCTTTAAAGTTTTCAGAACAAAATTTTACATCAAATGTTAAAATTCACGGTCTTTCTTTTATTTGTGACACTATGTTATTTAGCAAAAAATAATCCTTATGATGAAACCTTTCGAACGGTATGATAAAACTACAGGTTGATTATTTTTTCTCGAGAAACAAGTTCGATTCCCGGCCCAACCATTTAATTATTTAAAAATCTACGAATGCAGTTTAAAATGTTTCCAAAATTAAAATAATGTCTTCTTTCATTAAAATGTTCTATCTACAATATTTAAGGTACTTTCCCTCCATGTGGCATTGCCGTGGGACACCCTGTATATATTGACTCCATTTGTAATTATTTATACTTCAAGGTTGTCTGGACGTCACACATAGGTGACACGGGTAGCATTGTGAGGAAACCCGGACTTTACGGATTGATACAAGTATAAGTCTAGAATTATCAATCCTTGTGCAAGCGTGCTGATCAATGCTCATGCCTGTATGAGGAGACATTTTTGTCGTTTCTCTGCTATAATAATTAAATAACTACTGATTAACCAGTACTTCATAACCAAATCATCCAGGATCACTCCCCAATGGGTGCTATCTCACACGGCGGCCCTGCACTGCTCGCTCGCTCTCAACGCGGTCAAGAACAAGGTGCACACCAAACATACACAGAAGAAACTCGCGGTCACCCTTACGCAACTTAATGTGAGTACTGTAACTGTGGATTGTTGAATATCTGTGTTACCTAATTACAAGTCAATTTAATAATATTGCCACGCGAAATTTACCCTTATGATCACGATTTTGTGGTTTTTGGTATGGTTTGTCACCAGATAAAGCTACAAATTATCTTAAAACTATCGCTAGTAAAGGGCTAAATTTTTTTTTTAAACTACACTAAATACTCATAATCTTAGTAGGATAGGTATAACATGCCACTGAGATGCATAGTTATATAATTTATATAGACATTGCCTTTCCTCCCCAGGACTACCTATCAGGCGCGTCTTGCGAGCTCCTAGTAGTACAATGCGAGCGCGCGCGTGCAGAAGCGCGCGTCAACGCGCTGCGAGCGCTTCACGACGAGCTGACGTCACGACAGGGCCTGTTCGACGTGCCGGGCGGTGCGGGCGACAGGCAGGCCGGGAAACAGATCGCTGTGCTTGACAAGGCTATTGTAAGTACACTTATCAGGTAATAACGAGTGACGTCACGACGAGCTGACATCACTCCGCGGCTTGTTCGATATGCCGAGCTCTTATGTGTTCCGGATTCTTCTCGGGATCCTGGAACGGTATTCAGGGTCGTCGCCTAATAAGACAAAATTTTCTAATAAACTGATTAATATTCTTAAATACAAATTTCCACATTATTAGAAAACAATTAGTTATTTAATTGTTTCAAATTCCATTTGAATACATCTATTGATGTTCAAGGAAACTTAATTTATATCTGATGCCTCTGTATACTTATCTACTGCTGACCGTACATGAAATTCAGTTTTCTGTTCTGACTCCCCTCCCTTTCCCGCAAATTAAATAACTATATAAACCCTTGTTTATAACCAATGAACCACCATGAACTTTTGGCAGGAAAGCAAGCGCGATGAACTGAAGCGTCTGATAACATCGCTGGCTATCACGGAGCGCAAGATACAGAACGTACGCGAGTGCCTCGTCTCCGTGTTCAACAGCTTCCACAGCGATACTGGGTACACGGACAACGAGAGATTTGGAGGTATGTGGTATAAGACGTTAAATATTGTTGGGCCAAAAGAGTTGTAACGCGCCTTAGGCCCTTCGCCCACGGCGACTTTTGCAGCGTTGCTGTAGCGATAATGCGCGCGTTACATCACTTCTGTAGCGCGTTGCAAATACGACTTACGTTCGTAAGTAGCGATCCTGTCACACGTTTGCGAGGGGTCTTAGGAAAGCTGCGAGGAGGGGAGAGGGAATTAAGAATGTTGACAAGAGATCGAACTTGTGGGATAGATATTTCAATATCTGTACGATAATTTAAATCGGTTATCGCACAATGGTGCCGATTCTCTTGTGCACAAACTAACGTAAATTTAAGTTAAGTGCATCTTTCTCTTTCCGTTTAATTAAGAAAAGGACAGAAGATCAAATATTAGTTAAGTCCTGTCAAATTTAGACACTCCATAGATAATTTAGACGCATTTTAAAACATGGCGTCTAAATATACGTCAATTTTCATTAGGCGCTGTCTAATTTCACAGGATTAAACTAAAATGTATCTACTGTCTTTTTCTTTAAGAAATGGAAAGAGACAGATGCACTTAACTTAAATTTACGTTAGTTTGTGCACTAGAGAATCGGCACCACTGTTATCATAGAAAATATTGTAATTTATGAAGACTGTGGATGGTTTCCGGCAAGTCCCACGAGATAAGATAGTCTCCTTGGATCCTTCAGCGAATCCTTGGAGCCATAATTATTAAGAGATCCACTAGTGCCGCCGTTTAGTGGTCCATAGGGATGATACTTATGCACATTTATTTTAGTCCTCTACTTATATACAAATCTGGATAGATACTATATGCCACGACAACACAGCATGAATGGGCTATGAATTTGGATCATTTTCGTTGTTAAGATTCAACCTCCACTTTAGTTTCTCTAGTCTTAGGCCCGTATTAATAGACGTCACTCAATTCTGAGACGCTCTCAAGTTTATTGCTGTCCTTATTTTTTCCTTTTAGAATGACAAGGACAGCAAGAGACTTGAGAGTGTCTCGGAGTTGAGTGACGTCTATTAATACGGGCCTTAGAAATCTAAGACAAAGGAACTTATGGCGAGATAAATAAGCGTTAATAAGTTCGCACTTTGGCCTAGTTATATTCCGTCTTTTTCGTACACCTGACATTTAACAGTTGTGTAACAGTGACAGGTATAGTGCTTAGTCAAAGTGCGTGCTAAGTAACGTCTACTTATCTCGCTCTTATACTCAGTAAAACAAAACCACATTTTCTCAGGTCAGTTGTCACTACCCCAAGAGTCAGTGTCAAGTCTGCGGCGGTTCTACGAGGAGTGTCGAGAGCGACACAGGAACAAAGTCAATCTGAGCATGGACCTCAACACTTCGGAGAACTGCTCCTATGATGCTACTGGTATATCGACACATCACTAGTTATACTTCGTCTATAGCTTTATCTCTTCTTCCAATAAAACAATGATTATATTAACTTTTCGCCATTTACGGCCCGTGTTCACCAATATCCGTCTCTATCTATGGATTATCTGTACTAATATTATAAAATGTTAAACACAATTTTAATTAAAAAATTATATACATTTTCAGAAAACGCTAATCCAACATTCATCGATGAGCTCAAAATTTACTTGAAGAAATTCAATTTGGAGAAGAACAGAAAATTGGTGCTAGATAGGTAAGCATTGTGATAAGACTTTCATACAGGCTCCCATGGAGTTATCAAATAATTATTTTCATAGAGATTTCTATTGTTAATACTAACAAATAAATTATTTTCTTCCCAAACCTGTTTTACAAGTTTGTTTTACAGTTTCTGGGTTACACCATACTCCTTGGTTAGACGCTTGCCTGCTTTCTAACTTCTGTCTGAGTGTCTGCTCATATCTTCTGTTAAAGACCTAGTTCTGACAACCGGATTATCGACATTACTTGCTATCCTTGCCACAGAATATGTATTGGTGTTATTTTTTTATCTCTATTTATTTAGGGACAGTTGTCTCCAAAGACACGGGTGCCCCAGCGTTACCATTAAAACAAAAATAAACGGGAAAGAATGTATTAGTGCTGTTTTAGATAAACTCAGAAAAGATATTCTGTATTGAGAAAGTCAACGATTTGCAACCTCATGAACTTACGCAGTGTCCTGCGTGCGGCATACCCTACATGCGGCCTATATGACAGCCTGCGGCGAGACGCGACGTAACGCGCACTTGTTTTGAGTGCGACCAGATGCGACACCACGAACGTTCAAGCAAAATTGTACTGTACTTCTCCATGATTCGAGTAGTAATGACCAAAATCACGTAGGACTTAGGACATTTGTCGCTTATAGCATCGCGTCGCATTACGTCGCGTCGAGTTGCGTCGCGTCGCGTTCGTCGCTCACGCAGGACACCGCGTTAGTAAGAAGTAAAGCGTCTGGGTCTTAAGAACATCGTTTTTGTGCTAAATACTTTAATATCCTCTTTGTTGATCCCTGAGGTTTCAGAATTTCTTCGCAGCGGTAGTCAATTAAGAAATACCGACTCCAGCTAGTTATATAAACACATAACGTGTAAAAGTGATTTTAACCTCTTGACCGCCAGAGTCATGTATAGATGACAAACCAAAATGCCCAGTACGCCACTGCCACGATCCCGTGACAGTGGCGTGACAGTGCGTTTAATACATGTCTTAAAAGCTTAGTGCTAGGGGCACAACGCTAGGTAGGTATATCCTACTTGCATACAAACCATTTCATTTCAGCGGCGAAAAAATCTGGATATTCGAAACCCTTCAATCCTCAATCGACCGGCTCCACTCAAGCTGGCAGCGCGATGACGTCACCTGCTCGCTTGTCTGTCCGTCGGTCAGTCTGCCGCGTAACCTGCTGCGGCTGATTCACCTGGTGGAGAAGAAGGAGCATATGGAGAAGCTGGTGAAGGCTCTTGAGGGTACTGCGAAGAAGAATGTGGCTATAGGTATGGTATTTGGTTATTAGTGAACCTTTGCCTACGATTCAGTTTCGACGAGCATTTTCCAAAAATCCTTTCTAGTGAATCAACTCTTCACAAAGAGCGTAATATACTCCAAGTAGCATGTCTCTAGGACCTTTGCGTTGATATATCACCTAGTCAGTTAGTTTACTATCCATACTAATATTATAAATGGGAAAGTGTGTCTGTCTGTATGTTTGTCTTTCTTTCACGCCAAAACGGAGCGACGAATTGACCTGATTTTTTTAGTGGAGATAGTTGAAGGAATGGAGAGTAACATAGGCTACTTTTTGTCTCTTTCTAACGCAAGCTAAGCCGCGGGCAAAAGCTAGTTTTAAATAGATTTAGATAAATGGTCAATTTTGTAATCAAATTCCCATGTTACTCACTATTTCAATTCTATATAATTTCAGATATATCATCAAAAACCGAAGAAGAACAGAGAACCATAGACAATATCAAAAAACGGCTCAACGAAAACTTGATCAACCTTCAAAAGACTACAAAGGCTCTAGATTTGGGGCATGAGAACCTTCGTCTATGGTCTGACAATGACATGAAGAAATATATCTCTTGTAAAAGGACGGTTGACGGAAAAACTTACAAGGAATACGAAAGTTACTATTTGGAGAGTTTGAATCTTAATATTTAGATCTAATTGCACAAATAATCATTATAGTCCATTAGAATTTAAAATAATATTTAAGTAGACACTAGATTTTTTCCTTTAATTGTTCGAACACACGTGACTTGAGACACAATAGAAAGACAATAGTAGTGCGACAGCCAGCTGTCGCTTGGTCGTCGAAAGGTTAAATTAATCTTCTGTTTCGTAACCTCGTGAATCAAGTCACAATTTTAATCGATTTCTAATCTATCGTTCGTACAGTAATTTGATATAGGTAAAGCACCACCTCATATAATATTGACCATTTTAAGTCACAGTTTCTTGATTGAAAGCCAGATAGATGTGGGCCCAGTTAATCACTACCAAATTTTAAAAGGGGTCACTGGTATTGGACCCTGTTGCATTGTGGGCCAAAATGACTAGGGGTCAGGAATGATTATATTATAATGCACAAGTGTCTGACACTGGGGAGAGACTAGTTAAATAATAATACGTTTATTTCTCCTTACACAAAATAGACTTTACATAATTGCAATAAATCTTATATTTATTCAAGTAATAACATATGAGTATAGCCTAGAATATGTGAGGAGCTGGTGTATAAGGTAGGCATGAAAATTGTATTACATTTTGTATTACATCTTGAATGTATTGGATCTGTTTGAATAAATGATTTTGTTAATTATTTTGGTGGTTTTATTTGAAAATTAGTGGAAAAGGACTTGGTGATGCGGCTTGACTTCGCGTACAGCGTAATATTAACTTTATTCTAAAATATATCTAGAGTATAGTTTGTGTTACCCGAGTAATGCTAGTATTTTGCCAAATACACTAAGTGAAGTCGCGCCATTAGATATATCTGTTCACAATTTCCTGGGTGGCTTTTATTGTTCTTAGTTTGTTACTGATTTCAGCTAGTTCGGCGGAAAATCTCATCAAAGATTAGCTTTATTCGCAGGAGATATATACTGTATATATTACGTGTGCAAGTGTATATTGTTTCCATTTTGTTAATTACCTAAAATATCACCGGGCCCGTTAAAACTTTTTTGTCCCATGTGGCCCGGTACCGGGCCAAGTCACCGGGCCAGATGGGATACACTCAACAAATGAAGTACTCGTAAGTAATTATGAAAAGAGATTTTTTATTTACATTATTGATCTAATTAATGTCAATCTGTAATTTATTGTTAATCCATATCCATATAATCCATACAATATTATGAATGCGAAAGTAACTGTGTCTGTCTGTCTGTCTCTTCTTCACGCATAAACCACTGTACCGATTTGAATGAAATTTGGCAAAGTTATAGTCTGGGATACCAGAAAGGACTTAGGATAGTTTTCATCCCCGAAATCCCCCGGGAACGGGGACTATTAATTATTGCACGTGGATAAAGTCGCGGGCAAAAGCTAGTGATAAATAAATTATAAAGTGACTTTAATTTGATCGGGCCCTAAAAATAGCAAAATGAAGTGTTGGAGGATTAACGTGATATGTGTGATGTGAAACAAGTTTTTGCACTCCAGAAAATCAATCGATTGTGTTCGATTTTTTACCGCAACAAGAAAGGCAAAAGTTTTTGTGGCTAAATTTTTTATACGAGCCAAGTGTCCTCAACTCCTCAAACCATATGAAAACCTCGCGGCTTATTTAAAAAAAAACTGTTACGTCTTAAGTTGCTGTGCGAAGTGGTTTTAAAATAATACTGAAAATATATATAGCTTTTAACCGTTAAAGTACCATAGCAAATTAAAAATAATGCAATAAGATTGGAATTTGGACGCGGGTTTTCTATAGGTTTATCAAGTGGTAAATTACATATATTTATTAAGTACTTGTTGATATGCCAATGTCAGTTCAATGTTCCAAAATACTTATTATGTGGCCGGTAATATAATTAGTACTGCATTGCAATGACGAATCGCCATGTGTGCACGGTCTATCAAGAATTTCTGCAATTTGCAGCTCAACATCGCAGTTACAAAATAGTAGGTACAGGTCTAAAACCTGTACCTACTATTTTTATTTATTTTTATTTTATTTTCATTTAACTTAAATACTTACTTAATATTATAAATGCGAAAGTAACTCTGTTTGTCTGTCTGTCTCTTCTTCACGCCTAAATAACTCAACCGATTTGAATGAAATTTGGTGCAGTATTAGTCTGGGACCCGAGAAAGGAGAGGACATAGGATAGTTTTCATTTCATCCCGGAAATCCTCCGGAAACGGGAACTGTTATTCCACGCGGACTAAGTCGCGGGCAAAAGCTAGTCTATACTAATATTAAAAAGAGAAAAACTTTGTTTGTTTGATTGTAATGAATAGGCTCAAAAACTACTGGACCGATTTTAAAAATTCTTTCACCATTCGAAAGCTACATTATTCCTGAGTAACATAGGCTATAATTATAATGTCACTCTTTGTTCCACGGGAGCGAGGCAGTAACCAAAAACCTAACGTAACGCGGGTGAAACCGCGAGGAACAGCTAGTACTAAATAAAAATAGTAGATACAAGTTATAGACCTGTACCTACTATTTTGTAACTGCGATGTTGAGCTGCAAATTGCAGAAATTCTTGATAGACGTGCACACATGGCGATTCGTCATTGCAATGCAGTACTAATTATATTACCGGCCATATGCTGGTCCATCTGTAGTGGTTAGTTTAACTAAAAAGTTACAATCTTGACATTCAATATATCTAAAAACAAAACCGTCGAACACACGTGATTCGAGACACAATAAAAAAACAATAGCAGCGTGACAGCCATGTCGCTTGGTTAAAAAGACATCCAATCATCCAAGATTATTATTGTTAAAGTAAGTAAACATTTTTGAGTTTTTTTTATAAAAAAGACTGGTCAAGATTGTATAAATTTAGTAAATAAATGAAGAATAATAATATGGTTAGCAAACAGATGCATGTGCCCGTTGCATTGACGCTGCGCGCCGTGTGGCATTTTTATATTTAAAACGACTAAGGACATAGAATACTTTTAAATAGATTCAGTCAGCCACTCAGGAATCAGGACGAGGAAATAGAGGGGACGCCAACCGGAGAGTTAAGTTATGATTTTTACTTGTTATTATTATTATACTAGCTTTTGCCCGCGACTTCGTCCACGTGGAGTAATACTGTGATAGCTCCCGTTCCCGGGGGATTTTTGGGATGAAAACTATCCTATGTTCTTTCTCGGGTCCCAGATTATATCTGTACCAAATTTCATTCAAATCGGTTCAGTGGTTTAGGCGTGAAGAAGAGACAGACAGACAGAGTTACTTTCGCATTTATAATATTAGTACGGATTGGAGCTGATTCTATCATTTACCTACAAACTTATTAAAAATTTAAGTTACGTGCATTTTTCTCTTTCTATTTTATTAAAAAAGGGATAGAAAATACATAATAGTATATGTTGTCAATTTAGCCAGCGCCTGAAGTAAAACGATCGGCCATGTTTTTAATCGCGTCTAAAATATCTATGGAGTGTCTTATTTGTCAGGACTAAAATAAAATTTGATCGACTGCCGTTTTTTTAAATTAAGTGGTAATAAAAAAAAATTACCATTAAATTAATTAATTTAGTTTAGGTAGTGAACATGGGAATCGAACCATATCTTAAATAATATTGTTAATGTGAATGTTTGTTACTCTTTCACGCAACAAAACGTACTGGGGGCCTACCACAAGCCCTTATATCAGTATTACTTCGATATTACTTTCAGTGGTAAAGAGACGGCGCTAGACAACGTGTCTAACGCTGTCACTTACACACTCTGGAACAGGAATAAAACAGTCTTACTTTAAACGTCATGGTAACCCACCTGATCGGATTTTGATAGAACTTTACAGTAATATAGCTTATTATCAGATTTACACACAGGCTATTTAACTTCACGCAATGACCCACGGGAGCGGAGCAGTAAGCAAAAACTTAACGTGGGTGAAACGCTGGGTACAGCTGGTAAGTTTATAACGTTGCAATTCTACCGATGCAGATGTATCTCCCGCGTGGACGGCAATGCGTCAAGTATGCTTTAGATTTTTTTGTTATTTTTCTATGAATTACGCCTGATTTTTTTTATATTTTTGTGTTTTGCTAGAGACTTTGCTCTGTATCAAGAACATTAATGTTTCTAAAGGTAATATATATATATATATAATAATATATTTATTTGGACAAACGTTTAACTTCGCGAATGTGTGAGGAACGAGGTTACTGTGCTTCTTTTTTACGTACTTACTGTGCAAATATTTCGACACAAATGTATTTTTGTTATAAAATAAATAACTTGAACTTTATAAAAAAACGGTTGGTCTGTGTTTTACGTAGAGGGTTGACTAGCTCTTGGGCTGAGATTGATTTGAGATTTAAAACGTCGAAAATATGCAAGTATAAAGTTGGTTATACCACCCCCCGGTTAAGTCATAAGTATTTATTGCATTTCATAATGTTACATACAGGTGGTAAATATAAGTAAATAGAATAATAGATTTGTACCTTCTACCTCCTGCCTGCGGCCTTATAGGGCTGCTTCTGATAGAGACTGACGTCTTAATCACTGGGCCATCAGGCATCATAACATAATGAAAACTTAAAATAATATTTTTGTTAGGGTAGCTCCCGTACTCGTGAATCCCGTGATGTGTGGAAGATTGTTTTTTCTTGTCTATGCAATGGTGTGGGACGGGGCGCTGTCGTGTGGTAGATCTTTAAAATATTGTGGGTGTGTAAAAACAGTTTTTTGATTTAGGGATCTTTTGTTAAATATTAAGCTTAATGTTATTTTTAGTTAGAGCTAACTATCCCACGCACGCCATTGTTTATAGTACCTAGTAAAAATACCAGCACTCATACAGTACAAACAACTAAACCTAAGGAAAATCTATATTGAAGTAAGTTTTACAGTTTTTTCCTGTACGGAACCATAGAAGATGGATTTTGCAAGTCGCACTTGGCGGTTTTTTTTAATTAGCCTGTTTCGTCGAGGCTTCATTTGTCTACGACGGAGACAAACAGTTGTTTGGCATCGAAGATTGAAGATTAAAAAAATCTGAGACGTTTTTCCCGAATCTAGACGAAATTGGAGAAAAAATATTTTAATAAAATAAAACTTCTGTAGCACATCCTTTCGTCTCTTTTTTGATAATTAACATTTCTGTTTAGAAATGTGTACTTTCCTAACAAGAAAACGTTTTCTTAAAATTGTGATCAATTATCTTAAAAAGAAGAATGTTGGCTTATAAAACATTCTCATTTGTTTCTAAAATTAAACATTTTAACAATTTTCTTAACTTTATGTTACTTAATTAACATTAGTGCCTTTGAAATAGTCGGAAATGAATGATTAGACTTTGACTTTGGGTGGACGTAATCGGAACCACCATTAGCATTACTGAAGTTTATAAAATTTTCAACAGGCGGCGTACCACAAGCCCTTATAAGCAGTATTACTTACTTTGATATTACTTTCATTGGGAAAGAGACGGCGCTAGACAACGTGTCTAACGCTGTCACTTACACACTCCTGAACAGGAATAAAACAATCTTACTTTAAACGTCATGGTAAGGGGGCAGTTGTGTTTTGAAAAACGTCTACAGTCATTCTTTGTTTTCGCTTGGCGTTGTATTCAGCTTACCCCACTAGTACTACAATGAACAGTATCAGCGACGTGTGCATTATGGACTATGGTACTGGTTTTTCATTATACGCCAAAAAGCCTATCTTGCACCAATAAAAAATCTAAGATCTCAAAAAAAACTATTAAAAGATGTTATGTAAAACGTCTAAGAAATTTGCTAGCTTTTTCTTAATCTTTTAAATTATTTCTGACTTGGGGCTGCTTGTCTATTATGACTCCTCCCTAGACACGCTACTGCATACGATGCCGTGTCAGTCAGAGCGTTGCACTGTGAGCTAAAAAACGAACTCAGAAGACTTAGGAACTCTTAATATTAACTGCCATTTTTTTTAAGTAATGTAAACCTTCGAACACACGTGATTTGAGACACAACAGAAAGGCAATAGCAGCCCGAAAGCCGGCTGTCACTTGATCGTTGAAAGGTTACCTACAGCAAGCCGTTGCTGGTTTTGTGAGCGATGCTTAAGCAGATGATACATATTGCTAAGTTATACTAGGTCATACATGCTTATGGGTCGCGAATGCCATGCGTAGCATAAATACGTAGGTGCATAAGCGGAGTTTTTAGTGGGTGGGACCGGAAGGTACCAGGTGTTAGGCATTTTCTTCGCTCAAAAAAGGTCAAACACGTCAGCGTGTATGTGACAAAATTGTTCAGTTTTCTATTGTATGAAACTCGGTTTGCAATTTTGCATACATGCATAATCATCGTAAATAACCTTGCGTGTATGACCTGCATTACCATTATTCATGAGCGTATGGACTTCGAGGTGAGTCATTGAGTAGCCCAACGGCGTAGTGAACTTCGGGCATCCTTCCCGGCCCCAGCGGGATAATTATTTACTTACTTTCTTTGCCGGCGGACATTTATATAGAAAAAACCCGGGCTTTTTTATGCCGGCGAGCTTGTGTCATATAATATGCATTATTAGGTAATAAAACTAAAGCCGACTATAAGTTTCGCCGACAAGTTGGTTCTAAAAAAAAGTCTGTCCCAAGTTTAAAGTATTTGTGTCAATTAATTAATGACTAGGTCACTTTTATAACAAAATAGAAATTCTAAACTTCAACTTCAACTTTTATACAAGGTGTATTTTTGGTCTTGCTCAACCCGCTAGGAGATGATTCTACCCATGAAAACAAACAACTTTTATTATGGAACCAACTCTGAAATCGCGAAAAAAAAATTCTGCTGTTTCTATGAAAAGTTCATTGCCCTCCCGACCATAATGTATACAGCTGATATTTTTTTCGCGATTTCCGAGTTGGTTCCATAATAAAAGTTGTTTGTTTTTATGAGTAGAATCATCTCCTAGCTGGTTGAGCAAGACCAAATATACACCTTGTATATTAGTTATGGCAATCCACCGAGTTTTCGGTGATTTCTACCAATGTCCAGTTTGAAAATAATATTTCAGTTAAATGACAATTGTACGGTTATTAAATTATAGTTTGGAGATCATACACGTGTTCTTATAACCAAGAACACGAGATGACTTCAGAAATTCTAAAGTAAGTAAATAATTTACTTGTCGAATTACAATTTGCATGTCACCGGTTCGATTCATGAAGGGACAAATATTTGTATGATCTACAGTCTGTTGTTTGTGTTTGTGAGTTTACATTTATTAATTTGTAAACGCACTCACGATAAAGGAGATAGTGTGGGGAAACGTTTAAAATATCTTATCGATCAATGGTAGCAATTTTAAGGATGAAAATATTTTTGAAAATGGGAGAACTCATCGGTAATTTTAGCCAATTAGTCGTCAGCCAACAGCTGACTCCAAACATGATTGGATATAGGTGGCTTTTCCGTCCGACTAGACACTACTAGACCATTGGTTCCCAAAGTGACATTGGTGCCGATTCTCTTGTGCACAAACTATCGTAAATTTAAGTTAAATGCATCTTTCTCTTTCCGTTTAATTAAGAAAAGGATAGAAGATCAAATATTAGTTAAGTCCTGTCAAATTTAGACACTCCATAGATAATTTAGACGCAATTTAAAAACATGGCGTCTAAATATACGTCAATTGTCATCAGGCGCTGTCTAATTTGACAGGATTAAACTAAAATGTATCTTCTGTCCTTTTCTTTAAGAAATGGAAAGAGAAAGATGCACCTAACTTAAATTTACGTTAAGTTGTGCAAAAGAGAATCGGCACCATTGACTCAGTTCTAGTGGTGTTAAAGTCGTTATTTGTTTATTTATTTTTGCAAGGGTCAATGGCAAAAAAAATTTCGGAAGTCGGTGGCTTTTCTTCTGCCAGTCAATTTGTGTTGCCACCGACTTCCGAAATTTTAGTTATTTTTAAGTTTTTAGTTTTTGAAGGCGGTTATTTTTTTTTTGTAAAAAGTTTTTTATTTTTTACTTTTTAGTGTCGAGTCCCAATGTCAATGACCAAAGTACCTATCCAGGTTGCCAATGTCCATACCAATGTTTCATCCAAGCGTAAAAAAAGCATCAAACGCAGAAAATATACAATAAAACTTCTATAATATGAATGCATTTTTATAATACTCAATCATAATCAATTTCAATGTAAAACTAACTTCAATGAAGCTGGAACACGAAGTAGCTGCTACAAACCATTTAGGATGGTATCCTTAAACTGTATTTTGTCTTCACTATCGAATCGGCATTATAATGAATCTCGACTGTAAAGGGCTTATCAATACGAATAAAATAAGCCCAAACACTATGTAGCTGCTATCAACTATTAAGGAGTTCCCTTAACTGTACTGCACCTGCATCACGGAGCTTGCAGTGGCAGTCATAACCCATCTCGGGCTTATTGGACGATTCGCACGAATTTGACTCGCACAAAACGTGCGAATCGACTTCTTTAAAAAAATATTATTTTTCTGTAGTCGATTCGCACAAAGTTCATTTATTGGCGTGCGAATCGACACCTTCACAAATATGTAGTAGGCTATTCGCACACATCTGGTTTTTAACGAAATGCAGTTAAGATAAAGTACACTTGAGTACAGAAGCAGTAAGGTCAAATGTGTTTTACTCGTAATAGATAGAAAATGGGGTGCCTGGACAGAAAACCTCCTCGTGTGCCCGAGGGCTGGAGTTCGCTTATGGATTCTTTCGGGGCGAAGATCAGTCCTTGGGCCGGTGCACTTTGGAAGGTGGGCAACGACTCGTCACTGAGTACGGTGTGCCTGGGGGGTCTCGTTGCCCGCCTGCGAATGTTCTGTCGCGGTGGACTTCACCACCTGTCCCTCTGAATGTAGCAGAGGGCAGTGTGCGTTGGAGTCAGGGAACGGGCTCTGCGTGCACTCACCCTGCCGCAGAGCAGGCAGTTGGGGGTCGTCATCTCCTCCTGTCACCGTTGTTCTCATAGCCCCGAAGATTGTTACGTTCATGTCTCTGACTTTCGACGGGGGTCGCGGGCCTTGGCTTAACTGCCCGGGCCGCGAGGAAGACAACCTCTATAAAAAATTACCAAGTTTTGGTGCGTGGCGAAGATACGAATGGCTGAGGAGTAGTGTCATTTATAACTTGCGTTTGCAGTTATGGATGGCGCATCAGTCTCTAGCGCACCCCCAGCCAGGGAACTGGTGGACCCTCTGGTTGGGTTATAAATGTACTCTTGCCCAGGGACGGGGGCTACCCTGGGTGTACTTGACCCGGGAACATAAAGGGCAACCTTAGGAACCTGAGTGGGTTTTAGTCAGTAAAAGTCTGACAGGCCCTCCCGCCGCACCCAGGACGGGAGAAGTCATTTGATGATTTCCCACTTCCAAAAAAAAATAGATAGAAAATAAAAACACAATCTACTACACACATCAACATGGTCTAGGGATATTTTAATTAAACAAATAACTAAAATTCTATTGACATTTTATTAAGACACCCACACATTAAAATAAACCTTGTTTAATATCCTATCTAATTTGATAATAAACTTTTAGATGAAGATACATTTAAAAAAAACTTAGAAGAAGAGGAAAACTCTGATAAAATTTCAATCTTAACTTTATTTTTGAAACATCAAAACCTTAACAAAAAACTGTTTCTTATAAAAATTGTTGAAAACTTAAAATTAATAATCCGTGGATCCACCTAAGACTCTCATGACACATCTGCAGCGGTTCTGCATACTCAAAACAAGGGTGTCAATATCCTGTTGCGGAATACTGTCCCAAGTCCTGCTAAGATGCAAGAAAAGCTGGTTTTCATGCACAATATCTTCAGGGGAATTCCTAAGAGCTCTTCTCTGAAGCATATCCTAGGCATGCTCAATAGGATTTAAGTCAGGGGATTGTGCAGGCCAGTCTAATGCTTGTGTTGTAACCAACTTGTATTGCATTGTCGTGCATTGGCTGAAAATTTTGTTTTAATTAACCTTTATCTAAAAGTTCATTATCAGATTAGATAGGATATTAAACAAGGTTTATTTTAATGTGTAGGTGTCTTACAAAAAGTTAATAGAATTTTAGTTATTTAGGTTTAATTGAAATATCCCTAGACCATGTTGATGTGTGTAGATTGTGTTTTTACTTTCTATCTATTACGAGTAAAACACATTTGACCTTACTACTTCTGTACTCAAGTGTACTTTATCTTAACTGCATTTCGTTAAAAACCAGATGTGTGCGAATAGCCTACTACATATTTGTGAAGGTGTCGATTCGCACGCCAATAAATGAACTTTGTGCGAATCGACTACAGAAAAATAATATTTTTTTAAAGGAGTCGATTCGCACGTTTTGTGCGAGTTAAATTCGTGCGAATCGTCCAATAAGCCCCATCTCGGTGTAAAGGTCTTGTCATCACGAATAAAATGAGCCCAAAGACGAGGTACCTAAGATGTACCGTTTAGGAGTTTCCTTGATTCTCTGTCGTCTCCATCATCAGATCAGCCCTAAACCTCCATGGTATTGTAGTCTCATCAGACATACACATTAATATTAAGTTTTTACCCGATGCTCGCCTACAATTTTCTAGAGATGCCCTCAATTTCTCAGGGTTTCCACCACCAGGTCCTGACCTGGTGACAATGGGACCAAATGACAAGCATACCCTTTCAAATAAAAAAAGAATTTTTGAAATCGGTCCAGCAGGCGTCTTCGAGAAATCGAGTAACAAACATAAAAAAAAAAAACATACAGTTGAATTGAGAACCTCCTCCTTTTTTTGAAGTCGGTTGAAAATAAATAAATAATGCAATTATAATGAGATGTGAGTGGACACCGACATAGGGACTACGCACACTTATTCAGCTCCATTCGCGTTTCGCTGAATGATTCGGTTTGTTCCCGTTGTCCCCGTACGCCGTGTCCCCGTCCTACGGGGACAGCGGTACTTCAATTAAATATTTGAAAATAGTTCCCGTTGTCCCCGTACGCTGTCCCGGTAGATTAATATAAAGGATTTAGACCTTGTTTTCAAGTAAGATTTTTTATTTAATGAAATGACCCACAGAGTTACAGGACGTTATTTTTCAATTAAAGATTGAAAACTTAAGAGAACAGAAGTTCCAATTGTTTTCTACTTCTATAAGCCACGTTCAGCGTTGTAAGAATTAGAAAAGCCGTCAAGCGTAAGGCTGAGGCTACAGTAGACAGCGATTGGAAGAGCGAAACGAGATAAACATGGAATGGCTACATTATAATCGAAAATCTGGCGTTTATTCGATTCAATTTCGCTGATACGTTGATGTAGCCGGTGCCGCAATTACAGTAATGTAGTTCCTGTCGCAGAAATAATCAAAAATCGCTAGTAATATTTGATGAACGGTGTAGCCATACACGGTGAGTATCCATGAATTTGTTTCAATCGCTCATGTGTCGCAGCTCGCGTCGCAGGCTAGTGTAGCCTCAGCCTTAGAAAAGCGGTCAAGTGTAAGGGTCAACTCACACCGAAAGAGCGGCGAAGGGCAGCGAAGCGGAACGCAGTTTCAAAAACTCGAAAGAGTCGCGAGAATGCCCGCGACGAATTCCTTCTACAATCCTCGTTCGAGTTTCTCATGCAATAATAAATATTATAGAAATGAAAATAAAGTTGAAATTCATATGACATTGAAACTGCGTTCCGCTTCGCTGCCCTTCGCCGCTCTTTCGGTTTGAGTTGACTTGACCCTAAAGGACTACGCACACTTAACTATACAGCTGTATTCAGGTTAGGTATGTCTACAGAAAGCATCGATTTTCAAAAGCTGACCAAAAGGGTAAAGCTGGACAGACACACACTCCACATACACTCCTTCTTATAAAATCGTAGTTTTTTTGTGAACACACCCTGAATAGAGCAGAATAAAATGTGGGTAAGTAGTCCCTGTGACTTTTTATGAAAGGTCTTCTTTTTTTTTCGAATCGTTTTTTTACGCAGTCTCTCGCAGTTCAACATTAAAAGGTTGTTAACTGCATAGCCGGACTATCCTTTGGTGACCTTAAAAAGGTTTCCGGTTCCAGCGCGGGGTTATATAACTCAAATGACCGCTCGCGGCGCTCGCTAAGGGGACCCCCTGTTGGCGTTTTGGGAGGAGGCCAGCTAGCGACGCACTCGGTCAGAATCTTATTCTAGGACAATTGAAGCTACTTGCGGCTTAGTGGACTGGTTCGTTGAGCAAAACGGGGGAGAAATCGAATCTATTACTTTCTTTTTCTCTGAAAGTACTTGCCCCAGTAGGAGGCTAATCGACGGGCCTGTTGGTCTAGTGGTCAGTGACCCTGACTGCTAAGCCAGAGGTCGTGGGTTCGATTCCCACCCAGGACAAACTTTGTGTGATGAACATAATTGTTTGTTCTGTGTCTGGGTGTTATTTATCTATAATATGTATGTATTTAAAAATTATACATATAAGTATGTATATCAGTTGTCTGGTTACCATAGTACAAGCTCTGCTTAGTTTGGGATCAGATGACCGTGTGTGAGTTGTCCCAGGATATTTATAATCACTATACGCTTTGAGGGAGCCCGCTATCCGCTAATATGATGAAGCCGAAAGGTCACGTGAATTCTATATTTTTGTTTCTCGGGAATAGGGAAGCTAAACTTTAACTTTTAGCGCCCGCCTCGTGTGTAAGAGGTTGTGGGTTCGAATCCGGGCAAGTACCAATGCGACTTTTTCAATTCATATGTACTTTCTAAAGTTTATCTTAGACATCACTGACATCCCGTGCCTCGGAAAGCACGTAAAGCCGTTGGTCCCGGTTGTCATTCGTAGAACTTTGACAGTCGTTACTGGTTAGCCAGAAACTCTGACCAGTCTAACCAAGAGGTATCGGGTCGCCCAGTTACTGGGTTGTGGAGGTCAGATAGGCAGTCGCTCCACGTAAAACACCGGTATCCAGCTGAATCCGGTTAGGCTGGCAGCCGACCCCAACACGGTTGGGAAAAAGGCTAGGGAGAAGAGAGAGGGAAGCTAAACTTTAAGTTTAACTTAAGCAATTGTTGTATGTATTCTGTTTTGTTTTCCGTAAATAAATTTAAACTCACGTACATAAACTACGAAATACACCTTAAGCATAACAAATATTTGTCTCGTCCGCGTATCGAATTCGCGACCCGTAGCGCAGCAGCCAATCATCGATTCACTCTCATCCATTGCACTAGATTAGAAATAGCAACGAAATTGTACACACGGCTACACATCAAGCTATACAAAACCAGTTTTAGCTGACCTTGCATTGTGTATGTTTTTTGTACAATCAGAAGTCAGCTTATACTGGTTTTGTATAGCTTGTGTATTGTGTATTTTGTATAGTATGTGTAGCCCACCGTACGTGTATGGCACTTTTCACAATTAAATTAGTTTGCGTCAGAAGTTCGCAAAATATAGCACATAAAACGACGATGAAAAAACAATCCCAATTTGAGCTTTAAAAAAACTTCAAGAGCTGTTTTGAGATCGCATGACGTAAGTACTTAAGTGCATACCAACTCCAAGCCATTATCAAATTTAAAGTCCAACTGTTAGGCATATTATCTGTTGTTCATCTTTGTATGAATCATTTCACATATATAGGTAGCTCAACCTCTTTATTTTGGAGAAGTCAAAACTGAATGAATGTGGTGTGGGTAGAATTAGGTTATTATAATAGATATTATTTTTTTGTTTTCTTTAAAATTATAATTATGAAGAAAACGATACGTTATGTTAGTCAGTCTAATGCTTACCTACATAGGTACCTTCATGAATAAAGGGGGATATAGATACCCTAACTATTCATAAAAAATTAATAACCATTTTAAAATGGTGATTATGATAATAACTCATGCCATAAAACAAACACGCGAATAAAATCCGTAATTTTATTCGCGTGTTTGTTTTAATGGCATGAGGTCTTGTTCTAAAAATAAACTCTCTTACGCAAACAGCAACTGCAACAAACAACTAAGTACACAATGCCATATTATGAGAATGTTTATAACAAAAATACAGAATAAATAAAAATTATAGTGCGAGTGATCAGTTGATCACTAATACTAAAAACATGACATGCATCCATCAGGCTATACAATAAAATGGGTTACCTTCCTGTCTATAATATTATCTATTTAGATACGTCAGTCAGTTTATTACTAAAACGTAATGGATTTCTTTATCAAACAAATGGTCACTTATAACATTTAAGTTAAAAAAACAATTATAAATAATAAACCAAACTGTAGTAACCAGTAATCCCCAATTTAAAACGGTGAACATACTAAGGTGACAATCAATCACCAGTTGAGAACGGTGAAGTAAATCAATAATTCACCAAACTGATCACATAAATCACGTCTGTAAAAAGCAACGTTCGTAAAAATACCCAAGTCATAAAAAGTTTGCAAAATTATTACCCAATTAACAACTAGAACGAATATTACAAATGCCGACATATTTCTAATTCATTCAGTTCTGTCTGGGTGAACAATCAAACCAAATCCTCAAACTGGGGATTATTATTATTACTAACGCTGAGTCTGAGGCGTCAAGGAAGCGCTACCCTCCCCGGGAGTCCCACCCTAAACCAAGGGTAGACCCCTTGGCTCCGGGGATCTATGCCGGGGGTATTGTCGGCGGACGTCTCCCTCCCTCACTTCTCCTTTTGAAGACGCAGACTTAGGTTGTATTAAAACTTTCAAGAAGAAAAAGCCGATCAATACTGCGCTCCGTTGTACTGTGAGACTGTTTTGATTCTGTTGTTTTGATGTGGAGGTTCTCAATACTGGTATGCTTGTTATCTTCTGTCTAAGCTATGTTGCACTAGAAGTTAATTTTAATCATTTGTGTAATTAAGGGTCGAAAAAAAACACCGATTAGGGTCATTGACTGTTGTAAGTCATAACTTTATCGTCAGATACTTTGTGTATAAAATTATATTACCGCTTTAAGTTATAAATTAAACCACCAAGCGGATGTCAAAAAAAATATACCAAATAAAAACATATTAGGGCAAAAAAGATTAGAAAACTGTGCCATGGAAAAAGCGCGTGACTCGTAAAGTGAGTTGTTATCTCTCAAAGCCACGATAAGGATTTTATCTTAATAGTTAGTTTGCCTACACCTAAAGTTTACTACCGCCGTATCTTTGAATGAAAACTCTCTTACTGATAACAATATGAGAAGGAGAAACATTTGTGTAACTGCGAATGCTTAATTCTCTATCCTTCTTCACTTATACCTATTATTCAAAAATCAACAGATATTACAGAAGTTATGATTTTACAGCATTTAAGTTTAAGATACTGGGCTACATTTCGTATTATTTCATAGTAACCCAAAACAAAACAATTGTGTAAAATGTTAACATCAGATTTAGATAGAATAGATGGTGATAAAAAAGGGAGTATAAAAATGCTTTCAAAAGTTTAAAGCCGTCATGCCACTCCTATCATAAAGTATTTTATATAAAGGTTGGTACCAGTATAATGCAGACAGGGTGGTGTGGTAGGCAGGGGGAGTCAATGGCCCACCCCGGACCTGTAGTAAGTATTTTCTCGAAAACCCTCACCCTCGGAGCTCGGGGAGTAAGTTTGCTATACATAGAAAAGTCTGTATTGCGTAACTTTGCTTGGAGTTGGAAAATGTAATGTAACATTGTGTTTCAATTTCGAGCAAACAGAATTTTGTGTTATGCATAATATTTGTTCGTATAGATTTTAATGTCATCATCATCTCCCTAGCCTTTTTTCCCACCGTGTTGGGGTCGGCTGCCAGCCTAACCGGATTCAGCTAGATACCGGTGTTTTACGTGGAGCGTGGACTGCCTATCTGACCTCCGCAACCCAGTAACTGGGCGACACGATACCTCTTGGTTAGTCTGGTCACAGTATCTGGCTAACCAGTAACGACTGTTTAGATTTTAATGTGTATAGATTTTAATGTAATGTAACTAAATAACTATTTATACACACTGAATATACCTACAACGTAACCTTTCTTACCTTTCTCTTCTTAACTTATATTGGAGATCCAATATAAGTTGTAAATAAATAAATAATATAACACTAAATAACACATTACTAATGACTAGTTGATAATACTGTGGTCGATAATTAATTATTAATTACTCGTTGGGTTGGTATACACGGCTTCACATCAAGCTATACAAAACCAGTTTTAGCTGACCTCGCATTGTGTACGTATGTTTATTGTATTACAATCAGAAGTCAGCTTAAACTGGTTTTGTATAGCTCGATGTTTGTGACAGTGGGCTTAATGTACTATAAAAATTAACATTAAAACCAAATCATATAGACAAAATCTATTCAGAGTAAATTAAGTGGTAGTTATTTAATGTGGCACTTCATACGTTAATCATCATCGAAAATTGGCTATTCAATAACCACAGTAAAAGGAATTATTGAATAACCATTTGACAATGGTGATTAACAAGTTATTATCACAAAGGAAAGAAATTACAAATGACTGTACCATTTATATTATTATGAATTCAAAACCAAAAATAAAATAACCAGACGATAGAGCCTCAAGTCAGTTCATTTTCATTTAAATTAAAACCGGTTACTGCGGTTTTATTCTCCGCTCGGTCTGTGTAGAACCGGTATTCAGATACTAGCGTAAGCTAAGCTTAATTTTTTTTTATATTGAATTTTAGTGTTTAAACTGTTGGTACCAATTAAATATTTATTACCTATAATTATAAATCAATTTAAATCGTTTAGAAATTGTATTTTTACTTTGACTTGGCATTTTTAAATCTAATTGCCATACCCGTCACGCTCCGTTAATAATAATAGTAGTAACATGTACATTGATATGCTCAATGTTTGCACGCTCACTCATAGTCATTTACTCATAATTTGCCCGACCTCTCCTCGCATAGTCGTGCTCTTGGTCACGCGTGCGTGGGTACACAACACACGAACACAACCCACTCACAAACCACAAGACCACAACGCAATCTCACACACACATCACATCGAAAGACCTCGAATCGAAGCGAAACCATAGTGTCTTAGATTATAATATAATCTAAGCATAGTGTAAAATAAGTTTGAACAGAGAGTTCGGTACTTCAGGCACGACCTACCTGATTTATGTTTTTGTTACTCTTTTTTTTATGTGAAACATCTATAGCCGCACGTAAAACAAATTTCTGGCGTGGCGACGCAGGGCCGTCTTAAGCCTATTCTGCGCCGGGGTGCATGACTCAGCCTGCGCCCTCGTTTTTTTTTTATATAATTTAAATCATCATCTCCCTAGCCTTTTCCCAACTATCTTTTTTTTTTTGGTGAGTGGGAAATCATCGAATGACTGCTCTCGTCCTGGGTGCGGCGGGAGGGCGTGTTAGACTTTTACTGACTAAAACCCACTCATGTTCCTTCGATTGCCCTTTATGTTCCAGGGTCACGGTAACTTTTATAAACATTCCGCAACCCCGGCAGGGGTGGCCCTGTTGGGCCCCTTCTTGTGCTGACTCCTCTCGACGTCTTCGCCGGGGTGAGAGGCTCGTCGTTGCATCTCGCGCGCCGCCGCTTCCTTCACTAGCATAACTGCTTCGCAGAAGGAAGCGACGGCATCCCATTCCGTCTCGCCCCGAAGCATGGCCTGAACCAGCGCCGGGCTTCCCAACTATCTTGGGGTCGGCTTTCTGCCTAACCGGATTCAGCTGGATATCAGTGTTGTACGTGAAGCGACTGCCTATAAAACCTCCATAAGCCAGCCAGTTACTGGGCGACACGAATACCTCTAGGTTAGACTGGTCAGACTTTCTGGTTCCATAACGACTGTCAAAGTTCTAGGAATGGCAACCGGGACCAACGGCTTTGGGTGATTTTCAAAATTCATGTACATTGTGGGACGCGAAAACGTCCCCCAGAATATTGTCCAGGCATAACATACTAAACGATCAAATTATTGTTATTATCATTGAATAAAAGTTTACAGAGAAGAATTTCAACATTTCAGTTTAAAAAAAAATAAGCAGTCTGAAATATATGACATTTATGTTCCTAGTGTTATAATATTTCCATACATCTATCTCGTGTCTCTAAGGGAGAGCGCGTTACAAAAACCATCATAAAGTTTGAACCACTCATTTTATTGTAAATTCTCTTTGCGCAATATCTTAATGGGCATTTTATTATGTAAATTAAACAAAATTGTAATAAAAACTTTATGTAATAATTACAATATAAGCCTTTCAAAATGTGTCTTCTATTTCATTCAATTTTGTTGATCATTATTGTAACACAAATATTAGTAGATATTTGAGATTCTTTACTGGCAACACTTTCTTGTCAAAGACAACCAATCAGATGACAACAAAATATTACTCCGCCATTTTGTCTGCAGGTGTCATTGTTGTGAAAAGTGTGTTTCTTGCGGTGAAGTGTTTTTTGCACAATAAAGTTTTCATTTTAGTTGATCAGCTATAAAAACAACGATAAGTCTCTATCTTACTATTTTTGCGTAAATTCAAAGAATAATATCGATTTGATTTGATTAAGGTGATAGACAAGTCCAACAACATTATTTTTAACCTTCAAATGTTGAAGGTAGTTATTCAACAAACCGTTGATTATCATTTTCGTAACGATTTGTTACATATTTTTGTTGCGTAACAAAAAGGATGTAACAAATATGAAGTAAAGCCGATTTCATAATGGAATTATTTTTTCAATTTTCGTACCTACATACTTACAGGGTAATGTTGAAACAAAATGTTGTCGGTGTAGATATAACAGCTCCCTTACTAATAATAATTTATAAGTGACGTATAGATAGGTACTACTCGTAGTACGTCACTTAAGAGTATTTTTTATTTGGTTTATTACTAGTTCATTCATAATAAAAAATGCTGATAAATAATATTAACTTTTTTATATTTTTGTAATTACGTATTAAAAGTAATTAATAAATACTTAATGACCAAACAGAATGCACAATTTATTCTGAGATTGATTTTAAAACTAAAGAGACTGCTTATGTTATCAATAAATGATTAAGCTCTAATTTCATTGTTTTAATAGTGTTGTGAAATAACCCTAATATTTCTTTTTTGTTATTTTTTTGTAACATTGGTCACTTTTGTAACGATATTCATTTTTGTTTCATTTTTGTAACTGTACAAAAATTTTGAAAATCACCCCTTTACGTGCTTTCCGAGGCACGAGATGTCAGTGATGTCCAAGATAAACTTTAGAAAGTACATATAAATTGAAAAAGTCACATTGGTACTTGCCCGGGTTCGAACCCGCAACGGGCAACCTCTTTCACGAGAGGCGGGCGCCTCATCCACTGGGCCATCACGACATCCTGTACATAATTTAAATGATCACCAAACAATATTTTTGCCTTCCAAATTGGATTAATGATCATTAAATATTGCTAGGTTAGGTTAGTTCTCTGCTTGTGGCAGCTCACACAGGGAGGCAGAGTTGCTAGCGACGGCTGCGGTCTCGCAGGTTGTGAGCCGCACACGGCGCCTGGGCCTGGAGGTGGCTCTCAACAAGTCAGAGGCCATGGTTTTTCATGCCCCCCAGCGTACGCCGCCTCCTGGTTCTCACATCGTGGTTGGCGGAGCCCGTATCACTGTCGAGTCTGCCATGAAGTATCTACGATTGGTGCTCGACAGCTGCTGGGATTTCGGCCCCCACATCCGCTGGGCTGCTTGCTGTTGGGCGCGGCCGGAGCGCTGACAACACTGCTTCCTGTAGGCGGTTGTACGTGGGGATCGTGCGATCAATGGCTCTGTATTGGGCCCCGATCTGGGCGGCTGACCTGATGGCCAGCACCATTACTGTTCTGCGGAGGCCGCAGGGGGTGATGGCCTTCAGAGTTATTAGGGGATATCGCACGATCTCCTACGAGGCGGCTTGTGCACTGGCCTGATCCCCGCCATGGGGCCTGGATGCTAAGGTGCTCGCGTCACTGTACCGGTGCCGGTGGCGCGAGGGGGCGCGAAGCCGAGGAGAGCGACCGATGCACGTTGGTCGCAGCTTCGCGAGGTCCTGGTGGCGGAATGGCGGGACAGGCTTTCACGCCCTACCGCCGGCCGGCCTCATCACCATCGAAGCGATCCAACCAGTGCTGCAGTCCTGGGACGCAGTGGTCTCCTTTTGCGAAAATGTTATCGCACAGAAGTAAGCTGTGAAAAGAGAGATTTCTACGTCTCTCACAACCCGCAGCAGGCGTACCGGGCGTAGGAGGAGGGCGTACGCTGGGGGCATTAAATGCAGTGACATTATTATTAAGCATTAAAAGCAACAACCCTCAGAGTGCACACAACGCTACTGAATGGCTTTTTCATGAAATAGGCAATCAATCGCGTTATATGAGCGCTTTTTGAGGGCTGTTTTGATGATTCTAATCATTATAATTCTGTAACTAATGGCCTATTACAGTCGCAAATCATTCTATATCAACATACACCTAGACACTGAGCTGCAAATTGCAAAATACGTAAGATAATTTGAATTTCGGGCTACCTTTAACATCCACGTTAAGTGCGAGCGCCCGGACGGCTATTTCAAGTCAATAACAAGCGCCGAAAGTATAATAAAAAAAAGACGGGTTGAACTCCGGGAGTGCCGGCAGAAGTGAAAACTTGATTATAGCTGTCTACTATCCATCCGTCCTACGCTTTTTCGATCAGGTCACGTGTCCTGACGCGAGTTTAAGATTTTATACCCATTACAGAAAAAGTGCTCAACGCCGCTAAAGAAGTTTTCACTTCAAAAAAACTTAATTGTTGATGACTATTTTTTCTTGCTTGCGCAAATATTTGTCGTAAGTAACAAGAACAATAAGTTCAATGAAATATCCAAAAAAACACCGCTCGTCAGGCTCCGCGCCCGGGTGCACCGCACCCCTTGCACCCCCTGGTAGAGACGGCCCTGTGGCGACGCATGCCGTGGCGCTATAATGATGGTGTATATTATATATACAGTCACAGTCTTGTGTACTATGCGGCGATGATGTAAGTCGATGTTTCACAAATGCCAGGCGTCCCGTGACGGCTCACTTTTTTTTCTAGTATGAGATTAATTAAGCCTGGTAAGTTTTTTTTTAATTAACCTATTTTGGTCTGAAATAGTTCTTTTTAACTTAGGAGGTCATGACTTCATTACAAGTAGGTACATAATGATTATGTACACAATTACGTCATTTGATTTTTTTAATTAGTTTGTTTGACTAATAAAAAAAGAAATTTCATTAATCTACACTTAAATTGAAAAAACGGGTCTATTAAATATTTTTTTTCATTAAAATGTTGAAAATGTTCATGATACTCATTATACTGTTCAAAGTTCAATACCTACAATGTGCAGCAAATGTCATTGAATTGTCAAGAGGGCCACGCCCGCGGCCCGCGTCACCATTCATCACGGGGCCATGGGTGGCCATGGTATATCGATGGTTGTGGAATATTAAACTATGAAGGTTCAAAGCATCACTTATAGCTGACAGAATCCTGACTTATCTTCCTTCCAAACTAAATTTAACTAAAACTAACAGACCGACTTTGTCCTGTGCCACCATTTTACTTGATTTTACGCCATATTGATTTTGCGTGTTCTGTTTCTGTCATGATTCAGAGATGGCGTTGTATTGAAAATTGAATTATCATAATATATCGGGGAGGAAGTTAATCTAACAAATCAAACCACATAATTATACCAGCATCTGTTAAATTACAAAATGAGTAAGTACCCAACTATTTCTCTTTAATAATTACCACATTTTATAATCAAAGGTAAAAGTTTCAATGTTGAGTACGCCAATTCGAACTATGAAAAACGAAATAGCGTACTTATTCTCTAGCGTAATTCCGTTCCCTTTTTCGTCAGTGTAGAGTTTACATTGTAAAGGGACTTTGTCCTTGGGGCTTCTGTCGAAAAAGGACGAGAAGGGTCGATTGGGTCGTTGTGTCGGTGGGCTGAGGGTGCCAAGCCCACCCTACCCTATCTCCTCTTTTTGCTTATACCTACTTAGGACTAACTAAATAACACGGGTCGGTCGGTGTGATATTGTATGTTAGAAGCTGAGATAGAGTAAATAGACACATGTATTTTTTATTTATTGCTGTCCGAGTCCGTACAGAAAAAAAATGTCCTTGCCGTAAGGAAAATTAATTTTAGTTACTTCTTCGTTTTTTTTGCAGGTTTGGTACCTAGTAGATAGCTTCTTATGTACTTACTTCAAAAAGAGTTATAAGAAAAGGAACACGATAGAAAAAGAGAAGAAAATAATAGCAAAACCATTTCTCTTCTTTATGCCCCTCATACTAACTTTCTCTTTATTTTTAATGCATTACACGAGGAGATAAATGTTTTCTCTCGTTTCTGTATTTTATAATGCGTATATACTAGTACAACATTACAATATTAAGTATTGGCTCTTAGCTAGCATATCTAATAAAATAACTAGGTACGTAACCTACATAAAGCTAACTCATTGCTCTACATTGCATATTGCATGCACCGATACAAACGAAACGAACCGACGAAGTAACGAAACAAAACGTCGAAACCCGATGCGGTATTTCCCTAACCCCAAAACGCCAACTCGACTCAAGTCGTAAATTGGTACGAGTTGTCGTACTTAATTACCATGACCAAACGCCACGTCAGTGTAAGAAATTATCAAGGTCAGGCGTCATTAAAAAATATTATACTGATAACATAAGCTACGATCTTAGAATAATATTTAATAATTATTATTCTAAGGCTATGTTATAAATAAATGTACGTTTAATAATAAAAATAAGATTTAAGCTGCCACAGAAAAGAATTACTGCACAGCTAAAGTTTTATTATTTTTACTAACCTATTCATTTCGCTTTCTTTGTAGAAACTTACAGGAAAAAAACCGATGTTATCGCTACAAAACATTTAAATAATAATAATTTTGAACTTGTAGTCGTCGCACTACATTGCCTCTTTAGAAAGAGAAAGACAATAGTCGCTTGCTTGACTGCTCACGAACCGGTTTGAACAGAAGACAGCAGTAGGTACCTACCTATTTCTATACAGTCGTAGTGCCGGACTGCCGATCCATAGAAACAGGAAAGAAAAACGAAACAAAATTTTAACTCGTGCTGCTCGAGAACTACACAACTAGGCAACTAAATCGATCTTTTTGTTAGATTACGCATTAAATGGAATAGGTAGGTAGTGTGAATTTAATTAAAAAGAAAGAAAAGAACTAATCAAGTACCTATCTAAGCATAATTCCTTCATAATTCAATGTGATACCTACCTACTTAAACCAGTAGGCATACAATCAAATCAATAGTACAATTTGTTCGATCAATGTTATGTTATCGCCGAGCGGAGCGAAGCAGCGCAATGCTTCAGGTTAGCATTAGCACACTTCGCTCAATTATACATTCCGTGACTCAACGTTTCGACTCAATCCGTAACCAGTATTATTATTTCTTTCAACGTAGCGTTGCGCGCGTTGTTTGCCACTCGAGCCACGAGAAGCCGAGCGAGCGAGCAAGCGAGGTCATTACGGACAAAGTGGGGCGAACTATTCCGATAATATACCACTATATTCGCTGGAGGTTATTTATGCCTATGTTGAATGTCGCCGCTTACGAACCCTGCGACAGAGACAGATATATCGACTGTGGCTTCCGCCTACTTAGATAGACAGAGATAGAACACGCAACTGTCGACAACCGCTAGGAATTTACCGGAGCCGACCAATACTGGCAGTCCGCCATACTGGCATTGGCAACCGCGTCTCTCCGCGTCTGCCTGTGAGTGAAAGGAACAGAGTTTCGGTCTGCCTCGGTAACCTGAGAGTGCGTTTCGAATTTTCGATCGAAAGACGGAGGTCAACCACTCTGCTCGGCAAATTTAACTAGTTTTCAATTATACTAATGTAATTTACATAATTGGTTTACAGTAATTTATGTAAACTTAGCCTGACGCAAGACGTCAGAGAAACGCTGAATGCGTTAGTGGCTATCGCAGGGTTATCGATACAATACATTTGATGGACTTTTTGACAGCGCTCGTTTCGTTTATTTGGCCGGCCATTTTGTATTTTCCTGAAGCGGAGTGACAGAAATTCGCGGAAAACAGTTACTTATTTGCATTTTGCTTGTGTTAAAAAAGTGATAGTTTTCTCAAGGTTATCATTTATTAAAGTAAAAGCCTAAAAAAGAATATGTTATTGTATTCATTGCGGCATGAAGAAGACATAAGTGTGTGAATTGGATTGTAATAACAACGTGAAGAATTGTGCCGGAATTGTGAAGGATTTGCCGGATTTTTTTATTTTGTTTGTGATTGTGTGAATATGAACCTAAACACGCTGATATACTAGTAAGAATCAGCTAATAGAAATTCATCTCTAACTAGATAATGATCGTGAGTAGATGTTTTATGTATTTTATTGTTTTGCGGCATGAAATTTCACTGTCTACCTACTTCAATGTTTGATGTTTTGGATCATTGAGTTGTGTTTCAGTTTATTGTTGAGAGATTTAAACTTAAATCTTAGAGCAATAAATTAATGCTTAAACTTCAACTTTTCTATCGACTAATGAGCTTAATTTGTACTAAATTCTTATAATTATTTTTAACTTTAGTGTCGTAATTCAACGAATGAAAACCTCAACTACAAACAGAACATTATTATTAGACTTGTGTCATTATTTTACAAAAGCTTATCACTTTGTTTAGGCTTGATTGTTTTGAATCTAGTGTTTGTGATTGAAATCTGTATTGTGTACATACTAACAAAACTATCTGTGAATGAGTTAATAGCATTATTTGTTTAAATAAAACTAACTACTAAAACCAATCTGAAATTCCCACCGTAACAAGTAAACATAACCAAAAAGGTTTTCAACGAATGCTGTATGCTGGATGCTGCAGTACCTTGTGCAAATGCTCCTAGACAAATAAAAAAAAAATGTTACCATAGATAACTAAAATAAACAATATGGTCCAAGGAGGATGACTTTTAAGGATGATATTGAACTTGTTCACAGGTATCATAGATGATGGCTACTAAGCATGAGCCTGTAATTTCCTCACCACCTACGAACAATGATTCAGGTTAGTTTTTATGGTGTTGCGTTTATTTTAAATGTCTTAAAGATGCTTCTCTTTTAATGTTATAGTGTGCTTTGTCTTAGAAACTATTAGAATATTTTTAGATGCTTAACATGCTTCTTAGTCTTAGTGTCGTCTTAATGCCTTTACAGAGAAGTATATGTATATAGTATACTATACTATGCAGGAAAACGGGGCAAAAAGAAGTTACTGATTTTTTTTATTTATACTTGGAGTCCCATTGCTATGCCAAATGGAGGGAAAGTACCTTAAATATTGTAAATAGAACATTTTACTGAAAGAAGACATTATTTGAATTTTAAAAACAATTTAAACTGCATTCATAGATATTTTAAAAATTAAATGTTTGGGCCGGGATTCAAACTTGTACCATGAGAAAAAATAATCACCCTGTAGTTTTATCATACTGATCGAAAGCTTTCATCATAAGGATTATTTTTTGCTAAATAATATAGTGTCACAAATAAAAGGAAGACCGTGAATTTTAACATTTGATGTGATATTTTGTTCAGAAAAGTTAAAAGCTTACATTGCCATAAGGGCAAACAATTGACAATCATAACACTACTTATTAATTTAATTTATCTACTTGAGTAGTACGCATCATTTGAATAAATAAATATCCACCACAACAAGACCAAAATATCTTCAGGGAATGAAATAATCAAGTCATCACTTTGTATTCAAAAAGAAGGGACTCATTTTGAGCATTTGAAGAATTGACTAATTTTGTATTAAAAATGTTCAAATTTATAGTTTTTCTTTTATTTTTGACACTTATGTTATTTAACAGAAAATAACCCTTGTGACGAAGCCTTTCAATCGGTAGAATAAAACTACAGGCTGATAAATTTTCCTGAGTAACAGGGTCGATTTCTGGTCCAACTATGTATTTATTTAAATATCTATGAGTACATTTCAAAATGATTTTAAAATTCAAATAATGTCTTCTTTCAGTAAAATGCTCTATCTACAATATTTAAGGTACTTTCCCTCCATGTGGCATAGCCGTGGGACACCCTGTATAGGAAAGAATTTTAAAGATTGTGGTCAACAGTGAAACTGAAAAATGATTTTAGAAACAAAACATTTTTTTATTCTGTTTCAGTTTTTTTTTCAGAGTTTGATATATTATTTTGTTTTAATTTTCAGTGTACTTATTTATATGTCTAAGCTCAAAAAATGATAATCAATGCTTTACATTTATTTACTTAATAATTATATTACATAGTGTTTACATAGCTAATGTAATGTAAATGATCTTTATGAAAAAAAATGCATAAATAAACTTATCAATATTAGAGACATGTTAAGATTGTTGACATTTTTTTAACTACTTAAACCAATGGGGTAAAGTATTTCATCTTTAATCAATTTACTTAAGTAATAATTTTAAAAGTGGTAATAGTTATAAGGGTATTTAGTCTGAACGGCCCATATCTTATCCCCATATCTTATGGCCCGCGGGCCATTCGACCGTAAACAAAAATCGCCTACGTTCGAAAGGATTTCCAGTTATTAATGTTGTCAATGCAACAATTACCTATATATGTAAATATACATTGTTGAATATTTTTTGGTTTTTAAAGCACTGATGCAAAATTATAAACCAATAACTTATAATATTATAAATGAAGTAAATAGTTTATTGAACAGAATGTATTTGCATGGGTTTTTAGTGAGTAGTTAAGTAGTAGTTAGGTTGAGTGTAGATTTTTGAGTAAATACTTGAGTATACTAATACATTTTTAATAAGTACTGGAGGGTACTGATATATCTAGTACATATTTGAGTGTACAAAAAAAAAAATTTTAATTACTTGAGTTTATTGAACTTTTGTAGCAAGTAGGTACCTACTTGAGTTCACTAATAAATAAAAATATTAGTACACCCAAGCGAAGTAACTATTTAGTAATCTGTGACCCATGTACTTACTACAAATGTAGTAAGTACTCGGGTGTACTAATATTTTTAGTACATACTTGTGTGTACTAATATTTTTAGTACATACTTGAGTGTACTAAGAAAATAGTAAGTACAGGAGCCTACAAAATTTTCATAGTAGTACTTGAGTGTACAAAAAAGTTTTTTTAGTAAGTACTTAAGTGTAGTAATATATTTTTAGTTAGTACTTGAGTAAATTAAAAGGTTTTTAGTAAGTACTTGAGTGTACTAATAAATTTTTAGTATGTACTGCAGTGCACTAATATTTTTAGTACATACTTGAGTGTACTAATATTTTTAGTACATACTTGAGTGTACTAAGAAAATAGTAAGTACAGGAGCCTACAAAATTTTCATAGTAGTACTTGAGTGTACAAAAAAGTTTTTTTAGTAAGTACTTAAGTGTAGTAATATATTGTTAGTTAGTACTTGAGTAAATTAAAAGGTTTTTAGTAAGTACTTGAATGTACTAAATTTTTTTTAGAAAGTAGTTGAATGTGATAAAAGATTTTTTGTAAGTACTGAGTTTATTGTGAGGATGTTAAGTGTATTTTTTGTGAGTACATGAGTTTACTAAAAGGTGTTAGGAAGTATTTGATTTTACTGTTGTTAGCTTTTTAGTAAGTACTTGAGTGTACTAAAACAATTTTATTAAGAACTTGACATTTTCAAAAGACTGCCGCTCTGGGAGGTGCGGTTGTGGGTGTGTCAGACTTTTACTGACACACTCATCCATGTTCCTTCCAACGCCCTTTGTCGCGGTAACTCTTTCGGACAAAGTTGTCAATAAAAATGCGACAGAATTCAACAACATGTTGTTATATAATTATTACAGTGGCCCTCTGAAACTGGTTAATAGACCTTTAAGCAATTCAGACAATTATTAATTGATACTTCACCGGAGTTTAATTGATACTTAGCGCGTCAGACTATGTTTAATTGATATTTGAGCGCGTCAGACGATTTTTAATTGATATTTGAGCGCGTCAGACTATGTGTAATTGATACTTGAGCGCGTCAGACGATGTGTAATTGATACTTGAGCGCGCCAGACGATGTGTAATTGATACTTAAGCGCGTCGGGTTTACATCATATCTATGGTAAATTATGTAAAACTAGCTTTCGCCTGCGGCTTCTTATATAAAAAAAGATTGAAATGAAAATATTGTTACAAAAACAAAAAACCCCACTGTAAAGATCAAAACAAGTCCCCAAATGGTTTATCGCAGATGGAACCCTATATGGAGAAAGGGAAGGGGGCCAATGGGATTCTGTGTTTTTGTAATAATATTTTTTTCATTCAGATGTACCGAGTCTACCGGGGCCTAAAAATATCGACTAATATTATTAAATTGAAGAGTTTGTTTGACCTCGCCGATCGTAGGGACTACAGACCCGAATTGACAAGGCCGTTTATCAAGCTATAGGCTATACTTATAATGAAACAATACGTGCCATAGGGAGTTCAGTAATAACCAGGCCGAATCGCGAACAACAAAGCGCATAACACGCACGCATACAAATAGGAGGCGTTTAAAACGATACCGGTTCATGTGGACTGTCTTTATTTTGCGTGCATGGCCGTCTGGGGAAAATTAAGGAATATGTCGGACCCCTAGTCCCCTACCGACAAAATGGTCATATCTCATTAAGACACAAGACTACGCAACTCGGATCGCGTCAGCAACAAAATGTTTAAAGCGGGACACACTCGGTGGCTTGTTGCTGGCGACCGAATCGCGCGCAGTTGGTGCAAGACCAAAAATACACCTAGTATATCAAGCTGTATGACCAAGGATGGTCCTTTTCTTTTATGACTACGTATAGCAGGGAAACTGTTAACTCTTCGACGTCCATTTGGAAAAAGACAACGTTTTTGTGAGGGGCCTCGCTCTGGGCGAAGCGGCAGGGATTGTCAGTCGCTGACTAAAAAACCCATCTTCCTTCTTAGGCCTTTGCGTTCGGGGCCGCGGTATCTTTCAAACAACCCGTGTCCCCGGCACGCGTCAGTCCTTGCATTGTTGCTGACATCACTTTGAGGCGTGGCATACGATCGCGCCGTTGACATGGCCTGTCAACGTCAAAAGAAGGACGGACGCGGACGGTGAGCTAGCCGTCACTGTCCACAGGGCCGCTGAAAGTGACAACCTGAGTTTTTGTTTTTCTCTCCTGGTAGCTCTATACATCTGAGGGCCTAGACAAGCGGCATTGTAGAATATGTAGATAGCGAAAACGAATAGATTGTCAAATGTATGGAATTGACATAAGCTTTCGCTTAACAATTTGACATCTCCATATATTTGACAATCTATTCGTTTTCGCTATCTATTCTACAATGCCACTTGTATAAGGGGGCTGATGTTCTTTTGAAATATGACTCTAAAACATCACTTTTGTACTGTCATGAGTAGGGAGCCTGGTATACACATGCCCCATGCTCCATGACTGGCCATGTGAGCTGTCTAGTAGGAAACGGCGTCCAGAACTGACAGATCAGAGAAAATTATTTTTATTTACGCGTCCTATGAATGAGACTGTGAAATCTTTAAAAACCAACTAAACTAAAGACCTTAAAGTTTCACTGTTAACTAAATTCATTAAATTTTCTTTTAAGGGAGATGCTTCAAGTTAGCCTGTTAAATTCAAATTTTGGACCGTTTTTTGCATTTTGCCGCTCAGTGTCTGGGTGTCTGGGTTGCCGCTCAATGTCTGATATAAAATGATTTGAGACTAATAATAGGTCATTAGTTACATAATCATTAATATCATCAATACAACTCTCAAATTGCATACAACGTTATTGAATTACTTTTTCATGAAATAGGCAATCAATTGCTTGCCCTATTCTGGGACCTTCCAAGTGTGTAAAGGTCAGGTTCATTAGAGCCACCCGGCACCCACACTGCACCGACTCGCCTTCTGCGGCTAGTATTCTTTATATGGATTTGTATGGGCATGCGCTCACTATATATCAACTCCGTATCGTCACCGGATCGCCTCGGATAAAAGCCCTTCGCGCGCGGTCGGCGGGTGGGCCACTCGTTGACAACGCGCGGGCCACGAGAGGGCCGCGCGTTGCCCGCGATTATTAAGACTACTCGAAAATTCGTGGACCAAGCGGCGTCAACTCGTTGACGCCTCGGCGTTCACTCGTTGACCGCGGGTGGGTGGCCCACTGGTTGACCGCGGGTGGTCCACCCATCGACAACCCGTCGACAACGAGTTGACGCCGTGCGTCGAGGCGGTGCAGGGTTGGTGCCGGGTGGCTCTAATGAGCTATGACCTTTAAGTACAAATCACTTGACTTAATTTTGATGAGCTGTCAAAACGCGAACACTCCGAAGGTTTTTGTGGCAATTCCAACCCGCAATATCACTTATTTGGCAACTCAATTGACACACTATTAATTGATTTCAAAGCAACCTTTTTACAATTAATTGAAATTAGAAAATATATTTGGCGTACAGGGCTCAAATAAACTGCTTATTTAGAGGAATTTTGTCTTTGAATTATTTATTAATGACTTATAGGTACCTAAATCTGTAGTAAAAGATTCTTAATTTATAAAAACTGTATAATATTGCGAGTTTAATAAATGGTAGATTGTATTACAAGGGCGCAAAGTAATATTTTTACGGCGAGGGCGTTTTTTGTATCAAAGTACGTCGCCCGAGCCAAAAATATATTTTGCGCCCGAGTGATCCGCGCCTCAAACTTTATTGTAAAATTATTATTGTAGCTGCTATTATTATCAAGCTATTTGCTGCAACACTATCCGTGAAAATTTTTACGAGAACTCGGGCTGTAGTTTGTGACTATGGTATTGGCCGTCGTACCAGCCATTCATTATTTGTGTTCGATTCAAATTCAAAGAGTTTTTAGGCACACTTATAACAAGGCGTAAAACATGCAAAGACGCTCCAAATTCAAAAAGTGCGATTGATAGTTAGGCGCACTTTTTGAATTTGGAGCGTCATTATTGCCCGCTGAAAGTTTCTTATAGAAAACACCAACTTTGGGTGTTGTCTTAAAGGGGAACAAAGTCGTCTTTTTCGAATAGGTGGGATGAAAAAATAATTTTACTCTACTAATAATACTCATCTGTTTACAAATAAATAAAATTGTAGTGCCTGTTTTTAATATCAAAATAACACTAAATGCATACAGAAATAGAAAATACACTAAATATAATTTGCACAATACATATAATAATTAAAATCGTCAAAGTAATTTTAAGGTAGTTACGTTGAGATGAGACCTACTCCTTGGAACGAGCAACTAGCTTCATTTTTCTGACAGACTGACACCTTGACGATTCAAAAGTACCTGTAAATGGTTTATTTGAATAAAATAGTTTTGAGTTTGAGTTTGAGTTGATGATTTTAATTATTTTACTGTCCCCGCGGTTTCACCCGCGATATGTTAATTTTTTTGTTTACTGCTCCGCTCCCGTTGGCCTTAAACTCATAGCGTGATGTTATGTAGCCTGTGTCTTATTCTGATGTATAAGCTATATTACTGTAAAGTTTCATTAAAATCCGTTCAGTAGTTTTTGCGTGAAAGAGTCACAAAACATACATAAAAACTTTCACAATAATAGTTTGATAGTAGGATTTATAATAATATAAGTAGGAGTACTAATTACTATACAACTCGTTTTGTTACGTTTGCTGCTTATCCTTTTGACGACCAACCGACAGCCGGCTGTCGGGCTGCTATTGTCTTTCTATTGTGTCCCAAATCACGTGCGTCGAAGGATTACACATAATAATGTTTTTCTTACTCCGCTGTTCTTCTCTGATTACTTTCGTAGCGGGATCCAAGATAACTGAAAAGTTTCTCCGGGACGGTTAGAGTTGGGTGTGGCGGAATAGGAAAAAAATACTAAAGCTCGATGCTGAGCTGCGAATTAAAAAAAAAAAGAAATATTTTTCCGGCTACGACGGGCTCTCGTCTTCGGTGGAGAAAATTAGCTTGTTATGTAGCGGCGGATCTGAGTGACTGAAACACCTTCTAGATTGCAGATTATTTTCGCAATTTTATAATTTCGTTTGTTTACCGCCCTTCAAAGATTGGTTAAAGTTAAAATTCTGTTACATGTAAGAGCAAAATCAAAATCCAACAATAATAATACATAATGTATATATAGTATGTATGTATATATGTATTTATATATTTATTTATGTAGTATATTTAAATATATATATATTTATTTTTAACTTCCTGTTATTATTCTGTTTTTTTGCACCTACTATGTTTTGTCTCTGCATCACCCTAAGGTAGACTGGTAGAAAATGCCTAAGGCATTAAGTCCGCCTTTGTACGGTGTTTGTACATAAAGTTTTAAATAAATAAATAAATAAATAATCAAAATTCTCTTCAAAACCCTATTCTATTAGAAGTGTCGCAGATCAATCACAGACTATTCTGGGAAATTTGTAAACACTAACGCCTTACTAATAAACGCTGCATTAAGTTATGACAGGTTTATACGGCAAAAAATGTGTGGTTACACAGCCTTTATTCATTGCATAACTTTACACAGTGATTATTAGTAAGGGCATTAATTGGCAAAACTTCATAACAACCCATACAACCTAAACTTTAAAACCCAACGCCTTCATACCACATGAATTTAAGGCACATGGATAGTGGCTTTTTCATTATTTTTTTTTTTCTTTGATATTTGCCCCAAAATCATTTAAAAAGCGTAGATAACACCAATAAACTTTGATAAGATTATTATTACAACATTTTATCTAATTTAATTCAATTTCAATGAACGGCGAAAATATTAATGGTCTGTCAAAGATAACAGAAATTGAATGATATCATTTGTTTACACGAATTTGGTTGATCCTAACAAATTGATAGGAAATTGAAATTGAAATCGTTTATTTTGCAAGTAGGATCTTAAAATCTTTATGCTAGTTGGAGCCGGCATTTCCAACCGGACTACCTCTGAGAAGAAACGCCGAAACAAACTCAGGAATCATCGTCTCTTTTAAAGTCCAGACAATTTCAATATTTTTGTGCAACAAACCATGCAGAGTAACATTCAGGCTAGCCTTTTGAGGAAAGTGCCAGTAACAGTTTTGGTAAGCCTGCCTCAAAAAGCATCGTGAGCTCAACTTTAATCAAAATGAGCTCCACAAACCGATACCACATTACTGCTTGTAAAATCATGGGCTTTCAAGTTGCCCGCCGAATAGTCATTTTGTGCATTCTAGATGACTTGTTCACTTATTTTTGTCTTCTAAATAATCTGATATTTTATAGCACCCTTTTTTATAGAGTTTTGGGGAAAAGTAAAGCACAATTTTGGGGTAATATACGGCATTTTTACGCATTGCGATAAGACTAGTTGTGTGCTATTGTCATAATTTCACTATTGGTAGACGGGAGTAGACATTTCATCCATCATATTGTCTAATGTAGACTTTTGGGTGAGCGGTCAACCCAGTGGCGTAGCGTGCCTTGGCGGGGTATAAAAAAATTGTTTGGGGCCCTTATATGGGGGTAAAGATTTTTCACAAAAGAGTCAAAAATATTTGGATAGAAAAATATTCATTTATCATAACATAATTTAACCATTTTACAAATAGAAATCTAATTCTTCTGAAATCTAATTCAAAAAAGTAATGCTTTATAGAATTTTGTCATTTGTAAAATAAAATAAATTAGGTAGTTTTTTTTTTCCTTACACACTTTGGGGGCCCCCGTGGCCCGGGGGCCCCGTATAATTGATACGGCCAGATACGGCGGTAGCTACGCCCCTGGGTCAACCGGAAAGTGGGCTTCAAGGGGACTGTGCTGGACATGAGATATGAACCCACAGAGCTCTTAATTGGTGTCCCACAATCCAAGAGTAGAGCACCAAAGGGCTGGAAGACCTGGATGTGGTGGGATTCTGTAGGACCGAGTAAGACGTAAAGCTAAATCGTGACCGAAAGGCGAGTAAAAGATGAGTAACGGCCTTTCAGCAGTGATGGAGCGGGCTAATTTATAATAAGCCAATAATACCTTCTCTGCATCAGAGTACCACCCAAAAATATAACTCAATAGTGCAGTCTTACTGCACTATTGAGTTATATTTTTAGTCTAAAGCACTTTGCGCAGAAAGTATCGTTTCTTATTAAACTGACTGACCATTCACTTCACTGATGTCGAGGTAAATAGACGTTACTTAGCATGTTCTTTGGCTTAGCTATGTTCCGTCTCTATCGTGCACTTGACATTTGAAAGTTGTGTAACAGTGACAGATATAGTACTAGGCCAGAGTGAGTGCTATTTGACGTCTTTTTATCTCGCCCTGAAACTTGTAACGTTAATAACGCTGCAGCAGTGTGGTAACTGCCTTATATCGGCTTTGCAACAGAAAGACAGGTCTACTACGTATTCAGATGTGAACTCTCTGCGTAAGGTCTAGACTAAACCGGTTATGGGATCTTGAGGTCCAGCGATGATGCTAACAATCTGGTTTTGTCGAGGTTTTGTAATAACTTAGCCTACGTCTTGGATGCAAAGTGCAGAGCTAAGAACACAAAACGAATACTTATTTTGTCATTCATCTATATATATAAAAGAAAGTCGTGTTAGTTACTTCACTTATAACTCAAGAACGGCTGAACCGATTTAGCTGAAAATTGGCAGGGAGGTAGTTTAGAGCCAGGAGAAGGACATAGGATACTTTTTATCCCGTTCGACATCATTCCCGTGTGACTTGACATGTAACGTCAGTCACTATAAAACGTGGTATAACAAAAAAGAATCAGACTTGGAATAACAAAATTGACGTATAATGACAGCTATGTAATGACGTATGGATGATAGGTGGTAGGTAGGTAGTAGGTAGGTAGTAGGTAGGTAGTAGGTAGGTAGTAGGTAGGTAGTAGGTAGGTAGTAGGTAGGTAGTAGGTAGGTAGTAGGTAGGTAGTAGGTAGGTAGTAGGTAGGTAGTAGGTAGGTAGTAGGTAGGTAGTAGGTAGGTAGTAGGTAGGTAGTAGGTAGGTAGTAGGTAGGTAGTAGGTAGGTAGTAGGTAGGTAGTAGGTGTAGGTAGTAGGTAGGTAGTAGGTAGGTAGTAGGTAGGTAGTAGGTAGGTAGTAGGTAGGTAGTAGGTAGGTAGTAGGTAGGTAGTAGGTAGGTAGTAGGTAGGTAGGTAGTAGGTAGGTAGTAGGTAGGTAGTTAGTAGGTAGGTAGTAGGTAGGTAGTAGGTAGGTAGTAGGTAGGTAGTAGGTAGGTAGTAGGTAGGTAGTAGGTAGGTAGTAGGTAGGTAGTAGGTAGGTAGTAGGTAGGTAGTAGGTAGGTAGTAGGTAGGTAGTAGGGAGGTAGTAGGCAGGTAGTAGGTAGGTAGTAGGTAGGTAGTAGGTAGGTAGTAGGTAGGTAGTAGGTAGGTAGTAGGTAGGTAGTAGGTAGGTAGTAGGTAGGTAGTAGGTAGGTAGTAGGTAGGTAGTATGTCAATTCGAATTCAATATTCATACTTGACAAGACAACGTCTGTCGGGTCAGCTAGTGATACTATAAAATAAATAATTTTGTATAGATCTAAGGGTCTGTCAAAAAGTTGAATTTAAATTTTGAATATTTGTTCCATTGCATCCGATCCCACCCATACGTGTCGATGGTTTAGTAAACCCAGAAATTGGTTTTCACAGATAAAAAAGATAAATTCGCCGATGTTACCCAAAACCCGGTAAACACTCAATTTTTATCACATATATTCGAACATATGCCAAGACGGCCACATATGGTTTGCCCTGTGAAAAATATATCAGTTCTCATGTCGAGTCAAGCTTCTGAATCAACACGGCCCCGGCCTAACTCTACCGACCCTAACTTCACCAATTCTACATATCAGTAAAAATGTATGGCTTCGCCGTTTCGTAACCTTCGTGGAGGTGATGCGAATATTTAGTTTCTGAAGTAAGTAACGAAACAGCAAAGCGTCGCATAACTACACTTGGGTTAAAGTAAGCCATCCTAGTGGGAGCTGGGATGATGGCAGCGCCTTGTTTCGAACCGCCCCCTGCGAGCCCCTTTTAGGTTCCTCGGCGATTAGACTTTAATAATCATCATATATCAAAGAATTTGTGCCCAGTCGATGTCCACGTTTTTTAACGGTTCGCTTCGTCATGCTACCAAATTATCTAGTAGTTTAGTTGTACCCTTAACTCCATCAGCTAGTGCTAGTGTAGAAATATGAATACCAACCCTCGTAATTTAAACCATTAAAAATCTAGCCTCAACTGAGCCAATCAATATCAAAAAAATTCCTATTGATAAATTAGTATGGCGAGTTTCATCAGACTGTTGTTACCAGTAAAAGTCTGTTGAATATTGAACAGTTTTTTCAGTCAAAAACTGTCAGACGTCAATTTTATTCCACGAAAGACTTATATTCGATATAAAGTTTAGGTGTAAATCGGCCTAAAAGGTCAATCTCAATTGTCAATCCACAAAATGGGACTTAGATTAGAACGCGTACATTTCTGAAAGTTAGGCTTTCTGTCTATCTAAAACAACCGTCGTGAACCTATTTTGGTTTAGAACTGTCGATAAGGCATATCCACACAGAAACTGACGCGGCGTATTGTTGATAAATCCTAAGAACATTTCGATGATAATGCAGTGTGGACGCTGCTGTGTAGTGATTTGAAGTCCCAATGTTTATATTACAAGTACCAAGATGAAATAACATACAATTCAAAAACATAAGTACCTCTAGTATTTTAACTGCAGGCTGCGATGACCGCAATTCCTAAGACTGCAACAAGTAACAGATGGATTACGTAGGTACCTACAGAGGTTTGAATCTGTTATGTTGTTTTGTATTGCCCATAGATAAAGAAGTTACCTACCATTTTTAAGTTTTTAGAGAGACTTGTAGGAACTCCAAATTCCAAGGATAACTTATCTCTCCAAGCTTTTCCCTGATCCCTGTGAGAAAAATAACTCCTGTTCCATAAGCCTAAATCCATATTGGCTACTTTATGTCAGCCAAATTCTACTTTATGCCATAAGATTTTAGCACCAACTCCGTGCGATTCTCAGACTTAAGTCCTTTCGTTGGCGATGTTCCTTAAGTCGGTTTTAGCGTAAACTTGAGACGACTCGTCGACTCCTTTCGTGACTGTGCAATCAATGTCCTACATAAGTCCCCTGGGTGTTTGATGTATTAGTACACACATCAAAAGTGTCTAGGGATATTTCAATTAAACCTAAATTACTAAAATTCTATTAAAACATGTACACATTAAAATAAACCTTGTTTAATAGACTATTTAATCTGATAATAAACTTTTAGATAAAGTTAAATTTAAAAAAAACTTAGAAGAAGAGGAAAAACTCAAACAAAATTTCAATCTTAACTTTATTTTTGAAACATCAAAACTTAAACAAAACAACAATTTTTTTAATAAAAATTCTTGAAAACTTAAAATTAATATTCCGTGGATCCATCTAAGACTCTCCTGACACATCTGCAGCGGTTCTGCATACTCAAAACAAGGGTGTCAATATCTTGTTGTGGAATACTGTCCCATAATTGCCGTTTCTGAAGCCATGAAGACCAGTCAGAGCGTTATATCCAGGCTTTGGTCATGTTATCGTGTCACGGAGGAAGTGGTGGAACGGCACCGAGGACCTCAACGCATTACAACACATGTACAGGACCGATTCATAGTAAATGCTGCACGAAGTCAACTAAATGCACCGGCGATGCAATTGGTTCAAAGGCTACAGAGAGAGTATGGTTTGCTGGTAAGCGGTCAAACTTTGAGAAGGCGACTGCATGAAGTCAATCTACGTGCTCGTAGGCCATTTTTGGTATCAGCACTAAGGAGAGCTAATCGAGGAAGAAGACTACAATGGGCTATTGCACACGAAAACTGGAACCATTCTCAATGGTTACTTGTGCTTTTCACTGATGAATCTAGGTTTGGATTTCATCCTGATTCGCGAAGAGTACGCGTTTGGAGAAAACCTGGACGTTGGAATCGACTGCAGCACCCACAACAAGTTCATGCATATTAAGGTGGCACGATTATGGTTTGGGCAGGAATTCGTCTCGGCGGTAGAACGGACCTCGTTTGGATACAAGGCAATATGACTGCTCAAAAATACCGAGATGAGGTGCTAGAGCCTGTAATCTTGCCCCACAAACAGCAAATGGGACAAAATTTCCAGCTAATGCACGACAATGCCCGTCCACATACGGCGCGTATCGTTACAAGTTGGTTACAACAGCATGTTATCCAAGCTTTAGACCGGCCTGCACAATCCCCTGACTTAAATCCTATTGAGCATGCCTGGAATATGCTTCAGAGAAGAGCTCGTAGGAATTTCCCTGTTGATATTGTGCATCAAAACCAGCTTTTCTTGCATCTTAGCAGGATTTGGGACAGTACTCCACAACAGGATATTGACACCCTTGTTTTGAGTATGCAGAACCGCTCCAGATGTGTCAGGAGAGTCTTAGGTGGATCCACAAATTATTAATTTTAAGTTTTCAACAATTTTTATAAAAAAAAATTGTTTTGTTGTTTAGGTTTTGAAATTACAAAAATAAAGTTAAATTGAAATTTTGTTGAGTTTTTCCTCTTCTTCTAAGTTTTTTTTTTAATTTAACTTTATCTAAAAGTTTATTATCAGATTAGATAGGCAATTAAACAAGGTTTATTTTAAAGTGTAGGTGTCTTAACAAAAAGTTAATAGAATTTTAGTTATTTAGGTTTAATTAAAATATCCCTAGACACTTTTGATGTGTGTACTTAGTGCAATCGCTTTTGTATAATTCAGGGCTACTCCATACCATTGTGTTGTTAAAATAACTGTATGAGTAAATCTATTTAAAGAAAAAAAATATTGCAATTATAAAAAATGTCTGACATGATTAGAATTAATTTGACTTTTGTAGAATCTAGCATTTCTAGATTTTGATATTTGTAGAATCTGGCATTTTAAACTCGTTTGATATTTCTAGAATCTGTAAACATTTGTAGGCATTTGTAAACCCTAAATTTTCGCCCTCTTGCTACAGACAGACAGACAGACAGAGGTTTAGACTTCATAAAATGCCGAATCAGACTGATGACTTGGACAGTAATTCGTTACTAGAATCGGATGACCAGTTTGGATATCACTAAAAGGTTTCCCTATTACTTGCCAAGGGGCTAAAGTTGGTTCTCAGTTTTGGATTTCTAAGCAATCAAGACACCGCGTCTCACATTTCGCGCCGCTTCAAGTAGGTCGTTTCAAGCATTTGACCTGACTGCCTCGCGTCCACTTCAAGTACTTATACAATGTTCTTATCGCTCGGTATCGGTTTGCCATGATGATTAGCCAGAATAATACTTGCAAGCCAAGATTTATGTCTTTTTTTCTTCATCTTTCATTCACATAGATTTTCGTTTTTTGACACTACAAAATCCCAAATGAAGTTAAAAAACGTAAAATTAGAACTTATGGTATTGTTAATGGTGCCGATTCTCTTGATCACTAACTTAACTAAATTTAAGTTCAGTGCATCTTGTTCTTTCCAAAATTTCAAAATTCAAGGTATTTATTTCACTTAGACCATTTACAGGTACTTATGATAAATTGTCAAAGAGCCGGTCGGTTAGTCAGAAAAGTGACGCTAATTGCCTGTTCCAAATCGTAGATCTCTATGGAGACGCTAATTGCCTGTTCCAAAACGTAGATTTCTATTTCTTTATAAAAAGGACAGAAGATAAAATATTAGTTTAGACTTTAGACCTATCATCGGGAATCGGGTCGTCGAATCGTCCCGCGATTAAAAACATGGCGACAAAAATACGTCGATTGTCGATTTACTTCAGGCGCTGTCTAATTTGACAGATCTAAACTAATATGTTCTGTTCTTTTCTTATTGAAATGGAAAGAGAAAGATAAAGATGCACTTAAATTAAGTTTGTAAACAAGAGAATCAGCTCCACTGTCCATAACAGACAGTGCCTAAGTCTGTTAGTTGATTTGTTAGTTTATAATGCGGGCGAGTCTGTTTATCCCATAATGTGTCTATCGACAAAAGGTACATCAGTCATCTCGGTGATGATGGATCGTTCAACAAGCGTTTTCTAGACTGTTTTGGGCGTGTCCTTAGAAAATACAATATTTATTGTTGCATTATTATGACCCTTGAAAGTAGAAGCTTATGCGTTGCCTTTGCGTTGCCTCGGGCTTGGAGGCACAATATACTATGGTAGAGAATTCTACTTTCTTGTTTTTTAACTCGTTTTATAAGACTCAACTGAGCCTAGAGTAACAAGTTATTCTTGTCCTTGAGGTTTATTGTTTGTGTGGAGGTGTGCCGCGCATGTGGAGGTATGCCGCGCATGTGGAGGTGTGCCGCGCATGTGGAGGTGTGCCGCGCATGGGCGGACCATCGACGTGTCCTTGTAGAGGCGATCGGCGGCGGTGACCTCTCGCGCCCGGCGCTGGTTCAGGCCATGCTTCGAGGCGAGGCGGAATGGGATGGCGTCGCCTCCTTCTGCGAAGCAGTTATGCTAGTGAAGGAAGCGGTGGCGCGCGAGAGGCAACGACGAGCCTCTCGCCCCGGACTAAGACCCAGGCGAAGACGTCGAGAGTCGCAAGACGACTACCGGCCACCGTAGGCGCGGTTCTGCGGATGGCGGGCGATGGGTAGCTCGCCGCCCGGCTAGGACCAGGACCGCGTCGACGGCGCGTTAGTGTTCCACGCGCGCCTCAAAGAGAATAAGTCAGCACAGGAAGGGGCCCAACAGGGCCAACGCCTGCCGGGGTTGCGGAATGTTTATAATAGTTACCGTGACCCTGGAACATAGAGGGCAATCGAAGGAACATGAGTGGGTTTTAAGTCGGTAAAAGTCTGACACGCCCTCCCGCCGCACCCAGGACAGGAGCCGTCAATTGATGATTTCCCACTCACCAAAAAAAATAAAAAGTTTATTGTGTAGATATTGCAGGTTAAAAGTTCAACTTCTTTTGAAGACCCACTGACCCTGTTCAAATCAAAGTTGAAATAAATTATGCCAATCAGACCTTATTTTACCGCTAGTAATGTTATATGCTGTGATCAATAAGTTAAAAACATTTCTTGATTCAGTATGAGTTAAACATTTCACTTTGCACCGTTCCGTTCTCATAGTAGTCCTATGAGAACGTTAATAACTTATTTAAATTTGTATCCTTAACTTTTTAAGAAAAATTATGGCTGCTTTACGATGCGATTTTTAAGGACTACAGCACTAATCTTTATCTAATTAAGTACCTTCAATAGATTGTGCATAGATCAATATGCACTTTATAGCAAGTTATTTAAAATAATGTTTTCCTAGATATTAAAGATATACAGGGACATAGCGGTTGCCTTGCGACGGTGGTGCAGGTTGGCGGTAACAGCATTGCACCCATAAAAATATAAATAACAGGAGAAGTGGCGAGTGGGCGTGTGGCTGTCCGCGCAACATGCAATCGTGCTACAGGTCGTACGTAAGTGGCCGTGCCCGCGAACTAGTGTGCTTTCGAACGCCATCGTGTCAATAAATTAAAATACCGTATTGTTCAGCGATTTCTTGCAAAAAGTGAAGCAGATACCAAAACTATGTCAACAATAGAATCACATTTCATATATTTTTTCCTATATTTGTCTTTAAAATCATAAAAAATAACAAATCGAAAAATATTTTCTGTTATTTCGTTTCTAAGCATCACAGCGACTGCATTGTTTGTGCTGAAATACATTGCTCCTTCACAACTACGCAAGTTTGTCACTTAGTGACAAGACAAGCAATGTAAAAACCACAAAACGATATTTAACTAAACGCAAGAATCGCGTGATGCGGCCGCAGGTTCTTGCCGTGAGTTAATGATGTCCATGTGCAAATCCTTTAGCGTAGGTTATCGACAACAAAGTCGCCTGACGAATAAAATATTGTTTGGGAGTTATTTGTTTTAATTTGTCCACCGTTTTAACCCGCTTGGAATATCAAAGTAAATACTAATATTTACCCTGTTTTAATTTTGTTTTATTATTATTAGTCATATGTGACCAAATATTACAGCGTCCTTAAATATTTCCCTCGGCTTACCTAACACGGTTCAAGTGCATGTCGCGTGGCATCTGGACCATCGTGTCCATTTTGTATCAGTATTATACCATCGTAAAAAATAAACAAATAAATAAATAACTGCATCGTATTCATATTTATAAACACAAACCTAAATTTATTTATTTACGCCATCTTTTTATTTAGTTTTACTTCCGAGAACCCAAAAAGGATTTGGTCGATAATAAATAGAAGTTTCGATAATTTTCCGATTTAGTCAATCACTAGCGTAAATGTAAAATAAATTGCTTTTGCACAGCACAACGATAGCCATCAATGTTAATGTGTGAGTAAGTTTTACGGTGCATGGTAAATACACGCTGTGTAGGTGTTTTAAGGTTCATAATTGATTGTGTTGTACGTTCTAGTACAAGAAATGCGGGTGTGTGCGCGGCTGCGTATCTATTGCTTTTACTGAACTGCGCGTGTAGTAGTTGCCGTGTGGTAGGGATAACAGGAGACACAGGTATCCGATACATTTTCGTCTACAGGGCATATCTCCTTCTTTAATATATCTATGATTGCACCCGTGCGAAGCTGATACCGCCAACCGAGAGAGAGAGAGAACCGCCGGCGAGTTGCTAGTTTATTTATAAAAACACTTAACGTAAACGACTTTTTTTTCTTTTTTCAAATACATCCTTAAGTAGACAAGCTGTATTTAAAATAAAAAATAATACAAGTTCGTCATATATGCAATAAATGCTTTGACTATGCCGAAACAACTAATCATTATTTTATTGTTATGGCTACTAACAGACAACCTTGATATTTAAGAGCGGTTTTTCTACACAGAAGAATACATTATTATGACGTTAGCTTGAAAAAAAAACAACGAATGTAAAAAGGTGCAAAGCCAGACGATACGATATGGTTCATCACTTGTGATATTTTTTTTACCATAAGTACCTTTTTTATAAATTAGAAAATAAGTGGCAAATGTTTAAAATTTTACTGAACAGGTCAATACTGAACAGTTAATAGTTACTGTAATGTTGAAAATTGCGTTTTGTTGCAAAAATCAATTTTTGTGGGACGTTTAGAGTAGGTAGTTAGTTACGTTAGTATAACACTGAGTTGAGAAGTCTCACGTCGTGTTACACAATGTTGTATAACGTTATATAACTGCTGTGAGTGTGTAGGAGCACCTTAAAGTATAAAGTTTTGTATGAATCAGTTAGGCATATTTTATTGAAAAAAAGCCAAAAAATTAAAAACGATCAAACAAATATACGGGGTAAGGATAAATAATGGTGCTGATTCTCTTGTCCACAAACCTAACTAAATTTAAGTTAAATGCATCTTTCTCTTTCCATTTCTTAGAGAAATGGACAGAAGATACTAAAATGTATCTGTAATATTTAGACGCCATGTTTTTAAATCGCGTCTAAATTATCTATGGAGTGTCAAAATTTGCCAGGATTTAACTAATATTTTATTTTCTGTCCTTTTCTCAATTAAATGGAAAGAGAAAGATGAACTTAACTTAAATTTACGTTAGTTTGTGAACAAGGAATCGGCACCATTACCTTTTTTAAAAGATAAAATAATCGTGAAAATCCCGTAAAATACAGTAGCTGGCCAAATTATTAGGGACAGTGTCATGATTTTTGTATTATGAAGTTGGATTGTTTTTTTCAGAAAAGTGATTGGTTGTAGACTTCAGTGGTATTTTTTATTCAAAAACCTTATTATTTAAGATTATAAAAATATTAAATATGAAGGTGAAATTAAACCTGGTAATTTGTTTAAAAAAATAACGCATTAATAAGTTGAAAGTAAATATTTTGTGTATAACTTAATATTTTGCGACGCCGCCTAATGCTGTAATAACAGCTCGTATAAGACGTTTTAAACGTTCTATACATATATAACAGGTTGTTAGGCTTGTGTCATGATAAAAATCATTTCTATGAACTGCAATGAGCTGGTGTTTAGTGGTTACGAAGTGTTTAACCATAGCCCTCTTGATGAGCTTCTGCATGTTCACAATAGAGTTCGTATCTGGTGAATTATCTAGTTAGTGCAAAAAATATTTATTTATTTTTCAGACAGGAATGCTTTAACACTCTTGGCCTTGATACACGATGTAGAATCGTGCATAAAATTTAACTCTCCGGCTACTGGGCACCCATTTTTCGACTTGCGGCCATAATTCAGTTTCTAGTACTAACTTGTACAGATCTTGCCTTGTAGTCACTTTCACGAAATATAGGCACCCCATGCTTTTAGGTGAGATGTTAAAGCACACAGTGGTGCCGATTCTCTTGTTCACAAACTAAAGTAAATTTAAGTTAGTGCATCTTTCTCTTTCCATTTAATTAAGAAAAGGACAGAAGATAAAATATTAGTTAAGTCCTGTCAAATTTAGACACTCCATAGATAATTTAGACGTGTTTTGAAAACATGGCGTCTAAATATACGTCAATTTTCTTCCGGCGCTGTCTAATTTGACAGGATTAAACTAAATTGTATCTTCTGTCCTTTTCTTTAAGAAATGAAAAGAGAAAGATGCATTTAACTTAAAATTAGAATAGTTTGTGACCAAGGGAATCGGCACCAATGATGCTATCTGGTTGTTAAATTTTCCCTAAAAAGCAAACTGCATGGAGCTGTTCTCGAACAATTCCACGATGTGTACGACTGCAAATGAGCTCTTATCGACCTCCACTTGAAAAAAATATTCGTCGGAGAGGCATACACAGAAAATAATGCAATAATTACTGAATAGTGTATTTCAGACGTATAGGAATATTAAAAGTAATATTATTAATCGATTCCAGTCTGCCACTGTCATACTTTGGTGTTGCCAGGCTCACTGCAGTCGTTTCTACTTCATAGTCTCGGTGAGGCGCGATTTTTTGATCGGCCGGTGATTTATCCAACTCTTCTCGGCCAACCTCCGTCAAACTGCCCGATCGAATACTTCTATTTTCTTGTCTTATCCCTCGTTTATGATCGTAGTCAGGGAAACAATACACTTTTTATCATGTTTTAGGCAGATATCTCTGTTTTTAAGGTCAGAACAAAGAGTGGTGATCCGTTTTTTGCCACATTTTTTCACACTCTGTGTTTTTAGAAGTTTGTTCTGATCAGATTTTACATTAATACTGTTTACTTCAGACTTTTAGACACCTGTAATAGCTGTGAAATCTTTCAGAGAATGTGTAAAATACAGAAACAACGTTTTTATTTTTATAAACTTTCGTAGAGACGTGTCTACAGCTTTGTCCATTTTAAAAAGGCGAAATTTTAAACATATCACGTAATATCGTTCTCAAAACTTAGTATTTTGTATTCAATTTATGAAAAATAGGTCATCATCAGAAACATTATCTGCGGTTTGATTAGTTTTAACAGAAACATCTTGTAAAATTAAAACCAAAAATAGTTTTTGCCATCAATGAAACAAAAATATTTTTCAACTGAAGTTAACAAAGTTGCTACATATTATAAGCAATACCACTTTTTTTGAAAATGACTCGATCACATGGTGGTATCACATATTAAAATTAATAATAATAATACCAGGAGTAAAACCAAACCAGAAAAACCTATACAGTGTGTCCGGGCATGGACTAGCGATATTCTAAACACTTAAATATAAGCTATATTAAAGTACAATTACACTCTAAGCATGGGTCCAAATCACTTCCCTGCTACGGGGCAGCCATTTTGTTTTTTTTGTTGAACTATTCCATATGAAAATACAAATATAATCATATCTCTCTAAGTTTTTGTGATACTGAGATAAAAATAGGCTTATTTGAAAGGCAACCATATTATCTACCGTTAACATTACAAAACAATGTGTTCCCAATTCCATAACTTTTGAAAAAAAATGTGAAAGTCGAAAAAATAAATAAAAATTATGCAATTCAAACAATAATGGTAAATTACTACAAAAACACCCCCGACAACTTTTATTGTTTTTTTGCTAGATCGACAGATTTTGAAATAAGCTACAATACAAAACAAAATTTACAACTGTATGTCAATCACTTTAAGAGTTATTGTTGTTTGAACATAGCGTATGCGCAATTAGAAAAGGCCTTTGTTAAACGCTACAGTAACATTTATGGCGTTTATTGTTTTCCATCTGGGAACAGGCCAGAAATACTGTTCGTTACTACCGTTAGTGAGCGAGATGGAACATAATTAGTCAACTACCTGGAACAAAATCACAGTTTTAGGACAAATTATGAGTTGGGTTAGTTGTCCCTCGCCCTGCGTTGTGATCGCTACTTTAACTTACCGTACTGTTTACGTGCTGTGTTAAAGTTCATCTTTAAATGTGATAAAAATGGCTAACCATCAATATTCAACGCAACATATTGCTGACATACACTTCGTGTATGGCTTTTGCAATGGAAGTGCAAATCCGGCTGTAAAAAATAGGCCAACACCGAGTCGCTAAACTTTTATCGACGTATGTTATGTTGCGTTGAATATTGACGGTTAGCCATTTTTATTACACTTACAGATGAACTTTAACACAGCACGTAAACAGTACGGTAAGTGTAAGTAGCGATCACAACGCAGGGCGAGGGACAACTAACCCAACTCATAATTTGTCCCTAAAACTGTGATTTTATTCCAGGTAGTTGACTAATTATGTTCCATCTCGCTCACTAACGGTAGCAACGAACAGTATTTCTGGCCTGTTCCCAGATAGAAAACAATAAACGCCATAAATGTTACTGTAGCGTTTAACAAAGGCCTTTTCTAATTGCGCATATGCTATGTTCAAACAACAATAACTCTTAAAGTAATTGACATACAGTTGTAAATGTTGTTTTGTATTGTAGCTTATCTTAAAATCTGTCGATCTAGCAAAAAAACAATAAAAGTTGTCGGGGGTGTTTTTGTAGTAATTAACCATTATTGTTTGAATTGCAAATTTTTTTTATTTATTTTTTCAACTTTCACATTTTTTTTCTAAAGTTATGGAATTGGGAACACATTGTTTTGTAATGTTAACGGTAGATAATATTGTTGCCTTTCAAATAAGCCTATTTTTATCTCAGTATCACAAAAACTTAGAGAGCTATGATTTTTTTTGTATTTTCATATGGAATAGTTCAACAAAAAAAACAAAATGGCTGCCCCGTAGCAGGGAAGTGATTTGGACCCATGCTTAGAGTGTAATTGTACTTTAATATAGCTTATATTTAAGTGTTTAGAATATCGCTAGTCCATGCCCGGACATACTGTATAACATTATTTATTTTCTTGAAAAAGGAGTTTGAACAAAAAAATGTTGCTCAATGAATACTGTCCCTAATAATTTGGCCACCGATGGTAGTTGAAAACCTTTTTTAAAAAGAAATTCGCCTTCAAGGACATAAAAGGGGAAAAAACTTTCATTTTGCACTGCGTCGTCTGTTTTGCTTGTTGTTTTGCGTGGCCAGCTACTTCTGAAATTAAAGTTTTTTTTTTCGTTGTTTTTGAAGGCAGTTTTCTCTGCTCTTCTTAAAAAAGGGATCAAGTGAGGACAGTAACAGATTTGAGAGCGTCGTAAAGTTAAGTGACGATAGAGTATTTGGGCGTTACATTTCTACATCTATCAGCCGCGTTTAGCTTGGGAAGAATGAGATAAGCCGTCAAGCTTGAAGGCCTACGCACATTTTTAGCTCTATGCGTTATTTATTCAGCGCTTATGTCTATGTCTATAGAAAACCAGATTTTATACAAAAGCTGAACAGAGCGGAGGTCTTCAAGCAAATACTTAAGTTCTCTGGACATAAACCGAATAGAATTGAATAAAAGTGTGTCCCTTACACGTTCTAAACCAAATCAGCAATTACGTATCCGAAACTGTAATATCGAAGATATTTCAAGCATCCTGACCATCCCTTTGAATTTCTGAATGTTATTTCCGGAGTGGCTTCTAAGTACAGCTTCCGGTCTCCCGACGGCGACTTAACTTACTCTGATATTATTCGCTCGAGGGTTGGGAACGGTATTAAACTGCCTCATAATATTTAACGGGTATTTCCGACAAGAAATGTACAAAATAATGCCAGGGCAAACTTGACAAATCCATAGGTTTAATTCTAAAATTATATGGGCGTTTTTTGGACAAATAGCCAATTTGTCAAAAATGCGTGGGCATTTGCCCATCTCTAGGTGATGTGCTTACGAACTTAACCGTTTACGACAATTTCAATATTTTTAGCAATAATTTGATGGATTTTATTACCAATAAATACTTAAGTTATAATTAAATGCTCGTGCTATGAAGTACAACACAGGCTACCTAACCGTTGCACAGACGCTTCAATTATGACTGCTTACCGAGAAGTAATGTAAGTAGTCTTTGCGAAAGAGTTCGTGTGGGGAAATACTACCACCATATATTTTTAACCGCAAAGCACTGTGTAGGAAATGGATGCGCCGGAATTGCGAAATAGTTCTCATAGCTACCACGACCCCGAAACATAAAGGGCAAACGAAGGAACAAGGGTGGGTTTTAGTCAGTAAACTTTTGACACTCCCTCCCTCCCCGCTTAGGGCGGGAGAAGTCATTTGATGATTTCCCATCCATAGTGGGGGCGTTATAAGCCAAAAGCAATATTTTTTGCATTAAAGCATGAGACTTGGTACACTTGTTAGTTAGGTGGGTTAGAGTGAAAATCGCCCGGGAGGCAATCGGAGGCACCCCTCTGGGGGGGAGGGGGAGGGGTTGAAGTTCTCTTCTGCCGCGCGCTCTGTTTGTCGTCATAACTTCTAATTTATCGTTACTATGGCAAGTGGGGTATCATTTTCGGATAAATCAAAGATGGCCAATCGTTTTCTCAAATAAAAAATACATGTCTACATACAAAAAAAGTGAGTTATGCCCTAAAATGTGAAAATTTCAACCGTAACAAAAATCATTAAATGGCCATAATTTTTCAAATCGTGGCTATATCAACTTTAAAAAAATATGATTAAAAAGCTGTATGCGTATAGATTCGGAAAATATAATATATGTCTATAGTGTATATAGAAAAATCGTTAGAAAAAAAATGAAAACAGCTTGGCGGGGCAGCCAAAATACATTGTAAAATAAGGACAACAAAATCGATTTTTACAAATTGACCTATCTTTTTATTAGTAAATATAGAGATTTGATCAAATTAAATAGATAATGAATTTAAATGTTTTAATTGTTAAAAATCTAAGTATCGTTTTTACCCTTAGTACAAGTATAAAAAAATTACATTAGTCATATTTGATCTTATAGCTGAGCGGGCTCTGTTGACTAGTTTAAGTGACTTAAACGTCTGTAATTAAAGTAACAACATATAACTATGCTAAAAGTACTTACTTATAAAATAATGTAAAAGGTGACTGCACCAATGATAAACACTTTAAGAGTTAGCACCAATAGCAGGACGCAAAGAGTTGTTCGACATTTCAGACCGCCGCACTTCTTATTACATCTGCACTGGACCATTTCTATATAGGTTGAAAACCACTGGCAAGTCTGTCCATGTAGGCTGACAGTTGTCACTGACCTTACTCCGTCCCCAATCAGAAAAATCAGGTGGATTTCCAGACATCTGATCCCATACAGGAACAGTTTTGGAATACTGCTCAAGAAATGTTGGTGCAGGGCAGCTTCCAGACATCTGATCCCATACTGGAACAGTTTTGGAATACTGCTCAAGAAATGTTGGTGCAGGGCAGCTTTTGTAAGACACCATTTTCTAGTTAACGAATATCTTTAATAAACAGATATTTTAGGTTTCATTTACTTAGCAAAATGTGCAAGACCAGAAATAAACACTTCTAACTATCTTATAAACTTTTCAATAATATCCTGTGACAACTCATTCCATCTGATCTCAAACTTAGCAGAGCTATACTATGACAGACTAGAAGTAACTGGTCTTCATACTTATCTATATATATAAAAGAAAGTCGTGTTAGTTACTTCACTTATAACTCAAGAACGGCTGAACCGATTTAGCTGAAAATTGGCAGGGAGGTAGTTTAGAGCCAGGAGAAGGACATAGGATACTTTTTATCCCGTTCGACATCATTCCCGTGTGACTTGACATGTAACGTCAGTCACTATAAAACGTGGTATAACAAAAAAGAATCAGACTTGGAATAACAAAATTGACGTATAATGACAGCTATGTAATGACGTATGGATGATAGGTGGTAGGTAGGTAGTAGGTAGGTAGTAGGTAGGTAGTAGGTAGGTAGTAGGTAGGTAGTAGGTAGGTAGTAGGTAGGTAGTAGGTAGGTAGTAGGTAGGTAGTAGGTGTAGGTAGTAGGTAGGTAGTAGGTAGGTAGTAGGTAGGTAGTAGGTAGGTAGTAGGTAGGTAGTAGGTAGGTAGTAGGTAGGTAGTAGGTAGGTAGTAGGTAGGTAGTAGGTAGGTAGTAGGTAGGTAGTAGGTAGGTAGTAGGTAGGTAGTAGGTGTAGGTAGTAGGTAGGTAGTAGGTAGGTAGTAGGTAGGTAGTAGGTAGGTAGTAGGTAGGTAGTAGGTAGGTAGTAGGTAGGTAGTAGGTAGGTAGTAGGTAGGTAGTAGGTAGGTAGTAGGTAGGTAGTAGGTAGGTAGGTAGTAGGTAGGTAGTAGGTAGGTAGTAGGTAGGTAGTAGGTAGGTAGTAGGTAGGTAGTAGGTGTAGGTAGTAGGTAGGTAGTAGGTAGGTAGTAGGTAGGTAGTAGGTAGGTAGTAGGTAGGTAGTAGGTAGGTAGTAGGTAGGTAGTAGGTAGGTAGGTAGTAGGTAGGTAGTAGGTAGGTAGTAGGTAGGTAGTAGGTAGGTAGTAGGTGTAGGTAGTAGGTGTAGGTAGTAGGTAGGTAGTAGGTAGGTAGTAGGTAGGTAGTAGGTAGGTAGTAGGTAGGTAGTAGGTAGGTAGTAGGTAGGTAGTAGGTAGGTAGTAGGTAGGTAGTAGGTAGGTAGTAGGTAGGTAGGTAGTAGGTAGGTAGTAGGTAGGTAGTTAGTAGGTAGGTAGTAGGTAGGTAGTAGGTAGGTAGTAGGTAGGTAGTAGGTAGGTAGTAGGTAGGTAGTAGGTAGGTAGTAGGTAGGTAGTAGGTAGGTAGTAGGTAGGTAGTAGGTAGGTAGTAGGTAGGTAGTAGGTAGGTAGTAGGTAGGTAGTAGGTAGGTAGTAGGTAGGTAGTAGGTAGGTAGTAGGTAGGTAGTAGGTAGGTAGTAGGTAGGTAGTAGGTAGGTAGTAGGTAGGTAGTAGGTAGGTAGTAGGTAGGTAGTAGGTAGGTAGTATGTCAATTCGAATTCAATATTCATACTTGACAAGACAACGTCTGTCGGGTCAGCTAGTATAATTATAAATACGTACATATTATAGATAAATTACAATCAGACACAGGACAAACAATGCTCATCACGCAAAGTTTGTTCTGGTTGGCATCGTAGCCACGACCTCCGACTTAGCAGTCAGGGTCACTAGCCTCTAGACTAACTGGCCCGCGAATAATAGTGAAAGCCTCGCTAATCCGTCCCTCATATGCTGCCAGAAACCCTTTTCCCCTTTACAGTTAAAAAACAAGATACATTGTGAGTTGTGACACCCTGGAAAAGCGTAAAACAGAGGCAAGTCTAGCTTTAAGGGGTCTTGTAAAAAGAATTTTTTATAACGGCGGATACCAAGTGGCGAACAACAGGATGATAGGACTAACGCAGTAGTCAGAGTTGTGCCTAAGTAAGGATACGTACATGTACTGTCGATACCGACGTCTCGTTAGCAGTCGTTTTGGTATAGACGAGTGCCTGAGCTAGAGGAGCTGTGGGTAATGTAGGCACTGGAAAACCCCACCAGTACCTTCCTTGCCACAAGGTATCAAGTACTCTCCATTAAAAATACTTAGAATTTCTTTCATCCGCTATATACCTTCCAGGACTAAAATAGGATGAGGATTATTTACAGAACCACCAGTGTGATGGTCCTGTAAAAAAGCTGTGACACTGTGACTTATTTGAACGGTGGAGAAAAAAAGCGCAACGGAGACATGGAATGCTTTTCCAACTGTCGCAAAAGAGTTTCTGGCAGCATATGAGAAAAGGATTAGCGAGGCTTTCGCTATTATTGAAAAGCTGCCCTGCATCTCTTTTTGAGAACATTTTTTCACCGAATCCACCTGATCCATCTAAAAAGGGATAGAGTAAGATCGGTTATATTACTGTTAACATACATGGAGAGACTTGCCAGTACAGTGGTTTTCGACGTCTGAGTGGAAATGATCCGGTGCAGGTGTAAAAAGAAGTGCGGCGGTCTGAGGTGTCTATTCTATCTCAGACACCTTTTTCTATTTAAGATTGTACTTTACCCAGGGTAAACAATGTACCCATGATGTTAAGATAAATAAATAAAGATAAAGATGCTCTCAGCGGGAACTTAAGTGATTGGAATTGTGCGACTGCGGACGGCAAAGTATTTAATAAACAATATAGGGGCAGCGGTTGTCATTCGTGGAACTTTGACAGTCGTTACGGGTAGCCAAACTAGAAAGTCTGACCAGCCTAAACAAGAGGCATCGTATCGCCCAGTTACTAAGTTGTGAAGGTCTGATAGACAGTCGCTTAACATAAAACACTGGTAATCAGCTGAATCCGGTTAGGCTGAGAGCCGACCCCAATATAATCCAGAAAAGGCTAGGGAGATGATGAGACAGGGGCAGTGACTCGAATGCTAGCACTGCACCAAATTATCAGCACTCAGAACAAACAGATATAAGCTATTATTTTGGCCTATAACTCATAAAACTTACAATTAAGATATTTTGGAACTCTATTTCTGGCAAAACCATACTATCCGACGTAAAAAATGGCGACATTTAAGAAAACAATTCTTTGCGTCCTGCTATAACTCTTAAAGTGTTAATCAATTGTGAAGTCACCTTTACATTATTTAATAAATACTTTTAGCTAAGCTTTTAGCATAGTTATATGTTGTCACTTTAATTACAGACGTTTGATTCACTTAAAATAGTCAGCAGAGCCCGCTCAGCTATAAGATCAAATATGACTAATGTCATTTTTTATACTAGTACTAAGGGTAATAACGATAGATTTTTAACAAAAGAAAACATTTAAAATCATTATCTATTTAATTTGATCAAATCTCTATATTTACTAGTAAAAAGATTGGTCAATTTGTAAAAATCGATTTTGTTGTCCTTATTTTACAATGAATTTTGGCTGCTCCGCCAAGCTGTTTTCATTTTTTTTCTAACGATTTTTCTATATACACTATAGACATATATTATATTTTCAGAATCTATACGCATATAGCTTTATAATCATATTTTTTTAAAGTCGATATAGTTACGATTTGAAAAATTATGGCCATTTAATGATTTTTGTTACGGTTGGAATTTTCACATTTTAGGGCATAATTCACTTTTTTTGTATGTAGACATGTATTTTTTATTTCAGAAAACGATTGGCCATCTTTGATTTATCCGAAAATGATACCCCACTTGCCATAGTAACGATAAATTAGAAGTTATGACGACAAACAGAGCGCGCGGCAGAAGAGAACTTCAACCCCTCCCCCTCCCCCCCAGAGGGGTGCCTCCGATTGCCTCCCGGGCGATTTTCGTTCTAACCCACCTAACTAACAAGTGTACCAAGTCTCATGCTTTAATGCAAAAAATATTGCTCCCCATACATTAATGGCTTATAACGCCCCCACTACCATAAGGCCTAAAACATACACAAGCGACGTAAGGCAGCAGTCGTGGAACAGGCGTGGCGCAGGCGTGCGTCGCTTCAGTATAATTCAACCTGCATACATTTTGTATGAAATTGTTTTGAAGCGACGCACGCCTGCGCCATGCCTGTTCCACGCCTGCTGCCATACGTCGCTTGTGTATGTTTTAGGCCTAAAGAAGGAAATGGGTGCTATAATTCAGGCACGTGAGGCATATCATCTTTGTGTCAGGAAGGACAACACATCTGCGAGGCCTTTGGTGTTGCAGAAGGCTAGGCGGTGTCCATTTAAATTACAACGGGCCGTCAGCTCGTTTGTCGCCGAATGACATAAATAAGTTTTTAGTTCCTCGGACAGTAGTTTTAAAAATGTTGCTATGAATAATTATAAATTACAATCGAAATAGAACTTTACTTCAATATATTATTAGAATCGCTGAATGAAATACCCTAGGAAAACCTAGACTTACAATTAACACGAGTTTGTAGTTGCTAATCGCCTTGAGCAAGCGTGGTGATCTATGCTCGTGCCTGCTAACTATGCTGGTTGTTATTATTATTTATTAGCAGCCCATATTCATTACTTAATGAAAGCAACTTACAAGTATTATGTTTACTCTTAAAAGTCAGACACATTTATAAATCAATATTTTTGTCTACTATCCTCGCCTACAAAATAGGGTCGATCGATTCTAATTTACTTAAATGTGCTAAGTACTAGGACTCAATTATGTCCATTTCTACTCTCGCCGTCGTGCAAAAGTTGTATTTGGTCTATTTTAGAACTTAGTAGCAGGAGATAAGACTCAATTTACGGTTTTGCGCTAGTGAGGGCTGTGATCAAAAGGTAACCGGAATCCTTTTATATCCCCCTGCCGGTTCTTCCTACCCGCCAGTCAGGGGTTTACGGTAAACCCTTTTTGGAGTCTGACGTAGGTATAGAGAACAGAAACCGCTTTTAGTGAAGACGGGTGGGTAGAAACAAGATACCTAATACGAGAGTAGCTTAGACGATTCCGTCGCTTCGCAAACATGGACACATATGAGTATGTGTTTTGTGTCGGACTAACTACCAATAAATAAATAGATTTCTTTAGAACCAGTATGAAGTCAGCCACTCCTTTTGCAGATGCAAACATTTTTTGTGTCCAATTTCCTCCTACTTTACAGATACTCGTTGATGATAGCGTACCGTGTCTGTAACGAAAAGTGTATACGTTTGCGCAGCCACTAAGCACGACTTAAATAATAAGCAAACTTATAGATTTAGGGCTGCATCGAGCATATCTTTAAAACATCCTTGCATGTATACATATTAAAATTAATAAGTTTTTATTCTACTTTCCAGATGACGAGGCAGCTGACTCAGTAGGATCCGGTGGAGAACAAGAGGAAGAAGAACCTACAAAGCCTGGTGCGAGCGATGTTGCGAACATTTTAAAAAGACTCCAGTCTACAGGTGCCCTCATCAAGAAGCCTAAACAAGAGTACCGTTGCTTCACTTGCGACGAAGACTTTCGAGACTGGGAAGAACTTGAAAACCACTTGATTCAGCACGTCTCCCTACCGTCCGTGGTACTCGACAAACTGCCTTCCGACGACGAAGACGCACCTCCTTCCGGAGATGAAAACTGGTCTGATGAAGAGGAAGAAGCAGCCCCCCCTCCGACACCGCAAAAAGTCGCACCGACTAAAATTGACATATCGCAATTACTAAAAAAAGGGATCTCTCTCAAAAAACCTGTTGACAATGACAATAAGAACTCAGACTCAGCTCTGACCAAACTCAGTGGATTAGGGTTTACTATAAAGAAAGGTAATACACCAATTAAGAGCGAACCTGAGCCAGAAAAAAATAATGACGATCTGATGCAAAAATTAGGAAAACTTGGCGGTATAAAACTAAAATTAAAATCCGACGGGAATAACTCTAATTCATTTAAAGTGATTAATGGGCTTAAAGATTTTGGTGCTTCCGATGAAGAAGACGAGGGAAGCGGTAATGATGAGAGTAGAGAAGAACCCGACTTTGATGATGATCCTGACAAGTCAGGTGACAATGATTCTGAGGGAGAAAATGAACGAACTCCGCCCAGTACACGTAAAACGTCAGAAAGCGATGACTCAGGAAAATCTCCGCAGCTCAATACAGGTCCTTTGAAAAACTTGCAGGGCATGTCTATAATACAAAAGAAAGATCCTCCTACGCCCGCAAAAGTTCCAATACAGCAACTGAAACCTCCGCCAAGACCGGCTGTCAAGCAAACACCGAAGAGAGGACTTAACCCTCCTGCCCCTCCCAAAGATACTTCGCTTATTACTCTGCAAGAGAGGGAAGTTCCTATTAAGCCTGCTACTCCAACTAAAATTGCAGCCCCAGCTAAAGCTCCTACTCCAGAGAGACGGGAATCGCAATCCAGCATGGATAACGTTGTAGTAAAGCAAGAGGTCGAGGCAGTTGAAACGCAGTCATCTAACGTTCCAATATTTTCCACTCAGATTAAATCTGAACGGACCTCTCCGCCGCCGGCTGAAGAGGCTTCTACTCCGATACTTGCCACTGTGAAATCTGAACCAGACGCCTTAGCAACACACCAGAGCGCACCGCCCAGTGCTCTGGTCTCACATCTAACGTCTACAACCACTCCACTCCTCCCAGTCACCAAAAAAGAAGATCCTGGAGTAGTGACGGTCATAGAGATAAATGGAGATTCTAATGACGAAGATGATGACTGTTGCGTGGTATCCGCAACTCCAGCACCAGACATTAAACCTGTAGTTCCTAAAACCGAGAATCCTCCTGCAACATACCCGCCACCTGCGTACCCCACCACGCAGTCAAGCTTCAGTTCTTCAGGCTTGCTCGGCTCACGACTGACCGCACCATCTTTAGAGAAGCAACACAACTTCAACTGGAATGCCCCAGATTCCAAACCGCCTTTGGACATGCTCGAAAAAAGCGCGGATGACATATTTGAAAGCCTACTATCGAATTCCACAAAAAAGGAGGGTCTTTCTATATCAGATGCGAGTGAATACATATCCTTAGATACTTTAGGACCTCAACATTCATGTGATGTGTGCAATACTAGATTTACTGACATATCTTTGTTAGAGGATCACCGAAGGATGACAGGCCATTCAAAATCAATAATTCTTCCAACATCGTCAACACTTATGCCTTACAATCCGGCTTCCAACATCCTCTCCAGCTTATTACCAGTGAAACTGGCTGATCAAGTTGGAAAATTGTCCACTATTAGTGGAAGCGGCCCAGGGTTTACTCATCAGCAGAATGTTATGATCAATATTCAAGCGTATCCAGGCGCCGGTGGCATGATGATGAATCCACAAGGATACAACAATTACAACCAACCTGGACATAATGCACAGCCTGATTATGCAAATAATATGTATGGCCAACAACAAACGATGCCAGGCCAGTATCCAGGTCAGGCTTATATGAACCAGTCCGGTGGTTATGGGCAGTTCCAACAGCCAATGCACAAGCCTGGGGGCTATCCTGGGCAAATGCCGCCAGGTCAGTTCCCGCCTTCATCATCCCCTTACTCGGTGGCTTCTCCACTTCAGGGCATGCAACAGGCGGTTTATGGACAAGCACCTTCTGGTAATATTAACTCACAACTGGGTCAAGCATTGGGCCAAATGGGTCCGCCCGGCTCGCCCTACGTACCTACATCGAGCCCGGGCGGCGCGATGAAGCCCCTCGCGGGTGGCATAAAGATCCAAAACGTACAAACTTTCCCCGCTGGGCAGACTATTGGCATGGCCGGACCAGACCAGATGCCTGGACAACCGCCGGGAGCGCCGGGCCAGATGGTAGGTGGACAAATGCCCCCACCAAACCAAATACGAATGGCGCCGGGCGCGAATATTACGGGCACAAGACCACGTATGGCCAATCCTAGAGGCCCTAGACCTTCAATAAGGCCAGGTATCCAAGTACATGCACAAGTGCGGGCACAGAAACAGGGAATGCGAATGCCTATGAAGAGACCAGCGGCAATGGGCGGTGGGCCTGGCCAGAAACGTCGGACAGACATGTTACTTCCTGGAAAACACGACAACGAAGACTGTCAGGTCATGGCGATGCAGAAACAGAGGGACGGCTTGCCGATGATCCAGAGTGTGCAAGGTGCGAAGGACAAACTCAATCTAGGCAGCCAAATATCTATCACGAAGAAGACTGTGAATAAAGAAGCCAACGCTATGGCTAACGTGTTAGCATCGCGAGGTATAAGCGTTAAACAGAAGCAGAAGAGTCGGTCGCCGACTCCAGAGCGTCCTATTCCTCATATCCCGAACTTGGGCGCCGGTATGAGCATAAAACACACGTCGAAGTCAAGCAACTTCTCTATACCTGAGGCCAAAGTTGGCGGCGGAATGCTTGCCTGTAAAATATGCAAGAAAATGTTTATGAACCACAATTCCCTCTCCGTGCATATGTCTAACGCGCATCCTCAGAGCAAACTTCCAGTCTTCAAATGCGACGAGTGTCCGGCTTCATATCCAAAATCTTTACAATTACAACATCATAAAAGGGTGTTCCACAATGTAACTGGTCCGAACAGAGAACTGGGATTGCCCGTAGTAGACTTGTCACAGGAAGACAATCTTAAACGGTTGAGTAATTTAGGCATATATAGTTTTATTCCGCTAGCGAATAGAGAACAAGCGGGCGGCTGCTTCGGTATACCAGTAATCTCAGTACATAATGTACAAAACGGCATGACAAGCAGTTTGCAAGCGTTAGGTGCGGATGGACTACTAAGTTTAGGACCTCTTAAACCATTACCAAATTCATAAAAAGTGTAAATAATACACTCTTTGTAAAGAGTCCGGTATAAGTGGCAACTGTGATTTGAAGTTTGTGTAGACAGACATTTGTTTGAACACTTCATAAAAGACTTTATTTTGTTAAGTGAACTCGAAATAGTATAAATGAGTGAAATATTTTTAGCCCATTCTAATTATTATATTTTAGTTAGTACAGAACTAATTTTGAGGTGTCTTAGGTCAGAGCATTTGTATATTTACATAGCTTATTTGTTTGTCATATTAAATTCAACTTTTGATGAAATTCAAGCATTGTCATATCTAGGTCAACTCCTTGAATTATGTAATTCGAAAGACCTAAAGTTGTAAAAGGAAATTTAGATATGCAAAAATAGAATTAAAGTTAAAGAATTGACATAATTTATGTTAATTTATTTTCTCTCTTCATATACTTACATGAAATATGCAATCTATATTCCTTTATGGCTGAGATAAATATATGATACTTAGCTCGAGCGCATTCGACATGAGTTTAAACTAGAGTAATAAACTAAATAAAATCTACCTTGGTATGTTTTGTAACGCAATTTTTAAATAATAAGGCATGACAAGATTGTTTACATTTAGTTAACCACTTAATCCGATGGGATAGATATAAAAGTTTTACGAAATTCGCTGCTAGTCGAAACACTTGCTAAGTAACTTCTATTTATCTCTACCTAACCTAAGTATGAATTATTTGTATTGGCTCAAAATTTCATGAAAACAGATTGATAAAAACATACATACATAGACTGATAAACACATTACCCTCCTTTACGTCGCACAGTCGGGTAACAAGTGCTCCTTCGTGTGTTGGAATCAATCAATGTTGAACATAAAGCTGTTGTATCGAGATAACTAAAATAACTAGAAATGGAAAAGGCTTCGCCATACAAGTGTTGTTGTGACTATATTATTCTATAATTTGTCGCGTTAAAATTTCTGTCTGACGAAGCCTAAAAATCTCAACTTCATCTACTAATTTGTGACAATCATGCTAATAAATGCGGTATGACTGTAATCATATTACTATACAGCCCTGTATGGGCACACATACCTGTATTACAAACGCACAATAATAGGTAACATTAATTTAAGATTTTCTATGTTTTGTAACAAATTCCAAAAAAAGGATAAATTGTTTGGGTTCTAAGGCGATAAAACTGATGATCCTTTGACATTTATAACGCTTTTTGCCGGTACGATAATACGATATCCATGTCTATTTTCCACATCTTCATTACAATTCGTAATAAAGGTGTATATGTTACCGGCCAAACTAGTTTTGCCTAGGCTAAACTAGTTCTTCCTTGCCTCGACTCAGGGCACCCCGATTCGGACAGGTTAGGTTAGACGAGACGCTAGATATCGACGGAGCCCCGCGCAGCGGGGCTTCGTCGACCTATTTTAGACTAGTTTAGCCTAGGCAAAACTAGTTTGTCCTGAAATCGGTTTGGCTCACTAGGATTTATTTCGCAGATTGGGATTTAAATGCATAAAATGACTGGACTATATAACAAAACCAGATTACGCTTCAACACAAGTCTGCATTTAATGCGTTCTGTTTCAGTTTCGGTAAATTAACCGATCATGTATACGCGATAACAAGAATGCGAACAGTGGCAGTAAATGGAAAAGTTGCAATAAAATAAATAAATAGGTCAGTGACTTCATGCATATTGTTTAAACTTTCGAGCACACGTGATTCAAGACAAATGAAAAAGACAACAATATCAGCCCGACAGCCGGCAGTCGCTTGGTCGTTGAAAAGTTAAAATAAAATTGAAGGTTTTATGACAAAGTAAATAGAGCAGAAAATGTCTTTTGTTTGAGTTTTTTTTTTGTAATAAATTGGGGAAATATCGAACACTTAGTTTGAAAGATGGTTTGTTCCCGATCACACATTGGTAGAAATTACGACATCGGTATTTCTTGCCATGTGAAAAAAATAGAACAGTAATATACAAATTCGCATTAGGGCTATGCTGCGCAGCGCTATGCGTACGATTACTAGCTGTGACATCTTTCCCATGCTATATTTTCAACAAATAATTTAGAGCTGAGCGAGGTATGCTGCGCGAGTGGCGAGTTTCATTAATTTCCTCATTAAATACTTCAATTCTTTATTAAAGGCATTTGTGAAAAAGACACCACAATTCAGCCACGACCATGTTTAATTTGACAATATCGCAATCGGACAAAAAATATCTATAACACAAGTAGCAATTTATTGGGGGTTCTGGACCACCGGAAGTCCAGCGAGCGTAACTAGACCCCTGTGTGTATGGAGTTTGCTAGGAGCGCGCGACCAGGTTATGTTGGCTTAGGTGCGTTTGCGGTTGATTTTGCGGTTGTAAAATGGTTTTTTTTTAGTTCGGACAATGTTGTAGTGTGTTGATAAGGGACATTCTCGTGAGAAATTGATAAGAAACAATGTTGCGTTGGTGATGCTCGACCTTGCCAACCTTGCGGTAGCGCGTTGTTAAGGGTTAATGTCGTGAGAAATTGTGGGGGAGGGGGCGGCCGATGTGTTGCGCGATGGCGGTGTTGTGGATTAATTTTCAATTTTATTATATTACTCAGGCTATATGCAATAAGACTGCAAAGGTCTCCTTTTTGTGAAGAGACCTGGTCCGTCAGAGCCTCGTCCGTGAATCAGCAGGGTGTACCGCGTGCAAGTGAGGTTGGCTTTGACCCTGGAGGTGATGGTAGAGCCACTTACACCCCTACCTCATTAAATAAAGCTCAGCGCAGTGAAACTTGATATTGAAACTGACAAGTTCTTCTGTCAAATTGACTCTTCAAGATTAAAAAAAAGAACTCATTTAAGTGTAATTCTTTTGTTCCTAGTAATGTTGCCAGTATGACTGCAAACATTGATTAAATATTAGCAATAAGTAGAAATGTGAAGTTTTCGTTGCATGTAATTTTTTTGATATTTTTCTTTAGTGTACTTTGGTACCTAGTATGTGACAAAAAATGTATTACTATAGAATTTGATTGTGTGGAACCCGTTTTCACTATTACTAAATGTAATGCTTAAGTTACCAGTGCGATAATACTTAGGCATTACATTAAGTATTGGCGAAAATAGAAATAAATTCTAGCCCTGTTTAGGGATGATGGGTCGACAACAAAGAAATATATTATTGAACTTGAGCGGTTGCAACATTTTTGTGTTTATTGTTTTTTTATAACAAAATAAGGTCAAACTCAGCTGATATAATTAACAAACTAATTATGGCACTGTGATCAATTTTACACGACTTCAAAAATATTGTGTAATGATTTCATATCAGTTATATTATATTGTTTCGGCTTGTTGAAATTAGGTGTACATAAAAATTGTATTATTTAAATTTGACGTAGCGTAATTGATAATTGAGTGTTGCAATTAATTGTCAATAAAATGATAAATAAAATAATATTAATATTTGTAATGTCTGATGGTGGCACTTCACTTGGCAAAATATTTGCGTAATATGCGACGCAATATGAACCCTATTCTAATATTTCTAGAGTATAGTTTGTATTACCTAAGTAGCGAATATTTTTCCTAACCCGCCAAGTGCCACCATAAAATGTATTAAGTATAAATAATGTTACTTATACTTGATGATTTGCTAGGAATAAGCTATTTTGAAGAATCTGAAGTACAATGTATGACTTTGAATGACACGTCATGTTAGAAAGAGACACAGCGACATACAGGTCAATGCATATTCCGGCTTGAGAGAAAGAGGCGACCCTATACAAACAATTTATTAATGGCCATTTTGAACGCGATGTATTTTTCTGTTTGGCCAGCAGTGCAATTCCGTAAGAAATCGCGTGCGAATACGATTTCGATCTCATCTCCCGGTTTCATTCCATAACTCACCAGAAGTAAAAAATATTTGGTATTCAATGTCAAATTAGACAACTTTTCACTAAAAAATCACCTGCGTTCTCATTGAGTGGCGCTAGCGTAGTTTTCAATTGGTTATAGAATACCTAATACAGTTTTCACCGCGGAATCAGAAGTGAGAACTGAAGTGAGATCTTACAGGATAGCATTCAGCAAAGTTTCTATTGTCAGGGCATCATAAGGTGTAACTAATGTTACCCGTTAAAAACACCTTTAAATTCCTATATCTATATGCAAATAATGTCACTTACATTACAGTGTTACATATAATTATGTGCAATGCAAGTGAGCCTAATTCTAGGTTTAATAACCATCGTTAAATGTGTATAACATCATTATATACCTACTGTAACAGTAAATACGAATATTCAAAACGATATAATCTCACGTATTTCTATGTGTAAATAACTGATATATTTTTATAAGAAAAGTTATAAGTTTATATGTTAAATAAAACATATATTTTATTTTGCATGCATAAGCAGCACATTGTATCGAGATAAACTTTTATGTACTTACTTATATTTTGTTCTAGAAATGTATACGAAAGTTTAAACCAACTTGTAATATCATAAATATATCAAGTGTTTTGGGCTCGAATAGCTTTGCATTCTATTACGATAATAAAACGTCCAATTAGGTTTATTTCGCTAAAACGAATCAAGCCGGCGATCAATAATAGCTCGATAATCCAAATATTATTCATTACTTGAAGAGACAACTTTGCTTTCTTTTTTAAGCACTGGGCGAATGGAGGAGGATATTTGCCACAGTCAGAGGTTGGAATATCAAGGAGCGCAGAAACTTAAAAAAAAAATGAATATCGGAATGACTATGTCTAAAGTTCATGGTTTTCTTTTTAAGTTTATTAATTTAACTAATGATAAACTTGAACTAATTTTGTTACATTTATATTTTATTTATGTGAATGTCCCATACTTAAAGTTGGTCATATTCAATTGGGAATGACTGGGTTCGGGCCTGTCCCCCATCCCCCCTTTCCATTAGTATTTTCGACCCTATCCGAGGGCCACCAAGTCGTATAACATTTTCTTTACTTGTAAGAATAAATGAGTTTTCCACGTATTGTAAATACATTATTGGCATTGCGATAATATATTATCGCGATTATGACTATACATAGTTTTTTAAGAGAAGCTGAATTTTGACCCCAAAACATTATTTTTAATGGAAGTTTGAGATAGCCTTATAATTTCGAGGCTCGGGTCTTGTATGACCAATCTTTTGAAATTGGAATTTAAAATCTTAGATAATCATTAAGTTTGGATCATCATAATTTCTCCACAGCAAAGTCTAAAGCAAATTCCTTTGCAGTAATAAATTGAATGACTTATTTCATATCGCCACTCAAAAATCGACTTAATTAACATGCAGCTAAAATAGACTATTGGGAAAAAAAATGAAATTATCTAAGATTTTGAATTTGTAGTCCGTTTAGATATTTAGTGTAATGTGTACTACCTACACAAGAATAATATAATATTTTGATTGGCTTTGTAAGAAATGCGCGTTCTTGGTGCATTATGTAACTTTAGTCTAAATAAAAGAGATTATTTTTAAGTTTAAAAAACCGAGTGATCGTATTTTTTTTATTTGTATTCTATTTAAATGTATCTACTTATTATAAGAAAAGAGTTGAAATACGGAAAATGATTAAAATTTATTAATAATAATAATTAATGTTGTCTTTTACTCAGTATTCCCAAATCGTTAAGATCACGTTTACACCCTCGCACACGGCACACTAACCAACACCAACCAGATGTCGACCTAATTGTATTTGAATGTCTGTAGGAAAACAAGCTTATGATGGGTCATGATTCCAATTTGTCGATATTACTTATTGAAGAAATAATAAAGTACACCTATTAGTAGGAGAGCTAGTGAACCCTCCGACTAACAGTCTTTCTGTAAGGCTAGAAAGTGGAGTGATGAGTCATAGTACACCAAGGCCAACAATAATGACCTGGCAGGCATCAACCGATGACCGATGGGGAAAAAAGGTTCTCGAATGGCGGCCCCGTATTCTCAAGCGCAGCATGGGGCCCGGCAGAAGGATGGATGACCTTGTGAAGGTCACAGGGACCGTTGGTTACAGGCTGCATAGAACCGCATGCTTTGAGAAAAAGTTAGGGGAGGCCTTGACCGAACAGTGGACGCTTCCGGGCTGATGATGATGAACGATTGTAACAATGGCACTTCAAACAAATTAAAACTTTAATATCGCACCGATGAATAAATGATTTGAATAGGGATGATTCTTCGGCCGGAGTCAGACGTCGGGTGTTGTGTCAGATGGGCTACTATATCCACGCAGTGGCCAAGCGTAGATGCTTGCCGCCCGGGACCAAAAAAGCCTATTACTAAATATTCGATGCGAATTAAAAATAATATGATTAGTCAAAACCTCTCCTCTCTCGCTCGTTTACACAATATGTGGCCCCACACAGCATCCCCACGCTACGCTCTGATGCCTCGGTTGTTGTCGCTATTTTGTAAAATGCCAATGTTGCTTTTATAGAGTAATTAAAATTTAGGGGTCGTAACATATTGCACGACAGATGTCACCACATACCGAAATCGATCGATCGATTGTGGGATGACGCGTATTACTCACATCTTGACAAGCGAAAGGTTCCAGTAAGTTTGAATCGAGCCATGATGAGCCCAAGATGTCTGCGGAGATGTCCCATTGAGTCAGGGCGATGCTGCATACTCAGAGGCGGATTAAAAGTTGAAAGCGCCCTAGAAAACTCCTCATCAGCGCCCCTCTGGCACCATTTTTTTTTCTAGGCTTATTCTGTTCCACTGCAGACTGCTGGGAAAAAGCCTACTAATCCACCGTTCTGCATATTATTGGCTACAAGTGATGCAGTGCTTGCTTCTGAGAGAAGTGCGTCTGCTTGCTGACCAGTCAATGTACAATGTGATGTGCCAAAGTGCTCATGATGCTAAGGAGAATAAGTAAGTATGCACTTCATCAACTACTATTATTTTTGACTCCACCCCGACGATTTTATGTAGCTTTCGCTTGCCGTTTTAAGAGGCTAAATTTTTAGTACTTCGCTATTACAGCTTGCGACAATAGCTCTAGACGTAAGTAGTTACTTAGGTTTAGGTAGATTTCAGAATAATTCCTCTCATCTTTTTATATTTTAAGTATATATTAATAAAATGTTAAAAAAGAAAAATGATAAAATCACATTTCTTTTGAAAATTGTTTACAAATAACACTTACACGTCATTATTGTTTTGCTTATTTTAAGCGAACGATGGGGCGGTGTTTCCTATCCGACGACTCTAAGAGAGAGTAGAAAAAACTGAAATTAACTCGGAGGTCGAATTAGTCCGTCAGTTCGATTAACAAAAAAAAATTGACACGTATTTTTCTTTTTTGTCATAAACGAAGAATGACGACGATACAATGCGTTAAAGTTTCGCGTGACGTCAAAAGCCCCCCCTCCGGAACTTTTTATTAATTTGATCAAGCATAAAATAAGTGTCCAGTATTTTTGACCGGTCTATCAGACGGACTAAACAGACTGCCATTTTTTTAAATGTTATCGTTGTCGTCATCCCTATAATAATAATGAAAATATTTTATTGACATAAAATTGTCAATTCATTTGAACCCTGGCTCCGGAGCTAGGTCAGACCTGTGTTACAGAAGTTTTTGAGCTAGCCATTTAGGTATGCAATTTGTCGTTTACAACGTGCGCAACGAAGGCGTATTAACAAGTCACACAAGAACTTGGTATATAATTATATCTACCAAGTTCTACTAGAACTTGGTAGATAATTATATCTACCAAGTCCTAGTTGTGTGACTTGTTAATAGATTAATGCTCATGCAGAGCAGTAGCGCCGTAAATCGACGAAGTAACAAAAACGAAACCTATATACTTACGCTACTAGTTTTCCCCCGCGGCTTCGCACGCGTTGGAAAGAGACAAAAAAGGTAGCCTATGTCACTACCCTTTAAATTTCTCCACTTAAAAAATATCACGTCAATCCGTTGCTCCGTATTGCCGTGAAAGACGGACAAATAGACAGGCAGACAGACAGACACGCACACACACACTTTTCCATTTATAATATTAGCATGGTTAGTCTAGCTTCTCCTTTCCAAGTTACCACTTACGTAGGTAGTCATCTCGGTCAGACGGAATGCTACCGACCGAACGACCTGACAATTCCTAAATGAGTTCAATACATATTACCTAAGATAATAATCTAAAACCAATAGAATTTGTACTAACAGTCGTAGGCGTGTCTTTTTTGTTTTTTTCCACGAGGGTTCATAGGTTACCTATAATTCATAGATGTTCGAGTAGATGCCCGTGTCAGCCAATTGACACTTAGTCTTCAGTTAGGGAATAATCAGACATGTACATAATATATAAGTGCCTATTTGCTATTATATAAATTCACCAATATTTAATAAACAATGTTTATTGATTCACTTTTTAAAGTACTTACGCTAAATATATCTAATTAAGAAAATATATATTTGGCCTCAATAAGTATCACAACATTTAGCTATAATTGTGTGGTTTAAATTATTAGACCATAAACTGGCTAAAAGGTCTTGGTTACTAAGCCATAAATCTTTAAAAAAGACAGGGGCAGTAGACAGCAAACGATTTTAAACTGTATTGTTTGGGGCGAAGGTGTAAAACTGCCAATCCCCAAAAATTTAAGCTGATATTTATTGCTGCTGATATTCTATTGTTAATCTTTCAACGACAATATTTCACATGGACATGGTTATTGCCAACCGATATTAACCGGATAAAACTATGAGTTCACTGAAATACTAATTAGAAATTTTAATAATTGTATAATCGAAGTTGTTGCTCCTCCCCTCACCCCCTGTGGTAAGGGTGTCAGATGATCAGATCTCAAATATCAAACATCCTCTGCTGTTTACGGCCCTGCATCGAAAGCAAGCTTCGGCTAATTTTGCTGTCTCTCAGAGACGGAGAATACCTAAGCTAAAGTAGTAAAGCCTTTTTTCCCTAGCTAGGGAAATCCTTATGGATGCCCTCCATCTGGGTAGAGCAGAGTTATGCGCCGGACTCTTACCGTCGAACAGAAGGAACCGTGGAGTTCCTTTTGCTACCATACTTCGGGAGTAAGGCATTCACTTGACGCATGATCTGCGCTCCCGACTGGTATTGGGCCGCCATCAGTGGGCCACTTCACCCCATGTGCGGCCTGTCCTGCGACCGCACAACCCTCCAGAGAGGCAACGGCACATTAGTTTTAAATAGGGGGCTGTTATGTCTCTTCAGGCCCTCTAAGGTCCCTCCATCCAGCACACTGCTACTTATATCTTACTATTAGTACCTGCCATGTACTTACATATGTGTTCATGCTCTCTACGGTATATCTAGCCCACTCCCACTAAAACCTAATTAAGACTAAAGTCCTACGAATAGTCTTATTTCTGATTATTTTCTAGGATAAAGTTAAAATGCATATAAGCTCATTTTGACATAAAGCCGCAACAACGAAACAAAAACTTTTATGCCACATAATGTATTGTAGCTATGACGATATAACTCGATAGTAAAAGTGTATTTTAATGTTTTCGCTTGATTTTAAACAGTTTCTTTTTTAGTTCTCGTTAATTATCGCTGTACAGGTTTTTCAGTTACCAAATGGTACCAATGAAAATGAAAACAACTATAACGAGGCTAAATTCGATGGTGCGGTGTTTTTTATTTAAAAGGAGTTCATATGGCCCCCTTCTAGATCCATCACCGGGTATGCCAAACTTTCTGGGTGGTCCGAACTCAATGAGTTCGTGTTCTTTTTATTAGAGATTCTATGATCATCTTCCAGCCGCATCATCAGATCAGCTCCAATTTATAATATCTAACATTGCACTGTACCCCGATTTAGACATGCAAACAAAATTTCAGCTACATACTAGGTTTTTTTTTGGTGAGTGGGAAATCATCAAATGACTGCTCCCGTCCTAGGTGCGGCGGGACCGAACTTTGTCAGACTTTTACTGACTAAAACCTACTCATGTTCCATCGATTGCCCTTTATGTTCCAGGGTCACGGTAACTATTATAAGCATTCCGCAACAGCTTCATAGGTTAAAGATATCTGCTTCAAAATTGAGTTACAAGATTTCACCCGAACAAACATAGTTACATACGTACACAGAATATGCAAGTTGAATAAAAGCTTTTACCTAATAAAAAGTTAATTTTAAATTCAAGCCGCAACAACGAAACAAAACCTTACATAAATAGTTAAAATTAACATCATTCTCAATTTACAAGATCCCCGAAGATGTAAAAAACAAACGAAAGTGTTGTGAAATAGACCGGGTACTTAACAGGTTATAAATAAAAGTTACGAGGAAAACACGGTTATACGGTAATCAGGCGCCGGGTCCCGAAGGCATCGGAGTTGTCGCACCCACGCAACCCCATGTGAATGAGGTAAGAAAGAAAATATTCTTATTACATTTTCATATATTGGTTTTAAATTGAAATTAAAATATTAACGAGAGAATTTAATAAGTGATTGAGACAATAAATGAAGATATTAGTGTCGCTAATTGGTGGAAGGTACAGGTAGGGTAAAGAATGGGGACGTATTTGTTTAGACAGACGCAGTTTTCTTTCTTACATATTTTCTCTTTGTCTGTTTTTATCTTTGTGTTCCAAGAATACAATTAGATATGTTGTACTCTATTATTGAGAAATATATAGAAAATCACGGTCAATTATGACGTAATTTCAACATGCGTCATTATGCTAATTTTAGATAGGACGGGACACGTGTTGCTTAATTCTTCATTTTCATCTTAATTCGGTCAGTGTTTTTATATTACCTTAAAATACGTAAGTAAAGGCTGGGTATGTTACCAATTTTAATTATAATCGAAAAAGTTTAATTAAGGCTTTATCTTTTGCCACTAATTAAGTTTTTTAGCCACTAATATCGGAAGAAAATTTTTATTCTTCTTATAAGATCAAAAGACATAGCTACCTAAATTTTTAAAGCTAATACGTTTACTTTATTTGTTCTTTTCCCTTTTGAAATGAAAGTCAGCTTTACTTCCAAATCGTGTTAAAAATATCTCCAACGTCTCTCTATTTGATATCTTCATAACATTTAACTTTGTAAATATCCTTTGTTTCAGTTAATCTTATTTAGCTTAGGAATTAATGAATAAAGTTCCTATTATTGCATTGTGGAATCATAATAACAGTTCAGTGATAATACATACAACATATCCAAAAGTTCTGTTTAGAGTTTGATTGAAAGTTAAATATTCATAATTATGTAGATTACTTAGAAATGGAGCACTTAGCACATGTGTGTTGAAACTTGAAATGCGTTAAAATGGACTTTCATTCAGCTTTTCAATAACTTTTGTTTTGTTTTTGTACTTATATGGATGTTTTCTCATTTCCAGTCCGCATACGGATAAAGCTTGTAATCAAAACTCCAAAGACAAACCAACGTAAATAATAACCGCAAAGTTTAAATAAAACAAAATAGAAAAGTTAAGTAAACAAAAGCTAACCAATACTTCCTTTAAAAAGCCATTCATTCCGTGCGAAACCTTAAAGGTAGTCACAGCAAGTAATTTACATATCAGATTGGCGCTGCATGTCGGAAGTTGTAAACTTTTGATTTCCACGTCCAATGACCGGCGGGCCGGCCGGCCGGCCGAAGTGAGACGTGCATGAAGTTGCATATTATTGATGAATTGCTTCCCTGTTTTCCCAGGACCTAGAGCCGAGCTAAATATAGAATCTGGGGGTGGCAGAGACGTGCTGCGCGTAACAGCAATTGGTCATACACCTATCGATCGAAACAAGCGCATGCGATATTTAGTTGGCCGCGTATCCCACGGAGTGCAACGTTCTTGCTAAGAAAAATTCAAAAATGCCTTTCTGCTCGGTAATAACCTGCGTATACTGTCAAGAAGGCGATGCCGCCGAGGCTGCTGAAGGAATAACATTCCACCCGTAAGTAAATCCTCCATATAACTTTCAAACATTAACCCTGAAAATTGCAATTCACCTGTTCTAGTGACCATTAATCTGTTGCACGCCAAACATATACATTGCTGTTGATGTTCGCTCTTAACTTTCGTTGCCATATCACAAAGAGCAATGTAATGCGCGGCGACCGTTAACGTCGTGAACACGACACGCGTGTCATGGTGAGGTTCCAAGGCTAGAGGTGCTCCTATTATTTATTTATGAGGGAAATATCGATAAAAACAGTGTATTGTGCTCTAATTGACGTTTGTTTTGTGATTTGTGCTGTAAAGCGACGTGTTTATCATGTAAAGTGTAAATTTTGCAACAGTTGGGTGCCGCCATGTTGAGCAACATTTACAAATATTACTGAGTGGTATACTAAATTTAAAATAGCAAGGCGGTTAGTATAGTATTATTTGTGGCCAGTGTCAAAGCATAAGTTACCGCGTAAATGAACGACATCAATTTATTGTACCAAAAGTATAAATTATTTGTTTCAACAAGTTGCTAGGTGTATGTGCTATATTTCGTGAAACTTTGTCGCTATGTAGATACAGAACAAAGAACGGAAATCAAGTTCTGCGCAGACTCGTAACGTAATCGGTGTTTACAAATATGGCGTCAAAAAAATAATTTTATTGATTAATATCTAAAAATAATTCCTATAGTTTTCAAATATTCCGTCGCCGTCGGTAGAATTTTCATCGGTAGAATACAAAAAAAAAAACTTAACATTATCAGGTCAATAATAGTTAAGGTCACGGCTTATAACTAGTTTTAACTAGTTGAACACAAATTTTTGCGTAGTTCGTAGTATTCGTAGATCCGCGGCGTAGCCGCGTAGCTTCGGAACTTCGTAGCAGCGTAGCGTCTTCTCGTAGCAGCGTAGCCTCGTAGCTTCGTAGGCCTGCTACCTTTCCACGAGCGTAGGCGCACACATGACCAAAGGGCGCGACTTTACTGCTACAAAGGATCATTAGGGACAGTTAGATTAAGGATTAGCTCAATACGAATAAATACAAATTTTAAACATTTTGATATGTCTAGAACCGTAAACAAAGCTAACATTAACGGTACATCCAAAAATTTAAAGTCGATAGTGTGTCACGCCCATGTCTCAAATAGCACGTAAGGCGTCTACGAGTATAAGAACTGAATATGACCTTAGCAAAGGTAAGACCACTAGAAGAAGAAAGAAGAACTATTGCTGGTTTATCTAAAGGTGGATCCAACCGAAGCGCATTCAGTGGGCAGGTCTCACGGTTGAAAACCATCCAAATGTAGTCGGCAATTTTATTTTAATATATTTAGAACCCTAGCCAAAGGAGGGGTGGTGACCCTTGACGACCCAGGGGAGTTCAGCACAGGGGGATTGCAAGTGTTAGAAATATGTTGAGTTACAATCACTTCATCATAATTATCATAAAATTAGGATTTCTGGATTCATCTTTTAACTATCCTAATCATCAATCCGTTTTTCCTCCCAGGTTTCCCGCCAATGAAGAGGTGCGAGATAAATGGATCCTGATGACGGGCAGAGAGCTGGGCTGGATCCCGAAAGCCAACGACTTCATATGCTCACGACACTTCCGCGACAACGACTACATCATCAAGCGATCCGGCAACCGACACCTAAAGATGTTCGCAATACCGTGTGAACATATCTACTACAGACATCTGTTTGTAAGTAGCCTACGGATTTTTATACATTTTTGGAACAGCGAGCCTTGAATTAGGAGCTAAAAAGGCACACAAAATAATATAGTTTTATTAAAAAAGAAAAGTCTTACTCCACTAAGCCCCTAGCTATGCTAAGCTGATCAGCGCCTATGCTGGCTGGAGGGCTCATGATTAACTTACTATTAAAATAAAAATTTTGCTCCACTATGAGCCTAGCATATTGGCTAAATGGCTGTTTGACGGCTTAAGAAAAAGGCGTCACACTGACACACTTTGATTGTGTGGCTGCTGGAATCTAAGTTAACTGAATTATTTTTAAACTTTCGAACACACGTGATTCGAGGCACAATAGAAAGACAATAGCAGCGCAACAGCCGGTCGTCGCTTGGTCATCGAATGGTTAATAAAAAAAAAAAAGATGACAGCTAGATTCAGCGGAGTTAGCAAAAATTCTTTAAAATTTTAAAGGCACCCGCGGATGGGGGATGTATATAACCCTATGCCCTTACTAATAATCACTGTGTAAAGTTATGCAATGAATAAAGCCTGTGTAACCATACATTTTTTGACGTATAAACCTGTCATAACTTTATGCAGCGATTATTAGTAAGGCGCCTAGTATATACATTTTATGAGCTTTCAGGAATATAATATTCACGATTAAATAAGTCAAGGCGAAAAGTAAAGCTCCTGTTGGTTATACGTGGTTAAAGAAATACTTGATAAATCACTAATTTATTTTTTATTTGCTAGCTAATTTATATCTAGAAACACTTTAAATTTTCTTAAACTTTTTCTCTTATTTACTTTAACTCACCCAGATTTCCTTAAACCATTCATCGCCCTCTTTGTCACGATCCCATAAACCCAATTTCATTTCAAACAAAGCAAAAAAGTAATTACAAAAGCTACACGCTCTGCAATTCACCACAGCGAGGGCACACCTCTAGAGACTGCAGACTCCGATAGATACGTACCTACGTATAATAGATGTATCTCTGTCTGGATACTCCCTGCGAGGACCCGGAACCGTGTGTCAAAACTAAAATAATGTGCGAGCATCACAGACTACACATACAAAGTAATATTGCTCCTGACGTTTATTCCTTGATGGATGAACGTTTATTCTAGTGTTGCTTTAATGTCCTGAGGACTAACGTTAGTGCAGTCAGTGGTTTCGTTTCAAAGGATTTGTATTGGAGTTTGTAAATAACGGTTTATTGTTGTGTTTTGAGAAAATTGTTTATTGCAATGTTTTTGGGAAAACAATTATTCTTGTTTGTGGTCCCGATATATTTTAAGATAAACCAACAGTGATAACAATTTCATCTGCGCTTTTTTTAAATTTTCCATATAAATTGAAGGGGTTGAATTGACCGAATTAACAAAATCGAGTTATTGATATCAGCAAATTCGTCTTTCGATTTAAAACCTACACCAATTCCAATTCAGGCCATAACGTAACGTTATTTAAATCCCTGTATCATGAAAAACTAACAAAAGTTTCTTTTTGCATAGTAATTGCTCTACAATTATTATTGTAGAGCAATTACTATGCAAAAACAATACCTACGTAAAAAAATCTCAAAGACATTTTTTAACATAATAAAAAAATAATTAAATTAATTAATAATATCAGAAATGTAATGAAAACGCATTTTTAACTTAGGAAAATTATCTCGATTTTACCTTCATTACTTAGTCCCTTTTTAAACTCCCCTTGCAATAGCTTAATGCTCATATTCATGATACCAAAAACAGTTCATACACACAACAATTACTTTATTTATTTTTTTAGTTAGATGAGGTAGTACCATTGCCTATAGAAGAAGCCAACGAGGCCGTTAAGGTGGAATACCTAGACACAGAAGAAGCTGGACCTTCAGGTCTTCAACCAGCCGTCAACGTGCCGGATCAGCCACCTGATAAAGAACCTGAGCCTGACCCTGGGTACAGCATACCAGAGGTGCAGCCCGGGCCAAGCCAGGCGTTCTCCCCTGATATAGTGCCGCGAGTCCGACCTATCCAGGAAGCGGACAGCACCATGGCTACCATATATGATAATGAAGAGTGTCGACCTTGGGAGCACTTTAGGGTAAGTGTTTAAACTTAGGTATATGTTTTAGTATAGCTGGGCGTTTTGCTGTGCGTTAGGTAATTAGATTGTTAGGGTTTTCGTGAGGTGAAATTATTAAGTATTAATTTTTTTGTATTAGTTAAATTGTTTTTACAAGTCATATAATTTTGTTTCGTGCTTATTTTAAGAGAACGATGGGGAACGACATATTTCATAATTTTATATTTATTTTAAGATTTTCTTTAAGGGGAGGGCTGCCCTACAAGTATAATTTCCCTTCATTGTAATTGTTTTGAGATATTTCCGACCACAACAGAGATTAGCGACCCCTTAGTGTCATCCGATTACGACGACAATAGCTGCTGGTACCATTGTTACCGGGGACTTAAAATTATCAGTTTATTTTTATTTGTCGTCATTAGATATACTCTCGTTCTGTCTCTCGTCCATTTTGACAGTTTATAACAGGCATAATGTCCTCATGTATTTACCAAATCAATTTGTGAGCTTCATGTATTTTTTAACCAACTTTTAAAAAAAGGAGGAGGTTCTCAATTCGGATGATTGTATTTTTTTTTTATGTTTGTTCGCGCATATCTCCGTCGTTTACCAACCGATTTGAACAATTCTTTTTTTGTTTGGAAGGGTAGACTTCCCAAATGGATGGTCCCATTGTCATCAGGTCCAGGATCTGATGATGGTATCATGCCGAAATCGAGGGAACTCCTCAATTTTTATAGAAAAACGTAATTTTTTTTTAATCTTTTGAAAGTTACTTTAAAACGTACTTTGGACTCTAACTGAAAAGTAAAAAATAAAAAGCTTTTCCCAAAAAAAGGCAAGGCAACACAATTCGATCGGCAGAAGAGAAGCCACCGACTTCCGAAATAGTTGTTTTTGTACTTTCAGTTTTTGAAGACGGTTATCTTTTTTTTGGAAAAAGCTTTTTTTATCAGTGTGGTTTGAACCAATCAGTTTGTAATTTCAGAATACACAAAAAAAAATTAGTTATTTTTGTCGTCTCGCCTATTATCATTCCTTAATTTTTCTTTTTAGCCAGATCTGTATTTCGGCAGTCGCCTACCGGCGTCGATATTTGATGATCAGAACTCGCAGGAAGTGGGATCCTCGAGCTTCGATGAGCGCTATCAGCGCGAAGGTTCGGTAAGTGGCCTGCGTTTTATTGGCTAACTAGCTGTTCCTCGCGGTTTCATCCACATTACTTTAGGTTTTTGGTTACTGCTTCGCTCCCGTGGGACATAGCGTGATATTATATAGCCTACGTTACTCGTGGACAATGTAGCTTTCGAATGGTGAAAGAATTTTTAAAATGTTTGAGCCTATTCATTACAATCAAATAAACAAAGTTTTTCTCTTTATAATATTAGTATAGTTTAATGCCCTTACACTGTGTAAAGTTATGCAATGAATAAAGCCTGTGTAACCATACATTTTTTGACGTATAAACCTGTCATAACTTTATGCAGCGATTATTAGTACGGCGCTAAGTTTTTATTTTTACTAAGCTTAAAGCCGACCTGATGTAAAGAGCCGGCTAAGAGCAAAGGCCAATAAAAAAGATATTTGTCACTGGTTGTTACACCGACACCCATAAAATTCAAATTAGAACACAGCGACGCTTAAATATAAAGACAGAGTCAGTGATAGATTGGCAGTTGACAGGATGCAACGAGCAATAACTCAATACTTTTTTTTTGATATTTAAACTTTTTTTTATAGAACCTTTTTGGAAGAATAGCCAGTTTTGTCTCATTGCAAGGAGAAAGCTCTCTTTCTCCCTTTCTAAGCATTTCTTATTAGGCCAGTCATCTAAGACATAAAAATCGCGTTAGGTCGCAATAAATTGCAAGGTCCTGATTTTTTGTGATGTTGTTAGGATAGATACCAATGGTGTAAATCTAGATTTGCAACCTCGAAAGACCTGTGCTAGTTCGAAAATTTCGAGGTTTTTCGAGCACCACGAAGTTAGCACAGGTCTTTCGAGGTTGCAAATCTAGATTTACACCATTGGTATCTATCCTAACAACATCACAAAAAATCAGAACCTTGCAATTTATTGCGACCTAACATGTCTTAGATGACTGCGGCCTATATCCTGATCTAGTGAGGAGCAACCCAAATGAAATGTAGAACAAAGAACTAACACTACTTTATCAAGAATTCTTTGTCCTATCTTCCATTTATTACTTTTTGTTAACCAAAATTTTACTTCTAGGTAACTTGCAACCATTGTGTATGTTACCATTTCATACAATTTGCTTTCCAGTCGGCCATGAATCCATACCCACCGGTCGACTTGGGCTCGCAAATGGCGCCGGAGCCCAGCCTTAGAGCGTCTAAACGTTGTGAAGCAATGCCTGCTCCTGCCCCTGGGCCTAAGGTTGATAGGCGCAGACAAAAAGATAGTAAAAAATTGGAAAATATTAAAACAATTATGAGCCGGAGGCGCTCGAGCAAAAAGGTTCGTATAGTAGTTCTTTATTTTGTGTTTTGTTAGAACGAAATAAATATACTTAGCACTGTGTACGGGCCCGGCATTATGCTGAGCGCTAGCCCTTTCGTGCAATAAGTTTTATACCTACATTATTTAAGTTCTTATGCTGTAAAACTTTAGCTTAACTTAGCACGAATAAACTGTTTTTCTTTCTTTCTTTCTTTCTTAATGATATTATTCACTTATAATATCATTACTTAGCAAGTACTCTGTCTAACTTATTCTGGGTCTCTTCTCATTATTTGACAGTTGTGGGTCAGTGGCAGTAAGTTTATTTGTAGTTAAATTCTACCGTTTTAACAGTAATATTCTAAAAAAACCCCACGAGAGGATATAAATTTTGTAAACAAAGAACTTCTACCAAGTTACGTGACAAGTGACAACACAATCAACCACAATTTTTTTCCAAATTCAATCAACTCAAACTGTGTGTGCCAGGCCACACGGTGCGGCAACGCGCCGCACCGCATTACTCCGCACCGCACTGGCGGCCACACGAGCCGTGCGGCGCAACAAGCTCAAAGTACTGTACTGCCATCCCCATGAACTGAGCGGCGCCGCTGCGGCGCCGCTGCGGCACCGCACTGCTTGCACCCCTCCCCGCCTCGTCTGCCTCGCGCCGTTGTCCGGTGAGCCTGCGGTGCGGCGCCGGAGCGGTGCCGGACGTCCCGTGTGGCATACCATCCAATTTTATATGTAGGAAACCGTTGCGGCACCGCTCAGGCGCCGCGCCGGAGCCGCACCGCACCGTGTGGCCTGCCGCTAAGTGTACGAAACTAACAAGCAATTTCACTTAAATATTTTAACAATCAAAAGCGCTGTCGTCTTTTGTTTTGTAGCACTGAAAGTGACTGTAACGTGTTTGACACAGAGAACGGATAACATTTGAGCGGTCAATTTAAAATTCCTATAGCTAACACTGTCAATATGATTTGAGTTTCGAATTTGATCCAAAACCGTATGATTACGGTTTTAGACATTTATTTTCTCAAAAGATTTTAAAGATATTTTGTTTATAAAACTTATAGCTTCTTGTGACCTAAGTATACCTCAAAAATCAAAGGTTAAGGGCCGGACTCCACCAAAGCGAAAAGAAGAGGTGATGTCTCGTGCAGCTAGTCGGCTGCACTTTCATACCCCACCGCTTAGCTTTAGCGCATAAAAGTATCCTATTGGTTGTTCACAAGATATCTTCGAACATCTTCGCTTTGGTGAAGTCAGGGCCTAAGTACCCACCAACGAAAAGTTGAATTGAAAGCTGGCCGTCAGACTACTTAGTACCTTTATTTATAATTAATTCATTAGGTAATCAGACATATTATATTGTTTGAACACTATAGTAATTTTATAGTTTACGTGTATTAAGATCCGTTTAATTTACAGTAATTACTACTGCTATTCTTTTAAAAGAATATCACGTAAACCTCTATTTCGACAATATAAACAGTGACCAAAAGAGAGGCATTTCTTTGCTGGCGTCGAAGCAGGTTGTCTTTATTAAATTTTCTCTTCAATAAGTTTACTTTCTTGTATTCAATTAATATTTTTCTATTTAGATTACTCCCAGTAATTGTTATCTGTCATGTTTACAATTCTGCGGGTTCAGAGCTAACAGAGTACCAAAGAACTACAACATAACCAAAATAAAAAGTTATAATAGATGACTCCTGTGGCGTTTCTCTGAATGCGAGCCCCAACAAAAAATCATATAATCACGACTATGTTCCCATCAAAAGAAGAAATCAATACAAAATAATTAGCAGTATCAGAACATCAAGAAAAAATCATAACATCCCTCTACAGATTGGCTATTTATAGAATATCCCTAGCAACGCCCTTCAAGGGATCCGATTTGAATCACGTGCCTAATTATTATAATACCTCTTGATGATATTCAATTACAAGCTTATTGCATTTTGGTAATCGATATCAGGCAATAAGCAATAATTTAAAAAAAATTGCGCCGCCAGACCTAAAATTATTCCCAAAAGTTACGTCCCGCGTACCTTAAACTACTACATTGAATTAAATTCTGTAACTACCTTATGACGAGATTTCGTCGCGTGCTCACTTACCTTACAAAGAAAATTACTACTAAGAAAAAGCAGTGAGAGGGTTAAGCCGTAGTAATCATTTACGGTATGTGTGACCTGGCCATTGGGAATAATTATAGATCTAGCCGCACAAGTTTCTTATTTGGACCAACTATGAATGAAAATTGCCTGATGTCCTTTTTATAACATCCTTAATTTAAAGATAGTGTTCAAAAGTTATTCAGTATAGATCATATTTGATGTTATTAACTGCCTAGACTATATTATGCATTACCGACTCACCTACCGACCGTGAAAGGTCAATTATCACAATAGGAAAATCGTAGTGGAAATTGCCTAACTCTAACTCTATCAATAAATTTTCAAAATATGTGCTACTCACTTTTCTAAAAACGCCACCTATACCTAGTCAGATCGATGACTGACCATGATTTGACAAAATTGAGCACTAATTTTTATACTTTAATTCAATTTAAATGGAATATTTTAAGTACCTAATAGTTGTTTGCTAGAAAATAATATACACATACAGTATACACTACTGACTGAAATATATCAATGGCGGTACTTTTTATTATGTCTCTCGCCGTGACTTTCACAGAGCACAGATCAACCGAGGCCTTCACGTCGCAAATCACGAAATCCAACGCCCTCAGGACGCTCCCGTGAGTCCTTGTCCTTGATCTATGGGAGAACTGCACCAAATTCACACGAACGCTTGTTGTAGTACTTATCAAATCTGGCTATGTTCCTTTGAAGCAGCATTATTTAAAACTCTGTCAAGTGATCAAGATGCGCTCGTGTGAATCACCCTCGAAGAAAGATCTACATGATCAAACCTTTTTGGAAATCGTGTCATTCGCTGAATAACCACGGAGTAGTAAGCAAATGGAGTGAGCACTATCTACATTAAGTTCTCTGGCTCATTTTGTTTATCCTGGACAGACTTTTGTAAGATTTTTGTTGTTTTTTTTTTCATTATCCGTGTCCCTTGTAATCACAAATTATTATCATATTTTTTTCATCCATCCTCACGCACTTGAACTCAATGAATCAGACCACTTACACAGGTTGGTACTTGTGTACGTAGATTTGATTGCTAAGTGGGGTGCCTGTGCACTCTTTTCCCTTACTATTCCAATATTATTGTGTTTATCCATCACTATCATTGCTTCTCATTATTTACTATTGTTGTAGGCAATCGCTGCAGCACGGGCTGAAGTTAGAGAGGCTTTAAAGATAAACATGCAGCTCGAATCAGGTCAAATGAATGAAGTTGAAAAGGCAAATGCAATTAATTCAATGCAGGCTAGAAAAATAGCCGTGTTAAAAACTAAACACAGAAGACTAAAAAAGATATTGAAACGAATTGCTTCTGTTTTGCGTAGAGTAAATATCAGTTTTTTGCTAATAATAAAATGTATTATGTCGTAGGATAATTTGATACTTCGAATCTTCGCGGAAATCCTAGGGGTTTTGCGAAAACGCGGATAATTAGACATAGGCGAAAAATTATCAAATCTTACTGGACAAAGTCAGGATTTTTGCGAAAATACTCGTTACTATAGTAAGATTTGATGTGCTCAACACTGATTGGCTACAATTTTGCTGGCTGACTTCTAATTGGTTCCTAGTTTGCCGATGATTAACTTCAAGTATTGTATGATAGAGTTATGAAGGTTTAGAATAGGTGAGAAAGGAAAATCACTAAATTGATTTTTATAAACTTTTTATTGAAAATTTTAGCTCCTCTATTTACACCGTTTCTTAGTTCAAGTCCAATTTTATAGTCCACTTGTAACACAATGACAAACAAAACACCGCTAAACCAATCTCGAAAGCATTGTTGTTGTTGAGTGGTTGACTAAGACTTTTATGATATATGACACTATGTACATCCGTGTAGCACTTTTATTTACCACTTTATTTAAGTCCAAGTAGGTACACTATTTACGATAAAAAACAAAACACTTCTGCAATTTAACTCAGACACAAACGTAAACAAATAAAGTGCGGCAACAAATGATTGACATTTAAGACGTCAACCAATCAGAGACGATCTCTTATTGAACGCGCTGACCGACCAATCAGCGTTCTTATTTCATAACAGCCAGCGTTTCGTTTCGCAATATTGCTATAATAACGAGTATTTTCGCAAAAATCCTGACTTTGTCCAGTAAGATTTGATAATTTTTCGCCTATGTCTAATTATCCGCGTTTTCGCAAAACCCCTAGGATTTTCGCGAAGATTCGAAGTATCAAATTATCCTACGACATATATATATTATGATATATATTTAGTACAAATATTGGTTAACATATAATGCACACGGCAGCCAAATCTACCACGGAGTAGTAAGCAAATGCCTTTGAAGTGTGTTAGTGTCGCTCCTTATTCAAAATTCAAATTTAAATTATCTAATTTCAAGAAGAAAAAAATCTTTGTGTCACGTGGAACAACATGGCGTTGCGACGCGGCGACTTAAATTTAGAAAGTTACTCCAAAAATAAGCTTTGATACTTTATATGGTTTTCTAAACAAGGTCGTCGTTTAGAAGTTTAGAAGGGCAGCGCGAATCAAGGGGATTATACAACCCCGAGTATCTAAACAATCTAATTACAGCCCGAATTAAATCCGGGATTAGAAAAAATAACCCATTATTTTATTTTGCGAGCACTCATTCTTTACTTTCATTTTACGTTTGCTTACTTCTCCGTGTTATTTTAAATTATAGTGACTATCATTTTTCGCGGGAACTATATGAAGCCTTTTCTTGGATTCGCATCGTTATAATTTGTTCCTACGTCTTAAAATTACATATTGAATCCAAGAAGACTTTATATAGTTTCAGCACCTGGCTTTACACAAAATGTCTCCATCACTCTACTGTCGTTTAACTAGAAAGCTGTTAATCCTTACATGGTTAATTTTTTATATAAGAAGTACACTACAAAAAGAAACCGTTGTTTGAATTTAAATTAGAATTGTATTTAGCACAACTTCAGAGTATTTTGAAACTTTAAGTTTAAAAACAATAAAGAAGGTATGACTTATAATGACTTATTGGTGAATGTTTTGATTACAATGTACTTCTTACTTAGGTTAAAATGTGGCTTTTTCAATTCACATGTACTTTCCAAAGTTTATCTTGCGCAACACTAATACTCCGTGCCTCGGAAAGCATAAAACCGTTGCCCCAGTTGTCATTCGTAGCACTTTCACAATTAAGGCTAGTCAGAAGCCAGAAAGTCTACGAGTCTAACCATGGGGTATTACAAGTCGCCCAGTAACTGGGTGGTGGAGGTCTGATAGGCAGTCGCTTCACGTAAAACACTGGTATCCAGCTAAACCCGGTTATGATGGAAGCCGCCCTAACATAGGATAAGACTAGGGAGATGACAGTAGAATATAAGTTGAACCATTTTGTATTAAAGTGTTGAAAGTTGGTGTTGTTGTTGTAAGTGCATTATCTGCTAAATAAAGGCATCGTTTTCCAACCAGATTGTATATAAAGAGATTGGAAAAAAGTCTTAACAAAAAGGAAAATACAGTTTTCGTTTTCTACAAGTTTATTATGAAAATGTTTGTGAGCTATTTCGAATCCAGATTCAGTCATTTTTGTCGATTATTTTAAAATAGTGTTGGGAAACAGTTGCCTGTAATTTTTTTTCTCGATTTCATTTGTTAACTTCGATATTTTTGTTTGAAATTAACGCATTATTATTCTGTTTCAGGGGGATTGAGTTCCTCTAGCGACGATTAGTCGTCCTGGTGGAGTTTTATGTTTTTTTTGCCAATCTTTTCCATAACTGAATATTTTGCTCAATTAGGAGTATTATTGAATGTTGATCTTCACGTGTTTTCGGCCGAAACGACCGCACTGTCACTTTCTGCTTTTTTATTGTTGTAAATGTTTAGAATGTTCGTTAACCCCGCATTCCTTAAATAGTAGATCAGTATAAAAGAAACAAAAGATTGTTGATCAGTTTAAAAAAAAAACAAGGGATTGATTTTCAAATTTTGTAAACGTCAGTTTCATAATAATATGTGAACAAAGCTTTACCTGAAAAATACCTAGAAAGTACAAATCGCCACAACCGAAAAGACTATAAGTAATCCAAAGAATTTAGTTAAAAATTATGGATGTCCAGGGTTTTATGCATAAACATACAAATGATTTGATTAATATTAACTGATCATAGGTCTTTAGATAACCCTGAAACTGAACTGTCGATCTAGAATACAGGTATTTAAGTACCTGTCGTAAGTTTATACTTCATATACTTAATATATTTTTATGAATGGCTTAAGTTTTATGAAGCCCTGCCAGATACAATAAAATTAAAGATTGAGAAAATCATGATAGACCAGTTATTTAAGACATAGTTTCACCTCCTGACTCCATCATCAGTCTCTTTATTTTTGTTATAAATCTTTCTTCGTTTGAGATATTGTAAAATAAACATGTCGTGGCAGAATTGTGGTGGGTTTTCCACAAAAGTCATGTGTACCTATTGTATGAGACAGGTCAACGAAGCGCTTTACTTCAAGACCATTTGTCGTACAGAACAACAATTCACATTAATTATAGTTCTGCACTACAATGGATCTGTAATTTTTTTTAAAATGGTCTTTTGACTGTTTCCATAGCATTGATTTAGAAGTTACTAGCTTTCGTCTGTTGCTTAGCCCGTGTGGATCTCGAATTTCCATCTACTATTTTACTCCTAAACGGGTCGGATTTCCAAAAATCCTTTCTTGGCTAAGTTTCCTAGGACTTTTGAATTGCGCGTTATATATGCCACTTGTCAGTCAGTTTGCTATTTTATATAGGCATACGACGAGAACTTAAAGAAGACAGAAAATTTTCAAGGTTTTTCGACTATCACGCCGCCGTTAGGACAAGTCTTACGAAGAATTTTTTATACTCGTATTACTGGGAACTAACCTTAAACTTACATGAACATCCCACAAAAAATAGCGAAGTGGGTTTATTTGCAATATATAGTTACCAAGATTTTTACGTCTAAGGTGACTGGCCTGTGCAATATTATTTAAAGATTAACATCGAAGTAACGCCATTATAAATATGGATCGTAAAAGAATAAGCCATTTATAAAAATAATATTAAATCTAATCCTAAAAATGCTTTTGGTGTTAACTATTATGTAATTTATTAATAAGAAGATGACTTATTTCTATAAGTGTATATGGCTGGACGGCCATTTAGGATAAATTGATGATTTATGAAACGATAAGCAAGAACAAAGCTAGATAAAGGGGTTCTTTTAAAATGGATAATGGAGGGACACTAAAGATATATGAAAATTTCGACGTTCTAAGAAGGAAGAAATTATAATTATCTTGAAGGAGTATCCATTAATAATTATAATTATGGACTAATTAGAATTTAATTCTCTGGTAAGTACTTATCGCGTGAATAAAAAATGGATTATTATTATTTCCCTTGGTCAAAAATAAATTAAAAAAAAATGGTTGCCTGTAAAGTCGGTTTTACGGGCGAAGATTTTACGTGACAACGTCTTTTACCGATCATAGTTGAGTGGGAGAGAGACGCAAGGCATTCGGCGGGCCTCTCTCTCGTTCGGTGACTCATCGTAACGTTACCGAGCGTTACACTTTTTCATAAGTGACTCCCAGCCGCAACCTAATTTAAGACGTTGTCACGTCAAAATTTGTTGTATGTTAACTAATATTTTGTAGGTTATAACGTAAAGAATAAGAAAAAGTATTGCGCAGAAAATTTCAGAAAACTACGACTATTTTAACTTCTAAATACTTGGGTGACGATTCTATTGAAAGCCCGTCAGACATAAAGACCAACCTTGGTTTGGCTAGTCTAACTAAGTGGTTAACACTGACTTACTATTGTAGGTATACAGGGTGGAAAGTTTTAATGGGCCCTTGAAGAAAACTACCTTTAATCGTCAAGATAGATTATTTTACTTAAAGGAATGTTTCCTTTATTTTTAAAAAGAAACAAAACTGCATTCAAAGATTTGGACACATTGAAAGTTTCCACCCTGTATATGAAAGTGGTTAGTATCTTAGTGACCCTGACTGCTAAGCCGTAGGTCGTGGTTTCTTTTCCTACCCAGGACATACTTTGTGTGATGAGCAAGATTGTCTGTTCTATGTATGGATGTAATTTATTTAAATTATTTATGTATTGATAAATTATTTAAATATTAGTTGGGTCGCTCTGCTACTTTGGTATCAGATGGCCGTATGATTTGTCCCAAGATATTTATTTATTTTATACAAATAGAAAGCCAGTTAGGTACTTTGTAAAAATAATAACATAATATTATATTAACCAAATTCTTCTTTTTCAGGTTTTTACAACCGAAAAAACGAGGGATAATACATTTTACCCGGAGAAGATTCGGACGAATTTTGCTTAGCTGAATCTTGATCAGGGTCTCTTCAATTATATCGTTTAGCCAAAAACGGCCTGTTTTAAATTAGGTTAAGTACTACTAATATTACTAGTAAGTAGGTATTAATTATTAAAAATAATGAAATTGTTAAATGCTGTTAGTTATTATTTATTTAAGTATTATCATGATCTCTAAATGTGTTACCTATATTTTGTAAGTGGATGTAATAAATGTATAAAATCTAGGCGTCTAGTCTCATTGAAGTATCAACCGTTTTTGCCCAAGTCAGTGACGAGCACTGACGGTAGGCACTGATTAAGTCCTGTCCTGATTAAGACCTGTCACTTCACCAAAAATACTTAGCTATTTTTGTTACTTGACGAGTATCGATTGCTAAAAATCAAATAAAGAACAGAAAAACAACAGCTCTGTTCACGCGTTCATGAGAGAGTGATGGGCACGGGACCAGAGACCGCCGAAATCGCAGATACTCTCTACTTATTAGTCCTGCTCCATTTCAGGCCAACACTTTCCAGTCTTTGCCACCATACCTCCTAACTGCTCTGGACCTCAAACACACTCAGCAATCAGCGCAATCATCATCCCATAAGCGTGAGTCGCAAGACGACTACCGGCCACCGTAGGCGCGGTTCTGCGGATGGCGAGCGATGGGTAACTCGCCGCCCGGCTAGGACCAGGATCGCGTCGACGGCGCGTTAGTGTTCCACGCGCGCCTCAAAGAGACTTCTTCTCTCTCAGCACAGGAAAGGGCCCAACAGGGCCTACGCCTGCCGGGGTTGCGGAATGTTTATAATAGTTACCGTGACCCTGGAACATAAAGGGCAATCGAAGGAACATGTAGTGACATGAGTGGGTTTTAGTCAGTAAGAGTCTGACACGCCCTCCCGCCGCACCCAGGACGGGAGAAGTCATTTAATGATTTCCCACTCACAAAAAAAAACCCATAAACGTCCACTGCTGGGCATAGCCTCACCCAACTCTTCAGCGCATGCGGTTCTGTGCCACCTGCATCCAACGGTTCCCAGCAATCATAACAAGGTCATCAGCCCAGCGCTATATTGGGGCCGATTCCCTTGTTCACAAACTGAAGTAAATTCTGTTTAGTGCATCTTTTTCTTTACATTTCATTAAAAAACGAACAGAAGATGAAATATTAGTTAAGTCCTGTCTAATTAAGACAAAGCATAAAGAATTTAGATGCGATTAAAATCATGCATGGCCATTAAATATACGTTGATTTACTTCAGGCGCTTTTTTTAACAAAATGTAGCTTTTCGAAAGAGAAAGTGCACTTAACTTAAATTCAAATAAGGTATGCAAATAGCATACCTGCACCATGTCAAAGCATCCCACAGCATCAGCATTTGACGGGTCTGTTGGTCTAGTGGTTAGTGACCCTGACTGCTAAGCCGGAGGTCGTGGGTTCGATTCCCACCCAGGACAAACTTTATGTGATGAACATGATTGTTTGTTCTATGTCTGAGTGTATAATTTATCTCTGTATTTATAAAGTACTAGCTTTTGCCCGCAGCTTCGCTCGCGTTAGAAAGAGACAAAAAGTAGCCTATGTTACTGTCCATCCCTTCAACTATCTCCACTTAAAAAACCACGTCAATTCGTCGCTCCGTTTTGTCGTGAAACAAAGACAAACATACAGACAGACAGACAGACACACTTTCCCATTTATAATATTAGTATGGATATAAGTATGTAAGTATATCAGTTATCATCTGGTTGCCATAACACAAGCTCTGCTTAGCTTGGGATCAGATGACCGTGTGTGACTTATCCCTAGATATTTATTTATTTATCCATTATAATCAAGAAGAGGGCTGAGTGCCGGTCCCTGGTGCAAACCGACAGCCACATCGAATCTGCCAGTAGTACCCGCTGCAGACCAGACTTGGGTACTAAGTAGGTACATCGACTGTGCATTACTCGGGTTCAACGGCACATACTTTTCTCCTGTAGGGCCTACCACAAAACACCTCAAGAGGCACCCGGACCCGGCCTTCTTGAACAACGTTACAACGTTTTTATGCGCTGCATTTCTGCATAGCTGGCGAATCGTAAAAATGGCGCCTGGTGTACCCCGACCAGGCATAAAACCGAATTGGTTTTGTGACATTTCACTCTCCTCTCAGTCGCCCTTCAATAAGTTTCGCCCCAGCGCAAGATTTCATACTAATAACTATGTGACAAGTTGTTGCGCTCGCTCAAGCGTATTAATATCACCTTTGTTTTTGAATAATTGTCCAATAAACTTTGACATCTGATGCATTATAAGATGCTTCGTGATCATCCCCGTTGTCCTCCAGATGGAGCCAACGGGAATAATTTGAAAGTCCCGCTGACACCCAGTGGGGGTACATCGAACATCGAATCGGGAATAATCGGTGCTTCGAAAAGTGCGTCTCGTTTCTAGAGCCAAATTAATAATATTCTCAAATTTTTACGTAGTTTCGTTCAAAACTTTTTTGGTACTACGACTAATGGTGCGCCTTATAAAATTTGCGCGTTTAGTGCAATGTAAAAAGAACCTTATTGAAATAAGTCTAGAGTATGTTTGTAATATCCAAGTACTGCAAATATTTTGCGAAATACGCCAAGTCCCCTATTGAAATATGACAAAGTCGTAGATGAGTCTTAATCGCAACAATTTTAACCTTCGAACACACGTGATTCGAGACACAATAGAAAGACAATAGCAGTCCGACAGCCGGCCTCCAGTTGGTCGTTGAAAGGTTAAACATTATTTTTTGAGGGACCTGTTTGTCAGATAGGTAAGTCAATAAAAACCACTTCAACTCCCTCTAAGATGGCGGCCAGGGAAAGGGGTTGGAACCCAAAAACGTGGATTTAACCATAAACAAGGGTACTGATCCATACTTGATGTCAAAACAAAATTGCGTACCTACTTTGGCAAATACAGGCTCAAAAAACATCTCGTTTCGTCCGCAAGGGCACTAATAAAAGATTTATCTTTGCCTGGAATTAGTTAGGTATGTTTCTCTTTTTCTCACCTGAATTAGTTTAGGTATCCTTCGTGTCAATAAATATTTAGGTATGAATATTAATATAACTATACAATTTCTAAAAATAGCAAACATACCATTCAAAATGTATATCATGAATTAAAATTTTAGCGTCAGTACCTACATCTAGTGTTATTCAAGGATTTTTCTACTTCAATAGATTTATAAATAATATTTCCCTTTGAAACTGTAATTAATTAGAGTAATAAAATAATAGTTCAAATAAAACACCATGTCTCCACAATAAGTTTATTCATCTTAGTTATATGATAAAGCTATTATTGAAATCACCATTACCTATCAGACATTCAGATGAGAGTCCACTCAAGTTAGTTTACTTGTGCATACATTATATACAGTTTGGGCTACAGCTTCAACGCACATTTCATATTTGGCCTTATTCTATCAAGATCTTACACTTCTCCATACAAGTGACCACAACGCGAGAAGATTTCTAAATGTGACTAACAAGACAATATTGCACGATTCTAATAATCCAAATGCTCAAGGAATGTCGTTAGATCTAAGGGTTGACCACAGACTCACAATAATTATCTAACTCGAAAGAATACATCAATATTTTACTATTATAAAGATAAATGGATTTGTAATATTATGACGCCCATGACAGCCCCACTGCCCATGAATGTGAAGAGTAAATATCGTGAAATGTAATTGACGTAATATGCGTGAACTGTGAAATTCAAATTGTAAATAATCTTCAAACCCTTATTTTATTAAAAAACGGTTGCACAAAATACAAAACACGTTTTGACACAAGGTACTATTGTGCTGAATATCAAGATAAATATCGTAAAAAAATACGTTGTTACTCCCTCTTCGAATACAAGCTAAGTAAATTCATTTTGGGGAGATTTGACATTTGATCTTGGCAGTGTACAGAGTGGTTAGACATTTTGTACCCACAAATTAAAGTTTTTAATTAGAAGAAAGAAGAATTAGATAATGTCTAATGTTAAATATAAGTAGGTTGTTGTTTTGAAGGTTTTATTCGAGACGCAGGAGTTCCACATCGAATATGAGTGTGGAGTTAGGTGGGATGACTCCGGGATGGCCCTGCTGGCCGTAAGCGTAGTCAGGGGTGCAGGTCAGCTTGGCGCGTTCACCCACCGACATCTGTAAACAAAATAGAGACAAATGAGTAAGCTCGAAAGTTCAAAAACGTATATTTTATTTTTATTCAACACTAAATTTATCCTGTATAGTCAAACTTATGGTATTTTGGTCAACCAAGCACAATATTTAACAAACAATCTATCTACTGATGCATTTAAAAGGATCTCTGATCAAGACGCAAAATGTCAACTGGCACCATCCATTAACACAGTAAATAAATAAATAAAATACAGTAAACTGACTGCCATCCTCATGCAATGTCAGAAGAAACAATATTGGATAGTAAAAAAAAATATTTTAGTGTGTAAATGTATGAATGCTACTTTGACCTCCTAACATTCCTGTTATTGTTTCTATAGTTTTCATCCTGGAAATCCCCCGGGAACGGGAGCTATTAATCCACGCGGACGAAGTCGCGGGCAAAAGCTAGTATCTGTCTCTTATTCACAATTAAACCACTCAACGGATTTGAATGAAGTTTGGTACAGTTAAAGTCTGGGACTCGAGAAAGGATATAGGATTCTTCTTATCCCAAAAATCCACGGGAATGGTAACTATGCGAGTAGAACCGCGGGGGACAGCTAGTGTATAGTAAAACAAGCCCTTGTAGGGACATACCTTGGCAACGCCCTCATCCCAGCCTCGGATGACCTCTCCCTTGCCGATGCGGAACTTGAAAGGCTTGCCGCGGTCGCGGGAGGAGTCGAACTTCTTGCCGTTGGTCAGGGTGCCTGTGTAGTGCACCACTACGGTCTGGCCAGACTTTGGGTAGGTAGATTCTGTGGAAGATATGATGGGTTATATTAAAATGGTGTTATTTTTATTGATAAATTAATATTATTTGCATTCTTCGTTTTGGTTTTTTTGGCTTTGCAGATTTTAACATTTGATGGCAACCGGTATATTTTGTACATTTGCAATATGAATTTTCATAGATACCTAAATCTTGTGACTTTAAAAATTTTGGCAGAAAACATAACCATGAATACTTAAACACAGACAGTTAATTAAAAAAAAAAAAACTTGGATTGGAACACAAAATACTAATCATTCTTTTGGTTTTAAAATAATCATTTATCATAAAATCAAATAAAAATTATCACAAGAGTTTTGTCTCTTTTTTATTTGTAATAGTAATTAGTTTGTGCTTGTCATAAAAGGACAGCACCTCGAGAAAAGTGGCACTGCAGAATAGAATAATGGTCATAGCTCATTAGAGCCACCCGGCAGCAACTCTGCACCGCCTCGCCTCCTGTGGCTAGTATTCTTTATATGTACTTGTATGGGCATGCACACACTATATCAACTCCGAAGCGGCACCGGATCGCCTCGGTTATAAGGCGAGTCGATGCGGAGTGGCTACCGGGTGGCGGTAGTGAGCTATGATCTTAAATTGTTCATATATTTCTTTTTAGGGATTGACCTAAGCTTGTGCTAATTAATTTACAGTGTCACTTGTCTACAGGTAAGTGTATGACTGATCAAAGGCATTGAAAATTAAGCTTGTTTTTTTTTTTTTTGGGGAGTGAGAAATCATCCAATGACTGCTCTCGTCCTGGGTGCGGCGGGAGGGCGTGTCAGACTTTTACTGACTAAAACCCACTCATGTTCCTTCGGTTGCCCTTTATGTTCCGGGGTCACGGTAACTATTATAAACATTCGACAACAAATTAAGCTAGTTTAGAAGTTACTTCAGTACAGAGGTGGCCTTGTGTCAGAATCACAATACCCAGTCAAGATTTGGAGCCAATATTGTGCTGGTTAACTTTATTTCCTGACACTCCAATGTGACAATTATTATTATCAACTAGGAAACTGACTGATAAGGCAAACAAACTGCATAATGTTACATGTATCTACATATACTAGGTATGTATATTCTCTTATCTACCACACCTATGTACTTATCATGAATTATATAAATTAGATAACAACTTTTAATCACTTAATTGTGACTGTCTTTTTTTATTTAGCTGATCATCTTTGTGGAAAAATATTAGCATATTGCGGTACATACACGTGGTTAGTTCCCACGCATTTTTAGTAAATTGCCGGCAGAGAAGCCCTATAAATATTGTACCGGTATTTAGCGTTAAAACGAGAAGTCTGAATAAAACTTTATTAGCGAGTACAGACTAAAATAAACATTCAAATAAGTCATTGAAAACAGATTAGTCATTGTTTGTGCAAATTACCCGACGAACGAAATACCGTACGAGTACGACTGACCTAGGCGTCGCGTCGGTACGGCGACCGCAAAAAAACTACACGTACACTGTTATTTCACACAGATACGTGCGGGAATAAACTTAAAAGCATTACAACGTTAGCTCTTCACATTTTACTGAGCATGATGAGCTAAAAATAAGAGAATTTTAAAAACTAGCATAGGATGAAAAAAAATCGGCAGGAAGACTTTCTCACCAACATGACATTCCACCAAATAAACTTACCGTCTCCAGGAGAAATAGTTTCCACGTTTACACCCATGGTGGTTTTGATAATATATTTACAAGATTATTGAATTCAATACCACGCGTCGCGGCAATTCCAATACGCCGATTTTTACGCAATGAATGAATGGAGAATGATGGCGATAGCAATGTTGCCAATGTAAAAATATAATCATTGTCTGTGGATTTATTTTTTAATATAATGCCCTGTTTATATGTTAAGCGTCATGTAAAGAGGAATGATTAATGCAAGTATTTCATTCATTTAATCCATTGGTATCCTGTCTGTATCAGATTTCTGTGAATTAATGAACACGATATTCTTTTATGTTCAAGAAGTTTAATGCCGTGTATAAGTTAATATTTATTTTTATTCTAGTTAAAAAAAAAATATATATATATAAAAATATTTTTTTGTAACAAACCCAAACAAACCATACAGAAAAGTTTCCTAACTAGCCTTTTAAGGAAGTTCCAAAAACAATTTGGCTAATTTTTTTTCAAAAATTAGCACGCATGCGCTAGTCGTCATGTCCTCCGTATTATCATGAAAAATACGTATGCAAGTTTAGCTACGGTAATCTCAAAGTACGATTATTTGCTTTGTGCCGTAATGGCTAAATAATCCTGAATGAAACTATGCAATATGCTTGACATGTATTGTTTCATAAAAAAAATTGTTGAAGAAATTAAAATGTTAGTTTTAATAATCAACTCTTTTACTCTGTGTTATGTCTGTGATAATTATAACAGCATAATCACAAGGCTTTGTAGTGAAGGCACTAAACTTTTTGTCATCTAAAATTATAAATAACTGAAATTATAACATTATTTTATTACTAGCTGTCTTCTGTTACCTACTGCTCTACTCCCGTAGGTCATAGCGTGATGGCAATTCGGAATTCTGATGTTGAAGCTATGTCATTTTAAACTTTTTTAGCCTCTCAGTCACCCTCACCCATCATCCCGAAAACTATAACATTTATAATTTTAGTAGGATGGATGGGAGAGGATAGAATAACAGATTTACAACTGACCATGGGCGTGTAAAAAATATAGGTCCATGCAACTGACAGACAAACTTCGAGTGCAAGATAGAAGCTGGGACCTACATAGCTTAACCACAGCCGTGTTATATAACGTAGGTATAATTATATTTCTTTCAATGTTAACAATATTTTAATTTGTATATTTGCTTTTTGAAACTGAGTCATTATTTATAATACTTATGCCCATTTCACACGAGGGCTGAACAGTGAGGCAGAACAGTGGGCAGAACAGTACTGCTACTGTGTGAACGCACAGTTACTGTCAAGACAGTACTGTTTTGTGCCCTCGTGTGAAATGGGCATTAGCACTATTCATAGTTATTGCAACTCTTTGCTCCACTGACTGGTGTACCGACATCACCGACATCAGTGGAGCAAAGAGAAACAAACGAAAACAAAAAAAAAACCACCAATGAAACCACCGGCTGGCTTATTACCTATGAAACAGCAATCAGCAATATTAACGCAGTGATCACCGCGCGATTAATCGCTTAACGTAAAAAAAATCGTATTATGTATGATTCGATTGCTGTTGCTCGCTGATTGTTCTAAGGCACTTATTGCTACGATGACGATAAAGTAGCAATCGCTGGAACTAATTAAGTATCACATTTAACAAATAAAACTTAACTTTGCTCTTAAAAACCATACTAAATACGAAATCACCAAACGAAAAATGCATGTTTTAGTTAACTGATTGCTCCACAGAGGCAGCAATATCGCTAGATTGCTATTTGACTTGACGTAGGTATTTTGAATTGTCGTATAAGAAGCAAATATTGCGCAATCGCTCGGCTTCTGAAAGATACGTAATCCCGATGCGGGTCGCAAGCGCGACGCGACAGTCGTGAGGCAAAAAGCTTCAAATTAAGTTATTCTTTATACTTAAAGAGTTTCTCAGTAGAAGCCCAAAGTTTGGTACCTAGTTGGTAATGAGAGAGAGCTCCGTGCCTCGGAAAGCATGTATAAGTATTATGTACTAGCTGTCCCCTGTGGTCTTATCAGCATCTTTGGTTACTAGCTTTATAGATACCCTCGGTTTATCAGCACAAAAAGTTGTTTTTTAATTCAATCCTGTGCTTGCTGAGATTAGCGCGTTTAAAAACTCTTCAGCTATAATATCACTACATAGTATAAAACAAAGTCGCTATCCGTCGTCTGTCTGTCCCTATGTACGCTTAGATCTTTAAAACTACGCAACGGATTTTAATGCGGTCCCTTTAATAGATAGAGTGATTCTTAAGGAAGGTTTATATGTATAATACATGCATAATATAGTAGAGAAAAGCCGGGATTTTTAAAGATTTGTAACACCCGTGCGAAGCTGGGGCGGGTCGCTAAGTCGCTAGTTAGTATATAAAGACAAGACGTTAGTCCTTTGAAAATCATTAAGTGTAGCCAGAAGCCTGAAAGTTTGACCATCATCAGTCTAATCAGGGACTGTCGTGTTACCCAGGTATTGGGTGAGGAGGTCTTACAGGCAGTCTTTCCATATCGTGCACTGGTTTGTAGCTGCCTGCTAGATTGGAAGCCGCCTCTAACACAATGACGTAGTGATCGTCATTAACAGCTCATTCTCGATTGTTAGGGTTACAGTTCAATAGGACAAAAGAAAGGATGTTTATAGGTTTCACAACCTGGCTCGTGCCACTAACAAAATGTATACATTTAAGTTTGTGGCGAAACTGGTTGCGCCGCCAAGTGAAATATCCTTCAAACATTCTGTTGGTGGCGGTACCAAATTGCGCAACCTGGTGTTTCTATAAAATGTAGCTCTTATAGATTAGGGAATGGGATAAGAAAATAAAACACAGACTACAAATATAAACATTTTATAACAAACATCATCGTATTCCAATCTTACATTTAACACTTAGTGCCAGGCGAAGAAATTTTAATAAATAGTCATTTTCATTAACTAAGTACTTTTCCACTTACTTTGCTTTTAATAAAAAAAAAGGAAAATGTAGAACTTTTAAGAGGTTTACGAAAGTCAAAGCAGTGGTTTATGCATTTAAAATTATTGACCTCTTGCACAAAAAGAGTATTTGCGATTATTTTGTCAAAATTAAATAAACATAATATTTTTTTTAGTTACAGAATTTTTCCTAAACCAGTTTTGAAAGCCTGTTCGGGTTAATTGGGCTAAATTAAATTAAGTACTTATATCTGCAATCTGGAAAATGTGCAATGAAACATCAAAAACATTCTTATGGGACACAAACATAAAACAGTATGCAAACCATGCTGTAACTTGTTGGCACAATAGAACAACGAAAATAAAAAAAAAAAGTTTTTTTAACAATGACAATTAAAACACTGAAAAAAAATATTCGGGCCTATCACGAATTTTTGTTGATTTTACCAAACTTCTTAAGTTGGCGTTACCAAATTTATATGGTAGATTACACCTATGTTTTGTTAATTTTTCAAAACAACTATTTTTTTTTATAAAACTTGTTGGAAGCTTAAAATTAATAATTCGTGGATCCACCAAGACTCTCCTGACACATCTGCAGCGGTTCTACAACTTCTTAAGTTGGCGTTGTACCAAATTTATTTGGTAGATCCAAATAAATTTGGTAACGCCAACTTAAGAAGTTTGGTAAAATCAACAAAAATTCGTGATAGGACTGAACATTTTTCTCAGTGTAACTTTAACAATAAAAAAAATACAATTGATTTATCTATGAAATTTTGGCGCTAATAATTATGGTGAGTACTTGGATACTTGAGCGATGTTTCATTGTGCACTATATTAAAGTAACTCACTGGTAGATATTTAAAGCTAGACGTTATACCATCACAACACACATAATTATGTTTTTATTAATACAAAAAATATACGTAAATACAGACGGCAAGAGTTAAGCTAGCAGTTAAATTGATGAAATATCACAAAATAATTATTAGTTATTTTTCTGTTATTAAGTACAAACAATTTAATCGAACAATTGTGAACCTATAGGTAATCAAAATAGTTTAAAATTTCACTCTGTTTGGCTATTTTAGTTTTTTTAACTACTTCAAATTACTTTTTTGGTTTAAAATATTTTTCGAATGTTTTAAAGCGATGTAAACTAAGTATATCGAAATGAATGAATATTGTTTATTAGGAAACTAGGTAGGCAAAGTAAAGGTGCATTTATACCCAAAATTATTTAGGAAAACTGTACGCAGTCACAATGACAGCCGGCTTAACTCTTGTCTGCCATTTTCGTAGTTCAATTAACTATTTTTTTTAAATGATACACATAATGCCGCTACACACAATCAGGGTATATTAACAATTAAATAACTACATTATACTCGTTTAAATTTAACATCGATTTAAGCTCGGACTAGAAAAAGTAAAAACAAAACTTCATGATTTCTTGCATTGAGCTCCAGTTTAAAAGTTTTATTTTTTATTTTTCTAGTTAACAAGTTCTTTTATACAAAATACTAATTAACATCACATTTTAGCAGTTATAAAACAATACTTATAATGTTAAAACATTAATTTATTACATGTTTTTTGACACCTACCATACACCTACATGGTTTAGGTAATATAATAAAAAATTCATTAATTAAAAGTAAAAACAAAACTTTGTTAAAAAAAAATGTTTTTATCTGTGGTTTTCTTATTTAGGCAAATAAAACGAAGCGAATGTAACACCGAGACGTTTATGTTGTTTGTTATTATCACATTTAAATATTAGAGCTGCCTATCTACTCAAGGATCAAGCGAAGACATTTAGAGAAAAATCTAAGGGGACATTTGACACCGATTAATATCTAATGATTGATTGCAGCCATTTGTTATAGGGTAGCACAGAATAACTCAGAAGGTACACTCCAAAGAGTATAATAATATATATGGGAGGTCCACTCTTTACTATAGGGAAAAAGTCATTTATACTAGACTACTATCGAATCAGTGGAAAGTTGAAGTGCATTTGCATCGCGACTGGCGAAGAAGGCTGGTTTCACATAGCCTAATAATGAACAAATTATGTTCTAGTATAGTTCGCGTTGCTGTGAAACGATGTTTTATGTGGACTTGCGCCGCCGCCCCCTGTGAAAAGATGTTCTAGCTTCTATTCAGCAGGACAATTTTTATGATACATTAAGAATCTTGATCAAAATCCAGCCTAATTCTCATTTCAAAGTCTGACAAAATTAATTATTGCCAGATTGCGTTTTAGATTAGAATTCGAATACAAAAAATCTAGAAATATCCCCCTGTTTTCTTTCGTTTATTAGAGACGACAACCTTTTTTTTTATTACTTATTTTATTCTGTGGTGTCAAAGTGTAGTTTTTTTTTCTTTTACAATAGATGGACGAAAGTTTAGGTAGATAAAGATTAGATCTAGATTAGAGAGTTAAAGGGAAAAATACTACGTCCTCAATTTTAGGCCATTTTCAACTTAAATTTGTGAAAAATTGTAGCTGAATTTTTATTATAAAGTTATTGATTTATTTTATAAGAAGTGGTTACTACAGGAAATTGATGAAATCTCATGCATTTAACAAATATTAAAAAAAACCTGGCATAATTTTAGTTCATAAAGTTATCAAAGTATTAAAGGTGCCGATTTTCTTGTACACAAACTAACGTAAATTTAAGTTTAGTGCACTCTCTCTTTCCGTTTAATTAAGAAAAGGACAGAAGATCAAATTTTAGTTAAGTCCTGTCAAATTAAGACACTCCATAGATAATTTAGACGCAATTTAAAAACATGGCGTCTAAATATACGTAAATTTTCATCAGGCGCTGTCTAATTTGACAGGATTAAACTAAAATGTATCTTCTGTCCTTTTCTTTGTAAAATGGAAAGAGAAAGATGCACTTAACTTAAATTTTTATTTTTAAATAGGATATGGGCAATCAGATTTACGTCAAAAATTGTTTTAAAATGATACATAGTGAAGGAACTGACTAACCCCAAGCGTAACTGCAAGCAAGCAGATCTTAGCATATTTATTTATCATATATCTACAGAAAATGTCTTCGAGATTCAATACATTTGGCTCAAGGGGCAATTGCTTATTACCTCAAATACCATAAATACTACCAGAGCCAAATCTAAGACCGTTACTGTTGAAAGAACTGAAAAAAAGAAACATCAATTTGGTACTTCTAATTAATTAGAGATTTTTTTTAACTCAACTGAACTCAACAGATATTTTAATTTTCTTCTTCAACTAAAGAGAACTTGGAAAAAAGTACTACAAATATTATAATGCACCAAATTTAAAATGTTGAGTAGGATGTAATATAAAAAATAATTAGGACTTCTTACAAGATTTTTGAAATAAGAACGGCTTTACTGTTCATTTATTGCCGCGCCACCTGTTCAGGTAGCGCCATCTTTGTTCGGCGCCTACACCGCTGCTAATTTATTAGTCCATTAGTTGCGCGTGTAATTACCAGATGGCGTTGTGAATTTGTAGTGGCAAACAATAGTATTAATTACAGTAGGTACCAAGCTAATTTTCTCAATTAAAGATGTTTTCATGTCCATGCAAAACAGATTTATTTTATGTTTGTCTTAGCAATTTTGTGTTTTAATTATTTGTAAAAACAAACGGGAACAAATTAAACGCTCACCAAAATAATATTCTGGCTTACCAAAATTAGTAAATGATCACCAAAAAATAGTAAATGATCACCAAATTGTGTTAGGTTAGAACTGTGACCACACGACAACGTGAGCCAGATCTACTAGTGATTCATTTTATTTACCTTAGTCAAAATCAAAATCAGTTTAATTCAAATAAAAACGAAGATAGGTTATTTTGTAGAATACTTTATGAAACATAATAAAAAAAAATGTTTATTAACAAAAAACAGTTCACATTTATCTAAAACTAGCTTTTGCCCGCGGCTTCGCTCGCGTTAAAAAGAGACAAAAAGTAGCCTATGTTACTCTCCATCCCTTCAACTATCTCCACTTAAAAAATCACGTCAATTCGTCGCTCCGTTTTGCCGTGAAAGAAAGACAAACAGACAGACAGACAGACACACTTTCCCATTTATAATATTAGTATGGATGGATATTATTTAAGTTCATAAACATATATTTTCTTAAAATTGCGCTCACATTTTCTATTAACCACTTCACACAACTGCGCGCCTAGTACTTTTGATTGATTTAAGTACTAAGTATCTCAGTTTTTTAAATTTTCTCACATTATCACTTCACATTACTGCGCTCCTAGTGCTAACTATTGTTCTCTTAAGTTTTCAATCTTTAATTGAATTTAGAATTAACTATAGGGGAAAATGATTCATCTTTTATAATTATGTTCTCGTCGATTTTTCATTATTTTTAAGATGTATTCTGCTATTCGGGGCGGGGACAAATCCAACGAACCAAAAACCATGAAAATTGGTCTAGCCGATCTCGAGTTATAAGTGTTGTAACAAACCCGACTTTGTTTTATATATATAGATTATTACCCTGCCAAACCGCATAACGGTTTGTTGGCACACGTAACTCCCACATTATTTAATATATTATTATTATATCATGTACATTTTTTCACCTGTATATTATTAATTATTCTATATTTATTCATTATTATTATTGTATGTATTTATGATTCTATTCTGTTATGGTAATAATGGCTTACATTCATGTCACACACATACAGATTAGTCACCATCACCTCATCAGTCACGTGGTGATCATTTACTATTTTTTGGTGATCATTTACTATTTTTGTCTGTCAGTGTCATGTCATTATGTTACTATATTTGGAGGTAAGTAAAACATAAGCCAAAACAAACTCCGCGCCGGTTTGGCGTAGTAGTGCCTACGAGATCAGATTGCTACGCCGTAGCAGCCTACGGGCTACGGCGTAGAGGTAAATTCGATTCTATGTGTTTGTGATATCGGTTCGACGTTTATATGTATTAGAAGTACAGCTTTTTTATTAAATAAGAGACGATAAAATTGCTTGTAAAGGACCAGTATTTATCCAAAACAGTGTGCCAAAGCCAAGTGATTTGGAATGATATGTACGTATCAGATGTTTTTAACAATGTAATGTTTAACTACGTTTTTAATAAAAATGGCTTATGAAAATAGTTTCAAAGAACCTCTTGGTAAAAATGAAAAAGAGTTTATTTTTATTACTTCTATCTTTTTTTGGATAGAGCCGATTAGAAACTAAGCTTTCTTAATGGACGATTTTGATAAGCTTTTTAGCCTAGACATGGGAATATGCATAAATATTAATAAATTGACAGGTAAGACGACGAATTAGTGCTTTATATAGATACCTAGTTAATTTTGTGTTTTTGATCGATTTAAAACCAAGTTCTGATTTGAGCTAGTCGAGTCAAAATCGATACCAAATTGGAATAAAAAGATGATCTACACTACTATTTTATTCCAATTTTAAAAACTTCTTTTGTAATAGATATACATGGTGTTGCTAATTTTCATTTAAACCAAGAGTCGATCAAATAGCTAGGTTTAAAATATTTGGCATAAGATTTGGCTTTGTTGATGATATATATAAGTTTCTATCAATATAATTTGCACTCAATTTTACGTGTATTAATTTGTATGTCAATGTTAACAGCTTTAAAAATACGAAAAATATTTTTAAGGTCTTTTAAAATGCGATAAATAGCCGAAGTGAGTAATTTTGTTAGTTGGATGATAGTGGCAATAATGGCAATGTTTGGCTTAACCAAATTGATTTGTTTTGGTTGATTAAACGATGCTTGAAAATTTAACTGTATGGATGGATCGATATATAATAATTTACTTCCATATTTAAGTACAATTCAATTTGGTTGTTTTACCCAAATAGTGAACATTGTACATGCCTCATGAAGTATATAACATTTGGTTAAAATGATATTTTTTGGTGTCATTAGTGATTAAAATTGAGAGAAAAAGTGTTTTAAAATGTTAAAGGGTTTGGAGTTTCTTACGGTACGCTTGGTTTTTAATATTATCAGGAGTCTATCTCATTATACTCATTACTGATTTGTGCTTCGTTTTCGACTAAATTAAGTGTTATGAATTATAACTGAAACCACGTAGCATCGGGGTGTGACATACCCTGCTCCTTACTCGCTGAAGGGTATGTCATACTCCATCTAGCTCAGTATGGGAGTTTTAATCGTCTTGTATAAGTATGGTTATTGTTTAGTGTTATTAACCAAAAGTAATTAGTAGATTAATAATAAATACACTATATTACAACTATTTATCCCAGCCATTTATAATTGTTTTGACACATTTATTGCCTTAGCATTTTGTTTTGTGATGTGAGAAAGAAATAAATATAAATACATTATTTTTACATTATTTTCAAACTGAGGATGATTAAAACTAGGTCCATCATTGATTATCACGACATCATTATCTATTTTAGCATAATTTCAAATGATTGCTTTTTAATAAAGTTCATCCTTCAACTCCTTGAACATAAACATTACATTGAACGCAACAATCAATTTGAATACTCAATACGCAGAGGAATGACAAAAAAGTTCTGAATAAAAAAGTGAACATCATTTTAAATTCAAATTACGAATATCAAGATGGCGCCGAATGTGTCAAAACGTCGCGACGCTAGAAATTCGTTCGGATATTGGGACGGAGTGGCGGTTAAGTTCGGATACAATTATGGAGTAACTGGTTCTTCTTCTTGATGGTGCTTAGCGAGAGCAAGGAGTATCATCGTCAGTTGTTTTCTACTTATCTTGCCTTCACTGCTGTATTCGACACCTTGAAGAATTGTTTCTTCGAATTCTAGTAGATCTTGAGCATCGTAGTCCTGAAAAATAAAAATTGGGTAGTTTAGTAGCTAATAGGTCTACTTGAAAGCAATTTGAAATTATTTCCTTTAGTTGGTAAATCTTGGACCGTATCGTCTTGGTTAATTTGGGTTAATCAGTCAGAAAAATCATCAATAGATGTCGCCCCGTAAATAAACTTTAGTCCATTGACCTGGCAATAATAACTTTAGTTAACGCCTACGTCTATCCCAAATGCTGTGACAGTTTAAATTCAGAACATAGTTTTTAGTTAGTTCGCAACTTTTCCCTTTATTCTATTCTTCATTCGAAAGTTTCAAACTAATTCTGTTTTCAAATTGAAACCGTTGAATAAAAATTTTCTTTTAAAAACTACTTAATTCAATTTTTTAAATTGAACCTTTTTAGTAAAAAGTTTCTAAAAAGAGCACTAACCTTTTTTACTAATTCTAATAAATCCTTGAGAAATCCGCGAAGTTCCTCGTTCTCGATGGAGCCATTGTTATCCTGGAACAGTGAAATGGTTCGTTAGATAACTTAAATTAAGTTAGTTTCTTTCAAAGGACTTTCTTTCTGTGAGGTCGAAGTTTAAAAAACGACTTTTTAAAATTATTTTTGTTTTTTCACTGTGAGAATAATACATTTGTAGAATTGACTAGTATTTTTTTGCTGTAATATTGTCAGTATTTTTAACGCTTCATTTAGAAGAAAAACGTATTACTAAAGATACCTAATCTTTATTAACATAATAAAGTTGTAATGTTATTTTATTATTTAAGAATATTAAAGAACAATCGTTTTTGGTCTAGTGTTTCTAAATTTTTACAAACAGTAAGTGTGCCACCAAAAATGTTTTCGACCTTTTATTTATTCTTTTCTTACTCATATTTTTTTTTTAAGTGTTGTTTTCCTTAATAACTCTTAGTTACAAAATAATAATAAAACATCTTACCCTATCGTATAAAGAGAAGACCCTTTCAATATCGTCCTTTGTAAGTTTTGTTGCGCCCTGATAACATAAAAACCATTTATATTAGTATGAAAACATTTAAATTACAGAATTTATGACGAGGCCCATGTTGGGCGCCAATAAAAATAAATACGGTTCCACATATAGGTAACCGAAGAAATTAAGTAAATCAAAAAACAAAAATATTATGCTTAAACATTTCGCAACGCACTAAAAACTAGATAAATAATTTCCTTATCAAAACATATGTACAAAACTTTTCAAAAAGTAAGTATTAGAATTACAAAAAGTAAAAAAAAGTATGTACGTTTATTGAATTTTATGTGTAACTGTTTAAGAAAAGTAAGTGACGTCGCATTTACACGTTAGCCAATCCACATAACCCCAAAATCTAGGAAACTATAATGATTTAAAAATAGCAAAATTCTAGCTTTTTCGGAACCAGTGTCAGCTAACGTGTAAACACAACGTGAGGACTCACCTCTATGCCCTCCTAGGAGTGCAGAGTGCAGACACAAGCGTTAGTGTTAAGATAGACAGACAGACAGGCAACCCAATCATAGGAACGTGCTCATTTAAATTAAAGTCAAACCGGGTGAATAATGCATTGGAGATTCGGGACAAACGTTTAAATAGGATTTTATCGTTAATGTAATATAAGTTATCAACAAGGACTTGAAATCGTCCATTTTATTTCGGTAAAATATTAGAGCCCTCGTTGTCAATAAACTATATTAATTCAACAATAAAAACGGTTTTAAATTTTTGCCGTTATTCATCCTTGCGTCTCTGTTCACCCCGTCTGATCATTCAGTTTTATTTTTACTTTAAAATTTTTAAAGTAGACGTGTGAGTGTAGCACTTTTGTAGGTATATTTTTCTGTTGTATTCGAATTATGTTTTGAATTATGGGAGTACCTATTCTTGGTAAATGTTGTGTGGCACGTATCATATGCTAATTTAGACACCTTGTTGAAAGATATAGGTATTTTCAGTTCTCGAACGAAAATTAAGGGTAAAAAAAAATGTGAATGAAAGAGATGTGGTTTAATCCGTTTTAAATTTTCGCCATGATTGAACTTCACATCTATAATCATACCATTTTTTTTGTCTGGTAGTTGAGCCGGATAGGACTATAATGTGCCAGTGTCACGCTGATAACAAATTGTAGTTTTTTTATTTTTTTATTTACCAAGTTTTGGTTCGCGAATTCTCACACTTTTTGGGCCGTAAATATAAGATATATACCAAAAGTGACTTGTTTTTTTATGTAAGAGTAGAATTAAGAATTTGTACCAACTTAATAATATTAATTATAATGTGTGTATGTTAACAATATGAGCGTCATGAAAATGTCTGGGAAATTAAATTTTTGTTATTAAAAGGATATTTATGGTTGTTTTTTATCATAGCTAAGCAGAACTAAATGGAAAGGAAATAATACTAATATCTACTGCTATTCTATTGAAGGGATGCTTGAGAAAATAATAAAACTAGTAATATGTGCACGGACTAGTCGTACTCAACACCGTTAGATTTTATTTTAAGTTAGAAATATGACGTGTTAATTTTATAAAAAAAACTAAAGGTGTTGCTGGTGATAAAATATTATGTTTAGCATAAGCTCGAAAGATGAAATGAAAACTAATCGTATTTTTATATATGCACTGAACTACCTGAGCTACACAAATTAGGTGATTGAAGTTGACCATCCCAACATTTTTTAAATTTAATAAAAAATATACATTTATTTTTTATTCGATTCTATTTTCAATTTACTCTATGCTTTCATCAATGCGTATCGGCAATATGGCGTCGGGATGAACAATGGCGGGAAATGAAATGTCACTCACCTTGAAGACTTGTCGACAGAGGAAATTCTCTTTGACGGGCAGCAGTCTGCAACATAATATGGATAAATGATCTAAATGTTACAGTAAAAGATTCTTGTTAGGTTTGACCAACGGGGTTTGACCAACGACTTTTGGCAAACCCCGAAATAGAGTTTAATTTCGGCCTTTGACTGATATATTTTTAGGAAAACCGTAGTACTTAATTTATTATTTAAACATCGAAAGTCCAATAATCTGTTTCGGGCTTTAGCTACTCTATCTAAGGAACTAGTCGCTCCTTGAATAGGTTAAGTATGAAATCATCACATAAATGACTGTCATTGTATTAACTGGGTTAGGTTTAACCATTGACCGCATCTCTTATTGATTAATCATTGGGCCTAATTGTACTAATTAGTCAGTCCTAGGAAAAGACAAAAATTGGTTTAGTCAAAGGTAGAATTCGTTTAGCAGTAGTTTTGCTTTTGGTTTTGACTTTTACTGTCAGATCTTAGCTTCAATGTTTGTTTAACCATAAGTAAGTAGAAGAACATACTGATTTTCCCCGCAACCCGATCTTGACAACGCGACATATACCTATACTTGAGCCAAATTCGATAAAGAATACAGGTAAACAAACCAATATAAGGCTTCATAACTCACTTTTTACAAATCTTCTATTATTTACATGATTATCACCTTTTTCAAGCTAACTATTTATTAACAAATCCTATTGCAACATATTTCACTAGAATCACTCAATTAACATGCATATTACCTCGTTATTTCGAAAAACCAACGGTTTGTTTACCTCTGTTCTTTATCGAATTTGGCTCAAGTATTGGTATATGTCGCGTTGTCAAGATCGGGTTGCGGGGAAAATCAGTATGTTCTTCTACCACAAGAATATAAAATTAAAAATACCATTTACGCCGAAGTACTTTAAAACATAACATTTAAAAAATTCTTATTCCCGCCCATAATAACACAACAACCAACGTGAGCAATCAAAAGATAATCGCGATAGTGTTTCCAACAATCACGCGAACGAAGTCGCAGACACAGCTAGTAAGTTTATAACTTCATGAACTTGTATTTATTTATTAGCACGAACCATAAACTACAAAGTGTGACGTTAATGGTTTTTAAAGTGCCTATCAAAGGAGGTTTAGTGGTGTTTAGTTTATAGTGTAAAGTACGGAATCTACGGGGACGAAGAAAAAAATACTGGTTGTATTAATAATAGACGTTTAGTACTAGCACAACTTTCTCAATTTAAGGACTTTATGTGCTATTTAGCCTAATGAAAAGTCAAATAACTACAAACATTTTCAAATACGCATAAAAAATCGTGGTCGTGATGGCCTAGTGGTTAAGGCCGCCTCTCATACAAGAGAGGTTATGGGTTCAAATCCGGGCAAGTACCAATGTGACTTTTTCAGTTCATATGTACTTTCTAAAATGTATCTTGGACATCATAGACATATCGGCGAAGGAAAATATCGTGAGGAAACCTGGACTTGTATTTAATATGAGTCCAAAATCGCCAATCCGCCTTGAGCAAGCGTGGTGATCAATGCTCGCGCCTTCTCGGTATGTGAAGAGGCCTTTGCCCTGCAGTGGGACAGTAATAGGCTGGAATTATTATTATATTATAAAAAAAATCGTAATGGCCCAGGGGTTAAGGCCTCTCATGTATGAGATGGTGGTGAGGCAAACCCAATGTGGTTTTATCAATTTTTTAATGCCTTTTTCTAAAGTTTATCGTCAAACCGGCGAAAGAGTTTTCCTCGACTCGTGAGGAAATACGGACATAAGTCCATAATGGCCTATTAGCTCATTTCAATGGCTATTCATAAGAAACCTTTGCTCTGCATTAAGCCAGTTATTTGGCTGGTATTATTTAAATATTTTTTTTAGGGTACATCTTGCAATCAGCCCAGGGTGTAACTTCTTAGCTATTGTAATACGTAATGTAGGTACTAAAAACAGATATCGCAATAACGCATGCGATTTTATCGACCGATAAAACGTATCTGTTGAGTCAGAAGCTTTTATCTCTGGCCTATTATAAATATTAAGTTGCGCCACTTTTACTATGAATACCAATTATTCTGCTTTTTCTTGAGAGAATATGAGCTAGATGTGGAATTATTACATATCACTTTTAAAGCCAACATGCCTAATTGACGCTTAACATGTACTTTAAAGCCGATTAATTAAAACTTCCAAAAGTTTGAACACGTTAACTCCAAGTAGCTACCCACTCGTCGAATTTATTTCTGGATGTGTCGACGTAGCACAGAATTTCGGATCAATAACGGATTGGCCGTTTATTCGGTTCGTGGTCCGTTTCGTGGAAAACAATTTTAATTAAATTTTAAAGTTTTTCGGATATTCGGACTCGGCTTATCCGAGTATTCTAAGATTGAATTTCGGTTTGAATTTTGAACGGGTATAGTGTATTGTGTCACAATTGAAAGACAATAGCATGCGACAGCCGGTTGTCGCTTAGTCGTTAAAAGGTTAAATCTAATTTAGTGATATGATATTTTATGCAATTTTGTGATATTGCGTTAGTCATTAACAAGTCAATTGCAAATAATGTAAAACGCACAGCAGAAACAACTGAATCTAGAAAGAACACGGCCTCCATCCATACTAATATTATAAATGGGAAAGTGTGTCTGTCTGTCTGTCTGTCTGTCTGTCTGTCTGTTTGTCTTTCTTTCACGGCAAAACGGAGCGACGGATTGACGTGATATTTAAGTGGAGATAGTTGAAGGGATGGAGAGTAACATAGGCTACTTTTTGTCTCTTTATAACGCGAGCGAAGCCGCGGGCAGAAGCTAGTTTTTGTATAATTCAGTCTGTATGGGGAAAAAATTGATAGCAATTTTTTTACTTAATTTTATGTACCTTTCACATGTTTTAGTTTTTTGAAAACTACTACCGTAAGGTAAAAATAAAATGAAAGTTGGTTTTTCGGATATTTTACCTACATAGGACACTACGAGGTCGAGCCGACCATGGAAACGTGAAACTTATTTTCATTTACACAAACACTGATTTGACGGGCCTGTTGGTGTAGTGGTTAGAAGCCCTGACCGCTAAGCCGGAGGTCTTGGGTTCGATTCCCACTCAGAACAAACTTTGTGTGATGAGCATGATTGTTTGTTCTGTGTCTGGGTGTAATTTATTTATCTATAATATGTATGTATTTATAAATTATATAAGTATGTATATCAGTTGTCTGGTCACCACAAGCTCTAAGCAGAGCTTAACTTGGGATCAGATGACCGTGTGTGAGTTGTCCGAGTAAATTTATTTATTTATTATTTATTTATTTATTTACTGATGATGATGAAAGGCATTACAATTACAGAACCTCTGTGCGTCTGTCCATGTGTCAGCTAGGAAACATCAAAACCGGGTTATTTTTAACCAATTTACAAAATAAATATCATCTTATTATTTACTCTGTCAAAAGGTGAAAACGGTTTGAAAATCTTTTTAGTTATTCTTAAATTTATTACAAACAAACAGATAGCCGTTCGGAGGGCTAAAATTTACAAACATATATATTGTAAAAATGGGCAATAATCATTACCCATTTTTACAATATATCTTATCAATTAATTGATCTTATTATAACACTTTATTGTCAGATTAGTATTAATTCGTTATAATTATCACTTGATTGGCGGCCATTACATTTATTTATTGTTATTCCCCTAATAAGGCCTTGATCGTGTGTATTATGACTCCTAATTATTTTATCTATTTTTATTTAATTGTGAAACGAAAGCAGGGTAATTATATTGTATTATCAAAAGATTTGTGTTTCAAGGCTTCTGGTATAAACATTGTTTTTGAAATAAGGGGATTAACATTGTCAAGCGTGTTTACGCCCGCATGCGGGACAGGCACACACGCGTGCCGCACGCAACTTATATATCTTTTTATGATCACTCGCGCTCTATGGACGGGTCGCGGGTGAAAATTACATGCACTGCGCGCGGCCCACTACAGCTAAGGCAGTCTAGCCCGCACGCGGGCGCAAACGCCCAATGAATAGGCCTCTAGTGATATTTTCTGAAAATTTTCTTTTTTTATTCTCTTTATTTCTTAGGAAGTTTTATTCTTGTAATACATGTCAGCCCCATCATAACCTAATCTAAGTTTAAACACAATTTAAGTTTAGTTTCTTATAAAATAAAAAAATACGTTTAGATCAAGCTGCTTCGAAACTCTGTACTGATATAAAAAAGCGTCAATCAAATTTTAGTTCTTCTGTAACTAGTTATAAAGTTCATACTCACTTGGCCATTTCTGATAACTGTAGTCTACCGTCCTTATTAGAGTCGAAAACTTGGAGCTGAAAATTAAAGTATAGACCTTATTAAAAGATCTTAGATCAAATTGGAAAGATTGCCGAATTTTGCTCAAAATGATTGACACTCAATGGCAGATTTTTAATTTCCACACCACCAACACCACCTCTAGACATTTGGGATTGTAAAATAGAATAGATTATTTAACAATCTATTAACATAATGTAATAATATTGACATAATCTGTTAATATAATAATAATATAATAATATTGACATAATCTTACGCTATGTTATTGGACATCTCATATTCGATTACTATCAATTACTATTTATTTTGCAATGCATCTTGTCTGGGTGCTGGGTAATAATATTTTTTGCGCCAATAAATTTTTGACTTGTTGGTAAGTGAGTACGATATCATACCATTGTGTCGGTGTATTCGATGAGTTTGTCCTCTGACACGTCATTTATTTTCTTGGCTTCCTTCAGAAGATCTCGAAGAAAATTCTGAAACAAAAATATATCTCTTATGACTTGTATTTGTGAATAAAAACAATATCACATATTTAAAAAATATTTTCCGAACTGATTCGACAGTGTCAGAGATTAGTGTGCTTATACTAAGTATAAGTATATAAAAAACAATAAAATATTATTTTTAGGTAATTTATAGTTATAATAATACTAGCTGACCCCGCTTTTTCATCCGCGTTCCTTTAAATTTTTGGTGACCGCTTCGCTCCCGTGGGCACTATTCTTATGTACAAGCTATATACTGTAAACTTTCAACAAAACACCGTTCATTCGTTTTTCAAAGAGTAGCAAACATCCTCACGAACTATAGCATTCTAATATTATAAATAATGGTGCCGATTCTCTTATTCACAAACTAAACTCAGTTTAAGTTATGTGCATCTTTCTCTTTTCATTTCATTAAGAAAAGGACAGAAGATAAAATATTAGTTAAATCCTGTCAAATTAAGACACTTCATAAATAATTTAGACGCGATTACAAACTTGGCGACTAAACATTACGTTGATTTACTTCAGGCGCTGTCTTATTTGACAGGATTAAACTAAAATGTATCTTGGGTCCTTTTGTTTTAACTTAAATTTAGTTAAGTTTCTGAACAAGAGAATCAGTACCAATATCACGGTTAAGTTAGGTTTACCATTGGTTTTACTTATTTAATAAAACTCACGAAAGAGTTTCGACATCTTTAAACCTACGTTAAAAACTGGCCGTCAAATCCAAAGAACCGGTGATGGCCATTATTTATTGAGAAAAATAAGAAATAAAAAAGAAAAACAAATGGCGTTTAAAATTTCAAAGAAGATCCAATGAGGTTCTATTCAAAATAGTATTAGAGCTTTTACAAAATATGGCCGTAGTATAAAAGACTTTTTTGTACGGAGTTTATAGTTTCGATAATGTATATTGTGCTGAAAAGTTGAATAGTTTCCTTGTGACTATTTTCCGGACATATGTGTATTTATGCATTAAATCATCCTCATAATTTTTTTTCAGATACAGCTTATTGTCTTTATCCTAACATATTAAGATCACTTGGAAGGCTACACGTCTGTTAATTTATTGTTTAATTAGTTTATTAAAAGCCACCTAACCTGTCATTGTTTTCCTCTGTTTTAAAAAAGCATGTTAATAGATAAAATGTTTATTAAAATTCTATCGCTTTGAAGTCTGTTACTCGATTATATGATAACGATTAGAATAGGTATAATAATGTGTTAGAATAGCATTATTTACCTTTAGTTCATCAGCTTCAATGTACCCGCTACCGTCCGTGTCGTATTCTCGCCATATCTGTACAAATACCATAGTAATGTTACAAAATTTGATAAAAGATGAACACAAAACACAGGACTTCGATGTTAAATAATATGAATAACTGTTACAGGAAAGACAATGCTGATTCTAAAAAAAATGCACGAAAGCATGACCAACTTATTTACATTAAAACGCGATTAAATTATGTGGACTTAACCACAATCACATTTTGTGCACTCAAACACAATCAAAATATGTGCACTAACACATATTTAATTTGTGTGCACTAAACACGATCATATTGTGTGTACGAAAATAAAATACTTAACTAAAGCAATGGTGCTAATTCTCTCGTTCACAACGGACAGAAGATACATTTTAGATAAATCCTGTCAAATTAGACAGCGCCGAGTGTCTAAATTTGACAGGACTTAACTAATATTTTATCTTCTGTCCTTTTCTTAATGAAATGGAAAGAGAAAGATAATCTTAAGTTTAGGTTAGTGAGTGAATAAGAGAATTGGCACCAATAGCATGTTATATGCATTAGGCGATTCACACACGGCACCGCGCGCCGCCGCGGCGGGCGGTCAAGCGGATGTCATGTTGTACAAGACACTTTGAAATCCGTTGATACCTTACACACGTACACCGCCCGACCGCGCGGTCGAGCGGTGCTCTCGCCGCCACCGCCTCTCCGCGCTGACGTCCGCGCGGTGGGGCGGTGCCTTACACACGGGCGCCGCATAACCGCGCGGATCATCGTGTGTGCAAGACGTGTTGCAATTTAAAATGGATTTCGAAGTCGAAAAGTTTATTTTAGAGATTGAAAGTTGCTCTGCTATATGGGACATGAAAAGCACACAATATAGTGAGTGAGTAAAATGAAACAATGGGAAGAAATTGTTACCTTATATTTGGAGCCAGGACAAAATAGTGACAAAGATAAAAAAGAAGTAAGTTTAAAAAATATAATTATTTTTAAGCATATTTACTTTGCCATGGTAGGAGGTTCTCATTTACAAAATAATCAGCTAAATTATTACGGATCGCTGCAGCACTTGTGCTTCCTTTGCAGTTATTGTCTATAAGTATATTAACTGTTGCCTCTGTCTCATGGTTCGTATATAAAATATCTTTAAAATCAACTCCATGTCTTTCCCTAACAAAATTATGAAGTATACAGCAATTAATTTCAGTTTACGTTCAAAGAGCGTTGAAATATACGCCATTTATGTGTTAAAATAGCGAATGCACATTCAATATACCTACGTGCCCTGCTCAAGCGATAAATCGATCCGCGCGGACAGGCGCGTAAACCGCCTAACCGCGCGGAGAACCGCTAAGAAATCCGCTTCACCGCCACCGCCCTCCGCGGCGGCGAGCGGTGCCGTGTGTGAATCGCCTTAAAGCATGATTCAATGCAATAGGGATGACGACAACATTAAAAAAATGGCATTCTGTTTAGTCCGTCTGATAGATCGGCCAAAAATACGGGACACGTATTTTTTGCTTGATCAAATTAATAAAAAAATACAAAGATAAAGAGCAACAAAGTTCCGGAGTGGGGGCTTTTGACGTCACCGTCCTGCAAAATATGTATCTGATCGTGACGTCATGCGCAACTTTGACACACTGTATCTTCGTCATTCTTCGTTTTCGAGAAAAAAGAAAAAATAAGTACGTCTCCAAAATTTATTGATAATCTATCTGACGGACTAATTACTTTTTTTTTGTCGTCTCGCCTATTGTGTGCAATAATACACCATAGTCACTATTTAGTAGTGTATTAGTGCAGTTATCTATTTTGTAGGTCCTCGATTAACATGTAAGGAGTTAAAGAGCTAGACTCACCTTCATGAACTCTACGCTGGACTCTAAAGGATTGTCGAACCTGAAGAGTAGGAGGAAGTTCTCCTCCATGGGCAGCAATTGGGCTAACTGGAACAACAAATAGGAATCATAAATATAACAAATTCAAAACAATGCCGAAACTGTACATTGAATATTTTTTTAAAAGACGAATACTTGACACTTTTTCTACAACTGATGCCGAAGCAAAAAATAAAGTTATTAGAAATTTAGTCTGTTTGTCTGTATGTTTTTCTGGGATAAACTCAAAGAGAACGGCATAGGTTTTAAATGAATAGGTCAAGAATGGGATAACAAGAGGTCTGGTCAACATACTTAAATAATTTTATTATGAATGTGCTAATACCATTATTATTATTACAACCCGCGGCTATATCAAGAGCCAGATGCAGAAGTCATTGGATGCTTACATCGTGGACATTTTAAAATTGATCATTCTATGAAGCGGTTCATCAAGCCGAACCCCTTCATGAACACTACTTAAGGAAATGGTAAAACAGTAGTTGAAAAAAATTTTTTTTTGTTGATTGGGAATTCATCCAATGACTGCTCCCGTCCTGGGTGCAGCGGGAGGGCGTGTCAGACTCTTACTGACTAAAACCCACTCATGTTCCTTCGATTGCCTTTTATGTTTCAAGGTCACGGTAACTATTATAAACATTCCGCGACCCCGGCAGGCAAAAAAAAAAAAACATAAATGGTAATTTCAAGATCTGACTATCACACATCACATACAACGTTGCATCAAGTCACATTGCGACGAGTGCTCTTGAATGATAAAGCCTGATGAAAAATTAATCCTAATTAGCTACGATTGGTCATCTTTGTGCATTTAGGCTGAGGCTACAGTGGGCAGCGATTTGCGATGCGAATGGAAGAGCGAAACTAGATAAACATGGAATGGCTACATTATAAGCGGAAGTTTTTTCGTATATTCGATTTAATTTCGCTGGTACGTCGATGTAGCCGGTGCCGCGATTGTACAGTGATGTAGTTCCTGTCGCAGAAAGAAATCAAAGATCGCTAGTAGTATTTGATGAACGGTGTAGCCATAAACGTGAGCATCCATGTATTTGTTTCAATCGCTAATGTGTCGCAGCTCGCGTCGCAGACTAGTGTAGCCTCAGCCTTAGCCTTAACCTACACATTTTCTGAGCAGCGCAGTTACATTTCGGTAAAAAAAATAAAACTGACTACTATCTAATGTTAACCGTGTTTTCAGTTATTAAAACATTATCAGTAATAACAATAAAGATGAGTTTGATAAGGTGAAGCCCCGTAAAAGTAAGCTCTATCAGGGGAGCTGATATCTTGTCGTTATTGACTATTGACAGATTTTTAAGTAGGTTTGTAGATTAATTTTCCTATTATCTATTTGATTTAGGTAGATGCGCAGTTTTCAGTATGTTTAGGCTTGTAAATACTACGTTACTAATGATATAGTATGTATGTACAGTATGTTGCCAAATTATGTTACTCGCCCTAAAAAAATATTTGAAAGGGTGAGTCAGGTCCGAACCATAGAGTTGTAGTCGGTAAGTCCGATATAACCCACCGCTATCCCTAGACGGAAGGTATCTATAAGGATCTCCTTAAGAAAAATAAGGAGTGTCAGGTAATTGTGGCAAGCTGTCCTGTTTCCCCCAAAAGATTTGGCATGACAATAGCAACTTATGTGTACCACTACACAAAAGCATTGGTGGAAACGATCACAGTTTCGCGTCTTGTTAACACCTTAGCGATCGTAATTAATCACCCAGATTTTGCTGACGGATTAGGACATTAATAACGTGATGTGTTTAGCAACTTTTTGTATCCTCCTCTTGGCGACACGTGGTCATTTGTGTTGATTTTAGATTACCCCCTTTCCCGAAATCACCTGTATGTTTAAAACAAAAACATTGCCTACAATACAGATATAATTTATTTAATGTTCTAACGACGTCCTAAAGTGCTTTCAAAATGGTCTGTTAAAATAAATGGCTTGACTTTAAAATTGTTCAACGGACAAATATACAATGTGTAACTGAATTAATGCACTTTGAGAAAATAGATTGTTCAGAATCGTTTACTAAATCGATTTTTGTAATTTTTAATATAGGTAATATTTTATCCCAAAAATAATCAAAACTACGTAAACTGCTGTCACACTTCCGCTGTACAGTCAAAACAAACTAAAATGGATGAAATACCTACTACGCTAGACCCTTATGCAAGTGCGACTGTATGCATGCGTAGATTTGTAATGTGACTATAATTTTCTCCCACAATCTGTACAACTAATTTATAAAAAAAAAACAGTGTTCTAAACATAATAATAAAAATTCAGTGTATGTATTATGATTATAACATAATATTCTAATTGGGGTGTCTGGTGGTGTGCGTTTATTCCGGGACATGTTGTATAATATGATATTTCACGATTTTTTCTGAATCCCTCCTTCGTTCCTTCGGGATCTCATGTGATTAATGGACATCGATCCCTTAAGTGACACCCTATTATAAAGAAAAAGAACAACAACAACCTATATGTTATACATACCTCTCGTATGTCAATCTTGCCATCCTGGTTGTCGTCGTAAGCCTCCATGAAGCAAGCCTTCAACTCCACTAGCATTTCATCCGACACCGCCTGTGAAAGAAGAGAAATATGGTTGTAACTGTGGCCTATTTTAAAAGATGTATTATGATTATTTTAAAAGATAGATGCGCGTCTTTGGGTCGCAATCCTGATGCGTGCAATCGGAGCGTGGTGGATCTCGGTTCGTACAATAACTGATCCGGATATTCAATACTATACAATTAGAAACGTTACGAAAGTTCCATTTAGGGCTTTTTCCACTACAATAGTTACAAACAATATGTAATTTCACAATATTTTAAATAATTTCAATTTTATTTTTTATTTCTTTCTCGTAATTCGTTTTATCTCTGCCGTTCGACGCAAAACCAAGGGAAGAGAATGGTGGTTTCAAAGATAAGCCTATGTAAGCAAGCAAGTTAAAATCTCTTAAACCTTGTTGTATTGTTTTGCAGATATAAAGAGTGTGAAATATATCACGGATATGACCCCAATATATTACAAAAGGGTAAAAGTCCAACTATCCTAAATCTCTGTTATATAAATGTAGGTTTTGCTTCCGCAGTTTCAGTTTATGCTGCAGCAGCCATTGTTCGGCAGAGGGTAGTTGAATGGGAAGCAATTTTAAACTTAGAACGCCCGTTCGCGTCGCCCAGTTCTGTCTGGATTTCGAATTAAATTTCGAATTTTACGTTTTGAAATATGAATTTCGCGCATTGTTATTATGAATACTGGCTGAATAAATTTTGCGTTTTGGAGTAAGCAGATTCCTGTTTTTATAACTACATAATTTATGTAATATTTTTTACATAACTATTCGAAAACGCTACTTTTTTATGTTTGTACAGAACAAAAGAGAAGCACTTTCATCTTTAAGGAAAGTAGTGATGAGTGAAAACTTCAAATAAAAAAAACAAAAACATATTTTCAATGGCTTCATTTTAAGCTTTTGCCAGCGGTTTTGTACACCTGGATGTCGAACTACCATTCATTATTTTATCCTCTTTTGTGTTTTTTTTTTGTGAAGATGGGAAATCATCAAATGACTTCTCCCGCCCTTAGTGTCAGACTTTTACTGACTAAAACCCATCCTTGTTAATTGTTAGGTTGCCCTTTATGTTCCGGGGCCGCGGTGACTATTAGAACTATGCCGCAACCGCGGCACAATTTTATACCCCGTAGCGATCAGATTTCCTAAAATCCTTCTTAGTGGCTACGGACGGACTACTAGTAATAATATTAATTATAATGACAACATACAAAGTACAATTTTCTTGGCACATGACGACTCAAATCTTTATAACCTTCCAAAAATAAATTTTGACTTTGACACATATTATACTGCATTTAAAAATCATGCATTCATCGCATGACTATCACAGTTACACGTGCTAAGTGTATGCACTAAATCCAGGGATCACTGCGCGCTTACACAAATATACATACCTTACAAAGGCCTATTACCTATTACCTACATGGCTTGTTTGCAAAAACAGTTAGTGGTATTATGTCTCGGATTAGGTCCTTATCTGTCTAGATCATGGCAGATATTCGTTGCCTTGAAAAAGCATACTTGCGATTAAATGTACCTAATCATGTTTTAAAGTTGTTGTGTGTTATCTGTGCAACATCGATGCCATTTTGCTTGATTGACTAGCTTTTGCCAGTGGCTTTGCCCACGTTGTAGAAGATGGGCAATTGGCGATGTAGCGTATCGACAGCTTAACAGACATCTTAGTAATTTCTTAATTTGCATTGTTTTATATACCTAATTCTTATTTATGTCACTGAATGACATAGGAGTTGACAATCAACTTGTTGTAAGTGGTGCTGGTGCATAGAGAAAGCTGCAATACCAGAGGCCTTGAACATGCGTTGTTATCCCAAAGATATAGTTGAACTGTCTCATAGGCACATAAGACATGCCTTATGACTTGCCTTTCGCATAGATCTTACTAGCTAGTGGTAAAATCTGTACTTTGGTATAAAAAAAAACGTGTTTAGACAGACAGACAAGCACACATTACGGGAAATTTAATATAACAATAATAATAACCTGTGACAAAAATAAAAACAATAATCTTTTGTCTTAAATAGCAGATTAATCGTAATACACATTTAATATTGTTTTTATTAATCAATTGATAGTGATTTTATCCTGTTGCGTTTTAGCGTAATATTGCGTGTAAAATTATGGATTTAAGACGCAATTACAAAAAATGCGAAAATGACCATTGATTTAGAAAAGGTGCTTCTAAACGGACAACAGCCGTAACATTTTAGGAGATCATATGAAGGACTGCTGACAAACATGGCGAATGTGGTGATAAAAAGGAAAGCAGAAGCAATACTAGTTTGAATGGTTTGGCCCTACTGAAAATACTCGCGCTTAGCAATATTTTATAACCTTATGTTGTTCCATGCCTTGTTTTCGTCAATATCTTGGTCATCATCTAGCTTACTGCAGTCCTCTGCTAGTCATCGCCTCTCTAATCGCACGCTATTAAATTTTCTGGAACTCTCAGAAAAAATAATAAAATATTAGCGGTCTAAAGTTTGAAGTATTTTTTAGTACTTAAGTTATGGCATACTCACGAACCTCATTTACCTAGGTACTGCTCTAAGCACCAGTCCTTGTACATAATATGACTATTAAATTTTACAGGTACTTGGTAACTTTACAATTTTCGGAATGTACTAATTAAGACCTTTTATTTTTTATGGAACTTTATGGCCGCTATAAAGGGGCATGATGGATTTTGTTACGGATGACGTTATTTTTTGTAAGCGTTGTCGTTTAGATGAGTAAAAAAGGGGTTTGAATCTACGTTCCATTTTTTTTATTCATTCCATTCATTCACAAATTTTCTTTTTTGGTTAAATTTTAGGCTCAGAAACCATTGTGGGTGTCCTCGGAAAACTTGACCAAAAATAATACTGTGGTCATTGATGTAGGAACGCATAGATGGAGAACAACACTATATTTCCATTGATACTTTATTTAATAAAATACACATCAAAACTTTTTACATATATAGATTTCCAAAAGGCCTAGCTAAGTACTCTACATTGTAATATACTGAAACGAGGCTCTCACGGACTGGGTCTCTTCAGAAGAGGAGTCCATTGCAGACTTATTGCATATATTTGTGTTATAGATCTTTCTTTGATTGAGATATTGTAAAAAAAAACATGGTCGAGGCAGAATTGTGGTGCCTTTTCCACAAATGCCAATAATAAAGAGTTGAAATTGAATAAAGAGTTGGAGTTGAGGTCTTGACAGATAGACAACGAAGTGATTCGGTCTATGTATTGATAGGCCCGAGTCACACCGGAATGGCAGCGGCCGGCAGCGGCGCGGCGAGCACCTTCAGTGTGAAATAATTTGAAACTTTAACTACATACTTAAAAGACTAGTATCGCTTGAAAAGCTTGAAAAGGTCGCGAGGCTGCCAGCGGCCGTCAGCGGCCGCCCGCGGCACCGCGAGCGGCCGCGCGCCTCTTGTTTCTAGCCACGCTGGCGGTTTGGCGGCGCCGCGGGCTGCCGCTGCCGTCCGCTGGCGGCCTAGCGGCGCCGCGGGCGGCCGCTGCCGGCCGCTGCCATTCCGGTGTGACTCGGGCCTTATACTCTATGTACTCTATGTATGTCTGTAATGTCCATAATAAACTTAGATAGATATTAATGGAAAATGTCTAAAAACTAATTGTTAACTAATCATATTTTCCTTTCAGTTATTTTTCAAAATTATAAATAAAAACCCGGAAGCGACCTAGAACACAATAGGGGAAACACTTTCGCAATGCCTACCGACTTTATCTTTACCTTATCTATATAATATAACATTAATATAAGCACGATTATTGATAACATGTGATTTACTGATCACTTTCAAAAAACAAAAATGATTCCAAAATAGAATACCGGCTGGACAGCTGATAAGGCAATGATAACAGGAGCAGTCAAGTATCTGTGATTAAGCACTTATTGGGGGATTACAAAAATAAAGATAATATTAATAGGTATCTCTGGAGATTACATCGGCTTTATTGGTGCTGCCTACCAACCTACATACTTATATGGTTAGTGGACAAAGTAACCTGCATAACTGACCCGCTGGTATCAAAAGCTCTTCAGGGGAAGTACAAAAAATATACCTTATCATCTTATTACTATGTTGGGTTCGGCTTAACCGGTTTCAGCTGGATACCAGTGACTTACGTAAAGCGGCTGCCTATCAGACCTCCACAATTCAGTAACTGGGTGACACATAACCTCTTGGTTAGACTGGTCAGACTAATTCCTGGCTTCAGACTATCCATACCGGCTGTCAAGTTCTACGAATGACAACCAGGATCAACGGCTTTATGAGCTTCCCGAGGCACGGGATGTCAGTGATGTCCAAGAGAAAGTATATATAAATTGAAAAAGTCACATTGGTACTTGCCCGGATTCGAACCCACAACCTCTTACACGAGTTGCGAGCGTCTTATCCACTGGGCCATTACGACATACATATACCTTTATCTTCATCATCTTTATAACAAAATAAATGAAAAAATCACAATCTACCCCTTGACAAGATTTAAATGTAAACGGGTTATCACGAACTGGTTAAAGTCCCTTAGTTACGAAGAGACTGAAAATTTACTGAAGGTCCTAACTTAAAAATTTCATGTCCCTAACTGGTAACTTGTCTTGTCCTCATCACTTCTTTATAACCAAACATTCTCACCCCATACATACGTTCACACACGTAGCACAATCACACCCCAATTCACATTCACTCACTACTTACTTACACTCTAGCACAACACACACATATTCGCACACATACACAAACACACACGCACACACAAACACACACAACTTACACATAGCTACATACACCACTCACCACAATACTCACGCTCACACATACTTAATGTTATCATATTGGCTACCCTGATTGTCTGGAATTATTGTTTAGTGATGTACTTACCTGTCATCCACCTGTTCAGAGTCTGGAGAGGCTGGTTATCTGTCATACAGGTCTCCTAGTACAGAAACCAGTCTCTCACATAGATTTTATTATTATCATGTATGTACCTACATTGTAATGATTACCTATTTTGTTAACTATGTATATCTGTGTGAGAGAAGAAATAAAGCATATTTGTATTTGTATTGTATATTTGTATATCTAAAATAAACAGCGCACACGGCGGTTTTAAATAATGGTTATCGGTGTAATTGTAGGCACATGAGACATTGAGTCATTCAGTTGGTTAAAACTTTGATGGGATTAACCCTGGTATCGCAAAAAAGTCAACTGATCCATACATTACGCCAAGTTATCCATACTAATATTATAAATGGGAAAGTGTATATGTCTGTATGTTTGTCTTTCTTTCACGGCAAAACGGAGCGACGAATTGACGTGATTTTTTTAAATGGAGATAGTTGAAGGGATGGAGAGTAACATAGGCTACTTTTTGTCTCTTTCTAACGCGAGCGAAGCCGCGGGCAAAAGCTAGTGTGAACATGAATGTATTAAAGCCGCTGATTTTATAAACTCTTTAACTTCATAAAGCTGAAGAGTTTGTTTGTTAGTTTGAAGGCGCTATTTCAGGAACTACGGAAACGAGTTAATTAAAATTTTTAGGATAGCCAATTTATCAAGGAAGATCGTCATCGGCGGGGGAACAGCTAGTATATATTAAAAAAAATAAGTTACAGAGATAGATTGAACTTTAGAGAAGGCTAGTTTTAGATAAGCAACTTGATACGCTGACGAGGACGACGACGTCAAAGGAAAAAGTTAGTACTTAATAATTCCATGCGTTAATGGTATATAAGTCAATGGTATTCATTTTGGTGATTGTACGTGAAGTGAGTGTGAGGAGAGTTGACAATTTATTCTTACCATTAGAAACACTTTTGTTCCACGCGCACCTTAAGAGCAGTGAGCTCGTGACGGGGCCCTCTAGGGCCAGTGTAATAGTTATAATAGTTACCTCGGCCCCGGAACACGAGAGGCAGCCGAAGGAACAAGGGTGGGTTTTAGTTAGTTAAAGCCTGACACTGCCCCCGCCCCGCCCAGGACGGGAGAAGTCACTTGATGATTTCCCATCCTCAAAAAAAAAACTATTAGGAGCACAGAAAGGATGATTAGCAGCCATACACAGTCATTTCCCCGATTGACACATATCTTTGACCTTAGCCCAGCAGTGGGGCAGTCCCCACTGCTGGGCTAAGGTCACTCTCATATGCTTTCACGACCATGACCCAAGATGATTTATTTACTGGTATCTTATATAACTATTATCCAATATACCAAACTGAAGGTTGCACAGCGAAGGGGTGAAGCAGCAACTCAAAATCTGATAACCGATCTCAAGTGTATTTTAAGGATTTTTTTGAGGTGACCTCTAGTAAAATCGAGTAGAAGTGATCTCGAGGAAGCGATTGACCATAATCTCACGTCTCATATTTTCACCGATAGGGATTTTTACAGAATAGGTCTCTCTTATGTCAATAAGCACATATCTTTGACAATCAATTGGCACCAATTCGTTGTATCAGTCTAGAATTTATAAATATTATTAATTTGTGAAACTTATTTATTGGATATTTTCGAGTAATGTAAAACATTTTTTATTCAGTTAAATATTAGTTCTGTAAATAATATAATTTGTTTCAATTGAAACAACGTATTTTAACAGTAGTTTGCTAGGTGCCCATATTTCTGGGAATATAATTTTATTTACATTGCAAAATATGTATTTGAGATTGCTTACAAGGTTAGAACTATGTAAGGCTGGTTTCCCAGCAATGCAGGAGACGTAGCGAAGCCGAGATAGATAAGTATGAGCCGCCTGAATACGGGAACGATGTTGTGTTGTGGCAATATCCCATGTCGCTGTAAGACAATGTTCTACAGATGACTCGTGTCTTGGCACCGTTATGAAACGATGTTTTAGCGAAACCCCGCGGTGCAGTAAGACGACGTCCCAGCCTGATACTTTGTCTCATTTTAAATGCTCTAGCGTTCACACACATGCCATGTTTAGTTTCTAAACAACTGTGAAACTAAGTACCACTATAAGCCGGTTCATTAAAGAAAGGAATCTTAAATGGCAGCATGTACTTGCGTTGACAGATAGTACAGTCTGCATATAAAATTTAGTGTTGAAGTTTTTTTTTTCAAATCGAAAATATTATTAAGAATTTTTATTGTTTCCATCGGAAACAGTGCCTACTTTTACAACAATAACAAACACGTAACAACGGAAAAATTACAGAAAACTATAACAAGATATTCGTAAAAATGCAAAGCACTGAGCGCGTCAAGGCAGCGTGGAAGCAAATCACGACAATTTGTTTTATATTGATGGTACGCGCGCGAGTTAGTATAGACGGCACTAGTGTGCGAGCGAGAGAACATGATAAGCGCCGCCATTTTAGATTCCTTTCTTTAATGAACCAGGTTATACATATTGTAAACATCAATTCGTCAATCAACGTCTTAACGAGGCAGAGGCAGACACCGCATGCTATACGCATCGAACATTTACCTCGCCACAATAGTTGCGCCGCAATTGTTTGGTACAAATACATCGTATACGCCCGCAACAAATTTGTCCTTAGTTTACGGCCCCGTGTACAGATAGATATACGGAAGCGATAAATGTGTCGCGTTGAAATATGGCGCCACATCTACCGAGATACAAATGTTTACCAGATTTGCGGCCTGCTTTAGGCGTGTGCGATAATAATCCGATAACACCTAGCATGGCTTTGTGGTGGTCAAAATTAGTCGTAAGGTTTTAAACCTTCGAACGCAAGTGATTCGATATACAATAGAAAGACAATAGCAGCCCGTAAGCCGGCTGTCGCTTGGTCGATGAAACGTTAAACTAAATAATGCTTTCATTTCAGATGAGAAGTCTTCCTCTAGTCTTGTTGCTAGCAGCGGCAGCTATTTCTTCTGTTATCGACAATGACCCGAACAAAGAACACAGTGGTGTGTTTCTGATAAGTACGGACAATGAAGTTGTTAATATGATTGACATGTCAGCTATTACCGAAACTACTTACTTCCCTTACTTTCCTGAACTGAGTGATCTGCCTATACAGACATTGGAAAGGAAACTCGTGATTGCTAATAACATCTTGAACATAGGAAAAGTAAATGTTGGAGATACACTGTTGGCTAAGTTAGTAGCTTTTAAGTATTCTTATGGCATAATATTCAAACGTCACTTAATTTTCAGAAGCTCTTCAAATTTGTTATAATTTTCAGAAGGACAGTAACATATTTGTCAGCACCTCAGAATGAACTAACGATTGAGTATTCAAATACGCTTAAGTTTTCTTCCCATTGCTTAAATAATTTTGGGCTTGGAACCAGATTCAATTCTGTATTTACTTCATCTATAATGTGAACGGTCAATTCACATACGCTCATGACGATCTGTATATCGCCATTCATGAGAGATGAATGGCGATATACAGAGCCTTTCCCAACAGTGTTGAGGTCGCTTTCCAGTAAAACCATGTAGCAAAATACTGGTATTTTACATGGACTGGACGGCTGTCTACCAGACCTCAACAACTCAGTGCTGGTTACACGATACCAGACTGACTGTTAGGATTTCTTTCTTCGGTCTACCCGTCTACGATCAACGACGGACGATCGGGACCTACAGCTTTACGTGCCTTTCTCGAAAGTCTAGACAATCGTAAATAAAGAGTGCATAAGAACAAGACATAACAACGCCTCTAACAGGGCTAGAATAATATAAAATTAATCGCAATGCCCTAGGTTGACTGGAAGAGATCTCTTCTAGAGATAAGTCCACCTTTGTAAACAAATTACAGTTAAGTTCTCTGTTAAACAGTTATGTGCAATAAAGTATATTATATTAAAATTATAGGGTGGGAAAAAGTGGACTTAATAAAGATACTTGGATACGGAAACCTTTCTTAATGTCACGACATAAGGTTGCTGTCATTATGAAAATTTTATTTCAAGTTAGCTTCTTTCAAATTATTCTTTCGCCAATTACAGATGATCTAAATATTTAAACAGACCCATTATATTGTTTTCAGTGTATTTTACGTTAAGAAACCATGCAAGGACAAAATCCATGTTCAAGACATAGTGATGACTGGAAATTCTTCGGTTAAAATTACCGCAATAAAAGTAGAAGAAGTGGGGACACCACAGAATGCAGTCGCCACCATCAAAGATGGAGGAGTTGGGAAGAGCTTCGTAGTGATCAGGCTCAAATCAGCAAAAGGCTGCGGTTACCATTTTGAGACCAAAATATGGGGAGTGAAACAATTTAAACGCTTTAACAAGAGATTTGCTACACTGCTGTACAAGTCTTCATCACGATAGAGCACAGTCTTAGTTAGTGGTGTTTTTTAAGGATTACATTTTACATACATAATGTGCTTTTTAATTTTATTAATGACAAACTTGTTCTTATTTTAAAGATTCCAGCAAAATTCAGGTTAAATATCGATGACTTTCTTAGAAAAATGGGGCATTGACTCGACGCTGTTTACGCGCTTGTAAATAAATAAATAAATGCATTTATTCATTCAAATCAAATCTGGCTGACCTTGAGTTTGAACTAATTTAAAGAAATTTAGATTATCGCATGAGGAAGTGATAGCACCACTTGTTTACTTGCGCACTGATTAGTTGTCATATTGTTTAGGTATTACTGAAAATATAAATAACTTAATTCAAAGCAGGTCAGATAAAATTTGTAGTTTATCATAATCCGGTGCTTTCGAATTTCGCTATAAATACTCGGGTCCTTTAGAACACAACTTATACTTACATTGTCCTCTAAGGAGTTAACTTGTGGATCAAAACAACAATATTTAAAAGGTAAATTACTTTTTAATTCTTTCATATTTTTGTTTAAGAGTAGATGATAAAGACTATCGACATAATGTATATTCTTCCAAAACGACAATTTGTAAAACTTTTCAAAAGAAGATTACTAACAAAAATAATAAATGAATTCCAGATGAAGAGCCTTTTCCTCGTGGTGTTGTTAGCAGCGGCAGCAACAGCTGCAGTAGTCAGCAATGAAGTAGCTGAAGCGGTGGAGGTTCCTGAGAGGGTTGATGGAGACGAAGTGGCAGACGTGGACGTGAACGAGATGCCGGAGGTGGTTGTGGCTGAAGTAGATGAGCTGGCTGAAGTGCTAGAGCTGTCTGACGAGGGAGAGCTGATTGACGAGACTGCAGTGGACACTCGGCGCAGCCTGAGCGTAGGGACCATCGGCTCTTCAGATACAAGGGTGTACAAGTAAGAAACTATTGTCAGAAATTAAACCTCAACTGCGATGTACATCAATGACTTACTGTGACATTGTCAATGCATGATATGAAGTCGACCTAGGGATTTTTGCCATAAATAGTGGTGTGTCGGGAAAATATTTGATTTCGCTATCTAATCTTAAGTCTTTCATCACAACGTCTACAGAGTTCATTGAAAAAGTATACTACCACAGAAGATTGACGGCATTTGTCCTGATCTTAACCATTGTTTGTTTTTGCAGTGCCGAGGTGAGAGCGAACGGCGTCGCGGGTCATTACTGGACAAGAGACACGCGAATCACCACGAACGGGCGCGTGACTGCGATCCGGGTGACTCGGCTGGGCACTTCACAGAACGCAACCCCATCCATCTTGAGTGGAGGAGTTGGACAATGTTGTGTTACAATCAGGATACGATCAGCTACCGGCCGCGGATACCACTACAGAATTCAAGTCTACGCCAGGAGATAATCTGGGTGTTAAGAAGTTAATATTTAAATTGAAGCTCAGTTTTTTGTAATTGTGATATTTTTCATAAGGACTACATTATGTAGATGTTGTATTTGTATGTGTTATAAATTAATATAAAAGTAATAAAAATGCGTAAACATGCGTTTTATTATTTTTATTCGATGACTGTTCTAATAAGCAAAACACATGGTATTTACACGTTTTGTCATAAAAACGTTAATTTATGATTTAGACTGTTAAAAAGATATACCTTTTAGTTTCCGTGTACCTAATTGGGTAAAGATAAACGTTTACATACTTTATGGACCTATTCCACTTGGTGTAACTTTGACGAATATTTACGTTATTTGGGTAATACAAACTATATTTTAGGCTGAACAGAATAAGGTTCATAATTACGATCCATAATTCTCAGTGAAGTTGCACTATTATAAATAGAATTTGTCATTGTGAGATACAAATTATTTTATTGTTTTACTTACAAAACAAAACAACAGTATCAAACACCATTTATCTTTTGAAATGTTTTTATTTGTTGGCGTACTTAAAAACTAATATGCATATTTATTTGCCGATATGAGATAGCAGATACTAATGGCATTTTTAATAGCGTGTCGGTAGATTAGCTTTTGTTTTGAACTGGTGAAGTAAAGCCGATAGGAGTTAAGTGGTATACAGGCCTCCTTTATGCTGATGCCCAATGGTTGTTATGAAAGGGTGAGAAAAGGTTGTTCCATAAGTTCGCTTACCACCAGTTTAGTAGGTGGGAGAAGGAACACCGTAGCGGTTTTAGTCAGTAAGTGTCCAAAGATCCCACTGCCTTCCTTAAGGGTTATAGGGGGGTGACATTAGGATTTTGGACCTCGGATTGCAGGATGAAAAAACCCGCAAAATGCGGAACGAGGTACCAAACCCTAAAAAGAACCAGAAAAAACCCTAAGAAGGAACACTGTAGTGGTTTTTAGTCAGTAAGTGTCTAAAGATACCACTGCCTTCCTCAAGGGTGAAGGACATCCATTAGGATTTTGGACCTCGGGTGGCAAGATAAAAAAAACCCGCTAAAAAGCACTAATTGAGTACCGGTAACCGGGTACTTTGGTAGCCTATCTGAGTCGGGAGGTTTTTGGGATCAGGACTGCCAGAACGTCATCTTGACATTATTCATATTTTTTTTTATATATATATATGGGACCTTTACCCTCATATAGGATTGATTAAGCGACTTGGTGATTAAAAGTCTGTCGGGTTTGCTCTTGTTCTGACACCTAGACTCCTGATCAGTACCTAGTAAAAGCTGGGTGAGGGCAGCAATCTTCGTTGTTGTAACTCTACATCGAACATGTACCTTGCCACAATTGTTGTGTCGCAATTATTGTTTACTACAAATGTATTGTTTATTACAGATGTGTCCTTTGTGTCGGCCGGCGAACAAATATACGGGGGCAATAAATCGTGTTGCAAATGTGGTGCCAAATTTACCAAGATGCAAATGTTTGGCCAATATGCGGTCTGTTTAAAGAAAGCCTATACTTTTCACAGGACATCTTTCTACTGCAATTAATGTATTGTTTGTCAGTAATTAATATTATCGCCTGATGAAGTGATAATACCTATTGTTTATTCCGACAATGATATTACGTGGATGTATTATGAATATCAATAACTTAAAATTAAGTATGTTAGATAAAATTTGTCTAATCGTAAATGGGTCAATTTTGATTTCACTATAAATACTGTCTCCCTGGCAATACAATTTATAGTCGCATTGTCTTCAAAGCAGTATATTATAAAGGTAAGTGACTTTATATTTTTCTAAAATTCTAGCCTAGTTAATTAAATACGGACTAATTAAGAGATTTTAAAAGCTAGACCAATGAAGGTTTCAAATATAATCAACAAAATTGTTTTTTTGGAACAGAAATTTTAAAGAAAATAATGTATCAATTCTAGATGAAGAGCTTTCTCCTCGTGGTGTTGTTAGCAGCGGCAGCAACAGCTGCAGTAGTCAGCAATGAAGTGGCTGAGGCGGTGGGGGTTCCTGAGAGGGTTGGTGGAGACGAAGTGGCAGACGTGGATGGGCTGGCAGAAGTGCTAGAACTGTCTGACATCGATCTGACTGACGAGACTGCTGTAGAAACTAGGCGTGACCTGAACTTAGGATTTATCAGCTTTTCGGATACACTGATACACAAGTAAGTAGAGATTGAACTAATAATTGACAAATTCCTAACATTGACACATTATAATATGAAATAGTCCTCGGAGATCTTGACCACGAACAGTGTCTCATGCAAAAAAATATGAGTTTGGTAAATCTTAAAATATTTAATTGTTCCATTCATTTGTTTTTACCTAACCCATCTAAAACTACTTGGCCGCTTGGGATAGATTTTGTGTATATGTATATATGGGTGTGTGTGGAATGGGTTGCTGAATGGTTTGAAAACACAAAGGGACCCAGTAAATGGCAATGCTGACGGAATTTCACCAGGACGACGTCTGCTGGATCCGCTAGTTGAATTATATTTTATTTTGGTCCAATCTCAGAACTAATCATAACCGCAATGTCAACTTTAGATATAGACTAAAGCAGCCCATTCATCGTAAATGTAGCCCCACATTTACTATGCAACACATTTATCACCCACACATATCTGATCGCTTGCCCGCAAACTACGGACACTTTTGTTGCCGCCACAAGTTGCCGCAACCCTGCCACAATTGTGGCACCGCAAATGTTCGATGCATGTTGCATGTTGCGCCAGTGTGCGGCTTGGTTTAAATACTCCTAACCTAATTTATTGTATTTACAGTGAAGACATCCGGGCGAACGGCGTTGCCGGTCAAGTTTTAACAAGAGACATAAGGGTCAACTTTTTTGGGACCATAACTGCAATCAGGGTAAACCAGCTGGGGCCCAACCAGAATGCTACCCCATCAGTCCTCAATGGAGGAGTGGGACAGTGCTGTGTTACCATCAGGATACGAACCGTTTCTGGTGGCGGATACCATTACAGAGTTCAAGTTTATGCCAGGTCATAATATGGGTCTTAACTTTGATTGAAAAAAATTAACTGCTTTTTCTTTATGTACATGTGATATATTTTTAACAATGAGATTCATTTTTTAAATAATAAAGGTTTTATAAATGTATCATGATGATTATAACGACAAATAAGGGATTTAATTTATTTGATTACATTTCTTTTGTCTTTTTTAACCGCTAGGTACTAATCAAATGGGGCATGATATTCTTTATCTGACAAATACACAGTGTCAAATAAAATGCAATATGCATCTGACAGTGTCATGTATAGGGCTACATTTTATTTTTCGACATCTAAGCAAGCAAAAGCTAGTATATTATGTCTTATATTATAACTTGCATGTCGCACAAATGAAATAAGGTCTGAGTTTTTGTCAAAGAACCATCAGAACGACGAAGGCTAACCGACTACCACTAAAAAGAAATGTTAAAACAAACTCAGGGATCTTTATTCCTTTTCAAATTCAGAGATTAAAACTATTGAGCAATGGGACTATGACCATAAATAACTATTTAGTAATCTGTGCTATGACTCTGCCGAATCTCCCATAGATATACACACATCAAAAGTGTCTAGGGATATTTTAATTAAACCTAAATAACTAAAATTCTATTAACTTTTTGTTAAGACACCTACACTTTAAAATAAACCTTGTTTAATTGCCTATCTAATCTGATAATAAACTTTTAGATAAAGTTAAATTAAAAAAAAAACTTAGAAGAAGAGGAAAAACTCAACAAAATTTCAATTTAGCTTTATTTTTTAAATTTCAAAACCTAAACAACAAAACAATTTTTTTTTATAAAAATTGTTGAAAACTTAAAATTAATAATTCGTGGATACACCTAAGACTCTCCTGACACATCTGGAGCGGTTCTGCATACTCAAAACAAGGGGGTCAATATCCTGTTGTGGAGTACTGTCCCAAATCCTGCTAAGATGCAAGAAAAGCTGGTTTTGATGCACAATATCAACAGGGAAATTCCTACGAGCTCTTCTCTGAAGCATATTCCAGGCATGCTCAATAGGATTTAAGTCAGGGGATTGTGCAGGCCGGTCTAAAGCTTGGATAACATGCTGTTGTAACCAACTTGTAACGATACTCGCCGTATGTGGACGGGCATTGTCGTGCATTAGCTGGAAATTTTGTCCCATTTGTTGTCTGTGGGGCAAGATTACAGGCTCTAGCACCTCATCTCGGTATTTTCGAGCAGTCATATTGCCTTGTATCCAAACGAGGTCCGTTCTACCGCCGAGACGAATTCCTGCCCAAACCATAATCGTGCCACCTTAATATGCATGAACTTGTTGTGGGTGCTGCAGTCGATTCCAACGTCCAGGTTTTCTCCAAACGCGTACTCTTCGCGAATCAGGATGAAATCCAAACCTAGATTCATCAGTGAAAAGCACAAGTGACCATTGAGAATGGTTCCAGTTTTCGTGTGCAATAGCCCATTGTAATCTTCTTCCTCGATTACCTCTCATTAGTGCTGATACCCAAAATGGCCTACGAGCACGTAGATTGACTTCATGCAGTCGCCTTCTCAAAATTTGACCGCTTACCAGCAAACCATACTCTCTCTGTAGCCTTTGAACCAATTGCATCGCCGCTGCATTTAGTTGACTTCGTGCAGCATTTACTATGAATCGGTCCTGTACATGTGTTGTAATGCGTTGAGGTCCTCGGTGCCGTTCCACCACTTCCTCCGTGACACGATAACATGACCAAAGCCTGGATATAACGCTCTGACTGGTCTTCATGGCTTCAGAAACGGCAATTATGGGACAGTATTCCACAACAGGATATTGACACCCTTGTTTTGAGTATGCAGAACCGCTGCAGATGTGTCAGGAGAGTCTTAGGTGGATCCACGGAATATTAATTTTAAGTTTTCAAGAATTTTTATAAAAAAAATTGTTGTTTTGTTTAAGTTTTGATGTTTCAAAAATAAAGTTAAGATTAAAATTTTGTTTGAGTTTTTCCTCTTCTTCTAAGTTTTTTTAATTTAACTTTATCTAAAAGTTTATTATCAGATTAAATAGTCTATTACACAAGGTTTATTTTAATGTGTACATGTTTTAACAAAAAGTTATTAGAATTTTAGTAATTTAGGTTTAATTGAAATATCCCTAGACACTTTTGATGTGTGTATTATAGATTCCAGGCAAAACTTTTCCCATAGCTTATTGAGTTTTGTAAACTGATGAAGCAGTTGTTTTAGAGTTCCAACGGCTCATTCCTGTAAATCATAACAGACCGCTCTGATTGAGGACCTTAGTCATTGAGACTTTGTGGAATTCAGTAGATTCCCTTCTCGCATACGAAGACAGTGCCCAGTTCAGTTACATTTTTCTACTGCCCTCCCTCTGAAAGTTTTTTTATCGAACCGTATAAGTAGTTGATTCGAGAGATTTTTTTGCACGTAAAACAAATTTCTGGCGTGGCGATGCATGCCGTGGCGACGCTCGCCACGCTTTTGTTTTGTTTCTTTTCAATCATATTACTTTTTTTGATATGCGCCTTGGCCTCACGTTTTGTGGTTTTCTGGGGCACTGATGCCGAAAATGAGGTTCATTTCAGAATCCAAGATGGCGGCTAAAATTTTTCAAAATTTCGATCATGGGTCTCGTTTCCGTGGTTTTCGGGGACACTGATGCCGAAAATGAGGTCCATATCAGAATCCAAGATGGCGGCTAACATTTTTCAAAATTTCGGTCATGGGTATCGTTTTCGTGGTTTCGATGTGTGGATGTCGATGTTTCACATCTGCCAGGCGTCCTGTGACGGCTCATTTTTTTTTAAATTACATTTTTGACATTGTATTTACATTGTATGAATGTATTTTAACGTACATTTTTGACAGCTTTGAAATTGTATAACATATATTTTTTTAAAAGAGTACGTATGGAGTTTCTTGCCCGTTCTTCACCATATAAAACTACCTTTTGGAATGGGCGACTAGAATAAAAAAAAAAAAAAATTAATTGACGTTCCAAAGTGCCTCCATGGTCTAATGGAAATAAACGTTTTGACTTTTGCCTTTTTTTACTTTTGTGGACGTTAGTATTCCCTTACTACCCCAAGAACAACGCTTTTTACTGTAATCGGTCCTGGAGTGATATGTTCATTGAAGGTAACTATGGATTTGTCCAAGTTCAAACAGATAGTGACGCCAATAGCCAAAACATCTATGCTATTTAGCATCCCTTACGAGCCTTGCAGCGATTTATTCATTATGCATTATAATATAAAGAATTTGCGGTAAGATCACAGGCAAGATAAAGTTCGTATTCTTGAAATGAATTTGCGGTTGACGGAAATTGGACGTTTTTGACCAGTATTTTCTTAAACTAATTCACTTGGCTTGACCTTAATTTTATCTTGCTTTTACCAGAACAACCACAATCGTGATGAGAAACAAAGTAAGGGTGTCTTTTAAAGTGTTTTGAGATGACTTTCGGATATATTCTGTTCAGAATAGCACTCTAGTTTAACATCTGAAACATAATTATTAAATGCTTCGACGCATTTAATATGGTAAGATGGCTGGCTAAATTAGGATTATGGTTAAATTAGGATTACTATGGTTTTAGGATTATCGGATAAGGAAATGATAGCACCACTTGTTTACTAGAACATAGATTAGTTGTCATATTATTAAGGTATTACTGTAAATATAAATAAACTCTTTTAAACCAAGCAGATGACTAGGAGAGTCACTTACATTATTCATGTGCACTCACTTAAGATCAGCTTAGGCCTCACAGAGAGTGCCGCTTGTGTTATCATGAAAGACATTTTTTGGGGAGTGGGTAATCTATACTATCTATACTAATATTATAAAGCCGAGTTAGTTTGTTTATTTTTTTTGTTTGTTTAAACGCGCTAATCTCAGGAACTATTGGTCCGATTTGAAAAATTCTTTTTTTGTTAGTTAGTCCATTTATAGAGGAAGGCTTTAGGCTATATAACATAACGCTAAGACACGTAGGAGCCGTGCAGTAATGAAACCCTAATAATCTTTTCGCGTACGCTCCAGATTGTTCCACAGTTGAGATTATTTATAAAGAAGCACTGGAATAAATAAATATCGCATCGGTATCCTCCAACAGCGCTTAGCACTAAAAATTACATGGTTGGGTTCCGACATCCACGCGAACGAAGTCGCGGGCACAGCTAGTAATCATCATAAAAGGCATTTTTTAGGGGAGTGGGACTTCTCCCTTCCTGGGCGGGGCAGACTTTTACTGACTAAAACCCACTCATGTTCCTTCGGTTGCCCCTTATGTTGCGGGGTCACGGCAACTTTTATAACCATCCCGCAACCCGGGTCATGACATGCATATAAAGTACTGAATAGTTCTGTAAACTGATACTATTAATAAAAATTACATTTAAAATTAGTTTTTTAGTAATCCTGATCTTAAAGTTTATCTTGGACATCACTGAAATCCCGTGCTTCGGAAAACCGTAAAGCCGTTGGTCCCGGTTGCCATCCGTAGAACTTTGAGAGTCGTTACGGGTAGTCAGTAGCTAGAAAGACTGCCTAGTCCTAACCAAGAAGTACCGTGTCGCCTGTAACTGTGATGTGGAGGTCTGATAGGCAGTTGCTTTTTTTTTGGGGAGTGGGAAATCATCAAATGACTGCTCCCGTCCTGGGTGCGACGGGAGGGCGTGTCAGACTTTTACTGACTAAAACTCACTTATGTTCCTTCAATTGCCCTTTATGTTCCAGGGTTACGGTAACTATTATAAACATTCCGCAACCCCGGCAGGCGTTGGCCCTGTTGGGCCCCTTCCCGTACTGACTTCTCTTTGAGGCGCGCGTGGAACACTAACGCGCCGTCGACGCTGGCCTGGTCCTAGCCGGGCGGCGAGCTACCCATCGCTCGCCAGCCGCAGAACCGCGCCTACGGTGGTCGGTAGTCGTCTTGCGACTCTCGACATCTTCGCCTGGGTCTTAGTCCGGGGCGAGAGGCTCGTCGTTGCCTCTCGCGCGCCGTCCTTCCTTCACTAGCATAACTGCTTCGCAGAAGGAGGCGACGGCATCCCATTCCGTCTTGCCCCGAAGCATGGCCTGGACCAGCGCCGGGCGCGAGGGGTCACCGCCGTCGATCGCCTACGAGGACACGTCGATGGTTCGCCCATGCAGGGCACACCTCCACCGTGTGCTCGACCGTGTCCTCCAGGCGGCCGCTGCTGCAGTGGTGACACCCAGGCGTCGGTTCCGCCCAAATTCGACACAGGAACCTCCCAAACTGACTGTGACCTGTGTCACCCGAAACGTGAGAGCGCCGTGGCGCCTCCCCAGCCATTCTCAAAGAGAGGTCTTACCGCCGCTATTACGGCGTGCCCAATAGGCAGTTGCTTCACGTTACACACTGGTATCCAGCTAAATCCGGTTAGGCTGAAGCCGACTCCATTTAAATTGAGAAAAGGCTAGGGAGATGATTAGTAGTCTTGACCTTGAATGAGTTGACCTCCAGTAAAATATAAGCGGCGACGTTTCGTTTAAAAATAAATTGAAGTATCTAATTTTTTTTATCCTTGCATCTAATTTTATATTTGCATTAAGATAAGCAACAGTACGCAGTAATAGAAACAATCGAAGATATCCATCACAAATTCTCGTTATTTATTAGATACCTAACACTTTTTACAGTATTATCGATATGCACATTGACTATAAATACTGCTTCGGTTTAACATGCAGTTAACCAAACTGTTTACAATCAAGTGGATGTCAAATTGAAAATGTAAGTGCTTACAAATTTTATCTAAAATGATAGTTAAATGATTAATTTTAAATGCAAATATAAATATTAGTACTAGCAGATCCTTGTATTTTTTAGCAATCATGCTAGTGATATTTTTCAGAATTGCAACTCTAATTTAATAATTATCTTATTTAGTATGTTTAGTTATTAGTTCAAATAAACTGCAATAGAAAGTGTGCATACATATTTAGTTTACAATTATTTTTTATGCCAAAATAAATTTTAACATAAATAAAAATTATCCAAACGTTGAATATAATAAATTCAAATAAAACCTAAGAATGGAAATTGAACATAATTATGAAAACAAATAATACGATACTAATTTTTAAATTACGAGTTTATCGGATAAATATTTTGCCAAGCAAATTATTTGGCACACTTGGTGTTGTTTATGGATGTTTACAAATAAGGCTTTTGCCAATTGTTTCTTGTCAAGAAAGTTAACTATTATCTGCTGAACTGACAGGTTACCCAATCATTTCAGATGAAGAGCTTTTTCCTCGTCGTTTTGCTGGCTGCAGCGGCATCAGCAGCATTCGTCAGCCATGACTTGGTGGAGGCACCTGACATGGTGGTGACGCATGAGGAGGTGGACCCGACCGACGTGGGTGAGGTGCAGCCCCAGGCTGAGGTGGACTTCGGCGAGGGCGATATTAACAGCCGTTCTAGCAGACTGCTCGCCAGGTTAGTATCATTAGGTTTCGTACAGTCACGAACAAAAACAAATATACACTTAGCAAAAATTAGAAGTAATGTCCTCTTAAAATAGTTATGTTATAATTTTCAGTTAAAATATAAATATATGTACTGAATTATGTGCTTTTATAAAACGTGACCTAAACAGATAAAAACCAGTGGTTATTCTATATGCAGGGAGAAACTTTAAGGGGGTAGTAAGGGGTTACCATTGCAGCTACAAGAAAATGGTCTTACGGGACAATTCATTCAATTTTTTCAACGATTTAATCCCCATTCGCAAACTAAAAAAAAATATGTGTAAGAAAATAGCATTTTCTCACAAAAAAGATTTATGCCTATTTCACACGAAGGCAGAACAGTAGGACAGAACTGTTTAGTAGGACAGTATCGTTCAAATATAGGATGATAGACGTGACGACAACGGCAATATTTACTAAAAAATTCTGCACAAATAGCTCAGGATGAGCTTATTGAGTGTGTTAATAATGAAATAAATAAAAAAGAAAAACTTAGTTTTATAGTTTCGTCGATTGATAATGTAGGAGGTGCCATTTTAATATAAAACCAAATAAATTCTAAGTGAAACAAACCACACGAAATGCAAAACAAGTAAAAGCAGGCGCGCGCCCACTGTCGTGCTCTTAAGACTGCACTGTCCTTGCGTTCACACGAGTCCAACCCAAAGACAGACGAGCGAGAAAGGTAGTGGGGGCAGCAAACTGCCCCAAAAAAATAGACCGGCAGGCTATTAACTGTTCTGTCTTGGTTACTGTCAAGACAGTACTGTTCTGTGCGTTCAAACAGTAGCAGTACTGTGGCATTATGCCTATTTCACACGAGGCGCGTTTCAACAGTGCGGCAGAACAGTGGGACTTGCACGTTAAATAGTTATAACGTGCAAATATTTCTCTAACCACGATCATTTCATGTTTTCAGATCAGTGCATATCAGAGGGGCAGCTTTAAACGTAGTCCACATCCAAGATATAACCTTCCGGACTAACTCCTTCCGAATCACCGGGATAAGGGTCATCCACGTAGGGGCATCACAGGGCGCAACATCATCCATCAGGGCTGGGGGACTTAACAACAACTTCGTGACAATCCGGCTGCAGTCGGCTCGAAGCCGTGGGTACCACTACCAGATCGAAATCTATGGACGCTAAATTCCTATAAAATCTGGCGTTCGTTGGTGCAATGATTCTTGAGGTCGAGATAAATGAACCTTACTTAGCACATTTTAGCTTGATAATTTTCCATCTCTTTTTCGCCATCGGAGTTGGACTGTTGTACGACAGTGACAGGAATATGGTTTAGCCAAGGCACTTGCTAAGCAATAGTTTAATCTCGGCCTTAAAATCAAATGAAAACTTATAGTCCAGCCTAAATAATTAGTTGATTGTTCATCAATGTGTAATAATCAATTATTAAAGACGTATTGTTATATACTTCCCAATTTTTCTTTGCTATATATGGATAAGCTTGCAGCCTAACTAGATCCGGCTACCCTTCCTACACAACTCAGTCGCAGGGTAATACGATACTTTTGGTTAGACTGACTGGCAGACTTTCTGACCTTTGTCATGCGGCATTAACGTGCATTTTGTAAAATATTGCTCTAGATAAACTAAGAATGTCACATTAATATAGTGGTCTAGTTTTAAAACCTCAACTAATTGGATGAGAGGCTGGTGTGACATCTCATCAACTCATCATGGGTCATTGCGATTGCGACAGCGCAGTTGAGCAGCAATTAAGTACCGAAAAAGCCAATAAAGCCTAAATTCTCCCGGAATTTGAAAACCAAAAAATTCTGTTCTATGATCTATGATGATATATGTTTAAAAGAATTATGAAAGTAATTTGCTGTCGTTGTTAGAACAGAAATTGTGCTATTAAACGCATCATATTTTCCCAGTAATGTGAGTTTGCTATACATATATTGTCCGGCAAAACTTCCAGTGTTGTTGAAATATTGGGCAATATTTTAACTCTAGCAAATTTTGCTGCAACACTTTGTGTGCCAGCTTCAGTTTAGTGCTTTTACACATTCCATATTATTTTTCTCCAATATGTGGTTGCATTCGGTTGCCAGCCATATTATTGGTAATGTTCTAACACGGTTTAAAAATATTAATACAAAGTGACAGCTTTTTGGCGAGAAGCCATTTTGGAAATTTCCCCACACAGCTTAAACCTGGGTATGAAAGTTTGTATGAGAATGGACACATAAGAGCTGGTTTATATTTGAAATTTATTATTAGTAGTCTTGTCCACACTTTAACTGCAAATACTGGACGATTTTATTTGCTAGATAAGTTTGCACCTCGCCAAATGAGATCAATTGGTATCCTTTGAAAATTTCAATTAATAAAGATATCGGCTTCCCCGCGTGGATGTAGAATTTCTAACGACTATTTGACATCTTTAAGGGCCGATTTTTCATGAAAATCCCTTCTTACCTTCTGTTTACAATACTTTGATGGCGTGATGTACAGTCACAAGCAAAAACGTGCATACACTTAGCAAAATTTAAAATCCATTTTGCTCGTAGAATAGCTATTGTTTTGTTTAGTTCAGGGCATATTTTGTATAAATACATGATATAGTAATTTTAAGATAAAATTGCTTAAGTGTATACATGTCTTTGCTTATGACTGTACGATGTTAGTTGTTGTTCCCATGTTATGCGATAGATGTAACCACAAAAACATTGTCTTTTTCTATATAACCACAGCCACACTAATCTTTATGGGATAGGTAGGGGTCAATCGGCCCACTATGATTTAATACCACCCCTTTTAAAATGGTTACCATCACGTAAGCCAAGTGTGGCTTATGTGATGGCTTAAAATGATTTATAGTAAACTAGCTTTTGCCCGCGGCTTCGCTCGCGTTAGAAAGAGACAAAAAGTAGCCTATGTTACTCTCCATCCCTTAAACTATCTCCACTTAAAAAATCACGTCAATTCGTCGCTCCGTTTTGCCGTGAATGAAAGACAAACAGACAGACAGACAGACAGACAGACAGACACACTTTCCCATTTATAATATTAGTATGGACTAGCTGTTCCTCGCGGTTTCACCCGCGTTGGTTTAGGTTAGGTTTTTGGTTACTGCCTCGCTCCCGTGGGACATAGCGTGATATTATATAGCCCATAGCACTCATGAATAAAATTATAAGTTTTTTTTTTGTGAGTGGGAAATCATCCAATGACTGCTCCCGTCCTGGGTGCGGCGGGAGGGCGTGTCAGACTCTTACTGACTAAAACCCACTCATGTTCCTTCGATTGCCCTTTAAATGTTCCAGGGTCACGGTAACTGTTATAAACATAACATTCCGCAACCCCGGCAGGCGTTGGCCCTGTTGGGCCCCTTCCTGTGCTGACTCCTTCTCTTTGAGGCGCGCGTAGAACAAAACGCGCCGTCTGCGCGGTCCTGGTCCTAGCCGGGCGGCGAGCTACCCATCGCTCGCTATCCGCAGAACCGCGCCTACGGTGGCCGGTAGTCGTCTTGCGACTCTCGACGTCTTCGCCTGGGTCTTAGTCCGGGGCGAGAGGCTCGTCGTTGCCTCTCGCGCGCCGCCGCCTCCTTCACTAGCATAACTGCTTCGCAGAAGGAGGCGACGGCATCCCATTCCGTCTCGCCCCGAAGCATGGCCTGAACCAGCGCCGGGCGCGAGAGGTCACCGCCGCCGATCGCCTCTACGAGGACACGTCGATGCTCCGCCCATGCGCGGCACACCTCCACTGTGTGCTCGACCGTGTCCTCCAGGCGACCGTTACTGCAGTGGTGACACCCAGACGTCGCTTCCGCCCGAATCCGACACAGGAACCTCCCGAACTGACCATGTCCGGTAAGGACCTGTGTCAAGCGAAACGTGAGAGTGCCATGACGCCTCTCCAGCCACTCTTTAAAGAGGGGTCTTACCGCCGCTATCACGGCGTGCCCAGCACTAGGTTGCGACAGTCGTTGTCTCCACTCCGCCATGAGATCTCGCCGGAGCTCCGTGAGCCGTGCCGCGATAACCCGCGGCATCGGGACTTCACCCCAGCGTTGCACTTCCACGCGCCACTCGTACGTGCGTGCAAGGACTGTTGCCTCCAGATCCCACGGCGGGACGCCGGCAAGGAGGCATGCCGCCTCGCAGGAGACCGTGCGGTATCCCCGCACCATGCGAATCGCCATGACCCTCTGGGACGCCCTCAGAAGCCGGGCCGGAGCCGTGGCTAGGTTGGGCGCCCACACCGGAGCCCCGTAGAGGGCCATGGACCGGAGGCTCTACGCGGGGATCGTGCGGTCGTTTGGGCCACCGAGATTGGGCAGGAGCCGTTTGAGGGCAGCTCCAGCCCTCGCCAGTTTGGGGCCCAAACGTCGGAAATGCTCCGTGAAGTTCCATCGGTTGTCGAGGACAAGTCCCAGGTACTTTATCGTCGACTCGACACCGATGTGAACCCCTCCCACCGTTATCTGAGACCCCGGAGGTGGCCGGTGCCGAGGGCCATGAAAACACATGGCCTCGGACTTGTGCAGGGCCACCTCAAGTCCCAGTTGCCGGATCCTATCCACGACTGTCGCAACACCACTCGACATTAGGTCGGCCGCCGCCTGGAACGACCCTCCCTGCGCTAGGACTAGCGTATCGTCAGCGTAACACACTACGCTGACGCCTTCGGGAAGGTCGGCGCGCAGCACCCAGTCGTACCCGATGTCCCACAGGAGCGGCCCCAGGACCGATCCCTGTGGAACACCGCACGACATCCCTCGTCGACTCCACACCCCCTCGTGACCGGGGTAGATGACGGCTCTGTCCGTCAGGTAGGCCTCGCCCACACGACAGAGGTAGGCCGGCATCCGGTGATACCGTAATGCGGCCGCTATGCACCCCCAAGGCAGGGTATTGAAGGCGTTGGCGATGTCAAGAGACACCGCCAAGACGACCCTGCCCTGTGCCACCGCATCCCCCGTCGTGAGGGCCCGCACGCGCATGATGGCGTCCACCGTGGAGCGTCCTCTGCGAAAGCCGAACTGGCCGTCCGCTAGATCCGGCCCCACCTGAAAATTATAAGATTTGGATCATGAGTTCCAGAGATTACCCCCTACATACAAACTTACAAATTTTACCTCTTTATAATATTAGTATAGATAGGAAAGCAGTAGGGTCAACACTACGTCACGCACACACAGACACAGATTGCCGTAATGCTGCCCTCGCAGCCGAGGGCCGTCGTGACTTCCCGTCAATGCCGCCCTCAACCCCTGCTCAACGAGTCAGCCTGTGACGCTGAGCCAGTTAGCGAGCTGCACTGCGTGATGACATGTCCCAAAAAAAGGTTGGACGGTACTGTAGTCCACCAAACACTGCATCCATCCGGCCAGAGGATCCTCTCACTTCAATTAAAGATATGACCACCCCGTTTAAGGTTATCTATACTAGTCGTATATACTAATATTATAAAGAGGTAAAATTTGTAAGTTTGTAAGTTTGTATGTAGGGGGTAATCTCTGGAACTACTGGTCCGATTTGAAAAATTCTTTCAGTGTTAGATAGCTCATTTATCGAGGAATGCTATAGGCTATATATCATCGCTACGACTCACGGGAGCGGAGCAGTAACGAAAAATGCGGGTGAAACCGCAGGGGACAGCTAGTACATTAAATATAAAATTTAAGTGACTGTTTGTAATGACAACATTGCATAATTATGAATATTTACACGATATTTACTCGATACATGTTCCGAAAACCACTATTTAAAAAAAATGTTTGACTGTCTGTTTTCGGACATTCTCCGAAACGGCTGGAGCGATTTTATCGAGACTTTCACAGTCTAATGTTATAAGACTACTAAGACTTAATTTTTGAAAAAAGGGATTTGTCTAAAGCTAATAATGTGTAGTATTTTGACGTATATCGTCAAAACACCAGAAAAACCTTTAGATGATGATGAAAGCGTGATAGTACGTGGTTTTATTGTCGGGATACGTCACAATTCCACATAGCGTCTAGTATTTTTGACGATATACGTTAAAATACCACCATAACATCGTACTATGAGTCACGGGAGCGAGGCAGTAATTAAAGACCATAAAGCAGGTAAAACCACGGGGAAGACCGAGGCTAGTAAAAATGTAATGCTAATTTACCCTTTATATTATTATCTACGTCCTACAAATATTACAGCTAGACTCTGAAGACTTGATTTGATTAAAACTTTATTACTAAAGAAGCAATATTTATACCTTTACAACGAGGAAAACGTATGATAATAAATATTATCATAATTACTTACTTTTTTAATTTCATTGAATGACCTACTTTCCCTAATCACTAAATCGCCAAAAAAGGATTACTTATGAGGAAAAAAAAAACAAACAATGTTTTTGAATTATAGTACGATTTTTAATTCGAGTCACAAAAATGACAAGCGTGTATACAAAATGACAAGTCACTATTGTAGGGTGACCCGCTACAATAGTGATGTTCCGCAATCGATAGACTTGGAAAATGTCCAAGTCTATCGATTGCGGAACATCACTTTGTAGTCATGCTTTATTTTATTTGGTATCAAAGCGTTTTTTTATGGTAAATATTGAATACATACCGTATTAAATAATATGATTTTAGTAATATGGACCTTACCAAAAACAAATAGGTAATATAACAGTGTTTCATGTAATATTAAATTATATAATATTTAATAATTAATAATTATTAAATATTTTTTTTATAATTAAAGGCAATTTGATATTGAATATTCTCGACTAAGATTCAATTGTAAAAACTCGATTGTACCACATCACCATTTATTTGGGACTAAAAACCTGCAACACTGGAAATGTCATTTTACTGACTAGAATTAAAAATCTTACTATAGATAGGATTTTAAGAAAGACTTTTTTTTACAAAAAACTTGCGAATAGGACAAATTCTTACGACTATAATATCTTTGTCTATAGGGAATATACATCTTTGAGGAATGTATTATATAAAAAAATGATACTATTTGTTGTTGTGTATGGGGACACCGACTATCCATTAAAGTTTTTTTCCCACTTATCTCGTCATCCTATTTGTTATTTTTCCGCACAATTATCATCATCTCTCTCTCCCTCTTGATTTTTTTCTAACTACATTGGGGTCGGCTTCCAGTCTAACCGAATTCAGATAGATATCAGTCTTTTACTGCTTAAGGGACAACGCACACCGGAATGGCAGCGGCCGGCAGCGGCCGCCCGTGGCGCCGCGAGGCCGCCAGCGTCGCTAGAAACAATAGGCGCGCGCATGGCGCGTGGCCGCTCGCGGCGCCGCGGGTGGCCGCTGACGGCCGCTGGCAGTCTCGCGACCTTTTCAAGCTTTTCAAGCGATACTAGACTTTTAAGTATGTAGTTAAAGTTTAAAATTATTTCACACTGAAAGTGCTCGCCGCGCCGCTGCCGGCCGCTGCCATTCCGGTGTGACTCGGGCCTAATCCTCCTCAACCCGGTAACTGGGTGACATGATACACCTCTGTTCGACTGGTTCGACATTTTCGCTTTTGACTACCCGTAACTAGTGTCAAAGTTCTATGAATGACAACCGGGACAAACGGGTCACGTGCTTTTTGAGACACGTGATGTCAGTGAAGTCCAAGATAAACTTTAGAAAGTTCATGATATGATTTGAAAAGTCATCATCTTATAATCACTAGGCCATCGAGACATTTTGTACAATCGTTTCTATTTATAACGTAGGGTGCGCTCTAATAAGTTAAATTCAACCCATAAAGTGGTGAAATAGGGGTGAGAGTTTGTATGTAAATGAGCGGGCGATGAGCCGGAAACAATAAGTTGATAATACTACTACTGATCCTTACTATAATATTTAATATTATAAATGCGAGAATTCTGCCTGTCTGTTTCTTCTTCACGCCTAAAACACTAAAATGATTTAAATGAAATTTGGAATAGATATAGTCTGGGACCCGAGAAAGGAGAGATAATTTTCATCCCGGAAATCCCCCGGAAACGGGAACTATAATTTCACGCGGACGAAGTCGCGGGCAATAGCCAGTTTCATATAAACGGCAAAAATCAATGTTTTCGTGTGCTTAACAAAATAATCGAAATTGTTATCACATCAAACTATATACAAATCGGTACTTAAATAGTCAAAGGCTTAATTTTAGATGATTAAAAAAAGATCCAATCTTGAGGCCGTAACATTATATAAAAAGTTCAATATCTAATCGAAATCTCATCTCTACTACAATCAGTGTAAAAAAGATAAAAATCTAGATAAAAATCTAGATAAAAATCTAGATAAATTACAAGATTTGTTTAGATTGCGATTTAGATAAGGCTGTGATCGTCTTCATCAAAACAAGTATCCCTTTGATCTCTTACAAAAACACGAAGTCAACATCAACTTATTTAATTAACAATACTGTCTAATGACTGTCGTTTTATCAGCGTATCAGCTAAAGTGGCAAAATGACGCAAATGAAGTGGCAAAGGCAGGCGCCATTTAGTGTCAATAATGGATGCCTCACGCACTTAAAGCATGATAGTCTAGTTCGTCTAGTTACCTAGCGAATAAGTTTGATGGCAAAGCATGATTTTTTTAAATTTTGAAGTGAAAACTTCTTTAGCGGCGTTGAGCACTTTTTCTGTAATGGGTATAAAATCTTAAACTCGCGTCAGGACACGTGACCTGATCGAAAAAGCGTAGGACGGATGGATAGTAGACAGCTATAATCAAGTTTTCACTTCTGCCGGCACTCCCGGAGTGCAACCCGTCTTTTTTTTATTGTTTGTGGGCTTACTCTAGGTCCCAGACTAGCCCGGGGTAATAGACAGGGCCAACGATGGAGCCTACCCAAAAGATGCCTCTGCATGCTATAGGTGCATGCTGCCGGAGATCGAAGCAAAATTTGCCGCCCAACACACCAAGATTGACAAGACAGTCCTCTTGAGTTCGTTTTTGTTTTGTATAAACCTGGGGTGTCAGCAGTATCGCCATAACTATAAGAGCGCACCAAGCCTCAAATAGTCGCAATATTTACTGATATTTATTTATATTTTTAAATTTACTAATTAAGGATAATAACAAATATTAAATACTGTTTAAGCGCGAGTCTGGTTCTCGCTGTTATCACCAAAGTTTGAACAAGACCCTCAATCGCGCGATTTCGGCATTCTGACAGGCCTTCATTGTAAAGTGCCTTAGGGTCCTGAAATGGGTGCTTACGATTCTGGGTGTTACCGTATCTTTGCCATGCTAATTAGAGAGATAATTAGAGGTGCCATGGGTCGTAATATGATTGAAGGCGAGATCATGCGTCAAATGCTTAAACTGTCTGGACAATCTCACTGAAATCTGTGTGCTTCTCTCATAAAGAGGTCGGTCCTTCGGTCCTTGCACGATTTCACCAATACAATTATGGGACTTTAAAAAACACTGACATCTGAGTTTGTTTCGGATGTTTCTTCTCAGATTAGTTAGGTAGCAATCACCGACCCAAAAGTTTATTTTACTCTGCAGAAAAGTAGGTATTTTTGGTTTAATCTCTCAAAGGGTAAAATAAGAAAGTTTGTTAAAAATCGGTCCTTTTCAAAGCTGATCGAAAGATCCACTTAAGTTGGTAACAACCAGAAGGTATATAAAAAGTTTTGTCAGGCCTATACTTAAGTGATAAATGATAATACAATGTATTATCAATTGTAAAGATTACTTATTTACGAATTAACGTAAGATAACATAAATTAGGGACAGGTAGATAGGCAGGTAATTTTTTTTATTAGGCTTGGTACTCAATACTCAATACGTTTATTGCATTCCACAATACTAACTGTAATAATAAATACTAAAATGGTACTAACGGTATATATAATAGATCTCTGGATAGCCATTTAAATTGGAAAAAGCACATAGAAAAAATAAAACTAAAACTTTCATCATTTACATATGGTCTAAGTGTACTCAAGGTAAACACAAATGCAGAATGCGCTCTGTCTGCATACTATGCGTATGCATATGCATGGCTCCGATATGGAATCATCATGTAGGGACACAGTACAGAAGCAAAAGATTTATTCATCGCCCAAAAAAAAATGCCTACGTATAATATTCCATACTAATATTATAAATGGGAAAGTGTGTCTGTCTGTCTGTCTGTATGTTTGTCTTTCTTTTACGGCAAAACGGAGCGATGAATTGACGTGATTTTTTGAGTGGATATAGTTAAAGGGATGGAGAGTAACATAGGCTACTTTTAGTCTCTTTCTAACGCGAGCGAAGCCGCGGGCAAAAGCTAGTATTCCACATAAAACCTCGAGATAGCTGTAGATCACACTTTATAAAAGAGAAAATATTGACTTTACCATCCATTTACATATTAGAAGTAGCCACTTTCGTTAGGAAACATTTGCACATGTATAACTTTGAAAAGAATGATCGCCGTAAACATAAATTAGTTCTGCCAGTACCTAGATTAGAAATGTTCAAAAAGAGCCCAGAATATAGAAGCATTCAAATATATAATAAACTGCCTGATAGTATAAGGTCTATTCAAACATTAAGCATTTTCAAATCTAGACTAAAGATGTTACTTATAGAAAAATGTTATTACACGATTAATGACTTCATGGAAGATAAGATACAAATAAATAAATAATATAATTTGAAATTCAGATAGATTAACCATTATAACAATGTAATATTTTTTGACACTTCTTAATAATTTCATCGAATAATGGTGTATCATATTTTATAATTTAATTTAATTTTAACAAACTTTTGATTTATTTAATTACTAGCTTTTGTCCGCAGCTTCGCTCGCGTTAGAAAGAGGCAATGATCCCAAGCTAAGCAGAGCTTGTGTAATGGTAATCAGACAACTGATATACATACTTATATAATTTTTAAATACATACATATCACTACATAGTATAAAACAAAGTCGCTATCCTCTGTCTGTCCCTATGTATGCTTAGATCTTTAAAATTACGCAACGGATTTTGATGCGGTTTTTTTAATAGATAGAGTGATTCTTATGGAAGGTTTATATTAATAATACATGCATAATATAGTAGAGAAAAGCCGGGATTTTTAAAGATTTGTAACACCCGTGCGAAGCGGGTCGTTAGTTATAGATAAATAACACCCAGACACAGAACAAACAGTTATGCTCATCACACAAAGTTTGTCCTGGGTGGGAATCGAACCCACGAGCTCTGGCTTAGCAGTCAGGGTCATTGTACACTAGACCACGACTAGGCCCGTCGTGTTCACCAATGGGATTGAACGGGTCATGTTAGCCGTATGCCTAATTATCTTTGGGCTTAAGTTTCTAAGCTGTAGGTGCCAGAAGATGGAAGACGTGTCCGTGGGAGGCCCAGGAAAAGGTGGTGAGACAAGCTGGACGCGTACCACGAGGATTGATTCTAGGAAGCGAAGGGAAAAAAGGCCCAGGAGTGAGACAGTATAGGCAAAGAATAAAAAGAATTCACCTGCAATTTTAAAAATAAACCACATTCTAAAGCTATATCTGCTTGTGGTTTTGAGCACATGACGTTCAATCAATCAGCACGCAAGATTTATTTATTTATTTCCATCATACATTTATCTTTACAGGTTTCTCATCTAATGCGATAATGTAGACAACTTACAAACTACTATTACACCGTTACCAGCCAATCATTTTGCAGTCGCCTTCTCAAAGTTTGACCGCTTACCAGCAAACCATACTCTCTCTGTAGCCTTTGAACCAATTGCATCGCCGCTGCATTTAGTTGACTTTGTGCAGCATTTACTATGAATCGGTCCTGTACATGTGTTGTAATGCGTTGAGGTCCTCGGTGCCGTTCCACCACTTCCTCCGTGACACGATAACATGACCAAAGCCTGGATATAACGCTCTGACTGGTCTTCATGGCTTCAGAAACGGCAATTATGGGACAGTATTCTACAACAGGATATTGACACCCTTGTTTTGAGTATGCAGAACCGCTCCAGATGTGTCAGGAGAGTCTTAGGTGGATCCACGAATTATTAATTTTAAGTTTTCAACAATTTTTATAAAAAAAAAATTGTTTTGTTGTTTAGGTTTTGAAATTTCAAAAATAAAGTTAAATTGAAATTTTGTTGAGTTTTTCCTCTTCTTCTAAGTTTTTTTTTAATTTAACTTTAACTAAAAGTTTATTATCAGATTAGATAGGCAATTAAACAAGGTTTATTTTAAAGTGTAGGTGTCTTAACAAAAAGTTAATAGAATTTTAGTTATTTAGGTTTAATTAAAATATCCCTAGACACTTTTGATGTGTGTATTATAAATGCAAAAGTAACTCTGTCTGTCTGTCTGTCTTTCTGTCTGTCTGTCTGTCTCTTCTTCACGCCTAAACCACTGAACCGATTTGAATGTTTGGTACAGATATAGTCTGGGACCCGAGAAAGGACATAGGATAGTTTTCATCCCGGAAATCCCCCGGGAACGGGAATAATTACTCTACGCGGACAAAGTCGCGGGCAAAAGCTAGTTATTATATAAAAGACTAGCATTCACAATTTTACCCCTTATAATATCCAAAATCTCTTTGTTATTCTTTAAAATGAGCACACCCTTCAACTTTCTTGTCTTTATGACCAGCGCGGCTTGACTTTGCGTTGATAAATCGACAATCAGTCGGTCAGTTAGTTTACCATTTTATATAATTATTAAAAAGACGACCGAGTGACTAAACGACTAAACAATATCGGAGAGACTAGACAATATAAAATTACGAAGTCATTATTAAAATATGCGAACTAGATAGCGTTATCTATATCTTGATCCTTTTTATAAATCGGACAATTACAGTCGGTGAAAAAAGTCTGATATAAATTGTTATTTGGAAATAACAATCTAATTACATAAAAAATAATGAAACACATTTGATTCGAACCTTCAAACACACGTGATTTGAGACACAATAGAAAGACAACAGCAGCATGACAGCCAGCTGTCGGTTGGTCGTTGAGAGAAACCAAAGAGCTTCCGAATAGAAAGTCTAAGAGCGAGATAAATACACGTTGTTTAGCACGTACCTTGGTTTAGCTATGTTCCGTCTCTACCGTCCACTTGACGTAGACCGTTGTGTAACAGTGACAGGGATAGTGCTTAGCCAAAGTACCTACGTGCAAAGTAACGTTTATTTATCTCGCCCTTAATTTGTTGTAATAAATATTTTCGAAAGATAGTTATTATCTTATCAATACACCAAAATATTTTATTATCTAGAATTTCACTATAAATACTAATGTGAAAGTAGTAAGGTACTACTTTTGCATTAGTAGCTTTAATTAAGCAGCTGCAGTATTTTGTGAATCGAGCTAAAGGGAACTTGAAAAGGTATTTTTTTTCTTCCTTTTTAATAACTTACTGTTGCAATATAAAGTTTTTATTATTCTTAACATCTGTGTATATGTTGATTATCATGATATTATGCACCCTAGTATAATCCTCTTAAGTCTTGCTTGTTTAAAAAATGATTACACACGACAACGATTTATCGTCACGATTTGATTGCGCAGTTTTGACGTGTGAACTGAAAGATTGTTTGCACTAACCATTAAAATGGAGGGTTTAGGATGTATGAAATAATTTTTAAAACAATTTTTTTCTTAATTGGTTTCGGAATTGTATACATTTCCTAGAAGTTGTGTTGTATACAATTCCTAGATTTCATACATTTCCTGTAATAATATAATAATAATAATAATACTAGCCTATAACTGTCCCACTGCAGGGCAAAGGCCTCTTCTCATACAGAGAAGGCACGAGCATTGATCACCACGCTTGCTCAAGACGGGTTGGCGATTTCGGACTTTTATTAACTACAAGTCCAGGTTTCCTCACGATGTTTTCCTTCACCCAAACATAATATACTAAGACTATTTTTTTTACAGATGAAAGGCATTCTTCTGGTATTGGTATTGGCAGCATTATCAGCTAGCCTCGAGGCGGCTGAACACTTCCGCCAGGTTGAGGAGGGGGTTTACATTCTGGGGACTGATGAGGCTCTTTCACCTGCGGCTCAAGAATTAAAGAGGCTTCATGTACAGCCTGAAGGAGAGGCCGGGGTGCGTTTGTGGCCAGGTGGTCCTCGGGTGAATAAAATTGATTCCCGATACAATCTCGCACTTGGCAGCATTGGTCTGTGGGACAGAATGCTAGCACAGTAAGTCACTTTTTTGACGGGCCTTTTGGCCTGACCAAAAAGCCACACCAATCAAAATAAACTATATTAACCTTTCAACAACCAACCGACAGTCGGCTGTTGGGCTGCCATTGTTTTTCTATTGTGTCTCAAATCACATTTTTCGGTTTACAGTAACTGGGCGACGTGATACCCCTTGGTCTTCTACTACTAGTCAGACTTTCTGGCTTCTGAGTACCCTTAACGACTGTCAAAGTTCTAAGACAACCGCGACCAACGGTTTCACGTGCTATCTGAGGCAGACTTTGCTGTTTCCTTCTATAAATAATAATAAAACCAGCCTATTACTGTCCCACTGCAGGGCCGGTTTCACGTGCTTTCTGAGGCCGAGTTTGCTGTTTCCTTCTATAAATAATATCTAATAAAACCAGCCTAATACTGTCCCACTGCAGGGCCTCCTCATACAGAGAATTTATCACCACGCTTGCTCAAGGCGGATTGGCGATTTTGGGCTTATATTCACTACAAGTCCAGGTTTCCTCACGATGTTTTTCTTTACCGATGTCAGTGATGTCCAAGATAAACTTTAAAAAATACATAATGAGTTGAAAAAGTCACATTGGTTCTTGCCCCAATTTTAATCCACAATCTCTAACACGAGAGAATAAGTATTAAATTAATAAAGACCATTAATTTCAGCTACCAGCCCCAGAGAACAGCAGAACCAGATACGGCTGTATTTCAGGAAATAACTTACCGTGGGGGTAATCTAATCAAGATTAATTTCATCCGTGCGTTACAGACTTCAGGAAAGGAGGCAACAGTTATGATCGCTGATGGTGGACTAGGAAAGAATTTCGTTATCATCTGGATTTTATCTCCACGAGGCGAAGGTTTCCAGTTTTCCATCGATATTTGGGGACGATAAGCCCGAGATATTCGTGAAGTTTCTCTTATATAATATATGTTTTAGATTTTAATTGTATATTTAGCTCATGTATGTAAAAGACTTTCATAGTGTAGAAAAATGTATAGATTAAATATGTTTTGCAATAATTCCTGTTGCTGATTTTCCCTTTTAGCAAGTTAATATCTCATATAGAATAACATTCATTTATATAACAAATAATTATTTGTAATGATATTATGAGAACAATATCCAATTTTCTTAATTAACAATAGTCAAAGTTTAGCCACAATTTCAAAATAAAAACCAAAGTTTTTAATTTATTAATTCTTCATGTTTTTGGCAAAAAATAAATTATTGTATTGGGTTAAAAGCGTTTTTGCTATTTTTATATTAAAAACATGTTGTAGTGCGGATTTGTATTTTGTACACTACAGATGATGATCTGTACGATAATACTAGCTTAGACCCGCGGCTTCGCCCACGTGGATGTAGAAGTTCCAACTCGAATTACCAAAAAACCGTTTCTTAGTGGCTACTTCACAAATAACACTGGAGTGCCTCGAATCACGATTGTTCAAAGGTTTGATCGATTATTCGAAGTAGCTAACATGTTAGAAGTATTGTAAATACGTTGCCATCCCAGAAATATATATAGTGATTTAACGATGTAACACAATGCTGTTAAGCGAGGCAATGACGGTAATTTTTTTCGCGTCTGTTTGGACGTAAAACTGTGTCACTCCGAATGATTTAGGGGACCAACTATGTCCACTCTGGCGTCACTCCGGCTTTTCAGTTTTCGATCGAAAAAACTATACCATAATTTATTATGTTTTACTAGCTGTTCCTTGCGGTTTCGCCCACGTTACATTAGGTTTTTGGTTACTGCTTCGCTCCCGTGGGACATAGCGTGATATTATATAGCCTATGTTACTCGTGGACAATGTAGCTTTCTAAAGGTGAAAGAATTTTAAATTCAGTCCAGTAGTTTTTGAGCCTATTCATTACATTCAAACAAACAAACATACAAAGTTTTCTTCTTTAAAATATTAGTGTAGATAAACTATATGGAGCGAACTGAACTGAACTTTGGTTGACAATCACACTTCACGGGCAGTTTCCGTTTTATAGTAGCCACTGAAAATTTATTGGAGCGTCTGTCTTGCAGTGACGATTCGACACTCACGACCAAATTTTGAATGGACGTCAGTTCAAATGACGCGAAAAAGCGGGCCATCCACTAACGTTCATTCCTTCAGGCTTGTCCCGTCGTTCAATCCGTACAGAAATGCGACGGGATAAAATAAAACCGTTGAAGCCACTAACTAAACCACAATCCTTCGTTCTTTCCCCTGGCTTTATCACGACACGCCAGTCCGGCAGGAAAAACAATCCTTCAGTGACCATCCACACGTTTGTGTACATTCCTGTCACTTTGCATCTTGTCAGCCATACCGAGGGATTGCGCGTGTGTGGATGGTGACAATCCTCCTATTTTATGAAGATTGTTGTCATTTGAAAGGAATGCTCGTCATTTTGAATAATCTTTATGGATTATTTTCATTTTGCAACAATTATGTTTATATTTATCTTTATGTTTATGTGAGTGTACCTATATGTATTTATATATATACTACTATATTATGTAAATATATATATTTAATTTTGGTATTATTTTTGTACCTTTGCATTTTGCATCTATCATGATTTGTCTCTGCATCACCCTGCATCAAAATGCCTTAGTGTACGAACTGAGTGAAGAGCGTTCAGCGGAGCGTTGAGCGGAGCGTGCAGCGTTGCGTGCAAGTTGTTCTCGCGCCACTAGGTCGCCACTCAGGACACCTACGTGTAAATGCATCTGTTTGATATGGACGCCGCACGCCCCGCCCTGCTAGACGCTCGATTTGAGCGGGCACTCAGGCCCTACACTTAGGCAGAACATATTTATATTTATAAACAGACACTAACTTGATCACAGCGCGCGTCGCGCCAGTAGCGACAGGACTGGTAGCGAGACAAAGACAAAGACATTTATTCGTCGAATATGGTAGGTTTACAGGTGTTAAACAAGTTTCGTACAGCATATTCACCACATATAGCGGCATACGAATGTTTATGGTTACAATAAAGTAACGTAACTTAAATTCAGCATAAGTTAGCAAGACTTGTATAAATAAAGATGAGTAAATAAAACTAAATTAACTTAACTAACATTAGGTTTTATACCGTCGTTCTTTCTTGCTCTTGCAAATCCACTGGTGTTCATTCCGTAAGGATTGTCGCGACGGTACGGGTGGCGGAATTTTAATACCGTCATTCTTTCTTGCTCTTGCAAATCCACTGGTTTTCATTCCGTAAGGATTGTCGCGACGGGATGGATGGTGGGATTTTAATACCGTCATTCTTTCTCGTTGTTGCAAATCCACTGGCGTTGTAACCTCCACCCGTTTTATCCTAGCAAGAATATGGAATAAAACGAGCGTGCACAATATAGAAGTTTAATACCAGCTCAAGAAGGAGGCTCACAAATTTATAAGTCGTGGGTTCAGGCCCGTTTGTTGTCACCCCTGCAGTGAAAGGCACTTCCCTGAGAAATTTCCGCAGGAGTCGCCCAGGCCGGGGATGGTAGATGGCCGATGTTCGTGATGCGTGCGGTGACTGGAACAATTGATCGTCCGGAAGATACGGCGTCGCTGTCCGACTTGCTAAGCGGACACAAGCTTCAGGATGACGTAAACTCGCCGTAGTTCCTGGAAACCATGGTTTCATAGGTCTTAGTACGGGCCCTTATACCCGCCGTCCTGGTCTGGGTCCGCCGACGTCATCTAGGGAGATGCCCATGTAGTTGTAGTAGTATTGACGTGACGGAACTGACCAGAACGGAGTTCACAATGATAATTAAGCGACTAGAAGCACAAAAGAAAAAAGGCAATAACACTATACCCTTATTTTGGGTTACGCCGCAGTCGTGAATGAATAAGTAAATTAAGCAGCAGTTAAAATTTGAAATTTTGTATATCATAAAATAATATTTTATAAAAAAAATGAAGGTAAAAGAAGAATTATTTTCTAACGGCATAAATGTAGCATTCTTATAGCAATTTTAAATTGTAACGGTGCATACTAGATGAGAGCAATATCACTATAGAATACAGCAAATAATGTGTTTAACTGCCAATAACTAGATACACAACAGTTTAGAAAATGGTTTGAAATTAAACGATACGTGTGCTATTCAAAACTTACCCTAATTCGGGATTATCTGTAGAGAAATGGCACTTTAAAGGCACTCCACCAAGACGATTTATTTTTATTATATTAAAAATGGTTACGACAACTTCGACTAGTGCGCTCGAGAGGTTGTAATATGGAGATATAATACGTGTGCTTTGGCATCAGCCTAGAGGCGACTGACCCCGCTGCGCGGGCGCGCGAATCACATATATCGTATGCGAACACTCCCCCCGCACTCCATACCTCCGTACCGCCGCGTTCCAAAACGTATGCACACAAAGAACAACATTCGCAACATTCATTTTTAATTTGTAAAATAACATGAATAGTCATGGAACGTTCCGTTACATTACCCGCCGGTCCCTGATAAGGATTTTATTTCTGGGAATAAAATCCGCATACCTATTACGTTACAACCAACTTGCATACTAACATTCACTTCATCCATACCTCATCGCTAAAAAAACCTAACATATATAACATCACACAACAACTTTAGTTTTGTGACGTGACCTAACAAAACGAAAGTCAATGACAAATATTTGTCCGTGGCTTAGTAACAGAACTTAATATCTTTTTAGTTTGTATTGGGGAAATGTAACGAAACACAAAATTCATGTATAGGTGGTAATCTTAAGATCTTTTATATGCCAAGACCCTAACTTCTTACCCGACATATCCTCTAAAACATAAACGAGTGGTGATAGTTTTTGAATGATACGACATTTAATATATTTGGGTGCTAATTTCTTGCTGAAGTGCTTATCTTTGTCGCTAAGCACGTAAGTACGTTTATAAACGATGTCACCGACATTAAACTCAAAGGACTTGCGTCTTAAGTTATAATGCGACGTGTTTTTTATGTGAGCATGATATAGAGATTTTTGGACCTGGTCAAATATGGTACTTAGACAACCAAGGTTCTCAGCGTAAACCTCACGCGGCAGAAATAAGACTTCATCACCTAGATCTGTTTCGGTATAATGGGAACCACAAAGCACCACTTCCCGTCCAAAAACAAGAAATGATGGAGAAAATCCAGTAGCCTCATTAACCGAGTTATTTATGGCAAATTGAACTTTCGGAATAAAAACGTCCCAAGATCGATGGTCGCCTTCTACAAACGTAGAAATACACGTAATAATAGTCTTATTGTACCGTTCTACTGTGTTAACCTGGGGGGTATATTTAGGCGAAAAGAAAATATTGGGAATCTTGTATTTCTTAAATAGGTCTTGAGTATCTTTACTTATAAATTGAGTACCATTGTCTAGAAATATTGTTTGAGGAACACCATGAATTAGAAAAATTTGTTCTTCTAAAATTTTTATTATTATCCCCGAAGTAGCTTTTTTTATTGGAAAAATATGACAAAATTTGGAAAAACAACAAGTTATTACCAGAATGTAAGTGTTTTGTTTCCTAGTGACTGGAAGAGGTCCCATTAAGTCGATGGATATCATCTGGAAAGGTCGTGAGCATTGTTTTGGGCGACCCATTTCACCAAGAATAGCATGGTTTTGAGACTTATATTGAAGACAAGTACCACATGATCCAACGTATTTTGCTACATCTTTATACATACCTGGCCAGTAATACTTGAGTGCAATACGTTTATAAGTCTTGAAAATTCCTAAATGACCAGCAGATGGTTCATTGTGATTATCTACCATGACTTTTTCTCGTAGTTCAGATGGAACAACTTCTTTCCATGAAAATTCATTTGTTAACAAACACTTATTTTTACTAAGGCGATAAAGGGTATTATTTTTAATTTGGTAATTAGGGAAATTTTCGGGTTTTGTAACACAGTTATTATAAATATTTTTAAACCAATCATCACTAGAAGTCGTAAATGAATTGGATGTGATTGTGGCAGAAACTGGGACAGGTCTAGACAAAGCATCAGGGATGACGTTGTCAACACCTCGACGGTGCTTAATTTCAAAATTGAAAGAAGATAATCTTACTCCCCAACGTGCGAGTCTTCCTGTGGGGTTACTTAATGAGAGAAACCACCGTAACGCACTATGGTCTGTGTAAACCGTGAAGGTTTTCCCATTTTCCAAGTAGCAACGCCAATGCTCTAATGCAATAAGAACTGCTAGCGTCTCGCGCTCCGTGATGCTGTAATTCCTTTCTGCCGCCGATAGCGATTTGCTCATGTAAGCTATGGGGTGCTCCTTTCCGTTTACGGTCTGAGTGAGCATGCCGCCTATCCCATAGTTACTCGCGTCCGTATGTACTTCAAATGGTAGGTTATAATCGGGACAAGAAAGGACGGGCGCGGAAACCAGGCACTCTTTAAGGTTTTTAAAAGCAGCGTCTGCTTCATCCGTCCACTTAAAAGGAGGAGAGTTCTTCTTACTAGAAGTCAACTTGTTCAGCGGACCTGCAATTGTGCTAAAGTTGGGAACGAACCTACGATACCAGGTGGCTGTGCCTAAAAAACGCTTTAGCTCCTTACGGTTAGTAGGAGTTGCATAATTGAGGATGGCTTCAACTTTATCTGGATCAGTTCGTAACCCATTCGCGTCAACTACATAACCTAAATACTTAAGCCTACTTCGAAAGAACTCACACTTTTCCAAGTTGATAGTTAAGCCTGCTTTACGTAAACTTTCCAAAACACGAAGTAATAAGGACACGTGTTCCTCAAAACTACTGCTAATAATAATAATATCATCTAAATATGCGAATATTCGGTGATCCACGTTACCTAGCAACTTATCGACAAGACGCTGTTGTGTGGCAGGAGCATTTGTCAACCCAAAAGGTGTTGTTTTAAACTAAACGTTCCTCTACCAGGAACATAAAACGCAGTTTTGTCTCTGTCTTCCTCCGCAATCGGTATTTGCCAAAAAGCTTTGGACAAATCGAGGCTAGTAAGAAAACGAGCATCGCGCAGGTTGTCCAAAATCTCGGATATATATGGCAAGTTGTAAGCGTCTCGTTTTGTGACGGAATTTAATTTCCTACTGTCAAGGCAAAAACGAGGCTGACCATTTTTTTTAGTAACTAGTAGTACCGGAGATTGCCAAGCACTTTCGCAATGTTCCACCACATCTAGATTCAACATCTCATCTACCTGCTCGATAAGTATTTTTTGTTTCTCAGGAGACAATCTGTAGTACCGTTGTCTAATAGGTGGAGAATCACCTGTATCGATGTGATGGGACACAACGTGTGTACGGCCCAACCCTTTGCGCTCAAAGGAAATGTCCCTAAATTGCTCAACAACATGATTCGCTATAGAACGTTGAGACTCGTCCAAACTATCATAAGAGTGAATAAACGTTTGTTGATTGTTTGTATTTAAGTCAATTAATGTATTAACTGATGACTGAATAGAACCTAAATATTTCGGACATAATTGAAAAGCGCGCCAGAAGTCAATACCTAAAATAAGCGATGAATGTACTTCTGGAACGACATAAAATTTTATAATGTGAAATTGTTCCTCGAAATGCACGGGAACATTAATATAGCCAATACTTTTAAGTGCCTGACCACCAGCTGCTATTACAGAAGGTGTATCATCAGTACATAGCTTAAGGCCATGACTAAGTAACTTTTCGTGTGCAGAGTTACCTAATATAGTAACCGCTGCTCCAGAATCCAGAAGGCCGGACGCTGTAATACCGTTAATCTGAATATTTAAATATGGTCGCGTATCGTTCAGAGGCTTAGTTTGCAGAATTGAACAAATTTTGTAACTGTTGAAAAATAACGTGATAGTTTTTAACCAATTACTCCAATCTTGTTTATCAAAGCGACTCCCGGACAACGATGGTTTGGTACAATCCTGCAAAACTAGTTTTTTGGATTTTTATTTCCACTACACTTAGGACAATCTGGTTTTTTAACACCTTTGTGACCGCACTTGAAACACAAAATTTCCTTATTCTGGCAGTCCTTTAGGCTGTGAGAATTATTGCGGCATCTAGGGCAATACGGCAACTTAACCTCTGCTACAACGACATCGTTCCCTTTAATTTCGTGTAAATACTTTTCATTAACATTACTTGAATTTTGTTTAATATTATTTGATACCTGATTAGTTTTACTAACGAGTGATGTTCTTTGTTTGTACGCAAACTCCGGTGCTAACGTATCGGAAGTAGCAGCTGAAGGTTCTCGGAACTGAGCCATCCTTGACTGTACGTTTTCAAAATTACGGCACAAAAAACGTAACTGATCCACTGTCTTAATTTCAGTTGCAGACGCTAGAGTGCTCGCATAACATGGTCTAATATTATGGAGTATTATTTCAAGCTTGTCTTCTTCCACTAAAGGTCTCGACAGACGCGAAAACATTCCCGAAAGAATTGCTAAGTAAATGGAAATATTTTCCGTTGCACCCTGAGTCCTAGACCGAATCTCAGACTATGTAATCTTGTACTATGGTAACCAGACAACTGATAAACATACTTATATAATTTTTAAATACATACATATTATAGATAAATTACACCCAGACACAGAACAAACATTCGTGCTCATCACACAAAGTTTGTCCTGGGTGGGAATCGAACCCACGACCTCCGGCTTAGCAGTCAGGGTCACTAACCACTAGACCAACAGGCCCGCCCAAAATATTGTAAATCAATTTCCTTTATGTGAAGAAAATGCTTGAAATATGACATGTCCACCCATTTTCAGCAATAACCTATTTATTATATTATATTTTCTGTAACCCTGTATTACGCAAATTTTATAAATGATTGATTGATCCTTTCGACGACCAAGCGACAGTGGCCTCTATGGCTGCTATTGTCTTTCTGTTGTGTCTCAAATCACGTGTCTTCGAAGGTTCGAATGTAGATTGAAATAAGGTTCATATTAGTATGAAACGTGATGTAACGTATACTATACTAATTGAAGCTGTTCATGAAATCGAATAATTATTTGAATCTTTTGAACAACGCTCAAGAAAAGTGTTACAAAGTCAAGCGTTTGTAAGTAATTGTTTCAACCATTATGAGACCCTAGAGTTGTCAGACAAAATAAATTAAAATTATTTTTTTAAGGGTTTTATTAAAAATAGAGGAATGTAAATTTAACTATATATGCGGTCTTGCTAGGGTTTCAAAAAATTATCCCCAAATTTCGTGAAGGGTTCCCAAAAAAAAATCGTTTTGGAAATAGAACATAATATGTAAGTACATATTATTTACTATCCCACCACATAACAAATATTATAAATATGAAAGTTTGTGAGAATTTATCGATGGATAGATGTTTGTTTCTCTTTTACCATAAACAACAGAACTAATTCTATGAAAACTCAATTTCAATACAGTTTCTACACCTGTCTGAATAATATTACGCACGGGAGCGGATTGTAGTAACAAAAAAATAATAATTAAATAACCGAAAAACGAAACTGTAATATTATAAGTATGCATCACTGAAATTGCAGTTGGGTTAATTGTTAATTTTATATTTTTTTTTATATTTCCTTCCAAAATTAATATAGATATCCTAATCCGTTAAACGGTTTATGTTGTAGACCGTGCCATACATACAAACATACGCTGGAAAGACATTTTAAAGGAGTTTCTTGCCTGTTCTTCTCCATAGAGATCTACATTTTGGAACAGGCAATTAGCGTCACTTTTCTTTTCTGACTAACCGACAGACTCTTTGACAATTCATAAGTACCAGTAAATGGTCTAAGTGAAATAAATGCTTTGAATTTAATTTTTTTTTGGATTTTGAAATTTGTTAACCCTCTTTATGTCAGTCAGGTAAAAACCCGAGGGTTAAATCACAGAGAACAGCTAGTTCTAAGCTAAATAACTAATGTTTTAAAAACATTAGTTATTCATTTAGAAAATAGTAATCTTTTACAAATAGTCGCCTTAATATCTTTTAATCGTATTGTAACACAGTATAGTAATGTTACTTACATGACGATTTTTTTTTTGGTGAGTGGGAAATCATCCAATGACTGCTCCCGTCCTGGGTGCGGCGGGAGGGCGTGTCAGACTCTTACTGACTAAAACCCACTCATGTTTCTTCGATTGCCCCTTATGTTCCAGGGTCACGGTAACTGTTATAAACATTCCGCAACACTTACATGACGATTGACCTTGAGCATCAGGATAAAAAGCCTAAAATGTGTGATTGATAAGATAATAATTATCTTATCAATCAATCAAATGTTTTAATCTACAATTTTACTATAAATACTACGGTATTTTGTAAATCAGGAACTGGACAAGGTAATTTTTCTCAATTTTCATTGTATTGTTATAAGTAGTAAGTAGATAAAAAAAAGGAATTATGTGTATATTTAGGGCTGAATTTTCAATCATAAGTTAACTTCTATCTGAGGAATAAATATGACGGTTTGACATATTTTCTATACAGTAGCTGTCAAAACGTCTAACAAATTCATCAGATAAAAGTTATCTGGCGATTAAAAAATCGGCCCTTAATAGGTTATTTAGTTTTTATGTAGCTTAGTCAATATTTTTCTTAAACTTTCAAAACGTGTTTTGAGACACAAAGAAAGACAATAGCAGCCCGACAGCCGGCTGTCGGTTGGTCGTTGAAAGGTTAAATCTGATTATCGAGTAAATAAAAAAAAATAGTATAATCAAGTAACTTGGGACCTAATAAAGGTTGGGGAGAGATAGAGGGACAGTAGATATTTTAAAAAAGTAATTAAATGAGTACAACATCAAAGATTTTCATTTGATGATTTATCATTTTACAGATGAAAGGCCTACTTCTAGTATTGGTACTGTCAGCATTATCAGCTAGCTTCGAGGCGGCTGAAGAGTTCCGCCAGATTGAAGAGGGGGTTTTCGTTCTAGGCGCTGAAGATGCGGGAGAACCCTGGGCGCTTTCACCTGACGGCAAAGGATGGCTCAGGCTCAACGTGGAACCTGATGTGAATGGAGAGGCTATTGTTCATCTGTGGCCTGGAGGTCCAAGAACACATAAAATCGACTCCAGATACGATCTGGTAGAGGGCAGCATTGGATTGTGGGATAGGCTCCTAGCACAGTAAGTAACGTTTTAGCTGGAGCATTTTTGTGGCACTATCAGAAATGTCTATCTGACAAGCCCTTAATCATCATCTTCTTGCTAGAATTTTTTGAACTATTTTGGGGTCGGCAATCAAGGAAAATAAAATTTGTTGAAAAATTATATTTTCTCCTCGTGTTCGTAAAATATCAGGGTTTCAACCTACTCCTATTTTTTTTCTTATTTGCTTACATTTTTTTTTCTTTCTTGTTAATATTCAAAACATACCTACTATAATATTTTTATAGTAACAGCCGCCTTGCCTTCAAGTTCAAGATTTTCTTTCTTCTTCTTTTCAATTTTCGCTATAGGTTCAAGAGTGACATTATTAAGTTTATATTGACCAAGACTATTAATTCCAGCTACCAGCCCCAGAGGACAGCTGTACCAAACACACCAATAGTTCAAGATATTCCTTACATCGGTAATGCTCTTCTCACGATTAACTTTATCCGAGTGGTACAAACATCTGGTAAGGATGCAACCCCCACGATTGTTCAAGGAGGACTTGGCTTGACCCACGTTACCATCAGGCTCACATCACCACCAGGCGAAGGTTTCCAGTTCTCCATCGATATTTGGGGACGATAAGCACAAGATATTGGTGAAATTTCTCTTAAAATAAAAATGAATTGTTAATCTTGGATAGTGTAAAACGTTGTTTTGAAATAAAATGTTAAGTAAATGATATTTTTTGTAACTCATTTACTTGCTTATCTAGCTATTGAGGTTGTAAGATTTAGTAAGTTTATTTCTCATATAGCAAAGTATTTGCTTACACGAGAAAAAAATGTTTGTAATTATATAAGTATTTTTTTCATTAAGAATTGGGACTTCACATCACAATTCTCAATTAAAAAATTACAAAAACAAATGAAGAAGATGCATAAAGACACAACGTTGTAAATAATATACACTGACGAAGAAAGAAACGACAAAACAATCAAAAACTTAATGTAAAGAAAAAAATAGTAGCGATTTCGTAGCGTGTCCAGCGCACGTCACGTCAACTCATACAATTTTCGTTTACCGTCATCTCGTTGTCGTTGACGTGACGGTGACGGCGGCGGTGGATAAATGGCCTTAGAATGCTATTCTTTATTATTTTATTGAATTGTCGACAAGATCACTTAGTATTTCCACCGTTTCCCAAAAATAGATATGGGGCTTGTACCTCCCCGGTGAAGTTTGCCAAAAATTAACTCATGAAAATAAAAGTTGTTCAGCTTCTTTCAATGAAGGTATCCAAAACGTCTTAAAATTGCCTACAGTTTACTAAAATCGTTTTGTTATGTTTTATTTGTAAATTATTTAGTTTGGTATATTAGGTTACGTAAATTGCATGTTGCAGTCAAAACTTTAACCTGTTAAAATTACTACTGACTGATTTAAAGCTTTGATTTCGACATTATACAAGTAAACAATTAACAAGATTAACAAATATTTTTTCATCCCACCTATTCGAAAAAGACGACTTTGTTCCCCTTTAAGTACGCCCAAAGTTGGTGTTTTCTATAAGAAACTTTCAGCGGGCAATAATGACGCTCCAAATTCAAAAAGTGCGCCGAAAAGTAACTTTTAATCGCACTTTTTGAATTTGGAGCGTATTTGCATGTTTTACGCCCTGTTATAAGTGCGCCTTAAAACTCTTTGAATTTGGAACGTCTTAATGCTCTGCGCCAAAGAATCGAACGCAAATAATGAATGGCTGGTACGACGACCAATAGCGGCGGTAAATAGAAATAAAGGGCTCAAACTACAGCCCGAGTTGTCGTAAAAAATTTCACGGATTGTTTTGCAGAAAATTATTAATGTAGCTGCTATTATTATCAAACTATGATAATAATAGCAGCTACAATAATAATTTTACATTATATTATGAAGCGCCTTTTATTTTCTCATAGGGGGTGATGAAAAGTAGAGTGTATCACTCGAGCGCAAAATATATTTTTGGCTCGGGCGACGTACTTTGAATCCCTCGCTACGTTCGGGATTCTATTTAAGAATCCCTCGCAAAGCTCGGGATTCTATTCTAGAATCCCTCACTTCGCTCTGGATTCAAAAAACGCCCTCGCCGTTAAAATATTACTTTGCGCCCTTGTAATACAATCTACTATTTTAAACCGTAGAAGTATATTATAAAAACAAAAGTACATCGTTAGTTTGTATTAAATATATAGAGAAAGCGAAACGAGATGTTACAACGCTTTGTTACAAAATGGATTTGGCTGAAACATGTTAGAATTTTAGTGAGAATATTTACAGTCCTATCGACGACCAAGCGACAGCCGGCTGTCGGGCTGCTGTTGACTTTCTATTGTGTCTTGAATCACATTTGTTCGAAGGACTAAGTCAAGTTAGCTCCTTCATCTATAATAATATGTACAGTCCGCCGGTAAGCTAAGATTTGCATTTGTGCAAGTGGACAGTGTGATCACCTAAAGTAGTGCACCTCAGGCCGACCGTATAAACCGGTTTAATCCTTCTGACACACGTGTTGCGAGACACACACAATAGAAAGACAATAGCAGCCCGACAGCCAAGCGCTGAATCTACGCCACACCTACACTATCTATGTGCACTCAAACAAATGCAAAGCACAGCTTAGGTCTTACAGACTAGCTGATCCCTAAAGATATTGCCCTGTTGTATGGAAACAGCATACCATGCCATAGCTAATTTTGTGCATGTTTTGTTTCTGCCATGATTTACAGATGGCGGTGTTTTGAAAAATAAAGCGATACACATAGGACTCGTTGAAACCAAATAAAATGAATCCGAACTCACGGAGGTTACCGTTGAAGTTTCATTGTCTACCTCATGTCTTTATCATATCAGAGTTTCAACAAGTAAAAGGCATGAGGTTGGCTAAATCAACGAAATAACCTAAACGCAATGGGGTTAATAGGAACCGTTAAAGACTTCCACTGTCCAGCTCTTGCCTGCATGCCTGCAGACTTTTGTCGCCATGTGTACAATGCTTCAAAGAGAAGATAAGTCAGCACAAGAAGGGGCCCAACAGGGCCACGCCTGTCGGGGTTGCGGAATGTTTATAATAGTTACCGTGACCCTGGAACATAAAGGGCAATCGAAGGAACATGAGTGGGTTTTAGTCAGTAAAAGTCTGACACGCCTTCCCGCCGCACCCAGGACGGGAGCAGTCATTTGATGATTCCCCACTCACCAAAAAAAAATGTGTACAATGCTAAAAAAAGTGACAAAATAAGCCAAATGAGCCTTAACTTGAAGGAATTATTAGTGACCAGTAAGATGTGCCCATAACCACCTCCTTACTCCGCCGTCAGACCTTAGGAACTGTATGGGTTTGAAGGACCGGGACCTAATGTGAGTGTGTAGTAATGTGGGAGGGCTTGAAGAACCCTCCGGACAACACTTTTGTATAGTGTAACTAATGCATATCGGTCATTCTCCGATTCGGCGTTATTTGCCTAATTACCGTAACCATTTTTATTTTTCACTGATTTACCTTAAACTCATTAAAATATGAAACTAGTAAAAAATACGGATTCAATAATAAATGAGGCATGTTTTAATTACTGGTAGTTTTCTAGTTATTGAGACTTAAAAAAATTATGAGTACGGTAATTAGAAAAGTTTAATATCTTATGCCACGGTAATTAGAAAACACTGTCAATTTTAAGTAAAATGTGATATAATATAATAAAAATAACACACATTAATAATTTGTATACATCTATTTATATAAAATGAATCCCTATTTCCCTTTATCATCTTTGGACCGATTTCACTAATTCTTTGTTGTGTTTGTTATTGTTTGGAGAAGGTTCTTATGAAAAAAAAAATGAAAATTAAAAGGGTACTTTAGAGTAGTGTAGGTTAGAGTAGAGTAGGGTAGAGTGGGATATAGTAGGGTAGGCTAGAGCAGGCTAGAGTGGGATATAGTAGGGTAGGCTAGAGTAGGCTAGAGTATGGTATAGTAGGAGTGAAGCCGCGGGTTCGTTTTCGCGTTATTTTCATACAGATTATTTACATTTTTAAATATTGATATATAAACAAACAAAAACATGTAAGAATATAAAAAACAGTAGCCCGACGGCATCGGGTACAGGGTCCCAGCTACCGGTGATCAGGGCTTCAGAGAGAAGAACTTCCTAACGATGCGAGCCGTGTCCAAAAGCTTCTGAATGAAGCCCTAGATCCAGCCATCTGACGAGAGCCTCCTTAGGTGTTGGTCGAGACTCTCGGCTATTAAACCATTGGTAGAAACAACTATCGGCACATGACCGTAGAGACCACATTCAACTTGTCAACAATCTCGCGAGCCAAGTCGATACTTAATTTTTATTATCTTTCTCGGTCTTCACAAGGTTCTTGTCACGCGGGACCGTTACGTCAACGAGCATTACGCGCCGCTCCAATCGATCCACCACCACTATATCAGGCTTGTTTGCTACAACAGTCCTTTCAGTGATGATGTATCGACCTCAGTACAATGTGACATTGCCATCTTCAGATTCTACGAGGCCGTATCTCAGAGCAAGTTGCTGATTGATAATTCTGGCTACTAGGTTGTGCCCATTCAAGTCCTCTTTGTTAGCAAGACGAGAATAATCAGAGATAGTGTGTCGAATCGTTCTCCGGCAGGTGACACGCCCGACTTAAGTCAACCGTACCATCTTTCACAATAAATTCCGATAATTCTTCGTCATGATAACCTCATCCATAATTGTACAGACAAAACCTTCGGTTTCCCCAAATAGGTCACCAAATTGTAGCTACTAAACTGACACTAAAAAGTCTACATCGGGCCCATGCAGGGCCGGAAAAACCGCCCGTGTAGCGCCTTACTCTGCCATACTTCTCACGATCCTTTGCCTCAAGCACTACAAGTTTGCGCCAGTTCTCTTTAGTTAAGGAGAGCGGAGTGAGGTTCTTGAACACAGTGACCACATCTCGGATTCTCGGTGCTGACGTAAGGAACCACGTCAGCTTTAAGGAAATATTCCAGGAGATACAACCTCTGGGTCTCGCGGTTGAGGAGAGACTTAGCATTAAGGAAGCCTCGTCCTCCACATATCCGCGGGATTATATATATATATATCCGCGGATATGCCTCATCAACTCATCACTGATGATCGGGGTGATGCTCAAGCGCGCTTTGCATGTAGATTGACTTCTGTACCCATCTATTTTGAGGCTACAGTTAGTAAATAAGAATTAATTTTTCATACAACGGTAATTATAAACATACGGTAATTAGTATACGGTAATTAGAAAACGATAGATTTTCTTAAAAATTTCGGAAACCAACAAAATATGCAAATACTAGCTTATTACAACGTACGGAGGCCAAAGTACTGCCTCGATTTACATGATCAACTTGGGTCTAACTTAAAAAATCAAATTTATATAATGTGAAACGGTAATTAGAAAAGTTTGTAACCAAGGTTACGGTAATTATATACAAGAGCGCTTTATTAGCGGTACACTAATGTTAGAGACGTGCAACTACTGATGTTTCGCGGTACACAAGGAGGAGACGAGACGCGTTCGGAAGTGGTGTGCCAAATTCTGTTTTTTAGGGGTGTGCACTCGAGAACAGAATATGTCACGGTAATTATAACTTTCCATCGGACATCCGATAATTTAACGATAATTATTTATAGACTGGTTCTAGTGAGTCAATATTTTACTATGCGATACACGTTGTTTAACACCATTTAAAATGTTGAATAGATCAAAGTAAACCTGTAAGTCATAAAAATTACAAGTAAGTTTTAACATTAAGACAGTGTGCGGACACGTTACGGTAATTAGAGAACAGAGGTTTTTGAACATAGATTAAATTAATTTAGTCTTAAATACTTTAAACAGAAGCCTGTGTTTTTGTTTATGGCTAGATAGGGATGCTATCTAACATATAAAAAATATTGGATGATTGAATATGATAAAAGTACGGTTTATTCAAGCACGGACACGTAAAATTTGCTTATCGGAGAATGGCCGATATAAAGACGAAACGTTTTTATCATATTTATTTGACCTTTAAGACATGTTCATGCTATGAGCCTCGGTTGAGACATGAGTCAAAGTATAAAAACAAACCACTAAGGGCTGATTTTTCAATCATCAGTTAAGTTCTATCTGAGGAATAAATATGGCGGTTTGACATATTTTCTATACAAAAGCTGTCAAAACGTCAGACTTACTGTTCAGATAAAAGTTATCTGGCGATTGAAAAATCGGCCCTAAATCAAATTGAAATATACTCTCTAGAATATTTCAAATCTATGCTGAGTGTTAAGAAGTAAATCCCAAAGGTTTTTTCTAGCCAGTCATTTATAAGCTCACATGACATAAAGACTGCACAGTACCAACCATAATAGACACATATAACACATAGAAGCCGTACGAATGATGTAACAAAGATATTGTAAAACCTGATGATTGAAAAGAATGTCCATGGAGTTTCTTGCTTGTTCTTCTCCATAGAGATCTAATACGTTTTGAAACAAGCAACTTGCTTCAACTTTCTGAAAAACCGACTAACTCTTTGACAATTTTATTCATCAGTGCCTAAAAATAGTCTAAATGAAATAAATGTTTTACAATTTTGAAGAGTCGAATTTATCTTAAATTGTATTGTGATAAACAGAGTGTGAAACGTTTCATAAACTTTATAATGATGAGTAGAAACTGTAGAAGTTGCTGTCAAAAGACTTGAAAGAAGTTAAGCAATAAACAAACATTTTTATTTAGTTTTACCTCAAAAATGTTTGTTTAACATTTTTGAGGTCAAACTAAATCAAAATGTTCTAAACAATATACGTGGGTCATGAATCTCTAGACCAGCAGGCCAGTCAAAAAAGTGATTGAAAAAGAAAATGGTCATAACTTTTGAGCTGAAAAACTACACCAATATTCTGATGGCGAGATAAATAGACGTTACTTAGCACTGACTTTGGCTTATACTATATCTGTCACTGTTACACTACCGTCAAACGTCAAGTGCAGGATAGAGACGGGAACATGGCTAAGCCCAAGCCAGTGCTTAGTAACTTCTATATATCTCGCCATAAGCGTAAAAAGTTTGTAAATGATCTAGCACCCCTTTCGATTTGATTTTTACTCACAAGAATGCCCTGTGATACATATCGAGATTGCCCTTGAGCTTACAGATAGAAAACGCTATTATATTATAGTAATTAATGATTTTAAAAGATAATTATTATCTTATCAAGATCATACAAATATTATAATCTAGATTTCTACTATAAATACTACTGCTCAAGTTGTAATAAAAGTACTCTCGTCTCCAATAATTTGTGGATCAAGCTAAAGGAAACTGGACAAGGTAAATTTATTTTTATTAAAGCTATTCTTATTGTTGTATCATGCTTGTGAATATGTTGATTAACATTTTTTTAAATATTTAAAATATTTGACGATGAATGTCGATAAACTGAAATTTCTCATACACAAACCGGAGATCTGACGTCGCAACTTGAGAATTGATTTGCATCGATCATTTAAAGCCCCGTATTCATGGTAAACATTTTGTTTAGCAACATGGTTGCATAAACATGTTGACGAGTTGCTGTCATCATATTACGGGCAACACTTGTGTTGCGGTGTTGATCACGCCATACTGCAGAGTTGACGCCCGGCGAGCGACAACATCAGTTGATCAACAGTTGCTAAACAAATGTTTACTATGAATACGGGGCTTAAGAGATTTGAAGGCATAGAAGGGAGACGCCTTGTTGCAAGAAATCATATTGTAATGCGCGACGCAATTTTGTTTTAAACACATAAACAACTGTGATGAGGTGCGATGCAAATTTGAATATTAAATTGTTAGATTAATCTGAAAACTAAGCTGTCGCAATAAAATATGTTACATTTTCTTTAATATCTACATTTATTCGACATTTTCACAATCAACATTATGCCTTATTTAGTTGACTCTAATATACAGTTACACAAGCATTAAGTTAAATATTCTTTCCGAACGAAATGACATTTTAAATGTTGCTTAATTTTATATTTTCCAGATGAAAGGCCTTCTTCTGGTATTAGCATTGGCAGCATTATCAGCTAGCCTTGAGGCTGCTGAAGAGTTCCGCCAGGTTGAGAAGGGGGTTTACGTTCTGGGGACTGATGAGGCTCTTTCACCTGAAGGTGAATGGCGCAGGCTTCACGTACAACCGAATGCCAATGGAGAGGCCGTGGTTCGTTTGAGAGGAGGTCCTCGTACAAATAAAGTTGACTCTCAATCCAACCTGATAGAGGGAAGCATTGGATTATGGGACATAATGCTTGCACAGTAAGTCACGTTTTTGTATTTTCTAAAGTCTATTTTGGATATCACTGACATTCGGTGCCTTGGTAAGCACGTAAAGCCGTTGGTGCCGATTGTCATTCGTAGAAATTTGAAGTGACGGGTAGTCAGAGACCAGGAAGTCTGACCAGTCTAACCAAGGTGTACCGTGTCGACCAATAGATTATTATTTTTTTTGTTGAGGTGGAAATCATCCAATGACTGCTCCCGTCCTGGGTGCGACGGGAGGGCGTGTCAGACTCTTACTGACTAAAACCCACTCATGTTCCTTCGATTGCCCTTTACGTTCCGAGGTCACGGTAACTATTATAAACATTCCGCAACCCCGGCAGGCGTTGGCCCTGTTGGGCCCCTTCCTGTGCTGACTCCTTCTCTTTGAGGCGCGCGTGGAACAAAACGCGCCGTCTACGCGGTCCTGGTCCTAGCCGGGCGGCGAGCTACCCATCGCTCGCCATCCCCAGAACCGCGCCTACGGTGGCCGGTAGTCGTCTTGCGACTCTCGACGTCTTCGCCTGGGTCTTAGTCCGGGGCGAGAGGCTCGTCGTTGCCTCTCGCGCGCCGCCGCTTCCTTCACTAGCATAACTGCTTCGCAGAAGGAGGCGACGGCATCCCATTCCGTCTCGATCGACCAATAGATTGGGTGTGCTTATTAGAACAAGCAGTTGCTTTACGAAAAACATTGGTATCCAGGTGAATCGAGTTAGGCTGGAAGCCGACCTCAACATACTGGTAAAAGGCTAGGCAGAAGACGAGTAAGCGACACTTTGGATAAAATATATATAGGGGCAAGAGGAACAACTAATAAAGTTTTTCTTCCTTTATTAAATAAAAAGGATTCTCAGTCTAGAGGGGTTAAATTTGGGAGGCTACTGCTCAACTGTTGCGTCAAATTCTTATATCGCGATGTAGGATGTTGGTAATTTGTAGTCTATATGTGATTCAACATATGTACTACAACGTTACGTTTATGTACCTACAAGTTAGTCGTAGTCTAATGCACAATCACTAATTAACTTCTAATTAATTCAACAATATATGATTCATACTTTAGTATAAAATGAACGATACAGTTACTTTAAACTTTCGCGTTGACTACGTAGCGTAGACTAGACCAGTCTGCTTGTGACCATGGCAGGTGTAACCCTGCCGAAACGTCAAGCCAAAAATAAACGATATAGATCTTTCGAAAGCAATAGATACAGAGGTTCAAGAAGAAGTTTTTCATATAATTATGTACATGTTAATGAGAAAGAAAATGAGTATTTCTAACACCCTTGCAAAGCCAGGGCAGATCGTCAGTTTAGTTATTAGTATAAAACACTTTAAAACATTTGTTTTATTACGTTTTATCTCATTTGTCCGATTAATCGTTTTAATGTAGGCTGTGAATTTAAAATCCAATTGATTAAATCTATCCAGATAATATAATCAAGACAATCAATCATAATATTTAACATTGGTTTGATAGCATGATTATAGTGATTACTGATAAGGGACTTTTTATTAAAATCCATACTAATATTATAAATGGGAAAGTGTGTCTGTCTGTCTGTCTGTCTGTATGTTTGTCTTTCTTTCACGGCAAGACGGAGCGACGAATTGACGTGATTTTTTAAATGGAGATAGTTGAAGGGATGGAGAGTAACATAGGCTACTTTTTGTCTCTTTCTAACGCGAGCGAAGCCGCGGGCAAAAGCTAGTATCTTATATTTATTTTTATACTAATAAATATAATTATTCCTTCGAACACACGTGATTTGAGACACAATAGAAAGACAATAGCAGCCCGACAGCCGTCTGTCGGTTGGTCGTTGAAAGGTAGTAAATGTTTGCAATGTCAAAATCAGGTTGTTGTTCATTTATATTTGTATACGATAAAAATAAAGTTAATAATTTAAGCCAATCAAATAGTAATAAAATATAATATATAATAATGTAATATATATAATAGGTAATAGGTAGGCATATGTAATAGGTAGTCTCCAAAATAGGTGGATTGGTTTTGATAGAAATTACTGATAGAGAGCTAATGTAATAAGGAGTATATTAGATTAATTTTATTGCTGAAAACAAATTAGTTTTTTCTTATCAGTTGAAGGTGCGGCCCAGTTCTATTCATATAATAATAATAATAATACCAGCCTATAACTGTCCCACTGCTGGGCAAAGGCCTCTTCTCATACAGAAAAGGTACGAGCATTGATCACCACGCTTGCTCAAGACGGGTTGGCGATTTCGGTCTTATATTAACTACAAGTCCAGGTTTCCTCACGATGTTTTCCTTCACCGATGTCTGTGATGTCTAAGATAAACTTTAGAAAGTACATATGAATTGAAAAAGTCACATTGGTACTTGCCCGGATTCGAACCCGCAACCTCTTGCATGAGAGGCGGGCGCCTTAACCACTAGGCCATCACGACTATCATATATCAACGTTTTATTCCTTAACCTATTGAATGCTCTAATTACAGATACAATTAAAAAAGCATTGTGTCTCGTGTGGTTCCACGTCCTAGACACACGAAAGGTTAATCAAAATATGATCAAGTAAAGTAAACCTTATGATCTAATAAAATAAGGTAATATATTGCAAGACCAGTCAGCCTCTGTACCTAGAATACAGGAGATGATGTTAAGTTGGAAACTTACCTGAAACAAAGAAAAACATTCATAAGTTTGACATTATTATTTATTAAATGTATAATGTGACAACAATAAATTATGTTTATCAGAAGTTTAGTTACCATAGCTCAAGCTCTGCTAAGTTTGGAATGAGATAGCCGTGTCTTTTTTTTTTTTTTTGGTAAGTGGGAAATCATCCAATGACTGCTCCCGTCCTGGGTGCGGCGGGAGGGCGTGTCAGACTCTTACTGACTAAAACCCACTCATGTTCCTTCGATTGCCCTTTATGTTCCAGGGTCACGGTAACTATTATAAACATTCCGCAACCCCGGCAGGCGTTGGCCCTGTTGGGCCCCTTCCTGTGCTGACTCCTTCTCTTTGAGGCGCGCGTGGAACACTAACGCGCCGTCGACGCGGTCTTGGTCCTAGCCGGGCGGCGAGCTACCCATCGCTCGCCATCCGCAGAACCGCGCCTAGGGTGGCCGGTAGTCGTCTTGCGACTCTCGACGTCTTCGCCAGGGTCTTAGTCCGGGGCGAGAGGCTCGTCGTTGCCTCTCGCGCGCCGCCGCCTCCTTCACTAGCATAACTGCTTCGCAGAAGGAGGCGACGGCATCCCATTCCGTCTCGCCCCGAAGCATGGCCTGAACCAGCGCCGGGCGCGAGAGGTCACTGCCGCCGATCGCCTCTACGAGGACACGTCGATGCTCCGCCCATGCGCGGCACACCTCAACTGTGTGCTTGACCGTGTCCTCCAGGCGACCGTTGCTGCAGTGGTGACACCCAGGCGTCGCTTCCACCCGAATCCGACACAGGAACCTCCCGAACTGACCATGTCCGGTAAGGACCTGTGTCAAGCGAAACGTGAGAGTGCCATGACGCCTCTCCAGCCACTCCTCAAAGAGGGGTCTTACCGCCGCTATTACGGCGTGCCCAGATAGCCGTGTCTGAGTTGTTCCAGGATATTAATTTAATTTATTCGGTTTTTGGTTACTGCTTCGCTTCAGTGGGGCATAGCGTGATATTATATGTATATAGCCTTCGTAACTCAGGGACAATGTAACTTTCTAATAAAAAAGAACTTTTGAAATCAGTCCAGTAGTTTTTGAGTTTATTCGATAAACACAAAAATACATGCCTTTCCTCTTTATAATATTGGTATTGACAACCAAGTCTATTATTTCCAGCTACCAGCCCCAGAGGACAGCAGTTCCAGAGACGATCATCGTTCAAGATATAACCTACAACGGCAACAGTCTCATCAAGATTAATTTCATCCGTGTGGTACAGACATCTGGCAAGGATGCAACGCCCACGATCGTGACAGGAGGTCTCGGATGGTCTGATGTTACCATCAGGCTCACGTCACCACGAGGCGAAGGTTTCCAGTTCTCCATCGATATTTGGGGACGTTGAGGAGAAGATTGAAGAAGGAATTGTTTGGAATAAATAAATTAAATTATAAATCTTGTTTTTGATTTAATAGCGCCGATTTCTTTGTTCATAAACTAAATAAAATTCGACTTTAGTGCATCTTTTAATATTTATTATTAACCTGTAGCTTGAAGTAATTAAAAGGACAATTAAAAATCATTGCCTCGCGAAGATCTGCGCTTCAGACAGTATAAGGGTTAAGAAACCGACAGAAGATAAAATATTAGTTTAGTTTAGCTAGTCAAATTAAGTTACTTTATGGACGCGATTAGTGAACGAAAATGCGTCAATTTACGTCAAACGCTGACTAATTTGACAGGACTAAACTAATACCATGTTGTTTGTCCTTCTGAATTTAAATTTAGTTTGTATGTAAATAAGGTAAATAAGCACTAATATTTTCTTATAATATTAGTTGTGAAGTTAAAGTAGTTTAGTTTTCATATACATACATGGCATTCGATTATAGCAGCGGTGTCCTGATGATGAATCATTTGGCAGGCAAGGGCCATATAGTACAAAATATGTAAATATTGATTTGGATGTTTTATTTTGAATATGGTTTACAATTCTTTGATAATTTGTTAGGCTGCTAGCTGCCACTGGCGGTTTACAAGCTTTGGCATTTCCCCAACGTCAGACATCGTCATACATTAGAGACGCGTTGTTAACGCGGCGTCAAAGTGGCGTGTCAGACGTTGGAAAAACGCCTACGCTCATAAAACGCGAGTGAAATAGAATAATAATGCCTTAATAGGTATGTAGTTTTTTTGACGGGCCTGTTGGTCTAGTTGTTAGTGACCCTGACTGCTAAGCCGCAGGTCGTGGGTTCGATTCCCACCCAGGACAAACTTTGTGTGATGAGCACGATTGTTTGTTCTGTGTCTGGGTGTGATTTGTCTATAATATGTATGTATTTATAAAATAATTATATAAGTATGTTTATCAGTTGTCTGGTTACCATAGTACAAGCTCTGCTTAGTTTGAGATCAGATGACCGTGTGTGAGTTGTCCCAGAATATTTATTTATTTATTTATTTATTATTTTAGTTATTTATATATTTATGTAGATATTGCAGGTAATAAATAGCGATTGTGACTGATCTGTGATGGCAACATAATTCGAGCAACTTACTCTTCCACGATATTGTAAATTGAATTCATTAGGTACTTGCTTGTTTGTTGCAAAGTAAAAGTGAAAGATTATTCTAAAATAATAATTATTTTTGTAAAAATCAAATTTATAAATAGACGCCAGCACATTGATCTACCTGAAACTATCAAATGCCAACCTAGAATCAATAGTTTAGCGATATAGTTTAAAATCAACTTAAAAATTAACATATTGTAGCTGAATTTATCTGTAGGGCATTTGTTCGTGATATTCGTTGGTCGATCAAGAGTCTTCATAACTGAAGTCGATTCAAGATGTGTATGTGTTTTTCAATATTATAGCCTATGTATACTTTTATCTGAATGTAGTAGACGCTCCTAAATACTTTTTATAGCAAAATTACTACGACTACATTCGCTATGAAAATTCAATAAATTGTGATGTCTGTAAGAAATAAATATTTTCATCCTTAATTATCTTTAACTTTAATCCTAGTTTTCATTATTTTTAGTTTTTGAAACGAAAGTTAACTTACAATATTATTTACAAGCCGATTCACCATCTGTTTTATGTCGAAAACCCATAGATCTTAATACATCATAATACAGACTAATATTATGAACCTGAAAAGTTTCTTTGGTCGAATGACTACGACGAAACTCTCGGAAACTATTAGTTTAAGTTGGAATAAAAATTGCCGATTGACCAAAAAGTTAGTCAAGAAGTTTTTCCATTTGATGGCACAAATGGCGCAGTGGAGAGCGTTTACCTGTTGTGTTGCGCGTCGTGGTTTCTATTCCGGCCCAGCACATATATAAAATATGTATAATCTTTTTCAGTTCATAAGCACTTTCTAAAGTTTATCGTGGATATCACAGACATCGGCGAAGTAAAGAATCGCGTCGTGAGGAAACCTGCACTTGTAATGAATAAAAGTCACCAGTCAGTGTAAGTTGAGCAAGTGGTGTGATAATTGTTGGTTCTTTCTCTGAATGGGAAGTCTCCTGTGCCCTGCAGTAGGATAGTTATAGACTGGTGTTGTTAGCCTTGTATTTGTTCAGAGTCTGGTTGATTGTGGCAAAGTTGGTATACAGGGTGTCCCAAAACTCAACGTCAAGCCGAAACGGGGTGACAGGATTGATCATAACCATCACGAGAAAAATCTGAAAAAAAATCTATCCCATGCAGTTTGAAAATTATGGGCATTTTAAGAAAAACCTAGAAATTTGATCAATCTGTACCATTTTTCGGTTATTGTGGTTATTATTTTTTATTTTTGTTCATTTGAACTTTAGAAACGTAATCCTAAATAACATTTCTAGAATCCCAATAAAAAATAATGACACAATTGCCTTAAGTTCCCGAGAATTGAGACTATTTGTTAAACTACGAATTTAAAATTTTCAAGATTCGTCGACTTTGACAGGCCCTCCTATAAAAAAAATGTACTAGAGTGCCTTGGCAAGTAGCATTAAAAGTTGGCGCATTTAATCAGAATTCTAAAATGGTACAATACTTGTTAGTTCCATACAATAGAAAAGAGTAAAAAAATTAAAACCTCAAGTAACCCGATTTTTGCTATCAGATTTTACTCAGTTAAAATGTTTTTAATTCGCACAAGCTCTAGGTAGGTTCTTAATTTTAAGGCAAAATGATGAGAGAGATGGATAATGGGTATGTTTGCCATGAGTGAGCGAGACAGATAGTGACGCCACGCATTGAGACGGAGATGCGTCGTTTAAACGAGTGCGAATGAAACAGATAGATACTATGGCATCTATCTGTTTCATTCGCACTAGTTTCAGCCAAGCAAATGGCTACGCTACCAGTCCGACACCAACCAGTTAGTACGTTTCGCTCATTCGTCTACTGCGCACGTTCGTATTCGCTTGTGTTGATTTAGTACTGACAACTTTGGCTTCTCTTTTTGGACTTGAATCTTTGTGAATTGGACTTGTTGATAACATACCGGCAACTTTGGCTTCTCTCTGGACTTTTGTGTTGGCATCCTTTTTATCTACCATGCCTACGCGCTACACTTCACAAGAATATGCGAACATGCACCTCATTTATGGGGAATGCAGATGCAACGCAAGTGCTGCCGCTAGACTTTATCGTGAAAGATATCCAAATTTAGAGCGCTACCCGGATCACCGCGTGTTTGTTAATGTGCACCGTTCACTCACAGAGGGCGGCCATTTCCCGAATCAAATACAAGCTGGAGGTAGACCTGTGTTTCCTTTCCAGGAAGAAGTATTGCAAGAGGTCGCACGTGACCGAAGTATTTCCGTACGTGGAATTGAAGAAAGAACGGGAATACCGAAAAGCACTGCTCATCGTATTTTACAAAGAGCCGAAATGCATCCGTTTCACGTACAACGAGTTCAAAGTCTTCTACCTCGAGATTATCAGGAAAGGATTTCTTTTTGTAGAACAATGCTACAGAGGCATAATGAGAATCCCCAATTCATCCAAAAAATTCTCTGGTCAGATGAATCGACATTTAAAAAAGATGGTTACATGAACTTGCACAATTATCACGAGTGGCATGTGGAGAATCCACATTTAATGCGAGAAGATAGATCCCAGTATCGTTTTAAAGTAAACCTGTGGACCGGAATTTTAAACGGTAAAATTATTGGTGCTATTTAACTGCATTAGAACTTGAATGGAACTAATTACCTACATTTTTTAAGAGAAGATTTACCAACCCTGTTAGAGGACGTACCACTAGCAGATCTTCGCGACATGTGGTTTCAACAAGATGGCTGCCCAGCGCATTTCGCAGTGCAAGTAAGAGATTTCCTTGACCAGGAATATCCGGGAAGGTGGATTGGACGTTCGGGCACTATCTCGTGGCCCGCCCGTTCACCAGATTTAAATCCCCTGGATTTTTTCTATTGGGGAGTTCTCAAAGAAAAAGTTTACTCAAAGCCCATTGAGAACGTAGCCGACCTGCGTGAACGCATTTCTCAAGCAGCTGAGGCGATCAACTCTCGAAGATATGCCCGACTAATAAGTAGATCTTTTTTAAGAAGATGTAGGGCTTGTATTGAGGCTGATGGTAAACAATTAGAACATTTATTGTAATAAAAAACGTTATTTCTCTATCATCTGACTTTTATTCCAACAAACCTAATTATTTTACTAATTTTACTAACTTTGGTAAAAGTGGCGTCACTATCTGTCTCGCTCACTCATGGCGAACATACCCATTATCCATCTCTCTCATCATTTTGTCTTAAAATTAAGAACCTACCTAGAGCTTGTGTGAATTAAAAACATTTTAACTGAGTAAAATGAGATAGCAAAAATCGGGTTACTTGAGGTTTTAATTTTTTTACTCTTTTCTATTGTATGGAACTAACAAGTATTGTACCATTTTAGAATTCTGATTAAATGCGCCAACTTTTAATGCCACTTGCCAAGGCACTCTAGTACATTTTTTTTATAGGAGGGCCTGTCAAAGTCGACGAATTTGAAAATTTTAAATTCGTAGTTTAACAAATAGTCTCAATTCTCGGAAACTTGAGGCAATTGTGTCATTATTTTTTATTGGGATTCTAGAAATGTTATTTAGGATTACGTTTCCAAAGTTCAAATGAACAAAAATAAAAAAGAATAACCACAATAACCGAAAAATGGTACAGTTTGATCAAATTTCTAGGTTTTTCTTAAAATGCCCATAATTTTTAAACTGCATGGGATAGATTTTTTTTCAGATTTTTCTCGTGATGGTTATGATCAATCCTGTCACCCCGTTTCGGCTTGACGTTGAGTTTTGGGACACCCTGTATATTATGTTTTTAAGCACAGGCCACGGTATAGGCAACATTTTGACTGTGAGACAACGTGTTATAAATATAAATGACACAAAACTATGACGAATGTTAAGATCGATGTTATCCAAAAATTATCTAGATACTACATTAAGTGCATATTGCAGACAGACAGAAACAAAGAAAGTGACGTGATTTTAGTAATTAGTCGGAATGATAAGATTAATGACCAGATTTCCGGATTGTATTCACTAAAATGATATTATTACGTATAATTACCGAATAAGATAAGAAAATTATGAATCTTTTTTTCAGAGATTCCCGTTTCGACTACAAAATGTTTAAATTCATCACCCTATTTTTAAAGAAAACGTTCCGGCCTGTGATTTTGAATTTCATTTCGAGCATGTCACTTGTAAAAATGTAATTAAAACCTTTCACACATTAAATGTTAAAAAGACTGTAGACTTATGGGATAACTCTTTTATAAATATTGTAGCTCCTACTTTAGCCGATATCTTTAATAATTGTATTGATTGTGGTAAGTTTCCTGACTTAATGAAATATAGTAAAACTAGCTTTTGCCCGCGGCTTCGCTCGCGTTAGAAAGAGACAAAAAGTAGCCTATGTTACTCTCCATACCTTCAACTATCTCCACTTAAAAAATCACGTCAATTCGTCGCTCCGTTTTGCCGTGAAAGAAAGACAAACAGACAGACAGACAGACACACTTTCCCATTTATAATATTAGTATGGATTGATTTTATTATATAATGATTTTATTATATGTATTGATGTATTGATTAAATAATGGTGCTTTTAATATTTTTTTTGTTTTTGTATGGCCATCCTGGACTTTTTTTTAAAACTAAAAGCCCATTTCATAACATTTTCTTTCAACGATCTTTTCTTCAATAGTTAGGTGACAGCGACAATGACAGTATTGTCAGATTACTAAACAACTATTAGGCCACTCATATACACGTGAATCTAGATTGTGATAATGTTGGGAAACGATACAAATCTTTTATGAATAAAGGTGATATGGTTTAAATAAATTTTGTTTACATTAATAGGTAAGTGATACGAAGTTCACCGGGTCATCTAGTATGTATATAATAGTAAACTCACTGCCTGATATCAACGTGTTTGTTAATATATAACAATAACTAACTAAATACATTAAACTTGGAGGGTTTATTCTTTGTGAAGAATATAAAAAATAGTCCTAAAGGGTTAAAATAGTAGGTAGAAGTTCGACATCCATGCGGGCGAAGCCGCGGGCAAAGGCTAGTAAATATTTTAAATCTAGATATTTTTTTTATCTTAATATTATTTTTGTACGTTGGAAATAAGAAAAGCTGTTACAGTATTATTTTTTACAGCATAATACACGCCTTTTTGTTATTTCAAACCGTATTAAATGGCTTTTATTTGCATGATTTGGATTTATGAAAATGATTCCATTTTGAAAACAATTAAACATTACTTATTTGTGTCAGGTTTGACGGGTTGTAACCTCTATGGTTGTAACTGTTTTGACACTTGATTTGCCGGTTACTATGACCACGACATCCAACAGAACATGGACAACTTTTATATGGGAAAATGGAATTGTTGTTTTACTCTATCTTTCTCGCAATTTTAGAGACAAAAAGTAGCCTATGTTACTCTCCATCCCTTCAACTATCTCCATTTAAAAAATCACGTCAATCCGTCGCTCCGTTTTGCCGTGAAAGAAAGACAAACAGACAGACAGACAGACAGACAGACAGACAGACAGACACACTTTCCCATTTATAATATTAGTATGGATAATACCATTATTTAAATCAGATAGCACATCTGACCCCAGTAATTATAGGCCAATTTCAGTGCTACCTACATTTAGTAAAACTGGTACGGCCACCAATCTGCTAAACTTTATGGCGCAGGTTGTCCCAGCAGTAGATGCTGGTGTATAGGTTGATGCTGCTTACTTCGATTTTAAAAAAGCTTTTGACACCGCAGACAATGACATCTTGTTGAAGAAGCTCGCAGAAATCGGCTGTACACCGCATCTGCAGTTTTTCGCCAGTTACATTTTTTTATTTTATGTTATTTATTAGGGAAAATAAACAGTTGCACAATACAGTAACACATAAAAAAAATTACACAAAGAAAAAGACAAATGCACAACTAACGACATTTTCCACAGAATACAACAGGAGGATAAACAGCAATATGTTGACTTTAATGGATGCAAATCCGAACATGATTACACCTGGTTCGGTGTGAGTTAAGGCAGCAATTTGGGGCCTCTCGAATTCATTATGAATTTTTCGATTTGCCGGAATTGAATTTTTCGATGAATCAAACGATTTGCCGGAGGTCGTCAGAGATGGCTCTCGTTTATTGTTTGCAGATGACCTCAAGTTGCTGCTTGAGGTAAAAAGTGAGTCGGATTGCGAACGCTTACAGGAGGACATAAATAGAATTGTAGAATGGAGTCATAGAAACACGCTCTACTTCAACGTGTCGAAGTGCTCGGTGACGAGCTTTACTCGCGCACGTTCTCCACTACTTTATGAGTATGTGATGGAGGCCGCACCTATGCAACGAGTCACCCAAGTGCGTGATTTGGGGGTTTCTATGACTCCTGACCTGCTATCTCTCTGCCTGCCATCTCCGGAATCATGTAACTGGTATATGCAAGCGGGCATTCAGAAATTTGGGATTTGTACTGAGACAGACGCAACATTTTACCAGCAATTCTACAATCAGGGTCCTGTATGACGCACTAGTCAGGAGTCATCTGGAACATAGTGCAGTCATATGGGCGCCGAATGAGGCTAGGTACTCGGTAATGTTGGAGAGGGTTCAGAACAAGTTTACGCGTTACCTATATATAAACTTTATGGGGTATATCCATTTTACCCACTAATGTACCCCACTTTATTAGTAATTGGTATGGTAGGTTACAACTTTGGAGGTATGAGGAACAGAGTGTAAAGTCCCTCATCCTCCATTTAAAAGGGAGGATCCTCCGACCAGACGGATGTTGTGTCTGGTGGGCTACTGCCCGACGGTTCTAGTCGGGATTGTTGGTTCACATTATTAGGACCCAGTAATTTTATAACAAACTGTATTCCGTGGTGCTAGGCAATCTAGGCTTCTCCCAGTTGTGATTGCCCCTTTTGTGCCTATTGCCTAGTTCTGTTCTGTCTCCTGCTTGTTATGGAGGGAAGTGGAAATATTTATTTTTCTTACTCTTCCGCAGTTCTTTCTAATTAATTTCGTTGCGGGATCTAAGACAGTTGAATCGTTTCTCCAGGGACTCATCGAGCTTCATTGCTGCGGCGCTTTTCTGGCGGACTCCACTGTTAATTCTGGCTTTCAAGAGTTGCAGTGGTTGGGAATAGTGTGGCGGGATTATCAATATTTTTATACTCACTGTACAGTTTTATTCTACGTATTTAAAATGGACATGAAAATTAAATTAACTGAATAAAATAAGAATGTAAGATCAAAATCGTAGTGATAAGTTAATATAATTTTGATAAATATGTGTGTGATTGACGGCTGATATTACAAAATTAACATGGTAGGTTAATCACCCTAAAAAAAAAACTATATAAATACTGAGTTCTTCAAATGAATATCAAAGTTGATCAGCGTTTTAAGAGTCCAGCTGCGACATTTGTTCAATCTGGTCTCACTGAAATATTCAAAGGTAAATAGTTTTTTATTTATTCGTTTCTCTCGGTATATTATCACCTATTGGTTTTTTATTGACCCTTTGGCTTAGCGGCTAGTGACCCTGACTGATAAGCTTTGGGTTTATGATTATACCTAGGACAAATCTGTGGGTGGTAAAAACAATTGTGCTGTGTCTACTGGGTATAATTTAGTTATAATTTGTTTATAAACATCTGAAAGGACTTCAAAAATTAAGGCTTCTTCCAGTTGCAATTAACCCTTTATAGTTTTCAGCCAAGTTCTTTTCTGTCTTGTGCTTTTGATTTTCTTCATTTTTCTTCTGCTCTATTCTCATTAATTTCTCTGCGGTATATAAGACCGTTGAATCGCTCCTCCGCGACTTGCCGAGCTTCATTGCACTGTTGATGTTGGCTTTCAGGAGTTGCGGTGGTTGGTAGCGGGATCGACACAAAAAAAAAACAGATAGATAATGTTCTTTGCAATATTTATAATTTAAATTGATATTTTACAGATGAAGGGTCTTCTTCTGGTATTGGTGTTGGCAACATTATCAGCTAGCCTCGAGGCGACTGAAGAGTTCCGCCAGGTTGAGGAGGGGGTTTACATTTTAGGGGATGAAATGGATAGGGAGGTCGGGGATCGTTCAAATGCCGAAGAGCAAGGATGGCGCAGGTTTACTATACAGCCTGATGAAAAGGGAGAGGTAACCTTATGGCCAGGAGGCCCTCGTATGGAAGCCAAGAGACCCCTATCCGGCCTCATCGAGGGATCCATAGATTTATGGGACGTAATGCTAGCACAGTAAGTAGCATTTTGAATAAAGGCTGTTTCATTTTGACCTGCTTACAGATAAGCGAAGAGAGATTCTTTAAGGTCTTTCGTTACATTATTTGAGTTTAATATTTTTTTAATACCTACTCTATATTATTATACTTTCGAGTTACACGGGGGCCGTGGCACGTTCCTCTGTTTTGCGTATTACTCCAAAGTGCAAAAGCACATTGATAGGAAAACGAGAATATAAGCTCCAAAGGGGTTTATATTGTATTGGTGCACACCTCCATATAAATTACTAGCTTTTGCCCGCGACTTCGTCCGCGTGGAATAATAGTTCCCGATTCCGGGGGATTTCCGGGATGAAAACTGTCCTATGTCCTTTCTCGGGTCACAGACTATGTCTGTACCAAATTTCATTCAAAATTGGTTTAGTAGTTTAGGCGTGCAGAAGAGACAGACAGACAGACTGGCATGGCAGAGTTACTTTCGCATTTATAATATTAGTACGGATTAACTGTGAAACTATCTTGAGCGTACACAAAAAGATTATTGGGGTTGTATAAGCGTGAAAGAGCTACATTGACCATGGTAAAAGCATCCAAAACATATCCAATGGCGTTTTTTTTTTGATGGATAGGAAATCATCAAATGACTTCTCCCGCCCCTGAAGAGGGAAGGAGGGTCAGATTTTTACTGACTAAAATCCAATAATGTAACCGAAGGGACATTATTACGGGGCCGCGGTAACTATTAGAAGCATCGACACGCCGTCGACACGGGTCTGGTCCTAGTTGGGCGGCGAGCTCCTACCGCTCGCCTTCCGCAGGTCCACGCCTCCAGTGGCCATCATCTTGTGACTCTCGACAACTAAGCCTGGGTTTCTGTCCGGGGCGTGAAGCTTAACGCTGCCTCACGCGCCCCACCGCTTTCGTCTCCAGCGTGTCTGCTTCGCAGGAGGCGACGGCTTCCTATTCAGTCTCGCCCCGTAGCATGGCCTGAACCAGCGCCGATCGCCTCTGCAACGACACGGTGGTGGTTCGCCCAGGCAGAGCCTACCTACACCGTATGCTACACCGTGTCACGCAGGCGTCACTTCCGCCCGAATCCGACATAGGAACCTCCCGAAATATCCGTGTGCGGTGAGGAAGATCATCATCTCCCTAGCCTTTTCTCAACTATGTTGGGGTCGGCTTACAGCCGAACCGGATTCAGCTGGATACCAGTGTTTTACGTGAAGCGTCTGCCTATCAGACCTCCACAACCCAGTAACTGGGCGACGATACCCTTTGGTTCGACTGGTCAGACTTTCTGGCTTCTGAATACCCCTAGCGTCAAAGTTCTACAAATGACAACCGGGGCTTAACATGCTTTCCGAGGCACGGGATGTCAGTGATGTCCAAGATAAACTATAGAAAGTACATATGAATTGAAAAAGTCACATTGGTACTTGCCCGGATTCAAACCCGTAACCTCTTACATGCGCCTTTATGACGACCCAGATGTGTTATTCTGATGCAGCAGTTTCTATTACATACTATCATTTATATTGCTTGCTGCGGAGTAATTTTAAAACTGAGAATATCTTCAAAGGTATTTTTTTGAAATTATAAATGACTTCCGCACAATGAAATTTACGGTAGGGGCATTTTGCGTTTCAGTAATTTTATATTATCTCCGGAACTACATTACCAATTGACATACTGTAAATGGCAAATCTTATCTGTATGATGTTCTTGTGATACTGAAATAATTTATTGTCGTAAGAATTAATATTTTGTTGCTCAAATAATCAACCAAACGTAAGTATGCCGAAAAATCATTTTTTTAATGCAATAAAAGAAGTATAAAAGATAAAATATAAAAGATAGAGATATGGTATCGCGGACTTTTTTGTAGAAATTGTTAAGACAAACCAAGTTGCCATACATTGTTTTTAATTTTAAGCAACTGTTTAGGCAGCGCACGCAAATAATTCTGTTTTATGAGGTATTTTTTTCCGACTTGCTAGACAAAAGTTGCGATAGCTCGTTAAATATACATGTTATAAAAATAATTTATAGCCTATAGCACTCAGGAATAATGTAGCTTTCTGCCAGTGAAAAAATTTTTGGAATTGGTTCATTAGTTCCAGAGATTACCCCAAACATACAAACTTACAAACATACAAACTTACAAACTTACAAATTTTACCTCTTTATAATATTAGTATAGATGGAGGGCCGTAAATTATGTCGTCATAGATACATTGGAATTATTCCCAATAGTCCCCTCTAGCCCTGTCCTCCGGGGTGACAGCTGGGAATTGTCTTCACAGTTGTCACCGGGGTGACAATTTGTGCCGACTGTTCCCTTTGAAAACTGAATAGAGGGGACAAATGGGAAGTCCGTTTCTCAGTTGTCACCGGGGGGTGACATTTGCTACGATTCCTTGGTTTGTTCCCGTTGAGTCGCACCATTTTGTGTAACACTGTTTAAAAAACTAACTGTTTAACAAAAGTACTAGGCGAGCAGTAACGTAACGTGAAGTGATCATGTGCGAAAATTTAAAATATGTGGTGGATCACGTTTTCCATTTACCACTTCACGTTACTGCGCGCCTAGTACTTTTGATTAAATTAAGTAGTCAAGTATGAAAATTTAAAATTACTGTAAATTTCAAGTTTAGTTTAGTTTATACATTAGCCGAATGTACGTTACGGGGACAACGGGAAATAAATTTAATCACGTCCCGCTGTCCCCGTGACGGGGATATGGCATACGGGGACAACGGGAACAAACCACGTGAAGTAGTCATGTGCGAAAATTTAAATTTCACAGTAATTTTTAATTTTCAGGATCACGTTTTCCATTTACCACTTCACGTTACTGCGCGCCTAGTACTTTTAATATACTCTACTAGCTTTTGCCCGCGACTTCGTCCGCGTGGATTAAGATTTTCCCGCTTTTCTGTTGATTTTTTTTCTTTGCTATAAACCTCGCGGAGCCCGAGACCTTTCCAACGAATGAAAAATCATGGAAATCGGTTCGTCTGTTCTGGAGTTATAGCGTCAGGAAGGAAAACCCGACTTATTTTTATTTATATAAGTAGACTAGTAATGCGCAAGCTACTAAATCTTCCTTTCTTTAAAAGATTTTGAACTTTATTGCTAAATCTAAGGATCTAATGATCCAAGGTAGATTATAAGTGGAATATTTAATTCTTAATTATGTTTTATCAGCAGTAAGAACTAAAATGCAGTTTTGAATAGTTCGGCCCCTAATGATAATACTTTCGTGTACTAGACTAGGCAGAAATGTGCATATATGTGACTATCGCAATTTATTATTTCAGCTACCAGCCTAACAGACCAGCGATCCCACGGACGAGGATAATTCAATACATAGAATACGTCGGACACCCCTCTCACACAATAAACTTTATTCGCGTGGTGCAGACTTCAGGAGCGCCTGCAAAAATCAAACGCATAAGCGGAGGAGTTGGTTCGGTCCATTTCACCTTTCAGCTAATTTCCCAGGAAGGAGAGGGTTTCCAGTTTTCCGTCGATATTTGGGGACGATAAATACGAGATAAGTGCTTGCAACCTTGATTAGATCGTTCGATCCCAAGAAAAAAGTTGTAATTATTATAGAAAGTATATTAAAAAAATTGTATTATAACGTTAGCCGTTATGGACTTATTTAATCTGGGCTAATCACAAAAACACAAAGACATTATGCATGCGGGAACAGCTAGTTATATATGAAACTAGCTTTTGCCCGCGGCTTCGCTCGCGTTAAAAAGAGACAAAAAGTAGCCTATGTTACTCTCCATCCCTTCAACTATCTCCACTTAAAAAATCACGTCAATTCGTCGCTCCGTTTTGCCGTGAAAGAAAGACAAACAGACAGACACACTTTCCCATTTATAATATTAGTATGGATGGATATTATTTAAGTTCATAAACATATATTTTCTTAAAATTGCGCTCACATTTTCTATTAACCACTTCACACAACTGCGCGCCTAGTACTTTTGATTGATTTAAGTACTAAGTATGTATTTTAAAATTTCTCACATTATCACTTCACATTACTGCGCTCCTAGTACTGTTTTCAATCTTTAATTGAATTTAGAATTAACTATAGGGGAAAATGATTCATCTTTTATAATTATGTTCTCGTCGATTTTTCATTATTTTTAAGATGTATTCTGCTATTCGGGGCGGGGACAAATCCAACGAACCAAAAACCATGAAAATTGGTCTAGCCGATCTCGAGTTATAAGTGTTGTAACAAACCCGTCTTTGTTTTATATATATATATAGATATATAGATGAAGATGAAAAAGGTCATGTAAAAGTCTTAATTTAATTTAGATTTAAGCAATAAAATTTCCAATTTTAATTTTTTTATACGGAAATGGGTTTCATCTTTTTCTAAACCAATTTGTTTCATTTTTGCGTTGTGCTCTTCTTTGAGTAAGTTATGGGCTTCTGTCATATTTTTCATTTTCATATCATGTTCCTCTTGCATACATTTTACACTAACTTTATGATATTCTCTTGCAAACTCCTGAAATAAATAAATAATTAAAAAATAAAACGGGTGACTTGTAATTTGATGACTTCCTTCAAAGTCAGTTAGAATAAACATCAATTGATTGCAACACGAAAATCTATACCATATTATAATATTATATTATCCATACTAATATTATAAATAGGAAAGTGTGTCTGTCTGTCTGTTTGTCTTTCTTTCACGGCAAGACGGAGCGACGGATTGACGTGATTTTTTAAATGGAGATAGTTGAAGGGATGGACAGTAACATAGGCTACTTTTTGTCTCTTTCTAACGCGAGCGAAGCCGCGGGCAGAAGCTAGTAATATTATAAAGCGGAAGAGTTTGTTTAAACGCGCTAATCTCAGGAACTACTGGTCTATGAAATATTCTTTTTTTGTTGGATAGTCCATTTATGGAGAAAGGCTTTAGGCTATTTATCATCACGGTAAGACCTACGGGAGCGAAGTAGTAAACGAAGATGCGGGTGAAACCGTGGGGGACAGCTAGTATTAGATAAATCTGCAAATCATTAAGTCAAATGACAATTATTTAAGCAGTACATTATTTTCCGTGTGAATCACCCATGCACATTTTAAAAAGTTGACGCCTGGCCAACAGGACTTAGTCAGGGTGAGATGCCCTATAACCCCAAAAGAACCAAGTGTCTACTTCACTACATAGTATAAAAAAAAGTCGCTTTCCGTTGTCTGTCTGTCTTTATGTATGCTGAGATCTTTAAAACTACGCAACGGATTGAGATGCGGTTTTTTTAAACATAGAGTGATTGAGTGAAAGGTTTGTATGAATGAATATTTATTTAATAAAACTTTATGCATTAATATAAACAAAGCACAACGGCGGACTTAATGCCTTAGGCATTTTCTGTCAGTCCGCCTAAGCATTATGCTTATTATTTTGCGTAGTAAAGAAAAGCCGACATTTGTAACACCCGTAAGATGCTCAGGTAGGTCGCTAGTACTAGTAATAACTAAATTAACAAACCTCCTCTACGTTCTCTTGGTTTTTTAACGAAGGGAGAATATCCTCTGGGGTTACACTCATAAGAGGCTTCTCCTCATTGAGACTGAGTTCCACATCGTTCTGAATAAAATAGAACAGCAAATATAATTATCATATGTGAAAGCTAATATTTACACAAAGAACCGGACTGGTATACTAAAGTACCAGATCATAAGGTCATGCGACCAGTATAGCCTTATGATCCCTTGACTTCGAATTTGACTGTTGTTTGTCAAGTGGTAAGACATCAGACTGCTTAGTTGGAGCTCCTGGGTTCGATTCCCAACGAGAACGAACTATGTGTGATGAGCATAATTGCTTGTTTAGGGTGTAATCTTCAAAAATAGTCTCAGTGGAGCTAAAGTTATTCGGATGGCTTTGACATTTTGTCTTTAGCTTATTACAGCTGCCTGCATAAAATGACGACAACGTAAAAAAACGCCTAAAAAATGTATCGATCGGCGACTGAAACGACATATAATCTCAATTGTAAGGTGAAACTTACCACCATGCTGTCAATGTCAAAGACATTGGATTCTGAATCCAACGCCTCTGGGTTTAAGTCAATAAGTTCAATATCATCAGGTTCTGGGCTGCTAGAAAGTTTAGGCTCTTCAGTACATTTTTTACCAGACTTCTTCATTCTAGCGTAGAGTTTCATTGTTCGCCACTGTTGCCTTATTTCAGCCATATTTCGCTTTCGATAATTGATTTCATTGAATCTGAAAATATTTTGACTTGATCACAATTTGTCGATGTAAAAGTTCAACCAAATTCTTGATAAACAGGCCGCACATCGGTCATACATTTGCATCTCGGTAAATGTGGCGCCACATTTGCAGCGCGAAACATTTATATTTGTTCGGGGGACCGCACACTAAGGACACATTTGTTGTGGACGTATACAATACATACAATTGTATCAAACAATTGCGACGCAACAATTGTGGCAAGGTAAATAATGAATTCATGTTGCATGTTACACCCGTAACCCGCTGTGCGGCCTGATTTTTTTCACAAACCTTTTAGCGACAGCACGCCACGCAATAGTCTTACTTTTATTAGTGTTCGTGTCGGTGCTTTTATTTTCTATAATGGGAACGTACTTCCTAATACTGCTTCTCAGTACACTCTTGAAAAGTAAAATGCAAAGTTGGTTAGAAATGAGAACTATGTGGTATAAATAAGGGCCTTATCATACAAGTGGTTTGCGACCGGTTTCGGAACGGGGCGTACAGCGAATGAGTCGCAAACTCACCGAGATAGAATGTCATATAAGTAACCTATCTAAATCTTTATATTTATATTATCATTGCCCGAGATAGGCTAAAGATACTATTCGAGATAAAGATACTAAACTGTTACAGTACTGGATATAATATTTACGATTTAAAGTATTTTTTGCAACTTTTATTAAAAAAATGATACTTTGTGAAGGCTTATGTTTAACTTACCACCAAATATAGTAACATAATGACATGACACTGACAGACAAAAATAGTAAATGATCACCATAATATTATGTTTCATAAAGTATTCTACAAATAACCTATTTTCATTTTATATGAATTAGACTGATTTACATTTTGACTAAGGTAAATAAAATGAACCACTAGTAGATCTGGCGCTCGCTCGCCTTCGCACGTTCTGTGGTAACATTTGTAACCTAACCTAACACAATTTGGTGATCATTTACTATTTTTTGGTGATCATTTACTATTTTTGGTACGCAAGAATATTATTTTGGTGAGCGTTTAATTTGTTCCCCTTTGTGATTATACGTGTCCCTGTGTCTAAACTTTTGTGTCGACGGCTCCAGACTGCCAACTGCAAGCGACATTACTAGGTTCTAACCTCTGCAGGCGATAGTTTCAGCGCTCAGAATAATTTTCAAGAGATTCTATAGGAACAATTGGCGTCGTTTTCAGTCGATCTCGAAATCGTACCTTACTTGTAATGTGTGTAATTGTGCATTATGTAGATTGCAAGCATTTTAGAGATAACACCCATGCAAAGATGGGCGGGTCGCTAGTATAATATTTTATTTAGTTAATAACTTTTCACTGAATGTATTTCTTTATATGGGCCCCAGTTGCCTAAATCTAATAAATAAATATTAATATCATTTCCACACCTTTTCCAAAGCATCCCAATTTGCAGAGCGTTTCCTTTTGGACTTCAACTGGTCACTGTTTTCATTATCTTTCGCCATTATATTTGTTTTAACAAAGGAACTAAAATATTCGTTATGAACTTGTCTGAAGTTCAACTTAATTTGACACTGACAGTTGAATATAGACAAGTTCTTTCGTAAAAAATAATAAAAAAGTATGATTTCAGTATTTTTTCAATAAATAAAAATAAGTAAAATACTTTTTACTGATAGATAAATAAATGCGCAAGGAAATCTGTCTGTCTCTTCTTCAATTTGGTACTGATGTAGTCTGGGACTCGACACCAGTCAAAGCATAGTTTTCATCCCTAAGATCCCCCGGGAACGGGAACTATTTTTCCACACGGACGAAGTCGCGGGCAAAAGCTAGTATGTTATAAATTAGACAGTGATTGAATCATCATTATTATACCAATTTTGTGCGATAAACACTGATCGCTGACTGCTAAATGACCCAAACTAGTTTCTTTGTCTACAACGAAACATACTTACTCCGTGGTATTTACTTATTTGCCACAAACTTTATTTTTAAGTAGATAATTAACGAGTAACGAGTAGGAAGGGGCCCAACAGGGCCAACGCTTGCCGGGGTTGCGGAATGTTTATAATAGTTACCGTGACCCTGGAACATAAAGGGCAATCGAAGGAACATGAGTGGGTTTTAGTCAGTAAGAGTCTGACACGCCCTCCCGCCGCACCCAGGACGGGAGCAGTCATTGGATGATTTCCCACTCACCAAAAAAAAAAAACGAGTAACGAGTGATTGAATGAAAGTTTACGCTCTGTGTAATTTTGCACTTGCTGTTTTAGTATTTCATAGTACATATATAAAGTGCTCTGTGATTATACTATGGTAGAGTTTGTTAAAAAAAATTCGAGAGTCGAATGATTTTTTTTACGAAATTTAAAATACCGTGTTATACAATGCCTGCCACAACAAAGTAACGTATCGTAAATGGCTTGAACTGCTTCGAGAAAAGAATGATACGGTCGTGCGGCGTTTTTGCACCGCTGTATTTCCAGATTATTTAAGAAGGTGGTTTTCTAAATATGACATCCGTTAGTGTTACGTAGAAAGTACCAACAATGACCCGGATGTTATGACGTAATCACATACGGCTCGTTGGAACTTTCAAAAGTCCCGTTATCCATTTCGTAAATTTTAAAACGTAATACCTATTTTGTATCTAAAATAAGATAGTAATTTTGATTATTTTTCAAATAAATGATTATACCTTGGTAATTTAAAACTATGTAGTGGTAGAAAAATAACTCAATTCAAATATATTTAACCACGACAGAGATAGATTCCAGCGATCTACGCCGTAGCACGGGCCTTATATCGCTACGCGGCATGCTACGCCGTAGCCCGGGTACAATGGCCATACGGTCAACTAATAATTGTGTCAATTAATTAACCTTTCAACGACCAAGCAACAGCCGGCTGTCGGGCTACTATTGTCTTTTAAATTGTGCTATTCTGCTCTGTTCAAAGGTTTAATATATTTTAGTATTAGAGACGCGTTTATAAAACAACTAGCTTCTGCCCGCGGCTTCGCTCGCGTTAGAAAGAGACAAAAAGTAGCCTATGTTACTCTCCATCCCTTCAACTATCTCCACTTAAAAAATCACGTCAATCCGTCGCTCCGTTTTGCCGTGAAAGAAAGACAAACAGACAGACAGACAGACAGACACACTTTCCCATTTATAATATTAGTATGGATTATAATGATAACTTGACAGTAATTTATGCGAAAAATACTGTTGATATTAAATTATTCAACTGTAAAATAAAAACAGTCATGGATTCATAATTTCGTTGTGACTGTTTCCTGCTAATTCACCCTTCTAATTTTGTCTAAACTTACCAGTGTTACTCGTTCAGTTTCAGTAGTTTCAGCAAAACGTTCACTGAAAATGTATGGTGTGTGAAAATATATTACCGATTATAAATAAACGTCTATTTAGTTATCAGTAATATATTTTTCGCACCGTACTTTTTTCGAGTAGAAAGTACTAAACATGGAATTAACCTAAGGTAATTATAATGATTGATGATGATGATGTTGTACATAATTAATCTTATCATTATAATAAGTCATGACAGAGTTTGTAAACAATGTTATAATCACATTGATAACAATATAAATACTAAACTCTTGAAGAAAATGGATCATTAACCTCAGGCCTGAGGAAATATTATCAATGTAAGTGTCATTTATTTACTGGTTACGGTCAACTTGTGTCATCTCATAAGCTGGGCAAAGCGTTTTCTTATTAACCAGCGATTAACCTCCTCCTTCTTTATGCAAATTATATATATTTATTATAGTGTTTTTTTATAAGTTGTACTATAATATATTTAGGTTTCATACCTCATAACTAAATCGCAGTTAACTTAATTTTTTGGTAAGATTACCAAACCACAATCAGAGTGCTAATTGTTTGACACGGAATTCCTCGTTTTAAAAATCTACATTAAGACCTTCACAAAATCAATAATAATATAAATTGGAGTAGTTCTTTCCCTTTAAATAAATAATAATATTTGGTAGCTTGTTGTGCTAGAGTCTGTACATCAAGTTCAATCTGCCATGTTCTAAATACCTTTATTTTTTCGAAAACTGAAAGCAATGGCTTCTGAACAAGTGTGAACCGAATACATATATCATGACTTTCATGCTTTTTCTCCTTGCGAATTATTTTTTACCCGTAGCTGAATTGTCAAGGCTCATCGGGGTTCATTCAAGGTTTTCTACTCCATTTACCATACAGGACATTTACTGCTTTGTAAACAATACGATAATATTAATCCTATTCAAATGTTTTACAGATGAAAGGTCTACTTCTACTTCTGGCGTTGGCAGCACTATCAGCTAGCCTCGAGGCGGTAGAACAGTTCCGCCAGGTTGAGGAGGGGGTTTACGTTTTAGGGAATGAAAAAGATGGGGAGCTTGGGGTCCCTTCAAATATGCAGGAACAAGGATGGCGCAGGATTACTTTACAGCCTGATGAGAATGGAGAGGTAGCTTTATATCCAGGAGGCCCTCAAATGGTAACAAGGAGCCCCCATCACGGCTTTGCCATAGGTTCCTTAGGATTATGGGACGTAATGCTAGCACAGTGAGTGAAATTTTGATTGCAGTCTGTTTTAACAAAAACGTGTTTACAGTTTTGCAAGATTGTAAAATTTAACACCCCGGATCTGACTGATAAGCCGGAGGTCGAGGGTTCGATACCCACCCAGAACAAACTTTGTATGATGTGCATGATTTGATTGTTTTTTCTGTGTCTGGGTGTTATTTATCATAAATATGTATGTATTTATAAATTATATAAGAATATTTGTCAGTTGTCTGGTTGTAAAATTTCTGCTTAGTTTGTTAGTCGGGTGTGAGTTGTCACAAGATATTTATTTGTTTATTTATTAACCAAGGCTCTTCATTTCAGCTACCAACCGATGAGGACAGCCATTCCAAACACCTCAGTACAACAAGAAATACGCTTCATCAGTGGTTCAAGTTCAGTCAGAATTAATTATATTCGCGTGGTACAGGTGTCTGGTGTGAAGGCAGAATTTGCGCTGATTCTATCAGGAGGAATTGGAGAGACATTTGTCAATATATTGATAAGATCAGCATCAGGTCAAGGTTTCCAGTTCTCCATTGATATTTGGGGAAGATAATCGAGTTTTTAAAATGGCCAGTGATTGTGTCATCGTCATGTTTTTATTGAGTTTTTTATATGTCTACTTTATCGATTGCAATAAAAAAAACTTTGTTTTATATATATGTAATTGCTCGCTCAAAACATTACGCGTTATCGCAACATAATACAAGCAACTTGTTCTAATATGATATTGCTAATTTTCTTGGTCAGGCAGGTACTTAATTTTTTTTTAACTTAAACACAATATGAAAACCACGGAGAAAGGCGGACTTGATGCCTTAGGCATTTCCTACCTTCCTAACTACCTTAAAGCTTCTATTTGATTGATAAGAGTTTGAATTTTATTTAATCATAATCATGAAACAGTTTTTTGACATTGTTGCACAGTGATGTTAACATTCAATAAAATAATTAATATTATTAATTTTATTTTATGAGGTTCCTTTAATAATGGACTATCATTATATTTTTTGTGTGAATTTATTTATATTATACCTATTTCATTGTTTTCACATGCGGGTACTATGACACTCTGATATGAGAAGAGACCAGTGCTCTGCAGTAGAAAAATAATAAACAATATTTTTTACGGCTCTCCCAGTGCCGACTCAAACGTGTAAAATCTACATATCGACGGGAGTTACCGTATGGTGACCATGGTACTACCGTAATCTACCTAAACTATAATTACCATTTTATTAATTGGCGGATTCTACAGCCTACTGACTATATATTTATTTTTTCAGAACATATTAAATTTTATTCTAATAGGTCATGGGTCGGACGGGCGAAAAAATAAGTAGTCAGGCAAATCGATTGGATATAATCCAATTGATTTGCCTGACTACTTATTTTTTAAAATGATTTGACCAAATTCTTTTCGAATACATCAACCCGAAGCGGCTAAGTCTCACGTAAAGTTGAATAAAATCGATCAATAACTTACACAACTTATTTATTTAACAACAATTACAATAAGTCATTGAATATCATATTTTGGTGACAATAGGAAAATTAAATCTAAATACATAACGTAGAAAGCAATATTTTTTTTACAATATGTCTCTAACTATTAGAGCAGTTGATAGATGAATAGACATTGATCGTATATGCGTAGCCCTGGTCTCTCCGTCCCTGAATATTGATTGTGACGAAGGTGTGCCCAAGTCCCCCAGCAACGACAGTCGGGATAGCATTGGTGGTGGTCCCAGTACGAGTCACCTGGACCGCTGTTATGTTCGTGTGTTCAACTCCGCGGAAAGTAATGTCTTGATTTTGGACCACGAATACTGCGGCAGCAACGCTGTGAGTAATCCTGAAAGGCAAATTCATATTAAAGAGAAATACTTTTTGGTGGAAATCATCACATAGACGATTACTGAAGCTAGAAAAAGAATCATGTTTGCACAGCATTTTTTTTGTATCTTTAGCTAGTATTTTTATTATTCATACAAAGAGACACTTCAATCAATTTTCCACATTGTATAGAGTATAGATCACGTTACCAACCTAGCCAATAGTCTGTCATCAGGACCAATCGTTCCTAAGTTCAGACTTTGTCTGGATTCTGGTACAGTAAGCTTTGGCACGCCATCTTCATCGGGCAAGTATCTCACTTCATTTTCTACTGAAACCTGAGCTTCATCGCTGACTTCAGCAACACCAGGAGTTGCTGCTGCCACCACTACTGCAGCTGTAGCCATCGCTACTGCTAGTGTCACCGCGAGATGTAGGTTCTTCATCTGGGAATTAATATTGGTATTTGATGAGACCGACTAATAGATTTAGTAAGGGTTGAGTACTGGTTATTTGCTTTCTGGCCAAAAATAGATTTAGTGAGATTTAGTAAAATTAAGGACTTTTTTAATTAGAAGAAGGAATTTTGAGCGATGCTAGACATCGACTAAAATACCGATGATTGGTTTGGTATTGTGAAGAACAGATTGGAAAAAAGAATAGTGTGATAATTTCTATTTCCTTAGTGCTGTGTCCAATTTATGAATAATATAAGCTAAAGTATGCCTAGCTGTTCTCATAGAACATGTCAGAATGAATAAGACAAGATTAAATAGAAATCAGAAATTAGGAGATCATTGTTGATGAGGTGGTCACAATGATAGCTCACTGAGTCGCAAAGCTCGGAGAACCGATGGTTGATGGGGGAAAAAGGTTCTCGAATGGCGGCCTCGTATTGGTAAGCTCAACATTGGTCGGAGGGATCCTTTTGTTACAGGCGGTACAGAATCGCGTCATTATCACCCATAAGCGTCTATTGCTGGACATAGGCCTCATCCAGCTTTTTTCAGCGCATGCGTATCTGTGCCGCCAAGTATCATTCAAGTATCAATCCTCATCCAACGGATCCATGCGACATTAACAAGGTCATCGTCCATCTGGCGGGAGGCCGTTCAAAGTTGCGCTTGTCAATGCGAGGCCGCCATTCGAGAACCTTTTCGCCATTGGGCATCGGTTCTTCGAGCTGCCCAGCCCACTGCTACTTCAAAATCGAATGCTGTGTAAAAAGTTAAGTAAAGCCTATGTTCAGCTGAAGACGCTTACGGCCTGATGATAACGATGAACAAGTCACGGAGAATTGTCATTGCCCAATAGTGGGATGATATAAGTAAACAGTAACGGCTGACCACTTACCTTTTAATATTTTACTGAGACTTGATCCAACTAGCACTGCTGGCTTAGTCAATATTATAGCTGGTTACTTATAAATTTTCGTTTGAAGAACTCGGTATTTATATGTTTTCTAATATCGTGTACGTGAGATAGCATTGTAATCTAATCTTTTTAATTTTGTTAAGTTAGTTTCATGGACACATTCTATTTTAACTTTTTAATTACTTCAATATATACAGTCAGCAATGAAAGAAAAAAAATATTTATGGCGGTTTTTTATTAATTATTAAATATTTTCATTGTATTTTCTTAAGTGTACTTAATACTTCGAAAAATATAATGGTTTTCATTATATTTTTCACACACATTTTCTAAAAAGGTTTTTCAATGCTCCATTGATGCTATGTTTAATAAGTTATTATAATGATTCTGTAAACATATAAGATGCTTTAGCCGCGACTTCGTTCAATTTTATAGTTTAAAATATTAAAATTAGACCATAAGTTCCAAAAATTACCAACTACAAATAAACTCTAATTCAGCGTTTTTTTTTCCTTTTAATTTAAATTTATGTTATCTTTTAACTGTCTTTTATGTGCATCTAATAAAGTTTTATTAATCTTGATAGCTCGATAGATAAATCCACCCCGTGTGACCTAAAAACACACATATATAGATTGATATCTATCTATGTTTGGGTGACAGTTATCATGTTCTTAATTGGCAATTAGTAAAATCAATTATTATTCGTTTGAAGTCACCGATTACTGCAAAAGGCGAGATCAAGCGATCGTAGTACTTGGCTACGGCGTAGCTTGCTGCGTAGCAGTACGAGATATGCTACGGCGTAGCTGGGTCAAGAAGGTCCTATTCGGACTAGAGAGTTAAAATAATTTAATTAAATGTTAATTAAATGTCGACAAATTTACTAATAACTTGTCAACTTTTATTCTACCACTACCACTATTTTTTAATTATGTCAGTTTAATCTTTCCTGTTACTTGTTTATTTGTATAAAAAGGTACGTGCTCGTTAAATCCCTATAAGCAGTGAAGTATGTATGCATTTGTTTGGAATTTTGTTTGAAAGTTTGAAATCAGATGACCGTGTATGGGTTGTCCAAGGATATTTATTTATTCCCATCGCTATAAGTCTGACAGCTGCTGGTAGCTGGGACCCTGTTCCCAATACCAGTGGGCTATAATTTTTTTTTAGTATAGGATATAATCAAATGATATTTCTCGCCCTTGGCGGGGTAGAGGGAGTGTTAGACTTTTGCTGACTAAAACCCATCCTTGTTCTTTCGGTTGCCCTTTATGTTTCGGGGCCGCGGTAACTATAATATTAAAACCATTCCGCAACCCCAGCAATCATTGGCCATAGGTCCCCCTAGGGCTAATGCTTGCTGGGGTTGCGGAGCACGGGTGGTTCCTTTAGTGGTCTACTATTAATAATTAAAATTGTAGTTTTTAATGTTTGTGTAAAATAAATAAATAAAATAACACGAGTAACACGTGACTATAATTAAAAACAAAACAAGATAAGATTTACTTATTTACTTTATTTATTTTGTAAGATAGGAAATGAAGACTATCCAAAGATAGTGATTAAAATGTGTAAGTTTTTATCTTCAAATCCTCAGGTTAATCTTCACATAATGCGTAACAAAAGCTGTAGATATTGTCTTTTATTTTTGTTTTTGGTAACCGGCTTATCTTTCAGACAGGAACCAGTCGGATTGATAAAAAATCTGTCTGTATATCACTGCATAGAATAAAATAAAGTCCATATCCTTCCAACATACGTGATTTGAGGCACAATAGAAAGACAATAGTCTATTGTGTAGGTATGCAGCGTGACAGCCGGCTCTCGCTTGGTCGTTGAAAGGTTAAATTGTAATTTCGTAATTGGTTGTAAGAGTAGTCATAAGTGTGAAAATTAATGCTAAAAGAGCAGTGGAATTACTGTAAATAAATAAATCTAATAATATTTAATATAAAATAACTAAAACTAATCCATACTATATCGTAACTCTGTCTGTCTCTTCTTCACGCCTAAACTACTGAAACGATTTGAATGAAATTTGGTACAGATATAGTCTGGGACCCGAGCAAGGACATAGAGTAGTTTTCATCTCGGAAATCCCCCGGGAAGGGTAACTATTATTCCATGCGAACAAAGTCGCGGGCAAACGCTAGTATTAAATATATATATATAACGCATCTGGTTTTAAAAGTTAAGCATTTCACATTTTTTACACGGATTACCTATCTATATAAATCTTAATTAAGTACCTACTCAGATAACAATTACAATATTTTGTAAACAGGAAAGATTAAACTGACTAAATAATAATAAATATAGTTTAGAAGTGGTAGTGGTAGAAAAAAAATATGTAGTAGAAAAGTAATCTTTGATTGGCCTTAAAACATTTAAGAGGTAGACAATTCGAACAATTTTTTTTTACTAACTCTTGCCCACGTCCGCTATTTTATTTGTCTTTCAAATTAGCCAGAGTTAATTCGAGAGATACCCCCTTCAACTAAAAAAAAACAAACCTTATCCTGTTTTTTTTAATTCTTATGGGCTTGCTCTTGGTCCCATACTAGTCCGAGGGCATAGACGGGGCCTACGATGGAGCGAGCTCACCCAAAAAAGAGTTTTCTTTTAAGAGTGTAGACGTTGATGTTGAATGTAATATAATTATTTTATTTTGTTACTTATAAAAAGGTTCGTTATTAACTTTAAGCTAGCTTTTGCCTTCGGATTCACCCGCATCCCTTATTTTGTAATAAACAGTACCCTATGTCTTCAGGCTGTCGACCTCTGTACCAATTTTTATATAAATTGGTTTAGGAGTTTAGGCGTGAAAGCGGAACAGACAGATAGAGTTATTTTCACATTTATATTCTACTAGCTTTTGCCCGCGACTTCGTTTCCGTTCCCGGCGGATTTTCGGGATGAAAACTATCCTATCTCCTTTCTATATCTGGCTAGGGCCCAGGCTATATCTGTACCAAATTTCATTCAAATCGGTTCAGTAGTTTAGGCCTGAAGAAGAGACAGACAGACAGACAGAAAGACAGACAGACAGAGTTACTTTATAATTTACATTTTTAATATTAGTATGGATTACAAAGTTTGGATCATTGAATACTGATCTGCAGTCGTCACCGCCACAAATGCGTTGTTATCCCGAGACAAAGATGATAATGCCTCTTGTGCCTGTAATTGAGTTACACTGTCACCAAACCCATCTAACCAAGGCATAACAACGATATTTTGCGGCTAAGGTATGTATGGTGGTACTTGGTAGTTAATCCCTAAAGGAACTCCTTCACAAAGAGTTCTACTACGAATTAAAATTGATTATTAGATAATCTTAATTCTGAGTACGACCTTTATGACCCAGCTACGCCGTAGCAAATCTCTTAAAGCTACGAAAAAAGCTACGTCGTAGCCATGTGCTACGCTTGATCTCGGTGACTAAAGACTAATAATTGTCTTTACTAATTGTTAATTCATAATATGATAACTGACACCCAAACATAGAAAGATATTAATCTATATATGTTTTTGGGTCACGCGGGGTGGATCTATCTATCGGGCAATCAAGATTGATAAAACTTTTATTAGATGCACATAAAAGACAGTTAAAAGATAACATATAATGTAAAAACAAACACTGAAGAACTAGAGTTTATTGTTTGTAGTTGGTAATTTCAGGAGTTAAATATTTTTTAACTGATATACTATAAAATTACAAATGAAAGAGGTCGTGGGTTATAGCAATGAATTAACTAACTTTAATGTTTATGTAATAATTCTGTTTACATCATTGTAATAACCTTATTAAAGTTAGAATCAGTGGAAAAACCTTTTTTTTATGTGTTTAGTTGGATAATTTTAAATTGTATTACCATTATATTTGTCGAAGTAATTACACTTAAAATAAAAAATATTGAAAATATTTCATAATAAAAAAAAAACGATTTTTCTTCTTTCATTGCTGTCCGTACGTATTTAAGTAATTAAAAAGTTAAAATAGAATGTGTCCCTGAAACTAACTTACCAAAATTAAAAAGATAAGATTACATACATATCTCATGTACACGATATTAGAAAACATATAAATACCGAGTTCTTCAAACGAAAATGCATTACTAACCAGCTTTAATATTGACTAAGCCAGCAGTGCCTATTGGTGGATCAAGTCTCAGTAAAATATTGAAAAGGTAAATGGTTATCCCTTTACTGTTTACTTATATCATCCCACTGTTAGGCATTGACCTCGCCGAGATTTGTTCATTATTATCATCAGGCTATAAGCGTCCACCGCTGGACAGGTCTCACCTTACTTTATCCACCGCATGCTATTCTGGGCCGCCTGTAACCAACGGATTTCTACGATCTTAACAAGGTCATCCGTCCACCTGGCGGTCCATTGTTTAGCTTACCAATACGAGGCCGCCATTCGAGAACCTTTTGCATACCACTGTTAGCCAAAGACCAACAGTGTTGGGTGGTCGTTGGCAGAAGCAAGCAAGAGTTTTTAATCTTTTTCAATACATTCTGCCATGTTTCACGTGGTCTGATGCAACGTATTTTGCCTTATTATCATTATTATTTATAACCAACACGTGTTATTCCTCTGCTGAGCAAAAGCCTCCCTATATTTCTTCCATTTTTCTCAACTTTGCATTACATCTTGTCAACCCTTAAGTAAGCCGACCACGTCGTCTCGTCTTCGTCTCACAATTTTGGGGTACCAGTCTCAGGCCCGTAGATCGTTCGGAATGTGGCAAAATTGTGTAGCCTAGTCCTATTTCAGTTGGGTAACCTTTTGAGCCACGTTAATAATTTGTGTTTTAGAGCGCAGAAAAAATTATAATTTATATATACTCGTATACATATAATTTGTGTCTTGTAACTTCGCAAATTAGAGACAGCAATGTGGGGAGGGAAATTGCCACTTTCTTTTTCTCTCCTTTCTGTTCTTCACAATTCTACATTTAAAGAATATTAATTTATTTACTTCGTGTCTTTAAGACGATTTAAGTATATTGTATCTAAAGGTAAACTTTGTCACGCATCATGCTCTTTACCTTGGATTTTCTTTCCACTTATCATGATAAATTACTTAATACCATAAAATCCAACACCATCTCTGCTTTGACTTAAACCAAAGAAAGGATGGTGTTACCTTACTAGCCTATTCTTTGAAAATTCATTGCCTAATATAGGCGAGACGACAAAAAAAAAGTAATTAGTCCGTCAGTTAGATAATCAAAAAATTTGGGACACGTATTTTTTCTTTTTTCTCGTAAACAGAAAATGACGACAATACAGTGCGTTGAAGTTTCGTGAAACGTCACGCCTTTGTATAATTTTACTGAGAAGTGACGTCACAAGCCCCCGGAACTTTGATGCTCTTTATCTTTGTATTTTGTTTAATTTGATCAAGCAAAAAATATGTGTCCAGTATTTTTGGACTGTCTAACAGACGGACTAAACAGAATGTCATTCTTTTGATGTAGTCAACATCCCTATTATTCGCATACCTTTGATAATTGCTTAACTTTCCTTTCATTATTTAATACAATTCTCAATTTTACATAATAATTATATCAATAACACCACCCAACAATTGTCCCACAGCAAAGATTAGTCGCACCCATTTCTGTGATTGGACATCACAGAAATCGGTGAGACTAATCTAGAATAGACAAACTTTAGAAGAAAAATATTCTATATCTATTTTCGCATAACAGCAAAGTTTTAATAACTATTTTTGATTCCCAGATGAAGAGCCTACATCTCGCCGTGACATTAGCAGTAGCGATGGCTACAGCAGCAGTAGTGGTGGCTGCAGCATCTCCTGGTGTTGCTGAAGTCAGCGATGAAGCTCAGGTTTCAGTAGAAAATGAAGTGAAATACTTGCCCGATGAAGATGGCGTGCCGAAGCTTACTGTACCAGAAACCAAACAAAGCCTGACTTTGGGAACTGTTGGTCCTGATGACAGACTGTTGGCTAGGTTAGTGACATGATCTATACTTTAAACCAGTGTTTCTTAATCTGTGGGTCACATCCCCTTAGGGTCGCGAAGGCGGGGAGTCGCCGGCATAAGGAAAAAGGCTGTAAACACAAGTTTGGAAAGATGGATAGGAAGAGATATTTTTTTTAAATTGAACTAGCCCAGTTTAATTTTCAAAAAAATATCTCTTCTAGCAATTTCTTGAAAACTAATAATTAAAGGTATAAGGTGTTGAATAACATCATCATCGTAGGTTTTCTTAGTTATATATTCTATGAATGACAGAGGGACGCTACAATTTTTCAACCTGCAAGGGGGGCACTAAATCAATAAGATTGAAAGACACTGCTCTAAACAATATATTAAAATTGATTGCAGTGTCGTTTTACATCCATAATAGGAAAGACTAGCTCAAGATACAAAGAAATCACATGCAAATTTTATGGTATTCTTAAAAACACCAGCGAAACACGAAGTGTGTTGATTATACCAAAAAGCCTGTCTCTTTAATATGCATGTCCTTTCCAGAATTACTCACAGCGTTGCTGCCGCAGTATTCGTCGTCCAAAATCAAGATATTACTTTCCGCGGAGTTGAACACACGAATATAACTGCTATCCAGGTGACTCGTACTGGGACCACCACCAATGCTGTCCCGACTGTCGTTGCTGGGGGACTTGGGCACACCTTTGTCACAATCAATATACTGGGACGGAGAGATCTGGGCTACGCATATACGATCAGTGTCTATTCATCTATCAACTGTTCTAATAGTTAGAGAGATATCTTTAAAATCATATATTGCTCTCTGTATTATATTATAATTATTTAGATTAAATTTTCTATTGTCATCTATCACCTATCACATTCCATGACTAATATTGTAATTGTTGTTAAATAAATAATTTGTGTAATTTATTGGTTGATTTTATTCAACTTTATGTAAATTTGTTTTGCATTGCAGCAATGGGTGGAAGATTTTGAAAAAAATAAGGTCAAATTGAATGTAGCCTCTTACTTTCCTTTAAAAAAATAAGTAATTAAACAAATCGGTTGGATGTAACGCCCGATTGTATTTGTATTAAACATCAACTCTTTATTTGTAGTTATAGTGGATATTTTATCTGTAGTCGGCAGATTATAGAATTTGCCAATTTATAAAATGGTCAGTCTGTTTACGAAACACATTTTTTTTTTTGACAAGATAAATAGTTTTAGTTGGGTTGTGGAAGCAGCATAGTCATCAATACAAAAGCCCGCGTCGCAATTTACCTTAGAATTAACAAGTTTGAGTCGTCCTTGGGAGTGCTGTATCCGTACTTAATATAATATTTATAATATAATATAATATATAATATATTATAATATATAATATAATATTATAAATACGAAAGTAACTCTGTCTGTCTGTCTGTCTGTCTCTTCTTCACGTCTAAACCACTGAACCGATTTGAATGAAATTTGGTACAGATATAGTCTGGGACCCCAGAAAGGACATAGGATAGTTTTCATTCCGGAAATGCCCCGGGAACGGGAAAAATTATTCCACGTGGACGAAGTCGCGGGCAAAAGCTAGTTTAATATAAAACCACTCTATTTTCTTATTATGGTGGTGTCGAGGTGCTCCTCGTTTAAAAATAAAATAAATAAATGTCTTGGGAGAAGCGCCCGCCTCTTGTGTAAGAGGTTGTGGGTACGAATCCGGGCAAGTGACTTTTTCAATTCATAATTATATGTACTTTCTAAAGTTTGTCTTAGGCATCACTGACAACCCGTTCCCCGGAAAGTACGTAAAGCCGTTGGTCCCGGTTGCCATTTGTAGAACTTTAACAGTAGTTACAGGTAGCCAGAAAGTCTGACCAGTCTAACTAGTGGTCTCAGAGGCAGTCGCTTCACGTAAACACTGGTATCCAGCTGAATCCGGTAAGACTAGAAGCCGACCCCAATGTAGTTGGAAAAAGGATAAGGAGATAATGAATACATTATATAAATACAAAAACTGATGGCTTTTTACGACGCCCAGAGACACACATATAAAGTTTGTTAATGGTGCGACCCATTTTTTTACAACCAAAGTATGGCCCCTAAATAAAAAACAATGTGTGCACCACACACACTATCACCATAGTGCAATAACAATATACTTTAAACCCATAACAGCCAACGAGTTTTGGCGGCAGGCCAACAATGAACAAATCACATACACAGGGTTGATGGTAACTACTGTTATGTATTTGCAGGCGACAAGTAAAACGACGGGCTGCTGTTAGCACACTGTTTTATTAACAACCGTTTTTGCTAAACTGAAAATGGTCGTAAAACACATTTCTGTCAGCTTCCGAAATAACTTGACTTGTTTTTAAAATGATCTGTATTCCACACTAATCTTTGTGTGAAAAAACGGGGGCCAAGTTCAACTTGTACACACCAAGGATGTGTTCGGTTGGTAGGTTGTGGTTTTGCAATTTGCCGGTCATTGTCAGGCTGTACATTGAATAAAATTGATTCGCCGCTGTTATAGGCAGAAAATTACAAAATTATAATTATTCATCAATACAAACATCAGAGTGCATACAACTCGATTGATGACTTTTTAATGAAATAGAATAATCAAATATAAATTATATATAATTAAAAATACGAAAATAATTACTTTTACTTTTCGTAGGAGTTGTACAAAACAAATAGCCTAAGAGCTGGTGAACCCTCCTACTAACGGTCGTCCTGTAAGGCTAGAAATTTGTGGAGTGATGAGTCATAGTACACCAAGGCCAACAACAATGACCTGGCAGGCAACAACCCTGCACGTCATCAGTCTTTTTATTTTTATAAATGTAAAATAAATATTAAAAAAAAACGTTCTTCTGTAAGCTTCAAAATTTAATATAATTTAGTTTATTGATTAATAATTATGGAAAAAAATTGACAGGCGATTTGGGTAAGCAGAAGTATCTGCCAGGCGAATCGAAAGGTGCATAGTTTAGGGGGAAAAATAAACTTTCTCCTGTAAAGTTGAAATTTAAGTATGTGTTTGAGCAAATCATTAAAAAGAAATGTGTACAATGACAGGCGGTTCTGAGCAGCATAAGACCTTGACAGGCGAGGGGAAAGATGCTAAGAGCGGGCGAGTAAGAGGCGTAACGTGAATGCGTATAGTGTGAATGACATTAAATAAAATTAAAAATTATAGATGCAATATTTTTTATTAATTGTAGTGTAATCTACATTATTTTTTACATTAATTATCATCATCATCCGACACTTCTTCACTACTACTTCTTTCGTCATAATCGAGGAGATGCTGCTTCGGCAGCATCTCCTTCAAACCAATTGAAATCGTAGTGATTATCGCAGCTTTATTTATTTATTTTATGGCTCTCTAACCACTTACTCACTAATACACTTAGTTACAATAATAGGTTTTATGACATATTTTTTTATGATAGTGGTCATGTATAGGAGTGCACATCACTTGTACCTAGAAGACTTGTACCTTGTAAGTTAAAACATTACAAACAATAAAAAGTGGATAAGAAGACGACAAAAGCTGTTATAGGAATTAAATAATAATAATAGCCAGGATTATTCATCAGCAACTTGCTCTGAAATACAATATTGTGGAATCGGGAGTACCGTATTACAGGTATGTGCTGGGATCGATCTATTATCACAGACAAAACTATTGTTGCCAATAAGCCTGACATTGTGGTAATAGATCGATTAGAGTCGTCGCCGTAGAGAGAACCTCGTGAAAGCCAAGAAGGATAAGCAGTCTAAATACCTTGACTTGGCTCGCGGGGTTGTCGACATGTGGGACGTAGATTCAGCAGTCATTGTACCGATAGTGGTGACGGCCAATGGCATAATAGCTAAGAGCCTCGACCAACACCTAAGGAGGCTCTCGCTAGGCAGCTGGATCAAGGGCCTGATGCAGAAGGCGGTACTCCTGGGCACGGCGCACATTGTCCGGAGGTTCCTCTCTCTGGTGCCCTGACCATCGGTAGCTTGGACCCTGTTCCGATGCCGGTGGGCTACTATTTTTTATATTTTTAAATGTTATTTTTTATATTAATACCTATTTAAAAATGTAATTTATATGTATGTAATTATGTATACTGAATAAATGGAAAAATAATAATAGTATAATATCTTAGGACAATTCACACACGGTCATCTGATCCCAAGCTAAGCAGAACTTGTGTTATGGTAACCAGACAACTGATATACATACTTATATAGTTTATAAATATATACATATTATAGATAGATTACACCCAGACACAGAAAAAACAATCATATTCATCACACAAAGTTTGTCCTGGGTAGGAATCGAAACCAAGACCTCCGGCTTAGCAGTCAGGGTCACTCACCACTAGACCAACAGGCCCAGGCGTCAAAACATAGTTTAAAAAGCTTTACATCAGATTGTTCTAAGGAAATAGGATAAAAACAAAAAAAGAATATAAAAAGTATTCTATGTCCGTCCCCTGGTCCTAAGCTACCTCCCCACCAAATTTCAACCAAATCGGTTCTGCTGTTGTTGAGTTATAAAATGTGTAACTAACACGACTTTCTTTTATATATATACAGGATGGAAAATTTCAATGGGCCCTGAAAGAAAACTACCTTAAATCATTAAGATAGATTATTTTACTTAAAGGAAACATTCCCTTATTTTTTAAAGAAATAAAACTACATTCAAAAATTTCGAAAATTCGCTTGTCACACTCGGGAATTGAACTGGCTTAAAATGGAAAAAACAACATCCTTTACTTTTATGACGTTAATAGATAGGTCATTTATAAGGATCAAATCTTTCTAACAAACATGGTAAATAAAATTAAATGGAAAACCATGAAATTTTAACTTGTCAAATCAAAGGACGACTTTAGCTATCGAAATTTTCGTTCAACTAAAGTAAAATGCTTAAAATGTATGGTTTTCCTTTAATTTAAATAACCATGTTTATTAAAGAGATTTTGTCCTTATGAATGACCCTAACGTTTGACATCATAAAAATAGACTGTGTTACTTTTTTGGATTTTTTTGGATTTTTTGGGGTCAGATAGGCAGTCGCTCCACATAAAACACCGGTATCCAGCTGAATCCAATTAGGCTGGCAGCCGACCCCAACACGGTTGGGAAAAGGCTAGGGAGATGATGACTTTTTTGGATTTTAATCGGTTCGATTCCCGGGAGTGGTAAGCAAAATTTCGAAAAACTTTGAATGCAGTTTTGTTTCTTTTTAAAAATAAAGGAATGTTTTCTTTAAGTAAAATAACCTCTCTCAACGATTTAAGGTAGTTTTCTTCCAGGGCCCATTAAAACGTTCCACCCTGGATAATAAATAGATTTGAAATATATTTTTATATTTGTACGTGAATGAAATGTAGATTTGACTTTTTGAAAAGTAAATCAATTTTAAACACACTGAAATCTATATTATACTTATATTTGTATACAAAATAGTATAATATGTATAAGTTAATAATTTTCGCGTCATATGTGGCAAGAAACTTCTCATAGCGTGCGTTATCCAATCTTTGACATTTTGATCTGTGCATGATGATGATAATTAATGTAAAAAATAATGTAGATTACACTACAATTAATAAAAAATATTGCATCTATAATTTTTAATTTTATTTAATGTCATTCACACTATACGCATTCACGTTACGCCTCTTACTCGCCCGCTCTTAGCATCTTTCCCCTCGCCTGTCAAGGTCTTATGCTGCTCAGAACCGCCTGTCATTGTACACATTTCTTTTTAATGATTTGCTCAAACACATACTTAAATTTCAACTTTACAGGAGAAAGTTTATTTTTCCCCCTAAACTATGCACCTTTCGATTCGCCTGGCAGATACTTCTGCTTACCCAAATCGCCTGTCAATTTTTTTCCATAATTATTAATCAATAAACTAAATTATATTAAATTTTGAAGCTTACAGAAGAACGTTTTTTTTTAATATTTATTTTACATTTATAAAAATAAAAAGACTGATGACGTGCAGGGTTGTTGCCTGCCAGGTCATTGTTGTTGGCCTTGGTGTACTATGACTCATCACTCCACAAATTTCTAGCCTTACAGGACGACCGTTAGTAGGAGGGTTCACCAGCTCTCCGGCTAAAACGAAAAAACGAAGTAGTTAACACTAAGATACCATTAGCAATAAAATTATAGCTAGCATATCTGCTCCGCCATTTGCAGTAGGCGTTAAGAAAAGTTGATTATAACAAGCCCTTCCCTTTCCCACTTTTTGGGTTAATGTTGTAAACTTTGGGTGATGATCAGTGCTGTGATAAATGCGTGAATTCTTGAACGGGGGCTCTCATTGGTTATTTCATTTGCCATAGCTTAACTCTCTATGCCTCAGATTTACTTTATATTACTCATTGCCTTCATTGTATTCACATAAGCAACACGAAAAATGTAACCAAGATTTTATAAAACATGATTAAATTATGATCCACGAATTCTTGTTTTTCACTATCAGACCAATCCACGTTTTGTAACAAGCAAGACGAAAAAAAACTGGAATACACAACTATTATACTGGGAGACACAACCCAGACTAGTGAATCTAGAGATATAGAATATGCACAGTAGTTTCTCTTATTGATAATTCAACCCCCTAAAGGGGTAAAATATGGGATGAAGAAAATTATAAACTTTTTAACCGACTTCAATAAGGAGGAGGTTCTCAATTAGTCTGTATGTTTTTTTGCATGTTTTTTTTTAGGGACAAAAAGCAGTTACATGCCACAAAATACAGAAAAGTTCATAAGCTAAAAAAAAAACAAACGTTTGTTACGCGATATCTCCGTCAATTGTAAACGGATTTTGATGGTTCTTTTTTTATTTGATAAGTCATGATTCAGAGGTGGTCCCATATCAATAATGTGGCGATCGGTTCAGTGCTTCTCGAAAAATTCATCAAGAACAAAAAAAAAAGGGACGAAACATTGACGATAATATGTGCGTTATTTCAAGTTTGTATTTTCGTTTTATAAGATTACAAGTAGTTTTATTTTGAAAATAAATTACTTTGAAAGATACTGTAATACACTGTCAGATATTGGGACTCGACACTGAAAAGTAAAAATTAAAAATCATTTTTCTTTATTTTGTGTTGCCACCGGGTTTTTAGTTTTTGAAGGCGGTTATTATTTTTTTGGAAAAAGTTTTTTATTATTTATTAGTAACATGATTTATTGACATTTTTCGGACTTGTAAAGTAATGTAAGTTTAAGAAAAACCTTAAAAGGAACTTTAATGAAACATCACTAACCTACATCTCTCATTAAAGTTCCAGGTAGGTGAAGTCATATGAAACAGCTGCTGGTGTTTTTTAAATAGATTTAAACATTAACGTATTTAAATGCATACACTTTTATGTAAATTCATACACAATAACAACTTTATATATCAAACTAGCTTCTGCCCGCGACTTCGTCCGCGTGGTTTTTTCCTGAATTTTCTTTGCTATAAACCTCACGGAGTCCGAGACCTTTCCAACGAATGCAAAACCGTGGAAATCGGTTCGTGCGTTCTGGAGTTATAGCGTCAGGAAGGAAAACCCGACTTATTTTTATATAGTAGATGAAGTACCAAATATCGTAAGTGATTGTTAGAGTGGGTTATTGAGAAATGATAGTATTTAAGTGAATATAAGATAAGATATTTTTATGTAAAGTGGTCCTCGTGAAAGCATTCGGGGAAGTATGTTATCACCGTTTTCTTTTGCTAGTCTATTTACAGTCACATGGGTAATATCAGTTTTCTGATATTTCCCATGTGACTGTAATTACACTAGCAATTATAACCATGTGGTATCGTGTTACCCAATAATGGGGTAGTGGAAGTCTGATTTACAAAGCTGTATTCGAGTAGAATGGAAGATTATCTTAATATAGATTAGATATAGATCTTCAAAACGGGGCACTCGTAGATACATATACTCGTAGTTGGAAAAAGTAATGGTGTAACATCAGTTGGTGTATTTGGCAAAATATTGGCATTACTTGGGTGATATTCCGTGATATATACTGTACTTTAGAAGTATTACAATAAGGTTGATATCAGATATATCGACCATCGAATACGCAAATATTTTTGACAAATACGCCAAAGGCAAGTAGCAGCGTAATATGTTTTATCAAATGTTTGACGACGATAATTTTTACGCTCGTCACGGGTTTTATACATATGAATTTCTCTCTTGAACAACGTTATTTATGTAAAAAAATGACGATTTGAGAACCTCCTCCTTTTAAAAGTCGGCTAATAACCGCATCCAAATTCATTACTTAGTTTTAAAAATCTAACCATAGGGACAGGATAGAAAGCGGAAAGCGAGATCTTTTGCCAGTTAATGATAGCTGAGGCAAAAGAAAAAAACAATCGTCACTACCCCCTATGTCTTATAATTTTATCTATTTTAGGACAGCAAATATTTATTTATGTAATAAGAAATCTCTACAAGCGATCATATTTACCAAAAATAGCTTATATCTGATAAGTTGTAATCTAAATAAGTTGGTCATTATCTTAGGAAAAACAATTATACTGTGACTAATTTTTATGTAATAGAAGGAAAAAAGTTAATGAAATGACAATTAAGGTTGCTTTTTCGATATTGAGAATTTATTAAGTAAGTCCAGGTTTCTTCAGTATTGGTGCTGATTCTCATGTTCACAAACTTAACTAAATTTAAGTTAAATGCATCTTTCTCTTTCTTAAAGAAAAGGACATAGATACATTTTAGTTTAATCCTGTCAAATTAGACAGCGCCTGAAGAAAATTGACGTATATGTAGACGCCACGTTTTCAAATCGCGTCTAAATAATCGATGACGGACTTAACTAATATTTTATTTTCTGTCCTTTTCTTAATTAAATGGAAAGAGTAAGATGCACTTAATTTAAATTTACGTTAGTTTGTGAATAAGAGAATAGGCACCAGTGTGTGCAATTACCAAAATAAACTTTAGAAAGTACATCATTAACACATTAGACTTTTCCCTAATATGATGGGGTCAGCTTTCAGACTAACCGGGTTATTAAATACTATTGTTATACGTGAAGCGACGGCTTATCAGACCTTCGCAACCAAGTTACTTGGCGACACAATACACTTTATTTTTGACCAGTACGATTGTATGGACTTTAAAAGAGACTTTGACCTCTGAGTTTGTTTCGGATGTTTCTTCTCAGAGCAGTCCAGGTACGAAACACCGGCCCCATCGTTCGCTTAATTTAAAAAAAAACAATATTGACGTGTAAAAGTGTTATATTATAACCTATTTACAAAATAAATATGATTTTAATGACCTTACTTGAAGTTTGTTAAAGTTTCGTTCCCGGTTATCTTTTGTAAAACTTTGATCCGTGGGCTTAACGTGCTTTCCGAGGCACAGGATGTCAGTGATGTCCAAGATATACTTTAGAAAGTACACATAAATAGATAAAGTCTCCTTTACCCTTTTACCTTAGCAACTGGGCTATCACGATAGTTATAATTGTTTGTGTACTTTAAGGAAAATATAAATTTGAAGAAAAGAAGATTATATCGTGTGATAAAAAAAACTTGGTGACAATTTTTTTTTATTGTTGTTATGAAAAATATCGGTCGATTTTCATGATTCATGCTACTTTAGAATTAATTTAGATAATAGAATGGACTTCAGTTTGTTTTGATCTGATAAAATGTAGTAGCGATTAATTATTATATCAAAGGTTTTTTATCACTGAATTTGAATTTTCTGTATGAAAGAAAGTTATTTTGGGTTATGAAGTTATTCATATAAATGAAACTATGTTTATTTACTAGCTTTTGCCCGCGGCTTCGCTCGCGTTAGAAAGAGACAAAAAGTAGCCTATGTTACTCTCCATCCCTTCAACTATCTTCACTTAAGAAATCACGTCAATACGTCGCGCCGTTTTGCCGTGAAAGAAAGACAAACATACAGACAGACAGACAGACAGACACACTTTCCCATTTATAATATTAGTATGGATAGGTGGTGTTCAACTGTCATACGGTTGGTTTATAGTCGATTTCACCAGCGCAGATGACAAAACTTCCATTCCCGACTTGATTAATTAATTGCTAGTGTGTTAATTATTAAAAATAACCAATAATTACTTCAGTCCATTTCTATCTAACATCAGCTAAACAGTTGTGATGTTTCCCAAGGAAAATAATTATTTTCCTCATGTTTTCATCCAATTAACAATGGTATTGATACTGATAAAGGTATTGAAACAGATAAACGAACACTTGTCATTCATGAGTCAGAGATACCATTATCTTATCTTGTATGTATCTGAATAGTATATATACTATATGCTTCAGCAGTTACCTTATACACACTGCACTTCAAGCAGAAAACTAGTGTGATTTGAACATTTAATAGAAGAAAATTAATACTGAAACGTAAGTTGTTTTTAAATAATTTGTCTAAGTTTTTACATCTGATAAAAATATGTTACGCAAAATTTATTATCTTATACAACATGTCCCGTAATAAACGCACACCACCAGACACCCCAATTAGAATATTATGTTATAATCCCCCTTGTCTGTGGAGCGCGCTCAATGAGCTCGATTTTCAAAATGGCGCATCTGTGGAGCGAGCTCATTGAGCTCGATGCAAATGGCGTCTTTACATGCGCACTATTTTAATCATAATACTTCGTTTAAAATATATATTTTGACTGCTCTAACTTATACAAAGTTTAGAAAAAAAAACAAGGATGACATAAATTCACGCGTCAAGTGTTTTGAACGTCCGTACGTTGCCGCATCGAAGTTTCAAATAACACTTCTCGGAATTGACAAGTGGGTCGTCCTTATCGCGGCGACCTTGTAAAGCTTGTGGAATAAAGAATATGTATGGCATTGTGTGTTCTTGTGTAAATTAAAGTAAATTATGGTATTTTTATGTAAATGAAGTAACAGTTTTATGAAATAAACGTACGTTTTATTAGTTATAACGACTTTTGTACAGTCGGAAAAGTCGAAATTTTCCCGCTTTTCCCGGTTTCAAATTACAATATTTATAATATAATCTTAATTAAACCAATGTTTTGATGTTAAGGTTGTTTTATAAAGATTCCAATAAGAATAGCTTTCTTATTAGCCGCCATACAAGTTATTATTCCAATTAAATAAAAAAAATTACATCCCGTTTTTTTGGCATTTTTTTGCAAATGGCGTCACAGATCCGCCATTTTGAAAAAAATGGCCGCCACGTCCGAATGGTAACTGAATTTTTATTATTATGTTTAAAACACGGTTTTTTTTATAAATTACTTGTACAGCTTGTGGGAGAAAATTATAGTCACATTACAAATCTACGCATGCACACAGTCGCACTTGCATAAGGGTCTAGCGTTGTAGGTATTTCATCCATTTTAGTTTGTTTTGACTGTACAACGGAAGTGTGACAGCAGTTTTTCGTAGTTTTAATTATTTTTGGGATAAAATATTACCTTTATTAAAAATTACAAAAATCGAATTAGTAAACGATTCTGAACAAACTAATTTCTCAAAGTGCATTAATTCAGTTACACTTTGTATATAAAATTCTCGTGCCACAATGTTAGTTACCTTACACCTTCGAAACGGCTTTACCGATTTTTAGCAAATTTTGTATGCATATTCAGTAGGTCTGAGAATCGGCTACTATCTAATTTTCATATCCCTTAGTGATAAGGGTTGTTCATCCTTAACATTTTTAACGCGGGTGAAACCGCGGTGGCAGCTAGTTGTATTTATAAATATAATAAAACCTTATCTCCCCACTCAAAAGTAGGATCCTTCCTCTTTATGGCAGTCTCCCTCTTTGAAAATTATTAGAATTTGTCACACTATGAACTAATTTCAATAAAATTATAGGTATTTGTTCCGAATTTGGTTGTATTTATGTCATCATCTCCCTAGCCTTTTGCCCAACTTTGTTGAGGTCAGCTTCTAGCCTAACCGGATTCAGCTGGATATTTGTGTTTTATGTGAAGCGACTGCCTGTCGTACCTACATAACCTAGTAACTGAGTGACACGATTCCCTTTGGCTAGACTGGTCAGACTTTCTAGCGTATTCATATTATATTTGTACAAGCTCCAACGATCCCCTGTTGTCTACTGTGAGACAATTTTTTTTTAATAATAAAAATAAAATCCAGCCATAACTAAATTTGTAACAATTTTCCATTGCAGATGAAGTGTGTAATCCTCTTCGCTGTTCTCGCCGCTCTTGTGGCTTGCAATGATGCGGCTGCAGTTCAGAATGCCGCCTTCAGGACCAACATGTACCAAGGATCCATCAGGCCGGGAGACAGACTGCTTCATAGGTATGTAGTAAGGATCTTAGCTAGGACATAAGTAATGATACCAGCTTTATACTGTCCCGCTGCAGGACAGAGGCCTCTTTTGATACAGAGAAGGCACAAGCATTGACCACGCTTGCTTAAAGCATTGGTGATTTCAGACTTATATTTATTACAAATCCTAGATTTCTTTCGGTGTTTTTCTTTACCATTGTCTGGATCTCGGGTTTAAAAGCATAACATTTTGCACAAAAGTTATATAAGAAATATTTTGTGCAAATTCCACCCCTAATGGTGTAAAATAGAGGTTGAATTTATTTATGAAACTTTGTGAATTGCAGTTAAATTTTTAACCAAGGAGCAAATTTTATATTATTTGCAAGTGACTTTTGAAAGAGCTCTTGCAAATGAATCAGGCTCTATTGTTATGATAACTGATAAACAACAATATTTAGATATGAATCTCGTGACTCAGTGGGTTTTTCAATCAATACGATAATACATTATGTTATCATATTGTTGTCATCCAGGCGATTTACATAGACAGACTTAAGATCTGATAAGCTGTATAAATTTTCCCAACGTTTCCCGATGCCTATTGATTGTTACTTTTCCCTTGATATTCACAAAAGCATATATTTGTAGATTATTTATTTCTTTAAATTTAAAAAAGATATTATTGATAGTTTCATCCAACATCATTGGTTTCATCCGTCCACGTCAAACTATAAAATTGAGAATGCGTCGGAACACATTTTGCTTTCTTTCTTTCTGATTGGTTGACCGCCATTGTCTCTAACTCTCAGGCCGCCATCTTTGGCTGTCATTGAAGTAATTCTTTATTCAAAATGATTAATAAAAAAATGTTTTCTTTTCAGGAACTATTACTACAAAGCACCTATTACGAATGCAGTACAGTACCAGGACATCACGTACCGAGGAGCTAGCAACGTGCGCATCTCTTACATCGCTGCCATGGAGGTGGGACAAACCCAGTATGGAATGCCCAGTCTCAGAGCAGGAGGCGTTGGCTGGAACAACGTGACCATCAGACTAACATCTGCGAGAGGCTGGGGATACTATTACATGGTTGAAATCTGGGGCCAATAAACACTAAAATTTAGTGTTCAATTTTTCCGACGATAAATGTAAATGGATGATTTGAACGATTTTTCTGACGATGACTTTTAATGTTAATGGTTTCTCAAGACGGTTTATAATTCGAATCTTTTCGGAGAAGAAACAAAATAGATTAAGGTTAAATTATAATGTGTAAGAAAAGGTGATTTAAAAATTCTGATTAGAATAAATTATATTTTTAAATTATTTACTTATGTTTTTTTTTATTTTTCCTAACAACTGCGTTGATGGTGACTAGTTACTTATTCTCCAAGATTCATGCTCAGCTGTTTGAGTAGAGGTCAGCGTCACTTAGTACGTTCTGTGAGCAATTGGGGGCATCAAGTCTCAGATCAGCACCAATTTTGGTACCTACCTACAATCGAGTACAAACGCCTATCAACTGATAAATATGGCAAACACCACCACACATGCTTTTGTAATAGTTTTTTTCACTATTGCAAAGATGTAATAAGTTTATTAGTCTTTCACCCAAGTTTTTCTTTGACCATTACAGTAAAATCGATCATACGTCTAAATATCACATTTGCTACATGCTCAGTCAGTCTATGAGAGTTTAGCAATAAATGAACTCTAAAAACGGACCAAGCCGCGAGGGATATCTTGTCATTTAACTCTGTACTTAGTATTATAAAGCTGAAGAATTTGTCTGTTTGTTTGGCTGAACGCTCTAATCTTGAGGAAAAAATAATTTATGTGTGATAGCTCATTTTATTTAACGAGAATGGCTATGGTTATTCAACATCACGCTATGACCAATTGGGGCGAATTAATATCCAAAGAAAAGACGTCAATATGACTTGTGCAAGCGTTGTGATAGCTCGTGTCTTCTCCTATAAAAAGGTGGGGATATCCTCATGGTTTTTTTTGGGGAGTGAGAAGTCATCCAATCGCTGCTCTCGTCCTGGGTGCGGCGGGAGGGCGTGTCAGACTTTTACTGACTAAAACCTACTCATGTTCCTTCGGTTGCCCTTTATGTCCCGGGGTAACAGTATGGTGAAAGTTATGTCGAAGTCTAACAAACTGAATCCCGACGGTCTTTCTGCTACCTTTAGTTGGGAGGCCGACACTTGGCAGACAGTCTGCGGTCCTGACAACTATGTTCAGACCTGTGACAGCTAAGCACAGAAAGCGCCGGGTGGCCTCTCGAACACCTCGTCCATTATGGGCCTTACCGTCATTTGTAAATAATATCTACCAGCCTATAATTGTCCCACTGCAGGACAAAGGCCTCTTCTCATACAGAGAAGGCACGAGCATTGATCACCACGCTTGCTTAAGACGGATTGGCGATTTCAGACTTATAATCACTACAAGTCCAGGTTTCCTCACGATGTTTTCCTTCACCGAATTACCGTTGTCTGCGATGTCTAAGATAATCTTTAGAAAGTACAAATGAATTGAAAAAGTCACATTGGTACTTGCCCGGATTCGAACCCACAACCACTTGCATGAGAGGCGGGTGGAGGTGCCTTAACCACTAGGCCATCACGACATATTAATCCGTCCGTCATTTGTAATCGACTTTAAAAAAGAGGACAGACAGAGAGGAAGAGTTCTCCATTGCTTTTATGTATGACGCTGACATTTATGATGACGCTGATATTTGCGAGATTCTTAATAAGTTTGATGCAAAATAGTTGCCATTTGGTTCCATAGAAAAATCACATTGTTTGCCCGACTGGACTATATTGGACTACACATTCAGAAAATGTTTAAATAGTAAAAAACAAAGTTTTATATAACCGTCTTCAAAATGTAAAAAAATAAAAGTTACTTTTTGTTACTCTCTTGTAGGCAATGATGTGAATATAATAAACTCGTTTTAAGAGGTAAAACTTTGTGTGTTTATTTCTCAAATTATCTTAATCTATACAAGAGCGTGGTAAGCGATCAAACTCGGTACCAATTGGGAGCGTACTGGCTCCCGGCTCGAGCGGCACCCGCGACGCAAATTCAACAATTGCTGCGTCGACATATTTACAACATTGTGTCACTACATTCTTATAATTCGAAAGTTAGTGGCAATGCAAAACTACAAACAGAATCATTACCCTCCTTTGCGTCGCGCAGTCGGGTAATAAGAATCGCGGGCTTCCGAGTTTAAGTTTTTTTTTGTTTTTGGGTCCTAGCATCTGAGTTGCTTAAGTCGTTTATCCCACTGGGATTAAAATCAAAGCAAGGCCCGTAATTGTGCTTCGGTGGTCTTTAGTCAGCAGCAAAGCAACAATAGTCTGGGATTTTTTCTTATCAAATTGATTTACTTCGTAAACTCCTCTTTAAGTGTTCGACCACTTGTTATTAACTGGAATACTCTTTAACAAGTATATTATAGATACCTACAGGACAGGTATATAATATACATTTTCCTTTACATAATTGCCTTAATACAGCATTGTGCTTTAACTAGGAAACAATTGTTTATATTAACAGCAGATTATTAAGAGTCTGATAATGTAAGTACTTTTTTTATTTTTGACTGTCTACTTTAAGATGTACAACAGTCAGTCCATAACTATCTCTTATAATTGTACGCTGTAGCTACCTTAATATGTTGTGCAACTCGATGTGTTGTAACAACTACTGGCGGTGGTGGTTGAATAAATATAAATAAATAAAATGTATTTTCTTCATTCTTAAAGAATGTATATATCTATGTACCTTTGAATATTTTTAACGCCTCAGGATTCATTTCATTATCAATTTATTCAAGTTCCAAGGAAAGAGGATGGCTTTTTAACTTTGACTAACGCAATCCAGGGCTTAAAACATTAGCTATTTTTCAGATGAAGAGTCTCTACACGTTCGCGGCTATAGTAGTGGCACTGGCTATCTACAGTGAGGCAGCTTCAATCCAGGACAGAGCGGTCGCTACGAGGTCCAATCTGTACCTAGGACGTTTCGTCCCTGGAGATGTGTTGCTGTCCAGGTATTTACTAAGTTTCAAATTAGAGATCTTAAAAAAAAATTCTTCTTCTTCTTCTTCTTATTGAGCTGTGTATCCCGCCTACTGCCACTTCTCATGTAGATTCCTCTCTTTACTGTTATCCATACTAATATTATAAATGGGAAAGTGTGTCTGTATGTTTGTCTTTCTTTCACGGCAAAACGGAGCGACGAATTGACGAGATTTTTTAAGTGGAGATAGTTGAAGGGATGGAGAGTAACATAGGCTATTTTATGTCTCTTTTTAACGCGAGCGAAGCCGCGGGCAAAAGCTAGTATACAATAACATTATATGAATTATTAAATACCTGCAAACCCGTGACATTCTAGTATTTGTGGATTCGAATCCGGGCAAGTACCGATGTGACTTTAAAAATTCATATGTACTTTCTAAAGTTTATCTTGGACGTCACAGACATCGGTGAAGGGAAGCATCGTGAGGAAACAAAACAAACTAATGCATACTAGCTTTAGCCCGTGTTACTACGCATTTTACCTCTTCAGAGTTGAAACCTCCAAAAATCCCTTCTTAGTGGTTACCTACTCTTTACGAAGAACACACCCAGCAAGTTTCAAATCTCTAGGACCAACTCTTTGAGCTGCGCGTTGATTTGTCAATCAGTCAGATAATTTACCATTTTATATAATACACGTAAGTCCGAATTCGCCTATCCGCTTTGAATAAGCGTGGTGAACAATGCTCATGCCTTCTTCTTTTAAAAAGAGGTCTTTGCCCGGCAGGGCGACAGTAATAGGCTGGTATTATTTGAATCGATTCAGTTTTGGTCGATTTCTAGGTTAAATGAAGTGTCATGGGCATTTATGACACTAAGTGCTGTATAAACACTTTCCTATTTGAAGGTTTATAACAGTGTACTAAAAAAAATTGCAGTATAAGCTGTGCCTTAGATGTAGGAACACTTTAACTTAAGGCATAGTAGTAAGTCGGGGTTGCGGAATGTTTATAAAAGTTACCGTGACCCCGGAACATAAGGGGCAACCGAAGGAACATGAGTGGGTTTTTAGTCAGTAAAAGTCTGACACGCCCTCCCGCTGCCTTTACGGTGGGAGAAGTCATTTGATGATTTTCAACTCCCAACAAAAAAAGGCATAGTAGTAAGTGGGCTATTGTCATTTGTTTATGTTCAAGTACCTACTTCGAAATGAAGTGTAGGTATGTCATGCACTCGAAGAGATATTGGACTTATATTGTTTAAAAGTGAGTCATTTTGTTATTATCGTACTAATTTAATCATTGGAGTACAATGCAAAATTTAAATCATAAAGTCAGGTTAGTCTACTCCAATTTTTTCTTCTAGTAATCTTTAATTATATTTTTATTCACTTGGATTTGGCGCAACATGTATTAATGTTACATATCAATTGTCTTTCATATCATACTATTTAAACCAGCCATTCATTTGCAACATTCCGATTCACTGAACGACAGTTATTATGGACTTGTAGATTTTATGGCCTTAAGGGGAATGCTCCAGGTAGCCCGCGAAATTCTTTTTGAACGTTTTTTACAATTTGCCGCTCAGTGTCTGGTGATGTGTGTTGATATAGAATGATTTGCAATAGGGATGACGACAACATAAAATAAAAAACTTTTTTCAAAAAAATAATAACCGCCTTCAAAAACTAAAAACCCAAAATAACTAAAATTTTGGAAGTCGGTGGCAACACAAATTCAGATAAATTGACTGGCAGAAGAGAAGCCACCGACTTCCGAAATTTTAGTTATTTTTGGGTTTTTAGTTTTTGAAGGCGGTTATTATTTTTTTGAAAAAAGTTTTTTATTTTTTACTTTTTAGTGTCGACTTCCAATGTTTGACTGTGTATAGAATCTTTCAAAGTAATTTGTTTTCAAAATAAAACTACTAACAATCGAAACTAACTACTAAAACGAAAATAGAAACTTGAAGACAAAGCACACATCGTCTATGAAAATTTTCGTTCTTGGTGAATTTTTCGAGAAGCACTGAACCGATCGCCACAAAATTTATATGGGACCACCCCTGAATCATGACTTATCAAACAAAAAAAGATCCATCAAAATCCGTTTACAATTGACGGAGATATCGCGTAACAAACATACAAAAAAAAAACAAAAAAAAAATACAGACGAATTGAGAACCTCCTCCTTTTTGAAGTCGGTTAAAAAATGGCATTCTGTTTAGTCCGTCTTGTAGATCGGCCAAAAATAAAGGGACACGTATTTTTTGCTTCATCAAAATAATAAAAAAATACAAAGATAAACAGCAACAAAATTCTGGAGTGGGGGCATAGTGGGGGCTTTTGACGCCACCGTAATGCAAAAATTGTATCTGATCGTGACGTCACGCACTAATTCAACGCACTGTATCGTCATCATTTTTCGTTTACGAGAAAAAAGAAAAAAATCATATCCAAAATTTTTTAGGACATGAATTTTTGCGTTGGATCTTTTGGTTCCCTTCAAAATGGTTGAGCTGAATGGTGCTGATGCCACGCGTCATGCTCGTGTACGGGCGCTGTCAGTTGAGATCGGTCATCTCTTAACTGCTATGACTTTATATTATTATTCTCATATTTTAATCCATCGTTTTTTTGTTATTTATCTACATTGATTTCACATATAAAAGCACCAAAAATACTGTAACCAAGATCTTGTAAACCATGATTATTTTTAAAAAGAGTGTCCGTGGAGTTTCTTGCCTGTTCTTCTCCAATCTACGTTTTGGAACAGGCAATTAGCGTCACTTTTCTGACTAACCGACCGACTCTTTGACAATTCATAAGTACCTGTAAATGGACTAAGTGAAATAAATACCTTGAATTTTGAATTTTTAATAATCTCAATGACGGACTAATTACTTTTTTTTCGTCGTCTCGCCTATTGTAATAGGCCATTAGTTACAGAATTATTGTCATTAATATCATCAATACAATCCTCAGAGTGCAACCAACGCTGTAATGACTTTTTCATGAAATAGGCAAACAATCTCGTCATATGCACTTTAAAACAAAAGAGACACAAAACATTTTCAATAACAACTCTTCGGCGATAGTAGTCTCTATATCCTTCGAACACACGTGATTTGAGACACATTAAAAATTATTGAAAAACAAAAAACCCGACTGCCTGAAAACTGAAAATAAAGAAACAAGCACAGCAGTTTAGAATTCTGTTAAGTAATACTAAATAAATACATAATCGAAATAGTTTTATAGTCTATACACACATAAAACAAATCATAAATTCTAATGCAGAACCGAACGACTTACAGTCGGGGCCCCTTGGGAAGAATTGATTGGTAAAATTTGAACGGGCCCCGACTGTGAGTCGTTCTGTTCTGCATTAGAATTTATGATTAATTTTCACACGCGCCGCCGCCTCATTCTCCAGCATGACTGCTTCGCAAAAGGAGGCGACGGCTTCCCATTCAGTCTCGCCCCGGAGCATGGCCTGAACCAGCGCCGGGCGCGAGAGGTCTCCGCCGCCGATCGCCTCGCGGGGCACATCTCCACCGTATAACAGTGGGGTTTGAGAAGTCGAAAAGAACCCAACATAACCTTCTACTTTCCCCAGACATAAGGTATAGATAAGGATTTCCCCACGAGATAAAAAGGGCTGAAGATTTGGAGGTTTATAATTTGTTGTTTCCAAAGTCCAATCGTCATTATTTATCATTAGTATCAAGGAATTTGCTTACCAACTTCTATTATAAAATCAAGAAATGCAGGAATAGTCAAGAATTTAATTGAAACTGAACACCTTTATAAATAAATAAATAGTTTTAGGATAGTAGTTCAAAACAGTTTTAGAATCGCTAATTTATTTAATAATCCTTTAAATTGTGTTGGTAGATGCATACTTCTGAAATAGTTTACTTTATGTAAGGCATTATATTTTCGGGCGCGCACCCCCCCCCCCCGAATCCTGGCCTGTTTGGTGTATACCGTTTACACTTGAAATAAAAACTTAAATCAACAAGTAAGAAAATTTGCGAGAATGATTGTTTTGTTATACAACTTTAAGTCGTTATAAATTCTAAACTATTATTTAAAAAGAAAAATGATAAAGGGAACCTAAAGATGATTTTAAAATACCTATTCAACGACACCCCACTCGACTTAGTTCATCGACATTTTTTTTTTTCATTTTGACAATATGGCATCTGGTTGTCGCTGTGGTGAGTTTTGATTACTGTCATGTCTTTAGTGACACTCGCAAGGTTAAGACGAATCGATTGACGTAAGAATTATCAAAATCGGCCTACGCATTCGGTCTCTAGAACGCCACATAGAAACAAACATACATACATACATACATAGACTGATAAACACATTACCCTCCTTTGCGTCGCGCAGGGGTAAAAAGACAATAGCATACAGACGATTTTTTCGCAATTATGCGTAAGAGAACAGCATCACTAAGGAGTAGAATGTGGGGGAGTACCAATGTCATCCTGAAGGCATTGGGTGAGAAGTTAGACAGTCCAATTGCTGGGCACTGGATGCTTACGCACCTTCGTACTCGGGGCGGTTAATATATGTATGTGTTCCGTCCATTTTGTTTTGATTCATTGACTGTGTTATAATTTTATTTGATTATTTAATTTTAATAATAATTGAATTTTGATTTGATTTTATGAATTTTAATGTATTGTGAATGTGATTTTAATGTGATGATTTGCTATTTATTTTAATTTACTAATTGTTTTTAAATTATATGGATTATGATGGTCTGAAATAAACGTTTAATAATAATAATAATAATAGCAGCCCGACAGCCGGCTCTTGGTTGGTCGTTAAAAGGCTAATGGAAAAAATATATTGTGTAATTTCAGGGAATATCACAGCAAGGACCCCATTCCGAATGTGGTACAATACCTGTGGATATTCTACGTAGGAAGTAGTCAGACTAGGTTCTCCATGATTCAAGTGACTGAGGTTGGGACCTCACAGGGGGCCTCTCCGGCTATCACTGAAGGAGGCGTGGGGTATAACAATGCTACCATTATGTTGACGTCAGCACCTAGCAAAGGGTTCCACTACAAGATCGAAATCTGGGGTCGTTGACCATAATTGACGAAAGATTTTTGTACAAACAACAATAGAGATAAAAAAGGTATTTAAATTATTTTAATTAAATAAGTGTATAGCCGTTTGACGTAAGTGTATTTAGTTTATAATTTTATATTTAACCGACTTCAAAAAAGGAGGAGGTTCTCAATTCGTCTGTATGTTTTTTTTTCTTATTTTATTTGTTTATTATTTGATGTTTATATTATATTTCACAATTATTTTGTAAGCTAATTGATTACTTTATGTGCATGCTGTGATCTCCCATAAATACACACTTAATTTATACATGTTGTTAAACATATTATGTGTCATTACTTTGTGTATATCTTTTGTAAGAACAATAAATAAATAAAAACAAAAGTTACTATGTTATTTTATTGTTAGATATCAATATTTTAAGGAAACATTTTAATGCCGGGCTATGTATTATGTAGTTGAAAACGATTGTTAATTAAACTAGCAAGCATTCAATCAATAAATTTTATAATATTATACATGTTATTCAATATTCAAGTTATAAATGGTGTAAAAAATGCTTTTATATTTAGTGGTTATTTTTTATATATAGTGTTTTTTTTACTGTCTTTTGTTGACTGTTCTACTATATTTTTATATAACTTTCCTTATTACTTTGAAAATTTCCCATTGTTGACTAACCGCTTCTTTGTGTTATGTTTTTTGTTTTTCCAACAGATTAGAGAATTTGTCAATAAATGAAGTCTGAACGACACGACAATATAACAACAATACAATAAAAATATAATACTACAAGAAAAAACCCAAAAAGGGAACACGGTTCTAGAAGTTGTTGACTCGTATGTTTACCTAGGACAAACAGTCGCATTAGGTAGGTCCAACTTCAAGAAAGAGGTCAACCGCCGAATCCAACTCGGCTGGGCAGCGTTCGGGAAATTGCGTAATGTTTTCTCGGCCAAAATACCTCAGTGCCTTAAATCGAAAGTTTTCGACCAATGTGTGTTACCAGTGATGACTTATGGCACTGAAACGTGGTCTCTAACTATGGGCCTCATTAGTAAGCTCAAGACAGCCCAACGAGCTATGGAGAGGGCTATGCTCGGAGTCTCTCTACGTGATCGAATCAGGAATGAGGAGATTCGTAGACGAACCAAAGTTGCAGACATAGCCCAGCGAATTAGTAAGTTGAAGTGGCAGTGGGCAGGCCACATAGCACGCAGAACTGACGGCCGATGGGGCCGTAAAGTTCTTGAATGGAGACCACGCACCGGCAAGCGCAGCGTAGGACGTCCACCCACAAGGTGGACAGACGACCTAGTAAAAACCGCAGGATCGCGCTGGATGCAAGCCGCTTCCAACAGGTCCTACTGGAAATCTGTAGGGGAGGCCTATGTTCAACAGTGGACGTCCTGCGGCTGATATGATGATGATGACTACAAGAAATATTACAAGAATATAATACTAACAATTGCATGCCTCCTTATATAGCTCAGTCGATAAAAAAATAAAATTTAATTTAATTGTCATCGGAAAACAGCAGTGCTAAGGGCCCTATTTCATTAGGATACCTGGTGGCAACACTGTGGCAGGACTGTCGTAATAGTATTAAAGCACCAGCCTCTCCACTTTACGGTGTTGCCATTTCAATGACTTCTTTGTCACTGAGATGGCAACACAATAATAAAGTAGGTAAGAGTCAACGTTAATCATCCAATCATTTTTGTAACGATAATTTTCCCACAAAAACATTGGATTTTCCCACATTACTTTTCTTGTGGTTTCTTCTCATTAATATATATTTAAATCAAAGATAGAGTATTAAGATAATACTCTATTTTTATGAAACAAAGGGAATATACTTATCGATGAATAAGTCATCGATATGGATATGAAATTATCTTATCACTATTATATCCATACAAATATGATAAATGGGAAAGTGTGTCTGTCTGTCAGTCTGTCTGTCTGTATGATTGTCTTTCTTTCACGGCAAAACGAAGCGACGAATTGACGTGATTTTTTAAGTGGAGATAGTTGGAGGGATGAAGGACATAGGCTACTTTTTGTCTCTTTTTAACGCGAGCGAAGTCGCGGGCAAAAGCTAGTTTCTTTTATACTATATATACTGACTCCTCCGGGTGGTAGTATCATTCAAATTGCGAAGTTCTTTAAGGAAGCAGCTACTGCGACATACTTGTTTATTTGCGAAACGAAGAAACAAAAATCGAAAATGTAAGTCCTTTTTTATTTTTTGGTCGACGACAAAGCGAAATGTTTAATTTAAAACATCTTAGTTGATGTTTTAGTTGGAATTGAGTTTTAGTTTGGAACTTTTCTACAAGTACTTATAATATTTTTTTACTTAAAATTTTGGTAATATAAAAATGTAAGTTCATTCTAAGCAGAACTTATTGCCGCAATTGAAAATCAAATTGTTAATTTCCTTTGTTCACTAAAAAGGCACTTTGAACCATCATGTTTATGTAAAATAGTTGAATATTGTTGCCTATTCTAAAAGGATGATTCATTTGAACAATAAACAATACACTTTTCCTTATTAATATTGTAAATGCGCACGTTACTCTGTAACGGTTTCACGCCTATGTACTGAACCGATTGAATTGAAAGGTACAGAGATAAAAAAAGAACAAAGAATGTTTTTATTTTCGGTTTTTGCTCGCAGCTAGTTAAAAATAAAGGTATTTATACACTTCGTGTTTTTATTTGAGTCATCATTAAATTGGTAACTATATTACATTGCAGATGAAATGCATGATCTTGTTCGCAATTCTCGCCGCTCTTGCCGTCAGCAACGACGGGGCTGCTCTGCAAAATGCTGCCTTAAGAGCCAACATGTACCAGGGTTCTATCAGGCCAGGAGACAGGCTGCTTCACAGGTATGTAGCTATGCAGCTAAAGATACTGGTACAAAAAAATCTATGCGGTATAATTATTTTATTCTTCACATGTTTGTTAATTAGTTTTTATTGCAGTTTTTTGGATTTGGTTTTAGTCAACCACATTTAAACTCGCTAGGAGTCACTAACTGGCTTTATTGTCGAAGCCACCTATACTACCATAACTACTGCAGATAGTAGCATAAAATGGCAAAGAAGTTGTTTGCAAAAATATTTACCATTAATTGGCGTCACTGTAAGCTGAGCTCTTAAGACAAGAAATAGGTGGATTGTCACTTGCTGTCAAAAGTGACAGAGCTCCATTTTTAGATGGTTTTTGAACCTCAAGCCTTAGTGTCTTAGAGGGCATAATTTCAGAACTCCCTCATTTGTTTTGTCGTCCTTGTTTGATTCGTTTTCATTGACTCGTCTTTAAGTAAACAATGGTGCAAATTCTCTTGTGCACAAACTATCGTAAATTTAAGTTAAGTGCATCTTTCTCTTTCCATTTCTTAAAGAAAAGGACAGAAGATACGTTTAAGTTTAATCCTGTCAAATTAGACAGCGCCTGATGAAAATTGACGTATATTTAGACGCCATGTTTTTAAATTGCGTCTAAATTATCTATGGAGTGTCTAAATTTGACAGGACTTAACTAATATTTGATCTTCTGTCCTTTTCTTAATTAAAAGGAAAGAGAAAGATGCACTTAACTTAAATTTACGATAGTTTGTGCACAAGAGAATCGGCACCAATAGCATTTTAAGTTTAAACTTATTACTAACATTTTTTGGATCTCCTGGAATCCTCCAATATTTAGACAGGGAAAAATAAAGCAGTTAAGGCTGATCAGCAAAGTTTTTTTTGTAGTTTTGAAAGGCACAGCTATTTTTTAAGGTCTACTGATGAAAATACTAAAGCTCCCCGAGGGTGGCGACAGAGCTAACGTGGATTAAGATTTTTTCTGTTTTCGCAATTTCTCCCATACTAATTTATTTTATTCTATCTTTTCAGAAACTACTACACCAGATCACCAATCCCGAATGCAGTGCAGTACCAGGACATCACGTACAATGGACCTAGCAACGTGCGCATCTCTTTCATCGCTGCGGTGGAAATAGGAGCCACCCAGTGGGGAGTGCCCACCCTCAGGGCAGGAGGAGTGGGGTGGAACAGAGCCACTATCAGGCTGTCCACAGCAAGAGGCTACGGATACTACTACTTGGTCGAAATCTGGGGTCAATAAGGACTGGGGACAAATTTGGAAATGGGAAACTTTTAAGACGGAATTTAATTTGTATTATTTAAAAAAAAAAGGAAGAGATGGCTTCGTGTGAAAAAATGTGGAGCTTTGAAAATCTGATTTAGGTTAAATAATTTTTTTTAAGGAATTTTTGGTTTTTTTTTCTCTTGCTTTCCTTTATTGAAGATGATGATTAAGTTTATAGTGAGAAAAATATTATCCTGTTAAGAACTTACGCCCTAAACTTACTTCTATCATTATTTCTTGGAAAATCTAAGAAAACGTTGCTTACCTTATACATTGAATATTCTTCATCTATTTATTGTCATCGAAGTTTGGCGATTGACATTGATTTGATGAGTGTGGCAGTGATGATTTTCAACTCCCCCCCCCCCCCCCCCCAAAAAAAAAAAAGAGTGCGGCAGTGACAGTGATAATGCTTAGTCAAAGTCTGTAATAAGCAAAGTCTTTTTATGTCCGCTATAGTATTTTGTGTAACATTGAACTATTTATAGTTACACTTAATATTGTTACATAACAATTAAATAAAGGAAATTGATAAATTATTAAAAGCAATTTGTTCTGCCACGATATTGCTAATGAAATAAGTTAGGTGCATAATATTATTATACTTTTCATCCTTTGATATTAAGTCAATAATAGTAAAAAACAAATATTTCTAAACAGAAACTATTTCTATGGTAATTGACATGTCTCAACCTGGAAAGAGACAAAAATCCTACATAAAGGAGACAATTTTTTTTGTTCGGAGAATAGGCCCACCACAAATTGTGGCATTTATTAATGAAATGCACGTTCGTTTATTCCTTATAGTCTCTAGATTACAGTGGTAATATTAGCAAAACTCTATCTAACCGGAATACTGTGAAATACGACAATCAAAATATGACTCTCGTACTGACCAAAAATCTCACAAGAGCGATATAGGTCTCCTAAGTATTTAATGTTAGAATAGTGCACTGTTCAATAATAATATAGTATAAACTAAACCATGTTTGTACTACGTAATAGGTTTTGATGTGGTTTTCACGATTAATTTATTTACTGTTTTCGTCAATGATATTTATAAGTAAAGTTGTCGCACATTTCGTTGAAGTCATGCTGCACACTTATTACAACAGCTTTGTAGATCATGCACTGTATCTATAGACGCCATTTTTATAAATTCTATTGAATAAAATTACGAAAAGAACACGAGAAGCACTCATCTTAGAAAACTATCGGAAACAATAAGGCTAAGCTTACATTACGCGCAACAACCGCGCGTCGCCGCGCGGTTGGGGCGTTCGCTAGTCGGCGTGATATGTAAGTACGTGCAGCCCGGGTGTGTCAACGTTGCGTGACAACAAACAAGGAGGAGACAATTTGTTTATGGATTTTATACCGAAGGCTGAGTCGTCGCAGAAAAAGACAAAGACAATATTGGGTGCATCCTATTTCAAGTGAAAAATGTTTGTCAAATTAAAAATAATTCTTATTATTTTTATTTTATGTGAATTAAGATTCCTTATGGCATCTCGTTTTAAACTTCGTCCACATTTTTAATTATGCGTCTGCCCGTCTCAACTCGCGGCAATCGAATGAACATATACCTACGTAAAACGAATGTAGAATGCGCGGTAATGCCAACGATAATCACTGCTTACTTTGGTCTTGTACCGCGCGGTTAGTGGTACCGCGCGGTTTCGCGCGGTCGTATGAGCTTAGCCTTAAAATGTAGTCTGTCAGTGTCAAACTCATTGAAACTGTACCACAGAGCATCTACAACGGGATGTTAATTAGGTACGTTTCGTTTTACATAATATATTTATTTTCACGTTGAAATAAATGTAAAAACGCTCCTAAACAAGCATTTTCCGTAACAGTTTTTTACTATTATTTCATTATTCCCGTTAGATATCTATATAATATTTGTTGTTTTAATTATAATAAGGTGATCACTTGTTTCATGTGTAAAATAATTAATACACGTTACCGTTTTAATAGTGGGCCGAAAAAAAATTGTCTCCTTTAGGACATGTTAAACACCGAAAAAATAGTTCTATGGCTACTACTGACCAAAATTTCACGGCTTCGGATCGGATTCCGATCTAAAGTACTATTATCTAAAGTACCATTTATCTTGAGGAAGAAAGATGTTCAGTACATCTTTTATTGGCGAAAGTGACCACGGCTACATGGCTAGAGCAGTGACGAGCCTCTAACACAAACCGAAAAAGACATGGTTTTCATAAAAACTTAAGCCTAATTCATAGCCATTTTAGACAAAGGAGCTCTACAACAAAGTAGCCAGAAGTCAAAGATATAATCGTCCAATTCTTATTGTAAAGGTAAATTTCCCACAAAAACATTGGATTTTTCCACATCACTTTCCTTGTGGTTTCTCATAATTAATATATCTTCTAATCAATAGATAGAGTTAAGATAATAGTCCATTTTTATGAAACACAGGGGATATATCGATGAATTAGTCATTGATATGGATATCAAATTATCTAATCACTAATAATATTTCTTTTGTTTAAATACTGTCTCCTCTGGGTGGTAATATCATTCAAATTGTGAACTACTTTGAGGAAGTAGCTACGGTGATATAACTGTTTATTTGCGAAAGGAAGAAACAAAAATCGAAAACGTAAGTACTTACTTGTTTATTTTTTGGGCGACTGCAAAGCGACATGTTTAATTTAACCTTTTGTCGACCAACCGACAGCCGGCTGTCGGGCTGCTATTGTTTTACTATTGTGTCTCAAATCACGTGAGTTCGAAGGATTAAAACGTCTTGGTTTAAACAATGTTTTAGTTTGGAACTTTTTATACTTATTGATAATTTTGGTAACCAATATAAAAATGTAAGTTTATTCCAAACCGAGCTTAATAATTGCGAAATTCAAAATCAAATGTTTATTTCCATTAGTTCACTAAAAAGGCACTTTGAAGTTTGAACCGTCATGTTAGGAAACTGTAATGGTAGCTTTAAGTTGAAATAAATAAATAATTATAATGTAAAATAATTGAATATTGTTGCCCATTCTAAAATTTTGGATTCCGTTGAACAAGAAACACCGCATTAACTCTTCCATAATTATTAATATTGTAAATGAGAATGTTACTCTGACTATTAAGGTTTCGCGCCTATCTACTGAACCGATTGAAATGAAATATACAAGAGATAGTAAATAGAAAGGTAATAGGAAGTTTTGAAGTTTTTGCTCGTAGTAAGTTAAAACTAAGATTTTTATATACTTCTGGTTGAATAAAACCAATTGTTACTTGATATAGATAGACGAAGACATTTATTTAAAATCACAAGAAGAGGTCGTTGGACGGCTGTAGATCTTAACACCGCGATGCAATTATGTGACGTATATGGTTAATGCCATCTATCGCGGTGTTAAGTAACTAAACTGAATAAAACGCAATATTAAACACTTGTTTTTACTTGAGCCATGATTAAACTGGTAACTATGTTATATTTCAGATGAAGTACATGATCCTGTTCGCAATTCTCGCCGCTCTTGCCGTCAGCAACGACGGGGCTGCTCTGCAAAATGCTGCCTTAAGAGCCAACATGTACCAGGGTTCTATCAGGCCAGGAGACAGGCTGCTTCACAGGTATGTAGCAATTCGGCTAAAGATACTGGTATAAAAAAATCTAGACTGGGGATACTATTTATTTTCGTTGTTTATTCTGTAAATGTTAGTTAGTTTTTTATAGCAGTTTTTTGGTTCAGGTTTTGTTCAACATTTAAACTCGACAGGAGTCATTAACTGGCTTTATTATCGAAGCTACCTATACTATCGAAACTCGTGAACCTAATAGTCCAGTCATTTAAGCTTAAATTAGGTAAGAATCTCGGAATTCGAGATACCCAGCTGTAAGTTTGTAAATACTTGTATATTGACACTCTAAAAGTTGTCTCAAAACTGATAGGTACACCCTACCATATGTAGGTTTTGAAACAAAAATACGTAAATGCTATTATTCTGTAAACGATTTTCTGAACGATGTATTATGATAATTGTATTTTTCATCGTATATAATCTTTTTTAATCTTGAGCTATAAATATGTATTTCTTTGCCATGTGTGACTCACAAATGTTTGTATGCCGAAAGGTAGAATGTACAAGGATTCTTGCACTGTTGTACCATCTAATTGTAATACCTACATTCTATACAAATAAAAATTTCTGATTTCTGATTTCTAAAAAAAAAAAAACAACTATAAAAATCGTTTTTTTGCGCTTTATTTGTACATATCTCATTTCCTATGGGTTTTTTGCTATTTGTATTTATTTTCAACTAGATTCTGCCCGCGGCTTCGCTCGCGTTAGAAAGAGACAAAAAGTAGCCTATTTCAACTATCTCCACTTAAAAAATCACGTCAATCCTTCGCTCCGTTTTGCCGTGAAAGAAAGTCAAACAAACAGACAGACAGACAGACAGACAGACACACTTTCCCATTTATAATATTAGTATGGATATTGTAGAATGCAAAAATCTTTCGTAAACAAGAGGGCGGAGAGCGCGCGCGCTGTCACAGCATCACGTTAGGTCAACCGGTGCCTCCGGTCGAAAATGAATAATGATGAATATATGGTTGATGGACTATCGATAAATCAATGATTATAAATGTTTGTAAATTTTAAAATACAAGTATTTACAGATTTACAGCTGGGTATCTCGAATTCCGAGGTGAACTAAGGACTATTTGGCAAAGAGGGTCGTGTCTGTGAAAATTTTTATAACTAGTTGGCTCCACTGTAAGTTGTCAAAAGTGGCAGAGCGCCAATTTCTTTATGGTTTTTGGACCTCACACTTCAGTGCCACTAACAAAATTGTTTCGTGTACTTTAGAAATCACTGTTATTCTTTGAGGGCTAACTGGTGAGCATACTAAAACCCCGAGGGTGGGGGCAGAGCTAACACGAGTTTTTTTTTCTGATTTTGCTATTTTTCCAAACTAATTTATATTTTCCATCTTTTTAGAAACTACTACACCAGATCACCAATCCCGAATGCAGTGCAGTACCAGGACATCACGTACAATGGAGCTAGCAACGTGCGCATCTCTTACATCGCTGCGGTAGAAGTAGGAGCGACCCAGTGGGGAGTGCCCACCCTCAGGGCAGGAGGAGTGGGGTATAACAGGGCCACCATCAGGCTGTCCACAGCAAGAGGCTACGGGTACTACTACATGGTTGAAATCTGGGGTCAATAAGGACTGACCACATAATGAAAATGGAAACTTTTACGACGGAACTTTATTTGCATTTATAGGATATTTAAAAAAAAGGAAGTGATGGCTTCGTGTGAAAAAATGTTAGCTTTGAAAATCTGATTTAGGTTTAATAAATTATTTTTTTAAGGAATTTTTGGTTTTCTTTCTCTTGCTTTCCTTTATTGAAGATGATGATTAAGTTTATAGTGAGAAAAATATTATCCTGTTTAGAACTTACGCCCTAAACTTACTTCTATCATTATTTCTTGGAAAATCTAAGAAAACGTTGCTTACCTTATACATTGAATATTCTCCATCTCTTTATTGTCATCGTAGTTCGGCGATTGACATTGATTCGACTCCCCCCCCCCCCCCCCCAAAAAAAAAGAGTGCGGCAGTGACAGTGATAATGCTTAGTCAAAGTCTGTAATAAGCAAAGTCTTTTTATGTCTGCTATGGTATTTTGTGTAACATTGAACTATTTATAGTTACACATAATATTGTTACATAACAATTAAATAAAGGAAATTGATAAATTATTAAAAACAATTTGTTCTGCCACGATATTGCTAAAGGAAATAAGTTAGGTGCATAATATCATTATACTTTTCATCCTTTGATATTAAGTTAATAATAGTAAAAAACAAATATTTCTAAACAGAAACTATTTCTATGGTAATTGACATGTCTCAACCTGGAAATAGACGAAAATCCTACATAAACTTAAGACATGTAAAACACAGAATAGTTCTATGGCTACTACTGACCATAACTTCACGGGTTCGGATCGGATTCGGATCTAAAGTAGTGCAAAACTAATCTCACAGGGTGTCCTGACCCTGTTCTTAAACGGTTACTTCTCACGAAGTTATCAGAAGATGATCTACCAAAATTAATCTTATATCTTCATTGCAAGACCTGTCAGTCTTTACAGTACCTATATACCTATATAGGAGTGCAGTAGATTTATTTATTTATTTATTTATTAAAAAGGCACACCAACGACTAATTCACAATTATAAAATTCACATATATTGCACATTTACGTAGGTCCTGTGTGAACAAGTCACTTAGAGGCGTGCACACCATTCACGTGCAAGAAAGACTTAAAATAATAATTAGAAATAATTTAAAACAGATATTAACCAAAAGAAAATAAATAAATTAAAATTTAAAATTGAAATTATATCAGATATTAAAATGCAAAATAATTAAATAAAATAAAAAACAATGTCAAAACGGAAATTAAATTGAGAATTATGAATAAAAATACAGTCGCAATATTACTGACATAAAACATAGTCACAACTCAAAATACATATCAATTTAAGTTAATAATTATTATTTTGAAAATTAAAAAGTTAAGAAATTAAATTACAATAATATAAGATTATAAGTTAAATAAATAAAATTAAAATTATAATTATAAGTGAAATTAAAATTATAAGTAAAATTAAAATAATAAGTAAAATTAAAATTATAACTATAATTATAATTATAAGTAAAATACACGGGGAAGTCATAGCATGTCAATTTCTTTGATTTTATTTTTAAATTTGGGCAGGTTGTCAGAAAATATATCGACATTTTTGTCGATTGAACACGCTTTGTTATAAGAACCCAACATTCTATTCAGGGGAGCATGCCGGCCCAGGTTTGTGCGACATGATTTGATAGCAAAAGTCCTAGCAGTGCGCTTGGACCGCATGTGAGAGTGACGAGGTACGTCTAGGCCTATTGAGAAAAGAAGGTCTGGAGTTGACGTTACGCTGTTTACAATTTTATAGAGCGTCGTTAGGTCGGCTAAAGTCCTTCGTCGCTTCAGTGAGTCAAGCTCGAAATAACTTAGCCGCTCGGCGTATTCAGCTCTGTAAGGACATTTGGGGTCTCTAAACCTTAGGAATCTGGTAAATTTTTTTTGGACGCGTTCAAGCCTGTCTATATGAGTGTTATAGGTCGGACTCCAAACGGGAGATGCATATTCGAGGACACTGCGCACAAAGCTGTTGTACAGCACCTTCAAGGCCAAAGTTCCCTTAAATTCTTTGCCAATTCTGCCAATAAAGCCAACCATTTTCATAGCTTTTTTGATGATGTTGTTGATGTGTGTGGTGAATGAGAGATCGCTGCTGAGCACTACACCCAAATCCCGTATGTTATAAACTTGCTGCAGTGGCGTTCCACTGAGGGTGTAGGTTGATGGTATGGGGAGCTTTTTGCGCGTGAATGTTATGTGATGACATTTACTAGCATTCAAAACCATCCCATTCGCCACGCACCAGTTTTGCAATGAGTCAAGATCAGATTGCAACAAAGCTATGAGCAGTAGATGCTGTTGAGTTGAGAACTTACCTGGAACAAAAAGAAAACGTCCATAAGTTTCACTTTATATAAATATACAGGTATGTATATCTTATGACAACTAACTAACACACAGCAATTAGATCCTAAACTAGGCAGAGCCACTAGTAATATGAAAAGTCGTGTGATGTCATATATAAACAGACTTAAAAATACATACTAATTAAAAATTTATTTATTTATTTAGTTTTATTCACTATTTATTTTTGAGGAAAACTTAAATGGTTTGAAGATTCCAAATTTAGATTATTTGTCTCTAGAGTGCCTTTACATAGGTATTTAAACAAAATTCCTATTTTTACATGATAAATAAAACTTAAGTATGAAGAATGTTTATAATAGTTACCGTGACCCTGGAACATAAAGGGCAATCGAAGGAACATGAGTGGGTTTTAGTCAGTAAGAGTCTGACACGCCCTCCCGTCGCACCCAGGACGGGAGCAGTCATTGGATGATTTCCCACTCACCAAAAAAAAAAAAAAAAAAGTACCTACCCTTTTGTCAATATTCACATTTTAAATTAATTTGCAAAAAAACTCGATCACTGTCATTTTATCACGGATAACACGTTTTTATCTTATCGGAAATCTGTCAACAAACTCATGAGTAATTATGAATGGACAATGAATTAAATGAATGTTTGTATAAATGGTCCCTAACCCATTGTTCTCTTCAAAAATAATAAATGGGTCTAATTGTCAAGAGCGGAATAGCTCCTCTGATTAAAAGTTTATTCTGAACTAGTAACTTTTGACTTTTTTTATGCGGGCAGAGATCTGTCAGACTCTTATTGACTAAGAACCACCCCACCCCTTCTCCTACATATGGCGAGGGTTGCGGGAAGTGATGCAGCTTTCGCAATCCGCTGCCTGCCTTTGCGGGCCTCCTCATGTCTGAAGGGGAGTGAGGTGTTTAGTCCCCCGCGATTTTAAAGAAAGGCGATGGAAAACTACGCGCCGCCACTTCTGGTCCAGATGAACGAGCCAAGGCGCACTCGCACTGCCAGCCATGAAACTGACTACGTGTAACAGCGACAGGTCAATTCCTAAACATGAGAGTTCGCCGCGACACCTCTCACGCCTCACTCTATGCCAGCGTTTGCTGCGCCGTATCCTCCCGATATTCGCGCAGAAGTGACACCAACTCCCTATTAATGCGGCATAGGTACCTCCCGAAGCCGCCATGCCCCGAGAGCGGGCTTGGAAATTTTTCGCACTTTTGAAAACTTTTTGTTCTTTAAAACTTTGCAGGTTTTCTCATATTCGTCTTTACCTGACAGAACAATTATTATACCTAACATTGGAAAAAACCAAGAAATAAATAATCCATACTAATATTATAAATGGGAAAGTGTGTCTGTCTGTCTGTCTGTCTGTTTTTCTTTCACGGCAAAACGGAGCGACGGATTGACGTGATTTTTTAAGTGGAGATAGTTGAAGCGATAGAGAGTAACATAGGCTACTTTTTGTCTCTTTCTAACGCAAGCGAAGCCGCGGGCAGAAGCTAGAAAACATCCGTGGTTTTGAGCTAATACACACATCAAAAGTGTCTAGGGATATTTCAATTAAACCTAAACTACTAAAATTCTATTAACTTTTTGTTAAAACATGTACACATTAAAATAAACCTTGTTTAATAGACTATTTAATCTGATAATAAACTTTTAGATAAAGTTAAATTAAAAAAAAACTTAGAAGAAGAGGAAAAACTCAAACAAAATTTCAATCTTAACTTTATTTTTGAAACATCAAAACTTAAACAAAACAACAATTTTTTTTTATAAAAAATCTTGAAAACTTAAAATTAATATTCCGTGGATCCACCTAAGACTCTCCTGACACATCTGCAGCGGTTCTGCATACTCAAAACAAGGGTGTCAATATCCTGTTGTGGAATACTGTCCCATAATTGCCGTTTCTGAAGCCATGAAGACCAGTCAGAGCGTTATATCCAGGCTTTGGTCATGTTATCGTGTCACGGAGGAAGTGGTGGAACGGCACCGAGGACCTCAACGCATTACAACACATGTACAGGACCGATTCATAGTAAATGCTGCACGAAGTCAACTAAATGCAGCGGCGATGCAATTGGTTCAAAGGCTACAGAGAGAGTATGGTTTGCTGGTAAGCGGTCAAACTTTGAGAAGGCGACTGCATGAAGTCAATCTACGTGCTCGTAGGCCATTTTGGGTATCAGCACTAAGGAGAGGTAATCGAGGAAGAAGATTACAATGGGCTATTGCACACGAAAACTGGAACCATTCTCAAAGGTCACTTGTGCTTTTCACTGATGAATCTAGGTTTGGATTTCATCCTGATTCGCGAAGAGTACGCGTTTGGAGAAAACCTGGACGTTGGAATCGACTGCAGCACCCACAACAAGTTCATGCATATTAAGGTGGCACGATTATGGTTTGGGCAGGAATTCGTCTCGGCGGTTAGAACGGACCTCGTTTGGATACAAGGCAATATGACTGCTCGAAAATACCGAGATGAGGTGCTAGAGCCTGTAATCTTGCCCCACAAACAGCAAATGGGACAAAATTTCCAGCTAATGCACGACAATGCCCGTCCACATACGGCGCGTATCGTTACAAGTTGGTTACAACAGCATGTTATCCAAGCTTTAGACCGGCCTGCACAATCCCCTGACTTAAATCCTATTGAGCATGCCTGGAATATGCTTCAGAGAAGAGCTCGTAAGAATTTCCCTGTTGATATTGTGCATCAAAACCAGCTTTTCTTGCATCTTAGCAGGATTTGGGACAGTACTCCACAACAGGATATTGACCCCCTTGTTTTGAGTATGCAGAACCGCTCCAGATGTGTCAGGAGAGTCTTAGGTGGATCCACGAATTATTAATTTTAAGTTTTCAACAATTTTTATAAAAAAAAATTGTTTTGTTGTTTAGGTTTTGAAATTTCAAAAATAAAGCTAAATTGAAATTTTGTTGAGTTTTTCCTCTTCTTCTAAGTTTTTTTTTAATTTAACTTTATCTAAAAGTTTATTATCAGATTAGATAGGCAATTAAACAAGGTTTATTTTAAAGTGTAGGTGTCTTAACAAAAAGTTAATAGAATTTTAGTTATTTAGGTTTAATTAAAATATCCCTAGACACTTTTGATGTGTGTAGTTCAGAACGTTGTCAATAGATAGGTATACATTTTAGGTCATTTTGTAAATCGCGGTGTAAAGATTTTCCACCGTCGAACAAGAATCGCAAAATCGGTTAAATTTTTAGATCTGAGCACATTTAAAGCACGGATAAAAATAAAAGAGTGGTTTCATTATCCTCTGTGAGGTTTGCGACGCACGTCTAGTAAACAGTTGATTAATCATTGTGCAGCTGTCCTGGTGGTGCATCGATAAAACAGTATGACTCACGCAACAAGCAAGAATTATTTAGAACTAGCTTTTGCCCGCGACTTCGATGCGTGGAATAATAGTTACCGTTCTCGGGGGATTTCCGGGGTGAAAACTTTCCTATGTCCTTTCTCGGGTCCCAGACTAAATCTGTATCAAATGTCATTCAAAACGGTTCAGTGGTTTAGGCGTGAAGAAGAGACAGACGACCCAGGCGAAGACGTCGAGAGTCGCAAGACGACTACCAGCCACCGTAGGCGCGGTTCTGCGGATGGCGAGCGATGGGTAGCTCGCCGCCCGGCTAGGACCAGGACCGCGTCGACGGCGCGTTAGTGTTCCACGCGCGCCTCAAAGAGAAGGAGTCAGCACTGGAAGGGGCCCAACAGGGCCAACGCCTGCCGGGGTTGCGGAATGTTTATAATAGTTACCGTGACCCTGGAACATAAAGGGCAATCGAAGGAACATGAGTGGGTTTTAGTCAGTAAGAGTCTGACACGCCCTCCCGTCGCACCCAGGACGGGAGCAGTCATTGGATGATTTCCCACTCACCAAAAAAAAAAAAAGTGGGTTTTAGTCAGTAAGAGTCTGACACGGCCCTCCTGCCGCACCCAGGACGATTTCCCACTCACCAAAAAAAAAGACAGAGTTACTTTCGCATTTATAATATTATATATAGTACGGAGGGCGGAAGTACGGATTTTGCGTGCGAAATTCTAATTTAAATTTTTTTGTTAATTCTAATTAACACATTTTTTTTAATGAAGCCGAGGGGGGTAGGCTTGTTGGGGGTTGGGGATGATTAAAGTTAAGTGTGATAACGATTAAATAAATTGCGCAATATTTAGCAATTTACTGTATCTTCAAATTAGGGAGATCACTGATATTGATAAGAATTATCTAATACGAGATACGTGTATTTATATACCTTTGTCTAAAAATAGATGGTATTATTATGTACGTGTTGATAACATATCAATGGACATTAATGCTTAAATATCCACGAACACGTAATTTTGAATAGAGTCTCCCTGATTTTTGAGAATACGGCAGTTGGATTAGTGACCCATTTTTTATTTTTGTTATAAATAATCTTTCGGACACAAAAAATCATAGATAAATGTAAGTACCTTTTGATATTCTATTGTTTTGTATCCAGTCTACGACTGGCCTGTTGACCCTGACTGGTAAGCTAGGTCATGATAAATGTTTCAGTTATAAATATTATGATTGTTTGTTTTGAGTCTGGCTTTAAATTAATTATTATATGGCTTCGTAAATGTTTTAAGTATGTATATATCAGTTGTCTATAAGTTGTATACTATAAGCTCCACATACATCTACATAATTTTGCATCAAATGGTCATTGCTAGTTGTCCTGAGATATATATATTTTTTCTTTTATATCCTTTTTCTGTGAAACAACTAACTCTAAATCTTAGATTCAACATCCAATTTTGGTGACAAACATATTCATATTCTTTATTGCACATAAAAAAATAAAGTACAAACATCAGCAAAACTAAAATAAAACTTATGTACAATGGCGAGCTTAACCCTTAGATGAGTTTTCTACCAGCAAACCAAAATGCTATAGAGAGATTTGCCACGGGGGATGTGCTTATGTGCTTATAACATACGTACAGATACTGTATATTGAAACTAGCGACAAGACCCAGTTTCGCACGAGCATAAATCTTAAAAAATCCCGGCTTTTCTCTACTATAATATGCACGTATTATACCTACATAATAAACAATCTTCTTGAATCACTTTATCTATTAAAAAAACGCATCAAAATACGTTGCGCAGTTTTAAAGATCTAAGTATACATCAGCACAGACAGACAGCGAAAAGTGACTTTGTTTTATACGGGCCTGTTGGTCTAGTGGTTAGTGACCCTGACTGCTAAGCCAAAGGTCGTGGGTTCGATCCCCACCCAGGACAAACTTTGTGTGATGAGCATGAATGTTCGTTCTGTGTCTGGGTGTAATTTATCTATCATTATGTATGTATTTATAAAGTATATAAGTTTGTATATCAGTTGTCTGGTTACCATAACACAAGCTCTGCTTAGCTTGGGATCAGATGACCGTGTGTGAGTTGTCCCAAGATATTTATTTATGATATGTTTTTGACTATAGTGTTTTATATTCTTTTCAGATGAAGGGGTTCATTGTCGTCTCAGTGCTAGCGGCTCTCACAGTCTACCATGTAGCGACTTCCATCCCAGTTGAAGCCGGTATTCAAGAAGATGTACTGGAAGTTCAAGAATGCGACCAGGTGTACGAGAAATATTACAACCATGGAGGCAATGGAAGAGTAATGAAGACTAATAATGATGTCCTGCTTCATGAGTGAGTAACTATTTATGTCTATGTTGAACTATGACTTTCTTGTTTATTTATCCTCATAAAATACGTTAGGGCATAAAGCCTTGTCCCCACTAGGAACATTTGTCGCGCTACATGTGTCCACGGAGACATCAGACCTCATTTCAAGTCTTGTTTTTGTCGCGGCGATGTCGTCCGACGTCGCCCGACATCGCCCGATGTCACCGGGGACACATGTCGCTCGACAAATGTTCCTAGTGGGGACGAGGCTTTAATCTCCTTAAAAAATAAACATGACGACACTAATATAACAAAAAAAATTAAGGTCCTATAATATTAATTATATTTTTTATAATAAAAGAAAATTCGTAAAGTGTCTGAGGTAGGTGACCTGTATGACAGAACATCAGAAATAAAATCACAGAAATCAGATCAGTAGTAGTCATGCACTACGATCTGCTTATATATTTTACTAGTTGCTATTTGAGTTTTGTTTGCCTATTTTTATACAATATTTCGTATCCACTATTCTACCTCATTGGGAGTTATATTAAAATGCACTTCAACGTATTGATAAATAACCAACTATTTTTTGTGTTATAAAACATCCTTTAATTTTTCTGATCAGCACCGCTACACAAGTGGTATTATATAAAAGATAGTAGAATAGTATAGATTATTTAATGTATTGATTTGTATAGATTGTCATTATCTTACTCTGAACTATTTTTCATATACATATTACTCAGAACTGTAAACTATTTTTTAAATAGAAAGTGAATTAAGAAAGTGAATATTTGTTTTCAGGGAAGCCTTCTACTTGCCTGGTATCCCGAACACCGTTCGGCGCTGGGATGTCATCCACCGTGGCAATTCTTCCACCAGGATCAACATGATCAGGGTATTCAACCCCCCAGTGCGTCCCGGACATACACACATCAGACAGATGACTACATTTGGTCATGTCACCTTTACTTCAGCACCAGGTGGAGACCTTAACGCTAGAGTTCAATTTTATGGCGATTTTGGAGGCCAGAACTAGGTTCTACAGCGAAAGAATAAAAAGGGTATGCCTAAGGGCCTCAAATCCCGAGATTAAGATTAAGGGGCGGAAAAATTCCCGAGATATAAATGAAGATGGATTTTACTTTTACCACTGCACGCGCAACGTTGCCATACTTACACCAACGACGCCGACGTCAGATGTCCGAAGCTGCAACATTTATTTGAATACTAATAAAAATCGTATTTAACTATGTTTGTTTAATTTGTTTTATCTATTTCTAAGTTCTACTTAGATTGGCATTTGCAATGCAATAAGAACCTTATTTTAATTAGTCCAGGGTATAGTTTGTATCACCCAAATAATGCGAATATCTAGCCAAATACGCCAAGTGAAGAAGCACCAATAAGTAACACCTCTGTGGTAACACTGTTGACCACACGAAATTTTCTGTTAGAAATTCCGGGAATACCCATATTAAAATGAACATTTCGATGTAAGTACACACATCAAAAGTGTCTAGGGATATTTCAATTAAACCTAAACAACTAAAATTTTATTAACTTTTTGTTAAGACACCTACACATTAAAATAAACCTTGTTTAATAGCCTATCTAATCTGATAATAGACTTTTAGATAAAGTTAAGTTTAAAAAAAAACTTAGAAGAATAGAAAAAACTCAGACAAAATTTCAATCTAAACTTTATTTTTGAGACATCAAAACCTAAACAAAACAACCATTTTTATTATAAAAATTTTTGAAAACTTAAAATTTATAATCCGTGGATCAGCCTAAGACTCTCCTGACACATCTGCAGCGGTTCTGTATACTCAAAACAAGGGTGTCAATATCCTGTTGTGGAATACTGTCCCAAATTGCGGTTTCTGAAGCCATGAGGACTAGTCAGAGCGTTATATCCAGGCTTCGGTCACGTTATCGTGTCACAGGGGAAGTGGTGGAACGGCACCGAGGACCTCAATGCATTAAAACACATGTGCAGGACCGATTCATAGTAAATGCTGCACGAAGTCAACCAAATGTAACGGCAATGCAATTGGTTCAAAGGCTACAGAGAGAGTATGTTGGTAAGCGGTTAAACTTTGAGAAGACGACTGCATAAAGTCAACCTACGTACTCGTAGGCCACTTTGGGTACCAGCGCTAAGGAGAGGCAATCGATGAAGAAGATTACAATGGGCTATTGCACACGAAAACTGGAACCATTCTCAATGGTCACTTGTGCTTTTCACTGATGAATCCAGGTTTGGATTTCATTCTGATTCGCGAAGACTTCGCGTTTGGAGAGAACCTGGACGTTGGAATCGACTGCAGCACCCACAACAAGTTCATGCATATCAAGGTGGCACGATTATGGTATGGGCAGAATTTCGTCTCGGCGGTAGAACGGACCTCGTTTGGATACAAGGCAATATGACTGCTCTAAAATACCGAGATGAGGTGCTAGAGCCTGTTATCTTGCCCCACAGACAACAAATGGGACAAAATTTCCAGTTAATGCACGACAATGCCCGTCCACATACGGCGCGTATCGTCACAAGTTGGTTACAACAGCATGATATCCAAGCTTTAGACTGGCCTGCACAATTCCCTGACTTAAATCCTATCGAGCATGCCTGGGATATGCTTCTGAGAAGAGCTCTTAGGAAATTCCCTGAAGATATTGAGGATGAAAACCAGCTTTTCTTGCATCTTAATAGGACTTGGGACAGTATTCCACAACAGGACATTGCCACCTTGTTTTAAGTATGCAGAACCGCTGCAGATGTGTCAGGAGAGTCTTAAGTGGATACAAGGATTATTAATTTTATGTTTTTAACAATTTTTGTAAAAAAAATGTTTTTTTTGTTTAGGTTTTGATGTTTCAAAAATAAAGTTAAGATTGAAATTTTGTCTGAGTTTTTTCTATTCTTCTAAGTTTTTTTTTAAACTTAACTTTATCTAAAAGTCTATTATCAGATTAGATAGGCTATTAAACAAGGTTTATTTTAATGTGTAGGTGTCTTAACAAAAAGTTAATAAAATTTTAGTTGTTTAGGTTTAATTGAAATATCCCTAGATACTTTTGATGTGTGTACACACATAAATAACTTTCCTACACACTTGGAACACTGTTATGAATTCTGGAGAAATGTCATGACGGCCTAATGGTTAAGGCGTTAGCCTCTCACGCAAGAGGTTGTGGGTTGGAATCCGGGCAAGTACCAATGGGACTTTTTCAATTCATATGTACTTTCTAAAGTTTATCTTGAACATCACAGACATCGGTGAAGGAAAACATCGTGAGGAAACCTGGACTTGTAATAAATACAAGTCCGAAATCGCCAATCCGCCTTGAGCAAGCGTGGTGATTAATGCTCGTGCCTTCTCTGTATGAGAAGAGGCCTTTTCCCTGCAGTGGGACAGTAATAGGCTGGTATTATTATTATTATTAATCTCTGGAGTGTATTAAACCTTAGAACACACGTGATTTGAAAAACAATAATAGCAGCGTGACAAAAGGTTGAAAATCCAACAGTGCGCAACAGATTATCATTATTTTATCTAAATACGTAGGTAATTTATAACGAATGAAAATAATGATTTAACTCTTGCATCCCATTTGATTTTCAACCTTTTGCAAAGTGACGAGAGCTGGAAATTCAATTACAACACACACAATGATAAGAAAATAGAATGAAAATTAAATGATAAGACAGAAGTGGACTTAGTTCGATATGACAAGACGATATTGATCACCTCAGAGAATGCACAATAAAAAATATGGTGGCGGTGATTCATTGACTGAAGTTTAACTATCTCCACTCAAAAAATCACGTCAATTCATCGCTCCGTTTTGCCGTGAAAGAAAGACAAACAGACAGACAGACACACTTTCCCATTTATAATATTAGTATGGATTTAATTACACAGATGGCGTGATAAATAGACGTCACTAAGTTGTTATGTTTCGTCTCTTTCATGCACTTGACGTTTGAAAGTTGTGTAACAGTGACAGGTATAGCTTAGCCAAAGTATGTGCTTAGTAACATCTAGAGGTGCAAGTGGCCCTACCATCACCACCAGGGTCAAAGCCAACCTCACCTGCACGTGGTACACCCTGCTGATTCACGGACGAGGCTCTGACGGACCATGTCTCTTCACAAGGAGGAGACCATCGCAGTCATATTGCATATATTTTTGTTATACAGGGTGTCCCACGGCTATGCCACATGGAGGGAAAGTACCTTAAATATTGTAGATAGAACATTTTACTGAAAGAAGGCATTATTTGAATTTTAAAAACAATTTAAACTGCATTCATAGATATTTAAATATTTAAATGGTTGGGCCGGGAATCGAACTTGTTCCACGAGGAAAAATAATCACCCTGTTGTTTTATAATACCAATCGAAAGGTTTCATCATAAGGATTATTTTTTGCTAAATTACATAGTGTCACAAATAAAAGGAAGACCGGGAATTTTAACATTTGATGTGAAATTTTGTTTAGAAAAGTTAAAAGCTTACATTGCCGTAAGGACATACAATTGTCAATAATAACTAATTATTACTAATTAATCTACCCATTTCAATAGTATACATCATTTAAATAAATAAATATCCACCACAACAAGACCAAAAAATCGTCAGGGAATGAAATAATCAATAGTCATCAGTTTGTATTCAAGAAAAAGGGACTCATTTTGAGCATGTGAAAATTGACTAATTTTGTATTAAAAATGTTAAAATTCATGGTCTTTCTTTTATTTTTGACACTATGTTACTTAGCAAAACATAATCCTTGTGATGAAGCCTTTCGATCGGTAGGATAAAACTACAGGCTGATTAAGTTTCTCGAGTAACAGGTTCGATTCCCGGTTCAACTATGTATTTATTTAAAAATCTAAGAGTACAGTTTAAAATGTTTTTAAAATTCAAATAATGTCTTCTTTCAGTAAAATGTTCTATCTACAATATTTAAGCTACTTTCCCTCCATGTGGCATAGCCGTGGGACACCCTGTATATCTTTCTTCGTTTGTGATTGTAAAATAAACATGGTCGTGGCAGAATTGTGGTGTGTTTTCCACAAATGCCATTAATAAAGAGTTGAAGTTAAGTAATATCTATCTATCTCGCCCTAAATCTGCCCTTACTTTGTCGAAATTGGGCTTGACGAGATGATGATCAATAAGAAAAAGAAGCTAAATTATATTGCCACTGTTAGTACATTCATCATCTCCCTAGCCTTTTCCCATCTATTTTGGGATCGGCTTCCAGCTTCCGGATTCAGCTGAATACCAGTGTTTTACGTGGAGCGACTGCCTATCAGACCTCCACAACCCGATAACTGGGCGACATGGTACCTATTGGTTAAACTGGTCAGACTTTCTGGCTTAAGGTCATAGCTCATTACGGCCACCCGGCAGCCACTTCGCACCGCCTCGCCTCCTGCGGCTAGTATTCTTTATATGAATTTGTATGGGCATGCGCTCACTATATCAACTCCGTAGCGTCACCAGATCGCCTCGGTTTTAAGCCGTCGTGCGCGGTCGGCGGGTGGGCCACTCGTTGACAACTCGCTGCTCGAATGCTTGCCGTGCATTGGACGGCGCGTCGGCTACGAGTGACCCGCGCGCTGCCCGCGATTGATACACGCGAGGACGATACGCCTGCACCCAAGACAGAGATAGCAATACGAACGCGACACCAACGCCTCGGCGTTCACTTGTTGACCGCGGGTGGCCCACCCATCGACAACGAGTTGACGCCGTGCGTTGAGGCGGTGCGGAGTGGCTGCCGGGTGACCGTAATGAGCTATGACCTTTAACCGTAACGACTGTCAAAGTTCTACGAATGACAACCGGGACCAACGGCTTTACGTGCTTTCCGAGGTACGGAATGTCAGTGATGTCCAAGATAAACTTTAGAAAGTACATATGAGTTGAAAAAGTCACATTGGTACTTGCCCGGATTCGAATCCACAACCTCTTACACGAGAGGCGGGCGCCTTATTCACTGGGCCATCACGACATTCAGTTACTGTCCACTTGGGCAAAGCAGATAAGTATCCAGGGCCGTCATATACAATTGAGGTTTTCTTGAATACCAAGGAATGTATTCAAATGAAATTTAACCTAATTGAAGAACTAGTCATTTTCTACTATAGTTTAAATTTCTATTAGAAAATATCCGTGAGTTTTTTAGAAAACTTAAACTGTATCTGACGGCCCTGGATACTTATCGGCTTTGCCCACCGTACATTAAACATCAAAATTAAATTGACTATTTTTTGTATATGCGTCATTGATTTCTAGTATAAGCTAATCAATACGTATATGATTAGCGTTTTTTATCTAATCTTAATACATTCATATTTAATATATATTCCGTGTACTGAAAATTGTGAAAACATTTAGCACTCTGCAAGATTAAGGCCTTTGTGTTAGATATAAGTGCGAAAAAAATAATGTAAGTACTCTTTCATAGTCTTTTTTTTTTTTTTTTTTTCAATTATTATGGGCTTATTATGGCTTTTTATTTGTTTTCATTCTTACACAAAACAAGTTACACTTAAGCTTTACCTTTTTTTAAGAGTTTTCTCTTTATAACCTTCTGGATAGCATCGAAGATTAATAATGTAAAACAAAAAGAAATAAGATGTAAGACGCAAAAAGTCAATGGTCCAAAATCTGCATCAATTGAGTCGTAATTAGTCAATTCATTACAACATGAAACTAGCAGTGTCCCGCAGTTTCACTTGAGTTTAGTTTATACTTCGCTCCCTTACATAAGCTTTACATAATGTAGTCTTAACTTCTCATATCTTTTACTACTATTTTTATGCGCTGAAATAAGAACGCTTCTTTAGTCAAGAGAACACCTTGGTCACATCTATCGACCACCAAGCAACAGCCGGCTGTCGGCTGCTACTGTCTTTCTATTGTGTCTCGAATCATGTGTGTTAGAAGGTTTAATGGGTCCTTGCATGATTTGGCCAATGCTATTTATTGTGTAAGGACTTCAAAAGAGACATTGGTGCTGACTGCTGATTCTCTTGTTCACAAACTTAACTTTTAAGTTAAATGCATCTTTCTCTTTCCATTTCTTAAAGAAAAGGACAGAAGAAACATTTTAGTTTAACCCTGTCAAATTAGACAGCGCCTGAAGAAAATTGACGTACATTTAGACGCCATGTTTTTAAATCGTGTCTACATTATCTATGGAGTGTCTCAATCTGACAGGACTTAACAAATTTTTATCTTCTGTCCTTTTCTTAATTAAATGGAAAGAGAAAGATGCACTTAACTTAAATTTACGTTAGTTTGTGAATAAGAGAATCGGCACCATTGACCTATGTTTAGACAGCTTAAATACCAGCCTCATTGCTCGTTTAAAACAAGCACTAACCACACTGATGTGTAAAAAATCAATATACAATACTAGCTGTCCCGCGGTTTCACCGGCAACTTTAGTTACTACTCCGCTCTTATAAGTCGTATCATGGTGTTATAAAGCCTTCCTAGATATATGGGCTATCCAACACAAAAAGATTTTTTCAAGTCGATCCATTACTTCCTGACTGACTCAATAGAAAGACATTAGCAGCCCGACAGCTGGCTGTCGGTTGGTCGTCAAGAGATTAAAGCCTCGTCTCCACTAGGAACATTTGTCGAGCGACTTGTGTCCCCAGTGACATCGGGCGATGTCGGGCGACGTCGGACGACATAGCCGCGACGTTGTTGAAACTGTGCCTTGAAATGTCGCGGCGATGTTGTCCGACGTCGCCCGACATCGCCCGGTGTCACTGGGGACACAAGTCGCTCGACAAATGTTCCTAGTGGGGACGAGGCTTAAATGGCTTAAATGAACAATTTCTGCAGCTTTACAATATTAGTATACCTACGTAATAACTTATTGTCCTTTCAGATGAAGAGCCTCATTCTCGTCGGTGCTCTAGCGGCCCTTATAGTGTGTTATAACGCAGCATCCCTCCCAAGTGACGCCGCTTCCTTCCAAGAAGATTTTTTGGAGTTCCGTGAAGCCAACCAGATCTACCAAAAAGACTATGGAAATACTGATGACGTAGAATTAATCGAATTTAAAGAGTGAGTTGGTTTTTTGTTATTCTTTTTTTTTATAGTCCTCGATTGATTCCAAACCAGGGCAAATATTTGTGTGACGAGCATGATCTTGTTCTGTGTCTTGGTGGCATTTATCCATACTAACTAGCTTTTGCCCGCGGCTTCGCTCGCGTTAAAAAGAGACAAAAAGTAGCCTATGTTACTCTCCATCTCTTCAACTATCTCTACTTAAAAAATCACGTCAATTCGTCGCTCCGTTTTGCCGTGAAAGAAAGACAAACATACAGACAGACAGACACACTTTCCTATTTGTAATATTAGTATGGATATTATAAATGGGAAAGTGTGTCTGTCAGTATGTTTGTCTTTCTTTCACTGCAAAACGGAGCGACGAATTGACGTGGTTTTTAAGTGGAGATAGTTGAAGGGATGGAGAGTAACATAGGCTACTTTTTGTCTCTTTCTAACGCGAGCGAAGCCGCGGGCAAAAGCTAGTTTACTCATAATAATACAAGTATGTATATCAGTTGTCTGGTTAACATAGCACAGGCTCTGCCGAATTTGTGATCAGAGGACGTGTGTGGCTCAAGATTTTTATTCATTTATTTTTGAAAACGTTGTCCCGCCCTGATTTTCTCCTGTATCTCTGAGTTGAGTTGACAAATTTAAACACACATTGTTCAAACAACCATCATCACGGGTCGACAACAACAGTTCACAGAAAAAAATGTTCGGTCCTATCACGAATTTTTGTTGATTTTACCAAACTTCTTAAGTTGGCGTTACCAAATTTATTTGGATCTACCAAATAAATTTGGTACAACGCCAACTTAAGAAGTTGTAGAACCGCTGCAGATGTGTCAGGAGAGTCTTAGGTGGATCCACGGATTATTAATTTTAAGTTTCCAACAATTTTTATAAAAAAAAATAGATGTTTTGAAAAATTAACAAAACATAGGTGTAATCTACCAAATAAATTTGGTAACGCCAACTTAAGAAGTTTGGTAAAATCACCGACCGAATATTTTTTTCAGTGTTCTTTACTTTTTAACGCAGTAGAAAAGAGTGTTTTTTAGATTACTTTTGAATAATGACATTTTTTATCTATTTAGTGTAAAAAATAATAAACATAATAAAAATATATATATTAGTAGTTTAAACTATCAAATATTGGTGCTGATTCTCTTTTCACAAACTTAACTAAAGGACATCACTCACTCCCCATACATTTTTGGTCCAAATGTGAAAATGCCGGCCAAAGAAAGAAAATACGATATTCTGTTAGATCTTGATCTTCTGAACATTTTTTATTATGGCACCAAAACTGTGGGACCATTACCTTTGATTTTATTTAAGTTCAAAGTTACCCATATTTTAAGTAAAATAAACTGCCAAAACAAGAGATTTTGCTGTTTAAAGTAATGAGGAACATAGTGTAAAGCTTCTCAAAGATCCTCCGACCTGACGTGTGTTGTGTCTGGTGGGTCACTGTCCGACAATTGCTGTCGGGATTTTGTATATCATGCTAATGTCTTGTCAAACTCGTATTGCGCGATGTAGACTGTCAGTTATAGTATACCTGTTGTTTGATGGATATCGCTACACCACTCCCCCTCTGAGACTGGAGATCGTTAGCATGATGAGTCGTCTGTACATCTTCATGTGATGCAGTAAGTTTATACCGAGGGCTTTTCGGTAAGTATTAACGGTCCACGGAGATGCCCCAGTAAATCGGGGTGATGCAGTGTCGCAGTGTGTAGTAGCTGGCTTTGTGTATACGCTAAATATATCGCGTCAAACACGTCTTGTCGCGCTATGTCATATTCTAGTTAACATGTTAGGCGATAGATGTCACCACACCAAGTGCTTTCGGAATTTAACAAAGTGCTAGTGGTATTGAGCGAAGCGTTGTAGGTTAGAGAGAACTAACATTATATGGCAGTAACTGACCCCAAAAATGAACGTCAGCGCAGCCTTCATGACGTTATCATCATCACGGTATTACGTCTTGAAGCTTTCCAGTGGGAGTCACAAAGACAGCAAGCAATTATGGCTTGGATGGGAATCTTGACCGCCTGCATGAAGCGGCCGGCAAGCATCACATGAAGATGTACAGACGACTCATCATGCTAACGATCTCCGGTCTCAGAGGGGGAGTGGTGTAGCGATATCCATCAAACAACAGGTATACTATAACTGACAGTCTACATCGCGCAATACGAGTTTGACAAGACATTAGTAGCATGATATACAAAATCCCGACAGCAATTGTCGGACAGTGACCCACCAGACACAACACCCGTCAGGTCGGAGGATCTTTGAGAAGCTTTACACTATGTTCCTCATTACTTTAAACAGCAAAATCTCTTGTTTTGGCAATTTATTTTACTTAAAATATGGGAAACTTTGAACTTAAATAAAATCAAGGGGAATGGTCCCGCAGTTTTGGTGCCATAATAAAAAATGTCCAGAAGATCAAGATCTAACAGAATATTATATTTTTTTTTCTTTGGCCGGCATTTTCACCTTTGGACCAAAAAGAGTGATGTCCTTTAAGTTAAATGCATCTTTCTCTTTCTATTTCTTAAAGAAAAGGACAGAAGAATGTATCTTCTGTCCTTTTCTTTTCTTAGTTTAATCCTGTCAAATTAGACAGCGCCTGAAGAAAATTGACGTATATGTAGACGCCATGTTTTTAAATCGCGTCTAAATAATCGATGATGGACTGAACTAATATTTTATCTTCTGTCCTTTTCTTAATTAAATGGAAAGAGAATGATGCACTTAATTTAAATTTATGTTAATTTGTGAATAAGATAATCGGCACCAATATTTCTACTACTTTATCATGTGCATACAACAGCTTATGACTAGATATCGAATAACTTTATTTTTCTCTTTCTTTCAGCTACTCCTTCTACCTACCGCCTATCCCGAACACAGTTCGTCGATGGGATGTGATATACCGCGGCAATTCTAGCACTCGGATTAACCGTATATCGATATCCAACCCCCCAGTAATTCCTGGGAATACACACGTCAGATTTATGTCGACATACGCTCATGTCACTTTTACATCACCGCCGGGCCGAGAACTCAGATGCCGAGTTCGGTTCTTTGGTTATTATGCTGATGAAGAATTATAAAACCAAATAACAAAATTTGAAGCTGTTTTACTTTTCGTGATCATAACATTCGTTGTATTATGAGCCTGATTCAGAGAGCCTGATTCTCTGGAGCCCTGATCTGCAATTCTGATTCCGGTATTTTTATTATGTATCTTTTTAATGTAAAATTAAAAATATAATTTACATGAATGTAAAAGAAATTAAATGGAATTCATAATTTTAAACTAATGTTTTATTAGAATACGTTCAATAAATACGGACTTGCAAAAAAACGGACAACTTTGTTTTGAAGAGATTTTGTCATGAAAATCGGTCCAACCGTGCTCGAGTCGTAAATATTTTATCACACACAGTCGTAAGTGTCTCTCAAATCTTCTAATTTTATATTCATTCTTAAAATTCTATAAGCGACTTGCTATTATCTGCTTACCTGAACTTTAGTTTAAGACATTCAAAGTCAAAATTGTTTGATTTTATAATTTTGATTTTTTGCATGCAGTGTCTATCGTATTATATTGTACACTATGAATGTATCACATAACTTGTATTTAAGATAAATAAAAAAAAAATATGATATAACTAATAATTTTGGTTGTTGGACTAAAGAGCAAATATAAACATTGGTTCGTTAGGAAGTCACGGTCAACTGGTCATGGATTGCGAAGATGTCCAATAGAATAACAATGAATATAAAAAAAAATGATATCAATCAGCGGAATTATTTTTAGCGTCAGCGGACTGTCCGCATGTTAATCACACAGTGATTAACGAGTTTTATCTAAAGATAATAAATTCATCTTATTGTTTCATTATCAATGTTAGTTACCTTACTCCTCCGAAACGGCTTTACCGATTTTTACCAAATTATATATGCATATTTAGTAGGTCTGAGAATCGGCTAGTATCTATTTTTCATACCACTAAGTGATAAGGGTTGTTTACCCTTAACATTTTTAACGCGGGTGAAACCGCGGGAGGCAGCTAGTAATTATATAAAAAACAGCTTTGCCCATGTGAATTTCGGAACTTCCATCAACTATTTCAACCCTTAAGGATAGGAATTTCCAAAAATCATTTCTTAGTAGCTACCTGTTCTTCATCAAGAACACACCCTCCAAGTTATTATGTCTCTAAAACTAGCGGTTTGGGCTGTGCGTAATCATATCAACAATCAATCCGTACTAATATTATAAATGCGAGAGTAACTCTGTTCACGCCTCAACTACTGAATCGATTCAAATGAAATTTGGTAATATAGTCTGGGACCCGAGAAAGGACATAAGATAGTTTTCATCCCGGAAATCCCCCGGGAACGGGAATAATTCCACGCTGACGAAGTCGCGGGCAAAAGCTAGTTCCGTATAAGAATTGTAAATATTTGCACACATTTTTGTATACAAATCTTTATGCTTCTCTCATTAATCTAAATGGTACTTGCATTACCAATAATTGACTTCAAATAAGACTGATTTCTTAGTTTGTTTCGAATGTATTTCTTTTTACAGTAACCAACTAGGAAACATGGCCCCTTTGATTCCCTTTCGACGACCAAGAGACATCCGGCTGTCGCGCTGCTATTGCCTTGCTATTGAATCTCGAATCACGTGTGTTTAAAGGCTTATAAGAAACTATATTTATATGTAAGTGTTAAAGCACCAATTTATTGAATGAATATCATTTAATCATATCTCCACATTATTTATTATCTAAATATCAGCTGTGATAAAATGATGCGAGTCTAAAATGGTGATAAAATTATTAATATTTTATAAAGCAGGGGCTTTTTGTCTATAATGAAACCTTTAAACACACGTGATTCAAGACACAATAGAAATACACAGCCGTGCGACAGCCGGCTGTCGGATGATCGTTGAAATGTTAAGAAGTTAACAACAATGTAAAGAAGGTAACAATACCTACAAAAAAAAAACAAATTGGAAATCTCTTTATATGAAGTCGGTTAAAAAAAAAGGTTCCATCTTGTATCATGACGCTGAATAAATAACTAAAAAATGATAATGACATCAATTTTTATGGGCAATTCCATCGACTTGATAGTTGAGTTATGAGGATTCTTAAGAAGTACACAACAATTATTATTTATAAACAGTTTGGTCGATGAAAAAGTTATATGTATGATTAAATAACCAAAGAATTGGACTATGAGATTGGGTAACTAAACTAGACCTTTAACTATGAAAGGTTTTAGCCCATTACAGTTACAACTATGAGAAAAAAATGGTTGCCTGTAAAGTCGGTTTTACGGGCGAAGATTTTACGTGACAACGTCTTTTACCGATCATAGTTGAGTGGGAGAGAGACGCAAGACATTCGGCGGGCCTCTCTCTCGTTCGGTGACTCATCGTAACGTTACCGAGCGTTACACTTTTTCATAAGTGACTCCCAGCCGCAACCTAATTTAAGACGTTGTCACGTCAAAACCAAATAACTAAACATTTAATAAAATAGTGGGTACGACCATTCGAAGATTATAATAATAGTATAATAAATAGTAATACCAGCCTATTGCTGTCCCACTGCAGGGCAAAGGCCTCTTCCCATGCAGAGAATGCACGAGCATTGATCACTACGCTTGCTCAAGGCGGATGGGCGATTTCGGACTTGTATTCACTACAATTTAAGGTTTCGCTCGATATTATCCTTCACCAATGTCTGTGACGTCCAAGATAAAGATTGGAAAGTACATTTAACCTTTCAACGACCAACCGACATGCTATTGTCTTTTTATCAATCACGTGTGTTCGAAAGATTAAATTCAAAAAGTCAAATTGGTAATGCCTGGATTCAACCTTAAACAAAATTAACGTCAAATTTACCTCCCAGAGTCAACCTCTTAAAATAAAACCACGTAAAGAAAAATCAGAAGTACGTTTAATGTTTAATCCCTAGGGACACATGCTGAACCCAGTCTCACACCGTTTTCTGGACATGGTTCCACTCCGAACGAAGAACTTGCAGATAGCGGTGCACTATTTGAATCAGGATCATTTCCACCTTCCATTTGTTCCATACCCGTTACGTTTGCGCAATTATTTGCAATAAATAACACAACACAAAATAATAACACTGCACGATGCATTTCGACTGTTTTCCTTGTAAGTACGAAGTATACTGATGATATTATAATGATGTATTTCTTGTATTACGTTCAATTATTATTGTTTAAGATCCTAGTGTGTTTGAATGGTATCCATACTTGTTTTAAAAATGTATGGCTAGCTCGTCCCGAATTTGCCAAATTTTTCAATCAATCTAGAACTTAGCACTTTAACGATAGAGTTGAAAATGTATTAAGGTAATTGACAGATTGTTATGGCTTGAGTATATGCAAAGTGTGTGAGCTTAAGTAAGTACTTAGACTTTAGATAACGTAAAATATTTTTTTTACACCACAACATTTATAACAATAAATAAATAATAAATAAAATGAAATATATTTTATTCAGACCACCAGTCACCTCGCGTTCTAATTGCCTAGACCGATACGAGCGGGTCGATCAGTTCGTCTACTTAGGGTCAGCTATTAACAACAAAGGAAGCTGCGAACCAGAAATTCGGCGACGCATAGGAATGGCTAAGACTGCAATGAACCAACTCAAGAAAATTTGGAAAGACCGGAACATCACAAAGCGTACAAGTGTCTATCGTTCGTACTCTAGTCTTTTCCATTTTTCTTTACGGCGCTGAAAGCTGGACTTTGAAGGCCATGGATAGGCAGCGAATAGATGCATTTGAGATGTGGTGTTGGCGCCATCTACTACGAATACCCTGGACAGCACGTCAGCAGCCGTAGCGTCGTTGGCAGCTCGAACGCCTGATGGTCACAGGAAAGGTGGAAGGCAAAAGGCCTCGTGGACGAAGCCCCAAACGTTGGGCTGATCAGATATCAACAAGCCTTGAGATATCTGTCAGCACGGCCCTCCACGATGGCTCGGACAGAAGCCGATGGAGAGAAACTGTTAAGAAGTTTTTTCAAAGGAGTCCCGATCCTCAGTAATGAGGAATCGACAGAGGAGGAGGAGGAAAGCTAATTCCACCCAGTGTCGTTGGATGTGGCAATCTGGTCTACCAGCAATCATTTTCAGGATGCTGTTACGACTGCTACGCAACCGTTGCAGTAAGGAAGCTGCTTTTTTACGCATAATGGCGTGTAAGCCATCCGTGTGAACTGCAGCAAACATTCCCGACGCACTACAACGTCGCGGCAGCCGCAACAGCATCCTGAAAGCGTTATTGTATTGTACGCGCAGGACGTTGTAAGCTCGGCGCGTATATACCCACAGGCCGCAACAATACTACTAGGTTTTGACTGCGGCTTTATCCGCGTGGATGCCGAACTTCCAGCCATTGTCCCCTTATGGGTCGAATTTCCAAAAATCTTTTCAGATTGGGTACATACTCTTCACAGAGAACACACCCTCCAACTCTTATGTCTCTAGGACCAGTGGTTTGGGCTGTGCGTTCATATATCATAATCAGTTTACCATTTTATATACAGGGTGGAAAGTTTTAATGGGCTGCCGGGGTTGCGGAATGTTTATAATACTTACCGTGGCCCTGGAACATAAAGGGCAACCGAAGGAACATGAGTGGGTTTTAGTCAGTAAAAGTCTGACACGTAGGACGGGAGCAGTCATTTGATGATTTCCCACTTAACAAAAAAAAAGTTTTAATGGGCCCTGGAGGAAAACTACTTTAAAAAGTTAAGATATATAATTTTACTTGAAGGAAACATTCCTTTATTTTTGAAAAGAAATAAAATGACATTCAAAGATTTTTGAAATTTCGTGAATTTTCGAAAATCACTGAATGTAGTTTTGTTTCTTCTTTTTTTTTATTACATATGGGCATGCTCTTGGTCCCAGACTAGCCCGAGAGCATAGACGGGGCCTACGATGGAGCGAGCTCACCCAAAAGATGCCTATACACTCGTCTCTTGAATACATCCGGGTTATGTTCATTGGGGAACACAGGCGCCGGCAGGTTTCTTTTTAAAAATAAACGAATGTTTCCTGTAAGTAAAATAATCTATCTCAACGATTTAAGTTAGTTTTCTTCCAGGACCCATTGAAACTTTCCACCCTGTATATATGTTACGGCTAATACCCGAAGTGCGGCTACACCTAGTTTTAGCCGGTTAGAACTAGGTGTAGCCACTTAGTCTTGGTTAAACCTAGTACGAGCCGATTGTTTTCGGGTAAAACTAGGTCTAGCCTTCATCATGCCGGCTACAACTAGGTCCAGCCATTCCCTGTTGGATAAAACTAGGTCTATCCGATATCATTCTGGCTAGAACTAGGTCCAGACAATCCCTGTTGGATAAAACTTAGATGCGTGTCCCGCCAAGCCCCACGCCCCACGTCACACTCATGACTCACAGCATCTGCAGCAGCGGCGCGGGGTGGAGGGCATAGCGAGGCACGCGCCTCTGCAGGTTGTGAGCGCCAGGTGCTGCTGATCTACTGCAGGTCTACTAGCGAGTGTGACTCACAGCGTCTGCAGCAGCAGCGCGTGTCTTAAAACCAAATGTGGCAACAAAAAACGCCTCTGCAAAGCTGCTGGTATTTTGTGCAACTCAAAATGTCACTCAAGTTTAAGTTGTTCTAATAAATAGTTTATGTTACTTTATAAAAGTGTGATTTATAATTTTAATAACATTCTTTTAATTATAATATGCAACTACTTATTGTCTGTTGTTAAAAAAATGTTCCTGATTGTTCCTATTATATTAAAAATTGTACTCCTAATAATTTGTGTTAATTCTTACAATGTGATTTATAAGAATAAAAAAACTCTCTACGTTTTTTTTTATTAGATGTTTTTTTAATATCTAAAAAAGCTCTGCCGATAGCATGCCAGCTACAACTATGTACAGCCAATCCCTTTTAGATAAAACTAAGACACGCGCTGCTGCTGCAGACGCTGTGAGTCACACTCGCTAGTAGACCTGCAGTAGATCAGCAGCAACTGGCGCTCACAACCTGCAGAGGCGCGTGCCTCGCTATGCCCTCCACCCCGCGCCGCTGCTGCAGATGCTGTGAGTCATGAGTGTGACGCGGGGCGGAAGGCTTGGCGGGACACGCATCTAAGTTTTATCCAACAGGGATTGTCTGGACCTATTTCTAGCCGGAATGATATCGGATAGACCTAGTTTTATCCAACAGGGAATGGCTGGACCTAGTTGTAGCCGAAAACAATCGGCTTGTACTAGGTTTAACCAAGAGTAAGTGGCTACACCTAGTTCTAACCGGCTAAAACTAGGTGTAGCCGCACTTCGGGTTTTAGCCGTAACATATACATACATTACAATACATAATTCTAGCCTGGTGGCACTGATGGGTGCAATAAAGTTTTAACTCTATCCATTGAACTGACGGGCCCTATATGTCAGGGGGTAGTGGTCAACCAATCATGGGTCCTATACAATTTTACTGAGTGCCACTGCTATTAGATTCGGGACATTGGCTAAAATCGAAACACTCATAGTCATCATGGTAATGCCAGTCTCTCAAAGCACTTCTACATTATCAAATAACGCAGATCTAGCGGATTTGTTTCCTTAGTCTATGATAATCACACATACATAAAAACTCATGACAACACAGAAAAACAGTACAATTTGTTTAGGGTTCCACGCCTTTAAAAAAAATTTAAACACGCAAATAACACGCTTAAATAAAATTGTTATAATTATGTCTTGACATTGAGCCAACAAGAGTATATATATTTAATAATGTGCCATATGCCGTGGTCAGTGTCTTAAAATGAATCCCTAAAAATGTTCTGACCGCACCTAACCATTCCACCAGCACTGCACATTGCCCTTCGGCCGGTCAACAAACAGAGAGATATGTACTTCTTTCCTCGTCGACACAGCATCCTGCCACTACCTACAAGTTTAAACGGAACCCTCGGTGCGGGAATCTGTATCGCATTGGCCAATTTTATTTTTTCATTGGTAATCTAGGTGCTTATTACGCTTAGGGCCTGTTCACACATACCACAGCACAGCGACTAAAAGTAATGCAGCAGTACACTCGACTTCAGATTGACGATTTCGGACTTCTATTTATTACTAGGTGTCCTCCGCAGTTTCCCGCATTTTGGTTACTGCCTCACTCCCGAAGGTTGCAGCGTGATGTTAAATATATAATTGAAATTGAAATTGTTTATTATGCAAGTAGGATATTAATTACATGTCATTTTTTTAAACTAGATGGAGTCGGCATTTCCATAGCTGACTACCTCTGAGAAGAAATGCCGAAACAAACTCAAAGGATTATCGTCTCTTTTAAAGTCCAGACATAGTTTTTTTTTTGTGCAACAAACCATGCAGAATACGTTTCGGTCAGACCTCTTAAGGAAAGTTCCAATTACAATATTTAGGTACACCTGCCTCAACAAGCAACGTGAGCTCAACTTAATCTTAGGGAGCTCCACGAACCGACACAATATTACTTGTACTTAAAAAAAAAATGGGCTTGCAAGCCGCGTGCAATTTAGTTACATAGTGCATTCTACATGATTTGTACACTTACAATAATAATATGAATGTATTTTTTTATACACCAAAAAAAAAATATTCTAGTATGGGTTAACAGAGCTTAGCAGAGCGAGCAGTTCAATCCCAAGCTTTAATGTCTTCTTAATAGCCTATAACCCTCCTCGATAAATGAACTATCCAACACAAAAACAAACTCTTCAGCTTTATTATGTACTAGCTTTTGCCCGCGGCTTCGCTTGCGTTAAAAAGAGACAAAAAGTAGCCTATGTTACACTCCATCCCTACAACTATCTTCACTTAAAAAATCACGTCAATACGTCGCTCTGTTTTGCCGTGAAAGAAAGACAAACATACAGACAGACAGACAGACACACTTTCCCATTTATAATATTAGTATGGATATTAGTATAGGTGTTCAGGTTTATTCACGATGGATTCTTAACTTATTTGTGGTGTAAACTCCAACTTTAGAAAGTATGATTCAAAAGTCTCCTTATTTTTTACCCGGACTAACCCACAACCTCTGACTTTAGACGCCTAAGCCCCTGGATCATCACTAAAATACTAGAGCTCAATAACAAAACACACACTTTTCTTCTACATTAAGTACTTTATTAGTAAACATTTATTATAAACAATTCAATCTCTACCAACACACATGGAACCTACTCGTGCCGCGTCACCTGGACAAGGGTCCACTTGGAAAGACGAGTATTCAGGGGCTTCGTTACTCCCTGGATTAGTCCCTCCTTGCCCTCCCATCTCTCCTGTAGACACGTCATTGGCCTGGCCACTTGACATTGTAAATAACACGGCACACAATAATATTACTGCGATGTTTTTCATTGTGACTGTTTGTCTGATGAACCCACTGTGCTATGTGACGAATGAATGACGGGTGATCACTGTCGGTGACGTTCAAATCGGTTGTCTATTATATTTGTTTATTGATATAATATACGTATAGTAAAATCGTAGTGAAGAGATGTATGTTTTTTTTTTTTTGTAAAATTATGTTTTTCTGTAAAATACAATGCGTATAAACACACTGTGTATATATTTCGTGTAGGTATATATTTTTGTAAGTATATGTATACAATATATTATATATATATATATATATATATATATATATATATATATATATATATATATATATATATTTCACCTTGACCCAAACAGAGATAGTTCTGTAAAACAGAACCAGCATATAACACCATGATTATTTTTGTCCATATTGAGTTCAGAATTTATGAATAAATCAAGCTCATAAAAAACGGTCCAGCCATTCTCGACTCGACTTTGCCAGCAAGTTTTATAAAATGTTAGCCTTTTTACCAGCAGCTTCAGCCATGCAATTTCATCCCCTATTTAACTCTGTTAGTTCTAAACCACTAACTAAAAATTAATATAGAAAATGAAAATTTGCTTGAAAACCGGCCGAAGCCGTAGAAAACAACTAGCGCTCAATATACAACAAGCATTGCTCATTTAAGGTTATTAGATACCTTATCCACGAGAAAACGCCACGGGCAGTAGTAGTTATTTATAACTTTGCGTAAACAAAGTTATTTCAAAGTAATTTTCTATTATTATTTGATTTTCAATTACGCTTCTCAGGTTCTGTTCACATCGACGCGATTAGATAAAAATATCACGTTATGAAGCCGGCAGCAGTTTTATCACCTTTTTCCGTCCTAGCGGGGAAATATTAAATATCTCGGGACAACTCACGCTGGTATGGTGAATGGTAGGCAGAGAGGTTCAGAGCTACCTGCGAAAATAGGAGATGAAAGTGCGCGGTCGAAACTGGTGGAAAAACTAATCCATACTAATAGTATAAATGGGAAAGTGTGTCTGTCTGTCTGTCTGTTTGTCATCCTTTCACGGCAAAACGGAGCGATGAATTGACGTGATTTTTTGAGTGGAGATAGTTGAAGGGATGGAGAGTAACATAGGCAACTTTTTGTCTCTTTCTAACGCGAGCGAAGCCGCGGGCAAAAGCTAGTAGTCAATAAAAGCCGCTGGCAAAAGTTTGCCTGTCAAATAAAACAGAGTCATCCATTAGTTACATGATTTTTATCATCCCAATTTATTGGGTTTTGTTGATGACCTCAAATAGCAGAATTACTATAATATATCAGAAAATTTCTCAAAAAATATTCCTTCATATATAAAATGGCAAACATCAGAATTAAAAAATATATATACCTTTATATATAAAATGATAAACAAACCGCTGTTCTTAGAGACATGAAACTTGGTGTGTGTTTCCTTGAAAAAATAGGTTACTAAAGAAGAATTTTTGAAAATTGTAATCCTATAGGTGTAAAGGTTAAGTAAATTGTATTCTTTTATAAAAATAAATGTCTTAAACCGTAAATTATTTTGAATTATCTAGTCGTTTTCCAAACAAGTGGTTCTTCTTGCTACGCTGCCCCATCAGGTAAACACATTTTGAAATGAAAAGCGCAAAAGGAATACAAAAACGTTTTAATCTCTACCAACACACATTGTACCTAGTCTCACACCATGCATCGCCGGGACAAGGAATCACTTCAAAACTCGCTTCCGGGACAATCATTACACCTTCATGGTACCCTGGATTATTCCCTTCCTCTTCCATCCCCACTTCATTAGGGCTACAACTCGTAATTGTAAAAAAAATAACACATAAAAATATAACTGCAAGTATGTTCATACTTCATCTAATGTTTACTTCGTTAGTTTTCAATTCCAACTCATGTTCCAATAATTACTCGTTTACTTAAGTACTAACTTTGACCAGTTTTTGCTGGTGACTTTGCATATAATTGCACTAGCTTTCGCCCACGGCTTCGCTTGTGTGAATGTCGATACTTCCATCCCCTTTTATTTACTTCTGGTTGTTATTACCAAAAATCCTTTCTTAGTGGTTTGGTTACTTACTCTTTACAAAGAACACACCCTGCAAGCTTCATGTGTCTAGAGCTTCATGTGTCATAGCTCATTACAGCCACCCGGCAGCCACTCCGCACCGACTCGCCTCCTGCGTCTAGCATTCTTTATATGGACTTGTATGGGCATGCGCTCACTATATCAACTCCGTAGCGTCACCGGATCGCCTCGGTTATAAGGCGAGTCGGTGCGGAGTGGCTGCCGGGTGGCTGTAATGAGCTATGACAACAGCCATTCATCAGTCAGTCAGTTTACCATTTAATATATAAATATATAGATTAGAAGGTCTATAGCTAGCACTCGCGGTTTTATTTGCATTAAATACGGCTCTCTGAGATGGTGTGACGATGAATGGCAGCTGGCAGAGGCTATTAGAAAATTAATTTGACTATTCAAAGCGAAGGCAAATTCAACAATTAAAGATAATAAAAATCGGTTCAGTCGTTCTCGAGTGGTAATGGTGTGACTAACCGGAATTTGCTTTATAAATAAATATTTACACGCAAGTTTTATCCACGCGCCATCTATGTAACTGCACACGGTGAGCAAACTTCATTAAAATCGGTTAAGTAGTTAAGGAGTCTATCGCGGACAAACAACTTGACGATTAATATACATTTATTAAGGTTAGCAATCTGTGAAAAAAAAAATTTCTAACATGGTGTTACGTAAATAACCCTATACAAACAAAATAAACAAGCTTTATTTTTTAGTATATGGGAACAAAAAATCCATTATGTAAGTCATTATATACACTCTGTTGATTTTGTTAATGTAAGTATTTATAGCCGATTCTTTACGACAAAGTAAACGAATTTAGTTGTTACATCTCTTACATTAAACCTTCGAACACTCGTAATTCGAGACACAATAGAAAGACAATAGCAGCGCGACAGCCGGTTGTCACTTGGTCGTTGAATCGTTAGTGATCGTTAGTGACCCTGACTGTTAAGCTGGAGTTCGTCGTTCGATTTCTACCCAGGACAAACTGTATGATGAGCATGATTGTTTGTCCTATAATTTATGTATAACTAGCTTCTGGCCGCGACTTCGTCCGCGGGAATTTTTCCTGAATTTTCTTTGCTATTAACCTCACGGAGCCCGAGACCTTTCCAACGAATGCAAAACCGTGGAAATCGGTTCCTGCGTTCTGGAGTTATAGCGTCAGGAAGGAAAACCCGACTTATTTTTATATAGTAGACTAGCTTCTGCCCGCGACTTTGTCCGCGTGGATTTTTCCTGAATTTTCTTTGCTATAAACCTCACGGAGCCCGAGACCTTTCCAACGAATGCAAAACCGTGGAAATCGGTTCCTGCGTTCTGGAGTTATAGCGTCAGGAAGGAAAACCCGACTTATTTTTATATAGTAGATATGTATGTATCAATAAATTGCATAACCATACCATCAGTTCTCTCGTTATCATATCTCTGCCTAGCTTCGGATCAGATGGCAGTGTTTGGGAAGGCCAGCAGTGGACGTCTATCTACTGATATGATGAGGATAAATTTGCAGATTGCTAATAATGATGATGAGCTCAAACATTGTTTATTTATTCGTTTACAATAATCACACTTATACCGGAACACATTACTGAGCAATTTTCTTTTTTTTTTTATGTATTATTAGTTACGCTACCAATCCATACAAATATTATCAATGTAAGAGTAACTCTGTCTGTCTGTCTCTTCTTCACGGCTACACCACTGAACCAATTAGAATAAAATTTGGTACAGATATAGTTTGGGAGATATAGTCTTTTCTAAGGTAATGTTTGTCATCTTGGACATCACTGACATCCCATGCCTCGGAAAGCACTTAGGCCCGTATTAATAGACGTCACTCAACTCCGAGACGCTCTCAAGTCTCTTGCTGTCCTTGTCATTCTAAAGGGGAAAAATAAGGACAGCAATAAACTTGAGAGCGTCTCAGAATTGAGTGACGTCTATTAATACGGGCCTTAGTCTTCTTCTTCACTTATTAATAGACGTCACTCAACTCCGAGAGGCTCTCAAGTCTCTTGCTGTCCTTATTTTTTTCCTTTAAAATGACAAGAACAGCAAGAGACTTGAGAGCGTCTCGGAGTTGAGTGACGTCTATTAATACGGGCCTTAGAGCCCGGTTGTCATTCGTAGAACTTTGACAGTCGTTACGGGTAGTCAGAAGCCAGATCACCACTCTAACCAAGGGGTACCGTGTCACCCAGTAACTGGGTTGTGGAGGTCTGACAGGCAGTTGCTTCATGTAACTGATATCCAGCTGAATCCGTTTTGGCTTGAAGCCAAAGACAGCGCTCTGGCTTCTCATGGTTCTCGCTTTTGATATGGATGTCAAAGAAGCTCCGACTTTTCTTAGAATCACTTGTTAGAAAGGAGAGTATTGACACATATCTGTACTAATACCTGTATCAGAGAGGTCAGTGCCCTCTTAAGTTGGCAACTATGCTAGCTTTATATTTAAATAAATAAAAATGCTTACGCAAAAAGTTTTTACGCAACTTCAAGTCTATTTTAATTAGGTTTTTAATCAATATTTATTTAAAATTTGTATCGATAAATATTTGTAGGATATTTGTCCCGTGGTTCTTACTTCTTAGTGATGATTTAAATACCTAGCGTACTTTATCAAAACAGACACGCTTTTAAGTCAGGTTTTAAAATACCTTTGTTGCTTCTTTAAGTGTAAAACTCACAAACGAACAAACATGCGTAAAGTAACCAAGTGATGAGCGTTGTGGTTTATACACACTTGATGATTTAACAAAACAATGATGACGTACTTAACCCGCTACGTTTAGTTTCAAACAATGTTGATCAACGGTCAAGTCTATTATAATAATAGAGACAAAAACACACAAAAATCAAGTTATTCAAGGCCATGATGTAATCACTATGTTAGGCAAACGTAAATGTATAAAATAATACGTTTCCTATAACAAATTTATTAAGTTGTGGACAAGTGGAGATCGCGGTCGCCATGAAGTATTTAAGTCTAGTTTTAGTTGTGAGTTTGTGGTTAAATCTCGCTAGTGGAAGCCCCTATAGAGTCCAAGATCGAGGGCATCCACGAGGAGTGATGGAAGCTAACCTGGCTGGAAGTAGCACCACACCAATTCCTTGGACCACGGTTTTCGCTGGTAACAGCTGCCCTCAAGGTCAAGCTAGAGTTAATGATATGTGTGTTATGTACGATTAAATTATTTAGATAGTGTTGCTACGTGTTTTATTCTCCTTGATTTATAAAATATAGTGAATAGTTAATCAATACTAATATTATAAATACGAAAGTAACTCTGTCTGTCTGCCTTTTCTTCACGCCTAAACCACTAAACCGATTTGAATGAAATTTGGTACAGATATATTCTGGGACTCGAGAAAGGACATAGGATAGATTTTATCCCGGAAATCCCCCGGGAACGGAAATTATTATTCCACGCGGACGAAGTCGAAGTCGACGAAGCAAAAGCTAGTAGTCAATAAAAATACGGCAGTCAGAAGCCAGAAAGTCTGATCAGTCTAACTAGGAGGTGCTGTGACGCCCGATGACTGGGTTATGGAGGTCTGATAGGCACGCGGATAGGTTCACGTATGTAAAACACTGGTATCTGGGTTATGGAGGTCTGATAGGCACGCGGATAGGTTCACGTATGTAAAACACTGGTATCCAGAGAATCCGGTTAGGCTGGAAGCCGATTCCAAGATAGGAAAAAGCTAGGGAGATGATGATGAGTGAATAATAAAATATAAAATAAAATAAAAAGCCTTTTTTTCTTGTAAATTAAAATTAACAAAAAATACATAAAAAGTGCAATAACAATAACATTCATTCTAAAAGTAGGTTCAAATTGGCATGCATAATATACAGGGCGTGAGTGAACAGTCAAGACAAATCAAATCATTTATTTCACTAAGGCCCGTATTAATAGACGTCACTCAACTCCGAGACGCTCTCAAGTCTCTTGCTGTCCTTGTCATTCTAAAGGGAAAAAATAAGGACAGCAATAAACTTGAGAGCGTATCAGAATTGAGTGGCGTCTATTAATACGGGCCTTAGTCCATTTACAGGTACCTTTGAGTTGGCAAATAGGTCAGTTAGTCAGAAAGGTAAAGCATTCTTGTAATAAAACATAGGTTTATTCTCTATGGAGAAGGACACCCAAATAACTCCAAGTAAACTCAGTTCAATCATAGAGTTTTACAAAATCTCGGTTGCATATTTGTGTTGCTTCATCTTGGTTCCAGAAGCCACTATTTTTATTTATCACAGAACACATAAAATCTTTGTTTTATAGCAAATCATAAATTATGAACACTTATTATTTTAATATTATTTATGTATAATAAAATATGTACAATGTGGTCAGACAATGTGATCCATCGCGATAGAGGGCAATTAGTCTCAAGATATTTGAAATATTACAAATACACGGTACCATTTCAGGTTCTTTTGAAAGGTTTAGTTGCTGATTCTCTTGTTCACAAACTAAACTAAAAGTTAAATGCATCTTTCTCTTTCCATTTCTTTAAGAAAAGAACAGAAGATACATTTTGGTTTAATCCTGTCAAATTAGACAGCGTCTGAAGAAAATTGGCGTATATTTAGTCGCCATGTTTTTATTCGCGTCTAAATTATCTGTGGAGTGTCTAAATTTGACAGGACTTAACTAATATTTTATCTTCTCTTCTTTTTCTTCTTCTTTCTTAATGAAAAGGAAAAAGAAAGATGCACTTAACTTCAATTTAGGTTAGTTTGTGAATAAGAGAATCGGCACCACAGTAACTCTCTTGACATGTAATCGTTTTAGCGCGAATTAACTTCACATATCATTTTCTTCTTTACCAAAAACTATTATATGATGATATTACAAAGCCCTAGCAGCTTCCGACTCACGTTGTTCTGTCAAAACGAACCAGTAACGCCATATATTGTGCGTATTGTACTCAAATTGAAGTGGTTCTCAAGTAGAGACTGCGTACTAGGAAACGCAGCGTGGGGAGACTTTTTCCTTCTTCTTTATGGACATCCTTTTAGGAGTTGTGGTTTCCGCACTTAGTCTTCTTTATGATAGGACCATTGCACGTGAGTGGGCAAAACTCCTGCCAGATGAAACGACGATCTCGTCAAGGTCGCCGGAGCTCGCTGCATGCGGGTGGTGCAGAATCGATATAAGTGGAAATCTTTATGCAAGGTCTTTGTCCAGCAGTGAACGTCTTTCGGCTGTTGACGATGATGAGTTGTTTGCGCTGCTATCCTTCAGTAGTGGAGATTAGTCATCATAACTTTGACAGTTCTGGCCAAGTCTACCAGACCCCCTAGCACATCCTGCTCCGAAGACCAACGAATCAAGGTTTCGTTTGAACACTTTATGACCTTTATTCAGCACTGCTCTCTTAACAATATCACTTTCATTTTCATTAGTAAAGACATAGATGGGTTTTGATTTGGTTACCACAGCAGAGTCTTCATTTATCACAAGTATATTATTATGCGTGTCCGGACTGGTTTTTGGTATATAACTTGTTATTATTGGCACTGACAAAACTTGTTTTAAATATAAAAATAAAAGGCACAGTAAATACATTTTCATGTTGACCCACAGCCGGTGTGTTTGCGAATGGCGTACATCTTAAAGTATATGTATATTGATCAGCATCTTCATTGATTTTTATAGTACCGGTAATTAGTTGCTTAACTACTAATAAAACAAAGTGGTTTTCCGCTGTCTAATTTAAAAACTACGCAATTGATTTTTAAAAGATAGAGTGAGTCTAGAGTCTAGTCTTATTCAATATGTCTGAGTTCGGACTGTATAAATAAACTTTAAGGGATGATAGTTTGCTCTATTTTATCACTTAAACCTTTAGAACGGTGGTGTCTAAATCCAACGCCCTCGGATTGGCAGACATTTTGGATTTATTAGAAGAATTTTACCGTAGAGATAACGTTAGTCTGTGATATAATGACGAAATATTGTAAATCAGCTTTTAATTTAATACCTAGACCTATCCTTATGGCGATAAGTTACATCTAAACATGTTTAATAACATTTTTTTATCTCCTAATCTTTATTTGTCAAGTTAATCGGCGATTAAGATGCTACAATAACATCCTTAATTAAGTACTTATCTTATCACTGGGTTATATTACCGAGATATTTTTAAGGAAGCTAAAAATAAAAGTTTTTTAGCACCTACAACCTAGTGATTACTTATTTTTATAACTAAATAGATGCAGATACATGTTACACACTTAGTTGCTTAGTAAAAAACTTTTTTCAAAAAAAGCTTTTTCCAAAAAAAAGATAACCGACTTCAAAAACCTCCTCCTTTATTTAGAAGTCGGTTAAAAAATAATAACCGCCTTCAAAAACTAAAAACAAAAAAATAACTAAAATTTCGGAAGTCTGTGGCAATACAAATTAATTGGCAGAAGAGAAGCCACCGACTTCCGAAATTTGAGTTATTTTTTTGTTTTTAGTTTTTGAAGGCGGTTATATTATTTTTTTGAAAAAAAATTTTTATATTTTACTTTTTAGTGTCGAGTCCCAATGTTGACTGTGAATTCAAAGTAGTTAATTGATTTTTAAAATAAAACTACTTACAATCTTATAAAACGAAAATAGAAAGTATAAATATGAAGTATCGTCAATGTATATTTCGTCGATTTTTTTTGTTCTTAATGAATTTTTCGAGAAGGCCCAAACAAGTTATTGAGTAGGCCACACGACGAAAGAGCATTGCTAGAGATGACACGATTACGCAAATTATATTCAGTCTTTTCATTTTCATTGATTGACGCATCAGCATGACGAGTAGGATGTGGTTGTCCTATGTTACACTTCAATGCTGTAAATCGTAGAGGAATTCCCTCGACTGTATATGGTTTCCATCATCAGATCTACTGCAGACCTTCATTACAACCTATATGAGTGCGAAGTTCTCATCAATTTAAATGAATTAAGTCCAAACACCAGGTAGCTACTGTAAACCGTTGAAGAGTTCCCTGAACTATCTCTCGTCTTCATCATCAGACCCCTAATAGAGTCACAACCCATCTATGTGTTTTCTTATCAATACAAATTACCGACAGCGACGACGAAGATCACGATGGCTACGGCGTCAAGTTTTTCGAGGTAGCGTGTATTCGTTGTTAAGTGTTTCGAATACGTGAACTTACGACGTGATATTCGGAGTTACACTTTTCTAAGTCTCGTATCACACCCGTTTTTTGCCCTTTTAGGGTACAAAATTAGCAATGCTAATTGTCAAAATTTCATAAGATTGTTACATAGAATGACAACAGTGTCGTGATGGCTCAGTGGATAAGGCGCCCGCCTCGTGTGTAAGAGGTTGTGGGTTCGAATCCGGGCAAGTACCAATATAACTTTTTCAATTCATATGTACTTTCTAAAGTTTATCTTAGACATAACTGACATCCCGTGCCTCGGAAAGCACGTAAAGCCGTTGGTCCCGGTTGTCATTCGTAGAACTTTGACAGTCGTTACTGGTTAGCCAGAAACTCTGACCAGTCTAACCAAGAGGTATCGGGTCGCCCAGTTTCTGGATTGTGGAGGTCAGATAGGCAGTCGCTCCACGTAAAACACCGGTATCGAGCTGAATCCGGTTAGGCTGGCAGCCGACCCCAATACGGTTGGGAAAAGGCTAGGGAGATGATGATGTTACATAGAATGACAGTTGAGAGAGAAGAAAATATAAACCTACATATAAAGTTCAAAAGAGAGTTTCTAAACGAAAACAGCAATCAAAAATCAAATTAACTAAACGCCTATACCGCGGCAATAGTTGTTTCAAAACAAAAATATTATTTGCCTTAAGCGTTAGCTAAGCAATTACATATTCATATTCATATTCTTTATTGCACATAAAAAAATAAAGTACAAACATCAGCAAAACTAAAATAAAAACTTATGTACAATGGCGAGCTTAACCCAGAAATGAGTTTTCTACCAGCAAACCAAAATGCTATAGTGAGATTTGCAACGGGCAATGTGCTTATGTGCACGAATAAAACATAATTATTAACTCTTAACTAATATACAGGGTGTCCCACGGCAATGCCACATGGAGGGAAAGTACCTTAAATATTGTAGATAGAACATTTTACTGAAAGAAGACATTATTTGAATTTTGAAAACATTTTAAACTGCATTCATAGTTATTTAAATAATTACATAGTTGAACCGGGAATCGAACCCGTTACTTGAGAAAATTAATCAGCCTGTAGTTTTATCCTACCGATCGAAAGACTTCATCACAAGGATTATTTTTTGCTAAATAACATAGTGTCAAAAATAAAAGGAAGACCATGAATTTTAACATTTTCAATGCAAAATTAGTCAATTTTCAAATGCTCAAAACTAGTCCCTTTTTCTTGAATACAAAGTGATAACTTTGATTATTTCGTTCCCTGACGATTTTTTGGTCTTGTTGTGGTGGATATTTATTTATTTAAATGATGCGTACTACTCAAGTGGGTAGATTATTTAGTAATAAGTAGTTATGATTGTCAATTGTATGTCCTTACGGCAATGTAAGCTTTTAACTTTTCAGAACAAAATTTTACATCAAATGTTAAAATTCACGGTCTTCCTTTTATTTGTGACACTATGTTATTTAGCAAAAAATAATCCTTATGATAAAACCTTTCGATCGGTATGATTAAACTACAGGGTGATTATTTTTTCTCTTGGAACAAGTTTGATTCCCGGCCCAACCATTTAATTATTTAAAAATCTATAAATGCAATTTAAATTGTTTTTAAAATTCAAATAATGTCTTCTTTCAGTAAAATGTTCTATCTACAAGATTTAAGGTACTTTCCCTCCATGTGGCATAGCCGTGGGACACCCTGTATAATTGTAATATTAAATACATAATATTAAACCAAACACACACAAATTACAATGGGCAATTAAAATATGTAATTTAATTTAGCAATGATGGATCGAAGAATATATACATACTAATTTAACTAAATTTATATCTGAAATCTTTTCGTGTTTCGTGCTTTTTAGTCTGCTTTACCGACTATAATAGTCGCTAAATAATCGGCACGTCTCTAGAACGCAGCTTCTAGAGATGTGTCGATTATTACATATATCTTCATTCATAATCATAAGGAAAGCTTAAATATTAGGTACTTACATCAGGACTAATGTCGGTGAAATTGGCACTGGAAACAAACTCCTTCAGAAAGCCGTCCAGTTCCGTTCCTTCGATGTAGCCATTACCTAGAAAAAAAAAGGAAAATAAATAATTAAATATCTTAAAACAACTCACATCCGGCCATCTGATCATAAATTAAGAGCTTATACTATGGTAACCAGACCACTTATATCACTTTATTATAATTAAAAATAAATACATATTTTCGACAGAATATATCATTAAGGAATTTAATTTACAGCAAATTCTAACTATTAATAAAAAGGTTCAATTTATAAAACTAGCTTCTTGGTGCGCCTCCATATCATGAAAATAAATTATTGTGCCATGTTTTTAGCTTCTATAGTTTCTGCGCTTTGACCACCAAAACCCGGACTCTTTACGTAGTAAATATAAAGAAAGAAATACACATTTAGGTGAATTCAAATATCTTGTCTAACTAAGTATATTAAAGCAAGGCATTCGATTGTATCGCGGCCCGAGATCTTTTCAGATTAAAAGAAAGTGGTTAATGAGAATCGTTTAGCGTGGCCACAAAAACCGACTATTTACCTGGCTTTTACCTGCGTCTTCACTTGAGGAAATATATAGCCACAAATGCCTATGTGTAAGACTTAAATTATCTGGTCCAGATTTAAACGTTCAAACTTTAGGTAGGTAAATTAAAACTTCAAATCGGAACCGTAACAATTTTAAAACCAAGACATACAGATACAACAAACTAGCTTTTCCTCGCGGTTCGCTGGCTTGGAGGTCTACAAATATTCTATCCTTTAGCACATGGCCTATCTCTGTACCTCATATAAATCGGTATGACAGCTTAGGAGTAAAAGCATAACAGACAGACAGAGTCACTTTCGCATGGTATAGGTTGGCTTGGCTAATATGAAACTTCTAGTGGAACATAGAATTCATAAGAGCATATCAAATCGCGTATTTCGTGGCCCGCCGCATCAAGGTCGAAGGAAATTGTCTTGGGCGAATTCCCGTCATTACTCTAAAAGACAATGAGCAGAAGTGGTCCAAATTTCCACCACTAATGGGAGCTATGTAGGCTTAAAGTCGACTAAATACCATACAATTTTGACTACTAGGCGAAAAAAATATATCCACTCAGAAAAAAGTTATGACTGTTTTAAAAATACGAATTTTTAAATTTTTAATCGTTTATTTTTTGCACATAGACACATTTTAAGCAGTAATAACATAGTAGCAATGATGACGCATTGCCCCTGTTCTGTAATGCACTCAAATCTACTGCAAAGTACACAATAATAACGTTAGTGCACCTACCCATATAAAAATGTAATACGGAACGGTTCGCACCGTGCTATAACACGATCCACACCTTCTGATCCTAAATCGGAGCCATTCTTCACACACTTTCCGATGTATTAGTATTTAATCAGTTTGGTTTTTTTGACGTAGCAAGGTACTTACCGCGGCCGCCGTATTGTTTTTTTAACGCCATTAGATTATATCATCCAGAATAACGTATGAATTACAACGACATAACATTCACCTAAACCAATCGAGTAGTTTTAAAGATATAAAAAAATAAAGAAGCGTAAAAGGGTTTTTAAATTGCAAGTTTTCATGGGGTCATAACTTTTTACTGAGTAAATATTTTTGATTGCGGTTTTCTTATAATGATTCAGTACGCAGTGATACGTCATATGACATAGTTCTTATTCGTGGTGGAAATTTGGACCAAGCTCCATATATTTTTGCCCATTCCCCTTTGCATCCGTTCTATCTCTTGACGGCCATTTTAAAAAACGTTTAGTTCCTGCCCCTTTTTCTGCAAGAAATTTGTGCTTTATAAAAGTACGTAACGGCTGTTTTTTTTTTAATTTAACCGAAAGTTACATCAGATTCAATTTGATTTTGTATTGTTATTCATTTTATTTAGTTCGTATACTATACACATAAATAATATTTCTAAATATTATAAAAACTATATCGTTATTTAAAATGGTTGTTGACACATCAACGCACAGCCCAAACAGCTGATCGTAGAGGCATGAAACTTGGAGGGTGTGTACTTTGTGAAGATTAGGCAACTATGCAAGGATTATCAAAATTTTGACCCCTAAAGGGGTAAAAAAGTGGCTGGAAGAAAATAGTAGCTCACTGGCCACAATTTCAAGCTGTCGGTGGTCAGGGTTCGAAGGGAGGATCCTTTTTTTATAAACTAGGTTTTGATCATCTGATCCCAAACTAAGCAGAACTTGTACTAATATGGTAACCAGACAACGTTTTATATATTCATAGGTATATAATTTATAAATTGGTACATTTATAAATTATATATGAATATGTATCATTTCATGTAAATCTACTTCCCTTAAACCAATCAGGACATTGGACAAATGACTTACGTCTTGTTTTCTTCCATATAAAAAGGTACATGACACAAAATGTGTATTACTATTAGGGCCTATTCACAAGTACATACCATAACGCAGCGACATAAAGCCCTCTTTTTGCGCCCAAAATTATATTTAGTTACATACAATAAATTATATTGAACAAATCTTTGCGAGGATAATTTAGATTGATGATTGATGAGTGCTCTTGATAAAACTGTCTGTGTTTATAATAAGAAGTCAGTTAACCGGCCGTTCCCCTAAAACCGTGCATGTAACATATTAACTGATCTCTCACCCCCACGCAAAAACTGGCGGATAAATGACCAATTTATTATTTTTACGCCATCTATTATCCAGCAGTCGTATCATTGTAAACGACAAACTTAGAGCCTAGTTGCCCAAGTGGTATTAATAGATGGCGCTTAAATCAATTAGGCATTATTATTGAGCATTCTTTAATTCTTAACTTATTTTAATTTTAACTTTGATTGTTAAAGTAATAACTAGATGCCCCCCGCGGTTTCACTCGCTTTATGTTGTGTTTTTGTTTACTGCTGCGCTCCCGTTGGTCATAGCGTGATGTTATGTAGCCTATATCTTATTCTGATGTAGGTATAAGATATTTATATTGTAAACTTTAATCAAAATCCGTAAACCATTTTTGTGTGAAAGAGCAATGATGTTATAAGTAAAAAAGTGTAGATTGCCAATTGACAAACATTATACTTACTGAGTATCGCGTTGACATTTGACGTTTATCTCTTTTTCACTCGCACTACAGACTTCAATCATGTCATCCTACTTTGACGCGTAATGTATGTGTGCGTTAGTGTGCCGTTTTTGAAGATGGAATTTCGTTTGGGTAACCTATCTACACTTTTTTACTTATGAAAGAAAGAAAGAAAGAAAGAAAATACATTTATTTCACACAGCAGTGCCGGTATGAAGGTTTAGATAATGTTACATAACATGGACTTTTATAGAAACATACAGCTTAAAACTAGTTACTTAATATTATTGCCCCCGGCAGCTGTGTCAAAAAGGTCCAGTTCAGCAAAATGTCAGGCTGCAAATGCCTGACGCTTATATCATCATTGTGAAAGAGTAACAAATATCCACACACACAAAAAGAAACTTTCACATTTATTTTATAACTAGCTTTTGGTCCGCGTGGAATAATAGTTCCCGTTTGATATTAGTATAATAGATAAACAGACTGTAAAATTGTATTTCCAACAGATTAGACCTTGATAGACACTTCCAGAAGGACGTATCACTAATCATGGTCGATTAATCAATTTTAACTGCAAATTCTGTCTGTGCTGTGCTGTGCACGTGTACCACTATTTTTGTAATAGATAAATTACACCCAGACGCAAAACAACAGAGCGTTTGTTCAGCGTTGGAAGCGGACCCTCAACCTCCGGCTCAGCAGTCTGGGTCACTGACCGCAAGACCTGTGGCTATACCAACAAGTCCGTCGTAGTAGGAACACAGCCTTATTCGTCTTTATGGTCATGATCTGTCGTGATAAATAAACCTTAAAAGTCTTAAATGAGGACATTCACATTAAAACCGGTCAAAAGCTATAAAATATTGACACTTACAGAATGTCCATTCATTTTACATTTAGCAGGCGCGTGCAACAGTCAATATGGACTATTTTGCTGTGACTTTATTTGTTCTGGTGTTGAGCCAAAGTTTCTCACAGAACATAGTGTCAGATATGGTATCACTGCCAAAGATAGATGCAGAAGCAGATGCAGGTTCAGATGCAGATGCTGGAAGTGTGACTACTATGAAGCCTGTGATAAAATTCCCTTTTTCTGCCTTTACTGGATCAAAATGTGCGTCGGGTTTCGAGAAAATTAATGGATTATGTGTTGCTGTTGATCAATAAATGATTTAAAGTTAAAGTTATGTGTTTTTTTTTTCATTCCTGCTATTAACAAGCTAGCCTTGTCTTATGGTTTCACTTCTACATTTTCATACATATCACATAATATAATAAATGAATAATAAAATAATAATAAAAATCTTTATTGGTATCACTTAGTTTACATTCAATAAACAGTATTACCCTGGACCCCACACTAGGTTACCCTGTGTCGTGAGGTCCATACATCTCATAATATTACATTATAATAATATAATCTCACATTCACAGATATACAAATCTATATCTGTATAAAAATCTTGATACAGAGAATCTATATCTGTAATCATGATCACATTATGTAATTTATTATTATATTTCTACTCGTCCTAAATCGCTCTAAATTTTAGATGGATTAAGGATCCATCCCAGGGTGAAGACATGCCTCATATTACCTTGAGGAGTCTACAAGGTAACATCAGGTCAACTTAGAAGAGTATCCATCCATACTATACTATTAATATTATAAATGGGAAAGTGTGTCTGTCTGTCTGTATGTTTGTCTTTCTTTCACGGCAAAACGGAGCGACGTATTGACGTGATTTTTTAAGTGGAGATAGTTGAAGGGATGGAGAGTAATATAGGCTACTTTCTGTCTCTTTCTAACCCGAGCGAAGCCGCGGGCAAAAGCTAGTTTCATTACAAAAATATGACAAGACTAAATATATACGGAACGCTTCAAAGATTCCCTCAAGATGACACTTAGGAACCAGTTGCTGATTAGTTTCACAATTAAATAATCATATAATACGATGCATTTACCACATTTTAAATTTACTTTGTGTTTTACCAGCGCTGCAGACACTATGAATTATTTCCTTCTGTTTGTGTGCGTTCATGTTGGCTCAAACATTTGCACACACAAAAGTATCACCAGTGTTGGACATGGATCCACGAAAAAATGAACTTGAAGGAAAAGTGACAAGTACTGCAAGAACAACTACGGACGGCACAGAAACGTCAGTGTTCGAGGGATTCGAGTATGCTTCGGGTTATGTCAAAATTAACGACAATAATAATTGTGTAGATGATGATTATTAAACTCGCTTTTAGTGCCTATGATTTATTCTTCTTGTTTTTTTTTTAATATGAAGCGCGTTGAGGTAGCAAGCACTAAAAATAATTTACTTAACCTTTCTACGACCACGCGACAGCCGGCTGTCGCGCATCTATTGTCTTTCTATTGTGTCTCGAATCACGTGTGTTTAAGCAATAAATACGATATATTCGCAGCATTGTCTTTTTAAGTTGTGTTTTACCAGCGCATCAAACACTATGAATTATTCCGTTCTGTTTGTGTGCGTTCTGATGTTGGCTCAAACGTTTGGACACCCAAAAGTGTTGGTCATAAAACCACGGAGAAATGAACTTGAAGGCAAAGTGACAAGTACTGTGAAAACTACGGACGTCACAGAATCGTCAGTGTTCGAGGGATCCGAGTGTGTTTCGGGTTATGACAAATTTAACGAAAATTGTACAGATGTTGATTATTAAATTCGTTTTGACGTGACAACGTCTTATAAATTGGTTTGCCAGGTGACACTTCAAGAAACTGCGTTACGCTCCGCTCACGTTATGCGCTCACAATGAGAGCGAGTGAGAGGCACGCGTCCCTTCCACTCGGGCATGGTTAGCCCGCCTAAGAGCGAGAGAGACAGACATAAAAAGTGAATATTCACATTAAAATTATTTTACCACTCAAAGTCGTTGTCACGTAAAACTTTCGCCCGTATACCGACTTTACAGGCAACCAATTTTTTTAGCACGGGTTTTTAGTATGACTTATTCTTGTGTTTTTTTTTTATATGAAATGCGTGAATAGTTTCCTTAAGTACAAAAAGTAATCCGTACTATATTTACTACATTTACTATATAATATTATAAATACGAAAATAACTCTGTCTGTCTGTCTGTATCTTCATCACGCCTCCACCGCTAAACCGATTTAAATGAAATTTAGTACAGATATGGTCTGGGACCCGAGGAAGGACATATGACAGTTTTCATTTCGGAAATCCCCCAGGAACAGGAACTATTTCACGCGTACGAAGTCACGTGCAAAAGCTAGTTTATAATAAAACAATTCAATAATAGGATGAATTCGAAGCGTTTTAAAATTAATTTTGTATTTAACCAGCTTACTAGACTATGTGCGTTTTGATGTTAACAAAGATGTAACAATTACGGATGTCTCAAAAAAGTTTGTTCTGTGTTTGAGTGTAATCCATAAATTGTCATCATCTCCCTAGCCTTTTCCCAACCATATGGTCGGCTGCCAGCCTAACCGGATTTAGCTGGATACCGGTGTTTTACGTAGAGCGACTGCCTAGGGATCCCTTCTTTTCGCATAATGTTCTTTGTCCTAATCTAGTTCGGCATAACGATTTTGGCACAATTTGTTTTGGCATAATAATACTTCGGCATAATTTTTTTAGGCATACATTTTATGTTGGCATAATCATGTTAAAGACTAATTTGTTTTGGCATAAATTTGATTCGCATAACGTTAGTAGGCCTAATGACTATTAGCATAACGTTAGTAGGCCTAAAGACTATTAGCATAATAATATTTAGGCATAAAATTAATATAAATAACAAAAACAATTTTCATGCAAATGATTTATTATACATGACATTATGTAAAGCAAACCAATTAGCTAAAGTTTCTGTAACAATTAAATAATATTGTTGGTTAAAAAATTAATATGCTGTGCAACAAAAGTTAGTGACAGAACCGAATTGCTGCAAAACCGACTCCACGTAGTCTTGTTTGTCCTACCCCTAGAGTGTTATTTAAAATCGCGTAGGCGCGTAGGGACGAGGCGGCCCGCGGGCTGAGGAGCAGGCGGCTGCGAGCGAGCCGCCGCGGCTGAGGCTGGCCGGCGTAGCCGGCCAAGAAGCCGAAGCTGCGGTGGTGAGCGAAAGCCGTCTGCGACGATTAGAACGCGTGGGGCCGCCGGAGGCCCGCAGCGCCGGAGCCGTCACAGAAACCCTGCCTGCTGCATGTTGCATGCTTGCTTGCATGCTGCCTGCTGCATGCTTGCTTGCATGCTGCATGCTTGCTTGCATGCTGCATGCCTGCTTGCATGCTGCATGCCTGCTTGCATGCTGCATGCCTGCTTGCATGCTGCATGCTTGCTTGCATGCTAAATGCTTGCTTGCATGCTTGCTTGCATGCGTGTATAGTGTCTAATATACTAGGTGTTGATATTTTTTTCATTGTTATACCTATAAAAATATCCATACTAATATTATAAATGGGAAAGTGTGTCTGTCTGTCTGTATGTTTGTCTTTCTTTCACGGCAAAACGGAGCGACGAACTGACGTGATTTTTTAAGTGGAGATAGTTGAAGGGATGGAGAGTAACATAGGCTCCTTTTTGTCTCTTTGTAACGTGAGCGAAGCCGCGGGCAAAAGCTAGTGTTTTAATATTTTTATGCGTAATTTATGCTTAAAATTTATGCTTTAGGATATTATGCTTAAAAAAGTTATGCTTTAGAACTTTATGCTTAAATAAGTTATGCTTAAGAACTTTATGCTTAATAAGTTTATGCTTTAGAATATTATGCCTAATCATTATTATGGTTAGAGTCATTATGCTTAAAAAAATTATGCATTAGCGGTTATGCCTAATTATATTATGCGAAAATATAATTATGCCAAACAACATTATGCTAAGTTATATTAGGTCTTAAAATTTTATGCAAATGGATAGGGAACCGACTGCCTATCTGACCTCCACAACCCAGTAACTGGGCGACCCGATACATCTTGGTTAGACTGGTCAGAGTTTCTGGCTAACCAGTAACGACTGTCAAAGTTCTACGAATGACAACCGGGACCAACCGACGGCTTTACGTGCTTTCCGAGGCACGGGATGTCAGTGATGTCTAAGATAAACTTTAGAAAGTACATATGAATTGAAAAAGTCACATTGGTACTTGCCCGGATTCGAACCCACAACCTCTTACACACGAGGCGGGCGCCTTATCCACTGAGCCATCACGACACTGGGTGTAATCCATAGCTTGTACGTATTTATAAATCATATAAGTAAGCGTGATGTTCAATGCTCGTGCCTTCTCTTTACTCGGGCTTTGCCTTGCAGTGGGACAGTATAAGGCTGGCATTATTCAATAGCTCCCTAAGAGAGTCACAGCAAGGTAGACTATAATAGGGATGACGACAGCATAAAAAATGGCATTCTGTTTAGTCCATCTGATAGATCGGCCGAAAATACGGGACACGTATTTTTTGGTTGATCAAAATAGTAAAAAAATACAAAGATAAAGAGCAACCAAGTTCCGGAGTGGGGGCTTTTGACGTCACAGTCTTGCAAAAATTGTATCAGACCGTGACGTCATGCGCAACTTCAACGCACTGTATCGTCGTCATTCTTCGTTTACGAGAAAAAAGAAAAAATACGTGACCAAAACTTTTTGATACTCTATCTGACGGACTATTTACTTTTTTTGCCGTTTCGCCTATTGGCCCAGCCATAAATACTATTTTTTAAGATAACCGATTTAAGGTTAAAATAAAGCCCACAGAAAAAAAAAACAGAAAATACAATAAATAATTTAATAATCAATGTCAATGTCAACACACAATCCGTTAAATCTAGTTGAACCAGAAGCACAATCGGATCCCACGAATGCCGCCATTACGACAAACGGATTTGGCGTAGTGGTCACTGTTCCTTGTAAATCTGTTGGCCGTGAATTAATGTCGAACATTGGTGCTACTTTTTGATAACCAAACGTTTGAACAAACATTGGCACACACAAAAATATAACTAAATAATTCATTGTGGCTGCTACACTCGCTGGTGAAATATGTAATGAATTTAAAATATTATAATGCATTCTTTTTATGATTTCAATGTCACTAATTGGTTACCTAATTAAGTAACGATTTAGTTAATTACTTTTACACAAGGCATTGCCTTAACAAAAAACGAAACACTTTAAAAATATAATTAATAATTTAATAATCAATATCAACACACATTCCGTTAAATCTAGTTAAACCCGAAGCACAATCGGATCCCACGAATGCAGACATTACGACAAGCGGTTCTGGTGAAGTGGTCACTGTTCCTCGTGTGTCTGTTAGTCGTGACTTAATGTCCAATATTGGTGCTACTTTTGGATAACCAAACGTTTGAACAAACATTGGCACACACACAAATAATACTAAATAATTCATTGCGTCTGCTATACTCGCTAGTGAAATGTGTAATGAATTTTAAACATTGCAATGCATCCTTTTTATGATTTCAATGTCACTAATTGGTTTTCTAATTAAATAATGATTTAGTTAAACATTCGAAGACATGATTCGAAATACAACAGAATGACAATTGCAGCGCGACAGCCGGCTGTCGCTTGGTCGTTGAATCAGAATCAGAATCAAAATAACATTTATTTGCCTACTTTATGTATTACAAAATGTCTCTGTGACCGGTGGGCCGTACAGAGGTGAATCAGCTAACTTATGTCCTAATGGATCTATGTTTGCTGTTTTCTATTTATTCGCAATATGTGAGACTATACAAACAGATTACGTGATTTGTTTATATTATTTATGTTGGCTAACTATGTTCACTTTATTTTACACATTATTTATTATTCACTCTATTTTACACATTATTATTAATCACTTTATTTTAAGGGGACGCGGTGCCTTTGTTTTGTCGGTAGGCCATCGCTTGTATCCTTTTTTATTAGGGTCATATAATATATCGCCTATTCTGTTATTAACCCTGAGGGGGTTAAATTCGCCGTGCGCTTGGTAGGCGTCTCCAGTGGATTCAAGATCTTCTATTTCTAATTTTGCAATGTTTTCCAACATTTTAGTGTTAAGGTCCTCGGCGCGTAGGTGCCAGGCTTCTATGTCAGCCATCTCCCAGATTACTTCGGTGGGTGTTCTTCTTGGTAATTGTGCGGCATTTTTTAGTGCCAGCCTATATTGGCGTTCGATTTTGCTTAAGTTCGTTGCGCTATACCTTGAGAGTAGTTGCACTACTCCGTAGTCCATCAGCGGTAAAATGCAGGCCTGAATAATGGCCACTTTTGTGTCTAGTGTTGTCTTCGCATTGTATCCGATTATTGGACCAAGGGCTCCTCTGACTTGTTTCAGTTTATTTATTTATTTATTTATTATAATTATGGCACTCCAACGACACATTCACTGAGACATACAAACATTAATTGCAGGGGTTTAAGTTATAGTGAAAATGTCACTTATAGGAGTGCACAGCACTCAATATTATTGACGACCTTTTCGGTATGCTGGTTCATCTTCATGTGTTTATCGAAGATGACGCCGAGGTATCTTATCTGCTTTTGATAGTGCAACGATTTTTGTTTCAGTTTCACCGTTGGCCGGTATTTTTTCTTTTTCGAGAACATGATGCATTCTGTTTTCTCTATGTTACACTTTAACCCCCATCTCGTGTAGTAGTCAACAATGGTTTCCGCTGCCCATTCAGCACGCATAGTCGCGTGTTCTGGGTTCGTGGCTCTGTTGAGTATACAGAGATCATCCGCATACTGTGAGAGTTTGAGACCTCTGATGTGGTCTTGTACATCCCAAACATCATGGACGTACAAGTTGAAGATTATTGGTCCTAAGATCGAGCCTTGGGGCACGCCGTGAGGTATTGGTTTGTCTTTGGTTATGGTAGTTCTGAATTTACCTCTCAAGTTTCTGCCTTCGAGGTAGTTCTCAATAATTTTAATGATGTTGTTGGCGACGTCTTTATTCTGAAGTTTCTTGATCAGGCCCTTGTGGTTGATTGAATCGAAGGCCCTCGATAGGTCCGTGGATATCATAGAGACGCTCTCTCCCATGGCTAGCGCATCGGTAATTATTTTTCCGGTACGTAAAATCTGGGTTGCAGTGCCTCTGGCCCTTGTGAAGCCGTGCTGGAACGTAGGTTGTAGCCGGTTGACCGTAGCTGTAAGTCTACTCAGGATCAGTCGCTCACACAGCTTGCCCATGATATTGAGCAGTGTGATCGGGCGGTACGATGACGCCTGGCGGTGATCTTTGCCGGCCTTGTGTAAGAATATGCACACGCCAGTTTTCCATCGCTTAGGGAAGTAACCTGTGGACAATACATAGTTAGCAAGAGGCACAAATGCCTCGATGAAGACTTCTCCCCCAAGCTTGAGGGCGTCTGCTTTTATTCCGTCTGGCCTTGGTGCTTTTTTGTTTTTAAATCTGCTCAGAGCAAGTTGCACTTCTTTTTTTGATGTTAGGTCGAGCGGTTGGAACGGTGTCGTCTTTTCAGACCCCTCATCGTCTTTAGATATTCTAGCCTCTTTGATTATGGCTGTATCGGTGAGCTTATCGATCGTTTCTATTTCTGAACTGCATCCTGTGATGTTTGGTAGTTTAGTGATAGGCTTTTTCAGGTTTCGTTGGATGTGCCACATTTTTGACCTATTATCTCTTGGATCTTGGAGTTTGTCGAGCCAGCCTTTTTCGGAGTACTCTTCCAAGACTTTTTCGGCTTCTGACTTGGCGTGGTTGTAAAGAATGCGTGTTTCGCGTTGGAGTTTGAGGTTGCAGTGTCTCGTTTGCCATACAATTTGTTTTAGTTTGTTTCGATAGTCTATCTTATCGTTTATTTCCTTCGGTAGTCGTTCCTGCCTTGTTGAATTTTGCAGGGGTGCGTAAGTGTCGAGGGCTGCGATAACGGCATTTTCCAATGTTTCGACATACTTCTCGCAATCAGCTTCTGTTGTAATTTCTTTGTTAGAATCGCAGAGACGTTCCCACATTGTCTGTTGGTATGCTGCTCTCAGATTCTCATTCTCGTAGATTTTCTTTGTATTACGGGATAGGTGTTCCTCTATATTGTGTTCAATCTTCACCGTTAGCAACCAAGGCAGGTCATCCAAACCAACGCTCTCTACCTGTTTGGCTTGCGCTTCTAATTGTTGGTGTGTTATTATAGCCAGGTCCAGGATGGTGTTGCCTTGGCTGAAAGGTCTAGATGGTGCATTGGCGTGTTTCAGCGAGCAGATTCCGTCTTTCGTTGCATTTTTAACAATGTTGCCTAGGCCGGAGTTCCTCCTGTGGCTTAGGGTTTGCATACGTAAGTTCATATCGCCGATAATGACGGATGGCTCGTCGGCTAGGGTCTCCTCTAGTTCTTCTCTTGCATGGTGCTGATTTGGAATTTGGATATATATTCCTTTAATCTTTATAATTATATTGTCCAGTTGCGTGGTTAGTGAAAAGTTTGATGCCTACGCCTTCTATCTTCTTGTTTTCATCGTCCCAGCCTGGCGTAACTTCCGTTTCAGCCCACCTTAGTCCTCTCTGTACATACATGGCAGTGACTAAGTGTTTTTACAATGTGTGGGTAAGCTTATCATACCCTTTTATATCATATTTTTGTGTCTCAAAGTTGATCTTGCACTCATTCAATATTATTATAGCCGGTCTATATTTCTCGACTAGTGTTTTTATTTCTTTAAATTTGTTTCTTACTCCTTGGGTGTTCAGGTGTAATATTTTGAGATTCTGTATTTTTTTACTGTCGTGTTTAGCCATTGAGATGGGAGTATATCCTATTTATAGTCTCCATCAGCATCATCAGTGTCTGTTGCATTTGTGTCTGCATTTGAAAGAGGCCCTCTAATGTAAGGCCCCCTATTGTCGATGGTACTTGTTCTGTTTGTGGTTGTGCTGATTCTTTTTCTGGCAGACTTGGGAATTGCCTTGTATTTGTGACGTCTGCGTATTTAACACCCAGCCTTACTACTGAGCGTTTAATTCTCTCCTCTCTCTTTGTTTGCTTAGCTTCTGCTTGTTCCATTTGCCTAGCTATCACTCTTTTAAACACAGGGCATTTGGCGTTGTTCGCGCCGTGGTCTTCTTCTTTACAGTTTCTGCAGACTTTCGTTGTGGTACCCTCCGGTCTGGTAATAACTATCTGTGGTTCCTCTTGTATGCCGTAGCATGATTGTTTCGAGTGATCGAAAGCATAGCATTTCTTGCACTGTATAATGTGCTTAGGGTTTTCTCTAAATGGTTCAACTTTGATGGAGAGTGCGCAGAAGAATTTCCTTTCCGCGGTTTTGAAGTTCTCCAGGAGTTCTCTCGATTTATGTTTGCCATCAAAAATGAGTAGATGTATTTTCCCGGCTTTTCCCAGTGGCTTGATTGCTGTTGGTTTAATGCCGATGCAGTCTTCTATCTCGTTGGCAATGGTGTCGGTGGATTCTCCATAAGTCTCATTTTTGAGCACGATCTTTGTAGCTGATTGTCTGTCGGCCTTCGGCTTTGGTGCAATCACTCTGGTTATCCCGCAAGCTTCAATAGTAGTGAGAAGGTTCTGACGCGCTGTCGCATTATCAGGGTTAATTTTTATTTGACTTCTCATAACGTTAAGCGTTGAGCTGTTCGTAGCTACTGATTCTCTGATTTTTTTTAATGTGTCTTGTTTCCTAATTGCATTTTCATCCTTGATAATTATGTTAGGGATATGGGTGTTTCTCTGTGTTGGTGTTATATAATTAGATGCGCTTGTACGCTGCCTTTTAGCTCCTCTAGTTACCAGTTGATACGTCGCTTGGTTATCTTGCGCAGTGCGGTTGATGTCGTTCATTGGTTTCTGTAAATTCGGCTCGTCTACGATAGGCAGTGGTCGAAAAGGACGTGGTACTTTCCACGCATCCAGCGTGGTGGTCGTTGAAAGGTTAATTAGTTTCACATTTAAATAAGATCGGATGAGTAAAAAAGAACACAAAAAATAAAATTAATAATTTAATACTTAATCAATATCAATACACATTCCGTTAAATCTCGTTAAACCCGAAGCACAATCGGATCCGGCGAATGCCGACCTTAAGACAAGCAGTTCTGGCGTAGTGGTCACTGTTCTTTGTGAATCCGTTGGTCGTGACTTAATGATCAACACTGGTGCAACTTTTGGATACCCAAACGTTTGAACAAACATTGGGACAAACAAAAATAATACTAAATAATTCATAATTCAAAGCAACTCCTACACTCGCTGGTGAAATGTGTAATGAATTTAAAATATTATAATGCATCCTTTTTATGATTTAAAATGTCACTAATTGGTTTTATAATTGAGTAAAGATTTAGTTAATTTGTTTTACATTTAAATAATTACTTAAGTGTAAAAGTAATTTTAAAACCAATTACATAATGATTAAGTGTAAAACTATTTAGTGTCGAATTCCTATGTTTAGTTACAATACTATCACAACATAATGAGTATGTTGCTCATCTATATCTACATATATACTAGCTGTCCCCGCCTTTTCACCCACATACGTTTTTTGTTTCTACTCCGCTCTCTTAGACCGTACCGTGATGTTACATAGCCTATAACCTTCTTGATAAAAGGGCTATTGAACACAAAAAGATTTTTACAATTTGGACCACATTTCCTGAGATCAACGCTATACTAGCTTTTGCCCGCGACTTCGTCCGCGTGGAATTATGGTCCCCGTTCCCGGGGATTTTCGGGATGAAAACTATTCTATGTCCTTTCTCAGGTCCCAGACTATATCTGTACCAAATTTCATTCAATCTGGTTCAGTGGTTTAGGCGTGAAGAAGAGACAGACAGACAGAGTTACTTTCGCATTTATAATATTAGTACGGATTAGTATAGATATTATAAAAATGTAGTGAAAAACCGTACATTGAATATTAAAAAAAAACACGAAGCCGGGTTACGACTGCGATAGAGTTATTTTCAGAATTTTTGACTGTTTGTCTGTATACCTATTAATTTATGATTCGACTTATCGCTAAAACTACGGGATAGAATTTTATCATGTTTTTCATAAATAATTCTTATAAATCAGATCAATTTATATTATCACACTGGTGGTTATTCATATCGGGGTGCAAATATTAATGGCTCGTGTTGAAAATCTAAAAATAAGTTTTAACTTGCCAGGAGAATCAGACAGCCAAGCGGGCAAAAAAAAAGATTTTAAAACCTTTCCTTTTTTACCTTTTACCCTAAAACAGAACATAACAATCGTTTAAAAATAAAAAAATAAATTCGAACAAAACGAATTTAATCATCAATATCAACACAAATTCCATTAATTTTGATGAAACCCGAAGGACAATCGGATGCGTCGAAAACAGATCCTTGTGTAGTATCCCCAGAGTCGGATCCTTCGCCATTTCCAATTTCTTGAGTGTCCGTTTCTTGAGTGTCAGTTCCTTGAGTGTCCGTTCTTCGTGGTTCCATGTCCAACATCGGCAATGCTTTCGGGTACCCAAACGTTTGACCCAACATCAGAACACACAAAAATAAAACTAAATTATTCATATTGTCTGCTGTGTTCCTTGGTGAAATACAAAATGAATTTAAAATGTTGTAAATGCATCATATTATATGATGATATTTTAATTGCGAAGTCGATTAGAAAAATGTTTCTAAATATTGGTGGGCGTTAAGGTAATCGTCTCAATGAAACATGCTGTAATTTTTATTAGAGTACCGTAGCGAAATGGAAAAGGAACCCTTATAGTTTTGTCATGTTTGACCGTTCATCCTTCTTTGCTTACCTTTGCTTAGTGCTAGAAAGCCGAAATTTTGCATCGATAAGTGTATTTATCACGTCGACAAAGTGTTACATTTCAATTATGAAAAATATTTATTTTTTTGGGGTACCTCCCGTATGCGTAAAGTGGATGTTTTTCTTGCGTCTACTCCTGTGGGGTATCATTAGATTGATTTTCGGTTAAGGAATCCGTTTGTTAGATATTACCTTCAAAATGGTTGAGCTAAATGGTGCTGATGTCACGCGTCATGCTCGTGAACGGGCGCTGTCAGTTAAGGAGATCGGTCATCTCTTAACTGTCATGACATTTTATTGACTTTTTTTATTACCTTTTTCTTTATTATTAATTGATAAGTTTTTAATTATTAATTTTGTTATTTACTTGCATTGTTTTCATATATAGAAGCACGAAAATTAATGTAACCAAGATTTTGCAAATCATGTTTTTTTTAAAAAGAGTGTCCGTGGAGTTCTTGCCTGTTCTTCTCCATAGAGATCTACGTTTTGGAACAGGCAATTAGCGTCACTTTTCTGACTGACTGACCGACTCTTTGACTATTGATAAGTGCCTATAAATAGTCTAAGTGAAATAAATGCCTTGAATTTTGAATTCTTCTTTAAACCTTCGTACACACATAATTCGAGACACAATAGAAAAACAAAAGCAGCCCGACAGCCGGCTGTCGCTTGGTCATTGAAAGGTTAAGGCGCGTTTTTTGTTAAAATAGGGCGTCCCCCGCCAAAAGCTAAAGGTTTGGCTCGTAAAGACTTAAAATGAAAACTATAACAGCTTAGACCACTTTGTTAGTTCAAAAATTAATTAAAGAGGCCCAACTTGTAAAATGTGACTACTTGGAAAACTTCGTACAAAAATAACGAAATAATAAGTAAACATTTAAATTATGGCATAGTATGTGTACGGAACCTAATTTTATGCGTGGTCTGACACGCAGTTGGCTTGCATCATTCGTTGGGACATCAACTTTTGTAAACATAGACACATTGTATTTTATCTTGGAGCGCTAAATTCTACAAGTGCAAATTAATTGTCAGAATTAATTATGATAATTATCAGCAACACTAATTAGGTATCTTGTAGTACTGGTTTTAATAATTATCTACCTTGTTATATAATTTGTGTGGCTATTAGTAAATATTTTTGGTGATATACATAAATCACTACTTAGTATAAAACAAAGTCGCGATCGACTGTCCGTCTTTTCGCCCCAGCTTTGCACGGGAGTTACAAAACTTTGATCTCTGATCCCGGATTTAATGTGCCCATCATAATATTATGCACACATTAAATAATAAATATCCTGAGACAAGTCACACACGGTCATCTGGTCCCAAGCTAAGCAGAACTTGTGTTATGGTAACCAGACAACTGAATTTTAACACTGATAATATACTTACTTATATACTTTATATATACATACTTACATATTATAGATAAATTACACCCAGGCACAGATCGAACAGTCATGCTCATCACACAAAGTTTGTCCTGGGTGGGAATCGCACCCATGACCTCCGGCTTAGCAGGGTCAGGGTCACTAACCACTAGACCAACAGGACAGTCAGGTAATAAGTATAATAAATACATTATAAACCACTCTATCTACATAACCGTGTGAAAATCTGTTACGGAGTTTTAAAGAACTAAATTAAGTCAACAAGCTCCGATACAATTGAGTAGATGAACCAGGTGCTCCGTTGTCGCCTTGTCGTTCTGTCGCGTTGTTACCGTCGCTACATCGCGTCGCTTCTGTCGTTCAAATGAAGTAGGGGTGTAACCATCTTTAGTATCCAAATTGGGCCAACGTATCCTTGTAACTAAGCGCATATCAGTCCGTCTGTCAGAGGGCTGCATCACATAAGCTGTGAATTATTCTACCTATTAAAAATATCGGCTTAATGGTAGTTGGTCGCATATCGAGGGTTCTATGTATGTATGTAGATAAAGAAATCTTGATACAGTAACTTTTTTTTATAGATCCATCTACAAATTTACCGTTTTTTTTTTCCTTTAGTATGTTTTGCTATAGCATTGCAAAGTGTAAATTTTTTGCGGTTTTGGTCAACGACAAGTACTCATGGTATTAATTAATTTAAGAGTATCGAAATATACGATTTATGCGACACAAATGACCTTAATTTTTTCTCCTAAACTTTAAAGTTATTTTTTTCGCGGCTTGGCCCATATGTCGCAGACCTGAGTATACAGTTTTAATTTAATTTGATACCTTCACATGTTCTCGAGATAAAAGAACAGATAGACGGACGGACGGAGGGATCCTATAAAGATTTGTTAGCCCCTCTAGAGGTACGTTAACCTAAAAAAAAACAGCATTAAAACAGTTGCGTAGTTATAAGATTTAAGCATACATAGAGACTGAGTGGGATCTGTCTGCTTGTCTTAGGACAGGCTCTGCCTAGTTAATGATTTGAAAACCGTCTGAGACTTGTCCCAAGATAGGTACTTATTTGAAAACCTAAGAACATCACAGACATCGGTGAAGGAAAACCTGGACTTGTAGATAACATGGGTCCGAAATCGCCAATCCACCTTGAGCAAGCGTGGTGATCACTGCTCTTGCCTTCTCTGTATGACAAAAGGCCCTTGCCCTGCAGTGGGACAGTAATAGACTGGTATCATTATTTAAATAAAATCCAAATGGCGCGCGTCAGCCCTACACTTGCGCCGTAAACAAAAGCCCCCGAATGCGAGTGACAAGGCGCTCCACATGCCGCCAACAAGAGACGAAAGCTAATATCCTAACGGCAATGCTCTATTCTAATGTCGCAGAGTTAAATAAACATATTACCTTTATTAGCTGCTTACTTAAGCGTCGTGGAAGGTTAGGTTTAGGTTAGGTTTTGTTCATTGCAGACTACACTAAATTATGGTTTAGAGTACAACAGTATTGCCCGAAGTCTAACTCTCCTCTGAGCCACATATACTCGCTCTACCTTTTACTCTTATAATCACCAGGTCATTTAAAAAACACGACGTCAGACTAATCCAAAAAAATAATACTATACTGATTCACCTCACGAACAACACATAAAAACTTCTAGAAGCATAGTATATTGCACAAGTGTTCCTTAGGTGATGTAGGTGAATATCAATGAACTACGCATATTTTATTATTCTGCTCTTTTCAGCTTTTGTCTACAAAACCAACGATGTTGTATGAACATGCATAAGCGTCCGTTCTGGCTTTCCGCGTCTCTTAAGTTTTGTACACTATCGTTGTTTTTTCTAGATATTTAAGCTGAATAAGCTACAATAACCTGGGGCGCCTTATGGCTAATGGACAGCAATGTCAAAAAGTTATGTCAAAGAAGTCCCGATCCTCAGTAATGAGGAAACGACAGAGAAGGAAGATGATTAGAGCACAATAAATGTGCATACTCCCACATATACATAATATCCATATATATAATATAATTGTGTGCTTGATAGCTTTTCCCATTCTTACGACGCCTAATTAGGGCTTATAGAAATAAAATTGTATAAGTGTCACCGAAACAGTTCAGTGAAACGCCAAGCTGAATAAGTGCGCTTAACCCCTAAAAAAAGATTTTTAACAATCGCCAAAGGGAGTAAGATCTGGGATGTAAGTTTGTATAAATCTTCGTCAAAGAATGAACACGAGCGTGAAGTCAATGGTAACCTGCCGGGGTTGTGGAATGTTTATCATAGTTACCATGACCCTGGAACATAAAGGGCAATCGAAGGAACATGAGTGGGTTTTAGTCAGTAAAAGTCTGACACGCCCTCCCGCCGCACCCAGGACGGGAGCAGTAATTGGACGATTTCCCACTCACCAAAAAAAAAAGTCACTGGTAACAGTAGCTCAAATATAAATAACTACAACTACACAATACTTAGCCAAGCTTTTAGTGCTAACACAATTACGACATCACGAAGGGTTAAGTGCCTTCGTAGGCGGGCTAAATTGAAGTGTCTACCCGCGGGCGGTGAGGTGAGTGTCAAGACAGAGGGACGAGTACAACACTGGTTTAATTTAAACGAGAGCATGCCTCGTTAAACTGAGATTTTAGTCACGAGAATATACACGGATTTTAGGTAGGAGACAGAAGACTATAGAGAAGGTGCAAAGAAGGAGGAATTAATACTTTCATAATTGATATTATAAACTAGCTGTCCCCGCGGTTTCGCTCGCGTTATGTTAGGTTTTTGGTTACTGCTCCGATCCCGTAGTAGTAGTAGTTAGGATGGGTAAGTGTGCGTGTTTGTTTGTCCGTCTTTCATTGCAAAACTGAGCGAAATGACTTCGACTACTTTTTGTCTCTTTCTAACGCCAGTGAACCCGCGAGCAAAGCCAGGAATTTTATAAAAGAGTTTTACTATTTGTAGTAAAAAGTATATTTGTAAAAGAGTTATGCTGCGACTTCACTTGGTTTATTTGTCAAACTATTTTCGTTACATTGGTAATACGAACCATAGACTGATTAAAATAAGGTTTATAATACGTTACATAAAAACGCAAATATTTTGCCAAATGCGCCAAGTGGAGTCGCACCATTACATAAACAAAGACAGTCCTGTTGGTCTAGTGGTAAGTGACCATGACATGGAATAGGAGTCACCTCTGATTAGCAGTCATGCTATAACAAAACAAATCTTTGCGTTAAGAGTATGATTTTTGTTCTGTATCTCAGTGTAAGTTATTAATAATGTGTGTGTTTATAATTACTAGTTTAAGGGACAAAAAAGTAGCCTTTTCTCATCCCTTCACTATCTCCACTTAAAATTTGCAAGACGGTCGAACAAACAGACACACTTTCCCATTTATAATCTAATATATAAAATACTCCTGTCACAATGTTAGTTACCTTACTCCTCCGAAACGGCTTTACCAATTAAAGGAGAATGTTCAAATCTAGCATCGCTTTAAAATAAGAGGGCATAGTCACAAAAATGTACTCATAAATCATAACATAATATTTTAACTTTCCTAAAATAACTTCATGGAAATCTTTTTAGGGGTTAATATTTTATATTTAATTAGTTATTTATTCGACTCTGTTGCATTCTTCCTTTAATGACGTACTTAAGTAAAAGCGGTGTTGCCAATTTCATAAACTTTCCCATAATCAGTCTTAACTGATAGTATTACATATTTTATTTTTAAGAGCACACGTTGATGTCTCAAAAATAATTACGAATATAACATTCATTTGCGTTACCAACAATTTATATTTAATTAACATTTCTAAAATAATGTTATTTTACTAACAAAAAGTATTTAGGTGTTTAAGTTATCACTTATGGTTGATTTTTATCAGCTGTGGGCAGCACTGCCACGGAAATTCAAATGTTAACAGTCAAAATTGACACTTTCAAGTAAAACAAAGCGACGAATATTTTTATTGAAAATTGAGTTTATTTTGCGTTATTAGATAACGAATCATTGCGGTTAGTTCGTGTACAGCAGACTCTTCCGATTTCTGTGCGATCAAGCAATCTTTTCAAAACTTTCGTACGTCGACGTTTTTACGACTTCGGATCGTTTCTCTCTTAGGCAGTACCGACAATTTTGTTAAAATAAAAATAACACGCTGTGCGGACTGTGCCCCCCTTGCTCTGAAACATCCTCTACCCCGTCGCCAACAGGGGGAAGCAACGGATGCAATGGTTACAATTCTACGATACTGGATTAATCCGGCAACGGTTAGTATCTTATTATATTGTATTTACACGTTTTTTTGACGTTAGTGTAGTAGAAAATGAGCGCATTATTGTTATATTATCAACAATATTAAACGTTATTATGGATAATACCAAAGATGGTCCAAGTCAATAGCACTATTTGTATTTTGTTGTACAGCTAACTGTAACAGCAGATAACGAAAAAAACTATTTGAAAATCCTATTAGAATCATTTTCGGTTTCCACGCGGACGAATTTCCTATTAAACTAATGCTAAGATCAATCAACAATGGTGCCGATTCTCTTGTTCACAAACTAAAGTAAATTTAAGTTAGTGCATCTTTCTCTTTCCATTTAATTAAGAAAAGGACAGAAAATAAAATATTAGTTAAGTCCTGTCAAATTTAGACACTCCATAGATAATTTAGACGCGTTTTAAAAACATGGCGTCTAAATATACGTCAATTTTCTTCCGGCGCTGTCTAATTTGACAGGATGAAACTAAATTGTATCTTCTGTCCTTTTCTTTAAGAAATGAAAAGAGAAAGATGCATTTAACTTAAAATTAGAATAGTTTGTGACCAAGGGAATCGGCACCAATATGTAATAATATTTATTATATTTATTTTCAGATGTCAGAAGAACATCCTCTTCTCTCAAGAATGTTATATTATACTCGAATGAGCATCTCTAAACTCTTGAAGTGTAATGTGTGTTGAACGAGCTTATGGACATCAACAGCTAAAACATACAGAGTATTTAGAATAACCGACCAACTCTGACAATTCAGTTGTGCTTGTAAATAATCTAAGTGAAATAAATACCATTGACTTTTGAATATTTTTATTTCCACACAAACACATTAATATTTCAAATGTTTAATTACACGCATTGCAATGATGACTAAAATAAGATTTTGTCTGTTTACAATAATAAATTAGTTTCAAATGGTTTTTACAAAAAGAAGCCTTTTTTTTTTTTTTTTTTGGTGTGTGGGAAATCATCCAATGACTGCTCCCGTCCTGGGTGCGACGGGAGGGCGTGTCAGACTCTTACTGACTAAAACCCACTCATGTTCCTTCGATTGCCCTTTATGTTCCAGGGTCACGGTAACCACTATAAACATTCCGCAACCCCGGCAGGCGTTGGCCCTGTTGGGCCCCTTCCTGTGCTGACTCCTTCTCTTTGAGGCGCGCGTGGAACACTAACGCGCCGTCTACGCGGTCCTGGTCCTAGCCGGGCGGCGAGCTACCCATCGCTCGCCATCCGCAGAACCGCGCCTACGGTGGCCGGTAGTCGTCTTGCGACTCTCGACGTCTTCGCCTGGGTCTTAGTCCGGGGCGAGAGGCTCGTCGTTGCCTCTCGCGCGCCGCCGCTTCCTTCACCAGCATAACTGCTTCGCAGAAGGAGGCGACGGCATCCCATTCCGTCTCGCCCCGAAGCATGGCCTGAACCAGCGCCGGGCGCGAGAGGTCACCGCCGCCGATCGCCTCTACGAGGACACGTCGATGGTGCGCCCATGCGCGGCACACCTCCACTGTGTGCTCGACCGTGTCCTCCAGGCGACCGTTACTGCAGTGGTGACACCCAGGCGTCGCTTCCGCCCGAATCCGACACAGGAACCTCCCGAACTGACCATGTCCGGTGAGGACCTGTGTCAAGCGAAACGTGAGAGTGCCATGACGCCTCTCCAGCCACTCCTCAAAGAGGGGTCTTACCGCCGCTATAACGGCGTGCCCAGCACTAGGTTGCGACAGTCGTTGTCTCCATTCCGCCATGAGATCTCGCCGGAGCTCCGTGAGCCGTGCCGCGATAACCCGCGGCATCGGGACTTCACCCCGGCGTTGCACTTCCACGCGCCACTCGTACGTGTGTGCAAGGACTGTTGCCTCCAGATCCCACGGCGGGACGCCGGCAAGGAGGCATGCCGCCTCACAGGAGACCGTGCGGTATCCCCGCACCATGCGAATGGCCATGACCCTCTGGGACGCTCTCAGAAGTCGGGCCGGAGCCGCGGCTAGATTGGGCTACAAAAAGAACCCTTATAGTTTCGTCATGTCCGCCCGTCCTCGTCTTACCACCTTAAACCTAACCCTTTGTGACCAAGCGATAGCCGGCTGTCGCCCTGCTATTGTCTTTATTGTGTCTCGAATCATGTAAACATCATTTTAAAAATAAATTATGACAATTAAAAAGGGGATAGAAAACCCTATTCTATGCGGGGCCTGTTTATTTTCTACTCTTTATGCCTATAAGCCACTTAGATTTAGTATGACCTAATTACCATTTACTTGGGAACTTTCCTTGGTTTGTTTAAAACTATTCCGTTTTGTTTTATGAGAATAGAAATCATAATATTGTTGTAATTTGTACTTTTTTGGTAGAAGTTATGGTACATAACTAACCTAAAAACTTGCACATATAAATCAAAATTCAACAAAAACCCCTAAAAATATGTAAATAATTTTTATTTCCTTGGAAAGTACGACCTCTCCCCTCTTTTATATTCAATTTACACTAAGATTACATTATTTTTTATGCGCAACGGCGTCCTATAGTATGGTGGTCAATGTCCAGCATATTCAGTACCTAGGTCTGAGAATCGGCTACTATCTATTTTCCATACCCCTAAGTGATAAGGGTTGTTCACCCTTAACAACCTAAATAGATATAAGTTTAATACTAAATTAAAGCGTTCCTTTCATCCCAGGGCGACGTTGTGTTACAATACTGCTTTAATATCGATGAGAGCAGGCCCAAGCTTTGATATTAATAAACTAAAATTCTAAGGTTGCCTTAATTCAAAGAAAACTATAGCGGCCCGCCCAAGCTTCGCATGGGTGTAACAAATCTTTAAAATCTCGATTTTCTCTACTGTAATATGTATGTTATATACACATAAACGTTCCTCCTAAATTACTTTATGTATAAAAAAAAACGGCATCAAAATCCGTTGCGTAGTATTAAAGATTTAAGCATATATAAATTGAAGTGTCTTATTCATCCTCGGGCGGTGAAGTGGGTGACAACACCGGCTTAATTTCGACAAAAGCCTTGTTAAACTGAGATTCTGAATTTATAAAATCGGCGAGAACAAGCTTAATAAGTGTATGTATAATAAATATTATAACTTTGTTACACAATTACGAAATCACGAAAGGTAAAGTGGCTCTGTGTAGGAAGCTAAATTGAAGTCAGTTGGTAAACTGAGTTTCTTGAGTCGCCTTTTATAGAAAGCTTTCTATAATATATAAAGAAAGGAGCAATCCACAAAAACGTATTACATCTGTAAATTACTAAACCTGTCCATACTAATGCCCTTACTAATAATCACTGTGTAAAGTTATGCAATGAATAAAGCCTGTGTAACCATACATTTTTTGACGTATTATAACTTTATGCAGCGTTTATTAGTAAGGCGCTAATATTATAAATGCAAAAGTAACTCTGTCTGTCTGTCTTTCTGTCTGTCTGTTTTTTCTTCAGGCCTAAACCACTGAACCGATTTGAATGAAATTTGGTACAGATATAGTCTGGGACCCGAGAAAGGATATAGGAGTTTTCATCCCAGAAATCCCCCGGGAACGGGAACTATTAATCCACGCAGACGAAGTCGCGGGCAAAAGCTAGTATGAAATAAAAAGTTTATCTTGGCCATCACAAATATCGGTAAAGGAAAACATCGTGAGGAAACGTAGAATTATCTATAATATAAAATAGTTAACTGACTGACTTACTTATTGAATGTTGACGTATCAAAGCATAGCGCAAACGGCTGGTCCTAGTGATATGAACCTGGCTGGGCACGTAATGCGCCCTAGTCGAGAGACTAGGGCCGCCTTGTTGCGTCCAGATTTCGCGCGAATTTCAAAACGAGTGCACATATAAAAGAGAAAGAGAAGGAAATACGACTCGCGCGTAGGTACGCTCTATACGCGTTGGCTCTGCTAGGGTTGTAAACTGACGGTCACATACGATAAGTGACCGTCATTTATTAATAAATGACCGGTCACATTGGACATTTATTGTCATATTGGTCAGATATATTAAATTAGTATTATTTACTTGGTGTAACTATTATTTTCGTAAGATATTGAATGTCAGGCTACTTCAAAACTTTATGAATGTGAAATAATACCTACTGACTTTCTAAACCAACATTTAGTGTTATAAATACAGGCTACACTTTATGGAAATTTAAAACAAACGCTGAAACTGACCGATTCACTTTTTATTCACAAATTTAAAATATGACGTGTCTTTCTTTTCAATTTAGCCATACAACTATTCTAAAACTATTTGATTTCAAAACTATTTTATTAGGTACTAGCTATCGCCCGCGGCTTCGCCTGCGTGGATGTCGAACTTCTATCCACAATTTTAAACCTTTAAGGGTTGAATTTAAAAAAAAACCTTTCTTAGTGGCTATTTACTCTTCACAAAGAATAAACCCTCCAAGTTTCATGTCTGGTAGTCGTCTTACGACTCTCGACGCCTACGCCTGTGTCGCTGTCCGTGGCGTGAGGCTTGACGCTGCCTCACGCGCGCCGCCGCCTCCTTCGCCAGCATGACTGCTTCGGAGAAGGAGTCACGGCTTCCTATTCAGTCTCGCCCCGGAGCATGGCCTGAGCCAGCGCCGGGCGCGAGAGGTCACCGCCGCCGATCGCCTCTGCAAGGTCACGGCGGTTGCCCGCCAATGCGGGGCACACCTCCACTGTATACTACTCCGTGACCTCCCGGCGGCCGTTGCAGTAGTGACACCCAGGCGTCGCTGTCGCCTGATTCCGACACAGGAACCTCCCAAAATGTCCGTGTCCAGTGAGGACCTGCTTCCGGCTATACGTGAGAGTACCGTGACGCTTGTCCAGCCATTCCTCAAAGAGGTGTGCCCAGCACTGGGTTGCAACAGTCGCAGTCTCCATTCCGCCATGAGATCCCGCCGGAGCTGAGTCCTCCCACTGCGATTAGCCGCAGCAGCGGAACTTCGCCCCGGCATTGCACTTCCACGCGCCACTGGTACGTGTGTGTTCAAGGATTGTTGCCTCATCCCACGGCTGTATGCCGTCCGGCAAGAAGGCTCGCCACCTCGCAGGAGATCGTGCGGTATCCCCGCACCATCGGAATCGCCATGACGCTCTGGGATGCTCTCAGTAGCCGGGCCGGGGCCAAGGCCAGGTTGTGCGCTCACACTGGTGCCCCGTTGATCCTCGTATACCGCGTTATGTTAGGTTTTTGGTTGCTGATCGGCTCCCGTAGCTCATGGTGCAATGTTATGTAGCACAATGTTATGTGTTATTCTCATGTATACATATGCAATGAATATCTTGCAAAGTCATCGGCTAGCCTTTTTACTTTCCGTTACTGCCCGTGCGCACCATCATTATATTGCTGCGGAGTAATTTTAAAACTCTGTGATATCTCTAAAGATATTTTATTGAAATAAAATTATGTAAGCGGCAATTTTGTACAAAATAAAAAACTTGTATTGGATAACGTATTTATATTTATAAGGATTAATAACACCCCCGCAAATCATGCATTATTTTAGATCGAATTTAATTGCCATAAAATGGTCATAGTGATAGACATATGCTGTTGCGGACTTTTTTTTTTTGAACTTTTTAAAAGGAACAATATTCTAGTACATAATTTTTGCGTAATTTTAACCATTTACGCAGCGCACACAACGGAATCTCTTAAAAGGAATATTTTCTCCCCGTTTTTGTTAAACTTTTCATTACTGCTCGGCTACTATGTGTCTTAGCGTTATGTTATATAGCCTATAACCTGCCCAGGAGTATGGAATAATCGTACCAAGTTTCATTATAATCCTTTTTAGTAGTTTTTAACCCATGCGTGCTTATACAGACAGACAGACAAACAGACAAAAAAAATCTGATTGCATTTTTGGAATCAGTATCGATCACCAATTATCCTCCAATATTAATTTTGGATATATATTTCAATGTACAGAACTGACCTCTCTACAGTTCAGTATATTATAAGTATAGATTTTGTTTTAATGTGTTAAAGGTCGATGAATGACATGGTAAGCTTCGTTGATTCTAAAACTTCCGTAGTTTTATAGAATAAAGTCTATTTATACACAAAAAAACGTTTCTGACGTTCCTGACAATAAATGACCATAAGTGACCGGTCAAATTGGATAAATGTCCAATATGCTCGGTCAGATTCATCGGTCACATATAACCTGACGGTCACTTTACATCTCTACTCTGGACGCAACATTCGCGCGTGACACGCGCGAGAGAATCGCGGCGAATTCGCCCTTCCTGGACAGGGCCTTATAATAATAATAAAGCTTTATTCCATTTCGACTGATTTACTAACTGTTAATATATCAATGCACAGCCCAAACCGCTAGTCTTAGAGACATAAAACAGACGCGTTAGAGGGCGTGTTCTTTGCGAAGAGTAGGTCACTAAGAAACGATATTTGAAAATTCAACCCGTAAAGCGATAAAATAGTGGTTAGTAGTTCGATATCCACGCGAACGAAGCTACGGGTGATAGCAAGTATGTAAATAAAATGGTAAAATGATTGAGTGATTATTGATATAATCATTTTGCGACGTCTACCCTCACCGTACCGCGTTATCAAGACGACAGTTTTATATTGCTGGCTCTCGTCTTTACAATAAAGTAAATAAGACTAAGAAAATCTACTTACTCTCTAATAATCGATGCAAAAATCTTATTAAATCTTGGCTACTCACTTGTAACTACCAATACACAGAGGACCTACTAAAATAATACTACACTATAATACACTACACTACACTATACCTACCTTACACATAAATTCACTTACACATACATAATCTCCCACCTCTATAATATACACATCTTCCTTATCATACTCACTCATATACCCACCACTTATTCAACAGACATACAGCACATTATCAAACAGATAATAGCTGGACACCTACTAAAGCTCACTAAGTCTTTTAAATTTGTAGTTATATAATTTTAGTCTTTATTTTATCTTTTCTTTTTAGTTTCTTTTTTTGTTATTTTAATAGTTTAGTTTAAAATCGCTACCGTCACTCTCACGACAACATTATAATCAGTGTCATCATATATAAGGTGAAGACACTGGCTCCTGTAATACAGTTTATACTAGCACAGGAGTCAGGGCTCACAAAAACATTGTAAAAACATAAATGATGTCAATAAAGTTTTTATTATTATTATTATTAATCAACGCACAGCCCAAACCCCTGGTCTTAAAGACATGAAACTTGTAGGGTATATTCTATGTAAGAGTAACTATCTATACTTAAGCCAAATTCGATAAAGAATACTGGTAAACAAACCAATATAGGGTTATCACAACTCACTTTTTACAAATCTTCTATTATTCACATAATTATCGCCTTTTTCACACTAACTATTTATTAAAAAATCCTATTGCAGCATATTTCACTAGAATCACTCAAATAACATGCATATTATTAACTCGTTGTTCCGAAAAACCGAGCAACGGTTTGTTTACCGCTATTCTTTATCGAATTTGGCTCTAGTATAGTTACCAACTAAAGAGAAAAATGGAAATCACAACCCTAAAGGCGTAAAATAGAGGACGGCAATTTCAAAAAGCATACTTAATTATAAATGGGAAAGTGTGTCTGTCTGTCTGTCTGTCTGTTTGTCTTTCTTTTACGGCAAAACGGAGCCATGAATTGACGTGATTTTTTGAGTGGAGATAGTTGAAGGCATAGAGCGTAACATAGGCTACTTTTTGTCTCTTTCTAACGCGAGCGAAGCCGCGGGCAGAAGCTAGTAATCTAATAATTTCTACTTTGAACAATACCTTTTATCAATTCACAATCTGAATAAGTTTGTTCTATTTGTTATCGCGTTGAATATTCAATTGTCTACGTTTAAAGCAATAAGAAAGTTTGTAGAATTCACTTGAAAGTTTTCAATGGGAACGTTTTGTTATTTCTCACTGAAAACAATTATTATTATTATTATACTCTGAAACTGACTTGTTTGTAAGTTCTATTATTATTTAAAACTAGCTGTTCGTCGCGGTTTCACCCACGTAACATTAGGTTTTTGTTACTGTTTCGCCCCCGTGGGACATAGCGTGATATTATATAGCCTATGTTACTCGTGGACAATGTAGCTTTCGAATGGTGAAATAATTTTTAAAATCGGTCTGGTAGTTTTTGAGCCTATTCATTACAATCAAACAAACAAAGTTTACCTCTTTATAATATTAGTATAGATGAGAGCCTGCAGAGTTAATGTAGACAACCGACTATTTGTATCAAGAATTTTCTGATGTCTTAGAAAATACAAAATTTCAAAAATGCCTTGCAGGGTCCATAATATCGTTCCACTGGCCATACCTCTTTTTTATCGTAGGGAGATCCTCTTGGACTACTTATCCCTCGTCTGGGCAATGGTGGGGTTCTCTCTATTGTACCTTCGAACACACATTATACGAGACACAATAGAAAGACAATAGCAGCGCTACAGCCGGCTGTCGCTTGGTCGTCGAAAGGTTAAGGGTAAAACCACCACAGTGTTCCTCGACCGACCGACGTACGGGATTCGCTAGCGCATTGACCGCGCGGCCAGTCTATGAGCCTTCTACGATGTGCGGGTCCCGTCAACGTCGGTGGCCTAAGCCTACCGAATCCCAAGTATGGCGCCGCTTTCACGGGCCTGTATCTGGTGTGAGGTTGACCTTAGGTATAACCTGGCTAATTAAAGAAAGGAATCTTAAATGGCGGCGGTTATCATGTTCTCTCGCTCGCACACTAGTGCCGTCTATACTCACTGGCGAGCGTAACGTCAACATAAAAAAAAAATTCTTGATTTGCTTCCACGCTGCCGTTGACGCGCTCAGTGATCCTTTTTACGAATATCTTGTTATAGTTTTCTGTTATTTTGCCGTTGTTACCTGTTTGTTGTTGTTGTAAAAGTAGGCTCTGTTTCCGATGAAAACAATAAAAAATCTTTCTAATATTTTTGACTTAAAACAAAAAAACTTTAACTTTAAATTTTATATGCTGACTGTATTATCTGTCAATGCAAGTACGAGTACATGCCGCCATTTAAGATTCCTTTCTTTAATGAACCGGCATATATACACCCGCAGGATTGGCTATACCCTAGTGGTACAATGTTCACTACAGTAGCTTTGTTTTCCCCATCCTATACTAAAGAAAACTAGACTATTAGTCCATCGAGTTATGAGACATTTCGCCTACGCAAAATCTGGTCACTGCAAGTCAACTTTTTAAAATATGCATGAGTAGATTCACCCGAAAAATAATGTAATGTTTAAATATGGTCATTTGATTTATGGTTTGCAGATTCATCTAATGTTTATTAAAATAAATATACGATTTAGCCTAAATATCTCTTTGCTTTTTAAAAGGAGACATCTCATTATCATATTTTTAACAGCACATTATTTTCCGGGCAACTTTAGCCATGCATATTAAAAAATTAGAGATCTGGGCCAATATATGTATTTGTGGGCCAAATGTCCCCTAAACCCTTAGAATCAGTCTATATGTCAAAACTCCGCGAAGACGTCCGGCGGGGTTATTACCTAGGAAACAGCAATCAGCAATATTTGCGCAGTGATCGCGCGGTCACCGCGCGATTAATCGCTTAACGTCAAAAAAAATCGTATTATGTATGAACCGATTGCTGATCGCTCGCTGATTGTTCTAATGCACTTATTGCTACGATGACGATAAAGTAGCAATCGCTGGAATTAATTAAATATCACCTTTAACAAAAAAAACTTAACTTTGCACTTAAAAACCATACTAAATACGAAACCACCAAACGAAAAATGCATATTTTAGTTAACTGATTGCTCTACAGAGGCAGCACTATCGCTAGATTGCTATTTGACATGACGTATTTTGAATTGACCTTTATATTGCTAAATTATCGCTATCGCTCGGCTTCTGCAAGATACGTAATCCCAGTGCCGAAGTGTAAATTGGGCATCAATTTGACCCAATGTCGGGACAGTAAGCTGTCTGGTGTTGATGTTGATTAATAGCGCCGTCTTGATGTAACGTCGCGTCTTCGTGACGTCGTGACATTTTTTTTTATATTTATTTATTTATACTTATTTTATAGGCGAACCTAAGTAAGAAATAAAATATTGCATGTTCGAACTAGTTCCAAATAAAATGATTTATTCAACATATATCTATTTTGGACTGTAATCGCCAAGTCAGTTCTTTTACTACATTCAGAGCCAGACGGGAGTTACGTGGAGCGAATAAATTCACTTCAATACATTTGATATCGATATTTACGGCCAATGAACATTTGAGTCTTTCTTAACATGCTATTGTGGGTACGTTCCTAAGAATGTATTTCAAGGAAAACTGTAATGACGATATCTTTAGTTCGCTTGCTATAGGTATCGTCAGTACAGTACTTCCTCGCGGTTTTTTTTTCGTCCTATTAATTCTCACATTGTGTGATGAACATGTTTGTTTTTTGTCTAGGTGTAATATAGTTTTGGTGCATTGTGTGCCAAATTAAATTGGTCGACTGAATGGGTCATCGGCTAGCCTTTCAGCCCATTTAACACCTCTCGTGTCCGGTGGATTAAATATAAATATCTATACGTGATAAGGACTTGTCACAAGTCTGTCGTATTTAATCCTCAAGGAAGATTTATTGGCCTATATATTTTCAATTAATTAAAACAAAACCACTTCTCAAACACTAAAATAACACGAAACTTACCACGAAGCGCCGCATAAATTAAATGTTCGTAAGTAATGTTGAAACTTGGAACACTACGGTTCAGAGGCTGTTCAAACAGTCATTTTAAATTTAGAACTTCGACAATTGAAACGTTTGACAGATAGAATGGATCGGAGTTCTGAATGTTGCCACAGCTGTGCTATCTATGTAAATCCATACTAATATTATAAATGGGAAAGTGTGTCTGTCTGTCTGTCTGTTTGTCTTTCTTTCACGGCTTGACGTGATTTTTTAAGTGGAGATAGTTGAAGGGATGGAGAGTAACATAGGCTACTTTTTGTCTCTTTCTAACGCGAGCGAAGCCGCGGGCAAAAGCTAGTAAAATTATAAATTGACTGACTGATTGTTGATTTACAACGCACAGCCGTATTCTTTGTGAAGAGCAAGAATCCACTAAGAAAGGATTTGTGTGAATTCCAACTCTAAAGGGTAATTGAGGATGGAGTTGCGACGTTTCGGGCAAGCTGCAGGTGAAGGTTTGTCTTTTCAGGGATCCTAAACGAGGAATCCTATATTTTTTGTAGTAATAAATTAGCAATAATAAGGGAAACGACTGGTCTTTCGGAATCTACCTTAATATTTTTGTGAAATAATGACGCCTTTCACAAATTAATAAAAGACGTGTGACACTCGGAGACTGCCGCGATAAAGCTATTGCATAGCATTTTTATCAACTTATGTAATTATAATGCTTTTTATTTATTTTTTATTTTTTTCCTCCGACTTAGCAGTCAGAGCCACTAACTACTAGGCCAACAGGCCCTTTAAAACCACTCCATCAGTGAGAAAAGTTACGGCCGCCATCTTGGATTCTCAAATCCAAGTATAATGTTGCTCAAATACTTTTGCACCCCAAAACACCTTGAAAACAACACCCATGATGCATATTGTGAGAAAGGTCACGGCCGCCATCTTGGATTTTCAAATCGACCTCATTTTTTACTTTTGCACCTCAAAAAACCTTGAAAACGACACCCATAATGCATATTGTGAGAAAAGTCACGACCGCCATCTTGGATTTTCAAATCGACCTTATTTTTTACTTTTGCATCCCAAAAAACCATGAAAACGACACCCATAATGCATATTGTGAGAAAAGTCACGGCTGCCATCTTGGATTTTCAAATCGATTTCATTTTTGACCTTAGCACCCCAAAAAACCATGAAAACGACACCCATGACGCATATTGTGAGAAAAGTCACGGCCGCCATCTTGGATTCACAAATCGACCGCATTTTTTTACTTTTGCCCCCCAAAACACCTTGAAAACGACACCCACGATGCATGTTGTGAGAAAGGTCACGGCCGCCATCTTGTGTTCTCAAATCGACCTCATTATTGACCTTAGCACCCCAAAAAACCATGAAAACGACACCCATGATGCATATTGTGAGAAAGGTCACGGCCGCCATCTTGGATTCTCAAATCGATCTCATTTTTGACCTTAGCACCCCAAGAAACTATGAAAACGACACCCATGATATTTCAAAAAGTTATTAAAAGTACTGCTATTCATCGATAGATGGCAAAACTAAAAAGAGATCACCGCTGTGCCTGTGTGAGTGTGTAATAAAATTTCGTTACGGAATTTCTAGATTCGGTCTTCACGCTCAAGGCCCGCGATAGAAGCTATGCAATAGCTTAAAAATATCCACCCTGAATATTTCTTACGCACGTTTTTGTAAACCTATAAAATGTACTTCATAAAGCTAAATAAAACCGCTTAAAATTTGAATTTCCGTTACATTTACTGCACGTCTCGTCAAGAGCCTCGGGTACTAAAAACACGATGGGATCCGGTATCTCATCAAGATATAAATCTCTTAGCTGACATTTAAAACTCCACCAGGGAGTTTTCAGGGAGATGTGATGAGCCAGTATATTTTTAGTAGAAGCTTATTTACAGAATATTATTTTTTGTAATGGACGTTTCTTTTTTATATATTTTTTTTCCAATAACGGTCCATTGCCATATTGAATTTTTATCAAAAGTTTAATGACAAGTACAAAAATGCATATGGACATCCCTAATTCATAAATTTATTTTTGTAGACTACTGAAGTCAGATACAACCATAAAGGCACCACTTAATACACTCATAAGCACAAAATTAGTTTCTGGATTCACTAATACAATGCATTCACACACAACGATGTCCATGTTAGTGCCAGCATTTCGTTGCTGTACATAAATCACACTACGTATATCCGTTCTCTGTTAATGACTCCAGCTTATAGTGTACAGACCAACACATGATTTATCTTTGTCATAAAATATACCTACCTACCTCTTTTTTCTCTGTACGAAAAAATATGTAGGTTCTTCTTTGTCCAGTACATTGCTGATTTTCGTCCGCTTCAGTCGAAACAGGATCCTAATGGCGGGCCTGTTAGTGTAGTGCAGTCTTTCCCAAAGTGGGCGATAACGCCCCCTTGTGGGCGCTGCAGGTCTCAAGGGGGGCGGTAAGAGACCCAGAAAGAAAATGGGGGCGTTGTGTAGAGGCCTTGTGATTTGTACCGTTATTTAGCTATGAGGCCTCTTAGACAACGACTGCATGAGCTCTCGACTGTCTACAACAACTTGTGAACATCAATTATCTAATATGAATTAAAAGATTGCTCAAACTCGGTTCTTTATTTCTCTCCGCGCAGTTCATATATCTGTCCTATTTTATTAAATATACAAAAAATCAAAATCATGCCAATCCGTCGCTCCGTTTCGTAATGAAAGTAGACACAAACAAACAAATAAAAAGGCAACAGACACACTTTTATTAGTACTCGTAGATATCTATCATGTTTTAACAAGTTTTTGTAAAATAACCCGAATTATGCATTCCTGTATCAGTCGGCTGGTTCATTGAATACTTGATCGGACTTGTTGAGTACGATTGAGCGTCAAATGAGATAACCGAGTTTATGCATGTTTGTTTTATTCCTGTCGGTGCGTGCTGCTTAAGCATAATTAAATTCGGATTCATCACCCCACAAACCTATCGTCGCCTTTGTGTCTTCTATGTCTAAAAACATTTTATAATGAAGCAATGAAGCCTTCAAGACTGCAAGATCATTTGAATAAAATGCATCCAGATAAGAAAGACAAGAATGTAGCATATTTTCAAGACCTAGAGAAGAAGCATAATACTCAGCCAAGTGTAGCAAAACTATTTTCGGCGGGTGCTAAGCAAGATGACGACGGACTTCGAGCTTCGTACAATATCTCTTTGTTAATTGCTCAAAAAGGCAAACCACATTACATCGAAGAAGAGTTAATATTGCCAGCAATAAATGAAATAATAACTTCTGTGCTTCATAAACCGGCCGCAGATATTGTCCGAAAAATTCCTTTGAGTAATAATTCTAAGCGCCGTTGTATGTTACTTACTGCGCTCAGGTTTCAAATTGCGGGTTGTAGTAAAAGTTTCGTTTACAATTCTCCATTAATATACATATATAGATCACAATAATTAATTAATTTAATTTGCAGTTATTGTGGTTTTTATATAGGTGAATAAATGGGGGCGCTAAAAAAATGTTTATTCTCAAAGTGGGCAGTAGACAAAATAAGTTTGGGAACCACTGGTGTAGTGGTTAGTGACTCTGACTGCTAAGCCGGAGGTCGTCGGTTTGATTTCCACTCAGGACAAACTTTGTGTAATGAGCATGATTGTTTGTTCTGTGTGTGTAATTTATCTATAATATGTATATATGTATTTATAAATGATATAAGTATGTTTATCAGTGGTGTGGGTACAATAGCACCAGCTCTGCTTAGTTTAGGATTAGATAGCTGTGTGTAAGTTGTACCGTTCGTTGTGATATGTTTGAGGAATGTTATAGACGATACTTTTTCAGCTTATTTTACACTGTTCAAACAAAAAACTTTATCATTTTGGTCGTTCTAAATAAAGTTATTTTAATTAATCTTTTACGATTAGAATGAAACACCACTCCATTCATTTTGATTGTATGTTAAAATGACTATTTCACAAGCTTATCTTAATCTTAATTAGAAGGAACCAACAAAACTACTAATAAGTAACAAGGCTCTGTATTTTTTGTTCACAAACAGCGCTATCATTAATCCTAATAATTTTATAGGACAATACTGACAATCAACCTTCCAAATAAATTAAAATAAAAGGTTTATTTATTTCTCCTACTCTACTTAAATGTCATGAAAATGGACGTGGGGACTTGACACAGGTGGGCCCAAGGGCATTGTTTGTATTTTTGTTTATTTCAACTGATATATTCATCTGACTTTTAATTTGTTTTTCGTTGTGTAATATAAAGATTTTTTTTTAAGTAACTCCTAAAAAAGGTTTGAGTAAATGGGTTGTTCTGTAAAAATGTAATAGCATTGCTTTGCTTCATTCATTTTAATATGAGTACCATGAAGTCGTTTATAACTTGGAGTTGGAGGTTGACTTTTTAAATCACAATTATGCTCTAAGTTAATCTAGATATTGGTGCCGATTCTCTTGTGCACAAACTATCGTAAATTTAAGTTAAGTGCATCTTTCTCTTTCCATTTCTAAAAGAAAAGGACAGAAGATACATTTTAGTTTAATCCTGTCAAATTAGACAGCGCCTGATGCAAATTGACGTATATTTAGACGCCATGTTTTTAAATTGCGTCTAAATTATCTATGGAGTGTCTAAATTTGACAGGACTTAACTAATATTTGATCTTCTGTCCTTTTCTTAATTAAAAGGAAAGAGAAAGATGCACTTAACTTAAATTTACGATAGTTTGTGCACAAGAGAATCGGCACCATTGTGCTTCGGAAAACACTAAGGGTCATATCTCATTAGGTCATCAGGATTACCTCGAGTTGCACCACCAACAAAATGTTTGGGTGTCTCTGGGCGTCGCTGGGGGCGCCACAAAATGAGACATACGCCATACATTTTTTATGGGCAGTAGCTCCAGGTAAATAAAAATATTCAACGAAATCCGGTAAGACTGGAAGCCGACTCCAACATAGTTGTTACATCCCAAATCAATTTTATTTAGATACCTATCCATACTAATATTATAAATGGGAAAGTGTGTCTGTCTGTCTGTCTGTATGTTTGTCTTTCTTTCACGTCAAAACAGAGCGACGAATTGACGTATTTTTTTAAGTGGAGATAGTTGAAGGTATGGAGAGTAACATAGGCTACTTTTTGTCTTTTTCTAACGCGAGCGAAGCCGCGGGCAAAAGCTAGTTTAAAATAAGAAAGACATAGAAAAGAGTCACTCACCGTCCCTGTCGTAATGGCTCCAGACCTCCATGAACTGGTTTGCTGACAGCTTCTTCAACTCCCGGGAGTCAGGGTCACGGAACTGCCTCATAAAATTAGTAGCCCTCTCCAAATTAAGCCTCTTGGCTGAAGAATTAGAATCGATACTCATCTTAGAAAAATAATTCGATTAAATTATCACTTCTTTAGAATCGGTTTTATCGATAAAAATAGAATTCGTCAATCACTAGTTCGAACTTTAAAATTATATTTACCGTTATTTTTAAAAGTAAATATGAAAAGTATTTCTTTTTTTTTTATAAGTAAATAGAATCTACTTTGTCTATGATTTGGCCTGGTTTATTGTCAGTGAGTTTTTATAAATATTTATTTAAATTATTTTTACGTATACTTTAGTAACACTATTTTTGTTTATTTGGGCTTTTCATGTCATCTGAAACAAGAAAAAAAAGATATTAGTGTCGACTCCCAATGTTTGACTGTGTATAGTATCTTTAAAATAAAACTACTTACAATCTTATAAAACGAAAATAGAAACTTGAAGACAAAGCACACATAGTCTATGAAAATTTCGTCAATTTTTTTTTTGTTCTTGGTGAATTTTTCGAGAAGCACTGAACCGATCGCCACAACATTTATATGGGACCACCCCTGAATCATGACTTATCAAACGAAAAAAGAACCATCAAAATCCGTTGACAATTGACGGAGTAATCGATGAACAAACATACAAAAAAAAAACATACAAACAGCCGAACATAGTACCTCCTCCTTTTTGTGAAGTCGGTAAAAAATGAATCTCCATTTTCCTTCGTTACGTCATAATTTGCGAACAATTCAACCGATTTTAATTAACTTTGTATTATTCTTCTTTGTATTATTTACAAAACAAACAAAGAAAAAAAAAGGCATTAGCTACCAATTTTATAGAAAAACTCTCAGGAGAATTACTAGTTACGAGTAAGTTTAAATGTAACATAAATAAATTTCAAAATATCTCTTGAAAGACATTTCATTACATCAGAAAAAACGAAATTCAAAAGGTCAAATCGCTATAAATGTCTATCAGTATATTATTTATAGCAATTTGACCTTTAAGTTCATCTGTTTTAATATAACAAACGTCGACAATCCTACGTAACTTATCTTCATTTATAATTAATTTCATAAACAGGAAAACGACTAACAAAGATTGACAGGGGATCGACGTCACTATAATGTCAATTACAGTAGACTTGCGATCAATACATGTTGTATTCAGAGCCCAAAATAACTTAAATGTATTCGTAGTATCCATTTGACCTAAATAAAATGATCCTCTTTGAACCCTTCAACAACCAAGCGACAGCCGGCTGTCGGGCTGCTAATGCTGCTGATTCTCTTGTTCAGAAACTTAACTAAATTTAAGTTAAATGCAGCTTTCTCTTTCCATTTCTTAAAGGAAAGGACAAAAGATACATTTACCGGTTGTCTATTGTTTGCCCGAAGATTATATGCCATAATCATCATTTTCCCGAATTTCATTAACCCGAATTTCATTTGCCCGAATGTTTCATTTGCCCTAAAAGACATATGTGTTTACCGAAGTAATCGTTGACCTAATGTAGCTACTAATAGGGTTGAAATTAAAACCACTTATTAGTTGCTTGAACTGCTGGTTCATATATTTGATCTGTTCCGATGACAATTCATACGATAAAAAAATACAGTCTTATGTAAGTCGTTGTAACGAAACCATAGCTTGCACTAAATCGCGACTACGCCATCTAGTTATAAAAAATGAACTAATATTAATTAATATGAATATTATGGTTTCATTACTTTTGTGATGGGTTTTGGTCATCAACATACCGCCCACCAAGGACATTTAGTGACGGAATGTCCTTCTTAAATTATCAATAACACTATTTGCACTTTTTGTATTAAATATAACATTTCATAAATATAACAAAGAACAAAACAATCAATTCTTTGAACTATTACAATATTTCGTGAATCTAATTAAACTTAACAACAAAAATAATCAACTCATTTAGCTATTACAACACTTCATAAATCTAAGAAAAATAACAACAAAAATAAGCAATTCCTATGACCTTATGACACTTTAATACACGGGAAAAATAAACAACATCAATAAACAGTCTTCAAAAACTCAAACTCTAAAATAATTGGCCTCAAACGCTCTATATACATAACATATGCTCTAGAGATAAAAATAAACAATTCATTGCACTATTGGTAAAATACATAACTTAGAAGTAGGTCTTTTAATTGTAGAAGAATGAGTCCGCAATGTGACTACACGGGTGATGTTGTCATCACCGGGGTGTTTTTCTACAACCCGTCCTAACAGCCAACGACTTGGTGGTAAATCATCTTCCTTAATCAAAACAATGTCCCCGATGTTAGGCTCTGGAACTTGGGATGACCATTTATACCTATTCATGAGATTCGACAAATATTCGTGGGACCATCGTTTCCAAAAAGACTGTAACATGCGTTGAACTAGTTGCCACCGAGTTAAATAATTTACATTTGAACTGTTATAACTTTTGTCTGGTACATTAACTAATGGTTCTCCTATAAGAAAATGTCCAGGTGTTAAAGGAAGTGGTTCACCAGGATCAGTAAAGTTAATAAAGCTTATCGGTCGCGAATTTAAGCATGCTTCCACTTGGCTGAGGAGTGTAGCCATTTCCTCATACGTAAGTGTAGAGTCGCCGATTACCCTTTTTAGGTGAAATTTGGTGGATTTTACACCCGCTTCCCAAAGACCACCGAAATTGGGAGCGTGAGGCGGTATAAAATGCCACTCTGTATTATTTGCTTCCAGGTGTTCTGCTATTGATTGCTGTATTTTTGCCAACTCTTTTAACTCTCTGGAGGCACCTATGAAATTAGAGCCGTTATCGCTCCATAATTTAGCACAGTGACCGCGATGAGACACGAACCGTCGGAAAGCGGCCAAAAATGCCTGTGTACTCATATCACTAACGACTTCTAGGTGAATAGCGCGAGTAGACATACATACAAAAAGGCAAATGTAGCCTTTGTAAGCATGATATCCGCGTCCTTTAGTTGACCTAATACTGATGGGCCCAGCATAATCCACACCGCTGTGTAAGAATGGTCTTGCTGGGGTACAACGAACTGATGGGAGATCACCCATTATTTGATTCTTGACGCTAGCTCTTTGTTTGGCGCAAGTTACACATTTACGTGCATATTGATGAACTAGAGATCTAGCACCTATTATCCAATAGGCTGACCTCAAAAAATTTGACATTAACTGAGGACCACCATGGAGAGTTCGTTCGTGAGCGTCTGCGACTATGAGGTGAGTCAGATGGCTTGAGTGCGGCAAAACTATTGGATGTTTTGCTTGTTCATCCATCTGTGACTTTTCGAGCCGACCACGAACTCTCATAATTCCCAGTTTGTCAAGAAAAGGGCAGAGTGATTTTAATTTACTTGACCTCGAAGTTACTGTCCCCTTTTCTTTTAATTGTATATATTCGTTTTTAAACGTATTTATTTGTGTTATCCTTATACAGGTTTGCTGTGCTGCTTCTATTTCATACTTTTTTAGATATGTACTATCGTGTTTGTCCTTTGTTAAAAATCGTCGACAATACGCCACAACTCTAAGTAATTTACCCAAGCTGGAATATTTATCGAAAAAGGAGTTTTCCATCGGAGCTACTGCAGTTGTGTGCACCTTTATTATTCGTTCTAGGTCTATTTTCAAATCCTTTGGCCTATTGAACTCAATTAACTTGTTCTTTAAAAAAGATGGACCGGAAAACCATAAGTCATTACTAACAAGTGAACTAGGTAGCAATCCCCTGGAGGCGCAGTCGGCAGGATTGTGCTTGGTAGACACATGAAACCACTGAGTTGAACTTATAGTGCCCAATATTTCAGAGGTACGGTTCGCTACAAATGTTTTCCACCTGCTGGGGTGACTACTAAGCCACGATAGCACTACGGTGGAATCCGTCCATGCAAAGATCTTCATCTCTGGAATATTTAAGACCTCAGCTGTTTCTACCAACAACTTTGACAAGAGCACTGCACCGCATAGTTCCAATCGAGGAATACTGATCTGTTTGATGGGAGCTACTCTTGTTTTAGCGACCAACAAAGACACCTTAATGTTACCCGCTGAGTCTATTGTTCTTAAATAAACAACAGCTGAGTACGCTGCTTTCGAGGCGTCACTAAAACCATGTAGTTCGAGTTCATCATTTGAACTTGTACTAAGCCAGCGAGGTACCCGGATCTTGGTAAGTAAGGTTAATTCTCCACGGTAAGTACTCCATTCGGTTTTTAATTCTGTAGTTACCTCCTCGTCCCAACCAAGACCTGCAAGCCATAACTTTTGTATGAACACCTTTGCTACAACCACACTTGGTGCTAACCATCCTAATGGGTCGAATAATCGAGCTATGTCTGATATTATAGATCTTTTTGTTACAGGTGCGGATATTAGCGGCGGAACGTTAACGGAGTATTGGAAGCAGTCTTCGCGGCGGTTCCAGGTAAGTCCTAGAATTTTTATTGTATTATCTAGCTTCAGTTCTATGTCCTTCTCTTCTATTTTGGTATCCTTATCTATGTTATCCTTTTTGTCCTTATTATTTCTATCTTCTTCTTTTACTATCATGTCCTGTTTGTCCTCATTTGTAATCCTTTTTTGATCTTTTTGCAGAGTTTCTTCAGTACTCTCCAGTAAACGTATTTTGTTTAATAACTGCTGATTATTGCTATTCCACTTTTGTAATGCAAAGCCTCCTTTTGCTAATAATTCTATCATTTGTTCACAGATTTCTGTGCCCTCTTCAATGGTGTCGCATCCAGTCATTAAATCATCCACATAAAAACAATTTAAAACTTTAGCAGCTGCAAGAGGATACTTGTCTCCTTCATCGTATGCGACTTGATGGAGTGTTCGAACTGCTTGATACGGTGCAGAGGCTGTCCCAAATGTTACTGTTACCAATTCATAATCTTCTATTGGTTTCGTGGGATCATTTCGCCAGAGTATTCGCTGGTAGACAGCATCATCATCGGCTACTCTAACTTGCCGGTACATTTTAACAATGTCCGCCACAATACCAATAGCGTGTACTCTCCATCGCAGAATTGTATGCCTCAAATCCGCTTGTAGTGTCGGCCCAACCATCAGAGTGTCGTTGAGCGATACTCCTTTTTTATTTTTTTCAGATGCGTTGAACACAACACGTACTTTCGTAGTGACCTTATCTTCTCTGATAACCGCGTGGTGTGGTAAGTAAACCGCTTCATTCTTTTTATTATCGTCTTGTTTTACAGCTCTTAAATGGCCTAAGTTTAAATACTCATTAATTACATCTGTATACTTTTGTTTCAAATCTGTGTTCTTATGTAATCTTTTTTCTAATGATTTAAGTCTTATTTCAGCTATGTCACGAGAACCTCCGGCCTTACATGCGGGATTATCGTCACGGAAAGGTAAGTGTACTATATATCTGCCTGTATCATCTCGTTTAGTAGTTTTAATATATAATTCTTCGCATTTTTGTTCTTCTGGACTTAAGATTCTCTTTGTACTAATTTGCTCTTCTATCTCCCAGAATTTTTTCAGAAGATGATCTTCGTTGAACTTTGCGCAATGTACGCTAATATTATGTAAGTTTGAACTTTCCTTGCTTGAACCGACTACACCAGAAAGGACCCACCCTAGAGTGGTGTTCTGTGCCATAATATTACTTGATGGACTCTTCACTATACCTTCCTTCATGATGCAGCAGTAAGCATCTGCTCCCAGTAAAACATCTATTTTATTGGGTGTACTAAAATAAGGATCCGCTAAACATAGATTGTTAATATTAATCCAATCAATTGAACTAGTGTTTACACTTCTCTCAGGTAAGTATGAGGTGATCTTACTCAAAACGTAGGCGTTTATTTTGAGTTGAAAGTGGAGATCAATCTTTGATCCAATTGTGAGATTGACCATGTACTTCGCAATGGTCGACCTATCGTTACCTAATCCAGAGACGAGACCTCTAACAGGAATTTTCTTTAGTCTAAGAAGTTGAACTGTGGCCTCTGTGATGAAACAGGCCTGTGAACCTTGGTCTAATAGTGCACGAACAGTTTGGAATTCGCCCGTCTTGGACTCTGCTTTTATTAACGCTGTGGCTAATAACACCTGGTTAGGTTTGGGAATTTTGCTAGTAGACAAGCATGAAACTACCTGATTGTCACTAGTTGAAGCACTAACGTTATCAATCGTGGACTTTGTTGCCGCATCTTGGCCATCATTTTCAGCATTTGGTTCCCTATTAGGGTGTAGCAGTGAATGGTGGCGTTTTTTGCATACACGACAGAACGTTGGTTTTTTGCAGTCGTATACTGTATGGTTGCCGCCTAAACAATTAAAACAGATTCTATTTTTTGCTACAAACTCACGCCTGCTGTCTGTGGACTGTTTTGCAAATTGTTTACAGAAGCAGAGCTTGTGGGGTTCTGAACAGTATTCGCAACGTATATTGGATGACGTCGTGGCTAACATCGCTTTAGAACCATGAACGTGTGAACTATGATTGACCTGGTGAGCCACAACCTTCCTGGGCTCGATACATTCAAGCGCGCGAAAACGACTTTCAATAAAAGTTTTAAACTGCTCAAAGGTGGGCAATTCGTTGCTGGAGTCGTTTGAAATGCTTAACTCCCACTGCTTACGAGTCTCGTTATCTAATTTGAACGTAACAATATGAATAATGACAACGTCCCATGTACTCACATCGATGTTAAGATTTTTTAAAGCACTTAAACAGTCGCTTGTCGTATCTAATAATTCTTTCAATGAACTACCTGATTCAACATTTAATCGTTTTTGACCAAACAATCTTTTCATAATACAATTGGTTAGGTACTTCTTATTAGCATACCGCTTTTCTAATTGCGACCAACATTGACTGTAGTTAGCGTCTGTAATTGGTGTGTACCTAATCAACTGCTCAGCTTCACCCGTGAGGTGGCTTTTAAGATAGTGCAGTTTTTGAACATTATCTAACGACGGGTTATTATGCACTAAGGAAATAAACAAATCGTGAAAAGTTGTCCATTCACTATAGTTTCCAGAAAAAGACGGAATTGTAATTTTTGGTAACTTTACAAAAGAATTAGATAATTTTGAACTACCAGTACTATTGTTAGAACCACTATTTTGCGTTTGCGATTTACTGACGTTAATCTTATTGAGTGTCAATTTCATTAGACATTTGCAGTTAATATAAGTATCTTCAGTTGAATCATAGATTTCCGTAACCTTTTGACCTATAATATCTTCCAATTTATATTGGCCATAAAGTTGAGTCTTAGTATTTTTAAATGAAGACCAATCATTTTCAAGTAATTCAAGTCTTGTTTGAATATATTCGACAGTAAGTCTGTCTTTTGGACTCTTTTTAAAATTGGTTAACGCTTTTTGAATCACGGTCTGAAGGTCTTTCAATATATTAATTTTGCCTTCCATTTTAGATGACAAACAACAACAAGAGTAAATTAACGAGTGTATAAGACAAAAATAAAATGTATTAAAATAAAACTCTAGTAATTCGATTCATCGAAGTTATAAAATGCGTAACGTTGACAAGTCCAAAATTGACAAAAAGTTGATGAAATTTTTCTAAGTCTCAAAAAATGCGGAAAATTTTACAAGTGTTTGAGAAACAAATTAACTCTGGTAGAAATCGGGCATGGATTCCCCGTTCCCCCGTTTTTTATAAAATTATTCTAAGTTCTAACAAGCACACTTTTAACTAAGTCCAAATATCACTAAATATAATAAGTTAAAATGTTCCTTGAAATAAAGTTGAAAATTGCTTGGCACAAAATATTACTTTTAAAATGTTAAAGTTAAAATCTTCCTTGCACTAAAGTTCAGATTTGCTTGACCATTAACTTTTTTTTTTTTAAATTAATTAAATTGTACTCACAATTAATTGCACTTCACTCACACATACACGTAGGTTGAACTGGTAGGTACTAGTGGCGCCTCCTGTGGCGTCACTTTGAACTTGAATTCCTGGCTTCTATCACCGGCCTCGTCCACCTTGCTGAACGAACCTGTCTCTTCAGCTCGAGGATATTCTTGAACTACGGGTCCCTCTGTGGCGTCCCGTTGAACTATACCCAGTACTTAGCCGCAGCAATCCACTGCGAGTACTTGGGGTGCGGTCCACAGCTGGCACCGCCAAACACCAAAAAGTCAGACTGTTCCGGGTCTGATATCCGGCTCGAAGGACCAAAATGTTTACCGAAGTAATCGTTGACCTAATGTAGCTACTAATAGGGTTGAAATTAAAACCACTTATTAGTTGCTTGAACTGCTGGTTCATATATTTGATCTGTTCCGATGACAATTCATACGATAAAAAAATACAGTCTTATGTAAGTCGTTGTAACGAAACCATAGCTTGCACTAAATCGCGACTACGCCATCTAGTTATAAAAAATGAACTAATATTAATTAATATGAATATTATGGTTTCATTACTTTTGTGATGGGTTTTGGTCATCAACAATATGACATACTTTTAATTGCCCGAATTTTAGATACCATAAGATACGAATGCCATAAGTATTGTTTGCCATATTTTTATGTGCCATAATAATTCTTAGACATAATATTGACGTTGACGGGCTTGTTGGTCTAGGGGTCAGTGACCCTGACTGCTAAGCCAGAGGTCGTGGGTTCGATTCCCACCCAGGACAAACTTTGTGTGATGAGCATAATTGTTTGTTCTGTGTCTGGGTGTTATTTATCTATAATATGTATGTATTTATAAAGTATATAAGTATGTATATCAGTTGTCTGATTACCATAACACAAGCTCTGCTTAGCTTGGGATCAGATGGCCGTGTGTAAGATGTCCCAGGATATTTATTTATTTATTTATTTATATTTAAATGGCATAACTTATTTATTCTGTGCATGGTTTTTTTTCTGTGCATGGTTGATGGTGGGCTAGGTCGACGGAGCCCCGCTTTGCGGGGCTCCTACTTCTGTGTGGTTTATAAAAAAATAACCACGAAGGGGATGGCGGGGTCTATTCGCTCGCTTCGTTCGCTCACACGACCCCGCCATCCCCTTCTAACCTAACCTGTCCGAGTCGGGGTGCCCTAAAGTCCCAATTGCATCCAATTTCTCTTGATATAAACAACCGTTACACACCCGATGTCGATGGCAAATTATGTTATGGCATATCATAATTATGGCATGTGATAATTAGGGCATGTGATAATTAGGGCTTACAATGATTATGACAAATGATGTTATGGTAAGTGACTTTATGCGAAACAATGATTCTGGCACGTGACTAATATGGCAAATGAGAGTAGGGCAAATGAGTATTATGTCGTATGATATTATGGCTGTTGACTATTATGGCAAATGATATTAGGGCAAATAAAATTCGGGTAAACGGCGGTATACCACATTTACCCTGTCAAATTAGACAGCGCCTGAAGAAAATTGGCGCATATTTAGTCGCCATGTTTTTAATCGCGTCTACATTATCTATGGAGTGTCTAAATTTGACAGGACTTAACTAATACGTTATCCTCTGTCCTTTTCTTAATGAAATGGAAAGAGAAAGATGCACTTATTTTAGGTTAGTTTGTGAAGAAGAGAATCGGCACCATTGTCTTTCTCTTGTGTACGAATCACGTCTGTTCAAAGGTTTAACCCCCTGACAAAAAGATAGGATTGTTATAAGTTTCACTGCGATGTGTGTGTGTCAGTGTTTCTGTCTATCTGTGCCACCGTAGCTCTCAAACGGATAGACCGATTTGGATGAGGCTTGTTTGATAGTAGACTATGTAGCTGTGGTTCTTTATTTTTATTTTATTTATTTGGGATAACAAACAATTGTACAATGTGTGTTACAGTAAAATATTTTATGACATATGGATAAATGTACAATCCACAACGTATCCACAGATTACTTGTGTACATTACGCGTCACGTTGGTTGGAAATCAAGGCCTTTCCTTCGTTACGTCATAATTTGCGAACAATTTAACCGATTTCAATTAACTTTGTATTATTCAAATTATAATTGCTTTTACAAAACAAAAAAAACATACATATCATACATACATACATACATGCATAATTATATCATATACGAAATTCAAAAGGTCAAATCACTATAAATGTCTATCAATATATTATTTATAGCAATTTGACCTTTAAGTTCATCTGTTTTAATATAACAAACGTCGACAATCCTACGTAACTTATCTTCATTTATAATTAATTTCACCAACAGGAAAACTACTAACAAAGATTGACAGGGGATCGACATCGCTATAATGTCAATTACAGTAGACTTGCGATCAATACATATTGTATTTAGAGCCCAAAATAACTTAAATGTATTCGTAGTATCCATTTGACCTGGATAAAATGATCCTCTTTTAACCTTTCAACTACCAAGCGACAGCCGGCTGTCGAGCTGCTATTCTCTTTCTATTGTGTACGAATCACGTGTATTTGAAGGTTCAACCCCCGACAAAAAGATAGGAGTTTTTTTTTTGAGGAGTGGGAAATCAGCAAATAACTTCTCCCGTCCTGGACGGGGCGGGAGGGCGTGTCAGACTTTTACTGACTAAAACCCACTCATGTTCCTTCGGTTGCCCTTAATGTTCCGGGGTCACGGCAACTATTATAAACATTCCGCAACCCCGTTATTAGTTTCACTGCGATGTATGTGTGACAGTGCTTCTGTCTATCTGTCCGTGTCACCGTAGCTCTTAAACGGATGTACCGATTTGAATGCAGATTTTTTATTTGAAAGTAGATTATGTACCTATGGTAAGGAGCTATGTTCCATGAGAATCGGTCAGCCTTAACAAGACTTAATACTCATCTGAGAAAATTTCAACTGCCTCTGTCTTTATAAATGCTTATTACTTTGGAACTACGCAACGGATTATGATACGGTATTTTAAATATATAGAGTAATTAAAAAGGAAGATTTGTATGTATAATACATGCATATTATTTAGAAGAAAACTCGAGATTGACTCGAGATTCGTAACATCCATGCAAAGCTGGAGCAGGTCGCAAATAACATATTTTATCCCGTCCTGACATTAGAATGCCATAGTTGGAACTTCAAGAATCGTTCTCCTGATATTCACTGAGATTTTTACATAATATCGCTGAAGTTTGAAACCTGCAATGCTGACTATCTTGCAGATGCTATTCGGAGCTTAGCGAGGTCTTTGAAATAGATTCCGCGATGCATGCAAATGTTCTGGGTTGCGTCATTATTACAAACGTATTTTGCGAATGCGGGTCTAGCGCTAGTAATACTAGCTTTTGCCTGAAGCTATGTCTGCGTGAATTTCGGTGATCGTGTTTGGAATGTAAAAAAGAGTAGAGCATTTTTTGTGTCATTGGATGGCAAATAAGTTTCGGCTCAGTGGTCACCATCGCCTATGAAGATATATCTAATTCTACATATGCAAAATGACTGGTAAATAGTGATTGATAAACACACAACCATCATGTTAGTAGTAATAACAAAACACTTTTCCAAAAAAACTTATTTTTAAACTGATATTGCAGCTAATATTATACCAAACGAACTATACAAATTAGTGTTGCCCAAATTCAGTCTTGGTCTTGCAGTCTTGGTCTTGTTCTTGCGTTTTTGCAAGACCAAGACCAAGAACAAGACCGCGTATTTTTAGCAAGACCAAGACCAAGACTGACCGTGCAAGACTTGAGCAAGAACAAGACATAGCCTGCAAGACTCTTGCGTCTTGCAGCTAGGACTTAGCGCTATTTCACGTAGTAGTTAGGTGGTACAGTTCGGTGTATAGGTAGGTACCTGCTGAGAGGTTATTTTCTAAAGCATCATTAGTAATTAGAAAACATAGAAATAGGTTAAGTGATGAGTCAGCCAGATGGTTACTTTGTATTAATTCTTGGTCGAAAAAATTGATATAAAGTATCATAACCTAATGATAAAGCTGTTGATTTGTGTTGTATTTTATTTTTTATTCAAATAAATAATAAATCGTAAAACTCTTTTATTAAATTTCTTATAAGTTGAGGGTTCAATCTCTTTCTAGACAGATAAGTATTGTTCTTTAAAATACAGTCAAGTTATTGTAATTAATTTGTTTTTTTACATGTTTTAGCAAATGTAAGCTTATAAATCATAAATGTTTATTAAGAAACAGTTACTTCCATGGAAAACGACATATAGGTCAGTTGTTTTCGAATTTCTTATCAAATCTTCAGTTATTTATTAATCTGCTTGATCTTTACTATGGCTATGTTAATTCAAGCTCACAATGTTCCAATTCTAATACGTTTTTCTAAGATTTAAAGTAAACTTTAATAAATAGTAATAGACTAATAGTTAATTGCAAGACTTGCAAGACTCTTGCTGCAAGACCAAGACCAAGACCAAGACTGGGAGCGCAAGACCAAGACCAAGACCAGGTGTATTAGCGCAAGACCAAGACCAAGACTGGCTAATGACTAATACAAATATTTCTTCTCAGAGTAGTCAGATAGGGAACACCACCCTCACCGTTCCTTTAAATATTCAAAAAATAATATTAACGTGTAAAAGTGTAATATGTAACCAATCTGCAAATCGTTTTCATATTTTTTTAATAGCATCACAATCACACTTGAAAACGGTGTGCAAGTGTTCCGCGAGACAATTATTATCTTGCACGCAATCACGCAATTTCCAACTTTGTTTTGAGTATTATACGTAGTGCATTAATTTATCAAATAACAAATTAATCTGCTCGAATATTTTGCTGCAAAGCATCTCGAGGGTATCCGTAAACAATTAATTATAAGGAATTGGTTGGAGTTTATAATAGTTACCGTGACCCTGGAACATAAAGGGCAATCGAAGGAACATGAGTGGGTTTTAGTCAGTAAGAGTCTGACGTCAGGACGGGAGCAGTCATTGGATGATTTCCGACTCACCAAAAAAAAAAAGCAATGTGTATATTATGAAACAAAATCGCACCACATTCTGTTTTGTCTGCGCTAAACTGAAAAACTACTAAATGGATTTTCATGACGTTTTAATTAAATTTTAAACGTCAGTTAGGTAATAAGAAAGTAGATAATACTATTTTTCTTTTCTCGTAAAAGGTATAAGGTATCTGTTGCTAAACCCAGCAGGTTACTCTAGGGAAAAACCTATAAATAAAAGGTTTATTACCTTTTTTATCGTGACGTATTTTTAGTTAGCGATCGACGTAAACCTTTCAAATAAAGGAAGGATAACATTGACTTCAAATATGAAATAATTTTCAACCATTATTATTTTAAGTATTAATTTCATCTTTTAACCCCCGAAGCAAAAACTTATAACCAATCCATACTCCACACTTCCATACTAATATTATAAATGCGAAAGTAACTCTGTCTGTCTGTCTCTTCTTCACGCCTAAACCACTGAAAATTGGTACAGATATATTCTGGGACCCGAGAAAGGATATAGGACAGTTTTCATCCCGGAAATAACTATTAACACGCGAACGAAGTCGCGGGCAAAAGCTAGTGTGTTATAAGTTAGACCGCTGTGTGTCTGTCTGTCTGTGGCATCGTAGCCCTAAAACGGGTGCACCGAATTTGTTGCGTTTTTTTTATTATTTGTAAGTAGGATATCTAGTAATGGTACTTAGACGTGCTTCATCAAAATTGGATCAGCCGTTTTAAAGTAATCAGCTCTTAAGTTAGCGGCAGTCGCGATCTTAATAACTCGGGTCGGGAATGGTTTTTAATTTTTATTAATAAATGATTTTATTGAGTAGTAAGTTTTAACCTTTTAAAATGTGTAATAAACATTATCATCTCCATAGTCTTTTCCCAAACAGCAGAGTTATTTTCACAGAATTCACCGGTACACCAGTCTGCATGCAGTAAAGTACAGGTCCTATTAATCGATTGAATGACTGTAATAAAGTTAATATAGCTTCCACCCTTCAATATTATCGACACGTCGATAATAACACACACGTGTGGCGCAGCCTTGACTATACTTTCAAACTAGTGACATAACCTCGCGGAGATTTGCCAAAAATTTGCCAACCAGCATTTATTGGCGGCAGGTGGCCGCAGTTGGCAACTTGCGAATTTTGCCAATAAAATTTTATTAGTTCGCTTTTTGTGCTCATAAATGTTTTCCCTTACGTTACAATATTTTATGCTCGTTGGAAATCGTATTTGTTTTATTGTTGGCAGATTAAATAAAGTAGTAAAGTGTGGTTGTTAATTTGTAACTTTTTACTTGACTTTTATTTATTAATATGTACCTACTGACATTAGAAATTATGAGAATAGTTATAAACACTATGGGGTTTGTCTGGAACATAAATAAAATTATTATTACTACTAGTAGCTGGCCCCGCGTTTTTACCCACGTTATGTTAAGTCCTTGATTACTGCTCCGCTCCCTTAAGACATAGCGTAATGTTATGTAGCCTATGTGTTATTCTGATGTTTAAGCTTATACTACTGACAAGTTTTATCAGCATCCATTCAGTAGTTTTTACGTGAAAGAGTAACAAACATCAATACAAGCTTTCGCGCTTATAATATTAAGTAAGGATTAAACCGCGGAGGGCAGGTTTTTGTAAATGTAGTCAAAATTGTGTATAGTAAAGTAACGGGGAAAACGTTATGAAAATACAAAACCATTTAACCCAATGATGTTATAAGTAAAAAAGTGTAGATAGGTTAATCAAAAGAAATTCTATCTTCAAAAACGGCACACTAACGCACACATACATTACACGTCAAAGTAGGATGACATGATTGAAGTAGTGCGAGTGAAAAAGAGATAAACGTCAAATGTCAACGCGATACTCAGTATCATGTTGGTCAATTGGCAAATTTTTAATGTGCCACTTTTTGACTGCATATAACCTATCTACACTTTTTTACTTATAACATCATTGATTTCAAACACCTAATTAAATGTCAAACAACAACACGACGTGACGTTTAACGGACTGAGTGTCCGTCAAACGTCAAACAACAAACTGTCAAGCGCGATCGAACCAGTGATAAGGGTTCCGTCCCACCGCCATCATTTACAACTTTCCAAGTGTTTCATTCCTTAGACATTTACATAGGACTGATATCAGTCCAACGGATTTATATAAGTCAAGTTTGACATTGGTTAGTTCAGTATTGGCTCACCTCCAAATGTCATAATGCTAGATAGAAAGTTTTAAGCCAAAATTGGATATCTAAGCTTACCTAACAGTTTTGGACAGCGCTTTATTGTGTAACGTACCCGCAATAGTTATTTTTTTGGTTTGGCAAGAAAACTCTTCTTATATCGTTTCAAACTTATTTATATTCTACTAGCGACTTTGCATGGATGTTGCGAATCTTCGAAACTCTCGCCTTTACTCTAGTATAATATACATGTTTGTACACATTTCTTGTGAATGACTTTGTTTATTGTTGAGAACAACATCCGTTTAACCTTTCGTCGACCAAGCGACAGACGGCTCTCGCGCTGCTATTGTCTTTTTATTGAGTCTTGAATCACATGTGTTCGAAAATTTTAAATCCGATTAGCATTTTTCGAGTTTATTGACAGACGTAGCAGAGGGCTTGAAGCGGACAGTTTGAAGGGTATAAGCACTCAAATACAAGTATATGATACTTATCATCTGTGCCTCTGGTAAACAAAGCATCTGCGAAGTTTCTGGTATTGCATATAATCCAATTAGAACATTGAATTTTTAAATTTTCTGCGAAGTTTCTGGTTTTGCATATAATACAATATTTAAAAAATCCCGGCATAAAAATTTGTTAGCTAAAACACAGTCCGAAGAGAACCGCACTCAGCGAAACTATAAAGCCCCTTAAAATCTTGCCATAAATATTTCTAACATAACTTAAGAAAAGTCTTAGGTAATATTATCACTTTTCGATATAAACGCGCTTGGATCTCAGATTACGTTTGGAGAATTAACACCAGTATCCACTTATGCGTATTAATATGATACGTAAGCTATCGCGATCGTAATCCATCCAAACGTAGTGATTAAGGTATTATCTCTCCGGAACGATAATGCGTTTCAATATTGTAAGGAGATTACGTGTCTAAATATAAGCACATATGTGCTATTTATATACAAGCGCTTCCAGCTTCAATCGGGTGTTACAAATCTTTAAAAATCCCCGTTTTCCCTTTTAATAAATAACATGAAAAATGGAATTAAATATATTTAAATCTTCCCCTTTTATCGCTTTATTTATTAAAAAGAAACCGAATCAAATCCGTAGTTCAGTTTTAGAAGCCTACGCATACATGACAGATAGACTGCGGACAGCGACTTTGGTCTATATTATGTAGAGACTAGCAATTGCCTCCAGCTTCACCCACGTTTTACAAGTCTATGAAGATCGCGGCTTTTCTCCACTATAATAAGATGCATTATACTCAAAAACTTTCATCTTGAATCACTCTGCTTATTAATGAAAACCGCAATCAAAATTAGTTCAGCATCAAAGGATATGAAGCGTTTATTCAGACAGGAAATTTCATTTTATACTTCCTAGCGATTTATACAACACTCACAGATTCATCAAAAATATTAAAATTATTAACAAAACACCCTTAAGAAAAAGGACCAGAATATAAAGAAAAACATAGCCATATACCATCCATGTTATCGCACATAAAAACTAAACGCTCGCAAAATATTTAGCTAACCCTTAATCACGGAACCCAAAAAAGGTCTGGATTTACGAATCTTTGCATAAAAAGAACTTTAGCGTCCGTATCGCCTTAAGTGGGTAATAAATTGTAATTTGTTTCAGCCCTTAGATCCTTTTGAAGACAGTGTTTGGTCATGAAGATATTTTGTTTTTACCGAATTCAAAAAAAGGAGGAGGTTCTCAATTCGTCTGTATGCTTTTTTTTTGTATGTTTGTTACGCGATATCTCCATCAATTGTAAACGGATTTTGATGGTTCTTCTTTCGATTGATAAGTCATGATTAAGGGGTGGTCCCATATAAATTTTGTGACGATCGGTCCAGTGCTTCTCGAAAAATTCACCAAGAACAAAAAAATATGTGCTTTTTCTTCAAGTTTCTATTTTCGTTTTGTAAGATTGTAAGTAGTTTTATTTTGAAAGTAAATTACTTTGAAAGATATTTTAATACACAGTCAAACATTGGGAGTCGACACTAAAAAGTAATAAATAAAAACTTTTTTCAAAAAAATAATAACCGCCATCAAAACTAAAAACCCAAAAATAACTAAAATTTCGAAAGTCGGTGGCTTCTGTTCTGCCAGTCAATTTGTGTTGCCACCGACTTTCGAAATTGTTATGTAAAAAGTTTTTTATACCATGTTATGTTCGAAAAGACTAGTTGACTCTTCCCGTGACACAAAGGCTGGCTTTTGTTTTGGTCAGAGGCTTAGCATTGCCATCCAACGTGGCAATGCTGCCAGTCTATTGGACATTATACCGGTTGACAGCCATGCGGAGGAGTTTTTTGATGCCTTTTTCTTAAGTTTAGTAATTTAGTTTGTAAATATTGTATATATGTTATACCAAAATACAGATAATTAAGTATCATCTAATTTTAGAAGGAACATAAAAATACAGCTGACATTGTTATGTTCTGTTTTTTTTTTGTATACGTAAATTTACCTACAGGCAAAATATATGCTAACTCTCGTATAATGAAATTGAAAAGGAATGATTTGATTGTGTGTTTGTAATGTTTAAAGCTAATTTGACAGCGAGTAACTTACTATTGCAAGTAAATCACTATTTAAATATATAAAATAGTAAACTGACTGACTGATTGTTGATATATCAACGTAAAACCCAAACCGCTGATGCTAGAGACATGAAACTTGGAGGGTGTGTTTTTTGTGAAGGGGTTTTTGGGAATTCGACCCCTAAAGTAGTAAAATAGGGGATGGAAGTACATACATTCAGGCGGACAAAGACGCTGACAAAAGCTAGTAAGCTTCAAAGCATCACGCTATGTCCCACGGGAGCGTAGCTGTAACCAAAGACCTAATGTAATGCGACTGAAACCGCGAGTGACAGCTAGTTGCTAGCTGCTTATAAATATAAAAACATATTTCTTTTAAAATTTCCGACTGAAGCGTATTTAGTTTCTGGTTACAGATTTCTATAAAGATGGTGGTGGTTTATAGGGATGTGGACTACATCAAAAGAATGACATTCTGTTTAGTCCGTCTGTTAGACACTCCAAAAATACTGGACACATATTTTTTGCTTGATCAAATTAATCTTTAATCTATATAAATAAAAATGAATTGATGTTCGTTAGTCTGATTAAAACTCGAGAACGGCTGGGCCGATTGAGCTGATTTTGGGTTTAAAATGTTTGTTGTAGTCCAGGGTAGGTCTAAACGGTGAGAAAATAAGAAAAAATTGCGAGAAAGATGGAGTAAAACAACAATTCCATTTTCCCATATAAAAGTTGTCCATGTTCTGTTGGATGTCGTTGTCATAGTAACCGGCAAATCAAGTGTCAACTTCAACTTCAACTCTTAATGAATGGCCTTTGTGGAAAAGACACCACAATTCTGCCAATAACACGTGAACTTTGATAATAAACCATCAAACGCTGGAGAGTATAAATTAGAGGTTACAACCCGTCAACCTGACACAAGTAATGTTTAATTGTTTTAAAAAGACGCAAAGGAATCATTTTCATAAATCCAAATCATGCAGATAATTTGTTGGTTTTATTTTAAAGCCATTTAATACGGTTTGAAATAACAGAAAGGCGTATAATATGCTGTAACAGTTTTTCTTTTTTCCAATGTTCAAAAATAATATAACGATAAAAATATATCTAGATTTAAAATATTTATTTATTAAATAAAATAATGGTGCTTATAAATTTATTAAATACTAAGATCTCATCTAAAATTGATAGTGTTGATAGGGCCATAGCTTGGGGTGTAAAGAGTACAGAGCAAGTAACTATGTATACCAAAGAGTGCCACAATAGGCTGAAATTAATAGATTTTCCACCTGATTGTTTAAATTGCGCTGACAGTTTTTGTGGAGACCGTGGCCACATGCGTGTTCTAGATAGGCTTTATTCTGACATTGTGACCGCTCTCACTAACGCGGCGACTTTGGTGAGTCGAGGAGGCGTGCCGGTTGGTGGGAGAGGACCGCGCATAGCAGGGTGGAACAAACACGTAAATAAACAACAACAAACTACAAAACACGACGGCGACAAGAGTAACTATAGCCTATCTCTCTTGCCACTATTATTGCAAAGGTTTTTGACGGTATACTTAACACACAGTTGAATAAATACGTGTTAATACACAGTAACCAGTTCGGATTTCGTCCTTGGTTATCAACCGAGAGTGCCATACTGTGTTTGAAACATACCGTCAAATACTACACATCGATCGCAAAACGCCCATGTATGCGTGCTTCCTCAATCTTACCAGGGCCTTTGACTTTGTGTGGTATGACCTGCTGTGGGACAAGTTGAAGAGCATAGACTTGCCACTGGGACTCATCAACATGTTCCAGTACTGGTATGGGCATCAGACCGACAGTGTTAGGTGGGCGGGAGTAATGTCGGATCCGTATCGGCTCGAGTGTGGTGTTCGGCAGGGCGGCTTAACATCCCCTACCCTGTTTAACCTGAACGTTAACGGACTGATCGAGGCGCTTAGTACTAACCACTAGACCAACAGGCCAGTCAATTTTTTTTGTTTTTTTTTTTATGGCCATCCTGGATAATTTTCCCTACCAGATAAACCGCATATGATAGTTGTTCAGAAACAAAATTATTAAGCCCATTTCATAACATGTCCTTTCAACAATCTTTTCTTCAAAAGTTAGGTGACAGTGACAGTATTGCCAGATTACTAAGTAGGCCAGTCATTTAAGACATGTTAGGTCGCAATAAATTGCAAGGCCCTGATTTTTTGTGATGTTGTTAGGATAGATACCAATGGTATAAATCTAGATTTGCAACCTCGAAAGACCTGTGCTAACTTCGTGGTGCTCGAAAAACCTCAAAATTTTCGAACTTTTTTCAGTTTTTGACTTACAACTTCTAAAATTTGCATTTTGCAGCAAAGTCATCTATAGAACTTTTAAATAAGACAAAATAAGCAACAAAATGAGTGTAACCCCAGCTCTGTATGTTTAATAGATCTCAAGATATGACATTTCGAAAATGGGCAATTTTTCCCAAATTTTATCAAATTTGTAGTTGGCTAGACTTTAGATCGAAATACTGTCTAAAATACTCATCCTACAAGGAAAGTCAATAGAAGTTAAGTTGTAGAGCAGTTATTTAGCTTTAATTTAAGTGTAAAAGGAACTGTTCACGACCAATAGTTCTCATATTATGAGGTAAATAAGGAAATCAGATTTTTGTCGAAATTTCTCTAGTAATATAAATATTACTTTAAAAATAAAATAAAACAGACAATTCAGTAAAAACTGTTTATTGAATAAAATAAAATTTAAAACTATATATAAGTATATGTATAAATTATATATATATATATATATAGAATAATAATTAATATTCATTGATTCTTTTATTTTAAGTATAAAAACCATAATTTCAACTTTAGTTAATTGTTAATTTGTTATGTATCTGTGGAGGCTTGTCATTAGCAGCATCATTATACATTTTTGTTACCTATTATTATATTATTAGTCTGTAAGCCTTCTTAAAACTAATAAATTAAAAAATAAATAAGATAAAATAATATATATACCTAGTCAAGTCATAAATTCTGTCAAAAACTTTTAATGTAATTAACGATATAATTTTTGATAATTAATTGAAAATTATATATGAAATGAAAGATAATTAAATGTACAATACACATTTATTTACATTATTCGAAATGCCCCCCTCCATTTTTAATACATGCCCTTAATAGACGCGGCAAGTCATCGATCGCAGCACGCACCACATTCATATCTATTTCTGCCGCTGCTTTAACCAGAGATACTCAGAGAGACTCCAAATTCCTATTAGGTTTAGCGCAGACTTTCTCCTCCAAATATTGCCATATCTTGTAGTCCAGGGGGTTTAAATCTGGACTAGAAGAGGGCCAGTCTTCATGCCCGATGAAGTCAATTCCATGGGCGGTCAACCAGTTTTGCGTGCTTCGTGCCCTATAAGCTGGTGCAGAATCTTGTCGGAATATCCAATGTCTGTTTTTGAACATTGCTTGAGAAAGAGGTTCGACTATATTCGATAGGACGGTATTTTGGTACACAACGGCACTGGTTTTCACACCTTTTTCACAAAGCACCTCAGTTAAGCCTGAATATGAGACTCCAAGCCAAACTATGAGTGAGGAAGGAAAATGCCCACGCTGGACCCTCGGAATACGCGCGCTCGCTTCTTCTCTGCTGTGGGCATACACCTAATCATTTTGTTTGTTATAACTTTCTTCAACGGTAATTTTTTTTTCAACTGAAAATAAAATTTCGCGATGTTTATTCCAGCGTACCGCCGTAACAAAGCGCGGGATCTTTCCAGCCTAATTTTTTCAAACGCTCGTTCAAAAAATGACCAGCTTTTTACGATAAGCTCGTAGTCCCAGGTCTTCGTTTAACACTCTTATAACCGTGGTTCTGCTTCACAAGCCCCATCACAAGAGCTAAGATTTTTTGTTTACGCGAGGGATTTCGTTGAATTCGCGCCTTCACTGCTTTGATGACCGCTGGTGTCCTAACTGTACGAGGACGGCCGCTTCTCTCACGATCTTTGAAGCTTGAATCTTCAATGTATCGTTTGATAGTGCGATAAACAAACCGTAGTGTTATTTTCAACTTTTGCTGAATTTTGAAAATCTCTATTGGCGCGTAACCATAGCAGTGCAACGCGACCACTCTATATTTAAAAATTAATAAAAATTCATTTCTTTTTTATTTTCGGCAAGTACAAATATTCTATTTTTAAAATTAGTCAAAGTATATCTGGCCCGTACTCGAAAGTTAAAATAACAAGGTTTTGACAGAACTTATGACGCCATCGATCATACTTACTTATACTTAATATAAAGAGAAAAGATTTGTTTATTTTTTTGTTTGTTTTGTAATGGATAAACTCAAAAACTACGAGGCCGATTTCAAAAATTCTTTCTTCTTTGGATAGGTATGTTATCCGTGAGTAACATAGGCTATGTATGTACCACGGATGAAGCCGGGGAGGACTGCTAGTATTGTAAATTCCATTCAACAATGAATAAAAAAAAATAACTATTTCTTCCGAAATTCGATTTCCTTTTTATTTTATTAGTTTTAAGAAGGTTTACAGACTAATAATATAATAATAGGTAACAAAAATATATAATGATGTTGCTAATGACAGGCCTCCACAAATACATAACAAATTAACAATTAATTAAAGTTGAAGTTATGGTTTTTATACTTAAAATGAAAGAATCAACGAATATTAATTATTATTCTATATATATAATTTATATATATACATAGTTTTAAATTTTATTTTATTCAATAAACAGTTTTTACTGAATTGTCTGTTTTGTTTTATTTTTAAAGTAATATTTATATTACTAGAGAAAATTCGAAAAAAATCTGATTTCCTTATTTACCTCATAATGTGAGAACAAATGGTCCTGAACAGTTCCTTTTGCATTTAAATTAAAGCTAAATAACTGCTCTACAAGTTAACTTCTATTGACTTTTCTTGTAGGATGAGTATTTTAGATAGTATTTCGATCTAAAGTCTAGCCAACTACAAATTTGATAAAATTTGGGAATAATTGCCCATTTTCGAAATGTCATATCTTGAGATCTATTAAACACACAGAGCTGGGGTTACACTCATTTTGTTGCTTATTTTATCTTATTTAAAAGTTCTATAGATGACTTTGCTGCAAAATGCATATTTTAGAAGTTGTAAGCCAAAAACTGAAAAAAGGTCGAAAATTTCGAGGTTTTTGGATCACTACGAAGTTAGCACAGGTCTTTCGAGGTTGCAAATCTAGATTTACAACATTGGTATCTATCCTAACAACATCACAAAAAATCAGAACCTTGCAATTTATTGCGACCTAACGCGATTTTTATGTCTTAGATGACTGGCCTAAAGGCCGCCCGCCCCTACACACGTCAATCCAAATTGTGATAATGTGGCAAAATCGATACAAATCTTTTATGAAAAAAGGTGATATGGTTTAAATAAATTTTGGTTTACATTAATACGCAAGTGATACGAAGTTCACCGGGTCATATAGTTACAAAATACAAAGATGAAGAGCATCAAAGTTCCGGAGAGGGGGCTTGTGACGTCACTTGTCAGTAAAAATTATACAAAGGCGTGACGTTTCACGAAACTTCAACGCACTGTATTGTCGTCATTTTCTGTTTACGAAAAAAAAAAAAATACGTGTCCCAAATTTTTGATTATCTAACTGACGGACTAATTACTTTTTTTTTGTCGACTCGCCTATTACGTAAAACAAAATGATTTTTTCTATACAGATTGAAGTAATAAAATTGGTGATAAACCAAAAAATTGTGTTCATTATTCTTCGGGATAATATTGCCTGTTAATCAAACAAACTTAAATACTTTTTACAAGCGACCCGACCCAGCATTACATAGGTGTTACTGTTAACCATTAAATTCCCGGCTTTTTTTACTATTATATCTATGTATCCTAATAATCCTACTAATATTACATAATATGTAAAAAATTTGAACGTGTGTTTGTTACTCTTATACGCAAAAACTACTGAACGTATTAAGATGAAACTTTACAGTAATACAGCTGATACATCAGAAAAAAATATCATCACACACAACCCACAGGAGCGAAGCAGTAATCAAAAACCTAACATAACGCGGATTTATCCGTATGTGACGGCTTGTTAAATCAATATGCTTTTTCAATGAATTGATTAAGTGCTAAATGAAATCCGGTATCAGTGCTTACCGCAAATGAATTGCGTGGTATGAATTAATTACTCTTCGCTGTTTCGCAATGACCCAGTATGACATTCCGGTAATGTATTTTTTTCACCCAAAGCGATTATCCGCTTCACGCTTTCGCTTTGTTTATTTACGCTTAAGGATAAAAATGGTGGAACTTTAGGTCACTGTAGATATATTTTTAATCTAAATTGAATTTTAACACTTGGGTTTTAAAGACAATGCTATGATGAGAGTTAATTTGGTTTCTTTTTCAGACACCCGTTTATAAAAAAAACGTTACACGCACTGAAGATTTGGCATAGTTAAACTGTACAAAGCTTAAAGAATTTCTGGACATTTTTAAAAGAAAGTCAACTTTGTTTCCTTAGAAGGATTTTTTTAGGGTGGATTTATGGAATTAACCAAGGACAAGGAAGTGCTGAATGGCGGCACAAACACATTTCGCGGTCAAACTTATAAATAACACCACTTTTTTCGCGTCAGGGGTTAATAAACGTTACATGGCAAGAGCTTCAACTTAGCAATATTATACATAATATATGAGAAGCGAGCGGAAGATACAATTGAAATGAAAAGGGGTGGCCAGAATGGATCGAGTGCGTAACGAGCACATACGGGAGAGTTTCAAGATAGCGCAAATCACAGTCAGAATGTTGGAACAACGGCTTGAACAACGTTGGTACAGACACGTAAAAAGACTACGTGGTAAAAATTGCACTGGCCATGCCAAAACCAAAGAAAGCTAGAGGTCGCCCGCCGTCATCATGGTGCTCCAATAGAGAAAGAGAACCTTAAGAAAGCCCAATCGCCAGAACCGACAATCACAAGGACAGACTCTCCTGGTGCTGTAGAATAAGGAGACCTGACCCCCGGGACCGAGATATTACTGTCGCATAACTGTCAAACTACGTTAGAGATGGAGAATAGCTAAGCCAAAGTAAGTGAAGTAACGTATATTCATCTAAAACAAAAGAACATAAAGTAACAGAAATTCTCAGCTGAATTCGGAAAAGCTTTTTCACGTCCCGACATAAGTGTGTCGTTCCAGCCATTTATTATAATTTGTGCCTGCGTTGTCTTTCCCAGTCTTATTTGACATATGAATGGAAAAATAAGGGCAAATATACGAGAATATTGTACAAAGTCGGACATAAACAAAGGCATTTATCAATAGAATCCGCACTGGGATTACGTATCTTGCAGAAGCCGAGCGATCGCGATAATTTAGCAATATAAACGTCAATTCAAAATACGTCAAGTCAAATAGCAATCTAGCGATAGTGCTGCCTCTGTGGAGCAATAGTTAACTAAAATATGCATTTTTCGTTTGGTGGTTTCGTATTTAGTATGTTGTTTTTAAGAGCAAAGTTAAGTTTTTTTTGATAGAGGTGATATTTAATTAGTTCCAGCGATTGCTACTTTATCGTCATCGTAGCAATAAGTGCATTAGAACAATCAGCGAGCGATTAGCAATCGGTTCATACATAATACGATTTCTTTTTACGTTAAGCGATTAATCGCGCGGTGACCGCGCGACCACTGCGCAAATATTGCTGATTGCTGTTTCATAGCTAATAACCCCGCCGGTTAGGTGATACGTAGATTACTTTACTTGTTATTTAACCTGAAAATTGGCACTTGAAACGGAGACTGTTTTTGGATTTTCAGAGCAACATTTTTTTATGGGTTTAACCTTGAGATTATCGGGCAGTTTACACCATTAACCAATAAATGTTAGACACAATTTCTATAAAACCTATTTTAATTTCAGCCTAATAAATTTCGTAATTCGTTCGCTTTGAAATTAATAAATAGATAGTCTACTGAGTTGTTATTTTAGTGACGTCATAAGTTGCCATGCCATACAAAATCTATTGAAAAATTGCGTTTTGACAGCTCATAAAAAGTACGTCAATTAATAATAGTGTAAAATACCGCATTCCTTTAAAATGGTTAAGCTAAATAGTGTCAATCTGTACATGTTTAGGAGCCATCATTAGTTAGTACTAGAAATTAATTGTTGAACTATAATATCTAGTTTTTAGTCTACCAGAATCCAATAATAATCTCGGGATAATCATCGGTTGCGGCTGGTTTCTTGCCACCTCGGCTGTTTAAAATTACTTTTGAATCACTAATAGGTTTGTTTTACTCTAGACCTCTTTTAAAGTATACAACTAGTTACATTGTTCTCATCCTAGATTAAACATGAATAATATAACCTAACATTTTGTAATGTTCTATTGATATTATAACAATATGCTTACTCATTTTACAAAAAACCTACTATTGTGTACAAAACGCTTCAACTTTCAGACGGACTTACATGACGTATTTTACAGTAGTCTACGATATTATACATTTTTTATAATATTGCATAAAAGTTTTGCTAAATGTATACGAGACTCTTATGTTTATGCAAATAACTAAAAAAACACGTGTGCTTGAACGCAATTTAAAAAACAATATAAAATCGACGTCAACAAAAGTAACAAAATACTCTGTATGTTTACAATATAGAAAATAGGTCAATAATGAAAGCAACAAACAACAATATATTACCAGACGCTGTACAATAACCTTTGAAGCTATTATTGAATCAATTTGCCGTGAACATCGACTCGCATCGCCTTCAAACTATGAGTATATTGGTTTCCCCTTTCAATCTGAGGTAATTTCTTACGAACGGAGGGAAACTCTAAGCGTGGCTATTTTAGTGTTTAATAATATTAGTACTAGCATATTAATATGCCAGTGTTTGGCAAAGGCCTCTTCTTATAGTAAATTAGAGAGAGTCCTCTCCTAAAGTAGGTATAAAAGTGTTCCAAAAAAGTGTAATTTTTCTAAAGTATGAAAACATAATCGATTCCCGAAGTATAATTATTTTTATTATTGTTAATTAAATTTGAACTAAAATAAATTAAATTAAATTTAATTTAATTAAATTGTGTAAAATTTAATTGAATTAATACTATTTGTAACAAATTCAACTGGATTGAATATTATAAGTACCTAATTATGTGTAATGACAATGTTTACAATAGAATAAATCTGTATCACGGGAACTACGTCTACCAACATACTGCTGTGCAGTTTGGCAGAAGTATTTATAACATGTAAAATTGTCTAAAACACAAATAAAGCATTTTTAGTTTTAATTTTTTTTTTGTTATACAGAGAAGGCTTGAGCAAGATCGATTTCAGACTAACGTGAAACTTAGGGACTTACACATCTATATTGAGCATATGTCCATAGAGAGCAACGATTTTATTTGAAGACTTATTTATACACGTCAGTTCAGATTTCCACGTCTGTTCAACTTTCGTACAACATAAGCTGAATGGAGGTCAATAAATGAGCGTAGTTCCTTAAAAGAAATCTGGAGTTATAATTAACTGACCCGCCCGCGATTTTATTGTAAACAAAAAGACTGGGTATTTTGTTTTATAATAAGTAGTGATAAAACTGCTTACACGTGAAGCGTCATAACATCTAACTACATAATTATCATCTTCTATACTAATATTATAAAGAAGGAAAAGCTTGGATTTTTGTATGTAACGAATAAACTCGAAAACTACTGGACCTATTCAAACATTCTTTTTTCATTAGAAAGCTACATCATCCCTGAGTAATATAGGCTATATACTATCACGCTAAGTCCCACGGGAGCGAAGCAGTAACCAAAACCGTAAACCGCGAGGAACAGCTACTTTGATATTACGAAATAAGTGCATACTCCGTGTTTGATATGTTTTTAAACTAGCTGTAACCAACGGTTTCACTTCTTCATTGCAACTTTAAGAGCAAAGTAATAACCAAAGACGGAAGCTTAACCGCTTGGGACGGCTATATAAAGTTCCAACATAAAAGGAAAAGCAGCCAAGTTGAGAAATTTTCAATAAAGGCTAACTTTGCAATCTTACACTTTAATGTGTATAATTCGAAACCAACTTATTATTATAATATATGTTATAAGTATGTTTATCAGTGGTCTGTTTACCATAGTACAAGCTCTGCTTAGTTTGAGATCAGATGAACGTGTGTGAGTTGTCCAAGGATATTTATTTTGATTGAAGTATTTTTCTTTTTTTTAGATTAGTAATTTAGTTTGTAAATGTTGTACTAATTTAGAATACTAGACAAATGGTACTCATGGTTTTTTTAGTTAGTACTTTAATTTAAAACATATATATTAAAATAGAGGTATTTACTCGCTACCTAAGCGTTCGCCTTTCTACTTGTGCCTCATTAAGATCGCTCTGCTACAAAGTTTTGATAATTTATTTATTCCCATGAGCGTAAATATGTTATTCCCAATCATCTTATTTGTCCCCTGAACAAAATCTTGGCACCTATAAAAAGCTTTAAGAAGGATTCCGAGAGACGAAAATACTTTCTGATTATAGTTTTTTCTTGTGTATATTTTCTTGCCTTTCGGATCCTATTTGTTGTACCTGGTTTTCTTTTTCTGATTATTTTATGTGGCCCTTTTCTGATGGCTTATTTTGTTAGGTAACTTTGTTTATGTTTAGTGTATCGTACGTGAAAAGGAAAAAAAGAAACCTTATAGATTACTTCCTCTACTAATACTACGAAGCCAAAGAATTAGTTTTTTTGGTTGTACGCGCTAATCTCAGTAACTGTACTGGTTTTAATAGTAAATATTTTATGTTGGATAGCCCATTTTTCGAGAATATAACCTTTCTTCGAAAATGGACTATCCAACATAATTTTTTTTTTCTGACTGTGTGATAGTGCGATTCATCTTACAGGAGCGGAGCAGAAACTAAATACACATCTAGTTATTATAATAGATATAATAGTAATTTCAACTTTTTTGAGGTGTTAGTATTATGAGCTCTTCAAAGAAACACTCTTATTGATTTCGATATTTATACATCGTTCTCAATTTTATCGATACTTTACCTAAATAATCGCATGAATTGCCAGCTCAGAAAGATGGCCCTTTTTTTTTATTATGTATGACTAGAAAAATGAAAGACTACAATAGCAATTAACTTTTACCCAACAATGAGCCAACAACGGTAAAAAGTAATAATAAACATATCAATATTTTATTACAACAGAAAACAATACAAATGTCAACATGTCAATGCAAAACAATTTGGTGACGACTCGACGCGTCGGCGTAGCTGGCGTAGCGCATTATTTATGCATGCTACGAGAGCGTAGCTTCGTAGCGGTAACATGTACGCGACAGCTACGGCGTAGCACCAACATGATAATTTTACTTAGTACGTACTGGGATTCAGAATGAGTTTATGTGTGACTACCTTTGAAATTGATCTTTGTTCGTGTGAGAGTTAGTGAGCGTATATTGTTCCGTTCGCATGGGATGACAAACGGAACTGTATTATTTAAGCTTCTCTTTAGTACCCTACGGCAATGAACTTGAGTGACTAGACTTTAACTGACTATATAGACCTTAACCGGGGCAATTAACTGCAGTCAATAGTAAATTTTTATTTACTAACTTTTATTTAAAGCAGATCTATTTAACCGATTGAGCTACAATTTTGCTTGCATGTGTAAACCGGGGTACAATGCAATATTAAAAATTTAATTTTAAACTCGTTTTTTTAATTTTTTTGTACAATTCAGATATGATACTGATACCAAAAACTTACTTAGTTCCATAGGACTTTTAGGAGGACAAGCTAACTCTGCTATCTGTCTGTCCATTAATCACAGCATGTATCTTTTAAACGGTGTTTGAAACAACTTAAAAGTATTTTCAAAGTATGTATGAGTATTACTATATATAGCCACTATAACAAGAAACTTATGATTTTGTAAAACATGTTTTTTTTTAAAAGAGTGTCCGTGGAGTTTCTCTCCTGTTCTTCTTCTACGTTTTGGAACAGGCAATTAGCGTCACTTTTCTGACTGACCGACCGACTCATTGACAATTTATAAGTGCCTATAAATAGTCTAAGTGAAAAAAATGGCTTGAATTTCATATACAAATAATCTTAAAAAAATAAGTATACTAAGTAGTATGCATAATTAAAAGTATGACATGTCTTTTAACGTATGTTGTCCCTTGACACTGTGCAGACTTTTAAAACACTAGGACATACAATAATTAAGAATTCATAACTGAGTTTCGTAATAAAGAGTTGAGCTGTATTCAAAAATGTATATGCCAATTTATTTGTTTGTATTTTTTTAAATATGCAGAGGCCAATTTATTTTTCTGTTTTCTTTAAAATAAATATTTTTAAAAGTTATGAAATAGGCAATGGGATATTATGATTAAACGTTTTAATTTATTTTATTGTAAAATATAATACAGTTCATTGAAAACAGTACTTATTAATTTATAAATTATAGCAAATCATAAATATAATGACTATAAAATAAATAATAAGTTATTAGGGCTACAATTCGTACTTCCGTACTAATTTTATAAATGTGAAAGTAACTCTGTCTGTCTGTCTGTCTCTTCTTCACGCCTAAACCGCTGAACCGATTTGAATGAAATTCGGTACAGATATAGTCTGGGACCCTAGAAGGGACATAGGATAGTTTTCATCCCGGAAATCTCTCGGGAACAGGAAGTATTATTCCACTCAATAAGTTATTAGGACCACAATCCATACTAATATTATAAATGCGAAAGTAAGTCTGTCTGTCTGTCTCACTTTCACGCCAAAACTACTGAACCGATTTAAATGAAATTTGGTACAGAGATAGTCCATAGCGGGAACGGAATCTACGCGGGTAAAACCGCGGAAGACAGCTAGTTAGATATGATTGGTTCATATTTACTGCGTGTTTGTATTGTCACACACAAACCGATAACGAGCAATCTTAATATAATATGTAAATTAAGCGATAGACTCCTTAACAGCTTCACCGATTTTAATCAAGTACTTCGTGTGCAGTTTGGTTCAACTTAAAAGATAGGCCATATTTTATTTCGTTGACAACCACATCAACAAAAGAAAGAAAGAAAGAAGGAAAATACATTTATTACACACAGCAGTGCCGGTATGATGGTACAAATACATAACATTACATTTGCATTACATGGAGTTTTTTTTTAAGTTCTCTGCTTTAAATTAGTAAATTAACTTAATATTTGTGCCCCCGCAACACATGGCCAAATCAGCTAGTATTTTAACCTTTCAACGACTAAGCAACAGCTGGCTATCGTGCTGCTACTATCTTTCTATTAGTCAGCACGAGAAGGGGCCCTACAGGGCGAACGCCTGCCGGGGTTGCGGAATGTTTATAAAAGTTACCGTGACCCCAAAACAGAAAGGGCAACCGAAGGACCATGAGTGGGTTTTAGTCAGTAAAAGTCTGACACGCCCTCCCGCCGCGCCCAGGATGGGAGAAGTAATTTGATGATTTTCCACTGCCCAAAAAAATTGTGTCTCGAATCACGTGTGTTCGAAGGTTTAATAAGTACTAGCTTTCGCCCGCGGCTTCGCTCGCGTTAGAAAGAGACAAAAAGTACCCTATGCTACTCTCCATCCCTTCAACTATCTCCACTTAAAAAATCACGTCAATTCGTCGCTCCGTTTTGCCGTGAAAAAAAGACAAACATACAGACAGACAGACACACTTTCCCATTTATAATATTAGTATGGATTATAAAGTTATAAAGTTTCAACTTCTTTACAATTTGATTATATTATGTATCAGATAAAATAGGGACGGAATAACACCCAAAAGACTAGTATTTCGTCGCTGAACATCAAAGGCTCGTAACGACCAATTTCAGGGAAGTCTTTGAAAGCATTCAACTCATCCGTAAATTGAACTAAACGACAGTTACTTCGATCGTTTCCTCAGAGTTAGTGCTGTTTAAAGCTTGACTTTATTGACATGTTACATTCGTACTGGGTGATTTATTAAGGGGTGAAATGAAATGTTAGTAATATGTTCTAAAATGGCGCGTTTAATTCGCCCTTAAAAAAGTAAGACTACCTAATAAAAAAATAGATAGGGAATACTTACTTAGATCATTTTATTTAGTTATTTTTTATCTTAAATTATTATCGTTATGTTACCGGGTTTCGGGTAAGTCACAATATATGTGATCTGTACTAATAAAAAAAACATATATAAGTATGTATATCACTTGTCTGATTATCATAACACAAGCTCTGCTTAGCTTGGGATCAGAAGGCCGTGTGTAAGATGTCCCAGGATAACAAAAAAAATTATAAAGAGGGAAGATTTGTATGTATTTAAGTTTATGTTACTCTTTCACGCAAAAGCTAATGGACGGATTTTGATGAACTTTACAGAAATAGAGCTTATATATATGTCGCAGTCATCTGGTTGAATCAGCTATTTGATTGTATGACTAGCGCGTTCACTGAATAGCAACATTTAATTGAATGACTAGGCCGAAAGCTGATTTAACAAGCGTCACTCAACGTCCAACTAGATAGCTGATTAAGGCATAGCCCTTTGAACAGAGCGGACGTAATATCAGTCAGGTGATTGCAATTTAGTTCATTTTTTTTCCACTGCGGCGTTAGTAGTCACCAAAACAAATATGGCGTAAAATAGCTCGCGCAGATAGCACTGTTTTGATATTATTTTTATTAAATTTACTTTAAAGTGACTTTATTCTTGATAAAATAGTGTGACAGCATGGATTTACCTATTGATACGCCGCCGCCGGCTAGTTTTAAAGTTTTTTTTTTAATTAAAATCATAATAAAGTGTGTCATGTCATGTCCTCATTTTTGTTATGTAAAGGAAGTTAAGTTTTTAAGTTGCGAACTTATGGTCACCCTAAACAAACATTACAAAGTCGACTATATCCCATTAAACGACAATGCTAAATGACGTTCAGTCAAGTCGTTGAACGTTACATTAAACAACTTGACGAGTTGTCGTTTAGTCATTCAATTAATTGTCGTCATTCAATGAACGCGCTAGTCATACAATCAAATAGCTGATTTAACCCGATGACTGCGACATATACATCAGAATACAACAAGCTATGACCCACGGGTGCAGAGAAGTAACCAAAAACCTAACTTAAAGCGGGTGAAACCGCGGGGGACAGCGAGTAACTAATAAACAAAAAATGCAGTTAAAGAGTTTTTTTTTAGTTAGTTTAAATATGGAGACTGGTAGGCAATAAGTAAGTAGACATAAAAACGGTTGTATTTATGGTAACAAACAAAATTAACAGTTCTTGACTATGTATCACGTGTCTGTCTGTTTGTTCTGGCTAACCTCTAAAAAGACTGGTTAAATTTTAACGGTATTTTGGCAGAATAGCTAGTTTTTTCTTATTTTAAATGGTTCTGGTAAAATAATTAAACCTGAAATAGATTAAACGGTAAAGTTGCAAAAGGTAAAAAATAAATAATACACAAATCCTCCTCCTCTGTCGATTCCTCATTACTGAGGATCGGGACTCCTTTGAAAAAACTTCTTAATAGTTTCTCTCCATCGGCTTCTGTCCGAGCCATCGTGGAGGGACGTGCTGACAGATTTCACACACAAATAATAGACAAATAATACCTGAAGTATCTACCTATTTTTATCAAAACACCCGAAAGCCCCTCAATATCAAAATATATGCCCGAATACAATCGAAAAAGCGAGATATTGCCTTACCCAATAGATATCGAATGCCACCGCTTTTGTCATAATAAAGATAATATTTCTTGACTGAACTAAACGGATTGCGTTTGTTTTAGTAGCTTGATAAATATTTATGTCTGGATTATTGACGGTATATCTAAATTGTTGTTAGGTAGGATCATGAAGGAATTGTGGGTATTAAATATTTTGCACTTATTACTATGATTGTCAGTGCCGCGACGCGACGGCAAAATAACAGTCTATCATTCACCTTTCGACGAGCAAGCGACAGCCGGCTGACGGGCTGATATTGTCTTTCTATTGTGTCTCAAATCACGTGTGTTCAAAAACTTATTGCTAAAATTTATCTTAGATATCTCTGCATCCCGGGCCTCGGAAAGCACGAAAGCCGTCGCTTTGGTTTAACATTTGTAGATTTCAAGCTATCTTCACAGGCACTCAGAAGCCAGAATGTCAGATATCAGTCTAACCTGGAGACAGGTGTTACCCAGTAGTATTGATCTGATATGCAGTCGTTCCATAACTTTATGCAACTAGAATTCTACTGATTTAAACCTTCGAACACGCGTGATTCAAGACACAATAGAAAGACAATAGCAGCCCGACAGGCGGCTGTCAGTTTGTGGTTGAAAGGTTAATGCAATAATCTGGCGTAGTCTTTCAAAACCGTAAATTTGTTATGAATTATTAACATTTTTAAAGATTACATCAATTAATATTATGTTTGCGCAGAACCTCTGTTAATGTCAATCTAATTCCGACTCGCTGTTGACTGTTTCTTTTTATTTATACCGAGGATGCAGGTGAAACCTACCCTCTATTACGTGTTATAAAACCACAAACAGACTTGCTTTATACACGAGACAAACCGTCGCGTGTTGAACGATCTTTAAGTGACATTTTCAGTTACTTCCACTCGGGGTAAACCGGTAAAATACCAGCAAAAGGAAGGAGAATTCTTCTTTGTAAAAAGACACAATACAAGTTCTTATATATAGGACTTCTTACCTAAACTACAGTTAAAAATACGAATATGATAGCATACTATTTGCACACTTCTAATACTAAGAAGGCGCGAGAAATGATCAAGATTGCTTGCACATCACAGACATTGATAAACGAAAACATCGAGAAAACCTAAACTAATAAAAAACGTTGCGGAATGTTTATAATAGTTACCGTGACCCTGGAACATAAAGGGCAACCGAAAGAACATTAGTGGGTTTTAGTCAGTAAGAGTCTGACACGCCCTCCAGCCGCACCCAGAACGGGAGCAGTTATTGGATGATTTCCCACTCACCAAAAAAAAAGCCTTAGTACTACTGTCGTCATGTATCCGTCAACCCCTGTTTTACCTCCTTATGGGTGATATTCCTAAAAATCCTCTCTTAAGGGATACTTGCTATTCACAATGAACACACTCACTAAGTTTCATGTCTGTAAGACCAGCGGTTTGGGCTGTGCGTGGACATATCGCCCAGTCAAACAATCTGTTTACTACTTTATATTTATAGATATACTAGCTGCTGCCCGCGACTTCGTCCGCGTGGAATAGTTCCCGTTCCCGCGGGATTTCCGGGATGAAAACTATCCTATGTTCTTTCTCGGGCCCCAGACTATATCTGTACCAAATTCCATTTAAATCGGTTCAGTAGTTTAAGCGGGAAAGCGTAACAGACAGACAGACAGAGTTACTTTCGCATTTATAATATTAGTATGGAAGTATGGATAAGTCAGAAATTGCCAATCGTTGATCAAGCGTGGTAATCAATGCTTGTGCCTTCTCTGTATGAGAATTATATCTGTATAAGAAGGTATTTGCCCTACAGTGGGACAGTAACAGGCTGTAATTAAAATATGGCAGGTCAACTGCTTCAGAAACTCTTCTCTAATCTATTTCAAAACAGCACTATAATGAATACAAAAACAACACCTTTCTGTCTACCCGTCACGGTCGGGTAAAAACACTTATATTGCCAGCATCTAACAAATTTACCAGTACATAAACATCTAAAATCACGAACAAGCCATAATAATCTTTACTGTCGAGGAACACTGTTGTTATTATTTACATTTTCCCTTGGCGCGTCTGGCGTAGCGAAGACTTGAAAATCAAATGTAAATAGATTTTTATAGCGTTATAATTTGAACTTTGGAACGTCGTAAATAAAGTTGATTTTCGTTTTTATGTTTAGAATGTCGTTTCAGATGAAATTCAGCGAGAAGATAGCGTTTTGCAGCGAGGTGTCTATTTTGTTGCGTGTTTAGAATATTACCCTCTTCATTTTGTTAGAGAATTGTTAATAATGGCCTGTAAACAACGTTTGTTCTTCTTGTCTATGGAAATTGAAAGAATAAACGTCGTCGGCTATTTGTTCAGTTACAAATGGGATATTTACCCACTAATTGGAATTTCAAGGCTTATTTATTTTTTATACAATTCGTTTAGTTGAACCTCCGTTTCACCCGCTTTTTGGTCTTCGTTCACATGACATAGCGTGAAATCGTTCTGTAGAGTATGTGTCAACAAATTTTGTTCCACTAATATTAACAAAAGGTCAAGTGAGTTTTTTTATTAATAAAAAATCAATTTATTTACACAAATTACATCAAGGTTGACAAGACAAATTGTCAAAAATTAGTAATTTGTGGGAGATCTGCCCCCGTCACGTCAAATTGTTTAGCGTAAGCTTACGTCAATTCCATACATTTGACAATCTATTAGTTTTCGTTTTTTATTCTATAATGCCACTTGGCTAGGCCCTCTGGTCTTAACTAAGCCGAGGCCTGTACTATAAATCTCCGGGTCTCCCGGAGTAGTGTGTTTTTATTATTATTCTGTTTGTCGGGATTATCAATAAGTCATTCAGACCAAAAAAAAACTAATATAAAGCTACTTTTTTGTTTAATGCTAAGTTATAAAAAACACGCAGGGGAAGTCGCTCACAAAAAAATTGTGTGCAATATAAATATAATAAACATAATTTATTCGAGCTTACTAACTAACCCCTAATACTTGTAATTAGTCACGCCCAGTAAACTTGCTTAATCATTGAGACGACAAATGTAAATTAAAAAAAAACCGCAAGTAATTGATATTGCAATTTTATCAAACAAAAAAGTTGGAAACTTTGAAACAAGTGTAACCATCGCTGGATAACCTACTTTCAAATAAAAACCGCACACAATTCGGATCACCCGTTTAATCCTTCAAACACACGTGATTTGATACACAATAGAAAGACAATAGCAGTCCGACAGCCGGCTGTCGGTTGGTCGTTGAAAGGTTAAGAGCTACAATGCCACAGAAAAACAGAACGCACAAATACACACCCCTCTTTTTGCGTCGGTGGATAAAAACAAACGAACACAATAGTACTATCGATAAACCAGTCCATTTTATGTTCAACACATATTTAGTTGGAATTACCGTCCTATCACTAAATCTTATCAGTTTCAACACCACACTAGCGGACAATAAGCCCGGATGAATGGAAGTAGATACCGAGCTGGATAACCCAGTTGTCGACCGCTACACCCATATAATTATGTAATTGATTGGCTTATTTTGCTCGACCTAGTAAAGGTAGCAGTTATATATTTGTTACTTCAAATATGAAGGTTTGACGGCTTGCTTCTTTTGTGTTTATAAAATCTATATCGTTGGCTTATTGCAAGAACTCTACACAAAACTTTGGTAAGCATTTAGCGCCTTACTAATTATCGCTGCATAAAGTTATGACAGGTTTATAAATACGTCAAAAAATGTACGGTTACACAGGCTTTATTCATTGCATAACTTTACACAGTGATTATTAGTATGGGCATTAATAGACATGCCCTACCTGCCAATTTATTTATTTATTTATTTACTTCAACAAAGAAGTAAACGTAACAATGAAATCAAGAGGACTTTATTAGGTATCTCGTGCCTCGGAAAGTACATAAAGCGGTTGGTACTGAATGTCGTTCGTAGAACTTTGACAGTAGTTGCGCGTATTCAATAGTCAATAAATCTGACTGTCAGTCTAACTAAAGGATTTCGTGTTTCACAGTAACTGAGATATAAAGGTCCAACAGGCAGTTGCTCTTTGTAAAACACTGGTTCCAACTGAAGCCAGCTAGGCGAGAAATTAACACAAAGTAGGGAAAATGCATGGGATCTGATGATCATTATCAATTAAATTTGCTTTTCAGGGAAACTTTTAAAGAGGGTTGAGAACATGCTTTTACACTTGTTGGATTTTATAACAATATTAATATTATATTTTATTCGGATTTTTTTCTCTCACTTTCTCTCATATTATCGACCTAAACCACAATTTTATTACGCTTATTTATTAAAATCCTTTTATTCATATTGAATAAATCCAGAGTTAAAAAAATACATAAAAATAATTGGCTCAGATTTCTTAATAAATGCTACAAATTATATATCAAAACAACAAAAGATATATGCGGTAACAATAATGCCATTGACCTTTGCCTAATAATTTCAATACTACTGGGGAGATAAATAGACGTTACTTTGCATATTTTGGCTTAGCCGTGTTCCGTCTCTTTCATGCATTTGACGTTTGACAGTTGTGTAACTATGACAGACAACGTTTAGCTAAAGTACCTGCTAAGTAAGAACTATAAATTTATCCAGTGGTGTACGTGGCCCTACCATCACTCTAGGGTCAAAGCCAACCTCACCTGCACGTGGTACACCCTGCTGATTCACTGACGAGGCTCTGACGGACGAGGTCTCGTCACAAAGAGGAGACCTTCGCAGTCTTATTGCATATATTTGTGTTATAGATCTTTTTTCGATTGAGATATTGTAAAATAAACTTGGTCGTGGCAGAATTGTGGTGCCTTTTTTCACAAATGCTATTAATAAAGAGTTGAAGTTGACTATTTTTCCCGCCTATAATATTCCTCTTTACAATAGCCAAACGTGCCTAATTTGCACCCTGTCTAAGCCCAAAGCAAGCTACATAAATATCGGTCACAGTTTGTTGACCCCTGCCGGTATTACATTTGTTTTCGCGTTCAGTGTAAGCGTGGTTTTTATAGCTTGTCTGAACTTCTGTGATAATGGCCGTAATTTTATGTGGGTCGGGACTTTAAGAATGAATGAAATTAATTGTAAGAATTAGGCTAGGCCTATACTGATTGTCATGCTTTATTCAGATTATTTGATATTTTTCAGGACTGCTAGAAAAACGGTATTGTAGAATAGATGGAAGAATATAAGTAGAATGTTAAATGTATGACATCAATGTAAGCTTACACAACATTGTCATCTGTTTTAAGCGTAAACATTGTTCGAAAATATACAACTACACTTATCTAGCACATGAGGTTGATTCGTGTACTCTAAGTACATTGTGGTTTTTACTGACATCGGTGTACGAATACATTGTAAAGAAACCTGGGCCTATAATAAACTAGCTTTTGCCCTCGACTTTTTTTATTTTATTTTACTTTATTTGGGAAACAAACAATCGTACATTACAACTAGTTTCTAAGTATACAATAACCTATTAGTAAATGCACAATCCACTACGTTTCCACATGTTACTATATGTAAAAGATACAGTTAGTGTTAGAAATAATATAAGCTTAATATAAGGAACAAAATACAGTTTTATTCTCGAATCACGTGTGTTCGAAAGTTTAAACGGATGGGAGATTTCGGACTAACATTCGTACTAATATTATTAATGCGAAAGTAACTGTGTCTGTCTGTCTGTCTCTTCTTCACGCCTAAACCACTGAACCGATTTGAATGAAATTTGGTACAGATATAGTCTGGGACCCGAGAAAGGACACAAGATAGTTTTCATTCTGGAAATCCCCTCGAACGGAAACTATTATCCACGCGGACGAAGTCGCGGGCAATAGCTAGTATTTATAATAAACCCTTTAACACTTACAACATAAACAACTCAATGTGTAAAATAAACATAAAATGGAAAATAACATACCCTTTATTAAAAGAAACCATTCAAACGAGTTATTCACGAATGTTCCCTTATTAAATTCTGCGCCATCAAACTCAAGTAACATAATCAGTGTTACCGCACTAATCCTTAATAAATTAAGGCTTAAGCGCCATTACCCGTGACAGACGACCCGGGTAATCCGGATAGTTGCAAACCCGGGTATAACCGGCTCTTTTCACTCGGTATAACATGTGAAATATGACGCTTCAAACTTAATTTTAGGGAACATTGTATGTAAATGAAAACTAGAATGTTCTAGAGAAAGGGTTTTATACAAACGGGTTGTTTTACATAACGTATTAAATGTAAATTATAATGTAGTTGAAAAATGTCATTAAATTAATAAAACAAAGGCTTCAATTTTAGGGAACAGTTTATGTAAATAAAAACTAGAATGTAAGCATTAATAAAAAGGTTTTTTGCAAACCGATTGTTTAAAACATAACGAATTTATGTATTATAGTTAAAATATAACCAAAAATTTAAATAAAATGAAGAAATAATAAACTGTTCGCTTTTCTCCGCGATTTCATCCTCATTTTGTAAGGTCTTTTGTTACTGCTTCGCACCCGTAGGTCATAGCGTGATGTGTCATCACACACTTATCCGATAGCTGTTAGGTATTGAACATTAAATAAATATATTGGAAAATTGACAGACTGATTGTTGTGACAAACGCAAATGTTTGTTGTAAAAAGTAAGTATCCGTTAAGAAAGAATTTTAAAACCCTATTTGAAGTAGTGCAAATGGGGCTTTTTGAATAATAAGAAAACCTACCACTGCAGTCAGCAATAATATAATTATACTTAAGTACTCATTCACCTTTTAAATTAGCGCAATACTTGCGTATTGCGTTAATTGGTCATCATTTTGGTTTATGTACCGGTTTTATTCCTGATGCAACAACACTGATCTAAGATCTTGACGAAATTATCAGAAATCATGTTATGAATGGAGAATAACATTTTCAATCCCTTCTTAAATCTAATGATAAAGCAAAGAATATACACGAAACCGGTTTTTGATTATTTTAAAGCTCCAATAAATACAATTTCCATTTGTTAATAAAATTTTAAGCCGTAAGTATAGCGTACTCGATATATAAAACAATAATTGAATTAAACCAACCCTTAATCCCCCAATTATCCGCTGAATCCAAATGCTGAAATACTTTCTGAAGTGAGGAAAAGTGCCGGATAGGCGGGATTATTCTCACCACCCGGTTATCCGTTCATCCTCCTCAATCGGAGGCCCGGATCTCAACAGTTATACAATTGTATTTTAAGAGATTTGGAATGACCCGCTCTGATCCCTCGGGGATTTTGTGCTGATATTTTTGCTTTGAAGTCGAGAGAAAATGTTTCAATTTTTTCTCCTTAAAGATTTTCAGGCTTCAATCACTTTTTGTTGGGTAAAATCGATCTTTGATTCCTCTCAAAGTCTTTGGTCGATGTTTCTCTTTGAAAGACTTTGAGTCCTTTGTAAGCGTCAAACGTTCTGACGTTTCTACGGTTTCCAGTGACCTTGGTAGTATGAAAAGTACGCGTTGATTTGGAATAGTAAATCAGTCTTGTTTACAATACAATACGTTTCTATTTCTTACCTGCAGTGTAAGAGAGATTTCAAAAATAATTCAAATTTAAAATAGGGATACAATATGTAATGAGAATTTTGTATGTACGGGTAGAGAAAAACCGGATAAATGAATTGAAATGAAATTGTTCATTAAGAAAGTTAGTTAGTTACATTGACTTGACGGGCCTGTTGGTTTAGTGGTGACCCTGACTGCTAAGCCGGAGGTCGTGGGTTCGATTACCACCCAGGACAAACTTTGTGTTATGAACATGATTGTTTGTTCTGTGACTGGGTGTAATTTATCTATAATATGTATGTATTTATAAAGTATATAAGTATGTATATCAGTTATCTGGTTACCATAACACAAGCTCTGCTTAGCTTGGAATCAGATGACCGTGTGTGACTTGTCCCGAGATATTTATTTATTTATTTATGAACTATATATATAAATAACAGAGTTCATAAATATATTCCGAAACAAACTCAAGGATCATCGTCTCTTTTGAAATGCAGACAAAGAAATAAAATACATATTGAGGAAAGTCCCAATAGCAGTTCAGATAAACATTTCTAAAAAATCATCGTAAGCTCAACTTTAATTTAGAGAAGCTCTACAAACCGATACACCATGTAAAATCGTGAAAAACTTGTTTACTTACAGGATGGTCAAGTGTGAGTCGGACAAGCACCCGAAGGGTTTCGTCCCATTATCGACCAAAAAACGGCAAAAAATCTGGATTGTTGTGTGGGAACCCCTTAATTTTTTTGTGGATTTTATTTGTTGTTAGGCAGCAACAAAAATACATTATGAGGTAAAAGAAACAACAGTCTAGCTAAAACGGTTCATAAAATACAGCCTGTTTTATGGGGGAATACTAAAACGGCACTCAATTTTGAGACTTTGTCAAATCTATTGCTGTCCTTATTTTTTCCCTTTAAAATGACAAAGATATTTGAGAGCGTCTCAGAATTAAGTGACGTTCGAGTATTCGGCCATTAGACTGCCAGACAAACAGTCCCATTTTAATACTCTTAATGAGTTCCCTAAAAAAGTCTGAAATTTGGTGCGAAAATATCCATACTAATATTATAAATGATAAAGTGTGTCTGTCTGTCTGTCTGTTTGTCTTTCTTTCACGGCAAAACGGAGCGACGGATTGACGTGATTTTTTAAGTGGAGATAGTTGAAGGGATGGAGAGTAACATAGGCTACTTTTTGTCTCTTTCTATCGCGAGCGAAGCCGCGGGCAGAAGCTAGTATTAAATATATTTTATTTTACATTCGTATATGTAAATAATCGCGATTGTAATCATCCCAAATGTAGTGATTAAAGTGTAATCCAGTGATTATCCCCCTGGAGCGATGAAACGTTTCAATATTACAGATTATGTGAAATACAAGCACATTGAATTATATTTGAACATTGAACTTGTAAACTGATTTACTCATCTATCAGGCTATGTAACGATGTATTCTTTATAATACAAAGAGGCCGAATAATAATAATCAGTGATCGTTACTAAAACAAGTTTCCTCTCTTTATAACTAAAAAAGTATTTTTTTTAGTTATAAAGATATAGATATATGCCCTTACTAATAATCACTGAAACTCATCTCGAGGAATGGTGTAACAGCAACAGCTGCATCATCATCTCCCTAGCCTTTTCCCAACTATGTTGGGGTCGGCTTCCAGCCTAACCGGATTCAGCTGGATACCAGTGTTTTACGTGAAGTGACTGCCTGTCAGACCTCCACAACCCAGTAACTAGGCGACACGATACCCCATGGTTAGACTGGTCAGACTTTCTGGCTTCTGACGACCCGTAACGACTGTCAAAGTTCTACGAATGACAACCGGGACCAACGGCTTTACGTGCTTTCCGAGGCACGGGCTGTCAGTGATGTCTAAGATAAATTACTTTAGAAAGTACATATAAATTGAAAAAGTCACATTGGTACGTGCCCGGATTCGAACCCACAACCTCTTACACGAGAGGCGGGCGCCTTATCCACTAGGCCATCACGACACTAACAGCAACAGCAACAGCTGCAGGCAAACAAAAAACGCCATCCCAGCCATGACCAAGAAGTTTGCCCGAAAACTTATCAAACTAAATAGGGATAAAATCAAAACAGTTATAGAAACCATAACAGGTCACTGTCCCTTAAACAAGCACCTATTCACAATAGGAGTAACAGACAGCCCTCTATGCAAAGGACGACTAAGAAGGAAAGGAATTCTTCTGCCTCTAAGCAGAGGCAGAAGAAACGCCACAACACGTCCTCATGGAGTGTAGCAGTGTGGCCGAACAACGGGCAGAACTACTCCAACACCCTGGGTCACTTCCAGAAATCTTTGGCAGACTGAAAAGCCTGCTACGATTCTGGGAAAGTGTGGGATGGTTGGAATAGGCGACAAGTGCGGACAAGCCCAGCAAAACTAAAACTAAACGTCCAAAATCGCCTTGAGCAAGCGTGATATCTAGACTACAAAAAATCACTAACAAAACAAACGTATAAGCCATGCAAACATTTATTGCGTTAAAAGTCACCATTTTATTTTTATTTGTAAGCATTAATCGTCACTACAACGCACCATTTCATTTAATCGCAAAGCTCAACGTACGTGCTTTCTTTACAGATCAGAGTCTTACGGGTAATGTATATCAATGCTCTGAAATCTCGCCGCTCTAAGCGTTACTCGGCAATCGTACGGAATAATCTTAAACGAAAAACATAATTAAATGAAAATTACTGTGCTTTATCGGATGTTAACGGTTTTTATGTAATTTGACTTCTTTACCTATAGTAACAGACCTGTTGGTCTAGTGGTTGACCGACTGCTAAGAAGGTTGTGGGTTCGATTCCCACCCAGGACAAACTTTGTGTAATAAGCATGATTGTTTGTTCTGTGTCTGGGTGTTATTTATCTATAATATGTATGTATTTGTAAATTATATACAATACATATATACAAATTGTACAAGCTCTGCTTAGTTTGGGATCATATGATTGTGTGTGAGTTGTCCAAGGATATGTATATTTTTAATATGTATGAAAGGCTAATAGGTTCGTTTGTTTGTTTGGACACAGGCTTGGAAACTGCTGTAATACTTACATACCCTATGGCCGTTTATCTACCGCCATCGACTTAATTCCAGTAATTTCGGTTGTGCGTTGATTACAACGAAGAATACTAATTTCTTCCCCGATCATGTTTGGTTTTCGCTTTTCGCACTGCTGCTGTCGTTAATTATAGGGTGTTGCTATGTAGCCTATTCGTTATTTTAACATAATATAAACTATATCACTACAAAGTTTCAACAAATCTGTTCAATAGTTTTGAAGAAAGAGTAACAAACATTTTCATTCATTTTCACAAACATTCACATTCATACAATGTATTAGTAGGATAATAAGAATAACGATTATAAGGATTTAAAGATTCCCTTGCTTCCCACGCAAATAAAGCAGAAGATACTCATTAATATTGCTCTGGCGAATATTAAAGGCTCAATGTGTTTCCATTCGATCGTTTATCTGTGCCTCGATATCTTCGTATTGTTATATCTGTTACGAACTGGTAATTAAGGCTGTGAAAATAATAGCGTGGTATTATTTCAATATCGTATAAGATTATATCATTATTATTTCGTATTGTTGGAGTAAGGAAGAGAGAAACTGGGTTTTTTTTGGGAGTGGGACATTATCAAATGACTGTTCACGTCCTGGGTGCGGCGGGAGGGCGTGTCAGACTTTTACTGACTAAAACTCACTCATGTTCCTTCGGTTGCCCTTTATGTTCCAGGGTCACGGTAACTATTATAAACATTCCGCAACGAGAAACTGGGATTATAGTCTTTTGTTTAAGTATATTTATAGGCTTAATGTAAATTAACAAACTATAGTTTTTTTTTAGGCATCTGGTCAAAGTGTAAAAGTACCAAATTGAACAAAATATCTTACATCTTTTTGTAAGTCATAAAAAATAATGCTATAAAATAGCACACTAAAACCTATGGGAGCGGATAAAAGGGAGGGACAGCTATTTAATACTACTACTTAAAACTTGTTAAAGTTTTGAGCATGTATGGATGTTTGTTACTCTTTCATTGCCGCTGCCATTCCGGTGTGACTCGGGCCTTATACAAAAACTACCGAACGGATTTTGATAAAACTTTACAGTAATATATTAGTTCTCAGTAATATATTCGACTCCCTTTTCCTTCGCTTTCTTGAACCAGCCTTCGTAGTATGCGATAGCTTATACATCAAAATCACGCTATAACTCACGGGGCAGCAACTAAAAACCTAACATAAGAGCGCCTTCACACTAGCGTTTGTCGATAACAAACAAGCGCAGGCGTCGCGATGTTGCGGCGTTTCTTCTGAGACGTCACACAATTTTCACACTAGCGTTTGTCTGCGCCGCGTTAGCGCAGCGTTCAATTGTCTTCAGATGAAACGCCGCGAAAACGCGACGGTTGCGCCGAGTAGTTGCGGCGTCTGCGCTGCGCATACGTTTATCGAACGCCTACGCTGGACAAACGCTAGTGTGAAGGCGCTCTAACAGGTGCACTTTGGCAAAAGCTAGTACATAATAAATAAACACTAAATAAAGTCTAGACCCTAATTACATAATTTAATCGGCGTACAATGTATTTAACGTTATAATACTCGTACCGACAGGTGGGAATCGGATTCAAACATCATGAATAATTATAATTGATCCCCGTGGTCTAATCACACGCATACGGTATTATGTTCGCAGAATTGGGCTCGTATTAGCGATGTTATATTGTGAATAAACATTGTAATTTGTATTTGAAAGCGTAGTTATACTCTCGCCCCCGGTTTCGCCCGCGTGAACGTAGATGCTTCCCTCCCCTATTTCGCTAATTTAAAATAAATAAAATAAAATCAATTTATTTCAGGTATGACCCCATAGCAAATTACACACAATAAATCGAGATTACACACAATAAAAATCCGTACTAATATTATAAATGCGAAAGTAACTCTGTCTGTCTGTCGTTCTGTCTGTCTGTCTGTCTGTCTGTCTCTTCTTCACGCTTAAACCACTGAACCGATTTGAATGAAATTTGGAACAGATATAGTCTGGGACCCGAGAAAGGACATAGGATAGTTTTCATCCCGGAATTCCTCCGGGAACGGGAACTATTATTCCACGCGGACGAAGTCGCGGGCAAAAGCTAGTTAAAATATAAATTAAAATCGAGATCAGCGCGTGTTTATTTAGACTTGGAATTTCCAAAAATCCTTCGTTAATGGTTACTTTCTTACCTACTCTTTACGAAGAACACAGCCTACAAGTTTTATATCTCTAAGACCAGTGGTTTGTGGTCCTAGAGACATAAAACTAGGCGGCTGTTCGTTGATGTATCAAAAGTCAGTCAGTTTACTATTATAAATAGATTGATTTTTCAAAATTACGAAATTTATTGCATAATTTGAAGATTAATCGGGGTTGCGGAATGTGTGTAATAGTTACCGTGACCCTGGAACATAAAGGGCAATCGAAGGAACATGAGTGGGTTTTAGTGAGTTAGAGTCTGACACGCCCTCCCGCCGCATCCAGGACGGGAGCAGTCATTGGATGATTTCCCACTCACCAAAAAGATTAACTCGGGGTCTTAGCTCGGGGTTCATAGTTTACTAATGAACCTATTATCATGTCTTTATGTTTATACATAATTTATATTATTGGAATCCTGTGTACAAGAATCTGACTCGTACTTGGTTACTGCTCGACTCCCGTAGGTTGTAACATAATGTTACATAGCCTGTAACTTTATCAATACAAAAAGATTTATTTAATTTGGACCAGTAATAGGCGAGACAACGAAAAAAAGTAATTAGTCCGTCATTGAGATTATTAAAAAATTTTGGACACGTATTTTTTCTTTTTTCTCGTAAACGAAAAATGACGACGATACAGTGCGTTGAAGTTGTGCGTGACGTCACGATCAGATACAATTTTTGCATTACGGTGGCGTCAAAAGCCCCCACTCCAGAACTTTGTTGCTCTTTATCTTTGTATTTTTTTATTATTTTGATGAAGCAAAAAATACGTGTCCCGTATTTTTGGCCGATCTACAAGACGGACTAAACAGAATGCCATTTTTTTTATGTTGTCGTCATCCCTATTACTGAAATAAGCGCCTTCAACCAAACAAACTCTTCAGCTATATAATATTAAGTAATTAAGGATGACATATTTAGTTGTAAATAGAAAAATTTACCTTGCTATTTCATACCATCAAGCGGGTTTTATTCGTTTGAAATAAACCAGTTCTACCGCTTTATTTTTACCAGAAATCCTTTATTATAAAAAGTACTTCAATACCATTACTTGACCTCACAAATCAATACCCATAAAGCCATCAGCCACAGAGTAAGCCACGATGATCACGCTCATTCCCGTTGTGAGCGTCCTAACAAGGGCACCTCAGAATAAAGTGGGCTCCAACACAAAAGAACCACTATTCACGGTGAGCCAGCGATCTCCGGCCAAGATTGAGACATGCGACAGTTCAAAAATATAAGATACTAGCGACCGCAAAGGCACAAGGTATTTTTTTTTGGTGAGTGGTAAATCATCCAATGACTGCTCCCGTCCTGGGTCGGCGGGAGGGCGTGTCAGACTCTTACTGACTAAAACCCACTCTTGTTCCTTCGATTGCCCTTTATGTTCCAGGGTCACGGAAACTATTATAAACATTCCGCAACCCCGTTATTAGTTTCACTGCGATGTGTGTGTGACAGTGTTTTTGTCTATCTGTCCGTGTCACCGTAGCTCTTAAACGGATGTGCCGATTTGGATGCGGCTTGTTTATTTGAAAGTAGACTATGTAGCTGTGCTGACTTCTTCTCTTTGAGGCGCGCGTGGAACACTAAGGCTTCGTTCACACGGCATTGTCCTGCACGTTTTTTTGTAATCGTTTTTTTAACGTATAGTCAACCGGGTGTTCACATGGTAAATTTTCATTCGTGTAAAAACGATTAACCGCAGTTTTCACACAGTTGACACAGTGAGTAGACGTCACTGATGGATTCACTAAATGGATTGTTTCAAAATTAGGATAAATATTATTACCATGATTCCCTTCCAAGCTGCTTGAGTTGCGACGCGATTTTTATAAAGTTCCAAAGGGGTATCCCTAAAACGGAGTTTTGTTCCACTAAAGAATATAACAGTTAGAGAGAGAGAAAGAATTTAATAGTAGTCTATAGAAAATTCCTCAACCATTTTGAATATCAAACCAAATCAAACATAAAAGACATACCCCTCCACACACCTCTCCAAACACGCTCAGATACTAAGCGCATCTTCGGTTTCTATTCGATAAAAAACGTATGACATCGTATCGTGTGAAGGAGACAAAGGCGTACCATATGCCACTGCGAACCGAATACGTCAAAGTTCATTCGATTTGCTTGACAAGTCCGTTGAGTATGCGTTTAAACGTATAAGAGGTACACGTTTTTTTGCAGTACTATCGTCGTGTGAATGGACCTATGAACTCTGTATGGTCACTATTCATACGTTAAGACGTATACTGCAGAAAAACGTGCAGGACAATGCCGTGTGAACGAAGCCTAACGCGGTCCTGGTCCTAGCCGGGCGGCGAGCTACCCATCGCTCGCCATCCGCAGAACCGCGCCTACGGTGGCCGGTAGTCGTCTTACCGCAAAGGTATTACAAATATTTAAAAATATAGACTTTATTTCTTCGTGTATTATTAATAAAAATCTGCCTGTTGAATCACTATCTATTAAACCTTCGAACACACGTAAATTGAGACACAATAGAAAAACAATAGCAGCCCGACAGCCGGCTGTCGCTTGGTCGTTGAAAGGCTAAACAACCGCATCAAAATCCGTTGCGCAGTCCTAAAGATATAAGCATACATAGGGACATAGGGAGAGACAGCCGAAAGAGAATTAGTTTTATACAATGCATAATATAGTGATTTATTTATTAGTAGAAATGGGGCTACACATATATGCTGGAATAGCATTTTTTTAAAACTGAGTTTTAAAACGATACAGAAAATACCAAACTAAATTAATTTACCATTGTATTTCCAAGAGTTAATTCTATTGGTATGATTAAAATATTTGACAAAGTGATACTGAGGGTCTCTGAATTAGCGCGGACAAACAAACAGACAGACATGGAAAACTATAAGAAAAACATGTTTCTAAAAAATAAAATAATATATGTTTATTGTTATATGGGCAAGCTACCTTGTTACCTAGAATTTTAATAAAACCTGAAATTTGTTACTTACGGTAGAAGGTCGCAATTTTCTCGAGGACGCTAGTAAAATATAACCCGAGTAGCTCTCAGCAGTAAACAAAAGAATTTATATGAGTTGGAAGGGTTGACTCCATTCAGAGTTTCGGTGGTAGGTAGGTATTTTGAAAAAAACTTCGGCGGAGTTAGGTGAGCTACAAATAAAAATTATTAGAGTTAGTAGTTCAATTCAAGGTCACTTTGCTTTGATTCATAGGAACAACGCAAGTTAAGGAAAAAAAATCAAGACATTTATTTGACTTAGACCATTCGGTTTGCCAGAAATATGAAGCTAGTTGCTTGTTCCAAAACGTAGATCTCTATGGATAAGAACAAGCAAGAAACTCCATAATATACAAGACAGCATTCTTCTACAAATATAAGATCTGCAGCTAAAGTATTATTAAATTTTTTATTTTTTTTACTTTTCTCTTTCTTTCTATTTATTATATAAGTAAATATTTTTGTCTTTGACAGTCAGAAATGTGCTCATACCTAGCTCGACCGCTACCTATGTAACGCGTGAACACTGCCTCCTAAGATACAGGATCTTCCTAGTTTAGGAGACAGGGCTCAAACTTTTGAACAACTGTAAACTTAATAAGTGCTTATATATTATCTGTCAGAGTTGTATTTTTGGCCAAATAAACCATTTTTCATCAGTGGCAGCCGGTCGCCTCTTCTTACTATTACAAGCTTTTATTAACTTGCAATGTTCGTATGTAACTTGTCCGCGACAAATCTTGCAAGCCATTTTTCAACCACTAATGGTTATCCGATTGAGCTGAAATTTGGCATACTTATGTATAATATCCTATGACAATGCTTGAAGCATTGATGAACGTTATTCGTTATGCGGATGTACAATATAAAATCAGTGCCTGAAGCTTTTAAATGAAAATATGCTTCAATGTCACTGAGATAGTATTTTAAAACAAATGGTTATTAAAAAAGAGACATTAAGCTCGTTAGGTTTGCTTTAAATTATAAAAGACGTGATTTGTAAAATTAAACCTTATTACAATGAAACAAGACTGTTTTAAACATGATGAAATATCTGCTCTTCTCTTCGAGCCGGTCTTTGTGAATGGAGAACGTTGTATTAAGGTTAATCCTACGTTCGGTACTCTAACAGAACATATGACCCCACTGCCTGCCCTATTTTACTGATTCAAATGGCTTAGCATATGTTTTCAATGGAAAACTCTATTTGAATCCTGTCTGTCAATGTAACTAAAATGATAAAATTATATTATTTATTGTGAAAATAGTTCTCTCCGTAGCTTGAAGACTATTTTACTAAACCTCAACCTCGGCAAATGACTAATTTCTGCTACTAGGTACCTAAATAGTGTGTACACACGCTTCGAACTCCGCTTGCGTTGTTCGAAGGAGCTAGCGAATAAGCTTGTATAAAATAATTACTCTTAAAATAAATATCAGCAAAAACCAAAATAGATCCTTCCATTCCACAAAACCATAGTAAAAAAAAAACACTAAGCACCATTTACTAATCCACATAAAAATGAAAGCCTCATCAAAACCAGTCCGCTTGTTTACGAGTTATATAATATCAGGCAGGCAAACAAACACATAAAGTTTGTTATAGACACAAACACAGAAATAAATTGTGTTTCTACGACTACCCACTTGACCTTGTGTTACTTCTTAATTTCTACGTAAACAGAATACTAAATCAGCTGTTGTCTGCGTCAGAGGTTACCTCAGCGTGTGAGGTCTGATCGAGGTGACTGGTGTTATCTAACACTCGCTAATTTATTTCAAAGAAGAAAAGAAATTGACGCAGTTATAAATTAATGTCTGACATACGACCATCTGATCATCCCCAAATAAGCAGAACCTGTGCTATGTAACAACGTTGTATCATAGTCCTATTTCGTTTACGAGAAAAACGAAAAAATATGTGGGCGAATTTTTCAGACAATATAACTCTTTGTAATAATTAATGTTACCAATATTTTGTAAAGCTTAATATTTTGAAAAGAGCGTCCATGCGGAGTTTCTCGCTTGTTCTTCTCCATAGAGATCAACCTTTTTGGAACAAGCAAATAACATCAACTCTCTTTCCGACTAACCGACCGACTCTCATCATAAATGTCTGTAAATGGACTAAGTGAAATAAATGATTTGATTTTGATTTAGTACAGACTAAATAGTTTTCTTTAGTCGTCTAGCCTATTGCAAAAGTCTTACTATTTACCCGGATCCCGTTCCACAATCTCATGTAAGGCGCCTTAACCCCTTAAATAATGTAAAGTCAATTAAAAGACAGTCGTGCACCAAACATATACCCACATTGAACACACGAAATACCACACCAAACACAAAAAAAAATCCAGCTCAAAATCTCTCGCTACTAAAAGAAACCCATAGAACATAAATAAGCTTCAAGTGTATTGCTCCAAATAAAAAAGTTTCAGAATTAAGTCTCCACTGTTACTGTGATCAGAAAAGTTTGTCGTAAGAAATAGTTATTGAGGGTCCGGGAGACATCGTCTGGGGAAACATTCGATGGATTTAATACCAAGCTGTTTAAGTGTTTCCGTTGGATAATTTCGAATCAAATAAAATTATGTCTCTTGATTGTTATTGTAATTACAGACAATATAAAAAACTAGCGATCCGCACCAGCTTTATATTTGACGGATGGACTAATGGTTGTACCATTTTAAACCGAATAGGGAGATTATAATAATACCAGCCTATAACTGTCCCACTGCAGGGCAAAGGCCTCTTCTCATACAGAGAAGGCACGAGCATTTATCACCACACTTGCTCAAGACGGGTTGGCGATTACGGACTTATATTAACTACAAGTCCAGGTTTCCTCACGATGTTTTCCTTCACCGATGTCGGTGATGTCTAAGATAAACTTTAGAAAGTACATATGAATTGAAAAAGTCACATTGGTACTTGCCCGGATTCGAACCCGCGATCTCTTGCATGAGAGCCGGGCGCCTTAACCACTAGGCCATCACGACATTATCACGATACGAATAGGGAGATTATCACGATCATAATAAAATCGTATAAGACCAGTGACAGACAGATAATATCTAATAGGGGGGCCCTATTAGATATTCTCTGTCTGTAAGGAACCACACAATCAAAAAGATATCACGCACCATAAATCTGTATTTCCCTTACCAAAACACATAACTTTTCGGTACCCGTCTCCACACATAAATTGATGGTTATTAAACATAAACATACCTATTAATATCACTGAAATCGAACGACAACAGTAGATATCAATATACGGCAATTAAATCGTCAATAAAATGTTATTGATGTGCGTAACATGTGTTTTTATCGCACAGTATTTATTTCTGTGTTTGGAGTAAAATTAATGAAGTTATAGCTTGGTGAACAATAAAAAACACAAGTAATAAATTATTTTTTTATGTCAGCCGTTTACGGTCGCAATATTTACTTGTAATGTAACAGCCAAATATTTATATTGAACATTCCGGTGCAATAGCAATGACCGCATTCACCAATAATGTTACATAATATGCTGCAGTCATTGATTTTGTTCATATCGGAGCCCATTTTAGAAAGGATATAATTTAAATGATCAACAAAAAAACTTTTTGGCTACCAAAATGGATTAATGGTCACCAAATTTTGCTAGATTAGGTTAGAACTGTGACCACACCACACAACCGCCAGATCTACTAGTGATTAATATAAAGTTTCAGTTTTCAGTCAAATTCATATAAAAACCAAATTGGATTTGGTTCATAATTATCCATTTGGTAACCGTTTAGAACTTTTTTGGTAGTAAAATTGGTACTTTTTTGGGCGGTGTTAAAACACAAGCCTTTTAGAAACAACAACTTTTGTGGTGCCACAAACGGACAAATAATTATATTATGAAAAATGGATTAGTTCGTTATAATATGCAAATTTTTATAACCTGTTTCTATCAGCGTCTTTACTCAAAACGGTGGTAAAGACTCTCCATGTTCTTCCACTCGCGTATGGCCAGTAACTTCATTTTTAACCTACGAGTACATTTCATGACCTAAACGACCATGTATCGTAAATTACAGACATAATACTGTTATTAAAGTTTTCGATTTATCGACTTTAAGTTCGATAAGGGGATCTCGAGTTTTTTGATGCCATTATATTTTAATTGTAGTGTTTTTCCTTTTTTTTAAGTTTAGTAATTTAGTTTGTAAATATTGTATATACACACATCAAAAGTGTCTAGGGATATTTCAATTAAACCTAAATTACTAAAATTCTATTAACTTTTTGTTAAAACATGTACACATTAAAATAAACCTTGTTTAATAGACTATTTAATCTGATAATAAACTTTTAGATAAAGTTAAATTTAAAAAAAAACTTAGAAGAAGAGGAAAAACTCAAACAAAATTTCAATCTTAACTTTATTTTTGAAACATCAAAACTTAAACAAAACAACATTTTTTTTTATAAAAATTCTTGAAAACTTAAAATTAATATTCCGTGGATCCACTTAAGACTCTCCTGACACATCTGCAGCGGTTCTGCATACTCAAAACAAGGGTGTCAATATCCTGTTGTGGAATACTGTCCCATAATTGCCGTTTCTGAAGCCATGAAGACCAGTCAGAGTGTTATATCCAGGCTTTGGTCATGTTATCGTGTCACGGAGGAAGTGGTGGAACGGCACCGAGGACCTCAACGCATTACAACACATGTACAGGACCGATTCATAGTAAATGCTGCACGAAGTCAACTAAATGCAGCGGCGATGCAATTGGTTCAAAGGCTACAGAGAGAGTATGGTTTGCTGGTAAGCAGTCAAACTTTGAGAAGGCGACTGCATGAAGTCAATCTACGTGCTCGTAGGCCATTTTGGGTATCGGCACTAAGGAGAGGTAATCGAGGAAGAAGATTACAATGGGCTATTGTACACGAAAACTGGAACCATTCTCAATGGTCACTTGTGCTTTTCACTGATGAATCTAGGTTTGGATTTCATCCTGATTCGCGAAGAGTACGCGTTTGGAGAAAACCTGGACGTTGGAATCTACTGCAGCACCCACAACAAGTTCATGCATATTAAGGTGGCACGATTATGGTTTGGGCAGGAATTCGTCTCGGCGGTAGAACGGACTCGTTTGGATACAAGGCAATATGACTGCTCGAAAATACCGAGATGAGGTGCTAGAGCCTGTAATCTTGCCCCACAAACAGCAAATGGGACAAAATTTCCAGCTAATGCATGACAATGCCCGTCCACATACGGCGCGTATCGTTACAAGTTGGTTACAACAGCATGTTATCCAAGCTTTAGACCGGCCTGCACAATCCCCTGACTTAAATCCTATTGAGCATGCCTGGAATATGCTTCAGAGAAGAGCTCGTAGGAATTTCCCTGTTGATATTGTGCATCAAAACCAGCTTTTCTTGCATCTTAGCAGGATTTGGGACAGTACTCCACAACAGGATATTGACCCCCTTGTTTTGAGTATGCAGAACCGCTCTAGATGTGTCAGGAGAGTCTTAGGTGGATCCACGAATTATTAATTTTAAGTTTTCAACAATTTTTATAAAAAAAAAATTGTTTTGTTGTTTAGGTTTTGAAATTTCAAAAATAAAGCTAAATTGAAATTTTGTTGAGTTTTTCCTCTTCTTCTAAGTTTTTTTTTTAATTCAACTTTATCTAAAAGTTTATTATCAGATTAGATAGGCAATTAAACAAGGTTTATTTTAAAGTGTAGGTGTCTTAACAAAAAGTTAATAGAATTTTAGTTATTTAGGTTTAATTAAAATATCCCTAGACACTTTTGATGTGTGTATTTGATTTCAGTTTAGATTTAATTATTATTGCTTAAGTAGTACGATAATAATGATGATAGTGTAAAACCTCATTAGTCATTAGTTATATCAAATACAAAATGGCTGTCACTTTCAAAACATCTGATGCGCTATCTTTTTAGGGTTCCTTACTGAAATGGTACAAAAGGAACCCTTATAGTTTCGTCATGTCCGTTCGTCCTCGGCTTACCGTCCAAACGGTTAGAACTAAGTCATCTCCCTAGCCTTTTCCCAATCGTGTTGGGGTCGGCTGCCAGCCTAACCGGATTCAGCTCGATACCGGTGTTTTACGTGGAGCGACTGCCTATCTGACCTCCACAACCCAGTAACTGGGCGACACGATACCTCTTGGTTAGACTGGTCATAGTTTCTGGCTAACCAGTAACGACTGTCAAAGTTCTACGAATGAGAACCGGGACCAACGGCTTTACGTGCTTTCCGAGGCACGGGATGTCAGTGATGTCTAAGATAAACTTTAGAAAGTACATATGAATTGAAAAAGTCACATTGGTACTTGCCCGGAATCGAACCCACAACCTCTTACACGAGAGGCGGGCGCCTTATCCACTGGGCCATCAAGACATCTTTAACTAGAAAGATGAAATCATGAGATTTTTTTTGAGGTACCTTTCGATGGGCTATCATTAGATAGGTCTAGTAAAAATACTAAGTAGTCGTGAAGAGAAGGAATGATGTAATTATGCATGAATGATGATGATGATGATCAAGGGATGGTGTAACTTCATGCATAATTACATCATCCCTTCTCTTCACGACTGAACCCCCCGGTTGAAAAGAGAAAAGAAGGCCGAAGAAAAGATGAACAGATAATGTTAAGAATGATTATGAAGGAGAATGGATAGTGATAGCATTTTTTTTTGGGAGTGGGAAATCATCAAATGACTTCTCCCGTCCTGGGTGCGGCGGGAGGGCGTGTCAGACTTTTACTGACTAAAACCCACTCTGTTCTTTCGGTTGCCCTTTATGTTCCGGGGTCACGGTAACTATTATAAACATTCTGCAACCGGATAGTGATAGCATGAAGGTTGACATGTTTAGAATAATGGTTAATTTTAAGGCATTTATTAAATTATTTAATTTATTACAAAAAAAAAACCCTAAAAATAAAAATGTATTTAACTAGATAATCCCAAATGATCTCTTAACAGCACATTCAAAAGGTTTTCGTTCTTAAAAAGTTTAAATGAAAATTCTCCTATAAATCACTTTTCTCGGGACACCAGCTTAAAGCGAGTTTTAATTTATATTGTAGGAAGAATTTATTATTACTTAGAAGTTACACAACTTAAGAGTTTTAACTTACGTTTTATTAGTGAAACATCTGTGCTAATTACTTAATAATTGTAGCCTCTTTTAAAATCTTGAAAATAGGAACAACTTCATAGATTATTATTTTCTTGTTTTTTTCTGACCATCATTAGTGCCATTAGAATACGGAGCTATATTATACATAGCTGAAACTGTATATGATATTTGAATAATGAAGATATTTCAGTCTAAGAAAGATACAGTAAATAGCATTAAAAATATAAATTACGAAACATTATTTGTTTATCAATCATGGCACGGTATTTAATAATGTTATTACTCTGTTAATAAATATCTGTAGAAAACGCTGAGAAATCGCCTCACAAATATACAAAAAAAAACAGTTAGTCGTATTAAGGACTGCCTCCTTTTTGAAATCGGTTAAAAATAGAATCTATTTACTGTATTTTCTCTACTGGAGCGCAAAGTATAATATTATTTATTTATCGCTGCTATCGATTAGACGATGGCCGGCTTTCGTGCGCAAGTATATACGATTATACGGTAACTTATAAAAGTTTCCTCATTCATTGTTGTTTACGTCATATTTCTTAGAACTGACGTAATATTGCTGGAAGCAAAAGATTTTTCTTACTGGTTGGTAGTGATACTTATTATTCAGGTGAATTTTTTTAAGTCGATAGCATACGGCATTATTTTTTTGAGACCCTGAGAAGAGGTCATGCTCTTACTAATTATTTTGAACAACTACTGAGGCGTCTCAGGCCCAGACTTCGCGAAAAACAGCCGTTTTATTTAGTAGATTCTTTGGAGTTCAATAGTTTTTATTTTATACCGTGGGCGACAGCTAGTCGTCAATGAATATGTAAAATAAAAAAAAACTGGTATAAGACATCGGAAAAATACTACGCTATTCCAACCAGATTTTCCGGAAAAGAAATAAAGAAATACATTCCAAGTAAATTAACCCGTGGCCGTACAAGATTATCTTTCATAATATAAAACACGACTTTAATTAACTGACTTTATGCGACAGCAAAAAGTACAAAGAACCACATTTTATATACATTGCGGTGCACGCAGAGCAAAAAAGCTGCGGTTTACGTTATTAATCTTCAATGTACGTGAAATCTGCAATGAGCGCAGTTTGCACGCGCGGGTATTAAAACTGCAGTCAAGCGGGGTTTTTGTTTTTTCATTGTGTTTTTAGTATTTTTTTTTGAAAGAGTAGATGGATAGCTGTTTCTATTCGACCGCTTCCAATATTGTGTCCGTGAATTGGTCTTTTCTACGTATCTGTAATCTCAGATTGCAGTCTGGGGTTATGTAGTAATAATAATACTCTTCAGACCGAAGTTGAGATTAGCTAAGAATGTAGAAAAGAAATATTGTATGAGTATACAACTCAAATAAAAAATAATACCAGCCAATTACTGTCCCACTGCAAAGGCCTCTTCTTATACAGAAAAGGCACGGGCATTGATCACCACGCTTGCTAAAGGCGGATTGGCGTTTTGGACTTATATTCTCTATAAGACCTGGGGGCCTAGACAAAATCCCTTTTCTGTAAGCGTTAACGCCAACAGAAAAATCAAATTGTATGGAATTGACATTTGCTAACTCGATGTCACGTGACTGCTGCTAAATTGGTAGACAAAGTCATTTTTCGTCGTGCGGAAAGGAACGTTGGAGTGAGCGTGAAACGTAAACGCCAAAAATGTTCATCAAAATGGTAGACAAGTGGCACTTTTGACAATCGCTAGTGATATTTTGACGTTTCCGCAACACGCTATATTAGCAGGAGATCGGACCCTGACGCTAACCGTAAGAAAGAGTATTCAGTGATATTTGTGAGTGGGTTTTAGTTCAATTCATTAGTGAAAATGCATTCTTTGAGATTATTTTGGGAAGCAAATAATGAAACAGCATTGCAAAGACGTGAAACAAGAATAAATCGTCGTAAACTGGAGCAAATTGTGGATATACCTGATTTGGAATTTGTTCATCGTTTTAGGTTAGATAAACAAAGTTTTTGGAGTCTTTGTGATGATTTGCGGCATTAATACATCGAAATAAACAACAGCTATACATTTATTATCCTTTTCCATTTGTCAGCTGATTTGTTAATACCACCACCCACTGCGTTTAAAATTTCTGCTAATTCCTGCCACAAACGTTCACTCCGCACCTTTCCTTGAAGTCCCGTTTGAGGCCTTGAAAGATCACCGTGGTTAAAAATAGAATTCATAAGATTACGGTCCTGTGAGAATTAGAGCCAGTAAACATAAAGTTTGCTACTAGCATTCTAATACCACAACTAATAAACAAGTGTTAAGGTTTGGAATCAAGTTTATCTTTATTGGAATAACAAATGTAAGACCCACAATCATATAAGTGCGCCATTGTGAGGTTGTTTACATTATGCATTCCATAATCTCAAGTAGGTCCAATACACACAACACTTTTGAATAATTTTGTTAACGCGCGTATGTTGGTTTGACATTGACAGCGACACTTAAACGCAATAATGTCACTGTGACATTTACTATACGCTATTCCATAGCCTAATTATAGAGTGTTTCGGTTAACGCTGCGGAATGAGCGTTTCGCGTTCCAGTTGTAACTTGTCTACCATTTTCGACACGCTAACGCCAAGTCCTTAGCGTGAACGGAAAACGCTTGTGCGGAAAACGCTTGGATTTTGTCTAGGCCCCCAGGTTAACTCACGATCTTTTCCTTCACCGATGTCTGATGTTCAAGACAAACGTTAGAAAGCACATATGAATTGCAAAATTAACATTGGTAAATTTGCCCCAACAACCTCTTGCATGACACCCTAGACACTAAGCCAGCATGACATTTCAATGATAATATATTTTTCATTTCATCATGACACAACTTAAGCACAGGAACATTTTCTTTTTTCTCACTTTCATAGTGCTCAGGACAGTAATCTGACACAACCGGAAAGAAACCAAAAACTTAAACCAGGCCGCACACAGGCCCAATTTGCAACGCGCATCAAACAATTACTTTACCACAATTCTTGCGCCACCATTTTTTGTCCACAACAAATGTGTCCTTAGAGAGTCCTACGAACTGATACGGGGGCGATAAGTGTGTTGCATTGCTAATGTGAGTGACATTTACCGAGATACATTTTGCCTATTTTAAGTGCTTTCTGAGACAGGTGTCCACAGAAACCATCATAAAATCTGACATCCAACGAATCACGAGATGTGTCACTAACAGCCCGTACGATTTATGCGTGCACCTCGCTGGAATGCGACCCCTCTCCCGCTTCCCCGCGCGGTGCCCCGAGTACGCCTCGTTCGTTTAGTAGCGATAGCATTCCGTCAGCGTTACGTCACGGCGCGAGGTGCACAGTTAAGTCGTATGGGCATAAGCCGGTGCATTAAAAAAAGGAATCTTAAATGGCGGCATGTACTTGCGTTGACAGATAGTACAGTCAGCTTATAAAATTTAAAGTTAAAGTTTTTTTTAAATCAAAAATATTATTAAGATTTTTTATTGTTTTCATCGGAAACAGTGCCTACTTTTACAACAATAACAAACAGGTAACAACAAAAAAATAACAGAAAACTATAACAAGATATTCGTAAAAAGGATCACTGAGTGCGTCAAAGCAGCGTGGAAGCAAATCAAGTCTATTTATTTTATGTTGACGGTACGCGCGCGAGTGAGTATAGACCGCGCGAGTGAGTATAGACGGCACTAGTGTGCGAGCGAGAGAACATGATAAGCGCCGCCATTTAAGATTCCTTTCTTTAATGAACCAGGTTATAGTAGCTTGTATTTGACCCTTCTTAGTAAAGATATTCAAGAAATGCAGGACGCTAGCCGATTGTACATGAATAAATATAAAGCTCCAAAGCAAAACATAGTCAAACTTTTAAGTAACTCCTCAAATTAAAACTTTATAATTTAATAATAAAGATTTCGCTCAAAGTTTCTCTCCGTATATAGTTGAAGTTTGCAACGAATTCATTTGCAAGAATATTTTAACCCATTTGACCTGCTTAGCGTTGAATTTTTTTTATAAGTTTTTTAGAACTTTGCTCTTTTTAACTCTGAGCAACCATTCTTTTAATTTTATGTACATCGCAGTGTCAATCTGTCTAAAATAGTTTTAAAAATGCGAATTTCACATAACGTAACAAGATGATTATTAATTTACATAAACAATTTGATTTCAAAAGATCCCAATATGTGCAGATTGATTTAAGGTTAATATGGATATACCTCCGTTTTCCCGTTAATTTGAAATTAAATTCATAAAATGTATATTTTTTCTTGTAAAATAAATAATTATGTACAAAAGCGAGCTTAACCCATAGATGAGTTATCTTCATCAGTTATGTGTGCTATTATCCAAATTTGAAATTATTCTAGAGAGTTAATCCGATCAGGCTAAATCTGCAATTGACAGCGCTCTACATGAGTTCACTCATATCACACCCGATAGAGACAGACCGCATCGTGAGGCAGATAACGGCAGTCCATTATCCAACTGCTAAATGATGGCCACGACTGCGTTGCCAAGGGTTACGGGACCAATGAAGAAGAAGGGGAAAATATAGCAAATGATCTGATACTTTGTTACGTTGAATGTCTGTAAACGATAATGTTCTGCATAATTTGACAATAGGTAACTATATAATTTTATGCTAAAACTTACCATCCTACATGTATACCTACAATTCTGGCAAATAAATGATTTCTATTTCTATTTATAATACCACAATCAGATTTTGATAGATTAGAGAATTTTCCACTTAATTCTTCATAACTTTAAAGAATAGCTACAAAAAGAGAAAATAATATCCATTACACCATATTATTGGATCTGATTAACCTTAAAAAAAATTCACCTTCTTAAACGTTAAGTGGTTGTTTTACTTAAATATAGTATAAATAATACACTCAAACGATTTAAAAAAACAAACAATCCCTAACATTTCTATTTCCCCGGTCCTTCAAACCCGCAATCCTTGCGTCCTCCAAACAAGATTACAACGCAATACAATTAACAAAATCGTAAATCAGAGTTCCGGGAGGTCAGACGTCATGAAAAACGCAAATATAACAAGTGGTGACGGCCAAGGTTCAAGAAGCACGCTCACTTGACATGCAAGCTTGGCATGCTTGAGCCAAGTTTACTGTTAAGGGCTTATAAAATTAAAACCTTGACTTGAATCTGTGTGTACCACGCACTAGGCAATGTCAGGGTCTCAGGGACTTGTTGAGTTCTCGTGGATTTTGTGTAAGAAGGCCAATTGCTAACCTTCAACCTTGTATAATTTTTTTCTGAGCAGTTTTTCAATTTCCTTCTCAGTTGATTCTATGATAATTTGCTTAGTTCTACAAGCATAAATATTTTTTATTCTGTACAAGATTTTAACAGTGAGTCCTTGGTTAGATGAAAACTCTTCTTGTATACGTCTGATGCATTTTGTAAGAAATTTCTGTGAAGACTTTAAAATTAGTTGGAAGGACTTTTACGTTAAAGTTAAGCCAAGTTTACTGTTAAGGGCTTATAAAATTAAAAACCTTGGCTTGAATTTGTTTTCCACGCACTAGCAATGTTAGGGACTAGTTGAGTCCTCGTAAATTATGTGTGGGAAGGCCAACAAATGCTTGAGCGTTGTTTATCGATTATATAATAATATGAACATACAAAAAAGTGTCAGTTACTAATGACATAATGACTTTATACCAAACTAGTTTTCACCCGCGGCTTCGCCCTCGTGGATGTCGATATCCACTATTTTACTTCTTTAGCGGTTAGAGGTCGAATTTCCAAAAAATCTCTCTTAGTAACTACGTACTCTTCACAAAGAACACAACCTACAAGTTTCATGTCTCTAGGACCAGCCGTTTGGGCTGTTTATTTATATATAAGTATCAACTGTATACTGTAACTGTATGTATTGAAATAAAAAAAAAGGATATTAGCGCTGAAATCAATGACGCAATCAATAATATCTACACTTGAACATTCACATATTGCTGACGTAATAAGAAGTAAATTAGGTACAACAAATAAACATCGTCAAAGTAGCCAAGAGGCTGGCAATGGCAACATTGCCGCGTTGGATGACTAATTTAGAGTAAATTAGGTTTACCTTATATAAGAAAAATAAATATTATTTTCAACACACTTGCTCGTAAAGTGGGTCTTATTACCTTGCATTTAGACCCGTTATTAAGTATATTACGCACGCGTGCGTTTCACTTTACATTATCGCACGCGTGCGGTAATCTTAACACGACCAATTCTAATTTATTCAAGATTGCAAAGTAAAAGTATGTCCAGTACGCATTCTTAAATTGGTCGCTTAATACACATTAAAAAAAACGATTCGTTGCTAAGCAACTACTTCTTTTTTAACACGAGTCTTTGACGCTGCCAAACAGCCTATTACTTACTGCTTACATAAATATTAAAATAACAAAGGAATTTAAATAAAACAATAATAAATAACTATAACTAAAACAAATTATTATCTAAAAATTCACCCAAACCCGATTTTTTTAAGCTACAATACATTTAGTTTTGAATTTTGTCTGTATTGAGAGTTTAGTATATTATCTATGGTCATGGCCGGGTATTGGCTTGGCAGAGCACGAAAAAAAAAGTTACGCGTTGCGCGGCATTCTACATTTTTATTGTTTATCTAATTAATGATATTCTAAATTGATTATATAAGTAGGTATTTAAATATGTCGAGTAAAGAAAAAACTGTATTTTTAACTCCGCCGGATTAATTATGGAGGCGTAAAACGCGAGTAGTAATTTGTTGCCGCCAAAGTCAAAGGATGCGTACGATAGTTTCATGCAGTGAAAAAGTGCAGTCATTTTCAGAAAATGTGTCTATTTTACTCACAAGTGTGTTGAAAAACGTCGTATGATACTCGCGCGCTATTGTCATTACGTACTCGGCTTTCTTGTTGCGCTCGCCTGCGGCTCGCGCACAAATATCGCCTCGTATGTAATGACCAACACAGCGCTCTTGTATCATAATGTACTATTACGCTCCGCGTTTGAGTATGAATTTTGTATTTCACGAGTTGTAAAACATGATTTCCCCTTAGATTGTGTAGCAATATTACTCTGTACGCTATTTTCAATTCTATACCTGTAGTACTAACGTTCAAAATTACTCAAAGCTGCAAGTATCGGGCGTGTACCGTACTGAAATGCATTTAGGAAGAATGATATAAAACTAGACAAGTCAAGGTTTCCCGAACCTACAGAAATACAGAATTTACCTTGAGAAGACAAGACATTACTGACATCTCGAAAAACCGTTGGTCCCGGTTTTTGGTCATTCGTAAATCTTTGACAGTCGTTACGATTAGTCAGAAGCCAGAAAGCCTGACAAATCTAAGCGGTATCGTGTCACTCAATAACTGCGTTGTGGGTGGTGTTGTCTGATAAGCAGTCGCTTTATGATAACCAGCTGAATCCTGTTAGACTGAAAGCCGTCCCCAACGTAATGGCAAAAGACAATGATGACCCTGACAAGCTCCCAGAAAAAAAAATAGCCCACGCTGTACACATAAAAGTTTGTCTGTTTAGAAAAATATCGCAAAGACCCATGACCATTAAAGATTTACGCACACTTATTCAGCTCTATACAGCTTATGTCCATCCGTTCAACTTTCGTACATTATCTTCGTTTTCTATGTACATAAGCTGAATGGAGCTGAACAAATGTGCATAGTACCTAAGAGTCTTGCAGTGTCCGCAGCTCCTACAGGTTGCTTTACTAGCCCGCCACACAAAACCTTTTAACAAAACGATTAGAGAATCGTCGAGGCTATGAAGCTCGGTCGGTTTTCAGAAAAACGAAAACTGCTTTTGACTCCGCAATGAAAGTAATCATAAAGGGAAAACAAGATAAGAAGTAGTACAAGGTACAACAAGGGTCAAATATCATTAGGACACCTTTCAACAAAATGTATGGCGGGTGTATCACTTGCTGGCGCTAGCAGTTGCGACACCCAGAAACACCCACAGATTTTGTGGGTGGCGCAACCATAACGCGCAACCTGATGTCCTAAAAAAATATGGCCCTGAAAAGTACCCATGTTGTAGATACAGGTTTCAGTTTAAGGTTTTCCAAGTGATCATGCTTATAAATAACCCTTATTTGCAGCCGTAAAAAGCACCTACAACGTCTAATTTTATTAGTCTCACTTCAGACTCCATGTAAGACCGCTCACGCATTTAAATCATAACACATTATGTAAAACATAACCTAATCCAGCTAAAAGCACTTTCTTGTATAGCTCATTTTCATAAAACAGTAAATGAACATACTTTTTCTCCCATTCTAGAGATATTATGATAATAATGATAAAAATTTACAGCGCAGGCTGAAATTGAAAATGCGTACAGGCGAGGCACTTAGCTGAGCGAAAAATAAGCGAGGTTAGGCGAAGATGAGATATTTAATGTAGATTTATGGGGTTTTCATACATAACTGACACTGGACTGAAGTCAATCGTAACAGCTAACATTTTTGGACCACAGTCATTTTAACAAATTCTATTTCGGTGCTTGGCAATCTGGGCTTCTCCCAGTTGTGATCACCCCTTTGTGCCTATCTGCCTAGTTCTGTTCTGTCTCCTGCTTGTTATGGAGGGAAGTGGAAAATATATTTTTCATACTCCTCCGCTGTTCTTTTCTGATTAACTTTGTTGCGGGTTCCAAGATAGTTGAATCTGGATTCCGGGACTCGTCGAGCTTCATTGCTCTGCGCTTTTCTGGTGGACTCCACTGTTGATTCTGGCTTTCAGGAGTTGCAATAATTGGAAATAATGTGGTGGAAGTGTTCCCTTCATAACTGACATCAAGTGCCACGGAAAGCACGTAAAGCCGTTGGTCCCGGTTATTATTTGGAGAACTTTGACAGTCGTTACTGGTAGTCAAAACCCAGGAACTTTTCTGAGCAGTCTAACCAAGGAATATCGTGTAGCCTCTAGTAACTGGGCTGTGGAGGTCTGATAGGCAGTCGCTTGTTGCGAAATGTTTATAATAGTTACCGTGACCCTGGAACATAAAGGGCAATCGAAGGAACATGAGTGGGTTTTAGTCAGTAAGAGTCTGGCATGCCCTCCCGCCGCACTCAGGACGGGAGCAGTCATTGGTTGATTTCCCACTCACCAAAAAAAAATAAAAAAAGGCAGTCGCTTCATGTAAAACACTGGTGTCTAGCTGAACCCGGTTATTCTGGAAGCTGACCCCAAGATAGGAGGAAAAGACTAGGGAGGATGATGAACTATGTTGCCTCTTGAAAACCTTACCTAAATTAACATTTCTACGACCAACCGACAACCGGCTGTCGAGCTGCTATTGTCTTTCTATTGTGTCTCAAATCACGTGTGTTCAAAGGATTAAACTGTGTAAAACCTTTTGAAAATACATGATTATGATCATTTAATTATTTTCAAGCTTATTTCAGCTTCAGTTAAGTGCCACGAATATAAATGAATACAATAAATAGGTCTTATGGTTATAATCAAATTTGGAGCTGGGTAATACTGGCTATGAAACACGCACTTTACAACAAGCCTTTTTAATCTCATTTTGTGTAAAATTACCTAGTTGAAGTTCATGGCCTTTTAGGCAGGTAAAAATCAAGGCGGCTGGGATTTCGCTTCAAGCCAACTAGGAGATGACGGGCCTAGTGTTTAGTGACTGCTAAGCCGGGTGTCGTGTGTTCGAGTCGCTCCAGGACAAACTTTGTGCAATGAGCATGATTGTATGTACTGTGTCTGGGTGTGATTTACCATAATATGTTTGTATTTGTAAAATTATATTTAACGATGTATCAGTTATCTGGTTACATAGTACAGGCATGTCTGCTGATTATAGTACAAACTCTGCTTAGTCCGTGGCCGTGTATGTATTGTCCCAGAACACTTATTCATTTATTAATTAGATATCTAGGAGATTTAGTTGGTAACAGACTGACAATGTAATTCCTCGGTTCGCTCAAATTTTTTCGTAATTCTGGAATTCGTATCAAAATCAAAGTTCTAAGGCCAAGATATTATTTAAACCATATTCAGTTTATGCTCCGGTTAAGCAAAATTTCTGAGACTCTCTCACAAATATCAAATTATGATTGCAAGATAGTGACGGTGAATAAGTAAGCCAAATAATAGGCTAGGTAACACATATTTATCTCGGAATTAAACCTTAAAAACCACCGAGTATAGCTCGTTTCTAAATCATCATTCAAGCTACAAAAGTCTCCTTATTATCATAATACATCATTTTTCCACTAAATGAAATGCCGCTAAACATCTATAGACAAATCTAGACTACATTTCAACGTCACCGCGGGGGCCCGAGGCACCCCGCCGAGGTACTGAATACGTTCGAAGTCGGCACAAAAGAAGTCATTAACTGAACAAACTGAGGCTCTGTGGGCCCCCGGGCCCCTGGGATGTGGCGGCACTGATGAATTATATAAGTACTTATTTGTTATATTCATTTGGTTGTTACTTTTGAGACGGAGAGAGTTATGAGTACAGTGACGTGATAATTTTTTAGAGAATTCTTTTGTAAATGGAGAATGATACAGGCAGACACTTATTTTAATTGAATATTTGTCTTCTAAAGTACTAAAATGAGCCCACATTTTATTTTCAAGATTTAAGTATGAAACCGAAATAATAAAAAAAACCGGCCAAGTGCGAGTCGGACTCGCTCATGAAGGGTTCCGTTCCGATATACGGTTTATGACGTATTAAAAAAAAACTATTTACTAGATCTCGTTCAAACCAATTTTCGGTGGAAGTTTACATGGTAATGTACATCATATATTTTTTTTTGATTTATCATACTCTTATCTTGGAAGTTACAGGGGGGGGGACCAACATTTTACTACTTTGAAAGTGTCTCTCGCGCAAACTATTCATTTTAGAGAAAAATGATATTAGAAACCTCAATATCATTTTTGAAGACCTATCCATAGATACCCCACACATATGGGTATGATGAAAAAAAAATTATTGAGTTTAAGTTCTATGTATGGGGACCCCCAAATTTTTTTATTTATTTTCTATTTTTGTATCAGAATCTTAATGCGGTTCACAGAATACATCCACTCAGCAAGTTTCAACAGTATAGCTCTTATAGTTTCGGAAAAAAATGGCTGTGACATACGGACAGACAGACAGACATGACGAATCTATAAGGGTTCCGTTTTTGCCATTTGGCTACGGAACCCTAAAAAGAAATCGGTTAAGTCTAGATCAGATTTGTATACTTAGGGTTCCTATACACATTGTTGAAGATATGAGTTCAGGCAGGAAATATTAAAATAATAAACTGGAGTTGTAAAGATGCGTAACATGTATTCCGGAGAACAAAGAAAAAGTACAATATTATATGTGGGTACACTTAAATAAAAATCACCGTCACGAAACGCCTGACAAATTGTTCATAGTAATGTTGCACGCAGTCGTTTTGGTTTTCAATCTAAACATGCCCCCGGGCGTTGAAAGGACATCTTTCAACCAGACTCTTCATTTAATGGCAGTGGGCATATCTTGCTGCATGCACGCCGAATGGTTCCACCAGCAGTTCTAATGTCGGCCACGCGACTGATTCCGTCCCGTCCTGGGTAAACTGCTGAGATCCGACCTAATCGCCATTTCAGTGGTGGGAGATTGTCTTCCTTTACTACAACAAGGCGATCAGTCTCTAAGACCGCCTTTGAAGACCTCCATTATGTCCGCTGCTGTAGTTCAGAGATGTATTCCTTATTCCACCTCGACCAGAAGTGTTGACGTAATGCCTCTATTCTCTCATATCGCTTCAAGTGAGAAACGGAAGCAGTTCCATACGACGGCACGGGCAAGGACGTGAGTGTGCGTCCTATCAGGAAGTGTCCAGGCGTTAGCGGCAGAAGGTCATTAGGGTCCGATGACAACGGCGTGAGTGGGCGTGAGTTCAGGAGTGCCTCGATTTGAACCAGTGCTGTGTATAGTTCCTCATAGGTTAAATGACAATTTCCCAATACTCTTTTTAAATGAAACTTCACTGATTTGATACCTGCCTCCCAAAGACCACCGAAATGTGGAGCGTAGGGAGGAATAAAAACGAAGTTAATCCCTTCATTGGCCATGTCACCAGACAACGAAGTGCTGTTAGCCTTCAAAAATTTGCCGATTTCATTATAAGCACCGACAAACGAGGTTCCGTTGTCGGAATATATATGCGTAGGTTTACCTCTGCGAGACATAAAACGACGAAGTGCCGACAAATAAGTTTAACTGGTTAAGTCACCCACCAGTTCAATGTGAACTGCCTTAGTTGAGAAACAAATAAAAAGTATAATGTAAACTTTTACAAGTCTACAACCACGACCTTGCCGGGACGCTGACATTATAGGTCCAGCGTAATCAACCCCAACACATTCGAATGGATGACCACCGGACGCCAGCCGTCGTTCAGGTAAGTTTCCCATAAGGGGATGAATTGGTTTAGCTGTAATGCGACTGCAAATAACACAACGATGATAACATAGTTTAGCCAGGTTGCGACCACCTATAGGCCAGTAAGTATCTCTTATACAAGCTAGTAGTAGTTGTGGACCTGCATGCATTAGAGCTTTATGTTTAAACTCAAATAATAGTTTAGAAAATCGATGAGTGGACTGTATTACTAATGGATGTTTTTTCTCATATGTAAATGTAGAATTTTGTAAGCGACCACCGACACGGATTAATTTATTTGTATCTAAAAACACGTTAAGTTTAGTCAGTGGGCTTCCTTTTGGTAAGCACTGATTTTTCATTAAAATTTCATATTCAGGAAATGATTCTATTTGAGAGAGTTTTACAATTAAGTTTAACGCATTTTGTAATTCATCTTCGCTAAGATGTAAAGTGATCGGTGGTTGTTTTCTGCAAACATTTATAAAACGTAACATATATGCTACAGTGCGTATAAGTCGAGAAAGGTTTGAAAAACGGTTAAAATCAATTAACGGTATTGGAGCCTTAGAAGTAATTAGTAAAGAAACCTCAGTTTTAGTTTCAGGTAGTGATTCTACTGTTGTGGTTGGAAAAGAAGGCCATTCACATGTATCCTGGCTTAAAAAATTAGGTCCCAACCACCATAACTTATTACTCTGAATTTGACTTACATCAGTTCCTCGAGATACAAGATCAGCGGGATTAAGGTGTGTGGGAACATGTCTCCAGGTACAATTATTATCATTAGTTATTTCAACTATTTCTGCTACACGATTGCGTACGAATGGTTGCAGCTTACTTGGTAACATTTTCAACCATCCCAGCACTATTGTAGAATCACTCCAAAATGTACTACTTTGAATTGGCGCGTCAAGTGACTCAATTACCTTTTTATATAGCCTCACTCCAACCAAGGCGGCGCAAAGCTCCAGACGAGGAATTGTTGTAGTCTTTATGGGAGCTACTCTACTCTTTGCCGTAAACAAACGCACCATAATCTCATCATTATTATTAATACTCCGCACATAGATGCATGCACCATAAGCGGTTTGTGAAGCATCACAAAATATGTGTAATTCTATCACTTTCCAAGAATCACAAACAACTAAACGTGGGATGCGTAGACTATTCAAAATAGATAAATTGTCAACAATATCTTTCCATGTCTTGGCGACATCTGGTGGTAAATAGTCATCCCATGATAGTTTATAGATCCAAAGTTTTTGCATTATTACTTTCATTAGAATAATGCAGGGAGCTAATAGACCTAGAGGGTCAAATATTTGAGATGTAACTGACAAGACTTCACGTTTTGTTACATTATTTGAAATTGACATATTAGTCATTAAAAAACAGAGCTCATCGGAGTCTGTTAGCCAGTTAAGACCCAACGTTTTACTTGGCTCATTTGAACCAATATTTAAATTCAATAATGGATTTGAAACATGATCTGCTAAAACTAAAATACTATTAGACTTCCACTTTCTAAGTGGCATACCAGCGGCAGCTAGCTCGGTTGTGACTTTCTGGCGAATATTTATGACGTCAGATATTGTATCCCCACCTGTTAGTAGGTCATCGACGTAAAAATCATGGATTATAATACTAGCAATCGTCTTATCCTTACAATCTAAGCCAACTTGTTTTAAACACCTAGTTGCTAAAAAAGGTGCACTAGCTGTTCCGTAAGTCACAGTGTTTAATTCATAGGCTTTAATAGAATCTGAAGGGTTCTCACGCCACAGTATTCTTTGTAAGTGTCTGTCGTCAGGGTGTACGACCACTTGCCGATACATTTTTTCTACATCAGCCGAAATAATGTATTTATGTTTTCTGAATCTAAGCAGTAAAGACATTAAATCATCCTGAACAACTGGACCCACCATTTGTAAGTTGTTAGAGGAAACACCTGATGTAGTAAGACTGCTGGCATTAAACACAACTCTTAATTTTGTTGTTAAACTATGCTCGCGTAAAACACCGTGATGTGGAATAAAATATGATAGTTGTTTTGAATCTATGGAACACTCAGACATGTGCCCTAATGAAATGTACTCTTTCATAAAATCGCAATAAAGAGTTTTTAAAGCTGGCTGACTTTTAAATCTACGTTCAATAGAAAAGAGACAATGTTTTGCTCTAGCCAGTGAGTCACCTAAACTATGGTGAGATTGTTTGAGTGGTATTCTAACACAAAACCGACCATCTGTCAATCGAGTGGTGTTTTGTACAAAATGTTCTTCACACTTAGCTTCTTCATCAGAATAACATGAAGATGACTGATTGGAGACTTCTTCTAGTTCCCAAAAACGCGATAAAAGGTTTTGAATGTCATCTTCTGATGAGGGGTTGTGAGAAGAACTGCCATTGAGTTTTGCAACGTTAACTTTAAAAACTGATGGTGACCGTGGTACATGGCTACCATTAATTAACGAACCTGAAACTAGCCAACCTAGCCTAGATTCAAAAAGTACTGGTTTGCCTTCACCTAAATTGATTTTTTGCCGCCCCAGTAGGTCCCAGAAAACATCTGCACCTATTATTAGATCCACTGCCGATGGTGTGTGGAAATGAGGATCAGCCAAACAAATATCACTTGGTATATTTAAATTATGCATGAATAATTTTTGACACGGTACATCATCCGTTATGTTTGGTAAAATAAAACAATGAAGATTAGTAGTGAAGTTTTCACTTAATGATTTTATAGGAACACTGCACATTTGATTAATGTTTGTTTTAGAATTATTAATCCCCTGTACCGATTCATTAACTTGTACGGTAGGTAAATTCAATAAATAACATAGCTTCTCTGTCATTATGCAACAAGTACTGCCAGTGTCCAGTATAGCGCGAGCGAGATGTTCGCGGTTATTCTTATCATAAACCTTTATTAATGCAGTAGCCAATAGAACCTGCATTTTACTTTTATTTTTAAGGTGCGTTGTAGCACGTGCAGTTAGTGTCACATTTTTATTAGATTCCTGCTCAGTTGAGTTATTATTTGCAGTAACGGTGCTGTCAGTTAGCGACGTAGATGCATTAGGCAAAGAATTTTGTGACACACCTGATACATGAACCAGTGTATTGTGCTTACGCTTACATATTTTGCAACCAGAAGATTTGCAGTGATTTGCGTAATGACCAGGCCGAAAACAATTAAAACATACCTTGAATTTAGGAAGAAGCTCGAGCCTTTTGTCGTTGTTGAGACCAAGAAACTGTGGACAGTTGAGTAAGTAATGTTTATCACTACAATGCGGGCATGAAACTGGTGAGGAATTTGTATTATTTTTACTCTTCTGTGGTGGTGATTCACTGCTCACAGACATCATTGCTTTATGCTTGTTAGATTTAGGGCTATTATTATTATTAACCTGATTGCGAGACAAATCTAGTGTTTCGAGCAAAACTGCACGATTCCTTAAAAAATCTAGAAAGACATCTAACGTAATAGTTTTATCTTTATCTAAATGACCTTTTTCTTCCTCCCACTGTCGATAGGTCCTTTGATCTAATTTATGGGTAACTATATAAATTATCAAAGTGTCCCAAAACTTAACTGGCTCGCCTAAAGATTCTAACGCACGTAGATTTTTATTTAAAGTATCAATAATGTTTTTTATGTTACTTGAGGATTCTTTATTAACCACTTCAATGTTAAATAAGGCTGCTATATGATTTTGAATGAGAAGCCGCTTGTTATCAAACCTTTCACATAATAAATTCCACGCAATGGAATAATTATTAGCCGAAAATTCAATAGCCCGTATGACTAAGGCGGCTGTCCCTTCCAAGGAAGCTCGGAGGTAATGAAATTTATTTATTTCATCAATTTGGTCGTCCAAATGTATTAAGCTTGAAAAGGTATCATGGAACTCTAACCACTTGTCATACGTCCCGTCAAACTTAGGTAGTTGAATGGTTGGTAACCTAACCAGCCTATTATTGCTAACGCGAGAACACTTATCCTCATTAATAATGCAATTTTGTCTGGCTATTATTTTCTGTGCCTTCGCAACAGCTTTGAAATATGAGGCTTCAAATTCCTTTCGTTCTGATAACTGTGTATTAATATCCTCAGCTATACATTCCAACCTTAACTGAACGTCGTCATAATGCGAATAAACAAGTTCAATCTTACCGAGGCGTAACTGCACTTCGTTCATCTGAGTTTCCGTCAAAGAATCCGTCTCAAAATCCTTTAAGTAATTACCAAATAGCGTTAATTGACCTTTGTAACTTGCTCGTTTTTTGATGAGCTCCTTTTCCTCCTTATCAGTCATTCTTTAGGAAGCAGGTAATCAAACTGAAATGTGACAAGTTTAAATGTTAATAAATCTATCGTTAATTACAATAGAATAAATACCTAAACAGGTAATAAATACCTAAACGGCTAAACAGCTTACACAAATATTTAGGTAACAATAAAATTTGTGCCTTTAACTTAATATCTGTTCTAATGTGAATGAAGAAAACAAAATCAATTGGTAACTATACATACAGAATACCAATAAATAAATTAATGATCTGCTTTCTTAACTGTGTACAATAGCATTAATATGATTGTCGGTTTCACAATTCACTTACACTACCTATGAACATTAATAAATTAATTAAGTTAAAGTGTAACGGAATACAATGTTAATAGGTACTAAGTTCACAAAGTAATATTTCTTAATATGATATTTATTGCAAGATAACTAAGGAAACTGCTAAAAATAATGGTTAACAAATATTGGAAACCTAGTTTGCTGCTTAATTACCTTTAATACAATAGATTTACTGCAAATTATAACAATAATTTGGTAACTTGAAAGAAATTACACATGTGCTAATGAACAAAGAAATTAGATACCAATTTTGTACTAACCTTTACAATTCCATAAAAAACCTTAAATACTACCTGATTATGAGTAATGGGTTCTGAAATAAACGTAAATAGGCACACTGCACTGTCCTGTAATATGCTCCGTATTGCCCTTTGACCTTAGCCAGGTACTCACAAAACACCAAACGGCAGTATTTTCCAATAAATTGTATTTTCCTGGTTTTATGGTATATCCGTATTCCTGATTTATTATCCGGTTCGATATGGACCAAATTATGTTGAAGATATGAGTTCAGGCAGGAAATATTAAAATAATAAACTGGAGTTGTAAAGATGCGTAACATGTATTCCGGAGAACAAAGAAAAAGTACAATATTATATGTGGGTCCACTTAAATAAAAATCACCGTCACGAAACGCCTGACAAATTGTTCATAGTAATGTTGCACGCAGTCGTTTTGGTTTTCAATCTAAACACACATTACAATAATAGGCGAGACGACAAAAAAAAAACAATTTAGTGTGTCAGTTAAGATTAACAAAAATTAGAATACGTATTTTTTCTTTTTATCGTAAACGAAAAATTACGAGGATGCAGTGAGTTGAAGTTTGTGCGTGACTAAATGATTGTTTTAAGTAGTCGTCAACCCTATTACCGTATGTTGCTATGCCACTGCAGGGCAAAGGCCTCTCCTAAGCGCAAACATCGATCACTACGCTTGCTCAAGATGGATAGGCGATTACGAACTTATATTCATTATAAGTTCAAGTTTCCTTTAGTTCAAGGAAACTCTATTCCTCAACATTGGATACCTAATGAAATCTGGAAATAATACGTTTCTTGTATTTATTTTTACCGCACTTATTCATAATCACCATGTCCCTAACCTTTTTTCCCAACTACGTTGAGGTCGGCTACCAACCTAGCCGAATTCAGCTGGATATCAGTGTTCTACGTGAAGCAACTGCCTATCAGACCTCCACAACCCAGTAACTGAGCGACACGATACTTCTTAGTTAGGCTGGTCAGACTTTCTGGCTTCTGACTGCCTGTAACGACTGTCAAAGTTCTACGAATGACTCCCGGAAGCAACGGCTTTACGTGTTTTCTGAGGCACGGACGGGATAATTTTTTTTTTTGGAGATTACATATGAATTGGAAAAGTCTCAATTCTCAATTCTCAATTCTTTATTGCGTACCATAATGTATACATAAGTTGGTAGGAAACAGTTACATAGTCACAATTATGGACCCTGACGGGCACAGCATAGATTAAGTAGGAGAGAGGAGGAAGGACACTGGTAGTAGTTATATTAATAAAATTATCGTCATATAAATTGTATAAATTATTATTGTTATTATTATTGTTTTTTCTTACATTTTAGAGACTGTATTTTGGCTCGTATTTTTTTTTTTTGGTAACATTTACTTGCATTTAGTTAATTTTATTTAATAGTTATAATATAATATAATATTAAATAGTTTAATAGTTAGTTTTATTTAATAGTTTTATTTAATATATTCCGTATTAAGAGGAGGTAAAGTAGATTAGATATTAGATAGGTTTTTAATAGGGGTTTTTTTTTTTTTTACGACGGACGGTTATACAGTTATTCTTATTATTCTTGTTATTTTTTTTTATAGTTTGTCATTTAAGTAATCGCTTAGACTGTAGTAGCATTTGGCAATAAGAAAAAGTTTTAATTTATTAATAAAAATGTTATATTTATTCACGTTCTTTAATAAAGCGGGTAGTTTATTGTAAACTTTTATGGCCATGACTAGGGTACTATTGGAATGCATTTTTAGCCGCGACGTTGGTAAGTTGAGTCTATTTTTGTGTCTTAAAATTATTTTCTTTTGAATGTCCTCTCTTTTTGTAAAGAAATCTGGGAATTTACGCACGAACTTACAAATTTCGAATATGTAGATACAGGGTAGGGGTAAGATCTTTAATTCTTGAAAGTGGGGTTTGCAGCTGTCAGTTACTTCAATATTCACTAAGATTCTAATAAGTTTTTTTTGGAGGGTGAATAGCGTGGGCGCTTCGGTGCTGTCACAAGTCACATTGGTACTTGCCCGGATTCCAACGCCCTCTTACACGAGAGGCGGGCGCCTTATCCACTAAGCCATCACGACGCTTTACAGCACTTATTGCAAAAATAAAATGTCAAGTCTATCTTCTAAGGCACAAACGCGGTCTGTCAAGACACAATTTGTGACAGAAGGACATGCTGAAAGTCAGCCTATTGTGTGATATAAAATAGAATATCCATACTAATATTATAAATGCGCAAGTAACTTTGTCTGTCTGTCTCTTCTTCACGCCTAAACCGTGCAAACCATTTCACGTAACTTTATTGACGTTATAAACATTTTCATGCAAAGTTTCACCTTTCTAGCACTAACCGTTTCGTAACCGAGGACGGACGGACACAAGAATTCCTTTTGTACCATTTTGGTACTGAACCCTAAAAAGCGTTCAGTACGCTGTTATTTAAACTCTATTAACAATTTATTCGTCCATAAGAAATAAAGGACCATTTGAAGGACCCGGCCTCGTGAAATGGTCCTTCGGTCCTAATACCAGGGCGCCGCGCTCAGTACTGGCAATCAACACGCATAGGATTCAAAAATGCATGAACGCGGAAAACGAGATGTAAAAAACCTTTACGACTATGGCCTGGCAGTTTTACTAAATATTTTATTTATTTTACAGAGACTGTGTTCGGTACACTGGTCTCAGACGTCGCTATGATCGCTGATTGCACTGTTTTTATTATTTTATTTATTTATTTTCTTTTTATGAACAAGATGTGTTTCTTTTGTCTACCTCACCACCTCGGCTGTGTGAATTAAACGGTTTTCTTTTTATTGTGTTTCCTTTCTGAGCAGGTTTCTGGGTTTCTTTTCCGATTTGAGCTAAATGTTGGAATGTTTCATTACAAAGGTGGATGGGCAAAAAGGTATAAAGGCTGATATACTTCATACGAGGCAACCAATAAAAATAATTTGTAATGACAGTTTAATCCGTCGAACAAACGTGATTTGAGACACAATAGAAAGATAATAGCACCCCATACCATATTGCAGCTTTGAACATTACTTGAACTTGATAGCAATTTTATTAAGGAGCTACATCCTTACAAAGGTCATGAATAATAGCCGTATTAAAAAAACTCTGCAAAATGTATAAGAATAAGGTTAAATAACTACCTATTTCTAAACAGTGAACAGAAATCATTAAAGACTTCTTTAATTTGAGAAAACTAGGTTTTCAGTGCAAATTATACAATTCATCCAAAAAAATAATGCTATTAGTTGTACTTCTGTAAACGGACAGCAAAATACGACTATCTCACGTAACAACTATTGATCTATATAATTATTACCTTTACAGCTGTATATTATATATTGTTTTGGTTGTAATTACTTTCCGGGTACCAAAACGCCCATCATACTTTAAAGGAGTAAAAATATAATTAACCTTTCAACGACCAAGCGACAGCCGGCTGTCGGGCTGCTATTGTCTTTCTATTGTGTCTAGAATCACGTGTGTTCGAAGGTTTTAAAAAAATTATATCGAGGAATTTTCATTTAGACATAAAAAACGCCTGTATTTGAAAACTCCGCTCTTACCTCATTCAGTCAAATTAAACAAGCCCGTCAGATTTTTTACGATTAATAAAAATCCAACAAGTAGCTTACACCCTCTTAAAGCGATTAATTTATTTCCCACTAATCCTCAAGGGCGTGCCCTTCATACTAGCCGAAAACCCGGCTTTTACTAATAAGATCATAAAGTGCGCAAGTTAATAAACAAATAGTAAAAACTATTAAGTACTTAAAAGTACCTATTACTTTAAATAAAATCGTAAGGCGTAGTCGAACCTGTACAAGTGTACTATTGAATCCGTACTCATATTATAAATGCGAAAGTAACTCTGTCTGTCTGTCTCTTCTTCCCGCTTGAACCACTAAAATGTATTTGAAAATAAAATTTGGTACAGATATAGTCTGGGACCCGGGAAAGGACATAAGATAGTTTCCATCCTGGAAATTCCCCGGGAACGGGAGTTATTTCAAGCGGACGAAGTCGCGGGCAAAAGCTAGTATATAATAAAATATACAATACATGTTCTAACAATAACGAAATCTATATATATAACGAGAACATAATTATAAAAGATGAATCATTTTCCCCTATAGTTAATTCTAAATTCAATTAAAGATTGAAAACTTAAGAGAACAATAGTACTAGGAGCGCAGTAATGTGAAGTGATAATGTGAGAAAATTTAAAATACTGAGATACTTAGTACTTAAATCAATCAAAAGTACTAGGCGCGCAGTTGTGTGAAGTGGTTAATAGAAAATGTGAGCGCAATTTTAAGAAAATATATGTTTATGAACTTAAATAATATCCATCCATACTAATATTATAAATGAGAAAGTGTGTCTGTCTGTCTGTCTGTTTGTCTTTCTTTCACGGCAAAACGGAGCGACGATTTGACGTGATTTTTTAAGTGGAGATAGTTGAAGGGATGGAGAGTAACATAGGCTACTTTTTGTCTTTTTTTAACGCGAGCGAAGCCGCGGGCAAAAGCTAGTAATAAATAAACATGTAAAATATTAAAAATAAAATCATAACAATTAGGAGGTGGGCACGGAACCCTATCATATGCGTGGCTAGACACGCACTTGGCCAATTTCTATACGGATCATAACCCAGCTACACTTGTACTTTACTATACGGTTTTTGTACCCCTTTGAGTATAGTAAGTAAGAAAGACATTCAAAATTATTTTCGACTTCTTAATACCGACTTTGACGCTATAAGTAACTAGCTTTTGCCAGCGACTTCGTCCGCGTGGATTAATAGCTCCCATTTCCGAAGGATTTCCGGAATGAAAACTATCCTATGTCCTTTCTTGGGTCCCAGATTATATCTGTACCAAATATAATTTAAATCAATTCAGTGGTTTAGGCGAGAAGAAGAGACAGACAGAGTTACTTTCGCATTTATAATATTAGTACGGATTCGCATCACTACAAGTTATAAAATAAAGTCGGTTTCCGCTCTCTGTTTATACGTATGCTTAGATATTGATGCGTTTTTTTATTGTGCGTGGTTTGAGAGGAAGATTACTATAACGAAAAAGTCAGGATTTTTCGGGTTGTTTGAATAAGTAACAATCCCCACTGGTGAGGATTTATCGGTAAAGATTTCTGGAATAAACCCTAGATGTAATTTTTTTTAAGTGTCCTTGTCGATCCCCATTCTTATTCCTTCTTTTTATTTGTTGTTATAAAATGTAACTCCAAATCTAACGACGTACTTTGCACTTTAATAAATTATTTGAAATTATGAAATAAACCTCATTAAAGCTCCAGAACTGTTTCATACTATCTTGAAGACTGACAAAGTCTTAAGAATCCCACACACTATCCGACCGCCTGCAGTATCTGTTCATATCAGGAGCCGGCCATCCTAGGCCAATAGTGCTCACACTAAAGAGATTTTTGCCTGCCGTTAGAGACCTGCTACCATTTCTGCGACTAAACACTAGCAGTTACGAGTCGGCAGTTTTCCATCGTCGTGAGTCCCCTTTACGAATGACAACCTACACTCACGATTTACGTGCTTTCCGGGACCCGGGATGTCAGTGGTTTCCTGGATAAACTTAGAAAGTATATCACTATATAGAACTAGCTTTTGCCCGCGACTTCGTCCGCGTGGAATAATAGATCCCGTTCCCGGGGGATTTCCGGGATGAAAACTATCCTATGTCCTTTCTCGGGTCCCAAACTATATCTGTACCAAATTTTATTCAAATCGGTTCAGTAGTTTAGGCGTGAAGAAGAGACAGACAGACAGACAGACAGAAAGACAGACAGACAGACAGAGTTACTTTTGCATTTATAATATTATAAGTACGGATAAGTACGGATGAAGTCGCTTTCCGCTGTCCGTCTGTTCATAAATATGCTGAGATCTTTAAGACTACGCAACGATTTTTGATACGGCTTTTGCATAGAAAGAGTGGTTCAAGAAGGGGTATATTGCATATTATATAAGGAAAAACCCGATTTTTTTAGATTTGTCTCCAGTATTTATTTGAATTGAAAGTAACATAGATACATGCTTATTGCCTAACCTAGAACTTTTTTTTTTTGTGAGTGGGAAATCATCCAATGACTGCTCCCGTCATTGGTGCGGCAGGAGGGCGTGTCAGACTTTTACTGACTAAAACCCACTCATGTTCCTTCGATTGCCCTTTATGTTCCAGGGTCACGGTAACTATTATAAACATTCCGCAACCCCGGCAATAACCCTAGAACTTTAGACGGACTGGTGGTGGACATTTCATAATCGTAAACATCCAAAGGTAACTACTTTCAAAGAATTTTATATCTTAAAAGTAATTTATAAAAGATGTATGATCGACCTTTGCGTCGCGAGTGTCCGCCAGGCGTGACACTGACTTCTACTCCTCATTAATCTTGAACGACAGCGTGACAAACGGACTCCTTTCAACAGTAATAACTATTTGTCTTTATTAGATTAACACGCGACATTCTGTTTATTTTTATACATAAGTATTTTATATAATAAAAACATTGGTAATCGACGAGAAGTGTCTGTCAGGTTGAAGAAAATAAATTGTTGTTGGGTTAATAAATTTATAAAGGTGTTGTGTACTCAATAAAATAGTCATTGTTGAAAGAGCTATGTTATTAGGTAAGTTTTTAATAATGTTGACAGGTTTATTAATAATTTAAAGTGAAAAGATTGTTTTTATGTATGTGCGTCGGAATGAAAAACGGTATCTTCATAGGTGTGAGGGTAGGTCGAGGTTATGGGGTACAGTTGTGCGTCTGTCAGTCTGTCTGTACGATGATTATTCGATATCGATATATATTTTTTCAGAATTTCAGACTTAATAGTATCAAACTATTGAGTCTGAAATTCTGAAAAAATATTATTAATATGCTTAAATCTATAGTTTCCAATAAAATGTAATAAAGCAAAATCTTTTGTGTGGGACAATTTCCATCGACTGCTTCTTTTGGTTATTTTGTTTGTTGGGGGTAATCTGAGAAAGTGATGAAACAATTCTAAAAATGTTTTCACTGATTGAAAGGTACATTATTCTTGAGTGCTACAAGTTAAAATTATGCGTGGTAGAAGTCACAAAGTAAACGCTTAATAACAATGTCACACATTACAAAAATAACTATAAAATATTTGATAACCGTTATCAAAACTCAATCAAATTATCGTCGAATTAATTATCTTAGTGTGGTATAGTAATAATTACTAAACACATAAATATGCCCAAAAACCTCAAAAACAAAAGATAAACAAACACATGGTAGACATTTGACAGATTTTTCAACAACATTGCACGCGTAGTGTTATCGAAAACATTTATTATTCAATGCACACACATCACAATTCCCAACAATTTTGTCACAGGCTAACACGTCGGAAAATTCCGAAATAGATCAAAAAGATTCAGTGACATCCAACCTGTTCGTCGCGTTCACGACAAACCCGCATTTCAACGGCTTTTAAAATCAAAACCAATAACGTGACACGACCCAAAAACCACACACCACTTACCTTAAATTAGGATGAACGTTGAAATGGCGATCAACAATTGTTTATAGTTTTCCACGTAAACTCGCGAGAACGTTTCGTCACGGACACCCGACGCGGGCGAGCCCCGATTGAGGAATGAATGAATTCAGGGGTTGCGACGGTGGGCGGGGCTGCTCCGAGCCGCCATCACCCAGCCAAATTCAAAAGTCTCACCCACCCAGCCTACATCAATACGAGAAACAACCTCCTTAAATTCACAACCTCGTGGAAAACTCTGTGTGATTCTGTGAATAACCAACTCATTTGCGAAGTTATTAGTCTTATAAATGTGCGTTTCAGTGGCGTGCTTCTGAATTTTGTTGGTTGTTTTTTATTTTATATTTATTGTGAGGGAGTCGTCTATTGAAATAATTCGCAGAATCATGTCGGCATAAAGGCGCAATGTCTGCCATATAACGTTGACTGGATTGTTGAGCTGTGTAGGATTATTAAAATGTGTCTTACTCAGCCGAAATAAATGGAGGGATAATTACGAAACTTTTACTGTGAATATACCTACGCGTCTGGTATTTTATATCAAGATGCCAGTGCCAGTAGCTAGATATCATATTGAGATAGCTGAAATTTCAAGTTTATGTAAAAGAATACATTGTTTAGAAGAAATATGAGTATTTGCTAGCTTAAACGATGTACCCTTTTTTCAGATAGCAGGTCAACCGAAAAACGCTTTTATTGTGATTAAAATATAAAAAACACGCTCAAAATTGACATTGTTTTTAACAATATCTCATAAAACACATATTATAAATATTATGTAATAGATAACTTGAACTCCAAGCAACTTTACCTACATAGGAAACCTGATTAAGAACTAAAATTGTTTTTTACCAAAAACATCCACGCGTTTGAAGCCGAGGCCAAAAGCTAGTAATTTTTAAAACAGTTTTCTTTGTGTACCGCTTTACCTTATCTAGGGATAAATGTGTCGATGTTGAATCAATCTAAGAGTTTTGCATACAAATAGCTACCCTGCGAGTGACAATAGCTACTTGATTACTTTCGACACACCCAGAGTAAAAACTTCTGCTTCGTTCGTCTGCTTTTTCTTTTCAGACTTTCTATTTTATTAGATTTTTCTTTAAACTTAGTTGGCTTGGATGGTAAACTGACTGACTGAAAGCGTTTGGCTGGCACGGCCACCTTTTTTTCGCCAGGCAAATGCAAACGATATAATATCAACGCACAACCCAAACCACAGGTCCTAGAGACCTGAAACTTACAGGGTATCTTCTTTGTGAAGTCAGTATGCACCAAAAAAATGTTTTTTGGACATTCCAACCCAGAAGGGCTACAATACAAAACTGATAATTAACATAAGGCTGATACCGCGAATCCGCCTTACAAACGTGGTGACCAATAGGCGAGACGACAAAAAAAAGTAATTAGTCCGTCAGATAGATTATCAAAAAATTTTGAACACGTATTTTTTCTCGTAAACGAAGAATGACTAGGATACAGTGCGTTAAAGTTGCGCATGACGTCATGATCAGATACATATTTTGCAGGACGGTGACGTCAAAAGCCCCCACTCCGAAACTTTGTTGCTCTTTATCTTTGTAGTTTTTTATTAATTTGATCAAGCAAAAAATACGAGTCCCGTATTTTTGGCTGATCTATCAGACGGACTAAACAGAATGCCATTTTTTTAATGTTGTCGTCATACCTATTATAAGTGCTTGACAGACGGACAGACAGTGGAGTCCCGTTGGCAAATTGATCAAATATATAACTTTTATTAGGGAAATGATACAACGGTTATTAATACATCAAATCTGAGGATTAGATAAATGTTACAATTTCACGCAAAGAAATGGATGTTGATAATTTTTGCAGTAATATTATAGGACTTACACTAGCTTTACTCGTAACTTCACCCAAGCGTAGTTTTACCTAAAATACGGAACCTTTTTAATACGAGTTTGAATCGCACTTGGCTATTTGTATGTTACTTCAGCAAACAAGTGTAAATTAATAATGTAAAAAAATCGCCGCCGCGTCCTCTATAACTTCAGACTTCAGCTAACAAAACAGTTGATAACTTCGAAATAACTAAACCAAGTTCGATGGAACATATATCTAAAAACCATTGCTAGATAGTCTTCTTTCAAATAAATCTAAAAGCATTGCTAGATCTACTTTCAAATAAAAAAAAACTACATCCCAATCGGTTCACACGTTTAAGAGACAAAAAGACACACACACATAGCGGTCAAACTTTTATCAGCAGCCCTCTTTTATCAGAGGTTAAAAACAAGCTTGACCAATCCAAACTTCTATATCCTGCCTGACATAGTTTTGCGTACATTTAGTATAGTGACAATTCTCAGCTCCATAAAATTGACTGCGAGCTAAAACACGCAGTAACTTTGAACTTATCACAGTTCGTAACATTTATACCGCCCTCTGGATAGTTTATGTCTTGACAATTGTTTTCCGTAACGCGTGAAAACTTTGACACAGAAAAGCGTTTACCCGGAATAATTCACTGATTGTTTTTACACTTTATCTGAAGTTATCGTGATGTCCCAGTGGTTAAAGGTCTCAGCACACTTATGGGATCGGAAAGGGATTATAACCGTATCGCCTTTCGCCTCGCAAGCGTAAGCGTATCTGCAGCGCCTGCACTTCAACTAGCTACGGCTAGGCGTCACCGCGCTTACGGCTCGCCGCCCGCTGACGGACTTGGTTGGCTCCAGCTCGGGTAAATTATCCATGGAGTGTCTAAATTTGACAGGACTTAACTAATATTTGATATTCCGTCCTTTTCTTAATTAAAAGTAAAGAGAAAGATGCACTTAACTTAAATATACGTTAGTTTGTGCATAAGAGAATCGGCACCAATAATTATGTTACCCTTTTTAGGATGGAAATGTTAGGATAGTGAAATTGTCCCGAATATGGTAGGGTTCTCTAGTGTCTATTCTAGCAATTCTATAACCGGTGCCCCGATTATCATAACATGGCCAAGTTGGGAGTTCGGATTATATTATAGGAAAACACAATTTTACTTGCAAATTATTAATTAGTATTCGGCGAAGCTTTTAACGGATTACGGTTTGGATTTTATTAAATGCAGCTGTTGTTGTAGGATAAAATGTCGCCTACAGTATGTTTTTCTGTACTCATTTCTATTTTTAGGCTTGTCCCTAATTTTATGGCTTAGGTCAATACCTTTTTAGGGATACTTAGTTACGTTTAAATGAAAAACGAAATCGTTATATGATCATTATTTTGTCTGTCTGTTCGATGTTGCCTCCTCTCCCATTATTTTTGACGGGCCTGTTGGTCTAATGTTCAGTGACCCTGACTGCTAAGCCAGAGGTCGTGGGTTCGATTCCCACTCAGGACAAACTTTGTGTGATGAGCATAATTGTTTGTTATGTGTCTAGGTGTTATTTATCTATAATATGTATGTATTTAAAAATTATATAAGTATGTATATCAGTTGTCTGATAACCATAACACAAGCTCAGCTTAGCTTGGGATCAGATGGCCGTGTGTAAGATGTCCCAGGATATTTATTTATTTATTTATCTCCGAAAATATTGATAAAAAGACAACCTTTAAACTGTTCTTCTTCTATATCAAAATGGTGAACCGACTGATTGTTGACATTTCAACGCACAGCCCAAACTGCTGATCCTAGAGATATGAAACTTGGAGGTTGTGTTTTTAGAGAGAGGTACCCGCTAAAAAATTTTGGTAATAAGACCCCCAAAATAGTAAAAGTTCGACACTACGACGTTCAATACCTAGTTACTTATAGATTACAGGAAAACTAAGTATACCTATTAGTCCGACACTTAGCTGGTTTTAGCTTACGGTGCGCTAGAAGTCAAAAACATAGCAAGTCGAGATAATAAGGTTGAAAATCGCAAATCTCAGTGTGTCCCTTGATTAGGAAGCAAAAGGCAATTTAGACAGGACGATCTCTTTCTTATACGAATTAAATTGCTCTTATACACAAACTACCCTCATTAGTCCGAGCTTATACGATGCCGGCCAATTTCTATGCATTTAGAAACTGGATTTTCTTTTGTCCTTCAGGACATTAAAATGTGCGAGAGTTAAAATGAGACCATTGTGAGGACTTAGATCTGATAAGGTCTTTCCTTTTTTGCCATATTATTCTTAAAGAAGTATCCTTTAAGGTTAGTTCTTTTTAGTATGAAAATCTACGTACTAATCCGTACTAATATTATAAATGCGAAAATAACTTTGTCTGTCTGTTTTTCTATCTGTCTGTCTCTCCTTCACGCCGTAACCACTGAACCGATTTGAATGAAATTTGGTATAGATATAGTCTGGGACCCGAAAAAGGACATAGGATAGTTTTCATCCCAGAAATCCCCCGGGAACGGGAACTATTATTCCACGCGGACGAAGTCGCGGGCAAAAGCTTTAAGCTTTATAAAATAAAGCTGATGAGATTTCTTATTTAAGTGGGCTGATCTCTGGACCTACTAGCCAGATTGGATTAAATTCTGTCCATAGAATATAGCCTGATTAATGAGGAATTGTTGAGGCTAAATAACATGACACTGCGACTCTTAGAAGCGGAGCGTGTGTGATCGTCAGACAAAATTGTGCCTCTTGGTAAATACGCTTTATTTGTTTGCTAATTTGTGTACTGTTAGACATCACGTAGGTAGGTGTCAACTAAACGACCGACGGCTTGCTATGCACTGTCCGTTTATTACTTTTAAAGGCAGTGCGTGTACACATACTTATAACTACGTTTACGTACATACAGTCGTGGTCAACTAATTAGGGACAAACAAAAATTTGAGCTGAATTTTAATTTTCATGTCCATGGTAGATCAGATAAACTAAATAATTAAGTTTAATTTTATAAAATACTAATTATTATTAAGAATACTTGAAAATTGTGAGCATTGCTTTGAAGTTGATAATATTTTGTAATAGAAAATTTAAAAACAAATCTCTTGCAACCAAATCGCAACGTATTCTGGCTGGCCATCTAATTAGGGACAAAAACAAAAGTAGTGTGTTATATTCCCATTTTTTAACCGACTTCTAAAAAAAGGAGGAGGTTCTCAATTCGAATGTTTGTATGTTTTTTTTTTTTTTTTTTATGTTTGTTCGCGCATATCTCCGTCGTTTGCCAACCGATTTGAACAATTCTTTTTTTGTTTGAAAGGGTAGACTTCCCAAATGGTCCCATTGTCATCGGGTCCAGGATCTGATGATGGTATCATGCTGAAATCGAGGGAACTCCTCAATTTTTATAGAAAAACGTAAATTTTTTTTTGAAAGTTACTCTAAAACGTAGTTGGGACTCTAACTAAAAAGTCAAAAATAAAAAACTTTTTCCAAAAAAAAGATAACCGACTTCAAAAACTAAAAACTCAAAAATAACTTTTTCGGAAGTCGGTGGCAAAGCAACACAATTCGACCGGCAGAAGAGAAGCCACCGACTTCCGAAAAAGTTATTTTTGAGTTTTTAGTTTTTGAAGTCGGTTATCTTTTTTTTGGAAAAAGTTTTTTTTATAAAATCTGATGGGATGTAATTTTTTTTAATAATTAAGATTAGAGTCTTTACGTTGACTTTGAATTTGTTGAAATATTATCGTAATGTTTAATTAAACATGGGGCGAAATAAAAGTTCTGATACAACAATGCGAAAAATAATAATTATTGTTTATTATAGTTAATAGCCATATCGTAAATTATTAAAACATTGCAATTGCTCCATTATAATGATTTTCAAAACAGGACAATTATAATATTTCTTTAGAAATTATACTTTTGAATCTATAAAACTACTAAACGTGCAATCAGAAAGGAAATACCAACAAAAACTATTGTGCAAAAACATCGCAAAACGGTGATAGCGGCGATATAAGACCCACTTATTGACTTTTTATTGATTATAGGTCTGAATAGTGTTGGTATTTGAACTAAAACATGGCAGTGGAGTAATCTACAACAACCTTTCGACGTCAATTTGTTGAAGCTAAACTGTTTGGCATGGTCGTACGAAAAGTTCTAGTGTTGAAAAAATCACAGACTCGCCACGGTTGGCCTTAGTTATGAGGCACCGATATTGGGACTGATTTTAAATAAAAAAATGTTTTAATTTTGGACTAAACGAAGTTACATTTTGTTTTATCGGAAGGCAGGCGGTATTAATGGCGGCCTAAAAAGCAAAAAGTATCCAATATACTCCAAAAAGCAAGTTAAACTTGAGGAGAGAACATAAAACTATGGCGTTGGTTTTCTGGAAATTATGTGGGACCTTTAGAGCAAATGGAAGGCACACTAGATTCAATTGAATAGAGAGAAATACTACAAACAATCACACTACTTTATGTTGAAGAACACACGATAACTACCCCAAAAAATACTGCACTGTCTGTTCGAACATTTCTCACTGATGAGTAGGTATCGGTTATAAACTGACCGGCCTAGAGCCCAGACCTGAATGCTTGGAAACAATTTGTGGTATGTTATGAAAGAATAGTAGGTTTAAAAAATGGTATAAATTAATTGGCTATTAAAAATCAACAATTGTATCTTTGAAGAAGGCTGAAACAGTATCACTAAAGAACAATGTGACATTTAGATTGCGTCGATTCCATACCTTTGTTACATGGTTATGGCAATCCTTAGAAATCACTCTGGATATTGATTTGCATTATAGTGCGATGCATTAAGCTTAATTGAATAATAAATAAACATATTTTTTTTCCTTTATTGCTCTCTGCAATAATTATTTTTAATGTTGTCTTAAGTGTCCCTAATTAGTTGTCCAGGGTACGAATAGAGTGAAGAAGAAGTTAAGTTGAATTTTGATCGATATTTATTTGACGTATGGTTCATTCCTTTAATGACTATGCCTATTTGTTAAAATATTGGTTTAGTTTTATATTAATAGTAACTAAACTGCCAAAGTCTCGAGCAAACTTAACTTATGGGAAGCAGAATTCAATGTTACTCATAGTATATAATTTTGTCCCTAATTAGTTGACCACGACTGTATGTAACATGTACAGAATAATAACCAGCAACTGTGCAATCGCTTCTTGTAGAAACCAACCTGACAGTTGAGCAAATGCTATGGGCCACATGTCATAACGAAACCAGTTTGCGCCACTTGGTCGCGCCACCAACAAATATACGGTGGGTGTCTCACTTTTTGGCGCCACCAGTTACAAGACCCAACAGCACTCATATATTCTGATGGTGGCGCAACCCGAATAGCGCAATCCAGTGCCCTAATGAGATATGGTCTTTAAAAGATGTAAGAAGAAGACAAATGTCGTTTCAAGCGTAAACAACCATTACATAAGCCAGTTAGAACCCAATCTATTTCAGTCTGACCCCACATTTCAGTTCCAAGAAAGTTTCAACAAATTTAACCGTTTTGATTGGTTAGACAACAGCCGTTTGACCAAATATCGATCGCGTAACCTCCAACCCTAGAAATAACAGACAGCAAAATTATATTACATAATATTATAAGTATCACTACGGTTCCACGACGTAAGCAGAAATTTCAGTTTATTTATTAGTTCTGACGAAGCCTGTTGTTTGGACACGATTCCTGACTCTGGATATTTTCTGAGAATAGATTTAACAACTAGTTTTTTCCCGTGGGTTCTCCCGCGTGGATGTCGATACTTCCATGCCCTATGGAAGTTTCAAAAATCAAAATTTCATTGATTTATTAATTTACATAACCTCCATCCTATACACATTATTATAGATGCGAAGGGCAAATCGTGAATCTGCGATCTTTATGAAGAGTAAGTATTCATTAAGAAAGAATTGTCGGAAATTCCAATTTTACGCTTTCAAGCTTTTACCCTGTAAGTTCCATGTCTCTAGAACCTGGTACTAGGGACATGAAACTCAGAGGGTGTCCTTGTGAAGAGTGAGTATACACTTTTTTTTATTATTCTACCTATACTGTCCCCCTGCTGGGCAAAGGTCCCTCTCATATCCTTCCACTGCTGTCTTTGCAATGCCTTCTTCTGCCAGTCTTCCATAAAGGACTGTAAGTCGTCCCGCCAGCGTTTCCTAGCCCCCCCCCTCTTGGTGACTACGCGCGTCTTCCAGCGCTGCGTGACGGCTACAGTCCATCTAAAGAAGATTTTTTTTAATATGATCACTGAATAGGTAAATCAGGGGATCGAAAATTTGGCATCCACACAGTCAAAGTCGCGGGTGAAAGGTAGTTTATTATAAGTGCAGGATTGCTCACAGTGTTCCCCTTCACCGTTGTCTGTGATGTCCAAGATAAACTAAATCATCAATTATCTAGCTTTTTCTCAACTATGTTGTGGTCAGCTTCCAGACTAACCGGATTCAGCTGGATACCAGTGTTTTACGTGAAGCGACTGCCTATCAGACCCTCACAACCCAGTAACTGGGCGACACGATACCATTTGGTTAGACTGGTCAGACTTTCTGGTTTCTGAATACCCGTAACGACTGTTAAAGTTCTACGAATGACCACCGGGACCAACGGCTTAACGTGCTTTCCGAGGCACTTGATGTCAGTGATGTCCTAGATAAACTAAGTGGGACCACAAAATTATCTAGTGATTTTCCTTTATCCCAGGCCCTTTTAGGAAGACAGCCATGATCGGGCCCAGTAAAAGCCACATTTAAAATAACATTTTTTTCTGATAAATAAATGGTCCAATCCCAAACCGCTGAATCATTTTATTAGATGGATGTATTATCTGAAATTGATTCGGTCTGTAGGTAAGTGAATTAGAACTGCTTCATAAAACCATGATTAGATACCTTTTTCTCTTCAATAAATCTTTATTTCGATAGTTGGTTATATGTATTGTTTCTTTGGTAACATTTGATTGATTCTACTACTTTTCGATACATAAATAATCTATACTGATGTAATACACGGAGTTTTTTTATTAGTAACTTCTGAACGACTAATCTTATTCTGATTTCTTTTTACTGATAAAAAATTAAAGCTTTAGGCTTCTCTTACACTTTTGTCGATTTGGCGATATCATCAGAAAAAGGTTAAATAAAACAATTTTACTTTTAATGTTTTTTTTTTGGTTATTATAAGCAACAATGGGGTCTAAGCGAAAACATCCGAATCACCCAGTCTTTATCCTCGGCAGATAGCGCGACTTCACTTCGTGTATTTGGCAAAATATTAGAATTAAATACTAACTATACTCTAGACTAATTAAATTAAGGTTCATATTGCGTTGCATCGAACATGCAAATAGTTTGCCAAATACGCAAAATTAAGTCGCACCATGAAGTACTTACAATTGTATTGGTCAAATCATCCGAGAACCAAGACTGAAGTGCTCTTAATCAGAGAAGCAACAGATCTGAGTGGACCTGGGGGCGTACCACCAGCCCATAAAGCAGTATTACTGTACGGACATAAGCCATTCCTTCCCACTATCCTCTTTCCTGAATGATGCCGAATTCAAATTACGCGCCACGACGGGTTTCTGCTTCATTCGCACGCGAACGACAACTGAACGTTCGCTCACTCTGTTGTTCGGTTGCAACACAACCGCGCGAACGCGAGCCGTACATATCTTTGCGTTAAAATTATGAATTAGCGACACCAATTTGTTAAGTGCACTCAACTAGACAATATTCCTAACCACTGTGTGCCGGGTTTATCAAAGATTGATCAGTGCCTGAAGAAAGAAGTGCAGCTGATAGTCAGTGCTCCGCTGGCCGACCAGCAACGTGCCCCGTCGTTGTGAAGTTCCCTACCTGTCCACTCCAGTCTTTCCAGGTAAGTGTCCGTCTTTTAGACCCACGGAGGTCACAGGGTTTCAAAGGGGTATTGATCGAGGAGTGCAATAACATTTCCTGGGTCCCCTCTAATTACTTTGATATTACTTTCAGTGGGAAAGAGACGGCGCTAGACAACGTGTCTAACACTGTCACTTGCACACTCCTGAACAGGAATAAAACAATCTTACTTTAAACGTCATGGTAAGGGGGTTGTCCCGACAAATTAGCACATACTTGGTCCCAATTTGACCCACAACCTTAAACCAAAACTTATTTTATTCTCTCTTACCTACATTCTAAGTAACTACCACGTTCATCTCGTAGGGCGTCGTTCAATACTATCAATCAAGACTACACATACGACACCCAGATGTCAGATGTCCCGGCTATAAATAGAGCTCTTTGATCCAATCACCTTTGATGTCTGTCGTATAAAAAACATGTTGAAGGACAGTTTACATACGTCTTGTGCTGGTACGTAAATATTACGTAGATACTGATGAAATAAACCTGGTGAAGTGTGTGTTGTGCCGTATTGCAGGGCATTGTCGATATTGTTGCAGTTTCGAACCATATTTCGATGTTTTATTATATGATTAGAACAAACTTCTAAATCAAAGAATGCTTTTAAATATTATTATCTATTTTACCACACAGTTGGATAGAGGAGAACAAAGTGTTAAATATTTTTTATCCGAGAATGGGAAATCATCAAATGACTTCTAATGAGGGAGTGTCATACTTTTACTGACTAAACCCACCCTTGTTCCTTCGGATGCCCTTTATGTTCCGTGGCTGCGGTAACTATTAGAACTATTCCGCAATGCCGGCAGGCATTGGCTCTAGAGGGCTCCGTCACGTGCTGACTGCACTTTGAGGAGCGCGTGAAACAAAACGCGCCGTCGACACGGGCCCGGTCCTTATCGGGCGGCGAGCTACCCATCGCTTGCCGTCCGCAGGCCGGCGTGGCCGGTCTACTTTAGAGTATCTGAGACGCAAGATCTCTTGGATGGACAGACAGATAAAAAGACATGGTGAAACTATAACAGTTTCTTATTTACTAAGGAACCCTAAAAGCTGTTTTACATGTCTGGCGTACATTGTTGGTCTTAAAATATTCATAGCGTCTATTATGTAAACATCTTCCGTAGTTGATTTTAACAGCTTAATTACAATATACTTTGCGCTAGCTCAGTCGGTGTTAGGTTATTGCCTTGTGGTATGGGGGGGAACTCATAAAACGACTATGCTACGAGTTGAACGCGGACAGCGAGCTATACTAAAGGTTCTGGCTAAGAAACCCACTCGTTATCCAACAAAAGAGCTGTATTCTCTGTGCCAGGTTCTCACTGTTAGACAATTATTTATACTACAGGCCATACTTCGTAAACATTGTCAGCTTGCCTATGATCCGAGTATCAGCAGTTCAAAGCGCCGGTCTGATAGGATATGTAGCATAGTAGTTCGTAGAACTGAAGCGGCACGCCGTCACTTTAAACACATTAGCTCCAAAATGTATAATAAAATAAATAAGAAAATAAATATCTATTCATTAACTAAAAGTAAACTCAAACTTAAATTAAGTACCTGGCTAAAACAATTAAATTATGTAGAAACAGAAGAACTTGTGGAAGTCTAATCACACACACGCACGCACACTTACACACACACACTCACACACACTCACATCATGCATACATACATATAACATACACAAAATAGACATGCACACATACATACAACCACTCCTCCAATCACACAAATATATCTATTATTTGTTTTTTCTGTACTTACTTAACATTACTTTAAAAATGTTAATTGTCTTTATATAAGCATATAAATTATGATTTTCTTGGTTTTAAGCAATCTGGAACATTTTACTTCTTTACCTGGAGAGGGGCGTTGATGACAGCGACACAGTTTTACACTACTGCTGTTATCATCGTTTTTAACCTGTTTTTAACTGTATTGTGTTTCTTGTTCCAAATAAATAAATTTTTAATTAATTTAATTTTTTAATTTTTTTAATTTTTTTTAAAAATAAATAAATTTTTAATTTTTAAAAAAAAAAAAAACTTTCTCTGAGAATTGGTTTGTTTTGACACTGTCTACTGATAATTTGAAGATACAGCTTTTTCAATAATACACTTTCGCCCTGAAAATCCAATTTTCAAACTGTATAAATTTATTTCTAGTGGTATTAAAAAGGTGTATTTTGATAAATAGTACTTATTTGTTTTTTTTTTAACTTTGAAGTTTTTCAGGATAAATCATAATAAACCACGTATGAAAGCAGGGTGATTTTCAAAATTTTTGTACAGTTACAAAAATGAAACAAAAATGAATATCGTTACAAAAGTGACCAATGTTACAAAAAAATAACAAAAAAGAAATATTAGGGTTATTTCACAACACTATTAAAACAATGAAATTAGAGCTTAATCATTTATTGATAACATAAGCAGTCTCTTTAGGTTTAAAATCAATCTCAGAATAAATTGTGCATTCTGTTTGGTCATTAAGTATTTATTAATTACTTTTAATACGTAATTACAAAAATATAAAAAAGTTAATATTATTTATCAGCATTTTTTATTATGAATGAACTAGTAATAAACCAAATAAAAAATACTCTTAAGTGACGTACTACGAGTAGTACCTATCTATACGTCTCTTATAAATTATTATTAGTAAGGGAGCTGTTATATCTACACCGACAACATTTTGTTTCAACATTACCCTGTAAGTATGTAGGTACGAAAATTGAAAAAATAATTCCATTATGAAATCGGCTTTGCTTCATATTTGTTACATCCTTTTTGTTACGCAACAAAAATATGTAACAAATCGTTACGAAAATGATAATCAACGGTTTGTTGAATAACTACCTTCAACATTTAAAGGTTAAAAATAATGTTGTTGGACTTGTCTATCACCTTAATCAAATCAAATCGATATTATTCTTTGAATTTACGCAAAAATAGTAAGATAGAGACTTATCGTTGTTTTTATAGCTGATCAACTAAAATGAAAACTTTATTGTGCAAAAAACACTTCACCGCAAGAAACACACTTTTCACAACAATGACACCTGCAGACAAAATGGCGGAGTAATATTTTGTTGTCATCTGATTGGTTGTCTTTGACAAGAAAGTGTTGCCAGTAAAGAATCTCAAATATCTACTAATATTTGTGTTACAATAATGATCAACAAAATTGAATGAAATAGAAGACACATTTTGAAAGGCTTATATTGTAATTATTACATAAAGTTTTTATTACAATTTTGTTTAATTTACATAATAAAATGCCCATTAAGATATTGCGCAAAGAGAATTTACAATAAAATGAGTGGTTCAAACTTTATGATGGTTTTTGTAACGCGCTCTCCCTTAGAGACACGAGATAGATGTATGGAAATATTATAACACTAGGAACATAAATGTCATATATTTCAGACTGCTTATTTTTTTTAAACTGAAATGTTGAAATCCTTCTCTATAAACTTTTATTCAATGATAATAACAATAATTTGATCGTTTAGTATGTTATGCCTGGACAATATTCTGGGGGACGTTTTCGCGTCCCACAATGTACATGAATTTTGAAAATCACCCAGCATCGTTTGTGTTTGTTTATGTGCGTGCTAGACTAGCTGCGTTTTAAAAACGGTAGTTTCACACTTACCGGTATGCGTTACTAAGATTTTTTTTTAAAACCTACTCATTTTAGAGCTGTTCCAAGATAATTATGTCTTTAATTCCACTTAAACTGAAAATTATCAACAAGTTCTTCTATTATTTTTCCTAACTTAACAATTAATTTAGTTAACAAATTAAACACTAAAAACAAACAGTACTATTTAAAATTAATTGCGTATTTAAGTAAAAGCGAGAGATTTTAATCTGAACTACAAGTTAATTCAGCGCGGCAGGGCCACCAATCACAGGCCGCATAACCACAGGCGCGTTCTGAACTAATTGTTTCCACTCGCTAGTTCGCCACGACTAGCGGTTTTAGGGTGGAATCGGAAAATGGCAATTGTACATTTTTTAGAAAGATTTTTTTTAGTATAACAACTACCCATATAGAATCACGTCTTTCCACAGTCAATTTGCTTCGAATTAGCTGGTAAGTAAGTGGAAAAATTACCACCGTAAAGTAAGACTTTTTCTGACACTGATAGTTGCTTTTTTTTTAATTATTTTGCCCCCCCCCCCCTCCCCTCTTTAAAACCTAAACGGCTGCTTCGAAAAATTAGGCCAAATTCATGATGGCAGTTCATGTGATGAACTATGTTACATTGGGAGCCCTGGACTGGAGAAGCGCAGATAATGCCAAACCTCAACATAATACCTTATTACCAAAACCGGTATAATGCAAAATGGTTGTTAAGCTGTAAGTAAGTAATGCAAAATGATTCATTATGAAACCCTATTCTATGCGTAAACTGACTAAGTACGTGTTAGGCACACGCACTTGGCCAATTTATGTCATGTTAATTGGGTAGTTTACGCCATTAACCAATAAACGTTAGACACAATTTCTATAAAACCTCTTTTAATTTCAGCCCAATAAATTTGGTTCATTTTCAATTTGCTATAAAATTTGATTTTTAGTTGCTTTGAAATCAATAAATAGATAGTCAACTGAGTTGTTATTTTAGTGACGTCATATCCATTCAGACGTGGCGGCCATTTTTTTCAAAATGGCGGATCTGTGACGCCATTTGCAAAAAAATGCCAAAAAAACGGGATGTAATTTTTTTTATTTAATTGGAATAATAACTTGTATGGCGGCTAATAAGAAAGCTATTCTTATTGGAATCTTTATAAAACCACCTTAACATCAAAACATTGGTTTAATTAAGATTATATTATAAATATTGTAATTTGAAACCGGGAAAAGCGGGAAAATTTCGACTTTTCCGACTGTACAAAAGTCGTTATAACTAATAAAACGTACGTTTATTTCATAAAACTGTTACTTAATTTACATAAAAATACCATAATTTACTTTAATTTACACAAGAACACACAATGCCATACATATTCTTTATTCCACAAGCTTTACAAGGTCGCCGCGATAAGAACGACCCACTTGTCAATTCCGAGAAGTGTTATTTGAAACTTCGGTGCGGCAACGTACGGACGTTCAAAACACTTGACGCGTGAATTTATGTCATCCTTGTTTTTTTTTCTAAACTTTGTATAAGTTAGAGCAGTCAAAATATATATTTTAAACGAAGTATTATGATTAAAATAGTGCGCATGTAAAGACGCCATTTGCATCGAGCTCAATGAGCTCGCTCCACAGATGCGCCATTTTGAAAATCGAGCTCATTGAGCGCGCTCCACAGACAAGGGGATAAGTTGCCATTGCCGTACAAAATCTATTGGAGAATTGCGATTTGACAGCTCATTAAAAGTACGTCAATTGATAATGGTTTAAACTACCGTATTGTATGTCTTTGAATACTATGTATTTTAGTGAAAAATAAAAATAGTTCTAGTTTATTATTGTTCTACATTCTTAATGATTAATCACAGACCGCACAGCCACAGGCGCATTCTCTATTAATTGATTCCACTCGCTAGTTCGCCACGATTTGCGGTCTAGGGTTAACTCGAAAAATGGCGTTTATTAAGTGGATTGTTCACTTTTAGGGTTCCGTAGTCAACTAGGAACCCTTATAGTTTCGCCATGTCTGCCCGTCCGTCCTCGCTTAATCTCTGTGACCGTTAGCACTAGAAAGCTGAAATTTGGTACCAATATGTATATCAATCACGCCGACAAAGTGTTTGAGCGTGGCCCGACACGCTCTTGGCCGGTTTTATTTAGAGTACGTTCGAGTGTAAAATGGAACTCTTTCAGGATTTAGTCTCACTGGTGTGTTTTTCTATTCGTCTGTTACAGACAATTTGTTTCGAATCTACTGAACTGTGTACTCTCTCTGGTGGTCTTAGCACCAGTAGCTTGGACAATTTTCTCGATAGCGGTGAGTTACTATTTGTTTTATCTTTTACTAGTTTCCACCCGCAGCTTTGCTCGCATTTATTTTGAAACTTTCCTCCCCTATTGTACCCCTTTAAAGTTAGAACTTTCAAAATTTCTTTTTTTTTGTAAATACCTCTTCTTCATAAAAAAATATCCTTCGAGTTTTACGTCTCTAGGGCCAGCGGTTTAGGTTGTGCGTTGATATATTAATAATTAGTCATCAGTCAATCAATTCGCCATTTTATTAACCGACTTCAAAAAGGAGGAGGTTCTCAATTCGTCTGTATTTTTTTTGTTTTTTTTTTTTTGTATGTTTGTTACGCGATATCTCCGTCAATTGTGAACGGATTTTGATGGTTCTTTTTTTGTTTGCTAAGTCATGATTCAGAGGTGGTCCCATATAAATTTTGTGGCGATCAGTTTAGTGCTTCTCGAAAAATTCATCAAGAACAAAAAAAATCGACGAAATATACGTTGACGGTATTATAATGTACGTAACTTCAATTTCTATTTTTCGTTTTATAAGATTATAAGTAGTTTTATTTTGAAAATAAATTACTTTGAAAGGTCAGACATAGTTAGACTCGACACTAAAAAGTCAAAAATAAAAAACTTTTTTCAAAAAAATAATAACCGCCTTCAAAAACTAAAAACCCAAAAATAACTAAAATTTCGGAAGTCGGTGGCTTCTCTTCTGCCAGTCAATTTATCTGAATTTGTGTTGCCACCGACTTCCGAAATTTTAGTTATTTTTGGATTGTTAGTTTTTGAAGGCGGTTATTATTTTTTTGAAAAAAGTTTTTTATATAGAAGAAGATTAATGTTTACCATATAATTTAAGAATATTATAGTTAATAGAAAAAAAATAATAACAAACACAAATCATTATCCCAATTTAGTAAAGGCGTCTTCAGACAGAGAAGGCACGAGCATTGATCACCACGCTCAGATATACAATTTCAGACTTCTCCGAGCTGTATATTTCAAAATGTGTCCGGAAGTGCTTGAGCCGAAACTGTTTTTTTTTTGGAATCATTTAGATTTAGGGATGAAGTTTTAAGCAACATTGATGTTAAGCGATATCCATAATTAAATAATTCTACGGTTTCGAGTTGTGCTCTTGTATCCATAGTTTTATGTTATTTTTTTTTTGTTTTATAAGATCCATATTAGTATATTAAATATATGCTATTTTTATATAGCATTTATACTCCACTGTTAGCTGTAAGTCTTCAATATTTTATAAACAAAATGTTAAATTTATAAGCCTCTATGACGATTGTAACAGGATCCTTTATATGCATAAGTTATCCTCTCATCTGTCATAGTTCAAAGCTCGTTAACTAAGATTTCATTGCATACCGTCTAGTTACCAGCACTTTGTCACAGCACAATAAGTGTAGTTTAGTACTATGTAGATTGTTTTGTTATCTCTTAGTGGTTGACGGCGCGTTAGTGTTCCACGCGCGCCTCAAAGAGAAGAAGTCAGCACTGGAAGGGGCCCAACAGGGCCACGCCTGCCGGGGTTGCGGAATGTTTATAATAGTTACCGTGACCCTGGAACATAAAGGGCAATCGAAGGAACATGAGTGGGTTTTAGTCAGTAAAAGTCTGACACGCCCTCCCGCCGCACCCAGGACGGGAGCAGGATGATTTTCCACTCACCAAAAAAAAAATCTCTTAGTGGTTTATGGCTTACGTCATGATGGCGCAATGGACAAGGCGAATCTTCGAGGTTGTGCCTTCTCTAATAATGTAGTAATTAGCATTAACAGTGGTACAATAGCAGGCCGATATTTGTTTTATTTTCTACATGTTGTTGTTGTTTTTTCAACAACACGAGCATAAAATAGAATATCTTTGTCCACTTTATTTTACTAGTAAAAATTTTTAATTGGCCTTATAATGCTTTTTTGGACATTTTAACCATAAAAAGGTAAAATAGGGGACGAAAGTATCCACATTCACGAGGGCAAAGCCGCGGGCGTAAGCTAGTCATGAAACGGAGGCAGCGGGAGGCGTGTGACAGCGTCAAGCCTCACGCCCCGGACAGGGGCCCAGGCGGGTTACCATGACGTTTAACGTAAGACTGTTTTATTCCTGTTCCAGAGTGTGCAAGTGACAGCGTTAGACACGTTGTCTACGGCGCTAGACTCTTTCCCACTGAAAGTAATATCGAAGTAATACAGCTGTAAGGGCTTGTGGTAGGCCCCCTGGCGTCGTCGGTAGCTCGCCGCTAGGCCCGTGTCGACGGGGCGTTTTGTTCCACGAGCGCCTCAAAGAGCAGTCAGCACGTTACAGTGCCCTGTAGGGCCAATGATTTAAAAAAATATATATTTTAGTCGATTACAATTAACTTTTAACCAGACTAAACTATATCACAGATAACCTTATTATCAAGTGTTTCTCAAACACGTGCCGCTCTTAACAACATTAACTCAACTCCGGAGTCCGCTAGCGGAATCTAATTGAAATCTTTGTTTAGTTAACTAGTTCCAACAGCCAGCGGAACTTTGTTGGACTGAGATGTTTGTGCAAGAATTTCAAATGCAAAAGTTTACATTAATAGTGTGATGTTAAAGAAGTGGTGTTTTTGAACTGTGTTTGAATGTAAGGGTCTTTGTTTGCGAGTTTTGACATCTTTATCAATCATTAGCAGTCACCTTTTAAACGCGTTTTTAATATTCATACACTAGAGACATGTATCTTGGAGGGGTTATTCTTTGTGAAGAGTAAGCCTAAGCCACTAACAAAGGTTTTTTTTTTATTCAACCCCTACAGGGTTAAAATAGTGGTTAGAAGTTCGACATCCACGCGGGCGAAGCCGCGGGCAAAAGCTAGTTTTCATACAAAATGTAATAATTTCTGACTTTTCAGGTATCCATTCTGGGCAGGTCACAAAGCTTTGTTCAGTAATAGCCACAATCAATCTAAGTAAACAGTGTTCAATTATTCAAATCCTTTTTAGGGTTCCGTAGTCAACTAGGAACCCTTATAGTTTCGCCATGTCTGTCTGTCTCTCCGTCCGTCCTCGCTTAATCTCTGTGACAGTTAGCACTAGAAAGCTGAAATTTGGTACCAATATGTGTATCAACCACGCCGACAAAGTGGTAAAATAAAAATTGGAAAAAAATGTTTTATTAGGGTAGCCCCCCTATATGTAAAGAGGGAAGTGATTTTTTTTTAATTTCAACCCTGACGTATGATATATTGTTGGATAGGTATTTAAAAATGAAAAGGGGTTTACTAAAATCAGTTTTTGATAATGTCAATAATATCGGAAATAATCGCTCAAAAAGGAAAAATTAAAGCGTCCCCCCCCCTCTAACTTTTGACCCGTAGGTTTAAAAAATATGAAAAAAATCTGGAAAGTAGAACTTTGTAAGTACTTTCTAGGAAAATTATTTTGAACTTAATAGAAAGAACAGTTTTTTACAAAAAAGACAAAAAGTTTGTACAAAATCATTTCTGCGTTCTTAGTATGTCAACGTAACAAATAGCTTTTTTTTTAACTTAAATGTGGAAACACCTATTGTGACGGACGGGAAACTACGGAACCCTACATTGAGCGTGGCCCGACACGCTCTTGGCCGTTTTTTTTTAACATTGTTTATCTACTTACATGTTTGCTTTCAGAACTAGAAAATATACTTGTATTGTTTGAATTTGCTTTGAACAAAGAAGTTATGACGAGTGGGTAGTGAACGCTTACAAATATAACCACATTTACTCATAAAATAAATGATATGCTAAACCCTAGCATAGTCGGTTACGCAGATGACAGTACCGTTGTAGAGAGATATCTGGCCAGCGTAAAAGACAGTAGGGACGATATAAGTTCACAGAGAGAGGCCATGGTAGAGCGAGTGAACTTTGCCTTGAGCCGTGTGTCCCAATGGGACGATCACAATCTAGTGCAGTTCAATGCCGCCAAAACGCAAGCGTGTCTGTTCTCCGCTAAACGGAGCCCATTCGACCTGGCTCCTACTTTCCGAGGTGCACCTGTAAATGTAACCGGCTCCCTAGAACTCCTTGGCATGGAGTTGAGTTCTGAGAGAAATCTATTATTTGCCCTACAAAACTTTTATGAATATATTATGTTACTAGCTTTTGCCCGCGGCTTCGCTCGCGTTAAAAAGAGACAAAAAGTAGCCTATGTTACTCTCCATCCCTTCAACTATCTCCACTTAAAAAATTACGTCAATTCGTCGCTCCGTTTTGCCGTGAAAGAAAGACAAACAGACAGACAGACAGACACACTTTCCCATTTATAATATTAGTATGGATAGATATTTTTTAAGTTCATAAACATATATTTTCTTAAAATTGCGCTCACATTTTCTATTAACCACTTCACACAACTGCGCGCCTAGTACTTTTGATTGATTTAAGTACTAAGTATCTCAGTATTTTAAATTTTCTCACATTATCACTCAATCTTTAATTGAATTTAGAATTAACTATAGGGGAAAATGATTCATCTTTTATAATTATGTTCTCGTCGATTTTTCATTATTTTTAAGATGTATTCTGCTATTCGGGGCGGGGACAAATCCAACGAACCAAAAACCATGAAAATTGGTCTAGCCGATCTCGAGTTCTAAGTGTTGTAACAAACCCGACTTTGTTTTATATATACTAGGTGTATTTTAGGTCTTGCTCAACCCGCTAGGAGATGATTCTACCCATGAAAACAAACAACTTTTATTATGGAACCAACTCTAAAATCGCGAAAAATTATCAGCTGTTTCTAAGAAAAGTTCAATGCCCTCCGACCATAATGTATGAACCAGCTGATATTTTTTTCGGGATTTCAGAGTTGGTTCCATAATAAAAGTTGTTTGTTTTTATGAGTAGAATTATCTCCTAACGGGTTGAGCAAGACCAAAAATACACCTTGTATAGATATTTTGTATGTAGATATAGCTGAAAATAGAGATGAAAAAATGTATGCAAATACTTGTACATATTTACACAGAGATAATCGATTCCACAAAATCAGGTAATCAGTCATCGATGACCTTAAAAGAAACCCAATAGCAATAAAAGCCACAAAAATTCGTCGTGAAAACAAATATCTTTAATTACTAACCAAACGATGTTAGTCGGTTCTCGTAAACAAATTAGTGGTATTATCGACTACCTAACCTAGTTTCAGCCCTCATGAAAATGTATGAAAACATTCGTATAAGTTGGTATTTTCTCACAATACTGAGTATTTGTGCCCTATTTGTCAAATCGAGGCTCCCGAATCCGGCTGTATAAATAGAGGAGGTAGTGATGTGGTTTTTATTGTTTATTTTAGATATTAAATATTTTAATACGTATTCTAATTTTTTTACGTATTCTGTGAAAATCAAGATCAATAATGTGACCTACTTCTTCTTAGCATATCGATAATTAAAACTTTGGATAGGCCAGCAACCTAAACGCTACAAGAAAATATTTTTAAAAGACCAAAACTATGAATAAAAATTAGAAACTATATACAGGGTGTCCCACGGCAATGCCACATGGAGGGAAAGTACCTTAAATATTGTAGATAGAACATTTTACTGAAAGAAGACATTATTTGAATTTTGAAAACATTTTAAACTGCATAAATAGATATTTAAATAATTACATACTTGAACCGGGAATCGAACCTGTTACTCGAGAAAATTAATGAACCTGTAGTTTTATCCTACCGATCGAAAGGCATCATCACAAGGATTATTTTTTGCTAAATAACATAGTGTCAAAAATAAAAGAAAGACCATGAATTTTAACATTTTTAATACAAAATTAGTTAATTTTTCAAATGCTCAAAACTAGTCCCTTCTTCTTGAATACAAAGTGATAACTTTTGACTATTTCGTTCCCTGACGATTTTTATGTCTTGTTGTGGTGGATATTTATTCATTTAAATGATGCGTACTACTCAAGTGGGTAGTTTAATTAGCAATAAGTAGTTATGATTGTCAATTGTATGTCCTTACGGCAATGTAAGCTTTTAACTTTTCAGAACATAATTTTACATCAAATGTTAAAATTCACGGTCTTCCTTTTATTTGTGACACTAAGTTATTTAGCAAAAAATTATTCTTATGATGAAACCTTTCGATTGCTATGATAAAACTACGGGGTGATTATTTTTTCTCGTGGAACAAGTTCGATTCCCGGCCCAACCATTCAATTATTTAAAAATCTATGAATGCAATTTAAATTGTTTTTAAAATTCAAATAATGCCTTCTTTCAGTAAAATGTTCTATCTACAAGATTTAAGGTACTTTCCCTCCATGTGGCATAGCCGTGGGACACCCTGTATAAAGATTAGAAGATATTCACACTTCCTTGGTCCTAATTTATACATATAATTTTCTTTACGATTTCAATTGTTTTATTATTATTCACATTTTATTAGCCATATGTGAGCATATTATTATCGCGTCCTTGAATATGTACCTCGACTCACCTGCCATGGTGTAAACAACATTATTATGAATTACACCTCCAGTTAGACTTTATTTTTTATTCTTATGGGCTTGCTTTTTGTCCCAGACTAGCCCAAGGGCATAGACGGGGCCTACGATGAAGAGAGCTTTCCCAATAGATGCGTATGCACTCGTTTTTTGAATATTTCCGGGTTCTATACACATGTTATGGCAAATAAATGATTCTATTCTATATGAATTTGGAAACACAGACGCCGGCAGAGAATTTCATTCCTTTGTGGTGCGCATTATAAACGATTTTGAGAAGCGTTGCGTGCGGATATGAGGAATATCAACCAAGAACGGGTGATATCCCGCCGTACGTCTGGATGTCCGGTGGTATAATGGAGATGAGGGAATGAGCTCGTGTAGCTCATGAGCACACTCACCGAAGTTCATTCTTTAAAATACCGCCAGACAGGCAACTTTCGAACACACGTGATTCGAGACACAATAGAAAGACAATAGCCGACTGTTGCTTGGTCGTCGAAAGGTTAAATCAGTAATAAAGTACAACCAACGCACGCGCAGTAGGAGGACGACCTGGAGTCCTGAAATACTGGTCTGCCCTAGTTTAGGCTCCATTCCACTCTATTTCTCCTAAAAAAACTTTTACATACTTTTACATACACCTATAAAAACTGAATATAAAGCTCAAATAAAAATACAGTTAAAACACACACAGCTACCAAAATATTGAATAACGTTCACCACATCACTAGTAGGGACGCGTCCTACAATTTGGTGGCAATAATTTCTAGTCTAGCAGACAGGGCGTCAATAAAACTGTTTACAGGAAAACACTGGTTTTATTGGCACAATTTATTCTTACCATAAACTATTGGTGATTGGTCTACGAGCAATTTTTTAGGTAGAACTTTCTATTTTGGGTAAAGCTTTCGTAATATTGAGGTTTTGTTTTCGGAGACATTCAGTAACTTAACTACTATCTAATAACTGAGAACTAATTGACATTGGCCCAAGTAAAGCACTAATACATTCCTGCATTGGATTTGTCTGAAAGACGACCCTGACATCGAGAACATGTTTTTTTTTAAAAGAGTGTCTGTGGAGTTTCTTTCCTGTTCTTCTCCATAGAGATCTACGTTTTGGAACAGGCAATTAGCGTCACTTTTCTGACTGACCGACCGACTCTTTGACTATTCATAAGTGCCTATAAATGGTCTAAGTGAAATAAATGCCTTGAATTTTTGAATTTTGAGATGATGATGATCCGTGACTTACGTCAGAAATTCACACGACCGTATATACTTTACTTAGCTTCAACTATCCGACTGACCGAATTCATAATAAGTGTCTTTTAAAGATTTATTTGAGTGAAATCATTTTAAAGTAAGTATATTGAAGGCTCGAGTATTCTCGTAATTTTGCGGTAACCACAATCAACGTATAAACCAAGAATTCTCAAGAAAATGTTTTCTCCCAGCTTCCTAATCCACTCCGCTAATCCCATAATGATGAATTAAGACGAACAGGTAACGAGATTATCTCGCCTTATACAGGATACCCCCCTTATCCTCATCACATTAATTTATCAACCATACATTTATAATTAACAGCAGTGTTTCTTGAGTATGTAATAAATGTTGTAACGTAATTAAGCATAAAGAATCAAAAGTATTTTTGAGGCGAAACGCGTAAAGACGACTACCGGCCGCCGTAGGCGCGGTTCTGCGGATGGCGAGCGATGGGTAGATGATGATTTTCCTCTCACCAAAAAAAAAAAGGCGAAACGCGTAAAAAATCGACTTTGTCTGTTATAAATACCGCTTTGTGGGTGTCATGATCATTTATGTTGCTTTATGGTACTCTGTTACATAAAAATGTCATTCGCTTTTTGTATTTTTAATATTTGTGGGGACTTATTATTTCATGCGAGCTCTTATCGAATTCTTCGCTTGAACATTGGACACCGTACCCTGCTACCTCCTGTGCTAAAAAACCGGATCTGTAAACATTGCCTTATTTTGCCAATTTGGTCAATGCTGAGAACCGTAAAACTTTGGTTTCTAGTTTATGGCCGAATGTATGGGATTTGGTTTTGACTTTTTCAGATCTGACCACCCATATCTATACTAATCTATACTAATATTATAAAGAGGTAAAATTTGTAAGTTTGTAGGTTTATAAGTTTGTATGTAGGGGCTAATCTCTGGAACTACTGGTCCGATTTGAAAAATTCTTTCAGTGTTAGATAACCCATTTATCGAGGAATGCTATAGGCTATTATATCATCACGCTACGACCCACGGGAGCGAAGCAGTAACGAAAAATGCGGGTGAAACCGCAGTCGACAGCTAGTACATTATAAACTGGACGTTCTGTTCTCTCCTTCAGCTGATAATAGCAGTCATAACAACAAGCCACAACATTATTGTCATACCCAGTATTTGAGCAGTAAAGCGAACCGCCAATTAACTGGAATTTATTCCGCGTAGCCGACGTAATCGTTATTTTAGTGGCCATCAGTGAAATTTTATTGTGAGTATTCATTACGGTATATATTACAACTAGCTTTTGCCCGCGACTTCGTCCGCGTGAAATAATGACTGCTGGCATTTGGGTTTTTCACTTAGTTATCACGTTGACAAACGTTTAAAACATCAAATTGTCTCTCTTTATAATATTACAGTACACAAACAGATTTAGAAAAGGTAAAAAAAACAAAATCACAGGCCAAAATAATAATAAGAATTATACAGGATGTAAACGACACGACGCGACGCTTGGACGGTCCTCTATCGTTGCTGACACCATTTAGCACAGGACTGACTATCGTGGAGATGTCTTTGGGCAGGCCTATGTCCAGCACTGGCTGTTTATTAGCTGACAGATAGATGGAAGAGGTCTTACAGGATTCCTTGTATACAATATATTTAGTTTTTTCACTATTTTCCTGTATGAAGAGGTTAGAGGGAGAGCTGACACGTGAGCAAGCAAGTGAGAAAGCAATCTTCTCTTAAATCAACACCTGTGACTTTGAAAGATTGCCCTTGTGATTTATATATCGTCATCGCATAGCAAACTTTTAGATTAAATAGAAGGCGCTTAAATTCAAATAGAAAATCATTTGGTATAAGAGAAATGCGAACAGACAGTAGCATATATTATTATTAATTATTATCTGATAAAAGATGATGGGTGGTGATGGTCCTGTGGATAAGATGCCCGCCTCTCGTGTAAGAGGTTGTGGGTTCGAATCCGGGCAAGTACCAATGTAAGTCCGGGGTTGCGGAATGTTTATAATAGTTACCATGACCCTGGAACATAAAGGACAATCGAAGGAACATGAGTGGGTTTTAGTCAGTAAGAGTCTGACACGCCCTCCCGCCGCACCCAGGACGGGAGCAGTCATTGGATGATTTCCCACTAACCAAAAAAAAAACCCATCAATGTAAATTTTTCAGTTTATATATACTTTCTAAAGTCTATCTTGGACTTCACTGAATTCCCGTGCCTCGGAAAGCACGTTAAGCCGTTGGTCCCGGTTGTCGTTCGTGGAACTTTGACAGTCGTTACGTCTGACCAGTCTAACCAAGGGGTATCGTGTCGCCCAGTTACTGGGTTGCGGAGATCTGATAGGCAGTCGCTCCACGTAAAACACTGATACCCAGCTAAATCCGGTTAGGTTGGAAGCCAACCCCAACATAGTTGGAAATAGGCTAGGGAGATGATGAGAATGATGGGTAACTTGATGTACTGTCTGAGTTACCTAGGTGTTGTTGCAATAATCTGTGTGTTTGGCAAACAATGATAAATGTATGTAATGACAGTATGTTTTTTTGTATGGTAGCCCCCTATTTTTTGTTTTATTCTGTTTTTTAGTATTTGTTGTTATACGCGCCATAGTGGGTTAAGGCCCGCTTCTCCTAGCAAGTACCAATGTGACTTTTTCCGAGTTTTATGTGCTTTCTAATGGTATTTCGACACCACTGACAGGCAGTGAAGAAAACATCGTAAGGAAACCTAAAATTCGAATTATAAGTTTGACATCAGCAATCCGCCTTGAGCAAGCAAGTGATTTTTAATGCTCTAACCTTCTCTACGTGAGAAGTAGCCTTTGCCCAGTAATAGGCACTTATAGGCTAAAGATGTTGTTAAAGCGGCAACAGATAACTATCCGACTATCATGGTGCATGAGACAGAAACCTGCCTGCCTGCCTGCCTGCCTGGAGACAGAAAAAAAATACTCTCTTAGTGCTCAGTTGCATCATTGGTGAAACTTAGTTACAAAGTTTTAAGTGAATCCATAAAGATATAAAGACATTAAAATTTCCCTTTCCTTCCCCATGAGGGGGAATTTCCAAAAATCCTCTCGCACTGCTAAGTTGCATCACTGGTGGAACCTACATGCAAAGTTCTAAGTGTATCCATAAAGAAATAAAAAAAAACAGTTTATCCCGCTTTTCTCCCCCTTTGGGGGGAATTTCCAAAAATCCTCTCGCAGTGCTCAGTTGCTTCGCTGGTGGAACCTACATGCAAAGTTTTAAGTGAATCCAATGAGAAATAAAAAAAAACAGTTTATCCCTCTTTTCTCCCCTTTGGGGGGGAATTCCCAAAAATCCTCTCTTAGTACGCGCCTACACCCCCCAACAAACACACATGCCAAATTTCAGCTCTCTACGATCAGTAGTTTCGGCTGTGCGTTGTCTGTCAGTCACTCAGTAACGGAAGCGTTTTATATATATAGATTATAACTTGAAGCTTTTTAACACGAGGATGACTACTATATCTTCCTGTAACGTAATTTTTAGGGTTCCCGCCCATAAGGGTAAATCGGGGTCTATTACTAAGACTTCACTGTCTGTCCGTCTGTCACAAGGCTGTATCTCATAAAAGTCAGACAGTTAAAATTTTTACAGATGATTCCTGTTATTGATTGATTTCTGTTGCCGCTATGACATGAAATACTAAAAAACAGAATTAAATAAATATTTAAGGGGGTTCCCATTCAACAAACGTGTTTTTTGGCGATAATTCGTGTGCGAGTTCCACTAGCACTTGAGCGGTTTTCATTTCGTTTTAATTTTTCACATTGAGTTTTCATTTGTGATGTTTGCACTATAACAAATAAGGATAAAAACGTCTTCCGTGACATCGTCTTTGAAAAATCGTGTTCGTCAAAATAATAAGGTACATTTTAAAATCTGTACTAATATGTTAAAGAGGTAAAATTTGTAAGTTTGTAGGTTTGTAAGTTTGTATGTAGGGGGCAATCTCTGGAACTACTGGTCCGATTTGAAAAATTCTTTCAGTGTTAGAATATGTGTATAGATAGCCCATTTATCGAGGAATGCTATAGGCTATATACCATCACGCTACGACCCACGGGAGCGGAGCAGTAACGAAAAATGCGGGTGAAACCGCAGGAGACAGCTAGTATGTTTATAAAGCTATAGCCCAAATAAGAGACATTATAAAAAAAATTGAAATTAGCTGTTTGATGGAAAACGAAGACAAATGTAAAACGGATAACATTTCATGTTGTTAGGGCTTATGAAGGATGGTACATAAGGATTGATTCCAAAAACAAAATTGTTTATTCTCAGCCACATACCCAACTGAACATTAACCAAAATACAAGGTAAATAAAATTTCTGCAAACCAAACTGCAATCGTAACACGCAAACCAAACTTCCGATAATCGAAATGGTAGGTACACAACGCTCTGCAAAGGAAATAAACATGACTTTGACGTGTAAACATCGATAAAATCGAGTCCGTTGCATGAATCGATTCGTTCCAATCGATTATATTTAGATCGTGGCCAGCGTGTCGCTGTTTGTTAGGAAACGATTTGTTTTGGAAACGACTAATCGAATTGTTAGTGATGCGATAGATAAACATAAGCAATGTCGTATTAGGAAGGTGTAACGACGAAAATTTTTGACGACAATTTTAATGAGTAATCTCATACTCTTTTAATCTATTTACATATTTATTAAAAGCGAAATACCTATGACTGACTTATCATGAAATCTCAGAAACGTTAAGGGGTAAAACTGTAATCAATATCGGACTTAGATTTTTGGGGTTTTTTGGGTACTTTTAGACATTATAATGGTAAATATGCGATACCGAATTACCAAATTAAATAATTCTGATTGCATTGCGCTGTGGGAAGCGTTGGTACGCTTCAGACACTGCACACACTTTACGATGAAAAGTTTAGACACACGTGTAATTTCCTAAAGAAATTATATTTTTTCATAATTTTTCACAATACAATACAAATAACCTCAGTCTGTGGTATTATCACATGACTAAGGGTCAGATAATCTATTTACCTCTTTTTACTAGCAATATCATTGAAACCTACCAAAAAGACGAAGTTTACATCAAAATCACAAGAAATAGCAGTCCTCAATACATACCAAGAACAGTAACAAACTATAATCCTATTTCCGTGACTTGATAATTTTACAATGACAGCTAGTTTATATAATAACTCCTAAACGCAGTAATACTGCAGGTAAATTCCTTGATACAAAATCGTTTTAGAAACTCGCAATTCGCCTGGTTTGTGTCTGAGTGTTATGACGAGTGCACGTGCAAGCGTACATATGTACTTTGTACTTACTTACGTAATTTTATACATTCCGGGGTTGCGGAATGTTAGTTACCGTGACCCTGGAACATAAAGGGCAACAGAAGGAACATGAGTGGGTCTTAGTCAGTAAAAGTCTGACACGCCCTCCCGCCGCACGCAGGGCTCGTCCTGTGTGCAGTCATTTGATGATTTCCCACTCACCAAAAAAAAAAACTAGCTTAACTTAATCTTAATATCACGCTTCGACCTACAACACCGGAGTAGTAATCAAAAATGCCGTAAAACACAGCTCGTTTATAATATCAGTAGAATAGGATACCAGTCTAATATTCCCACTGCAAGATAAATTATTAGCAAACTATTGCCTGTCTAAGGTGTCCGTTAATTAACCTTCGTACAATTGCCAGCAGAAGCCAGAAGCCAATTAAAGCCAGTCTCAACTGAACGAACAATGGCATCGGATTGCTCCGTAGTGCCGTTGTAACAAAAGCACCGATTGTTTGATATCGAGTTAATTTAGTGAGAGTTTTCCAGTTGATCATTGAGTAGACTCCACTGTCAAAACAAGGGTGTTATTAATTAGGGTATGGCTATTTTAGTTGCTGACATGAGGCTTAAGAAATTCTGTACAATCATATATAGTATCGTATTGTATCATACCGTAATGCATATCCATTTAACATATTATCATATTATTTATTGTACCATATTTCGAACATCTTGCGAGGACATTTTTATGTGATATTTGTTACTATTTTACACTTAAAGAGTTCAATAGAACTAGCTACAATTGCATAACATACGAGTTAATCTTTTATAAATAATAATAATAATACCAGCCTATTACTGTCCCACTGGCAAAGGCCTCTTCTCATACAGAGAAGGCACGAGCATTGATCACCACGCTTGCTCAAGGCGGATTGTCGATCGTCCAGGTTTCCTCACGATGTTTTCCTTCACCGATGTCTGTGATGTCTAAGATAATCTTTAGAAAGTACATATTAATTAAAAAAATCACATTGGTACTTGCCCGAATTCGAACCCACAACCTCTTGCATGAGAGGCAAGCTCTCACGCAAGATCGGGATTTAAATCTTGTATCTTTTATACAAGATTTAAGTCCCATTTTTGTTCGAACTGTATGTGTAAACAGTCTTTTTAAAACAATTCCTTCCACTGTCATAAAAAGCTACAAATCTTAATACGGGATGGAAATGAAAATTTTAATACGGGAGTAACACCCATCGTTCTCATGTGAAACTATCTATAATTATAGAGAGAATTATTGGATGTATGTACTCACAGCAGATCCCACTGAAGCATTTTATGACGGTAAAGACAAGGGTGTATAAAAATTGCGACTGAAACTCTAAAAACAGCTAATTATCACCTATTAGCATACCACACTAGAATAGACATCGACAGATCAAGACAAATCCAAGATGGCGCGCCAGCACCTCTCTAAAAACAACAAAAACTTAGACACTTGACATAATGAACAAGAAAACTTTGTAAACATTCCTATTTATCTATGTATATAAAATAGTGAACTGACTGACTGATTGATTGGGTGATATATCAACGCACAGCCCTAGAGACATAAAACTTGCAGTGTGTGTTCTTTGTGAAGAGTAAGTAGCCACTAAGCAAGGATTTTTGGAAATTCGACCCCTGTAGAGATAAAAAAGTGGATGGAAATAATAATAATAATTTTTTTCCTGATAAATTGTACAGTTCCACTTACAGACTAAATAATATAATCTATTAGATTTTAGATAACTCCAGTTTGTAAGTAGTGTAATGAACTCTGGTACCCAAGGTAAGATTTAACTTGTGTTATGGATACCAGGCTCTCTCATGGTTTGCACAGAGTTACATGAAATGTTAGATGGATGACGTGGTTTTTAGTGGGGTAACATATTAAAAAAATCGACATCCACATTTAAAAAAATTTGACATCCACGCAGGCAAAACCGCAGGCGATACCTAGTTTAGATATAAACATTAAACCTTGACACAATAAACAAGAAAACTTTGTAAACATCTCAATTAAGATATAAACAAATACCATGACCTTGACTTTGTTTTCAAACAGCGTCAATACGAAAGAATTTAGAAAGTTCGTTATTTTGAACTTTTTTCCAATTCTGTTACATTGTTTGCAATGAAGAAAGCTTTCTAACAAATTGGGTTTGTCTTGTTGAAATCGCTTAACTGACAGAATACAATAATAATAATAATAATAAACCCGCAGGGCAGCTTGTGGCGAGCTGTTGGGCAGTAGCGACCCCCGCGGACCTGACCTCCTGGGAGACCCTTTGTTCTTCATCTCTGGCTTGCCTTCATTGGCCGGCCAGAGTGAGCACTGACGAGGAACAAGGCTCCCACCTCACTCTTGCCTTCATTGGCTGGTTTGAGTGGAGAATCGCAAGAGCAAACGTGCTCGGGGGAAGGAAGTATTCCAGTAAGATGCTGGTAGGGATCTTGACCGTACTTCCGGGATTGTCCTGATAGCCGTGGAATACCTCTCAACTCCTCCAGCACCTCGATATATGTTGCCCCCTTGTCGCTACGTCACTATGTGCTAGCGGCCGTTTTCGGGGGCCCATTTACTGAGTGTGCAAGTCACCCCCTGCCTTTTTATCCGTGTTTACAAGCATTGGCCAGGCAGGGGCCATAGCCATTCAATAGTCTAGGATAAATAATCCATCTTAGCAATCCAAACCCATAGTCCAATACCTTTTTTATTCCATGACCTGCAATAGACCACCACCAACCGGGGGTTGACCTTAGGTGCACTTGAGTGGTGCACATAGGGATAATCGCCGGTTGGTGCCTCACTTCATATTATAGAGCTTTATTTAAGGGGCCTCTGCGAGTTGGCTTCGGCCCCTCGTACGCCTTTCAAAGGGCCGGGACCCCAGGGTTCCGAGAAATGCAAATGAATAAAAATAATAATAATAATAATACCAGCCTATAACTGTCCCACTGCAGGGCAAAGGCCTCTTCTCATACAGAGAAGGCACGAGCATTGATCACCACGCTTGCTCAAGACGGGTTGGCGATTTCAGACTTATAATCGCTACAAGTCCAGGTTTCCTCACGATGTTTTCCTTCACCGATGTCTGCGATGTCTAAGATAATCCTTAGAAAGTACATATGAATTGAAAAAGTCACATTGGTACTTGCCCGGATTCGAACCCACAACCACTTGCATGAGAGGCGGGTGCCTTAACCACTAGGCCATCACGACAATGTTCCTATAAATAATAAGAATGAGAGTACCAGCTTATTATTATCCTATGGCTGAAAAGGCCTCTTCTCATACACAGACGGCACGAGTTGTCGGGTTAGCTATTTCGGATGTCCAAGATAAACTTTAGTACTTTCTTATATTCATTTTACACTTCACAGATAAAAAATATCGTAAGGAAACCAGGTCAAATTCGCCAGTCCGGTAACAATCCGGTAGATGTTACTGGACCTGAAAATTGTTACTAGACCTAAGTATGAAAAGAGGCCTTTGCCTCTGGGGGCAGTGAAAGCTGGTATTAATAAATAAAAAAAAACTACAAATTGACACGACATAGTCCAAAGTTTATAACTATGTGTAAAGGTTTGAGAAAGTCTCACTCAAATTTTCCTCCTTTTAGGTAATCGTTATGATGCCCCATAACACACAAAACTGACCAAGTGACCTTGAGCTTCGTATTCACAGTGAACAGTGTCTGGGCAATATTGCCCCGCGGTGCCGGTACAGAATGCTTTAGTATTCACCTAAGATGTTTATTGGGTTTACAAATAAAACCCAGGCACCTACATCGACATAGACAGACAGACCGGATAACCTTGACCTCCGAATAGTGTCTGGGCAATATTGCCCCGTGCTACCGGTACAGATGTTGTGTTGTTCGCTAAAGATGTTTATTGCATTCCTTCGAGTTCCACTTGTTCGAGTAGGTATGTATGTTTTATTTGAATGTAACGAATAGAGATGACGACAACATAAACAAAATGGCATTCTGTTTAGTCCGTCTTGTAGATCGGCCAAAAATACGGGACACGTTATTTTGGTTCATCAAAATAATAAAAAAATACAAAGATAAAGGGCAACAAAGTTCTGTAGTGGGGGCATAGTGGGGGCTTTTGACGTCACCTTAATGCAAAAATTGTATCTGATCGTGACGTCACGCACAACTTCAACTCACTGTATCATCGTCATTTTCGTTTACGAGAAAAAATAAAAAATACGTGTCCAAATTTTTTTATTAATCTCAATGACGGACTAATTACTTTTTATTCGTCGTCTCGCCTATTGAAGAATGTCGAGAAAAATACTTTCTTCGACATTACTGAAGAGCTAGAGGCAGAGATGTGTGATGTGTGATGTGATTTTCGGAAATTCCTACCCAAAAGGGTAAAATAGCTAGTTATATAGCTCATAATATTAGTAAGGATTGGATGAAATACCTAAAAATATTCTCAATCTTCCTTTCACATTAAACAGTAGACATAAAACATCCAATCTAATAAATCAAAGCAATATATCTTTAAAGGGTCCATCGTAAAACCATAACGACAAATAAGCGGATCCCTAAATAAAGGGAAATAGCCCGAAATAATAGCCTGAGATGTGACTGTGATTCTGTCCCAGGGATGTACGTGTTTCGACCGCTGAAATTCACCCGGCCCGGTCGAAAGAGGAACTTTTTTATTATTAATATTCTTGACAATAGTTCGGACAATACTTTTTTTAAGTTAATTTTGAACAGTTAGAATAAATACTCTGTTCATACTGTACAAAATTAATTAATTTATTTTGTACTGTGCGTATGAACAGCCGGTCATTTTCTGAGCGTACCAAATTAACTAAATAAAATTACTATTCTAAACATTTCTCAACAACACGTTGAGAACTTTTTATAGATTTAGGGCCTGCTTCACAACCACGAAATAGTCCTTACCTACAAGATAAATTCAATATAGGAACAGATTTTGTATCGGGGGGCACGGTCGTGCCCCCGCCAAGACAAGCAAGCGAAGCGCAAAGGCGCACTACCTACCTTTTCTTAAAGTGTTTCGTCGTTTTTTTGAACCCTCATAGAGTTGGTTTCCGATGTACCAGATACTTCATACTCACAGGATATGATGTCAATAATAGACTCATTAAACATACAAAGTCTCAATTGAATAGCTGTAATACTTTAGATTTTATTGATATCTAAAATACACCGATTACGTCACTGACTCACTGACATACTGACACACTGATGTCAAATCAATTACTTCAGAAATAGTCCGGTCAAAATAGACATTCAAGGTTACATTAATTCGCACCTAGCTAAAAATTGGCATGAATATTGAGAACCCTATTACACACAATTTGTCAATTATCCACATGACTCCAGCGTGTGGAAAAAAAGTTATTCAAGGTCAAATGTTGCAAAAATCGGTTTTTTGAGTTTTCCAGCTAAACGGTAAGTGTTATCATAAAAATAGGTGAGACAAAAATTATTCATCATACTATTATGTATAAAAATAGTTCCTACACTTTTTTTCTTAAGAATCACCATTTCGGAGATATAGCGATACTAAATGTTGAAAACGTTGTGTTACTCATAATATGCACACGTTTCCGCGCCACCCGTGAGGTAGTGTACATGGCGCGTTTTTTTTTTTACGTGGTTTCCCCGGTAGGCCTATTCCAGGATCTATTTTGGTTCTGTTGAGTTAAAAAGCTATTGTATTAAATTGAAAATGGTACTATTGTAATGACAAGAGCGGTGTAAGTAATGAGTAATTTGAGAAAATTATTCGTCTGATTGATACTATATTTGCTTATTTATTTTAGTACGTATATATGTATTTTAATTAATTTGTATTTTTTGTAATAATTAACATCTGTTTTTTTTTAATATTTGCACCTGCCATCATATCTCTGCACTACCGATGGTTGACTGGTAGAGAATGCCTAAGGCACTAAGTCCGCCTCTGTACATAAATTTTGTGCATAAAGTGTAAATAAATAAATAAATACTCTTCTAATGGAACATAATCCATACTGTCTTCTTCTTCTTCTTCTTCCTGCTGGGTACAAATAATTTTTTCAAAGAACGATGCATCAGATTTCTCCTTGCATATATCGTAAGAATCTTCTTCTACTGGCGATTGAACATTGGAGCACGATTGACCTCGACAACTGATACATGCTAATGAACAAAACAACCCAAGTATGGCTAATATCAAGTTCAAGTATGGCTTGGTAATAAACTAAACCCAAAAGACTGGGGTTGGAAATTAATTGACAATATATTGGAACCAGTTAAGACTTTACTTCCTCCTGCACCGGAAAAACTTCTCAATACAATTTTTGGAATTGCAAAACGGGGTGTAATGCTAAATGCGGCTGTAAAAAAGTTGGGTTGTTTTGTTCATTAGCATTAGCATGTATCAGTTGTCGAGGTCAATCGTGCTCCAATGTTCAATCGCCAGTAGAAGAAGATTCTTACGATATATGCGAGGAGACATCTGATGCATCGCTCTTTGAAAAATTTATTTGTACCCAGCAGGAAGAAGAAGAAGAAGACAGTATGGATTATGTTCCATTAGAAGAGTATCAATCAGACGAATAATTTTCTCAAATTACTCATTACTTACACCGCTCTTGTCATTACAATAGTACCATTTTCAATTTAATACAATAGCTTTATAACTCAACAGAACCACAATAGATCGTGGAATAGGCCTACCGGGGAAACTACGTGAAAAAAAACGCGCCATGTACACTACCTCACGGCTGGCGCGGAAACGTGTGCATATTATGAGTAACACAACGTTTTCAACATTTTGCATCGCTATATCTCCGAAATGGTGATTCTTAAGAAAAAAAGTGTAGGAACTATTTTTATACATAATTGTATGATGAATAATTTTTGTCTCACCTATTTTTATGATAACACTTACCGTTTAGCTGGAAAACTCAAAAACCGATTTTTGTAACATTTGACCATGAATAACTTTTTTTCCACACGCTGGAGTCATGTGGATAATTGACAAATTGTGTGTAATAGGGTTCTCAACATTCATGCCAATTTTTAGCTAGGTGCGAATTAATGTAACCTTGCCCCTATTTTTGAAGCTAATTTGACCGGACTAAAAGTAAATATTCGCATCACCTCCACGACGATGATAGCGAAACGGCGAAGCCATAGATTTTTACTGATATGTTGAATTTGTGAAGTTAGGGTCGGTAGATTTAGGCGGTGTAGATTCAGAAGCTTGGCTCTACATGAGGTCTATAATATTTTTTACAAGGCAAACCTTGTGTTGTTGTCTTGGCCACATTTTACATAAAATGTTTTTGGTGGGATGAATTTATCTGCCAGATATTTTAATCAGAATTTATCAGGAGAATGTGAAACAGATGCTTAAGAAAAAAAAAATTACCCACTGAATTACTGGGTAATTTAAATAAATTTTATTATTATTTTAGTATTATCCTGTTTCAACCGGACCAGGCAAATTTCAGCGGCCGAACACCGTACTAAGCCTCCGTCCTAGGGGGCGTCCTATAGCTCGAGGGGCGGGCTACCCGACACTTTCACAGGTCATTAAAATTCACCAGCCAGGCTATTAACACGTGAAAGAATGCTTATTGTTTATTAAAAAATATTCATATTCTTTATTGCACACAATAAACATAAAATATAAACTTAAAGCAAAAAATACAAAAAAAAACTTATGTACAATGGCGAAATGTTTTTAGCCACCTGTTTTTAGGGTGCTGATTGAGCTCTGATGCGAAACCTATGATGTCTATCAGTCCGTTTGTCAGTCAACAGGCATCTTACAAATTAGAAAATATGTAGGAAAGTAAAGTAAAAAAGATAATGTGGTCCGCGTCCAAAATACAGCGTTATACAGCGTTGCTACTGTTTTAATGGTCCACCCTTTATAGCAGAACCTTTTAGGTCATAATTTTATTTTGCATAGCAACGGATAGCATAAACCAATTTTCGCAGAAAATCGTTTGGCATACACTCATTTACCATACACCGAAACCCAAAATCATTTTGTAAGACAGAATCATCTTTAGGCATAAAGTTCATATCCATAATAATCCAGGCGAAGAAGTCGAGAGTCGCAAGACGACTACCGGCCACCGTAGGCGCGGTTCTGCGGATGGCGAGCGATGGGTAGCATGCCGCCCGGCTGGGACCAGGACCGCGTCGACGGCGCGTTAGTGTTCCACCGCGCGCCTCAAAGAGAAGGAGTCAGCACAAGAAGGGCCTAACATGTTCATTTAAAAAAATTTAAATGTTTAATTTATGTTGTTTTATATGTAAGAAACACTTAATGATACTTAGTTTGATATTTATTCCGTACATTGTTGTAATGGTTTTATTTGTTTTATGTCTGCATGCTTCGTCATTGGACGACGAATATTTTTGTGAAAACTTAAATCTCATATAAGTGAACTATGTTCTTTTGAGAAATAAAGATTCTTTAAACCTAAAAAGTGTTTTAAATAAATAAATATTTTTACGCAATTTCTAAAGTAATAAACTTTATTAAGAAAAATACTTGACTCTCATCTCATTTGAATCACGCGCACGCTCCCCATTTCCCAAAATGATTACGATGAAACACCAGTTTGTATGCGCATATAAATAGAAAAATAAACCTTTTCAGGAACCCTGAAAAAACCATAAATAACACGACGGGTTCGGTTCAAAATAATGAAGGGACTTTGTGAAACCTCGATGCCGTCCAGGTCGATTCCCAGGTTATTAAAATTTATAGCCCATCGGCCACCCGGCTACATGAAAAGTACTTATTTGTAATTGCTAACCAATCGGTCGAATGGCCAATTATCGAAGACATTTGAAAGCAATTATTATTTCATTGCGTGTTAATTTAGTTTGTATGTTTGTACTGCATATTTCTATAGTGTACTTATTTATTTCAAAAGATATTTTCTTCGAAGTAGATAATAGGAATTTATTACGTGTTAAGTGGTGTTAAGTAAACCGTTTATTTTACAACTACGAAATCGAAATTATACTTTTTGTGCGCCAGAAATGACTTAAAACAAAAACCGACACTAAAACTCATTTTGACATTTGTCGTATTTTTAATGTTTTTCATTTAAACATACAGTTATGTTTCGTTAAATCAATATGTTGAATGAAGTCGCCAGCTTGGGAACCCATCTGACGATGGCCACCACACACGAGCCATGAATTTACTCGAAGCCACCCGAGTGATGTCTGAGTTTTGGTGCACTCGAACTAAGCCAAAATTTTGGCTAAATACAGTCCTACCACGACACGCTGAGGGCTGAAAATTGTGATGGCTTAGGGACCCTTAATTTATTTTTGCTGGGTCGGTATAGGTTTAGTTACCCATTGCGCTCACATAACAGTACGGCACTAGTCCCATTTTGTATTGCGACGCGGGCAAGCCCCACCGTTTTGTGGGCGCTGTCCCAAAAGCTACCCTGTAGGCCCGAGTCACACCGGAATGGCAGCGACCGGCAGCGGGCGGCGCGGAGAGCACCTTCAGTGTGAAATAATTTTAAACTTTAACTACATATTTATAAGACTAGTATCGCTTGCAAAGCCTGAAAAGGTCGCGAGGCCGCCAGCGGCCGCCAGCGGCCGCGCGCCTTTCGTTTCTAGCGACGCTGGCGGCCTCGCGGCGCCGCGGGCGGCCGCTGCCATTTCGGTGTGACTCGGGCCGTAGGGTCAGATTTCCGTACCATCGGACAAGAAAAACCAATAAGTTTAAACCTGAAAAAGAGTATTTCCTTTTTCATATCCTTTTAAACAAACCTTTTTGTTACACCTTAGGATCTTTCAAATTGACGTAAAGTTTGACACTTTGACCACTAGCCATTTCTCAATAACCTCCATATGATTTTGAAGTCAATTTTAGTTTACAAGTAATTCTATTTATAATTTGAAAACGTTGCTATTATATCTTAAATTGTACTAATAATGTTCTAAATCCTTCTTTTTTGATGCCAATTTAGTGTATTCGTCACTTGTGTGTTATGGAATATTGTTATTGTTCATTATTATTTTGAGCCCAATTATAATAAATTCTTTTTTTCGTACCTTATATCTACAGAGCATTATAATAAAAAATGAGCATTTCTTAGAAGTCCTTCATGGTCTGAGGTTACCATGTAATAAAGAATAAACCTGTCTGAAAAGCTTATACTGGTACAAAACCCTTTGGGTCAGTCTTTCGCCATCCAAGTACTATTACCCGAAGCGAAAATTGACGACCAGGAGAAACCTCTTAAGAAACACCGACCTGTACCAATGATGAATGTGTTACGGTCCATGTTCGGTGTCTGTAGCAGCTCGGCTGATAAGGGGGAGGTCCACGACACCATCAGAAGAGTGTTCGGCAATGACATGGTGATAAAGGATAATACGGATAGACATAATCAGTTAGTATTTGAATTTTGTTTGATGTTACCTAGAGATATCATTGTAGTGGCGAATTATCAATCTCAGGGGGCCTACCACAAGCCTTTATAGCAGTATTACTTTGATATTACTTTCAATGGGAAAGAGACGGCGCTAGACAACGTGTCTAACGCTGTCACTTGCACACTCCTGAACAGGAATAAAACAATCTTACTTTAAACGTCATGGTAAGGGGGCTGATCCTATCTCTCTGATGTATCTTAGAACTGAGTCAGAAACTTGATGGTGCTTGTAGCGACACAAATGTATGCCCGATGTGGGAGCAGGGTGAGTGCCCCGGTTCGTCCTCCCTAGAACTGGAAATACGTTTTACAGTACTGTTGAACTATTGCAGACACGAACTTTTGTCGCATAATCGTTCGCCACTGTAGTGTTATGTCGCTGTTTAGTGTCGCACAAACGTCCATTTGAACAACTGTGAGTCAAAGCATAGTTCTGTCGAACAATCGTGAATAGGTTTAAATCATTTATTCTCATAAAGACAATAAAGCCACTTACATGAGAACATGCGAGAAACATATAGTAAACTTATATTAGGTAACCCTTTTTCAACAGAGTATTTGGGTTGTGCTATATTAAATAAAAATATTCTAAAAACATCAATTAGCTATGTTCTATACTCATTCGGCAGTCCAGCTCGACTATAGTATGTTAGTCAAAGCAGTTTTCGTTCATTACTAGTTTGGATAGCCGAGACTTAAAACTGCCGAATGAGCTAACACTTTTTATATATGTGGGTAAATTATTAAATAGCTGTGCTCCTTCATATGTAATATTCTTTCTAGCGTGATGTGTGCGTGTTCTTGGCAAAACAAGTAGACTTGGTCGACGAAGACTACGTTTAGTTGTTTGTGATTTTGCAGTGAATGACAGATGAGTGTGTATGGTTTTGTCTATAATTTTTCTAATCAGAACGCAGGTATTATATGTGTACAGTTGTTTAATATTCATTAGTCTCGTTTCTTTGAAAATTTTGCAAGTTGGTGTTAGGTAATGATAGCTAAACAATATCTTTATGACCTTATTTTGTGCTCGTTGTAATTCTTGTAACTTCATTTTTCCGGCACTTCCCCAAATCTCTATGAGATATAACAGATGCGACTTAATAAGAGAATTATAAATAGTATAACGTAGCTTTTTAGGTATGCACTTGCTTATGCTATGAAGTGATCCTGTAAGTGCTGATAGTTTATTTTTAATGTGGTCTATATGATTGTGCCAATTTAATTGGTGATCTATTCTCAGGCCAAGATACTTTTCGCAGGTTTTCTGTTCTAGTGGGGTATTATCAACAGTTAATGTGTCATGCTGCGGATTTTTTTTATTCTTAGCTTTAAAAATAACAAAACAAGTTTTATCAATATTTATAGTTAGTAAACTATACTTAAACCATTCGAATAGGACATTGAGATCTTCTTGGGCTTTTGAAATAATATCGTGCATATCAGTTCCGAAATAAAATAGGCAAGTATCATCTGCATATAAAGTTATATGACCATGTAAATTTAGTTCTGTGATGCTGTTTATGTAAATCAAGAACAAAAGAGGCCCCAGTATAGACCCCTGAGAGACTCCGTATGTAACCGGCAATCTGCTACTCTCAAAATTGTCTATTTTAACAATTTGAAATCGGTTTGTCAGGTAAGATTTTAACATTTTAAGTGCACTGCCCTTGATACCTATATTTTCTAACTTTTCAGACAGTAATTTGTGACTTACGGTATCAAAGGCTTTTTTCAAATCGATGAAAACACCCAGAATCGAACTTTCATTTGTCGATTAAACGTATATCTTCTGTATGCAGAGAAATTTTAATATTGAATACCAACTACAAATGAGTGTGTTTGAATAGCATTATAAAAATAACGATAATACAACGTTTTTTTTTTTTGTCGAGTGGGAAATCATCCAATGACTGCTCCCGTCCTGGGTGCGGCGGGAGGGCGTGTCAGACACAACGTTCGTTATTTGATTTTGTTGCTGAAATATGTGATATATTTTTATTGTAAATAGTTTACATTGCTAACGTTCGTTGTTTAATTTTATTGTTAAATATGTGATATATTTTAGTTTACATTGCTTTGTAAGAATTAAATACTGTAAAACTTTTTGCTGCGCTCTCGCTCATGTTTCGGCTCATTTGTTTGTCACGGAACAGTAAAAATAATATCAATGCTTTAATTTCTGTGAGAAGGTAGAGGCATTCCCACAAACATAACAGGTTGGTATTATTTAATTATTTCAAACAAAAATCATATAAAATCCCATTTCTCTTGAAAATTGTATTATCCTAGTGGCTTTTACAGTTTTTTGCTTTCTTTCTAGGAATATTAAAAAGACAAGAAACCCGAATTCTTCTAGCCCTTTTCGATTTTTAAACTGAGCAACACATTTAGTAAATATTTTTTAATTATATAGAAATAAATAGATAAAAGATAAAAACCTTTACGATTTTTTTGTTCCAGACGGTGTAAATACGTATCTCACATCCGTGAGAACCTGCCCAAGATGTTGGATGCAAAGGTGATGAGCCATAAGCCGAAGGCGAAGAAACATTCTGCACCAGTACCAGAAGTAATAGCTAGGCCTAATTCTGCCAAAAGTCAACCATCTCTCACTAGCTTACAAGCTCTGGGTTGCTACATTTCCTTAAACAACAATCGAATAATATTTTGCCCTGTTTGGAATCGATGCCCAGACTTGGCCTAGGCTCAGATTCAAATTCTTTGCTACACCACAATACATCACACTATAGCGCATTATGGTGCGACAACATTTTTTGTACCTAATTGTCAATTTGTTTGCGTATTTTATGCAACGCAATATGAACTTTGTTCTCAAAAATCTGAAGCATAGTTTTCAATTCACAATTAACGCAAATATTTTGCCTAATACACCAAGTGAAATCGCACCATTACCACGCACCGCACCGCATTGTACACCCCACCACACAACCGTAAACAACACAACATGACATCACATTACATCACATCACAAAACATCACACCACACTACACGAAAAGAATTTCAACTGCCTTGAAGGAAGCCAGTATTTGCCATGCTGGTCTTAATTGCCGGTCAATCAGATGTACTATCGACAAAATTGAATCATGACCCATTTCGACGACAAATCGTTTGAAGCTGTCAAAATAATAAGACAAGACGTGTGTCATTTTTAATACATGTTTACACGATTGTCGACCTAATTGTATTTGAATGTCTGTACGAAAATAAGCTTATGGTGGGTCATGATTCCATTTGGTCGATTGTACCTAACCCGAAAGGGCGGTTAATTAAAACAGTAATGATGCACACTACACGACAACACAACAGAACATAAAACACCCACATCTCGCCCAGCGAATCATACCAAACCACACTGCACCACAGAATTTCTCCTATTTGTATTGACTAGATACTATAAAAACATATAGAAGCTCTAAAGTAAAAAAATAAATAAGACAAATGAAATTTCAGACCACGGACACAACTGATGACAGGTTTGGAAGAATTGGACCGAAAATAGTTGTATTTGATGCGTCTACTGGTAAGTTTATTATTAGATATATATATCTCATAATGGCGGAATTTTCATTAAGCCCTTGGTTCATCATCAGCAGCAATATTTTTTTACCTTAATCTTACAAAACTTTAATCGAAGCACTTACAAACACTAAATAGGGAAGATGCAAACATAGTATTTATTGAAAATTTATTAATAAAATGTTGAAAAAATGTAAATGAAGGGCCTCTGCAACTTTTTTTGCATAATGTTTATTTTTATCAATAGAATATGAATTTAAAATTACATGAAATGAAACGTAATTTAAAACACCAATCAGCGTTAAGCGACTGGAATGACGTCACTGGCACGTTCCAAAACGTGCGAGGAATTCACTCGAAAATTAAAAAGAGGTTATAGTACGATTTTTAATTCGAGTCAGAAAAATGACACTTCCAGTGTTGCAGGTTTTTAGTTCCAAATAAATAGTGATGTGATACAATCGAGTTTTTAGAATGAAATCTTAATCGAGATTTTTTTTGATTCAATATCAAATTGCCTTTGATTATATAAAAAAATATTACATGTAATTTACGGTTATTAAATAGAAGACATACACGGTACTTCACGGTAGGTAATTTAATATTACATAAAACACTGTTATATTATTTGTTTTGGTAAGGTCCATATTTCTAAAATTATTTTATTTAAGATGGTATGTATTCAATATTTACAATAATAAAACGCTTTGGTACCTAATAAAACAAAGCATGATTAAATGTCTGCGATTGCTACTTTATCGTCATCGTAGAAATAAGTGCATTAGAACAATCAGCGGGCGATTAGCAATCGATTCATACATAATACGATTTTTTTTGACGTTAAGCGATTAATCGCGCGATCACTGCGCAAATATTGCTGATTGCTGTTTCATAGGTAATAAGCCAGCGGAACGTTTTAGAGTAACTTTCGCGCTACTCCGTGTAATTCTTACTCTTTTTGGAACGCACCCCCGCAGTTAGTTGTCAAAGTAGACATAAATAGTTTATTAGGAATAAAATTAGTTTAAAAAAAAAGGAGCTTTAGAGAAAAGCAAATTCGCGCAGTCTTCTAATGACTCTTTGAATATGATTTCGAAGGCATGCAATTTTCTTCAACTGTAGTACTTCATCTTTTGAACTTTTCTTAGTGTTGTTCGCTAATGGTCTCAACAGAAATAACACACCTTCGATATGCTTGAAGCGTCTGTCTGCCATGATACAAGGTCCAGGAGGTAAAGATTCCATAAATCCAGATTCTTCAAATATTTAAAATCAGAAGTTCAGCCACCAAAACTATCTGATACAAAGTTTGTAACCCCGTCTGGTGTTGGAGATATCAACATGAGTCAACATGCTTTTTTAGATAAAAAAAAACCGGTCAAGTGCGAGTTGGACTCGCGCAACGAGGGTTCCGTTAATTTGTTTTTAGTGAAATAACTACTTTACGGTTTTCGGAGTTTTCCCTTTGCATGTGCTATATGACCTTGCTTCTTGCCAAATTTCACGATTCTAGGTCAATGGAAAGTACCCTATAGGTTTTGAGTTTTGATTCCCTTGAAAATGTCTAAATATGCAATATAAACCGCCGTATCTTTTTATTGCGTTGATTTAGAAACTTGATTTTTTCACTGCTTTGAAAGATAGCAGACCTGAGTATGTGATATTAATTTCAGCTTGATATCTCGACGCGTTTCTTAGAAAAAGGGTCTTGACAGACGGACGAACGGGAGGACGGACGGACGTGAACTAACTACAAATTTACAGTTTTCAGAGTTTTTCCTTTTCTTGTGCTACATGACCTTGCTTCTTGCCAAATTTCATGATTCTAGGCCAATGGAAAGTACCCTATAGGTTTTGAGTTTTGATTCCCTTAAAAATGTCTAAATATGCAATATAAACCGCCGTATCTTTTTGTTGCGTTGATTTAGAGACTTGATTTCTTCACTGCTTTGGGAGATAGCAGATTTGAGTATGTGATATTAATTTCAGCTTGATATCTTGACGCGTTCTTGAGAAAAAGGTTCTTGACAGACAGACGGACAGACGGACGCCTGATGTGAACTAACTACAAATTTACGGTTTTCGGAGTTTTCCCTTTACTTGTGCTACATGACCTTGCTTCTTGCCAAATTTCACGATTCTAGGTCAATGGGAAGTACCCTATAGGTTTTGAGTTTTGATTCCCTTGAAAATGTTTAAATATGCAATATAAACCGCCGTATCTTTTTATTGTGTTGATTTAGAAACTTGTTTTTTTCACTGCTTTCGGACATAGCAGACTTGAGTATGTGATATTAGTTTCAGCTTGATATCTCGACGCGTTCCTGAGAAAAAGGTTCTTGACAGACAGACGGACAGACAGACGCCTGATGTGAACTAACTACAAATTTACGGTTTTCGGAGTTTTTCCTTTACTTGTGCTACATGACCTTGCTTCTTGCCAAATTTCATGATTCTTGGTCAATTGGAAGTACCCTATAGGTTTTGATTCCCTTGCAAATAATAATAATAATAATAATAAACCCGCAGGGCAGCTTGTGGCGAGCTGTCGGGCAGTAGCGACCCCGTGGACCTGACCTCCTGGGAGACCCTTTGTTCTTCATCTCTGGCTTGCCTTAACTGGCCGGCCAGAGTGAGCACTGACGAGGAACAAGGCTCCCACCTCACTCTTGCCTTCATTGGCTGGTTTGAGTGGAGATTCGCAAGAGCATACGTGCTCGGGGGAAGGAAGTATTCCAGTAAGATGCTGGTAGGGATCTTGACCGTACTTCCGGGATTGTCCTGATAGCCGTGGAATACCTCTCCACTCCTCTAGCACCTCGATATATGTTGCCCCCTTGTCGCTACGTCACTATGTGCTAGCGACCGTTTTCGGGGGCCCATTTACTGAGTGTGCAAGTCACCCCCTGCCATTCTATCTGTGTTTACAAACATTGATCAGGCAGGGGCCATAGTCATTCCATAGTATCTGGTACCTTATTCATTAAAGAATCCAAGCCCATAGTTCAAATTTTTTTGTTAGTTGCCATATTTTACAATAGTCCAACACCCACCGGGGGTTGTCCTTAGGTGCACTTACATAGTGCATATAGGGATAATCGCCGGTTGGTGTCCCTTTTCACATAAAGTTTAGCTCAAGGGGCCTCTGCGAGTTGGCTTCGGCCCCTCGTATGCCTTCCAAAAGCCCGGGATCCTTGGGTCCCGAGATATGTAACGCATATAAAATAAATAATAATAAAATAATAATAATAATAATAATAAAAGGGCAAGAGCGTAAAAATGACAACTCCTTATTTGCCATGAACGAAAAGAATTTCTACAGAAATCTAAAGAAACCTCAGTCTGACACAACAGCCGACACCAACGTAGAACTACCAACAGCAGAACAACTGGAAACATTTTGGTCTGGGATATGGGAACAGCAAGTACAACACAATGAAAGATCAGATTGGATAACAGACGAAGAATCTAGGTGGAGTTCATTAGATGAAATGGAATTCATTGAGATAACTGAATCAGACATTACTAACATAACAGCGAGACTTCACAACTGGAAGTCCCCTGGCATTGATAAAATACATAATTACTGGTATAAAAAATTAGATACACTACACAAAACTATAGCTAAAAACTTAACAGATATTATCTTAGGTAAACAACATATACCTGAATTTATTTCTGTAGGTATAACCTACATGTTACCTAAAACCCAATACTCATCGCAACCTTCTCAATACAGACCAATAACATGCCTTCCTACAATATACAAAATCTTAACATCAGCAATCACGTCAAAAATCAATAGACACATAGAACACCACAACATTATAGCAGAGGAGCAAAAGGGATGCAGGCGGGGCCACATGGGATGTAAGGAACAACTAGTTATAGATTCAATAGTACACAAACATGCTGCAACAAAAAATAGAAATTTACACTGCACCTATATAGATTATAAAAAAGCTTTTGATAGTATCCCACATTCATGGTTAATTCAAATATTACACATATACAAAATAAATTCAAATATTATAGGCTTCTTACAAAACATTATGTCCCATTGGAAAACTACACTCCAGTTGCACTGCCGTGATAATACCATCACGACCCGACAGATAGCGATTAAAAAAGGAATCTACCAAGGAGATTCCCTGAGCCCCCTATGGTTCTGTCTTGCACTCAACCCTCTGTCTTACCTACTGCAACGTTCCCAGGCCGGATATTCATTAAAACATACTACAGAAGAAACCACAATCTCCCATCTCATCTACATGGATGACATTAAATTGTACGCGAAAACCGAAAAAGAAATGAAAAAATTAATAAATATAACTACAAATTTTAGCAAAGATATAAACATGGAGTTTGGGCTTGATAAATGCAAAACGGTACATATAATAAGAGGCAAAATTCAACCAGGTGACTATGCAATCAATAACACTGACACAATTACAGCTATGGAGCCCACAGATTTATACAAATATTTAGGATACAGACAACTCAAAGGATTAGATCACACAGCTATTAAAAATACATTAAATACTGAATACAAGAGAAGGGTGGTCGCGGTATGTAAAACCCAACTCTCAGGGAAACATCTTGTAAAAGCCATAAATACATATGCAATTCCAATATTAACCTATTCGTTTGGCGTAATAAAATGGTCAAAAACAGATATTCAACAAATAGAGAGAACAACACGCACCACACTCACTAAACATAATAATTTACACCCTAAATCAGCAATTGAAAGACTAACTATTAAACGGCAAAATGGAGGGAGAGGCCTAATAGATATTCACCACCTCTGGCAGAAACAAATAATGAGACTTAGGACATTCTTTCACGCAAAATCTCTTTCAAGCAACATACACAAAGCTATAACCACAAATGATATTAATTACTCCCCACTTAACTTAAACGAACAGAACTCATCCCACGATACACAAAACATTAACAATGACCCGCAAAAGCAAAAGGTAGACGATTGGAAAAAAAAAGTGCTACACGGGCGGCACCCCCATGACCTAGAACAATCACACATAGATACAGTAGCATCCAATAAATGGCTTAAGATAGGTAATCTGTTCCCAGAAACCGAAGGATTCATTATGGCTATACAAGATCAGATCATTAATACTAAAAACTATAGAAAATTCATTATCAAGGATCCTACAATGACGAACGATAAGTGCCGCAAGTGTCATAGCCAACCAGAGACCATACAACACATAACAGGAGCATGCACAACTCTTACGCAAACCGATTACACTCATAGGCACAATCAAGTAGCAAACGTCATTCACCAAAAACTAGCGTTTAAACACAAACTAATAAATATAGATACAAATACCCCTTACTACAAATACACCCCACAATCTGTTTTAGAAAACACAACACACAAACTTTATTACGACCGCGCCATACTAACTGACAGGACTGTTCACTACAATAGACCAGACATAACACTCCAAGATAAAATTAACAAAGTCACTTACCTAATTGATATTGCTATTCCCAATACTCACAATTTGCAAAAAACCATAGGGGAGAAAATAAGTAAATATGCAGAACTCAAAGAAGAAGTGACCAGAATTTGGAGACAAGAAAAAGTTCTTGTAGTTCCCATAGTTATCTCTACTACAGGTGTCATTCCCAAACATCTCCACCATAGCCTCAAACTAATAGATTTACAGGATTCTATCTACATTACACTACAAAAAGCCGCAATCTTGAACACCTGCAGAATCGTCCGAAAGTTCATGCAAATAGACGAAAATGAAATTTCTCCACACAACACCCAAACATAAAACTCACCACACGCTACATTGACTTGGTCTGAGACCCGTTAATGTAGCTTAAAACTAGCTAAAAAGCTAAGAAACATATACGTTTTCCCAAAATAAGAATAAAATCATTTATTTAGAATGTAGGTCACGTTACAATAAAAATATCTATCATACATTATAAAACTGCGCAATCGCACATTTGCCTGAACTAGGTTAAAACCTGTGTCTCAGGCTAGGAAGTGCTTACGCATACTTAAAATAACAATCGCAAATAAACAGTAAGTACCTAAAATCTAAAGTAAACACTTATTTTAAATGTAAAGACAAAAATGTTTACATTCAATTACACTCTAAAACTCTTAAAGAAATAATAAATACAAATAATAATACAGTCTCCTTTACATAAACTTAATGTCCATAGTACACTAGTTTTACACCGTTTTTAAAACAAAGTTAAGGTCTTAGACGCCTTCATAGTCAACAGAATTAATGTATTTATTTTCTGCAGCTTTTTTTGCGGGGCAATCGAGATCTCCGGTTTTGTGGTTGGCTTGTTTTTTGAATTTCAAGCAGGTTGCACATTTCGGGGCCTCGGTTTTCTTTAAGCATTCCTGCATTGAGTGCCCTTCTTCACCGCAATGTCCACACGTAATCGTAAATGTCTAAATATGCAATGTAAACCGCCGTATCTTTTTATTACGTTGATTTAGAAACTTGATATTTTCACTGCTTTGAGAGATAGCAGACCTAATTATGTAATATTAATTTCAGCTTGATATCTCGACGCGTTTCTGAGTAAAAGGGTCTTGACAGACGGACGGACGGACGGACAGACGGACAACAAAGTGATCCTATAAGGGTTCCGTTTTTACCTTTTGAGGTACGGAACCCTAAAAAGCATTGCATACATGCTTTCATGCGGTATTATTATGATCACAAGATGTTGATTGATAGTTTATTTTCAAATTTTAGCAATAAAAGTATCTGGAATGGCGAAAAATAATAAAAAGTTATAAAAATTAGAGAAGAACAATACAACCAGAGTTACAGTGTCACTGCAGTGACGTCATCGGAACTATTGGACCGTTTTCGCGCGGAAGTTTAAACTGTCAATTTAAAACCGCTTTTTTTACAATAAATTACAACATTTTAACTTTTTAATTCAATTCAATTCAATTCAATTCAAATATTTTATTTCAGAATTACATCCATATATTGTTAGTAGTAGTATAACTTAGCCTAATGTTAGTATTAAATTTAATTAACAAAATAATAAACAGTTATAATAAATAATAATGTTAATATATTAGTGGTCTATTTTACATGGAATTCTTTAAAATCAAAACAAAAATAAAAATATTGCATCTTCCCTATTAAATACGTGAACCACATATGCGAAAAAAGCGAGTGTTAAAAGTTTTATTTAATCTGTAAACAAAGAGCCAACTAAGACTATCCCGTTTATTACTACTGTTTTACAAAACTAGACCTTTAAAATTGAATAATCATCCATTACTTTTATTGGTCGCCACTGGTTATCGGGTTTTTCTCCTTCTTTGGTCCTAGCCCAATACTTTAGGTTGTTGATATATCAGTCAGTCATTCTTTAAAACAAGTAGACTTCAAGTTACTCTAGGTCATCATCTCCCTAGCTTTTTCCCAACCGTGTTGGGGTCGGCTGCCAGCCTAACCGGATTCAGCTGGATACCGATGTTTTACGTGGAGCGACTGCCTATCTGACCTCCACAACCCAGTAACTGGGCGACACGATACCCCGTGGTTAGACTAGCCAGAGTTTCTGACTAACCAGTTACGACTGTCAAAGTTCTACGAATGACAACCGAGACCAACGGCTTTACGTGCTTTCCGAGGCACGGGATGTCAGTGATGTTCACGTTACTCTAGGTACTGGACGTTTAGTCCTGGTGGGAGACGAGAGGGTGAGTGTGCAGGGCCTCTCCAGCTTCGCCACGATCAGGGCGACAGCATGCGTGTATGGCAACAAGTGGATGTATGAAGTGCAACTTGGCACTAAGGGAATTATGCAGGTAAGGCAACACAGTCCACGGTAGAAGTCAAATAATACGTTTTTTTTTATGGTGATAGATGCTGACTATCATCATCAGCTTAAAATGCAGATATGGTGTTTTCTAAGAGGTGAACAACCTCAATTACGCAAATTTTCAATTCCTTTATGCCCAACTTTGGCACAGGAAGTTTTATAGTTATAATTAAAAAACCGATTCTAATGAATGTGGTGTCATTGGATAAATAATATTAATATGGTGAATAATTTGTAGTCTACGATGAATTCAAAAACAAGAGGGTCTCAACATTTTATTTTGCATTATATTCAATGGGACGTGAAAAGAAAGAGGAGAAAATTTTGAACTCAGAGATTTCAGCTGTGCTTGATCGATCAGTCACTCAAATCTGCCAGTTTTTTCTTTCATAGAGCGACAGAAAAACAGTTTCGACAACTTACATTTACAAATTGATTTACCAGATCGGTTGGTGCACATCCTCCTGCATGTTCTCCATGGACACAGGAGTAGGAGACACCGCCCACTCCTACGCATACGACGGCGGCAGGGTCAGGAAGTGGAATGTGGCCACAGCACCGTACGGGCAGGCCTGGCTGCCTGGTGACGTCATCGGCTCCTGCATCGACATGGATAAGGGAACTATGGAGTATTATAGGTTTGAACTCTTGAATAACAATCCTTTTTGGCTTCGTACCAAACCGGTATGGCGGGTCAGAGCCCATTCGTCCCCTAAGATTTGTCCCCCAGCATAAAAGTTGTGGATTCGGCCCCTATATAGGTGCCCATTGGTCTCCTGGTCCCCTACCAGGAGACCAATGGGCACCTATATAGGTGCAATTAATATTTTCATAAAAAATATTAATTTTAAGGTACCCATTCGTCTCCTCTAATATATACACAATATAAGTTAAAGATTCGGCACCTATTCAGGTGCCTATTGGTCCCCTGAGATAAAATTAGCTATATTTTACCTAAGAAACGGTTAACATAGTACACTTGTGAACAGTTTATTAACGCACTTAATTTAATAAATCATAACAGATCATTGAGAAAAGAGCTATGATGAATGATAATCCGTCATGATAATAATATATAACCTGTCGATAGGCTGTGATGAAATATTGTCTCGCTACGAATGGCTTGTTAAAAAAAACGGGTATTAATGATTGAAAACTTAAGAGAACAAAAGTACTAGGCGCGCAGTAACGTGAAGTAGTCATGTACGAAAATCTTAAGTTCACTGTATTTTTAATTTCCTCACAAGATCACCTTAATCAATCCAAAGTACTAGGCGCGCAGTAACGTGAAGTGGTAAATAGAAAACGATCGATCGACGAATCGATTAATTATTTTGAAGACTGACTTAATGCCTAGAGCCTATTAAACTTAATCTTATTTGAAATACTTAAACATGATATTTAAGGAATTATTATATTTTAATTTTACCCTTTTCTGCGCGACTGTACCAGGACTACCAAGCTGCAGTATACATATATACATGTACTTATATTAGAAGAATGAATTAAAATAAATATTCTTCAGGGGACGAATAGGCCCCTCAAAATTTCCAGGGGACGAATGGGCACAGGGTGCGAATCTTAGGAGACGAATGGGCTCTGACCCGGTATGGCTTTATCGGAGTAATGACATTATTCTTCTTTATAGACCTACCTCAGGGAGGTTTGTTTTCCGCATTAAGTCCTTAAAGCAAAACCATTGTACATAATGTACACTAAGGTAAAGTGTCTGACACGCAAATCACAAAAAAATAAAAGTAACCTACAAAGCAGTGCGTGTTTCAAGCTTAAACCAAATGGGTGTCCAGCTTAGCATTTATGTCAATGTAAGTGGACAAGATATGGGTGAGACATCTGTATAGGAAAAACATCGTGAGGAAAGCTGGACCTATATAAAGTCCATGATCGCCGATCCACCTTGACGTGAATAGTGACCAACAACATAAACAACAAACAAATAGCTACCCAATAAATAAACAAAAACCTACATCGATGCTTTTTATAGAATCGGATCACCTGTAACAGCCATTTCCACTTAATCATTCGCTCACTCACTCAATAAGAGGATAAATCAATCAGGAAATTCATCTTCGTTTCGTTCGTGATGCAATCTCGAATATGGGAATCGATTTGATCTATTTTTATCGAGTGGAACAAGGGCATGACTCGATAAGTATTGTTGGTACTGAGTAACTTACTTATTAATGATTCAATGTCTTGTAAATGCCAGGGCAAAGGTCGAACTTGAATTTCAGAGCACGATTTGCCATTGAAAATGTATAGCAGTTTTGTTTAAAGGGCTAACGTTTTGGTTTCTGAAGTTTAGTGCTTGAAGAGTTTAAAACTGTTCTGTGCAAATAATATTACGTACCTATGCTGTAGACAGAAGCTGCCTTTTTCCGCGTTTTCCATCCCATGGTTGAAGTTTTTTATTTATATGTATTTAACTACTACTTATATTTTTGTCTTAAAGTAATACAAAATTCTAGTACGGCTGGGCAGCGGTTCTTGAATTTTGCGCTTCGCAACACTTTTAGCGATTCATTTAATAGACCTCTGATCATTACAAGTGTATAACCTAAGTACACACATTCATTTCAAAAAAGGGTTCAAGATTACTTCAAATCCCCTTACAATTGTTATATACTTTCTTATCCCCATATACATTCTACTTGTTCCGTGCGGAAACCGTACACTTGGCTTTGCAACTTAGCAGACAATCACTTGACCACAATAAAAACAGCAGTTTTTTACTCACCTTTCTTCTTTCTCTACCAGGAACGGCATATCAATGGGCGTGGCGTTCGACAAGGTGTCCCATGGCGCTGGTCTCGCGTACTTCCCTGCAGTTTCCCTGGCTATGCAGGAACACCTGTACGCCAACTTTGGACATGTTCCTTTTGTGTGAGTACAAACTTTTAGGTTTTCCGTTTTTAGGTGCTGGTGCTAGGACACTTTGTGCCAGATAAATAGCATTACTTTGGCTAAGCATCTGTCACACGATAGAGACGGAACATGGCTTAGCCAAAGTACGTGCTTAGTAACGTTTGTCTATTTATCTCGCCATTTGTGTGACACCGTGTCTTGTGTCGGACACCGAAAAGGTTTTGGTCTTCATAAAGGTATGTGTAAAGAGGAAGCATGGGCATAAAAATGCTTACATCTGTAAAAGGAGTGGATTTCATACTGGATTTATAGAAATCAAATATTCATTGGTAGCTTGTATCCAACACACTCGTAAGACACGTGTATGCGCCGCGTTGTAAAAATTCTGTCACCATGACAAAATCTGAAAAAGAATGGAAGCCAAATGCAGGGTTCAATTGGACTAGATGGTCAGAAGCTACATCAGGTTTTACGTCACCTATATCGCAAGGCCTGAAGACGATAGTCTTTGACCAGTGCGACCCGTTATTAATAAGATACATTGCCGACAATTACTTTCATTTTGTCAATACAAAGAATATGATTTTACTCGGTCAAGGTATGGTACGATATAGTGGCAGATACCATCAAGGTCCATTATTGCAAATCACAGCAAACCCCTCATTCAGTAAGCTTAATCTTATTTTAAACAGCCATGCGATATTAAACTCTAAGAGCACAGCTTTCCAGTGGAAGGCTTCGCGGCCATGCAAGCCCCTCCCACCCGGGAGTGCGCCCGCGCCGCTTTGCTGTTCAAGTCACTGGAGGCACTGCTGGATGAACTGGCTCGACCTCCAGACATGAAGAATACTGTCACCGCTAAGAGTAGCAAGGTACTGTAAAGGTTTGATGAGAAACTAGCTATCCCCTTTATTGGACTTCCCCTTATTTATTTATTTTTATTTCTTTATATTTTTTCAAATAAATTTTTCTTTCTTTCTTTCTTTCTTTTGTTACTCGCTTCTTTGGTTACTGCTCGGCTCCGGTAAGTCGACGCGAGATCTTATATAGGCCATAGTCTGCCTCGATAAATGGGCTATCCCATGAATATATGTTATTTATTTATTTAATGATGAAATAAATAGACGTAACTAAGCACTGACTTTGGCTTAGCACTATACCTGTCACTGTTACACAACTGCCAAACGGCAAGTGCACGATAGAGACGGGACATGGCTAAGCCAAAGTCAGTGCTTAGTAACGTCTATTTATCTCGCCATAAAACTTTTTAAACTTTGTGTGATGAGCATTATGGTTTATGTTCTGTGTCTGGGTGTAGTTCATCTATAATATGTATGTACTCAAAAATTAAAAAAGTATGTTTATCACTATCAGTTGTCTGGTTCCCATAGTACAAGCTCTACTTAGTTTGAGATCAGATGACCGTGTGTGAGTTGTCCCAGGGTTTTTTTTTTTAAATTCGTATCAGTAAATCCTGAGATTAACGCGTTCAATCAAACAAACAACCCAGATTTCTTAACACTTAAGTAGAACCTATACACAATAAAAAAAATAGAAGATAATTGTTTTTTTTTTATATTGTTAATATGGTACTGCGAGGTTATTGGTATATTCAACTATACAATCTATGTATAAACAAATATTTTCTCCAGGCCAAGTCAGAAATTTCGAAGACAGCTGAAGAGGAGGTGCCCCTAAGGATCCACAGCTCAGGGTCCATATACAGTCCACGAGGATCCCCTCATGCCATCGATGGTCAGAGCTCGGAGATTAAGAAGATGTCCAGGAAGGTACTCTAATACTTAGATAATAAGGTTGATTTTATTTTTCTAATGGTTAAATTCGGGTCGTGACGGCCTAGTGGATAAGGCGCCCGCCTCTCGTGTAAGAGGTTGTGGGTTCGAATCCAGGCAAGTACCAATGTGACTTTTTCAATTCATATTTGTACTTTCTAAAGTTTACCTTGGACATTACTGACAACCTGTGCCTCGGAAAGCTCGTAAAGCCATTGGTCCCGGTTGTCATTCGTAGAACTTTGACAGTCGTTACGGGTAGTAGTAGTAACCAAGGGTATCGTGTCGCCCAGTTACTGGATTGTGGAGGTCTGATAGGCAGTCGCTCCACGTAAAACACTAGTATCCTGCTGAACCCGGTTAGGCTGGCAGCCGACCCCAACATAGTTGGGAAAAGGCTAGGGAGATTGATTGTTGATTGGTTAAATTTTGGTAATCCATTCATTTTGAGAACTTTCTTTGAGATAAATTTGAAGTCAGACGCCGACAGTAAAGTAATTAAAAAAAAAACATTATACCATAGATAACAATTCCATAATTTACAAAGAAAACTCATAACTGTTGTATTGTTGATAAGCTGCTAAACGTTCCATTTTATAGATTTTTCATATATCTAGGTGTGTTTTTTATTATATTTCCAGGCGTTCCTAATGTCACTCTCCAGACTGGTGGTGGTGGAACTGGGCAATGTCCTCCGACTGTCGTACGTGGTGGTGTCAGAACTGCTACCCCGTCTGCGAGGACTGATCGGTTTGAAGACCAGGAGTATACATCTCAACCAAATAGCTGCTGATTTCTTCGCGAAGAGTAAGGAAGAGAATTTTGTAAGTGGCTTAGTAGATATTCGTTTCTTATTTTCATACTAGCTGTTCATCGCGGTTTCACCCACATTACGTTAGGTTTTTAGTTACTGCTTCGCTCCCGTGGGACCGAGCGTGATATTAAATAGCCTATGTTACTCGATGACAATGTAGCTTTCGAATGGCGAAAGAATTTTTAAAAACGGTCCTGTAGTTTTTGAGCCTATTCATTACAATCAAACAAACAAACATACAAAGTTTTCCTCTTTATGATATTAGTGTAGAAGTGTAGATGAAAGGAGTTTAACTAGTAAACGTGTCTTCTTCATTATCATCAGCCTATTGTCAGTCTGCTTCGCTACTACAGCTACATGTATTCAGTTGCTGCAAGCTGTCTATGTCAAATTGTCGTTCTATCTGGGTTTGTGTGGTGGTCTCTGTGTTGTATGACTTGCAGATTTTTATTCTATGTTTGAATATTTGCGTATGTATGTGTGTGTGTGTGTGAGGTTATACGTGTTTGTAAACGACACAAGAGAAATTCCTAGTGTGAGGCGATATTTTATTTAGAAAAAAAGTGCTAAGATTTCCGTTCGGGAATTAATCTAAGTGAGAAACCTACATCTATTTTGAATTATAATAACGCGATTGTAACAAGAGGTACCTACTACCTAATCCCAACGTCCTAGGGAAATCTGACCGCATATAAATGATCTAATTAAAGGGTCCCCCTTGGCCTGAATTCATGAAACTATTCATACTAAATAATACAACACAATGAGATTTGAGATAGGGTCTTAGGACGCAAACTATGATAAACTAGCCATACAAATCACTATATTTTTGCTAAATTTTCTTAAGATTTTTGAACAAATAACTAATGAAACGCCGAATAGTCAGCGAAACCGATCACATTCGAAAGTGTTCCGTGACTCTTCGTTAAAAGAGTTGATAGACATACAAGCTTTAAGGCCCGTATTAACAGACGTCACTCAACTCCGAGACGTTCTCAAGTCTCTTGCTGTCCTTGTCATTCTAAAGGGAAAAAATACGGACAGCAATAGACTTGAGAGCGTCTCAGAATTGAGTGACGTCTATTAATACGGGCCTAAGTCTACGGTTTTTAAGATCGTGAACTTACTCCGCTAGTCGTTGGTGACACACGTGGAGCTTGCTCGCACTGTATTACGATGTCGACCACAGAAGAAGTTTTGAATGAGGGTTTTTGCGTATGAGAAATCCACTAGATGTCAAGACGTTGGCTTGTGATCTATCTGCTACGTGATTGGTGAATTGACATATCTTACAATGTCATGTCGAAAAAAACCAATCATGATCATGCTGCAGTTGGAATGGAACTCAAGCCTAGCGGATTTTTCATACGGGAAAACCCCCATTATTTGGTGGGTCGCGGCTCGCACACAAGATTTGAAACTGATTGGATCGCCGCCGAACTTGCGCGGCGGTTTTAAAGTTTGCGTACTTACGGTGAGACAGAGGCGATAAAGGTTGTCGAGACAAAGTACGCGTACTTGCTCGTCGATCTATCACCCCTTTTAGCCGGATTAGCGCGCAAGTTGCAACAGCCGTCTGAGAGCGTTTAGGAACGATCTTAATTTTTACTTCTGCATTAGTCGGAGCTAAGTTTTTGTAAAAAATATAAATTCTTGCACTCTAAATAAAAATACTTAAATTTATTTTTTACTAAAATTAAAAAGATACTATGTTGTTTAGTTGTTACGAAATGCATACAAAATAAAAGACCGAATAGTCAGCGGCCTCTTATATTCATACTTTTGTAGTCACCGAAAAAAAAAGTGGCTGACGATAGTGGTCAACTCCGAAAGTGGCCGACTACGAAAGTGGCCGACTACGAAAGTGGCCGACTACGAAAGTGGCCGACTGCAAATGTAGCCGACTATAAAAGTGACAGACTAGTCACCCTACAAATAATATTATAATGACCTATGAATATGTAAACTTGTTAAAAGCTACAATTTACTACTTACGTAAATACTGGTATTGTCACATGAATTTCCGTAACAGATAATAAAACTGTTTGTTAACAAATATTTTTTTTATCGTATTTGATTCAAGTATGCTTTAATGATTGTACTTTTGTTTGTTTATAATTAATAACTTCTAGTACATGCAATTCGCTAACCTTTTTAACCTTTCAACGACCAGGCGACAGCCGGCTGTCGGGCTGCTATTGTCTTTCTATTGTGTCTCAAATCACGTGTGTTCGAAGGAATAATTAAATTTTAATTTTAGCTCGAACTCGTTATTTTCCACTAGATTTCCTTTCCTATAAAAGGTACTTTGTAACGTCACATACGAATAAAATAGTTAAATCTAGTCGCTAACAAATTGATGTAATTCTACTATAGTTTATTATAAATACTTACAATACTTACTAAATAAAGGATGACAAACAATAACCATTGCCCTACTACTTTTTGATCTAAATCGACTTACTAGTATTAAAGATAATTTTAGCTCTATCCATACAGACAGACTTTCGATTGCCTAAAAATTTGAAGAAGCCAATTGACAGTTTTAAATATAAAAGAAAGTCGTGTTAGTTACACATTTTATAACTCAAGAACGGCAGAACCGATTTGGCTGAAAATTGGTGGGGTGGTAGCTTCGGACCAGGGGACGGACATAGAATACTTTTTATCATCTTTTTTTAGTAACCAAAAATCTGATATAACGCGGGTAAAACCGCGGGGGTCAGCTAGTAAAAAATAAAGGTAAATTGTACTCTTCAAATGTTCCAATCGATTCAAAATCTGTCTGTGCCCTTTGAGTTGAACTGACCTTTTAACGCAGGTCAGAATTATTCTAGGATTCGGGCCAGACTCGAAAGGTGAAATTTTACATAGAAACTGGCTTTCAGAAGTTGCAATGGTTAGGAATACTGTGGTGGAATTGTCCAAATTAAAAAACGTACTTCTACAAACAACCTTGTGTAAAAATGGTAATAGTTTTAAATATATTTTTGAAAATTGTCTAATTTCTTATCTGCGGCCTTGGTTTTTTTTTGGCCGTCGTCGTCTTTAGCCAAAAATGTACTTGTAAAGATTTTTTACTTATTGATTACAGGGATCCTTGTAACAAATCTATAAAAAATAGCTATGCCGACTACAATCTCTCGACCGCTTTTATCTAAAAACTTTCTGTCTCAGGTGGGTCTTGCAGGGAAGCTCCTGAGCCAGCCGGATCCTCGTCTCTGCACCATGCTAGACTTGTTATGGACATTCCTGGACGAGTCCGCGCTATGTGACATCTTTGAACATTGCGTGGTTCGAGAGTGCTTACTGTTTGACTTGGTATCGCAGGTAATTTGTAGTTGCAGTAGCTACATTGAGAAATATTTGAGTTGGAGGCTGCGATTTTATTAGAGGTGAAAAATAGCAGACCATTATAGTCCCACTGCCAGGCGAATGCCTGTCACACAGAGAAGATGAGCATTAATCATTACGCTTACTTAAACTAATTACTGGCTGTCACATATCCGCTTAAAGCTTACTTTTTACCCGACTGCCGAATGGAGGGTTATATTTTTGTTGATTAGATACTGGTATATAGGGTGACTGGTAATTAGTGTGCAATACTTAAAGACGTGATTATGCTCATGATAACAAACATAATTTATTATGGGGGCAAAGCCGAAATCGCGAAAAATTATCAGCGGTTCAGTACGTTAGGCAAACATAAATGTACTGAACACTTGCTATGTTTGTTATTTCAGGTTTGTATCCCATAGTAAAAGTTGTTGGTTGTTATGAGCACAATCACGTGTTTAAGTATCGTATACTAATTACCAGCCACCCTATATGGTATATGGCTTATAATATTCCTTCTCGGATCCGATGGACGCTAGCATTTACGGACTTCCAAGATGAACTAAAAATGTATAGTCTAGACCTGCATATGAGCTATTATTACTACTTCATATAGCAGAACAAGTTGGTTAATTTTATACTTTTCTAACTGTATAAACCAGTTTTAGCTGACCTCACATTGTGTATGTTTTGTCGTACAATCATAAGTCAGCTTATACTGGTTAAGTATAGCTCGATGTGTAGCCCATCGTACTAAGGAATCAAAATTAAACTGTAAAATTGATTCATTAAAACACATCACTCTTCTTAGCACATCTTTAATGCAAAGCCTTAGGGTTGCTTAAAATAACATGTAAGTGAATAATATGCTTACTCCTAAAAAGCCTGTTTTATACCCGCCCTAGTTATTTCGTGGAATGATCTTCGAAGCGTCCCTTAGCTCGTTAAAAAGGGATGATTTATTCGTGCTTATTTATTTATTTTCATTTATGACGAATGCTAAAAGTCGTATGTTTTTAATCCCAACGAGGATGTTTTAATACATATATTTTACTAATTGTTTTCTGACTTTGCCCTCTCAAAATCAAGGCGTTTATTTTTAGACCATTTAGTAAATGCGACCACTTCCAAAGCGTCTGTAAATGCCATTTACAGACACTTTGGAAGCGTCTGTAAATGCCATTTACAGACACTTTGGAAGTGACATGTTAAAGCGTCGGTCCGTTGGTCAAAAAGAAAGTTCAAGTAGAGGCTTGTTCTGAAACGTAAATTGGTCTCTATGGAGAAGAACAAGCAAGAAGCTTTTTGGACACTTTTGTCCATAGAATTTCTTGGTTACATTAAACTTGTCGCTTGTATATGACAATCCATACTAATATCATTAATGCGAAAGTAACTATCTGTTTATCGGTCTGTCTGTTTGTCTGTCGGTCTGTCTATCTGTCTCTTTTTCACGCCTAAACCACTGAACCGATTTGAATGAAATTTGGTACAGGTAAAGTCTGGGACCCAATAAAGGACAAAGGATAATTTTCATCCCGGAAATCCCCCGCGAACGGGAATTATTATTCCACGCGAACAAAGTCGTGGGTAAAAGCTAGTATAATATAATCAAGGGCTATCTTGTTTCCCAGTACTTGAGATGTAGAGGTCTAATAGTCAGTAGCAGCTTGTAAATGACCGCTGAACTTGCTTCGACTGGAAACTGACATCAACATACTTTTTTTATTATTTTTTTATTTTTAGATTAGACTAGCTTCTGCCCGCGGCTTCGCTCGCGTTAGAAAGAGACAAAAAGTAGCCTATGTTACTCTACATCCCTCCGTCGCACCGTTTTGCCGTGAAAGAAAGACAAACAGACAGACAGACAGACACACTTTCCCATTTATAATATTAGTATGGACAGATGATGAAAATATTCAAACAGTTCGATATCTTTCCAGGACATGACTTTCGCGCAACAAATCGAAGGTGTATACGTGTTATGTGGACTGATGCAGCACCGGGAGACGAGGCACCATCTCGTCAAATACGTGTTCTTCAATAAAATCACGTTAGTACCCAATTTTCTGTTGAAACAGACTTCCATACTAATCTTTCACATAGTATAAGATGAGAACACTTTTCGTTTTGCTGTCTATGTGTGCGCTCAAAACTTTTGAGCGATGTAGCTGATTTTCTTGCAGTTTCAGCACTAGATAGAGTGATTAAATATTATATTGGAGAAAATTAGAGAAAAGTCAAAAGGTTGCTGATATTATAATATTAGTTCGTGCGTCTGGACCATTATTGCGCGCAGGACGTTGTGCTTCGGGGGTTTTTTGGGTCAACAATGTACCGTTTGTCCACCACCACCGTCACCGTAACGTCACCGAAAACAAGATTGTTTCGGGCTGAGTTTTATATGACGTGACGTGCGTTGGACACCTGGCTATAGAAAATGTATCGCCACTTTGGTATCGTCATCTCCTTTTCGGTGACGGGACGGTGACGATGTGGACAAACGGCCTTTGACCAAGAAATTTATGATTCAACTCACCCAGACAATACCTTCAAAATGCCGTATTAGCCAAGTCATATTAGGTAAAAAATGGGGTCAACCTCGGAGTGAAAGATAATAAGCGGTAAATTGGTATACACCTTTGTTTTGTCGTTCTAAATGTTGTCTTAAAAGTCTCAAATGTAATCGTGTCCGCGTCTTAAGTGTTCATACCAATTTACAGCTTATTATTTTTCATTCCAAGGTGAAACCCTGACTGGGCTTTATGAACAAACTCTAAGGAGAAGGAAACCTGGTATAGTGACTGCTCCCGTCTTGGGTGCGGTGGGAGGGCGTGTCAGACTCTTACTGACTAAAACCCACTCATGTTCCTTCGATTGCCCTTTATGTTCTATCTACCTATTTCATCAGGCCTTACAGGATTTCTTTCCAACAGGTTTGACAATTTCTTGAACGTGAAGTGTCCTGACGACAAGGTGCTTCGAACCGTTATCAGGCAGCCGTGGTGGCAGAGGCCTACCTCTGTGCAAGGAGAGACGGACCCCAGGATAGCTGGTACGGTTTTATCTGTGATGATGGTAGATTGAACTCATCGGCATGATCTTTTCTCAACGATGTTTTGGTCAGCTTCCAGACTGTCTGAAAAATATGGGTAGTTATTTTAAATAGAGCAACTAGCAGGTTAGATGCAAATACAAAAAAAAAACTTCACTGATTTAAGAGTCCGAGAGAAAGAGAGTTAATTCCGTTTGTCATAAGATAATTCATACTAATATCCATACTAATATTATAAATGGGAAAGTGTCTGTCTGTCTGTCTGTTTGTCTTTCTTTCACGGCAAAACGGAGCGACGGATTGACGTGATTTTTTAAGTGGAGATAATTGAAGGGATGGAGAGTAACATAGGCTACTTTTTGTCTCTTTCTAACGTGAGCGAAGCCGCGGGCAGAAGCTAGTATTATTATAAATGGGAAAGTGTGTGTGTGTGTCTGTCTGTCTTTCACGGCAAAACTGATCGACGAATTGACGAGATTTTTAAGTGAAGATAGTCGAAGGGATGGAGAGTGACATAGGCTACTTTTTGTCACAATGAATAGATAAATAATTAAAAATGTCCGCGACTTTGAAAAGGCGAGACGACAAAAAAAATGTAATTAGTCCGTCAGATAGATAATCAAAACATTTTGGGCACGTATTTTTTCTTTTTTCTCGTAAACGAAGAATGACGAAGATACAGTGCGTTAAAGTTGCGTATGACGTCACGATCAGATACATATTTTGCAGGACGGTGACGTCAAAAGCCCCCACTCCGGAACTTTGTTACTCTTTATCTTTGTATTTTTTTATTAATTTGATCAAGCCAAAAATACGTGTCCCGTATTTTTGGCCAGTCTATCAGACGGACTAAACAGAATGCCATTCTTTTATGTTGTCGTCATCCCTATTAAAAGTATGGTGGATTTATAAGTCATGTTCTTTATATTATAACTGAAGCGTATACGAATAGATAGTTAACGCTCACACAATAGCTAGAGTAACACTAATATTATTTATTCACAGAAATGGCGGAGCGGGGCACCATTAAACATTCATCATTCGCACCTACTGGGATTGGTAACTATTGTTGTTTTTACTTAGAAATATTTTTTATTGTCTCTATTTCTAAAATATTGTCTTGCACAAAATAATTCGCATACATTTTTCTTTAGTTTTCTGACACATCTACAGAATTTAAACCTTCGAATACACGTGATTCGAGTCACAATAGAAAGACAATAGCAACGCGACAGCCGGCTATCGTTTGGTCGTTGAAAGGTTAATACGGTCTAATGATTTAAAGTCAATACTTTTCAAATCAGTACTTTAAACAAATTGTGATTAAAACTTTGCATATAGCGTATAGAACGATTACAACAAAATAGTGTGCAGCACATGTAATCAAAACATTTTGATCAAAACTTCAGCTATGCACGTACTAAGCTGAGTCGACCAAAAGAAACATTAGTGTCGAAAACTATGCATAACAGTACCGCACAGTACAGCACACTAATGGAATCGCGTCATTAGAATAACACATAGGCTACATAACATCACCAGCAATAAGCAACGATCTTACTTAACGCAGATGAAGCCATGATGCCAGATGATGCCAGCTAATATTATCTACAATCCATGCCTTGCAAACCAAATAATACCTTTAACTTCAGTGCCAATTCATAAAAGTGATAATATTTACAGAAAAGATATCGAAACTAATGTCGAAACCGCAAGATGATGCCACTCTTGAGTCACAGTACCGGGAGGATTGCAGTAAAATCACGAGAGCCATTGGGCCTTTGGAGCAAGTCCAGGTAACCATATTATTTTAAGACTTTGACTGATATTTATCTTGAAGACAAACTGCCATCTGCGTAAATCACTAACCAAACCCCGTCCATCACGTATCATAAATACTTTTCATTTACACGAGTAACTATATGGTAAGTTAATAATTTATACTAAAATACAATATAAATTCATCTCTGTAAGTCTGTCTATTACTTTGAAACGTCACATACAAGTATAATTGGAGTCAACACCTTGGGGCCCATTGCAATAGGTGGTCCATATGAAATTAATACATTCGTGTATTCATTTTATCTTTCTTTTATTCTTCGTCCTGGCGACAAACAAAATTTAACAACTCGTAAAACCAAAACAAACAACATTTCCCATACGGAAATCGTACAAAACTCAACGCGTTCTACCAATGAAAGAGCGTTCACATAAATCTATTCAACATAATATCCCACATTCATATTCTTCTTGCCAAATTAGTTTGAAATTGTCGACGTTATGTCGTCGCCAGTTCCGCGAGCAACAGTCCTCGCCAAGGCAGCGGAAATTATCAGTGCAATAGCTACTGCAGGGCCGTAGCTGCAGGCGCATAAACGGGGCCCCAGGTTACAGGGGCCCAAACGAAAATTAGATTTTAAATATTAGGTATCAGTAATACCGGGCCCCCGGGTTTCATGAGCCCCGACCGTGTGAAAGCAAAATAATATTCGTAAAATTCGTTCCACAATCTTACTTAAACTGGACTTTCCACCGTATCTATTACTAGCTTTCGCCCGCGGCTTCGCCAACTTGGATATCGAATTTCTATCCACTATATCACTCCAAATTTTCATTAATCCTTTATATTTACCACTTTATGATTACCAAGTCTTTACAAAGAAAATGCCCTCCAAGTTTTATATGTCTAGGACCAGCAGTTTGGGCTTTGCGTTGATGTAGTCAGTCAGTTTACCATTTTACATTATGGGGCCCTGAACCCATGTGATCCAGTTGCGGCTGTAAGTTTTCAGCACACCAGCGAACTCTTGATCACAGATCTATCTAACTGAACATGGGATCGTTTTCATACAATTATCTCTTTAATAAACGTGAGGCCCTGTATTGTAACGGGGCCCCCGCTTACCTAGCTACGGCCCTGGTTACTAGATATTTAGCATACTGCCGCGGTTGCGGGAATGTTGCCAAAAAACGAATATTCTTCATGACCTAGGTACCAGACCGTGAACTTTTTGCTTCAGGCCTCTTTCAGGGACGGCTGCTTGGCACGGTGTGTTTATCCAGTTGGGTTTAATATACTCGCAAAAATGTTCAATGCTATTTGTTTTTTATTTTTATATTTAAACGAATAGTGGGTATAATAAGTCCCATAACAAAGCAAATAATTTGACCCTAAGTCTGGTGACAGAGATAAAATTAATCGGTCAAAGTTTCAATATTTACAGTTTTACAATAAAAGTTTGGAAACCAGTAAATAGAAGCTTTCACTACCACGAAAAAGTAATATACGGACGACCATGACATTTCGTCTCTTCAATAAACATTTCCATAAATGGTGATTTTTCACACTAAAATAGAAGTCGTGTGTCGTTATGTTTTGTTGTTTTGACGAACGTATGTAAATAATGACGATATGGTGTTTTTTCAGACCCCATAAAATACTCGAAATCTTGAATGAATTCAGTAAAAGCCTATCATATTTCAATTTTGATCTGAAACAGCTCGAGTTCCTTCTCCTTCTTCTCGACAACACTGATGGTACAAACATGGTACCCTCGACACGGAAGATCTTCTTGGAGAAGTTCAAGCGGTACATAATGGACAACTGTATACTCGACATGGTAAATATCGACTCATCATCATCTCCCTAGTCTTTTCCCAACTATTACGGGAACTACTTAAGATTGACCACGAGTCTAACCAGATTCAGCTGAATACCAGCTAGGGGTGACTACAAGGAACGACATTTTTTCTTACGTTTTTAGGGTACTGTACCTCAAAAGGAAAAATCGGAACCTGTAGAATCACTTTGTGTCCGTCTGTCTGTCAAAACTATTTAAATCTTGAACGCGTGTTCTCAGACATGCGGTCACTTGAAGCTGTGAAAAAAAAAACAAACTTAAGTTAACAACAAAAAAGATATGGAGTCGGACTCGCACTTAGCTGTTTTTCTAATTTTTTTTATTAAAAAATGTATTTTGCGTCATTTAGACGTCTTGTAGTCGGAATTTCGCGATAAAAAAGTGTCAGGAGGCCATATTTCAGCGGCTGTTTAACATTTCACGAACCTCGCCGGCCATCTCGTGGTGCTGCCATGCGCGCCTGCTGACGGCTGTGCTGAGGCTCTGGAACGAAAACCCTATAGGATCCGCGTGAGTATGATATGTTAGAATATATTGTTTAAGTAGGAAAGTAGGAGAAATGTATCATTACATGTTATATTTATTTATTTATTTAAAACTTCATGCACAAGCGTACAAGGGCGGACTTAATGCCTTAGGCATTCTCTACCAGTCAACCCAGAGTTGGTGAGATATAACATGGTAGGTGCATATTACAAATTTACAATAGAAGGACAACAATAAAAGGACACAACTTACAGAATATAAACGAAAGTTTCCCGACACGCCTGACTGTCCGTTGTCCTGTTCGCGATAAACTTGAAACCAATTGAATAGATTTTCATGGCGTTTTTACCAATAAAAAAAGTTTAAAATATATGCCAATTAATTTACGTGAGGAAGGTCAGCGTGTATAGTTCATGAGTATTACAGCAAAGATTAGGCCGAGATTTTCAAAGATCGGATCGGAAGATTACATCGGATCACGGGTGTTATAAATCTTGAAAATGTCCGCGGCCAAGCTAGAGTGGGTCGCTAGTTAATATTAATAAATAGTTTACGTAATAAAATATTTCGTTAAAATACAGTTATTTTTAGTATAACAAATGTTTTTATAGTAAAGACAGTATACGTATTCCTAAATGTAATTTCACACACCGACTACACCAAGGTATACAATATACATCTACTATATAAAAATAAGTCGGGTTTTTCTTCCTGACGCTATAACTCCAGAACGCACGAACCGATTTCCACGGTTTTGCATTCGTTGGAAAGGTGTCGGGCTACGTGAGGTTTATAGCAAAAAAAATTCAGGAAAAATTTCAACATCCACGCGGGCGGAGCCGCCGGCGACCGCTAGTAATATAATAAATTAGAATAAAACTGCTCCCTCGTACATCAAGGCCCGTCTGATAAGGGTGGCTCTTATCTCTTTATGTAGAAATTCAACATGTCGCCTCCACACAACGAACTAACATCATTGTCACACGAAACGTTGGCTATTATCTACTTTGTATAACTTTCATACCTATTACAGTGTAATTTTTAAAGAGGCCGCAAGTGGAGCCTTACAGTATAAAAAATATTACACAAAAATTCTAAGTCTATTCATAATTTTTAGTGAAATTTTGATCATCCTTTAAGAGTGTGGCCAGTTTACCTTTCTTCCTTTAAATCGATGAACAGAGGGCCTAGCCAAGTGGCATTGTAGAATAGAAAACGAAAACGAATAGATTGTCAAATGTATGGAATTGACATAAGCTTTCGCTAAACAATTTGACATCTCCATACATTTGACAATCGTTTTCGTTTCGCTTTCTATTCTACAATGCCACTTGTCTAGGGGGGCTGGGAACAAAATTTGTAGCCGTGTGTAAGTTCTTCCAAGATATTTATGTATTTATTTAATAATGCCCCCTTTTCAGCTCCAGCCATACAGCCCCTCACTTGCCTGCTCGAACGTTTATCGACGGAGAACTGGATTTCTACAACGTGGACCGACTTGGTGGAGTGCTACCGTTCCTAGTCAGGACGTTAAGGTGAACGACCTTTCCAAAAAAACTACTACTCTTATTTTAAAAATACGCAAAAAAGGTGACACTCTTCTTGTTCCTAATAAAAATAAAAAGTAAAATACCGTCCACGAAATACAGCCCCGAAAGAGATGCGGGACGACTTGGTCGGCTTCCTTGAGGATTGGGAAGACGTAACGCAAAGTCGTGTCAGATGGAAGGAATGGAGTGATGCCTTTGCCCAGCAGTGGGACAGTAAGGACTAGTTAATAATAATAATAAATAAAATAACGTAGACCATCATCAATTGACGAACTTTTTGTATAGTGTCAAAATACGATTCTCTTATACATTTTAAACGGCAATTTCACCTTACGACATCATTAAATTAGCAGCTCAATTTACTTTTATAATCTTAATTTTAGAAAATTCGATTCATTTTACTGTGAAATTGGATCTTTAGTTTAGTATAGTAAGTAAAGCTCAAGTCCGATCGTGTATGGAGTATTGCTGTCACCTATGGGATGGCTCAGCCAAATACCAACTGGCCGCATTGGATTCGGTAGAACGCAGAGCCAGGAGGTTGATTGGCGACAAGAAGCTGGTGGCCCAACTACAAACTCTAGCACATCGGCGTAAAGTTGCCTGTCTGGCGGTGTTTTACAGATTGCACTTCGGTGAGTGTGCTCATGAGCTACACGAGCTCATTTCCCCGTCTCCGTTTTACCACCGGACATCCAGACGTATGGCAGGATAGTATCCTTTCTTGGTCGATATTCCTCGAATCCGCACGCAACGTTTTTCGAAATCCTTTATTATGCGCACCGCAAAGGAATGGAATTCTCTGCCGGCGTCTGTGTTTCCAAAAGCATATAACCCGGATGTATTCAAGAGAAGAGTGCATAGGCATCTTTTGGGTGAGCTCGCTCCATTGTAGGCCCCGTCTATGCCCTCGGACTAGTCTGGGACCAAGAGCAAGCCCATAGGTTATAAAAAAAACAAGTATTTTGAAATCAATAAGTAGTTAGTCAATTAAGTTGCTAGATAAGTGTCGTTATAAGGTGACTTACCATACAAAATCTGTGAGAGAATCGCGTTTTGACAGCCCATTATAAAGACGTCAATTGACGATGGTTAAATACCGTATTGCTTTCAGACAAGATCTCGTCGGCGTTTTGGGGGAAGATAACCCCTTCATACAAAGCTTCGAGCCGAATTACAACCGTGCTGGAGGAATTGACACAGGTATTTAAACGAATCTTTTTATAAAAAAAAGAATTTTCCAAATCGGTCCAGGCGTTTTTGAGTATTCGGGGAACATGCAGAAAAATTGAGATTCCGACTAATTGAGAACCAGTTCCTTTTTAGAAAAAAAAAATTTGTCTCTTTTGAATTTTTTTTCATCAGACAATGGTGCTGATTCTCTTGTTCACAAACTTAACTTAATTTAGGTTAAATGCATCTTTCTCTTTTTATTTCTTAAAGAAAAGTACAGAAGATACATTTTAGTTTAATCCTGTCAAATTAGACAGCGCCTGAAGAAAATTGACGTATATTTAGCCGCCATGTTTTTAAATCGCGTCTAAATTATCTATGAAGTGTCTAAATTTGACAGGACTTAACTAATATTGTATCTTTTGTCCTTTTCTTAATGAAATGGAATGAGAAAGATGCACTTAACTAAAATTTACGTTAGTTTGTGAATAAGAGAATCGGCACCATTGAGTAATTTGCGATCTCGCCGATTCGCTCTTGAACGTGTTAATGTAAAATTAAACGGTTTATGTCTTTTCTCTTTATATTTTCATAATTTCATTTGCATTCAATTCAAACTGAACTGTATTTGTTTATATTTAAAACACAAATAGGCGTGCCCACTCTGGCCGATCAGGCGGGGTCTGTTCGTGCGCGACGGTCGCGGAGGGTCCGACAGAATTTGCCGAGCGGTTGGTTCACAGACGACCTTGTGGAGTCCTCAATTTTATTACTATAGCTGGCAGCTGTCCAATTGAAGACCTAGCAACTATCATTTTGAAAATAATTATTGTATTTAATTTTGCTAAATTAAATTTAAATCTAAGCGGTATTCGCTACCGTCTACAATAAATAAAACCCAGAGCGTCTGCGGTAATACTACAGTGGGACACCAACGCGGATTTCGCTATGCTTGTAGATAGAATAGCGAGTTTGAGGTGTGCACTTCTATTCACAGCGGCAGCGAATACCGCTCAGGTCTTTCTAGCGAAACTTGGCTAAATGATTTTTTGAGTGCGTTATATGACTAAAATATAAAGAAATTGTTAACCATCAAACATTTTCGTCCAATAGAACTACGAGTATCATTTGGCAATTTGTGTTTTTTTTTTGATAAAAAATTACCTATTTGCCTAATATGAGTATGTCGTGACCAGATCCTAAAATTGAACTTTTTAAGATATGTTCCTAACCTACTTCATAAAGTAAATAGTTGAACACTGGTTGAACATTTCATAAAAATATGCTCAATTTTAAGACTTGGTCAACTCATATAACCTTCTTCATTTGTAGCTCTCATAACTGTGTCTTTTTACATCCCAAAACTACATATTTAGGTACTTTAACTTCCAGTTCGCGACTGTAAAGCGAGTTCAAATGTACGGTGGGCTATACATCAAGCTATACTAATCCAGTATAAGCTGACTTCTGATTGTACGAAAAACATACACAATGCGAGGTCAGCTAAAACTGGTTTTGTATATGATGTGTAGCCGTGTGCACTGCAGCAGTATTTTCATCCTACCAATACTTTGCTAAGGTACAGTCAGTCACTCTTGGATCTCGCCAGGTGTGAGCGACATGGCGGCCGGGTCGCCGGGGCTGGCGACCTTGCCGCAGGTCATCTCTTCCATGGCCCGGTTCATGCATGCGCCAATGGCGCCGGCGCCTAACAGGTAAAAAGTTGCGAAGTTAATGCATTTACGTGCATAGGAATTTGGACCTTAGATTCTATGGTTGATTGTGAATACTTTTAAAAGTGTAGTTTATAAAATCCACGAAATAAGAGTATAGGTAAGTGGCAGGTGCTTGCTTAAATGCTACTTATTTCAATCATCCATTTGGCCTAACTAATAAGAAGTAAAACAATAAAGCGAAGGCTATAGGGTACTTCTAGGCGGCAGTACCACAGATTAATAAATAGTTACTACGTAACAGATACTTCACTCCCATACAAAAACGAAAATACCTACGCTATAATTACCTACAAAATCATAATAATAATACCAGCTGTTTGCTGCGAGGAGAAATGTACCATAAGCACGCACAAAGACAGTTGAGATTGCTTTGCCCGCCGCGCGACCCACGTGCGATTGCGTCATCTAGCGAATGTACTAGGGTTGTACGTATGACGATAATGGTAATAAAACGAATGTTTTAGAAATACATTTTTTTATTTGTTGATCAAATATGTTTAAGTTTAATAAAATGATTGATATACTTTTTTCCTTCCCTGAATTCCCGATTATTAAATTTAAGTGTTGAAAATATTCGAAACCGCGTAAATAATTTTAATAAATATTCATAAGGGAAACAGGAGCAAAGTGGAGGATAATCAATTAGTTTTAAAATTTCCAAGATAGTGCTGCCAGGCCGATCCATTATGACTTTGTCAAAATTATTTATAAAAGTTATTTCTAATTCTTTAATATAATTATTAAAAGTTTCTGGTGGGACTTTAAGGCCGCCATAAAAAGAGGAATCCTTATTATAGGCTTTGAAATGAGTAAACAGTGCTGTTTCGTCAAAATTCGGTTTTTTCTGTAACAAAGCATTGAAGCTAGTGCAGTTATGTTTTTTGCTACACTTATACAATAAATATCCTGATACATAAGTCAACGCATTTTTCGCAGGCAAATCAAATCGGTAGTCGGTTTCGCCGTTCAGAGCAACTGCTGAAGGTATTCTTGCTTTGTACTCTGAATTTGGAGGTTTGGGCCGCGCAAGTAAAGTGGTATCCGACCTCTGAAGCAACTCGCAAACATCTTCTTGGCAGTTACTGCGAGGTGAATTTTGCAACATATTTCTGAGGAATAGTTTAGAAAACGCTCTTTTGAACTGAATAGGTGTGGGGTCTCTGCAGTTGCCTCCTTGCTGTCTGACAGCTCCGAAGAAGTTTTCAAGGCAGTCTTGGTTCAAACGTCGTGTATAAATGAATTTTATCCCCTTTTCCTGTAAATCTTTGCTTAGAAACATAACAGATTTAATTGTTATTTGAATATTTTTAAACGTTTGAATTCTGTTAGTTTTATCTTTTCCTGTCTTTTTATCTATGGCCATAATTTTTCCAAACATTGCTGCAGCTTCTTCTAACACACCAATCTGATATTGTTTCATCGAAAATGCCTTTTGATACTTATTCGGGCATGAAACTTTGCTCGAGTTTAGGACATCGAATGTGTTATTTATTTCTTCTGCAAAGTCTCCGGTATATTTAGCTTCTTCTGGTAAACTGTGATTGCTAACAAGGACGCTGATTGCTGCAAAAACCGACCGGCTAAATATTTGCGCCGCATACTTTACCCGCATTTTTTGGAAGGTGTTGGGATTAATATGTTTCTCGGTGATCTTAGGAATTAATCTTAAATCTTTTTGTTTTTGTTTTTCATATAGTTTTTTTATGTACTTCCACGAAATCCGCTTGCCTTCATAAATGAAATCGTTTGAAAGTAGGTTGTTCCTGATACATTTGATTAAATGCGGAACGTCAAATATGTAGTAAATTTTTCTGTCTTGGAATATAAAATACGGTTTTTCGGGTGTGATTTTCTTTACTTCTTTTGCATATTTAGCAAAATTTGAACCCTGGTCTGAAACTATTGCCTGTATTTCTATACCAATGTTAAATAATTTTAGAATCAGTTCGTCCAACCACGCTTCTAGTTCTTTGTAATGTTTAGGAGAAGCTAAAAAGGAATATGCAATGGGCTGTTTCCAATTTTCAACTATACCTCGAAGCATTACTACACAGCCATGTGAAGCGACTTCTTTCATGACGTTCCCATTTATGTTATGCAAGCCAATTAACTCATCCCTCTTGGTATCGTAATGCAAATGCCTTTTGAGAACCATTTCATCTATGCATAATGTGCAATATTTTGCATTTTTTGGCATAGATTTTAATTTTGCAGATAAAAAGTCTAAAATTCGGTCTTCAAATTTGGTGGGAATAACCATATTAAATCGGTGGAGGGTAGATTCACTCGGAAGGTGTAAGAACGTTTTCAGACATCGGTATGTTTGAGGACTAGAAAAGTGTAAATTGAGTGCAAGAAGCTTGTACTCTGGATTGTAGCGGTTTCCTTTAGACTTGTTTTTCAAATCACTTTGCCATTCAAGAAGTTTAACAAATCTTTTAGTAACTTCATCTTCAGAATTAAAGTTGAAATTTTCGAAGCATTCTGATTCTTTGGATTGGACTTCTTTTCTTATTCTAATTAGTTCATGCTGGAGCTTCCTTCGTTTTTTCTCTGATTCCTGAAATTCACCGCGAAGTTTACGTTTCCTGGGCGTGTTAGTCGAAAGAGCTTGTGCTGTTTGAGTAGTATTGTCGTTAGTATTGTCTGATGTAGTTTGGACAGATGATGAATTCTTATTTGGACCCTTAATGGTGACTGCTGATAAAATGTTGACGAATGATTCCTTCGTTTGTGTCGAAACATTGTTAAATTCTTCGTTTGTATAGTGGTTGGAAGAACTTGGTTGATTTTGAATAGATTTTGTAGGTACCGCATCAGCTTTTAGCTGTGGTATGTTTTTTATCATAGATTTGTCAAAATGTAGCGAGCAAACAAAATGACTTCTTATATTTGTTTGAGTTGTCATTAAATCGGGCCTTCCGATTATTTCAAGCCATGTCTTGCGTCTGAAAAGTAAACATTTTAAAACGTTTACGTAAAGTAGAATATAAGTATTGTGTTTTTGATTATGTTAATATCGCATCCAGAGATAACTCAGAAAGGTAAGACTATAAAATAAATAGGTAGGTACAAAATGTGTGTCTTCTTAATGTTAACTACGTAGGTATGTGTCTGTCTGGATAAATAAATAAAGTGAGCAGGGGAAAGTGGTTGACACGAGTGAAATTGGTAGTTCTAGGCGAACACTAAAATTCACAACGTATTTTAGTTGTGTAGGTATTTACAAAAAGTAAATTTAAGTACAACACAAAACTAGGTAGGTAGTATGTAAATATGTAGGTACTTGAAATTGGTGTGTTGGTTTTTTAACAATAATCGCGCGATTAATGGTAAACCAACCCCACATCGTCCGGCGCGTAGGTATAGCTCGCGCTTCGTCCGTTTGAATGAATTTGGAGTACTGTATATATTATTACCGTGGTGCAATCACCATTTGACGCTGACTTTACTAGGTAGGTACACTGTAGCACTCACAAATGTAGCATTTTACCCGTGAAACAATTTTTAAAATTGGTTCATAACTTTCGGAGATTACCTCCTACATACAAACTTACAAAAAAATGATTAAGTAACATTTATTTGTAAGTTAGTTTACTATACGTTTGTATGCTCTTTATATATCTATAGTACCTATAGAAGTATAGACAACCGCTATAATACCTGAAGACCTGAACATATGTCGATTACCACAGTACTTACCTACCTACATAATTATGTTCTAAGTTTAAGGAATACCCACATGATCATAAATTGTAAAGGAACAAAAAAGGGAATTTGAAAAACAAAATATTTAAAATAAGTAACGTACCTTTCTTCGTTTCTCGGCAATGAAAAAAAAGACAAACTTTCATTTGTTTTTTTACTTTGACACCCATATACTGCGCAATAATTACGAGGTGTCGGCATTTTGTTAAGTAGGTACTCAGCGCGGTTACCGTGACGTGCGAGCACTGAAGCAGGCGCGTGACAGCCCGGTGTTCGTTGTATCGTCGACGATACACGAAGCGGTAGGCATAAAACGCGCGGCCTTGAGCGAGTGACGGACGCCTGGCAGTACTTACTACACTTTGTGGGTACGGCGCGGTGTGGACAGAGCTACGCCGGCTACGGCGTAGCACAATTGGTGGGAAATTCTACTGACCATTTGAATGTTCATATTCAAGCGAATATCATCGTGAAAAACTTGTCGGGTATATTGGTGATTGGTGAATGGCACTGTCGGTTCTGATTTTTAGACTTAGAAATGGAGTGTCGCAAAAAAATACGAAATAATAGAGATGACGACCACATTTAAATAATGGCATTCTGTTTAGTCTGTCTTGCTTCTCGTCTCGCTTTCGAGCACAACCTAAAAATTGCAGCCTCGTTTACGTAGCATGATGCAGCTTGGGGTAATCACAACACGTTATAACCTGTGTGCTGTCTTGGCCTCGTTTTTACTAACTTCTCCTTCCCATTAAGGACTACAGGAGAGACAGCGCTGGCCCTCAAAGGCACGCGGTCAATGATGCCAGGCGCCGGGGCCATAGACATCCGGTCCGCGTACCTCAGGCTTGTGGATGGGCTCCTCGCGTTGTACCACGGAGCTGCCATCAAGCATGCTGAAAAGGTAATAAGAAACACGGCACACGGCCGTCTAAATAGAGCTAAACAGAGCTTAAAATAATTGTTATAATTTATAAATAATAAAGGCATTACAAACTGACCTCTTTCTCCATAACTCAATGTGCATCTTCTTCTCATTTGATACCTACTACTTTTTGGATGAAGCCACTAAATTCAGGTTTTTTTAATGACCCTTTAAAAGGGCACTTTTAAAGGTTTCTTTTTAAGTGTTCGTCTAAATCATAATATCACTTGTGTGGCTATCTGTTTGTTCGATTCCCCCCTCCATTTACCGTCGAAACTGCTGAAGCCTCAAATAAAAAAAAATACCATAAATAGAAGAACTCTTCACTATGGCATTTTTTCAATATTTAAGACTGTAAGCTGTAGTTTACTTACATATAGATTACAAAAAGACTTATGAATTAAAACTAAATGCGAGTTCGACACATAGCTGTGATTTTTTGGTTTATTTCTAGTTATGTGAGCTGAGAGACAATCAGCTAGACATGGCTGACTGTCTGCATGACATCGAGTACAGGATATACACCGTCACCACCGAGTTGCAGCAAGCTGGAGGTGCGATATACTTATCTTATTACTAGTTTTTGTCATTAATTAACTAGTATTGCAGATTACCACAAATCAAAATATATATATTTTTTTTTAATGTAATTGACGTTCCAAAGTGCCTCCATGGTCTAATGAAAATAAACGCTTTGACTTTTGACTCTTGACTTTTTCCATAAGTGGCAGGTGGATTTAGAAATGTCTTTATTACCCATACTAATATAATAAATGCGAAATTAACTCACCGTAAGTAGCTCTTCTGTCTCGCTTTCACGCCAAAACTATTAAGCTGTTTGATATAAAATTTTGGTACAGAAATAGTCCATAGCTTAAAAAAGGATAAAGGACAATTTTCATCCCAGAAATCCGTACGTATTTTTTACGAGCTGTCAAAACGCGACTCTCCCATATATTTTGTATGGCAATGACACCTTATGACGTCACAAAGAAAGCAACTCAGTTACGTAATTATTTATTGATTACAAAGCACCTAAAAATGTAACGGTAAATTAAGAAAGGAGTTGGTTTTTTAGGAAAGTCCTAAAAACCATTTCCTTTTTTAATTAGGAGAGATTTTATACAAATTATTGGTTACTAACTTTTACCCGCGGCTTCGCTCCGCGTGGACTCAACATGCGTGTCAACTCTATCTCTGTACAAAATTTCATTAAAATCAGTTCAGTGGTTTGAAAAATGACTTGAAAACGTTACAGACAGACGGACAGAGTTACTTTCGCATTAATAATATTAGTAGGGATTGGTTAATGATGTAAAATACCCAATTGTATTATTTTGTTTTTTGGTTGATCAGGTCCCGAAATCAAGCAATCAGAAGAAGACCGGATTAAGAAACAACTAATGGAGAATATGCTCAAAGAACTTGAGAGGTCGAAAGTAGTATATGAGGTTAGTATAGATATAATAACTTCAATTGCGTGTCTCTGCATCTCAACAATAATTCAATTATTATACTTTATTAAGAAACAAAGCCAATCAATAAAAATAAAAGTGATAAACCTTTCATAGGATTCTTTTTTATAGATTTTTTACTTAGCTAATGACAACAATAGAAAAAAAACCTTAATGCTCTCTCGTTGTTGAAAAGTAATAACATTGTAATAACATGTTTTAAGATGTTAATTTTATAATACGGTTTTTTGCTTTATTTTAATTAATGTTATCTTCCACTTGTATAAATTATGCGACGCAATAAATATTTATGATTTAATACGGTTTTAAAGATGACATCAATGTATAACTCTAGTTACTACGGCGTTTAAATTGATTAAAAAGATAATATACAGGTTGGTTATTTTCTAGGAGAAATTAGAAGCAGGAGCATTGCAAATGGCGTGGGTGATAGGAGCTATTTGGACGAAACAGAGACAAACTGAGCTGGCCAAGCACTTTTCTGGCACTCTGCACTCTTTGAGATTGGCTTCAGATCCAGATTATGCCACACATGTTCAAGTAAGTTCATTTTCCAAAGTTTTCTTTTTGTGGGTGGGAAATCATCAAATGAATGTGTTGTGCTCCTTTGGTTGCCCTTTATGTTTTTGGCTATGGTAACTCTTTCGACCAATTCGGAAACCCTGGAAAGTTCTAAATCTAAATAGTTAAAAAGGAAACCTTGTAGGATCAATTAATTGTCCTTCTGTTCGTCAGTCCATTTATCCGTTTGTCATGAGTGAATCACATTTTATTTATTATGTCAACATAAATTCACTAAAAATACTCACTAAAAATGATGCAGCAATAGTTTGAACCATATCATAAGTTGGCATGCAGTGTACTATTAGCAAAACGAGTACGCATTACTTCGACCAACTGGTTTTCTGTCAATACGAACTAAAAAGATAGAGATGGAACAGCGAAGTCAAATTCCGTGCTAAGTAATAATATGTATCTCCAAATAGGTGTAACGGAACCTTCGCACATATTCCAAATATCCTGTCTAATATTCTTTGAGAAAGCTTTTTATATCGACGAAGGAATGTAAATGAGATAGATAGGTATGTAAATGTGAATACATTTTAATAAAAAGGCTGTTCAGTACGCACAGGTGGCGAGTAAGGAGATTCTCCCCGGCAAGAGCTCAATATTGGGGAGTACCAGCTACGCCTCTTTGCAGTTAGAGTATACCTCTAGTTCGGATCAAAGGTTTGTAGTATACTTTATTTAGCTTTTATCCCCTATTGCTTTGAGAGGGGTATTATAAACTTGGCTTTATTAAAGTGTCTGTCTCTTTTTTGTCTGTCTGTCTGCTTGTCGTCTAATGAAAAAAGTAAAAATCTTTATTAATGTTATAAAGAGCAAAGTTTTGTATATATTTATGTTTGTTAATACTCTTATGTTTGTCTCTCCACGCAAAAACTTCAAAACGGATTTTGATGAAACTTTACAGAAATATAGCTTACTAGTTGTTCCTCGCGGTTTCACCCACGTAACATTAGGTTTTTGGTTACTGTTTCGCTCCCGTGGGACGTAGCGTGATATTATATAGCCTATGTTACTCGTGGACAATGTAGCTTTCGAATGGTGAAAGAATTTTTAAAATCGGTCCAGCAGTTTTTGAGCCTATTCATTACAAACAAACAAACAAAGTTTACCTCTTTATAATATTAGTATAGATACATCAGAATAGACTACATAATATCACGCTATCACCCACGGGAGCAGAGCAGTAACCAAAATCCTAACATAACGCGGGTGAAACCGTGGGGGACAGCTAATGAAGCATTAAAAAGAAAAAAATAAAAGCTTTAAAATAAAATAATTACTTTCTAAAACTAATAACTAGTAAGTCGTTGGCAATCCAAATCAACAAAAAGAATTAATTGAGGTCATTTTTTTTAAAGCAAGTTTAACAATGCCTTCATAATTTTAGTCCAGTAAGTCACACCCCAAGGACCGCAACACCTCGAACCGGGTCCAACTTACAAATGGGACCTTCTAATCGTAAGTGATCACTTTCTGACCTTTTTACGTTATCCTTCATCTGTAAAAGAATTAGAAGTGGGCAAATAACATTTGTTTGGTATGTATTGTTGAAGTTACTGCTTTTTTATGGTACTTTTGTAAGGTAAGTGAGAAAATATATTCCATTGCTTTTGATTTGTATTTCTTGTCAAATTGCGGAGATTAAATTTAAACATTTTTAAAAATAGAGCAAATAATGGTAGTTAATGTGTATTATTGCGTTTTAGTGGATGAAATTGATTTATTGCTTTCTTTTGTTTTTGGAAGTGCACTTTAGGGAGTCGTGCTTTAAAATCTAAATCGTATTTATATAGGCAACGTGCCGCACCGCATTACTCCGCACTGCACTGGCGGCCACACGAGCAGTGCGGCGCCGCTGCGGCACCGCAATGTTCTTACGGCGCCGCTGCGGCGCCGCTGCGGCACCGCAACAAGCTTGGCAGCTTGCCTACTAGTCAGTTGACGAAAATCATGAACATCCCCATGAACTGAGCGGCGCCGGTGCGGCACCGCACTGCTTGCACCCCTCCCCGCCTCGTCTGCCTCGCGCCGTTGTCCGGTGAGCCTGCGGTGCGGCGCCGGAGCGGTGCCGGACGTACCGTGTGACATACTATCCAATTTTATATGTAGCAAACCGTTGCGGCACCGCTCAGGCGCCGCGCCGGCGCCGCACCGCACCGTGTGGCCTGGCGCTAAAATTGTATTAACGGTTATTATAATAACTAGTGTTATGTTACAAATAAAAAACGGAACCCTTATTGAATTGCTCGTGTGTCTGTCTGACTGTTCGATTTTCCACTCTTTTTTTTTTTATTTCCAAAACCAACAAGTCTTAAATTTAGAAAAATAGTTTTTTGCTTATCTAGGAATAGATCTTCAGTTGTTCAGAGATCTGATCCAATCATCTTCTGAGATACTGACCTCCGAATTTTATTATATACTAGCTTTTGCCCGCGACTTCGTCCGCGTGGAGTAATAATTCCCGTTCCCGGGGGATTTCCGGGATGAAAACTATCCTATGTCCTTTCTCGGGTCCCAGACTATATCTGTACCAAATTTCATTCAAATCGGTTCAGTGGTTTAGGCGTGAAGAAGAGACAGACAGACAGACAGACAGACAGACAGAAAGACAGACAGACAGACAGACAGACAGAGTTACTTTCACATTTATAATATTAGTAAGGATTTTACGTTTCTACTCTTTCTCTAGATTAGCATTATATTATCCTGGAACTTCATTCATATTTAATTATATGACATCTACAAAACTTATTTAAAACTTTATATTTGTGTAATTCATGAATTTTTTTAATCTACACGAATTACACAAAATTGACATAAACCTTCCAGGTTAGACCTCAAATTAGGCCCCCTAACTACTTAAATACACCATTATGGCTTAGATCGTACAGGTGGCACAGAATTTGCAGAGTCACTCTTTGCGTTCGTCCCTGAATACCACGTGGATGCTATGCTGGAGCTGTGCAACACCCTGAGGCTGTACATGCATCCCACCATACCTGTGCATCAGATACCAGGTTAAAAGTTCTTATGTGTTTACTTTTATCTTGACCCTTTCTGGTCCTTCGATACGCAAATTTTCGATATCGATATTGATCAAAACGTTTATAAAAATCAACATGTATCATATCATACATATATCATATCATATCATACACAGCCGAAACTAAAATACCTGTATATTTTAGTTTCTGCTGTGTATGATATACACATGTTAATTTTTTACTGGCTTGCAAATTAAGGAGAATGAATGAGTCAGTAGCAAAGACAAAAAAAATGTATTTTTTTGCAAGACAGAGGACATAAACTACTGGTGAACGAAAATATGTATCTTAATGAAAATTTGTTTCTGTACAAAATAATATACATTTTTAAACAGCAATTGTGTCGAATCTTTAATTTCCTGTTCTATTCGTTGCGATCTCCTCACGATAAGTACTACCGTTTTTCATTATGTTCGAGGCATAAACCTACAAAAACAGATCAAACCTTAAAATTTCGATTATTCTACAATACCGTGCACTAACATATAATTTTCATTTACATCAGAATGGGAAGACCTAGTGGTGTCATGTGCTGCATTCTTGTGCGCGGAGTTCGCTGACTCGCGGATAGTGCTGGCCAGCACCAGAGAGTCTCTGGTGCAGACCTTAGCGTCGTTCGCCACGCAGCCAGCTACTATGAGGGCCATTGAGAGAGTGCCCATAAAACAGTGAGTATTGCAGATGTCTAACGTAGTTCGATTTCGATAGACAGATCTCACGGACAGTGCTGACAAGCAAAGCAGTCTTTGGTGTACACTCCAGCGAGCTATTGACAGAGTGCCAATAAAACAGTGAGTAGTAAGGAACGGATTGCTGACGTAACCGTTAGATATATAAACAGAGTCGCTTATAGTGCTGGTCAGCACAAGAGTGTCTGATGTAGACTTTAGCGAAGTTCGTCACGCAACCAGCCGTGCTATAAAGGTCATAGCTCATTACAGTCACCCGGCAGGCAGCCACTCCGCACCGACTCGCCTCCTGCGACTAGTATTCTTTATATGGACTTGTATGGGCATGCGCTCACTATATCAACTCCGTTCCGTCACCGGATCGCCTCGGTTATAAGGCGAGTCGGTGCGGAGTGGCTGCCGGGTGGCTGTAATGAGCTATGACCTTAAAAGCTATTGACAGAGTGCCTATAAAATAGTGAGTAGTCTGTAGCATTCCTGTCAGATATGCAAGATCGAAAAAGACACTATGGAGTCGAAATAACACAGCGCCATTTTGATGTTTTTTGTCCTAAACTCTAAATTACTTAACCTGGTTACGGAGGTTAATGAAGGTCAAAGTTGAAATCGAAGGTTATATTTTTTACTACATCTTAAAATAATGAAGACCCTTCTACAGTTTCATGCACAGTGTTATGTTTGGGATTTTAACCTCTAAAATCCAAGCAATATAATTTGCTCAAAATTTAATGGATGGTATGCGTTAATTAACGGCTTAGCGATGTGTCTTTTTAAATTTTTGACATTGTTTTTTTATAATTTTCGCTGCTTTCCTTTCCGACAAATTGAATTGTGGTACAAGATACTGCAATTTTATACCAATAAAAAATTGTTTTGTAATTTGACCAACTCAACTTCAAATCCATAAAAAATAGTAAATAAACTTTTCATTTTCGTTTTGCAAAATTAACCTTTCGACGACCAAACGGCAGCCGGCTGACGCGATACTATTGTCTTTCTATTGGGTCTCAAATCACTTGTGTTCGTAGGCTTAAACATCTCTCATAACTACTGACAAACATACAAGGCCACTCTTGTTCCAGACAGATGTCCATGGTAGAGGAGTTGGTGCGCCCGTACCAGAACCGTGCGTGGGCGCAGTCCAACTGGGTGCTGGTCCGCTTCTGGCACGGCTCGGGGTTCGGCTTCCGGCATAGGCAGTGGCCACATCTCGCTGCCAGGTGGGTACAAGCACCAAAGGATCATTGATAAGACTTTTGTTTGATAGGGTTTTTTTTTTGGTGAGTGTGAAATCATCAAATGACTGCTTCCGTCCTGGGTGCGGCGGGAGGGCGTGTCAGACTTTTACTGACTAAAACCCACTCATGTTCCTTCGATTGCCCTTTATGTTCCGGGGTCACGGTAACTATTATAAACATTCCGCAACCCCGGCTGGCTGTTTGATAGGTTAGCACACTGTTTGTGTTATGGCAAAGCCATTGACTGCGTATCTTGTGCTGAATAACTATTATATAAGACCTTTGTTTGACAGGGTTTAGCACTCGGTTTGTGTTATGGCAAAGCCATTGGTTGCGTATCTCTGAACCGATTCTAGATGGGCTAAATATTAGTATGGTCTACAAGGAGTAGTTTTCAGTGCGCAGAAGTGACTGTGTGTGTTCATCTACTGTTAGGGACTCTTCCAAAGTGGAAATGTGCGGATCTGTTCCGTAAATAACTAATAGGACACTGTATTGCGCTAAAACTAAAAGGTAATATTATGTGAAAATAACGCAAGTCGATTGGCTGCGCGCGACATCTTCACACATCTCTGCTTTGGAAGAGTCTGGTCTGTAGTGTAAGGTAAAAAGGTTTTTCTGTCTTATTAGATCACTTTTATTAAGAAACTAGCTTTTGCCCGCGGCTTCGCTCGCGTTAGAAAGAGACAAAAAGTAGCCTATGTTACTCTCCATCTCTTCAACTATCTCCACTCAAAAAATCACGGTAATTCGTCGCTCCGTTTTGCCGTGAAAGAAAGACAAACATACAGACAGACAGACAGACAGACACACTTTCCCAAGTCAAAAGAAAAAAAAGTGTGTGTGTGTGAAGAAAAGAAAGTGTGTCTGTCTTATTAGTATGGATGGATTCATTGGCCTTGCCTTCATTATCTCACTACTAGGAACATTTCATTTATTTAGGTAAAAATTGGAGTCCAATTTTTCTAGATGTTGCTAAAACAAATTATAAAATATGATTATACATTAAAAATTAATGAATAACTCAGAATTAGGAATTAATCAGATTTTGGGATTGTATGAAACTGAACAAATCCGAGCAAAAGAACCCAAATAATGAACAAACCAATAGAAATAAGAAGCAACGATAACTATTTCTCTTTTCCCTCTTTTTGCGACAGCGAACGCGAACGGACTTAAACATGTCGTGAAAAGTAGCGACGAAACAAAGAAAATACACCAAGCTGTTCCTGGAAAAGTTTCGGAACAGGAAAGTGCTTCGAACACAAAGGCACTTTAACTAGAACTCTTGATAAAACACTTTGGACGGGCTCCTTAAACAGTACGACATGTTTCTCTTAAGAAACACAATGAACGCTACGAACTTTATGTAACAATGGTTCTCGGGTCACGGGTAATGCAAGGAGAAGGTTTTATTCTGGCTAACTTTAAATTTACTGGCCAGAATTATAATAATACCAGGGATATTACTGTTCCACTGCAGGGGAAAGGCATCTTCTCATACAGAGAAGGCACGAGCGTGAGTAAGCGTAGTGAAGTGATCATCACGCTTACTCACGCGGATTAGCGCTTTAATTATAGGTTAAACAAAACGAAAATTTCAATAACACGATCAAAATCTTTGAAGTTCTTCTCTTGCATATTTTATTGGTCATAAATTGTGAAAAACTAATAACATTAAATTTAATAAACCTTTATCGTCATGTTTGTATTAACCTTTTCAACGACCAAGCGACAGCCGACTGTCGCGCTGCTATTGTCTTTCTATTGTGTCTTTTTTTTTTTGGTGAGTGGGAAATCATCAAATGACTGCTCCCGTCCTGGGTTCGGCGGGAGGGCGTGTCAGACTTTTACTGACTAAAAACCCACCCATGTTCCTTCGGTTGCCCTTTATGTTCCAGGGCACGGTAACTATTATAAACATTCCGCAACCCCGGCAGGCGTGGCCCTGTTGGCCCCTTCCAGTGCTGACTCCTTCTCTTTGAGGCGCGCGTGGAACACTAACGCGCCGCCGACGCGGTCCTGTTTCTATCGTGTCTCAAATCACGTGTATTCGAAGGTTTGAATAGTTTGGATTTCTGCCATATATGGCATACTTCACTAATTTCTTAAATCATTCAACGCACAGACGAAATCAAGCTGGAAACACAAAATGTGCACGCCAATTTTTTTATGGCGTAAAGCACGCACTAAAGAGCGATGTATGGGAATACAACCCATAGCAGACGGAACTGTAGCTTTTGCCCGGGCTTCACTCGCGTTATTAAGAGACAAAAAGTAGTCTATGTTACTCTCCTACCCCTTCAATTATCTCCACTTAAAAAAAATACGTCAATTCGTCGCTCCGTTTTGACTTCGACGGACAAACAGACACACGCACCCACGCATAATATTAGTATGTATAGGACTAAGGAGTTATAGACTCTTTCATCTTGTCTACTACAATTCCTTAGTCCTGTCCCGATGGAAACATCCTTAACCGAAGCAACATTTGATCGAAGTTTAACTCCCATCTGAATAGATACGAACAATATCTGGCAATACAACTCGTGACCGATCTAGACAAATACATAGCCCCTACATCATTGAGATTTATCGGCGCAATAACCAAAATGGTACATATTGGACTGAGCTACACGATGTGGTTATATAGCAGAAGTCGAGATTAATCCTCGGAACAGACGTAATTTAAGACACAATAGAAAGACAATAGCAACCCGACAGCCGGCTGTCGTTTGGTCGTAATAGGTTAAATCTGTTGTATAAGTTTACAATTGCATAATTATGTTGTACTATGCTAAGTGGAAGACCAAAACTAACAAAAGCATCTTACTGCTTAAAAGGTGTTCTTCAATTTTTTATGCCTTTGTGAAATTGCAATAAACTCTTTTTTGTTTTATCTAAAAGAAGAATAACAAGAAAACTTTTTTAAAAATTAGCTTCTAATTAAATGCATTGTACCCCGATTTACACACATGCAAATTTTCTGCTTAATCGGTTGAAGATATCTGCTTTAATTTGCAAGATTCCACCCGAACAAACATAGTGACATACACTAACTTTGCAAGTTAAATAAAAGCTTGTAAAAATAATATAAGTATCTTGGGATAACTCAAACTCGGTCATCTGATCAAATGTTGATAAACCATGCTCCTGTGAATACAATTCTAAGGCCGTATACAGAAAGAAAGCTGGAAACTTATAAGCGCTTGCCGGCGCTTGTCAGCGCTGGTAATCCGCGCAGGAAAATATAATATTAACACGCACCGATAAGCACTGAACGGTGCCGACAAGCTTCAACACGCGCTTGTCAGCGCTGGGCGTTGCCATAACAACTGCAAGCAAATCATTCCGATATTTTGCTTAGTCTGCTTCAACCTGCTGTCTTTGTGTAGAACGGACCAGCTTATAAGCGCTTACCGGCGCTTGTCAGCAAGCGCCGGTAAGCGCTTATAAGTTTCCAGCTTTCTTTCTGTATACGGCCTAAATCTTAATTTTCTTAATAATAGTAGGCTCTCCATAGAATTAAGGACCTGAATTTGAATGCGGTACTTCTGAACTCGCAAATGTTCAGGGGTTCCTTTCCCTCTAGGGCTACATCTGGTACCTTGGACCTTGAATAATTAATCCTTATTTCTCTTGGTCACGCCATACCTTGAAAACGACTTAACCGAATTCATTTATATTTGTATGTATTCTAATATTTTGCACTTTTTCGTTGAATAATAACAAACAAAGCAAAAAAAAATAGTTATAGAAAACTAACCTAAGTTACAGAAAACGCAGGAGGAAACTAGTTTTCTTTTAATATTTTCTTTATTAAAAAAATTCTGTTGTTTTATGAACTAAAACTCTCAATAATATAGTTATAGAATTTTTCTTATTTACAGTAAAATACCTTACTATTGCATACACTTCAAAAGAAATTTTGACCTGTGAATTTATTTCGGATGTTTCTTTGTAGTCAGCTAGGAAACACTGGTCCGACCGTTCGCTTAAAATTACAGAATAATATGTGTCAGCTACACGTTTTTTTTTTTGTTATTTTAAACAAAAGTTAGTTTTAAAGTAAAGTGTTGTTTTTAATGAATCTGCAATTATTTTTTTTACTATAACAAAATCCAAACTCTGCAGTACCAATCAAACCTTCTGCCTAACTTTCTTCATTGTTGTCAACCAAACAGATGAGATGGCTGATACTGATAGTGACGTATATCATCACATTCATCACGCAGGTACGGCGACAGGGAGCCGACAGTCAACAACCTCGGGGCCAAAGTCGACGCCGGACTTATGAGCCAGTGTTTCGGTAAGTCATTTTTTATCCTACTAGAGCAAAGCCTAACGAAATTGTTAGGTTTTAAACAAACCATGAATTTATACCGTTTTTTTTTTGGAGTGGGAAATCATCAAATGACTTCTCCCATCCTGGGTGCGGCGGGAGGGTGTGTCAGACTTTTACTGACTAAAACCCACTCATGTTCCTTCGGTTGCCCTTTATTTTCCGGGGTTACGGTACAATATTTTTCAAAATTCAAAATTCAAAGCATTTATTTCATTTAAGGTACTTTCCCTCCATGAGGCATAAATTCAAAAAATTCAAAATTCAAGGCATTTATTTCACTAAGACCATTTATAGGCACTTATGAATAGTCAAAGAGTCGGTCGGTCAGTCAAAAAAGTGACGCTAATTGCCTGTTCCAAAACGTACATCTCTATGGAGAAGAACAGACAAGAAACACCACGGACACTCTTTTTAAAAAAATCATGTTTTACAAAATTTTGGTTACATCAATTTTCGTGCTTCTATATGTGAAAACAATGCAAGTAAATAAGTCATGGCAGTTAAGATATGACCGATCTCAATTGACAGCGCCCGTTCACGAGCATGATGCGTGACATCAACACCATCTAGCTCAACCATTTTGAAGGGAACCAAGTGATCCAACGCACTCGTCACCATCAGCGAGACTTATTTAAGCGAGCATGACAATTCTCCCAACCACCATGTCCATTTGTGTCAGTATAATATAATCATATATGTATAAAGAAATAACGGCATCGTAGCCGTGGGACACCCTGTATATTATGTAACACATTCTCTAATGAGAGCTTTACTCGTACGGCTTTCATGTAAATCCTTTATTTAATTAAATGTTCCCTCTGAAGTGCTTCTAAAATGTGTCTATTTGATATGTTATGAGAAGCCATTTTGTGTTGTAACATTGTAGGTACGTGAGTTTTGAACCGATGGAGGTTTCTTTTTATTCATATACTTTTTATTAAAGGGCTATTTTAAGAGTAATTGATACTGTTTTGTATGTACATTAGGGAATGTCTAACTACTAGGCGACCTTCCCGGATTCTGCCGGACGCTCTACTCTCACCACTGCAAACCAGCCATTGTAGTATGCGTTCAGGGGCCTATAAAGACAGAAGTTCCGCTGAGCGAAAGAGACAGAGCTATACAAGTCGTCTAGCGCCGTCTCGTTCCCCCAGCAGAACTAATCTGGCTTTTAAGTCATAATACGTCTCCAGGTCATTTTACCATCACCCCTTTTCCCAAGGTCCCTGTCCTTCAGAGGTGATCCAAACCCGAATAAAAGAGTACCTAGTGAGTCACCCGAAGAACGCGGCCGCCTACTTAAACTCCTTGCTCAGTCAGCTCAACTGGGCCTTCTCAGAGTTCATCACTATGATGCAAGAGGTAATATATCACAAGTTATTTAAACTGAAATGAAATTAAAGTATTGCTGTCTTTTTCTAACAGACCGGGAAAGAGTGGGTCAGTGATATCAAATACGATAAATATGTTAATGCTACTAAATTTGTATATTATGATGTTATAAATTATTGTATCTGATTAAGAAATTCATCAGGTTAGATCCATAGGTTCGTTTGTCAGGTATATGTGACAATGACTTTCAAAAGGATTAGTAGCACTTACCCGCTACCTTTTTCTTATATATATGCTAGGGTTGGCTTCAAGTCAAACCTGATGCAGCTGAGTACCAGCGTTTTATATATAGCACATTCAGCAGATGCGATTTGCGACCACGAGCCAGTGGCGTGCCTTTCATACAAGCCGAAAAGCCCGGCTTGCTATTTAAAATTTGAAAATAACAAAAAAAAAACACCTTTGAAATAGTGTAATATCAGTCTTGTATAAAATCTACAAAAATTAAAAATTTAAACTTCGCGCGGTAAAAATTCAGCGCACGGGCCGGTGTAGTTACTATTTCCATGCCACAAGTGCCATGCATTCGTTACAACAAGACTCGAGCCTCGACGTAGCGTAGATACAAAATGAACACAACGCGCTTTCAAGGTTTTATAGTGCTAACTCACTCGCACTCGCTGGCTTCTTACGGGGCTTAACCACAGCTTGTTCCTTTCTCTCAGATTCATTCAACTTTTAAAAATACGACAGAATTTTCGATGTTTGATGAATGAAATTTGTAGTAAAATTGACGAAATTATGCCAGGCTTGTGAATGTGTTAGTTTGACGAATTTGAACATTATTTAAAAGAAATAGAGATGTAATTTGGATGGCGTGCGAAATGCAAGCAAGATAGCGCGATGCATGTGCGTATTTCTCTCTCTAGAGGAATAATATTTTCCAATTAGTTCTAACTTTGTTTTGAGCGGTACTGGAGCATTTTTTATACGAAAGATAAACATATTTTAAAATTTTAATTGATTTAAAGTTTTGTGTAACTTTTATAAGTTTATTTGGTTTTAACGTTTGTGATTGAGTTTTTGTGTTTTACCTTATAATAGTTTTATTAGAAGATGCATTCGGAAACGCATGCAATTGTTCCTTGTGAAGGATTAAGGTGTGTGAAATCGTTACTTGGAAATTTTACAGACAAATTCCATTTAATTACTTCACCTAAACCTACTCCTGATTTGATTATTTCTATGCGACAAAATCACATATTAGGTACTTTCATAGGACAGTGTACCAAACTCTTTGGATTGTTGGTTGTTTATTTATTTATTTATATTTATTAGAACCACCAGTAGTTGTTACAACGCTTAAGTGTACAGTTAACAATTATTAAGTTCTAAGCTAGTTGCACAACATATTAAGGTAGCTACAACATACAATTATTATAAGAGAGCGTTAAGGACAGTGATAAATAAAATAAAATTATACCTAACAAGACTTAAACTATACTAAAAATAAAATACTATTATTTTTTAACAAAATGCTCAATTTAACAAAATCTAAAAAATAATTATTACAATAAACCAGAAGTAAATAAAAAGGAAGAGTTGGAGCCGACTAATTTAGTTCAGCCAACTTCTTTCGGAATTGCGACAAAGAGTCAAAGTGTACGTCCACAGATTCACTGCATTTGTTTAATAAGCGACAGAGACGGGGAATAGGTGATGATTTACCGAACTCTCAAACTCTGTGCGCCTAAAAGGGGCCGAGAGAGGTTGAACTGGCTTACGCGGATATCTCGATGGCACACTAATCCTAAAATAATTAAGGAGCTGTGGACAGTTGTTCCGAATTGAACAAATTATTTTGTTGGTTTTGCATATTTTTCTCCAATGATAAGAACGTTTGGAATTCATCAGGTTACGATGATTTAAATAACTTATCCGGTGCTATTAAAAGACATCAGAATTGTCATAAGCACATTAAAGCTCTTGTTTCATTCCATAGTTTTGGTAAAACACGCATAGAAACTTGTTTGGCTCGTCAGCTATGTGACGAAATTTCTAACCACAATAAGCGTATTGACAATAATCGCGCCGTATTTCAGAGGTTAGTCGATATTGTTTGCCATTTAGCGCAACAAGAACTTCCTTTCCGAGGTCACAATGAATCACAAACTTCTTTAAATAGAGGCAATTTCTTAGAACTTGTGTCGTTGCTTTCTAAATACGACAATGCCTTATTAGATCATATAAAGCAACACCAAAACAGCAAAGCACCCACATGTTTTTTTTACATACCTATCGGGCTCGGGGCTTGCCCTAATGTTAAGACCTAGGCACGCCACTGCCACGAACCCAGCAGTATAAGAAACATTCAGAGCCATCGCCTACGGTGGCGTAGCTGCATAGACGCGTTTACGTTGTTATACGCTTGTTATACGCTTGCTTGCAGCTTACATACGAAATTATGAAACTCTGTCGAAGCGTAGGCGTAGAAACGAACGCGACGCTGCCGATCAAGGAGGTTCATAGTTTTGTGCACCTTCATTGACAGTGGGCCTTACTAATCAAACAAAACCTGTCCAGATGGACCGTGTCAGCATAGATGCCCACCTGGAGTCGCGCCAGATCAAGCTGTGCGCGACGTGCTTTGACCTGTACCATGGCCTGGCTCGAGCCCTGGAGATGACGCTCCATCTAGCACCGCTACTGCTGACTAAGCCAGAAGCCTGCGACAATCAGAATGAACTGCTGCTTGGCAGAACTTGTCAGGTGAGGGTAATACGGATTACGTAAGTTATCATGTTTTGGTATAGCTTTATCTTAAATGTCATAGGTTTACTTATCAACAGAGAATACCGTAGTTTTGAAAACTACATCCACGCATTTGTAGACACAATTTTGGTTTTTGAAAGCCTCTGAAAATTATGGAAATAAACCCAGAAAGAAAAAATAACAAAATATCTTCAGTATAATTTCCCTTATTTTTCACCATTAGCATCTTTGAAAAGTAACAACTGCAGATTTTATGGCCGACATCGTAGTTTACAATTTACCTGAGTAGTATAATTATAAAACTTAAACACAATAATTCAACAAAAGTTTCTGCGCTAGAACTGGGTTATCAATTTTTGTAAAGATTAAAATAATTTCGGGACCTTTACAGCCCTTTACAGGATTACCCCAAAATAATAGTGGTTTTCAACAAAAAATCTCGTGTTAGTAAATTTTTGTTTAATGGCGAACACTGATATTTGTTAATGTCATTACGTTACGTTCACGGTATTGTGTGGTTTTGAGTATTCAGCCACATTTGTTGTTAACGGTGTTAATGACTGGAAACATTGTATATGTTCATCAACTTTCGTTGCTGACTTCCATTCTAGATCCTAATGGCAGTAGTATCCCGCGTCTGCATCCGCGGTGGTGGTGGCGCTAGTTTCGCTCGGCTGGTGGCCCGAGGGCTCCCAGACACGGACAGGGTACATTACTACGTGGCCCTGGCGCCAGTGGCCGGCTGCCTCATCAGAATGCTGGACCCGAAGCTGCCTGCTGAGGTAAGGGGCAAAGGCTAGGTGTCGTGACTCTGATTTATTAAGCTGCCTTTTTTCGATTTGTAGTGCAATGTTTTTTGTTTTCGACGGGTAAAGGCCTCACTTTGGAGTTAAGTCCGGGGAGTAAGGGATTTTTACCTCACTAAAACCACTCGGTGGTCAACATCAGCACAAAGAAGGATCTCCGACACCTCTTAAAATACCACTTCGGAACCCCCTCCGTGCAACGCCGCCGGTTAGGGCACATCCTTGAGGTCCATTTGAAGCCCTACGTAATATTAATATTACGTATACATACACATGGTTTTAATTTTAGGTACAGACATAAACATTTTCACAAAACCCGATAGTTTTTAACTAATTAAAATAACTTCTTATCACATTTTATAGCATCTAGACCGAGTGACTAAAGCATTGGTGACGGAACCGCTGTTTAGGATGGATGGGCTTGAGCTTATGCTTGGAAAGTCGCAAGACCACAAAATATTTTCTTTTTACAAATGTAAGTTAGTTTAATACTTTATTTCATGTTTCATTAGCTAGCAGACAATGCCTTTTTTTATTGGGTAGTTAGAAGATGATTTTATTATAAGCACAATGTCAGCGATAATCAAAGTTAAAAATACACCTGCGGTATAACTGATCAGACCCATACCACTTGACATTACCACACACATAGCCAAACACACCATAACAAACAGATACAGATGCCGCAAAATAGAGCTAAAATCACTCATAAGAGGGCTCAAGACCCTCAGCAATAAGGAACACGACTCAAGAGACCCGTTTTTTGATACTTTAGACTGAGCACTGAAGGCATTTTCTAATATTACCCTTACGGATCATAATCCTTTCATAATGCTTTAAGCCCTACGTTTAACCAAGCACAAAACCAGCCTAAAATACTTCAAGATTCTCAAAATCTTTGGTTTTTCCTTCTAGATTCAGAAGACGTTACGTCAGAAGAGTTAAGAGCACTAGAGGTGGTGGCGGGCCGTCTACGCGTAGCTTGTGAAACTCTGGGTAAAACGAAGTCTCCGGGCTCGAGCGGGGCGCAGTCTGAACTGTTGTGTACCATCTGCTACGCTAGGCCTGCGGATACCGCCTTTGTGCCTTGTGGACACCATTCTTGCAGGTGCATTGGAAATTATTCATCGTCTTTCTAGCCATTTATTAACTACTAGCTTTTGTCCGCGACTTCGTTCCCGTTCCCGAAGGATTTCCGGAATGAAAACTACCCTTTGTCCTTTCTCGGGTCCCTGACTATATCTGTACCCAAATTTCATTCAAATTGGTTGTGGTTTAGGCGTGAAGAAGAGACAGACAGACAGAGTTACTTTCGCAATTATAATATTAGTATGGATGTTAAGGTCTACTTCCAGTCTAACTGGGTCCAGCTGAATACCGTTGTATAACAGACTTTTACAACTATGTTAATGGGAAACTGTCTGATTGACTGATTGACAGACTTTTTGGCTTGAATATCCGTAACGACTGCCAAAGATTACGAAAGGAAACCGCTACCAACAGCTTTGCGTGCTTTCCGAAACACTGGAGTGTAAGTGACGTCGTAAATAGGCCCACAAAATATATTAAAAATCACATTTCCTTTGAAATTGTTGGTCTACTTTATTTGATAGAAGTTATGGCGAGGTACAGGAGAGATATAGGCTAATGATTACAGAATAGTCAAAAATTATTCGTAATATTCTATAACATGCAACTTTTTTTTTCTGTTTAAGCCGCATTTATTATGCCGCAACATTCGCAACATTACTCGGCCTTCGTGCTCCCTTACGCTCAAGATTTTTTTTAATCTATACTATCTATACTAATATTATAAAGAAGTAAAATTTGTAAGTTTGTATGTAGGGGGTAATCTCTAGAACTACTGGTCCGATTTGAAAAAATCTATCAGTGTTAGATAGCCCATTTATCGAGGAATGCTATAGGCTATACAGGGTGTCCCACGGCTATGCCACATGGAGGGAAAGTACCTTAAATATTGTTTATAGAACATTTTACTGAAAGAAGACATTATTTGAATTTTAAAAACAATTTAAACTGCATTCATAGATATTTAAATAATTAAATGGTTGGGCCGGGAATCGAACTTGTTCTACGAGGAAAAATTATCACCCTGTTGTTTTATTATACCGATCGAAAGGTTTCATCATAAGGATTATTTTTTGCTAAATAACATAGGGTAACAAATAAAAGGAAGACCGGGAATTTTAACATTTGATGTGAAATTTTGTTAAGAAAAGTTAAAAGCTTACATTGCCGTAAGGACATACAATTACAATATAACTACTTATTGCAAATTAATCTATCCACTTGATTAGTACACATCATTTAAATAAATAAATATCCACCACAACAAGACCAAAAAATCGTCACTGAATGAAATAATCAAAAGTCATCACTTTGTATTCAAGAAGAAGGGACTCATTTTGAGCATGTGAAAAATTGACTAGTTTTGTATTAAAAATGATAAAATTTATGGTGATTCTTTTATTTTTGACACTATGTTTTTTAGCAAAAAATAATGCTTGTGATGAAGCCTTTCGATCGGTAGGACAAAACTACAGGCTGAGTAATTTTCTCGAGTAACAGGTTCGATTCCCGGTTCAACTACGTATTTATTTGAAAATCTAAGAGTACAGTTTAAAATGTTTTTAAAATTCATATAATGTCTTCTTTCAGTAAAATGTTCTACCTTCAATATTTAAGGTACTTTCCCTCCATGTGGCATAGCCGTGGGACACCCTGTATACCATCACGCTACGACCCACGGGAGCGGAGCAGTAACGAAAAATGCGGGTGAAACCGCAGGGGACAGCTAGTTAGTTATAAACACGTGCCATACATAAACAGAAACTGATATTGTACGTAGACCTGTACAGATACAGCAGCTTAAATGATAATTCTTTGTTCCAGAGCTTGTATAATGCAGCATCTTCTAAACAGCAAACAATGTTTCTTCTGTAAAGCAGACATCGATTCTGTGCGAGAAATAGAACCAGCTAATAATTGACGCCATATTGTGACGCCATCATCAGTAATGGCGGTCGAACATGAATAACATTTAATTAAATCTATGGAAATCATAGCCATCCTACATTGTTTTTATAAAATAAAGTATGGAGACATTCTTTTTAATTAGGGACGGTAATGTTTTTGAGTATTTTTATAAAATTATAATTTTTATTTAATTAAATCGGATATTTTATTTCCCCTACTACGGATTTGTTTCTATCATTTATTCATTGATATAGTCCTTGAAAAAGAAACACTTAGTAGTTTTTTTAACTTTTTATTAAGTACACAAGTTTTGGTAGCGGTAGTGATCAGGGTCCCTTGCTGAGTCCTTGTGGGGCGTATGCGTAGTACGTCAGAGGACACTCGCAAGTCCCTCGCAATCCTGGGTGGCCCCTGGGGCCCATTGGTCCTGTAAATTTAAATAAGTCGAATTATGAACACTTTCTACTATTTTTTATAAGTCAGGGAAAAGGATTAAAGATATACTTATTGGTAGAATTTATTTCTCTTAGTAACGAGGGGGATTTTTTTTATCCAAGTTTTTTTTTAATGTAAAAATATGTGTAAAAAAATGAGTAACATAACGGTTTAGCTACAAAGGCGATTATAATCAAAATATTCCTTATTTATAGCCACTCTCAGACCTATAATGTTTTACTTGTTAAGGTAAGTCGAGGGGCATATTAATGGACGCGATTGTATAATAATACGATATAAAATTGTAAGGAAAATCGTAGTTGAATTATCGCAATAAGGCTCTCAAAGCCGTAAAAAAGGACACCCTAGCGCTCGCAGTTGCATCGGTCACAAACTAATGATAAGAGAGTGAAGTAGGTATGATCCGTTCTTCTGTCGATGGGTATCTAGCGCATGTGTCAACAATTTATCAATTTTATGAGGCATGTATAAAAAAAATAAGGTATTGTTTTTTATTTACATATTTGGAATGAGAATCGATTACTCAATAGCCTCCTTCAATATGTCCCTCGTCTTACCTAACACGGTGTATATTTTTATCTTACCTTCTCGTCCTGCGTCTCCTCTTTCGCCAGTTCTGCCCGGATGTCCTGTTGGGCCCATGGGACCTGTCCACAACAATTACTTTGTTATATATTTCCATATCGTAGTTCTTTAACTACATTATAAAAACACACACGAAGTGACTTTTATTTTCTTAAAAGTTTAATAACCGTATATGCTTGACCCATTTCTAACTATTTTCGGGGGGCGTACAACAAGCCCTTATAGCAGTATTACTTTGATATTACTTTCAGTGGGAAAGAGACGGCGCTAGACAACGTGTCTAGCGCTGTCACTTGCACACTCCTGCAACAGGACTAAGGCCCGTATTAATAGACGTTACTCAATTCTGAGACGCTCTCAAGTTTATTCCTGTCCTTATTTTTTCCCTTTAGAATGACAAGGACAGCAAGAGACTTGAGAGCGTCTCGGAGTTGAGTGACGTCTATTAATACGGGCCTTAAACAATCTTACTTTAAACGTCATGGTAAGGGGGCAGGTTGGATTCCAGTCCAACTGGGTGCTACCAAATACTACCTGTCAAAACCAGGACCAAGTTAAAAACGATTGCAAAAATCATGCATTTCGGGCCGCGATGGAATCTCGATATGAATTGGATGGTCATCCATCTATCCATAAACCAACTGTGGCAAGCGTAGTTTATCGAATTAAAATTTAAAGAAGAAAGTATAACATCTTTAAAAATGTGATCTTCTGAAGCCCATTTTACTGATCAAGAACTTCCTTCAACTATAAAACTGGTATAAATGTTACTGTGACTGATTACCCAAGATTAGAACAACCACACACACAGAAGAGAGCAGAAGCCAGTTAACATCATATTACCTATTTGCCCCCTAGGTCCCTCGGGCCCCTGCACGCCGACCCCCTGGGGCCCCCTCTCGCCCTTGTCCCCCTTGGCCCCCGCGGGGCCGGGGCTGCCGGGCTTGCCTTGATCGCCTGTCTCACCGGGGTAACCTCGGGGACCTGGCTCTCCGGAGTCACCTTGTATACCTAGAAATGATGGACAAATAAATTATGTCCTTATATTTTTGTTTGCTAATGATTATGAGTAAAAAAATATATTGGGACAACTCGCACACGGCCTCAAACGGATCTCAAACTAGGCAGATCCTGTGCTATTGTAACCAGACAACTGACATACATACATAAAAATATAAATATAGTTAAATAAATTACAAAAAAAAAGAAGGGACAAACAGTCATGCTCATCACATTCACATAAAATTAGTTCTGGGTGGGAATCGACCTCACAACCTCCGGCTTAGCAGTCAGAGTCACTAGCCACTAGGCCAACAGGCCCGTCAGATATATTATTATGGTTTTCAGTTCATTTCTTTAATTGACAATTGAATTGTTGAGTAACTTTTCTACCGAACCTTACTTTGGACATCACTGACATGTAAACTTCGTGAAACCTGGTAAAGCCAACTCGACTTGTGCAAGCGTGGTGATCAATGTTTATTTCTACTTTATAAAAGAAGCCATTTTTGCTCTGTTGTAGGATAATGGTAGTATTTTTTACATGTATTTTTATATGTATACATCTATTTTTTCCTTACCATGGCTTGGATTTTGTGACTTCTTTTTTCATTACCCAAATAGCTTGAATTTTATAACAATTCCTAAATGCCCAAAATTTTAAGAAAGTATTGGTATGTATAAATGCATGATCCTTGACGATAATAAAATTGATTAGTATTAAAAAATAATACCAGTTGTAGTGCTCACCTGGTGGCCCAGGAGGTCCCGGCCTGCCCGGATGTCCTCGCTTGCCGGTTACACTTTGAGTTTGAACTATTTGACTTAAAACCAACTCTGCTACACGAACTGCGAACAACATTCATTTTATGCCCCAAATTAAATAACATAAATTAAATAAATATTGACAAATGCTTGCACTGTTTGGACAGGTCCACTCAAATCTGTGTGATTCTCTCATCAAGAGATCACTTCAGTTATTACCTTCATGGTCCTCGCATAATTTGACCAATACAATATTGTATGGACTTTAAAAGAAACTTTGACCTCTGAGTTTGTTTCGGTTGTTTCTTCTCAGAGTAGTCCAGCTAGGAAACACCGGCCCCATCGTTCGATTAAAATAAGAAAAAAAAATGACGTGTAAAAGTGTAATTTATTACCTATTTACAGAAATAAAAATCATTTTAATCATCATTTTAATCATAAAGTTTTGATATTATAGAAAAAGAATTTTAAAAATATTACAAAAAGAGTCATAGCACGAGTTAAAATGTTATTCGTACCGTGAAATTCAGACTCTTCCTATATCATCAAGAATGCATACATACCTTTAACAATATCTTCACAAATGTTTCTGACTTCAGCTTCAGAGAGTGAAGGTGTCTGAAAAATAAATGAGCAGAGTGTAAATATTCAGAAACTTAGAATATCCACTGAAGACGAAGGGGCTATGTTTGTATAATGTACACTTTTAAATAATATTAGCTGCATATTTGACTAGTCTTCGGCCTTGCTTATTAAACTAAATGGTCCTTACATGGTCTGACCAATAAAAAATGGCCTTCAAAAAAGACTGACTTCTGAGTTTATAAAACACTGACCCCATCGTTTTATTATCTCCCTAGCCTTTTCCCAACTATGTTGGCGTCTAACCGGATTCACCTGGATATCAATGTTTTTCGTGAAGCGATTGTCTATCGGACCTTCAAACTCAGTAACTGGGTAAAACGATAACGTTGGTTAGTCTTTCTGGCTTCTAGCTACCCGAAACGACTGTACATGTTCTGCGACCCCATTATTTACTTAAAACAATTTTGACATGTATACGTGTTGTATTAAATCAAATTACAAATAAATAACATTTTAATCGAGAAGTAACACAAATCATTATTCAAAATTTAAGGTAGTATCACCGATAATCACGGTTGACTATACCTTACCGCTGCAAGCTTATCGCTCTATATCTCAAAAACCGTTGAGCGTATAAAATAATGTTTAAGGGAAAATGTGTTGCAATTTTTATGCCCTAGAATTTTGTAGTACATGCTTACATCATTAGAACAATACAAACTGAGATTATCGCAAAATATTGTTTTTTGGGACCTTTGATCTTAAATACCTGACGATGCAGACACGTGATTTTAGACGACTTTTGAGACAAGTTTTAGATCGCCAAAATGAAGGTGTATACAAAAATTAAGCTGGTTATCTCTCATTCCAAGTTTTATCGCAAAAATGACTGGACTAGTAGTTTAAACTTACTTCTCGTACAACGCTGTGAGGGGCCGGTAATCCCGGCATCCCTGGTAGGCCTCTCTCTCCGGGAGGGCCCGGGAGGCCGTCCATGCCGCGCATACCTGGCATCCCGGGGAAACCTGCCTCGCCTTTCTGCAATCGTATTTCAAAACAAACTTGATAAATATCAGGTATTTCGTACGAAAGTGTAGGACCTATATGGGCAATATATCTGGGACGTCAGTTTTTTATTCTTTTTAAGTAGCCCGTACTGTCCCACTGCTGGGCAAAGGTTTTTTACAAACTAAATCCATAAGATTTTAATTAAACTATTTGTCAGGAGCAGATATAGAGATGGCAGCAATATTTAGAAGCACAGGGCCGTTTCAGAAAAAAATAGTTTTCTGGTAGCTTATGGAGAACACACACAATGTATAATTATTAATAAATACCTGTCCCGTTGGTCCTTGAGGGCCCGGTGCTCCAGGGACGGAGATCAGCGGACCAGAGGAAGCGCTTGAGCCTGGCGGGCCGGGGAGGCCTCGCGCACCCGGGGGGCCTTCTGGACCCTGGCGAAATAGAAAAAACATTAGATTACTATTAAACCCTAATCTAGACTGTATTAAAATCAACTTAAAGGGGAATACAAGTAAAAACATTTATATTCTTTATAACAGAAAAAAACAACTAATCCACGCGTTAATGTTGCATAAGTCACTCATATTTTCACAAAAAAGAGCTTGGAAAAGAAAATGAGTGACTTCTCGCAAGTATGGTGTTTGGCTTACGCTGACCAAACACGAAAACGAAAACTACTTAACCTATATTGAAATGTGAATTAAATTAGGTAGCAAAAGTCGTCTAAGAATACTCTTGGTATTCTCGAGGACAAAGTCACGAGTTAAATGTAATATATAAAATATAAATTATATTATATTTTATTTATATTATATATAAAAAATATAATATTAAGAAAAGTACCGGTAATCCATCAAAGCCTCTCTTTCCTTCCGGCCCTGGTAGACCCGGTGGGCCCATGCTGCCTGGAGGTCCCAGAAAACCAGCTGGTCCTTGTGGCCCCTGCAAAAGCACGTCTTATATTCTTTAGTTTCTTGATTAGATCCCACTTAATAAACACAAAGGACTCTTTAGAACACACTTTACATTAATGTATTTTGATTCAATATCATATCTGTTGATGTTAAGTTGAGTTGACTTTCAGACAGAGATGTAATGAGGAGAGAAAGCGGGCCCCTGGGTGAAAAGGGTTAACTTTTCAGATGAGATTATGTTAACCAATCCGCCTTAAGCAATCGTGTCGCTCAAAGTACATCACTTCACCTTCTGTATGAGAAGAGGCTTTTGCCAAACAGGCGGACTAAAATTGGCTGAAGTTATTATTATTATGCTAACATTACAAACATAATTATATGTATTGAATTTAATTACCATAGCACCGTCGCGTCCTGGTCGTCCTTGCGGGCCCGCGGCTCCGTCCCGGCCGTCCTGACCTGGTGCACCCTTCTCACCCTTGGCACCTATGTAAACAACACAACTCAAATATCTTGTATCGCATTTATATATAAACTCAACGTTAATCTGAGGATCTCTATATAAGAAAGGTGTGTATTTTAAAAATAATTGCACAGAACCAGTAGAACCCCTTTATATAAGACTAGCTTTTGCCCGCGGCTTCGCTCGCGTTAGAAAGAGACAAAAAGTAGCCTATGTTACTCTCCATCCTTTCAACTATCACCACTCAAGAAATCACGTCAATTCATCGCTCCGTATTGCCGTGAAAGAAAGACAAACAGACAGACAGACAGACACACTTTCCCATTTATAATATTAGTATGGATGAAAAGCTCAGCTTGCACTAATAAGATCGTTATGAGTCTGTAAGTAAACAAATATAAAAAAAACACGGCCAAGTGCGAGTTGGGCTCGTACACCGAGGGTTGCGTACACATTCAATTTTTTATAGATCCTACTTTCTACAACTTTACGGTTTTCAATTTTTTTTCTTTACTGATGCTATATGAGATTGCTTTCTGCTGCATTTCACAGTTCCAGGTCAACGACAAGTACCATATAAGTTTTGATTTCTTTGAGGGTGTCAAAATATTCCATTTTTGCGACATGCACATAAAATGTTCAAATATTAAAAATATAATATTAATAGATATTGGAGAAGTATTAGCCACTTGCCGGGTTTTTTCTAAATTATAAAATTAAAGTTTTTAGAAAAAATGGTTTGTAATAATGTTGTACTCATTATTACAAACCGCTTAAAGCTTTTAATTAAGTAATCTGAATAGTGCTTAAATAATAATCATACATACAATCTCATATTAGTACAGCCAAAACTTACCATGTATCAGAGAGGCACTGATGTTACTAGCGGGTCCCGGGGGCCCGGGGTACCCGCGCTCACCAGGAGGTCCCACGGGCCCCGGTGGTCCTGGGAAACCCTGAAATTAAAATAAGGTTACAATATAACTGATTTGGCCATGTACTTTTTAGTAAACGGCTGGTTTTCTTAAGAACAAACTAAGTAATTAAAGGTTTAGATTTTTTAGGAAATCCTTAAGACATCCAATTTTTAAACGACTTCAAAAAAAAAGTAGGTTCTCTGTTTGACCTGTATGTATGTATGTATGTTTGTCCGCGAATATCTTGCGTTTGGCTGAACCGATTTTGATGCGGTTTTCAGAAAAGTGTTCGTTACATTCTGGGGAAGGTTTTAGTATATATAACACTATTGGATATCCTGTGACGTTGCCTGTTGTATGTTCCAGGGTCACGGTAACTGTTATAAACATAACATTCCGCAACCACCGCCAGATCCTGACCTGATGACAACAGTCGAATTGAGAACCTCCTCCTTTTTTTTGAAGTCGGTTGATAACTACATTTATATAAATCAACCGGCAGAAAAGAAGCCACCGACTTTGGAAATATGTAGTTATTTTTGTTGAGCTTTTAGTTTTTGAAGTCGGTTATTTTTTTTTTAAAAAGCATTTTTATATTATATCTTCTTATTACATGTCAACATTTATAGATCTACTTGCTTTTGTCTGAAACTTCGTAAAAATACGCCGTACAAAATTTTATCAAAATCGGCATAGAGGTTTAGCCGTAAAAGCTATCAAACGTACTTTTATATTACACCATTTCATGAAAAGCGAACTTACATCTTTTCCCCTTTCCCCAGGAATTCCTGCGTAACCAGTCAAGCCTGGTTCTCCTGGATCACCTGAATGATAAAATATTTATAACATACAAAAATAAAATAGAGTGGAATAAACTGCAAACTGCCTAGTATAGACGACTAGACGTTTTAAAGAGGCCAATACTTTTTTCTGCATCATATTTTCAATATATTTTGGTACTAGCTTCTGCCCGCGGCTTCGCTCGCGTTAGAAAGAGACAAAAAATAGCCTATCCTACTCTCCATCCCTTCAACTATCTCCACTTAAAAAATCACGTCAATCAGTCGCTCCGTTTTGCCGTGAAAGAAAGACAAACAGACAGACAGACAGACACACTTTCCCATTTATAATATTAGTATGGATGTACCTATAATGTAGCTAATTAAGCATTATAATCACAGAGTCATGTTCCGATTCAAAGTTAAAATTAAGAAATCCGCGCGCCATTTTAGTATACGGATCTTGTTTGTGAAATTTAATTTAATTATTGTATGACACACATGAGCATCATTATTATACTCTCAGCTCCATAATGCCCTTAGCATATTCTACCTCGGTCGTAATAACAATCTTATCTTACTCGTTTCATAAAGTGCTATTAAAACTTACTAACAGACAGCTACAATAAACTAACACTTACTTTAACATTTATAATATAACTAGCTTATGCCCGCGGCTTCGCTCGCGTTAGAAAGAGACAAAAAGTAGCCTATGCTACTCTCCATCCCTTCAACTATCTCCACTTAAAAAATCACGTCAATTCGTCGCTCCGCTTTGCCGTGAAAGAAAGACAAACAGACAGACAGACAGACACACTTTCCCATTTATAATATTAGTATGGATGTACCTATAATGTAGCTAATTAAGCATTATAACCACAGGGTCATGTTCCGATTCAAAGTTAGAATTAAGAAATCTAATTTAATTATTGTATGACACACATGAGCATCATTATTATACTCTCAGCTCCATAACGCCTTTAGCATATTGTACCTCGGTCGTAATAACAATCTTATCTTACTCGTTTCATAAAGTGCTATGAAAACGCACTAACAGATAGCTACAATAAAACTACTAACACTTACTTTAACATTTATAATATAACTAGCTTATGCCCGCGGCTTCGCTCGCGTTAAAAAGAGACAAAAAGTAGCCTATGTTACTCTCCATCCCTTCAACTATCTCCACTTAAAAAATCACGTCAATTCGACGCTCCGTTTTGCCGTGAAAGAAAGACAAACAGACAGACAGACACACTTTCCCATTTATAATATTAGTATGGATAACACTAATTGTAATCCGAGGTTACACCTGCGTTTTTGTTTACTGCACTGATCCCATAGGCCGAAGCGTAATGTAGCTTAAAACCTTCTTCGCTAAATTTGCTAAAATAATTTTTAAATTTTAGAAAATAATTCCGAAAATTAGCGTGTTCAGCCAAACAAAAAAAAGTCTCCAGGTTAATAATATTAGTATAGGTAAGATATATATAGATACTAGCTTCTGCCCGCGGCTTCGCTCGCGTTAGAAAGAGACAAAAGGTAGCCTATGTTACTCTCCATCCCTTCAACTATCTCCACTTAAAAAATCACGTCAGTCCGTAGCTCCGTTTTTTCGTGAAAGAAAGACAAACATACAGACAGACACACTTTCCCATTTATAATATTAGTATGGATATCGAAAAAATACCTTAATATAAAAAAATACCTTAATATTATAAAGAGGAAAAATTTTGATTGTTAGTTTGCATAGAATGGGCTCCGTTACTACTGGACCGATTTGAAAAATTCTTTCACCAATATAAAGCTATGTTATCAGCGACTAACATATAACATCACGCGATGACCATAGGAGAGCGGAGAAGTTGAACTAAAACCTATCATTACGTGAGTGAAACCGCGTGAAACAGTTAGTTTTTAATAAATAAATATCTTAGGACAACTCACACACGGTCATCTGATCCCAAACTAAGCAGAGCTTGTACTATGGTAACCAGGCAAGTGATAAATATACTTATATAATTTATAAATACATACATATTGGTGCCGATTCTCTTGTGCACAAACTATCGTAAATTTAAGTTAAATGCATCTTTCTCTTTCCGTTTAATTAAGAAAAGGACAGAAGATCAAATATTAGTTAAGTCCTGTCAAATTTAGACACTCCATAGATAATTTAGACGCAATTTAAAAACATGGCGTCTAAATATACGTCAATTGTCATCAGGCGCTGTCTAATTTGACAGGATTAAACTAAAATGTATCTTCTGTCCTTTTCTTTAAGAAATGGAAAGAGAAAGATGCACCTAACTTAAATTTACGTTAAGTTGTGCACAAGAGAATCGGCACCATTATAGATAAATTACACCCAGACACAGAACAAACAATTATGCTCATCACACAAAATTTGTTCTGGGTGGGAATCGAACCCACGACCTCTGGCTTAGCAGTCATGGTCACTGACCACTAGACCAACAGGCCCGTCGTAATTATGTAATATGTAGATAGTTTACCTTTTTCTCCTACTTCTCCTTTCTCTCCCTTCGGTCCGCGAGGACCCGGCTCTCCCGGCGGTCCTACATACCCTGGTCCTGTAGCCTTTAAATGTAATCACATTAAACTTCATGCAATATGTTAATTGAAATAAATTAAACTACAAAACAGATCTTTGTAGCGTCAACAACAAAATTCGTTTAAATAACTTAACTCAATAGATATTAGAATCGTGACCCTGGAACATAAAGGGCAATCGAAGGAACATGAGTGGGTTTTAGTCAGTAAGAGTCTGACACGCCCTCCCGTCGCACCCAGGACGGGAGCAGTCATTGGATGATTTCCCACTCACCAAAAAAAAAAAAATAGATATTAGAATTCTACGCATTGTTTTTCAGCATATCAGGTAATAACTACATTACACTTAATGATTAATTATTGTTATAAATGCGTAGTGTTAAACGACATTAATTTACTGGAACCAAGTCTTGTTCTTTTTTTCCTTGTTTTCATGGTTGTCCCTAAAGTAAAAACGATACAGTCTCTGTTTTAGTTAATCAGTTAATTAAATTATAATAAATATTTTACAAAAAAAATAGGTACTAACATTGACAAAGGTCCCTGGAGGTCCCGGTTCTCCTCTTTCCCCTGGACTCCCTGGGGGACCCGGTATTCCTGAATCGCCCTTCATACCACGTGCGCCCTGAAATATAGCAGTATCTGTGTCAGATATGATTTACCAAATAATATACTTTATGAAACCAAAATGACAAATTATAACCATTTGCAACATTATTTATCATGGCATAGGCCCAAGGCTAGTAATCGTTGGAAACAAAGTTAAGAACTTTATTTATTATTAAAACACAATGTTCAAAATGAAAAAATGAACTGTGTAAAAAGGCGGACTTAATGTTTTGAATATTTTTGATGTGAAACATCTATAGCCGCACGTAAAACAAATTTCTGGCGTGGCGACGCATGCCGTGGCGACGCATGCCGTGGCCACGCCATGCGCCACGCTATATGATGGTGTATATATACAATCACAGTCTTGTGTACTGTGTGGCGATGATGTAATGTCGATGTTTCACATCTGCCAGGCGTCCCGTGACGGCTCACTTTTTTTTTATCTACGCACCTTACATCAGGGTGATGAGCCGAAAAGATACAAAAAAAACAATAAATAAAATAAAATAATAACAGTACGTGGATGGAGAAATACTACTAACAAATTAACCTTATACCTATAATACCCTTTCTTTTTATAACGAATAAGAAACATTAGAACGCCACCAGCAACGTTGAACTTTTTTTTTTTATCCTGGGGCATCTTACACACGGCTATCCGATACCAAGCTAAGCAGAGCTTGTGTTATGGTAATCAGACAACTGATATACCTACTTATATGATTTTTAAATACATACATATTATAGATAAATAACACCCAGACACAGAACAAACAATTCTGCTCATCACACAAAGTTTGTCCTGGGTGGGAATCGAACCCACGACCTCTGGCTTAGCAGTCATGGTCACTGACCACTAGACCAACATTGTTCATAATCATGTTGCTGCAACTAAAACAATGTTGCGAAACAAATTGTTACATTACTTACCCGTGGACCTGTTATTCCTCTAAAACCTTGTTCTCCCTTAGGACCTCGGGGACCTTCGGGGCCCTGAAAATAAAAACATTAAGGTATTACTTTATTCATAATTTGAAGAAAATTTTATTTTACTGGGAGTAAGCCAACAGCATTCCGGATATTGAAAGCTTTTTGAAGTTTATTTTAACTCTCAGGGGGTTAATGCTGTAGAAAGTAAGAACTTTAATAGGGAATCCACAAAATTTAAATCGGGTCATCAAAGTGAACGCAGCCCGCATCATGTATGAACAACATTGTCGGTATCAATATATTTTGTATAGAATGCGATCTGACCGTGCGAGCACAACCAATGAACGCATGTTGGGCCGACGGGGCGGCGGCGGGGAGGGAAGGACGCGTACGGACCGGTGGGCTGCGGGCACGCGGGCTGCGGGCGGCGTTGTTCATACATGATGCGGGCTGCGTTCACTTTGACCTGACCGCAGGCCGCAGAACGCGTCCAGTGTGACAAATCCTTTAACATAACGTGGTAATAAATGTGCCTTCTCTTTATGAGAAGAGAAAGAAGATGCCTTTTAGGTAATCTATACTTCTATACTAATATTACAAAGAGGTAAAATTTGTAAGTTTGTATGAAGGGGTAATCTCTGGAACTACTGGTTCGATTTGAAAAATTCTTTCAGTGTTAGATAGCCCATTTATCGAGGAATGCTATAGGCTATATACCATCACGCTCCGACCCACGGGAGCGGAGCAGTAATGAAAAATGCGGGTGAAACCGCAGGGGCAGCTAGTAATTAATATAACATGACTTACCGCTGGACACGTCGCATTGCAGGCCGATACCAACATTGACGAGTCCACATCGTACTGTAAAAAGAATGTACATATTATGTGTAAGCAAAACTAAAGAACGGCTGGACCGATTTTGCGAATTTTTGTTCTCAATGTCCGTCATAGGTCTTTTGTAACGTTGGAATATTATAAAATTGGAAAAACTAAAAGAAATCGGTCTTAATTTACAAGACCAAGTATAAAGTACGATTATTTTGGATGATCTTTATTTCAGTCATTGATGTCAAGGAAAGTCAAGTCCTAAAGGTAATTTTATGTCTCAGAAACTACTTTTGTGAAACTGATTCCTATAGAACCTTGGTATTTAAGACCAATAAATATAGTAAACAAAATGACTTTGACTTCAAAATAAACAATGAAAGTCCAAGTCAAAACATTAGTAACTACAAAATATTAATTTCAATAAGGCTGAGGCTACAGTAGGCAGCGATTTGCGATGCGACTGGAAGAGCGAAACGAGATAAACATGGAATGGCTACATTATAACCGAAAATCTGGCGTACATTCGATTCAATTTCGCTGATACGTCGATGTAGCCGGTGCCGCGATTACAGTAATGTAGTTCCTGTCACAGAAATAATCAAAGATCGCTAGTAATATTTGATGAACGGTGTAGCCATTTAGTGAGAATCCATGTATTTGTTTCAATCGCTCGTGCGTCGCAGTTCGCGTCGCAGCCTAGTGTAGCCTCAGTCTAACACTCACCAGCGGCGGTGCCGTTGACACAATAAATTGAGGTTTGTCCTGAAAAAGGGTGGCATAATTTAGATCGTTTGTGCTAATTTGATTCTTATTGTGTATGTAAAAAGGATTATAATTGCTCACTATTTCAGAACAGCTGTCCCTGCTCAGGTTGTACCGGTCGCAACTCAACGACAGCCACTGTAAGTCTATCTGAAAATAAATATAATAGTTTATTTATTTAACCTTTCGATGACCAAGTGATAGCCGGCTGTCGCGCTGCTATTGTCTTTTTTTTGCGCTGCTATTGTATCTCGAATCACGTGTATTCGAAAGTTTAAAATTATAATCCTTGTATAAAATTTATAAATGCATACAAATAAGGATGACGATTACATTATAAAACAGCATTATTTATTTACTGAATTTGTCAAATAAACGTTTTTTCTTTCTTTCTTTTTCTTTCTTTCTTTCATTCTGTTTAGTCCGTACTTAGGTAAAGTAGTGGATAGAAGTCGACATTTAAGCGGAGGAACCCGCGGGCGAAAGCTTGTCTGGTGTGATTAGCTTCGGCCTGTCTATTAAAAATCAAATAAACAATAAATAAACGTACTGGGGCCGACGTCCCGTCGTCATTGGACACAATCGTGACAACTGTAGCGTTGCTGAAGTCACGGATACTGATCTTCTCCGGGATCAGCTGAAATACAAACAAACAATTAAATAAAACTAGTTTTAAAAACAAAGACACGGCTGTAACAAAAAGGAAAATAATTGTTTGAAACTGTAAATCAGAAAACAAGAGCCAAACCGCTTAAGCCCGGTTTCCACCGCGAGCGAAACGGCCCCATTAATGACTTCGTTTGCAAGCGCAAACAGCATACTTGTATTTCCACCAACAAAATTATGATTCTTAATACATAATTGTTTATTAATGCATTTATTATTTATTATTATTCGACTATTTGTTGTTTATTAGTTTGACTATTTGCTATTTGCAGTTTGCGCTTGCGAACAAAGTCATTAATGGGTCCGTTCCGCTCGCGGTGGAAACCGGGCTTTAAACTTGAATCAATATTTTCCTTCTTATCTTATGAATGGTCTTCTCATAATTTAACGTCGATGTTACAAGTACTGTCAAACTAAGTAAATAGACACGCAGGGGTAAGACAAGACAAAATTTCAAAAGGAATTGTTTGACACAAATACAAAGGGAAAACTCACTCACTCACTCACTGAAATATACTTTACGATATAATGCTTTTTTTTAAGCTATTGCATAGCTTCTATCGCGGGCCTTGAGCGTGGAGACCGAATCCATAAATTCCGTAACGAAAATAACATTACCTAAACCCCCTTACCTAACATTCGGTTTTGCCATCTATCAATGAATAGCAGAACTTTTAATGAATTTTTGAAATATTACACTTACACCCAAGTGTTTTCATTGTTTTTTGGGGTGCTGCAGTCTCCGAGTGCCACACGTCTTTTTTATAACATACACTAAGTAGTATAACGACATTCACCCCGTTTGACAAAGAATGCTCTCATTTTTTTGCGAGAGTGGAGAGAGAAAAAGAGTAAGAGACCATATTCTCACCTCAACGCAGTCGACAGCCACATGCACCGTGTTGTTAGAAATCGACGCGTGTATCTTGTGCCAGCCTGGATTGAATATCTGAAAGTAATTATAATAATGGTTAGTTTATTTATACTAATACTAGCTTTTGCCCGCGGTTTCGCTCGCGTTAGAAAGAGACAAAAAGTAGCCTATGTTACTTTCCATCCCTTCAACTATCTCCACTTAAAAAAACACGTCAATTGTCGCTCCGTTTTGCCGTGAAAGAAAGACAAACATACAGACAGACAGACACACTTTCTCATTTATAATATTAGTAGTAGGATTATTTGTATAAAAATGATGATATTAAAGATTTGTATATTTTTCGAATAAACTCAAAAACTACTGGACCGATTTCATAAATTCTTTTTTCATTAGAAGGTTACATTATCCCTGAGTATAATATCACACTATATCCCACTGGAGCGACTTGACTGGAGCTTATCTATTATATAGTAAGTATATATTTTTGCTGAATAACTCGGCGAAGACTGTCTGAGCGGTCAATCAAGTCATAATAATCCACGATAAACTAAAAAACATTTTAAAGTGAAGTGTTTGAGCTGCAGCAAAGTATTTACATGAAACTAACTAAAAAAAAATTCGATTGAACTTAGTATTATGTTGTTTTATTTGCTACGTCTATCTGAGAGGTACTAGTTTCGCGTATTTTAAAGAGAAAAATATCGAATGCTTGAAAGATTTCTTAGGTTGAATTCTGTCACAATTGGAATATAACAAAAATATACTTAATAAACTAGCTTTTGCCCGCGGCTTCGCTCGCGTTAGAAAGAGACAAAAAGTAGCCGGTTTTGCCGTGAAAGAAAGACAAACATACAGACAGACAGACAGGCACACTTTTTCATTTATAATATTAGTATGGATAGAATTTCACAAACAAATATAGAGTCATCTTAATCTATTTTCTTGTGTCTGCAATTAAGGATAGTTCTTGCCTTACAGCCCCGCTGTGTGTGTGTGCAAATAATGCATGTACCGTTAGCATTAAAAAGCCTCTTTGTTTTTAGGCGTTTCAATGCCAGAAAAATGATAATGTCAAAAGGTTTTTCCGCCTCTAGACTTTTAAGGATCCTGCAACATTTATCGACAGCGTTCGACAGTTACTCCCAATGATGTTATATATACATACAAAGATAGAGCAGAGAGGGGCGACCTTTCCCACCGATTCGTCGAACGCGCTCAGGTGGCGATTAATGGCTGAGTTGGATTTCCAGTATGCTCCTCTAATTAGCAAATTGCGAAATTTCGTCGATCAATGCGGCTCGACAAAGCTGAAACATCTCAATTGGATATTTGTCACACACAACCAATCAATTGACATATTTGACATTCTATTTTATATGCTATTTAAACGTACCTAATTCAGCCATAAATCATGTTTGGCAATGTCAACCTATGACGTCACTTATTTGCCATCTCAATTGGATAACTATTAATAATACCTTTCATCAAAGCAACAAGCTTTATAAATAGCTGAACGTATTTATTGAATTTAGAATTTCTACCGCTGAAACGGGCTTGCTTACAGAAAAATAAGTCAAATACGAAATTAGTTAGATATGCGTATTACAAGGGACAAAATACTTTTGTGCAAACCGAGATAAATGAATATTGTTTAGCAAATCACCATTGCCGTGACGCACAACATTCAAACTACAATAGCCGGCCGTAAAAAGTCTTTTTTGGGATCGGAAATCATCAAATGACTCCTCCCAGTCTGGGCCAAGCGAAGGGAGTGTCAGTACTGACTAAAACCCACCCGTGTTTCTTCTTAGCCGTTTGTGTCCGTGGCTGCGGTATCTTTTTCGAATAACCCACAGCCTCGGAGCCGGAGAAAGTCTAACGTGCTATGTAACTGCTGATTCGTTAATAAGTTATGGACTTCTTGTGTATGAACGAACTTTTATTACATATTTAAGAGATATCAAAGATATACAAATAAGACTAATAAAGTTTCTTGTTAGTAAAAATGTAAAAGATAAGTGTAACAAAGAGTATGATAAGTTGTTTCCCATTTGTAAAATTATGCCCATAGATAAAAAGGTAAACTATTTGGTCGGTTTGGAATATTACTATAAGGATGAATTTAAAAACAATGTTAAAAATGAGTTCAACACACGTAGGGTTAGAGAAAATAAACTTGTTCAACCACGGACGACTAACTATTATGGTAAGAGAACATCTAAATATTTGGTACCAGAAGTGTTTAATAAAATGGATATATTAAGAGCAGAAGTAAAAGTCAGTAAAGGATCACTTAAAACAAAATTAAAGCACTGTATTTATGTTAAAATTGTATAAGTAGTGATAGTAACTAGTATGTACAAAGGTGGATCACTGTTAAGTTAGTGAGCGTATCTCGTCATCAAACGTAAAAGTTTGACGAGTTTAGAATTAAGTTACACCTCTGTATTATATTTAAAGTTAAATAAATTCTTTAAAAAAAAAAACTCATATTTAACTCGGTCTCAGTCTGAGTTTATCAAAAATCTTTTTCAACATCATTGACAAATTTTTGTCTACTAGGATTAACCCATCAGATAACATTTAGCTTCAACTAAACACGACTCTATAGACCCTGTAAAGACGACAATCTTCTGTCTGGATTGAGTAAGTTTTTGTTTCAGAAGATGGCTATAAGGATTGACCTTCACATAACACTTACCTCTCAACTGCTAAACACGACTCTAGACCCTCTCATGAAGACGACAATCTTCTGTCTGAATTTATCATAAATCTATTCTACATCATTAACAAGCTTTTGTCTCTGGAGGTGTCTACCAGGATTGACCTTCAGATAACACTTACTTCTTAACTGCTAAACACGACTCTAGACCCTCTCATAAAGACGACAATCTTCTGTCTGAATTTATCAACAATCTCTTTCTACATCATGGGCAAGTTTTTGTCTCTGGAGATATCTACAAGGGCCTTTTTAGACCTTCAAATAAGACTTACCTCAGAATTACTAAACACGGCTCTAGAGCCCCATATGAAGACAACAATCTTCTGTCTGAATTCATCAAAAATCATTTCATTGACAAGTTTTTTACTTTGGTTGAAGACGTCAAAAGAATTAAACTTACCTCCCAACTGCTAAACACGACTCGAGACCCCCCTATGAAGACGACAATCTTCTTGGTGACAGGCAGCATGGTGAGCGAGAACTGCAGGCTGTCGAGCGAGCGAGCGCGCACTAGGCTCCACGGCCGGCGCTGACCGCGCGCGTTGAACGTGCCCACCACCGTGAAGTGAGGCGGCAGGCCCGTTGGGAATACATCGCTAGGGGGCAAAGGAGCTGCAGTTTAAACCTTGGAACATACGTGATTTGAGACACAATAGAAAGACAATAGCAGCCCGACTGCAAGCTATCGCTTGGTTGTCGAAAGGTTAATAGAGGGATGAAATTGGCTGAGCTAATTGGTGCTGATCTCACGCGTCATGCTTGTTGACAGGTAGTTGAGATCAGTCACCCTTAACTGCCATGACTTTTTAGATTTTTTTTTCTTTATTTTTTATTTTGTTATTTACCCACATAGACACTATTGAAACACCTAAAATAATGTAACCAAGATTCGAAAAGAGTGTCCGTTGAGTTTCTTGCTAGTTCTTCTCTGTAGAGATCTTCTTACGTTTCAGAGCCAAGCAACTAGCGTCACTTTTCTGACTTACAGACCGACTTTTTAATAATTCGTGGGTGCCTTGATATGGTAAATGGTCCAAGTGAAGAAAATTAATTTCCTTGTGTTCAACCTAAGCAAAATTATTTTAAACGCAATACCATCTACGTATCTTCAAAGTTCCCATACTTACTGCAACGGCCGGGTCAAATTGACATCGAGCCCGATCCTATATGCCCTCTGTAGGTCCTGTGACCCTTGCACCAGAGTGATGCCCTTAGTGTCACGTTGGTCCAGCTTGTATACGGCTATCAGGTCCACCGTCTGAAAGTCCACGCCGCCTGGAGTGTTTGCAGAGCAAGGTGCGGCTATGTCTGATTGAGGATGTTCTGTTGTGGTGGTATCTAAAAATATATGGGGGTAAAACATGTATTGCTTAGCAGATTAGGGTTATGTATTGTCCATTCTAAGTAATGTTGAGTAAAAATATTGCTGAGAGTTTTAATAATTTTATTTTAATCGAATTAAATGAGGTCAAAAATGTATCTTTACATGTCAGTCGAAACTACACTTGCAATTTGGTTTTAAATAAGCAACGAAAAGGTCGTAAAGCTTTAAATTCTTATAATCCGAAACTAAAACTATCGAAAATCAAAATAATTTATTTTCTTTTGTTTCGTCATTATGTATCTTTTTACAAAGGTTAGAGAAATCTTTTGTAAAGAAACATACGAACCAATGTTTTGGTGGTCATTACTGCTCATTGCTGGTTCCTTATTCAGATACATACTAATAATAGCAATAAAAACACAGGTATAAATAAATGTTCCATGTAAATACTTTTACTGACTAAAACCCACTCATGTTCCTTCGGTTGCCCTTTATGTTCCGGGGTCACGGTAACTGCATGCTAAACAAAATATAGCAAGATTGCTTTTGTCCGGGAGAGACCCCAGAATCAAGCATAATATTAGTAGCAGTAATATGATTCGAAAGAATCCTGTATCGTAGCAGAAACAAATGCTTTCACATGAAACTTTGTATGATCATACATAAACAGTCATAAATTATCTTAAATCAAACGATTCAAAATGTAAATTGAAAACCATTAGATATTGACAGAATTGGTGCAAACCAATTTGACCAATTCTGTCAATGGAAAGTGTTTTCTAATGTTCGCTTATGAGACAAACTAACAATGATTTCGATATTTTGAGAGAGTAAAAATAGGAGTAAATCTTTCTTATTTTCTTTATTTTTTATTTCGGTTAACCAACAGCATTGCCATACAACGTGGCAATGCTGCCAGCCTTTTGGGCACCTGTCCTGTTGACAGTGATGTGGAGGAGTTTTTTGATGCTCTGTGAGCCCTTCTTGTTATAACTTGTATATATTTATTTTAGTATTATTTATAGGTTTTGTACATATTATGTTTAATTTATATAATTTAGTTTAATTTCTAGTTAAGTTTAATTTATATAAAGATGTAAAAGGATTTACACATGAATAAATGTTGTACCAACAACTGTTTAGTTAAATACAATTGCGGGCGCAACAATTAATTATAGGTTAACTCCGCTAGCACAATAAAACTGTGGTAAAAACATTAAATTATTAGATTCTAAATATTGATTAAATTGATTAAATGATTTTGAGATAAATAAAAGAATGATAATCTTACTTGTTTCTCCATTGCAGGTTGGGTATGATGATATCACGATTATGAAAACAGTTAACCTGAAATGGATTACAACACAAATAAATCAACTGTATATTTACAAGAATGGCATAAAATTCAAATGTCATCCTTTTTAAACAACGCGTATTTATCAAAGGCTAATAAATAGCTGGTACATAGTTTCTACGTAGATTCTACGTCATTTTAAAAACAATTTGAGAATAGATCATGAATATTATTAAATAGTTAAATATGCGTTCTTCCTGGCTGAAATCCAGGATATTTTTTAATAAAAATAATCTACAGGATATTGTTAGAAACCAATATTAATTGCAGCTAAAAAAGATTTGTCATAAAGGTAAGTTAAGTAAAGTAAAATTTTATTTGCATCGATAGGTAAACAATGAAACCAGCTACAACTTGCAATACCAGAAGCTCCGCAGATACGTTGCCATCCCAGAAACAAAGAAGATATGTCTCATATGTCTGTGGCACCGATGTCCTTGTAACCAGAACCCAATAACGTTGCTCTGTGGCAAAAAGCGTAGCCAACCATCCATGTTCTTTCTTAGGCGTTTGTGTCAGTGGCCGCGGTATCTCTTTCGAACAATCCGCAGCCCAAGCAGACGTTGCCAGGCGTCCGGATAAAGTCGAACATAGTGAGGCTTTTCTATTACGTGTCCGGTCAAAATAAACGGTGTCCGGTTGTTGAATTTAACAAGATAAAACAAAAAAGACAAACATTTTTTGTCGAACCTGTTATATTTAGAAACAAAATTCTTAATAATGAAGGGTATATGGCCTTTTTACCCAAATGTCCGACTAAATTATCTGGTATGCCTGGTTAACCCTAGCGGCAGGTAAAGGTGTGCTTGGAGTACTTCTTCGGAGGAACTCCCTATCAAAGAACTGTGCTAAAACTATCTATAGTTACTACAAGCTTTTCATGGGACCATATCTTCAACCATACGCTTTGACTTCCGTCTCTTAACCTTTCAACGACCAAGCGGCAGCCGGCTGTCTCGCTGCTATTGTCTTTCTATTGTGTTTCGAATCACGTGTGTTCGAAGGTTTAAACTGGATACTCCTATCATCCTGACCTAACATTGAAAACCCTGCCCCCAAAGTGTATACATCAAATAAATTAAGCCATCAGCCGTGTCCTACTTTAAGCCATCGAATCTCGATACACTGAGGTCAACAAATAATTGAACTGCGTCTACTACTTGATTTGACCTTCAACAGTCAATGAGTAGCCAGTGAGCCAATTTAATAGGTTCCTTAACGGTCATGTGACGTCAATGCTTGAGTGGGTCAATGTAACCAAATATTATTGACTCCTCCTGCAAATATTTTTGGTGTCTTCTAAGAAATGGTAAACAGACTGACTGGCTGACTGATTGTTCATATTATATCAACGCACAGCCAGTACTACTGAAAAGAAGACATCCACTATGAAAGGATTTTTGTAAATTCCAACCCTAAATTGAATGACTTCTGATATATAGGTGTACCAGGAACTGATGACAAAAATGGTAAATAAAATATGATGACAGCAACACTGGGGAAAATGGATTAAAAGGTTTTGATACTTGTATTTTCCCACAAAATTTATTACACTTATTGTAATACTAACATTATAAAGAGGATTTTTTAATGTATTTTTGTTTGTTACTCTTTCACGCAAAAACTACTGAACGCATTTTGATGAAATTTAACAAAAGTATGGCGATAATTTTTGCAGTTTATTCAACAGTGGTGTTTGATTAGTTGTATTTTTGTATGAGCTGTTGAGACGATTGGGACCTACATGCTTGAGGCCCACTCTGGGTAAAGCTACAAAGGCTTTACGTATAAATTTTAGCCCCTAACCATGAGTGACCAAAATAAAGATATTTTTTTAAAAAGAGGGAGTCATATACTATTTTTTAGCGAGATGTATATCTGGTTAATCCATTCTAATATTATAAATGCGAAAATAACTCTGTCTGTCTGTCTCTTCTTCACGCCTAAGCCACTGAACCGATTTGAATAAAATTTGGTACAGATATAGTCTGGGACCCGAGAAAGAATTTAGGTTAGTTTTCATCCCGGAAATCTGCCGGGAACGGGAATGAAGTCGCGGCGCGGCAAAAGCTAGTATAAAATAACTTATGATAAACCCAGTCACTATAATATACTTTATTTACACAACAAAGATGAAAGAAATGGTTTTTCGCTTTGTGATTGGTGTCCCAACTTGGTTAGGGCATTGCGAGTTTAATTTGAGCTGATTGCCCGTTAAGAAAAAATGATTCTGTTCTTTGTCAAGGTTACTGACTATGGTAGTGGCATTCAAGGCAAGTCAAACGCCTTTAGGCGGCTCATGTGAATCTGACACCAAGGCTTCTGCGTTCTTCATCTGCCTTTTGCAATAATTCGTCACATAGTACTAGTACACGCCCCTGTAATAAGCCAAAATTATATGTTACGTAATATATATACATATGTTAAACTCATACAAATGGATTTGAAACAAAGTATCAACTTTGGCGAGTCATACTAACCAGTCATCGCAAGCACGCGGTATAAAATCGAAAATTGCGTGTAATCTACACCTTCTTCTTCATAGATTTATCGGTACACGTTATAAACAGAGCTTTTAGATTGTGACTGCGGTGGTTTCTTAGTCATTCTTTCACTTTTTACTAAAGATTTCTTGAAAATAACAAATGTAAACAAACAAACGTAATGTCACTTGACAGATGACATGACAAGTATACCATATAAAAATCATTATTTGTTTTACTTTTTTTTTGTCATGAGTTACTGGTACACCTATACCAACGCACAGCCCAAGCCGTAATCCTAGAGACACGAAACTTGCAGGGTGTTTTTTTTTATAATAAGTAGGTAACCCAAACCCTAAAGGGGTAACATAGATGATGAAATTATCGACATTCACGCGAGCGAAACCGCTGGCGAAAGTTAGTCGCCGATAAAAGAAGTGCATAGTTACGAGTGCCTGACTGATAGGTAGATGAAACAGCATCCTTAGTCCCCTAAGAAACTCAGCTAGCAAAACTAGCAAGTTGCCCCATGATTTGTCATTTAGCAAAATACCTGTCGCTGTTGAATAATAGTAGTCTGAAACATTATCGATCCAAGTCGTTTGCCTTAGCTGTTAAAATAACTGATTCACCCAGTAGGCGACATGTAGGTATGTAAGCAGATTTCGCGACCTAGCCAGTTATAATCTATACCCAGAAGATGCGCTTTCATTTTATACAGGGTGTCCCACGGCTATGCCACATGGAGGGAAAGTACCCTAAATATTGTAGATAGAACATTTTACTGAAAGAAGACATTATTTGAATTTTGAAATCATTTTAAACTGCATTCATAGATATTTAAATAATTACATAGTTGAACCGGGAATCGAACCTGTTACTCGAGAAAATTAATCAGCCTGTAGTTTTATCCTACGGATTGAAAGGCTTCATCACAAGGATTATTTTTTGCTAAATAACATAGTGTCAAAAATAAAAGAAAGACCATGAATTTTAACATTTTTAATACAAAATTAGTCAATTTTTCAAATGCTCAAAAGTCCCTTCTTCTTGAATACAAAGTGATAACTTTTGATTATTTCGTCGACACTAAAAAGTAATAAATAAAAAACTTTAAAAAAAAAAAAAATAACCGCCTTCAAAAACTAAAAACCCAATAATAACTAAAATTTCGGAAGTCGGTGGTTTCTCTTCTGCCATTCAATTTGTGTTGCCACCGACTTCCGAAATTTTAGTTATTATTGGGTTTTTAGTTTTTGAAGGCGGTTATTTTTTTTTTGAAAAAAGTTTTTTATTTGGTCTTGTTGTGGTGGATATTTATTTAAATGATGCGTACTACTCAAGTGGGTAGATTAATTAGTAATAAGTAGTAATGATTGTGAATTGTATGTCCTTACGGCAATGTAAGCTTTTAACTTTTCAGAACAAAATTTTACATCAAATGTTAAATTTCACAGTTTTCCCTTTATTTGTGACACTATGTTATTTAGCAAAAAATGATCCTTATGATGAAACCTTTTGATCGGTATGATAAAACTACGGGATGATTATTTTTTCTCGTGGAACAAGTTCGATTCCCGGCCCAACCATTTATTTATTTAAAAATCTATGAATGCAATTTAATTTTTTTTTTGAAATTCAAATAATGTCTTCTTTCAGTAAAATTTTCTATCTTCAAGATTTAAGGTACTTTCCCTCCATGTGGCATAGCCGTGGGACACCCTGTATAGTTTTCAACTGCATAGTGCATACCACTTGCAAGAACGTGGGACCTACCTACGTGGATGATTATGATGTCAGCAAAATTACATGTATACATGTGTAGGTACATAGCGTTGAATATATTCATGTAATTATATAATTATGCATATCAGTCATCTTGTTACTATAATACTGATAGTACAGGCTTTGCGTTGTTTAGGAACAGATTGCTGAGTGTGAATTGCCCTAACATACTCATTACTAATAATATTATGGATCATAGGGGAAGTATGATTCTAGTTAGTTATCTATACTAATATTATAATCTATACTAATATTATAAAGAGGTAAAATTTGTAAGTTTGTAGGTGTGTAAGTTTGTATGTAGGTAATCTCTGAAACTACTGGTCTGATTTGAAAAATTCTTTCAGTGTTAGATAGCCTATTTATCGAGGAATGCTATAGGCTATATACCATCACGCTACGACCCACGGGAGCGGAGCAGTAACGAAAAATGCGGGTGAAACCGCAGGGGACAGCTAGTAACATATATTACGAGCTTTTGCCCGCGGCTTCGCCATGGATGTTGAATCTTCCATCCCGTATTTTACCCATTTAGGGTGGAAATATCCAAGAATCCATTCTTAGTGGATACTTATTATTCACAAAGAAGACGCCCTCCAAATTTCATATCTCTAGGGCCAGCGGTTTGGGCTGTACGTTGTAGTATCAGTCTGTAAATATGTCACTCAGTTTACCTTAGACTTTTATTTAACTCTGATTATTAACATACATAAAATGTTATACCTGCATAACTTGTTCTATCAAATTATATGCGCGCAAATGAGCCTCAAAAGGCATCACTGAAATTCCGTTGCATTCATTTTCGTAAGACAGCGCACATATTCGACTCAACATTACTCAACTAAAATTCAAGCTTCATTTTAAGCAATGTAAATCTCGCTCATCTGGGTCTTACACTGTATAAATTACTCCGTATAGAATTTCAGAACGAAGTACCTAATTGTTAATTCAAATAAAACTGCTATCGTCGCGTTGACTTAGGGCTCTAATGAAAACAAATGAAAACTTGTGTTTAATTATATACTAAGGTTCAATGAACGAGGACTATCTGTGTCGTGAAGAAGAACAATTACCATATTTATTCTAGAAATCAAATTGAAATTTACGTCTAGCTCATGCACTGTACTTTATTTCACCAAGGGAGGTATTCTAATAGCATAGTTTGTTTAATAAGCGATAAAGTGCACATTTTTATCCCTACCCTTTGCCAGCAATTTTTTTTTGTATTGAGAAGAGCTGTTAAAAAAGTCATGGCAGTAGTATAATACCAGCCTATTAATGTCCCACTGCAGGGCAGAGGCCTCTTATCATACAGAGAAGTCACGACTCGGCACGAGCATTGATCACCACGCTAACCACGATTGCTCAAGGCGGATTGGCGATTTCTGCAGTAGTATATCGTACTACTATTATTAATATGAAAGTATGTGGTGTGTGTTACTCTTTCTCACAAATACTGAACGGATTTTGTTGAAACTTTACAATAACAAAACTTTACGTAAGTATATCAGAATTTTACATAGGCTACAAATTCCAGGTTACGGAAGCGGAGCATTAACAAAAGAGCTCACATAAATCGAGGTTTACCGCGGGGGACAGCTAGTATAATGATAAAGTTAAAAGAAAATACGGCTAAGTAGACTTCAGGGGGAGATATTTTCAGAACTACCAGGCTGAGTAGTAGATGAAATATATTTTCTGTCTACTATTCAGTAGTTTTAACGTATATTTGCAGTACTGTATATCAAAGAACAGAGTAGTATGAGTTGATTTGGAATTATTTTTGCACCTACCACATTTTGTATCTACAGGGATTTAGGATGTTCCTAAAGTTAGATAGACTGGGAGAAAATGTCTAAGGCATTAAGTCTGCTTAGGTCCAATGTTTTTACATTATATGCATAAAGTTCAAAAAATAAAAAAGGTAAATATGGCCAGATATATAATTAGCATTGTTGCAGTGCATTCACTGATACTAAAATTAATAAAATAACGGCTGCAGTTAATTAGAAGCACCCTCCAAGATTTATTATTGTTTTAGCGCAGTAAAAACACGGAACATTTAAGTTATTGTTTGTCTGAATTATCTGTTGTAAATGATAAATATCTTAGGTATAGGGCAGGAAAGCTTAACGCCATTTTTATTAAACACATCACACGTCACTTATACATTTCGACCAGGCCTTTATTCATCATGTCTCTAGAATTTTCCCAATTATGTTCTACGTGAAGCGACTGCTTATCAGACCTCCACAACCCCATTACTCGACGACAAGATACCCTTTGGTTAGACTGGTCAGACTTTCTGGCTTCTGACTAGCCGTAACGACTATCAAAGTTCTAAGAACGACAACCGGGACCAACGGCTTTACGTGCTTTCCGAGGCACGGGATGTCAATGATGTCCAAAATAAGTTTAGAAGGTAGGTATATGAATTGAAAAAGATTTGAACCCACAACTCTTTACATGAGAGGCGAGCTCCCATAACCACAAGACTATCACGACTGCCCTTTTCAAACTATTATAAGATCTAAGTGTAATATTTAGCCTAGACCTTTAGGTACTAACAAATATGTACTGAACCCCAGGTGTGTGTGGTCATCTCGCTCTTGTTTGGTTACAGCTCCGTGGGACAAAGCTCGCTTAAGCTTAAATCTATATTACTGTAACGTTTCATCAAAATCCGTTGAATGGTTTTTTTAATTCCCATTAATCATCCTCACAAACTTTTACATATAGTATTAGTATACACACTCTAGTTGCTAGGTAACTGAGCTGGTACTCTGATTCTTAGATGCAACCCCTAAAACTACGAATCATGATGACAATAACATCAGACTTGCATCTTAATTACTCTTGAACTCTTGAAAGGCGTACTCACAAACATGTAAGCGCAAATGATGAAATGCAAACATGACTATAATTTGTGTGATGTATTTTTACGAGCGCATGATTCGGCGATGTGATACGATCATTTAATTCATTTGTTTCGTTTAGTGGAGCGACATTCGTCTTTGTATTAAGTTCCTTGAATATTTGTACATCGAAAATGTCGTTTTGAAGACTCGTGGTCACCTAAAGGTCGAAATAACCACGATTCTTATGTATTTTTTTAATATGTGAAGCGGCCCCGCAGGCCCTTTCCTGACATTTTTTTTTAGAATTCGAAAAATATTAAATTAGGATTTTAAAATACGTGAAAAATAATAAGTTATTTTGTCGAGCTATTCTCGAATTTTGCTCTTAGATAAAACTGTTTATTTTGTTTTATGTGCTTTTACTATCTACTTCCAGAGACTTAACACTTTTATAATAATAACCGCTGCCTCCCGCGGTTTTACTCGCGTCAAAAATGTTAAGGGTGAACAACCCTTATCACTTAGGGGTATGAAAAGTAGATAGTAGCCGATTCTCAGACCAACTGAATATGCATAATAAAATTTGGTAGAAATCGGTAAAGCCGTTTCGGAGGAGTAACGTAACTAACATTGTGACACGAGAATTTTATATATAAGATATCACACGATTTTCTGCAAATTTCACTTCAAATGTTCACCAACACAGGTGCACTCTTTCACCTCTCACTATCAGCTCGCGTCATAATCTGATGAGACGGCATTCAGCCCTGGGAGAGATTCGGTGGCCTACGAGTCAAAATTAGTTCAAATACAACAGATTTTAAGACAAGTCACTGATACTCTTTTCCAATATTTTGTGCTTGTTTTACTGTCAGGCTCGTATTATGTTTTTTAATCCAACACGGTCTTTTTGGTACACTACTACGGCTATTTCGCTTCGTTTTGAAAATACGACTGTATTAAAAAGGGTTTTGGCGTAATTTTAAACGAAAAGCACATTGAAACTTATAGATATGAAATATCCTTTATACTGAATGAATAATTTATAAGTGAAATATTTCCTAAATTAAACATCGTTTATAATACCTAGCGATGTACGTATAATGTATGTAAGCTATGTTATAAGTGTCTTATTAGGTATATGAAGGATAAGCCTTTAAGCCTGGTGATCTGTAGGTAATAAAGGTTTTACTTATAGTCGTTTACCATGACTTTACTGTGTTAACGATGAAATGATTTTTTTATTATTTTATTTCATCATTCTATATTTTATAATTTGTGTAATAAGTCATGTTATTACTTTAATATGTTATTACGTAAATGAACGTAAAGTTTACTCTGAGCGCTCTTACTAGGCTAGGCTGTAAACAACATGCCCAGATCTTGAGATAATTAGAAAAGACATTGAAAGCCAATGAAAAAGAAATGATCATAGACTTCCGGTGTGCAAAGTCCATCACACTACTTTGGAACCACTTCGGGACCATCTATAACTAGCAGTCGTTACTGGCGAACCAATATGACTAAAAGTTAGAGACTAAAATGATCACAAAATAATCTCTGGAATTGTAAAATAAAAGCTATTTATAAAGGAAACTGAGTTAAATTAACCAAACAAAATAATTTCACACTATTATTGACTCAGGGAAAGGCCCTCTACTCATACGAAAGTTGATGGCAAATGCACGCTTACTAAAAGCGCATTACCCTGGTTCTTTCTTCTCACAGGTATAGTCAAACTTATAGAGCATTTTATTTTGAGCTGCTAGAGAAATCCGTGTCAATTAAGTACTCAAGTTTACTCGCAATGTTTAAGCATAGTTAATAAACATTACACTCCATCCTAAGCAGTAAGAAAGAATTAAATTGTATTTCAAAATTAACAAAAGTTTTCCCTAAAATCAATTACCTATAAATTAGGTTGTTTAAAATAATTTCACACTATTATTGACTCAGGGAAAGGCCCTCTACTCATACGAAAGTTGATGGCAAATGCACGCTTACTAAAGGCGCATTACCCTGGTTCTTTCTTCTCACAGGTATAGTCAAATTTATAGAGCATTTTATTTTGAGCTGCTAGAAAAATTCGTGTCAATTAAGTACTCAAGTATACTCCCAATGTTTAAGCATAGTTATTAAACATTACACTCCATCCTAAGCAGTAAGAAAGAAATAAATTGTGTTTCAAAATTAACAAAACTTTTCCCTAAAATCAATTACCTATAAATTAAGTTGTTAACCTAAACGTTACTAAAATAAACACCACGTTAAAAAAAAACAAAAACTTACCTTAAAACCCCCATATTACTTAAAATTACGAACTCGAGCGCATACCGAACGCGCGCGCCAAGCCGCGCGAACCAACCGCGGCGTATTATCGAACTCTTACTGACTAGAGTCCCGCTGAGATTTGACAGCACACTCAAATAAATATCAATTAAACTCCTGACAACGGGGAACCGCAATGCATTAGTTCTTCATTCTTCATGATTCTTCTACAATGTACCGACAAAATTTGTGCACATTTTTAGGGGCTGTATACTACATTTAGAGGACTTATTTGCAGCTTTCTGTTTCCTGCGGCTACGCCCCATCAATTTCATAAAAAAATTCAGCCTCTATTTTTTTTTTTTTTTGGTGAGTGGGAAATCATCCAATGACTGCTCCCGTCCTGGGTGCGACGGGAGGGCGTGTCAGACTCTTACTGACTAAAACCCACTCATGTTCCTTCGATTGCCCTTTATGTTCCAGGGTCACGGTAACTATTATAAACATTCCGCAACCCCGGCAGGCGTTGGCCCTGTTGGGCCCCTTCCTGTGCTGACTCCTTCTCTTTGAGGCGCGCGTGGAACAAAACGCGCCGTCTACGCGGTCCTGGTCCTAGCCGGGCGGCGAGCTACCCATAGCTCGCCATCCGCAGAACCGCGCCTACGGTGGCCGGTAGTCGTCCTGCGACTCTCGACGTCTTCGCCTGGGTCTTAGTCCGGGGCGAGAGGCTCTTCGTTGCCTCTCGCGCGCCGCCGCTTCCTTCACTAGCATAACTGCTTCGCAGAAGGAGGCGACGGCATCCCATTCCGTCTCGCCCCGGAGCATGGCCTGAACCAGCGCCGGGCGCGAGAGGTCACCCGCGCCGCCGATCGCCTCTACGAGGACACGTCGATGCTCCGCCCATGCGCGGCACACCTCTACTGTGTGCTCGACCGTGTCCTCCAAGCCTCTATTTTTTTAATATCCCAAAATTACGCCACAAAACTTCACGTTTTCAAAAGCTTTCGAGATATTTGAACCATGGACGTATATTATAAATTATTATTACGTCCATGATTTGAACTAACGTTCCCGCTATTTTTCCTTTTGACATTTTTTTTTTTTTTAGCTTTCTTGAATACCAGTGCTAACAAAACTGATAGCTTGAATAGACAATGTTTAATAAAATAAATTCCTGGTTTGCAGGGCAGTGTCATGACAGTGCAGACCACAGAGAGTTCAAAATGGCTCGACTTTTTACATGTTGTCCTTCTTCCTGAACATTGTTAGTGAAACATAGTTGAACGCCAAGGAACACAGTAATCGACCTAGTCTCTGGCCATAAGCGGTCAACACGCTGATGACCCCTTTGACAGCAAAAAGCCATATTGTACTTTGTTATGCCTACTTTGTACTAAAATTATTTCCAATCACCATTATCATCAAGCTGAACCCCAAGTTGTCTGACACAGCGATGACACAATAATGCATTAATTATTTCAATTAAATGACACTGTCAAGGCTCTGAGAATCTTTAAATAGGCCATCTTCATCTTCCTGGAACCGGTGCATGCCAACATGGAATGCGATAGATTTCATTCGTTAATAGATTTTAATGGGCAGAAAGATAAACGCACGCAACACAAATGTCTTTTATTAACGATTAAATATGTTGCTGTGCTCCAAAACTAGAATAGACTATAGCTCAAAAGACTTAAATGGGACTGGACGATATCTGCCACATGGCGAAAAAAACTGTGGGGTCAGATAAAATAACACTGGTCTCATAAGACGAAGAGGCAGGGTCGGAACAGGCCACGTAGAAGATGGCGGGATTAACTAAAGCAATGGAAAAAAGAAGCGAGGTATCTCGTAGAATGGAAGGGATTGAAGCCTTTTTCCAGAAGTGGGACGGAGTAGGCTAACAATAGATTATTATTAGAATGTATATTATTACTTACTTATATTTTATTACTTTTGTTATATACAATAGAAATAAAAGATCGAAAAAATCTGAGAAAGGAAAGTTACCTTGTTAACCTCGCAACTCCTATGAACAAGTGTGTGGAAAGTTTGATCAAGTCAAAGTAAAAAAAGGTTTTCAGTATAAAACCATTTTACCTTAGATATTCCTTTTAATAAACACCTGGTTAAAACCGGTAAAAAAAATAGTTAAACGACATTTAAAACTTTAAAAAATTCAAATAATAAAAATGCTAATGGCATTGCAAGTGTTTTTGATAGTAACTAGCCAGGAAATTTCAATGACAAAGAAGATTTTAAATGGCTAAATAAAGCTATCTTTTGAATTTAATTGTAGATGTCTTCTTTATTTGATAGGTTCAAATAAACTGTAATACCTACTAACTATTCTAAAACTGTAATTGGTATATAATTATGATCTGGAACGTGGCCCAAAACAATTTTAAAGGGCAATGTTACAGGCCAGGGTCTGCGTTGTTATGTCCGCACTCTTATGCTTGATTACAGAATCGACCCACTTTAATTAATGTAACATCAACAGTAACCAAACCCTCTAATAATGGATGGTGTTACTGAAGTACAAAATACACAATCAAATGGTATTGCTGGGTACTTACTTATTAGGTCTCTATTCTTTCTTAAAAGTGGTCAGAAAAGCGTAAACCTTGAGTTTTTTATTGTCGATGTTTTTTATCAGCCTTTATGATATTTAATTTACCGCAAATTTTACAAGGGGTCAATAATAAATAATAAATAAAATAAATATCTTGGGACAACTCACACACGGCCATCTGATCCCAAGCTAAGCAGAGCTTGTGTTATGGTAACCAGACAACTGATATACATACTTATATACAGTGGCGTAGCGTGGGGGGGGCCGGGGGGGCCATGGCCCCGGGCGGCACATAATAGGGGGCGGCAATTGGGGAACATAACGAAAATATTGGATTGAATTAAAAAAAAAAACTTTTTCAAATTACCTACTTACCTACTGTTCACAATATGTTAGTTACCAAAAGCACCCGTGAAAGCTTTACCGCAAGTGTGTGAAAAAGAGGACGATAACCGCGTGGGCTCAGGCAGCCGGCGACGCGCGACCGCGCGATTTTTTGACCTTGTCCAGAAAGGGTGAATTCACCGCGAAACGTTTGGCGCGAATTCATTCGCGCGTTGGCGAGATACTAGGCACCAAAACATCGCGTCCACAAGCATCGCGCGAATAATAAATTTGCGTGCAATTCGCCAGATACTAGGGCTGCCTTGTTGCGTCCAGATTTCGCGCGAATTTCAGAGCGAGTGCACGTATAATGGATAAAGAGAGAGAAAGAGAATTGCGGCGAATTTGCCCTTCCTGGACAAGGCCTTTGAGGCGCAAGTGGAACTAACGCGCCGTCGACACGGGCCTGGTCCTTATCGGGCGGCGAGCTACCCATCGATCGCCGCCCACAGGCCCGCGCCTATGGTGGCCGGTAGTCGTCTTGCCACTCTCGACGCCTATGCCTGGGTTTTTGTCCGGGGTGTAAGGCCTGACACTGCCTAACGCGTGCAGCAGCCTACTTCTCCAGCATGACTGCTTTGCAGAAGGCGGTGATGGCTTCCCATTCGGTCACTCCCACCGATCGCCTGTGCAAGGACACGGCGGTGGCCCGCTCATGCGAGGCATTCCTCCAGGCGACCGTTGCCGGTGACACCCAGGCGTCGCTTCCCCCGAATCCGACACAGGAACCTTCCGAAATGTCCGTGTCCGGTGAGAACCTGTGTCCGGCGATACTTGAGAGCGCCGTGGCGCCTCGTCAGCGAACTCCTCAAAGAGGCGTGCCCAGCACTGGGTTGCGACAGTCGCATAGCCTCCAAATCCCACGGCCGGATGCCCGCAGGAAGCCTCGCCGCCTCGCAGGAGATTTTGCGGTATTCCCCGCACCATCCGAATGGTTATAACTCTCTGGGATGCCCGCCTTCAAAAGCCGGGCCGGAGCCAAGGCCAGGTTCGAGCCCCGTAGAGGGCCATGGACCCCACGCAGTGGCGTAGCGTGGGGGGGGCCGGGGGGGCCATGGCCCCGGGCGGCACATAATAGGGGGCGGCAATTGGGGAACATGACGAAAATATTGGATTGAATTATTTAAAAAAAAATACTTTTCCAAATTACCTACCTACTGTTCGCAATATGTTAGTTACCAAAAGCACCCGTGAAAGCTTTACCGCAAGTGTGTGAAAAAGAGGACGATAACCGCGCGGGCTCAGGCAGCCGGCGAGCGCCGGCGACGCGCGTCCGCTCGATTTTATCCGCTGTTTGACCTTGTCCAGAAAGGGCAAATTCACCGCGAAACGTTTGGCGCGAATTCATTCGCGCTTTGGCGAGATACTAGGCACCAAAACATCGCGTCCACAAGCATCGCGCGAATAATAAATTCGCCTTTGACGCGCTAGTGAAACTAACGCGCCCTCGACACGGGCCTGATCCTTATCGGGTGGCGAGCTACCCATCGGTCGCCGCCCAGAGGCCCGCGCCTACGGTGGCCGGTAGTCGTCTTGCCACTCTCGACGCCTACGCCTGGGTTTTTGTCCGGGGTGTGAGGCCTGACACCGCTTTACGCGTGCAGCGGCCTACTTCTCCAGCATGACTGCTTCGCAGAAAGCGGTGACGGCTTCCCGTTCGGTCACTCCCACTGATCGCCTCTGCAAGGACACGGCGGTGGCTGGCCCGCCCATGCGAGGCATTCCTCAAGGCGACCGTTGCCGGTGACACCCAGGCGTCGCTTCCGCCCGAATCCGACACAGAAACCTCCCGAAATGTCCATGTCCGGTGAGAACCTGTGTCCGGCGATACGTGAGAGCACCGTGGTGCGTCGTCAGCCAACTCCTTAAAGAGCCTAGCACTGGGTTGCGACAGTCGCATAGTCTCCAAATCCCACGGCCGGATGCCCGCAGGAAGCCTCGCCGCCTCGCAGGATGTTTTGCGGTATTCCTCGCACCATCCGAATGGTTATAACTCTCTGGGACGCCCTCAAAAGCCGGGCCGGAGCCAAGGCCAGGTTCGAGCCCCGTAGAGGGCCATAGACCCCACGATCCTCGCGTACCCACGTTATGTTAGGTTTTTGGTTTTGATCGGCTCCCGTGGCTCATGGTGCAATGTTATGTAGCACAATATTATGTGTTATTCTAATGTATAAGCTACGAATAACAGCAAAGCCATCGGCCAGCCTTACTGCTGCCCGCACGCAACGGAATCTCTCAAAAGGAATATTTTTTTTTCCGCTTTTTCTCCCACTTTTATTTCTGCTCGGCTCCTATGTGTCTTAGCGCTGTGTTATATAGCCTATAACCTGCCCAGGAGTATGGATTATAATCATACCAAGTTTGGTTATAATCCCTTCAATAGTTTTTAATCCATGCGTGCACACTACGTGCGTGTTTACTAATTGCATTTTAGGCATCAGTATCGATCACCAATCATTCTCCAATATTAATTTTGAATAAATAATATTCAAAATTCAAAATTCAAAGCATTTATTTCACTTAGACCATTTACAGGTACTTATGAATAGTCAAAAGAGTCGGTCGGTTAGTCAGAAAAGAAAAGTGACGCTAATTGCCTGTTCCAAAACGTAGATCTCTATGGAGAAGAACAGGCAAGAAACTCCACGGACACTCTTTTAAAAAAAACATGTTTAACAAAATCTTGGTTACATTTTCTTTTTGTTGCTTCTACATGTGAAAACAATGTAAGTATGTAACAAAATAATTAAATACAAAATTAAAATAAAAAGTCAAATATAAAAAGTCATGGCAGTTAAGAGATGACCCATCTCAACTGACAGCGCCCGTTCACGAGCATGACGCGTGGCATCAGCACCAATTAGCTCAACCATTTTGAAGGGAACCGAATGATCCAACGCACTCGCCACCATCAGCGAGACTTTTTGAGCGAGCATGACAATGCTCCTAACCGCCATGTCTATTTGTGTTTTGTGTCAGTAGAGAACTATCGTAATAAATCACTGCATCGTAATCACATTTACAAAAATTCAAATATGCATTTAAATGACACAAACCAAAGTTTTGTACTGTAAATAAACATAAATGGGTGAAATTTAATTACCCATAAAATAATAATAATAACGATCTTGAATATTCATGTCAACAATTTAAAGGGATAACAAACATTTTCTATCTTCCAATGATTAAAAATTCTAATTTTGGAAATAATGCTTTTAAATTATATATAAAACAAAAGTTTTAATCTGAAATCTAAAAATATGTATAACAGTATAAGTTATTTATGTCAATTTAGGGGCTATTTAGCATATTTCTCTTCCAAACATTCCTAATTTGTGAGACTAGGTGGCTGTGGAGCAGGACCAGCACCCAACCAAGCATTTTTATCTATAATATAATCCTCTAATTTATAGTATGCTTGACTACATAGTGTGCGCTTAATACATGTTTTAAATTGTTTTTCATTTAATTGAAGAATATTAAGTGGAATTTTATTGTAACATTTAACGCAATACCCCATAAAAGAAGTATGTACCTTGGACAATCTGAAACTTGGCTGGTCTAATTTGTTCCTGTTTCTTGTATTGATATTATGCCTGTCACTTATTTTACTAAAGAGCTGAAGATTTTTACGGACATACATAATATTTTCATAAATGTATTGGCAGGGAACCGTCATGATGTTTATTTGTTTAAACAACTCTCTCAGTGATTCGCGTCTGCTGAGGTTATAGATAGCTCTGACAGCCCTCTTTTGCAGAATGAAGATAGAATCTATATCTGCAGCGCGTCCCCAAAGCAAAATACCGTAAGACATGATGCTATGAAAGTAACTAAAATATACCAGTCTCGCGGTATCTACGTCGGTTAATTGTCGGATTTTCCTGACTGCGAATGCAGCTGAACTTAACCGCCCTGCTAGAGATGTTATGTGAGGACCCCACTGCAGCTTAGAGTCAAGCGTGATCCCCAAGAAAACTGTTTTTTCGACGAATTCTAGCACATCCCTATTTAATACAACACTACATTCGCTATTTCTAACATTTGGCAAAGTGAATCTTATACATTTGGTTTTCTTTTCATTTAATACTAAATTGTTTACTGTAAACCAATTATGAACCTTATTCATGGCGTTATTACTTCGTCAAGGTGTTGTGCACGTCGGTTCACTTTAAAAATCAGTGAAGTATCATCAGCAAATAACACCATTTGAGGTTGGCTTTCCAGTATACTCGGTAAATCATTTATATATACTAAAAATAGGAACGGACCCAATATTGATCCCTGTGGTACACCCATTTTTACTTTTAAACCAGAAGAATTTACACCGTTTATTTGTACTTGCTGCAATCTATCATTTAAATATGATTTTATAAAATTTAGAGCTACCTCACTGAGACCGTAATGCTCAAGTTTCAAAAGCAATGTTTCGTGATCGACGCAATCAAATGCTTTGGAGAGGTCGCAGAAAATGCCAATGGCATCCTGCGACTCTTCCCATGCTTTAAATATATGTTTAATTAAAGTAATCCCGGCGTCAGTTGTGCAACGTCCTTTGGTGAATCCGTACTGCTGATTGTGTAAAATCTTGTTACAGTTGAAATGATTGAGCATTTGATTTAGCATCACTTTTTCAAACACCTTGCTCAAAACCGGCAAAACAGAAACAGGTCTATAGTTATTGGTATCTTTACTATCTCCGGATTTGAAAAGCGGTATGACCTTGCTATGTTTCATTAAATCCGGGAAGACCCCTTGGTCTATACATAAATTAAATATAAAAGCTAAATAGGGCGAAATTGTCTCAATAATTGATTTGCAAACATTAGTTGACATGCCCCATAGATCTTCAGTTGACTTGATTTTTAGTTGTTTAAAAGCCTTTACAACTACCACAGGATTAATACGTTTAAAATTAAATTCTATTGGGCAGGCCGAAACATTAGTTCTAAGTAAATCAGCAGCAAGTGTAGGCGATGAATCTAAACTTTCAGTGGTTTTAATTGGAATATTGGTGAAAAATGTTGAAAATTCCTGAGCCACTTCACTATTTGTCCTGATGAGACCACGGGAAGTTTCTAGTGTGTAATCTTTATTATGTTTTTTATTTCTATTCGTTTCATGATTGATAATGTTCCAAACGGTCTTTATTTTATTTTCTGAGGATTTGACCTTGTTACTAATAAACAAGGCTTTGGCTGCTTTGCAAGTATTTTTAAAAATTCTCGAGTACTTAGTAACATACTTATTAAAAGTATCCGTGTTAATATAAGGCTTAAGGCCATACAGCTCGAACAGTCTTTCTCTGCTTTTCCTAATGCCAGGAGTTGCCCAATCACTGAATAGAAATTTTGGGCAAATAGTTTTATTTTGTTTCTTAAAAATATTATTAAATTCTGTTTGCACGATTGAGAAAAAATTTTCATACAATAAATTACCATCTTCCATATTATAGTCCTGGACGTTTAACTTACTAACTAAAGTGCAATTAAATTTATTTAAATTACCAGGAGTTATTTGCCTTGTCTGTATCTGCAATTTTCGAAGTGGTATAATGGACTCAAAAGTCACAGATTGTCCACTGTGATCAGAAGGAAGGTAATTTACTATGGCTTTATCTAAATAGTCGCAGCAGCAAAAAACATTATCAATACATGTAGCAGTAGTCGTAGTAATTCGTGTTACATAAATACGTGTTGTATAAATATTCAATGTACAGAATTGATCTTTCTACAGTTTTATTATAAGCAAGTATAGATATATAGATTATTAGACGTATTTCTCAACAACTAGTGCCACCATAAATTTCTCTTGTTACAGACCAAAATTCAAAAAAGTGATTTGAAAATGGTGTTTTAAAACTGTGTATACTTTTTTTAAAGTTATATTGCAAGTTCAGAGATTCAAAAATTGCTAAAAACGGTCACTTTTAGCAGGGGTTCAATCCGTATAATTAAGTTTTTTTTTTCAATGAACAGTTTGCGCAGAAACCTTAGATGTCCTTAGGGTTGAGACATACATATAAGAAATGTGGGATTGTGGGTTTCTTACGGAATTTCTTCTCTTAGATGTATTTTCCACCTGAAGCATGATTAGCAATGCGTGGTAGTATATTTTGACTTGCAATAAGGTGTACGATGTACGAATTAGGTCAATTCAATATAATATTTAAACTTTAAGCGACTTATAGTTAAAATAAGGGGCGGCGGATTTCCGATCAGCCCCGGGCGGCGAAAAGCCACGCTACGCCACTGACCCCACGATCCTCGCGTACCCACGTTATGTTAGGTTTTTGGTTCTGATCGGCTCCCGTGGCCGTGGCTCATGGTGCAATGTTATGTAGCACATTATTATGTGTTATTCTGATGTATAAGCTACGCATATCCAGCAAAGCCATCGGCCAGCCTTATTGCTGCCCGCACGCAACGGAATCTCTCAAAAGCAATATTTATTTCCGTTTTTTCTCCCACTTTTATTTACTGCTCGGCTCCTATGTGCCTTAGCGTTGTGTTATATAGCCTATAGCCGGCCAAGGAGTATGGATTATAATCGTACCAAGATTGGTTATAATCCCTTCAGTAGTTTTTAACCCATGCGTGCACACTACGTGCGTGTTTACTAATTGCATTTTTGGCATCAGTATCGATCACCAATCATTCTCCAATATTAATTTTGAATAAATATTCAATGTACAGAATTGACCTCTCTACAGTTTTATTATAAGCAAGTATAAATATATAGATTATTGGACGTATTTCTCAACAACTAGTGCCACCATAAATTTCTCTTGCTACAGACCGAAATTCGAAAAAGTGATTTGAAAATGGTGTTTTAAAACTGTGTATACTTTTTTTTAAGTTATATTGCAAGTTCAGAGGAAATATCATTGGTTCAGAGATTCAAAAATTGCTAAAAACGGTCACTTTTAGCAGGGGTTCAATCCGTATAATTAAGTTTTTTTTCTTCAATTAACAGTTTGCGCAGAAACCTAAGATGTCCTTAGGCCACGTCCGCACAGGCAGGCGGCTTGCTTAGCGCCTAGTGTCTAGCGCGTCACCTAGCTAGTAGCATAGTAAAACAAACGTTCTAAAATGAACGCGACCGGCTGCACTGCGCGCTTAGCGCCTAGCTAGTCGCTTGGCGTGCATCCATGTAAACAAACGTGTTGGTTTTTTGTTGCGAGGCGCCAGGTTGAAAAGTAGCCACTGGGTGAAAACTTAACTCGGATTTTTGTAATACTATAGGAGGTTAGAAGAAAACAATGGACGAAATATTGATTGCTTCAGTTTTCAAAAGAAAACCTTTGTGGAACCTTTTTCTAAGATCCAAATGAGTTAGTTTTCCTTTAACTTTACTGAGAAGTAGATCAAATGTTTCCCTGGTCATACGCAAATATTAATAAAATTTATCGTCAAAAATACGCAATTGTTTATATAGAACATTAAACTCCCCATAACTTGACCGTGATTTATATATCATGAACCCAACATGACGGATAAGGCCGTGAACTAATATATTTTAAAGATGAATTTTCTGTGAGTAGTAGTTTTAGAGCTATTTTTGAAAGCGACATCTCGTCAACGTGGCGACAAGCAAATGCCCAAGGCACCTAGCGACCTACCACGCAAACCACCTCATGTGCGGCCACCCATAAATCCAAGCAAGTAGCCAGGATTCAAGCCGCTAGGCTCTAGGCGCTAAGCAAGCCACCTGCCTGTGCGGACGTGGCCTTAGGGTTGAGACATACATATAAGAAATGTGGGTTTCTTGCGGCATTTCTTCTCTTAGATGTACAATTCTCCACCTGAAGCATGCATTAGCAATTCGTGGTAGTATATTTTGACTTGCAATAAGGTGTACGATGTACGAATTAGGTCAATTCAATATAATATTGTCATGTAATATATATTTATAGTATTTTTAAGTTTTATATTAATATAATATTGTATATGTTTATATGGGCCTTCATGCCTGAAATAAATGGATAAATAATAATAATATTTAAACTTTAAGCGACTTATAGTTAAAATAAGGGGCGGCCGATTTCCGATCAGCCCCAGGCGGCGAAAAGCCACGCTACGCCACTGCTTATATAATTTATAAATACATACATATTATGGATAAATCACACCCAGACACAGAACAAACAATGACTACATAGACCTATGACGCCATCTACCGACTGTTATTGTCAGCTAATATCGTTATTTTTCTACTCATATAACGCTAGACTGCCATCCACTTGTAACCATTATTTTTAATGAATAAGTATTTTCAAACACAATTATAATATTGTAAATAAGAAATTTACTGTAAATAAATATTTATTTTTACATATTCGTTTATTTTTTTAGTCGACCTTTTTCAAAGTGGGCAACATTCTCCACACTCCATTACGCATAAGGGTAAAACATTCTGTACTTTCGTAGTCATTCGTTTTTATTGGTTTATATTTTGAGAATTAAAAATACGAACTTATTGCATTTTTCTACCTTTGTGTAATTTTACTTACACCTACCATTCTAGTTTTTTTAGGAAATAAACTTGCTTTGAATTTATTCTAGGCAAGTAGGCATGTTCATGTTCTTGTCAAAATTTTGAACGGAGAATGGAACGTAAAAGTTGTCTTCAGTCGTCAACGTGAACAAGTGCAGTATTTCATCATTCTTTTAGTTATTTGCCAAATAAATTAACAAAATAACTAATAAAACACAAACAAGGTAATGTAATAAGCCGTCTAAAGTTTTGATAACGCTAGAATCTAGAATAAATTAGAATGTATAGGTTATGAATAAAAAATTGGTTTCAGATGCCTCTTTCGTGTCGATTTTACCAAGAAAAGTATCCAGAGGTGGAAGATGTAGTGATGGTGAACGTGCGGTCTATCGCGGAGATGGGCGCGTACGTCCACCTGCTAGAATACAACAACATTGAGGGCATGATCTTGCTCTCTGAGTTGTCCAGACGTCGTATCAGGTCGATCAACAAACTGATCAGAGTGGGAAAGACTGAACCTGTCGTAGTAATCAGAGTGGACAAAGAGAAAGGTACCGTGGTATTTTAAATATGTTGTAAGACTACCCACTGACCCATTTTACTGACCATCTAGCTGTTTGCCGGGGTTACGGAATAGTTCTAATAGTTACCGCGGCCCCGGAACATAAAGGGCAACCGAAGGAACACAACGGGTGCGTTTTAGTCAGTAAAAGTCTGACACTTAGAGTGGGAGAAGGCATTTGATGATTTCTCATCCAAAAAAACTAACCAACCAACCAAAAAACTACTTTGTTTACTGTACCAAATTTTTATCATTTCTGTGTTTAACTTTGAATAATTTATTTCAATGTACCTAATAATTCAAATAGAATTTGCAGTTAGTTTTTAACTTAAAATATTTATTGATCAATACATTAACAATTTCTAACAATAGATTTTGTGACACTAAATCATACTTCATTGTCCATTACAATAAATTTTTAATTAAATATGGAGTATGAACAAATATGAAATGGATCGAGTTGCCCTGGATTTGTTTTTATTATTTTACTGATATACACCCAAACAATCATATCCATTTCACATTCTAACCTTTCAGGTTACATAGACTTGTCAAAACGTCGTGTATCAGCAGAGGACATAGACAAATGTACCGAGAGGTACGCTAAAGCCAAAGCAGTGAACTCTATCCTGCGTCACGTAGCCGAACTCCTGCACTACGAGAGCTCGGAACAGTTGGAGGAGCTTTACAAGAGGACCGCTTGGCTCTTTGAGGAGAAATACAAGAAAAAAGCTTCTGCTTATGATTTCTTTAAACAGGCTGCAGTGTAAGTGTACCCTGAAACTGTTGGATTTACAAATCCACACAAGGCAATTTTTTTAGTAATTTTAATAATAATGACTTTTTATAAAACAGGAAATAATAATGTTATTTCAGCATTACTTAACAAGAAGTGGCCATTAACTAGCAAAATTAATGGCCACTTGTTGTTAAGTAATGCAACTTCACTCTCCTGCTAAAAAATGCCTAATTTCAAACTCTTTTCCAAAATTAAAACAAGCAAAAAAAATAAAATTAAACATCTTTCTTAACCATTTTAATAATACAAAAGTTGTAAAATCTAAGATTATCTTTCATGAACTTTTTATTTAGTCAACTAGATTTACATTATGGTTATTATCAAGTTTCGTTAAATACCGAAAGCAGGAAAAATTTTAATACCAAGTAACATTCAAATGCTATGTACAGTCAGGTATGCAGGGCCATCATCTACAATTGAGGTTTTCTTGAATACCAATGAATGTATTCAAATGAAAAAACGAATTGAAGAACTAGTAATTTTCTACTAAAATTTAAATTTTTATTAGAAAACTAGCTTTTGCCCACGGCTTCGCTCGCGTTAGAAAGAAACAGAAAGTAGTCTATGATACTCTCCATACCTTTAACTATCTCCACTTAAAAAATCACGTCAATTCGTCGCTCCGTTTTGCCGTGTTTTTAAGAAAACTTAAATTGTATCTAACGGTCCTGCATACTTATCTGCTTTGCTGACCGTACTTAAATCTTGTTTATTTTGTTTTTGTTACCATTATTACATATCAAGTAAATTATCACTAGCACTAAAGTAACTTAGATAATATCAAACATAATCAATCTTCCAGTGACCCATCAGTGCTAAACGAGTGTGGTCTAGACGAGAACACAAAGGAGGTGCTCCTAGCCAACATCAAGCGGAAGCTGACGTCACAGGCAGTGAAGATCCGTGCAGATATAGAGTGCGCATGCTATGGCTACGAAGGAATTGACGCTGTACGCGCCGCGTTGAAGGCAGGGCTTGCGTTGTCCACTGTGGACCTGCCTATCAAGATCAATCTTATTGCGCCGCCTTTGTATGGTAAGAGATTATGTTTAAATAGATCTCATACATGCGTTCTTAACAATACAATTTACTTGAAATTGTTGCATAGTCCAACTTGCCAAAGCAAATTGTCACAGCCTCAGATTAGTAAACACAAGGCAGATAGATAGCGCGGAACACCGCGAGTGAGGTCAACAAAGCAAATACAAAACCAAAAGCGAATACAATCTCGAGTCAGTACGGCACGAAGCGTCGCGCCGTAAACATGTCACAGAAAATATTCATATTTTCGAGAATGATGCCGTCTTTTGTTTAAAAACATTGCAAAAATTGTTCCCTAAATCAAAAGAGAGAAGATGGAGTACCTTTTTATAGATTAATATGGTTATTTTTGCCTTTTTGGATGTTATTTTGTTCGGAACACAAAACCTCAACAGAAATCTGTCGGTGTTGCTATTTTATTGTGAAAACATTTACCCCTAAGTTGGGAAATATGTATTGGACACAGGATTATCGATCTACAAGAATATTTAATTCGAGTGTTTTTTTCTTTTTGTTTGGTATGTTTGTATCATGTGTGTGTACTTATCTTGTATGTGTCAAAAGTCTTCGTTAATAAAAGTTGTGAATGTTTTGTCTCTAACTAAAATTATGTACACCAGTCGATTCGCCAACATAAAGTAAATATAGTAAAAAACAGTGAACAGAAAAATATGACAACTAATATTTTATATTCTGTCCTTTTCTGTTAATAAATTAGCGCGTTCAAGTTTCAAACAAACAAACTTTTTTGCTTTATAAAATTGTTATACACCTAAGCACTTTATTATTTATATTTTAATTAATATAAACAGATAAGAATGAAATATTACGGGTAATTTTTCATCATCCTGGCAACCGGAACGCACACAGAGACGACGTGTTCTTACAGCGCAGTCACGTGGCAGTCACGCACACATGTCTCGACGTTCGCCGCACTCGTAATGTTCCGCGCTGTCTATCTGCCTACTGTTTTATAATCTGAGGTCACAGCTTTTAGATTTTCTTCGAACAACTATTAAGTTAATTGATGGTATACCTACTATAATTGCAAATAAATAGTTGTTTAACTAAAAATTTTATACATATATATAAAGATGGGCTTGGCGTGTATTTGTCATACGACGCAATTTTGTAAATCTGAATGGGGATCAAAATTTCATTATAAAAATTGGCTCCTAAGAAAGTTGTTGCAAAGGAGGTGAATCATAAAAATCTTTTCAAGCTTGTGGTCGTAGGACAAGGGTTACAACCCCATAAACTTAGGTTTAACTTTAAACTGTGTCCCTGCCTTGATATCTAAACAATAGTACCCTCTGACAAATGAAACTCTTCAAATGGAACAATTCCAGTTTATTGCCTATAACATCAGTGATATAGAAACAACTAATTTATATAACATTCCAGCTGATAAGATTGACTTGTGTTTCGCGCCTAGAATCATCAATAGTCAATTATGTTATGACATTATTTATCTTTAAATTTTCAGTAATGACCACATCAACACCAGAGAAAGCGGACGGTCTCAAAGCACTGCAAGATGCCATTGACAAAATAAAGGAGACCATAGACACGGCGGGAGGAGTATTCAAAGTGCAAATGGCGGTAAGTTATACCTGCTGTAACAATTTTATAGAAAAATATTTGCAGATGAGCATATTTAGATACTCTAGCTTTTGCATGTGACTTTGTTCATGGGGAAAAACGTATTCCAAATAGCAGCCTATGTTTTTTTACATCATACTGAATTAGGGAGACAACAGGAAATTGCAACACTGCTTGCTGATAATTTAAGCCAATATGCAAAAGTGCCTTTTTTCCGGTTCGATTTTATAACAGAACTGGTAACGGAAATAAAGTTTTTTTCTGGATTCTCCTTTTTGAAAATCTTTATGATGGACAATAGTCTAATAAGGTGACTGGGGATTTTAATAGCATTTTAATCTGAGAGACTTATCCAAAAAGTTTTCTCTCATTCATTGTCTATGAATCTTGCTGCTAGTTGTTGTATGCTAAGACGTTTCGGTCGGGAGAATATGAGGCTCCCCGAGCCTTGTAGTTGAGCAGCAAGCTCGTTTTTTTTTTTAGGAAATCATCAAAATGACTTCTCCCATCCTGGGCGGGGCGGGGAGGTGTCAGACTTTTACTGACTAAAACCCACTCTTGTTGCTTCGGATGCCACTTATGTTGGGGGTCACGGCAACTATTATAACCATTCCGCAACCCCGGCAGGAGTAAGCTCGTTTATGTGTTTAAGTAGGTAATCTACTCTCCAAAAAAAGAAACTTGTTGTCTCGTTATTTATATCATCATTGTATGTTACAGCCGAAGGTGGTAACGGCGACGGACGAGGCGGAGCTCGCGCGGCAGATGGAGCGCGCGGAGGCAGAGAACGCAGAGGTCGCCGGAGATTCCGCCGAGGAAGACGAGGACCAGGGTACACTTCTTCTTGTGCTTTATTAATATTCGCGTTACTATCTGCTAGTCCAGATTCGATTGTACATGGTTGTTACACTAAAATTTCCATCATTTTCAATTTTGTCTGGAAGAGATATCAGACTTTCACAAACCAGTTTTTTTTTGTTCCTGGGACAACTCACACACAGCCATCTGATCCCAAAACTAAGCAGAGCTTGTACTATGATAATCAGACAACAGATATAGGGTCAATTTATACTAGCGCAGAGTCGAAGCGCATCGAAGCGTCTATCCAAAACTGAACATAACAAATCAACCTTAACTCCACAGCGTAACGCACACACATTACTCACACATTACTCTTAAGATTTTTAGAAGTCGCGCGCATTCTTTTGATTTCGCGCGTCTGCGTATGAACAACGCTGATTGGTGTGCGCGCATTGTCGCATATACATGCGCCCACTAGCGTACCTACGCGTCACACAAAAAAGAACACTATAATTCCGCTTTCTTCTTCGTTTTCTTCTTCTTCAACTTCCGATATAACTCATATCATAGCAAGATCAATGTCAAACATTTTACACACGTTTCTGTTAAGAGAGTCAACTGACAAGTGATTCAATAGCTCTGTTGTTGGTGTCACTCTCTCTGGCTTGGCCACCATCAGGGATTTTAATTTTGATAACACAAAAAAATAGTCGCTAAATAGTCGAAATTAGTCGCCAAATATCAGAAATAGTCGTTCTCTAGTTCAAAAGTTATAAGGGTTTATAGGTGGCCGAGCTGGAGAGAGTCTCCCCAGCTTGGCCACATGAAAACTAGGGCACCCAGTGAAGATCTGTTTTTACAAAAAAATAGTCGCTAAATAGTCGAAATTAGTCGCCAAATATCAGAAACAGTCGTTCACTAGATCAAAAGTTATAAGGGTTTATAGGTGGCCGAGCTGGAGAGAGTCTCCCCAGCTTGGCCACATGAAAACTAGGGCACCTAGTGAAGATCTGTTTTTACAAAAAAATTGTCGCTAAATAGTCGAAATTAGTCGCCAAATATCAGAAATAGTCGTTCACTAGATCAAAAGTTATTAAAGAATATAATTTCAAGATGTACAAGCAGGTACAAAATACTTAAGTAGTTTCTGACAGTAGGTAACTATGATGTGATATGGTGAAATGTTTCTTTCAAAACATATAAATATAGTGATTCTATAATGTGAACCCACCGAGGAAAAGCTATACAAACTCCAAAATAATAAGTAATATTTTATCTTTATTCACGCATTCGAAGTAGCGTACAGAGCGTACATGACAGTTGTCAAATTGATCGGTTTTTTAAATAAATTTGTGTGCTTTTAATATATTTTCCTTATTATTTAGGGTGTGTAAGAACAACAGAAACAGAAAAAGTCTTTGGGTAAGTTTGAAATGATATGAACCCAAAAATATAGTAAGTAAAATATTCTAGCTTTTTAACAATCAGTTATTACGTACCTAATGAAAAAATGCCATTTGATGAGATATTTTAATTCCAAAAATACTTAGCAATTTACCTATATAAATCTACTTTCCGAAATATTTCCTTTTCCGACAAGATTGCCGGTAATGTTCCCACCAATATTCCCACCTCGGGCAATACTCCCGGGAACGGCACATCTCTACTCTGGAGTGTCTTATATGAGTATGCCTTAGTTACACGAAATCTATGAATTGGGGTTTAAATTCTGGCCCGGAAAGTATTTTTGTTTAAGTATTTTTTTCGACAACAAATAAAGTTTCATTATTCTAACGTAAATTAGAGTCTCTAACGTTATAATTTGTTAAAACCGTTGCATGCGATTGTACATCTTGACACTTAATAGACCAAGAGCAAGGTTTAATGTTTTCATAGAAGTTTACGGCACTCTAACCTAGTCATTTAAAACATAGAAACATATATATAATTGAAAATTTATCTTTCTCTGACATTTGTAAAGTCTTTTGATCGATAAAACTAGAAGTATATTACACATATTTATAGAAATATATTTTTTCTTGGAATGTTTTCGTAGACATTTCTGTCTAGCTCTTGGACTATACTTTAAAAATTGAACTCATTGTAACTTCTTATCTAAGACCCGACTATTTCTGATATTTGGCGACTAATTTCGACTATTTAGCGACTATTTTTTTGTAAAAACAGATCTTCACTAGGTGCCCTAGTTTTCATGTGGCCAAGCTGGGGAGACTCTCTCCAGCTCGGCCACCTATAAACCCTTATAACTTTTGATCTAGTGAACGACTATTTCTGATATTTGGCGACTAATTTCGACTATTTAGCGACTATTTTTTTGTAAAAACAGATCTTCACAAGGTGCCCTAGTTTTCGAGATATGCATGTGGCCAAGCTGGGGAGACTCTCCCCAGCTCGGCCACCTATATACCCTTATAACTTTTGAACTAGAGAACGACTATTTCTGATATTTGGCGACTAATTTCGACTATTTAGCGACTATTTTTTTGTGTTATCAAAATTAAAATCCCTGATGGTGGCCAAGCCAGAGAGAGTGACACCTGTTGTTGATGCCCATTATTACTACACATAAAATAGTGCGTGGCGAATACGCGCGCATTCGTGCGGCTTCGCTTTAGTTATAAAGGATTTGACGCTTCGATGCGCTTCGACTCTGCGCTAGTATAAATTTACCCTTAGTTAAACTGGTCAGACTTTTTGGCTACTGACTACCCGTCGTAACGACTGTCAAAGTTTTACGAGTGGCAACCGGGACCAACCGCTTTACGTGCTTTCCGAGGCACGGGATGTCAGTGATGTCCAAGATAAACTTTGGAAAGTACATATAAATTAAAAAAGTCACAGTTTTTATCTCGACCTTAATATTTGCTAATATTCCCAGGTATGGGCGACGTGCGCATGGACGACGAGCCGCAACAGAACGGCGCGTCCGACGAAGACGAAGACTAACAGATATATGTCACTCTATATACTATACGATAGTACCGTCATGTTACTACCTAATATACACACGTTTTATACACTCTTCTCTTTTATTTTATTACTCCCCGTGCCTTTAATTGTAGGGCCGGTACATATCTGACGGAAAATGATCGCTTAGACCCTGTCCAGAAAGGGCGAATTCGCCGCGATTCGACTCGCGCGAATTCACTCGCGCGTTGGCGAGATACTAGGCACCAATACATCGCGTCCACAAGCATCGCGCGAGTAGTAAACTCGCGCGTATTACGCGTGCAGTTCGCCGGACTCTCGACTCGCGCGTGATTCGCGCGAGTCGAGATACTAGGGCCGCCTTGTTGAGTCCAGATTTCGCGCGAATTTCAGAGCGAGTGCACGTATAAAAGAGAAAGAGAAGGAAATACGACTCGCGCGTAGGTACACTCTATACGCGTTGGCTCTGGACGCAACATTCGCGCGTGACACGCGCGAGAGAATCGCGGCGAATTCGCCCTCCTGGATATTCGCATTAGCGCTTCATCGGTTGAATGTTTCATTAAATAAATTTGTTAGTTCAGGCATTACGCTAACGTTGATACGAAACACATTTTCCGTCAGACATGTACCGATTAAACAGAGAGTTGAGTTTTATCCCATTCTTCCCCGCATCCCTATTCACCTCGGCGGTATTCAAATTGGGTCGTTATTTCCAGATACTGATGCTGATTCTCTTGTTCACAAACTTAACTAAATTTAAGTTCAGTGATCTTTCTCTTTCCATTTTATTAAGAAAAGGACATATAAGATGCATATTAGTTTAGTCCTGCCAAATTTGTCAGGGCCTGAAGTAACTCGACATATTTTTAGTGGCCATGTTCGTGGCCGTCTAAATTATCTATGGAATGTTTTAATTAAACAAGACTAAACTAATAGTTTATCTTCTGTCCTTTTCAATGAAATGGAACGATACGCTGAACTTAAATTTAATTTTGTTAGTGAACAAAGGAATCGGCCCACTACCCTACAAAAAAAATAATAAACAAACTGTAGGTAATAAGTCTTTATTTTATGAGTGTTGATAATGACTACACAACTCTAAATAAAAAAACAAGTAATCTATGTAACATACATAATTCATCATTTACTTACAACAACTATATACAAGTTTATCACAATAATACAATAGATCTGAACTAAACACATTTGACAACAATTTAAATATTATTTGCTACAGATATTGTTATAAATTAAATGACTACCTATATATTTACACTTTTTTACCATTTATCCTGTTTAGTTTACTTCTGTGGATCTTATCGAAGAATAGTAGACCTGCTGCCTTTTCTATAGATTCTGGCGGTACCTGGAACCAAAAGAAAATATTTCTATTATCTTGATTGATCATACATCTTTATACTTCTCAGCACCGAATACTCAAACGTCACTTAATTTTATGATGCTGTCAAATCTGTTGCTGTCTTTACTTTATCCCTTTAGAGTGGGGTTGCGAAATGTTTATAGTTGTTACCGTGACCCCGGCGGGGTTATTACCTATGAAACAGCAATCAGCAATATTTGCGCAGTGATCGCGCGATTAATCGCTTAACGTCAAAAAAAATCGTATTATGTATGAACCGATTGCTAATCGCTCGCTGATTGTTCTATTGCACTTATTGCTACGATGCAATTGCGACGATAAAGTAGCAATCGCTGGAACTAATTAAGTAAATATCACCTTTAACAAAAAAAACTTAACTTTGCTCTTAAAAACCATACTAAATACGAAACCACCGAACGAAAAAGGCATATTTTAGTTAACTGATTGCTCCACAGAGGCAGCACTATCGCTAGATTGCTATTTGACGTGACGTATTTTGAATTGACGTTTGAGAAGCAAATATTGCTAAATTATCGCGATCGCTCGGCTATTGCAAGGTACGTAATCCCGGTGCGGAACATAAAGGGCAACCGAAGGAACATGAGTGGGTTCTAGTTAGTAAAAGTGACACGCCCTCCCGCCCCGCCCAGGACGGGAGAAGTCATTTGATGATTTCCCACTCCCTAAAAAAATCCCTTTAGACAAACACAGGAACAGATTTAGGAGCATCTTAAAATTAAGTGACGTTTGAGTCATAAGTTCTATACACCAAAGGACCTATAAACACGGTCCGTAGCTTCTTCAACAAGTCGACAATAGCTTGGCTCATTTTTTTATTAATTCACATAAATAGGTGAATGTAACTTTTTGAAGTGTTCATTTTATTTGTTACTAGCTGTTCCTCGCGGCTTTACCTGCGTTACGTTAGGTTTTTGGTTACTGCCTCGTGGGACATAGCACGATATTATATAGCCTATCTTACTCAAAAATAATGTAGCTTTCGAATGGTGAAAGAATTTTTAAAATCGGTCCAGTAGTTTTTGAGCCTATCATTACAATCAAACAAACAAAGTTTTTCCTCTTTATAATATTAGTGTAGATACCAATCACAAAATTTCTTAAGATCAGCAATCTTGTATCATAGGACGACTGTATCACGGAATACCGAAGTTTGGAATGTCGCTGCACGAAATTCATAAAGTTTATTACCGCGAAGTACGGGACTTGAAGTTTGCTATAGCGAATTACGAAATTTCGAATAATCATCAACTAGAATTCGAACGTTCCACGATCACGATTGTACGTAGATATTTTTTTCATATCTGCAAGTAATTATCTGTCGTTACTTTTACACGTTACTTTTACAGATTTTTTGTAAATTGCTTGGTTTATTAATGTTTTTATCTTCGGGATTATTCTGTTTAGTCCGTCCATTAGACTGTCCAAAAATACTAGACACATCATATTTTGTCGCTTCAAAGTAATAATAAAATACAAAGATAAAGAGCATCAAAGTTCCGGATAGGGGTTGGTGACGTCATTCTTCAGTATAAATTGTACCAAGACGGGACGTCACGCGAAACAATGCCCTGTATCGCCGTCAGTTTTCGTTTACGAGAAAAAAGAAAAAAATCCGTGTCCTAACTTTTTGAAACCGGATGTTACTTTTTTTGTCGTCTCGCCTATTATAACCTCTAATTCAATTTGCGTGTACGTATTAAACGTACTTACCATGAATGCGGACACGGGCGTGTCGTTGTGTATCTTCTGGTTGGGCATAACGTAGGCCTCCATGTCGAGGGTCCCGCCTCGCTCGCCCACCACAACCTTGTAGAAATGCGTCGGGACCGCCACCGTGTTCGCGCCGATCACTTGGTAATGCACGTAGCTTTTACCGTCTGATTCTTTCCTGAAAACGGAGAGGAATATTTATTTATTCTTTATTTACGGTTAGCAAAGAAGATAGGTATGCAGGGCCGTCATCTACATTTGAGGTTTTCTTGAATACCAATGAATGTATTCAAATGAAATTTAACTTAATTGCAGAACTAGATATTTTCTACTATAGTTTAAATTTTTACTAGAAAATATCCGTGGGTTTTTGAGACAACTCAAATTGTATCTGACGGCCCTGCATACTTATCTGCTTTGCAGACTGTACAAAGGCGAACCTCCCTGTTTTGTGGGGAAATCCTCATGGATACTCTCCGTCAGGGGAAGACTGGGGCTATGTCGGGCTTTTGACGACTAAAATTCCACGGTTCCGCCTACCGTATCACGGGAGCACGGTATACACTTGACGCATGATTCGCACCTCCGACCAAAGGCGGTCCTACTGCCTCAGTCATTCTATACCAGTCAACTCAGGTGGTGCAGAGAATACTGATGCTATTGGATTGTACTCTGCTATCGGTTAAGGTAACTTAATTCATGACACGTCGTTTTCATCCAAAAATAGCGTAAAAAATCATAACAACATTGTTTTCATTTATTTTCTTATCTAAAGTCGGTTCAGAATAAAGTCGAATAAGAAGTGATTATGCGACATTAATTACACGATTTTTTTTAGATAAACAGACATTTCCAGATTTCCAGTTAATCACCTAAGCCTCTAGGGTATAGATAGATTATTATTGTATAATTACCTAGGTAAGTACAATGGACCCGTACAACAGTATACATTATCATACACTTTGGTAAGCTTGCGCACATGTTTCTCCAACTCATTCCAAGCGTGTCTGTTGAAGCCTTCTCCTACCTGTGGACAAAAGTTTACAAATAATTAATGTAATATCAGAAGAAGTTGCGAGAGAAAGATGCGCTGCAGCATTTAGCCTGTACCTCTACCTAAGAACTGGTTACTGGGTTCATGCCTCTGTAGCTGTGGGGCCAGTCCTGATACTGTACACTAGGGGCCTCCAAACTTTGAAGCCCTCGGACCATAATGATTTTTTCAGTTTGTTCCAAGGGCCAAACTAGTTTTAATTTTTCTGCCCTTAACTATATTTCTAGATTCATTGGCTGTCGCGGACCAGATTGATGACACTGGCGGGCCGGATTTGGCACGCGGGCCGTAGTTTGGAGACTCTACAACTAATAAAAGTCAAGAGCCAGTTTTCAGTGTCATTACTTCTTTGATCAGTATCCAATTCCAAATCCTATTTTTCATTGTCATTTGTTAGAAATACTGACCTGAGGGGCCATATTGCTGAGGTAGAACGTCTGCTCCACGTGCTTCTGCGCGAGACGATGGTTACCGGCCGCTGCCATGTGGCCGCGGTCGAACCCGGAGCCTTTGTAGTCTGTGTTCTGTGACCTGGTTGTGGTTGAAAGGCAATGTGAATTAAATAAATTACTGAAACTATTTAAATTACATATCTTTTTTACTAAAACTTAGTAAAAAATATTCTAAATTTGATTTTATCTACAGACAAGTTATCTTAATAAAAGTGTGTTACCAAATCATATGCTACACACACTGGTTATAAGAGTGGTTTAGACCTATCCTAGTTCCTTCTTGAAGTCAAGAAGGAACTAAATGGAAGGAAGGAATGGTCTTTTTGAATAAAATGGTTTTGAATTTGAATATTTAATTACCATACAGCTGTTACATCAAAAATTATTTTATCTTTCTGCGTCTACTGGGTAATGTCTAACTAAGAAGATTGGGTGGTGGCTGGTGGGTAAAGCATTCTCAAATCTCAGATGTGTTAAGAAGGTATATTATTGCTTGCAGCTTACTTCTGTGATTATGATAAGTAATCATGGTTAAGGGATATAATTATGATATATTTTTTAAAATCTTTATTTATATACAGGGTTTTTGAAACAATTCTTGTATTCATATGCCTTTACTAATAATCATGTGTGTAAAGTTATGCAATGAATAAAGCCTGTGTAACCATACATTTTTTGACATATAAACCTGTCATAACTTTATGCAGAGTTTATTAGTAAGGTGCATATTGGTGCCGATTCCCTTGGTCACAAACTATTCTAATTTTAAGTTAAATGCATCTTTCTCTTTTCATTTCTTAAAGAAAAGGACAGAAGATACAATTTAGTTTAATCCTGTCAAATTAGACAGCGCCGGAAGAAAATTGACGTATATTTAGACGCCATGTTTTAAAAACGCGTCTAAATTATCTATGGAGTGTCTAAATTTGACAGGACTTAACGAATATGTTATCTTCTGTCCTTTTCTTAATTAAATGGAAAGAGAAAGATGCACTAACTTAAATTTACTTTAGTTTGTGAACAAGAGAATCGGCACCAATGTTTGCAATACGAAAACAAAAACCTCCTACTAATTTATGATGATCTCATAATAAGTGCAGAGGATGTATTAGTAGATAATATTTAGTTTCTCACCTAAAGAATGGATGTATGCTTTCATCAGGTTTGAAGTCGCACTTGCTTCGGTCAATCTGGTCGTTTTTAGCGACATGTTCTTTAGTCATGTGCTCAAACACCCAGTAGGGCACTCTGGTGCGGCGGTCATAGGACAATATGAAGTCATCGTAGGAACGCACACTGTCCAGACTTGGGAAGCCATATTTCATTATTTGTGATACCTGGAATTATTTTTAATTGATAATGTTAATATTTGATTGGATTTGGCATATTTTGGAGATTAGCCATAAGTGAAATCATGCCCTCAGATTCTTAGAAGTATAGAAGAAGAATTTGATTCTAAGAAGAAATCTTAGAAGGACGGCATGCCAAATAATTGTGAAAGTTATTAGAGTAAAACGCACCTGAAATACGGCAGTAGTGGAAGATCTTTGTGTTCAAAGTTAGAGTTTAGCAGGATATCCAATTAGTTCACTTTAGATTTGTATATTTTACAGTTTATAGCACATTTATTAATACTTTATTGTTAGACACACGTTCGACATACATATTTTTACAAACTTGATCTCACTTCATTTATTTTCACACTGACAACTGTCTATATCAATTTTATTCTTTTTGATGTTTTGGTTCGAAAGAGTTTCTAACCACAACACTTTCCCTAATTGATTGTAGACGGTTGACACAGCCCTATTTTAGAGCGTAAGTCAATCAGCCTGGGTCGAGGCACGGATTTAGTAAGCGCATCGGCCAACTGATCTGCTGATGATGTCTTCTGCACAGTCAGGGTTCCTTCTTGTACCATTTCTCTTACATAGAAATGTCGGATTCTGATGTGTTTAGTTCTCTTGTGGAACTCGGGATTATGAGCCAGTCTAATGGCTGCTTCGTTGTCAACTCTGAGCTCTGGATTTAATTCGACTCCGGTTAGACCTTTGAAAATTCGTTTTAACCAAACCAGTTCTCGAGCTGCTTCAGATGCAGCAACAATTTCAGCTTCAGTGGTAGAAATCGATACTGTAGCCTGTCTTTGGCTTAACCACGAAACTGCTCCTCCGGCAAACAAACACACTACTCCTGTAGTTGAGCGTCCTGTGGTAGGGTCACCTCCGTGATCCGCATCACTATAGCCTAAAAGCTGTGAAGGTCCAGTACTATATTTAATGCCAACTGAAGATGTTCCCTGAAGATATCGGAATATTCTTTTTACTTTATTCCAGTCCTCTCTAGTTGGGTTCTCCAGTTTGCGAGAAACTACACCAACTGCGTAAGCAATGTCGGGGCGAGTACCCACCATTAAGTAAGCAAGAGCACCTACTGCTTCTCGATATGGGAAGTTTTTCTCCTCAAAAACTTTTCCTGCTTGGGCAGTCTCACTCTCTATTGGTGTTGAGACTGGGTTGCAGTTGTTCATTCCAAAACGTTGCAAAATCTTTTTTGTATAAGACTCTTGCTTGATCGTTATGGATCCATCATTTCCTTTCTCAATCTCTAGACCTAAGTAGTAGTTTGCAGGTTTCGTAGTGATCTTGAGTCTCATTCCTAGATCATTTAGAAAGCTGTTTGCTAACTCCTCGTCGGTTGCTGCTACGAGTCCATCGTCAACATATAAGGTAATTAAGATCTTCTTTTTACCAATATTTTTTGTGTACAGACAACAATCAGCCTCGCATTGTATGAAATCCATTTCCAGCAATATGCTTTCGAAGCATGAATTCCAACATCTTGGAGCTTGTTTTAATCCATAGAGACTGCGATTTAGGCGACAGACTTTCGTAGAGCCGTCTTTAAAGCCATCTGGTTGCTGTATGTATATCTCTTCATCCAATGTCCCGTTAAGAAAAGCAGTCGTGACGTCGAATTGCACGAGGTATAGCTTTTCACATGAGCTTACACTTAAAAGTGCTCTTATCGTTGCGAGCCTAGCAACAGGACTAAATGTTTCTTCATAGTCCAGACCCTTCTTTTGTTTGAAACCTTTTACTACCAGGCGGGCTTTATATTTTTCGATACTTCCATCTGGGTTTCTTTTTATTCGAAATACCCATTTCGAGGGCAAAGCCTTTCTATTTGGTGGTAGGTCACAGAGTCTCCACACATCCATCTCTTTAAGCGAGTTCATTTCATTCTTCATGGCTTTCAGCCATTCATCTTTGTCTTCTCTTTCCAGAGCTTGCTTAAAAGTTTCAGGAAATTCTAACATATAGATGTAGTCTTTGAGTCGCTCGGGTGGTCTCAGTGTAGCTCTATTCCTAAGGTTATAAGACGTTCTAGATTCATCGATGGGCACTAAACATTCTCCCTCTTCATCGATTGGATCAGAAAGTCCTCTGTGTTCATCAGAAGGTTCTACAGACTCTTGAAGAGTATCAAAGAAAGTATCTTCATCTTCTGCAGGTACTTCAGAATCAGCCTCGTGATCTTCCGGTGAAGTCTGTTCTGCTTGATGTTGATAATTATCTCCCTCGATTTCAACTGTCTGTGAATCATTGTGTATTTCCGGATGATTCTGCCCTTCTACTTGTAGCTGTATTGTAAATTCTCTCAAATGACTATTGGCATCTTCACTGGGAGTTTCAACTTCGACAGTAGGTAGTGGCTTTTCATCAAAAATTACATCACGGGAACGAATAACGGTGTTTTTCTTTCCGTCAGTGATCCAAACACGGTATCCGTCTTCATCATAACCAACAAGTCTTCCTCTTATGGCTTTCTTATCAAATTTTTTACGTTTTTGTTTGGGAATATGGACGTAGGCATTGCATCCTATTATGCGAAGATGTTTGATGATTGGCCTTTTTCCATACCAAAGTTCGTAGGGAGATTTATCTTTATTTGTGGGACCAGTTCTGTTTAGAATATACGCCGCCGTGTTGATCAACTCAGCCCAGAGTTCTTGCGGTAACGGTTCATGCGCATACATCATTGAACGTCCTGTTTCAACGAGTGTTCTATTCTCGCGCTCACTCACACCATTTTGTTCAGGCGTGTAAGGGGTTACAAGCCGCTGTTGTATACCACGCGCGTTGAGAATATTTCGTACAGCCTCATTGTCGAATTCTCCGCCATTGTCGCTGAGTAAGCACTTTACGGTATGTCCTTCTGTTTGAGTCTGAGCAAGCATAAGGGCGAGCTTATCCCTTACCTCAGACTTGTGCTTCAAAAAATATACCATACGATAGCCGGTGTAATCATCCTTGAACAGAACGTAATACTGTAGCTTCGAGTAGCTAGGTTTGAATGGTCCACAAACATCAGTATGTACGAGCTCTCCTGGCGCTGTAGCTCTAGCTCTCGTACCAAATTTAAGTCTGTGCGCTTTTCCGTACATGCAACCTTCACACGTTTCCTTGTCAAGAGGTAGCTCTAGGCCCAGTTCGCGTTTAACTGTTGCTTTTACATGCCTCTTGTTCTGGTGCGCTAGTCGTTCATGGTAGAGCTGCATAGTAGAGAATGTAGCGTAGACTTCAGGAGGTTTCTCTGGTGTGACGTTTTTCGCATCCAGTTTGTATAAACCACCATTTTTCTGTCGTTTTCCAGACAAGCATGCTTCTCCATTGATAAAGACGGTGCATTCTTTAATCGACGATGAGAATACGCTGTTTGGAACACGATCGTGCATTGCTAAAACCGAGAATAAATTCTTTTTTATAGCTGGAACGTACCAGACGTCTTGCAGGGATATTTGAACTACTTTCCCTTTCACATTTGCTTGGATCACCACAGAACCTTTGCCTTTGGCACGAATCGTATTGCCATTAGCCGCTGTTACTGTGTGAATCTCATCAAAATGTTCAAAATTCTGGAACAGGTCAGCCCGGTTAGTAACATGGCTTGTGGCTCCGTTATCCACGTACCAGTTCTCGGTATCGCAATCAATTGTAAAAACTTGTGTGTCCTCGATAGACATAAGTATCATATTAGCTAAGTTAGAGTTTAGCAGGATATCCAATTAGTTCACTTTAGATTTGTATATTTTACAGTTTATAGCACATTTATTAATACTTTATTGTTAGACACACGTTCGACATACATATTTTTACAAACTTGATCTCACTTCATTTATTTTCACACTGACAACTGTCTATATCAATTTTATTCTTTTTGATGTTTTGGTTCGAAAGAGTTTCTAACCACAACAAAAGTTATTTAAAAATTTTACAAAAGTTAAAAGTAATTAGAATTTAACCAATAATAATAAAAATGTTATTGCAAGTAATAAAAATAAATAGTCTGTGTCAGTCTTGAGTGCAATTTTTACCAATAATCTCAGGCTGTGCAAGTAAGCGTACCCAAAGCAGCACGAGCAAGGCCTTAAACCATCGAAACTTACTCGATCTGTACCGCTCCCGGTATCCATGTAAGGAGTAGCAGCCGACACCGTACCGAACACCGGCAGGCCCGGCATGCTCTTAATGCGTTTACCATTCACAATAATTGAGTCATCCCAAAGAAAATTATGAATTGTTTCTTTATTTTGCCCAAGATAAAATCCGGTCAAGCCAATAGCACTTAACTGTGCGAGATGAAACAACCGCTTGCGAAACATTCTTTGTTTAAGTTTGTATCAATAAATAAAAGCTATTCTGTGCTTTGGAAGCACGTATTTATGTCAGTATGAACAAGATTATTGTTTATCAAAGCACGTAACCATCTTATCGTTTAGGTTATGTAAAGTGACATTGACAGCATAAAATCATCAGGAATTCAGGATGTTTTTGTAGATTTATACCAAGCACATGCTTTGTAACTAAATCACGATGGTTTAATACTTTAATTAACAATGAAAATTAGAATGACTAAACTAATTCATTATAAGTATAAAAAAAAGTTTATTCATGGATTTAGATTTAGTATTAAAATCTACATAGGCACCACAGGCACAGCTCCATTTTTGACAATGATATTTTCAGCTTATAAGCTGTCAGGTTGGACGAGGCGGGAAATCGTTTGCATAGAAAGGCGCGCTTTTCGATTTAAAAATATTTATTTGTTAATTTTGTACAATTTCTTTGTAAAATCTTATTTCAATAGTTAGTTTTAAGTGTAAATATATTAAAAATAGTTAAATATGGTGAAGAAAAGAAAGAGGAAGGAGGATGAGTCGCCACCGGATCTTCAGCAAGCATCAACCGATTCCGACTCAGCGGAATCGGCGGTAACATGTTCCTCTTACAGGGACGTAAATAAGAACAAGGACCCGAAGGATAAATACGCGGTCTATAAGGTAAAAGGTTACAGCCGTAAGTACCCGGAGGACACAACGAAAAAAGAGCTGGTTGTTTTCTTGAACCATGTTGAAGAAAATCGTTTTTTCACAGACAGAGATCGCATGGCGTTGTCGAAAGGCATACGCGAACACGGCGTTTCAGGCGTCTTGCACATGCGATCAATAAATAAATATAAGGTTGGCATCACATTTGATCTTCCAAACAACGCCAATATGTTCCTCAAAAACAAAAAAATATTAGATCAGTTGGGTCTTAAAGCATCCATCCCTGCTGTTGATACAGAGGTTACTGGAGTTCTCACTTCAGTTCCTGTAGATATGTCGAATGCAGATATATTTTCACTGATAGGAAGCTCGAAAAATGTTGTACAGGTCAGGCGCTTTATGCGCAGGGTAAAGAGCTTCGGCAGTGTAGAATTCACACCTACACAAGCGGTCGCTATTACCTTTGCGTCCACTATTCTTCCAGCTTATATATACTTGGACTCATGGCGTCACGAGGTGAAAACTTATATTCCACCTGTTAAGCAATGTCTGAAGTGCCTACGGTATGGTCATATTGCAAAATTTTGTCGCAATACGGAGGTATGTTCGATCTGCACATTAAATCACAATTTTAAGAATTGTCAAGTTGACCCTAAGGACGCTAAGTGTGCGAACTGCAAGGGTAATCACATAGCTATTTCCTCAGTTTGTCCATTAAAAAAACAAAAAATCGAAGAAAATAAAATAAAGTCAAGAAACGCCACATATTCTGATCTTTTTAATGTAAATGCTTTTCCAGCTCTAACTGCAAAAAATTTAGATGTACAAATTAATAATTTAATGAAATCTGATAAATTTATAAATATCTTAGTAGAAACAATAACCAAAATTATTAGTAATAAAGATGTCCCTATAAACTCATTGTCAATTAAAGAGGTTTTAAAAACAACTCTTAGTAATAAAATTCCTTCACCTCCATAATGGATTTATCAAATATAAACATAATGCAATGGAATGCACAAAGTCTCAATAGCAACAAACATATATTTATCAATTTCCTCTATACATACAATATTCACATTGCAATAATTAGTGAAACATGGTTCAAACCAGAACAAAACTTTAAAATTAAAAACTACAATATTGAAAGAAATGACTGTGGCAACAAACACAATGGAGTTGCCATTATTATTCATAAAAGTATTAATTACACTAAAATCAATACTTATTTTGACAATTCTTTACAAAATATTTGTGTAAAAGTTCTAATTAACAATAAGGAAATAAGTATAGTCAGTTTTTACAGTCCTTCAATTTCTAATCCTGCTTTCAATAAAGATAATTTTGATTCATTGGTCAAGTCTATTCCTGGTCCTTTTATATTTGCTGGGGACTTTAATGCTCATCACACATCTTGGGGATGTGGTTCTGATTCTCCACGCGGTCGAAATATTTTAGAGGTCATTGACGATAATAATTTAATTCTTCTTAACAATGGTCAGGCAACAACAGTTGGCTCTCTAACTTGGCGTGCAAATGCATTGGACTTGTCTTTAGTTACTCCATCATTGGCACTTAATTGTGAATGGCACATGCATGATAGTCCTCTTGGTAGTAGTTACCACATTCCTGCAATTATAAAAGTTACAATGAGTAATAGTCAAAACGATTCATGTAGAGATTGTTCTAATGCTGAACATTTGCCTGTCTATCCAAATTACAAAAAGGTGGATTGGCAAATGTTTAGTAATAAGGTGGATGAAATTTTAGTTGATTTTAAAACAGATAACACATGTCCTCTTGATTTATATTATCATTTTTGTACAATTTTACGCACAGCTGCTGCTAATTCCATCCAAAATTCTAATGTCAATATGAATACCAGCAACCGCTCATGTCTCACAAATAGGAGTAAAAGACCTGCCCTTCCTTGGTGGAATCAAAAATGTACAGAGGCTGTATCAAATTTCAAAACAGCCTACATTAATTTTAAAAATAACCCGTCAGAAGAAACATATATAAAGTTTAAAAGACTTCGTGCACTTAAAAAATTAATTATAAAAACTGAACGACAAAAAAGTTGGTTGACTTTATGTGAAACTTTCAATAGATGCACACCGATATCTATTATATGGAATTTTATGCGCAAATATAATAAAACGTTTAATTTTAATAACCATGAAAATGACGCCTGGATTTTAGATTTTTTGAAGAAATATTCACCAGATTTTGTGTCTAATGCTCCAAGATCCTTATTCAATAATACAACCAAGTCCAACCCACCCAACCATAGTTTTCTCCTAGATCCTTTTACAATCAGTGAATTAATATCTGCTATTTCATCTCGAAGAGACACTACTCATGGTCTAGATGGCATGCCATACATACTATTTAAAAGACTTAGCATCACTGGTTTAAAAATATTCATGAAAGTCCTGAATTTGCTATGGGAAAACAATATTATACCCCAAGACTGGAAAGTAGATTGTCTTGTACCAATTTTAAAACCAGACAAACCCAAATCATGTCCTGATTCCTATCGTCCCATAGCACTTACTTCTTGTGTTGGAAAACTATTTGAGCAATTGTTGAAGCAGCGTTTAGAGTTTTATGTTGAAAAAAATCATATTCTACCTTCTAATCAATTTGGATTTCGTAGAAATCGGTCGGCTAGAGAAAGTGTCTGTCAACTGCAGCTTGATATACATAATGCTTTATTGGCCAATGAGAATTTGGTTGGAGTTTTCTTTGATGTCGCTGGTGCTTTTAATAGCGTAAATATAGATATTTTATGTCATGAATTATTACAAATAGGGATCAGTGAAAAATTCATAATTTGGGTCAGAAACTTTTTGTGCAACAGAGAAGTATTTGTTAAATTTAATAGACATCTTTATGGTCCTAGAGTTGCATCTAAAGGAGTTTGTCAAGGAGGTATATTATCACCATTATTATTTATATTGTATATACGTAGATTAAATTTAATTTTAGGATCTCAGGTCAAAAATTTACAATTTGCTGATGATTTGGTAGTTTATGCTTCTGGAAACAATTTATCACAGGTTGTTCACAAAGTTAATGATGCCCTGACAAATTTGTACAAGTTTTTCTCCTATCTTGACCTTAATGTCAATCCATCCAAGTCTAAAGTGGTAGTATTTGGTAAACAGTGTCATAATATGCCCCTCGTACAATATAACAATTGTGCATTGTCTATTTCACAAGAAGTTAAATTTTTAGGGATTCTATTTACACATAATTTAACATGGAACAACTATATTAAACATATTATTAGTAAAGCAAATAAAGCCTATAATATATTGAAATCTTTAGCTGGTTCATACTGGGGTGCAGACCCAAAAATTTTGCTACTGTTGTACAAATCTTTAGTTCGTAGTCATTTTGAATATGGTTTTTATTGTTTCGCTGCAGATACTAAATTTGTAAATAGTCTAGACGTTCTGCAAAATAAATGTTTGCGTGTTATCACTGGGGCATTCAGAAGTACTCCTATAAATGCAATGCAGATTGAATGTAATGTTTCACCATTAAAAATTCGATTTCATTACCTGAAAGAAAGATTCATACTAAAACTGTATAGCACATCCAATAATAGTCTTTTAGCCAATCTGTTGCATTCCAATCCTAGTTTGGGTATAAAACCATTTTATTTGTTAGAGAACCTTCATAATTTCATAAACTTTATTAAAAATGCAAATATATACCAATCACAACACATTCTGCCATGTTATCAAGGAACATTTGCTGCTAAATTTCCAGAAATAAATATAATTATAAAAAACAAAAAGGATCTCTCTTCAAAAGAGGAAGTTAGTGCAGTATTGTCAAAGTGGCCAGATCATAAATTTGTGTACAGTGATGGCTCGAAAAATGATAGAGCAGTGTCTTTCGCTATTTATGAGCCAATCTCAAACATCGGTATAGGTCGAAAAATTGACAAAAATGCTAGTATTTTTACAGCTGAAGCTGTTGCTATCTTGGGCGCTTTAAAACATATTAAAAATTGCAATTTAGGCCACAGCAGGTGGTTTGTAGTAAGTGACAGCATGAGTGTACTAAAAAATCTGGCAAATAACAAACTACATGCTAACACTAATTACATTATTTATTTGATAAAAGAGTTATGGTTAGAACTGTTTTATTCTAATATTGAAGTTGGTTTTGTTTGGGTACCTTCACACATTGGCGTTACAGGAAATGAAAAGGCAGACTATCTGGCCAAAAAAATTGTTGATCTAGATGAATTGATTCCAAATACTGATATGAGTATTACTATACCACATACAGATGCAGTCAGTCTTTTAAAACAGCGTATGTATCAGGCTTGGGGAAGACATTCCTACCAGTCCACACATGTAGAAAATAAAGGCACTTGGTTTGCTACTTTGGATGTACAAATTAACTCCATACCTTGGTTTTGTAAGAATAACAAGTTCATAAACAGAAAATTTTATTCATTTGTCGTATGCGTTTTGGCCACTGTCGTTTAAATTATCATCTTCACCGTCTTAAAATGGTTAACTCGCCTTATTGAGAATATTGTCAATTGGAAAAAGTGCAATCTTTACATCACATCTTCTTTGAGTGTTCGTCTTTCAACATTCAGCGCCTTGTGTTGTCGGATGAACTTTTGAAAATTTATAAAATACCTGATATGGTCCCGCAATGCATTCAGGAGCTACTTATGAATGTCTCAACCTATATATATTTGTACAAATTTATATTAGAAACTGTAAATGAGATTTAGGTTATACTTTTAGATATCTTATGCATTCATTTTATACTTTATTTACAAAATTGTGTACATAGTTTTGTAGGTTCTAATTTGATCTAGAAGAAAATAGGAAATACCTAGCTAAGCTATAAATAAATTTGACATGTTTGTTCAAGTCATGTTTGACTTCAGACTTGACATTGACAATGACACTCACTTGGATTTGACAAAAACTAATGATAAAAACGGATATGAATAATTACAATGAATGGACTTATAACGAAAGACGATAAAAATAAAATTAAAATACTAAAAAAGTGAAAAAAAAAATGAGAAATAAATACGAAAGACAATATTACATAAATATATCACGGAAGAAAATATTGAGACGAAAGACTAGGCAATATGGTTGAAAGACTATAGCCTTCCCTTCAGGGAGAAAAAAAAAAAAAAAAAAAAATTATAAGCTGTCAAAGTCAAAAACTAGTGTCTAGTACAGCTGCAAATTTAATTTGCTACAATAATTCTTGAGCTACATAAATAATTTAGTAACCGCGGCATAATTATATTTATTTTAAATAACTAACTGTGACGGTGACAAATGAAATCGCTAGTACGATTATCTTAGTCCTTTCCTTGGAGATTAACACAAAAATCATGACGAAATTATTCATCAAAACAAACCGCACTTTAGCAGCTGTTTTATCGCAATATAAATACAGTACAGCTGCAAAATCTGTCGCGTCAGTGCAAATCAAGGGTAAAGAATTTATTGCAGATGATTACACAAATGTTACACCTAAAATTATATCTTATTTAGGTAAGAATTTGCACATGCAGAAAAATAACCCTTTATCAATTGTAAGGCAAAGAATTGTGAATTATTTTTACTCCTCGTTCACTCATAGAGGGAATCCAACGTTCAGTATTTATGACAACTTGTCGCCAATTGTTACCACAAAGCAAAATTTTGATGACTTGTTGATTCCGTCTGATCACCCGAGTAGGGCAAAGTCTGACTGCTACTACATAAACCGTGGGAATCTCCTTAGGGCTCACATGACCGCACACCAGAGTGACCTGTTAAAGTCTGGTCTTGACAATTTCCTGATGATTGGAGATGTTTATAGGAGAGATGAAATTGATGCTACACATTTTCCAGTGTTTCACCAAGTAAGTTTGAAAGCCTTCATTGAATTTTTATTTTTCTTTAAAAGTAAGTAATGATAATGGTTAAAATATTAATTACTGTCATTCATAACTAATTAGACAACCTCTGTCAATTTCAGGTAGACGGAGTACGATCACAGCGTAAAGAGCAGCTGTTTCCTGGCCAACCAGATCTAGACATATTTGAGCGAAATTATGACAAGAACAACCCACATAGCTTCATCAACTCCCTTGAAGACCCAATGAAACAGAGCTGCCACACTTTAGAAGCTACAAAATTAATGGAGACACAATTGAAAACGCACCTTATTGGATTAACAAAGGTGCTATTTGGTGACAGCATAAAATACCGATGGGTTGAAGAGTACTTCCCCTTTACTCATCCTTCCTGGGAGCTTGAGATATTTTATGAAAACAAGTGGATGGAGGTTTTAGGCTGCGGTATAGTTAGAAACGAGATTCTAGTCAATACAGGACCTCATACAAATGCTATAGCATATGCATTCGGTCTTGGTTTAGAGAGGCTTGCAATGGCATTATACAAGATTCCTGATATTCGTCTGATGTGGAGTACTGATTCAGGGTTTGTGACGCAATTTGAGAATATTAATCTGAATGACAAGATTACGTATAAGCCTGTTTCATCTTATCCTCAGTGTACAAATGACATGTCATTTTGGTTGCCTGCAAATTTGACCATAGACACATTTATGAGCAATGATTTCTATGATCTTGTTCGAGATATTGGAGGTGATATTATTGAACAGGTCTGTATATTTATTATAACATAATAATTAATGTATGGTGTTGTATTTTTTTTTGTGTTCAAGATAGCCTATGGAATTCAAATTTTCTTACGTATTTTTGCAATTTGCAGCTCAGTGTCTGGGTGCATGTTGATATAGAATAAATTGAGAGTATACTAGGCCATTAGTTACAGAATTATGATGATAATTTAAATCATCCAAACAGCCCTCAAAGTGCATATAACTCGATTGAATGACTTATTCATGAAATAGGCAATCAATCGAGTTATACGCATTTAGAGGGCTGTTTGAAGCCAATTTGGTTGCTTAACTGTATATCAACTCACACCCCAGATACTGAGCGGCAATTGCAAAAAACGTTCAAAAATTTGAATTACGCGGGCTAACTTGAAGCATCCCCCTTAACTCAATGAAACAATGACACCTTATAAACTTTCATTACCCTTCCATATCCATTGTGTTTCTGCCTGTCTGCCCATCTGTCAGTCAATTTGATCCAAGTGTAAACAAGTGTTTGTTTGAAAAACATGGAATTATAGGTTTGTGCGGTAAACTAAAGAATTTTGAATAAAGTCACAATTTAACGTCAAATAAAAAACATTTTTTTCCCAACAGCACAGAGTTACAAATGAAAGATCTAATTATAAAGTAATTAACGAAACAACTACAAAATAAAAATAAGCCAAAAACTCTCTTCTAAACTGTTATTTTACATTTTCAGGTGAGACTCAAAGACAAATTCGTTCACCCCAAGTCGAAGAAGCACAGCCTGTGTTACAGCATAGTGTACAGACATCTAGAGCGAACTCTCACACAAGCAGAGGTCAACCAAATTCACAAGGAGATCGAGAAAGCTGTGGTTGATGCATTTGGAGTGGCCATTAGATAAAGTAATATAGATTAGTATAGGAATATATAGGATGTTGAATTTTATAAGGCTTTTTTATTTTCTCTCATATGTCTCCCTAGTCTTTTCCTGTGTTAGGGTCGGCTTCCAGTCTTATTGGAACCAGCTGAAGTCTTTTAAGTGGAGTGACCACCAATCAGAAGACCTCCATAACGACCACAACCCATTTGGTGGGTAACATGTTAACTATTGGATAAATTAATTGTCAGGATTTCTGGCTTCTGACTGCATTGCTTCCTTTCACCCAAGTCATGTCAATTAGAAAAAGTTTAGGTCCCCTAGAACCCAGAACTCGTGATCTATAAGGTGCTCCCACACAGCAGTTGTATAACGTTATGTAACTGCTGTGTGGGAGCACCTTAACACATCATAGCATTTTTACTATCATCCCTGTAGGGGTAAAGAACACTCTTCATCACTCCCCACTCCCCTGTGACCGTCCTCGCCCTTGAACTTAGTAATCTCATACGATATTATGTGCTGCATAGAATTAATTTAGGAATATTCACTAAAACAATGAGTATTTGTAGATTTATTTATTAACACATAATATTCTCAATTTTCAAGACAAATTCTTAAATAAAATTGTGATGTGCAGTAAAAATCAGGCCAGCCAGATAATTTTCGGTGATCAACCTTTTTAATTTATCTCTACTATACCATACAGACCACACTAACACAATAAAAAAAATGGTGCCGCTGTTTGGTAACTTCTATACGTAGGAAAACGATTAGCAAAAAGGTTGTATTAACGAAAAACGCTATCGCACAACTAAAGGTTGAGTACCGCAGTTATTATACCTGAAGAACATCAATACGAAATGTCCGCAGCTAAGTAAATACTTACTAACTAATGTTGACACATTACGCCGAGATAAATAAACTTTAATTAGCACGTACTTTTGCATAGATTTTCTCCATCTCGTATCTTCCCATATACAACCTGTACGACTTATCTGTGCACCTCGCTGGAATGTGACCCCTCTCCCGCTTCCCCGCGCGGCGCCCCGTGTTGGCCTCGTACGTTTAGTAGCGATAGCATTCCGTCAGCGTTACGTCACGGCGAGAGGTGCACACTTAAGTCGTACATGTACCTGTTTGTTTGACAGTTATTCGGCGTGAAAGTACTTGCTTTAACGTTTATATATCTCGGCCTAGAAATCAAGTGATATATTATATATCTTACAAAATATCTCGTCTTTTCATTCTCGTCATTTCTTTTAATAGACATCAAGTATATCTTAGAACTCTCATACTACGATTACACTCGTGCATTTAAAGTATACGTAGCTATAAAAACCAGACCACGCAACACACATCGAACATTTACCTCGCCACAATTGTTGCGCCGCAATTATTTGCTATAAATGTATTGTAGACGCTCGCAACAATAATTATGTGTTAGTGGGCGTGCCCGCGAACAAATATACGGGAGCGATAAATGTATCGCATTACAAATGTGACGGCACATTTATCGTGCTCCGCAGCAGAACCATTTTGACTACCATATATAAAAATTACCTACTTTACTCACAGTATTATCTACATTTTATCCTGTAATTTGTACATAATGTAGTCAAAGTGGTTCTGCTGTAGAGTATGACACCATTTATCGAGATGCAAATGTATGCCCGATGTGCGGCCTGCTTTATAGTCCTGACCAGTGGCGTGAATAGGGTTCAAAATTAGAACAAGCCTAATGTTATAAAAGATTAAGAAAAAAACAGCAAGTCTCTTAGGCCCGTATTAATAGACATCTCTTAACTCTGAGACGCTCTCAAGTCTCTTGCTGTTCTTGTCATTCTAAAGAGAAAAAATAAGGACAGCAATAAACTTGAGAGCGTCTCAGAATTGAGTGACGTCTATTAATACGGGCCTTAGACTCTCAATAGCGATTACAGTTTTAAAATTATATTTTTCATAATTATTTGTTTATAGATTGATAGGCTCAGATTTTTTAATACTGCAAGCCGCTTTTCAAGTTATATGAAAGGCACGCCACTATGTACGAAACAGTTCATAAAAGTTTATTTTTCAAAGAATAAGTGCTAATTAATATCCAAGGGCCAAGATAAATATGCGTTACTTAGCACGTACATTTGCTTAGCTCCGTCTCTATCTTGTCACCGTAAGGCCGTTTGTCCACCGCCGCCGTCACCGTCACATCAACGAGAACAAGTTGACGGCGCCAAAGTGGCGATACATACATTTACTATAGCTGTGTGTCCACCGCACGTCACGTCACCTCATACGAAACTCGTCTCGCCGTTATCTCATTCTCGGTGACGTGGACGGTGGTGGACAACCGCTTTTTTCGCCAATTGGGCGAATTACTTATAAGTAACGTATATTTATCTCGGCTGTAAATAACCGCATCAAACTAAATTGCTATAACGATTATTACCCCGCATTGAGCAATTTAGTTGCCCGTGTAAGCGCGCCTCAAAGTTTCATCCACCACAGATTAATCTGAGCAATCAAAAATAATATTCATTTCCAAACCCTTAAAGTTCAAAACACCTTAACATTGTACGCTTATCCTAAAATAATATCACAGAAAATCCATGGATTACATCACACAGATTAAATATCAGGATAAAATTGAAAATCAGACAATTCAAAATAATACTAGATACTGTGACATTATTATTAATTTTATACAATTATCTAAAAAATACACCTCACTCTATATAAATAAACTTAAAACGCGTGTTTTACAAGAAATTATTATTTAACCTTATATTAACAAACCAATATACAATTTAACTTAAGTATTACTTCTTATCCGATATACGTCAACGTGGTTTTAAAAAAAGTTCTTTTATCAATCAATAATAGAATCAATTAGGGTTCTGTACAGAGATAGTAAAAACAGAACCACTAGGGCGCGGGTTCTTCTGTCTGTCGGTCTATCTGTAACAGCTGCCTTGGTTTAGTCGAAATAAGTAATTTTTAAAAACCTTTATGTTAATCGCCGCATACATTTTGATATATTTAACTTAAATAATATATTCTTATTTCTAAATATTTACAAAGACTACAACTAAAACTAGAACGAAAATAACTTCTGTTCCTTGCGATTGATAAAATATCTATATAACACGGCAAGTAAAATGCGATTCAACTAAGCCTGTCTTGGCTGTATATCTACGTTAAATATACATTTAATAATAGTTTCATTTGATAATTTGAACAAAGTGAAACAAAAACATTATTGATATTTAAACAAATTATTTACTTTGCAAACTGTATTTTTTAAATATTGGACAGATAGCCGTCATAGACTATCCTATTCTAAGTAAGAATTGCATTGTAGGCACTATAGGAATAATGACAGTAGGTACTTATAATCGTAGGACCCTGAGGTCTACGACCTTTGGGAGAGGAGGGGCCGAAACCAACTCGCCGAGACCCATTTAGGCGTTTTAGTTGAAATCAGACACATATAAATGTTACAAAACCGAAGTACTTGTGACATATTAAAAAAAAATACAAATAAATTAAAACATTAAAAAGAAACAATACTATAATACATAAAACAATAACATAGAGCATTATTGTAAAAATAAATACTACAAGATAGGTTACCATGCTTATGGCATTATGATTGTACTAATATAAGTCTAGGTACATCCCTGTTATCTTCAAGTATCTTTAAGATTACAATTAACACGTAAATCTAAATTAATTCGAAATATTTAAATTGAATGAGTTTCGCGATATTATAGACTACTGCTAAACTACTTTTTTTTTAAATCGGCGATTTCGGCGACTTCGCCGCGTCGGTATACAAAAATATTTGAGAAACTGTGGATTACAACTAAATATAAAGTCGCCATATGCCCTGAACAAACGTGATGTTCAAAGCTTTGGCCACTTTGCACAACACTAAAAATTAAAACGATCAAGAATAGCATTGCAATTGTTAAAGTATGACATACTGCACTGGGCCATTGCCATATATTGGGCCCACATCCTTTGAAAAAGGAACGAGCTCAGCCTATTAGACATAGAACCTATAGCCAATATTTTACCAGCTTTTTATAGTGTTACACGCCTAAAATACAACCTTCATCATCATCTTCGCTACCATCATTTATATCGAAGCCAAAAGGAGCATCAGGGTCTATTAATTCGTCACTTATATTGTAATTTTGAGTGTCATCTGATGGTAATGCTGATTCCACTTGTGTTTCAATAGGTGCTTCTGGCTCTACCTGTGATTCGTCAGTCACTGGTATTTCTACTTCAGATTCTTTTGTTACTGGGTCGGGAGGATTGATATTTTCTCTTTTCCTTTTTGCTATTTTAGCTAGCGGTTCGTCGTCTGACGAGTCATCATCAGATATAAGTGTTGATGTTAATTCTCGGTTCCCTTCTGCTCGCGATGTCGTCGCAATCGGTTCATTGCCTTCTTTTTGCATACCTTTATAAATATTGCTTAAATCTCTTCTTAGTTTCAAGGTTCTTGAATATTTCCTCTTCGGAATATTTATTTTTAGTCTTGCGTAGTCCTCTTCGGGATCAGCGTTTAAATTAATCTTCCTTAGAAATTGCTTCCGCTTCATTTTGTGATCTATTTCATTATTATATAAAGGACCTTTCTTGTAGAGTGCTTTTTTATGAAGGTTAATTTTATTTAATATACTAGGTTTCAATGCTTTGAACAACTTTATCGGTTTTACCGGCCCAGTAAACTCGTTCAAGGTGGTTTCAGTACTGTTGGTTGCTGCATTATTAACGAGCAAGAGTGACCTTTTAGTAGGAGAAATAATTGATTCAGCATTATTCTGCACCGGTTTATCGTCATCATCAGTTAAATCGATCACTGATTTCGGGGCAATGGCAGGGAGCCGTGGTGCAGGTTGGCCTGTTTTTTTACCTGGTTTAGCCGTCGGTTGCATGCAGACGTTTATAGGTGCAATTAATCCAGTATCAAAATCTAGTTTATAGAAAATTCCTTTATTTGCGTACGCGTATTTCAGTTCGCACAACGAAGTGACTGGTGTTAGCTCACCAAGTGGTGATTTCACTTTGGGTGGAGCACCGATATTTTTGAAAGTGGCAGAAGTTGGAAGTGGCTGTATAGGTGTCGTCTTCAAGGAGTTAGGTACTAGCGCAGGCAGTTGCTCGCCGGGAAGAGGGAGACGAGTCATGAAGATAGGTTGGTTCTGAGGTGTTGTTGCAACAGGTTCAGCTGGTAGAGCAACTGGCTCTTCTGTTGTGTCTTCATCAAAAATGCCTGACATTTCCATCAAGTCCGATAGTATATTTTTAGTTTTTCTAACTGGCTCAGTCGAGTTTTCGTTGGTTACTGCACTACTTGTGCACTCTGTTGGTTGTTCTGATTCTGATTGATTTGGCACTATAGTACTCACGTTCGGAATAGTTGGGTCTGGCTGTTCTTGTGTTTTTTCTACTAATACTTCCTGTGTATCAGTACTTTCAGTTTGGTCCGACGATATAGGTAGATCATCCGCCTCGGTTACGTTCTGAATATTAGCCTCAGGCTGATCTTGTGTCTGTTCTGTTGAAGTACTCACGTTCGGAATAGTTGGGTCTGGCTGTTCTTGTGTTTTTTCTACGAATACTTCTTGTGTATCAGTGCTTTCAGTTTGGTCTAACGATGTAGGTAGATCATCCACCTCGGTTATGTTCTGAATATTACCCTCAGGCTGATCTTGTGTCTGTTCTGTCGAAGCTATGGTAACATCATTTTGAATTGTTTCTGGAATCTGCTCTTGAATATCAGTAACAGTATTCTGTTCAAGACTCGCAATTTCAATATTTTCTATCGCTGTAGGATTACCGCTGAAATTCGATCCAGCGACATTATCTTCTGTATCTTGCATTTGTGGGTTACAATTATCATTAGAAGAGGTGACACTATCCATTGTACCTCCTTCTTCAATAGCTACATCTTCGGTTACGACGGGAGTTCCATTGTTAGCATTATCGCCCGATTCATCATCATCGTCAACAAGATCAACTACTTCGCTTTCTGTGACAACGGGCGTGGGTGCAATATTATTTTTCTCTTGTTTCTCTTGTGCCTCAAGTACAATCATACGTGCTCGTACAGCAGCTATGATCTTCGGCATTTCAACCAGGTCAGTCGCTTTCACCGCAACATTATGATTAATAGTATACGAAACTGTTCCATTAAGCTGCAATATAATATGCACACCTTTCGGTATTTTTTCCGTCAACTTTATAGCATCTTTGGCCTGTTTGAATATTTCTAAATTAGGGGGAAACTTAATCGTAGTCAGCAATATTTTGTTTTTGCCCAAGTAAACTGGTTCTCTTGACGGTTTATCGGAAAGTTGTTTGCTGTTTAAGATTATCATTTTTTCTTTGACAGGTTTAGGAGCGGAAGGCTTATCAAACTTCGGTGGAGCAGGCATTTTAAATTTATTTGTCATGGTAGCTTTTTTAAGCGCTAAAAAGTTTGTTAAACTCGGCGGCGACTTTTTAATTTGGGTATTGGATGTACTTGGAGTTTGGGTAAGTACTAAACCTCCACTAAGTTTATCAGTAGTTAAACAATGTGTGTATTGATACGACGGTGTAGGTTTACCCTTTTCAGGAGTCACACAATGACACGGTACAGATTTAGGTTTTTGTAGAATTGGGACAGACAGCAAGCCACGTCCAGGAATCACTCTGAAGTCTTGTTGTGGCGCTGCAAGAGGGGGCACTATAGTAGCAGTAGTCTCAACAGACACTTCACTACCCAATACGGGAACAGTTGGGTCTGCATCATCGATTTCAATTGGTTCTTTTTCAGTAGCCGATTTAGTAGCAGCTCCTTCATCAATAACTAGGCTCGATTCCACTTCATGACATATTTCTCTATCAGGAATTTGGACTGTTTCTTTAACAGGAACCTGAACTATGTGTTTAACCGGAACCTGAGTAGTTACTTTTACCGGAACTTGGACTATTTCTTTAAAAGGAATCTGAACTACTTCTTCATCCGCAACCTGGACTATTTCTTCAACCGGAACCTGAACTATTTCTCCAACAGGAACCTCGAGTATTTCTCCAACAGGAACTTGTATTGTGTCTTCAATAGGAACCTGGACTGTTTCATTATCTTCCAGAGTTTCAACAGATTTTTCGACGCCAACTTCCATATCTTTAGAACAAACAGGCAATTCATTATCCAAATTAGCTTTTTCGAGTTCTGCATTATACCTGACTGTTCCTTTTATTATTCGCAATTCTGCTTTTTTAACTCTTTGATCATGTAACATATAATCATTTAATAAGTGCCGACAGCAACACATGCATATCCTCGGACACTCATGGCGCGGTATATTTTCCCTACCAAATAACAACTGTAATATTCTTTGGCGAGCCCAACAACAATACTGAATTTTCTTTTTAGATTGATCAGTATCTGCAATTTGAGACTTTTCAGTATCTAAAATTTTAGACAGTTCAGTATCTAAAGTTTTAGACTGTTCGACAATTTTGCCTTTTTGTGGTGGATAGTTCGTTGCAGACTTTATATTAATTTTAGGCATCTGGCACCTTGCAATCTTCGCTTCGTCTTCTTTACTAGTCTCCAGTATGACACTAAGTTCATCAACAGTTTGCTCCGGTTCACGTTGTTCTTCTGTGGGCTGAGCGCTTTTGCCCTTCTTTTTCTTATTCTTTTTCACCGGAATTGCCTCCGGTTCTAAATTATCAGTTAAGAGAAATAACATTTTGTTTAGGGAATCCAAAGTTAAGAGTGTCTCCTCAACCTGTCTAGAAATAAAATTTGAATCATTTTTTTTAGTAAGCCAAGGTATTTCAGGTCTAAGTTCCCTCGGTTTCCATACCACCGGTTTTAGTGGAAAAAGTCTTTTCCCATTTACCATTTTCGGTTTTCGTCCTACCGGCCTAGTTGGTCTGATAGCAGAAAACGGATTTTTTTGAATTGATGAAGAGTGTTCAGTGTTCGTTTTAGCAGGGGAGTCTTCAGTTATGTCAAGTAATTTAGGTGGTCCTCTAATATCGGTCGCTGGTCGTAAATCTTCAACACTTTCGGTGAGTGTTATAGTTTTTGGAGAAGGAAAAGTCGGAGGAGGGTATGACGAAGTGGGGAAAATCGGGGTGGAGTGAGTCGTAGAGGGGGGGTAAATCAGAGTGGGGCGAGTCGATGTGGGGTGATTTTGAGCTGGCTGAGTCGGAGTGGGATAATTCGGACTGTTACCAGATACGACTATAGCAACAGGTACTTGTGGCTGATTGTTTTGAATTTGGATAGGTGTTACTTCAGCAGTAAGGAGTCGCTGGTTAATACGACGTATTTCTGTGATGTCCGGTAGGTTTATCACTTTATTTCTCTCAATCGTTGAACCTAAATCTTCAGGGGGCTTCGAGGTTTCTAAAGATCGTCGTAACATAGGAAGAATGTCTGTGACTTTAGAATTATTTATGAGACTCTGAGCAGGCATGGCCGAAGGTAAAACCGAAACGTTTTGGCTTTCCGTATCGTCTATAACTTCGTGAACAACATTGAGATCATTGGGTTTAAGATATAACGTTCCAGAAATAAGTTTAGATTCGAAAGCTTTACTAAGATCTATAGTCAAGGGCTTGCAAGATTTGATAAGTACGCGGTTTCGCGGTGAGCTAAAGAATCCTACGTTTAACCTCTTTAGTCTTGTGTTGAAATCTGGGTTTTTGCATAACTGTATAGGATTGTATTTGCGGCTTCTAGGTTTTTGTAATAAGTAGCTAGTTGGTTTGACCTTTTGGCTTTCATCTATTATATTTTCATCGCTGTCGTCGGCATCAGATGTTGCATTACTATCACTTTCTGGTTCATCTTTTGGGACGCATTCAATTGTTTCATTTTGTTCTATTTTTACTATAACTGTGTCTTTTGCTGGTATGTTTATAGTTAGATAACTAGAACTAACATTTTGATGAGGACATTCAGTTGTTTTACTTTCTGCTTTTTCGAGTTTAAGAGGCTCGATTTTAACGATTTTGCTTTTCGAAGCAATGGCATCTAGTAAAAGTTTACCTTCAATGTGATCAAAAGACTGTGTAGGGTTCAAATTCATGTCATCTAACCTTGTAGTGTATACAACGGGGAGCATCAGTAGCTTCTCATCTATTTTCGGGCTGTCTTCAATGTCTTCATCTTCTTCCATCTTGATTTTCGTGTCTGTAACAATAAGTACGACTTTATTGAAAAAAATTAGGTCAGCAGGAACATAACGAAATTAAAGCTATGATTTATTATTGAATATAATCGATGCAGTCTCAATAGCTTTGTTTTCATAATCATATATCATTCAGGTGAATTTGGTTAGGTTGGAAGTCAATCCCAACAACGTTGGGAAAATGCGGATTATTCTGATCTGTCGCCCTGCTTTGTTCCCACAGGGTGACAGATAGGAAAAAAAGTTTGGTCTGTCCCCCTGTTAGCAATGAGGGGACAGTTCGAACTTTATTCATTCCTTAACGGTTTCATCTGTCCCCCAGTCACTGATAGGGGGACAGATGAAACTTTTTATTCCTTTTTGTTCCCCACAGAATTTAATATATTGATTCTTAAAAATAATGCCACGCATACATTAAAATATATAAACAAAATATCTATCGCAAATTCTTGAACTAATGACTAATAGTAATTTCACCACCTACAAACTGCATTTGACAATTGTGTATATTATGTCTTTCATAATATTTCTCTTAAAAAGGCTAGAATGATGAGTCATAAATAGGTTAAAAAATATATACTATTTTTATTGCAATGTTCAATGCATTCTACTACCAACAAATCCGTCCCCTTGGAAGTCAATTTTCTTTTGTACTTTCAAAATAAAAATAATATAAGCACAGTACACTTACCATAACATTTACCTTCATCATCATACGCCATACCGTCGTCAGCTATCGCAATACCTTCGTCCACAAAGCAAAGATTTGTGGGCAACTCCCCAAATGTAAATCTTTCATTCGGCATTACTTCTATCTGCACTTTTTTCACACCAGGTTTCTCATCAATAGGTTCCTCAGGCATTAGTGCATCTTCATTTTCTTCTGAAGCCTCAATTAAAGAAGTTTTTAATACTTGAGGTGCTTCGTCAATGTCCATTGGTTGTTCTATGGTATTCTTAGGTGTAATCACATCTTCAGTAGCCATTGAATTTGCGGGTACATTTATATTTAGAAAAACAAGGTCATCCATTGCATGATTGTCATCATCAGATTCAGTAATGTCTACAGACTGTGAAGTGTTTTCTATATCTTTAGCTACTTCTTTATTAACTGTAGTATTAGTTGTTTGAGCATCTGAAAGTTTTATATCCGGTACGATTTCCTTTGTTTCTACATTACCACTTATACTGGTGTCAGTTACATCATCAGTAACATTTCTTGAGATATCATCATCATCACTGATTTCATTTATGTCATCACATTGACTCATATGATCATCAGTAACCGGAACAGTATCTTCAACAGCTGGGCTAACTCCTTCGACGTTAGCACAAATACTAGGATCTTTATCACTACTGGACATTTCACTGTCTTTGTTTTCAAGACAGGCATTATCGTCCAAATGCGCGCTATTTTTATTACTATTATCGGAGACCTGGGCTTTATCTTTATTGGGGTCATTTTCTTCATCAACATCGCAGTCAATAATACCATCTGCGTTATCCAATACTACTGTAGCACCATCAGTACTACTCAACACCCTATTTTCATCATCACCTTGAATGTAAGTATTGTTAACGTCACTCAAATTTGTATCGTTACTACTCCCAGAGAGTTCATTGCCATAAACTCTAGACTCTTCTATGTTAGCGAGTACGCTGGTATCACTGACATTACCATAAACGCTAGTTATTTGTGGCAACACTGATTCATTCTCCTGTCCACCTGTAATATCTACCACATCGTCATTTTCCTCCAGTTCATTTTCATAATTTTCAGTAGGCATGTTGTCCAATCGTTCGTTTTCCAAATGTGTTGATTCTAATACTTCTTCGTACATGGATTTCTTTGGAGGTTGTATTTCAGTTTCTTCATCCATATCTTGTGGTTCCTTCTTTATTGTTACTGGTGGTACTAGGTTTTCATAATCTTTGTTATTTTCTTCTGCCACTTTATCGTCAGGTTCAAGTCTCAGATCTATCGTTTCTATTCTTGGTTCTATCATTACTAAATCTGGTACGTCTGCATCTGTGAATTAAACATCAATGAAATGGTCAAGATATAGTACAAAATAAGGGACAGAGGATGAAAAATAAAAATGTTAACACCAATACATTAGTTGTTGCAATAAGTAAAGTGGATCAAAGTTCATCTGAGGCTCTTTCTGTACAGTTGTCCATACCCAATAAGCAAAAAAGTGTAGATAGGTTACCCAAACGAAATTCTATCTTCAAAAATGGCACACTAACGCACACATACGTTACACATCAAAGTAGGATGACATGATTGAAGAAGTGCGAGTGAAAAAGAGATAAACGTCAAATATCAACGCGATACTCAGTATCATGTTTGCCAATTGGCAAACTTTTAATGTGCCACTTTTTGACTGCATATAACCTATCTACACTTTTATACTTATAACATCATTGTCCATACCTACATAAGTACATTGAAATATTCAAAAAAACAGTCGGACTGTTTGTTGATGTCTCTTTACCTAGCGATTGACGGCCTGCGTTTTAATGATTACATTAAATAATTAAATATATATTTGTTTTACTGAAATATTCATTATACGCAATTTGTTCCGTTTTAGTTTTCATAAAAATTACTTCCATCTATAACCGGTTCCGGTCCGGTACTTTTAAATTACACACTTCATTACTTTCAGTTAAAAAAGACAATACAAATAAGTAAACCTAGCGATGTATTTCTAAGTAAACGATTTTCGTTCACTTGTAATTTGACAGTTTGGTTCCCATTACAATTCAAATAAGATTATATTAATAGTTTTTATTTAAAAAATACTGGAATAATAAGTTACATGTGTTTACAATTTTATTATCACTGACCTTCAGTTGGTTTCATTTCCAGTATTCCAGATCTTTCTTTCATTTTCCTGTCCTGAAATCGATCAATAATGTAACGTTAACGTTAATTAATCGAAAATGCGGAGCAATATATCGTATACCCTAATTCATTTATTTGGAAGAGTGATTCAACCAAAAAAGGTGTCAAATTCATTATTTTCTCTATAAAATAATTGTAAAAAAATTATAAAATTCTTTTTAATATCAAAAACAGAACAGAAACAAAAATGATACAATAATTTACTCACAAATTCATCAGGCATTATGACCAGTCTATCATTTATTAAGTCTTCCCACTCACGGAACGGTTGAAGTATTACTAATTTGAAACTGAAAAGAAATATTACAAATTAATGTAAAGCCTGATATTTAATTTAAATAAAATTTAAAAGTTAAGGGCAGAGAATGTAACAAAAGAGAATTAGTACCCGACACTCGGTCACTCGCGTTTAATACGTACGTCCCATTCACACGAATACCAACGACGTCTCGAGCAAGTAGGACGCCAAATACAATAATAATACGGTAGTTTACACCATTATCAATTGACGTACTTTTTATGAGCTGTCAAAACGCAATTCTCCAATAGATTTTCTATGGCAATGGCAACTTATGACGTCACTAAAATAACAACTCAGTTGACTTTCTATTTATTGATTTCAAAGCAACTAAAAATAAAATTTCATAGCAAATTGAAAATGAACCGAATTTATTACCCGAGCGAAAGAGAGGAGTATCATTATGTAATAATAATAAATAAATATACTGGGACAACTCACACACCGTCATCTGATCCCAAGTTAAGCTCTGCTTAGAGCTTGTGTTATGGTAACCAGACAACTGATACACATACTTATACATATATTTAAATACATACATATTATAGATAAATTACACCCAGACACAGAACAAACAATCATGCTCATCACACAAAGTTTGTTCTGGGTGGGAATCGAACCCACGACCTCCAGCTTAGCAGTCAGGGCTACTAACCACTACACCAACAGGCCCGCCAAAGCATGTGAAGCACTATACCTAACCACTGCAACTGCTGAGAGCCAGGTTCGAGGCGAACATAGAGTGCCGCGCGGAGAAGGCAGAGAGCAGCGAGGTGCATAGATAAGTCGTGTAAGTTGTATTTTCAGAGTCACGGCCTAAAAAATCGACTTTCCCCTTTCCTCCCTGAGCTTTTAGGACCCAGTAATTTCAGTAATATTAACCCGTTGTGCTAAGCAAAATGAGCTTCTTCCAATATGGATGACGTAAACATTAAAAAAAATGGTATTCTGTTTATTTCGTCTAATAGACCGGCCAAAAATACAGGACACGCATTTTTGCTTGATCTAATTAATAATTAAATACAAAGATAAACAGCAACAAAGTTCCGGAGAGGAAGCTTTTGACGTCACAGTTCAGCGTAAATTGTTTCATTTAAATCGTCGTCATTTTTCTTATACGAGAAAAAAGAAAAAATACAGGGTGGCCCAGAGAGAAATGCACTTTTGAACATTCAAGGAAAAAGAAAACTGTATAATTTTATAGAACTTTATTTATTACAATTTGAAGAAAATTAAATGAAATTTATTTTTAAATTTACTTTTTAAAAATTACGTCGTCCAAGTGATAACCTTGACGGTTACAGCATTCTTCCAATCTGGCATCAAAATCTTGGAAAACTTTTGTTAGAGTTATCCTCGAAATGGATTCCATTTCTTGTCGAATGTTTTTATGGGGTTACCTGTTTAGCTTCAGTTGCTGCAGAGTTGTTGGATTATTAGAGTATACTCTGCTCTTAAGGTAAAAATAAAATAATACAGTTTTTTTTTCCTTGAATGTTCAAAAGTGCATTTCTCTCTGGGCCACCCTGTACGTTATTGCTCATCGCTTTTCTGGCGGACTCCAATGTTGATTCTGGCTTTTAGGAGTTGCAGTGGTTGGGAATAGTGTGGCAGGATTTTCTTCCCTGAGCTAATTTATTTATTTAGAGCATGAAAAACCTACAGCTACATGCACACAATCAAATAGTAACTGAGAAGCCAATAACAGGTTTTCGCTTATAGAAACAAAGAAGAAACAAATTGATAGCTAAGTATGTCCTTGGAAGCAAATACTCACACTCTAGCGACTTCAGTCTGCAAGGGCGTGGGTCTGAAGGGCTGCGCGAACTTGATGCGAGTCTTGTTCCCTCGGTACGCGTACCAGAACTCGTAGAACTTCGTGCGCACCAGCATCTTCAGCTGGTACCAGCGCCGCTGCAGCAGCATCGGGGAGCAGTGGTGGCCTCTGCGAAGTTAATACTGGTTTGAAGGTATGGTTGGTCTTGGGCGGACCATCGCCGTGTCCTCGTAGAGGCGATCGACGGCGGTGACCTCTCGCGCCCGGCGCCGGTTCAGGCAATGCTCCGGGGCGAGACTGAATGGGAAGCCGTCGCCTCCTTCCGCGAAGAAGCCATGCTAGAGAAGGAGACGGCGGCGCGCGTGAGTCAGGGCAACCGAAGGAACAAGTTTTAGTCAGCAAAAGTCTAAAACCACCCGCCCCGCCCAGGGCGGGAGAAGTCATTTGATGATTTCCCACTCATAAAAAAAAAGTTAAGGTTGATTGAAGCTTGAGATGAGTGATGAGGTCTAGGCTGCTGTTAGGGAAAACTATTTTCATGACTTAAAAGTATTGGTTTCGATTGTAAACGGAACCAAGGTACATGAGCAACTCCTAGTGTTGGGTTTTGTACGTTAATAAATAAACGGTACCTAATATATTTAGTTATAACTGTTATGATTGTTTATTATCTATATTAATTTTAATTATAAATAAATATCCTAGGACAACTCACACACGGTGATCTGATCCCAAACTAAGCAGAGCTTGTACTATAGTAACCAGACAACTGATAAACATACTTATATAATTTATAGATACATACATATTAAGTATAGATAAATAACACCCAGACAATATATAAGCTACGTAAGTATTTACTATTAAATTTGCAATACCATAACCGAAAATAACTATCCTTGTCACCCCATTTGCTATCGTAATTGATGTAGAAACCCCGAAAATTACAGTAACTATGGTCTGAGAAACAAAAGAGCCACAGAAGTAAAGCCTGTGCTGAAAACCAGTTAAACATAGTACTTACTTCTTATTATAGTGCAAGGTAGCCGAATACCAGGCTTCAGCCAGATCCTCGCCCCTATGGTATTCAATCCTGAACTTTTTTACAACTTTCACCAGATCCACTAACACTGGAGGATCTTCCTTGTCTGGTGTGATATTATCCTAAAAAAAAAAACAATAGGATAGTAATAACATATTAATGGACTATAATTAATGTATGGCTGAAATTGTCGGCACAATTGAGCATGAGTGGTGATGCATGGTGGTGGTGACTGTGTTGTACACTTAATCAGCTTTTGTCCATAGAAAACAACAATTTTATACAAAAGTAAGCTAAATACACTTGAATAGTTAATGTGCGCTGTCCCTAATGCTCGATAATCTCTGTATGAGAAGAGTCTAAAGGCAGGTGATAGATATTCTACACATAAGTGTATTAGAAGCCAATGGCTTAGTTATAGGGTGACAAGAATGGCAAATGGCCAGGCCTTCCTAGACTTTATGTGTCGCCAGCTCTTGAGTTGATGGCAATAAGGGTCTCCAATCTATATGAGCCAGGGATGTAGCTAGGCGGTTTTCTAGATAAGTAGGCTCTAACCCAATTGATTTTAAAATGCCCCTTTTAGACACAAAGAGTGTCTATGTCAAGTCTAGGCGCGGTGGGGACCTAAAGATGTGTTTATTACGCACCACCGACAGTAAAGTTCCACCACTGACAAATGCATAAAAATCCTCTTATTTACCGACTTCAAAAAAAAGGAGGAGGTTCTCAATTCGTCGGGATCTTTTTTTTTTTTTTTTATGTTAGTTCACCGGTTACTCAAAGACACCTGGACCGATTTGCAAAATTATTTTTTTGTTTAATAGGGTATACTTCCCAGGTGATCCCATTGTTATGAGGTCAGGATCTGATGATGGAAACCCTGAGAAATCGAGGGCAACTTTGGAAAGTTGTAGGCATGCATAGGTTAAAAACTTAACACGTAGGTGTATGTTTAAAAACATTTTAAGATAGTAAAGGATTAAAGCTGACCTGATGATGGAGACGAGAGACAGTTGAGGGAACTCCGCAACGATATGTATTAACTACGTCGTGTTTGGGCTTATTATAGTGACGAGGACTTTCCACTAATATAGGTATATAGTCATTGAAAAACTAAAAATAAAAAACTAACAACAACATTACAGAGATGGAGGGTACATGGTTTGCTGGTTTGCGTTGTTGCAACAATACTTTATGATAATTATCGTTTTATAAGATTGTAAGTAGTTTTATTTTAAAAATAAATTAGGTTTGAATACACAGTCAACATTGGGACTCCACACTAAAAAGTAAAAAATAAAAAACATTTCCAAAAAAATAATAACGGTTATTATTGTTGTTTGGGTAAATGTTTTTTATTATAAGTAAGGGCTATCAAAACCTCTTCTTTCAACAATGAACATAATTACCTGGCCAATTACGTCTATTTTCTGGTGGACGAGCACCAGGTCGAACAACAGCCAGTCTGTAAAGGACATCCTGGCCGCTTTGGGTATGGAATCCATGCAGTCGTTGGCCGCTAGAAGGCGGTCCAACTTCTTCAGCGTCAGCGCTCGCATTCGCGTCCTAAGTACAGAAAAACGTTATAAGATTACATATTCTATTCAAAGTGCTGCGTAAAAATAACGTATAATATGGCAGGCGTACCGCTTCGTTCACAATACCTAAATTATTAAACCATATACCTGGAGACTCAATGAATAGTAAAAAAATAAAGCAGAACTCGATTGTAGTATAAATGTTAACAGTGTGTTGACAAAATATCATGCCATGGCATGCTACTTGTTTTAAAAAATAATAAATAAATTATAATAAATATTTATAAAAGTAGTAACTAATAGACTAATTCATTGGCAGATCAAACAACAAGCCTTGGTCTAGCGTCTAGAAGTACGAAAATTTGACCTTAGGTGAAATAGGTGGTCACTAAGAAATTATATTAATTAAATAATCAACCTCTAAAGTGGAAAGAAAAAGGTGTAAAAATGGCATATCTCTTTATTGAACTTACTTTGAAGATATTACACCTGTGTACATGTACACAATATAAATTTTAATGATTACCTACAACTCATTCCTAAGGGTCAGACTGACAGACTATCAAACAAGGGGTCAAATAAAGATTCTTTATTATCAGGGTTCTGTTTACCTTAGGGGTAATGGAATCTCATATTTCTTTAATAATACTATGTGGCTTGCCCATTCTTCCTTACAACATCCTGTACTTTTATAATGTTAATTAATATCTTTTAAAGTGAAAGGGCGATTTAAACTGTCGAAATTTTCATTACATTTAAATTAAATCATTTGAATTGGTGGTTTTCCTTTAATTTAATTAACCATGTTCACATAAAAATACAAAGTGATACTTTTTGGAGTTTAGCCTATTCAATTCCCAAGTGCGACAAGCAAAGCTTCAAAAATCTTTGAATGCAGTGTGTTTCTTTTTAAAAGTAAAGGTATATTTACTTTAAGTAAAATGGTTTAAGGTAGTTTTCTTCCAGGGTCCATTAAAACTCTCCACCCTGTTAAATGGGTATTTTTTTTCTAATTCGCCTCTAAATAAAAAAAGAGTAATAATATAATTAGACTTACCATAATAATTCACAGTCACAACCAGTTTCTTTCTTCAACTCAACCCATATTTTATCTTCTGGTACCTTCTCCGCTAGTAGCAGACGTGCTACTGCCCGGATCAGACGTCTTTTGAACTTATCTAACTCATCAACTGCCTTTTTACGTGATTTATCTGTAAAAAAAAAAGCGTCATTCATCTTTAAATGTCGTATGTAAAGGACAACAAAGATAACTGTACTAATATTGTAAATGTGAAAGTAACTCTGTCTGTCTGTTGGTCTGTCTGTCTGTCGGTCTGTCTGTCTGTCTGTCTGTCTCTTCTTCACGCCTAAACCACTGAACCGATTTGAATGAAATTTGGTACAGATATAGTCTGGGACCCGGGAAAGGACATAGGATAGTTTTCATCCCGGAAATCCCCCGGGAACGGGAGTTATTCTACGCGGACGAAGTCGCGGGCAAAAGCTAGTTTTATAAATAAATATAGACCTTAGCTTATATACGCCTGCCACATTCACAAGCTTCTCCACAATTGAAGCAGAAAAGATCTCATTTGACAAAGAATAAACAATAATACTATTCCGCAAAACAATGAGAGGGTAAAAACATTGTGTTGTTAGCACGCCGGCTAGAAATAATAAATTGTACTGTATATTGGTCCTGCGTCTAGGATGAGCCATCTGCAACTGTCTTGTTTCCAAACTGAAGACCTTAGCTTTTATACACCTGCCACGCTCACAAGCTTCTCCACAATTTTAACCTGCTCAAATTGGCTTGTGCATGTCAGAAATACGCTTAGCCCGTGCCATAGGGTTTGTACGGTGTACAGTTTTACCAACATCACACTCTGTCTTACACAGCCTACTCATTTTTCATACCTGTGTAAGCCAGTTTGAGCAGGTAAAACTGTCGTAAAACTTGTACGTATGGTAGACTTATTAGGCTTTGGAAAAAAATGTATAACCAGCATTAGGTACAGTCAGCAAAGTAGATAAGTATACAGGGCCGTTAGATACAGTTTAAGTTATCTCAAAAACCCACAGATATTTTCTAATAAAAATTTAAACTGTAGTAGCAATTGACTTCAGTTCTTCAATTAGAAATTTAATTATATTAGAATTTAAATTTCATTTGAATACATGAATGTATTCAAATGAAATTTGATTTGGTTTTCAAGAAAACCTCAATTGTAAATGACGGCCCTGCATACTTTGCTGACCGCACCTTTGTCTTACAAAAAAATTACTATACATGTTGAAGAATTGTTTGATTGGTTGAATGTGCTTATTTCAGATTGAATTTAAAGTGTCAATTTTAGTCATTTATTTAATTTACTAAAGAAGGAAAGGAAGGAAGTAGAGGCCTCGGGAGAAAGTTTTTACATAAATGGTTCCCGTGATATTCAGGACTTTGAATACTCACAAAACTCATAATCAGTAATCATAATCAGTATTTATATTCACAAAAAGTTTTCTTCTCATCCCTGTCTCGTCCATCTTTTATGATTTTGTTAAAGGATGCAGTTTTAAAGTTCAAAAGAGATTTTTAACCATCTGTTAACCTCTGATCCTGAAAGCTTGAAACTTGGATATTGAATTTGATATTCTTTGTGAAGAGTAAGTAGGTATTAAGGAAAGATTTTTGGAAAAATCTTTCTAAATAGTTTCTTTCACTTGTGTTTTTTTTTAAATAGTTAAATAGGGCACGGAAGTTTTTCATTCACGCAGGCGAGGCAGGCTACGAGCGAAAGATCGTGATATTTTAAGGCTATTTTTATTTCACGAAAAAAGTATTATAACAACTATTATTATTCTAGTTTAATAATTGAATACCTTTATGTCATTGTAAATAAAGCAACGAAAGTAAATACAAACTTTTATCTTCAAAGATCCGAGGCGATTCGGGCTCTGGAGATATCATGATGACCCATGATCATAAGTGAAGCTAATTAAGAATGTAGCTAATCATTACCTAAGTACATAATAAAATATTTCAAAACTTTTCATTATGAATTATGATTCGAAAATACCTAAGTGTTTTTTTTTGGCAGTTTCATTTCTAAACATTTGACACTGTTCCACCAAATTCAGCGTCAGCGTCCGACTGACATGACAGACATGTGACATTTCGAATAGGAGTGAGGCGTATTTATCGTAACAGATAAAAGTAACAGATATTCATAGATAACAAATAACAATTGATACCAGCAACTTATTTTATCTGTTACTTTAATAACAGACCCTCAAACGCTGTTAATTTGTTATCGTGGCTTACCCAACATATACACACTGTCACACTGTTCGTGTTACCACATGTTACTGTGTGTGTGACACTACCTGTTATTTTTTTCAATATGTTTACTTCTCACTCTTACTTAAGCGGTTGAACTACGCAAAAGAGAGAAGCAGCTAGTATTTAAGTATTTATTAATCCTAAAATATAGTTGGTGGTCTTACAAGAACAAATTGTTTCGAAAAAGTGACTCCTAAATTAGGTCGTACTACCTGTTACGGAGCCTGTTGTAATAAAGTTGCCAGTATAAAAAAACCTTGTAATTTATTTTATTTTCTTTATGGCAATTTGTGACTGAAGTTAAAAAATGGGTATTTTATTATTTAAAAATCGTGTTATGCCTGCCAACGCATAAGCGAAATAGAATAGAATTATAGTTCTAAATAAGTGAATAAGTAATAGGATTTATTTTTTTGGTATGCGGAAACAAATTATTGAAAACCATTATCAACTACATTGATTGTGTCAAGACACCCCTTTTATTTTTGGTTGGACTGTTGATGGTTGATTGACGCATTTTCATTGGCTAACTAAACGTTTTAAAAAAGTAGTACTATGTCAATTGTGGCCAATGAGCATGCCTTATTAACAAGGCGTGGCGTTTCATGTTTCTGCCCGTAATGAACTTGTAGAAGATTCCCGATTTTTTGACAAACCTTTAAGTATTATAAATCAATTCTTATTATTAGTAATTTACTAAACTTTTTGGTATTTGCTGACAGATACGTATTATTTATTTAATAATAGTATGTTTTTGGGTTTTCCAAGCAACCAAAGACAACTACATTGATTGTGTCAGGACACCCCTTTTATCTTTGGTTGGACTGTTGATGGTTGATTGGTTGAAAAATGTTTCAAGTATTTACGACTTTATTTTGACAACAGTAAAGATTACATTTAACTGAAGGTTCTAAGGGTGATATTTGTTGGTACTTTAAAATTTTGAATTTTTTTCTTGCAAATTCTCAAAGTTGTGAAATTGTAATTTTAAATATTTTGGAACGATTTCTCTGTTTCTCAGTGTTTATTTACGGTGTTTTAGTGTCTAGTGTTCATTTCATTTTTGGTTTATGTATGTTTACTTATTGTTGTATTAGTTTATGTGGTTAATTTAATGTTTTGGTAGGTATTTAGTATAGGTTGTTTATTTTCGTTTTTATTTAGGTAAGTTTAGTATTACCTATGTAAGCTTAGTTTAACAGTTTAGGTTTAGGTCTTCTTTTTCTAATTAAGGTACTTAGTTTAGGTTGTAGTAAATAAGTCTTTTGATTTAATTTGGGATAAAATATATTATCAAAAATGTCTAATATAAATAGAAAAGTAAGTGTTAAACAAGTTTAAACAAGGTAGCTTTTGCCCGCGGCTTCGCTCGCGTTAAAAAAAAAACAAAAAGTATCCTATGTTACTCTCCATCCCTTCAACTATCTCCACTTAAAAAATCACGTCAATTCGTCGCTCAGTTTTGCCGTGAAAGAAAGACAAACATACAGACAGACAGACACACTTTCCCATTTATATTATTAGTAAGTATAAGTATGGCTTTTCAACTAAGGTATACGTATTTATCGCCCGTACAAAAATAACAGCCTGTTATTTAATAACAGATATTTGGATCTGTTATTTTTATGTAACAGTAACAGTGATAACAGATATCGTGTTTTACCTGTTACAACCCATCTCTAATTTCGAATTTTTTTACATTTGACACTGTCACTTGAGATAGGTCTCACGACAGTTTCGGTGTTGCAATATCTCTCCAATGCCGCATAAATCGTAATAAAAATGTGAATGAAACTGCAAATTTTCTATGGAAATGAGAAAGACAAGAAAATGAAAGCTGACTTGGGTTGGTTGGTCAGTGCCATTCAATAAACAACACTCATTTAACTGTTATTGCTCAAAATCACTTTTTTTAATCACTTATTAAGTACTAGCTTCTGCCCGCGGCTTCGCTCGCGTTAGAAAGAGACAAAAAGTAGCCTATGTTACTCTCCATCCCTTCAACTATCTCCACTTAAAAAATCACGCCAATAAGTCGCTCCGTTTTGCCGTGAAAGAAAGACAAACAGACAGACAGACAGACACACTTTCCCATTTATAATATTAGTATGGATGACAAGACGACTTTAAACAAGAATGGAAGATCGCTCTTTTGTGTTTTTTTATATAATAATATGTATACAATAGTCAACTGACTGATTTGCGATATATCAACGCATAGCGTTGGTCTTAGAGACATGGAAATTGGAAGATTTGTTTTTGTTTGTGAGGAGTAGGAGTAGAGTTAAGAAAGGATTTATGGGAACCTGGGGTAAAAAACGGGATGGTTTAACATTCACACAGGGGAAACCACGGGCGAAAGTTAGTAATCTAAAGAAAAAAGTAAAGCAAAAACAACTCTTCAGTTGTTTATTCCGTTATACGCGCTAATGTCGTTATATCGTTGTAGCTATGCTAGTTAGTTAATTATAAGCAAACTCGGATTTTTACGATAAAGACAAACAAGAGTAGTCTACTAGGTTTTACTAAAATTTGTGTATAAAAAAATATACAATTGAACTGTCGTTATTAGACCGATGATTTTTCCAATAAATTAAAAATAGTGTTCGTAAGCTAAACAAAGTTACGTTTTTATTTTTATAACGAAACAAAATGTATCCAAATATACGCTAGATGGCATCCGCTACACATAGAAGTATGTTGACGGACACAGCGCATGCAGCAGCAGCGGTACCGTACCGTAAGTGCGACTCCTTCAAACATCCATTGTAATCCATACAACACTATTGACCGCACGTCTCACAGGGCGAATGCGTCCTAACTCCTAACTTTTCACGGCGTTAATTAATTTTTGTTCAAGATTATCAATATGGTTCCTAAAGAAAAAATCGGCCCTTACAGTTATTAAATTTAGTCACTCTGGTTTTAGTTACAAAAGCATCGCTACTTATGAATGTTATGCTTTCACGGGTAATCTTCTGAAAAGATTTTGATTAGCGTGGAGGTCATTTAAATTCTAAAGAAATGCATTCTATTCCGCAACTGCATTCGTGATTATCATAATTTTCTAGTAGAAAACGAAGTCGCGGGGCAAAGCTGATAGTTTTATAAAAAGATACCGTTACATAGTTATTACAATTACGTAAAAAGAAGAGTGCAAAAAATGCATTTATTGAATGCGTTGGGAAAGCCCAAAAAACATATTTTGGAAATTCGAGAATAGTTCAACTGAAAGTACTTAATTTAGATCCGTGTTTAGTCTTTAAATGATTTTTAGTTATTACTAAAATCTTGTGACTAAAATTTTGTTAAAAAGGTTATTTTTAACAAAAACAAACACATTCTTGAATAAAATGCATATAATTATTTAATTCTTGACCGTTTAAATGAGATGGTTTAATTGTTACTAGCCTAAAAACCCATCGTATTGAAAACCCTTTTATTAAAGGTCCGTTAAAAATACACAACTAATGTAGTGATAACCATTACTAAATACCTAGCTAGGTATTTGCCTTCAGCTTCGGCACCGCTTTAAAGGTTTCAATCAGTGTTTTTATTTATTTATAGCACTCCTTATGATCAATATATACCTCTAATATAATATGAATGCAGATATATAAGTTTCCCCTCATAAACGTAACATTTTTAGATTATTTTTTAGCCATACCCATAGACATTGGTTCTGTCTAGCTAGAGCCAGTCAGTCTCTGACTCTCGGAGAAGTAAGTCGTCTTATTATTATTATTATTTTATTGTACTGAAATAAATATTTTCTGATAATGTATCAGTTTTTATTGAATTATATTTATTTTGCATCAGTATCGCAACTTTGTATTATTGTATTTTTTTTAATTACGTACCTATTATTATACATATTTCTAAATATTATAAAAGTACTTTCAGTCAGTTTATCTTGAATTTAGTTTAGCAGTCGCGATATTTTAATACAATTAACAATCCTAATACTAATCTTACGTGTCATTTAATTACTTGCTCAATTTTAATACTCATACAATACCAATATTAAGAAAAGTAAAATATTAAATATGTCTTAACAATAAACCTAATTTCAAAAATCTTTCTTTTAAAATCAACGACAGACATGAGCCGCACGTCTGCATAGTTCTAATTCAACGTCACAAATGAAGATTTCCTTTCGAATACAACCGAGTTAGTCGTAGCAAGAAATATCATAATGTATATTACCCATTGAGTACAGGAATCCCGAAACACAACTTTTTAATCACAATCAAATCAATTTATCACATTTACATTTATACAAAACAGTTTTCTTTCACAGGTCACATTTTTTAACACTTGTGAACACGTCAACGTTTCAAAACAAAATGGCGAAAACGCGCACCGTTCAATGAAGACCTATTGCGCCGAATCGGCGAGACGCAAGACGCAAGTCAACTGAGTGCGTCATAAATAGATTATAGTACTATCCCTGTCGCGCATGATATCGGGACTTCGAAGCAAGGGTGTTGCAGGAGCGAGATAACAATATTTCCATATCTCGAGCCATTTTCATTTCACCTTATTTCGAATGTGGATATCAAGCGAGGCGGTCGCATGTATGCCTGCGGAGTGACGGAAAACTAATTGAAAAAAACATTACCTATTTATTCATGTACTGTGTTTGTGTTAAGTAGAGTGCCTTTTCCACTAAAGATTATTTATTCTACTAAAGATGCTAGAAGCATTCAGTGAAAGTTACTTTACAACAAAAAAAAATAAGCCGTGGAGAATTTGAAATCGATTTACTGAGAGTAGTTTGTGTCTGTTTATAAAGTATTGTTCTAATTATAACTTCTTTATAAACTAAGAATTATAATATTAGCAGATAGAATAAAATAGATATCTAAACTTGTATTTGTTGTTGGAGTGATTTTTTTCTTTAAATATTTCATTAGCTTCGAACGCTAAACTTGAACTAAATAAGCAGATAGAATTTCCCCTACTAAGGACCTACCTACCCAGTATTTTATTTTGTATATTAACTACTTTAAATTCGAGAGAATAAAAAACGAACGTGACTTTGAATTGAAATTACTAAAAAGAGGAACTTTCTTGTTGCCTGTTGTTCTAGCTGTCCCCCGCGGTTTCACCCGCGCCTTCGATTATTGTTCTTCGTCTTAATTATTGTTGTTTAGGGCCGTAGGACGTAGTTGATGTTATATATTATAATCAGGCTTTAATAAATAAATATAATACAAGGCCTGCCCGCTTAAGCGAACAGACAAAACAAAGAGGAAAAATAATTAATCATTTTAGTTTATTATATCAGTAAATACAATTACGTACATAAAGAATTTAGCTTTCTAATGATTTGAAGGTTATGATAGCAAATAAAAAAAAAAAAAAATTTTACTTTGTTAATTTAACATTTGAAAACTATTAAACACTTTACAGTTTTAACAACAATTCCGCGACACTGCTCGACCGACAAAAGTATTCGATCAAAAGTCGAATGGGTGTCGAATTCATATCACGCATACACTTAGTACGGACGTTATGAAACAGCGCGGCAGCATGACGTAATTTGTTTGTTTTCATTGTCTTATCCAGCTACCTACACAATAAGTCTTGAAATGAAATTGGAAATAAAATAATTATATGGGTAATTATAATTTAATATTGGATACTTCAGTACTATTGAAAATTAAAAGGGCCTTTTGGTTTAGTGGTTAGTGACCCTGACTCCTATGCCGGAGGTCGTGGGTTCGATTTCTACCTAGGACATAATCTCGTTGAGTGATGTTGTCCATGATTATTTGTTCTGTGCCTGGGTGTAATTTATTTATAATATGTATTTATACATTATAAAGTGTGTATATCAGCTGTTGCCTGAGTGGTTATTATAGTACAAGCTCTGCTTAGTTTGGGGTCTGCGAGTTGTGCCTAGATATTTGTTTTATTTATTTATGTATAATTAAATTAAAGGTTTTTAAAGGCCTCCATCATTATTTAACAAGCTTCAACAACAAACAATCCGTAAGTAATAAAATAAAATAATATTAATGTGCTAGGTACCTTGTTTCTTAAAAAAATTATAAATTCTTACCTAAGTCGGTAAGTCGTTATCGTGTCGTTCATGACTTATTGTATAATGAAACCGCACCCGATAATGGAATAGCGTAGCGGTATATTATTTACTTTGTGGTGGTATAATGTTTCCTTGAGCATACGATTTTAAGCGATATCTATTGGTGTCAAAGTTTCTTTTCAAATGTTCGGACATTTTAGTGTTTATTATTGGGTGTTTGACCTTCGCAAAGTTGGTAAATATTATACAACGGTCAATTCATAATTTTTGAATATCTTCAAGCACATTTCTTCTTTTATAGGTGAAGCAATGATGTTTATTAAGTTAACGTTTCATAATACCCCATTTTTACCCAACTGATCCTTAACGAGGGTAATTATCTTTTATTAGCTACTAGTAAGATACCCTACTTTTCTTCTATCTTATTGATAGGCGTTTTGAACACGTTGTCGTTTGTCGAAAAATTGTGGAAATCCTTATTCAAAATTCGAACTTTTTTTTTGGGAGTGGGAGTCATCCAATGGCTGGCTCCCGTCCTGGGTGCGGCGGGAGGGCGTGTCAGACTTTTACTGACTAAACCCACTCATGTTCCTTCGTTTGCCCTTTATGTTCCGGGGTCACGGTAACTAATATAAACATTCCGCAACCCCGGAAAATTCGAATCTTGACGGCGGCGATATCCCTTGACTAACTAACCCAACAAACTGATTTAAAATAATTTGATGAAATATGCAGAATTATTTTTAAGTATCCTAATAATGTATTGTAAAGAAATTTTATATTATTGTATGCCAAACACAAAAAAAGTTCTCAATGTTTTGTACGATGTCAGAACTTTTAGTGTTCTCATCGTTGATATAGGATCGGAATATCCCGGAACGGAAACTATTCCACGCGTACGAAGTCGCGGGTAGTAACTAGTAGTGCATAAACAGCGTACTTAGTTTATATTTTTAAATTACACATTAAAAAAAACATATTTCTAAACAACTCGGGAATTTTCGGGAAATAGTGGTCGAGAAATGAGAAACCCTAACCGGAACGAACGGCTTCACCTGTGAAAAGAAATGTCCAAGATACCTAATTTTGAGAATTGTACGTGTGAATGATTCCCGCCCCGGATTTAAACTCCACAACCTCTTACACAAGAGGTGGGCAGGGCACCTTATCCGTTGGGTCATCACGACATTCCATTTAGACGAGTCGAGCGCAAAAGCAGACGCTACGGCGCAGTCGCAGTCACAACACTGGAGGCTTGGCTTGACTGCTTGAGTGAGGCATTTGCCGAATCACGTTCATTTATTACCTGGATTTTATTTACCTGAGAAAATAAAATCCTGTTGGATGTGGCACGCAGACTATAAAAATACTTACTGTCGATGGTCGTTGCACATTAATTTTCCAAATTTGAAAGTGCTGGAAATTACTCTCGCGGGCAAAAGCTAGAGCTAAATAAATATTTATTAAGAAATGGTAGAGCAATGGTATGGTAGGCTCAGGTAGGTATGCCGAACGGTAATACATGAGTTCGAGCTTGGCTTCAGTTGTTTTTGTTTACATCCCAACCCAGGATGTACAAGACCGCAGCCGCTGTGATAGCGTTTTGTTGCTATCTCTCTCTAATCAATAAAACGAACGACACTGCGCCGTCGCGGACCCTCTTTTTCTGCTTACGTCCGCACCCGAACCACAAATATGGACAGGACAGGCGTGATAGCCAGCACCTGTTGCAGTGTACTTAGCTAAACTCTCAACGATTTTCTCCTCAAATAACGATTGCACAGAGTACTATTGTAAATTAATACAGTCAAAAAACTTTCATACACAGGTTGTGTAATTTTAACTGACTTTAAAAAAAGGAAGTTCTCGATTCGGATGTTTGTGTTTTCTATTTTCTTCATTTGTCATTTACAGACCGAAATGAAAGACTATTTTTTTATTCAAAAGCTTTTAAAGCACAATCCACAATTTCCGATCCTGATCCGTAATCGTATAATGTACTTATTGTGTAACAACAGATAGGTACCTACTAATTTTACGAACACACGGGCACCGATCGGCACCTTCGATCAGCGGATAGATAATGGCTCTGATTCAGGATTTCCTACAAATCGGATAGGAAGGTGTTGCTGTGGATCGTGTTTTAGTCCATAAAGGGTCCTATGCCACGATGACCGTATGTTGGAATTATGGTGAAAACGAGGAAACTATTTTAATATTACAGTTTCCTTTAAAGTTATCCAATATTTGTGTCTAGGAGGAAATCATTTTAGAATGTTGCTAAGTGACTGTCACGTGATTGTCGGTCTGATCCTGCTTGATATGGACAGGAGCGAAGTGAAAATCACGTTTTTTTTACCCCTTCACGATCTTTTCCGATTGATTTCGTTGCGGGATCCAAGACAGTTGAATCGTTTTTTCGGGACTCGTAGAGCTTCTTTGCTCGGCGCTTTTCTGGCGGACTCCACACTGTTGATTCTATAATAGCTTTCAGGAGTTGCAATGGTTGGGAATAAAGTGATTTTTTTTCAGGATTGTGCGATAGACATTCCCATTGAAAAAAATACGTGACTGTAGGCAATGATTTTATAATAGTAGGCATGTTTGTCTTTCATTACCCATTTAATGGTCTTGGTATGGGCATGAAGAGAGCCCACCTCTTTACCAAGGGGAAGAGGAAATCCAAAAAAGAGATGATAATAAAGGGGAGTAAGAGCAGCTATTGACAGGACTTATAAGAGGAAAATTTATTGCACCGACCCCATGTAAAATCTGGGATGAGGGCAGATAAGTCTGGAGGAGGGGGCGGCGCGCGTGAGAGAGCGTCAAGCTTCACGCCCCGGACAGGGACCCTGGCGTAGGCGTCGAGGTTCGCAGGACGGCGACGCGACGGCCACCGTTGGCGCGGGACTACGGACGGCGAGCGATGCGCAGCACGCCCGTTTCGACGGCGTGTTTTGTTTGTTTCACGCGTGGCTCAAAGAGCAGTCAGCACGTGAAGGAGCCCTCTAGTAGAGCCAATGCCTGCCGGAGTTGCAGAATAGTTGTATAATTACCGTGGCCCCGGAACATAAAGGGCAACTGAGGGAACATGGCATGGGTGGGTTTTAGTCAGTAAAAGTCTGACTCGCTCCTACACCCACCCGCCCTGGCCGCATCATACATTTGATAAATCACACAATAATGTCGTGAAAGCATTAATAGCCTTCTCTTACAGCAATGTAAACTGTGCTTCAGTCTTTTTGTGGTGGATTTTGATGTGGTTGATGAATTTCTATCATTTGTATTAAATAAAACACAAATTTAGCAGTCCATTGTATTCTGAAGATACATTCTATTCTACTGCAGCAACTTAAACATACAGCTTTTAATAATGACTAGAACCAAATACAAAACAAAAACTTATGATAAACTTAAAAAACTAAACAATTTCGGGAATGTTTTAATAACAATGAGATACATATCACTCTAAAAGTCCCCAGTCTATTAGTATTCCCTGTATTCTTGTTGTAATCACGTATTAGACATTTCTTTTAGATAATATTTCTCTAGGTGATAAAGAGACTCCACACTTTACTGCAATATTTAGGTAAGAAATGGAAAGAACCTGCAATTCCGTCGACCAAAGGACCTCAAACCAACCTCTACAGCTTTGCTGCCCTTCCGATGACAAACCATAGGTACCAATCTACCCATTAAACTTTCACATATATATTACATACATATAATTATATAAAATACCATCAGCGTAAAAAATACAGTTTCACTACAGAAGGTAATATTAAACTAATATTAATCGGTTAAATATTTTGGTTACATAATACTGATAATAAATTGAAATGTGCAAATTGATTCATTTACAAATCAATTTGCATGTGATACAGATCTTTAGAGTCATATTCTGAAACAAAAAGAAATATAATGTGTTAGTACAATCTGATTGTAAAAGATCACTTGTGTAAATATTATTAAAGCTTTTATTGCTAAAGTAAGTAATTTTTACTATAAAACCCTGCACCCTGCACCTAGGGTTACCATATCCAGGGATTTGTCCTGAGATTTCAAGATTTTTGGACTGTTCTCAGGATTGCGGCTTGATTTTGCAAATCTCATGAAATCTCAAAAATTTTTAATGTTTCAATAAAATACGTGTGAGTGCGTGGCGAGGGACGGTGCGTGGGAGGACGGGGGGGTGCCGCCGTCACCCCGCCCCCCCGCGCGTCGAGTGCAATATGCAAAGCGTGAGCGAGATCCGCAATGTATAAAAACGATAGTATTACGACTTTATTAAATTGTTAAGTAAATTCGAGAGTCTTGCCGGGGTTGCGGAATGTTTATAATAGTTACCGTGACCCTGGAACATAAAGAGCAACCGAAGGAACATGAGTGGGTTTTAGTCAGTAAGAGTCTGACACGCCCTCCCGCCGCACCCAGGACGGGAGCAGTCATTTGATGATTTCCCAATCACCAAAAAAAAGTTAATTCAAGAGACATTTTTGATAATGTAAAGGATCTCAGGATTTTTCAATGAAAATCAGGCCTTTTCTCCGGGCTTTTGATTTTTTCATCTAGTAACCCTACCTGCACCTGGAATTTTTTATTTATTTCGAAATATCCCTGATATGAATGGGTTGGAACCAGGGATGTTATGAATATGAAATTTCGGATACGGATTGGATACGGATATAGGACTGATTATTATACTGGATACGGTTACGGATACGGATTTGAAATTATTTCGGATTATCCGTTATTTTCGGATAATTTCGGTTACGGATATTAAAATTTTAAGGAATTTCAAAAGTAAAATACATACAAATAGATAATATAATGGTTTTATTTATATGTCACCATTTGCTAGGAATTACAATCAGTCTGTGAGTAATAAAATTATCACATAATGTGTCTCAATTAGACTCCGCCCCTATCCGATATTATGCAAAACTTTTATTTCGGATTCGGTTACGGATATTTTTTTATATCGGATATCCGATAGTTTCGGTTACGGTTACGGAGCTCCCTAACATCCCTGGTTGGAACCCTTGTTCAGAATTCAAAATCCCAAAGTAAATTCTTGGTTACAGCCATAGTAACAAAACCTAGAATATTCGAAATAATGCAAAATCTCATTCATTAAAGGAATTTACACAATGCTTTGTGTGTTTTGTATGTAGCCCACAGTTGGTATTATTTAGAATGTAATGTCCTTTCATTAATATAAGTAGGTACTAAACATAACCAAAATGTGACAAGCAGGGAAAAACTGTTTTCATATCTGACATGGCAACAAGGCGACATATTGTAATTTTTTTAAACATATAAAAACTAAAGACCTAACATGAATCGGTGATGGTTACTATTGTATATTTTCCATGATTTAGAAAAATCCTAGAAAGTAACTCAGACAAGCGCTCTATTTTTAATAGCTTGTTAATAAATAATTCAGCCCATGTTCTACATCTGCACAAAGGCCCCTTCTCTTACAGAAATGGCAGCATTCACCACTCTGGCTTAAAGTGGATTTCTTTAAAATGTCTTTATTCACTGATGCAAGTAAAAAAAACAAATATTTTAACTTCAGTTGGAGTTAAAATATTTGTTTTTGTATGAAAATGTAGTATAATATTTTGTTTCTTATTTTAAAGCTTCAGTGCACAAGTATAATGTTAAAAAAGAATTACCTGGCTCATCTATCCCATTCTCCTTGTCCAAAGCCTTCTTTATGGTGGCAATGGTTTCGGCCAAGTTGTGGATGCCCATCATCAGGTCCCAAGCCTGGACACAGTTGTTGTTGGACTCTAGAATGGAAACAAACAGTTGAACACATATGTATAATAATATAGCAACCTGTTGCTTGTGTAGATGAGCTGTTGTTCTGATCTTGTTGTCAGTTTTGACCACAACACTTTTCTTCACAGATATCAATGACTCTATGACGACTATCTTAAATACATCTTTAATAATCACATTTTCTATTTTTAGACAAAGCTTGATCCCACGCTAGAAAATCCTCCTATACTATGGATAGATATTTAAAGAAATCAATAAATGTTATTTTGGTATATAGCTAAAGATTCTGAATTCGGTTTATTTTTTACAGGAGCTGTGTAATAAATAACTGGGCATTATTTAAAAAAATATATACACAACTGTTTGAGCTTTGAAAAGATGAATCAAACCACTTCCCGATTCTCAACGCAAGTAAAATCATAGGCAACAGTTAGTTTACAACGCTCAGCTAGATAAATCCATGGGTATTATAAATTAGGTTTTACTTACTATCGTGAATGAGATGTTCAAAATATTTGGAAGTCAGGACTGGGCTAATCTTAGACATTTTGTAGGGCCCGATGTAAGCAGGGCCTCCTTCTTTTACAGTCATTTTTCTCGATATTTAATTTCGCACAGAAATACCAACTCGACTGACTAACTGCGCCAAAGGGAGAGGAAATGGAGAAAAGTGCGCCGAAATCGATCAATAAAAACCGGGGATTTGACATTGACAGCTTTTAGCTTTAGTTCCCTCCCATTCATTCAATTCAACCTTGTATTAGTATTGGCGCTGGCGTCTCAACAAAGCTACAACAAAGTCCTGTAAATACTATCTGTTGTACACTCACTGTGGTTGTCATGGCAACGTTTTTCTTTTCATTCATGCAATATCAATAAATAAAGCCTCTACCATATAGGTGTACTATTATCGGTGGATAAAATCTCATCGTTATCTGTTTTTATATACATTTTATGACGGAAGCAGTGCAAAAAAACTTGCACACTGGCAATTGCGCAACGTCAAGGAGCCAAAAAGAAGAAAATCCGGGATGCAGTAATAACGAATGCGATTTCTATTATGGACCAATTGATAACGCACATGTGTGGTAGATGCTTACACAACTGGTATCTTTTATAGCTGTACAGTGCCCAATGATAATACAAGTTGGTTGGTTTTTTCCCTCCTGTCCCTCCATATAGCCTTGGGACACCAAGGCTATGCTATATGGAGGGACAGGAGGGAAAAAACCTTAAATATTGTAGATAGAACATTTTACTGAAAGAAGACATTATTTGAATTTTAAAAACCATGTAGACTGCATTCATAGATATTTAAATAATGAAATGGTTGGGCCGGGAACCGAACTTGTTCCACGAGAAAAAATAATTATCCTGTTGTTTTATTTGACGGGCCTGTTGGTCTAGTGGTGCTTTTTTGGGGTACTTAGCGTTTAAATAAAAATTTAGGATTTTTTTTTAGTTTCTTAGTACTGTAGGAGTTATTTGAAATACTTAAAAAAAAAAGAGTGTAATACCCTATTATATAAAATGGTAAACTGATTCTCGATATATCTACGAATAACCCAAACCGCTGATCTAAGGCCCGTAATAATAGACGTCACTCAATTCTGAGACGCTCTCAAATCTATTGCTGTCCTTATTTTTTCCCTTTAGAATGACAAGGACAGCAAGAGACTTGAGAGCGTCTCAGAATTGAGTGACGTCTATTAATACGGGCCCTAGAGACATGACATGAAACTGGGAGGGTATGTTCATTATAAAAAGTAAGTATTCACGATAGGGTCATTCATAAGGTCCAATTTTCAAACAAATATGGTCAATTAAATGGGAAAGCCAGGAAATTTATCTATATCTATACTAATATTATAAAGAGGTAAAATTTGTAAGTTTGTATGTTTGTAAGTTTGTAAGTTTGTATGTTTGGGGTAATCTCTTGAACTAATGAACCAATTCCAAAAATTTTTTCACTGGCAGAAAGCTACATTATTCCTGAGTGCTATAGGCTATAAATTATTTTTATAACATGTATATTAACCGAGCTATCGCAACTTTTGTCTAGCAAGTCGGAAAAAATTACCTCATAAAACAGAATTATTTGCGTGCGCTGCCTAAACGGTTGCTTAAAATTAAAAACAATGTATGGCAACTTGATTTGTCTTAATTATTTCTACAAAAAAGTCCTCGATACCATATCTCTATCTTTTATATTTTATCTTTTATACTTCTTTTATTGCATTAAAAAAATGATTTTTCGGCATACTTACGTTTGGTTGATTATTTGAGCAACAAAATATTAATTCTTATGACAATAAATTATTTCAGTATCACAAGGACATCATCATACAGATAAGATTTGCCATTTACAGTATGTCAATTGGTCATATAGTTCCGGAGATAATATAAAATTACTAAAACGCAAAATGCCCCTAGCGTAATTTTCATTGTGCGGAAGTCATTTATCTATATATATAAAAGAAAGTCGTGTTAGTTACTTCACTTATAACTCAAGAACGGCTGAACCGATTTAGCTGAAAATTGGCAGGGAGGTAGTTTAGAGCCAGGAGAAGGACATAGGATACTTTTTATCCCGTTCGACATCATTCCCGTGTGACTTGACATGTAACGTCAGTCACTATAAAACGTGGTATAACAAAAAAGAATCAGACTTGGAATAACAAAATTGACGTATAATGACAGCTATGTAATGACGTATGGATGATAGGTGGTAGGTAGGTAGTAGGTAGGTAGTAGGTAGGTAGTAGGTAGGTAGTAGGTAGGTAGTAGGTAGGTAGTAGGTAGGTAGTAGGTAGGTAGTAGGTAGGTAGTAGGTAGGTAGTAGGTAGGTAGTAGGTAGGTAGTAGGTAGGTAGTAGGTGTAGGTAGTAGGTAGGTAGTAGGTAGGTAGTAGGTAGGTAGTAGGTAGGTAGTAGGTAGGTAGTAGGTAGGTAGTAGGTAGGTAGTAGGTAGGTAGTAGGTAGGTAGTAGGTAGGTAGTAGGTAGGTAGTAGGTAGGTAGTAGGTAGGTAGTAGGTAGGTAGTAGGTGTAGGTAGTAGGTAGGTAGTAGGTAGGTAGTAGGTAGGTAGTAGGTAGGTAGTAGGTAGGTAGTAGGTAGGTAGTAGGTAGGTAGTAGGTAGGTAGTAGGTAGGTAGGTAGTAGGTAGGTAGTAGGTAGGTAGTAGGTGTAGGTAGTAGGTAGGTAGTAGGTAGGTAGTAGGTAGGTAGTAGGTAGGTAGTAGGTAGGTAGTAGGTAGGTAGTAGGTAGGTAGTAGGTAGGTAGTAGGTAGGTAGTAGGTAGGTAGGTAGTAGGTAGGTAGTAGGTAGGTAGTAGGTAGGTAGTAGGTGTAGGTAGTAGGTAGGTAGTAGGTAGGTAGTAGGTAGGTAGTAGGTAGGTAGTAGGTAGGTAGTAGGTAGGTAGTAGGTAGGTAGGTAGTAGGTAGGTAGTAGGTAGGTAGTAGGTAGGTAGTTAGTAGGTAGGTAGTAGGTAGGTTGTAGTAGGTAGTAGGTAGGTAGTAGGTAGGTAGTAGGTAGGTAGTAGGTAGGTAGTAGGTAGGTAGTAGGTAGGTAGTAGGTAGGTAGTAGGTAGGTAGTAGGTAGGTAGTAGGTAGGTAGTAGGTAGGTAGTAGGTAGGTAGTAGGTAGGTAGTAGGTAGGTAGTAGGTAGGTAGTAGGTAGGTAGTAGGTAGGTAGTAGGTAGGTAGTAGGTAGGTAGTAGGTAGGTAGTAGGTAGGTAGTAGGTAGGTAGTAGGTAGGTAGTAGGTAGGTAGTAGGTAGGTAGTAGGTAGGTAGTAGGTAGGTAGTAGGTAGGTAGTAGGTAGGTAGTAGGTAGGTAGTAGGTAGGTAGTATGTCAATTCGAATTCAATATTCATACTTGACAAGACAACGTCTGTCGGGTCAGCTAGTAATTTAATAAAATACCTTTGAAGATATTTACAGTTTTAAAATTACTCCGCAGCAAGCAATATAAATGATAGTATGTAATAGAAACTGCTTTTTAGCCAAAAAAGGGCCGCCTATTGTACTCTTGCATATTTGTTTGTATTGTCCTTTACTGTTTTTGTCCTATTGGTGTACAATAAAGAATATTGGCCGATGGCATTGCAAGATATTCGTAGCTTATACATCAGAATAACACATCTGGGTCGTCATAAAGGCGCGTGTAAGAGGTTACGGGTTCGAATCCGGGCAAGTACCAATTAGACTTTTTCAATTCATATGTACTTTCTATAGTTTATCTTGGACATCACTGACATCCCGTGCCTCGGAAAGCATGTTAAGCCCCGGTTGTCATTCGTAGAACTTTGACGCTAGGGGTATTCAGAAGCCAGAAAGTCTGACCAGTCAAACCAAAGGGTATCGTCGCCCAGTTACTGGGTTGTGGAGGTCTGATAGGCAGACGCTTCACGTAAAACACTGGTATCCAGCTGAATCCGGTTCGGCTGTAAGCCGACCCCAACATAGTTGGGAAAAGGCTAGGGAGATGATGATCCTCCTTACCGCACACGGACATTTCGGGAGGTTCCTATGTCGGATTCGGGCGGAAGTGACGCCTGCGTGACACGGTGTAGCATACGGTGGAGGTAGGCCCCGCTTGGGCGAACCACTACCGTGTCTTTGCAGAGGCGGTCGGCGCTGGTTCAGGCCATGCTTCGGGGCGAGACTGAATAGGAAGCTGTCGCGTCCTGCGAAGCAAAAGACACGCTGGAGACGAAAGCGGTGGGGCGCGTGAGGCAGCGTCAAGCTTCAAGCCCCGAACAGAGACCCACTTAATTGTCGAGAGTCACAAGATGATGGCCACTGGAGGCGTGGGCCTGCGGAAGGCGAGCGGTAGGACTTCGCCGCCCGACTAGGACCAGACCCGTGTCGACGGCGTGTCGATGCTTCTAATAGTTACCGCGGCCCCGGAATATATAAGGGTAACCGAAGGGACATTATTGGATTTTAGTCAGTAAAAGTCTGACCCTCCTTCCCTCTTCAGGGGCAGGAGTAGTCATTTGATGATTTCCTATCCATAAAAAAAAACGCCATTGGATATGTTTTGGATGCTTTTACCATAGTCAATGTAGCTCTTTTACGCTTATACAACCCCAATAATCTTTTTGTGTACGCTCAAGATAGTTCCACAGTTAATCCGTACTAATATTATAAATGCGAAAGTAACTCTGCCAGTCTGTCTGTCTGTCTGTCTCTTCTTCACGCCTAAACTACTAAACCAATTTTGAATGAAATTTGGTACAGACATAGTCTGGGACCCGAGAAAGGATATAGGATAATTTTCATCCCGGAAATCCCCCGGAAACGGGAACTATTATTCCACGCGGACGAAGTCGCGGGCAAAAGCTAGTATATAATAACTTTTGAAATCATAACGTTTAACCGTCTAAATTTTCGTTCCAATGAAGTAAAATTTTTAAGTTTTATAGTTTTGCTTTAATTTAATTAACCATATTGGTTAGAAAGATTTGATCCTTATGAATGTTAACCCTAACGTTTGAAGTCATTAAAATACAGGATGTTAGGTATTTAGCCGGTTCGATTTCCGACTTGTTTTCACTCTGTATAGAGTGAAACTCATGTCACTCGTAGTCGTAATGATTAGAAAAATTTCATAACCGCTGTATAGAGCTTTGAAATCGGACTCATTTGAAGAAGAGAATATATGCGTATAACCTTATCTAGATAAAGTGAGATTGGTAATCACCCGATGAGAAATATCCATGAAGAACGAGAACCGCTTCATGGAAATAAGAACGAGAACAGCTTCGAAGTCCATAACAACCTGAAACTCTAAAAAACAGCAATTTAAATTACCTATCAAATTATATATTTCCCATGATATCGATAGGGGGTCGAATTCAAAACAAGTTGCAGCAATACTTGCCAAAGCGGTGCCGCCACACCCTTAGTGTGACTTAGATTATGAATTCAGTAACATCGTTTTTGTGTGGCTAGACCCTCAAAAAATGTATTGCAGCAACTATAATGCCGGAAAATATTGCTCGTGTAGGAGCGACGAAAATTTTGTGTCATACATAAAGTGGTGACCGACAATACTGCAATATTGCAGAAAGTTCGGAAACACTTTAAGAGTGGCCGGGCAATACCGGGAATATTGCCGGCAATGTATTGCAGCATCACAATTGCAGTAAAAAAATGCCCGTTTAGGAGCACATTATTATTATTATAAGCCTATACTTTCCCACTGCAGGGCAAAGGCCTCCCTACTCTCTTTCCACCTCTCTCTGCATAAAGCTATTTGGGGCCAGTCTTTATCGAAGGAGTCTAATTCGTCCCGCCATCTCCACCTCGGCCTACCGCGATGTCGCTTCCCCTGTAAAGGCACCCATTGAGTTGTGCGTTTAGCCCATCGCTCGTCCGACATGCTGTAGATGTGTCCAGCCCAGGGGGCGTACCACAAGCCCTTATAGCAGTATTACTTTGATATTACTTTCAGTGGGAAAGAGACGGCGCTAGACAACGTGTCTAGCGCTGTCACTTGCACTCTCCTGCAACAGGATTAAAACAATCTTACTTTAAACGTCATGGTAAGGGGGCTGTTCCATTTCAGTGTGGCAGCTTTCCGAGTGACATCAGCGATTTTTGTGATGGAGCGGATAGTAGTATTCCTAACCCGGTCTACCAACTTGATACCCAGAATGCTACGTTCCATTGTTCTCTGGCATACTGCGAGTGTGGACCTCTGCTGACATGTCAAACACCATGTCTGAGAACCATATGTGAGGATGGGGAGAATGCACACGTCGATGAGTCTTCTTTTAAGGGACAGAGCAAGATTGCCTTTCATGAGGTCTTTCATGGCCCAATAGCTCTTCCAGGCGTTTTCGGTGCGTCTTGCTACTTCTTTGTTTTGTCTCGCCTGGAAAGAGACTATTTGGCCAAGGTAAAGATACTCATCAACGTTAGGAGCACATTAAGAATTTTTATTTTTAGGGAGTAGATTATTTACAAGATACTAGCCTATTTTCACAGAATATTTTATCCGTAGCTAGGTTGAAGTTGTTCAAACGTCTTCCGTTTGCACACTTTCACTTTTAAATTTTGTTGTTAAATTACCAGGTTCAAGGTTAATTGGGAAAATTTTACTATTGCAGGTCAGGGTGAAGCAGTCTTAATAAAATTACAGTGAAGAAATTTTAGCTTTTTAATCAGATTATTAGAATTTTTAGAACAAATGCAATTAGTAACTCATAACCACAGCACGGTACCAGGTAAATATATCGGTACTTAGTCACAAATAACACCTATAAATATAATAACAAAACAGCAGTAATCATTACCCTTCACTTGTTCACTATTTTTTCCTTAAAATTACAATCATGAACATTGGAATCTTACTGTCTGAAGAAATAAAGACACGGGTTTTGGTGAATTTAGTACCAATAAATCAGTCTACTGCACTTTGCTTGCATCGTTTTCTATTGCGTTTTTTTCATTTGCTTCTTCTTTATTTCAATATTATTCTCATTTTTCAAGCATTCCCATATAGGCCTTAATGTGGGCAAGTCGAACTTCTTAAGATAGGCTCTTAAAGGAGGCCAGAAACGTTTGTTCCTTAAATCTGTGGTTATACTTAATTGAGAATTTAGTGATAATGGATATATTATTTTACCTAATCTCGGAGAAGATATATTATTTCTAGGACTAGGAGGGATGTTGGGTTTTGTTAGTTTAGAGTCATTGTTGGATTTAGTGACATTATTTATTGCACGAAAAATAATATCGATCATTTTTAGTTCTTTTGTTGAATATTGGTTTAAATCAGCACATTCGATATGAGTTTTGGATTGTCTTTTGATTCTATTTCCTGTTTTGCTCGTAACAAAACGAATTGAAGTTTTCGGGTCAAATGAAGCGTTTTCTGGTATCACTATATCTAAAATATGCTTAGTCTGTGATATAGTTTCTAATGCCGATAACGATACATTAAATGAAACTGAGTCAGATTTCTTATTGGTGTTTGAATTGGTTTGCTTGGCAGTATCAAACCGAATAGGGTTCGCCACAACTCTTGGCAATTTCATATTGTTATTGTCCGTTCTGCCGGCTGGTTTGGTTTGCATGCTACAAACTTGCTTGACCGCAGTCTCAAAATAAACAGGGTTCGTCACAACTCTTGGGAATTTCACCTTCACGTTGACTGCTTTGCTAACTAAATCATTCGTATGCCTTGCAGCATTAAGCAAAAGTGTAATTTGGGTTTTCTTAGGATTCAAAGGCTTGCAGCAGCAATTGCAAACTGTCGAAGAACATGAGTGAGCTCTCCTTATATAGTTCACAGTATTGGGTTGTACGCCAAGTGCTAACAAACGACCAGCAAACTCTTCACGTTTATACCAACAACAAATATCACCCAAAATATTGTTTGTCGATCTAGGCAGATTTGTTATATTTAGTTCATCTGTTTCAGTTTTTTTATAGTGTACTTTTATTTGACCATTTGCTCCGATTATGTAACTTTCTCCTCCAAAATCAATGTTAGTTGAATTTAAAAAGGAGAAATCATCTTGTTTTGGAGATATTTTTTTTCTAGGGAGTCCGTGGACAGCACTCAATGATTTCGAAAGTAATGATCTTGATATCTCTATAAATGGTAGTGTTGCATGAATTTCTGTCATTTTCTTAAACCAATCGCTGGGTGATTTTGAAGGTTTACGTCCTCCTCGTTGTAAGATTAATGGGTTTACGGGTGGTTTACAACAGCAACTGCAGTTATTGATTACACATTTGTGTGGTTTTCTCATGAACCTTAGTGTTTCTGATTGGATCCTGAACGTCTTTAAATGTTCTTCCCTGACGTACCAGCAACAACAGGTAACTTCCGTACATTCCCAATCATTTCTGAATGACTCGAAAAAGTTGTCTTTAATTTTACCAGTGGGAAATTTGTGATATTCCCGAATAGCATTGCTTTTATATAGAATATACATGTCAACTTCTTCATTTTGCTTATCATAAATCAATATACGTTTAAGTCGGTTAACACCTATTGGGGGTTTTCTTATAATATCTTCAGGATTCTCGTTTATATTTCTTTGTGTGCTTGGTAAAGTATATTTAATGTCTTCGAGTACAATTATAACGGGTTTGCACATAGATAACGGACTAGTATCATCTGCTATTCGAGCTGCCTTGGTATTAAAAACATTTATATGGCGAGATACATTTTGGAATGAATTGTGATATAGTATGGGTTGGGAACATTTTCTTTTCCCTTTCAATTTTGGTTTACTCTCTTTGTTTATGGAATTGATGAACGTATCTACGCTTATGTCGGATGTATTTCCTTTGAAAATATTCATGTCATCTAATCTAGTCGTATACACAATAGGGTTAAGAAATTCATATTGATTATATTTAATTTTAACTTTAACGACGCTGTCGTGAGACTTTTTCTCATAGTTCAAGTCCATATTAGGTACCTAAAACAAAAAAAGTGATAAGACATTTTCATAATAATTTTATGATTATGATACCAATTAAATAAACCATGAGAAGAAATCATGCCAAAAACTTGATTTATGATTATTTTGAGTCCCCTTTATGAGTTTATTGAAACAGACAATGAAAAAGTTGTACACACGGCTACACATCAGGCTATACAAAACCAGTTTTAGCTAACCTCGCATTGTGTATGATTTTAGTACAATCATAAGTCAGCTTATACTGGTTTTGTATAGCTTGATGAGCCCACCGTACGATACAACGAAGACTTTCAAATTTTACCTTTGCGAGTAAAATTAAACGAAACTAGATGACAAATGAATGTCAATAATTATGCGTTCAAAAGTACTCTTAAACAAAAGACATCGAAATAAAATTAAAATTTAGAGTCTACGACTTATACCTAAAAAAATACATATAGCGAAAAAATAAAAACCAGCTGTTTCTAACAAAAGTTCAATGCCCTCTCGACCATAATGTTTGAAACAGCTGATTTTGTTTGGCGATTTCAGAGTTGGTTGCATAATAAAAGTTGTTTGTTTTCATAGGTAGAATAATCTCCTAGCGGGTTGTGCAACACCATAAATACACCTAGTAAGTGTAAATACTATAGGTACCTAGCGTACTGTAGTAGACATAATCCAACAAAACACAACAAAATTAAAAAAAAAACAAAATTCAAAGCATTATTTCACTTAGACCATTTACAAGTACCTACTTATGAATTGTCAAAGAGTCGGTCGGTTAGTCAGAAAACAAGAAACAACAACAGATCAGGCAAGTACCTAATGTATGTACAAAAGAAACGCGGTCACGCCATGCCGCGCGTCGCACCGTTGTGTTGTCACCCCTCCCGCTCCCCTACGCCCGCCCGCCCGCTTTAAGCGCGATCTGTTTATTTTAGGTTAGTTGCCTGTTGATGTGACTTGCCTGTATTATTATCGGCTACACACGAAAAGTATAGTTTTTACGTTGCAATATTTTGTAATTTTGTAATTAAGTAATATTACATACAAATTATATAGATACAAATATATAAAGAACACTGACCTTATCAGTATCACTGACACTTAGTAACATTGATGATCACTTTTCTGACACTCTACGAACACTATAATAAATAAAACATAGCAAAAGATTGGAATGGTTTGTTGAAAATATAATGTATCAAAACATGAGTCACACTCACGTAACCTTCGCCAGTTCGCTACGTTCTGACGCGAGGGGACTGAGGTGAGCGCGGCGCGGGGTGGGCCGTCGTTCGCCGCGCCGCCAGGCCTCGCTCGCTCGCGCGCGCGTTTTGTTTCTCTGTTCCGAATAGTTCCGATGTAAAACGAAACTTCGCGCGGGTGGGGCAGAGGGGTGGAGGGGGAGGTCTTGTTTATCGCAGCTGTGAACGCCGCGCCCCGGCCGCATGAGCATGAACTCGTTCGACATTAAAATGAATATGAAATTATACTAGAATAGGTACCGTCAACTGTGGCATCTTTACTTTCCGTGGGTATCTTTACCTAAGCATACCCTATACTAGTTCAAGTTAATTTTTGTTTTATCTGTGGCAGTTTATGTTATTTTGCACATATTGGTCGATTTTGTAATAAATTGTGGTAACCCAAAAAGTTTTTTAAGCTAGCAACTTCGTTAACTGTCACGATAAAGTGGTTTTTCGTTATATGCGGTCAATTTCGTGCGCGGCGTCTTCGCATAAAGATTGGTATTTCCTGCAGTAAATCAAAGTGCAAGTAAGTGGCGTATATTAAATAGCATTTGGTATATTGTCATGTTGGTATAACGCAGTGATTAAATCCTAAGAATCTTCTATTTCCTGAGTTATTCGAATAGGTAATGTTATTTGAGGTTAGGTAAAGTTACCAAACTCAGCATGAAGGCAACTTTACCTATGGCTAGGGTTGTCAAATTTAACTTACAAAACTTTATTACAAAACAAAAGTTTTTGTTTTTTGTTACGAATATTTTTACGTTAGCAAGAGACTGAATTACTTTTATATATTGTGATTTTTTATGAACCTACCTAGGTGTTTTGATTATTTATTTTGGAGAGAATATTATTTATTTTAGGTCGTGAGTTTTTTTTCGCATACATACTTTTTAACGAATAGTTTTGATTATAATTACGCCAAGTTCCTACTTAATATTTTGACGCAAAGTAATGCAAAAATAAAAGTTTATTAATAAAAAAATAAAAATTATGTGTATTATTTTTCGACAACCCTGATGGCATGCGGCAATTTCTATGATAATTTTGAATTTCTGTTGGCAACTTTACCTATGTATTGGTAGTGGTTACTCCAAGAAAGATGAAAACTTCAAAACAAAATACATCGCTTTTTTATCGCCTGGACCTTTGGCAACTTTACATTGCATGCACTTTGGAACACATATTCAATAAAAACTGTATGCTAGGTAAAGTTGCCAAATTTGTGTCAATTTTACCTCGCTCATATTCTTGGTTTTTTTAGCAATTCTATGTGAGATTTAGTAGAATTCATTGGTTTAACCAAAAGGGACACACATTTTGTACAAAATAAATCAATAAAAGCTTAAATATCTAGCTACATTTTGTGGTAAATAGTTAAAAACGTAAAAAATACGGTAAAGTTGCCACAGTTGACGGTATGCTGAAAAAGTAAGCTCAATTGTAGAATTACTAGATTTATTTATTTGTAATGAATGATGTGGCTGTAGAATTACCTAATGAAGGTGTTACAAAACGTTGTGTTATTGAAGGTAGGGATTTATTTGTAGCAAATAGGTACCCTACGTATTTCTTAATCATAGGTTCTTAAAAAGTTAATGGTACGTCTACCATTTACCAATAATACTCGCATTAATAAATTACGTGGGATAAGACTTACCCATGGGGTAAAATAAAGGGTGCAAGAGCAAGTTTGTATGAAAATAAGCGAGCGAAGCCGCGGGAAACTGCTCGTATATAAAACGCTAAAGTACCTATGTAGTAATCATATTTCTATGGTAGTAATTGTAGTAACACGTCATTAAAAATAGGTACTTGATTTTGAGTAGGTACTTAAGTTGTCTGTGGCATTAATTAAAATTACGTACCTACCTAGATATATTAGGTAATATGGACGTTTGTGGAGGGTAATATCATAAGTATTATTATAAAGTAGGTGTTATTAACATACTAACAGTGCTCCGCAGTTTCATCAGTGTTACGTTTTGTTTTTAATTGCATAATGGGATGACTACAACATAGAAAACCGTCCGTCTGATAAACCGACCAAAAATACAGGCACTACCGTCAACTGTGGCAACTTTACCGTATTTTTTACGTTTTTAACTATTTATCACAAAATGTAGCTAGATATTTAAGCTTTTATTGATTTATTTTGTACAAAATGTGTGTCCCTTTTGGTTAAACTAATGAATTCTACTAAATCTCACATAGAATTGCTAAAAAAACCAAGAATATGAGCGAGGTAAAATTGACACAAATTTGGCAACTTTACCTAGCGTACAGTTTTTATTGAATATGTGTTCCAAAGTGCATGCAATGTAAAGTTGCCAAAGGTCCAGGCGATAAAAAAGCGATGTATTTTGTTTTGAAGTTTTCATCTTTCTTGGAGTAACGGCTTCCAATACATAGGTAAAGTTGCCAACAGAAATTCAAAATTATCATAGAAATTGCCGCATGCCATCAGGGTTGTCGAAAAATAATACAAATAATTTTTATTTTTTTATTAATAAACTTTTATTTTTGCATTACTTTGCGTCAAAAAATTAAGTAGGAACTTGGCGTAATTATAATCAAAACTATTCGTTAAAAAGTATGTATGCGAAAAAAACTCACGACCTAAAATAAATAATATTCTCTCCAAAATGAATAATCAAAACACCTAGGTAGGTTCATAAAAAATCACAATATATAAAAGTAATTCAGTCTCTTGCTAACGTAAAAATATTCGTAACAAAAAACAAAAACTTTTGTTTTGTAAAAAACTTTTGTAAGTTAAATTTGACAACCCTAGCCATAGGTAAAGTTGCCTTCATGCTGAGTTTGGTAACTTTACCTAACCTCAAATAACATTACCGATTCGAATAACTCAGGAAATAGAAGATTCTTAGGATTTAATCACTGCGTCATACCAACATGACAATATACCAAATGCTATTTAATATACGCCACTTACTTGCACTTTGATTTACTGCAGGAAATACCAATCTTTATGCGAAGACGCCGCGCACGAAATTGACCGCATGTAACGAAAAACCACTTTATCTTGACAGTTAACGAAGTTGTTAGCTTAAAAAACTTTTTGGGTTACCACAATTTATTACAAAATCGACCAATATGTGCAAAATAACATAAACTGCCACAGATAAAACAAAAAATAACTTGAACTAGTATAGGGTATGCTTAGGTAAAGATACCCACGGAAAGTAAAGATGCCACAGTTGACGGTACCTATTTTTTGCTTGATCAAATTTATAAAAAAAATTCAAAGGTCCGGAATAGAAAGTTCCGGAGTGGGGGCTTTAATTTTGACGTCACTGTTCAAAAATTATACCTAATCGTGACGTCACACGTCACGCGAAATTTGAACGCACTGTATCGTCGTCAATTTTCGTACGTTAATGCAACTGACAGACTACCACTTTTTTTTTTCATAATAGGATGTAGCATGCATGGCAGCCATCTTGGGGCCGTTGTCATGACAACAGCGATTGTTTATTTCGTCTAAAGTAGAACATGGGTAAAATATTTTTTTTAGCTTCTACTGTTTTCTATTACAAAAGAAAACAGTGCGGAAACCAAAATTATAATAATATTTAAACAGATACTTACTTAAGTAATAAATTAATGGCATAAAAAATTGTAAGAAAATTTTGTGCAGTGATTAATAGCTTGATGTGCTTTTGTTATTATTTTGAATAAGTGATAATTTCATCTTTTTTGTTTCATAAATTCCATTCGAATTTAGTAGAGGCTTCTTTCAAGAAGTTTTCTTATTTAAATGCAGGTAACTATTTAATTGACCCCAAGTTGACCTAATTAAATTAAATCTATTGAGGTCAAGAATGCGATTGCGTCCAACGGGCTTAAATTCTAAATAAAATGGTGTTTTATGAATGTTGTAAAAAAAACTTAATTATGCAACAATTTCAACAGAAGGTGGTGGTGTATTGTGATAATTAATTATCAAAATTATGTTTGAACTACGGACAAAACGTGCAATTGACTTACAACGTATGAACGAAGATTTAAATAGTGTTATGAAGAAGTTGAGTAGAATTTTCAATAAAAAAAGTGAGTTGACCTACAGTACTATGTAATTAAAGGTAGGTAAAATTGTACACCTACCCAACTGTCTACCTCCCTAACTACCTACAAACATTTAATCAGCTCAATTAAGCTTATGTCCATAAAAATACAACGTTTTTGTACGAAAGCTAAACAGATGCGGAAAGCTGAATGTTTCCACATAGGTTCACAGTTCACACGCGCACGGCTACACATCAAGCTATACAAAACCTATACATGTCAAAACCAGTTTTAGCTAACCTGAATTATGCGTAAAAAAATCCATGTTAATGTAATGTAATCCATGTTTAGTAAGTAACTCTTGGAACTTGTCAAACTAACCTATGTCATTGTTCCACAGCTTTTGCAACAGCTAGAGGATCAAGCATAGCGAGATAAAATGGGAGAAGCTCTAAGTAAACTGGTATCGGCGGGAGGCGTACAGGCAGGCGGTTCGGTGCTCGATAGAGTCATATCGCAGCCCAGTAGCGAAGACCACACAGTTCTTTATAAACTTGCCGATTATAAAAAGGGTAAGGGCAAACATTTTTTTATCAGGGCATCAAAGTAAGCAAATACAAAAATACGGTATTTGCTGCAATAACAAATACATATTGTTTTCAAATAGGGGACTTCTGTTAATCAATTTGCGGGGTTTTAGTTATTCACGTGTTTATTTTTTAGACAAAAAAAAAAATAGTTATCTTAATAATAACAGAAAGAATATATATTATCTTTAAATACAGGAATTTAACGAAAAAATAAATACACCTAACAATCTCACTGCACTAAGATGTAGATTTGTTTAAATGTTAACGGCTTTGATTATTATATAACGTCGTTAACGGATAAATAACCAACAGACACGTGACGTTGCGCACCGGGGTATATTCAAATTATAATTATAAAGTACGAAAGATAAGTACTACGCAAAAGATCAACGATCGACCTCACTGACGAAAGGTCAATCATCTTTTTAACAGTTATCCTCTACTGTAACAAGGGTTACTATCAAGTAAGAGTAACCCTTCACCAAAAACGAACGACAAGTTAGGTATTTACGTAAAGAGATAGTTACTTTAATAAAATAAGTAAATAATGTGTCAAAATAAATTAGATCAATTAAACCGCGATCAAAATTAATGATCGCAATCCAGATGGATAATATTTACGAATAAATAAGATTGACGCGTAAAATCTAAGGGCGCCTGGATCACGATCGTTGATTTTGTTCGTGGATTGACTGATCGGTTTGGTCGTCTACAAGGCGCCTATCCCTAGTAGCAAAATAAATTGTTTACGAGTATTTTCAATAATTGATCTCTCTGTTAGATTTAGCCACTAAAGATAGAATTTCGATAGAGGGTGGTAAATATCTGTTTCTAGTATTTAAACCCAATCTACAGATAGGTTTTTGGGAATGTCCATTAGAACACCCTTTATCAATTAACCCTTTTCTACCCCAGGCGGTCTCCTCCTAGAGGCGTACACTAAAGGCGGTATGATAGCGGCAGAGAAGTTGATCAGGGACGAATTCGCGGCATACATGTACGCTGGAGGAAGGGGCAGGGTCATCAACCGTGCTGAGTACTTGCGCTGGAAGTTCAGGGATCAGGAACAGGTCAGACACTGTTTTAGAAAAGTCTAAGAGTAGTTTTGTTAAGTATTCTTTATTTATTTACTTATCTTTTCTTCCTTTTGCTTTCCTTCTTTTGTATTAAAAACACGTGGCCCCAAAATAGGCCGTTAAACTATGTCTTTTTTATCACTGGATCAAGACAGCAGATCAAGGGTTCAGGGCAGGTGTTATATTAAAAATATATTTATTTTTTTAACACCTATACTATATGGGTTATCCAGGATGACTGATGATAACAGACAGTTTTGTTTAAAAATCTTGTTCGGTAATTTTACTTGGAGTGCGTTGCACAACTGACCACGCTTGAAATTGACAGGAATCTCAATCTCATTGATTGAAGTCATATAGTAGATTTCTATACATAAAAATAGCGCTGGAGCTAGCACAGTAAAATTCTCATACAATCTTAAAATTCGTCTAACATGGACCCCCTACGACGACCAAGCGACAGTCAGGCTGCGCTTGTCTTTCTATTGTGTCTCGAATATTATGTGTTTGAAGGTTTAAACGAAAGTAAAGCAACCCCCCAGGTGGTGTTACCGATAGAAGCATCGCTCTCGCCTCACGACCCGCTCGCTAAATGGGAGGACCACACAGCATGCTGGCAGATGTGCTACAGAGGCGCGCTGGGAGAGTCGCTACTTCATGTACTCATTATTTGTGATACTAAGGTAAGGCTGCTAAACTCCTATCGTTATAACTTACGATTACTTAACTTACGATTATTCAAGCGAGAAAGGTGTAATTAGACCAAGACTATTTTTCATCTATAATCCCGTCAAATATCCAAGCCTATTGATTGAAGTCTCTATCAGATAAACCCAGACAATTCTCTACCTCGTCAGAGTTAGCCTTTATATTATTATACTTTTTATAGTATTTAACTAAATCAGTTTGGGTGGTCAACGAAAACCTCGTTAAACCATGCTGAATTGATCGAAACCTAATCATTGGAGAAAACGAAAAATATCATACGCAATGCTCTCCGCATGACGAGAGTTGTTTGACGATAGTTGTCCAATTTCAGATCCACACAAGATTAGCGAGAACATTGGTGAAATGCTTTCCGAAATTGTCTTTGGACGTCGTCGAAGGGGAGGAATATTTAGGCAAGTGTAACCACATTTGGTAATGTTCTACTAGTTTTTGCCAAAGAAGATGTGTTCGCTCAAAAGTCAAAGACCTCTTGAATTAGCGCTTTATACTCTTACTCTCTTACTATACGTATACTGCTACTTTTGTCATAGTCAATTTTTCAAATATTTTTTTATATTACGTACTCTTCGACGCTCTAGGAAGTCGACTCTTAAGACTTCGGTGACTTTTGTAGGGGCCAGTTCTCTTCACCTGGCCATAGCTTACAGCAACAACGAGTTGGTTCAAGATTTAGTAGAAGCGGGCGCCGATGTCAACCAGAGAGCTATTGGTAAGATCGAACTATTATTACATTAGTTTCTGTATCATGTTCTTTGAACTTAATCACATTTATTCAAATAAACAATTTAGTTTTGAATTGCCAGGAGTAACTCGCAAAAAGTAGGTAGAGGGTTATGAGGCTTGTTTCAGTACGCTCAAAAAACTCCTGCATAAAGTGAGATTTGTGCATTGAAGAGGCCAGGCCGCAATACAATAACATAACCTATGTTTTCATTTATCATTATATTCTATGTTCTTTGTATATATACAGAATATCCCTGTTGAAAAATCAACATTTGTTGGCACAGTTCGATTTAGGTATTTGCGCACACGGCACATCTAATCCATTTTACTTAACTTCTACACAGGCAGTTTCTTCCTCCCCCGCGACCAACAGCGCGTGCCTCCAGCGAGGCAGACGAACTACGAAGGTCTGGCATACTTAGGCGAGTACCCACTGGCATGGGCTGCTTGCTGTGCTAACGAGGGGGTGTATAACTTGCTCTGTGACTCAGGAGCAGACCCTGATGCCCAGGACTCGTTTGGAAACATGATACTGCATATGGTGGTCGTTTGTGATAAACTGGTGAGTTTGGACTATGATGTTGATTTTCGGAGTCGGTTGAGGATGTCTATAGGGTGATCTTCCAAGTCCCTAAGAAGATATTCCTTTCCCCACTTTATCAACTTTCAGAACTGTTCTTTCTCACCGTGTCCTCATTTTAAAACATGATCAGCTCCCTTTTCCGGCACCCTAAGGTCCCCCAGCAACGGTCGCATGAACTAGGCAGGCTTCACGCCGCTAACCCTGGCCTGCTAACTCTTAAGAACATCCGTCTTCAAGGAGGCGTTGGAACTACAATAAAACTATTTATAAGGATCTCTATATCTGATCTACTTTTTATTAAACCGTTTCTTATACTTACAGTGTCTTCAATCTAGGACATGTTCGGCTACGCTCTCGCTAAGGTCCCCACCAGCAATGGTCGTATGAACCTGGCAGGCTTCACGCCGCTAACCTTGGCCTGTCAGCTATTAAGAGCATACGTCTTCAAGGAGATGTTGGAACTACAATAAAACCATTCTTAAGGACCTCTTTACCATATCTACTTTTTTTTTACTGTTTCTTACACTTACCGTGTCTTCAACCTAGGACATGTTCGGCTACGCTCTCCGGCACCCTAAGGTCCCCGCCAGCAACGGTCGCATGAACCTGGCAGGCTTCACGCCGCTAACCCTGGCCTGTCAGCTCGGCCGAGCGTCCGTCTTCCGCGAGATGTTGGAACTATCAGCCAAGGAGTTCTGGCGGTACTCCAACATCACCTGCTCTGCTTACCCGCTGAATGCTTTGGATACCTTGCTGCCTGATGGAAGGACTAGTAAGTGATTTGTTTTTCTTTTACCTATAGCCATATGAAACATTTGAAGGTTTCAGAGGCGAGTAGGATCACTAATAAAATATATATGACTGTGTCACGGAATACCAAAGTTTGAAATGTCAATGCACGGTCTTCATCCATACTATCCATACTTATATTATAAATGCCTGGAGGACACGGTCGAGCACACGGTGGAGGTGTGCCGCACATGGGCGGACCATCGACGTGTCCTCGTAGAGGCGATCGGCGGCGGTGACCTCTCGCGCCCGGCGCTGGTTCAGGCCATGCTTCGGGGCGAGGCGGAATGGGATGCCGTCGCCTCCTTCTGCGAAGCAGTTATGCTAGTGAAGGAAGCGGTGGCGCGCGAGAGGCAACGACGAGCGTCTCGCCCCGGACTAAGACCCAAGCGAAGACGTCGAGAGTCGCAAGACGACTACCGGCCACCGTAGGCGCGGTTCTGCGGATGGCGAGCGATGGGTAGCTCACCGTGTTTCACGCGCGCCTCAAAGAGAAGTCAGCACAGGAAGGGGGCCCAACAAGGCCAACGCCTGCCGGGGTTGCGGAATGTTTATATGTAATAGTTACCGTGACCCTGGAGCATAAAGGGCAATCGAAGGAACATGAGTGGGTTTTAGTCAGTAAAAGTCTGACACGCCCTCCCGCCGCACCCAGGACGGGAGCAGTCATTTGATGATTTCCCATTCACCAAAAAAAAATTTATAAATGCGAAAGTAACTCTGTCTGTCTGTCTGTCTGTTACGCTTTCCCGCTTAAACTACTGAACCGATTTGAATGAAATTTGGTACAAAAATACTATCGGACCCGAGAAAGAACATAGGATAGTTTTCATCCAGGAAATCCCGCGGGAACGGGAACTGTTCTACGCGGACGAAGTCGCTGGCAGAAGCTAGTAAATTTCATAAGTGCGAATTACGTGAATTAGAAAGACAACACGTACTTCGAAATACCGTATTTCGAAGTACGTGTCGCAGGTAGTAGTTGAGACATACGGATATACAGGGTTATTGGTAAAACACCGACATCATCTCAGGACTATGTTACTATCATCATAAACAACAACTTTTGTTCTATGATTTTTTACAAAATGTTATACATTTACCAAAAACAAATCTTCAGGATTTCGTTGTCCTATCTAACACATTTCAACTCTGTATTGTGCCGTAACAACATACCTACGCTTGCCGCGCACTGTCCTCGTTTGCTACGCAGACTTCGTCACATGTAGAGTGTTCAATTTAAATATTTTTAATTTTGTATGAAAATGTAATGAACTAAAATATGATAATTTTTAAAATGTCGTAGAACAAAAGTTTTTGATTATGATGTTAGTAACATAGTCCTGAGAGGATGTCGGTGTTTTACCAATAACCCTGTATAGTAAAAAGGTATTTTAAATTAAAATACCTACGTAATTGTTCTGGTTAACGACCTAGTTCCTGAAACTGGACGTAGCAACAGATTCCTTACTTCCTGCGGGCCAAACTGTTCGATAACAACGGGGAGGAAAACAAAAAACACGTGTTGTGGGAAGCCGTCAAGAGTCGCATTGAAACCATGTGCACTATTTATAACCTATTTGCTACTATTTACTACCTATAGTTAAATATTTACTACCTTTTTGTTAAGAAATTTATCTAAGAAATAAAGTGGTCAGCCAACCTGACGTCAGGTTGGCTGACCACTTTCAAGTTTTCATAGTTTTAGCGTTGTATTAACCGCGCCGTTAATGTTAATATTTACTACCTGGTTGCTACCTTAACATATATGTTTTCCACAACTCTAAGAAGTCAGGTTGGCTGACCACTTTATTTCTTAGATAAATTTCTTAACAATAAGGTAGTAAATATTTAACTATAAATAGTAAATAGTAGCAAATAGGTAATAAATAGTACACATGGTTTCATGACATATCTCGTTTGGTCCAGCCATCCTGACGCTGACGTCGCATTGGGTGCCTAGCGACGCGGATAGCGTGGCGGGGTGTGGCCGAGGGACATAATTGGGTAGTTTCCACCATTAACCAATAAATGTTAGACACAATTCCTATAAAGCCTCTATTAATTTCAGCCTAATAAATTCGGTTCATTTTCAATTTGCTATAAAATTTGATTTTTAGTTGTTTTGAAATCAATAAATAGGTAACTAAGTTGTTATTTTAGTGACCTCATAAATCGCCATTGCCATACAAAATCCATTGGAGAATGGCGTTTTGACAGCTCATAAAAAGTACGTCAATTGATAATGGTGAAAAATAAGTACCTTATTATGATTATGCCAAATGCCAACTACGTTACTGGGCGTTGCTCTCGTAAGCGTGCCTCTGCGTGTTTTTGTGATGAACTAGGTACGCAATAGCACGACGTAGTAGGTGAAATTTCGTTGATAAAATCCGTTTAGGCGGATGAAACCATTAAGCTACAAATTTATTTCTTCATATGCCTTTGGTTGGACCTAAGTTTGTCCTTAAACTTTCAAAAGTGTTTCTAGATCGCACACACTTAAGCAGAAAACTTCAATATTGAATTGGACCCTGTTAAGCAGAAAAGATCCAACCAGCAACTTGTTGAGAATTGAGTTAATTATATAGTAAAAATCTACACATCAAATTTTATATACGCAAAAAAGATCCTAGCAGTCTGATCACTTTCACTAAACAAACTTCTATAACACTACATGTACCAAAACACATTTAACGTTTTGAAAGAAAATCGAAAAAGATTCATGACTCTTGGATCTCAAAAAAAAAAAAATATATTTTTGAAATCCAAACGGGTTGGATCCTTTCCGCAAAATATTTTTTCCTCCATCTATATCTATATTTATAGAGATCCTATAACTATAGAAGATACCAGAGGCTAAATTAAATGACATCAAAAACCTAATGCATTTGATCCCAAGCGATGCTCAGTTGTTCTACAAAAAAAAATGACTGGTGACAGCAACGTATAGTTCGCGTCACGTAAGCTTGCCCCTCTGAAGTTAGGCTTTTGTGACGACCGCGCAGGTACAATCACGTACAAAAGTGTTACGTTCGGTATTTTTTTTTGTTTTATTACAGAATCGAATTAAGTTGTAAACATTGCGATTGTAAAGCTGCTTCTAAACGGGCAATAGTTTACTGTATTTATAATAGCAGTTATTAGTTTGATTTATGTTGTGGCGGTGAAAACAAAATAATTAAAAACCATAACAAAGTTTAACAGTTTTCGCAACAACAGTACTTTCGCATTGAGCAAGCAGGACAGAAGTAAGCATCGAACATATGCGAGTGACAGAGACGCCATTACAAGCGCCATCTTTCAAAAACCGCGCATGCGCGGTGCACGTTTGGTTGTAAAATCGACTACTGCGCAGCCAATTGCGACGAACTTCAGAGGGGCAAGATTACGTGACGCGAACTATAGAAGATGATGTAGATGGATTTTCGGGTGAACCTGATTTTGAGCTTGAAATGGAAGAAGATCGCATTGATAACTGATCGACAGATATCAATTAAAATTTACGGAACTATCTCGTTTTATTTGCTTAAATTTAAAGCCAAAATTTCAATTATTTAAGCCAAAACTGACATTATTAACGATTTTTGGTCAAGGGGCAAGTGTTCGAAAAGTTGGACTACATAATAAAGTTAATGTAACTAAAAATATGTGTTTCCCTTAATAAAGATTTTTTAAAATTTCATATATTGCTTGTTTGTGTAACCACTGTGTAAAAATGTTACCGACAGTTTTTTATTTGCATAAAAGATCCATGGGTAGTTTTTTAAGAAAATCAGGAAAACTGTATTCAACTTGCCCGTGGTATTACAGTTCAATAAATGCTAATATAATATTATGTTACCATTAGTAACTTTCCATTTTTGTATTCCTCTGCTTGTTATATTTATATTCACTCTTAAACTTCAAATCGCGTTTACTCAAAAGTAACAAAATGTTAGTTGGATCTTTTCTGTTTAACAGGGTCCAATTATGAACGCAATAATATGGGGTGGCTCCCACCTGTCTGACACACCCTCGCCCTGCCTCTCCGGTCCACCTGCTGTGTATCTAAAGTTACAATAAATATCAGACAAAATCAATATTATGATGAGTGCCCGGCCAGCCAGACAAGTTAATATTTAACACTAGCAATTTAGAGTATTAGTAGCAATTATTACATTTTTCCAGCTGGGTCGACATTACGACACCAATAAATTATACAACAATGCGCCTGCCTCTCATGAATGAGGTAGTGGATTCGAGACTAGGCCAGCACCAGTTACAAAAATGCAGCTAAATCTGGCTAGAAAAGCTGACCGCAATAATTAGGAAAAAAAGACTAGTGATACCATTCTAAAAATAAACCGACACATCGACGGATACATCGATCGGTTCGGCGTAATAACGGATGTTCTAAGGCCAGCCATAGATGGACCGCATGTTGCAGTCGAGGCCGACGACTGCAAGATGCGGTCGCTAAAGGGCGATCTGCAGTTTCAATACTAAATAAATATCCGTAATACACGGACCGCTTGAGCAGTGCCTGAGCGGTCGTAGCAGTCGCTCTGCGGTCGACTGCTTAGAGCTTCCATACCCGCCCGTCAACTTGGAAATTCTGTAAAATCTCTATTTGTTATAGATTGGAACTCCGCGTTGTTCATAATCCTGAATGGTACGAAACAAGAGCATCTCAATATGTTGGACGGCGGCATTATTCAAAGGCTTCTCGAGGAAAAGTGGAAGACATTCGCTCGTGTACGTATATTTTGATAGTTTTGAAGTCCGTTGTCGCACACGCTAGGAGTATCTAAGTACTGTCAGTATTTATCGAATAACATGAAAATATGCCCATTCCCTTTACAGAACAAATTCCTCAAACGCCTCCTTATCCTAATGCTTCATCTCCTTCTCCTGTCTCTCGCCGTATACCTTCGCCACAGCAGTGCCGAGGCTGACGCCCATCCTGACTGGGGACTCGAGATAGCTGACGCAAGGAGTGGGATCCGGTTAGCAAGTGAATTGGGAACTTTGGCCAGCACCCTTTGTTATATCATATTGCAGCAGGGCGATGAGCTGAAGAATCAGGGGCTGGTTGCGTATTTTAAGCAGTTGGTAAGTGTTTTCATATGTCACTAAAGTTCTTAGGTGACTTTACAGGAGAACTGTTATTCATATTATTTTTTTTGTGGAAAAAAAAAGCACCTTCATATAGTTATCTAGCACCACCTTGGTTTGACTAATAGAGAGCATTTAAGTCTGCCTTTGTCTGCCTGTATCTTCGCGGTTTTGCAGGAATATTCGTATTTTTTTTTTGTGATAATGCACCACCTTCTATTGTTATCGAGCACCACCGTGGGTTGACTAATAGAGAGCATCTGTCTTGTCTTCAACAATCATGTTGTCTGTCTTTACCTATATCTTCGTGTACAAAGTTGAAATAACGAACGTCTGAATGCATAAAGAAATATTTGTTTTTAAAATATTGGACTTTTTTGCTACAGGATTGAGAGATTTACTACTTTTGCAAAGAAGTTACCACTAAGAACGTCGCGTCAACCTTTGATGGCTTCGCTGCTTCTCTCTGTAGTTGAACTTTACATTCTGCTTTGAATTCGTGTACGACGTGTACTGTATTTAAAATTTACCCATAGATTCACGAACCCGCCAAATTAATCTTCCTGATCTCGAATCTGCTACTCTTGGCGTGCATACCGGCGCGACTGATGCGACTACAACTGCTGGAAGAAGCCCTACTTATATTCCTTCTGCCTGGCTTCTGGTTCCTGCTTATGTTCTTCGCTGGGTAAGTCGAAAGCTGAGATAAATAATTTACTTTGGGGAGCACATACTTTGAGTTAGCTTTTCGCCGTCTCTTACTCACCAATGTAGTCTGACAGTTGTGTGAGAGTGACAGTGATATTATACAGTTTAACCGAAGCTTCTACTAAACAATTTTTATTTGTCTTGTCCTGTCTCCTCCACCATTTAATCACCATTTGCGACTGTACTTTAATTAATGTAGATAATGTATTTAAAAAGGTACCTCTGTCTCTGGTAAATATTTGTTATCGTTGTCAGCGCGGTGAAGCTGACCGGCCCGTTCGTGACCATGATCTACAGCATGATAACGGGAGACATGTTTACCTTCGGCATCATCTACTCCATCGTGTTGTTCGGGTTCTCGCAGTCCTTCTATTTTTTATATAAAGGTATGTCTTAAGCATGACCTCTTTTCGATTTTTTATCTTTTCTTTTCGGAACTCCTAATGCTTACTTTTTGATAGTAGGCTAAAATATTCAAAATCTATTAGAAACTTGACGGTTTGTAGTACGTTGTTGCAACTTTCGATAGCATATCAACATCTTGATGAAAGTTGGCATGTTGTTTGCAGGGTTCCCAAACGTGCAGTCTACGTTATTCTCAAGCTACCCCAGCACTTGGATGGCACTCTTCCAGATTACTTTAGGAGATTATAGTGTAAGTTTAATTCGGGTTTTTATATCGTTTTAGAATTTAACATTTTTTTTGTTATTGTCAAACTGTTCTTTTAATACTAGGTGTATTTTTGGTCTTGCTCAACCTGCTAGGAGATGATTCTACCCATGAAAACAAACAACTTTTATTATGGAACCAACTCCGAAATCGCGAAAAAAATATCAGCTGTTTCAAAACAAAGTTCAATGCCCTCCTGACCATAATGTATGAAACAGCAGATATTTTTTTCGAGATTTCAGAGTTGGTTCCATGATAACAGTTGTTTGATTTAATGGGTAGAATCATCTCCTAGCGGGTTGTGCAGGACCAAAAATACACCTAGTATTTTTTTTTTTCATTCTAAACAAACAAATCTGTACCCAAGCAAGTCCCAAGCTAGACACCGCCATCTGACATATTATCTACCGTACATGTGTAAAATTTATAAATACATAATCTAAGCTAGAGAGCCACCCCAGCTTCGCACGGGTGTTACAAATCTTTGGGAATCTCAGCTTTTTCCCTTTTTCTCACTCCCCGGATATATTCGGAATATAGCCGCCCTTTTCAACTACCAACATAAAATTAAAACAACTAAATATTTCCTAGTACACAGACCTCAGCATGACGACATACCCGAACCTGTCGAAGACAGTGTTCGCGATATTCATGGTGTTCGTGCCGATCCTACTGCTCAACATGTTGATCGCTATGATGGGCAACACGTACGCGCACGTCATCGAACAGTCCGAGAAGGAGTGGGTTAAACAGGTAGGTTGTTTTAAGTGGGTAGAATTCACTATTTTACTGCTATTGGGCAGTATTGGGCTAGAAAATTTAGACGCAGTTAAAAACATGGCGACAAAAAGTACGACAATTCAGGAGCTGTCTAATTTGACAGGACTAAACGAATATTTAAATTCGTTTAGTCCTGTCAACAATAGTCGAAGCACCTAGGTACTCTATAGTATTATAGTATTACGATTATTGTAATACTACAGTCTCCGGGAGTGCAAATATGCACTCTAAGGTACTTATTTGAAGGTTAACCGCTAAGCACCAGGAAGCACTTGATTAACTTCAGGAAAATATTATACCTGCCTAGTTTTACCTTACTACAATTTCAATAAAGAAGAAGTGCCTGGATACCTATTCCACAGATTACTACTAAATAGTTACTTACTTCGTAACCTATTCTGTTACCAGTGGGCAAAAATCGTCGTCTCACTAGAGCGGTCAGTGGCCCAAGAGGACGCTCACAAGTACCTGCAAGAGTACTCGATAGGGCTGGGCCCGTCTGATGACCCGCGGTACGAGGTCCGGGCCGTCATGGTCATCAAGAGCGCCGCCAAGACCCGCGCCAAGCAGAGGAAGGGCGCCTTGTCTAATTGGAAGGTAAGGAAATGAATTTACTGGGTTTGGCCATATGGTGAGCTCCTTAGTCTAACTCTAAGACAGTTCTGCATAATGCCGAACGGGCATTCCTTTTTAGGGTTCCGTAGTCAACTAGGAACCCTTACCTATAGTTTCGCCATGTCTGTCTGTCTGTCTGTCCGTCCTCGCTTAATCTCTGTGACCGTTAGCACTAGAAAGCTGAAATTTGATACCAATATGTAAATCAATCACGCCGACAAAGTGGTAAAATAAAAATTGGAAAAAAAAAATTTTAGGGTAGCCCCCCTATATGTAAATAGGGAAGTGGTTTTTTTTTATTTCATGGCGTGTGATATATTGTTGGATAGGTATTTAAAAATGAATAGGGGTTTACTAAAATCATTTTTCGATAATGTCAATAATTTCGGAAATAATCGCTCCAGAAGGAAAAATCTAAGCGTCCTCTAACTTTTGTTGCTTTTGACCCGTAGGTTTAAAAAATATTAAAAAAATCTGGAAAGTAGAACTTTATAAGGACTTTCTAGGAAAATTATTTTGAACTTCATAGAAAGAACAGTTTTTGTACAAAAAAGACAAAAAGGTTGTACAAAATAATTTCTGCGTAGGTACTTAGTATGTCAACGTAACAAATAGCCTTTTTTAAACTTATAAGTAGGTACACTTATTGTGACGGACGGGAAACTACGGAACCCTACATTGAGCGTGGCCCGACACGCTCTTGGCCGGTTTTTTTTTTCATTTTTTTAACAATATTTAATGTACTGTCAATTCACAATCGTCAGTTTTACTGACAGTCCGAACTGTCAAAATGTACGTGGTACTTAATAGGGATGTATATCGGTGTGTACAATTTACTTTCGTACGACAGCGGGTCGGAAAGGTGACAATAGCTGAGCTGCGTCGCCGCGGTATCAGCGGTGAAGAACTACGACGATTGATGTGGGGCAGAGTTTCCATCTCCACACCTACCAAGGCGCCACTAGGGTGAGTAATAAGAGTTTAGTGATGTCTCTACTATAATATTGATGTCGAAAACCGTTTGAATGTGAAATAGTGAGACTGAGTCCGCCATGTTAATTTTTGTACATATTTCGTTTTTGTCACGGTTCAGGGATGGGGTTGTGTTAGAAATAGAATTTTCATCAAAATGTTTTATTTCTTGTATTTTTCTAAAATAGGGTATTACACTCTTTTTTTTTAAGTATTTCAAATAACTCCTACAGTACTAAGAAACCACTAAAAAAAATCCTAAATTTTTATTTAAGCGCTAAGTACCCTAAAAACGCTTTTAAAAATTGTATTTTCAAGTTTCGCGCGGAAATTACCAAAAACGGAAAACGCCGTGGGCGTGGTTTTGCTTTGGCGATATGACGTCCTTACGTTAGTAAATAAACAAACGCGCTGTGACACTTTACATAATTTTTATTGTTTTTATCTCAAAAATTAGTTACTGTTCGACTTACCGTTGGTGTGCGTTTCGGAATGCAAGAACACAAGTGTGAAAACATCGGAATAATTGTGAATTCTAGTGTTAACTGATTCAAATTTAAGAAAAACTTAGTTAAAAGTTGTGGGAAGAGTATTACAACTATTACACCATAAAAACCCGTTTGTACCGTTTGTACTGTTGTTGTAAATATCACTTTGATGTAAGTACACATGTGCATTAGCCATCTAAACTATCTTTCACAATAACTTCCATGAAAAAGTATATTTTTATAATAAAGATCGCATTAGGAGGTTATAAATAAAACAAATAGTGATGTCTAGTTGACACTGTTGACAGTCGACAGCTGTCACTGTCTATGGTCTGTATTTCGGTGTGTTCAAGAACAGGTAAAAAAAACTGAAAACTTTGAATTGAATTTAAAAAAATATTTTCTAGTTTTATGAACTAAAACTAACACTGTTCGGCTGCTTTTTGCTTAAGCTACCTCAATAATATATTTTTATATTTTTTCTCTTATACAGTGTAATACCCTATTATGTTAGTTTTAGTTACTCTGCTATTGAGGCGGAGATAAATCTAACAAATTAGGTTAAAAAAATCGTTCTCGAATTAAAGGTGAAATAACCCGATTTTATTTAAAAAAAAAAAAACCATAGGTATAGATTTGTTGATTACCAACTGTAATACAAACTATTGCGTATTCCCCCTTTTTATGTCTGCGCCAGAAGAGTATCTTATCCTAGTATACCTAATTAATACCTGATGACTTCCCGCAGTCGTCGTACCGCCGCAGCGCCTCAGCCAGACTGTGTGACGTCAGCGAGTGGTGCGCTGGTGCCACAGCCAGGGGGTGAGGGCGGAGGAGTAGCCCCCGCACTCTCCTCAGCACTCAACGTCATGGCTTTCACTCAGGAAATGAACCTAGGGGCTGTTGGCACTACTGGTACGTAGAGAGATGAAGAGTTTGGCAAGAATGTGGCAATAACTTTAAAGCATTTGTTCACACCAAGCGAATTGTCGGTCTTTGACTGTGAGTAAAAAGTCTTGAAGTCATAAATGGCCAAATACACTCAGCTGTCGAATCACTGCTAGTTACGGCTGTGAACAATGCCCGTTTTCTAAGTATGTTCTAAAGCAGTTTTCTGTTTTCAGGTCAAGAACAAAAGCAACCGACCCCAGACTTGCTCGTTAATGGAAAAACAACACCGACCTCTGTGACACAAACTCAGCCTTTGATCCCAACTTCTAACCAACTCAGCGTACCTCCGTCTTTCCCTCAAAACAAGAGCAGTTTGGAGGTGTCAGTTGTCAGTACAATGCCTGCGATGCCAACCACTGCTGTAACATCTACTGCCCAAATGCCACTTACTGGTGCTCAAATGTCTTACGCTAGTAACCAGATGCCGCTGCCAGGTAGCCAAATGCCATTCGCTGGTGGGCAAATGCCACTGCCAGGGGCACAAATGCCACTACCAGGAGGACAAATGCCACTACCAGGTGGACAAATGCCACTACCAGGTGGACAAATGCCGCTATCGGGTGGTCAAATGCCTTTGCCAGGAGGACAAATGCCTTTATCTGGAGTACAAATGCCTCTACCAGGAGGGCAAATGCCTTTACCGGGAGGCCAAATGCCATTACCAGGAGGACAAATGCCTCTACCTGGAGTACAAATGCCTTTACCAGGCGGACAAATGCCATTACAAGGGGGACAAATGCCACTACCAGGTGGCCAGATGTCATATACTGGTCAAATGGGACCAGGTGGTCCAGTTCCATACCCTGGTGGTCAATTCCCACTAACTAGTGGCCAAATGCCAATCGCGAGTGGTCAAATGCAGATGATTGGTGGGCAAATGCAAGTTCCGGTAATGCAAGGACCGATGGTATACGGTCAAGGAATGATGTATCCGATTTATGGACAGATGTATGGACCAGGTATGCAGCAAATGATTGAAATACAAATCCAAAAGCCAAGTAAGTTTTATTTTATAATATGTTATCAAAAGATTTTTTTATGACTTGATACTATAATTCGCAGAATCTTCATTAGTTTTCAAAATTTTACATGACTTCGATTTCGACTCGCCTGTTTTAGAGAGGACTTAATTGTTATTAAAACGCATTCAATTTGTAGTCTCAAAGATTTTCGAATCAGATATAATCCATAATTTTGGTTTTAATAGTTATAGTTTCCCATGGAAACCTCAACTGACTGACTAATTAAAACTAGAGTAAAATACTTTCGATTGACAAATTACAACTCTCACTATGCCTGCAGTTTCTGACGAGGTGTTTCCTGACTATCTGTTCGAGCTGATGAAGCTATTAGAAAACCCGTCCCCCAATAAATCGGAGATCAAAGAGCTCGCCGAAAAGGCCGCCAATCTGGAGGACGTTCCCGAGATAGATATAAATATTTCTGTGAGTTTGTGTTTAGATCACTAGTCTATATATTAGTAAGTTATGGCTTTGTTTGAGTAAGAAAGATTAGAATGCTCGACGATTATGTAGATTGTAGCTACTTAAATACTTATTCCTGGATTTAAAATGTTTGAATGACTTTTTGGTTTGAAACTGTGTTAGACGCGACTTGAATTGTCAGGACTTAACATCGTTATATAACATCATTCAAATATTTGATAAGCGGTTCCGGGGTCCAGATATCGAGAGAGACCCACCAAGGATCCAGGCTAGGTTCTAGGCCGCACAGTTATATGTGATCCTCCCCCTCCCTGCCTTGACAACTGCATTCTGCCTTGCGTACAATGAATAAATGAATAGCACGATGTTGTCAGACGGCAGCGCGCTCAGCTCGGCGCGTGGTGGCGGGCGCGGTGTCGGGGCTGTTCGGAGTGGCCGCCGACGCGCCCAGCGCCACCGAGACCGCGTGGAAACGCGAGAGAAACGAAAACAGCGACAGTGATCCTATATCAGGTTAGTTACAAGGACGTTATGAATGACGCCAAACAACAAAGTTAGAATGACATTGGGTTGCGATTTATTTAGGTAGGTATGCCAATGATGTAAGAATCGGTTTGCGATCATCCTGCATCCTTCGACTGATACGGAGGTAGCTACGCCCCTGCATGGTAGCCATATACCTCGCTGCGAGATGGCTATATAAATAAAACTTGCCTTACGTACATCCTCTGAAACGGAGAGGACGACTCCGCTCTCCTTAACAGTCATAAGCTGATCTCATTGGTCTATTTTCTTCCGCTTCGTCCTCCTGTGCTTCGGTGGTTGGTCATCCTTAACGTCACGAATCTAACATGCAGGTAAAATAAATGAAAATAAGTGTATAGCTAATTGAAGTGTCATGATATCACAGAATCAGTGTTGCTGGGGCGTGCGTCGCGAGCTCGCCGGGCTCGGTCCGCGTCCCGTCGCGCCCCACCACCGCCGCCTCATCTATATGTTCCCGCCAGGTATCGATTGTACACATTTTTTGCGAATAAATCTCACTTTCAAGTGTAATTTGAACATTTGTTATATAAATAAAACGTAGAGGCAAACAAGGGATAACTTGTTTAGGTGTACAGACCGTCAACACATGAAGCTTCTACAATCTTATAAACTTTTAGACATTTTCAACTTAGTCGCTGCAGGCATTAGTTTCCAACCAAGGTAAATGGGAAAATACCATAGCGCTATTCGCGGTCTAACAAATCAAAATGAAACCTCAATAAAAAAGACTATTGTAAGTTGTAAGTAATGAAATTACAATGTTTTGCTGTTACATAGATCTATGTACTTGGTGGCGTCTGAAAGCAGCGCAGTGGAGAGTGATGTGCCTTGGGATGAACACGCTAGCTCTGGGAATAACTCGTAAGTTTATTTAAACCTTTCAGCGACTAACCGACAGCAGGCTGTCGGGCTGCTAATTGTCTTTCCATTGTCTCAAATCACGTGGGTTCGCAGGTTGAAAAAAACCTGTTAATTGACTTTTGTTGCTGACCGTACATTGGTGCCGATTCTCTTGTGCACAAACTAACGTAAATTTAAGTTAAGTGCATCTTTCTCTTTCCATTTCTTAAAGAAAAGGACAGAAGATTCATTTTAGTTTAATCCTGTCAAATTAGACAGCGCCTGATGAAAATTGACGTTTATTTAGATGCCATGTTTTTAAAATGCGTCTAAATTATCTATGGAGTGTCTAAATTTGACAGGACTTAACTAATATTTGATCTTCTGTCCTTTTCTTAATTAAAAGGAAAGAGAAAGATGCACTTAACTTAAAATTACGTTAGTTTGTGCACAAGAGAATCGGCACCAATAACTGTATAAAAATAGGTTCCTCTACAAGTTCACAAAATTGATCATATCTTTGTAGATTTTATTATCGGTAAAGGTTGTAAAGTAGCACGCGACGTTTATCTAAGGTTTACCAAGTAATGGTAAGTTCCAAAATATCCCACCTACTTACGTCTTTTTATTATTGTAACATGATTAGGTTTGACTTTGTACTTTTACTTTAAACTACAAACTCAATTAATTAAAAACAATAAAAATACAAACAACATTTATTTTTACCTACCAACAAAATTAACGAAATTAAATTATTATGGTCTATACACATCAGTCAAGTCTGTATCATCAGTCAAATTGTTCTTCAAGCCAGTTATAAGAACTTTGTTTATTAAAAGTTCTGCATGATATCTCTGCAGGGCATTCATTCTTTTCAGTTTACACGTCACATTCGCCCCAATAGCCTCAAGTTCCCTATCTAATAAATCATCATTTTGATCATAATAATCATCTTCTATTTCTTCCTTTACAATTTTATTAGCCTTTTTTTTCTTAGCCATAATTCTTTTTCTAGGTGGTTCATCTTCATTTATTAATGCTAACACGTCACTAGTACGAGGTGTCTCTACTTTTTCTGAATCTGACCCATTACTGCTTTCCTCCTAAAAAAAAAAAAAAATTTATACTTCGTTTTATCCTTCCACTGACAAATCGTCTGTCGCCGATTAATGACATCAAATCAATTTGAAGGTTATTCAATTCAATGGAACTAATTATGTCGAGGTCAGCACATTGGGCAATGTTCCAAAAATACAATAAAATAAACCTAACACGTAATAATTCTATGGCACAAACTTACATCAAATGTATTGTCATCCATATTGATTTCAGCTATTTGGTTATTTTTATTTTTGTCAAGAAATCTCAGTGCGTGAAACTTCCAATTTCTAGGTTCATATTCATAAACTTCCTCACCATTCTGTCCAATATATTTTGATGCTTCATGTTTTTTCATATCTTTTCTATAAGTAGACCTTAATATGTTTATTTTCTGTCGCACATTCAGACGATTTGCAGATGGGTTCCACCTCCTCATTATTGGTAACAGGGCGTCTAATGCATCACTTCGTTTGTATTTATTTGTGTAATGTTTATGATCTGTATCCCAAAGTTCTGGTAAGTTTTTATATGCTTTTATAAAATCTTCTTCCACGGCTCGCGTCTCACCGATAAGGGATATCTCCCTAGAACTCGATGCCGAACCTTCCCCAAGTTCCCCATTCATGATCAGTTTTGTAAAATTATTGACTGATGAGAAAGACTGATTTGACTACTTGACGTAAGGTGACCACAGACATCTAAATAACTATTATTGATCGTATTTTGACATTTTAGGTTCCGGTCCAATTTGTTAGGGTTGCTAGTGGTAATATAAATTTGTGTGCGAGTAGATTCTATTACAAAATAAAAATTATAGTGAAACTAGTTTTGGAAGTCTGTTCCACAAACTAACATACTTAGCTAAAATCTTAACTAATCAAGTTCTTTATTTAGAGCGATTGGTGACGTTGCTCGGATCAGGGCGGCGCGGCCTCTGTGCATCCTGTCTGCCACCGGGCTACCTGCGCCAGGTCAAGTGGAGCATTCGATGTTTGTAGTTGGTATGTACGAATGTGCCTCACAATCTTATAAGACGTTTCTTCTATTTAAATCCTACAGAATGTCGCCAGTTTTTAGCTAGTTTAGATACAAAACCTACTCTTGTATGAGGCGGGGGGTAGAGACTTTATTTTTATATCCACTTTGTATTTATGACATCGGGAATAACCCTATTTTATATACTAAATAGGTACAGTCCGCATCAAAAGTCGATGACCACATTTAAAATTTCAAAACCGCTGTACACCGTATAATACCTAAATTGCTCAACATGACAAGCACCAGAAATTAATGATCATCATAAAAGAGCATAAGTAGGTGACCACCACTTTTCAAAAGTCGCTAAACAAAGTTATGGCAAAAAAAGCATACCATCGTTCATCTCAAAAGTCCCTGAACAGCATCAATTGTTTTTTGGGTTTAATATGTGTGTGTACTCGTATTTTTGTGAAGTGACATTAATATAACATTCCTTTACGAAGTTTGACAACAAAACATCTGGGGGCACGGTAGTACCTCCGCCAAGATGATAAATTATTCTGATTAGTAAAACCGTTTATAACCTACCCTGGGTACTTGTCACAGATATTTATCAGATTTTTTTTTGTATTTGATTTTTTACATCAGTGTAGACTGTCAACAAAGTTATAATTAAGTAGAAATATTCTTTTTATATTTAAGGATAAATATTTTTTTAAATACCCCCAACTATGTTTCCTAAACAATTTATTTAAAAAGGAAACTGCGTGAATTTTGAAAATAAGCCATTTGTTTACAATTATACTTTGAAAATGTGCTTGTTGCTTGATCACCCACTTCGACTATTCTCATTGGCTCTAAGAAATAAAAATAATATATTTTGGAAAGTTAAATTCGAAATTTAGATCCATTAAATATTTTTACATGATTTAGTTTTGATAGGACAATATTGGATTTGTAACTCTGAAGATAGAAATAAGCACTTTTTAGTTTGCAGTTCTGTATGCGAAACAAAGTCAGCAACTTTTGGTAGTTATGCTGTTAAGTTATTTTTGGACGTTGCCATGATTACACTAGATACCAAAAGAACCATTTTATATTGTTCAGTGACTTTTGCAAAACTAATTGTTGTGTTATTTTTGGATGTTATAACGATCAGCAATTTTTGACAATATGGTGTTCAGTCAATTTTGAACTTTAATGATGTTCTTTCAATACTGGCGCCTATCTTGTTGAGCGATTTATGGATGATATAGTGTTCAGCGGTTTTGAAAATCTGAATGTGGTCAGCGACTTTTGATGCTGACTGTACCTACCTATATATTAGAGGAAAATCATCTTCACATATTTTATTGGTGGTGTGACTTCAGTTGCAAAATCTGATGTCCTAATGAGGAGACATTATTATGGCCCTTATGTACAGTCAGCGTCAAAAGTTGATGAACACATTTAGATTTTCAAAATCGCTGTACACCATATCATTTCTTAATGGTGTTCAGTTAATTTGGAATTGTTGAGCGATTTATAGATGATACAGTGTACAGTGGTTTTGAAAATCTGAATGTGTTCAGCTACTTTTGATGCTGACTGTACCTAACTATCTAACCCCAAGATAGGTGCAATTGGGAATATTGATCATGTGACCTTACGGTCAGATTCCTATTTATTTTATTTACGAGAATCCATCCTTTTTACTTAGGTGCCGGCAGCGGGGCTGACGTTGAAAGTGCTGCGCCAGCGCAGGCAACGAACAAGCATGTGAAGACTCGAAGACCTAAAACCGCCCGGCACAGGCGAAATAGGTAAGAGAAGTAGACCAAATCCTATGTAGATGCCAGAACCGAAGAGTTGTGTTCCAGTTGCGAATATTTTATGCTAAAATAGTTCTGATAGCACCTATCTAGACACCTTATTAAAAAAAGCCAGATTAGTAACCCAGAGTAAGCATGAAAGTGCGAAGTGGTCTTATTACAACAATCTGTAACACAATTTAAAAAAAATGGGTTGATGGGACGGCCATGAATCGATCTTCTGAAATACCTACCCTAAGATGTGTCACTCTCTCTCTTGCTTGGCCACCATCACGGATTTTAATTTCGATAGGTAACACATTACACAAGTCTGCTAATCTCATCCATACTAATATTATAAAAGGGAAAGTGTGTCTGTCTGTCTTTCTTTCACGGCAAAACGGAGCAACGAATTGACGTGATTTTTTAAATGGAGATAGTTGAAGGGATGCAGAGTAACATAGGCTACTTTTTGTCTCTTTCTAACGCGAGCGAAGCCGCGGGCAGAAGCTAGTAATATATAAATACTACAAATAGTACGCATACCTATAAATCAAGCAGTCGCTTTTCGTGTCCGTTTGGCTGCTTAGGTATATAGTCGCTAAAAATAGTCGTCAAATATATAATTTCGACTAATTAGAGACTATTTTTTGGAAAAACAGATCTTCACTAGGTGCCCTAGTTTTCGAGATATACATGTGGCCAAGCTGAGGAGACTCTCCAGCTCGCTACTCTTAAAACTTTTGAACTGGTGAACGGCTATTTCTGTTATTTGGCGACTAATTTCGACATTTTTTTTGTGTTATCAAAATTAAAATCCCTGATGGTGGCCAAGCTAGAGAGTCACACGTCTAAGATCCCTATTTCCATCAATCAATCAATCAATCAATCAGTTTATTTGTGAAACATAGGTGTTTACATAGGTGTTTACATAAATAGGCAGTGCGCTATGTTTTGTCATAAATAAGACATACAAATATGTGGCATATTAGGCATTATGCGATTACAAAAATAATAATAATAATTAATTATATACTTGAACAGAGAATATAAGAGAAAAAAAAAACATTAGATAAAACAAAACTAATAGATAGTCACTAATAAAATTAAAAAAAAAAATTAATAATTTAATAATTAATCATCTAAAAATTCGTCAACAGTGTAATAACATTTGTCAATTAGTAATTTAGTCAGAGATTTTTTAAATTTATATAAAGTCATGTTTTTTATGTCATCAGAAATTTTATTGAACACTTTAGGTGCCATACCAAAAAAACTTTTTCGCATCAATGCGGTCTTACATTTTAGATGACATAATTTATTTGCATATTGGGCACGTACTGGAATTTTTCTAGTCGAGGATATTTTTTCAAATAATTGTGGGTTTCTTTTTACGAATAGTGCAGTTTCCAAAATATACAATGATGGAAGAGTTAGTATTTTTAGAGACTTAAAATAGGGCATACAGCTATCAGTTGTTTTTATATTACACATTGCTCTGACACATCTTTTTTGCATTCTAAATATAAGCTCACGGTCAGTCGACTGGCCCCAAAAGATTACGCCATATCGCAACACAGAAGCTACCATGCCATGGTATGCTACCAGTAACGTATCTCGATTAACTTTTTTTGATAACTGAAAGAGTGCATAAGCAGATTTACTAAGGCGTTTACAAAGTTCTTCTACCATAGGTTTCCAAGTAAGCTTACTGTCAATTATAATACCTAAAAACTTTGCATTATTAACTTCTTCTATTGTGTGATTATTATAAGTAACATTAATATTTACATGTGGTTGTCTTTGATGAAAGTGCATCACCTTAGTTTTAGTTAGGTTGATAACCAGATTATTGTTATTCATCCAATGGATGATATTATATAAAGATTTATTGATATCATTTTGGTAAGTTGTCGTATTATTACATTTTATAACAGCTGTGCTATCATCGGCAAACAGGATCATTTTATGTGGTATCCTTTTTGGCAGATCATTAATATATATCAGAAATAATAACGGCCCTAGCACGCTACCTTGGGGCACGCCATATCTTACGTGTCTTGGTTCTGATGTATGTATAACCTGCATTTTAGTCTTATGACATATCCTAGATATTTCTTATCCATATACAAACTTCCATCAAATACTTATTTTAGTCTGTCTGCTCCAATAACTGCCTGTTTCTCTGGACGTGTTCTCGAAGGTTTTTTTTTATTATTATGGGCTTGCTCTTGGTCCCAGACTAGCCCGAGGGCATAGACGGGGCCTACGATGGAGCGAGCTTGCCCAATAGATGCCTATGCACTCGTTTTTTAAATACTTCCGGGTTATATGAATTTGGAAACACAGACGCCGGCAGGGAATTCCATTCCGGTCTACTTTTCCGCAGGGTATCTCCCGCGCCAGTCATAGAGGCAGGTAGTCCACTCCAGCCCTGGGCCACGGCGCCGCTGTCACGGCTGTCACAGCTAATCAGAACGTCGAGTGCATCAACAGCGTCGCTAAACTCTGCTACGTCAGAAGACGATACTGACTGCAATCGGCGACAGAGGTACTAGTGTATTTTATAAGTTAAATGATACTTACACACTGCCATCTTGAAGATTTAGCAATATTGAATATAGAATACTTATAGAAGTAATAAAAGCGTAATACCTACATTCAGCCGTATTTACATTACGAAGCTAGTGGCTTGAAATTAGTTTTATAACACTATAATTTCACGTGTAAATGCTCAGTTTTAAAAACTGAACATTTACACGTGAAATTACTGGTAAAATTAGTGTTTTAAAACTAATTGCAAGCCACTAGTTTCGTAATGTAAATCCGGCTGTCTAGCGATCTTACAAATAATCAAAGCTATAGTGTATTGTGTATAGATCTTTTAGGCTCGTATTAACAGAAGTCACTCAACTCCGAGACGCTCTCAAGTCTCTTGCTGTCCTTGTCATTCTAAAGGGAAAAAAATAAGGACAGCAATAAACTTGAGAGCGTCTCAGAATTGAGTGACGTCTATTAATACGGGTCTTAGACTAAGTTAACTTATGATTGAGAAGCGATTAGCTTATTCTACTTGAAAACTAGTCATTGGTGCCGATTCTCTTGTGCACAAACTATCGTAAATTTAAGTTAAGTGCATCTTTCTCTTTCCATTTCTTAAAGAAAAGGACAGAAGATACATTTTAGTTTAATCCTGTCAAATTAGACAGCGCCTGATGAAAATTGACGTATATTTAGACGCCATGTTTTTAAATTGCGTCTAAATTATCTATGGAGTGTCTAAATTTGACAGGACTTAACTAATATTTGATCTTCTGTCCTTTTCTTAATTAAAAGGAAAGAGAAAGATGCACTTAACTTAAATTTACGATAGTTTGTGCACAAGAGAATCGGCACCAATTACAATGTATATTAAGAGTATTGTGCGATATGTGTGTCTGTAACTACTTACAAGTGTATAATGTATTATCTTATAGCTTTAACCTAAAAGTGATAATATAAGTACAAATAAAGTTTATTTATTATCTAGATTTAAGTATAAAAAAGAGCTAATTGCTAGTCAGGTTCTAATAGTAACTATGTTTTCTGATATCTATAGTAAAATAAAACAAAACATAGTTTTAATTAATATAATTTATTGTATCGCCCCTAACTCGCTGCTGTGAAAACCAATATAACGTAATCAAATTCAAAAATATGTACCCAAAAATGTAACAAAAATTAAAAATAGTTTGGAATAACTGATGTTTTACGATGCTACGGAACTAAAATGCAAAATTAAATGATTGAACATAGATACAACTAACAAAAAATTAAAATTTCATCGAATCATGAGGATTATGACTAGACATAAGATTTGTCCAACACGAAAAGCGATAAACGCACTATACCATATTGACCAATAAACAACTAATGATTAGATTTATAGTATTTTCTTTGGACTGATTGTTATACAAAATAGTTAAAATTAAATTCCAACTGATAAGTGCGTTCAAACGCTTTATAAATTCAACTGCACACTTTATGCTCGGTTTCTGAATTCTGTCTATTGATTCGATTGTAATTATTTCTAAGCACGACAGTAGAATACTAATATCGAACCAATATCACGAGGTATGAAAATAAATAAATAAAAAAAAAACAAAAACCGGGCATTAGCCAGCTATCTACTGTGTGCAGGGTAAATTTATCAATAAATACACAATAATTGTATGTATGAATACACTGTGTTCAAATGTATTGTGGAAAGAAATTCTGAAGCCCATCAGAAAATTTTGACAAGATTTTTTTGTAGCCGAAAATGTGACCCTAAAGCCAATTGGTATACTGTAGTACTTTCCTAAGACATCCAATAGCCAGACAGGACTTAACCCTTTCATTAAATTCAAGAAAACTGTTGTTTCTTGTCATGACACTAAACACACTACTTAATCAAAATACTATGCAGTTTTCATAGCGGGGTTACCCTCAGTACGTGATACTGTAGCAAGATGTGCAACCATGGGCATTGTCCTCATGGATCTGCTGTTTATTATAAGGTTCAACTTTTTCGACTACTCATACTGTACTTGGCATGACGTTTGAGAGTAACCAAATAATCAGAGGTAATTTCATCCTTCATTTATAGTAAAACTTACCAAGACAATCTCAGTAATACCACCTTTATCTCAGCATTCGTGCTCGTTGCGCCATATTCCAATATTATTTGTATCATTTTTGTGTCAGTTTCAATGATATTAACGAGTGGCAGTACTTCTCCCACCTTTAACAGATCGACAACAATGAGGGTAGTGAGGTAATCACATGATGAGATGCAAATACAGCATACACACAAGATAATAATCAAAATCAACATAGCAAGTACACAGCGATGTAAAAAATACAAGTACAAGATAAAGGGCATATAGAGAAACATGGAAATGTTACAATACGTAACGCAAAAACATTATCAATGTTTAAAAATATTGGTTAAATCATGTCAAAGATGTCCCGCCTTTGTGGTGAAGTATGCTCGTCAGTATTGGTATAAAAAGTGATGTCATATCTCTGGATATGCGATTCTGTGAAAAGCACATTTAAAATATGCAAACATCATAAAACGGATACGATACAACAGTGAACCATGAGATTAGTATAAAATCTATCTACGAGATGTCAACGCAAGAATTACACCTAATAAAACATGATCACTCAAATACACGACTGTAGAGATAATAAGGTGATTTTTGACGTGTGACGAAAATTTTAAAAGGTTCTATTGTTGAAATGGATACGTTGAACTTTATTATTTTTGGAATTTTCAAGATACAACTTGACTTATTATTTTTATTCGCCATACGCCAAACATCGTGCGACGGTAAAAACAGTAAATTAGGATTCCTATTTTAATTAACACCTTCACGAAAAATATATCAGAAATAATAAATTCACCAAATAAAATACGTAATATCAACCAAGTAAAAACCTCAGAATATTGTGAGAAAGAGTAAAAAGCACAACGATGTATATTGTTAGAGTTAGGGTCACTTACCTCCAGGGACTGTGGACAGAAACCATGATTATAAATAAAATGAACACAATAGTGAATCAATATACACTTTATATGCTTAAAAATTAATACAAGTCTGAGGGGATTCGCGCCCTCGGTGCCGAGTTGAGCGTCAAAGCCGCGTCGAACTAAAGTGAACAGTGTCGAGAGGAATGTAGATAGCATTACATTACCTTTATCTCATTTATTTCTCATATAGACTAACACCTAATTAAACCGAGGCTATATAACCGTACATCACTTGATACCAGCGTTAAAACCTACGAGCTGTCAAGAGAGATATGGCGCCAAATATTATAACCTAACTTATGCTAAAACATAGTTCATTACATGAATTGGGAGTACTGTATCATGATTTGTTACTGATTATTTGAAAAATTAAATCGGTGATCTCCAAATTCACGTGGATTACACATGTATTTATAGGACATATGCGTGTAACTAGTCACTCAGCACAGTGCAATTACCTCGGCTCCTCGCGGCGTGGTGTCCGCTTTCTTTCATTCTCTCTATAGCTCCGTGGTAGGTCGGATCATTCTGTTACATCTTTTAAGGCAGTGTGGCTTTCTAACTTATACCTGGACAGACTGGCATGTCAAATGATCAATATTGGCACATAAACAATCATAACATTTCAGTATAAAAAAGAACATGATATAACACAGTTCAAAATACCACACAGCCGTTCGTAAGTTAAGATAATATTGTGTTCGTAAAAAATAATCTCATCATATACGTTTAGTTGACAATGTTCAAGTGTTAGTTACCCACAAGAAATAAATATGCGATAGATAGTCTATATACTGTCTTTATAATAATACGCGAGTCCAGCTGAGAGTTGACCTCTACATGGATGCCAAGTAGTCTATTGATCTTTTTATATTTATTTACAATCATAAATAGTAGTTAAAATGTTTAAAATGACCAGATCATACAGTATGAAGCTGCGACTGTAGAGCTGTGCCCAGTAGAGGTCTCTCAGCGGCACGCGCGCGCATGGCGAACTTATTTATTGTGGGTTATCAGCAGCTAGGTGTAGCAGCAGTTGTATGATGCGTTCATTTTCCAAGTTATAATCTATTTCGTTAGAATGTACAACGGGGGAGTCAGGCGGCGGCTGCTCTCCTGGCCCTCCGTCGGCTCTCTGCAATCACACAAACAAACGAACATGGCAACACTTGCTACGTAACAAATCGTGGATTTTGCGCTCACGAGCAGGCAACCCCGGAACTGGCCTACATCTGCAACACTACACACACTAAACAGTCGGTATTCAACACATCTCACAGATAACTACTAGACACGTCAATATAGCATATTATAAATTTACATTGTTTGTATGACATGCAAACTGAAATAGAATAATACCATAAATTAAGACATTGTCATGCATTTCATCAATATATTTGTAATATATAACGGAAAATGCCTGTAAAATAAAGATTAATTTGCAATGTAAAAATAAACCAATCACCTATGCTAAAAATACACAAAATATATCATAACATGCTGGATGGAATATTGTTCAAATTAAAACAACACAACAATATCGTACATAGGTATATCAGGGTCATTGTGACAAATGGAACAAGTTCTAATTTCTAACATATTGGTCCAAATGTCTATAATAAAATCATAATCGATGGTAAGCAATAAATAAGCTACATAAAATAAATAAATAAGTAAGTATATAATTTACAATAACATTCATAATAATTATATTGATCGTCTCGCAATTTGATTCACCCAAATACAGACTTATAACTTATGATGTTTTATTTACGGCATTTTTAGTATTTCTTTTAATCGACACAATTACAGTATAAGAGGTATTTATTTGAACATATGAACAAAAAATGGTGTACGTTATAATATATTTAAAGTTTTTGAGAGCATTCGACATGTCATCAAAATAAAAAACAGGCAAATATAAACTTAGTCACGTATCAAGTAGTAATAAGATAAGAACGAGTTACCCTAAGCACAAAACTTAAAATATACAACCAAATACATAAAACGAGTATAGTAGTATCATATTATATGGAACACTGTTTTATGCGACAGCTGTCATACACAAGAACTCGACATAACATCAGAAATTTCGCGATGAAAATTCTATATCACGTATCCCTTGCAAAATCATCATTCTAAAAGCACTGAAGCATTACCGTAGATGTGTCTTTGGACAAAGCACGGTATATCTACGCATGTGTGTGTTCGTGTGCACAAAATAGATAGGTTTAGGAGGCTGGTTCAATACAAGCGTCTGATAAGAAATAATTTTATTAGTGTTAGACTGTGTATTTCAGTTTTAGGTAAATATACATTGCTTAGCACGTACTTTGACTCAGCTATTCTCCGTCTTTGTCTTGACATCGTGGCTTGCCAGTTGTGCAACGGTGACAGAAATATAGTATAGCCGAAGCACTTGCTAAGAAACGTTTATTTACTTTTTGACCGCCAGAGACATATATAGATAACTAAGCAAAATGATTCTAGCACGCCATGGTTACGATCCAGTTACAATTTTCTTAAATTTTTAAAAAGTTCTGCGCTCATGGCCCGACTTTGCTGTTGACGTTTGAGGTGGCGGTCAAAAGGTTTATCTCAACTATAATTATGTATTGAGCCAACCTAGTTGTTTCCGTATCTAGTTCATGTTGTGTGCGTGCGTAAACGCGGGTACTCACGGCCTATTGGTGGTGGTCTGCGCTGGGCTGGCCCGGGTAGGGGTAGGGCTGGTAGGCCGGGTACACCTGCGGCGCGTACACGCCGTACTGCGCGTACTGCGAGCCCGAGCCGCCCGCGCCGCCCGCGGCGCCTGGCCCGCCCGCGCCCGGCGTTGTACTGCCGCCGCCGCCGCCGCCAGACGACTGCTGGGATAAAATGGTTCATGTTAAATCATCAAACATTTCAAAAATGATTATGAAATCTTAACTCATGTTATTGTGGCAGTGACTGTAGAGTATTATATTAATAACTTTGTGTAAGATAAATAGATATTACACACGTATTAACATCGCCTAACGCGGTGTCCTACGTGAAGATGGACCATACAGTTGTTTCTGTCGTGTTGCTTCGTGATCGCGTTGAATTGCTCACGTAGAACATGGTGTCTATCAAATATTAAGTGTGAGATTTGTTATACCTTGAGTTTGATCTGCGCCTCGATGGCCTCGGCCTCCTTGAGCTTGCCGATGCTGCGGTAGTACTCGGCCCACTGCGCGCTGTAGTCAGGCTGCGCGGCGGCGGGCGGCGGCGCGGGCGCGGCGCCGGGCGCGCCGGGGGCCGCGCCCGCGCCCACCGCCGGCGGGGTGCCGCCGCCGCCGTTGCCTCCTGTTGTTAATGAGTATATAACATTATCAATAAGTAAGGTACACAATTTCTATAATATATTTAATTCTATATTTTAAACCGAAAAAAAAACATTTAATTTTCAATTTTACTGTAAAATTCGAATTCTGGCATTTGAATTGAAATCATTGAAATCATTGATTTTGAGACATTCAGCATTGAAATCATTGATTTGCAAACTTAGTGACTCGACGTCAAAAGATTTATATATTAACATACAAAATCTATAAGAGAATCGTGTTTTATCGCATCACAACCGACCAAAATCACAAGAAAAGAAACAACAATTCCTCACCATCCATTCCTTGCTGCTGTTTGGCCTGTTGTTCGATGGCTTCGGCCTCGCGCACCAGGCCCAGTGAGCGGTAGTAGTCGATCCATTGCTGCGAATAGTCCGGCTGACCGGTCGCTGGGTTGATCTGCACTTGTTGCTGTGTGACGGAACAACCAGTTATATTAACACGAATGCAATTAAGTTACACTCTTTTGAATTGCGAGTACAGTAGGATCGCATTGGCACACTATAATATGTACTGCATACAAAAGTCGCCATATTATCTTTACTTTGTCAATCTTTACAAGAAAAGCTACTAAAGCTTTAAAGAAAAACTATTGAAGCCACAAAAAAGACATTTCCACTATATAAGACGTACATTCAGTAGGCTACATTCAGTACAGGGTAAAATAGAGAAAGAAAGTTTGTATGTAAATTGGCGAGCGAAGACGCATAAAAAAAAACGATTAACATAATTCGTAGATAATAGTTGCGTGACTTTTCTAGACTACACGGTCTAGACTAAAGTCGTAAAGAAGTGTTGGTAAAGACAGACCGTCTTTGTAAGACATGTTGAAGTGTAAAGTGTTGGTTAAACGGTCTTGAAGAGTCATAGAAGTGTTGGTAAGACAGTCTAGAAAGATGGGGGAAAGGAGTGTTGGCAAGTCTGTCTAGAAGAGACAACGCAGTGTGTTACCTGCGGGCCCTGCTGCTGCTGCGGCTGGTGCCAGTGCGGATTGTACCCCCAGGCGGGCGGGCCGCCCGCGCCGCCCGCACCCCCGCCGTAGTAGTCTCCCCCGTTGCCACCATTACCGTTGCCGTTGCCATTGCCGCCGTTCCCTCCGTTGCCTTCGTTGATGAAGTTGACCGGCTACAAAGGAAACTTATGTTGTCAGATGCTCGTAAAAAGGTTATAAAACACAGGTTTCAGGTAAGAGAGTAACAAATCTCTGGCTGACAATATGTCAATATATGTGATATATTGACATGAATAGCGCAACTGCAATGGGCACACTTTGAAACTTAATGATTATAACAAGAGATGACTAAATAATCGATTCGAATTCGCGCGTCACTCACAAAAAAATTCTATGCATTTCTTTTCTAAACCAACAATATTGTACCTCTGAAATATGAGTATGATGAACAAGTCTGTGTAATGACGTTTTCTCTAGCATATTAAAGCACATACCATGCCAACTTTCTCCATAATGATTCGCTTGCAGTGCTCGACGGCCTCGGGATGTCCTCTGATGTAGAAGGTGCGGTTGTTCCTGTCCGAGCCCTGCGCGCGCCGGTCCAGCTCGCAGTGCGCGCCCGACGCCGCGTTGATCTGCTTTATTACTTCACCGCCTGTACAGGAACGATGTATGATGATAATGTAGTTTTTACTTATACGGATCTCGAACCAAAATTATTTGCAGGTCAAGAAATAATAACACCAGTCGGTTGACCTTTGCTGATGGAGTGCTGGTGTATCAGGAACTGCCAAAATTAATTGAAAGTCAAGCATGAATAACACCAGCCGATTGTCCTTTACTTTCTTTCCTTATACACAGAAATTGCTCAAGGTGGCAAAGCCAAATCATTAGGCACAGAAAGCCTACAGTATTGAGGATTAACATAAGGTAAGAATTTTCAGACCCCAATCAGTAGGTTGTTTACCTTCACCATTATCAGGCAAATCATTGTAGACTTAAAATAACCCGTACCTCTGCCGATGATGAGGCCGCACTTGACGTTGGACACGGTGAAGGTGACGCGTATCTCCTGCGCGTCCTGCCACTGCGAGTAGTCTCCGCCGCCGCGCTCGCCGTTGCGCTGTCCCGAGCCGCCGCGCCCGCGCCCCGTCCTAACTTCCTGCTCACGCCTCTGTACATTACCACATGTTATATGCACTATGTTGCTTACCAGCTTCTAGGCTAACTAGGGCCCTATTTCATTCTAGGTGGTCACTCCACGAACAAAATATGTACCGTTTTACAGAGGGTATTTCAATTGGTATCAACTTGATGGCGCAAACAAGTTGTTCAAATTAAAGAGAGCCCTTACCCCCGAATAATCAAACATCACTTAATTTAAAGACGCTCTAAAATCGGTCGCTGTCGCAACAGATTTAAGAGAGCCTATTCAGCCACTAGCAACACAGAATAACTATTGTAATACATTGTTGAACAAAGAGCTCTTTTAAGTTACCAAACTGCTTACTCAGCTAGTCGGTCCTAACCAGGAAGTGTTTTAGACTATATGGACACTTGCTGAATTGCGAATCCGAAGATTCACTTCAACACAATCGCATTTCTTAGCTGCTGTTATTATGAGTTCTATGTTTGTGAGAAATATTGGGCCACACTAATAAAGGCAGTCAGATAAAAAAATGCTTACTTAAATTGCAGTTCTCTTACTAACAGACTTTATTCATCTAGGCCATTACAAGTCTCAAAGTTATTTACAAAAACTCTATCTCTAGGGTGAGACCAAACGGCACGTTATTTACTATCTCATAAACAACCGACAAAAAATTTTAAACAGCACTTTTGTGTGTAAAGGAATGCAGCCATAAGCCATATATCTCAGTCTTAGAAATTGAATGACACATTAAGTTCATAATAAAATACTTACATTTACACTTGAGATGAGGTCTTCGATCATTTGTCTGGCCTGTTCCACTTGGTGTGGCTTGCCTTGCAGGTAACATCTGTACCACACGAGAATATTTTCACTACTATTGCTTCTTTATCTTTACACAGTATAAAATAAAGTTCCTGACTGTATACTTTGGTATTTCACTTAGATCTGTTAAACTGCGAAACGGATTTTAATGCAGTTTCTATTACTAAATGAAGTGGTTCAAGAGAAAAAAAAGCTTTTTTGTATAACACGTGTATATTATTGTAAAAAAGCCGCGATTTTTTCAATGATTTGTAACACTCGTGCGAAGCTAAGGCAGGTCGCTAGCACACGATAAATGTCTAACTGGCTGTAAGTACGTTCAAAACTTGATAATAGTAATTCTAGACTTATGTACTGATATGTACTCTGGCTGTGCTTGATATTATGTTTTCGTTTTGTAACACGTATTTTGCAATGCTTGTTATCAACTGGCATTTGTATGTAGTTTAATGGGAAGTCAAACATAAAATAATGGCGACTATTTCTTAAGATATTTTTTTGACTCCGATCCGATCCTTCTTGGCGGGTGTCACTAATGTTTTAAAACTCTGCGGTTCTTTATTTTAATATAATAAATATAAACCTTGCTCTTGAATCGCTCTATCTACTGGTGAAATCCTCATTACCGGTTTCCTAGCTGCACATACAGACAGGAAACTTATGTATGTACAGAATATGTGCCATTTAATATAATGCTGCCACATACCTCTTATCTCCTGGTCCATCGTCCCTTTCTTGATGGAACTGCACCCTGCAGCCAGTCTCCGCTTGAATTTTCTTGATCATATCTCCGCCGCGACCAATCACAATGCCCACGGCTACTTTTGGTACTAGAACCTAATGACAAATGAAACGTTTTTTTTATCCAATAGTACAATTTGTTTTAATTTTTGTATTTCTTGTGTTGCTAGCACGAATTTTAAAAGTTCTTATATGGCACAAAATTAAATACAATTTTGTACAAATGTCTTATCAATTCTAATTGATTAAAATAAATACTAAAGCAGCTGTCTGTCACGTTTTCACGGTGAAATCGATAAGCCAACTGGTTGGTTTAGCATTTTTGCAATTTTGTATTAAAGGCAGAACAACAAGGAACAAAATCTTAAAAACTTTTGACCTCATTACGAGTAAGCAAAACGAAAGGAAATTATGCAGATTATGTTGTCCCTCATAACATCGAAACTATTCATCGTAAATTGAGAAATGAATATAATTGAAACCGCCTTCACCTAACAACTTCGCAAGCGAAGATGTCGCGACGAAAACCTATTAAAGAAAACTGTTTTCCTCACCTCAGTAGAGTTGGTAGCGAGTCCATTCCCCTGGTCGTGTCCCTGGTAGTCGTCGTACTGCGGCTGTCGCGGGCCGCCGCCGCCGCCGCCCAGCTGCATATCCTTGTCTGCCAACAGCTCGTACACCAGCTGTTTGGCGTGCTCGACCTTCGCGGGGTCGCCTGATATGCGCAGTGGCTTTTCCTGTGTGTTTTATGTTGATTAGTAACGTTTACTTGGGTTCTTGTTCGAGATTTTTAAGATTATTCTAACCACGCGAGAATGGCTCGAGTCAAACTCGAGCCATCTTAGCCATCGACTTACACATCAATGGAAAATCTGTCTACTATGAATTGTCTTCTCAATTTTTTTTTGGAAAAAAAGTAAGTAATAATTTATTTAATAAGTTGTCATTACAACAAAATAGGCTTGCATATACTGTGTGGACAGATGTAACTAAACCATCAGCAGATACGAAACACTACATACTTATTGCCTTGGTAAACTAAAAAGCTGTGTAAACACACAGCAGGGCATATCTCTTTAATTTTAACTGGTCACTTGGACTTACATATTCTGTGTTAGGGCCATCCTGAATGACCACCATTTTAGCTCCAGACTGTTCCTGCAGCTGTTTGATCGTCTTGCCGTTCTTGCCGATGATCAGACCTACTTTGGGGCCCGGCAGCATTATCTCCTCCTGCTTATAGAACAATGAAACTTTAAAGGCCTGTTAGTACCAGAATAAAAGACCTGAAAACTTAAAATCGGGGTCGTAGAAGACATCATTATGAGTGACTTTTACTTTTAGACCATATATGAAAATATGAGCAGATCCATACTTTTTCTCATATAATATGGTAAAGTTCTCTCTCACATACGTATAACAAAACCGCTATACCGCGCCTAAAGTAAGTCCGGTAATGGTAAGATTATGTTGGTTTGGTAAGTAAATATCCACAAACTTTGGTTCTTTTTATTGCTTTGAATTGTTCTTAATGTTACATAAAAAGCATCTTTAAAGATCTCCAATTTCCCTGTAGGTTTTGCATGACGATATTGCAATGTTACGTCACATTAGAGCTAACTGAATTGCCTATTATTGATATTAAAGAATCAGTAAAAAATAAATCAGTGTTTGACTACAAAAATCGTCATTTCAGAGGTAATCAGAGGAGCATCAAAGGTATCTTAGAATTATTCGCTAATGATGTCCAATAACCAAATAATTATGTGCGACATGATGATAGATAAGTTACACAGGTATTTTTTCTTTGATACAGCTGTGTGCATGCAATGATTAAATATAAATAAATGAGCAATGTCAAAAAGGACCAACCCATGTTAATTTTTCATTCTTTTTCATACTATTTGTTTTGTATTTTTTTTTTTTTTTAATAGCTGGTAGACTTTAAATCTGTTGTGGAGTCATCTCGTGTTTTTGGACATAAAAACATGTCTGGACATTGGCAGAAATAGGCGAAAACTCGGTGGATTGCCATATTAGAGTAAAGTTGAAGTAAATCTATTGTTACTAACTTTTTATCTTTTTAATTCCGTAGTTTGATATATCTTTGAGTTGTTTTAGTTTGGTTGGCTCGTTTTGACGGGACTAAGCCCAAATGAAAATGGTAAAACCCTTTTTTGTTTTAGTCTTTAAAGTTAAAATCATGCATTTAGTAGAAATGTAATAACAACTACATACTCAGGCGTACATATATAATTTTATTGCTAATATTGTGCTATCATTTGATTTTTTGTTTAGGTTGATAAAAAAATCTAATACTATGCTAAGACGACATGTAAAAATTTCAGCTAAATCCATACTTTATCAATAGAAAAAAACCAGCTGTCTTGGTCAAAAAGCAAGTAAAATTGCCTTTTTGGTTTTTTCTATAGACAAAAGATGATCTGATGATCGTAGTTAGTCCCTGTTTCTAAAAATAACTAATCACTAAATTACACAGACTACACATTTATACACTTAAAATACGTACAACATTACCTTTAGAGGCGCATTCAACTACGAAACTATGGTGCAATCTTTGCTAACGTGACAACATAACCTCAGGTGCTTTGTGTGAAAATTAATACTATTAAAATGGTTACTCACGTCACAATTTTGCACCCAATCCGCTCGTCCGATCGGTAGGTTGCCCTGCGGATTCAGACAAGTTGGAATAACTACTACCTAAGAGGATGGAGCCTACCGGTCGACCACATACTTGCCCATACAGTCGTACATTATATTTATTTACCACTAGCTTTTGCCCGCGGTTTTGCTCACGTTAGAACACAAAGTAGCCTATGTAACCACGGCCCTTCAACTATCTTCACTTAAAAAATCACGTCAATTTGTCGCTCTGTTTTGCCGTGAAAGACAGACAAACAAACACACACTGGCCCATTTATAATATTAGTTTTTTAATTATTAATGGATATCTATCTAACCACCTAGTTTTCAGATATTCGATGCCTCTGATCCGATCATCAAATATCTGTTTAGCACTATTCTAATGAACAATGAACCTCTTGTCATACAAATAAGACATGAGCATCGATCACCACGCGTGCTAGAGGCGTTGAATAAAAACAAATATATAAATAATATTTTGGCTACCTTTGCCTAGAAAAAGTTAAATATTAAGAATTTGAATGTACTGGTACAAATAACGCTGTTAGCGTAGTATTTCAGGTACCGATACTTATATTAAACAACTAAGGTAAAAATAAAAATAAGTGATTTGTTTTTAATGACATTAGAAGAAACTCTGTGAATACACCTGCCCAATCCTTTTTACACAAATAGTATTTACTATAAGCCAAGGTTGCAACTTGCTATTTATGGCAATTCACACGTTTTAAGAATAGGCTGACCTCCAATTGCCTTTCTGCACAATGAGCGGTTAGCCTACACAACCTGATATGTCGACGTAAGTTCAATGACCAACTGTATGGGACCATAGTATGGGTCGACCCAGCAGATTGGGTGCCAAGTCGTGACTAATGTACAAGATATATATACATAAATCACGCTTTTTCGCTGGGATGTTATAATAATGTGCATATTCCTGCTGAAAAACTTGTTAGTAAATGTTATTGTTTAATAAAATACTTTAATATGTCTACTGTTGTTCCCATTTCCTAGAGTTAAAGAAACCCATCTTCCGGCTAAAATAAAGGCAAATATAAGAGATGCTGACCTGTCTCCAACTATTTACATACAAAGAATGGTAAGTGACTACAATCACCGTCTACTTGGACATTTCACAGACTTTGTCTATATTACCCTGATTATCTAAACTAATCATAAAGATGTGACGAATACTGCTGTCGCCTACACTAAAGCCAAGATTAGTCAAAACATAGCACATTCTTTGACTGAGCATTATTCCCGTCTCTATCGCACATCTGACAAACTGTGTAAAACAGAGATAGGGACATAGCTAAGTCAGAGTAAATGCTAATGTTATAATTTGTCATTTTCTTCCTTGTCTGTTTTGGTTTTACATAGATTCGAGAAATACATAGTGCTCTCAGCCTCCACCGCAGTAGTTAGTACGTGAGTGGTACATACCCCCATGGCTCCCCCGCCGCCCCCGCCGCGCGGCATGGGGGGCAGGCCTCCCCCTCCCCCGCCGCCACCCCCCTGGCTCTCAGGGTGTTGGGGGGCGTTCTCACGTCCGCGATGGTTCACTATCTGGTTCACTAGTTCCCTGCGTCAAAAAGGTATAAGCTGTTCACAGATATTTAACTTATAACGGCCGATGTAGGGCCAAAACAAAGTAAGCGTTGCGGATGTTCCTTTGGAAGTACTCCAAGTTATGCGTCGATACTCAGCTTCGGGAATATAAATCACTTAGAAGCTATAATCAGTGTTAGTGGCAGAAAACATTATTCAAGTAAGACCAACATATAAGTCACAGATTCCTAACCCTTTACTTCATGTTTCTCTCCCTTTAAATTTCTTTATCAAATTGCTATTTATTTATTAATTTGCTTGTTCAGATGACATATGCCATATTCAAAGTAGCCTTATAAAAATACGTAATTTACCACTTGATGTATAAGTAAAGTACTACAAAATATGTTAAGAGGTCTGTCTATCGCCCTCCAAACGAAACGCGACCCACTGCTTGGGATCCCATGACATTGCCGGTCTACGAGTTAGTAGATATCCTTACTTGGCCCTGGAGATGGCCTCTCGCGAGCCAGTGAGAGTGCACAGCCTGTCGGGCTGGCCTCCCGAGTCCGGGGCCATCTGTATCTTGCAGCCAGACTCCGCCTGCAAGCGCGTGATCTGCTCTCCGCCGCGACCAATGACTGTGGACATAGATATATTAGTTTATTCTGCGTAAACGATTTTGTTTGTGGAATGGTCATTTAACCTTTCAACGACCAAGCGACAGCCGGCTGTCGGCCTGCTATTGTCTTTCTATTGTGTCTCAAATCACGTGTGTTCAAAGGTTTAAACAAAAATCCAATATTATGAAAATGAGAGTTTAAAATCAAAACCTAATATTTATTACTGGTATTGGGGGTTGTTAGCTGCTGTCGGAACATTTACGAATGAATTTGATTTGATTTACTTTTACATTGAACAAATGGAAATGTGTGTGTGTATTACTATGTACCCCTTCAGGAAATCCAGGCATTTGAATTTTAGATCTTTGGATTCTGGATTTGGAATTACTATACATAATATTGTATAAGAACCCATCCTCAATGTGAGCCTTTATAGTTTATAAATTATCAACTTTAAACAGGAGATTCTTTATTCAACACTTATAAATGTTCTTCAATTTCCTAAAGTTTCTATTTTATATGTCCAGCTGGCTGGTCATCTTCCGAAGTGCCTTTTTAATTAACGTTCTAAATTGCGTTTTTTGGTGTAATGGAAATAAATGATTTGTCTTCGACATTTTTCCCCGTCTTACCGTCATTATCAATACTTACTAAGTCCGACCATTTTGTCGGGCACGCGTATGTATTCGTTGAGCGTTTGGTCGGGCATGAGGTTTGCCGGCGCGCTCGGGGGCGGCGGCGGCGCCGACGCGGCGCTGGGCGGGGCGGAGCGGCTCGGGGCCGGGGCGGCACTCGGTGCACTGTTGACAAACAAGGATTTTATTAGCAGCTGTCGATTTGGTCTAAAAGCAATGATGTTAGAAGTAAAAAAGTGTAGATAGGTTACCCAAACGAAATTCTATCTACAAAAACGGCACACTAACGCACACATACATTACACGTCAAAGTAGGATGACATGTTTGAAGTAGTGCGAGTGAAAAAGAGATAAACGTCAAATGTCAACGCGATACTCAGTATCATGTTTGCCAATTGACAAACTTTTAATGTGCCACTTTTTGACTGCATAATATAACCTATCTACACTTTTTTACTTATAACATCATTGTCTAAAAGAGTATATTAAAAAAAAAACTAGTTTAAAATATACCATAGGTTCATTTTGACCCTCAATATGAAAAAAGTGTGTTCTCAAAGAACATTTTGTGAATGGAACATTTTGACCCTGAACGATAAAATTGCTGACTTCTATCAGTGAAAAATAAAATTAATTATGATTGGACTTCTTTCCTTTACGGACAAGCAAACAATTTTATCTATTTAGAATAAGTACTACAATTAAGGTAGATTAGATTATGGAAAGAACCTAATTTACAATACAACCACAGACAAATTAGGGAAGAGTTTTTTCTTTATATTATCTTACCACTGTTCAAAAGTTTTTTTAGTTTTAGTTCCATTCACATAGCCGGCTTAATGACTATGAAAATGGCTGCTAAACTGTGACGCGAAGGTTCTAATAGGTTCCATTTTCGTATGGAAATGAAGAATATATTATTATTTCACATTTATATTTATAAAACATTATTGTTTATCGATAATAATATATAGTAATAAATAAACATATAGGGTAAGTTCGCCTGTTCGCGTCCATAGACCAATTCGCGTCCATTTTACGGACCTCCTTCAAAAAATCCTCGAAATTAAGAAAACTTACACACCAGTCAATCGAATAGTCATTACCGGTAATACCTCAATGTATAAGAGACACGCAATTAAGGCCAAAAGGTCCGTGCGATAAACCAATCCTGTTTAAAAAAATATTTAGTCCCGACTGTTTAACAAGGAAGCGCGAAAGCGCGATTTTTTAGATAAAAAATAGTGTGCAGTTGTGCGTTCGATGATAAGTTTAATATTGTTATATGTGAATTTTAGGATTAATAGCTGTTTCTAGACTTTTATAATGAAAAAAGGAATAATGTTAATCATGAATTTGCTTAGTTTTTTTACATTTAATGATTAAAATAAGGTGGACGCGAATTACTACATCGAATTTACAAAACTTCCACTTTGCGTCCGCAATGGACGCAAACTGTACCTACAGTGGATACTAATAAATCCAATTGCGTCCACTAAGTATTTTAGTTAAATACAATTGTCTTCCCGTTCCCGGGGGTTTCCGGAATGAAAGCTATCTATCCTATGTCCTTTCTCAGGTCCCAGACTATATCTGTACCAATTTCATTCAAATCGGTTCAGTGGTTTAGGCGTGAAGGAGAGACAGACAGACAAACGGATTATTAATCAAGACTGATATTAGCAAAAAGAACAGAACTGTTTACTGTTTATTGTAAAACGTGCAATCATTATTTATGTACTACTTACAATCAATGTTGAGATGAAATATTTTTTTTTGTAAAGTAATTTTTTAATGAAAATAATGTTAATTTTTAGGGTTCCGCACTTCCGTCGTTAGGTAGGTAACTCTCAAATTAAATAGGTTTGCTAACTCTCAAAGCAGTGAAAAAATCGAATTTCTGAATCAACGCAACAAAAATGTATGGCTGTTTACTTTCCATTTATATTGCACATTGGCTTGTGTTTAAACACCGCCCAAAAAAGTGCCAATTTTTCTACCAAAAAAGTTCTAAACGGTTACCAAAATGGATAAATGGTCACCAAATAACGCTTCTTAAAATTTTATGAACTAAATCCAATTTGGTTTTAGTTGATTATATGAATTTGACTGAAAACTTAAACTTTATATGAATCACTAGTACGTCTGGTTGTTGTGTGGTCACAGTTCTAACCTAACCTAACCTAACACAATTTGGTGATCATTAATCCATTTTGGTAGCCAAAAAGATTTTTTTGTTGATCATTTAAATTATATCCTTGCACATTTAGACATTTGCAAGGGAATCAAAACCTATAGGGTACTTCCAATTGACCTAGACTCATGAAATTTAGCAAGAAGCATTGTCATGTGGCATAAGTAAAGGAAAAGCTCGGAAAACCGTAAATTTGAATGTATTTTACAAAAATAAAATAATAACGGAGCCCTCGTTGCACGAGTCCGACTCGCACCTGACCATTTTTTTTTATTTTTTAGGTATATTTATAAATAAAGTTTTTTTTGTAAATCAGCTTTTTTTACAAATTCTTAATAATATCACCCCTTTATTCCTTTTCTAAGTAGTTGGACGCAAAGTGGTCCACGGGTGGACGCAATTTGGATTTTTTGGACGCAAACTGGGTAAAACGCCTATTTCTGAAACTTTTCTATTTAAAATAAAAAACACTAAAGGTTTCAAACAAAACTGCAAGTAAATCTTAAAATAGACTAATATAACTAACACATCACATATTTTTTTCATAAAAAATAGTTTTAAAACAATTTTATTATCGCCCGGCGCGCCGTCAAAGTTGCCAACTGCACTAAATGGACGCGAACAGGCGAAATGACCCTAGTAATCGTATCGCATCCTTCAGACCAAGAACCAACCATCTTTGGGTTTGTGAACTCGCACAAAGTTTTCACAAGTGTATTAGTCGTGACACTTGTCGCAATATGACGCGTGCAGTTTAAACACTACTGTTGTCACGTGGAGGTGACGCGCATGGGTTGGGTTGCGAAAAATATACTGTATTATTTATTTGTTTATTTAACTTTATGTAAAGAAAAACAAAGTACAACGGCGGACTTAAGATTTAGGAATTTACTACTAGTATGCCTTTCAATATTATTATGGGTAAAGAAAAAAATTGAAAAATAAATAGTGCAAAGACTTGATGTAGCCGAAAGTCACTGCTCCGATATTATGATTATGTTGAGGTATAAAAACTTTATTATTATGTTAGAATAGATTCTTTACTGTCATCTTTTTTTTTTATTATGGACACATATAATAAAAAAAAAAAAAAATTTAAAAACCTCACTTTCACCTTTGTTAAATGTGAGGTTTTACACCCATTCAAAAATAGTTAATGTTGAAAGTAGCTTATTTAAACGGTCTTTATAATTATGTAGTTAATATGCTATTCAAGGAATCTTTCACCTTGCCGATCAGCTGTCTTTGTTAATCAAACAAAATAATGTATGATAATGAAAATTTTATAAATTAAATATTAAGTTCTAGAAAAGATATTATTTTATTACAAAAAACCTTGAAATTGATACCTGTTTGACAATTTTACACGAAAAAACTTGAACTTTATACCTATTTAATATCTAAACATTTTTTATAATAAGGTATTCTAAAGTACTTATCCTCATCTAATTACAAAGGTTTTATTCTAAAGGGTCTAAATGTAGAAAATAAGCTGCCCAAAAGGGGCAAATACTTATCCTCCCAGAAACCTACCTCATTTGTGGTTGTGGTGGTTGATATGGTACTTCAACTGAAGCTAGTTTCTTCGCATTCGGTTCTGGACCCTCCTCCAATGGCCTCTTGCTTCCACCTCCTTCGAGCTTAGCAGCAACCTGCGGACAATTTTTATGCAGCAGATTTTTTTTTTAACATTCAACACCAGCAGCATTCTGTTATTAATTAGTTATTTATTCTTTAAAAAGTTTATGTTTATCAATATCACAATATTTCACAATGGTATTCTGTATTCACAATAGTCTGTTTGTGTTCTTTTTAAATAAAGGGACTTGAAGTTTAGAACAAAAGAACTTTTTATCTACAAAAACATTAGTGAACCAATAGTGTGATTTGTTATCAATATTACCATCAGTTATAATAATAACAAGAAGTTAGTGATTAAGAACATAGAGAGAAACTAAATTTATTCAAGTTTCTGTCTTCTTCAAATTTTATGTTTTCCTGTTGATAGTATGGTTACAGGTCACAAACATTAATTTTCATGTTTAGTTTCATATAGTAATAATACCAGCCTATAACTGTCCCACTGCAGGGCAAAGGCCTCTTCTCATACAGAGAAGGCACAAGCATAACATATAGTAATAACTTTAAATGAATATGAACCAACTATTAGTCAAGTATGCAAAATATATTACATTGGATAAGTGTGTGCGTTTTAACACCAATTTGGAAATGGCACAGAATCAATGGTTTTTCATATTCTTGAGGCAGAATGTTGTAACTTTTTCCGCCTTATTACTAAACAAGGTTTTTCTCTAAACCAGGTTTAAACCATTGAGCTAGGTTTTGTATTTCGAATCTTGATTGTATCAGAATAAGATTCAAATTACAAAACCTGGCTCAATGGTTTAAACCTGGTTTAGAGAAAAACCTTGTTTTATAATAAGGCGGTTTAAGTTTAAGACTTTCATACTTCTGGCTACCATTTTAAAATTCCTAACAGTCAATCCAATAATACCCAACATTATGGTTGAATTTAGTTTTATAACATAGTTATAAAATTATTGCTGATTCCTGAGGTCCCGTACACACCACCTTTTCTGGCAGAAAAGATGGAGTTTTGTATAGTAGTGAGTGACCAAATATTGTGTATTATGACAAACTTTATCATGATGTCTAATCTCAATAAGTATTTTTAAATTGGCCACTTAGTCATTTTAATTTATTAATTGTTACCCAAGCTTATTTACTATAGTATTTATATTATGTTGAATGCTATAAGTAAATCCTGTTGTATTCTTCAGGCTACAGTAATATTAAAGTTTAGTAAGTTTATTATTATAAGTTCATGATACTGTGATACTGGAGTAGGACTGAACAAACAAGTACGAAAGAAAAAGTGTTGTTGACAAGATGAGCAGACAATATTGTTATCATTGCAGGTAGATAGTTGATGAGAGCAAAACAGGAGTGAATATACAAAGAGGTGCACACACAGCAGTGGTTAAAAATAATGTTATGGATAATAAAGGAAAATATTTAAGAACATCTAGAATATTCTAAGTAGTTATTATATAGTCTTGAAGAGGATATAGTATAACATTAGTTTCTAAATCAATTGCATTATGTTATTGTCTTTGTTAGGTAGGTACCAAACCTTTTATTGATCCAATCTACTTACTATTAGCATAATTTTATGTTTTTTTTTATTTCGATACTAGAAATCGTGCTGCAGTCTTCACTAAGTGCTATTTCCTGAGTTACTCATAGTATGTTTTGAAATTAGTTTGTTGCCTGATGCATAAATAATTCGCGCCTAGTGCCACAACGCAGTTTTACCGCGACAGAATCGCTTGGCGTGTGCGCCAGCCAAATTAATCTAAGCCGCAAGGGCTGACAACTGAACTCAATAGCAACATGGTATTTTCTAACAGCACATAATTATCAGCACCAAAAGTTACAATCAATAAGTAGGTTAGGTAAAAGCATCTTACCAATGATCCTTCATGAAACATCAATAGTATAAAGAGAAAAGGGCGGGTTGGAATAAAAACTACTTCTAATTAATGATAATTTCAGTGTTGAAGGTATATACACAAAATTTTAACGGTAAATAACACGCAAATGTCAATAGACGCGATTTTTGTAAAGAGGAGATGCGCTTACCAGTCTAGCACGTTGTACAGCAGCCGCAAATCCCGCCGTTTGGCTATTGTTTTGAAGCGTAGCCATAGAAGAATAATCACTCATATTTGAACCCAATTTCACATTCAACCGCGTAATACCGCAGCCATTAAAAAGGATCAAATGGACCCAAAAACTTTATGAAAGGTTTCTCTCGCAACGCAAGTTCGTTGCGAGAAAGACGCGGACCATAGACAAAGTGAGAGATGTTTTAAATGTCGCTTACCAATATTATTTCTTTTTGTATTTATCTACCAACTTGAATGATCTAATGAGTTTCCCAATAAAACTGAAACTTATCGAGTTAAAATAGAATAGCGATTGTGCTATTAATCATTCTGAATTGAATTAATTGTAATAGTGGTAAAATAGTTGAGTTTTTAGAAAAGTCAAATAATTGTCTTTGGGTGAAAACGAAATGCGTTTGGTTATTGCTGCTTTGTTGAAACATTGAAAAAGGAGTATTTATTTAATAAAATATTCACATTCAATAAACTTTCCTCCTGAGCTTCTTAAAATTAAACCTATCCCATTCCATATACGTTTGAGATAAAATATATATACTCCTCAGTCAAAACGTATCTGCAATACAAAGTGGTTTTTTCAGTAACATTATTTTACAATCAAATGTTAGGTATATCACTTAATAAGATGAAGTTGTAATTAATATAAATAAAGCATACATTAAAACTAACATTTTGCTTTTAAATTGCTAATTTGTTAAAACAAGGTGTTTTAACAAATTAGCAATTTAAAGTACAAAATGGCAAATCAATATCGATTTAATTTATAGAAGAAACTTTTATATATCTTAAGATTAATGAAACATAACAATATTTTAAGTTTTCAATTAATATTCAGCCTATTTATTTACAAACGATCGTTTATTTAGTATTTAGGCAAAGGTAAAGGTTGATGCACCGAAAATAACTAAACGTTCTAACTTTTTTTTCTATGTTATGGGTGCGTGCATTTGTGTTGTCCGGTGTTTGAAGACGCTTGGAATTCGCTTTCAATTTCTTCGTAGGAAAAATGTCGGGTGATACCGATAAAGCGAAAATCAGTGACAATCAGGTATAGTTGTGAAATATGTCTTTGTTTTAATTTTCTTTGTAATAGTGCGCGTCTAATAAGATGAATTTAAGTTGTGCAGTGGTGTTATTTCCGTGTTATATCACTAATGTTTGCCTGCGTCTCAACATGGCTGACAGAACGATTGCTTCCCGCTAAAAGCGGGAACTACGCCACGGAGGGTTGTGATACCAGTCAATATTTTGCAATAAAAACTGTGAATGCCATCTTGATCAGTTATCGAAACTGATTCTAATGGGATATTTTTCAGGATTTCGCATATTTTGGCCACCCCCGCCCCTTTGCATTTCGTTGCAGGGCCTTTGTTAATGTGCACGATGATATGACATTGATATGAAATCCGCATGACCTTGATATTTGGTTTTTTGCGATTATTCAATTTTAAAGGCAGCGTGATATGTTGTTGTTCCACTGAGTCGCGGCCTCGCGACTCATTATTTACGCTCGGTACTTGGCCGGCGATGTAAATAAAACATAAGTATCCTTTCGGGGGCCTTTATTGCTGACCTCTTTAGTTTTTTCCGGTATATTTTTTGTGTTCGGCAAACGTTATGGCGCGAACGCAAACAGATAATCATGAAATTCTTCAAATGTGTTGAAAATTTTACAGGAGAAATGTAGAATATTCCTTGTAATGTAAATGCATACATATAGATTGTAATGTACACAGCTGTATATTTTACTGTAGTGCTAGAAAAGAAGCATTGAAATTTGCGACTTGCATCTATTTACATAAGGTTGATAATTGAGTGATGGCGTACGGAAGTGACGCCGACTTCACCAATAGAATGGTGTTCGACATGCAGATTTTGCAATACATGGCTGCATTTTTTTTGTTTTTTACACAATATTTAGTCATTTTAAACAATAAATGATTTTAGTAAAAAAAAGGTAATATCAGATTGTTTTTTTTTTGCAAAATGTTTTGCCATTACCCAGAACAAAACCTAAAATGTTACATTATCATGGAATTAATTAATAATTAGTTTAAAATTGTATGACATGAATGTTCAAAGCAGCACAATGTACTAAGAAAATGGTAAAAAAAAAATATTTATTTGTCCATTAACTACTGTATTCGTTTGAACAATCTCTTGAAAAACAGCAATAGCAGAGCAAAGTAGTCTCAACAAAATATTTAATTTTAGCTCCATATTATTACTGTACATTTCTGAAAATGTATCTAATTAGGTATTTGCTTGGTTAAGTAAATTAAATATGCTTACAACAATACAAAATTGGGTAAGAATTTAAGAAATGCATTATCTAATTGCTTAGTAATTATTGATTAATTATTTACATTACTGTGCATTTGGGTATTAAAGTGACACCAACCTGAATGTACACAAACCAATGTATCAAGCTATACATTTCCAGTAGAAGGTGATCTGGCATTGTATGGAAATTCTATGCAATGAGAAATCAGCTTATACTGGATTTTTATAACTGAATATGTACGATGTGTACTAGAAATATTAAGTAACTGTGGTATATCTGACAGGCATTTGAATATAAGAGAAGGATTACTCCGACACAAGACATTGGTATGAAAATGTATTTAAGAACTAAAGATTTTTGTAAAAAAAATGTAATTTTGCATCACATCCAACTGTAAATGTTTCCAAAAAAGTAAATATTCATCATCTTTTGTGTGCAGGATGAAGACAAGAAGTCAGGGACCGGTGACGGCCAAACTACAGAAGATGAGTCCTCCCAGGACTCGAAGGGTGAGTCGCAGGCGTCTGTGGACCCTGCCAAAGCCCAAGGTAACGCCGATGTAGATCAACCAGACACCAAAGAGGAGGATAACCCACCTAGTTTACAAGGTCAGGTTCTTGCCCCAACCCAGTCTGTGTTCATAAGTCGGTGTTCATCTACATGGCAACTAACCTTTTTGGGCTGATATTTTCATGTTTTGTTTGTTAACTTTTTTATTTAAGTGCTTATTTGTTGACAATATTTTTTTTGTACAATGTTTTTGTTGAAACTTCTTTTTTATTATGAGTACAAATTGATTTACTAAAAAAAAGATCTCTTTTCTGAAAAGAGATTCTTTTGTTTTTATTTTTCTATTGAAGTTAACATGCAAAGTATTGTGTTGTGCAATATTATTTACAAATACATTCTACAACCTACTGCATGACATAATATTAGGTTTTAAATTAAATTTTAATTAACCTTAAACCATTATTAAAATAATAAAAAAAAAACACTACAACAGATATTTCCATAAAATAACTGGAAATAAGTGTTGTCTTTTAACACGTAAATTAAGTTTTAAATCAGAAGATAATAATATACATCTTTTGATTTTGTCAAATATTATGTCAAAACATTTTCGTAATATTTATATCGATGCAATATTTAGATGAAGAATTAGTGCAAGCAAGTCATTCTGACACTCATACGATTCATATCAATTTCATTGTTTGTCAATTTGTCAATAATTCATATTCATTTTGTTTTGTTGTTATTTTGTCATTTGCAGGGCTAAAAAGGCCATTAGCCGAATCATATAATTATGTGATTAAATTATAGTTGTCTATTAAATCTATATGTATCAGTAAAATGGTCCGCATAAACAAAAATGCAATGTGTCAACTAGCAAAAAATTATTCTGGCAATTCTCATTGCTAATAGGAATTAAGGAAATGATTCCTTCAGATGACTCGCCCAAAGCAGCCTTTTTATGCCGCCCGTACGAACGGCAGCACATCACTAGAATCTGTCAAAATTCTGGTAAAGATTTTCAACCGCGGGTGGTCCACCCATCGACAACCCGTCGACAACGAGTTGACGCCGTGCGTCGAGGCGGTGCGGAGTGGGTGCCAAGTGGCTCTAATGAGCCGCCTTTAGGCGATATAAATGCTACTTAGCAATTACTTCAACTAAGCAATATGCCTATCACTCACTGTCGCACAGCAATTAAACTATAATGGCAAGATAAAGACATCGGGCGAGGACGTTACTTACCACGTACTTTGGCTAAGCACTGTACCTGCCACTGTTACACTAACACCATCAAACGCCAAGTGCACTATAGAGACGGACCATGGCTAAGTAAAAGTCGTTGCTTGGTAACAGCTATTTATCTCGCCATAAGAATAGCCAACCCAAAGTAGGAACGTGCTATGAGTAACGTATATGTATTTATCACGGCTATAGTTACTCGTCAGAAGTTCGGAACAACGGCTACTTCACCATCACCACCATTGAAAAATCGCCTATTCAGTCTACTGTCTTACATTGCCAAATAAATAAATATAATCACTCTCTACACACTTTTGCCCTTACTTATAATCACTGTGTAAAGTTATGCAATGAATAAAGCCTGTGTAACCATACATTTTTGACATATATACCTGTCATAACTTTATGCAGTGTTTAATAGTAAGGCGCTTTAAATATTACTCACTCCTGAGCCATTTCTCAATCTTTGGTCGGTTTCCAGTCTATTCGGATTATTTTGGATCCAGTTGAATAGCACTTAAAAAATCATCATCAGACATAAATCAATGTTTGCTTTCGTTTTCCTCTTTAAAATAAATACCCTTCACGAGTGTTCCAAAGTAAAAAATAATAATAATAATATTATGAATATAAAAAAAATGGAATACTTAAGAGATTACAATGTATCGAATAGTTGTTTACTTAGAAAGATTAATAAATAACATTTCAATACACAGAAAAATGTTCTGAACCCAGATAACAAATTGTGCGTTGATGTCTCTTTCACTCTAAATACTAGCAGACAGAAATCTGTTTTTTCCTAATCTCTCAAGTCACTGTTTCCAAAAGAAACTAAGATATTGTTTGTATCGAAATACCTGCAGATAAAGCCCTTATAAAGTCAAAGACGGAGACTGCGCTTTGCGCATCTGTTTGTACGACTAATTTAGTACATAATTGCCGCTAGTGTATCTCAGTTTGAGAAACACTATTATACTAATATGAGTAAAGATTACAGTCACAATAATGGTTTGCACCAATCTGTCCTGTATGGGTTTCCTTAATTTTTTCGCGGGAGATAGAAATTTGATCAGATTACTTCTACTAAGTAGGTACAGTGCAGAACTGAATTGCAATAAGTAAACAGCCATAATGGTTGTGACATTTCTTCAAAACGACTAACAAATCTCACGAACCCAACTAGAACCTGAATAATTGTCGAAAGCGTTGCTAGTAAACTTGCAACCTTGTCACTCGTCATTATCGATTTCCGTGCATAGCACTTACTGTGGCGTAAATGGCGCCCGTGGCTTATGCGTACATCGCTTTCGTACCAGACATCTGAGGCTTATTGAACTATTGTTTAACTTGTGTCACAAATGGGCCCAAAATAAATCTATCAATACATGTGCCAATTAGTTCCTCCCACATTGTTATGTTGAACGCCCTAAAGATACAAATATTCATCAGAGGAAAGCCCCTCTGCAAAAACTGGTTTTAATAAATCAGGTACTCCTAGGTATTTGAATTCCGAACGTGCCTGTGTGGTTATTTATGAAATAAACATGGCTTTCCCGCGCAATGTAAACCTGTTGTGTTATGGCGTGGCTGCACTCCTAGACATTTTTAACTAGGTATATAGGTAGATATTGTGGCACTAGGAATACATTACTCGATATAAAAAGATAGTTTACGTATAAATATTATGCTTTGTTAACTGGTAACATATTTAATGCGCGTGACTAAATGTTGGTATGAAAAATCTGAAATTTAGTTGTTTTAAACCACACTCAATGATTCTAGTGCTTACTTGAACATTTGCTAACCTATCTCATTTAAACAAAAGAGAAAGTTCGTATTACTCATAAGCAATTAGGATTATCGTCATGACCAAATCACATAAGTAACTCGGAGGCGTACTTAATGCATGCAAAGAGTATTTTCATAATTTCCCAAACAATAAGAAGCCAAAGCAACAAATTTTAAAATGGTTTCTCAGTTTCTGAAGTTGTGTAAAATAACACTGTAGCTCACTTGTAATTGTTGAGTAACAAAAATGTTAGGTACGTTTAAAATTGGAAGGATTGAGACTTGAAACTTGTACTACTGGTAGTAGGTACTAACTTGATAAATTCTACACTATTATACTAACCGATGATATTTGTAATTTCGGATTCAGGCTGGGTAGATAGGTCTGAGTCACACTCGCCTACATAACGTTGACCTCCACAACAGTTCCGCAATTAAGAAATAGGAGGTCTTCTTATATCAGTCTTATTCCGGCCAGACTTCTAATGTATACCGGTTTAAAACAAATTTATTTGTAGTGTGTCGCTACTTTCAAGTTTTGACGGTGCTAATTTTTCGTCGTTTATGACTTAACAATAAATTCTTTACTTTTATTAAGTTACCTTATCTTACCTTAGATTAAAGGCTTAAAAGTAGAAATTGTTACTAACACAAAATCTGGTATAAGCGTGTTAAAACCGATTTGGGGTTCTCATTTTTATTAAATTAACCTGTCTAACTGGATCTTGTCTACTATTTATTTTCAATCCTTTCCAAAGAGCCATAATAATATTATTCCATAAATAAACATGCTAAATATATGTAGATCACGGCAATGCTCAGAATCTGATTGATGCAGTATTAAATTATGCTAGTTGCCATGCCCATTATACAGCTAACAAACGTGTGCTTATATTAAACGCACACATTTAATTGTAGTCACCATGTCAAATGTCACACAAAATCATGAATCTCTTCATAATAATCTCTACACCTCACGAACATTTCTTCCATGTAACTAACGATATCTCAGCCTCATAAGTACTAACCGTTTACTTTTATCTGGCGAGATTCAGTTAGCGTCGGAGCAATTTAGCCAATCGTGCGGGAGCACAGACTCGTCCAATAATGCACTTTCGTACGCTAAGTTGCACTGGGAAGAATAAATATTTCATTTCAATCGGGAGATTGTTCTATTAATTTGTGGAATAAAATTTTCAACATTCTAGTTATCGCGTCTTTAACGCCTTCGTACGTCATAATTGATTTAAAGAAGATTTATCGTATATTTTGGAAACAATGCAGAAATCAATCTCGCAATTTACATTTCGCTAATCTGTCTTCGATATTGGCTAAAGAAAATCTAATCAGTCGATCGTCGTTATTGAGTTAAAGTTCAACGTGTTTTCATGATTTCTCGGAGGCAATGTTATCAACAAGCTATTTATTCAGTGTTGAGGTAGTACACGTTATGATAAATCATGCAATTTGCTGGGCAAACTGGTCGTTATTAGGGGACGGTCAGACAGGCTCGACGCGGTCTCGGCCGCTATGAGAGGCAATTTTACGAAGCCAAAGATTGACTTAAAGTGTTCTATTCTGTTAGCGGTAATAATATTACATGTCAAATCATTGTATTTTACGAGTGTAAAGTTGATGAAAATAAAGGAATTTCGTTAATACGTAATGTAATTTTTTACTTACTTAGCTTAGCCCAACAAGCAATTCTTTATATTGACCCACAATTATTTAACTGTAACCAAGTATAAAATACAATGTGTGCGTTAGTGAGTTCTGTGCCTATGTTTGAGAGAACTGTATCACTCATTCATAATTCAATGACCGCAAAGTTTGCACAGTCAAATCGATTTGTTGTAAGTTTAGACCCGTGGGGCATTGACACCCTTGTTAAGATGTTGTTACAACGCGGAGATCTATTCTGTACTGGTCTGAAAGAGGTCTTACGTCCAGATCTTCGTGCACACATCGATTTAGATATATTCGTTGAGAGACTGCATGGTCTAGCTAGGTAATCTAGACACAGTCGCCAACATTAGGTGTTTTTTTGCAAACTATGAGAAGTCTTGCAGTTTTTGTTTTTTCTGGAATTTATTTCTGCACTCCTTCAATGGGTCAGATGAGATGGCTTTGATATACGAAATAACTTTATATATACAAAGTCTCAAAGCCCAGTAGAGCAGCCTTCCGCCACTTTGTTGCATTTAACGCAACTTTGAGACAGTGTACCTTTAGCACGACCGCGATAGCAGCATAATTATGTTTAATAGTCAGTTTGCCAAAGATCGAGACGATTATTTTATGAGATTTTGTTGCTGTATTAAGACGCGTCTCAGGTTAATGCTGTGTAGCACGATCACACGTTGATACCTTTTACACTTCAGCTTGAAAACTTGAATTTTTATCCTGGGTCGACCTAGGGCATATCTCTGTAAAAGTTGAAAATTCTGGCACTAAGGAGCAGATTGAGGAGCTTGAGGTCCTAAATTTGTGGCACTTAAAATAACTGGCAGATCTTACATTTTTTTCTCCATTTTTCCTATATTTGGAAAATAGTGCTTATTGTGAGATCGTGAAACAAGCTCTTAGCCCTATCCCCGCTTTATTCTTTGTATACAACCGTTATCCATGACGGTGTGCAACAGGCGACAATGTAAGATCACTTTTAGCTACTGTTTCTAAAGGGACAGAATGGCAACATCATTATCAGAACTAGTAATAATTGCGTAAATTATAGTATTATATAAATTAAATCGATAGCATTATCGTTCACAGTGTATCACTTTTGCCAATCGTGGATTCTGTTTTATTTTCGACTCTAAATTAGAAGCAATAAAGTGCTTTTTCTGTTTACAAATAGTTAAATAGCGTTGCTACGTTATTATAGTAGTATAGTCATTGTAGTTAGTAGTTTTAACATTTAGGCTAAATAGTCCAGAGTTTGAACTCCTGGATTTCCCACCAATACCTATTTTGATTTCAGAACAGTTTCGAAAAACATAACATGTAATAAGTGAGGGAACTCCGGAAATTAACAATAATGGAAGTTCTTATGCAATGTTTCGGTTATCAGAATTAAAATAATCGCTCAGTAAAAATCTACCGCAATGTCACTGTACGATATCGTTTTTGTAATCATTGCAAGTTACTGAAAACATGTTACAATATTGGTCAAAAGGAGAGGGGAGGAGCGAGTGAAAAAAATTAAAGGGGATTTTTCGTATTTTGACGGATATACTTAATAAAATTACTACACGAACATTGAGTTATAATGTACTTCGTACTAGAGGAGTCACCTCAACTAAATTTTTTGTAACACGAGTTAGAGTGCATGCACCCTAACTCACTTAGTCTATGTCTAGCGCTTGCAGCAGCTAGACGATTTTGAGTGCAAAGTTTTGTTAAAAAAATATGCCTTCGTGTGCATTGAGATACTGTTCAAACAGCTTGAGAAATATAAATAAAATTCAAGGAGTGATTTTTTACCAGTAAGTTCAAAATATTATCTTTAAAACATGCCTAATACGAGTCACCTCGACGGCGCACGGTGGGCTGAAAATCGGCTTTCATAGACTTAGGGATTTCAATTTGCAAGTGCTTGTTTTTATGCCGGATATCGCTTCTATTAGTCATTACTATGTACAAAAATGACACCCGAGTTAATTCTGCTCAAAACCGAAGGAAATATAATTTTTTTACGAAAAATTTGTATGAAGCTAGTATGAAAAATCGAATTATCTCCTAAACGGCATGTTTAACCGTAATATCCTTAGAGATGGTCATAGTGCTAATTATTTATGATTTTTTGGTTGACGATTGGACAAAAATTTTAATGCCGTTTTTTTTTAAAAATCGTCAAAATATTTTTATTTGTTTTTACGTATGAAACGATTCCTTTTGGTGTTTATGTTGAAGAACACGGACTTTTAACTACACATAACATAAAATAGCATCACTCCTATATTTCCGAAGGAGTTGGCAGAGGTTTATAGTACACCCACACGTAGTCAACTATGTTTGAGCTAGATATTTATCAGCACAAAATGAGTTTTAAAACTTTTCATACAACCAAATTACCAATTGTCTTCTAATGAGTCCAAAAAGAAGTGATTAAGTAACTACACTGATTAGGTCTTCTAATGAGTCTTAATAGGTGATTTAATGATTTTCAATATCTCACGACAATGGATTATATTTAACATTTCCTGATAAGTAAGCTAATTTGTTAATTAGCAGTGCTATGAGTTCTAAGAATAGTTAGTGACAATTATAGATTTTCATTAGCTAATGAGGAGATAACTAATGAGGGTAGTTACCTAATTATTGTCGTTTTGCAATAAAAGGGCTAAAGTTTTGTTTTATAATTTAATTTGTTCACAACTGTGTAACTGCTAACACTAAATCTGCGACTATAAAATCTTAAAATGGAAAGTTTAATCACCAATTTAGACTTGTTTGTTCTTCTACGAAGTGAGAGTACTTCATTTGATCATGAAGTATTGTTTAGTGCAGTTGTATCCCGCATAGGCGATTGCCTGTCTGACGAAGATTATGTTGTTCTCAAAGAATTTTGTCGGAGATTTACGCGAGCCGCTTTACAAAGGTGGGGGAAATCCAACCGATTCCTTGATAATTTCAGGAGAAAGTACGAGAATTGGTTGGGAGCAAATATTGATTGGCCGAGTTTTGTGCAAACTTTAGTTAATCAAGAACCAAGTGTTGATGAGATACCAAGAGCGCCCTCAGTCTCTCCAGAACCGTCGACATCAACGTCCATTGGAACAATGACGAAAAGATCCCGTAAACCATTCGAAGACCTGGGAAGTAAACAAAAAAAGAGAAGATCTGATGAACACACAGGCGAAGGTTCCAGTGAATTGGCATATGCAGCTGCAGCACGTTTAAAAGAAGAAGGGCATGGAGATATCGCCTCTGTCATCGAATACATGATGAAAAATCCTGAAGCAGCCGCTAAATTAAATGAAACGCTTAAGAAACCAGCGAAAACAATCATATTTACGCCAGAAAAGGCGCTTGGATTGCTTCTTTCGCTAAAACTCTCAAAGTGGCAATATATTACGTTGCGTGAGGCTGCCATTCGAGAAGGTGCTAAAGATATTTATCCATCTTACTATAAAGTGCAACAAACTAAGCTTGATTGCTACCCTCCGAAGCAATCAGTGACAGTTACTGATTCATCGGCTAGGATTACACTTCAAGCTTTACTTGATATCACGGTTACAAGAATCCTTCAAAGCCTTTCTAACGAAGAGCATAACAAGCAGTTGAAGCTGATATCCAAGTGGGGATTTGACGGTGCTTCTAACCAAAGCCGATACAAGCAGAAAATTGAGGGTGAGGAAGATGATTCAAGCATTTTCATGACCTTCTTGGTGCCACTAAAACTGACAGATTGAGACAACATTTTATGGACGAACCCAAAACCATGCTCAGTTTTGTATTGTCGTCCAGTTCAGTTTACTTTTGTAAAGGAGAGTGAAGCAGTTGTCCTTGGGCTGAAAAAACAAATGGATGAAGAAATTGAGGCCCTTATCCCCACAGAGTGCAATAATAATAATAGGGTGACTCATCAACTAATGATGACGATGATCGACGCTAAAGTCTGTACTTACCTTTCTGAAGCTAGATCAAATGCATCGTGCTACCTGTGCTTAGCAAAGCCTACAGAAATGAACCGCTTAGATGCTGTAACATCAAAAATTGTGTGTTCGGACCTGTATGAGTTTGGCTTGTCATCCCTACACGCCCGTATAAATTGTATGGAATGTCTGTTACACATTGCATACAGACTGGACTTCAAACGGTGGGCAGCGAGAAGTGATGAGCACAAAGAAATGCTACAGACAAGAAAGAAAATAATTCAAAATAAATTCAAAGATGAGCTCAATCTGTTGATTGGTATAGTAAAACAAGGCTCGGGAACCACCAATGACGGGAATACTGCAAGAAAATTCTTTGAGTTTTCTAATAAAACCGCAGCTATAACCGGTTTGGATGAAGACCTCATCAAAAGATTTGCTGTAATTTTACAAGCAATTACATCTGGAGAGCAGATCGATATAATAAAATTTAGAGATTATGCTCGCAAAACAGCAGAAAAGTACGTATTACTATACGACTGGTTCTACATGTCGTCAACCGTTCATAAGTTACTAATCCATGGGGCTGACATAATCGAGAAAAATAATATTGTGCCGATTGGGACTCTCTCGGAAGAAGCCTCAGAGTCTCGAAACAAAGATTTTAGGAGGTTTCGAGAACATCATTCGCGGAAAAGAAGCAGGCAGGATTCCAATCAAGATATTTTAAATATGCTTGTTGTTTCTTCGGACCCTTTGCTAAGTGCACAAAGGCCTAAGTTAGATGCCAAGAAAAAGCAGAGCTTTTTTGCTGAAACTCTCGACTTAATTCAATTTCAGGAAACTTCAGCGGATATAAAGTCGCAGCATCCTTCTGTCGAAAAAACCGTGGAGGTGGCGGAGTTTGCATCCTACTAGAAGACCAAAAACATTATATAGAGCGGATTGATATAACCAAGATGTCACTTGAATATATTTTAGAAGTTTGTGCCATTGAAATGCCACACGAAAATTTGCTATTGGTAACAATGTACTGGAACCGAAGAGAAGAAAATATATTTTATCACCAGCTTAATCAAATATTAGCGTACATAAACAAGAAATACACGAAACTAAACACAGTCATTGGCGGAGACTTTAACATAGACATCCTTAAAAATAACCCAAAAGGTAATGCATTTTTAGACCTTATGGCCGAATATAAATACACACAACACATTAGGGACCCCACACGCATTACACAGACAGCGTTAACTTGCATAGACCTAATTTTCACCAACTTTAAAAACAATGATTTATATACATCTGTAGAGGAACTAGGTTTTTCTGATCATTGTGGCGCAATAATAAAATTCAAAATACCTCAAATACCAAAGCAAACGATTTGGTATGTTGATAAACGGCTGTACAATAAACATAACATTGCGAGTTTCAAATCTGAATTAGAGTCAGTAAACTGGAGAGACATCATCAAAGAAAGCAACGATGCAAATCAAAATTATAATGAATTTAGTAACGTGCTAACTAATATTTTAAACAAAACTATACCAAAACTAAAAACGAAATTAAAAACACACGACAAAAAACACTGGTTGTCTAAAGGTATAAAGATCTCGTGCACCAACAAAAGATTATTAAAAATTTTAAGTATTAAGTCTAATAATCCAATTATAAAAAAATACTATAGAAATTATGAAAAAATACTAAAACGGCTAGTGATAACGTCAAAGAAACAACATTTCATTAAAAAAATTAAAACATCTCAAAATAAAATTAAAGCTATGTGGAATATAGTGAACGAACGTACCAACAAAAAAACATGTATTGATAAACAAAACATACAGTTAGAAATTGATAATATTTTAGTTTCCGATCCAAGAGAAGTTGTAAACACCCTCAATAACTTCTTTGCGTCAATTGGCGACGAGACCACCCATCTAGTTGGTAATGAGGCAAAATGTCAGCCCGTACTTAGTCCCTCTGAAAATACTCTATTTCTTAGACCCTTAGACTGTAAAGAAACACTAAGAATTATACAAAATTTAAAAAACAAGAAAAGCCACGGAATAGATGAAATCCCGCCAGCCCTGATTAAACAATGCGCAAATGAACTTTCTGTGCCTTTTTGTGTTTTGATTAATCAATCTTTTGAAGAAGGTATTTTTCCCGACCAACTCAAAAAAGCTATTGTAAAACCAGTTTTCAAGAAAAACTCGAAAACCGACCCTAACAATTACAGGCCCATAGCTCTTCTACCAACGGCTTCAAAAATTTACGAAAAGGCAATGTGTGACCGTGTGTACAGTTTTTGCGAAAGATACAAAATTTTCGACGAAGGCCAAAATGGCTTTCGAAAACACCGGTCAACTACTCTGGCAGTCTATAAATATATGCAGGAAGTTGTGAATATTATTAATAATAAAAAATATCCAATTGGCATACTTCTAGATATGACCAAGGCATATGACAAGGTACAATTCAAAATATTACTGGTATAGGTATTCGTGGAACTACACACAAGTGGTTTGCATCTTACTTAAAAGATAGGGAACAATATGTGCAAATAGAATATTTCAACCGTGAGCAAAAACAAATAATTCAAATAAGGTCTGATAGAAAAATTATAAATTCGTCAATACCTCAGGGCAGTGTTATTGGATGTCTCCTATTCATCATTTATATCAACGACCTTCCTAAAATCATGGATGAACCATGTGTGCTATTTGCAGACGATATTTCTCTACTTACCACATGCCAAACAAATATAAATGAACACTTAAACACGATTTTCAACAAAACAACAAAATGGATGAACGATCATAATCTCGAGATTAATTATAAAAAGACCAAATTAATGAGTTTCTACCCCTATCAAAAATCCCGTTTACCAATCAACTTTTCAATAAATGGCCATAAAATTGAAGTGGTTAACGACTTCACACTTTTAGGACTTACAGTAGACACACATATTTCTTGGAAGCCTCATGTAAAAAATGTACAATCAAAATTATCTAAATTCACCTATGCACTTAGAGAAGTTAAAAAAACTACCGACTTGCAAACTGCACTGACCACCTACTACGCCTACGCTAATGCATGGCTTAGCTACGGCATTATAATGTGGGGAAATAGCACGGACGCGCCTGCACTTTTCGTTCTCCAAAAGAAACTTATCCGTATCATAGTTAACATAGACCAAACCGATAGCTGTAAACCCTTTTTTATTAGTCACAAAATACTGACATTGCCATCAATCTATATCCTCGAAATTTGCAAATTCGTTAAAAAATACCCGAACCTTTTTACAAGTCGAGGTGACAAACACGGAGACAGATCTGTTAGGTTTAAAAATATGCTAATGCCACCCTCTTCGCGCATGAAACTACATTCTAATAGTCCCCACGTAATGTCAATTAAAATTTTTAATAAACTACCAGATGTAATAAAAAATGAATCAAGAGACATTATTTTCACGAACAAACTCAAAAATATATTAATCAGAAAAGCGTACTACTCATTAAACGAATACATGCAAGACAATCTAATATGACATACACCAGACACCATAAAAATGACATTCATAAAATAACTATAATTTACTAATTTACTTATAAATATAATGCTGACTTTTATTCAATATGTTTTAATCTTATTAAATAATAAGTAAATCAAAAACGATCTTACTAAAATGAAATGTTATAATATTTATGTACTTATGATAGTTAATTAATAATGTGTTAAGAATTATAGAACCTTATAGTATTATATAATATAAAAAGTATAGAACTATAAATTTAATAATTTAGTTTAATAATTTTGCTGTGCCCTACAGGGTCCATAACTGTACCTTAGCTCTAAGCCCTCTGTAAGACCACTGTAAACATTATGGAACGCAAATAAAGAATATGAATATGAATATGAATATGAGTTCGAATTTTTGGATATATCCAATCTGGATGCTGACTCAGAATTGGAGTCTGACAACGAGAGTGATAAGGAAAATTTGTAAAAAAGATATATACAGTCGTGGTCAACTAATTAGGGACAACATTATATACTATGAGTAACATTGAATTCTGCTTCCCATAAGTTAAGTTTGCTCGAGACTTTGGCAGTTTAGTTACTATTAATATAAAACTAAACCAATATTTTCACAAATAGGCATAGTCATTAAAGGAATGAACCATACGTAAAATAAATATCGATCAAAATTCAACTTAACTTCTTCTTCACTCTATTTGTACCCTGGACAACTAATTAGGGACACTTAAGACAACATTAAAAATAATTATTGCAGAGAGCAATAAAGGAAAAACATATGTTTATTTATTATTCAATTAGGCTTAATGCATCGCACTATAATGCAAATCAATATCCAGAGTGATTTCTAAGGATTGCCATAACCATGTAACAAAGGTATGGAATCGACGCAATCTAAATGTCACATTGTTCTTTAGTGATACTGTTTCAGCCTTCCTTAAAGATACAATTGTTGATTTTTAATAGCCAGTTTATTTATACCATTTTTTAAACCTACTATTCTTTCATAACGTACCACAAATTGTTTCCAAGTATTCAGGTCTGGGCTCTAGGCCGGTCAGTTTATAACCGATACCTATTCATCAGTGAGAAATGTTCGAACAGACAGTGCAGTATTTTTTGGGGTAGTTATCGTGTGTTCTTCAACATAAAGTAGTGTGATTGCTTGTAGTATTTCTCTCTATTCAATTGAATCTAGTGTGCCTTCCATTTGCTCTAAAGGTCCCACATAATTTCCAGAAAACCAACGCCATAGTTTTATGTTCTCTCCTCAAGTTTAACTTGCTTTTTGGAGTATATTGGATACTTTTTGCTTTTTAGGCCGCCATTAATACCGCCTGCCTTCCGATAAAACAAAATGTAACTTCGTTTAGTCCAAAATTAAAACATTTTTTTATTTAAAATCAGTCCCAATATCGGTGCCTCATAACTAAGGCCAACCGTGGCGAGTCTGTGTATTTTTTCAACGCTAGAACTTTTCGTACGACCATGCCAAACAGTTTAGCTTCAACAAATTGACGTCGAAAGGTTGTTGTAGATTACTCCACTGCCATGTTTTAGTTCAAATACCAACACTATTCAGACCTATAATCAATAAAAAGTCAATAAGTGGGTCTTATATCGCCGCTATCACCGTTTTGCGATGTTTTTGCACAATAGTTTTTGTTGGTATTTCCTTTCTGATTGCACGTTTAGTAGTTTTATAGATTCAAAAGTATAATTTCTAAAGAAAGATTATAATTGTCCTGTTTTGAAAATCATTATAATGGAGCAATTTCAATGTTTTAATAATTTACGATATGGCTATTTACTATAATAAACAATAATTATTATTTTTCGCATTGTTGTATCAGAACTTTTATTTCGCCCCATGTTTAATTAAACATTACGATAATATTTCAACAAATTCAAAGTCAACGTAATGACTCTAATCTTAATTATTAAAAAAATTACATCCCATCAGATTTTATAAAAAATGGGAATATAACACACTACTTTTGTTTTTGTCCCTAATTAGATGGCCAGCCAGAACACGTTGCGATTTGGTTGCAAGAGATTTGTTTTTAAATTTTCTATTACAAAATATTATCAACTTCGAAGCAATGCTCACAATTTTCAAGTATTCTTAATAATAATTAGTATTTTATAAAATTAAACTTAATTAATTAGTTTATCTGATCTACCATGGACATGAAAATTAAAATTCAGCTCAAATTTTTGTTTGTCCCTAATTAGTTGACCACGACTGTATGTACATATTTGTAAATTTGTATTTGAGTGTGTTTGGGTTTTTTTGTAATATTTAATGATATGTTTTATTTTTTTTATTTATTTTACTTTATTTTACGAATGCTTAGTATTAATTCCTTAAATTAACTTATTTTGTATAAAATATAACTTCATTATGTTACTTCAATATAAATCTTTTTTTATTTAAATTAATATAAATGTGTCAAAAACAGCATTTTTTTTATTTTATTTTTCTTGTTTCGTGTGTTCTTAATATTTGGGTTAATAACATATCGAACTTTTTAACTTAGACACTAAAAGGGATCGTTTTACATGTAAAAATAAATAAAAATATTTTGACGATTTTTTTAAAAAAAACGGCATTAAATTTTTCGTCCTATCGCCAACCAAAAAATCACAAATAATTAGCACTATGACCATCTCCAAGGATATTACGGTTAAACATGCCGTTTAGGAGATAATTCGATTTTTCATACTAGCTTCATACAAATTTTCGTAAAAAAATTATATTTCCTTCGTTTTTGGGTAGAATTAACTCGGGTGTCATTTTTGTACATAGTAATGACTAATAGAAGCGATATCCGGCATAAAAACAAGCACTTGCAAATTGAAATCCCTAAGTCTATGAAAGCCGATTTTCAGCCCACCGTGCGGCGGCCATGTTGATGTTAATATCAAAGAGTAAAATATTTGTTGCATGTGCAGAATGGATACTATCGTCGGGTAACGTTAAACAATTACGAACAAGAAAATGTTATTAATAATCATGAGAAAAAAATTATTAAGTAATATTAATAGTTTTTATTTATTAAATATATTTTTGTTAAGGTTTCGTCGGCCGTGTCCTAGTACTAGAGAATTATGGATTAAATTTATTCAGAAGAATCGCAGCAAAGTCACGTGATTGCCAATAGAGTATTCACGAATATGTTCCGTTTATTTCAAGAAAAATGAGAAATACACCACAAAGTCAAGAACTTGTATGGGAATTAAATTTTTTACAGTTTAAATTCGTTTTATTTATATAATATCATACAAGATATTGTGAGGCAACTGAAAATACTTATGTATCTTCTAAATTCACGACTTCCCGACTAATTTTGCCTCTGCTAAGTTTCAGTATACACTGACCGCTGACCTCTATCTTACACAATCGACACTACACTCCCTCACTACCCTTTCAATATTTTATTTTATTATATTATTATTATTATTTTCCACATAATTTTATGTTATACATTTCTTATTTTAAATATAACTATATCTATAACGATACCCATAATGCACATAATATTAAAGAAGTCTAGAAAAGTCAACTTCAAAAATATGTCGCATCTGCGCGCCTTGTTGTTATCTATGGCACCCGCTTGCACTGCGCATGCTCCGCTGTCACCAAATTACGCGCCATATTTTGTTTGAAATAGCTCCTCTAGTACGTAGTACATTATAACTCAATGTACACGAACGGTGCGCGTATCACCCGCAGTGCCTCTGTTCTCTCATCGGGACACGGGGTTTTAGCATTTAGGCCATTGTAAAACAATGCATTTTTATTTGTTGCAAACAGGTGATTCAAAATCAACAACGGCTAACGGCAAGGACGATGACGGCGCAGGAGACGACACCAAGGATGACAAGAGAGATGTGAAGGCTGATGCCGATTCCAAAAAGGTCAGTTAAATAAGAATTCTCTTTGTACAATTTTCTTTTATTCTTATTTTAATAGTCTGTTCCTCTGCGTACCTGTCTTGATATTCTATAATAGATCTAGGAGAGAGTCTTAATGTGGGACAAAGAACCAACTGGTTTATGGACGTTCAATGCACAAAAAAAGGGTTAGACTTGACAACGAGTACATATACAAAAAGAACTGAACGTAACCGGGGTCAAGGTTGCAAGTGCATAATGTATGCAAATAAGGGTCGCCCGGTGTACGAAATTAGGGTTGAAATGCTTAACCATTTTGCACAAAAACGGACAGATCTGCTTCAGATGTGGGCTCGGAGATTGTATTGTCCAGATAGTTTTTATCAACTGCCACTCTCGTTGATTATTATTATATTTATTTATGACGCGATTTCGCCGTGCCGTGTCTCCGCTGTGTCCTTGAGGAAACCTCAATACAACGATGATGATCGTGTCCCCTCCACACGGCGAGTCAGGCAAACAGCCGTAGTTTTTACACGGCAAAACAAACTTGTGTGAACAGCAACTCTGGCAACGTTAATTATAATACTTTAACTGTTATTTGGCGTGCGTGACAGAGTAATAATTTCAGTGAATGAACTAGTGAGGGAATTATGAGGGATTTACTTTTAGCGGGAAACTGCAAGTTGGAAGACTTCAACGAGTCTGAGAGCTGTCTCGCGTGGTGCTTACCCAGTTAACGACGAGAGCGTGACGCAGACGGATATCGTGATTTAATTGCGTAAATTAACGTCTATTAACTCTGATATTGTAATCAAAATAAAGATGACCTAATAAATACTTTATGGTCTTGAAATCAAAATATTTGATATACTTACCAGACAAGATTGTGACTTGACGCGTTTAACTAGTTTTCACACATTTGAGATGAATTGTGTCTAGTAATATTTTTAAATCACGCACTTTTCTATCTTATTTTAACTTGAAATTATAATATCAGCAATTATACTGTAACTGTATGGCAATGGTCTCTTCTCATATCGAGAATTGCATGATCACCATATTTGCTCAGAACGATTTGATCATTTCTAAGTTATACCAATTCTAATTCCAAATTTCCTCACGACGTTTCCTTCACCGATGTCAGACATTTCCAAGGTAAACAGAAAGTAGAAATGGAATCTCATGGTACCTTGTAGGTACGGCCAACCTGAAAAGCATTAGGCCCTAGTTTACCACGACATGTATGTAGTTCATATAACTTAATGTGCTTTTGGCATCTAATGTAGGCAGTTAGCAAAACTATGGCTTAATCCTTCGAACTCATGTAATTCGAGGCACAATAGAAAGACATTAGCAGCCCGACAGCCGGCTGTCGCTTGGTCGTCGAAAGGTTAAACTGAATGCTGAACCATACGTGTCGGTAATAGCCACGTCACGGTCAAAAGTTCATGACTACGGGTACTGCTGCAAGAATTGCAGCGAAAAATTTATATTATTAGTTAATTATCTGAATACATGTCGCGTGCGACCGGTCGCATGTGGTAAACTTGTGTATTATAAGACTTACATGATTTCAATAATGAAAAATATTATTTTGAAATTTACATTTTGAAGACAAAAAATGGGTTACTTCTTTATGTTATAGAAATAGAACATTATAATGTAAGGATAAAGTAGAGCGTGTTTTTTAAAAGTATAAATATATGTTAACCTGACTTATAATAGTTATAATTAAAATTTATGCCAAAAAGAACACGAGGTAAACTAGTTTTATGAATTCATTCATACACGTTCTTTGCTTATTATAAAATCAAAATGGTTGTCATTTTTATAAAAAAAAATGAGTTTATTTATACTTTTTGCTCATATGTACACAAAGCAACTTATTTAAGTTTACAGTCACTACATACATAATGTATGTGTGAGTAAAATCAACTCGTGTATTTACATTGCCTATTTGTTAGTGTTTGCTTGACAATAACCTGATGTCCACGCACACAAATACAATTATTAGCAAGACTTCGTCATATTTGGCTTTGGAAAAATGTATAGTCTACCCTCAAAAATTAAGAATCATGTTTACGATTCTTAATTTTTGAGGGTAGAATATTATTTAATAGTTTAGTTTCATCGTTACATTGCTTTTGACTATCGAACTCACAGAACATCTATATCGGACTTACGTTACGTTTTAGACATTATAACCTGCTTGTTTGGAGAAGTGTTGTTTTTTGTTGTGTTGATTTAGTTGTGAGTCAATATGAATCACTTAACTATACCTTTGAGAGCTGAAATTGATATTTAACATGAGCAAAACGTTTTAATATGTGAAATTGCAAAGAAGATTTCGGTGAGTAACAAAATATTTATTCAGTTTTTTTTTTCATTATTTATGATTAGAATGATGTTACATCTATACTAATATTATAAAGCTGAGAAGTTGGTTTGTTTGGCTGAGTTGTAGTTTGAATTGAATAATTATGTGTGCTAGATGGCCTATTAATCACGGAAGCATATATAAGTCTTTATAGCTTCCTTATATACTTAATATATAATATAATGTTTTTTATATATAGATATTTTTTAAATAATAGAATTATATATATAACATTATATATAGATTATTATGCATATTATAATTATTTACATCTCGTTAATTATTCTTGTTTTTTTATAACAATATTTCATTTTTGTTCACAGAGAAAAACTGTAGTTGCACCGCTATACAGACACAAGAAGCATTGATCGTTGTCAATCAAGACCGCAAGATTGGCATACACAAATGACAATGCGCGACACCGTGATATGGTTGTTAACTTGTTACGCATAAAGCTGAGGCCTTCTTAACTTCGTCACATTACAATGTGTACGGAACCAGCAGCTGGTTTTAAAGCGTCATCGTAAGCTATTCCTTCCCACTGTTTACAGGCAAAACCGGAACCGGGTACGCGTCGCAAGAGACAATTTACAATAGATTTTATTTTTTACAATAATATAGTTATACGTAATAATGAACTTAATAAGTGTTTTAAATCGAACAAGGACAGTCGCAAAATAATTATTACGGCGTAAAAATAGTGAGCGAAATAGAAAAAAAATGTGGATAATATTACTGTTCTGAACCCAATCGAACCTAAGGGCTCATTATCGTGCTAAAAGTTATAGACAGCGAAGGCGCATCAATCGGATAATTAGATATAATTATGTGGAGGTAATTTCATTTATGTGAGTGATGTTATTGTTTGTGAGGTTACAATTGGGATAACTGTATCTTAATATCTCATTAACATGTTTATTCATATCATATATCAACAAATTACCCACTTTAAATACAAAAAGTGTCATTCATTCTTGTCCGATTTAAAATAATTGTCATGCATAAAACTTTGTTATTGAAATTATCATAAAAATCTATTGAACAATAAATGTTGTTGATTTCTAAATTACAAATTGTTTAATTTTTATTTCTCTATTATAAATTACAAAAATAAACAACAAAATAACGGAAATGTTATTAGAAATGAAAAAAATCAACACTGGTTGTGAGGTTCGATCCTAAGTCAAATTAAAAAAATGCAAAAAGAAAGTGCGGTTTGTGTGACTCGAACCTGCGACATACAGGTTATCAAGTCCTACGCTTATACACCTAAGCCATCGAACAACTTGCGTGAGAGTCTGAATTTGTGCTTCTTATTTTTTGGTATAAATTTATTTTGTCAAGCAAACGCTCATAAATGAGCGAAGTAGCTATTGATTACCTACAACATTAAAGTTAAAGTAACAAGATATAGCAAATGTGTGCGTAAGAACGGGTCTATCTTACAAGTAGATTTTACGCACACCAACATTATGGTAGTACGCGTATGTAAACTTAAATAGTTTGCTTTGCGTACATAACTTGCAAACTTGCAATCAACCAACAACTCTCCTTTTGGGCGTCGCAGTCGAGGAAAAAGCAAATAAAAACGTCACTTATTCCAGAATGGTATTGGCGACGAATAAAAATAATGCAACCTCCAAGTCAAGGACTCATCTCTTACACAAATAGGGTTATTTTGAGCGCTAACTGAATATCATTGATTTTCATTAGTTACCAGAGGTACATACTAAAATTAATGAAGATTCGTGTTCACAAAAGTTCCATGTTTAATGCATCTGTGTAAAAGAAAAGGTGGACATGGTCGAAAATAATAATATGTGTCTGTTTATATCATCAATTTGCATTTCCAATTAGTGGTTGACTTGACTTCTCCGGAACAAAGCTCAACTTCTTTACAAACATGTGGTTTCAATACTGAGTTAAATTCAAGTGTGTCTGGTTACTAAAGATTCTCATTTTCTGTTTAGGAAGAAAACGGCGAGACGCATGATGAAGACGAAAAGGATGATGTAAAGACCAACGACAAAGGTGCCAAGAAGGCCGCACCTAAAAAGAAACCTAAGAAAGAGGTAACAACCTTTCTTGCTTTTTTTATTTATTTATGTAACCCTTGATTAAGTTCTCTTGAATAGGGTTTCCCTAGAAGGAATCAAATAATAATTGTTGGATATTTCCCTATACAGGCCACTCTAGCTACCTAAATCTTAATTCACAAACCTACGCAAGACTGCCGGGAGCCTTTTAACAATAATAATACTACCCTAACCCTATTACTGTCTCACTGCAGGTAAATTTCTTCTCATACAGAGTAGGTACGAGCATTCATCTCCACGCTTGTTCAAAGCGGATTGGTGATTTCGGTCTTGTCCAACAACAGGCGTAATAAATTGCTTCTGTATGCCTATTCTACAAATATGTTTTATTCTTAGGACACTGAAGAAGAAGATGAGGATGAAGAAGAAGAGGAAGAAGAGGAAGAGGAGGAAGAAGGAGACGAGGGCGACGAGGAAGAAGTAAAGAAACCAGCTAAAGAAAAGTGCGTTCCGTTTTATTACTAGTTTTTATAGACATTTTTAGTCATCGGGAATGAACAAGTCTTATGGCGGAATACTCAAACGTCACTCAATTCTGAGACGCTCTCAAATCTATTGCTGTCCTTATTTTTTCCCTTTAGAATGATAAAGACAGCAATAGATTTGAGAGCGTCTCATAATTAAGTGATGTTCGAGTATTCGGCCATTAGTGACTCAAACTGACTGACTGACTGTTGATATATCAACGCACAGCCTTAACCGCTGGTCCTAGAGATATGAAACTTGCAAGATGTGTCTTTGTGAAGAGCAGGTAACCACTAAGGAAGGATTTTTGGAAATTCCAATCCCAAAGGGGTAATATAGGAGATGGAAGTATCGACATTCACGCGGGTGAAGCTGCGGCTCAAAGCTAGTCGTATGATAAATCTCGAAATTATTGTAGCATTCAATCAAGTTTTTTCGCTGAAATGAAACTTGAGTGAATATTTTTGTGAAACATTTCTCATATAAAAAAGCCTGAAAGATTTGAAAAATGTTGTAACATATAATTTGTTATAGAGCAAAGAAACCAGCCAAGAAAGCTAAGGACGATGACGAGGGCGACGATGAAGAGGAGGGAGACGAGGAAGAGGAGGAGGAGGAAGAAGAGGAAGAGGAGGAGGCGCCTAAGCCCAAGCCCAAGAAAGAGGTACTAGCATTATACTTGTAGTAAGTAAAATATCAGTTGTCTGGTCACATAAGCTCTGCATTGTCTGGACAGATGGCGTGAGTTGTCCCAAGGTATACATGTATTCAGCTAAGTTTCGACTATGTCAATAGATCTCATTGACATCACGGAGAGTATGCCGCTATGATAGCAAAAATATTATGCACATTATTCATGAGAATTAGAAACAGTTCCAATTTCCTTTCACATTGAAGTCATGAAGTCTGATAAGTATTCTTACTTCGTGGCGAGTTTATTCTAATAATAATACGTATTAAAAAAAAACTTATTTCATGCTGGAAATCTACTCAATTGCCTTGTGTTGTTGGTTTTCGAGTATACTCGTCTTCCACAAACTGTTTTACAGTTTGGCAGAAGTAATATTTTTTGTAAACTGTGTTTGGTACCTTGAATAAACCCTTTTTTCTTTCTTTTCTTCTTTCTTCCTAACGAAGTCACAGACAATAGTTCCTAATAAAAACCTTTCTCAACTTTTGTTCCTTGAATGAACATGAATGTTATGTCCATAGCCGACCGAGCCGCCAGTGCCGCTGCCGGCGGGCAAGGGCATCCCTCTGGGCCACATCGGCAACGTAGAGGTATCACTGTCGCGGTTCAAGACACCGGACCAGAAACTGCTGCATCAGTATTTGTATGGGGTAAGTAATTCATGTAATTACCAATAGGATATTATGTAATGTGCTGAAGCTAAGCGCTGAGCTGTCAAAATGACACAAGCTGATTGGTTGTGTGACACATAGAGTGCGTTTCACGAAAGAATTCCCTTCGTCGTTGTGTTGGCCGCCCTGTTTGTCTGTCAGGTTAGTAAGATAGGGTTGCAAGTTTAAAGTTCCGAAAATAACAACATTAATAACAACTTATCGAGTTTAACTGCTGCTAGTGCGCTCGACAATCTGCGATTTCATCTATGAGTAGCCTCCTTTCTTGTATCACAATAAAGCTATGAATTGTTCTGAATTCACAATAAACATAATATAAGGTAATTTGCTAAAGTAAATCTCCCTAGTATTGGGTAATTTTAAAATAAAGAAAAACAGTTTATTCGCGCTAGTGACAAAGTTTTACATGAGACGAACTTACCATAAATAAAATATTGTACACTTGCACGAAAGGGCCCGTACACAAGCACGAGTCCACGGAAATGATTTTCCGTGCTACCAACATTGCGGGAGGTAATTCTTTCGTGAAACGCTCTGTAGTGTACTTCTTTTAACACAGTTGACCTAAGATGCGCGATTTTCAAAATTGTGTAACAAAATCTACCATTTTTGAACAAGGCGCTACAATGTTCCATCTTCGATGTTACAAACAAAATGCTAACATTTAATTTCTTTGTTAGCAACTATGTCTGGACCGCAACGTAAAGCGCAACGTAAAGAAGTTCAAGGGCTACGAGTGGGCCATCGGCTCGTCGGAGTACAAGGCCAAGCTCGAGGAGACCACCAAGATGGAGCCCAAGCAGCTGCGGACTATGTGCGAGATGCTCGACCTGGACAAGAAAGGTAACACATTTTTTATTGCAAGCTTGTACTTGAAGAAGCAGGCTACTAGAAGCACTTCATGTTTCATTTTAAATAGGTTTGCCATGTCTTGTATATACGGGACTGTCACCGTATTTCACCATCTTGTCTTGTATTTAATTTTCACTTACCATACTTGTCCAGTATTTTAACATCTCTATTTCTGTATGTAATTAAAGAGAGATAAGGTAAAAATAAAAAAAAAAAACTGATTCAACAATTAAGAATTTTATTTGAAATACGTATTTTATGCTATGTACATCTTCACGAGTGAGAGAATTGTGAAGACTCAGCTCTTCTTTCGTCGTGTCATTTTTTCTTCGGTCGCGTTGCGTGAGCACTACGTTCCGCGGCGAGTCGGAGTACGCCGCCAATCGCAATAGCTCGCATTGCTGCATTCATCGCATTGTTGCGACATAATCATTTTAAGAGAGTGTATAGAAATACGTGCATTACGATAATATCGCCGCGATTCTCGGCCATGCAGACGATCCCTTAGATATGGAAACTCAGTGTAAATTATTTCTCTGCAAATGTGTGACCGTGCACCTTTCTCGCAGGCTCTGCGTCGGAGCTGTCAGCGCGACTAGTGGGGTTCCTGCAGCAGCCCGGCCCCAACAGTCCGCACGCGCGCGCCGCCCGCGCGCCCGCCGCCGCGCCGCCCGCCACGCCCGGCGGCCGACCTAGACGCTCCGCCGCCGTCAAGGTGCACAACAGAGGTAGGCACCACACTACACTCATACCGCGCGCCCGCCGCCATTACTACAAGCCCAACAAATTTTTGGGATTTAGAAAGCCCTAGCAAGCCCCTGAGATGAATCTGCAATAGCTATGACACCTAATCTTAGCAATTCTGCTTTCCGGCCTGTATAGAGGGCACGCTACTATATACGGACAGATTACATGCACTTTAGCATAAAAAGGAGTTACTCTTTTTATAGAAATAGTTGTCTCATAAAATTTCATGTTGTTAAGAGCTGGCCAAAATTACTTTTAACCATAATGTCATTCACTATAAAGATTCTGATATCCTCTATTGTATTGGGATGCTTTTCCTCACACATTTTACTCTTTTGACGAAACACCGTATCTGAGTAACACTGCTATAAAAAATTAGGAAAGATATTTTGTTTTTTTTTACCCAAGAAAAGTAGAAAACTAAGGTTATATTTTACTAACATTTTTTTTATGTTCAAAGGCTACTCTGAGGAGGAATATGAAACAGACCAGGAAACAAAAGTAAAAGGACCTAAGCCGCCTAAAGATGGCTCAGAAGATTCAGATGTAAGTACGAAATATGTACGTCAATAACATTTTCTATATATTTTAATATTAATTGTAGTTATTAAGAGATATTCTTCGATCTTGTGTTTTACTCGTCCGCCTTTTATTATAATTATTGTAATAAAATTCCATGTTTTCTAAAATAAAGTAACTGTAGTGTTGAATAGTTCCTCTTTGTACGTATAGTTCTATACAGTCCGCGAGGCCTGTCTGAGCTTTGCATTTGTGTTAAACATTACCTAAAGAAATGAAGGTGCGCGGCGGAGGTACGTCGCGTTTTAGGCCGGCCCTATAAACCTCATTATTGTATGTGTCAAAGTCATCATCTTGTACCGTAAAATGTTATAGAATTTGTACAAATAAACACGTATTAATCGTAATCACGACGCAGTACCTAAATAATCATATTTATGCTACCTTCAGAATGATGAAACAAACGTGACACAGACACAAAATGATAGAGCAGTCAGTACGTGACGGGGCCCTCTAGAGCCCATGTCTAATATGTATAGCGGTCTCAGAATATAAAGGGCAACCGAAGGAACAAGAGTGGGTTTTAGTCAGTAAAGGTCTGACACTCCTGCCGAAATGATTTCCCATCCTACAAAAAAATTATAATGACAGATTTGTAGGATATATTATAGCATCACAAAATAATTAAACATCTGATGTGCACTCACGCATGCAAAGCTCAGCTTAGATTTCACTATACACTATTAAGTCCTCGAGAAGCAACCTAACACACATACACGGCCAGGGCTCGTTCAACCCGAGCGGCTCGGAGGAGGCGGACTCGGACTTCGACCCGGAGGCGGGCGAGGGCGCGGCGGGGCCCGCTCGCAAGCGCAAGTCGTCCGGCCGCCGCCGCTCCGCCGGCAAGCCTGCTGCCGGGAAGCGTGGCCGCAAGCCTAAGGGGAAGAAGGGCCGGGTACGTACACTACACCATATGCTACTAGATGGGTAAAACAGCTGTAGTACAGACAAAAATTGCTCGCTGACTTGTTTTCCATTGAGGTTGATAGTATGGTACTGCAGCATTGGATACCGAACGTGAAATGTAGGCAGAGGCTTAACCCTACCGCACATACACGTGTATTTCTTTTTCCAAATGGTGCAAGATAGTTCAAAGATGCTAATTTTTTGTGCATTTGTTAATTTTAAACCTTTGTTTTTATGCCTTGGCCATTACACTGAATGTATACATTAAATAGTGAACCCATGCTCAGTATTTGCTGTTGCGATCACGAGACCCACCGGAGAGATATACTACGCACACAACCTAATAATTTGTATTTTTTTTTTAAATTCAGTACTGAGACTTTTCAAAGAACATATTTTAATGATAATAATAATAAGTATATTATGTTATTTTTCTTTTTTATATTAATATTTAAAAATGTAATTAATATGTTAAAAAATAAATAAATGGAATAATAATAATAATAAGTATGTAAAGACTTTTGTAATTTGTTCGTGCAGCCAAGTAAACCTAGTCGCGGTCGTCGAGCAAAGTCAGACAGTGAAGAGGAGAGTGAAAAGTCAGAGAGTGAGAGCGAGAACGAGTCGGGAAGCGAGGGGGAGGAGTCTGACGTGAGTAACCACAGAATATTTAATACATTCTAGACAATGGTCCTTTTTTTTTTCAAAAACCTTTTTAGTACGATGAAGGCTACTACTTTAAATTTATTATCTGGTTTGGAGCTCGATTGAAAGGAAACCGGTTGACAAATTAGTGCAATTTCATCTGAACGTTAAACTCCTTGACTGTTCGTAAGTTGCATGCCTAACTACTAGGCTTCCAATAAATCGTATAGACATAAAGTGTACTGTTTTCCTCCAGGAGCCCAAATCCAAGCGCGGCCGACCGCCCGCGCCGGTGGCGAAGGGCCGCAAGGGCGCCGTGGCCAAGAACGCCGCCGCCAAGGCTACGCCCGTCAAGCGGAAAGCACCCACGCCACCCGGTATGTGTTAGCTAAGCTATTTACTGCATTTTTGGAACTTAACTTGTCCTGTTCTCACCAAAGCTCTGCAATTGCCCTTTGGCTGGTCTGTTGGTGGTTAGTGACCCTGATTGCTATGCCGGAAAACAGCCTATGTGGGAAACAAAACCCTCGACCTCCCGTCGAGGGTTTTGTTTCCCACATAGGGTAAATCTTGTGATATCGATTGTTGTTGCTGTGTCTGGGTGTACTTTATTTTTAACATGTATGTATATCAGTTGTCTAGTCACCATAGCACAGGTTCTGCCTGTTAGTTTAGAATTAGATGGCTGTGTCGTCACCCAAGATATTTATTTGTTCTATATTTCACCCAAACAGCCAAGAAGAAGGCACCGGCCGGCAAGGCCGCGGGGCGACCGGCCAAGAAGGGCAAGAAGGCGTCCTCAGACGAGGAGTCCGGCGAGGGCAGCGATGAGGAGGACGAGGACGAGGCCAGCGACGAGGAGGAGGAGAGCGGGGACGAGTCCGACGCGCCCGCTGACAAGAAGGCCAAGCGGCCGCCTACTGTGAGTCTACTGTTATAACGCAACTAGCTAACTAAATGGTTGTTTCTATTAGACTGTTATAAAGGCATTTTGCAGTGTCTTTATTTGAACAAAAAAATTCAATGTACCAAAATGTTGAGGAATAGAGAAGAAACTTCACACTTCGCACCGGTATTACTATTTTATAAGATCCAAGAGAAATTAATTTAGTAATTTTAGTAAAAGGCGGTTAAAATCTGTTGCGTGGTTTAAAAGTAAGCGGAACACATTAAAACCCGAAGACATGGTAACTCAGTTGGTAGAGAGACATCCACGTTTTTAGAAATTTGCTTCTCTGGCCGAGAAACTGCTTACTCAGAAAATACGACCAACAGGCACCTTCGTTCAAACGAAACGTAGGAAGCCTAGTTGGCAGGGGTTTTACAAACAGCATTAATATTTGTGCCCACGCATAACAGGACGACGAGATCAAGAAGTACGTGAAGCAGATCCTGGAGGGCGCCAACCTGGAGCAGATCACAATGAAGACGGTGTGCAAGCAGGTCTACAGCCACTACCCAGACTTCGACCTCGCGCACAAGAAGGACTTCATCAAGGCCACAGTCAAGTCGGTGAGTACCGCACGTAAAAGCCAGCTACAAAGTGACACGAACTTTAAATTTTAGACTTTATGCTGATTAGAATATGGTGTAAAGTCTCTCTTTAAAGTTTTCATGGACTCTTTGTAGGGATCTTGTTTATATTTTTTTACTTTCCCGAGCTCTGTGACTGTGTAATCTTTGGTTACATGCACCAAGTCATTATTTAGAAATTGTCTTCAGAGTTTGTATTCAAATCTGTCCCAATTTTACGGCGTATTTCCTTTTTACGGCATTGAACACCAAACAACTATATTTTAATTGGTGCGGAAATACTCCAATTTTACAACAGTATATTTGTTTATAGCTGAAATCGCCATTTAGATATTGAACCTTTCAACTATTTGATATTGTAAAAAAAAATAACAACTTTATTTTGATGTCTGTGATTATTTTGATAGAATCCATTGTCTTTTTCATTTGCAGGAGTATTTTTTTGCATGATCTTAATGTTTTTTAAACGTTTTATTTGCGATTGCATGACATTTTATTTTATTTATTTTTATTATTTTCTTTGTTACAGTGTATTTAAGATGATAGGAGTTAAGAGCGGAGTGTAGATGTCTACATAGTATACCTATAGATTATAAAAGGACATAGCTATATATTATTACAATAATAATATATTATGAATAATAAAAATAATAAGAAGTGGAACGGATAAACACCCGCTTTACTTTACAAGGTAGATGTTTTGCTTATTTTTTATTTTTGCATGTTTTTTTTGTTTTGAAGTATGTAACATATTATTTCTACTCAAAGCAAACTCATAGGTAAGCTTTATCACAGTTCCTCTGGCGTAATTTAAGGGGTAAGTGTAGAAAGGATTTAGATACTGGAAACAAAAAACCATGATAATGTATTAGTCTTCAAATACTTGACGTTATAATGTTCAAATCTGTTTATTATAACAAATATGTTAAAAAATTCTTTCCGAGTTTTCATTTTATAATTATTGATACTCAGCAATTACGCAGTAATTTATTTTTTAGCAGTTCATACTTGGTTGTTAGTTTTTTATAACACTATGGGGTTTAAATAACATAAAACTACTTTGGGATGGACTACTAAGTTGGAATTAGAATGATTTCGTCATCACCAATATCTCGACTTCGTTAATTCAATTGAATCCTTTTTACATTTTCCTCTCAAAAGGTAGTCCTATTTTTGTTTGAAAAGTAAGTCCAGTTAGTAGCACCTACATTCATTATGAGGCTGAATTCATGTAACATTTATTTCATAAATGTGCGTCTGCCTAAAACACACTATCGGCAGCATTAGCTTCTGCCCATCCGCTAGTCCGTTTTAGGTCTGAAGTTCACTAGTACTTTTTGTTTTGTTTTGATATTAGTCCACTTCAACCTCACATAAATGTATCAAAATTGTTTGTTTCACAACTTGATGAGTGTCGTTTGACTCATTTACGCTTTTCAGGACATCAGCGTTCACAATAAAGTATTAGTAACACGCATAATTTGTTTGCAGCTCATATCATCGTGAGCAGGTGACTATTCGGCCGCAAACACATACATAGTCGAGTAAGCACCACTTAAACATACTTAGACTAATGCCCCCGGCGACGGCCGGCTCCACGCGCCCGCACACACCGTTACGTTACTCCAGTAGACACATTTGTTTCTTTCGCCGGCGAAGCTGTGTGGGCCTATGTAATTTTATGTTGTAGGAATAATTCCCATTAGAGTAAGGATAACCCAAGTAAAACAGCTCTAGGATTTGTAAGTCGTTTTATTTTAACTGTGCCTGTATTAGTAATTACGATCACGTTTGTTGATTATGTTATTATGAGGAATGCGGCTCGGTGTTAGCTGGTAACTGATGTATTTCCATTATGCTTTAGAGTTATTCTACGTTATAAGTTATAGTTTGATAATAAAATGCATATTTTTTTTCTCATAATCAGTTACATAAGCGAATGAATTTGTAATGAAACGTGAAGCTGTAGCACGACCGTTAGCGCTTAAATTAATAAGTTTATATTTTAATATGTTGTTTTATTTTTTCATATTGTGACTTGTGTTAACATTTGCTTTGAAGCGATGCCGCTGACAGTCGGACAACAGCTTTATGTCTGGTTCGATTATAACACGAACGGCGAGGTATATAAGCACAGTTTTATAAAGTTCTAGGTTTTAAAGTACATTTATGTAAGTGTATTTCTAACGCGCGAGCCGTATTCAGTTACGCCGAGAAGTCACGTTATTCCCTTTTATATACAATGATATGTACAAAGTTCAGGAGCATATTGTGTTGATTGATACCTACAAATTTTACTTGACAAAATCCAAAATTGATTCACTATAGTGATATATCACTTGTAATAATCCGCATATTATAATAAGGATTTATATACTAGTGTTGTAAAATCCAAAATTATTTTTTTATTGGGATCGGGGACGACATTGCCTTTGGCGTTTATTAACTTGAGTTTTATAGTAATGTACATTGGTACATTGTCGCAAATAAACTAGGTATGCTAAAATGAAAGTAATTCACACACAACTTTTACGTTTCCTTTTTTTTTATCCGGGTGTTTCGGAGAAGTGAGTTTATTTTTTTAACGCGGACGTAGTTTGTAAAAGTTTTCTCGCAGTTTGGCACTATCGCAAAATAAAACTATTCGATTTAGGGTTGGTTAAGTGTACTATAAGAAGTGTAAATATTACACAGGATTTGCAATTTTCGGGGATGAGTGTGAAATGTTTGACATATTATAATGACACATGGAGTTATATTAGTCGCCTAGTTGCTATGATTTATATATAATAATTAGAGAAACCGCGCGCGCTGAGATAACTTCATGTCAGGGCGTGGTCTCACTGTATGCGTGTGTGCACGCGTCCCGCGTTGTATATTAGTTTGTTCCGATAAGTTAGCGTAACGTCAGTACATGTGTTCACGTACGCGGCCAAGTGCAGTTCGGCAAGTACTCGCGACTCGCCCCGCTGTTGTGTCCCGACACGCAACTCCCAACTCGGTATGATCCCCTAGTGCAATATGTAATGCGTAACAAATATCTTAATCATTGACATTTTTTAAATCATATCATTGTTTTTGTGTCAATCCGAGCTTAGCTTATATAGACAGGCATTTCTCTCGTTACACTGAAATAGTGTACAACTTAATGTTTTTTGTCGAAGGATCAACCGCTTCTTTTAAGTTAGGTGCTGCTATAGCATTTGGTATAGTTTGAATGTAACTTGTGGCCGATGTCGCTAAGTCCCGAGGGTGAAGCTAACGTAGGTGTGGGTTCGGCCGAGCGGCGACGCGGCGCAATGCGTTCACTCATAGAGGCGACCTGTTTTTGTCTATATTCGATAGTCTCTATTCGTGAACCGCATTGGTGACTAGCAACCCTAGACCTTAAACAGCATTTTATTGCTTAGGGTTGCAGCGATGTCCTATGTTCAGTTCCCTTCGGTTGAAGCCGCCTCCCCGCGCGCCCGAGCCCCTTACTTCTAAGATAGTTTTAATCAACATTAAATGTGTATTTGTGAATTTTTAACCTTATTTCGGTTGATGTTTCTTTATAAATGTGTAAATGGCTGAGATCTGTAGCGACGTAGTGACATGGAGTGATAGCGAGTGACTGGTTCCCCCTTTTACAATTGGATAATAGATAATAAAGTAAATAAAAGTTTGAAATGTATTGTTTTATTTCCACTCTCCCCTTCCGCAGTCCATTAGTTTAATATACACTATCATACAATAATACAAGGTATGTTACATTTAAATATAACTTAACATACAATGTTTACAATAGGTGACAATTATTAACTTATCGAGCTAACATCGAGATCCAATAACGGACGGATTATTATAAAAGTTAGTATGTACAATATTTTGACTAATATACAAATTGTCTTGTTAGTAAACTACTGTATACAAGGTGTGAAAACACATTAATTACTTAGACGTAATCTGCGAATACTGCTCCAACAAACTAACAACATTGAGCAAAAATTACAGCTGGGTAACGCTGAAAATTGCCATCAGGTGTATTCAATAGAATTAAGAGAAAAATATATTCGTGAAAAAAAGATTCCTAAATAAAGAGAACAAAATATGAGAAGTTACTTCTTTTAGCTTCATTGAATACCTATCTTTTTTACACCCGTTATAGTTAGGCCCAACATTTTTTCAGTTTGATTTTATAAAAGTGCATTCTGAATACCTACATTCTAGTAAGAAGTATTATATACGACTGCAGACTCAATGAGGAATTCATTGAGTCCGCATCTAGGCACTCTGCCAATATTGTTAGGTAACAGATAAGTTACAGGAACAGGTAAGTTTTTAATAACTTCAAAGTTTAGCAGACTTCGTGTGATCAGTTTCAAATTATAGCATTTTGAGTCAGCTAATAAAATTTGCCGTTTTTAAAACTTCAACATCTCTTGTTCGTTATCATTTTAGCTGCTATGTGCAATGGCATACTATAGAGTAGCCAGTCCCCAGTGAAGCCTACCCCTTTTAACAAAGCTCGTGAAGCGCCTACTATAGCTTGGTCTCGGGCTTGGCGGGCTGCTTGCGGAAGGCGTGTATCCTGCGCGGGCGGCGCTCGGCGCAGGCGTACACGTCGTCGCGCGGCACCATGTCCGGCCGGTACGCGTCGTACGCACAGCTCTGCAGCTGCGACGCCGCCGAGCAGTTGGAGCGGTGCGAGCTGTCGTTGTCGTCGGCGCTGTCCACGTCGCCTGGGGAGATGGGTTTTGATCATGTTACACAATGATATTTTAAGTAAAAAAGGCGTAGATAGGTTACCCAAACGAAATTCTATCTTCAAAAACGGCACACTAACGCACACATACATTACACGTCACAGTAGGATGACATGAGTGAAGTAGTGCGAGTGAAAAAGAGATAAACGTCAAATTTCAACGCAATACTCAGTATCATGTTTGCCAATTGGCAAACTTTTAATGTGCCACTTTTTGACTGCATATAACCTATCTACACTTTTTTACTTAAAATATCATTGATGTTTCATATAAACTCAAGTAAATATTCTACAAAATATCTTTGAGATGGGATTCTGAGCGAAATCGTCGCTAAGGCGATAATCACGCGTCAGCAATGATTGCGGATGGAAAGGAAAAATACAAAAAAAATGTGATACGAGAACTGTTGAAAAAAAAAATACTGGATACAGTGACGAAAAACTCGAAACTAATTAAATTATGAACTCTATTTCCGAAACTTTACCTCCAGATGCATAAATCTCCGCAGCGCGGTTTTATACTTGTAAAAAGTGTCTCATTTAGTTGATAATAATTATCGTGGTATATTATAAATAGGACGGGTAAACTACGATATTATTGTTACGCGAGCATGGTCGATTACATTTCTCGCTTCAAAAAAACCTGACTTGCGTACACAAGCTTATTCTATTCTTATTATTAGGTTGGCTCGAGCCGGTAGTTTTGAATTTCTTTTCGTTTAAACGAGCTTCTACGCGCACCAAAGCCTGTATAACTTGCACGTTTGTCAAAAGTTGCGCCTACAGCTTATACGCGCTTCAAGAATGTAAACGGAGAATGTAACGGGATGTGAGTGGAAAGTTGGTAAACTTACCGTCACTGCTGTTATTGCTGGGCACGTGTGCATCTCGCAGTCGCGGCCGGCGGCGCCAGTAGCGGAACTCGCGCGGCAACGTGTACGAGCGAGGCAGCGATATCTAAACACAAGGATTTTGTTAGGTACTTACTAGAGACAAATAACAACGGGAAGAATTACAAAAGACTGTTTTTTCGATAATTTAAACTACCTGCTACTTGTCTGTGTGGTACATAATTAATATACCTACAAGATTTTTTTAAATCATTGTCTTACAAACTAAATTTTTTTTTCAAAATTTATGAATCGTGGTATCAAAATTCACAAAAATATAAATGGTCAGTTTTCTAGGACCAATTTTTTAGATTCGCATCTACACAAAAACGGTGAAGATAGTTTCCCTTACTGCTCTACTGAAACTTCACGACATTCACACGACCAAAGGAGTTAAGGGTGTGTTTGTGTCGTGGACCGTCTTATGGTGCGACTTCAATTTGCAAAATATTAGCATTGCTTGGATAATACAAACTACTCTACATTTATTGGAATAAAGTTCATATTGCGTTGCATCAAACACGCAACTACATTGCTAAATACGCCAAGTGAAGTCGCGTCACGGTGTGTTATGTATGACTATCATAGATGGTATTGTAAATCACCTGGCTATCAATGTCGCTGGGCGGCCTGGGCGTCTCGCGCGCCGGTCCTTCAGGACTTGACTCTTCGCCGCTACTGCCGCCGCCTTCCTCTTTCTTCCTGTTGCTACACAAATGTACTTTTATTAAAAAACATGTATTCTGGTCTGCCAGCACTTGTAAATATTACAATCATTATCATCGCATTGTCTCGGCGAGAACTTCTGAACATAAACCTCCGCTGTGTTTTGCTCTGTTCTCGGAGCAATATGCTTCCATGCATTTTGTATGGAAAAAGGAATGAAATAGGAGCTGAGCCTGAGTCTAGCAATACAGTACAGACATATGACAGCCTATTGCAAATTACTACCAAACAAATATAAACATTGCTACATTGACATAAGGTCGCCAAATGACCTTGAGTCTGATAGGTTTTACTACTTTTGTCCTTTAATCCTTTTATCTACTTTTTATTTTATTCAAATGTCAATGCCTATCAATGAAAACATTGTTTTAATGGACTGCGCCATGATAATATAAAAGTAACTGTTACGATGAGCATCGATTTGATTTGATGCAATCAAATCATGAATTATTTAATGTAGGTAACAGATTTCAATGAAACTTACGCATAAGGCGCTCCCCAATGGCAGCAAACCTGTCTGTTACAGCCCTCGAGGTAGTGCGGCGCGAGCAATATCTCCGGCGTCCGGCAGCGCTGCATCTTCCTCATGTTCTCCACCTTCTTCCCCGTCAGCGGGTACTGAAACCTCTCACAGTTCTGATTGTACCCGCACCCCACCTCATTATAATTATTCCTTATATTCTCGATACTCTGAACGTTCAAAGCATTGTGTACATTATGCAAAGCTGACACATATTCATCCTTACTATCATACTTCGGGTATTGCCCACCTTCGCAGTACCCCGAATACTCTCCCATTTGCCTATGATCCTCTGAATATATAGAATTCTGCGCTATTCTAGGCTTATCTAATCCTGTTTCGTAGTTATTGCTCACGTCAGGCATGTAGTTTCTAGGACTATTATTCAGTACATTCCTAGGACTGCCACAGTTGGCATCATAGTTCCTATTCTCCAAGTAGTTCGGTGATCGTAAGGGCGTTCGTGTAACATCGGTTCTCATGTTCGCTGGGTTTTCGTAGAACGTTCGGGTGTTGTCGTATCTGTTCGGGAGTCGCCGCATTTTCAGAGGATCGTTGAGCTCTGTGGGTGGGTTTTCGTTGTTTTGGAAGTTGATATTGATGTTGAAATCGGGTTTGATTTCTGTGTACGTTGGGTAGATGTTGCAGATGGGGTAGTTTTGGTAGGAGTGTGTCATTTCGATGCTGGGCCAGGCTGGGGGCTCCGCGTGGGTCTTTGCCCGGGGTATGGGTTGTCGTTGCAGGCTGCTGTATATCTCCTCTGCGGCGACGGGCGTGGTCTTGGCCAGCTTGCCCTGTTTGATCTCTTCCTCTATGACGCGTAGCTCCGCGAGCTGTTTTTGTTTCTTCTCTTGTAGTTTCTGCTGTATGTTGACGCGGGAACCGACGCTTGAACCTTCGTTTTCGGAGGAGCCACCCTGAAATATCGTGGGGATGAACAATTTTCACGTAAAGAAGGGGGGAGGGGAGGGGGGATATTGTTAAAAAAAACTGGGTGACGTCAGTTAGTCTATGAAAGCCATGATGCTCCCAGCCCCAATGGTTAAGGGTTCACCCGCCTCTCATATACGAGGTTGTGGTTTCCGGGCAAGTACCATTGTGACTTTTTCAAATCTTATGCATTTTCAAAAGCTAATTTGCTTTTACAGAAGAGGACTTGTGTTGTTGTTGTTGAGTAATAACCTAGTCTTATATATAAAAATGAAACCCGTTTTCCGTTGTCACGACTTGGCATGAAAACGGCTTGACCGATTTGGCTGCTTTTGTTTTTAAATGTTCATTGTAGTTCAAGGATGGTTTATACGGCAAAAAAAAAAACGAATAATTATCGGGAAAGCCCTAAAAACAGCCCTTTTCTTTTTCCCATACAAACGTTTTCTAACTAAAACGTAGAGTCAATTTGAGCTTTAACACCATACCATAAAGTTCAAGTGTTAGTCGAGAGGTTTCGGGAAGGCAAAACAATTGAGTGACGTTAGTATCGTATCGTCGTCAAACACGAATTATCTGACGTAAAATGTCACTTGAAATGTAAAGGAACGTCTCTTTGATGTGGTAGTAGTAGGTAGTGGGTAGGTAGTAGGTGGGTAGTAGGTGGGTAGTAGGTGGGTAGTAGGTGGGTAGTAGGTGGGTAGTAGGTGGGTAGTAGGTGGCAATATTCATAGTTGACAGGACAACGTCTGTCGGGTCAGCTAGTATTATTATATTTTTAATGTTTAAGTTTAACTACTTAAATTCTTCACTGCCGCATTAGGATAGGATGTCCCTGCTGTAAAAGATAATAAATAAAAAAGCCAGTGTTACATGATGGTTGTGCGCGGCCGGCAGCGGTCTGCGCCAGAAGGCGGCGGCGGGCGCGGCGGGCGGCGGCACGAACGACGTCGGCTTCTTCTTCTTACGACCGTTCGCTGCACTGTGGACACAGACCGTAACTTATCATTGACTGTATCATGAATATCGAAGTTTAAAATGTCGAGACTGTATCACGGAATTTTGAAGTATGAAATGTCGATGTACTTAAATTCCATTGTATTGCATTTGCAAGCGTGGATTTATCAATTTATACAGATCTACACTTTAATTACAACAATTAACACCCTAAGGCTCGCGGTTGCATCGAGTTTGACATATTTGAAATGAGAATCGAATACTGAATAGCCTCCTACAATATGTCCCTCGTAACTCTCCTCGTTACCTAACACGTAGAAAGATAATATTTACCTATTACTGACTGGATTTGAGAATCTACAGTTGAACACGCCCGGTATAGTTGGGTTGTCTGCTTGGTTAGACTGTTTGCCTGAAACAAAACACATAGAATTATGCGGCAGGTTCGAAGCAAGAAATAATAAGTCCTAAATCTCTCGCTCTTCAATGGCAGACACAATTATTTGTCTTATGTAAGTGTAATTACTCTAATGGAATGTATTATGTAGTGCTGATCGTGTGATGACGTTATTGTTCTTTTATACCTATTATGAATTTGTCACTAGTATAGCAACCCGGACTATGTAGAGTTGCACGGGTGTAGAATCCCAATTTTTTTTTATAGACTTACCATCTTTATTTTGTGAAGATGTGTTTGTGCTATTTGTTCCTTGTTGATGTTCTCCTAACATGTAACCCAGTCTTCTTACGTGGAAATATCTGGGAAATAAAAAAGGTACGATTTCACAATTTTAGAAAGCTTTCATCATCATCTCCCTAGCCTTTTCCCAATCGTGTTAGGGTCGGCTTTAGAAAGCTTTGAACATAAATGATTGTGTTTTAGGACTTTTTCAAATGTACTACGTTTTCCTAGAGCTCTGCACTGACCTGTAATACACAAGCATGAAAGCGATCCCAGCGACGAAAGCAGCGGCGGCAGCGGCGGCAGTGGGCGCAGGTCTCTCGGCCCGGCCCGACCACCACCACGCCGTCATCAGCAGCCAGTTCTCCACGCACATCACGCAGTAGAACGTCACCTGAGGACATGATAGCTGTCAATGTGATGCAACATGGCGGGGAATGGGAGCCATCTTGGATTTTGTTTTTCTTTAGGAGTTTATTAATATATTTTTTTCTTTGCACACATATTAAAATTTTAGTGTTATTACTATAATTTCAATGACTATAATTTTAATTTGGAGATTATTGGAATGATGGAGATACAAGGTGGGCAGTAGATTTTTTAAACAATTATTAGGGCTCGTCATTGGGTTGGCATGCCTGTTTTGACTTTGTCTTCGTGAAAGTTCGTTATCGTGATACATTCGACGTTACCGATTTAAAAGTAAACTCGAGCTTCATCAAATTCGGTTCAGTTCAAGTAACCCCGTGAAAACGTATAAGACGACAAAGTTATTCATATTTAGACTGACTAGCCGATTCCTGCGACTTCTTCTGCCAGTTTTCATAAAACTTTCATACCCTATTTTAAACCCGAAAGGGGTTGAATTTACAATCGCGCCTAACTGCGCGTCTACGTAATTAAAAATTCAATTGTACAATTTACATTTTTCTAGATTCGGGAGTGCATTGACTACTACCAAAAAGCCTGTCTTAATATAAAATATATTTGTATATATAAACATACTAGTATTAATGGATTTATAAACACTAACAACAATAACCACAGACACATACCATCTTCTGCCTATGGTTGAGCTCCTGTAGGTTGACGTACGCGAACACATAGACGAAGGCGATGAGCGCCGACAGGTAGGCCTTGCGCGGCCGACTGATGCGCTCGCCGTGGAATACGTTCTTAGGAGATATCAGCCACAAGAACATCGACAGCCAGTGGAGACCTAAAGGGTAAATAATGGAGGGTAAAGTGCAGCACAGACGACAAACAACTAAACGACGAACTTATTCAATAAGCTAGACGACAAAAGAAAAAAAAATAGTCCGTCAGTTAGATAAAAAAATAAATTTGTTTTTTTTTCTCGTGAACGAAAATTGCGACAATACAGTGCGTTGAAGCTTCGCGTTGCGTCATGATTAGGTACAATTTTTACTGAGAAGTGACGGCACAAGCCCTGACTCCGGAACAGTGATACTTTTTATTTTTGTATTTTTTATTACATTGATCAAGGAAAAAATATATAAGGCATACGACGCGCAAAAAGTGCTAATCCGTGTAGTTTTAGCAGACCGCGCAGATTGTTAAAAATAGTTTGTTTGTTTTCGCCAATCCACCTTGTATTTATTTTGCCACCATTTTTGCTAGCGACTAGAGTTTCTCCTTACCTATAACTAAGAAGACCCAGTATTCGTAGACTAGAGCGTACACAGTGAGAGCGCAGATCCGCGCGGATATAGTACCCAGCCGCCACAGGAACTGAGGACAAAAAAAAAACGTTAATTTATAAAAAGAGATAGCACATTGTGGATGGAAAATCATTAAACAACTTCTTCCGGTTTTATTGTCAGACTTTTACTGACTAAAACCCTTGTTTCTTCGGTTGCCCTTTATGTTCCGGGGCCGCGGTAACTCTTTGGAACAATTCCGCAACCCCGGATAGTGCTATTATTAAGGCAAGCTCGTATGAGGAACAGAGTGTTTAGTTACTCATCCTTTGCCTAAAGAGTTTTGTGTTTGGTGGGCTACTGTTCGATAGTTGGCGACATGTAGCGCATCAAGAGATAGCAAGCAAAATATTAGCTTGTCTTCGTAAATAAATCCAGCTTTGGAAAAAGTCATTCACTGTACATTGATGTAAGGTACTGAAAGATAGATTTTAGCAATCTTTGTTTAAGTTAAGCCGAATATCCGGCTATATAGCTACAAAGATGGCTGAATATCTGGCTAAACTGCGATCTGTTTTACCTCTAGTAATTAGCTTGTTTGCTAACATTGTTATTGTCTTACTCCACCACTGTTATTTTGTGATTAATTTCCTGAATGTTGAACCGTTTCTTCAGGACTCAAGCTTCATTGCTCGGCATTTCTGGTAGACTGTTGATTCTGGCTTTAACAAGTTGCAGTGGTTGGGAAGTGTGGCAGGATTGTAGCAAAAAATAGTGACATAGTGTACATTGACCTGGAAGATGACGCCGAGCCAGGTGAGCACAAGACGGTGCACGTTCTGCAGGCGCACGTTCTTGCTGAAGCTGGCCAGCGCCCAGCACACGGAGAACAGAGATAATGACGCCGATATCACGTTCAGCTCCGCGAACGCTTTGTTCTCTGGAACAAAAAGGTAGGTTAGGTGTCACTCTACGGAGGCATAGCTGCAGAGACATTTTACGCTTGCAGCTTCTATACAAGACTATGAAACTCTGTGTATTTCTTAGTTTTGTTACGTGTACCAAGTGTATAATGACGAATACGCGTCTCTGTTCAAAAGATCTAATCGGATATACAGTCAGGAAACTAGGAAACTTAACTTTAAACTAGGTAAAGACAAGGATATCTGTGGGTATACAAGGAATAGGGTGTAAAGTTCCTCATCCACCATTGAGGAGGATCCTTCTACCAGACGGGTGTTGTGTCTGGTGGGTACTTCCTGACGACGGTTCTAATCAGGATTTTGTATAATATAAGTGCTAATGTCGCGTCAAACTCTTATTGCGCGATGTAGGATTGTAGTTGTAGTTCACATTTTCACAATATAAATAAACCCCACGTAATTTAATTAAATTCTACAACAAAAATTCGTACACAACACAACCTTTAAAAATCCTACACAAAAATAACAAAGCATCAATATCTGTTACCTGACGGCTCATCGATGCTGGGCTCGGGCGTGACGGCGAGGTCTGCGGGCTCCCTGCTGGTGTCCTTGAACAGGATGTGAAGCTGAAGCAGCAGCATCGGCGCCGCCTCGCAGAACGCGTGCACTAGCCGGAGCATGCCTGAGGAATGGGGGTCAATATGTAGGGTGGCAAAATGGGTCCCTATTTGCAGGAGGCCCATTAGAGAAAACTGGCCCCAGCAGGCCTCTTAGAGGATGGTCTAAAAGACGTGATAGACGGACGAGCAATTTCGTGTCCTTATTGGCGACTTTATGCGCTTGTTTGTTCTTGTGTCACTGTAAGTACGCGTGCTTTAAAATAGAACCGAAAATTGTTGGTGATGAAATGAGTTTGCAATCTTGCTCGTAGCTTATCTCGGCTTGTACGTGTGCCAACACTACGAGCCGCGAGCTTCCTAATAATAATGCCTAAATAATTGAAAGTGAAATTGTACTATTTATAAGTTTATTCATTTGTACTATATTGGAAGTGAGGAATATTGTTGGTATTAACAACGATATGCGTGCCAAGGGGTGCCGGATTACCGCGGGTCTACTCTATACCAGCTGTATACTCACACAGATCCCGCACTTGATGCTTCACCCGTCTCAACTCGACAGGTACTAGCAGCCTCGCGTACCGCCACAGAACACCAAGCTGCAGACAGTGCAGTACTATCGGCAGCCATGGCGGGCGCCCCTTGCGACCCTCGCCCGCCCACCACACGTGGAGGTACCAGCGGAGAGATAGCACCTGGGGACAGATGAGTATGGTACTTGGAAAGTCCTAGAGAAAGAGCGGTAATTTTCTGCAACACCCTAAAGTAGACTGGTAGAGAATGCCCAAGGTAAAAACGGTACAACCGCGGACATAGTGTCCGCGGTTGTACCGTTTTTTTCACATGTGCATAAAGTTGGTTTGAATTCTAACAAGTTGAATTGATACTGTTTTATTTGATAATGATTTTAAATCACTTTTTTGTATCGTTTTTCTATAAACTGTATGTATTATTTAGTCACTCTTAATGTGGCTTTTTAAATTTTCGCCCTTTCTTGCGGACAGCTTTTGGTGGCCAAACTTTACCCCGTTAAGGACGGATAGTTACGGATTTTTTTTTGTGCTATTGTTTAGCATAAGATATAGCTAAGCTAAATAAAAGGCTCAAATACCAAGGGGCCAAATTTAAAAAACCACTAACAGAAAGATACGTTCCATTTAACATAAGTTATATACACACACCTGTGATATGAGAAGGGAAGTGATAACAATAGATATAGCTGCTGCAAAAGTGCCTTTATATCCTCGTTCGAGTAACGCGTAGCCCATGACGACGTCGAACACCACGTCGCAGAAGTACCCAGCGAGCGAGATCACGTTGAACAGCACGTCGCACAGCGGCAGGAACTCCGCCATTTCCGAACATTTCTTTCAACTACTTATTATTAAAGTGTTTTTATTTCCTTCTTCAATATTTTCGTCATTTGCTGAAAAAAGAAAAATAAATTGGAAATGAAAACGGAACGGTGAGTTCTTCAGTGGAATGGAACGTTAGTGCGGTCCGTTTCATTTTACGTAACATTTTTTTTGAGGTTATGTTTATATAATAATTTTCGAACGTCTATCTTTCAAAGTAGGTAAACATACTAAAGCAGTATTAAAATAGATAATTACTGGTTAATAATATTTAATGTAACTATCATTGTGTGGTTATTATCGTTTTTTATATTAATTTCAATCAACAAGAAGTGAAGTGTAACATAACATTAAAAAGCGCTACAGTGAAATAGAACGACATTGTTTGTTGACGTTTCACGTCTTCCTCGAGTTTATTCGTATTGGGATATTCGAACGCGGAAGTGGTTTCGTGTAGAAAAAAAGGCGGGAAATCGTTTGCATTGAAAGGCGCGCTTTTCGAGTTTAAAAATATTTATTTGTCAATTTTGTACAATTTCTTTGTAAAATCTTATTTCTATAGTTAGTTTTAAGTGTAAATATATATTAAATAGTCAAAAATGGTGAAAAAAAGAAAGAGGAAGGAGGATGAGTCGCCACCGGATCTTCAGCAAGCATCAACCGATTCCGACTCAGCGGAATCGGCGGTAACATGTTCCTCTTACAGGGACGTAAATAAGAACAAGGACCCGAAGGATAAATACGCGGTCTATAAGGTAAAGGGTTACAGCCGTAAGTATCCGGAGGACACAACGAAAAAAGAGCTGGTTGTTTTCTTGAACCATGTAGAAGAAAATCGTTTTTTCACCGACAGAGATCGCATGGCGTTGTCGAAAGGCATACGCGAACACGGCGTTTCAGGCGTCTTGCACATGCGTTCAATAAATAAATATAAGGTTGGCATCACATTTGATCTTCCAAACAACGCCAATATGTTCCTCAAAAACAAAAAAATATTAGATCAGTTGGGTCTTAAAGCATCCATCCCTGCTGTTGATACAGAGGTTACTGGAGTTCTCACTTCAGTTCCTGTAGATATGTCGAATGCAGATATATTTTCACTGATAGGAAGCTCGAAAAATGTTGTACAGGTCAGGCGCTTTATGCGCAGGGTAAAGAGTTTCGGCGGTGTAGAATTCACACCTACACAAGCTGTCGCTGTTACCTTTGCGTCCACTATTCTTCCAGCTTATATATACTTGGACTCATGGCGTCACGAGGTGAAAACTTATATTCCACCTGTTAAGCAATGTCTGAAGTGCCTACGGTATGGTCATATTGCAAAATTTTGTCGCAATACGGAGGTATGTTCGATCTGCACATTAAATCATAATTTTAAAAATTGTCAAGTTGACCCTAAGGACGCTAAGTGTGCGAACTGCAAGGGTGATCACATAGCTATTTCCTCAGTTTGTCCATTAAAAAAACAAAAAATCGAAGAAAATAAAATAAAGTCAAGAAACGCCACATATTCTGATCTTTTTAATGTAAATGCTTTTCCAGCTCTAACTGCAAAAAATTTAGATGTACAAATTAATAATTTAATGAAATCTGATAAATTTATAAATATCTTAGTAGAAACAATTACCAAAATAGTTAGTAATAAAGATGTCGCTATAAACTCATCTTCAATAGGGTATTACACTGTATAAGAGAAAAAATATAAAAATATATTATTGAGGTAGCTTAAGCAAAAAGCAGCCGAACAGCGTTAGTTTTAGTTCATAAAACTAGAAAATATTTTTTTAAATTCAATTCAAAGTTTTCAGTTTTTTTTACCTGTTCTTGAACACACCAAAATACAGACCATAGACAGTGACAGCTGTCGACTGTCAACAGAGTCAACTAGACGTCACTATTTGTTTTATTTATAACCTCCTAATACGATCTTTATTATAAAAATATACTTTTTCATGGAAGTTATTGTGAAAGATATTTTAGATGGCTAATGCACATGTGTACTTACATCAAAGTGATATTTACAACAACAGTACAAACGGTACAAACGGGTTTTTATGGTGTAATAGTTGGAATACTCTTCCCACAACTTTTAACTAAGTTTTTTTTAAATTTGAATCAGTTAACACTAGAATTCACAATTATTCCGATGTTTTCACACTTGTGTTCTTGCATTCCGAAACGCACACCAACGGTAAGTCGAACAGTAACTAATTTTTGAGATAAAAACAATAAAAATTATGTAAAGTGTCACAGCGCGTTTGTTTATTTACATGACGTAAGGACGTCATATCGCCAAAGCAAAACCACGCCCACGGCGTTTTTCGTTTTTGGAAATTTCCGCGCGAAATTTGAAAATACAATTTTTAAAAGCGTTTTTAGGGTACTTAGCGCTTAAATAAAAATTCAGGATTTTTTTTAGTGGTTTCTTAGTACTGTAGGAGTTATTTGAAATACTTAAAAAAAAAGAGTGTAATACCCTTTAAAAACAACTCTTAGTAACAAAATTCCCTCACCTACATAATGGATTTATCAAATTTAAACATAATGCAATGGAATGCACAAAGCCTCAATAGCAACAAACATATATTTATAAATTTCCTCTATACGTACAATATTCACATTGCAATAATTAGTGAAACATGGCTGAAACCAGAACAAAACTTTAAAATTAAAAACTATAATATTGAAAGAAATGACTGTGGCAACAAACACAATGGAGTTGCCATTATTATTCATAAAAGTATTAATTACACTAAAATGAACACTTATTTTGACAATTCTTTACAAAATATCTGTGTAAAAGTTCTAATTAATAATAAGGAAATAAGTATAGTCAGTTTTTACAGTCCTTCGATTTCTAATCCAGCTTTCAATAAAGATAATTTTGATTCATTGGTCAAGTCTATTCCTGGTCCTTTTATATTTGCTGGGGACTTTAATGCTCATCACACATCTTGGGGTTGTGGTTCTGATTCTCCACGCGGTCGAAATATTTTAGAGGTCATTGACGAAAATAATTTAATTCTTCTTAACAATGGTCAGGCAACAACAGTGGGCTCTTTAACTTGGCGTGCGAATGCATTGGACTTGTCTTTAGTCTCTCCATCATTGGCACTTAATTGTGAATGGCACATGCATGATAGTCCTCTTGGTAGTAGTTACCACATTCCTGCAATTATAAAAGTTACAATGAACAATAGTCAAAATGATTCCTATAGAGATTGTTCTAATGCTGAACATTTGCCTGTCTATCCAAATTACAAAATGGTGGACTGGCAAATGTTTAGTAATAAGGTGGATGAAATTTTAGTTGATTTCAAAACAGATAACACAAGTCCTCTTGATTTATATTATCATTTTTGTACAGTTTTACGCACACCCGCTGCTAATTCCATCCAAAATTCGAATGGCAATTTGAATGCCAGCAATCGCTCATGTCCCACAAATAGGAATAAAAGACCTTCCCTTCCTTGGTGGAATCAAAAATGTACAGACGCTGTATCAAATTTCAAAACAGCTTACATTAATTTTAAAAATAACCCATCTGAAGAAACATATATACAGTATAAAAGACTTCGTGCACTTAAAAAATTAATTATAAAAACTGAACGACAAAAAAGCTGGTTGACTTTATGTGAAACTTTCAATAGATGCACACCAATATCTATTATATGGAACTTCATGCGCAAATATAATAAAACATTTAATTCTAATAATCATGAAAATGACGCCTGGATTTTAGATTTTTTGAAGAAATACTCACCAGATTTTGTGTCTAATGCTCCAAGATCCTTATTTAATAATACAATCAAGTCCAACTCGTCCAATCATAGTTTTCTGCTAGATCCTTTTACAATCAGTGAATTAATATCTGCTATTTCATCTCGAAGAGACACTACTCATGGTCTAGATGGCATGCCATACATTTTATTTAAAAAACTTAGCATTACTGGTCTAAAAATATTCATGAAAGTCCTGAATTTGCTATGGGAAAACAATATTATACCCCAAGACTGGAAAGTAGATTGTCTTGTACCAATTTTAAAACCAGACAAACCCAAATCATGTCCTGATTCCTATCGTCCCATAGCACTTACTTCTTGTGTTGGAAAACTATTTGAGCAATTGTTGAAGCAGCGTTTAGAGTTTTACGTTGAAAAAAATCATATTCTACCTTCTAATCAATTTGGATTTCGTAGAAATCGGTCGGCTAGAGAAAGTGTCTGTCAACTGCAGCTTGATATACAATAGGCTTTATTGGCCAATGAGAATTTGGTTGGAGTTTTCTTTGATGTCGCTGGTGCTTTTAATAGCGTAAATATAGATATTTTATGTCATGAATTATTACAAATAGGGATCAGTGAAAAATTCATAATTTGGGTCAGAAACTTTTTGTGCAACAGAGAAGTATTTGTTAAATTTAATAGACATCTTTATGGTCCTAGAGTTGCATCTAAAGGAGTTTGTCAAGGAGGTATATTATCACCATTATTATTTATATTGTATATACGTAGATTAAATTTAATTTTAGGATCTCAGGTCAAAAATTTACAATTTGCTGATGATTTGGTAGTTTATGCTTCTGGAAACAATTTATCACAGGTTGTTCACAAAGTTAATGATGCCCTGACAAATTTGTACAAGTTTTTCTCCTATCTTGACCTTAATGTCAATCCATCCAAGTCTAAAGTGGTAGTATTTGGTAAACAGTGTCATAACATGCCCCTCGTACAATATAACAATTGTGCATTGTCTATTTCACAAGAAGTTAAATTTTTAGGGATTCTATTTACACATAATTTAACATGGAACAACTATATTAAACATATTATTAGTAAAGCAAATAAAGCTTATAATATATTGAAATCTTTAGCTGGTTCATACTGGGGTGCAGACCCAAAAATTTTGCTACTGTTGTACAAATCTTTAGTTCGTAGTCATTTTGAATATGGTTTTTATTGTTTCGCTGCAGATACTAAATTTGTAAATAGTCTAGACGTTCTGCAAAATAAATGTTTGCGTGTTATCACTGGGGCATTCAGAAGTACTCCTATAAATGCAATGCAGATTGAATGTAATGTTCCGCCATTAAAAATTCGATTTCATTACCTGAAAGAAAGATTCATACTAAAACTGTATAGCACATCCAATAATAGTCTTTTAGCCAATCTGTTGCATTCCAATCCTAGTTTGGGTATAAAACCATTTTATTTGTTAGAGAACCTTCATAATTTCATAAACTTTATTAAAAATGCAAATATATACCAATCACAACACATTCTGCCATGTTATCAAGGAACATTTGCTGCTAAATTTCCAGAAATAAATATAATTCTAAAAAACAAAAAGGATCTCTCTTCAAAAGAGGAAGTTAGTGCAGTATTGTCAAAGTGGCCAGATCATAAATTTGTGTACAGTGATGGCTCGAAAAATGATAGAGCAGTGTCTTTCGCTATTTATGAGCCAATCTCAAACATCGGTTTAGGTCGAAAAATTGACAAAAATGATAGTATTTTTACAGCTGAAGCTGTTGCTATCTTGGGTGCTTTAAAACATATTAAAAATTGCAATTTAGGCCACAGCAGGTGGTTTGTAGTAAGTGACAGCATGAGTGTACTTAAAAATCTGGCAAACAACAAACTACATGCTAACACTAATTACATTATCTACTTGATAAAAGAGTTATGGATAGAACTGTCTTATTCTAATATTGAAGTTGGTTTTGTTTGGGTACCTTCACACATTGGCGTTACAGGAAATGAAAAGGCAGATTATCTGGCCAAAAAAATCGTTGATCTAGATGAATTGATTCCAAATACTGATATGAGTATTTCCATACCACATACAGACGCAGTTAGTCTTTTAAAACAGCGTATGTATCAGGCGTGGGGAAGACATTCCTACCAGTCCACACATGTAGAAAATAAAGGCACTTGGTTTGCTACTTTGGATGTACAAATTAACTCCATACCTTGGTTTTGTAAGAATAGCAAGTTTATAAATAGAAAATTTTATTCATTTATTTGTCGTATGCGTTTCGGTCACTGTCGTTTAAATTATCATCTTCATCGTCTTAAAATGGTTAACTCGCCTTATTGTGAATACTGTCAATTGGAAAAAGTGCAATCTTTACATCACATCTTCTTTGAGTGTTCGTCTTTCAACATTCAGCGCCTTGTGTTGTCGGATGAACTTTTGAAAATTTATAAAAAACCTGATATGGTCCCGCAATGCATTCAGGAGCTACTTATGAATGCCTCAACTTATATATATTTGTACAAATTTATATTAGAAACTGTAAATGAGATTTAGGTTATGCTTTTACATATTTTATGCATTTATAATATACTTTATTTAAACCTAAATAAATTGTGTACATAGTTTTGTAGGTTATATTTTGTGCTAGAGGAAACTAGGAAATAAGCTATATGCTTTGCGCTGTAGCAAGGTGCGGGTGACACATTCAGTAACATTTCATTTCACTTTAGAAAGTTGCAGTGTTTTATAAATTATGACTTTAGTAGTTCTGCTGTACCACATTTCTAATACATTAAATCATTAATAACTGTAGTAAATTAATTTCAACCCAACCAGAATGCACTAAACCACAAATAAAATTAATTTGGGTTAAAAATTAAGCAATGTGTTATTCGTATAACGTAACGCCTTCGACGTAATTAGTGATGGGATGTCCTGCTACGATGGAATGTCGATATTATATATAATAATACTAGCTGATCCGTGCCCACTTCGTTGGGCGGTAAACATTTTTTTAACTTGTGATGAAATTATGACTGTGGTTCGGTTAGTACTGAGTGCTATGATTTATTTCCCGACTGCCAAAAGAAGGGTTTTGTTTTTATTGCATATCAGAAAGATGCTGCTCACGTTCAGCGCTTGATTCCTGAACAGGCGATATAATCACAGTTTGGCTTGCGAGCCGAAGGCGAACAACAAGCTCCCTGGCCTGACTACCTAAAACAGTTTTTTTTGTATGCTTAGGCATGGTAATCACAACAAACTCAGAAACAAACTTTAACAAAGATAACAACAAACTTTAACAACAAAAATAACAAACTCTTTAACAAAAATGAAAACAAACAATGAAATAGTAATATTAATACGTGTCACACAATACTAGCCGTTAGTACTCGTACTCGTTCTGACAGCATCGCACAGTGTATAATTTTGCTTCAAAAGCGGACATGCTCTTTTTATAGTGAATTCCGATGGATATAACTGTTATACAATATAATATGAAACACCATTTTAAATATATTTCTTAATTTTGAAGCTACAAGAGTTTTTTTGAAAGGTCATTGAACTTTGACAAAAACTTTTTTGTAGATATTTCGCAAAATAACAAACTCTCGCTTTATTTAAAATTAACCATGAATTGAAGGTTGTTTTAATAATGTCGTGTATAAATTACAAGTCTTTGCTTTCCCTGGAATGCGAGTAAAAAAATATTTTCTTAATTTTAGAAAATAAATTATATAAAATTTTCTATATGACATTAGCATTTTGTTTTACCAAAGAAATACACTCTAGTCATGTAGCTTCTTACTGTGAAAAATTGGAACATTTAAGTTACAGGACTTCTGAACTATAACGTTTCTAAGTTTTTTATCAATTTCTATGGAAATAGGGTTGTCACAAACAAAAGTGAGTTTATTTGATGGGTCTATACGATGGTCAAATATAATGTTATTTAGGTATGTTATGGAAAAATTACACAATATCTATTAGCAACATTTGTTAAAAAATATTGAACCACCTCGAGATAAAACAAATGTGAAATATGAGTTTTTTTAATTCTATTATAATATGAAAGCAAAATACATGTGGTTCAAAAATCATGAACGCAAAATACATAAAGCTAATATAACATCACGCTACCTATGGAGGTGAAGCAGTAAACAAAAATGCAGCTGAAACTGCGGTGGATAGCCAGTATGAGTTTATGAAAGAAGAGGGAGAAATAAACTGGACTTATTTGTTACTAGCTTCTGCCCGCGGCTTCGCTCCCGTTAGAAAGAGACAAAATGTAGCCTATGTTACTCTCCATCCCTTCAACTATCTCCACTTAAAAAATCACGTCAATCCGTCGCTCCGTTTTGCCGTGAAAGAAAGACAAACAGACAGACAGACACACTTTCCCATTTATAATATTAGTATGGATAAGCATTACCAAAAAAAGAGAAATGTCAGTTTACGCCTTATCTCCAGTATCTGAAATAGTGATATAATTTTAAAATCCATATCAAGAAAACAAAAATAAAATTACGGTGACTGCAATTTAAGAGAAATCAAAGAGTTGGGTGACAACCGCAAAACTGAATACAAAAGTCTTATAACCCCCTTATAACCAACAAATAGGTACATGGCGTAATGCTAAGTTTTAATATTACGCGATAAAAATAAGATATAAGAGATATACATAATATTATTATAGGAATTTTAACTTCTGTTATCCACAAAATCATAAATAAATATAACGACCATCACTGAAGTAAACCATAGACTTGAGTGACAACCCTAACTTAAAATTTTAAAATTTAATATCTCCGAAGTCCTACGTTTAAAGCATCTAGTTTTTTTTTGTGAAGTAACAGGTACAGTAACTAATAATTTGGCATTTAAATAAAATGCTAATATTGCAGGACATCTCAGAAAAAAAATATAAACTAAATAACAGAAAAAAAAATTTTTGGCCCAAACCAGTCGAGATTTTTAAACTTTTTTAATATAAATAGGTGTCTCAAATACATTTGAATCATAACCAAAAAACATTCAATGGAAAAAATGATTAAATATGGAAATAAAACGTTTCAATGGTTTCTATGGACTTTTCTCGATTTTCATAATTTCTCGAAAACTATAATAGATAACGTCACCGGAGTTTTATTAGGGGATTTGTTCGATTTCTATCTTTCTAAATAGCATATAAAACGAGGATGTCCGCTTTTGGGGCGAAATTATACACTGTGCATCGCACGGGTAAACAAAATCGCTGTCACTGAGTGTCACTACGATGAGCCATAGAGCAAAAATATTGTCACAAAAAAAAACATAAACCCGATTTTGTTATTTTATATTAGTACTAGCGGTCGCCCGCGGTTCCGTCCGCGTGGATGTCGTTTACCGCTGCAATTATATTTTGTTCATGAAGACGTTGGGAATGCTCCAACCTCGAATCTTGAGCGCGTACCTCTGAGGTTCTCAGACTTTGTTCGGCAAGGCGTTGCGGACGCTCGAGACTCGACTCTCGCGCGCGTACTTACTTACCTCGGAGGTCCTCAGACTTTGTTCAGCAAGGCGCTGTGAACGTTCATGTGAAGATTCTCGTGAACGTGCACTGTGTTTAGAAAGTTGAGACCTAAAATTAGAAAATTCTAGCATCGAAAAGAACTGTTTTTAGCCCTGAAAAGAACTGTTGGTTAGCCCAATAAAATTTATTTCGATAAGGATCAATAGCATGAGTAAAATAAACGCGTTTAAATGATGTCCAAAAAAAACAAAATAAAAAAATGGTTGTTGTGCCTCACTCAACATACATAGATAGTGTGTTGCGAACTTTTTCGAAGGTATTTATAAGATATACAATTGATTAGAACATTTTACGGTTCTAACTTTTATAGTTTAGGCAGTGTACGTAAAATAAGTAACTTTTCTGGTTGATTTTTTACATCTCCTGTCCGAAAAACCTAAATATCTTACGGAACCCTATTTTTATCCAAAATAAAATATAGCGTATGTTACTTGTGAACAATGTAGCTTTCGAATTGTAAAAGAATTATTAAAATCGGTCCAGTAGTTTTAAAGCCTATTCACTACAATCAAACAAACAAACATTCAAAGTTTTCCTCTTTAGCACAAAACTGAATATCACACTAATTTTCGTAGTGTCGATAGCGATAAAGTGAATTGCATATCGTCCCTAGTCATGTGGTACTGACTGATGTCAACGTCATTTAGACAGCTGCCACCCGCACCTTGCTACAGCGCAAAGCAATACGGCTACAAATAAATTTGACATGTTTGTTCAAGTCATGTTTGACTTGACATTGACAATGACGCTCACGGATTTGACAAAAACTAATGATATACCTACATAACGGACATGAATAATTACATTGAATGGACTTATAACGAAAGACGATAAAATAATAAAATTAAAATACTAAAAAAGCAAAAAAAATATGAGAAATAAAAACGAAAGACAATATTACACAAATATATCACGGAAGAAAATATCAAGACGAAAGACTAGGCAATATGGTTGAAAGACTATAGCCTTCCCATTAGGGTAAAAAAAAAAAAAAAAAAAAAAATTATTCGTATTGTTTGTTGAGATTATTTCCGAGAGTTCTAGTATTTTCTTCGAGCTTCAGCACACAATAATGTCTAACTACACAGATTTAGTGAATAAATTCGGCAAGGAGACGTCTCGGGCGGCGTGTAAAAAGTGTGGCTATGCTGGGCATCTGACGTTTCAGTGTAGAAACTTTATCAAGGTAAATGAACTTTATTTGAACTTAATTTTTTATGTTATTTATTGAACTAGGGTTACAAATAATCTTGTCTAGTCTCATAACAACTTAGCAAGTTAATATAGGTACATTTCAGTTTTCCTTTTGTTGTTTTATCACAGAATCATGAGGATTTTCTTGTACCAAGTTTTGTTGTTTTGAAGCTAGACTGTAATGGGTATAAGACTAATAATTTCTTATGCTATTGTTACCAGGTGGACCCCAACAAGGAGATAGTACTAGATGTGAGCAGTACGAGTAGTGACACTGAAGAGGAATATGCAACTCCGCTACAGAGGCTCCGAGAAGCAGAATTGAGGCAGAAGCTGCAGGAGAAACTACAGAAGGCCAAGGAAAAAAAGAAGAGTAAAAAGAGAAAGCGATCTAGGTAATTTTACTACTATTTTGGAGTTACATCCTTGAAATGGGACCTTTATAAGATTGTTTATTAATATTTGTTACGCAGGCAGGCTTAAAATTATAAAAATGAGAAAAGAATGCATGCTTATTCGGAAATCTATATTGCAAATTAGTATGCAGTAGGGTGTATTTTCACATGAGCAAAGTATAGAATACCCATTGTAATGACAGGACAGGAGTTAAAGTTTTAATTATGCCTGTAATTACTGTAACACACAGGTCAAATAATATGCATTACTTTATCCACAGATCATCAAGCACATCATCCACAAGTAGTTCTTCATCATCATCATCATCATCGTCTAGCAGTGAATCTGACAGAGACAAGAAGAGGAAGCACAGGAAGAAGTCCAAAAAGTCAAAATCTAAGAAGTCTCATAGTGATAAGAAGAAGCATAGAAAATAACATTTACAGTTACACTTTAGTTTTAGGAATTGTGTGTATTGTCTCAGACAGTTAATTTGCATTTTTGATTTCTGGTTTAGTGAACTTAGATAAATTCCATTTAGTTAATAACTTAGGACCTGAATAGAATGTATTTATTGAGATATTGTGAATCATGCCTTTATTTTATTAGTATGAGTTACAAATATGGACTTTCATTAACCCTTTCACTGCAAGCAGGTTCTTATAGACGAGTCGCCTGTTTTAGGCCATACAATTTGTTCCAAATGCCATAAAACTACCAGAACATAGATTCATGCCCTGTATGCCAAGTACGGATTTACCACATATACATTTAAATAAAAATATTAAAATAATGGATTCCAAAACTTTATTGGCATTGTATTTAACAAAATGGTTTTTGATATAGTGCTCTACATTATTTCTCGGATATTTGTATTGTTTGTGTATTGGGCATGCGCTTGTCATGTGTACCAGACACTGGAGTTCAAAATGTTTGAATACTATAACCCTTTTTTAAGCTAATATATTCCTAGTTAATTGAACTAGCTAGACTGTTAATATCTCGGTGCAAGTCACACACGGCCATCTGATCCCAAGCTAAGCAGAGCTTGTGTTATGGTAACCAGATAACTGATATACATACTTATATACTTTATAAATACATACATATTATAGATTTGTTGAAACTCTTTAGTTATAATGTAAGTGAATACTTGCAAATAACCTAAGGCTGATTACTATAATTTTAATTTTACTACAAATGTTGTTTAATAAGTGCAATTATTATTGTTAATAAATATGGATTGTAACTTAATCAATTAAAGAACGAATTTTACATGTATTTAAATTTTGTCAACTGATTCTCTCCCTGTTTTGTGTTAGACAGTCTTTATTTGTTGCAGTTACCATAGGACCAAATCACGGACCAAATATAAAGATAATAGCCAGATACCAAATTTATGCCTAAATACTTTTCTTTTACCTAAAGGTATAAAGGAATAATAAACATAGAAAAATAAGTGTGCAAGTAAGAGTATAACGAACAATGAAGTTGACATATTATCTATGTGGATAAAACCCCTATTTAAAAAAGAAAACAAAAGTATAAAATAAATTAAACACCAATAATTTCAGTCAGTCAATCACAGCAGTTAACTAATGATAAGCATAAGAAAATCAATAATACTGTAAAATTGAGATCCTCCTACTTTTTGAAGTCGGTTAAAAATCACAGGTTGACACAAGAGACTGGCTGATCATTTTGATTCAAACTAAAAAGTTTTTGGTGCAAGTATTATTTATTGATTTTAGCAACTGCTAAAATCTATCTAGCTTCTGCCCGCGGCTTCGCTCGCGTTAGAAAGAGACAAAAAGTAGCCTATGTTACTCTCCATTTTGCCGTGAAAGAAAGACAAACATACAAACAGACACACTTTCCCATTTATAATATTAGTATGGATATTCATTGAAAAGGGATGGAAAGGGTATTTAAAAGCAGAGGTGAGTGCATGTTGGCCCTGGCAATTACTTATGTATATAATTATGCCAACCAAGGGGGCAACTTCTTCCTCACTATAGTGAAAAACAAGGCATAGTACTATTTCAATGTAGTTAAACAGTGCACTGTGTAAAGCACCGTCTTAAAGATTCAGTTTAGATTTGATTTTAATTTGTCACAGAAATTCCGAACACCAGCCATTCTGGAGATAAGAGTGGTCAGAAAAACTCTTCAGTTTTAGAATTCAACTTTAAAATAATCATTATAAGATATTGCATTTCTAATTAACAAGAATTACACAATTACAAATCTAAGTAAGCTAAGTAACATAGAAATAATAAAAATGCCTGTATCCATACTAATATTATAAATGGGAAAGTGTGTCTGTCTGTCTGTCTTTCTTTCACGGCAAAACGGAGCGACGGATTGACGTGATTTTTTAAGTGGAGATAGTTGAAGGGATGGAGAGTAACATAGGCTACTTTTTGTCTCTTTCTAACGCGAGCGAAGCCGCGGGCAAAAGCTAGTTGTTTTATATTTGAATGGTTAGTATGTAAGTTGCAATTAAGCACTTTGTTCACAAAACTTCTGATCTAAATATGTTAAATTAATTATAGGTAAGTTGTTCACATGGGAATGCAAAACCTGTTGGTTTATATGAAGTAGTTCACTTGAGAAAACTGATATTATTAACGTGTTATTATTAACTTGGAACTAAGTTAATGCGCGCGTGAAAGTGGGCTAATTTCGAGCAAATAACTTTCGCCGACTTTTCGTTTACAAAACTAACTCTATCCGAACGATTGTTGATATTATTACATTAGAATTTAATTCAGTAACTTGTCAAATAGCGCTTATTCTATTAGTAACAACACAACATACCTTTTCCAAAAGATTTGTACAAAGTTTTGAACAGAGGAACCAGGATATAATATTCTACGATTTAAAACACACATGTGCATTTCTCACGCATTGTAATATAAACGTTGTTATTTAGATATATACTCCCACGGTTATCACTATTCACATCACATAATTTATAAAGCTTAGAATATTTTGGTTAAGTTATTCTAAGTTTCAATCAAGTTCACGTCAAAAGTTCATTGATACTAGCGACATCTAGGGTATGGCACGCGCAGTACAGCGAAGCTCGATCGATCGCAGTGGGTGCGTTCATCGCCGATGAATGCTAGGAATGCATCCAGTTTACCAGCGCAGCGCTGCATTATTTTATCCTTACACATACTTTAAATCTTTATGTTCTTTATAAAATGTAAGTATTTTTTGTCTGTAAGGATTCTATTTAGATCTTGATCCGTTTCTTTACGTAGTCTTGGACGATGTTTGAATGAAGGTGGCCTGCAACATTACCGTTATGTTTAAAATTACCTTTAGAACTCGCGAATATATTTTAGAATATCGTTTCAAATAATCACATACTCAATGTTGCAATGAACGGTACATCCACCAAGTAGTCTTAAAAAGGACGGTAATGCAAACTCCAGTACTGCATCGTCCACAGCCACTAGTTTAACTTGTTCTATCGGATTTGTATTCATATAGGTGAAGTTGCATATTTTATCCTGAAACGTTAGAAAATAAACCTATGAAAAGGAACGAAGTGCTGATATCTTGCTTGATAAAACCTACGAGTAGGGTACTGGCAGGCAGGGATCTAGACACTTTTACGTTCCAAGAGAGTAAATAAATACATGTAGATGGTCCCTAATAAGTACCTAGTATGGAGACCACGGAGTAAGTATAATAACTGATGGAGACATAGGGTACACAAACCACCTGTCAATCTTTGTTAAAAAATGTAGCGGGGGAAAGAATAATAGGAGTTAAGTGAGTAACGTAAAAATAAAAGACCAGCCGAGAACGGTTGGGCCGATTTTAATGTTCTTTGATTCATTGAATTTGCCTCACTTTGAAAAAATCCGACAAATAGAAAATTGATTCTTCAGTACAATCTCTATATTAAACAGTATAAAGTAGTAGGCACAAAATTAACATGGTGATGTGTGCAGTTTCTTTTTGACAAGGCCTGCTTGTTTAAAATAAAAGTGGAATTGGAACCTCTGTCAATCCGGCGATTACCGCTTTCTGGCGTTCTAGTGACTGAATTGATTTCTTGGTGATGTTAACACTATTCGTGGTGACAAGTTTTACACATTGTTTAAACATTTTTTTGTCTCTGCCGTAGCATTTCTTTTCCAACGCCACTGTAGATCTTGCAGCCTGTAATTGAGATTTAATGAGCAATCAATATTATAACAAACGCCAGCCAGCATTTATTTTATCATCACTAACTCAAGTCATTATAGTTTCCGTATAAAGGTAGCCTTTGTACTAAGCTTTGTACCCTTGTGCCCATGATCAGCGCCTGGTCTGAAAAGGATTTCAGTCCTCCAGGACGTCGCTAGTCGATGGGCCGATGAAGGCAAGTTTGTGAGAAAAAATATGAATTGTAGGTACTCTACTAGTAGCTCTTATGGCTCTACGTTTAGGGGGGAGTGGAGACGGAAGGGCAGCTGTCTGCGTTTCTGGCCAGTCTTTTACTTTTGCGATTAAGCTACCAACCTCTTTTATATCCTTAAGCAGGAACAGTATCTTCTCATGATAGCTGTTGAGTTTCCTCAACAGGGTTTTCTGTGTAAAGAGGAGCAGTTCTCGCTGGGTTGGGACTACGTAGCTTCCTATACTTTGCAGTGGTTCATTTGTGGGGCATGCTATTTTGAATTGATTCACTTTGGGTCTTAGCTTCGTATGGTTTACTTCTGGACTGGTCAGATTTAGTTGTGGTTTTGGCTGTAGAGGAAAACGATGTATATTTAGTTGTTTATGGGAAGTTTTAGGTCTGCCAAAATAAAGTAAGCTACCTTAACTATTTTAAGCTAATTAAAATCTAATGGCGTACGTATTATATATTTTTCGTTACTTTTGGATGTACTAGAAATGAAATGTTTCGTTTCTCTTGGAAATAAATTATGGATTCGTCCTTGTTCAAAACATTGTCACGACCTCCGGCCTCCCACCACGAGCGCGGGCGCCGCCATCCTTCCGCGCCGGGGACCTCTCGCCCCGCACCCTGGACTTCGGGTGCCTATATAAGCCGAAGCAGACGCACACTCAAGCCCTTTTCCTGCGCCGGCGACACCCAAGTTAAGTGGCTCCACTCATCATGACGGGAGTCACGTAGATCAGCACCTTCGCAACCCACTATCTACCCCTGAGTCTCTGTAAATCTAAATTCTTGTATTTTTCTTGTTTCAATAAACCTTTGTAAACTTTTGTTGTCGAGTGTGAATTATCTCCATTACTCACCACCCCTTTTCACGCCACACTGGCGCCCAGATAGGCAAAAGGAAGCTGATCTCGTGACTCCCGTTCTCTTTCTTCTTCTTTCTGTGTGTATTTACGTGTGTGTGTGAAATCCGTCCAAGAAGGTACGTAATTTCTATACGTAATATCTGTTTTTTCTTGTGAACAACGTGCTAACCTAAACAGCACGTGGTTCAATAAATTAATATTACTTCATTACAGTGCATCTCTAAAGCATATTCGCGAGTGAGTGTTCGCAAATAATAATTAGCTTCTCTAATCTATTTCTTGAACGGATTTCTACCTACTTACTGTGTATTCTTTTCGCTTGTCGCTGCGTAATGCATTCTCGTGATTCATAACTTAACGCAACATTTTCTCCGGGTAATATGGCTTACGATACTCGCGTGCTTATTAAAAGCTAAGCTTGAATTCCTCTAATACGAACTTCAGGCAAACTTGCAAACTTAAAGCAAATCTTCACGCTTGCACCATATTTACCGGTAGGAATGCCCTATCTAATAAAACCGATATTTAAACGGTACGGTTCGAATTCCATGCTTTGTATTCAGATTTCAAATCTCTAACCTCTAAGCCCACATGGCACGTGTTGCAAGCAGGTTGCTCAACGGAAGATAATCATAATGAATCAGTTAATTCATTTACCTATAATCTTAAACTTGTTTCTGAATTATCTAAATTTTATTAACTAAAAATAAAATATGTGTTCTCATACCGAGAGTAAACTAATTTATTTTATTTAGGGGTGTTCCTGATGACAAACTCCTTTCTTTTGCTTTCGAAATCTTTTCTGAAAATGCTTTAACTTGCTATCGTAGTATCAAAGATATGCTTCGTCTTACAACTTTAAAGAATATAACTTGTTAACTATAAAGAATAATGAAACAAAATAAAGTACTTAACTTAATATCTCAAAACAAAGCTCAAATATTATACCTACTATCTAATTCTAAAATAAATTGCTACATTGCAACACTAAAACGTACCTTCCCATTAGCCTACATATAACTATTACTTTTATCTATAACTATATTATTTATATATTTACAGTTGGTCTAACCCAACTGCCTTACAAGATGATGGCCCTAACCCATTCATCCTTATATACTACCGGCCCCTACCGCCGTAGTAAGAAAGCAATCTTGGCACTAACCCAATGATTTCTTTTAACCTTACCATGGCCCTACACCATTGGTAATCTACGTATCTATCTAAATAGCGGATTGCAACTATTAAAAAAAGCCTATGCAGGAGCGGTTGGTTACTCCTTAAGCAAGCCTGAACCATAAATACGTACCCATCTATTAAACTCTAAATAGCGGATTGCAACTATTAAAAAAAAGCCTATGCAGGAGCGGTTGGTTACTCCTTAAGTAAGCCTGAACCAAAATAAAAACTATAAATATCTATTCTATTTCTTCAAATTTGGTTATATGTAGACTAAAATGTACTAAATGGCCCTACAGGTCGTTTAGCTGGTTGGGTAGTTCGATTGTCTTGCTATAGTTTCGAGGTTAGACATCGTCGTTTCTAAAAATGTTCTGCTCGATTTTCTTTCTCCTTCTATACCTGTCGGCATTGTTTCAGACGATGTTAACAATTATTCTAACTTAAATTCGCCAGTTTCTACTAATGATTCTTGGTACCTACTTCTCTACTTGAACATTTCTAACGGGCGCAAAATTCCCCGTCCTTTTTTTGTCGATAATCAAGGGATAAACGGCAAACTATATCGCTTGAAAAAAAAAAAAAAGTTTAAGCCCTCTCACTCGAGAGTGTTGAGTATTGATTTGATAAAAAAAAAATATCTTTGTTGTTACAGGTTGTCTCACAAAATATCGTTTTCTCTTTCCTATTAGGACCATGGCAAACAATTTGTTATTGTAACTTAAAATCTAATACCTATCTAAATATAAAAATTCCTAAGTTACATTACACACCGTTGTATACGCCTCATGTAAACACGGTAGAACGATATAATAAAACTTTAATAACAGCCGTTTCGAATTATATCGAAAACTGTGCAGAAAACTGAAATACAATAAACAAACTGTGAAGTCAGTGGTTATTTTTCGTCTTTTCTTCAGTTTGGTCGTAAATTGGTCACATGTGGTTCACATTATATTGTGTCGAAAAATGATCCTGATATAATCCATGAGCCTCGAGATAGTTACGCCGAGTCCCTGGGCTACTTATCGTCTATATTCGAGAAGGTACAGGCAGCTTTGCTAGCGACTCACCAACGCAATTGCCAACACTAAAATCTACGTCACATACATTTTATCTGAGCGACAAAGATAAATATTTTACAAAAAAAACTTGCTTCTAAATTCGTCAAATGCAAAATTGTCTCAAAGAAATCACATTTAATCTATAAATTGGCCGATATGTCAGGCAAACTCAAACTAATTATATATAAACAATGACTTTGTTTCCTTATTATTATTGTCTATCTTGGCTTAATATTCTAAACTATGTATAATTTAACTTCGTCATCTCGGAACACCCAAATTCATTATACAAACACTTTCAGTTCGTCTTGTAAACTCTTTCTCCTAAACGGTTATCTTCATCTACGAAAACAAATACATATATTCTTTATAATTATAGAAAACTAATCCTACCAACTAATTCGTAAACAACTCGTAATCGCTTTCTAAACTGCACCTTATTACTTAGGCTTATTGTTTACTCTCATTTGAGCGTCGCTTGAGAATGGAATGCATGACTCACGCACGACGCAACTGCAAATGATCGCTTCATATTTTTTTACAATACTTGTTATTGTCAATAACTAATTAGCTACCTACCAAATCTTCCGAACCTTTTTACAATGAGCAGTTTGTTTGTAACATTTAACTTTTTACTTATAATAGGTACCTATCACTATAACAATCTAAGTATTTACTTTCTTTTCTTTTCTATTATGTCCCTATTACTATAATAATATAAATTCTTACTTTATTCTATTATGTCCCTGATACTTCTTTAAATTTTTTTCAGGGTACCAGAATCTACCTGCTGGGGACCTGCAGCACCAGAGGCAGCTGCAGCAACGAATTTCCCCCAGGGAAAATTCTGGCCTAAAGGGGGGAGTGTCACGACCTCCGGCCTCCCACCACGAGCGCGGGCGCCGCCATCCTTCCGCGCCGGGGACCTCTCGCCCCGCACCCTGGACTTCGGGTGCCTATATAAGCCGAAGCAGACGCACACTCAAGCCCTTTTCCTGCGCCGGCGACACCCAAGTTAAGTGGCTCCACTCATCATGACGGGAGTCACGTAGATCAGCACCTTCGCAACCCACTATCTACCCCTGAGTCTCTGTAAATCTAAATTCTTGTATTTTTCTTGTTTCAATAAACCTTTGTAAACTTTTGTTGTCGAGTGTGAATTATCTCCATTACTCACCACCCCTTTTCACGCCACAACATATTCAAGTCTTTGAAACAAAAAAAAAGTAGTGATTTTGACGTAAACTTTTAACGCGGTTGGAACGTTTTGGCAGGCTAAATCATCATGAATTACTATGAAATCAATGAGACTTCCACTAAATATTATAATATTTATTAAAATACTTACAACATCATTTAATATTGTATTTATTTCTTTCCTTTCTTTGCTGATTGCCAGATCATCACTAATTTTCGTACCGACAGGCTTCAGAGTCGCCGTTGTATTTTCGTCAGATGGCTCTTGACGTGACTCTGATGCACTCATGTTTTCCTGTGAGTGAAGAGGAACCAACCCTTCGAATTGTTCGAAACTTGAGTAACAGACAAAGCTGGCCATGTTTATTGAAAGTACAGCTAGATCTGTGGGTTAAGTAGGATACGAAAAACAAATATAGTAAAATGCTGATGATAATATAGTGGTGATTCCCTTGGTCACAAACTAAACTAAATTTAAGTTAAGTGCATTTTTCTCTTTCCATTTAATCAAGAAAAGGATAGAAGATACATATTAGTTTAGTCCTGTCATTCAAGGAGATTTAAGGACTTCAAAAAAGGCTTAAGTCTTGAACTTGCCGTGTCGTCAAAAACTTTGACTTCAATTAAGTTGTAATGTAACTTTTTCTCTAATAAAATAAAAAAAGAAATACTCACATAAATATTTATTACCGAACATTGTGAAATATTATTTACAATAAAAAAAATTTATTTATTTGCAACACAAGACATAATTTGAACGTTATTCAGCATGTTGTGGTTTCTTACTGTAGTGATCAAGGGTTAATTTACAATAGTGGTACTTACCACCTTTTGAATGATCGTAAAGCATTATCGCTAATGTTTACTAAATAAATACTGACTAAACACAACACACGATAAGGCGCATTTCCTTCAAACTATGGCTGTCCTACAAATTCGACACGAATACGCCGACGCGGCAACGTAACATTGGCTTTTTTCCTTTTTTATGGATGGGATGGGATGGGATGATAGATGGGAGGGATTGTCAGACTATTACTGACTAAACCCCACTTTGTTCCTTCCGCTGCCCTTTAAGTTCCGGGGCTGCGGTAACTATTAGAACTATTCCGCAACCCCGGCAGGCATTGGCCCTAGTAACTTTTGTCTGTCTGTCTGTCTGTCTCTTCTTCACACCTAAACCACTGAACCGATTTGAATGAAATTTGGTACAGATATAGTCTGGGACCCAAGAAAGAACATAGGGAACTATTAATCACGCGGACGAAGTCGCGGGCAAAAGATAGTTTAATATAAATAAATGACGTGCGGTCGCAGCGCGGCTGTAGCGCGGCAGCCATACGTTTTTATTTATCTATCTATACTAATATTATTATAAAGAGGGTAAGTTTGTAGGTTTGTAAGTTTGTATGTAGGGGGTAATCTCTGGAACTACAGGTCCGATTTGAAAAATTCTTTCAGTGTTAGATAGCCCATTTATCGAGGAATGCTATAGGCTATATACCATCACGCTACGATCCACGGGAGCGGAGCAGTAAAGAAAAATGAGGGTGAAACCGCAGGGGACAGCTAGTATTAATAAAAAGACAGCGCAGCACCAGCGCTGCGGTCGCGCAGCAGTTAGACGAATATTAAGACATAGTAAACGTATTACTTAGTTGATAGTGTTTACAATGTAACTAGAAGCTAAATATCGGTCGCTAAACCAGCGCCGGGCGCGAGAGGTCACCGCCGCCGATCGCCTCTACGAGGACACGTCGATGCTCCGCCCATGCGCGGCACACCTCTACTGTGTGCTCGACCGTGTCCTCCAGGCGACCGTTACTGCAGTGGTGACACCCAGGCGTCGCTTCCGCCCGAATCCGACACAGGAACCTCCCGAACTGACCATGTCCGGTGAGGACCTGCGTCAAGCGAAACCTGAGAGTGCCATGACGCCTCTCCAGCCACTCCTCAAAGAGGGGTCTTACCGCCGCTATAACGGCGTGCCCAGTCTGTCTGTATGTTTGTCTTTCTTTCACGGCAAAACGGAGCGACGAATTGACGTGATTTTTTAAGTGGAGATAGTTGAAAGGATGGAGAGTAACATAGGCTATTTTTTGTCTCTTTCTAATGCGGGTGAAGCCGCGGGCAAAAGCTAGTATTACATAATTTGGTGCATGAAATAGTTCAAGCATCATAGAGGCAATGCGGACCTCTTCCAAAGCCTGCGCACATTTACCCAGCTCCTTTCAGCTTATGTCCGTAAAAAGAACGATTTTAAACAAAACCTAAACAGACGCAGAAAGCTGAACGGACGCGTACGCGTGAATAAGTGTGCGTATTCCATTAGGCACCAAAACAATAGGCTTGTACTCAGGGACTTTGCCATGCCCCTTTGATGCAGAGTGCATTACACTGATTCCAGAAACTGTAAACCTAGTTGTAGTATTGTATAGTGGCCGAAGTGGATCGATCACGTTGCATGAGACTTACGTATTGTTTGTACAGTATGTTACTCAGGTTAGCTCTATCGAGCCAATGCATTTTGTTGGCTTTTGCACTTCTTTGTGTATTTAAGCGTTCATTTTAAACCAATTTTATTTTTATTTCTTTACATTATAAGCAACCGGACGGCCTATCTGTTACGTAGTCAACGTCGTCTATACATCTATAATATCATAGGCATCGCAGACGCGTTGCTATCCCGGAAATAGCTGAAATGCCTCTCTTTACAGGAATACCTTTCGGCCATATTTTGAAAAAGTTCTAATACTATTTTGAATATAACCTCATTGGATCTATTAGACTTTTAATTATCAGGGATTGCTGGCCTTCTTTCGTCGAAAAAAATAATAACGCCATTTGTGTTTCTTTTTATTGCTTATTTTTCACAACAACGTCTAATGGCCGTCACCTGTTTTTTTGGATAAAACGGCCAGTGTGAACGTAAGTTTGAAGTTGTGAAAACTCTTTAGTGAGTTTTATTAAATAGGTAAAACCTATTTGAATATCCTTCTATTATTTTATTATGTCAAAGTTTGTGGGCACGGGTCAGTTAAATTATCATAATAATGAAAAGGCATTACGCTAATATCCACGGGAGTGGAGTAGCACCCGACGAACAGATATAACGCGGGTGAAACCGTGGGGACAGCCTGGTATTTAATAAAAAAAAACAGTTTCCATGGAGATTTTTGGTTTACAATACGAAGTAAACAAAGAATTGTTGCTATAGCAACGTCGTGATACGTCAATGTTCTGTGTCGTTTGTGCTAAATAGGTAAATAATCATTATATCGTGTTAATGTTATTTCCTGCTCTAATCTTCTCTGAATAGTCTAGTTGAATATCATAGTTGAAGCGAGATAGTGGCAAAACTGTGTTATTTTCTTAAAACCTATTGGTTTAATTTGAGTTGTGACCATTCCACCTAAGGCCTAGATCATATCCTCACCTGTAACTCCAAAAACTTTTAGGGTCGTTTCATAGAAAAACGGGGGATATATTTAAGCACTTCAATAATCCATTTTATTTTCTATTTTGGTTATACAAACAAAATATAATATTTTTACAGGTTACAAGTTCTGAGAATCTTCAGATTTTACAATGGATAAACCACTGAATCAAGATGACTTTGCTGCCATGGAAACCCAGCTGAAGTGTTGTGTGGAGCAAGACAGGCACTACTGGAAGGTCAATGACATCAAGTGTGATGCCATCCACACGGCCAAGACTTATGAAGAATTTGCGTGAGTAGACTGCCTTTCTTTGGTTTCGGTTGCCCTTTATGTTCCGGGGTCACGGTAACTATGGGAAATCATCAAATGACTCACTAAAAGTCTGACAATCTCTCCTGCCACGTCTAGGGCGGGAGTGCTGACTAAAACCTTTATGTTCCGGTGCCTCGGTAACTATTAGAACTATTCCGCAACCCCGGCAGGGTGAGTAGAATGTCTTTTCTTTTTCGTAATATTATTTTATTAGCTGTCTTTAGTGACTGCTCTGCTCCCGTGAGTAGCGTCTAACCTAAATAATTCATACTTCCATGCATACTATACTAATATTATAAATGAGAGAGAAAGCAACTCTGCCTGCTTTGGCAAACGCCAAAACTACTGAACCGAATTAAATGAAATATAGTACAGAAATAGTCTATAGCCTGAAAACGGATATGGGATAAGTTATCCCAAAATACTATTGCGGGGACAGCTTGTTTTTTTATAAATGTGCTCATTCTCGTATTTTGATGAGACGGCAATCCGACAGTACTGAAAAAGTTAAGGGAAGGAACGGCTTCAGATGCTCTTCTGATTTTAAGCACGAAGGTGACAGACACACAGCGGCAGGATAAACGTTAACTCAGCACGTACTTCGGCTAACCACTATACCTGTCACTGATACACTATCGTCAAACGTCCAGTGCACGATTGAGTTGGCATATGGCTAAGCCAAAATCAGTGCTAAGTAACGTCTAATTATCTCGCCATAAGTGTTGCTACTAAGAAACAAAAGGAACTTCAATAATACTGCCCAACTTGTAAATAGATTCGAACCCCTCAATCGAAGGAGTATGGGTGGGTTATAGTTAGTCTGACTACTCCCTCTCGCCTCGCCCAGGGCGGGAATAGTCATTTGATGATTTCCCATACACAAAACAGGACCCCTTGATCAGCAGGGCTTGCGACCATGATACCATGAGGCTGTCAGTAATAAACTATAACTAACTAGCTTCTGCCCGCGACACGTCCGCGTGGATTTTTCCTGAATTTTCTTTGCTTTAAACCTCACGGAGCCTAGACCTTTCAAACGAATGCAAAACCATGGAAATCGGTTCGTGCGTTCTGGAGTTATAGCGTCAGGAAGGAAAACCCGACAAATTTTTATATAGTAGATAAAGAATTGAATATTTTTCAGGGACCGCGTTGCAGCGGCTCACCTGAATCCTCTCCACAAGGAAGACTACAAGAAGAAACTGCCGCGGAAATGGAATCAGTACGCGACCGAGGAGAAGAAGTCAGATGAATAAATAAATAATGGGATAATTTGAACCTGCGTTATTTTTTTCAATACATTTCTGTTCACTCTTTTAAATACATTAGAATAAAGACCGATAACCTTTAAATAGGGCTGTCTATTTTAGTTGCATTTGATGAGAGGGAATCGAGAGACACTCATTTTACTTTTCAGAAATCGGGATTATTTTTTGCACAAAATATCTGGGAACAGCCCAAACGAGCGCTGTTTGATTTTTTCAGTGTAGGTGACGAAACTAAACGTTTAAAATAATAGTCTATTTAGCAAAAACTACAATGAAAAAGTAGGTTTTGTTATACGTTAATAAATGTATTGAATGTAAAATTAAAAAAGAAAACTCTGTTACATAAACCCTTTTATTATAAAAATACAGTCCTTATCGATATGTTAACGTATTTTTTGGCCTTAATATTGATATAACCTTAATAAAGAATAGAGTTTCTTTTCAGCATGTCCTATTTTTTTGCGATATCCGCGTTTATTTTTGCATACATTTTAATCCTTTTTATTCCTGGGATTGCACATGAGGATGATAACTTCGATTTTGGTATTCTGGCTCTCAACTTGTGGATAGTAGAATCTGTTGTCGTTCCGGTCCATGGGTACCAGAGGTTTGCCATACCAGCCGTAACTGAAACAAGTAAAATAAAAATTAAGTAGCATTACATAGCATAAAACAAAGCCGCTTTCCTCTGTCCGTACCTTTGTATGCTAAGATCTTCAAAACTTCGCAACGGATTTTGATGCTAAATCCGTACTTCCGTACTAATATAATATTATAAATGCGAAAGTAACTCTGTCTGTCTGTCTGTCTCTTCTGATATAGTCTGGGACCTAAGAAAGGACATACGATAGTTTTCATCCCGGAAATCCCCCGGGAACGGGAGCTATCATTCCACGCGGACAAAGCGGGCAAAAGCTAGTCAATCATAAATCCTTTTTAGTGGGTATTAACACATTACAAAGAACACACTTGTTCTGTCGGTAGGACTAGCGGATATATCAACGCTTAGACCGAATCTGTGCGTTGATATATCACCCAAACAGTCATTAAACTTTCGAACACAGATGATTCGAGACACAATAGAAAGACAATAGTAGCTCGACAGCCGGCTGTCGCTTGGTTGTCGAAAGGTTAATACATCTTACACTTGATTCTCAGTGGCAGGCGAGGGGTACTTGCTGTGCGGTCCCTTGGCGCGGGTCTGCGCCACGTTCTCGTGGTAGTCCTTCACCTTCTTCGTCTCCTCGGGGCTCTCCGCCTTCAGCTGGTCGTGGGCGGCGTAGAACTTGCCCGTCACCGGGATGGCTGAGGAACAAATTCACCTTGAAATAGACAAGAGAAACATCAACTTTTATGTTTTCAATAACCTAATACATACTTATATTATAATTAATTAGTGGAAAGTTTGTGCCTATACATTAAACATGTTCATCAAAAAAAAGTCTTAAAGGTAAAACACTAAATGTAAATTTTATAATAAATTTTCGACTATTTTTATGTGTGTGTTCGCTAATCTGTAAAACTACGCAACGGATGTTATTGCAGTTTTCGCGAATAGTCAAAACTTATTTTAAGACAACATATAGGTTTTTCTTTATTGAAATCTGACGTCAGCAAAAAAGTTATCGTCAATTAACGTTAGAGTGATAAACGCCTTTTCAGATATGCATAGCAATTTGTGATCGACTGCTAGTGACATTTGATCTTTTAACCTTTCGACGACCAACCAACAGCCGGCTATCGCGCTGCTATTGTCTTTCTATTGTCTCGAATCACGTGTTCGAAGGTTTAAACAGGATTTTACACTGACCATGTCGCGGGCACTTACACAAAACCAACAAACTTTGACATCACGTAAAGATTTGCCCTGTGTGGGAATCGTACCTACGACCTTCGGCTTAGCAGTATGAGCCACTTCTTCTTCTTCTTCCTGCCCTTATCCCATTTTACTTGGGGTCGGCGCAACATGTCTTTTTCTTCCATACCAACCTATCACCCGTCATGCTATCACTTACTCCTTTCTCCTTCATATCATTCTTCACACATTCCATCCATTTTTTCTTCGGTCTTCTTCTCCTCTTCCAACCTTCTACATTCATACTCATAACTGTCTTAACTATATGCGTCACAAAAAAAAAAAAAAAAAAAGAAAAGTATCAATTTAATCTTCTACTTACATCCAAAGTTGGGTCTGTAAATCTTGTAGTTCCTGAAGTGTTTCACTTCTCGGTAGATGATTTCGTTTAGCATGTGAATGTCGATCGGCGCACGAGTGCCGAATGTGCACTTGCCCTCCGCCATTCTGTATGGAAAACAATAAGTATTTACTTTAAATTATGATAACAAGCAGAGCAGTCTAATAACTGCTAACCAAAGTACTACTGTAGTTGGTAGAGCAGATTCAGCTCTTTGAAACCTTTAAGTCCAGGATCATATAGTTAAAATTCAGTTAGATAAGGCGAATTCGATTGTAAAATTATCAGTAATCGATCTAGACTCTTGGTAGGGGGATTATGATCCTCATGACTTCCTTGATCCGACGTCGGTGGAAGGTATCAGCACGGAGGGGCGACAGATTTATTATCAAACCACAGTCCAATCCCCAGAAAAAACTTTGTTTTAAATGGAGTGTATGATTATTAAGTATATCTATATATATAAAAGAAAGTCGTGTTAGTTACTTCACTTATAACTCAAGAACGGCTGAACCGATTTAGCTGAAAATTGGCAGGGAGGTAGTTTAGAGCCAGGAGAAGGACATAGGATACTTTTTATCCCGTTCGACATCATTCCCGTGTGACTTGACATGTAACGTCAGTCACTATAAAACGTGGTATAACAAAAAAGAATCAGACTTGGAATAACAAAATTGACGTATAATGACAGCTATGTAATGACGTATGGATGATAGGTGGTAGGTAGGTAGTAGGTAGGTAGTAGGTAGGTAGTAGGTAGGTAGTAGGTAGGTAGTAGGTAGGTAGTAGGTAGGTAGTAGGTAGGTAGTAGGTAGGTAGTAGGTAGGTAGTAGGTAGGTAGTAGGTAGGTAGTAGGTAGTAGTAGTAGTATGTAGCTAGTAGGTAGTTTGTAGGTAGGTAGTAGGTAGGTAGTAGGTAGGTAGTAGGTAGGTAGTAGGTAGGTAGTAGGTAGGTAGTAGGTAGGTAGTAGGTAGGTAGTAGGTAGGTAGTAGGTAGGTAGTAGGTAGGTAGTAGGTAGGTAGTAGGTAGGTAGTAGGTAGGTAGTAGGTAGGTAGTAGGTAGGTAGTAGGTAGGTAGTAGGTAGGTAGTAGGTAGGTAGTAGGTAGGTAGTAGGTAGGTAGTAGGTAGGTAGTAGGTAGGTAGTAGGTAGGTAGTAGGTAGGTAGTAGGTAGGTAGTAGGTAGGTAGTAGGTAGGTAGTAGGTAGGTAGTAGGTAGGTAGTAGGTAGGTAGTAGGTGTAGGTAGTAGGTAGGTAGTAGGTAGGTAGTAGGTAGGTAGTAGGTAGGTAGTAGGTAGGTAGTAGGTAGGTAGTAGGTAGGTAGTAGGTAGGTAGTAGGTAGGTAGTAGGTAGGTAGTAGGTAGGTAGTAGGTAGGTAGTAGGTAGGTAGTAGGTAGGTAGTAGGTAGGTAGTAGGTAGGTAGGTAGTAGGTAGGTAGTAGGTAGGTAGTTAGTAGGTAGGTAGTAGGTAGGTAGTAGGTAGGTAGTAGGTAGGTAGTAGGTAGGTAGTAGGTAGGTAGTAGGTAGGTAGTAGGTAGGTAGTAGGTAGGTAGTAGGTAGGTAGTAGGGAGGTAGTAGGCAGGTAGTAGGCAGGTAGTAGGTAGGTAGTAGGTAGGTAGTAGGTAGGTAGTAGGTAGGTAGTAGGTAGGTAGTAGGTAGGTAGTAGGTAGGTAGTAGGTAGGTAGTAGGTAGGTAGTAGGTAGGTAGTAGGTAGGTAGTAGGTAGGTAGTAGGTAGGTAGTATGTCAATTCGAATTCAATATTCATACTTGACAAGACAACGTCTGTCGGGTCAGCTAGTTAATTTATAATTAATACATATTTGTTAAGTGTGTGCGTAGATAAACAAAGTCGAGGGAGAACAGTTTCTACATTTTTTTTAATAGAAATGCCCAATACCAATTGACCAAGAAACCAACAGGGCAGAACCAAGAAAACAGCATAGCCCAATCATAATAAGAGCTTAATTAAAACTACAAATCTTGTAAATACAATCTCATGACATCAACTATAGCATTGTCTGCAGAATAGAAATAAAGAAATAATAGAGGAATCTGATTCATTACTTGTTTGATTCACTTACTTGTTTTTTGTGTAAAATAGTTTAAAAAAATAATATAAAGTAAACAATAATATTATTTTTGTGATTTTTCAAGTTTTGATTATAAAATGTCAGTCAGAAGACGTTGTATAGTAATGACATTGTCGCGTTGTCAATTAAAAAGGTTTTGAGTAAAAGTTTTCAATGTCTTAGGGCGCAGCGCAACCAAGTTGTAGTCGTTGTCCCAATCACTTTTCTTGCCAACAAGTGATTTGGTCGTGATTCTTTAAAATATTTAAGTATCAAAAAGGGGTCTTATATTACAAACTGTCCTAATGAAACAGGGTCCCTATGGTTTAAAGTAGGTAGAATTGACCTTTAGAGTAAGCCTTACAAATTATTCAACCTCCATCCAAAATCATGATATCAAGATTGCATCTAGAATTAAATTAAACCACATTTAAGAACTTCATATACCGGTGTTAATACGTGGCAAGCCTGTAGCACCGTCGCCGGTAGCTATCCGGCTTAAGATTAAGCCGGGTAGCCGACACTAACGCGGTTAACCAACCCATTAAAATTAACATCTCCACCTGTTGATTACAACCACTAGCGAGGTTTAGTTCTTCATCCTGTTTAAATTACGGTGCAAACGGAACGTAATTGGTCTTGAATTCTTCATTATTTGCACATTTTTAAGCTCTGTAAACAATGTCTTTGTCTGAAGAAGCGTAAGCTTTGCTCGTCTGTTCAGCTTTAGTATAAATTCTTTGTTTTGCTTCCTACCGACGTATATGTTGGATAGATGTTTGATGGCTTTTCTCATTCGTATGACGCTGAACGCAGTTCCATTTCACACGAGGGCAGAACAGTGAGGCAGAACAGTGGGCAGTACAGTACTGCTACTGCTTAAAGGCACAGAACAGTACTGTCCTGTGCGTTCAAACAGTACAGTGGGCATAACAAAAGAGTAACAGTTAAGGTTTGGTCACACAAAATCGTTCAGCGAAACGAGAATGCGGAGCTGAATAAATACGCGTATTCCCTTATTGTCTCACACTCTCACTCCAAAGCAAAACTATTTTCTAGTTCTGATAAGGCACGATTATTTATGGTGGATAAGCGTTTCCTCACGATGATTTTCTAAATTGTAGTGTTAGGGCTCTTTATAAGGATTTTATTGGCCAAACAGCTTGACAGCCCACCTGAAGTTAAGTGGCCTCCGTCGTCTGCAGACATCTGCATTAACCAGATACGTGTTATCTTAAAGACAAAGATGAATGTCTCATGTGACCGTAACTATAACGGCACACAAACCCTATTACATATTATGATTTTTATTACATTCAGACAAACTCTTTAACCTCTAAACATTATCTCACACCACCGCATTACATTGCCAAACCGCAGGCATCTAAATAATTCCCAATCAATAGAAGACATAATTTTCAAAAGAAATACCAATAAGAAATGAAAAATTCTAATAAATGAGACGTCCTTCCGCTTAGCGTCCATGGACTGAATTTAAAAAGCGGTAGGTCCCGCTATATCTCTCATTCTTCGGGGCGTCGGGCGCGTGAGGTGCTTTGGGGAGCTGGTACACTGACAAGCGGAGCGATATCGCGGAAAGGAGCAATTTTATTGTATGAGAAAGATTGCGGTTACACTCGCGATCCCACCGCGTTTTGGTAGGCGTAGGTCGTCGCGTGATGTTATATAGCTGATGGCCTTCCTCGATAAATGGGTATCCAAAACCAAAAGAATTTTCTAATTCCGACTAGTCGTTTCTTAGATTAGCGCGTTCAATCAAACAAAAAACTCACATACAGTTTTTTTACACGAAAAGAGTCAAGAGTTGAACAGAGGAAATCTTTTAAAATTAAACAGTTACTAACAGCTTATTCGAGTTTAGGCTCATTTGATTAACTCACGAGTCAACGAGTCAATGGCACGAGACAGGCCGGAAACTCATTTTTATTTATTAGGAAAATCCCACAACTCTATTCCCAACCACTGCAACTCCTGGAAGCCAGAATAAAAGTGTAGTCCATCAGAAAAGCGCCGCCCAATGAAGCCCCAATAGTCCTAAAAAAAACGATTCAACTGTTTTGGATCCCGCAACGAAATTCCTCATAAAATAACAGCGAAGAAGTGAGGAAAAACAGACAAGCCTGTGTTAGAAGACCTTATTATTTTGCTCGACGCAGTTATTTTTATCCAATCCAACATTGTAAACTTTTAAAACAAAAGCACAAACACCCGCTACCAGCCTCTCCAACGAAAAATATTCATATAATCCGCTCCGCTTATAACACAGGCATTCCAACGAAAATTCCAATCGGCCATCGCATCGGCGCGATATTGCGAGCACAGGCGCAAGAGACACCGTTCCCTGCTATTTCATAAGACGTATAATTGAAATAGCCGCAAAATACCCGCGGTCGCACCCGCCGCCCTTAGGTGCACGTCTCATTGGCGGTTGGAACGCTGTGTTTAAATTTTGTTGGAGTTTCAAATAGTTTTTGTTGGTGGACTTTCTTCTTTGATTTTATTATTGGCAAGTTTTTCGGATAATTTTAGTGGGGTTTTGGGGTGTTTAAAGCTGCAATTTTTGGTTAAGTCTGACTTATATCCTTAGACAACTTCTTTTCGGAGCGGGAGGGGAAAGGGGTCAGGGTTGAACTTGATGGTCGCCTTAAAGAGATCTACAGTGAAAGAAAATGCATCAGCAATTCTGTTGAGAGTGTCTATTATTCTATTTTTTGTGTCTCCGAAATACTAGTCGTACAGAATGTTTTGCTCTCTCTTTAGTTCTTCATCAATTGGGTTTAAATAAACGTCTTTATGTATGTATTGGGGAATCATAGAACAATTAAAATAACAACCACTAGATCGATGGGACAAAGCTTTAACTAAAACCACAAATGTTTGTAAACATTTGTTTTGTTGACTTAGAAAAAGAAGATTCAGTAGATTTTTTCTAATTCCGAAATTAATTAACTCCCATATTGTCAACCGACGTCTTCATTACGCCGATAACGACGCTTCATTACGGAAGACAAACTTTTGATTGGTTACATTGTTTCTTAAAACTTAGCTTTTTGTTAACTTTTCTCCAACTTTTCCAGTTGAATATTAACCCTTAATTTGGCAAGGATAAAAAAATGATTTTAGAAAGTTCGCGTTAATATATTATGTTCATATGCTTTTAAAACACACGGGAAAAATAAAATAAAAAATCTTTCCTGAACAGTTTCCTGAAAACACAACGTTAAGTGTTCGCGCCAGGTAGTTGGCGCTTAGTTTTAAGTAAAGTTACCCACATTTCTATTTAGTTAAGTATCCTATCCCTTTCTTTCCCGCTGCATTGAACACTGTTCACGCTATAGATCAGTCTACGATTGACCGTGGTTGGATACATTCGACACGCATCAAGTTAGATTCACCGCTCGTGGAAAACCAACCGCCTGGTCTCCACTTCTGGATTCTACGCCCTCTGCGTGATCCTACCGCTTACCGCATCGCTCGCGATTGACTCTCGTCTTCGTCGGGTTTCCGGTGATCTCTGATCGCCATACAGAACCGCGGCCGCCACGTGGTTCTACTTAGACATTAAGACTATAACCTGTGCCTAGTGAACAAGTGAATTAAGGCGTCTACTGGGAGCTGAGAAGGAGCGCTGCCAAAGAAGAGAGAACGAGCACGAGAAGCCCACCTCTGAGGTTAGTCGTAGCGTAGTTCAGTGCAGCCTCTTAGCCTACCGATCCGTCCCTTCCTAGGCACTTCACTGTGCAGTGCAGCTCACTACTGCTGGTCCTTCGTTCTGAACCCCGCCATTTCACCCAAGTGTCGGCGCGCTCGGTTCATATTACTTGACTGCCGCGCTGACACATATTTCTGGTCCTTCGAGCCGGATAGTACCAGTTTAATTTCCCTAGTCACTAGATCTAGGTATTTCTGGTCAGTTAGACCATATATTCTATTTAAGTATAGGCTAACTAGCCTCCCGCTAAGTACGTCCCTCAGTGACGTCACAACTCATTTCTACTTCTATATTCTTACATTTTCTAAATTATACTTACAACTCGTAAGTCATTTAATTTCATTCATTTCGTGCGAGATTGAAGAAATAATAAAAGTTTTCACAAAAAAGAAAAAAAAAAAAAAAAAAAAAAAAAAAAAAAAAATTGAGGGTGTTCATAAAATCATTCGTTCTTCGAACGTTCTCGAACCGGTCTCAGGGTTGTTTCGCTGCGTCAAAGTAGCAGCTTTAACTTACGTTGCGTTAAGCTACTGTGTACATTGTAGATCGTAATAATAGTGTTGAATTTAAATTGCGCGGAGTTGATTACAATATTCTTATAAAATGACAACCCGTACAAAAGGAAAAGAATGTTTCGAGGACGCCAAATCACTCGGTCATTTGGAAATAAGTCGCGTTAAGTTAATAGGAAAACGTGATGCAATATTTTCTAGATTACAAATTATTTACGATCAATCTCTAAAAGCTTTCGACAATGACACCTCTAGAGATGTGTTTTTATGTGGTGTTCATTCTTTGGATGGTTTACGTTCCGAATATAAAGAAATAATTGATAAATTGGTTGATGTTGAATTATCTATAGATCAAACATACCAAGTAAATTATCAGTCAATTAACGCCTTTGAGGATTTATATTGTCGTTGCAAATTTATTTCTGATAAATTTAACTCTAAAAGTATTTCTGGTGTAACGCAACATAAATCTGTTAGATTACCGGAATTAGATATTATGAGTTTTTCTGGTGACCCTAGAAAGTGGCCGATATTTTATGAATCGTACAAGCGGACGATTCATGAAAATCCTGATCTTACTGATCACGATCGCGTTCAATATTTAATTAGTAAACTGTCAGGTAGGGCGCTTTCTGTTTGTTCTGGAATAGTCCCTAATGGAGATAATTACCGTCTTATATGGCAGTCACTAGTGGATAAATACGACGATAAACGTAGTTTGGCCGCAGCATATTTGGATCAAATATTCGAAGTTAAATCTTTTAGTAGTGCTTCTTCCAAAAACATTGAAAGTTTTCTGGATACATTTGCCACCGGCGTGTCAAGTTTACAGTCACTAAAGTTAGATAATTTATTAGATTTCGTTCTTCTACATCTCGCTTTAAAGAAAATTGATCCTAGTACTGCACGCTCATTTGAGCTATATAAACGTGGCTCAGCTATGCCTACGTATGATCAGCTGATTACGTTCTTACGTGAACAAGCAAAAATATTAGAACGCACGGCCACGCCAGCCCAAAAACGTGTCACTGATTCCATTCCTAATAATTATAACAAGCCGTCGAAAGCCACTCACTCATTTGTAACTGCTTCTAATGTTAGTAAAAACTGTCCACTTTGTAAACAAAGTAGTCATTTTGTTTTATATAAATGCCCTCAGTTTCATACTTATAAGGTCGATGAACGTTTTAATTTAATTAAACAGCACAATGCCTGTATTAATTGTTTAAGTTTTACCCACAACTATAGGGCTTGTAAATCTAACTTTAAATGTAGATTTTGTCAATGCCGTCATCATTCGTTGTTGTGTCGTAAACAAGCTGTTCATTCAAATGAATCCCGTGACGGCGCGCCTGCGCCCGCGCCCGAGCCTGCGCAGCCGCCGCCGCGTGCCCCTTCCGCGCTGACACATATTTCTGGTCCTTCGAGCCGGATATTTTCACATTCTTTAGCAGCTGGACTCAATGCAGGTCTATATTCAACTTCCTCCAATTGCCAGAACTTTTGCATAATGCAATCTAATGGAACAGGTTCCAGTGTGGAACATAAAGATATAGAAGAAGAATTAGCGGTATTAATCGGAGCGGTTCCAATTAACGTGTAACCAAATATGGTTTCAAAAGCGGTAGGCATATCAGACGGCCCAGTGACGCGACCTGATAGCAATATATCAGAGAACAGCGGAGCACCAATCAGAATATCTATTTCTGATGGTGAGAAAAAGTGGGAATCTGCCAGAGGCAACCCTTTTAAATATAAAAGAGTGGAAGCATTGATTGTCACCGTAGGTAGACTATCAGTTATTCGATCGATGACGTAAGCGGATAGGTTGACAGCACTATCATTTATTCGTGAAGACAACATAAGAGAAGTCTCCCCTTTAATAGGATTAGGTGCGGAGCCTATACCCTTAACTACATAATGAGATAACTTATTGTATGGTAAGTTTAATTTATTGCAACACGAAGTAGTTATAAAATTATTTTGAGATCCTGGATCAATAAGAGCACGGACACAACGTTGACCACCGTTAGAATCGATCACAAACACTTGCACGGTACCCAATAAACACGTAGTGTTATTATTATGCGGTTGAAGATTGCATAATAATACATTAGGTTGCAAAGAATGCAAATCATTCGCAGATGCGTACGGCGGCTGACACGAAGAGGACGTGCTATCGGTTATCTGATTATGTGACGTAACAGTCAACGCGACTGCTTTGCGCAAAGTCTAAGGTTGCTCCTCTGAAGACAGTGTCTGTGGCGCGTCTCGAGCTGTGTGCTTGCTTGTTAATGGCTAAGCTAGTACGCCGTGTTAAAGACACATTCGAAAGACGGCACGCTGTAGACAACATTTACTGTTTCACAGACTCCTCAGTCGCGCTTCAGTGGATCAATGCGTCTCCGCACCGCTTTAAAATATTTGTGGCGTCACGGATTACTAAAATCACAACCGCAGTTCCCGCTGATAAGTTTTATCATATCCCAGGTAATCAGAATCCTAGTGACTGTTTGTCGAGAGGATTAACCCCTGCTCAAATCATTGACCACCCTCTGTGGTTCACAGGTCCTCAATGGTTAACCCAAGATATCCATAGGTGGCCAGCCAAGACTTGTAAAGAATTTAGTTCAGTTTGTGAATTACCAGAGACTAAAGCCATAGTAACACTTACCACTGTAACTAATGCGAACGATGTTCACCCGCTTCTTAATATTTCAAATCGAGTTTCTTCTTGGCTGATACTCCTTCGTACAGTCGTATACGTTTACCGATTTCTTAAATTATTACCGTTTTCTAAGACCATAACTGTTGACGATCTGAACTATGCAGAAATTCAAGTTTTAAGAACATTACAAAACTTAGTTTTTTCTGAAGAAATTAAAAACCTTAAATTAAATAAACGTTGTTCCGGGTCCATTCAGAAACTTATGCCCTTTCTTGATAAGAACGGTATAATAAGAGTTGGTGGTCGACTGCGTCACTCCGACCTTAGCTACGACCAACAGCACCCAATACTGTTGCCTCGTAAGCACCGGGTTGTGGTGCTGATTATTTCCTACTATCATCGACAGAACTGTCACACGGGACCACTTACGTTAATGTCAATTCTACGGCAAAAATATTGGATTCTATCGTGCCGTGGTTCAGTTCGTCAAGTCATACATAACTGTAACTATTGTTTTAGAGTCAAACCTAAGCAAGTCTTCCCACTAATGGGTGACTTGCCCGCTTGTAGAGTGAATGAAGCTAAAGCTTTCACTCATACCGCAGTGGACTACGCGGGTCCAATTAATATAATCCCTTATCGTAAACGCGGTGTCCGCTCCATCAAAGGTTATCTTTGTATATTTGTTTGCATGGTGGTACGGGCAGTTCACGTTGAGCTTACTACCGACCTGAGCACTAGTTCATTCCTTTCCGCATTTAAACGCTTCTTATCTCGAAGAGGCGCCATATCAACCCTATATTCGGACAATGCAAAAAATTTCGTAGGTGCTAAAAATTCGTTATCCGAACTTTACAATTTTACAAATTCTGATGACTACAAAGAATCTTTTAATAATGAGTTATCCGCTAACAGAATAACATGGAAGTTTAATCCACCGCGTAGTCCCCACTTTGGAGGTCATTATGAAATTTATGTTAAGGCATTTAAAACACATCTTTATAGAGTCATAGGCACTCAATTGCTTACGTATGAGGAATTGACTACAGTTCTCACGCAAATTGAATGTGTAATCAACTCTCGCCCGTTAACTTTACTGAGTGAAGATCCTTCTGAACTCAGCGCGTTAACTCCTTCGCATTTCTTAATGTCATCACCGCTTAAATATATACCCGCTTGTGAAGTAGCTGACGAAGCTCCTCACTTACTTAAACGCTACGCTTTACTGGACAAAATGGTCCAATCGTTCGCAAAACGATGGAAACAAGAATACCTACACTTGCTTCAATCACGTAAAAAGTGGAATACTCCCTCCTGTCCTATTACTATAGGTTCGGTGGTTGTCATTGTAACCGACAACCTGCCGCCGCTTTCATGGCCTCTTGGCGTCGTTACTGCCATTTATCCTGGTATGGACGGCGTCGTTAGAGTTGTTTCCGTGAAGACGGCTACTGGCGTCTATAAGAGACCCGTAGTCCGCCTTTGCACTTTACCTTCTCAATAATCACTATATTGTTCCCCGGCTATTTTGTTTGTGTCTCTGAAAACCAAAGGTTTTCAAGCCGGGGGCATGTTCGCGCCAGGTAGTTGGCGCTTAGTTTTAAGTAAAGTTACCCACATTTCTATTTAGTTAAGTATCCTATCCCTTTCTTTCCCGCTGCATTGAACACTGTTCACGCTATAGATCAGTCTACGATTGACCGTGGTTGGATACATTCGACACGCATCAAGTTAGATTCACCGCTCGTGGAAAACCAACCGCCTGGTCTCCACTTCTGGATTCTACGCCCTCTGCGTGATCCTACCGCTTACCGCATCGCTCGCGATTGACTCTCGTCTTCGTCGGGTTTCCGGTGATCTCTGATCGCCATACAGAACCGCGGCCGCCACGTGGTTCTACTTAGACATTAAGACTATAACCTGTGCCTAGTGAACAAGTGAATTAAGGCGTCTACTGGGAGCTGAGAAGGAGCGCTGCCAAAGAAGAGAGAACGAGCACGAGAAGCCCACCTCTGAGGTTAGTCGTAGCGTAGTTCAGTGCAGCCTCTTAGCCTACCGATCCGTCCCTTCCTAGGCACTTCACTGTGCAGTGCAGCTCACTACTGCTGGTCCTTCGTTCTGAACCCCGCCATTTCACCCAAGTGTCGGCGCGCTCGGTTCATATTACTTGACTGCCGCGCTGACACATTAAGTATACTCAACAAAATTCGGTCATTAAAGAATTATAGTTATGTAGATATGTTGAGTATACTTAACAAATCCGGCTGATCGGTAAGTTTAAATAAAACAAAATTGAGGTATATTATAATGAATTATTTATTTAAGAAAATTATTACACGTTGAAATTATAGTTAATTATGATGATAATTAACGAATTGACGAACGAAAAAGTTTTGACGAATTATTTCCACATTTGGCCTTATTTTAAAGTATGGGTCACTATTTGTTATCACTATTATCATCCACAAAGTGTAGATATCTTCGGATAACTTGATAGTATACTGCTTTACGGGCATTATATCTGCGACTAATGAAAAGCGCGTATTGGTACACCAATAATCCAAGTAGAATGGCATAGATACTATACCCATTATAATTTTTATGGCTAAGAAGCTTCGTAACTCTTACAGTGAATAATATTTGGCATATTGTATCAAAAAAAAAATCTTTGGCAAAAAAATCAGTAAAATAATTCAATGGATTCTTGTTATTGGTAAGGGGGCTTTCAAATGTATCGGGATCCAAATCGGCACGATGAAAGAAACGCCCATAAGACCAGTTGAACTCGAGTTCAATTTTTTTATAGTTACACCTAGGGGTTGCCTAGGGCCGCTCAAATTGGCTGTGTTATGTCTGCGACGTTGCGCTCTTGTATTTCGTGTTGGTCGTGGTGTAGAAGCTGAGACTTGTGGAGACTGTTGTGGAGAATCACTTACCTGATTGATGATGAATGACGTAGTAACAGATGGTATGTTTGGCATAGGAGACAATGTTGGCAACGAACTAATAGATAGGATGTCATTGAAAGGTTGTTGCTGTTCATTATACCTATATGTTTCTTCAGGATTAAAATCCGCAAGAAGTGAGACAGATTCGTTAGGATTTTGTTCGTCAATCAATTCGAATCTAAAAGGTTGAGCTCCGCAAGTGAAGATGTAATTGAAGGAGCTTCAGTCGTCGTGACGTTCGTAGTGGGTAATCACAATCACTTCGGCTTCCTTTTCATTTTCTGAACTTGATTCTCCGCTGACTTCGGATGGAGCGTTCTCGTCCGGTACTAGGGCCAGAATATGCCTTGATCTTGAATTCTGAAAATAATTTAGATATTTGCAGGCACCCAACCAAGCAACTAACAAAAATAACACTAGACACACAAATAACATGCAAGAACGTTAGTAGGAAAAATTAGAAATATGCGACTAGCGTGAAGGTATTGCTATCAAACACAAACGAGTAAATCAGCGTTAGGCATTAAAATAAAACCAACCGGTCATATCTTATAAATATTTAGGTTTTTATCGAAACTGAACTTTAGTATAAGACAATAAAATTGATATTTTAATGTAAAAATAGTGCAATCAAAAAGTTGTAGATTAATAAAGGTTAAATATTCATGATATACGTCATTTCAGTTCTAGCTCAAGCGAAACTTGAATATAATTCCCAAAATCATTCACAAAAAAAGCAGTAAATATAAATCTCACCATGCAGATTTGTTGAGTATACTCTACATACCCTGTTCACACTTGATTACTTATTAACGAATTTTGTTGAGTATACTCAACACTCGTGTTCTCCGACTCGACGCGTTCTTGTTCGGGTGAGAAACAGATAGCAAATAATTTTATCGTATTGATTATATATTATATAAATAGAAACAAATAACATACGTATCAATAACAGACCAAAAAGCAACAAAAATAAATATTTACCTGTAAAGCTTGCAGAGCTTGTTGTCTAGTCGCCATTTTTTCTCGCTAATGTCAAGCAAAATGTTGTCAGACAGCCAAACAATTTTTTTCCACCAAATAGATTATATACTAAATGATATTAGTATGAAAAACACAAAACCGCAGAAGAAAATTTGTCTTTCAGATTTTTGTATTTGTTATGTTAACTATACTCAACAAAACCAAATTAAGGGTGGAGCCAACAATTATTAGAACTTTATAACGTAATACGTCAGCCTGAATGATAAGTATGTTTTAAAATGAAGAATTAACATATTATTTGTCTTAGTTTACGTTTTAAAGGGCAACAAAATGTTGTCATTATATTACTATGGTAATATATTAACAACATTTTAATCAATACATCAATACGCAATATCTTTATTACTTTACCATAAGTGTGTTTAGGTGGTGACAATATCTAAAATGAGATCATTATGGACCCTGTAGGGCACAGCAAAATAGGGTAACAATATTGTAATATAATATTTCTCGACAATCAATGACGATTTAATGACTGTATCTCGGAATATCAAAGTTTGAAATCTCAATGTACGGTATTCATAACGTTTAAAACTTCCAATTACGTGAGTTAGAAAGTACGAGTACGGTATGTCGGAGTACTTGACATAGAATGTTCATAGAATATCATTCCGATGTAAGTAATCTATATTTAAACTAATAAATAAAATGAAACAAATAGAAAGCTACAATATTTACAAAGTAACGCGCAAAAGATTTGGTTGGGAGATAGCTTAGGACCAGGGGACGGACACAAAATACTTTCTATCTTCTTTTTTAGTGACAAAAAATGTGATTGATATAACGCAGGTGAAACCGCGGGGATAGCTAGTTTATACATAAAAATAAAACGCAGCGTTCGGCTCGCCCAGCTACAGAGGTAATTCGTCCTCGCGGATGAATTCCCAGGATATCTGCGGTGCGTGACAATAGTCCGCGTGTAATGACTGCCGCTGACGGAGTTGCCGTAATCAGATACTAGCTGTTCACATTCATTTTACCATATTTTGTAAAATGGTTTGTTATAGCTTTCGCCCCATTAGAACCTTTAATCCCCCAATTTACCACTTTAGAATTCGACTTTCTAAAAATCCTTTCTTAATGGTTACATTGTCTTTACAAAGAACACACCCCCCAAGTTTCATGTCTCTAGGACCAGCGGTTTGGGCTGTGCGTTGATATATCTGCGTCACCCTAAGGTAGACTGGTAGAAAATGCCAAAGGCATTAAGTCCGCTATTGTGCAATGTTTTACTTTGTGCATAAAGTTTTATAAATAAATATCAACAATCAGTCAATTTACCAGTCATTCACTAGCTTTCGCTCGTGGCTGCATGGGTGAAACTTCCATTCCCTATTTTACCCCCTTGGGGGTGAATCTTCAAAAAACCTTTTTTAGTGCTCCCAACGTTATAGAAGGAACCCTAATAGCAATAAGGCCCTGCGTTAATATGTTAGACAGTTAGGCCCTTTAAAATATTTAGAAGAATAGTTGTTTCCTGCGGTTTTATCCGCGTAGTTCCCGTTCCCGTGGGAACACTATCCTATGTCCTTGGTCGGGCTATGGACTATCTCTATCATTCATTTAAACCAGTTCAGATTTGGCGTGCAAGTGAGTCAGAAAGACTGAGTTACTTTCGCATTTATAATATTAGAATGGATAATATAAAAATGATAATAATCTTCAATTCAAATATATTTATATCCAGACTAGCTTCTGCCAGAAAGAGACAAAAAGTAGCCTATGTTACTTTCCATCCCTTCAACTATCTCCACTTAAAAATCACGTCAATCCGTCGTTCCGTTTTGCCGTGAAAGAAAGACAAACAGACAGACAGACAGACACACTTTCCCGTTTATAATATTAGTATGGATGATTCAAAGTCCTTCAGGTGCTACAGTTGCATTTCTCGTCGTTATTTAGTTAGTTCCAACGAAACCAAGGTGTTCACGGCTGGGCGGGCGGATTAATCTGAAATCCATTAAGAGCTGGAGCTTTATTTTAATTCCAGTGTCTTTGTAATTTAGCTCTTGGTTATTTTCCGGTGTACATTGTTCGTTTTTTGTTTGGACTTTAATACAAATTTGTTCTACCACACACTTAGTGTGTTGTTCTTCGGTGCTTAAGGATCAATTGTGCTCGATACACACGACAACGTTACGATTTGATTACGCAGTTGGTTTGTGAAATTTTATCAAACGTTTTTTTTTAAGAAAGAAAATTATCAAATGATTTTTCCTGTCTTTTCCGGGGCGGAAAGGAATGTCAGACTTTTTCTGACTAAAACCCACATTTGTTCCTTCGGTTGCCCTTTATGTTTCAGGATGCGGTAACAACATACCTAACGATTAGAACTATACCGCAACAAGTTTTATCAACGTGTGTGCGAAAATTTGCTGTAAACGATCTTTCTGTATCGCTAAATCGTGGTCTTGTGATTGGCTTCGATGTAAAAAAATAAAATATAAGTCGAACTATCATGCTTATCACAGTGATAACACAAAAATTTGTCCTGGGTGGGGATCTAACCCACAATGTCCGTGTTAGTATTCAGGATCACTAATTAATAAACCAACAGACCAGATAAACTAACGAATTACCGTGCTGAACAGAACTTAAACTAGCAAGAAAAAGTACACATTTTATCAACAAAATTAAACTATTATTTAAAATATATTATATGGTGATTAAGATCGGCGATTATCGCGAACGGCGCCAGTCCTCAACGGACATTCGTCTAGAGATGCGCATTAATCACCCGCACCTCTATTGTCTCTGGTAATCGGCTCTAAGGAGAATCTCCGCGATTTATGGTCAGATCTGTTCAAGCTTTTCATTGTAGCTTTTCAAATGTTTTAAGATGATATTAAAACTTTTCAGTAAGACTTATTAGTTATACTTATTGGTCGTTACAGGAGTTTTAGGCCCTTATTAATAGACGTTACACAAATACGATCTGAAGTGCGATATCATTTGATACCGGATTATTGCGATAACAGGAGCTCAAGATCGTTGCTAATTAATAAACTCATCTATTACCAAGTATTATATCTATCGTATCTCATCAGTTACCAAGATCAGTTACTCATTGCACTGTACTTGATGTGAACGAATACGTCTCAAAGTGTCAAGTTTCGTTTATTAATCAGTCTACACTCAGCTGATGACGTACACCTAATCCGTAACTTGAGCTAAACTTCAATCTCGTTTATCAATACAAACAAGATCTTAAGCTTGGCGTACTTGATACGAGTTTTGGTCTGAGTAACGTTTATTAATATGGGCTTTAGATTTAGGTTTAGGCCTTAGGGGCTAACACAAAAAAAATACAAAAATATTTAATCATCTTTTAACATACACAAATTGAGGCAGCTCTAGTAAGTTACAAAAGTACTTATGTCTCGCTCTTCCCTTGTGCTAGCAATAACAATGAAAGTGATGAAGGTAATTTGTACAGAAAAATATAAAAATATAAATTAATAAAAATAAAAATGCTACTCTCACTTATTCAGATCCATTCGCGTTTCACTGAAAGATTTTGGTGACACTTATACAGTTCTACTTGTATCAGCCGCGATCAGCGTCGTAAGAATAAGAAAAGCGTTTAAGCTTAATTTTGTATGAAAGCGCGTACGCGTCCGTTCAGCTTTTGTATAAAATCGTTGTTTTCTATGGACGTCAGCAAAATGGGGGCGTATAAATGCACATACTTATTCTGCACCGTGAGCAAACATATCATACAACAAATACGGTTTACCCTGTTAAGAACCATCGCAAGATAAACAATTTCCAATAAAAAAAAAACTACATCCAACTCGGTTGACCCGTTATGGGTTATGGCGCTAGAAACAGACAAACAGATGACACCATTCCCCTCTAATTGCATCGGGAGATAAAAACTAGTATTCTCTACTTGTGTCTCATAAGTAATCAGAATTAATAAGGAAACATGTAAAATATTAAAAATAAAATCATAGCCACCGTGGGTGTCTACGGAAGCAATAGGTCGTTTTTTTTCTGTTCCTTCTTCTGATTTCATTTCCTTTCGAATAAATTCCGAGTAAATCCATATTCCATACTAATATTCCATATTAATATTCCATATTAATATTCCATACTAATATTCCATACTAATATTATAAATGCGAAAGTAACTCTGCCTGTCTATCTGTCTCTTCTTCACGTCTAAACCACTGCACCGATTTGAATGAAATTTAGAGCAGATATAAGCTGGACCCGAGAAACGACATATGATAGTTTTCATCCCGGAAATCCCCCGGGAACGGAAACGAATCGCGAGCAAAAGCTATCAGTAAATAAAAAAGAAATAAGTACGACAGCAAACGAAAACTTATATAGAATATTATATTAAAACTAGCTTCTGCCCGCGGCATCGCTCGCGTTAGAAAGAGACAAAAAGTAGCCTATGTTACTCTCCATCCCTTCAACTATCTCCACTTAAAAAATCACGTCAATTCGTCGCTCCGTTTTGCCGTGAAAGAAAGACAAACAGACAGACAGACAGACAGACAGACAGACAGACACACTTTCCCATTTATAATATTAGTATGGATTTAATCCAATGCTTACTTTAATCCAAATATGGTATCAACTGCATACTTGTTTTATAGAAAAAGAAGCTCTTTTGCGCTTAAAATATTTATTGGTGTTCCATTTCCAATTTACGTACCATAAAGTAACGGTAGAATAAAAACCTTTGGTAGACATTTTAATATTCCTTTTGAAGCAAAAATCAGTGGCCCGTACAGGGTTTAACATATTGTTTTAATTTCATTTTATTTCTTGCTTATGGAGCAAAATGATTGGTAAGCCAGATCCCATAATCATATAATTTTGGGATTATAAACATTTAGATTTTCTTTTAATGTAAAAGTGGCTAATTAATAAGGAGGATGCAATTTTAATCCGGCATATATAGTTTGTTACTGCACTTTTGCCTTATCCAAGAACAAAATCAAAAGAAAGTGAAAAGTCCCGGTTGAATTTCAATTTAAAAAAATTGACGGAGTGTTAATTATTACATAATGTTAGTGTGGCCTTGTTTTTACTTATTGAATGGTAGTACTGTCACATTTTGTAATGAGCGTACCTCATTAATTTAATTCGTAATAGGTTATCTCGTTAATATGTATTTTGGTTCCGTAGTGAAGACGGATTTATTATTTCGTTATGTCAAACGGACATTTGTTTGTCTGTTTGTCTAATTGCTCTGAAAATGAAATACATTAAAATATTTGTTACGGGCTGCACAGTTTTCACCTTAATCAGGTTCAAAGGTTTTAGGCGATTCACACACGGCACCGCGCTCCGCCGCGGAGGGCGGTGAGGCGGATGTCATGTTGTACAAGACACTTTGAAATCCGTTGATATACACCGCTCGACCGCGCGGTCGAGCGGTGTACGTTTGTTCACCCTCCGCGGCTGTGCGCGGTGCCGTGTGTGAATCGCCTTAAATATTAATCCTTCGAATTCTAACCCTCGTGATTCGAGATACAATAGAAAGACAATAGCAGCCCCACAGCCGGCTGTTGCTTGGTCGTCGAAAGGTAACACTTAAGAAACAAACAATCACTTTCCTGTTTACTACATTATTATAGATTAACTTTGTAAAACGTGCCTACATACGAAGAAAATCCTATCATAGTAAGTGATAGTAGTAATTTGATCGCCGGCGCCTCTCGACGGGCGTGATTTATCATGTGTCACGTGGTCGCAACACATTTGTGTTGCCATAAAATCGCGGTGCTTTTCCATTCATTGTCCTATTGATGTGACTATGGGTATTTTCCCAGAGTCGGTTTCGGTAGTTCTTCTCAGAGGTAGTTAGGAAATGCGGGCTCCAGCTAGTTATACAAAAATATGACGTGTAAAAGTGATTTTAAATCGTGCTTGCATAATAAACAAATTCATTTAATTTTATTTCTACAGTTCCATTCGTTCAATTCGCCAATGAAAGCACGGAAAAAGGTTTTTTTGGGTTCTACCATCTTATATTAGCTGTGTGAAAATCATTTATCGATTTAGGAATCTGTTGCGAAATACTTAACATTAAATAGTTAATTTTTATAAGAGTCAATGCTCATTGCCTCTGCAGGTTAAATATGAGGTTGCTTTGGAAATGTAGATAATAATAAAAAAAATAGGAGTTAAAAGGAAACATCATTCAGATGTTTGATGTAGCTGAATACCAGGGTATAAAGCGCATTGACTGTCCATCAGATCTCCACAACCCAGTTGCTGGGTTATACAATACTCTGTGGTTTGAGTGGTTGTCTAACATTCTAGTCAAAGTTTAAAGTGTAATTACATATTTATTTCCATTAGACCACGAGAGCACTTTGGAACGGCGGCTTCTAGGTTCTAACTGTTCTATCCATAATGACTGTCTAAGATCCATTGTGCATATGAATTGGAAAAGTCACATTGGTTAAAATTTTTACATTAAAATTTTCCCGATTTTGCAGTCACACTCTTAAATTAGAAGCGCCTTAACCACTGGGCCATTACGATATTCTATTGACAGTTAGATACCAAAAAAGAAATGATTTTATTGGTCTACAATTGAAATATTATCTACCACTGTGCAAATCTTTGCAATCTCTAATTAAAAGATAGAAACGGGCGAAGTTTAAACAGATGGTGCATCCTTAATTTGAACTTTGATGTAAGAACTATTGAGACGCCAAAACCATGCACTATAGTCAACTAATAGAGCCAACTAGTTCGATTAAGTGCCTCGGACTGGATGCCACAGAGTAGGTCACAACAGTAGTTCAAATAGATTAAAAAAAACATAGAATTAAAACTACTGGGCTAAATTATGCAATTTTTTATGGGACCAAATGGTAACTATTTTGCATCAAACTCAATAAGAATCACGTAAATCGGATCATAATCTCATCATAAAAAAAAAACAAAAACTCCTTTTTGAAGTGAGTGAAAATGAGTAAAAACCAAACCTTTGGAGAAATACCTTTGGAGGTATGAAAGCCTAAAATGCGTCGGTTAGACCAAATATCATGTTTTGGTTATTAAAAAAAATCATCCACTTAAAATAGAGGTGCGTCATCCTTTTACATGGTAAAGTAAAAAAGTGCACATCTTTCAAATTTTACCATTGACTGACTTTCCCTATAACATTATGGGAAATGTTCAATCTTTCTTCAATCAAACTCGCTTGTTACCTCAAGTGATAGGATGTGTATCTCTATATAGTATCGCTTTTCGTTATCCGTACATATGTTTACTTAGATCTTTAAAACCATGCATCGGAATTTGATGCAGTTTTTATAATAGATAGAGTGATTCAAGAGGAATGTTTTTTTGTGTTACAATATATGCATATTATAGAGAAAATGGGTTTTGAAAGATTTGTAACACCCATGCTGAGCTGGGGCCGGTCGTTAGTAATAAAATAAAAATATGCGGAAGTCGCATGCTGAGACCTTTAAAAGCATGGTGCAGTAAATGAGCGAATGACTGCTTTACTGCAGGTTCTATTCCCATTAAGCAAATAATTGCATGGGTAAAGGTTTTTGTTCCGAGTCTGATTCTTTATAACTAAAGGCTCCCACAACGTGGGAGAAATGCCCAATGTGAAGCAAAGGTATATGATATATTTATATTAACATAGTATAAAACAAAATTTACTGTCTGTATGTACATACTCATAAGTTTAGAACTGTAACTGTGATACGTAGAATACAAGATATTTCATTCTGACCGTACAAAATTAGTTTGATAAAAGTAAAGTCCGAAACGGCTTTTATAAAAAAATATAATAATCAAATTCCGGTTTCGACCGGAACGGGCAAAATTCAGCTGTCGAAACACCTACGAAGCCGTTCGAGCATATAGCACGGATAACACACAACACGGCTAAAATTTTTTGAATTACATACATTATTACTCAATCTCAATAACTTTTATAAGTAAAGCTACTGCCTTATCGTCAACTGTGTCACGATTCATGAACTTCCAAGTAAATTAATGGAACACTTAAGTTTTTCCTCCTTTCTCAAACAATGAATAAACTTGGATCCTGGACGAGATTTCTACATCTGATTAAACAGATTAAGAAACAATTAACGCTGTGCCAATATTATTATAGTTCATAATCGAAAGGTACGAAAACCAATTAACGGGGGCTAGATAGACTGAAGGTTGCCATTTATTCGGGTTAATAGGTAACTGAAAAAAAATAAAAAACTTTATTCAAAAAAATAATAACCGCCTTCAAAAACTAAAAACCCAAAAATAACTTAAATTTCGGAAGTCGGTGGCAACACAAATTGAATGGCAGAAGAGATTGAAGCCACCGACTTCCGAAATTTAAGTTATTTTTGGGTTTTTAGTTTTTGAAGGCGGTTATTATTTTTTTGAAAAAAGTTTTTTATTTTTTACTTTTTAGTGTCGACTCCCAATGTTTGACTGTGTATAGTATCTTTCAAAGTAATTTATTTTCAAATAAAACTACTAACAATCTTATAAAACGAAAATAGAAACTTGAAGACAAAGCACACATCGTCTATGAAAACTTCGTCAATATTTTTTTGTTCTTGGTGAATTTTTCGAGAAGCACTGAACCGATCGCCACAAAATTTATATGGGACCACCCCTGAATCATGACTTATCAAACAAAAAAAGAACCATCAAAATCCGTTTACAATTGACGGAGATATCGCGTAACAAACATACCAAAAAAAAAAAGCAAAAAAAAAAAAATACAGACGAATTGAGAACCTCCTCCTTTTTGAAGTCGGTTAAAAATATAATCTGTTCAAAACAAAAAACATAATATGAGCTCTCTAAGTTTATCTCAATTGGGCATCACTAACATCGGTGAAGAAAAATACATGTCTTATGAAAACCTAGGCCCCACTTTTTCTAATAATGCCAACTTATTGCAAGACCATGACCTACTGCAAAGCAAAGGCCTCTCTTCATACAGATAAGGCACGAGCATTGATCACGCTTGCTCAAGGCGGATTAGGGATTTTGGACTTATTTTGTTAAGTTCATTATTAGTCCTAAGTTTCCTCACGTTGTTTTCCTTCACCGATGCTTGTGATGTTCAAGACAAACTTATAAAAGTACAGATGATTTTTTTTTCTTATAAGCGAAAATTGCAACTGGATACGTAAAGTCAAAGATAGAAAGAAGAAGTAACGCTAGTGGAAGAGGCCTATGGCCAGCTGTGGCCTGACCTCCGTGTCTCACAGGTGCTAAATGATCTCCGGACACCTTAAGGAGTCGAACTTGAGGCTGTTCAGTCAACAATGGAGCCCTTGCTAGTAGCGGTATGACCATGCGACAACTAGAACTTATTAGCCCTTACGCTTAAGTAGACCGTGAGGTTAGAGGTTTCAGTAAGTGTCCGATGTATTCTTCCGTTCATCTCGTTAGAGTGTATATTATATTACAGGTTTTCCCGCAACTTTGCCCGCGTGGATTTTAAATTTCCAACCACTGTTTAACTCGAATTTCCAAAAATACTTTCTTCGTGGACTTACCTATTTTTCACGAGGAACCCACCTTCCAAGTTCCATGTCTCTAGGATCAGCGGTTGGGCGTTGATATATCGACAATCAGTCAGTCAGTTTACGATCTATCGTGCGAGAGATGTATGTAGTCGCAAGTAGTAACTTTTCTTTAAATAACGAAACTCACGCAAGAAATTCTCCAGTATCTGTTAGTTCAAGATCATTCATTATCGGTTTATACGTTCCTCACGATCTCTTATATACAGTTATCTAATTTATATACTAACTCACTAAGAGATCTCTACCGTTAGTGACAAGTATAATAAAAAAAACCCATTCCCAAGGTCAGAAAGATCGCTACTGCAGCTAAAAAAGGGTTGATAACTTTGAAACGGTTGGACCAGTTTTGTTGAAACGCACCAAATACCTATTAACTTATAAATAATAAAAATAATACCAGCCTGTTACTGTCCCACTGCAGGACAAATGCCTCTTCTCATACAGAGAAGGCACGACATTGATCACCATTCACCACGCTTGCTCAAGGCAGATTGGCGATTTCGGACTTATATTAACTACAAGTCCAGGTTTCCTCACGATGTTTTCCTTCACCGATGTCTGTGATGTCCAAGATAAACTTTAGAAAGTACATAAATATGAATTGAAAAAGCCACATTGGTACTTGCCCGGTTTCGAACCCACAACTTCTTGCATGAGAGGCGGGCGCCTTAACCACTATAGGCCATCACGACATTCCTATTAACTTAATATTGAAGATAACGCAACGAGATGGGTTCACTCGTTTTAAAGTTACGTTGCCAAGACAGACACACACACAGCATTCAAACTATTTACTCTTTTTGCGATTGATAAAGTGAGTTGAACCACACACGTTGTAAGTAGGTTGGTAGGCATTGGTTCTTTTGGTCTATTAGTACTTTTTAACTAGTAAAGTCTGCTTAGTTGAGTTATTTTTTAACTTGGTTATGTACTACTGCTATGAAATGAGAGTAGAGTGGGGACATAACTCTGCAAAAATTAACATTACATCAGCATGCTGCCATTCAAAGATACAAAAAAAAAACATCGTGCTTTCTTGATGTTACTATAGAAACATGACATGCCGACGATAACTATAGGTTTAGAAAGTAAATAAATGAATTTAATTATAAAGAAAAAAACAATTTTTGGTAGTAATTAACCAGTTTTTTTTATAACCGTGTCAAAAATTTCTTCGCAACAAAATCTCTTCGATGAAACCTTTACCATATTAAGGTCACAGAATTCCTGATATTATGTTACAAAATGTTCCTTAATAAAGTGTTAAAAGATAACAGCTAATAAAATATGATAATACGCAGTACCTTTCGTATAAAACATTATTACTCATCAAGATATTGCGTTCAACTTTACTACGGTTTTCGTAGAGGGCGTAGCGGTGTCGTAGCCGTTTGCTACGCCGTAGCAGGCAAGAGATATCTGTCTATATGGCATCTTTTTTGCACTCACTGAAGTAATAGTCATTATTTTTTGCTTGATGATGATGATAATTCTGTCTCTTTTATTTGATGAAAAATTAAAATATTGCCGCAACATGTGGGAATTTAGTTATGACTGGTTATAAATATATATAATATACCTTCAAAAAATCATATCTGGATGCATACTTTGTAATATATTTGTGACTGCTCAGTGATTAAAATTAGACGGAAGTTTAAGGTTTGATTACTTTAAGTTTTTAGACAGTTTTGACAAAATTAAGTCTGGAATATTATTTTTTTCATATTTTATTTAGAAAACAGTAAATTAAACCTTTATTCTTTGAGAAAGCTTCTTCTCAGACAAAATGTTTAAATTATATCGTTCTTTAAGATTACCTACTACAAAGAGATCATAAAGTCCTCTCTTGGTTTGAAAAGTAATTCAATTATTTCCAAATACAATAATAAGAGCTCTCAGCAAAGGCTTCTCATTCGAACAGGAACGAATATTAAAACTTGTTAAAAGCTTATCCTAGCAAATCTTATTAGAAAATAATAAAAACTGGCTGATTAAAAATTGGTTAACGGACTTACTATGATAGCTACTTAAAAATCTCACAACATTTTAACCGCAACAATAGCCACAATATCTAATCAAATTCAAAATAAGAATGTAACAACGCAATCATTTTTCCAAACCATAGACAACTATATTTTCTAGTAACAATTACACCGAAACACCTGTCCTTCACAGCCAGTACATGTTGTGTAGGAGCCAGGATTTAGTTGCGTTCGGGCAGTCGACCACGACGCACGTCTCGTATCGCGCTCCGCAAAACTTCGTCGTAAGTTGTCGAGTGAATAAACACTTTTCATTGAGTGCCCTTTAACTTCTGAAACCAATAAATCGGAACTTATTAAAGATTTATGGCTGGTAAGTCCTTTTTGAGTATGAAACTTTGTTTTGTATTTCGGTTTCCAGGAAAACGTGAACTTTGCAAATGTTAATAGGCTTAGTAGGTAGTAAATGTTTTTCGCGATAATTTTGATACCGTTATTGAACCTTTAATTAATGTGAAGCTGTTTTGAAGAGTTGAATATTTATTTATAGTTCTTGGAATAACTGAAGATATTTATGTATGATTTATTGACTATGTAACTGATTGTAAAATAACTTCATTCATTAGTTTGATAAATAAACGATGCGCGGGTTAAATAAATTCACGCTACAACCCATGATTGTGGAGCTGCGAGATATGGTTAGTTAATAATATTTAGGGCCTGTTTCACAACCTTTGAATAATGACTAACTAGCTTAGATGACTCATTTAATTTCGGGAATTTAATAAAGTTGATGACGAATTGTTAAACGTTTGTGTTTTGGTAACGTCGTCATTCATTTCTGTATGTATTAAGCGGGATTAGTAATAACCTAGCAATTAAAGTGTATTAAAATTGGTACTATGTTATTTCTTGACTTTCTCTCTGGTGTCGGTCCCTCATGTCTGAGGATTTTGGCCAGCATGGTGGTTGCATCTGAGGATTAGCCTTCACCAGATTGTGTCTTTCTCGCCTCTTACTAAGAATTTTAAAGCCGACTGGTATTTCACTTAACTTAAGCTTCCATATAAACTTTACCTTGAATATGTACGAAACTTGAAGGAACGCTTAATTTTTCTCAACCTATTATTGTTTTTCACAATGTTTAATTAAGTCTGTCGTGATGGCCTAGTGGTTAAGGCACCCGCCTCTCATGCAAGAGGTTGTGGGCTCGAATCCGGGCAAGTACCAATGTGACTTTTTTAATTCATATGTACTTTCTAAAGATTATCTTAGACATCACAGACATCGGTGAAGGAAAACATCGTGAGGAAACCTGGACTTGTAGTTAATATAAGTCTGAAATCGCCAATCCGCCTTGAGCAAGCGTGGTGATCAATGCTCGTGCCTTCTCTGTATGAGGAGAGGCCTTTGCCCTGCAGTGGGACAGTTATAGGCTGGTATTATTATTCCATTTATTTCATTATATACATATAAATTACATTTTTAAATATTGTTATAAAAATAATAAAAACATTTAAAAATATAAAAAATAGTAGCCCACCGGCATCGGGAACAGGGTCCAAGCTACCGATGGTCAGGGCTCCAGAGAGAGGAATCGCCGGACAATGCGCGCCGTGTCCAGGAGTACCGCCTTCTGCATCAGGCCCTTAATCCAGCTGCCTAGCGAGAGCCTCCTTAGGTGTAGATCGAGGCTCTTAGCTATTATGCCATTGGCCGTCACGACTATCGGCACAATGACTGCTGTATCTACGTCCCACATGTCGACAACCTCGCGAGCCAAGTCAAGGTATTTGGACTGCTTATCCTTCTCGGCTTTAACGAGGTTCTCGTCATGTGGAACGGCTATGTCAACAATCATTGCCCGACGCTCTAATCGATCTATTACCACAATGTCAGGCTTATTGGCAACAATAGTCCTGTCTGTGATAATAGATCGATCCCAGTACAGTGTGATATGGCTATTCTCAAGAACTGGGTCGGGCAGATACTTGTAGTACGGTACCTCCGATTCCACAAGACTGTATTTCAAGGCAAGTTGCTGATGAATAATCCTAGCTACAAGATTGTGTCTGTGCAAATAGTCTCCGTTAGCCAGACTAGAACACCCAGAAATAATGTGACGGATTGATTCCCCGGGACGGTGGCATGCCCGACATATGTCAACCGTGCCGTCCTTCACAATGTATTTCCGGTAGTTGTTCGTCATCATAACTTCGTCCATTATCGCACAGACAAAACCTTCGGTTTCCCCAAAGAGGTCACCGAAACGTAGCCAGGATACGGACGCCAAGAAATCTACATCGGGCCCATGTAAGACTCGATTAAAAGCGTCCGTGGAGCTCCTTGCTCTGCCATACCGTCCTGCGGTCAGTTGTATCCAATACCACAGGTTTGCGCCAGTTCTCGTTTGCTAAAGAGAGCGGGGTGAGGCCCTTATCTACCGAAACCACATCCTGATGCATCCCCACGTCGGCTTTTAAGAAATACTCCCTGAGACTGCATATCTCACGGTTGTGCAGGGTCTTAGCATTCAAAAAGCCTCGACCACCACACTTCCGCGGGATATACAGTCTCATTACCGATGACCGTGGGTGATGCATCCGATTTGCGGTCAATAGACTGCGGACCCTTCTATCCAGGGCGTCCAATTCAGTCTGAGTCCATTTGAGTATGCCGAAAGAGTACATCAAAACCGGCATGACCCAACCGTTGAAGGCGCGCACCTTATTTCCGCCTGATAAAACACTATTTAGTACTTTATTCAGGCGGCCAAAGAAGCGCTCCCTCAACGCCTGTTTCATGTCGGCAGCATTGATGCCTAACGCTTCCGACATACCAATATTTGTAGGTTTCGGTTGAGGAGAGGGACCTAAGGTGTATGGAATCCGAGAGTTGAGTCCCATCGGATTCCACAATCTCTCCTCGCTTTACATGCATAACTGCACATTTGTCCACACCAAATTCCATTCTGATGGCGCTACTGAAAGTTTCTGTTACCTTCAGTAGCTTCATCAGTTGCAAATCGGTGGGGGCAAAGAGTTTCAGATCATCCATGTAAAGGAGATGAGATATGACCTGGCCGCCTCTTCGCAACCGATAGCCTAACCCTGAACCCTCCAACAATGTGCTTAAAGGATTCAGGGCCAGACAGAACCACAGCGGGCTCAGACTATCGCCCTGAAATATACCTCGCTCGATCTTTATAGGTTCACCGTTCTCTCGAATCTGTCGACATCCTGGATAGTGAAGGACCGTCCTCCATTGCCCCATACACGACATCAAGAAGGTGCGCAGAGTTGCATCTACTTTGTACAACTCCAGCACCCTCATGAGCCATGTATGTGGCACCGAGTCGTAGGCCTTCTTATAATCTATCCAACATGTCGACAGGTTCTTTCGAGAACGACGAACCTGCTGACTGATAGCCATATCAATGAGGAGTAGCTCCTTAGTACCACGAGACCCTTCCCTACATCCATTTTGAGAGACAGACATGATAGAATTATTATTAATATGATTATTAATTTTTGCTCTCAAAATGGATGTAAGAACTTTATAGACCGTGGGAAGACAAGTTATTGGTCTATAATTCTTGGGTTCCGTGGTACTACCTGTTTTATGGAGCAGGTGGGTGACTCCAGTTGTTAAGAATTGGGGTAACGATCCAGACTCTAAGGCTGATTGGAACTGGGATGCCAAGCGAACATGTGATTTTACGAACCATTTTATCCAAAAATTGTGCAGCCCGTCCGGCCCTGGAGACTTCCAATTAGGTAACGGACGAACTGCACAAGCTACATCTTGGGGGCTGATGGTAATAGCCCCCATTTCTGGTATTATATCACATGCTCGCTCAACCTCCCGAATCCAATCGCCCTCAGTGTGACTGACAGGCACCGACCAGATGCTGCGCCAGAATGAACTCATGGCATCATCATCCGGAAGGCGCGTGTCAATCACACCTTGGTCTGGTCGTTCCCAAGCCCTATACACCCACCTCTCATCGCTTTGGAATGTGCGATTCAGAGTATAGCGCTCTACTCTCGCTTGTACCGACGAATACGGCTTGCCCATGCAAAGATCTTCTGCTTCAGGAAGTCGATACGCTCTGTGATGCGGGGTATATAATCTTGGGGACGAATGTCAGTCCCCACAAACGCCCGCCTCACAAAGCGCATCACTCTAGGGCGCGTATTGCCCTCCCTGAAGCAGATCAGCTTGCCGATGAGTGCTCTAGCCTCACCAATACGACGCTCAATTCTGCACTGCCACGCTGGTACAGCAGGTTTAGGTCGTGTGGCTCCGTCACTGTTGGGAAATTTGACGTGAGCCACACGACACGCTGCTACAGCTGCGCAGTACAAAATTGAGTGGGTATCAGCGAGGTCTTCGCTGCCATCAAAATAGCTTGACAGCAGCGAATCCAGAGCACACACCAGCGTCCTATTTTTCTTGTGCATGGGCAAGCGAGGTAGTCGCGGCCTAAGCTCAGGCGGTGTTGAGCGATATTCCCGGAACGCACAATCCAAAGCACTCCTCAATTTTTCACTATACTCGGTACTCACGGAAATAGGCCTATCATCATCCATCTCACCAGCGTAGGGCAGTCGCGGCAAACCACTACCTAATTCTTGCGGCTGCACGGCGACCGCACCCACTGGCGAGGCAGGCGTGACAGGATTACTCCGTGACTCGAGGCGTAGTCGATCAAGCACTGTGTCATCCAACATATGATTACGCTGGATGACACGCACCTGATCCGACAGTCGTTGGGCCGTAACATTGACAGCCGGCTCAAGCACCTGAAACAGAGAGAGCATCCGACCACGGTACGCAGTCAGGTTACTTCCCCCCTCTGTAGCCCCAAAGTATGCGCGCATAACATTTTCATTTATTGGTTGTGTCCATTTCATGCGCGCACTTCCACCGGGAGCGGGGACCCTATCAGAGGCCGATGGGCCTCGAAGTCCCAAGCCCCCCGGCGGCCGGCGACCTCCCCGCCGACGAACAGGTGGTGGCGACGTCGGCGGAGAGAAGTACTCGTCGCTCGAGCTCGACGCAACTGCCACGGCCGGTGTCACAGCGCTCACGGTGGGGCTGGATTCCGGCGGCGGCGAGGCGGAGCTGAGCGACGGGCCCGGAGGTGTTGGGTGTGCTCGTTTGGTGGCTGACCTAGTTATTCTCATCATCTTTCTCCGATTTATTTCATTTTGATTGTGACATGACATATGTCATGTCACCTTTGCTTTTCGTCATAATTCTATCATCTTATTGTTCATTTTCTTGGTTTTGTATTATTATTCCAATATATATGTTATATATCACAGAGTATTTAGACGATGATGTAATCCTTGTGATTTGGTATTATTATTATTATTACAATGTTTAATTAAGTAAGTAGTGGTTAAAATACATTGCGCTAAGTGAACAAATAATTTGAGTACTGTATTATAATTAAGGAGTAGGTACGTTGAGATAAATAAACTTACGTATAAAACCTATAAATACATAGATAACAATTAAATTACACCAAGACACAGAACAATCATGCTCATCACACAAAGTTAGTGCTGGGTAGAAATAGAACCCTAGTGGGTTCTATTTCGGCTTAGCAGCAAGGGTCACCAACCACTGTCCACGGTGGCGTAGTTGCATGATGTACAGTTTACATACAGAAATAAGTTCTAATAACTATGTAAGGGAAAAATTTATAGATTGGCCACATCAGTATTTAAGGTTTATATCATCATATGCATGGAATACTTGATAATGTATAAGCTAGACAGTGTCCACATAATAAGATGATTATTTAAGACATTAAAAGCGGAGTGCCGCCTGACTCTCAACATACGAGCATGACTCAGTTTGAGAGTCAGTGTGTTAATTTGTATAATGCAGCTGTACAATCATCTCTATATCTAAACTTGTATTACCATAATTATGTTGTTTGTACTTTTTAAAAAAGAAATTATTATTATTAAATTATTATTATACTAATCTTGAGCGTACTACGTGTACACTTTATAGTTAGAGTTTCATAGTCTTGTATGTAAGCTGGAAGCAAGCGTACCCCAAGCGTAAAACACGTATGCAGCCACGTTCCGTGGACATTGTGAACTAAGAGCTATCTATATTTTAGTTGAACAACTATAACTAGATAGTTTCTCGGCCAAAAAAAAAAGGCTGTATCGATCCGCTTTTGATTAAAAACTTCCACAACTATCTATCACAACTCAACTAGATAGTTTGGCCTATGAAAAGTTGTATGTATGCAAACTTTAACTTGAGCAAACATTGTAGAAAAAAAAAAATGTCTGTGTGTGTGAGAATAAGGATTTGGACTAACCTACAGAAAAACTTAATTCGCACGACAATAGTTCTTATTATTAGTATACCATTTATTTTTGTTTTCTATATAGGTACCTACCTTATTTTATTTATATAGATAAATGAAATCGTAATGTTTATCCATTCAAAAACTGTCAAGGTGACAATTACATTTCATGGATTAGGTAAAATTTGCCCTAATTAAAATTTGGCCGTGTGACTTCAATATCATGAAGTCTCAAGGCCAAATTTTAATTAACATCTAAACGTATAAAAAAATGAAACGAAATAATGTTGGTTGAACTCAACAAACTTGCTACAAATCCTGTTGAGATTTTGCACATGTATTCTATTCCTATACTGCAAGCGTTATTTTCGGTGGGGACCGCGTTATTTTTTAACTTGTATGTTAATTTTTTTATGTCCATTGAGGGTCGCGCAGAGCGGCGGTTACGGGTAGTTCAAGTGATATGGTTACACTAGATTTTGCCAATGGCTTCTTCCGCTTGAAGCTCATTTCAGAGTATGATATAATATACTCGCTTAAACACCGTTCACCATACATTTCGATTAATATACAAGGTGGAAAGTTTTAATGGGCCCTGAAAGAAATCTACTTGAAATCGCTAAGATAGATTATTTTACTTAAAGTAAACATTGTCAATAAATTCGCCCTTTGATTTCAAAAGTTATTTAATGGTTTTCAGCTTATTTAATTTGCTATAATTTGTTGAAAGGTTTTATCCTTATGAGTGACGATCGATTGATGTCATAAAAGTACAAGATGTTATTTTTTCCTTTTAAGACAGTACGATTTGATTTCGATATTCGATGTGTCCGATGTGACACATTTTCAAAAATCTTTATATTCAGTTTTATTTTTATTCTTTTTTGAAGAAAGGATTTTTTCCTTTTAAAGTTGTGCTCTTCCAGGGCCCATTAAACTTTACATTTAACATAGCATAGTATAACTCGGAATATAGCATAGTGTGAATCAATGAGTGATATTATTATCCTATAAGCTATATATTATTACTAGCAGCCCGTGCCCACTTCGTTGGGCGCCAAACATTTTAACTTAAAACTCGAAAACATGCGCTTCCCCAGACATAAGACTTCTCGTCCCCGAAAACCCCCACATATCAAATTTCAGCGAAATCGTTAGGGTCGTTTCCGAGATCACATGCTTTTTCAAGCAATTAGCGCCATCTGCCTGGCACATTTGTGAATCTAAACCATCCAGGACGCCACTCAAACGCATACAGAAAAATTCATTTATATCGGTCAAGCCGTTTAGGAGGAGTTCAATGACATACACACGCACAGCAGAATTATATATATAAAGATAGCGTAATGTGAAATGAGCTTAAAAGTCGATATCGCGAGGTTAGCACAGTTATTTGCTTTTATGGAATGCACACCACTGCTCCGAATCAAATTAAATGAAAATCAGTTCAGGGGTTTAGCAGTAAATGCGTAACTGACAGACAGATAGACGCACAGAGTTATTTTCCATTTATTTTATTAGTATGGTTAATAGCTGAGGGATGTAATAGCGATCCCTTGACGACTAATTATGACTATGTATGAAGTGTTAATTGTTAATCGCCACACCCAGTTGAATGACATTTTTAAACAAATTGTGGATTAATTGGTTCACTTTGTGATTATGTTTTTTTTACTGGTGCGTGTCGTCATTGAGATTATTAACAAAGTTGCAAAGTTTCTGCTTACTTTTTTAAGGCATACGAGCAATTCTTGTTGTTATATATTTGGAATGGCTTTAAAGATTTTTGTAAAATTTTGGTATGTAGGGGGTTTCGGGAGCGATAAATTAATCTAGCTAGGTTTTAATTCAGAAAACGTCGAAATACCGAGCAGTGCATCATTTTTGTTTGCTGTTGGTATTATATTTTAATTAACATTATTCAAAACCTGAATCTGAATTAAAATTGATATTTTTACTTACTTGTTTGTTAGCACTTATATTAAAATCCTGTAACTTAACTTTACAACACTAGAAAAGATTAGCTACCTACTTAATTTCCTTGTTCCTAAGATCCTTCAGTATCTTGTTACTGATTTATCATACTAATATATCTCGCTAAGTGCACTCTTGTCAACGTACACTTAATATATCAACTTGTTTACATTGTTACAATGTAAGTGTAGAATTCTGTAACAAGGTACCGCGCCATTTAGTTCCAATTCTCAAACTAGATGGCGCTTTACGTTTACGTCACTTTTCTGAATCACGGTGTTAAGATTTTCCGCCGCTGAATGACCTTCGCGCTGTACCGTAGAGATCTCATACTTACCTGGCATGGGAGATACCGTGATCAAGAAGGCGGTTCCCCCAGGGCGAGGCCTTCCCATTGCACTGCGGGAGGGTTGACCCCTGCGATTATCCCTAATGTGGATAACTCGGATGCGTTATTTTTGGTAGTGGGACTGCGTTCGCGCCGTCCCCTCAGAATTCCATACAGACAATAGAATTCCATAGTTTCTTATAAATCAAAATGTATGTCAGTAAATGGCAGCAATGGCTTTATTAAACTGATCTCCCTGTGGTATATCGCCACAAGTGAATAGGTTTTATTACTTACTTCAAAAACGAGATGGTTCGTATTTTGTAGAATCTTTTTAATTGTTTATGTTTACCGATTGTTCAAAAATCCGATTTAAAAATTTATTTGTGTTTGAAAAATTAATACTTTTATTAAACCTTTGAAGACATGTGATTCGAGACACAATAGAAAGACGAGAGCAGCGCGACCTCCGGCTGTCGCTTGGTCGTTGAAAGGATAAGGGATCAGGTAATCCAATAGTCCTAAAGTCAGGATCTGAAGGTTGTGAAAACCGTCCAAAATTTCATAGCATTATGATGATTTTGTAATAATTAGCGCTAAACTAAATATTGACCAAATACTAAAGTAATGCAAAACAATAAACAAAATAGAAGCCGCTGATGTCGCTGGTGTCATGTCGGTATGATACCAGTGTTGGTCTTCCAGGCATGACAACTACTACCGGTCCGCTAGTAGATAGTTAATAAAACTATAAAATTAAAGCACACGAAAAAATTGATGTTCACAGACGCCTTAACAAAGTCATGGGACAGCAAACCCTCTTTATAAAATTAAATATATCAACACCCAGGTGGATATCTAAGTACATTTTCATAATAAACAATTCCTCCAATAAACAAAACGCTCAGACAAAAACTAATTTACGTTAAAACGCGGTTAAAACAACAACCGCTTGCATTTAAGATAGAGATTACAGTGGTCTCGCGAACAAACGGACCAGGTGCACTCCACTGCATTACTGCGAGCAAATCTAATAGCAGCCAGCCGCATCTTTATTAAATGTTTCATTATTATGAAATTGTGTTCAGAGGACATCTTTGTTGGGCTTTTAAAATATAATAATAGCAGTCCATTACTGTCCGACTGCAAGGTATTTCGTACACAGGTTTGCATGATCATCAAGCTTGTGAAAGGCGGGTTGGGGATAGTTTTTACTAATATATATTCGAGTCCGTCCAATTCTCGTGTTGGCCCAGTGATTGAGGCGCCCGCCTCTCGTGTAAGAGGTTGTGGGTTAAAATCCGGGCAAGTACCAATGTGACTTTTTCAATTCATGTGTTCTCCCTTTTTAGTCATCACTAAAGCTGTTGGTCCCGGTTCTCATTCGTAATCTTTGACAATCGTTGCGGGTAGTCAGAAGCCAAAAAGTTTGAGCAGCCAAACCAAGGGGTACCGTGGCGCTCAGTAACTTGGTTGTGGAGGTCTGATGGGCAGTCGATTCACGTAAAACTCAGGTATCTAGGTAAATCCTGTAAAGCTGGAAGCCGACTCCAATGTGATTTGGAAAAGGCTAGGGAGATAATGATGGTTTATTATATAAGCCTGGGTTGCTCCACAATGTTTGTTCGATGTCTGTGATCTTTAAATGCCATCATTTAAAGCTGTTTTTCACAGGACAATTTCAACTTTATAAGGGAAACCGTTCTGTGTATTGAAAAGTGTCCGCCGAAAGGCATAAATATTAAATTTTCCAACTCAGCGCACACCAGTCCATCTACAACTGCTAAATTCATTTTGTAAAAGACTTTCTTGCAAGGCTAGCGTTAATATAGAGAGTTTTAGGCTATTTTTTCCTGCTTTTATCTGGACACTATTTCAATTGATCCCTCATATAAGTAGATAGTGTAACACGACATTTGGTCAATTCCCTTTGTTGGGATATCGACGCCAGGAGTAAAGTAAAACACGTGTGCACTCTTCGACAGTCCGATTTAGTGTCAGAAAATATGAGGTAACAGATGACAATCGAATGAGTGAATGATTAATCGAATGATACAATCAATATTGTAATCGACTAGGACTTGGATTTTTGTATTATTCCAACACCCTTAATAGCGAAAGTATTTTTATATTTCACGGAACCCGTTCAGATATTTGTTTAAATCAAACAATGTTATTTTCATATCCTCCGTGGTTTGATCAAATCACTTAGGGTCAAATCTCTGTTTCTACATATCCCTGAGACATAAAGACGAAACGCACTTGTAAAATAATTGTTATAAACTGGATTATGCACAGAAGCATTCACCCAGGTATTACACATTCGTTTAACACACTCTTATCACATTAAATTACACCCTACACAAACGTTCTAGTTGTAATTGTAATGTTGCATAATTCCTTTACTTATATGTATAAGTTAATATTATTGTTTAAAACAAGTAACCAAATTATTACTGAACCAACCACTAGTGCATTTGAAATATGTTATTAATATTGAACTAAATAGATAGTGTGGGATCTAAGGCTACTTCATTGCATTTTATCTTTAATTTTGTTTATTTTATCATATTGATTTTAATTTGTTTTGCATTAACCTTTCGACGACCAAGCGACAGCCGGCTGTCGCGCAGCTATTGGTCCCGATTCTCTTGTGCACAACCTAACGTAAATATAAGTTAAGTGCATCTTTCTCTTTCCTTTTAATTAAGAAAAGGACAGAAGATCAAATATTAGTTAAGTCCTGTCAAATTTAGACACTCCATAGATAATTTAGACGCGTTTTAAAAACATGGCGTCTAAATATACGGCAATTTTCATCAGGCGCTGTCTAATTTGACAGGATTAAACTAAAATGTATCTTCGGTCCTTTTCTTTAAGAAATAGAAAGAGAGAGATGCACTAGCTTAAATTTACGTTAGTTTGTGCACAAGAGAATCGGCACTATTGTCTTTCGAATCAGATGTGTTCGAAGACTTAATGTCAAAAACACGACTTAGTAAAAGTACGGATACGTTTTCCTTGTTTTTATCCTCTTTACCTTAGCAATGAAAAAATTTATTTAAATGTTTTCACAAGTGAGATTAAAAACGCCATACGCTATGCGTGAGCTTTTTACGCTTACGGCTCCATTAACCGTACCTCGTACGTAATAATAAATTTACCTCACTATAGTAACATAATGTAGTAAACTATTATCATCAATCTTTGTTCGCGGATAACTGAACGCGCAATCAGGCGAAGCTGCTGGTAGTTAAATAAATAGATATATATAAAAAAAAAAAACTGTTTATTGTCACCAAAAACACTTCTACAATTTGTGCGGTAAATACTATGATCACAAAGAAAATGTAAGATACAATATTACTGATACTGAATCCCAAACTAAGCCGGAGCTTGTATCTTGGGAAACAGTTTTCAGACACTGAGATGGTGTACATACAATATACATTATTCGTTGAAGAATTTGAGCATTGCACTGCACAGGATTCTCTATTGGTTTCTAAAGTCGTGAGTGTTTGATTGTTTGGAAAGGTAGGTAAGTAAGTGTAAATTGCATTTTAGTATATTGATTGCGTGAGTATGTGTGTATTGATGATGTAAGTATGTGTGTATGAGTGCGTTTAAGTGTGAATGAGAGTACGATGTCCTGCAATAGTTACATATTGTGTATATGTTTTTGTTTAGTGTTATTGTGTTATGTTAACAAATCTTCTGTTTGTTGATATTCTAATTGCTGAAGCCGCTCAACAGTTTTGCGTTTTATTGAATTTCTAGTTAATCCTACAATTTGCAGCTGTTTGTTAATAAGGTTGTAGAGTTTGGAACTTAGTGTAGTAAATTGCCTCTTAGCAAAAGATGTCTTACAGGGGATTCCACGGCATACAAACATTTTACATAGATCGCATGTGTTTGTTTAATTCTTTAAAGTGCATAGTTGTTCAATACAATCAACGTTATTGTTGACACGCTAACTCACCTGTGAAGGTCTAGATTTATTTATCTATTCAAAATCTGCAATAACTATCTACGTTAAGGTCGAATTTGCTATTGAGTTGCCGGCAATTGTTCTCGTATAACAATAACTTAACTTAGGTACTTTTTTAATCCATACTAATATTATAAATGGAAAAGTGTGTCTGTCTGTCTGTTTGTCTTTCTTTCACGGCAAAACGGAGCGACGAATTGACGTGATTTTTTAAGTGGAGATAGTTGAAGGTATCGAGAGTAACATAGACTACTTTTTGTCTCTTTCTAACGCGAGCGAAGCCGCGGGCAAAAGCTAGTTTCAGATAAAAGTAAGATGTGTGTCTACAATATAGTATAGGCGGACAGGAATATAGACATTGAGATCTGACATTTTACTCCCATGACACGCTTTTATTGTCTATAGATGCAAAATGTTATGAACATTACAGAAAGCTTTTTTTTTTAATTTTCTTTTAATGATAATCGTCTTTACATATGTTTTTTGCGCTTACCATTGTACTTTTTCACTTTTAGTGTCAACAAGTGTATTGTTTTTGACGAGTTTGACAGGGCTGAATTTCCAAAAGCTGCGGCGTAAATCGAAATATCAAATAGTGTTTTCATGTTTTAGGTTCAATAAGTTCAGTTGCGAGGGTGCGTTGATTATCGTTGAGAATACAAATATTACAAAGATATAATATATATGTTTTTTTACTAGACCGGGAGTACTTCGCAAGTTCGTTTAAAGGGTTACCCAGTAATTGAATTGTGGAAGTCTGATAGGCAGTCTCTACATGTAAAACACTGGTATTGGCTACTGAAAGCTGAATCTAACATACAACATCTTCCTAGCTTTTTCCCAAGTCGGTTGGAGTCGGCTTTCAGCCTATCGGAGTTGGTAAAAGGATAGACACATGATAATGTATATGAGTTAATTGTGTGTTGAACTGATTTTTACTTTTGTCCATCTCTATCAGTCACAGAAGACTTTACCTAAAAACAAATCTACAGAAATAGGCAAAACGATAACATCTAAGGAAGGTTAAAATTAAGTACTATCACCTAATATAAAAGCGCCACCTTATGTAAAGTGCTATAGAAAAACGTGTCTTTAAAAAACCCTTTAGGTCATTACGTTTCAGCTTATCGGCTGGTTACCGGACGACGCGGCTCGTGTGACGTTCGAGCCACGAAATGGCTTATGAGAAAGATAAGGCTCTTCTTTCTTATGCTAATGTTGCGGCCGGACCCTTAAGGGGGATGCTACACGGTAGCCCGCGAACATCAAACTTTAGATAGTTTTTTACAATTTGCAATATAGTATCAGCGAATCAATTTTAGCCTTACAATGACCAGCATATTGCAAAAAACGTACGAAATTTTGAACTTTTCGGGTACCGTGAAGTATCCCCCTTAAGGAACGCGGAACAGTAGGGCAGATATGCGTAATTATAAATTGATGCGATCGCTGCTATGTATGCCTCTTTATTATATCGAAAGCGTTATCTAAAGTAAGATGTCATGTCATGTTTCAAATAGAAAACTTTTTAAGACAAAGTGAAGTAAAGTTTGACTTTCTCTGTTTGAATTTATTCAACTTTGACTGTGATAATGATAAATCTCACTATGTTTAAAACAGAGTACAAAGTTATCTCTTCTCGTATAATATACATCGTGTTAGGTGAGACGAGGGACGTATTGAAGGAGGCTATTCAGAATTCGATTTTCATTACAAAAAAAAACTTCATTTTTTGCTAAATGCCTCATAAAATTAATAAATTGTTGACACGTGCACTAGATACCCATCGAAAGAAGAACGGAACATACCTACTTCACTCTCTTTTCATGGATAAGTGACACAATGCAACTGCGAGCGCTAGGCTGTCCTTTTTTAGGACTTTGAAAGCCTTCTTGCGACAATTCTACTACGGATTTCTTTACGAATTTATACTATATTGTTTTATTGTTTTATTATTATTTTCATTTTTATTCGTCTAACGTGAGCGTATATTATCGCGTCCATAAATATGTCCCTCGATTTAACTAACACGCTGTACAGACAACATATACATGTATGGATGCATAAAAACGAATGATATGTCCCCTAAGTCCCTTTGTATATAAAAAAGAAAACCAAACGGTATAACTTCCACTTGCAAATACATGACACAGCACAGTTCAAACACCCCCTTATGAGTTCAACTTTAACAATATCGCTGTAATTGTTCAAAGAGAATGTAGCTATAACGGCATGTACAGTCGACCAAATAGGAGGGTGTACAGGCTAAGAATAAAAAACTGCACTGTGTTAAAATCCAATTATAGGGGGGTAAACAATATGGTCGCTGGAGGGAAACTATCTTAAACTGTTAGGATAAGTTATTTAACTCAAAGAAAACATACCTTTATTAAAAAAAAACAGCATTAAAAAAAATTTTTTTTGAAAATGTGTCACACCCAGGAAGCAAACTTGCTAAACAGAAAAAAAAAAACAATACGTTTATGATATCAATCGATAGGGTAAATCATAAGGATCAAATCTTCAAAACAAATATGTTACATTAAATTAGAGGAAATCTATGATATTTTTACTATTGAAATCAAAGGGCGATTTTAAACGACGATTATTTTCGAGCAACCGACAGCCAGCTGTGTTGTAACTCGTATGTTTGAAGGTTTAAATGATACTCTTTAGATTTATGGAATTTTTCAATTTAATTTACCATGTCTGTTAGATAGATTTGATTTAAAAATGACCCTAACGTCTGCTCACATGGAAAGACAGAGAGCTTTTTTGGATTTTATTTACACACACACACACAACCTTAATTCTACCCTTACAGGACGTGCCTAATGCGGCAGATAGGTTCTTATTATTGAACTAAAATAAAATACACAACAACGAAAACAAATTAACATATCCTATAGCTAACTAAATTCGTAACTTATCACCCTATAAGCGACTACAGTGAAGTCATTTAGCGAGCACGTAAATAAATCCAGCTGGTTGGCTATGGCATTAAGCGTGCGCACGGCGCGCGTCAGCGGCGCTCGCTGCAGCAGGTTGGTGCGCTTCATTTTTTTTTTAACCACTTCGTCATGAGTGTGGCAAGCAAATATTCGAAAATCTTACATTGTTATATTGTTTCTCTAAAAATAATAAGAAATATTTCCTAGTGAAGAAGTAAGGAAATAATTAATCTTAACGAAATCGTTAAGATTAATTATTATAGGGTTAATTATTATATTATTAGGGTTTGCTGCTGCCTACCCTGCTTGCACACTTATCTATTTTGTTGTTTGTACACCCATGTATATTTCGCGTCAGTCAGTGTGTTGCTTCACTAACTCAAAGAGCGTCTCTTAGGAAAACTATAGACTGTTTATGTGAACTCTCAGCTCTTTCATATCTTCATAATAATGCGAGATTATTAATGGCCCCCTTTTTTTTAACGAAAACGAGAGATATCTTTGTCTTGGTAACGGACGCATATTGGAAATTATAAAGACGATAGTATTAAGACCTAGTAGATCTAGACGCATGATTTAAGGACGAGGTCTTGTAATCCTTAAGATATAGCTATTGTCATTGGTTTCACTTGCGTAGATATAATATTAGGTCTTTCGTTATTGCTTCGCTGCCATGCCACAGCATGATGTTATGTGTGTAGATCGACAATACAGTGTGAAAAATCCATGTCTAACACACGTTGTTATTCGACTCTCGAATCAAACTCGTTTAAACTAACTATACAGTTACGTTACAATTTTATTTACCTTCAGATTAGGACGGAAGGATTAATCACACAGTACTCCGCCCCCTAAAGCCGTGGTTTTGTCACGTTTCACTTCTAAGTGACACTTGGCACGCTGTAAGGAGACTCGTCGCGTGCGTGACGGCAAACATGTTGAGTTGCCCATTCAAAACGGCACGGCCATCTTTTTTTTTAACAGGAGAACAGCTGTTTAATTTTTTAACCTGCTCAATTGAGGAAATAATGAGATTTTAATTATTTTTTATTTTATTGACTGTTTAGTCGCGTCTCAAGGTGCGATTTCTACATGGGTAAAATTTTGGTTGTGTGTGTTAATAATATAATTTATGTATAATATATAAGTATTCATTAATAAATTATATAAGTGTGTTTATCAGTTGTCTGGGTTACCATGGTACAAGCTCTGCTTAGTTTGGAAACAGATGAGTGTTTGTGAGTTGTCCAAGGAAAAAAATGTTAAAAACCAAACAACCAAAAATACATAAAAACGTCTTTAATGAAACAGTGACTGAAATCCTAGAATGAATAGAAAGCTGCTTGTATACATAGATATTAGGAGTTATATTCGGTTCTTAGTGCACCTCTTCATCATAGAAAAAACTACGGTTGTGCATTACCCCTAAAAAGTTTGTGTATTTATCCATAATAAAGATTAAGTACCATGTATTAATTGACCGATACGTTTTAGACACTTGTAATTCTCGCTAGATGTGGGTAGTTGCACATATGTTTACAGTAGTGCTGTCAGCTCGCCACTCGTAACCGTGACCTTGTGGGAGACGCACTAATTGTGTGTGCTCTGTCCTTGACACGTGCTGCAATCTTACTCTGCAAAATAAATATACTATCTACTAGCCCGCGGTTTCTCCCGCGTCAGGTCTCGGTTACTGCCCCGATCCCGATGATTAGTGTTATATAGCTATTTGTTGCTTGTGTTATTTTGATGTATAGACTATAGTACTTTAAAGTTTTAACAAAATCCATTTGATAGTTTTTGCCGAAAAGAGTAACAAATATCCGTACGTTCAAACTTTTGCTAAGGATAGTTCTATCACCGACGTAAAACATGATTTTCCTCATACCCCTTAAGATTAATAAAATCAATGCCAATGCAAATTAGTATCAGGTTCAAGATACATCTTATTACCTTACAATTTAAATAAAACAGTTCCAAATGCCCAATACATTCACAATCATATTCTATTTCACCCGACACGGGACTCAAACATACAATCGTCCATTATCTTACCATTTCATTTCAAACTGAAGGTTTTGTCAGACACAGACGCACAAAATGGAATAATGCTGCCATTGTTATCTGTAATACACTGGTCACCCTCCGTATTGCGGTCACGTGGACCTTTGGTACTTCACCCAGTTCATTTGAAAACCTGTTACTATTGTCTTGCAGCGGAATTTTACCGATTGCCTAAACCATTGATTCTCAAAGTGGTCAATATTGACCCTCAGGGGTCGATGGTAGCTAGATAGGGGTCTATTGTTAGCTAGAAATGATTCTAGATCCTATTTGGCGCAGCCGCGAGACACGCAGTGTTTTTTTTTCTTTATTATTGTTTTAATTTTTTGTTTCATATGTGGCTTTCTGCACTGTGTGTCTGTATGCCAAATAAATATTTTTTCTTTCTTTCTTTCTAGATTCCCAAACTTATTATTTTACATGAGTTGTAAAAAGAGGTTAACGATAGTCGTGGTAGTTTATACTAATATCATAAAAAGAATAGATATAACTGTTTGTTTGCATTGAAGAGGCTCCGTAACTACTGAACCGATTTGAAAAATTCTTTCACCAATATAAAGCTACCTTATTAACAAGTAACATAGGCTATATAACATCAAGCTATTACCAATAGGAGCAGAGCAGTGGACCAAAAACCTATCAAATCGTGGGTGAAATCGCGTGTATTAGCTAGTAGACTATTAAGAAATAAAATAATAATCATTCATATCATTTAAATTGTAATTCCAATGACAAACGTAAAGTGAAATAGAATCTAATAAATAGAAACTGAATCATTCAAAATCAAATAGCAATAGCTTTCCTCGATAAATTGACTATCCTGACACAATTTTTTGACAATTTGAACTAAGTTTTCCTCGATTAACGCGTTCAACTCTACAAATAAACCTTTCGAGTGTTATAATATAATATTAGTATAGAAATAAAGACTAGCTTTCGCTCGCGGCTTCGTCCGCGTGTATGTTGAAAATTCCACCCACAATTTTACCTTTTCGGAGTGGGAAATCATCAAATAACTTCTCCCGTCCCTTCGTGTCAGACTTTTACTGACTAAAACCCACTCAACCTTCGGTTGCCCTTTATGTTCCGGGGTCACGGTAACTATTATATAACCTCTTTAGGGGTCGAATTTTTAAAGTCATTTTAGTATTTTATTTACATTTAGATATATACTCTTAACAAACAACATATTCTCCAAGTTTCATGACTGTTGGGCCAGTCATGGTTTGAGCTGTGCTTTGATATATTAACCAGTCAGTCAGTCAATTTACAATCCGTACTAATATTATAAATGCGAAAGTAACTCTGTCTGTCTGTCTGTCGGCCTGTCTCTTCTTCACGCCTAAACCACTGGACCGATTTGAATAAAATTAGGTACAGACATAGTCTGGGACCCGAGAAAGGACATAGGATAGTTTTTATCCCGGAAATCGCCCAGGAACGGGAACTATTAATCACGCGGACGAAGTCGCGGGCAAAAGCTAGTTTTATATAAATAGATTAAGTATTTTACAACTACTGTACTGTTTGTGCACTTAACTTAAAATAATTATCGGCTCACTGCCTAACTCGCCGCACGCGCGTCCGTCCAGCTTCGTGGTTCCCAACAAAGTGCATAAGGGAGGGGAGTATGCTCCGCTCCCCCACCATACTATAGCGCGCGGCGTGAACGCATGAGACGACTGAACCATATAGTATAATCTACAAACACTACACCTACTAAACTACTTTTAACTAAAGAACACGTCTTTAGGAGTCGTAGTGCCGTGGTCTACTAGACTAATAAGTTTGAGAATCTTTGTCGTAAGCCCCTGCCTATGACGAGGCTAGTTACAGAGACACCTTTCAGTTTTCAAATAAGACTGAGTTAATTGAATTCCAAAGGCGTTCGACGTTGTAATTTTATTGTCAAATTGTTCAATTTATTAAAATATAACTCTTTTACTTTAAATCTGGCAAACAGATTTCGGTTATGGCGTTTAAACTCAACTGCCAAGCGACAGCAGGCTATCGCGCCGATATTGTCTTTCTATTGTATCTCGAATCACGTGTGTTCGAAGGATTATTTGTTAATGAAGATATAATAGTAGTATTAGTGTGGTATTAGTTGGTACCCGCGACTTCATTCGCGTAAAATTCTGTCCAGAACTTTTCCAAAACATCAAATGTCGCTGTAACATTTATTAGTGAATCTAGATTCCAATAAAATAAAGTTGTCCGGATGTAAGTTTTATTATTTGTAAAAACTGCAATAAAATCGGCAATATCAGGAATCACTCAGACACAGAACAAATAATCACGCTCATCTCACAAATGTGTCTCGAGTGGGAGTAGTACTTCTGACTTAGAGTCAGCGTCACTATTATCCACTAGAAAACAGACCCTTCAAGTAAAAATTGTTTCAGTATAGGACACAGTTTCGGATAATGATGATCACGATCCTAAGCAAATGTAGAAACCGCCCCAAAAAAGAAAAAACTTATAGAAAAACTTCCTATTTAACTTAAAAAAAAAATCATTTTTTTATAAACCGTTTAAATTACCCATAACGTCATTTCAAATCATTAGCAGCGAGTTTGCAATAAGCATGAGCTAAGTTCATTAGTTACATAGTTTAGCGACGACAAGTTGCAACAGCTTAGCGGAGCTTGAACTGAGCTTGAGGTGCGGTTACTTGAACTTAGTTAACCGACACACTGGCAGAGATGCGCTGCGAATCATAGCTTTGTTTGTCTTACTTGTGGTACTTAGCTCCTGAAAATTACTGCGCATTTTCTAGAAGGCTGGGTTATGAAATGGAGATTTCTTTTTTTTCGTGTAGTAGGAAATCATCAAATGACTTCTCCCGCCCTGGGCGCGGCGGGAGGGCGTGTCAGACTTTTACTGACTAAAAACCACTCATGTTCCTTCGATTTCCCTTTATGTTCCGGGGTCACGGTAACTATTATAAACATTCCGCAACCCAAATGGAGATGAACATCAATATTTTTCAATGCGAGTCGAGACTAGTCGCGTCTTCAGCAGTCTTTGGGTAACTTGGATAAGCAAAAGATAGTACGGATTACATTGGTTTAACTTCAGCAATATTAAATTAATAATGTAACTTGAAATAGTTGTAGTTATGAGATGATTCAATGATAAAGGAACCAAGATTCGGACGGCTGTACAAACATTTGAAAATCTCGACTATTATCTTAAAATATGCACGTATTACACATATAAACCAGCTCTTTCTTGAATCACTTTATCTATCAAAGAATACCACATCAAAATCCGATTTATAGTTTTAAAGATCTAAACAAACCATGGGCAGACAGACAGGCAACGGAAAACGACTTTGATTTATACCGTGTAGTGATATTAAATTAGCAATCAATTAAAGTGCTATACATATTAAAGATGTTTCTGCAAAAAAAAATTAAGACATTTATTACACTTAGACCATTTACAGGGACATAATAATATGAAATGTCAGTCGGTTAGACAGTTGCAAACAAAACGTAGGTAGATCTCTATAGAGATGAACAAGCAAGAAACTCAATTGAAAAATTGGGATTATAATATATTTCATTTAAAATTACAATTATACTGTCTAACACACATGTATACTGGTTGGCTATATCCTCACTCCATCACTTTCACCAGTTAAAAGTTTCATTGCATTGCACAGCTTCGCTGCATCTTCTACTGGACAGCTAACCCAAAGCAGATTGTGTTTAAGTAGTCAAAGACACAACTTAATGAGCTCCTCATATTTAGGGGCAGTTCATAAAACTGTCATTATTGCCTTTCGCATAAAACAGGGCTGACTTAGCACCCAGTTCAATTGGCGGGCGATTCAATTTAAAGCTTCGCTGGTGTTCGGGTTACAATTTAGTCATGTTTTCATTTTTATTGCTGTTCTCGGGAAATTGTTTTTTTAGGTGAGCAATTTGTGTAGGTAGAGTTAGTACAGACGCCTGTGTTTTAAATGTTATTTTACTATAATCACCAACTTAAGTTTATTATATCTTGGATCTTGGACATGGTGTAGAAAAATATATCGGGGGGAATTATGATTGATGGTAGGATCACAAAGGTAGAAAAGAATAGAATGTGAAATGTATGGGATTATCATAAGCTTACGTTAAGTAATCTGACATCTTGTATCGGACACTCTTCTTCTATCTATTCTGCAATGCCACTTGTCTAGCCACACTGGACATAAGTAACAATGAATACAGGGGTATTGGTAAAACACCGACATCCTCTCAGGATTATGTTACTATCATCATAAACAACAACTTTTGTTCTATGATTTTTTACAAAATGTTAAACATTTACCAAAAACAAATCTTCAAGATTTCGTTGTCCTATCTAACACATTTCAACTCTGTATTGTGCCGTAACAACATACCTACGCTTGCCGCGCACTGTCCTCATATGCTACGCAGACTTCGTCACTTTTAGAGTGTTCAATTTAAAATATTTTTAATTTTGTATGAAAATGTAATGAACTAAAAATGATATTTTTTAAAATGTCGTAGAACAAAAGTTGTTGATTATGATGTTAGTATCATAGTCCTGAGAGGATGTCGGTGTTTTACCAATAACCCTGTATAAGTACGAAATTGCCAAGCTGTCTCGAGCAACCGTGATCGCATGAGACAGTAATAGGCTCGTGATTTTATAATCGTACGAAGTCGCAAATTAAAAAAAAAACTTTTTGTGTAGGTATTTTATTTGTACAAATCGGTTGCCCTTACGCCTCTCCTTAGTCTGGTGTCATCTCATATCAAACCCACTTTACTGAGTGGGATTTGAGTAGGAGCACGACAGGAAATTGGGTCACATGGTATTAAACCATAAAGCTGATCCCATTAAAAATGCCATTATATCGTAGACTACGTTCAACGCGTTATTGCATTGCATCTCTTCTGGAACTCATGAATGGCTGTCAAAATGCCACAACACAGTTATTCACACAGAGCACTTCTAATAACTGTTGCAGTTTTATATGTCTAAAAAATCAATCACTAAACTTGAAAGATACAAATTACTTTGACAGACTTTGAACAATTTCAAAAATTACATTGGGAGTTTTCTGCCTCGCTTTTCTAAAGGTAGAGGATTCAAATAAAGCAGACCACAGTGCATTTTTTCTGTACCTAATTTATATTGGGGAAAATTGAGAAAATAAGGTTTCAATATTTTAGTATTTTTACTTTTACACTACACATTACACCTAAATACGATTTTAGTACATTATTATACAAGTGCGCTGTGTTGGTCATTACTTATGAGGCGATATTTTACTTTGCAATCTTGAATAAATTAGAATTGGTCGTGTTAAGATTACCGCACTAGTGCGATAATGTGAAGTGAAACGCACGCGTGCGTAATATACCCAATAACGGGCCTAAATGCATTTTACGAGCTAGTGTGTAGAAAAATATAATATAATGCGGGCTGGTCAAAACGAATCGGTTGCGATTCGCAATTCTTCGTCACCAATCGTTGTTATATGTGCGCTCCTTGTGTAAACTTTGTCCTCGGACTAGCGACGTCTCGCGTTATCCCCACGCTTCATCGACAGAGTTCCATAGTTGCTAAGCTGCAAGCAGGCGTACACCTAGCGTATAATGACGAATACGCGTCTATGCAGCTACGCCTCCATGAACAGTCGGCCTTAATTTACCCACACATTGACGAGTTCTCACATTCATAGTCGGTGAAATGAAATTCAATTTTCGTCACACTTGCGGTATCGAAAATCGATACAGTTTTAGGTGAGACGAGAGTTATTCCCAATTCATGTGTAAAGGCATTGCATTATTCTTTCCTACTACAATCTAGCTCGTACAGTAGTTATGAATTTAAGAGCGACTTTTTCAATTTTTAGGGTTCATTCCCAAAAGATACGGAACCATGTAAATAAAATTCCGCTATTTGTGTGTCTGTTTATTGCTAAACATTTGAACAGTGAGGTTAGTATTGTTTTTTTTTTACTTAAATTATATATTTCGACCCTTTTGCAAATTCATATAACCCGGAAGTTTTAAAGAAACAAGTGCATGGCATCTATTGGGTTAGCTCGCTCCATCGTAGACCCATAAGAAAAAAATTATTTCATGCTTGCCAAATGTTGTTTCCAAATTGATGTTCACTTGTTTCAGTAAAGTTTTAAGACAAAAAAAGCTTAAGGATAACAAATTATAACCCGAGAAACGTACATCAAATGATGTAAGCTACGCTTTCTATCAGTTCACTTACTTTTGGATAAATATATAACTACATTGGAACAACTTACACACGGCCATCTGATCCCAAACTAGGCTGAGCCTGTCCTATAATAACCAGACAACTTATATACATACTCAGTATACTATACTTATATAATTTATAAAAACATGCATATTATCGATAAATAGCACCCAGACACAGAACAAACAATCATGCTCATCACACATAGTTTGTTCTGAGTGGGAATTGAACCCCGACCCCCGGCTTAGCAGTCAGGGCCACGACTAGACCAACAACTCCTTCAAAACTTGTCATTAAAGGTTTTTTTTTTATCTCAATTTAATTAGGGGCATTTGCCATCATATGAGAAAAACACTTTCTCCGCATTAATAAACTCCCGTTTACATCCCTACAATTTTCGGATACGATAGGGATGTGAAGTGATTGCACTAAATTCTATCAGAGTCAGTACTAGCTGGGCAGTTTACGAGTATATCTCGTTATAAACGACTGACATCTCGGACATAACATGTGCTGACGATGCGCTATGATTTCAGCCAATGAAAATGGTTAGATCTATGAAAGGTTAGTAGTAATCTATCTTAGTATTATAAAGAGGAAAGATTTGTATGTATTTATGTTTGTTGCTCTTTCACGCAAAAACTTCTAAGCGGATTTTGATGAAAGTTTACGGAAATATAGCTTAATGGCCCGCATTATTCCCCGCGATTTTGTCCGCGTGGAATAATAGTTCCCTTTCCCAAAGGATTTCCGAGATGAAAATTATCTTATGTCCTTTCTCGGGTCCCAGACTATATCTGTACAAAATTACATTTAAATCGGTTCAATAGTTTAGGCGTTAAGAAGAGACAGACAGTCAGACGGACAGAGTGACTTTAGCATTTATAATTTTAGTGTAGATACATCAGAATAAGGCTAAATAACATCACGTTATGACCCACGTGAGCAGAGCAGTAACCAAAAACCTAACATACCTAATTATATATTACTAGCTTTCGCCCGCGGCTTCACCCGAGTGTCGAAACTTCCATCCACTATTTTACCCTCTTAAAAGTTTGTCTGTTTATGACGACTTGACGCCTAAACAGCTAAACCAATTCGGATGAATTACAGTAGAGAGACCTTGTAGAACTTGCTTCTAATATTCGCGTAGAACGAATTCACAGGAAAAAGTTAATTGAATTGTATAGAAATAGGTATTACTTGAAAATTTATGTTGTATAGTATTTTTAATAACAAGATAGTATGATAGCTTCAACTTACAATGGGAGATAGCCGAGTAATTTAAAAAGCAATTCACTTATTCTACTTAAAATAGATTTTAATAAAATACAAACTTTTGTTACATTCTTATTAAAGTGATGCCTAGGGATCCAGGAATTCTTTATTTATCCTGAAAATAAAAACAGCATTTTCAGAACTTTTAACTTTTCGGTTAAATATTTAGCCACGCACATTTTTTGTAAGACATCTCGCGTAAGAGGTTGTGGGTATGAATCCGGGCAATTACCAGTGTGGCTTTTTCAATTCGTTTATTAATGTTTATTTTGGACGTCACTGACATCGCGTGCTTCGGAAAGCACGTGAAGCCGTTGGTCCCAGTTGTCATTCATAAAACTTTGACAGTCGTTACGTGTAGTTTAAAGCCATACAGTCTGACCTGACTAACCAAGGGGTACCGTGAGTTGAGGAGTTGAGATTTGAGAGTTGAGAGTTGAGGAGGTCTGATAGGCAGTTGCTTCATGTAAAACATTGAACCAGCTGAATTCAGTTAGTTTGGAAGCTGACCTTAACATATTTGGGATAAGGCTGATACTGACGTACTTTCTAAAGTTTATCTTTGACATCACTGACACTGAATGAACATTAGTCCGAAATCAACGTTGTGATCCATGCTCGTTTCTTTATTTGAAGGCTTAATAATAGGCCTGTTATATGCTGTAGACTATTATAGATACTAAATTCGACGTGTGTGTTTGTTTATTTTTCTAGGCTTGTGCTTTCACTATGGTCACATCATAGCAACCGTTTTCTTCGCATCGAATCAACCTCGTCACAATTGTTTGCTACAAATGTATTGTACATGCAACGAATATGTCTTTAGTGCCCCGTTGCAAATGTAGCTCCACAGTTATGCGCGATGTGCGGCTTGCATTATGGCACTTAAAACCAACTGACACCAATTTAACATATTTTCTAAAACATGATTTTTGTATTACCGACTTTTCAATCTTTTCATGAATTATTCTTATTATGCCTCACCAATGCCTTTTTATTTCAGTGCCGTAGAAAGACCCGTAAGATATCACTCATCTATCCTTTCTTTTGTTGCTACAGCAAAGATTACAAACCACCAAATTTAATACCTATATTCAGCCTTAAATAAAAGCTCAGCGCAAAAATGTAAAGTTAACAAAAGTGTATATTTTCCGCGCCATCGCCACATTCGCGTTACTAAGGTCAGGCGGGGCGTGGTTAATGTAGCATAGCTCCAATTTACACGCTATGTACCACTGATAAAGTCATACAAAAATGTTGAGGCCAGGAGAGCGGCGTGATGGTGAACGGAGGTAGCACAGAGCATTCCTTTTATATATTTCAACTTGGAACTAAGAGCTGGGTCACATTAGGTTGGGCCGACAATGTCATCGGACCGGCAAACGTGTCAGAGGCATATTGGCGATGGTATTTCAGTAGCGCTGTTTACATTAGGCCGACCAGATAAATCTATCGAAAACGACACTTATACCGGACGTTATTTGTGCCACAAATTGTGTCGGATCAGCATAATATTAGCGTACTTGCAAGTATAAGTCGAAGCGGCAACTTCTTGTGTGAACTTGCTTTTCACACTCGAAGCTGCTGGACAGCAGTAAACGATAAAAGAGTCGGTCCGACCTAATGTTTAACCAGCTCTTATTCGAACTTACCGCCCGAAAAAGAAGGCTATGTAGTTCTGGAGAGTTTTCCATTATAATTGAATGAACATTGACACTAGATAAATAACGTTTTTTTTGCATATTAACAACTACATTAAGAATAAAAAGTCACATCTAAAAAACAGGCCTTTGACTCCGCGCACTTCATAGCCCGCGGCTACACGGCTATAAACCCGAGGTGAGGCTAGCAGAAAGCAGTGGCTCGCTGCTTGATAAGGGACGCCTTTGTCCTGCAGTGCGCACAAGGCCTAATTGTGTGTGAAGTGACTCTTTGACCTCTCTCCTGGAAACTGGAACGCTGGAAGATTTGTTTTGATTTTTCAAAGTTTAATTGTTTATTTGATTTAGGTTCTAATTCAAATAATTAGCAAATAAATTTATACTAATTATGTTCTATTTTTGAGTATGATTGATGATAAGCATGCCAACACCACACATACACCAACTTTCCTGGAGATTCTCTTTAGTTCAGTACCTGAACCAACTGTAACCAACCAACAAACCTGACTGAAACCCGACCTAAAACTTGGAATTTACCAAAACAGAGGGAGTGGCGATGTGTCGTACAACCAATCAGCTTGCGTCATATTGACAGCTCAGCCCTTAGCTTCGGCACAATACTATCCTATTAGTAAATTATGAGACATCTCTTCTCCACTTTTAGTGGTGCCGAGCCTCAACATAGTTTGGAAACGTTTAGGAAAATGAGTTTACATCGCGCTTTAAAGATATTATTTTTCATGGATGTTAACAAACTTTTCTCAAAGGAAACATTCCTTTATTTTTAAAAGTAAACTAAGCAAAACATTGTTGGAAAAAGTCAGTGAGACGCGCGAGTCAAAACTCAAGTGTCTATGTTTCAATCTTTTCGGCGCAGTTCTTGGTTGAGTGAATTGAATTTAATGATTATGATTATGAATATTTATTTGCAAGAATATGGTACATAAGGTGGTATAGTAGATTGGTTTTCGGCATATCCTGCCATAACATGGCGTGCAAATCTTTTCACAGTCAGTGTCAATATTAGTCAAAAAATATAATACATAATTAAAGGATTCCAAGGATTTGTCGTCTAAATAATTATTAACAGTATAATATCTCTTACATAATAACAGTTTAAATAGTGTTTTTTAAACATTGTCAGAGGTAATTCTTGGAATGGACATAATTACATGCTTATTTAATTTAATTAAAATACACATCAAAATAATTCTTAATTTATCACATAATAATAAATAATTAATTCCATAATATGAATTGCTATTTGATTTTTCGTTCTCTCTCCTAACTTTGCTGTGCCCGACAGGGTCCATTATGATCTTGACAATATTTTATAAGACCTTTATGTACAAATGGAAAGCAATAAAGTATTGAGTATTGAGTATTGAATTTATTTGGTAAATGATTGAAAACAATAATCGACATGTAGTATACATTTTTTTAAATAGTTTTAGTTTTATTGATGGCAACCACACACCTAGACTCCATTTGTTTTGGTATTTAACAACAGGTACCATTTTGTCATGTCTTTTATCTAAAAATTGCCTAAAAAATAGGTTAGATAAAATATTTATCTAACTTTTTTTTTAGTCATAAATTGACTAAAATAAAGTTAGCTAAGTATAAAAATATTATTATTAAAAGCCATGTCAGGACTGTTAACATTTAGTTGACTACCTAACAGATATAGTTGTTTCCTGTTGTTTTATACTATGCAGTGATAATGATTTCATCATGTTTCATGATATAGCTGACTATTGGGACTTGGGACCAAACTCGCTGGTAAAAGCACTTATTATTTAGTAAAAAGACATTTCGATATGCAAAACACCACTTGACTATTCAAGCGACTCTACAGCAAGTTCGCAACTTTGTATTTGAGTTCATCGATTTAAGCTCAGTATTTTTTATGAGTTTAGCTCCCAGAATCAGATACACCCGTCTCTGTCTTCCGTGGGCAATAAACACCCTGTGTAAGATAATGGAACAAAGCAAGTACAGGGTGATTCGTGTATCGGTTTACAGTCCAGTGCGTTCGTTTTAAACACAAATGTTGCCATATACACGAATTTGTGAAGGTTTAGGCAAATAAATCATGTTTCAATGTTAGGTATGACGGGGATTCAATACTAGACCTGAAACACTGATACTTTTAACCTTGATGATTTGTTTTATTCTCCATTTATATAGGTATCTAACTATAGATTTATAAATAATATCTAACAAGTTGTACCAAGATTCTCAGTTTAGCTAACTAGTTTAGTAAACGTAGACGTTTTTATATCATTTCTTTAGATAACAACATATTATAGTCAACTGTAATAGGCGAGACGACAAAAAAAAGTAGTTAGTCCGTCAGATAGATTATCAAAAAATTTTGAACACTTATTTTTTCTTTTTCCTCTTAAACAAAGAATGACGACGATACAGTGCGTTGAAGTTGCGCGTGACGTCACGATCTGATACAATTTTTGCAGGACAGTGACGTCAAAAGCCCACTCCGGAACTTTGTTGCTCTTTATCTTTGTATTTTTTTATTAATTTGATTAAGCAAAAAATACGTGTCCAGTATTTTCGGCCGATCTTTCAAACAGACTAAACAGTATGCCATTTTTTAATGCTGTCGTCATCCCTATTATTGTCAAGTGGCTTTGCCTGCTGAATATCGATACTTTCATCTCTTGTTACCCCTTTACGGTTAGAATTTCAAAAATCTTAGTTACCTACTCTTTACTAACTACACACCCTGCAATATTTATGTCTCTAGGACCAGCGGTTTGGGCTGTGTGTTGATTTATAGCTACTCTGAAATCGCGAAAAAAATATCAGCTGTTCCTAACAAAAGTTCAATGCCCTCCGACCGTAATATATGAAACAGCTGATATTTTTTTCGAGATTGCAGAATTGGTTCCATAATAAAAGTTGTTTGTTTTCATGGGTAGAATCATCTCCTAGCGGATGGTGTAGAACCAAAAATTCACCTTGTATAATAGAAGGAATAGTATAGTTATAATACCTATCAAAGTAGACTAAATATTAAATAGGTTACGTACGTTTTGCGGCCATCATGTTCAAGAGGTAAATAAGAGCTAGACCGGCCCCCAAACATCTTAATCCTAAAAGATCATAAGAAATCTGAAGGTCATCGACATTTGTAAATCGGCTTATCTCTGCTAGTAGTAGGGGGAAAAGTGTACTCATGAGTGAGAGGGACCTATCAATATGGGTTCCGTATTTATTAATATTTAATCCTTCGAACGCACGTGATTTGAGACACAGTAGAAAGACAATAGCGGCGCGACAGCCGGTGGTCGATTGGTCGTAGAAAGGTTAAATAACAAAGAATTACGTTCAATTTGAAATCTGTTTCTGTTTGAAACATTGGCAGACGCTTTTTAAAACCCTATTACAAAGCCTTCGGTGTCCGTCCGTCCGTCTATCCGTTAGTCTGTTATCGTTTATTCTGGATTATTTACCTTCTAGTGTGTTAATTATATTTTATAAAACTTAATGACTGAAGAGTGTGAGTCTATGAAGTTTCTTGCTTATTTTTTTCTATATAGGGTTTTTTTCTTTTTGGTGAGTGGGAAATCATCCAATGACTGCTCCCGTCCTGGGTGCGGCGGGAGGGCGTGTCAGACTCTTACTGACTAAAACCCACTCATGTTCCTTCGATTGCCCTTTATGTTCCAGGGTCACGGTAACTATTATAAACATTCCGCGGCAGGCTTGGCCCTGTTGGCCCCTTCCAGTGCTGACTTCTTCTCTTTGAGGCGCGCGTGGAACATTAACGCGCCGTCGACGCGGTCCTGGTCCTAGCCGGGCGGCGAGCTATCCATCGCTCGCCATCCGCAGAACCGCACCTACGGTGGCCGGTAGTCGTTTCTATAGGAACCCTAAAAATATTCGCAAACCTAACGACGGATGTTTGAAACAGAGTGTTTCTCAAAGTTTGAAGTTTAATAATTCTTGTGATATTCTTTTATCTCATTATATAACGTTAATGGCTATGAGACGTAAGCGGATAACTACGGATCTGTCAAAATGCCATTAACAATCAGCTTTTATTGGGCTTTCAAAATGGCGGCAGTGTTCGTGGAGTCAGCAGTGATGATTTTAAAATTATTATTATTTTTAATCCGGATATTCGGAAGCACAGTAATACGGTATTTTACACCATCATCAATTGATTTTATGAGCTGTCAAAACGCAAATCTTCCATAGAATTTGTATGGCAATCTCACTTTATGACGTCACTAATTTACCAACCCATTTGACTAACTGTTAGTTGCTTTTAAAACAACTAAAATCCAATTTTGCAGTAAATTGAAAATGAGTCAGATTTTTAGGGCTAAAATTAGGAGAGATTTTAAAGAAGTCGTGTCTTACATTTATTGGTTAATGTTGTAATTTCTATCAAAACGAACACTATCTATACTAATAAAAGGCCGAAGAGTTTGTTTAATTGAACGTGTTCCAGAGCTAAGTACCTAACTTCTTCGAGTGTGTAACAATTGCTCGCAAGTAGTATCAAGATATCAAAACACAAGTAAATAAACAAATGTAGTAATAAAAAATGGGATGTTTCAATATTTCCGATAATTGAGTTTATCGGGAACAGATCTTAGCCTGTTTTGAATATTCCTTACAAAATATAGAAAGGTTAGATGTGTCCCTTTTCAGTTTCTGTCACTTTCTAACACTCTTGAACGGTTTTATTCAGATTGTAGGCCTAACACTAAAGAAAAATTAATTAGACCTAACAAGTTTCAATGGGTCCTGGAAGAAAACTGCCTTAAATCGTTGAGATAGATTATTTTCTTATAACCCACGTTAATAACCCATGTTTGTTAGAGAGATTTAGTCCTTATGAATGACCCTAACATTTGATGCAATAAAATTACAATGTGTTTATTTTTGGTTTTTAGCAGGTTCATTCCCGAGTGTGACAAGTGAATTTTCGAAAATCTTTGAATGCAGTTTTGTTTCTTTTTAAAAATAAAGGAATGTTTTCTTTAAGCGAATCGAAAATTCGCTTGTCACACTCGGGAATCGAACCTGCTAAAAACCAAAAAGTAACACTTTGTAATTATATAGCATCAAATGTTAGGGTCATTCATAAGGACTAAATCTCTCTAACAAACGTGGGTTATTAAGAAAAACCATAAATCTCAAGAGTTTTATTTTAATTGAACGAACGACAATGAAATTTGTCCTTTGATTTCAAAAGGTTAAATTCATGGTTTCATGGTTTTCTGCTAACTTAAATGAATCATATTTGTTTGAATGATTTGATCCTTATGAATGACCCTATTAATTGACGTCATAAAAGTACAGTCTGTTGTTTTTCTTTTCAGCCCTTTCGATTCCCACATACTACTACAAAATAATCTATCCAACGATTTAAGGTAGTTTTCTTCCAGGGCCCTTTGAAACTTTCCACCCTGTATATTCTGTGTTCATTTCTGTGTGACGTGGCCTATACTCCGAGCGTTCAGGGCTTCTTTCCTCAGAATTAATTGAACAAAACCTGCGAGTTTCAAGTATCACGCAAAGTACTACCTATTGTTTATTGTTGTTTTCTAACAACAAAATTAAAGGTCATTCTGAAGTGTATTTAGTACAGGTTGAGTTTCAATTCCTTACGTATTTTTAGACGATGAAAGCAAATTCTTCTTACAAAGTGTAGGTTTCCTCGTGTTGTTTTTGTGATCTTCAAAATAAAAATAAAATTAGCTTAAGCGACCGACAGCTTCGTACGGCTGTTACAACTATATTTGATAATCCCGGCTTTTCGTATTGCGTATATATAAACCTCTTCCTTGAATTACTCTATCTGCCAAGAACGCATCAAAATCCATTTCGAAGTTCCAAAGATCTAAGCATACAATGGGACAAACAGACAGCGGAGAGTGTTGATTCATACTATGTAGTGACAACTAACACGATTTAAACTGGAGTTTTTCTTTTACATCAAGATAAAATGGACAAGGTGTAAGGAAATATGAAAGCACCTTTATTTACAACGTCTTTTTAAACCAGGAAATTAAGCATTAACTGGGCGGTTGACATCAAAGTATCGGTGACGGTGTACGAGTGGCTTTCATTTCCTCCGCCATGTTTTATATAATATCTCTTGGACATTAACTTTTTATACAATCACGGCGATGTTTTTAAAGTAGATGTAAGGTTTCCTTTTATAATAATAATTTAGTTTTTATTCGAGGCGTACATTTGTACAGAATTGTTGCGTATAGTAAATTGCTCAGATTGAACCATGGCTTAAGTATTGCCTAATAGTAAAGTATTGCTAATATGCTAATAGTAATAGTAATGCTAATAGTATAGTATACTAAAGTATTGCCACCGTGGCAGCTGAGTAGAGACATATTTAAGGACGCTATAATATATGCTTACACATGACTAAAAAATAATAAAACAATATAAATCTTTATGAAAACCGTAGTTAAAATGGACTCATTTGTGCTCGCGGTTGCATCGGCTCACTCACCTATGATAGAGTAAAGTAGGTATGATCCGTTCTTCTTTCGATGGGTATCTAGCGCGCGTGTCAACATTTATTTTTTTTATTTTAAGAGACATATGGCAAAAGTATTGTATTTTTACATATTTTGAAAGAGAATAGATTACTGAATAACTTCCTTCAATATGTCCCTCGTCTCAACTGCCATGGTGTATAATTATAATTATTACTTACTAGCTTTTGGCCGCGGCTTCGCTCGAGTTAGAAAGAGACAAAAAGTAGCCTATGTTACACTCCATCCCTTCAACTATCTCCACTTAAAAAATCACGTCAACTCGTCGCGCCGTTTTACCGTGAAAGAAAGACAAACATACAGACAGACAGACACACTTTCCCATTTATAATATTAGTATGGATTATGTTTTGTGCAAGACAAATCTGTTGAGATGTAGAAAATGCTCAAGGAAATAAGTTTACCTTTGTACAACTTTGTTTCACTAGGTACGTTAAGTGTTAAATTTAAATTTCACGATTTGATTTCATTTTGTATAAGTACATTTATCCCCGCGGAAACAACTCACTACAAGTCGAGGGCCTAGTACGAGCTCGCGAAGCAAGCGTATACCTAACATAAATTCGATCGACTTTTAAATTGGAAGTATCAAGTGCCTATATCCATTTCGTCTAGCCACCGCCCGCGTCTTCGTCCGCGAATTATTATTTTTCCACTTCACTCAAATTATTGTCTACTAGCTCATACTCTATTAGGAATTTCTCAATACCTGCCTGGTTTTTAGAAGTTGGTTGACACGTCCGTGTCTTGACAATCACGTACAACCATTGAGACTGCACCTAATTTTACATTTTTATATTACCTTCCCGTCTGACTAATGGTACGATTCAACCAAAATTGTATTTCACAACATTTTGATCAAAACTTTAGCAATGAATGTACCTACGAAGCTGAGTCAACCAGAAGAAACATTGGTGCCGAACATTGTCTGTAAAGCCTCGTATTCATGGAAACATTTGCCTAGCAACAGTTGATCAACATTGTTGATGATCCGAGAAAATGCTGTTGGAAACTTCATTTAAATCAATATTAGTTGTCCACACACGTGATTACGCTCGCCGCCTCTACTACGCAACACATTGTCCGCAAGGAGTAGCAAATCGGCAACATGTTTATGCAACCATGCTGCCAGACAAATGTTTACCATGACTACGAGGTTTAACAGTGCTGCCCAGTGCAGTACTGGTGGAATCGCATCTTAAGGAGATCTGTTATACGACAAATGTTGTTTAAAGCAATGATAAAGCAAAAACGCTCGATCGCACGGAAATCACTTCTCGTTTGTACTAGGCCAATACAATATGTACGTCAGGGTGTCAGCCAGTCGGCTACACTGACCCACTCGACAGTCCAGCCGTCAGTTCGGGAACGCCCCACATTTCGTCCGAACACACCGGAAATTTTATGACAGATCTATCCGAAAGTTAATACCTTTAGCAGATGTTATTTGATGGCGAATAAAATGTATGGATTGTGGATTAATTGTGCCTTTTATTATTTTTTCCTGGAGATTGTGAGGTGCGTTAACACGTCATAATGGTGCGGTTAGCAACACATGTCGTTTAACACTAGGGGTTTTTTATAATAACTCTATTTGGAATTCTGAACGTCACTGCATCGTATTAATTTTGGTCTATTAGCAGCAAAGGAAGGTATTGAATCCAACTTGTGCTAAATGACTTTTATGACTGACACTTAATTTGTAATTTGTTGATAATCTATTTTGAGCATACCTCCCCAAGGGTTTCAATTGACACTTGTCTATCTGTTCAGTTTTCTATTACAAAGTATGAAAATATGAAGTATTGTTTTATATAATCGAGAAAAAAAGAAACTGCTTTCCAAAACTTTAATTACTTAATTTTTTGTAGTCGGCGGCTTTACTCCCATTTGTAAGTTGTTTTGCATAGCCAACAATTTCCGAAATTAAAGTTATATCCCACTTTTTTAAGGCATCTTTCAGATAGGTAAGTGGCTACCGTTGCCTTTAATCAAGCAACGTACTGTCGCCCGCTGGGTTATAAAAATATAGTTCAAAATTCCAATGAACAAATTATTTGTAACCAGTGATGTTATAAGTAAAATTACTTAGTTATAATATCATTGTTTGTAACTTTCCTTATAGGTATAGTTTCCGTTTTACACCCGCTTAATAAAATAACTTACTATACCACAAGCTACCGCACTACGGACGAACAAAAACAAACACGCAGTCAGTATACAAATCCACACACATGACTTTTATTATAAAAGCGTGAGTAATTCTGTTTGTTATTTAAGGAAATTTGGTATGGAGTAATGTACTACAAGGAAGTAAATAAGCTTAAGTATATGATATAATATAGAGGAAAGATTTAATTGTTTGTTTGTATTGAAAAGGCTCCGTAACTACTGAACCGATTTGATAAATTCTTTCACCAATAAAGCTACGCTATCCCTGAGTAACATAGGCTACATAATATTACGATATGGCCAGAAAAACCGGAGCATCAATCATCATGAAAAATGTGGCAAACACGTAGAAAAAAGTACCTATAGGCATTTTTTTTTATTAAGTGTGAAATAATCTATAGATATATCCCGCTATAATCAGGAGATGAGCAGTTGACAAATAAACCTATATAATTACATCTTGGGACAGCTAGTTTTTTTAATAAGTAATTCTGCTTATGAAGCCTTGGGCTTCGCAAGCTTCCGCGATATACAACATGGAAGGATGAAATCGCGTGCAAAAGCTTGTAAGTACAGTCACCAAGATAGGTATGCCGTCATCTACATTTGATGTTTTCTTGAGTACCAATGAATGTATTCAAATGAAATTTAGTTTAATTGAATAATTAATTATTTTCTACTATAGTTTAAACTTTTATTAGAAAATATCCATGGGTTTTTGAGAAAACTTAAATTGTATCTGACGACCTTGCATACTTATCTGCTTTGCTGACTGTACATACCTAAAGAAATCTACATACTTAACAGTCTTGTATGTCTGTTCTACAATTATAAACAGCTACAACCTTGACCACTGAGACCTATTGTCTTCAGTGTTTTCATTATAAACACATTCACTAAATATTATTGTATGTGGACCTTCACAATACATAGGACGTATTAATATTAAGTTACATAATATATTTTAGGGATGGAAGTTTACAAGCATTGTTTTGACAAGTTGGTAGGTATCATGACATAATTTTATATCTTAACTAGCTGTCCATCGGGGTTTCTACTTTGCTTACGTAGGTCGCACCGTCATGTTATATCCTCTGTTACCGTGACCCCGGAACATAAAGGGCAACCGAAGGAACATGAGTGGGTTTTAGTCAGTATAAGTCTGACACGCCCTCCCGCCCCGCCCAGGACAGGAGAAGTTAATTTGATGATTTCCCATTCCCAAAAAAAAATGTTATATAGCTTTACTCGATGAATGGGCTATCCAACACAAAAATATTTTTCAATTCTATCTAGTGCTTCCTGCGATTAACCGGTCCAAACAACCAAACACTTAAGCTTAAATAACATTGGTATAGATTCACATATATTTATTAAAAAGATTTCCGTAATTCCGTTGGTCACGGCATTACGCGTGAATGCCGAAACGGATTTCACTAATTCTTTTTTTTTTGGGTTTGTTGTTGTCAGGAGAAGGCTAATTAGAGTATCAACGACCATATTAAACTTTAGTGTTTGACATTTTGTGAGTCGTTTGACAGACTGGGGATTTCTTTTTCAATAATTCCAAAACGGTTGTCGGCGGGACCTATGAAACAGCAATGAGCAATATTTGCGCAGTGATGGCGCGATCACCGCGCGATCGTCAAAAAAAATCGTATTATGTATGAACCGATTGCTAATCGCTCGCTGATTGTTCTAATGCACTTATTGCTACGATGACGATAAAGTAGCAATCGATGGAACTAATTAAATATCACCTTTAACAAAAAAAAACTTAACTTTGCTCTTAAAAACCATACTAAATACGAAACCACCAAACGAAAAATGCATATTTTAGTTAACTGATTGCTCCACAGAGGCAGCACTATCGCTAGATTGCTATTTGACGTAACGTATTTTGAATTGACGTTTGAGCAGCAAATATTGCTAAATTATCGCGATCGCTCGGCTATTGCAAGATACGTAATCCCGGTGGTCATTTAGAATTCTTAAGAATGGGATGCAACGCTACCGCTACCACTAAATTTATTTAATTTCCACAAAGCGTTACTGTACAACGGTTTTAAGGGCCGTGTAATAAAATAAGAGCATGAGACATATCAGCTTTGAGAATACATACAATGACATAAAAAATTGAATAACTTGCATATCTAGAGTTTTTTTCATCTTAATTTTACTTTCATGTCGTATTTATTTTTTATTAATTAATTGTTTTTTCACAAAGGTCTATCTATCTGACAAAGTTTGGCTCGTGCGTCAGCTCGTCCCAAAACAAACTCGGCCCTGTGGGTCTGCTGGGTAGGGATTTAAGTAGATAAAGTAACCACCTTGAAAGTAACTCACAAGCAAGCATTAGGTCTATTATTTTGAAATTTGGTGGGTTTATAGGACAAACTTTGTATGATTGCTTGTTCTGTGTCTGGGTGTACTTTATCTATAACTAGCGGTCCCCCGCGGTTTCACCCGCGTTATATCAGATTATTCGTTACTTAAAAAGAAGATTAAAAGTATTCTATGTCCGTCCCCTGGTCCTACGCTACCTCCCCATAAATTTTCAGCCAAATCGGTTCTGCCGTTCTTGAGTTTTAAAACGTGTAACTAACATGACTTTCTTTTATATACAACTAGCTTTTGCCCGCGGCTTCGCTCGCGTTAGAAAGAGACAAAAAGTAGCTTATGTTACTCTCCATCCCTTCAACTATCTCCACTTAAAAATCACGTCAATTCGTCGCTCCGTTTCGCCGTGAAAGAAAGACAAACATACAGAAACACAGACCGACAGACAGACACACTTTCCCATTTATAATATTAGTATGGATATATATTTATAAAATTATGTAAGTATGTATATCAGTTGTCAAGTTACCATAACACAAGCTCTGCTTAGCATGGAATCAGATAGCCGTGTGTTAGTTGTCCCAATATTTATTTATTTATAAGTCAAGTTATCAATTCTATCTTTTTACTCGAATGAAATCTAATTACAAGTGATGACATTTTAAAGATGTAATTAGTAGTAAGTAGTAAAGTACAGAACCCCTTTTAAAATCACCTTTACAAGTAATACTTACTAACTTTTAAACTTTCGCGTTTCATGTTAACAACATACTATACAAGACTTGTGCGTGAAGCGGTTGAAATAAAGAAATGCTTAAACAATTTCAATCGGGAGGACGGCTTTAAATTGTCATCGACGTGGAATCCAGTGATTCGCATAACACAAGCTCGCTTTTCTGCAAAGTCGGTTAACTCATCTGTGGATACGGTCAGCGTAGTGTGTGGACGGCCTAATATGGTAGAAAATAAAAATAAGGGGGTAGATGAAGATTCATCGCCTGAATGCAGAGAGCTGTGACATCGCATCCTCAGTCTGCTGGCGATCACGACCTGTGCAACCAGGTCGAAACGTCAAGCCTTCCAAGGTATTTAAATAATTACTTTTCGCGTTAATACCCGTTTTAATAATATGTTGTTAAGTAAACTTCCTCTCTGACTTTGACCTTTCAACAACCAAAAATTATCAATGGAAATAGTGGAGTATATAAAGTTAATGCGTATAATAAATACCAGTGCGTCACGCGTTCCGTGCGAAGTAAGTTTTTAATTTTATTTAATTGACTGCCTGCACGGTAACAGGAACCAGGGCTGTCACGCGGTTCTGTGTAACGTTTAGTCAACAATTTATTTTGAACTTTAAGACCAGTTCTTGAGGATCAGTATTGAAAGAGACGGCGTGTTGATGCAAGCGTCCAGTTATGGGGGCCGCTTACCATTAAGCAGCACGTATGCTTTTTCACCATCTACGAATTAATTACTTATCTATAAATATGACATGGTATACCGACTAACAGACTGATTACCTGACTGTTGATATGTCAATACATAGCCCGCACCACTCCAAGAGGCATGAAACTTGCAGGGTGTGTTCCTCGTGAAGAGTAGGTATCCAATAAGAACGGATTTTTGTATGGTGGTTTGGTTGAACGTCCTAATCTTAGGAACTACTGCTACAGGTAAAAAAAAAATTGTGTTGGATAGCCCCATCCACGCTACAACATAACATATGGGAACAGAGCAGTAAAACCGCGGGAGATAGATAGTAACAACGTAACTATACTGTTAGAGTAACTCATAGGATGGGGCTCTACCTTGATGTGAGATTAATTCATCTCAGAATGCAATAAGTCCCCGTTACGATGCACCCACCTAGCTACCTCACTTACATGCATAAATGCCAAGCCGCTGTTCCTACCATTTCGAGAGCTTAGGGTCCCCTGTATCCTGGGACCCGTGGCCTTCAGCCCATCTTATCACCCTATAGTTACGGCACTGATTGCTAACGTAACCCTTACAGAAATCAAGTTAAGTTTCAATCTCTAGTAAATTGAAATAGGTCTTAGCTTGGGGCTTATGATTCAAGGTGAGAAACGGACAGTAGGTACTTGTAGTTGTATTTACGTTATCAGCTGCCCCGACGGTTGTTGTAGGTCAGGGGATTTTAAGCGAAGGCGATGTTTGAATCCACGGTACAAAATATTCTTTATATTTATGTTGTACAAATTTCTGGCTTAGTAGGTGTTTCGGCAACTCAGTTTTGTCCGGAACCGAAGTTTTATTATTTCTGATATTTTTGAGTGGTGTTTTGGATGATAGCAAAAAAAGGAAAAACATTTTAATTCTCATCGTAAAAAATTAAGTTCAATAAAACCTATTTTAAAAATAATTATGAGCGATGAGAATGATAGGTTTGTCCTTTTAAAGGATTTTTGTAATGTGCACCACTAAGGATCTAAAGCGCTATTTGAGAGGAGCAGGGAGGGGTCGTAGGGTCATTATTAAATATGGTCATTGACATACTTTTTAATAACAGATTATACACATTAATAGAATAAATAATGAACTATAAGTATGCGACTGTAATACGATAACTATAATATTGCAAGTTCTTAATCATGTACGAGCGATACAGCATATTACATTTTTAAGAAAAACCATTAAAAAAATATTCTTCGCGACAGCCCTACTAATCGACAGGGTGTGAACATAATTAATTACTCGTCTAAGTGAGAGTACGCGAGGGTTGTCACATAGCTGTAGATTCGCAGCGGGCGAGTGTAATTGTCATCGGGACCTTCAACCCTGCGTACTGTCAATAAAGAAGATATGTATTCAGGATATTAGGCCATCAAAAACTGTAAATGTGCTAAAGAAAAGTAAAGGATTCGGTTTTTTATTCTAGCAGACTCTGTTCAAATCAAGTTAAAGCATTTATTTTACTTATAGAATTTACAGGTACTTAAGAAATGTCAGTGTCGGTTAGTAAGAAAAAAAAGAAGCTTGTTGCTTATTCCAAAACATGGGTCAATGAAAAAGTTCTACAAATTGTCGGTTACATAATTCGTGTTGTTTCTTATTATTCAGAAGTTTTCACAAAAACCAATGAGTAGCTTTCTAAAATAAATTTTATAATTTAAAACAGATTTGAATACAACCATCGGTGTTCAAGAAAACTTAAATAATATCATGCATACGTATGCCATCTGCATACTTATCGACTTTGCTGAATGTACGCCATACGTAGATAAATATAATATCTTTATTTGTTTTAAATTAATCTGAGTGTCGAACGGCAGATAATAATGCCGATCTATTAAAGCTGGTTATTTCGTTTGTTTCGCTAAACAGGCTAATCTCTGGAATATGGGTGACAACTACATTAAAAAAATGGAACTCTGTTTAGTCCGTCCCTTAGATCGTTAAAAAAAATTGGACACATATTTCTCTCTTGTTTAAATTAATAAAAAAAATACAAAGATCATCATGAGAGCACCAAAGTTTCGTAGTGTGACAAAATTTATCAGTAAAAATTGTACCTAAGCGTAACTTCGCGCCAATTTTCAACCCACTGTATCGTCGGCATTTTTCGTTTACGAAGAAAAAAGAAAAAAATACGAGGATATAATAATAATAATAGAATATCAGGAGTAACGAAATAAAAAAGATGAGAGAGAGAGAGAAAGAAAGAAGTTCTAAATAACAAACTGTTGGCATACCTAGAAGACAACAATCTACTCAGTGACCAGCAATATGGCTTTCGCCGTTGCTGTGGCGAAGCCATTGAGAAAAACGGCGAAGCCCTTGCCGTTTCGCTCGACATCTCAAAGGTTTTTGACAGGGTTTGGCACGCTAGTCTCCTTAGCAAGCTTCCTGCTTATGGCATCCCGGCTGACTTTTGTAGCTGGGTATCAGACTTCTTGACGGGACGGTCGATCAGAGTGGTCATTGACGGCTGCTCTTCGGACCTTATGGCCATTGATGCCGGTGTTCCTCAAGGGTCTGTCCTTTCTGCAACACTATTCCTGCTCCATATAAACGATATGCTAAATCCTAGCATAGTCGGTTACGCAGATGACAGTACCGTTGTAGAGAGATATCTGGCCAGCGCAAAAGACAGTAGGGACGACATACGTTCACAGAGAGAGGCCATGGTAGAGCGAGTGAACTTTGCCTTAAGTCGTGTGTCCCAATGGGGCCATCACAATCTAGTGCAGTTCAATGCCGCCAAAACGCAAGCGTGTCTGTTCTCCGCTAAACGGAGCCCATTCGACCTGGCTCCTACTTTCCGAGGTGCACCTGTAAATGTAACCGGCTCCCTAGAACTCCTTGGCATGGAGTTGAGTTCTGACCTCAACTTCGGCACTTTCATCGAGTCCAAAGCACTGACTGCGGCGAAAAAGCTGGGCATCCTTAACAAGGTTAAGCGGTATTTCACGCCGGGACAGCTTCTAACGCTTTATAAAGCTCAAGTCCGATCGTGTATGGAGTATTGCTGTCACCTATGGGATGGCTCAGCCAAATACCAACTGGCCGCATTGGACTCGGTAGAACGCAGAGCCAGGAGGTTGATTGGCGACAAGAAGCTGGTGGCCCAACTACAACCTCTAGCTCATCGGCGTAAAGTTTCCTGTCTGGCGGTGTTTTACAGATTGCACTTCGGTGAGTGTGCTCATGAGCTACACGAGCTCATTCCCCCGTCTCCGTTTTTCCACCGGACATCTAGACGTACGGCGGGATACCACCCTTTCTTGGTCGATATTCCTCGTATCCGCACGCAGCGTTTCTCGAATTCCTTCATTATGCGCACCGCAAAAGAATGGAATTCCCTGAAATCTGGAAAAAGAATGTGTGACAAAATGCAATACCAAAAAGATTCAGTTATAAAAAAACTTTTTCCAAAAAAAAAGATAACCGACTTCAAAAATTAAAAGCTCAAAAATAACTATTTCGGAAGTCGGTGGCAACACAAATCGACCGGCGAAGAGAAGCCACTGACTTCCGAAATAGTTATTTTTGAGCTTTTAGTTTTTGAAGTCGGTTAAATCTTTCTTTTGGAAAAAGTTTTTTATTTTTTACTTTTTAGTTAGAGGCCCAATGTCTGACTACGTTTTAGAGTAACTTTTAAAATAAAACTACTCATAATCTTATAATATGAAAACGGCTCCATGCGCGCAACGTCACGGGATATCTAATTATTGTAATATACTAAAACCTACCTCAGAATGTAACAAACACTTTGCTGAAAACCGCATCAAAATTGGTTTAGCCAAACGCGAGATAATCGCGGCAAAACATACATAATACATACAGGTCAAACTGAGAACCTCCTTTTTTGAAGTCGGTTAAAAAACTAGGTTATACTATATGTTATAGAACCACTTTGTAAACTTACTAAGGTTATGAAATAGCATATGGCCTGAATATGGTAAGAGGTTACCGTAGCCTTTGGATGATTTCCGCAATCCTCGGCGTAAGTGGGAGAAGGAACACCGGGGTGGTTTTTAGTCAGTAAGAGTCTGATAGACCCTCCGTCCCGCTACGGCGCGGCGGCGGAGGATATCCATTAGGAATTTTCCACACTGGATAAAAAAAGGGGTGCCCTATATCTGGCAGAAACTTGTTTCTCCGAAACCTATTTAGCATAACTCACTTGGCAGAAACTTTTTTAAACGAACATTGTTAAGGTATAAAAAATATTTAACATAATTGTTTTTTGGCCTAATGTTTTATGTCCGAATTTTAAATGGGATACTTTGATTGGGAATAATTACCTATGTCAGAGTTACAATTTTGCATATTTTCGTTTAGCATAACGTTTATTTAGAGCGCCGATTATTTGGCATAAATTGACTTAACATACGAAGATCATAGAATTTCAATAGAAATAAGTAATTATTACTTGTCATATTGAAAAAAAAAAATGTTTTAAAAAATCACTATGGTGTGCTACAAAAGTGAGTGACAGAAATGAATCGCTGCAAAACCGACTTCACGTAGTCTTGTCTGCCCTACCCCTAGAGTGTAATTTAAACCCGCGAAGGCGCGGAGGGGCGAGGCGGCCCGCGAGCTGAGGAGCAGGTGGTTTTAACGCACACCGCCGCGGCTGAGGCTGGCCGGCAAAGCCGGCCAGCAAGCCGAAGCAGCGGTGGTGGACGTAAAATCATCTGCGACGATTAGCTCGCGTGGGACCGCCGGAGCTCCGCAGCGCCGGAGCCGTGACAGAAGCCATGCCTGCTGCATGATGCATGCTTGTTGCATGCTTGCATGCTTGCTGCATGCTTGCATGCTTGCTGCATGCTTGCTGCATGCTTGCTGCATGCTTGCATGCTTGCTGCATGCTTGCTGTATGCCAAAATAAGATATAAAATGCATGCCAAAAGATGATTCTGGCTGTGAATTTTCTGCGATATGATGGTTATACTTATTGATTATTATGGATATGAAATTTATGCCTAAAGATGATTCTGACTTACAAAATTATGGGTTTCGGTGTATGGTAAATGAGTGTATGCCAAACGATTTTCTGCGAAAAGAGGTTTATGCTATCCGTTGCTATGCAAAATAAAATTATGACGTAAAAAGTTCTGCTATAAAGGGTGGACCCTAAAAAAGACTATAGGTGCTTGCAACATCACTATTACTGGTCGTAAATTGCATTTTTTTCAAAATGTCTCTTTCGCAAAACGTAATTTTTTCATAACGTATTTTTTGCAGAATGTCTCGATCGCAGAATGTCATTATAGTACATTTCATGCATCCATTCATTATCATACTAGAAAAGTGTAAACTTACATGCAATAATCACACTCAGAACAAATATAGATTTTACAAAAAATAATCCCATACGAAAATTGAACCCGTGACACTCAGTGTATCAGTCAATCAAGCAACCACTGCTCCACTTGCGAACAATATATGTTGTACATAACTATGGTCGTAAAGGCCCATTGCTTAAACTTACGTCTTAAAGTCGTAAGTTCGAATCGGTTGCGGTTGTGTTGAGCAAATGTCAGATCTTTCATGCCTTCATCCTCTTAGGGTATGAATGACCAAGAATCCTTTCTTAGTAGATACTTACTCTTCACAAAGAATATACCTTCCAAGCTTCATGTCTTTAGGACCAGCGGTTTGGACTGTGCGTTGATTATATCAACAATCAGTCTGTCAGATAGTCTATCTAAGCTAGTTAATTAGTTTACCTAATGCCCAAATAAACACGTGTAACTGTTCATTAAATCCTAAATACACGTGCACTAGAATTACTCGTACTGACAATTATCATCCCGCTGTGACAAGGTCGTCCGTAGAGATGTTACGCAGGTTCGATTTCACATCGGAACTTTACGGATTATGCACTTTCGGGTTCGGTTCGCTAATCGGAAGTCACATCGGAGGTTGATGCATAGGAGCGCTGTGGCGGAGGCGGCAAGAGAGCTTGGGTTTTCTCCGATATTACTTAATTTCGATGTTAAAGATGATTGTTTTTATTTTATTAACTGTATTTTTTTAACTAAGAAGAATGTAAGTAGCTTTCGCCCGCGGCTTCGCTCGCTTGCATGTCGATACTTCCATCTCCTATTTTACCCCTTTAGGATTAGAGTTCCAAAAAAAATATCGGGGGGCACGGTCGTGCCCCCGGCCAAGACAAGCAAGCGAAGCTCAGGGGCACTACCTACCTTTTTTCGAAGTGTTTCGTCGTTTTTTCGAACCCTCATAGAGTTGGTATCCGATGTACCAGACACTTCATATTCACAAGAAATAATGTCAATAACAGACTCGATAAACATACAAAGTTTCAATTGAATAGCTTTTATACTTTAGATTTTATTGATATCTAAAATACACCGATTTCGTCACTGATTCACTGACACACTGACACACTGACACACTGATGATCATCAAAATGTTTGGCTACTTCCTGAAGTGCTAGAATGCTGAAATTTGGTATGTAGCCTAAGTTTAGTATACAACCAACAGAAAAATTCATAAACTTATAGATTTCGACCTCCATCCCCTAAAATGGGGGTGTGGAAGTTTGTTTGAACAAATCAAGTAAAAATGCAAAGAGAAAGATTGGGCTATTGGGCTATGGGCTATGAAAGCCGACACTGCTGATGTGGCTACTTCCTGTAGTGCTAGAAAGCTGACATTTGGTATAAGAAGTTTGGTAAGTTTGGTATCAACCACCTAAGAAAATTATAAACTTGTGTCGTTGACGGTCGTGTTGCGATTGCAATATTTTTCGTATTCGTATAAATAAGTTTTGCGGCTTATTTCAGTGGGCATAATTTTATGTATTGGTAATTGGTTAATATACATACATACCTAAATTGTTACGGTGTTGAACGGAATCGTAGCGCGATCCTCGATGACAAAAAGTTTAAGTCTTACTTCCCTAGATGGCGTTGGGATCGAAATAGATCGCGCTATGGTTTCGTTACATCGGAAAGTATAAGTACTATTTGAATTTTTATGTATCTGAGAATAATATTGTTTGCACATTTGGGGACGGGCCTGTTGGTCTAGTGGTCACTGACCCTGACTGCTAAACCAGAGGTCGTGGGTTCGATTCCCACCCAGGACAAACTTTGTGTGATGAGCATAATTGTTTGTTCTGTGTCTGGGTGTTATTTATCTATAATATGTATGTATTTAAAAATTATATAAGTAATGGATATCAGTTGTCTGATTACCATAACACAAGCTCTGCTTAGCTTGGGATCAGATGGTCGTGTGTAAGATGTCCCAGGATATTTATTTATTTATTTGCACGAAAACTCGTTTATATTATGGAGTCTTATACTACAGTTATTCGGGAGCGCAATACAGCCTTTAATAATTTCTCCTAGATCAAAAGATCACCGTTGTACGATCAAGTATTTTAAGAATAAAAAGTGTGGGACTTTCAGGTCAATTTAGTCAAAAAAATCTGTGAACGAAAGAAAAAAAGAACACTGAAAATACTGCCTAGCAACTTACAAAAAGAACTGAAATCCCACTAAAAACATTTCATATAAAATGTAGCCAAGACAACCACATAAGGTATACCCTGTGAAAAATATATCAGATCTCATGTAGAGCCAAGCTTCTGAATCTACACGGCCTAACTCTACAGACCCTAACTTCACAAACTCTACATATCAGTAAAAATGTATGGCTTGGCTGTTTCGGTACTTACTTCAAAAACTTAATTTTCGCATCACCTCCACGACGGTAGCGAAACGGCGAAGCCATACATTTTTACTGATATGTAGAGTTTGTGAAGTTAGGGTCTGTAGAGTTAGGCCGTGTAGATTCAGAAGCTTGGCTCTACATGAGATCTGATATATTTTTCACAGGGTATACCTTATGTGGTTGTCTTGGCTACATTTTATATGAAATGTTTTTAGTGGGATTTATTTATTTTCAACATATTTACATCTATCATTACAGTTTAAATTACCAAAGTGATAGAGTAGTAACAAAATATAGGTAAATAAGCTAACGTTTATAAATTTATATGCATTTTATAATTTAACCTTTAAAAGTGTGACCTTTGCGAATTCACTCTTTGAGCAAGAGAATATATGCGTCAGTTCCGCCACTCGCGTGAAAATATTTCGTAGTGGTTACCTACTCTTTACAAAAAACACACTCTACAAGTTTCATGTCACGAGGACCAGCGGTTTGGGCTGTGCGTTGATATATCAACAGTCAGACTGACTGACAAGTCAGTTTACCATTTTGTATATATGTGTGTCATTTTTTTTCTTAAACTAGCCCTTATCTTTCTTTCGCCTCCTGCTCCGATTTCGATTCCGGTTCCGATTTCGACAAACCATCTTAAAAACTTGGTTTCCAAATTCGGTTCCAATATAACCGCTTCGTGACATCTCTACCTGTCACTAACAATGACACAAAGGGACTCGGTAACAGCGTTATCGACTAATGCACTGCGTTCGACTGCACTCGGCCTGCGAGTGACGTTGGGATTTGTTTCAAATGGAAATTACAGGTGAATCAGTCTACCCGCATTATATAGAATAGATATTGCTGGTTAGAATTAAGAGAAAAAGGCGGCTCTGGGCAGGGAGAATTTTGAGAAAACCTATGCCATTTTTGTGGCATTTTTTTAAGAGCCCGTGCATAATTTGATAACCCTTTGAACATTTTTTTAAAGCAGCATTTTTTCAACAAGTCCCTTTTTTTTTTGGTGTGTGGGAAATCATCCAATGACTGCTCTGCGTCTTGGGTGCGGCGGGAGGGCGTGTCAGACTCTTACTGACTAAAACCCACTCTTGTTCCTTCGATTGCTCTTTATGTTCCAGGGTCACGGTAACTATTATAAACATTCCGCAACCCCGGCAGGCGATTAAATGTTTTTTAAAATTGTATTTCATAATACCACTGATACCATTATCAGCATTAGCAAAGTAATTCAAAGCATGTTAATGAAATGATGTCTCATTTAACTAATAAACGTTCGTAGCCGCTTAACTGATAGCTACGCCACTACAGTGCTACGAAGCTACGTCGCTACGAAGCTACAACGCTACGACACTTTGGTGCTACGAATGCGTCATTAGAAAATATAATGTTAACAGTATTAGAAGTTTATGAAAATTGTTGCAGAAAAAAAGATCAAGAAAAGCAATTATTTATTTCGTAATTAATTTTATAAGTTTAGTTTTCAAAGGGTATTATAGTATTAAATAAAATAAGTTAAATTCTCTTCTTCTTAGCCGTTTTCTCCTATTTTGGTGTAGGCCTCCCTCAAATAGCTGAAGCAAAGTGAATAGAAGTAACACAGGATCGATTCTTGCCGATCCTGTGTTACTTCTATTCACTTGTTTCCAGCTATTTCCTTTAAATCATCCTTTCATCTCATTTGCGGTCTGCCTCGTAGTCTCTTTTTCAAGATCGCCAATAGCCAAGTTTGAATAATTTCCCATAAATCTTATATACACCGTGTTAGATGAGACGTGGGACATATTGAAGGAAGCTATTCAGTATTTGATTCTCATTCCAAAAATGTACTCAACAATAGGCGAGACGAAAAAAAAAAGTAAATTAGTCCGTCATTGAGATTATTTAAAAATTTTGGACACGTATTTTTTCTTTTTTCTCTTATACAAAAAATGACGACGATACAGTGCGTTTAAGTTGTGCGTGACGTCACGATCAGATACAATTTTTGCATTACGGTGACGTCAAAAGCCCCCACTCCAGATCTTTGTTGCTCTTTATCTTTGTATTTTTTTATTATATTGATGAAGCAAAAAATACGTGTCCCGTATTTTTGGCCAATCTACAAGACGGACTAAACAGAATGCCATTTTTTTATGTTGTCGTCATCCCTATTTTTTTTTTGCCAAATGCCTCATGTAAAACGTATTTATGAATAATTTGTTATTGTTTCAGAGGATGAAGAGGGGCGGGTAGCGTAGCGGGCGGCATGGCGGGCATGCCCGTGCTGGGGAACAGCGTCGGCGCAGGCGAGCTGCGAGACAACGGCCGCGGTGAGACACCATTTCATTGATTCAGTATCTATATACAGGGTGACTGGTAAAAGTGAAAAAAAAAACAGCTGTTCAGTACATTTATGTTTGCCTAATGTACTACAGCTGATATTTTTTTCGCGATTTTGGCTTTGCTCCCGTAATAAAAATGGTTTGTTATCATGAGCACAACCACGTGTTTAAGTATCGTACACTAATTACCAGTCACCCTATATTGGTAAACTAACTGACGACTGACTGTTGATACACAAGTTTCTTTCATTTCATTATGTTCTTTCTCAGTCTCTGATACTCAGGTTTAAGTTCTCTCCGAGTCACAAAGTGATACCATAACGCCAATATCCAGAAAATACATGATTCTTTGCCCGATCAGGGAATCGAACCCGCGCTCAGCTTTCGCTCCTGTACCCAAGACTAACGGAGCAATCACCGTGAAATACATATATAGGGATTCATAGGTAGTTCAATCAAAAGTTGCGATATTTACCAATATGTCCGAATCGTATTTGAATTGCAATCGGTGCGATGCACCGTCGCCCGGCGGCCATATCAGATTTATTAACATTTTTTATTTACACTACTATGTACATACTATGAATATTTGCGATAAATTTTAGTTTTATATTTTGAATTTACAAACAAGCATTTGTGACTTTTTAGAGGTCCGTAGTTAGTAGCCGGGACCCTTATAGTTTCGTCATATCCGTCCGTCCGTCAGACCTCGGCTTACTGTTTAAAGTTTTAAACGGTTAATGCCAAAAAGGTGAAACTTTGCATGGGTATTCACTAATTCGACAAAGCGCTAAAATAAAATCAAGAAAAGAGTTTTTTTTTGGAACGCTACCTGCAAAGTTTGGATGTTTTTTTTGTGAGGCACCAAAAGATAGGTCTTTTAAAAACGTTGAGCAGTTTCCAACACGTTTTTTTTTTAAATTAAGGTATCCGTTTCCGAGATATTCAACTTTAAAATACACTCCTTATATAGATATATTCGTCACTCACGTGACTGTTAAAAAAAAATCAATGTACCCACATTGTAAAAAAATGTTACATGAAATCTGTTTTGTATAAATAAAGAGTTATTATTATTATAGACTAGATGGCCCGGTGAACTTCGTATCACTTGCGTATTAATGTAAACCAAAATTTATTTAAACCATATCACCTTTTTTCATAAAAGATTTGTATCGATTTTGCCACATTATCACAATCTGGATTGACGTGTGTAGGGGCGGCCTTAGTAATCTGGCAATACTGTCACTGTCACCTAACTTTTGAAGAAAAGATTGTTGAAAGGACATGTTATGAAATGGGCTTAAAATAGTTTTGTTTTTGAACAACTATCATATGCGGTTTATCTGGTAGGGAAAATCGTATACTGACTCTTTTTAACATTGTAAACCAAACCGTAGCCCCGAGCATATTCCTCACACGTGCGGATTAGCTTCTTCAAGCCACAGACCGACGCACTCAGTAACACCATGTAGTCCGCATAACTCAGATTGTTGACACAAACTCCATCAATGTGGCAGCCAACATGCTGACCACTAAGCGCCTCGATGAGTCCGTTAACGTACAGGTTAAACAGTGTAGTAAGTTAAGCCGCCCTGCCTAACACCACACTCGAGCCGATACAGATCCGATACAGGTCTGATGCCCATACCAGTACTGGAACATGTTGATGAGTCCCAGTGGCAAGTCTATGCTTTTCAACTTGTCCCACAGCAGGTCATACCACACAAAGTCAAAGGCCCTGGAAAGATTGAGGAAGCACGCATACACGGGCGTTTTGCGATCTGTGTAGTATTTGACAGTATGCTTCAAACACAGTATGGCACTCTCGGTTGATAACCGAGGACGAAATCCAAACTGGTTACTTACTGTGTATTAACACGTATTTATTCAACTGTGTGGTAAGCATACCGTCAAAAACCTTTGCAATAATAGTGGCAAGAGAGATAGGCCTATAGTTAAGCTTGTCGCCGTCGTGTTTTGTAGTTTGTTGTTGTTTATTTACGTGTTTGTTCCACCCCGCTATGCGCGGTCCTCTCCCACCCCCGGCACGCGTCCTAGACTCACCAAAGTCGCCGCGTCAGTGAGAGCGATCACAATGTCAGAATAAAGCCTATCCAGAACACGCATGTGGCCACGGTCTCCACAAAAACTGTCAGTGCAATTTAAACAATCAGGTGGAAAATCTATTAATTTCAGCCAATTGTGGCACTCTTTGGTATACAAATAGTTACTTGCTCTGTACTCTTTACACCCCAAGCTATGGCCCTATCAACACTATCAATTTTAGATGAGATCTTAGTATTTAATAAATTCAAGTTACACTTAATTATAAGCACCATTATTTTATTTAATAAATAAATATTTTAAATCTAGATATATTTTTATCGTAATATTATTTTAATACATTGGGAAAAAGAAAAACTGTTACAGCAGCCTTTCTGTTATTTCAAACCGTATTATATGGCTTTAAAATAAAACCAACTAATTATCTGCATGATTTGGATTTATGAAAATGATTCCTTTGCGTCTTTTTAAAACAATTAAACATTACTTGTGTCAGGTTGACGGGTTGTAACCTTTATGGTTGTAACTGCACTTGAATTTGACACTTGATTTGCCGGTTACTATGATAACGACATCCAACAGAACATGGACAACTTTTATATGGGAAAATGGAATTGTTGTTTTACTCTATCTTTCTCGCAATTTTTTCTTATTTGCTCACCGTTTAGACCTACCCTGGACTACAACAAACATTTTAAACCCAAAATCAGCTCAATCGGCCCAGCCGTTCTCGAGTTTTAATCAGACTAACGAACATCAATTCATTTTTATTTATATAGATATATCGTAAAAGAGAAACTAATAAACAAAATTAAAGATTTACTTAAGTTTCTTAGCGGTTTTTTTATTTGAATAAATTAAACACAAAAAGCAACAACTAATGGTTTGCATTTCAAGTTACTTTAAATGCGTGCCTAAGTTTCTAAGTTGAACGAGCAAGACAAAACGTAGTAGAGGTTTAAGTTAAAGAACCAAGTTTAAAATAATGAGGCTTAATTTTTTAAGCACTCCTTTAGTGCACTTCGCTTGGTCTTAATATTTTTCAGAATTATTTTTGCGTCGCATATTTTGAGCTAAGTTTAAATACGGTTTTAGACATTCATTTTCACAAAACATTCAGAAAATTATTTGCACAAACATTTGAGTAAGAAATATTATGTATATAAGAATATTATTAAAATATATTTGTTGTTACAAGTACAACGTAGGTTACCTAAATACGATTCAAAAGACACTGATATAGAACAATAAGGGCTGATGTTGAAATGTACAGGATAGAAAGTTTTAATGGGCCCTGGAAGAAAACTACTTATACATTATTTTAGGAAAGGAAACATTATTTTATTTTAAAAAGATATAAAACTGCATTCAAAGATTTTCAAAAATGTGTCGGACCCAATAATCAAACTGGCTTAAATGAGAAAAACGACACCCTGTACTTTGACATCAATCGATACACTCATGAGGATCAAATCTATCAAACAAACATGGTAAACGAAATGCCATAAAAATATAATAACCTGTAATAAAAACCAATGTGACAATCCGGGCAAGTACCAATGTGACTTTTTCAATTCATATGTACTTTCTAAAGTTTATCTTCGACATCACTGACATCCCGTGCCTCAGAAAGCACGTAAAGCCGTTGGTCCCGGTTGTCATTCGTAAACTTTGACAGTCGTTACTGGTTAGCCAGATACTCTGACCAGACAAACGATGAGGTATCGTGTCGCCCAGTTACTGGGTTGTGGAGGTCAGATAGGCAGTCGCTCCACGTAAAACACCGGTATCCAGCTGAATCCGGTTAGGCTGGCAGCCGACCCCAACATGGTTGGGAAAAGGCTAGGGAGATGATGAACCTGTAATAAAAATCGCAAGTCCCGTATCTCCTTCTACGGTAAAATATTGTTATTATATATGCATGTTTGTATATCAGTTGTCTGAATACCTTAGTACAAGCTCTGCTTAGTTTGGCATCAGATGGCTGTGTGTAAGTTTCCTTAAGTTATTATTATTATATAACGTTGTATTGTAACCTTAAAGTTATTCAGCAGCATGTGATTAACGTGACTCTATGCACAAGAAGCCATATTGTGTAACCTTTGACGTGCCACTTGCACATGTTGAGGACTCAAATACTTGGAATTGAGCTGCTTTAATTATATATATCGGCCAATGTTTAGTTTTATTGACTTCTATGTATAAACTAGTTGCCCCCCGCGGTTTCACCTGCGTTATATCAGATTTTTGCTTACTAAAAAAGAAGATAAAAAGTATTCTATGTCCCTTGGTCCTAAGCTACCTCCCCACCAATTTTCAGCCAAATCGGTTCTGCCGTTCTTCAGTTATAAAATGTGTAACTAGCACGACTTTCTTTTATAGATATAGATTATTATACTTGTCATGTACTGTGTTTATAAATAACAAAAGTAGGTATATCAGTTGTCTGATTACCATAGTACAACTACAAGCTCTACTTAGGTCGGGATCAGATGACTGTGTGTGAGTAGACCCAAGATATACAAAGTGCATTTTAGAAACTGCAAAACTTTTCAGGAGGTTCTTATAAAACTTGTAAATAATTATATAAAAAATACGACACTTGGTCAAGAATCTGTATTACATGGATGTTATTCTTTATTTTGACTGTTTTTTAGAATATTTCTTATAGAAAACTTCGTATGCTTAGGATCTACGAAATTAGCGTCTGTGTTTGTTTGTATATGTATTGTTTGTGTATTATGTAGGATGGTTAGACTGGCTGCATTTTAAGAACGGTAGTTTCACACGTTGAAAAACATACCTAACTATTTTATTCTTGATTCAAGTTGAGAATCATTAACATAATTGCCTCCTGGATATTAGGTATCGTTATTAACCTTTCAACGACCAAGCGACAGCCGGCTGTCGGGCTGCTATTGTCTTTCTATTGTGTCTCGAATCACGAGTGTTCAAATGTTTAATGGCGAATACGTAGCTACGCCTCAGGACATAGTGGTTCTAATTAGTTTGTTTTGTTTCGCAGAGGCCAGCAACAGGTCGTCGAGTAGCGGGTCACGACGCGGTTCCTCTCCACAACACGCACAGGTCAGCTGTATAAGTAAACATGTTAGTAAAATGGGGGACGTTGATTAAAAAATATTAGTAAAAAATATAATAATTAATTAATCAAAAACACTACTGCAATTTCGAAAGTTGGTGGCAACTACATGAAACGAAAAAAAGCCAGTGGTTCTGATTCTCTTGTTTACAAACTGAACTAAATTTAAGTTAAAAGCATCTTTCTCTTTCCATTTCTTAAAGAAAAGGACAGAAGATTCATTTTAGTTTAATCCTGTCAAATTAGACTGCGCTTGAAGAAAACTGACGTATATTTAGATGCTGATAAATGCTTAAAATATTTCTGGCTGTGGAAGGCAGGACTGTCCACATCTGATGGATCTGCTTGCCATTAGAAACGGTAATATAAATGTGTGTCTGTTTGCAGCAGGAACATGAGACGTGTGACGCAACAGTGCACAAGTCGGACCTGAGCCGAACACGTCCCACCAGCTATGATCGAGAGTATCACGATAAAGTCCCCACCATGGTGAGTATACAAACAGCTTTTTTAAGTAATTTATAGAAGACCTTTAGGAGAAGGCCTCCAGCCAGGGCATAACATTTTGTGATGGCAGCGTGCTTTGTTCTCCGGGGTTGCGGGATAGTTCTTATGGTTACCGTGGCCCCGGAACATAAAGAGCAACCGAAGGATCATAGGTGGGTTTTAGTCAGTAAAAGTCTGACACGCCCTCCCGCCCCGACTAGGGCGGGAGAAGTCATTTGATGATTTTCCATCCACAAAAAAAGCGTGCTTTGTGCGCCTCAGTCTGGGAAAGTGCGGCCGCAGGACAGACCTCACATAGCCAAGAAGCTAGCTGCCTATACTAGACCAGATAAATATGATGCGTCAAGTGTATACCGGGCTCCTGACGCTTGCTCTCTTTCTTTTTTTTCTAAATTGATCATTATAATACAAACGGGCCTTATAATAACAATAACTTAGAGAACTTACTATTGATAATTTGTGTTCCAATAATAACATGAAGCTGTCAAGTTATTGGAGTAACATCGACCACAATAACTTGATTCTGGGTAAACTTTTAAGGTTAATCACTATGTTACTCAACTCTGCGGGGGCGATGATATTGAGCTCAGCCCACGTAATTGGTTGATGCCTGTTTATGAGGTAGATTCTAAGAAAGAAATGTATTAAAGAGTTACTGTAGTAAATGAATAAATAATGAGTTTCCAAAAATATTCCATGTCATTTCTACGTCAGCCTTTTTAACTATCATGGGGACGGCTTCCAGCCTAGGCGGATTGAGCTGGATACCAATGTTTTACGTGAAGCGACTGCCTGTCAGCCCTCCACAACCCAGTAACTGGGTGACCCCTAGGTTAGACTGATCAGACTTTCTGGCTTCTGACCGCCCGTAACTGTCAAAAAATGACAACCGGGACCAACAGCTTTACGTGCTTTCCGAGTGTTCAGTGACGTTTATTATCTTGACTTCAGAAACTTAGACTTTAGAAAGTACATATACACATATGAATTGAAAAAGGCACATTGAGTTAAATAAAAAAACCGGTCAAGAGCGAGTTGGACTCGCGCAACGAGGGTTCCGTTAATTTTTTATGAAATTACTACAAATTTACGGTTTTAAGAGTTTTTCCTTTACTTGTGAGACATGACCTTGCTTCTTGCCCAATTTCATGATTCCTGGTCAATGGAAAGTACCATATACATAGGTTTTGAATCCTTCGCAAATGTCTAAATGCAATAAAAACCGCCGTATCTTTTTATAGCGTTGATTTAAAAACTTGATTTTTTCACTGCTTTGAGAGATTGCAGACCTGAGTATGTGATATTAATTTCAGCTTGATATCTCGACGCGTTTCTGAGAAAAAGGGTCTTGACAAACGGACGAACGTAATGACGGACGGGTGTGAACTAACTACAAATTTACGGTTTTCGGAGTTTTCCCTTTACTTGTGCTACATGACCTTGCTTATTGCCAAATTTTATGATTCTAGGTCAATGGGAAGTACCCTATAGGTTTTGAGTTTTGATTCTCTTGAAAATGTCTAAATATACAATATAAACCGCCGCATCTTTTCATTGCGTTGATTTAGAAACTTGATTTTTTTCAGTGCTTTAAGAAATAGCAGACCTGAGTATGTGATATTAATTTCAGCTTGATATCTCGACAAGTTCCTGAGAAAAAGGGTCTTGACAGACGGACGGACGGACGGACAGACGGACAACAAAGTGATCCTATAAGGGTTCCATTTTTACCTTTTGAGGTACGGAACCCTAAAAAGATAAATTTTGACCAGTTTAACCAAGGCGTATGTTTTCGCCAAGTTACTGGGTTGTGGAGGTTTGATAGGCTGTCGCTTCACATAAATCACTTTATCTGCACTCCAGCTGAACCCAGTTAGGTTGGAAGCCAACCCCAACATAGTTGGAAAAAGGCTAGGAGATGATGAGATTTCAAATTTTGCATGAATATTGCGTTAATTAAACTGTGTGTTTTTGTCAACAGGCCACACTCAGTGGCGCCGGCGTGGTGACTCATACAGCGCCATCGTATGAGGAACAACGTGCCAACCCCGCGCTGCTGAGTCGTGGCGCCAGTGGTACCCCGGGGGGGCGGAGCGTCAGAGATGATGGCTACTGTTCAGCTAGCAGCACTCCACGGGCTTTTGGTATGTTATCTAGGCATAAAAAGTAACCCCGTAGAAAGTAATCACTTGCTTTAAACCTGTTTGACAGACTAAAAGTGGCGTTTTTCATGACCATGTCGCATATTCTGTTTTTGCTAACCGGCTGCAGGAGAAGGTTCGATTTCTCGTAAACCCCTGGATCAATTAGTTTTTTTTTGTACTTGAAAGGGTATACTTTATCAGTGGTTACATAGTCAACCGGTCAGGGTCTAATGGTAAGCTCCTCGAGAAATTGAGGGTACTACCAAAAACAAAAATTCTTTAGTTTTGGAAGTCAGTGGTAAAGTAGCAACAAAAAACCAATACAGACATTCTAAATTAAAATTATTGACCTGTTTTTAAAGGCGGTTTTTTTTAATAATTATTTGTATAAAAAAAAATATTTTTGGATCTAAGAAAGGCTTTCAACAATATACTTGACACGCCATGTGTTTCCTAGGATGGCGCATGAAATAATACAAGGAAAAAAACATGCAGACCAGCTATAGCTAAAAAACTTCAACTAAAATATGTACATACAAACAAAAAAGATATATATTCTATTTCCTATAACTTGAGATCGTCTAAATCGATTTCTTTCAACTTTTTGTTTAATGTTTTTCAATATCATACTTTGTAAAAGGTACATCCTGTACAGATAGTGGTAAAAATAAGAAAATTGCAGAAATACTCAGGAAACTTATCGAATATTTTATGACGGGCCTGTCGGTCTGGTGGTTAGTAGCCCTGACTGCTAAGCCGGAAGTCGTGGGTTCGATTTCCACCCAGGACCAAACTTTGTGTGATGAGCATGAATGTTTGTTCTGTGTCTGGGTGTGATTTATCTATTTTATGTATGTATTTAAAAAAATATACAAGTATGTTTATCAGTTGTCTGGTGACCATAACACAAGCTCTGCTTAGCTTGGGATCAGATGGCCCTGTGTGAGTTGTCCCAAGATATTTATTATTATCATTTATTCTAACTTTCAAAGACACGGGTAAAACAGCTACTAATAAATAATATCTTGTTTTAAACAAAGTCCATCTCAAGAATTCCCCGACCAGTTACTCCATTAAAGAACTACTTACTAAGACTATAAACTCTTTCCATTGTACTGCAATAAATACAGTATCGAGTCAACTGTAAACCGAGTCTCAACTAGGGAGGGGAAATATATTAAAAACTTGTAAGTCCGTCAGGTGGCGCCACTTGAGTCGAAACTTATTGCCACTTCACTATTTATTCCGCCACTCTTGTTTGACTTGGCGGGAAACTTTGTACAACGGCCACTTGACCTAACTGGTGAACTAATTTTATTGGAAAATTGAAATATTTGTAATAGACTTTTGATGAAGTTTTACTTAAGTTTTCGTGGTTTTGTTTGGTGGACACTTGAATTGAGGCTTTAATATCCCTCATTGATGGTATGTACCATAAGGTACAAAATAAAATGTTAGCGCGAGGAAATGACGATGTATACTGATACTGATCCACTCTTGCAGGTCGAAGCGAGGTGGTATGCTGTCAGTATTTCTCAAAAATATATTATATGGCTATACTGATATGAATCTAAGCGGTAACCCAAATAATAGCGCGTTTTAACGAACAAAAATAGTTTTGTGATCTTACAAAAGTTCATACTAGACAAAGTAATGTTAATTCAAAACTAGAATAACATTATAACCTGCAACATTGTAGTTCATAATAAACATTTTTCAATTGTTTTTAGTTCGGCTGTCAAAATTAACCGATCAAGTGGACTTTACAACATTTGCATAAAACCAAAATATATAAAAAAGCTGCAGAAAAAAAACATTTTTTACATTACTTAGAGATCAAACAAAATCTTGGGATTGGTAATCTGAATGCGGTCAAACGGAATATATCTCGCGGGACCAACATCTTTTAGCTTAACCATCTCAGCTTTCATTGCTTCAATATTTAATAACTCAAGGCAATACGGGCAGATACATCTCTGTTTATAATCTATATCATCTCGGTCTATAAGCTTTTGCCCGCGGCTTCGCTCGCGTTAAAAAGAGACAAAAAGTAGCCTATGTTACTCTCCATCCCTTCAACTATCTCCACTCAAAAAATCACGTCAATTCGTCGCTCCGTTTTGCCGTGAAAGAAAGACAAACATACAGACAGACAGACAGACAGACACACTTTCACATTTATAATATTAGTATGGGTGGTAAACGGACTGACTGATTGTCCATATATCAACGCAAAGCCCAAACCACTGGTTCTAGAGACACGAAATTTGGAGGGTAAAGAGTAAGTATCCACTAACAAATTTCGGGCGAAGCCGCGGGCGAAATTTAAATTAGTTCAGTTGTTTTAGCGTGAAAGCGAGACAGGCAGACAGACAGAGTTACTTTCTCATTAGTATGGAAGTATGGATTACCATTATTTTAGTTTAAAAAATCTGAGATATTCTTAAAAAAACCAAAACAAATGTAAAACTCCAGCACGTATCGCCTTTCATTTAACTTAAAGTTTTAATTAAATCCTAGAGAGTCATAGAAAGAGACTAGACTTAATCAAAGTAAGTTTTACAAGGTTTCAGTTGATTATACTTTATGCATGTTATTGCATTTCTACAGTAAATGGGGTCTTCGAACTTTGTTTTGTTGTACCTTATATTATTTAGTTTGGAATTTAATAGTTAAAACTACACCCGCGGTTCCACAGAGCGCCATGTTATGTTTTTGATTACTGCTCCGCTCTTGTAAATAACACATACGCTATATAACATTACGCTAGGACCCCCTAGCGTAATGTTATATAGCGTATGTGTTATTTTGATATATAGGTATGCTATAGTACTGTGAAGTTTTATCAAAATTTGTTTAGTTATGCAACATGAACTCTACTCTTACAGTGATAAAACAAAATTTGTGTTATCTAAGTAACGCGAACATTCTTGCTAGATAATGTGGCCGCAGTTTGATTGAAGTGTGATCAAACTACATCCACAACTTTTTTTTTAATCTTAATTTATTTAGGGGCATAATGTCTCCAACTATAATGAGCCCCATCGTTACCTAAACTACATATAACAACACCAACAAAAAACATTAGAAACGGAAAGCACAACGAAAATATATTCATATCTATGACGATATGAAATTATATTTTCCACGAAATACTTTGTTGCATCGGATGTAGGATCCGTTAATATGCTCAAAAAACTCCTTGATCATATTTATTTACGTTAAATTTCTGCATCAATCTCTCAAAATAAAACAAACTATGCAGTCCAACATTTCCGATTAATTAAAATTCGTGCATCATGCCAGCATCGGGAAATCGATATCAGCAAAAAATACCGATGCATACCTTCATAACTTCAATAATATGAAATACCGATCCGTGCCGTGCCGCCATTAACGCTCCGTTTTTGAATTCCGTTGGAATCGCACCTCAAGATTATTGCGGAATTTTTTCACATCGGCATCCCATTATGGCATGGGATCGGATGCCAGCGTTATTAAGATCCCGCGGTTGATGCAGGAATGAACGGTATTAGGACAGTTAGGGTTCATTTGTACGCTGGTTCGACTGTTCGCATATTGATGAGTTTGATTAATTGTGATAAGTTTTGAGTGCATTCTATGCTCTTGTTGGTGCGGATTTGCAAGTACGGTGTGTTTGGACGGTAGTGCATTTTTAGTGTCCAAAGGAAAACTACTGATAAGGACATAAATATTGGTTAACGTGACCGCGATACTTTAATAAAATGCTTATTTTCCAAAGAAAATAACTGCCCCATAAAACTAAAAATTGAAAATAAACTTAAATTTCGGAAGTCGGTGGCTTCCGTAATATTTGTTATTGCATAGGCATTGCCACCGACGGTCGAATTTTTTGTTATAGTGTGGTTTCGTTGTCCAATCCTAGTCAAGTCATAGATTTGTAATAAACTAAATTAATTGTAATACGATCGGTTCAAAATTCCTTGAACAGCCATTTATAGTCTTCTTCATCAATCCTACCATCAAATCATAGTTTTTTAATGCAATTTAGTTTGAACTAACCACAAAATATTTTTAGGAATTTTTGAAATCGGTTCTGGACAAATTTTTTAACCTTTTCCTTTTTGAAGTAGGTTGAAAAATAAGAAATGAGTAACTGCAGGATTTCATGCAGATAATGTAGGTGTCGTCTGTCGTCTTTACGTTAAATAATGTGATGTTTTCTTTTCAGATAACAAATCTACGAAGGGTTCGGTGGTTACTCTATCATGTTATAAGAGTAAGTTATAATTAATTACACAGTAATTTGGTATTTGGTTTTTTTTTATTACATATGGGCTTGCTCTTGGTCCTAGACTAGCCCGAGGGCATAGACGGGGCCTACGATGGAGCAAGCTCACCCAAAAGATGCCTATGCACTCGTCTCTTGAATACATCCGGGTTATATGCATTAGGGAACACAGGCGCCGGCAGGGAATTCCATTCTCATTATCATTGATTAACAAAGAATTAACTAGTATATATAAAAGTAAAAAATATAAATAAAAAATAGACGGACAAGCAAGTACGCGTACTTGTGACTTAACGGTTTTCTTCACCTGTGAGTCACCGCAAGTACGCGTATCATCAAACGTCAATTGATAACCCCATTTAGCTCTATACAGCTTGTGCCCATAGAAATCCACGATTTTGTACGAAGACGATACGGCGTTCGAGTCCGTTTAGCTTTAAATCGTAGTTTTCAATGGACATAAGTTAAATAGAGCTTGACGTGCGTGGTACCCTATTTTGGATTGTGGAGAACTTTTACAATCATTATTTTTGTTTCAGAGGAGCCTAAAGTACAAATAGAAGAGGAATTCTATAATGAAAATTCGAAAAAACTCAGAACGAATAGTATTAAACCAGGTAATACTATAGCTAACTACATGTAATACTAGCGTCTGCCCGGAATTTGACATGCGTATAATTATTTTTTTCGTAATTTTTTTTTGCTAGATTAATTTAGGGACTTTTGTAACGCACAGCGCCAGTCCTACCGTACCCTAAGACAAGTACCAAATCAGGCTCATAAGGTCAAACAATTTTCTTGCTCTATTAGAAGTCTGCTTACTGCTTATTCTTCTGCTGTGGTCTAAAATAAAATTTCTCTAAGTAACTCTTATCCGTTATCCAACCGTTTCAGAGATGTGCAAACAAATGTAAGAAAAAAAAAACATTTTTCTATTAATACAGTTAAGAGAAAAATAAATTCTTTTGTTAAATTTTATTTTTCTCCACGATATTTACATACAATTTATTAAGTTTCTTAATAGTTTTTTTTATGTGCTTTACTATAACTAGACCTTATACGAATAAACACCTAAATGTTACCTGTACTTATGATTTATGTCAGAGGAAGGCGACGGTCGCGAGACATGGGGCACTGGAGCCGACTTTCTGCTCTCCATCATCGGATTTGCAGTCGACCTTGCGAATGTGTGGCGCTTCCCTTATCTCTGCTACAGGAATGGCGGCGGTAAGTACTTATATTTCCTTTTTTACGGTAAGAGATATGACGGCTGACAGGTTAGTGAGAGATCTGTCAAAAGTTTAAAGTTAATTGGATATTTTACATCAGTAACCAATTTATTTATTTATTTGATTTACACGGCCGAAGACCAGTTACAACAATCAACATACATATAACAAAACAAATTCTTATATAAATCAAAGTAAAACAACAATTAAATCTTATTACCTTATTACACTCAAAATAATGCAAATAATTCAATAAGGGTAAGACACAGTTTCTATATAACCTCTCCTCATTTTAGCCCTACGTATCTGGTCTATTCTCAATTTACTCTATAAATTAATTATAAGTTGCTTTTTTTTTGTTTTTTTTTTTGGTGAGTGGGAATTCATCAAATGACTTCTCCCGTCCTGGGTGCGGCGGGAGGGCGTGTCAGACTTTTACTGACTAAAACCCCCTCATGTTCCTTCGATTGCCCTTTATGTTCCAGGGTCACGGTAACTATTATAAACATTCCGCAACCCCGGATTATAAGTTGCTTCGAAATCAATGAATGTAACGTCATAATATAATATTGCCATACAAAATCTAGAATCACTTTTTGACAGCAAATAAAAAGTAAGACAATGGTACCGATTCCCTTATTCACAAACTAAACCAAATTTAAGTTCTGTGCATTTTTTTCTTTCTATTTCATTAAAAAAATGACAAACGATAAAATATTAGTTTTCTCCTGTCAAATTGAGGCACTCCATAGATAATTCGGACGCGATTAAAAACTCAGCACCAATGGATGATAGTGTAAAATACCTCTTCTATGGACTTCAGTCATATGTTCGCTTAAACTGGCCGTAATCTCACACATTGAAACGTTTCTGTCATTGATTGTCATCAAGATGATATGGCCACATATATGTATATATTATTGACGGGCCTGTTGGTGTAGTGGTTAGTGGCCCTGACTGCTAAGCCTGAGGTCGTGGGTTCGGTTCCCACCCAGGACAAACTTTGTGTGTGATGAGCATGATTGTTTGTTCTGTGGCTGGGTGTAATTTATCTATATTATGTATGTATTTATAAATTATATAAGTATGTTTATCAGTTGTCTGGTTACCTTAGTACAAGCTCTGCTTAGTTTGGGATCAGATGACCGTGTGTGAGTTGCCCTAGGATATTTATTTATATTTAAGTATTTTAATAAATGTACGGTGATTATTGTTTTTTTTTTTTAATAAAAGCAACTTACCACACATCACTCACACTCAACACGTGTTTCGGCCCTCCACTTGGCGTTGACTTGTCCGCTCAGACACGATTTTATTGGCTTTCGCATCGATATTTGTTAATGAAAAAAAAAAAAAACAATATTGGCCGCTTACGGCTGCAGCGTTTATTTAAAAGAGCCCTCTAAACACAGCTATCTCATAATTTGCGCACAATAAGTAGTTCAATCACTGTAAAAACAATGTATGTATCTGGTTATGATTTATGTGGAGAAATAAACATTTTTTACTTTTTTACTTTTTTTTTTACTTTTTACTTTACTGTCACTTTGAGAGGGCTTGAGGACCTCAAAAGCAAGCCAAAATGTGTAAACCCCCAATCCTACGGCTGATTTTTCATCCATGCATAAAATACCGTCTATAATCTGTTACCACTCAATATCTGTAGTCGCTCTTTGACCCGCGACTTGTCTGAAGAAAATAATATGTAAGTTCCAGTTATACTGTTACTTACCACTCCGATATAAGACTACAATACCAGTTTATCTTGTCTCGGTATCCGTACGTCACAGCACGGATCAAACAGAATATAAAAGTCAGGTAAATTAAGACGCACAACGCACTTGGTATATTCGTGTTTTAATCGCTTTTTCATTTAACCGCTTGACGACCAACCGACAACCGGCTGTCGCGCAGCTATTGTTTTTCTATTGTGCCTCGAATCACGTGTGTTCGAAGGGTTAAAAGGCAGCCAAACAAATAAACAGATCACTTTTAAAATATTACCAGAGGTTACTATGGTTATAGATTTATTCACTTTTCAGTATCTTTTAAACACGAAACTTACCATTTTTTCGAGAAGCAGCTTCATAGATAACGTAGTTATTAGCGAACTTATTTACGTTGCACGTGGTGACACTAAACCACTTACTGCATAATTATTTATCCGGTACCCGTGACGCGTCGTACTGGAAAATCTGATAAAATCAGATAACCCTAAACTAGACTGGTAGGAAATGCCGAAGGCATTAAGTCCAATGTTTTTGCGCAATATTTTTTATAGGTGCATAAAGTTTTAATAACAAATTCTACTAATATTATAAATGTGAAAGTTTGTATGTGTGTGTGAATTTTGTGACTCTTTCACGCAAAAACTACTGAACGGATTTTGATGAAACTTTACAGTAATATAGTTTATACATCAGAATAAGACATAGGCTACATAAAATCACGCTATGACCCACGGGAGCAGAGCAGTAACCGAAAACCTGATAAAACACGAGTGAAACCGCGGAGGACAGCTAGTAAATAATAAATAAAACTACCTTTTTTAAAATTCCTGGTCAAATTGTAATCGTCTTCGCAAGCGAAGGTTAAGAAAGCCTTACTAATTAAAAAAACCAATAAGTACATAAAACATATCTTTCATGTTATAGTATAACATTTATGCACACAACTCCTTTGTGTCATTGGTAACTCTTTTATTATCATTTTGTTTTTATTATTTTGTTTAAATGATTTATTATATGGGAAAGTACCCACACAAGTGTTTATAAATAGTTTAACAATTGTAGTACGGGAGCTACATCTGCCAACAAACTGTTTTACAGTTTGGCGGAGGTAATAATGTAAGGTAATGTATTTATAAACAAAAATAAACGCTTTTTCATTTTTTTTAACGAAATGTATGGAAAATCATATTTATTTGTTTCAATACTAACAAGTGCTAATTAATAATTTCAAAAACCCTCGCCCTTGAACTTATTAGGTTATCTAGCGATGGTTGTTAAACATGTTTCATGAAAATTGGTTCAGCCGTTTCGAAGTTAACTCTTTTGTTAGCTAAAATCGTGACCTTAACAATTTCGGCGGCTGGGTTTTTTTTTTAATTTTAATTCACTCTTTAACTTCTAGGCGCGGTAAGTAGCTATTCGCGGTGGTGCATCAAATTAATAGAAATAAGGTCGAAAATATTTTAGCAAATCCGCAAAAATGTAAGAAATTTTGCAGTTTTATTTGAATATTTAAATAAATATAGTTCTGTATTTTAAAATTTTTAGGTATGTCTTTAGTTTATATTATTTTTTTTGTTATAGATATAAAAAATATGATGGTTGTCGCTGAAAAAATTTAGAATTTCGAGTCGATAACTTTTTTTCGAGGTCTTTTTGTACATTTTTTTTTTCTTAGTACTAGACCACATTTGTGAATTGTTTTTGTGTAAGTCTTTTCTTTATATATTAGACTATACCACTGTATTTTTTTCTGGCTTGTGGTATGTATAGATACGGTACGGTACGATAACTTTGCGACGAAAATCTAGACTTTTACAAGGTGTTTGCTATGGACAGCGCCGACGTCGTCGCGTTTAAGAGTGCATCTTATAGATCATAAGCAGTATTGTATCTATGTTCATGTTAACATATATTGGATGTTCATATGACTTTCCGTGTCACTGCGTTTATATTTTTTCATTGCTTGCCTCTTGGATAAAGATTATTATATACAAAATGCTGCCCGCGGCGTTGTCTGCGTTCACGGTATAAGGCAGCAAAAGTCTTTGCTTACATCCTTGTTTTGTTAATCCCTTAAACATGACAGCGTAATATAACATAATAATATTGGTAAAGTGTTGATCCGACCTCTTGGTAATATTCAGGCAAATCTTGAATGAAATCTGTTTAGCACTTTTTAAGTTTGTCCCAGACAAACATACAGACAAACAAAAAATTTAAAAAATACTACATATTTGCAACATTTACCAAGTATTCTTTTTTAGGAAGATTCATGTGCAGTTTCGGGTTTGTTACAATTTTATTATGTGTGTACAATGTGTGTCATATCACCTTCGTAACAAAGGATAGTAGATGTTGAAAAATAGTTGTACTACAGTCACTGACTGGCCTGTTGGTGTTTAGAAATCCTGACTGCAAAGGTGGAGGTCGTGGGTTCGAGGACTATTCTTGCGCTTGATAATTTGTTCTGTGTCTAAGTGTAAATTTAAATTATTAAAATTTTGTATGTATTTAGAAATTATAGAAGTAAGTATCATCTCATCTCATCCGACCGATTTGGGCCATGGCGACCGCTTCAACTCCTATTCATTATTTTGGCGCTCATGCGCCCGAAGATGGCTAATGTACCCTATCTTTGCCAAGAAAGATCGAGCACATTGAGGGCAGGTGAGTTTGCCGTCTTGAAAATGGTAGAGAATAGCAGCAGGTGGACGGGCCTTTACCCGATCGCGTTTTGCGTCAAGGTCAACTTTATGTTAACGTTAGAAGTAAGTATATCAGATGTTTGCTTATCATAGCACATGCTCTGCCTAGTTTTAGATCAGATGGCCGTGTGCGAGTTGTCCCAGGATAAGTAGTATTTAATATTTAAATTACTTAACCGGACCACGTGCGAAATAGCGTTTATTTTACTTCGGTCTGACACTTCATCTCTAATCAATTTGTTTTATCTAAGAATTAACCGCAACTTCAGCTGAAGGATTTATATTTTCTTTACAAAATTTAATTAACTGTGAAACCGTTTGAGTTGTTATTTAATTAATCTGTTACATTCTGTTTATTTTGTAAACAATAAGTTTTAGTTATATTGATTTACGTCTTAATTTGTTAAAGTGGAAGAGGATTTTGACTGGCTGATATTAAAAGTTAATATTATTATATCAATGTATTGATGAAAAATGGTAAGCTAGCTGGCTGACTGATAGTTGATATATCTCCGCACAGGTCAATTTGCTGGGTTCCTAGAGACATGAAACTTGGATTATTCAGATGTATAAGCTATATTACTGTAAAATTCCATCAAAATCCGTTTAGTTGTTTTACGTGTAATGGGTAACGAACACACATACTATATAAACTTTGACATTTTTGGAATCATAATATAATTATTCATAAGTTCTGTGTTTGTAGAATTTAAGGTTTATTGTATACTAGTTCTTCCTCGCGGTTTCACCCGCGTTACGTTAGGTTTTTGGTTACTGCTTCGCTCCCGTGGGACATAGCGTGATATTATATATCCTATGTTACTCGTTGACAATGTAGCTTTCGAATAGTGAAAGAATTTGTAGAATCGGTCCAGTAGTTTTTGAGCCTATTCATTACAATCAAACAAACAAAGTTTTACTCTTTATAATTTTAGTGTAGAAAAGACGTATATAATATGATAAATTAATGACTTATAGTAAAAAAAATACAAATCGATTGCATAGGCCTACACGAGGCACGTAGAGCAATGTAAGCTACGCCGTAGCACGGTGCGTAGCAGACTACGGTTTAACGTAGCAGCGTAGCAATACTACGAACTACGCACACTCAACGGCTAATCTGTATTGAGATTGGCCATTCTTGTTTAGTCTGAAGAAAATACGTTTCGTGTAAATGCGATTTAGTTATGCACTGGTCACAATTAACTATGTAATATTTCCTGCTCTCTTTATTAATTTAATAAGAAATATACAGGGTGTCCCACGGCTATGCCACATGGAGGGAAAGTACCTTAAATCTTGTAGATAGAACATTTTACTGAAAGAAGACATTATTTGAATTTTAAAAACAATTTAAATTGCATTCATAGATTTTCAAATAATTAAATGGTTGGGCCGGGAATCGAACTTGTTCCACGAGAAAAAATAATCACCCTGTAGTTTTATAATACCGGTCGAAAGGTTTCATCATAAGGATTATTTTTTGCTAAATAACATAGTGTCACAAATAAAAGGAAGGCCGTGAAATTTAACATTTGATGTAAAATTTTGTTCAGAAAAGTTAAAAGCTTACATTGCCGTAAGGACATACAATGGACAATCAAAACTACTTATTACTAATTAATCTACCCACTTGAGTAGTACGCATCATTTAAATATAAAATATCTACCACAACAAGACCAAAAAATCGTCAGAGAACGAAATAATCCAGAGTTATCACTTTGTATTCAAGAAGAAGGGACTAGTTTTGAGAATTTGAAAAATTGACTAATTTTGTATTAAAAATGTGAAAATTCATGGTCTTTCTTTTATTTTTGACACTATGTTATTTAGCAAAAAATAATCCTTGTGATGAAGCCTTTCGATCGGTAGGATAAAACTACAGGCTGATTAATTTTCTCGAGTAACAGGTTCGATTCCCGGTTCAACTATGTAATTATTAAAATATCTATGAAAGCAGTTTAAAATGTTTTCAAAATTCAAATAATGTCTTCTTTCAGTAAAATGTTCTATCTACAATATTTAAGGTACTTTCCCTCCATGTGGCATTGCCGTGGGACACCCTGTATATGTTTAGTGGAAAGTAAAAAATATGTTATGTTGTTTTGTTATTGAGAAACTAATCAAAAGTCCCCCGCGGGTTCACTCGCGTTTTGTTATGTTTTTTGATTATTGCTACTTTACTCTCCTCCTCCTTTACTGATACTGATATAGTTTCATCAAAATCCGTTCAGTAGTTTTTGCGTAAACAAATAACCACACACACATACAAACTTTTACTACTCACATTTATAATATAGTAGTAGGATTTATCCAAAAAAAGAAGCCTGTATGCCGTCTACGAAAGTGGCCGATTGCCTTTCACGACTAGTCAGCACATCTCTAATAATAATTGTTTGTATGTAGGAGCATTCCTGATCCCCTACACCCTGATGCTGGTGTTCGGAGCGGTGCCGCTGTTCTACATGGAGCTCATCCTCGGCCAGTACAACCGACAGGGGCCCATCACGCTGTGGAAAATATGCCCGCTGTTTAAAGGTAAGATTGTACTGCTTACCTTCTTACTAATAGTACCGTAAACTGGGGTAAATGGTAACAGTTTTAAAAATAAGTTTTTAGTGTATAAATAGAGAAGTAAATGCTGCCGTATAAACTAATTTTCAAAACTGTTTTCTTTTACCCTAGTGGACCAGTTTACCGGTATTTATACTCCTCTACATTACCTCTTTACAAGCAAAATGAGAAAAAAAAAACTGTGACTGCGGAGGTAAAAAGTATTGGTAACTAATTGACAAGTAAGGACTCACACTTCGCCATTGAAATAAAATTTTGAATACGACAAACCTACCAATTTATTTTCATCAAAACACGAGGATTATCGGAAATATTAATCGAATGACCACAAGCAAAATGTGAGTCTATATCGACATGAGTTGACAACCGTTGATGTAAAGTACAGACAGCAGAAAAATACGGTCATCCCTGCCTCAATAACACGTACGTGCAGTAAGTTTTACGGGTCTATTGGCGTAGTGGTTAGTGAACCTGACTGCTAAGCTGGAGGTCGTTGGTGTGATTTTCACTCGTAACAAACTTTGTGTGATTTTTTTATTATTTACCAGCTTTTGCCTGCGACTTCGTCCGCGTGGATAAGCTCCCGTTCCCGGGGGATTTCCCGGATGAAAACTATCCTATGTCCTTTCTCGGGTGACTGTATCTCTACCAAATTTCATTCAAATCGGTTCAGTGTTTTAGGCGTGAAGAAGAGACAGACAGACAGAGTTACTTGCGCATTTATAATATTAGTACGGATTCTATGTCTAAATGTAACTTATCTATAATATCTATGCCTATATCAATTACATAAGTATCTATATCAGTCGTCTGGTCAGCATAGGACAGATTCTACTTAGTTTTTAATCTGATAGCGGTGTGTGACTTGCCCCAATATTTATTTTAATCGGCTTTTTTGCCGACTGTACCTGTTCTCTCGTGTTACAGGTGTCGGATTCTGTGCGGTCATGGTGGCTTTCTACGTGTCATTTTACTACAACGTCATCATTGGTAATTATGTCCAGTGTTTGTGTATTGTTATAATGTAGGTAACGTAATTAAGGGATTTAGTTTTAAAATAAAATTAAAATAGCTAGCAAGATTAAATTTATAGCTAGGGTTTTTTTTACCTGAAAAGAAAACGAGTGACGTACCGCCAATAACAGTTAATAGTTTATTCAGTGCATCTTTCTCTTTCCATTCCGTTAAGAAAAGTACAGAAGATAAAACTATATATTATTAGTTTAGTCCTGTCAAATTAAGTGACTCCATAGGTAATTTAGACGCGATTAAAAACGCTGGCTTGTCCTATATTGCAATCTCTTTTATAGAATTAAGGTTTGCTGGATGATAACTCAATTTTGAGTTAAGCTCGCAATTGTAATAACTCATTTATGTTTGCTGTTTTTTTATGTGTATTGTTTTTCTTGTGCAATAAAGAATAAAGAACTGGCGCTGTCTAATTTGTCACTAAACTTAAATTTAGTATTGTTTGTGAAACTAACATGTATCTTCTTCCCTTTTCAACGGAATGGAAAGTGAAATACACTAAACTTAAAAGTATAGTCTGTTCACAATAGAGTCATCATTGACGATTCCTCGTTCCATCCAGGCTGGGCATTCTACTTCCTGGTGTCTTCAGCTCGGTCGGAGCTGCCGTGGGTGCACTGCGACAACTCCTGGAACACGGAGCAGTGCTGGGACTCCGGTCGAGGATTGAACGGCACCAGCAACAAGACTGACGTGCGGTATCAGGGACCTCTGTCACATTTCACCCCAGCTTCCGAGTTCTTTCAGTAAGTAAGGTTAAGAGTTTGGAGTCACATTGAGAAAAAGAACGTAACGTATTTCTATCTTCAGTTAAATAGAGAAATAAGCGGCGACGAAATCGACGGACCCGTTGGCCTAGTGGTGATGAGCATAAATTTTTGTGGCTGTAAACTGTATATAAGCCGGAGGTCGAGCGTTCGGTTCCCGCCCAGGACAAACTTTGTGTGATGAACATTATTTGTGGGTGTAATCTATACGAAATGGTAAACAGAGTGACTGACCGACTGACTGAGTATTGATATTTCAACGCACGGCCCAAGCCGTTAGTCCTAGAGACATTAAACTTGGAGAGTGTGTCCTTTGTAAACAATTCTTATTTACTAAGAAAGGTTTTTTTGATAATTCCAACCCTTAAGGTTAAAATTGGAGATGGAAGTTTCAACATCACTGTGAGTAAAGTAGTAAACCTGGTTCATAGATGTATCTGCATCCAGTTATGCTGAAAGCTGACGTTAACATAGCTCGAAAAAGCTGGGGAGATGATGAATAATTGAACTTAAATGTATAATGTAATCAACCGGATTTTTCTCGAAATAGACGAATCAAATATCTGGTATCTATATTTGCTACAAGATTCAACAATCAGTATTGTTGCTAAAAGTGTAACATAGTGTCAATCATATTACACTTTGATATTTCGACGCATCCTGTATCAAATGTGAAACATCCGGGTTACAAATGGTCCAATCAGTGCTACAGGAAATTGAACCTTATTCAAGGGTTATTCAAGGGTGGATGTATATTTGTGGACTGCCCTCAATTTGGCTGAAGGGGACTTAATATAGAGATCTTAGATTATCATTACATATCATCTAGAGAGACAATATTCTAGAAGTGCTGACAATCTGTCAAAAACCCTTTAGAGACAAGTCAGCAAGTCATTAATTGTTTATTTATCCTATTAGATTTATCAACGTGAATATTTGTGAGTATGTATGAATAAAAGAAATATTGGGAGGTTTTTTAAATATTTATTTTATATTTTTCATAATACTTAGTAAGTTTTACAATAATAAAAGCTTGGTTAGATGTAGGATCAGGTTGTCGTGTGAGAGCGAAATTTATTTATTATTATTACAAGATTGATTACAAGTTATTATTTATTTTCAGTCGTGCTGTCCTCGAAATGCAACACTCAGAAGGTCTGAACGACCTCGGCTTCCCGAAATGGCAGTTGACGATATGTTTGGGGCTTGTCTACGTTACCCTTTACTTGTCACTCTTCAAGGGAGTTAAGAGCTCTGGTACGATTTATTATTAATTAGTTAGATTAATTACAGATTAATAGACATTATTTAACACGTGCTATTAGGGTCTTATTGTGGTAGCGGTCTGTAAGCGTTTTCAAAGCAGAGCAAACGCGCAACGAATACATTACGGGCGCGCAATGAACACGCTGCGAATAGCAGTGTATCTAGTTATTTTGCTACACACTAGACGTTTTAAGCTAGCCACGTGTCGACGACGTCTTTGCTATGTGGCCGCAGCGGGTTCGCAATGCTGACGCTGCGTACCCGACCCGCCCAGTAGCCGCTCACAAATCGCTAGTGTGATAAGACTCTAAACCTAGAAACAATTAGGAAAGCATTGTGTCTCGCGTGGATCCACGTCCTTGACACACGAAAGGTTAAACCTTCAAACACACACACACACATTTGATTTGATTTTATTGTGATTTGAGTCACAATAGGAAGACAATAGCAGCGCAACAGCCGGCTGTTGCTTGGTCGTTGAAAAGTTTTAAAAGTACAAACGGACATTCAAATCAATCTGACGACAGTATTCCGGCAAACTATCTCACGTTTTATTTCGCAGGCAAGGTGGTGTGGTTGACAGCTACTATGCCATATGTGGTGCTCTCCATCCTTCTGGCGCGAGGGTTACTCCTGCCCGGAGCCACCAGGGGCATTGCCTACTACTTGCAGCCAGAACTCACCAGATTGAAGGACACACAAGCGAGTAACATTTTTATTTTTGGGCTATTACGTAGTACTTGAATCTTTGTAATAAAGTATAGAGTTGGTGACCTGCTAGTTAGTGGGAAGTTAAAATAGGCAAGTACTGGAAGGAAACATACTTTTTCACCGACAACGGTGGAAAATCTCCGAACGATTTCACCCGCTGTGGGCGGAGCGGAAGGGAGTGTCAGACTTCTACTGACTAAAAAACCACCCAGGTTCCTTCTTAGCCTTTTGTATCCGGGGTAGTAGTATCTCTTTCGAACAACCCGCAGCCCAAGGATAATACCCGTACGACTTAACTGTGAACCTCACGCTGTGACGCCCGCTAATGAAATGCTATCGCTACTAAACCAACGAGGCGAGCGCGGGGCGCCGCGCACGGAAGCGGGGGACGGGTCGCATACCATCAAGGTGCACAGATAAGTCGTACGGGTTGTAGAGACAGAGTTGATTAAACCTAAGAAAATGGTTTAAAACTTTTGAATCTCAATGTAGTATTTTCAAAAGTGACATAATATAAAAAATAACAATTTCAGGTGTGGGTAGACGCAGCAGTCCAGATCTTCTACTCAGTTGGGGCGGGTTTTGGAGTGCACCTGTCGTATGCCAGCTATAACACTTTCCACAATAACTGCTACAGGTATGTCAACTCACCATTATCGGTACCTAAACTGATAATGATAACTAATTTATAACCATAGGTCAGAGGTCAAAATCAGGTACAGTCATTTATGTACTGATGCTGCGTTTTTGATAAAGTGGAGATGTTTCAAATCCTAGGATAATAAATATTAAAGAGCAGAGAAAGTCCTGAGTTTTTTTTTTAATAATAAAGTTTATGGTCTTAACTTTTACTTAATTTAAACCTACTCTTAACTTGATATTGTATTAGTGAGTTAGTCGTTGGAAAGCCATATAAAATAAAATAAAAAATATTAATTAGTATCAACATTTTGATACATAACTCTACCTAATTCCAAGTCATAGTTCTTTCTAAGATTTGTAACGTGTCTTCTGTTCTGTTTCAGAGACTGTTTGGTGACTACTCTAGTGAACTGCTTTACATCTTTCTTCTCCGGCTTCGTAATCTTCACTTATCTTGGCTTCATGTCGCATAAGCAAGGAGTGCCGATATCTTCTGTTGCTACTGAAGGTAAGTAACAAATTAATGTTGTTTATTTTTACCCGACTGCCGAAATTAGGGTTATGTTTTTCGAGGCTATGTATGTATGTATGTATATGAGTATGTATGTATGTCTCATTCCATGGTACGCTCTACAGCCAAACAGATTTCGACACAAATGAGTGAGTCGTTAAAGTTGTGAGAGTAAAATGGGGTATATTAGTTTGAAAAAAAATGAGAAATGCAATTTCGGAAGTTGTGGGTAATTACATAAAACAGAAATAAAGCCATTGACTTCTGAAGTTGTACTTGGTTTTTTTATCATATATATATATTTTTTCTCGAGCTTCGCTTAGGTGTTACACATCTTTGAAGCCTTCTTTTTTATTATGCTTTACAACTACGCAATGGATTTTGATGCAGTTTTTTAATATATTCAAGAGGAATATTTATAAATACATACAGTAAGAAAAGCCGATATTTCCAAAGAATTGTAGCACCCGTGCGAAGATGGGGCGGGTTGCTAGTTGGAAAAAAATCACGAAAAGATTTTGGGTGTATTGTTTTTTTTTTTGTACATTGTTTCCTTAAATCAAACGATAACTTTCAGGTCCTGGACTAGTATTCCAAGTGTATCCGGAAGCGGTGGCCACGCTTCCGGGAGCTAGTCTATGGGCGATGCTCTTCTTCTTCATGCTCATCATGCTTGGTTTAGATTCTGGGGTAAGAAATAGTTTCCAGGTTGTTTATATCCAGAAAGAGAAAACAAAACGTATTCGTTCCTTCGAGCATTCCCACGAACATTTTAATATATTGCTCGTGAAAACACTCAAATGTACCAAAATTGTGCTTAAATATACCCACTGGTTTTTTTTTTATTCTATTGTTGAAAATTTTATTCTTGAAAATTCTATTTTAGATGGGTGGCCTCGAGTGCGTGATCACCGGTCTGCTCGACGAGGCGCGTGCTTGTGGCGCCACCTGGCTGCGGCGGGAACACTTCACCCTCATCGTGGTGTGTGTGTCCTTCTGTGTGGCCTGCATCAATGTCACCCCGGTAAGAAAGAACAATGGCAGCCATACATTAATTTTCCTGAGGTTAAACATTTGCATCTTTAAATTATTGAAAAAATATTGTTTAACTATAAATAAAAAAATAAATATCCTGGGACATCTAACACACGGCCATCTGATCCCAAGCTAAGCAGTGCTTATTTTAACCATAACATAAGCAAAATAAAAATTATATAAGTATGTATATCAGTTGTCTGGTTACCAAACCAGACAACTGATATACATACTTATATAATTTTTAAATACATACATATTATAGATAAATGACACCCAGACACAGAACAAACAATTATGCTCATCACACAAAGTTCGTCCTGGGTGGGAATCGAACCCACGACCTCTGGCTTAGCAGTCAGGGTCACTGAACACTAGACTAACAGGCCCGTCAACCTCTACTAAACATGTGGCTGGCTTACCAAATTACCAGGCATACACTTGTTCTCAAAGTGTATGCCTGGTAAGCCTGTCTTACATTTTCATTTATGCCTCATCTCTGTTGCAGGGAGGTATCTACATGTTCCACTTGCTGGACACGTATGCTGCTGGCATTTCCTTGCTGTGCTCGGCTCTCTTCGAAGCAGTAGCTGTGTCCTGGTTCTATGGTAACACTTCGTCTTTTTTTTTTTGTTGATGGCGACACTTAGGCCCGTATTAATAGACGTCACTCAATTCTGAGACGCTCTCAAGTTTATTGCTGTCCTTATTTTTTCCCTTTAGAATGACAAGGACAGCAAGAGACTTGAGAGCGTCTCGGAGTTGAGTGACGTCTATTAATACGGGCCTTACACTTCGTCTTGTCTCTGTTTGTAGTATAGTCAAACGAAAGTCAAAGTCACATTTGTTTTATTTTAATTTAGTATTTGACACCAATCAACTCAAATTCTAACTAACCGTTTATTTATATTGACCGATTAAAACGTCACTTTGGAACGTCATTTACATTAAAAAAAAATACACTTTTAAACGTAATTTTCAAGAGACGGCCATTTTCAATAACTTTCTATCGGCGGATTTGTCTCATTATGTCATGCCTATACGAATTATTTGCAGGCTTGAAACGGTTTTCTGATGACGTGGAGGAGATGCTGGGCTTCAGACCTGGTCTATACTGGAGGATATGCTGGAAATTCGTCAGCCCTACTTTCATTATTGTAAGAAAACTCTTTATTAAACTAGTGCGTTTATCTGTACTACCCGTACAACTACTGTGCACCAAGGTGCACAGTAGTTGTACGACACAGTGCTTGCACAAGCACTGCAAGCACTGTGTCGTAACACTGACAGTCCTATTTGCTAAGGAAAGAGACGAACACGGGGCACCTCGTGGGAAGCGGGAGAGGGATCGCATTCTAACGAGGTGCATTGATAAGTCGTACTGGTTGTAATTATTGCATGGAATGTAAACATATTGACACAATTACGTGACCAGGTAATACGCTGGTATCCAGGTAGTCCTGCTAGACTGGAAGCCTTCCCCAACATAGTTTGGAAAAGGCTAAGGCGATGATAATGAAAACTGTAATAAATTATGTTTATACCACTTAATTTCCGAATGCCAGGTTCAATACATTTTTGTTGGTCATTCTCTTCTATCAAAGAGCATGGCCAAAGAAAAATCTGAGGGGATTACCAGTAAAGAGCTTTGGGTAATTTAATCGGTTTTAACTAATTTAAGTATCTAGGTACCCGTAAATAAAATTCTCTAACTCTTCCGTTTCTTATCTTTCAGGGTGTGGTGGTGTTCGGTCTCCTGTACCAGCAGCCGCTGCAGTACCAGCACTACACGTACCCGCCGTGGGCCGTGGTGCTGGGCTGGGGACTGGCCTGCTCCTCCATTCTCATGATACCCATCGTCGCGATATACAAGCTCATATCTACTCCCGGGACTTTTCGACAGGTAATACCTGCAGCCAATTCGTAATTAATGTTTACTTCAACTAAGTATTTATTTACACACATCAAAAGTGTCTAGGGATATTTTAATTAAACCTAAATAACTAAAATTCTATTAACTTTTTGTAAAGACACCTACACTTTAAAATAAACCTTGTTTAATTGCCTATCTAATCTGATAATAAACTTTTAGATAAAGTTAAATTAAAAAAAAAACTTAGAAGAAGAAGAAAAACTCAACAAAATTTCAATTTAACTTTATTTTTGAAATTTCAAAACCTAAACAACAAAACAATTTTTTTTTATAAAAATTGTTGAAAACTTAAAATTTATAATTCGTGGATCCACCTAAGACTCTCCTGACACATCTGGAGCGGTTCTGCATACTCAAAACAAGGGTGTCAATATCCTGTTGTGGAGTACTGTCCCAAATCCTGCTAAGATGCAAGAAAAGCTGGTTTTGATGCACAATATCAACAGGGAAATTCCTACGAGCTCTTCTCTGAAGCATATTCCAGGCATGCTCAATAGGATTTAAGTCAGGGGATTGTGCAGGCCGGTCTAAAGCTTGGATAACATGCTGTTGTAACCAACTTGTAACGATACGCGCCGTATGTGGACGGGCATTGTCGTGCATTAGCTGGAAATTTTGTCCCATTTGCTGTTTGTGGGGCAAGATTACAGGCTTTAGCACCTTATCTCGGTATTTTCGAGCAGTCATATTGCCTTGTATCCAAACGAGGTCCGTTCTACCGCCGAGACGAATTCCTGCCCAAACCATAATCGTGCCACCTTAATATGCATGAACTTGTTGTGGGTGCTGCAGTCGATTCCAACGTCCAGGTTTTCTCCAAACGCGTACTCTTCGCGAATCAGGATGAAATCCAAACCTAGTTTCATCAGTGAAAAGCACAAGTGACCATTGAGAATGGTTCCAGTTTTCGTGTGCAATAGCCCATTGTAATCTTCTTCCTCGATTACCTCTCCTTAGTGCTGATACCCAAAATGGCCTACGAGCACGTAGATTGACTTCATGCAGTCGCCTTCTCAAAGTTTGACCGCTTACCAGCAAACTATACTCTCTCTGTAGCCTTTGAACCAATTGCATCGCCGCTGCATTTAGTTGACTTCGTGCAGCATTTACTATGAATCGGTCCTGTACATGTGTTGTAATGCGTTGAGGTCCTCGGTGCTGTTCCACCACTTCCTCCGTGACACGATAACATGACCAAAGCCTGGATATAACGCTCTGACTGGTCTTCATGGCTTCAGAAACGGCAATTATGGGACAGTATTCCACAACAGGATATTGACACCCTTGTTTTGAGTATGCAGAACCGCTGCAGATGAGTCAGGAGAGTCTTAGGTGGATCCACGGAATATTAATTTTAAGTTTTCAAGAATTTTTATAAAAAAAATTGTTGTTTTGTTTAAGTTTTGATGTTTCAAAAATAAAGTTAAGATTGAAATTTTGTTTGAGTTTTTCCTCTTCTTCTAAGTTTTTTTTAAATTTAACTTTATCTAAAAGTTTATTATCAGATTAAATAGTCTATTAAACAAGGTTTATTTTATTGTGTACATGTTTTAACAAAAAGTTAATAGAATTTTAGTAATTTAGGTTTAATTGAAATATCCCTAGACACTTTTGATGTGTGTATTTGTCCATGGTTTTGTCCCCGTTAAAATATCAAACTCAAACTCTAGACATTTATTTCACTTAGACCCAAACGAAATTCCATCTTCAAAAACGGCACACTAACGCACACATACATTACACGTCAAAGTAGGATGACATGATTGAAGTTGTGCGAGTGAAAAAGAGATAAACGTCAAATGTCAACGCGATACTCAGTATCATATTTGTCAATTGGCAAACTTTTAATGGACTCATTATTGACTAATTAATGACATGTTTTGTTTTGTTTTGTTGATGTATGAAATGAACGTAATGTAATGTAATGGAATATAATGTAATGTAATATGGGTCATTGCCTGAAATAAAAGTATTTTATTTTTTATTTATTTTTAATGTGCCACTTTTTGACTGCATATAACCTATCTACACTTTTTTACTTATAACATCATTGCTTAGACCAGATACAGGCATTTATGAACTGTCAAAGAGACGGCCATTTAGTCAGAGGTGACGCTAGTTGCTAGCTTCATAAAGACACGCATAGGTAGATCTCTATAGAGAAGAACAAGAGAGAAACTTCCCGGATTGTTTAACAAAATCTTGGTTACATTATTTTTGGTGTTTCTATAAGTAAAAAACTATGTTGATAAGGAGTAAAATAAACAAATAAAAGCCATGGCAGTTAAGATATGACCGATTTCAACTGACAGCTCCCGTTCATCGGGCATGGCGTGTGCGTTGTATGGTCCCGTTCACAGGCGTATGCGTTTGATGGCTTCTTTCTAAATTTTTTATATTTCCAGCGCCTCGCTTGCTGCATATCACCGGAATCAGAGCATGAGGCCATTCGCGGAGGCGCTCCTGTCAGCCGATTCACTTGGAGACACTGGCTTTATGTCTAAATTGGGAATTAAAACTTCTTGGAGACAAGCGACGGTCGGTCATGGAGTATCATTCTGAGGAGTGGTCATTCGAAGAATTGAAGAACATGATGAATTATTCCTATTTCTTCATTTTAAGCTAGTTTCTCTAGATAACTCTTGGGATGAGTTATTTCTGAATTTATCCTAAGTGTTTTTTTTTAAGATTTTAATACATATCTTCAGTATGTTTGTTCAGGCCATACTATTATAATATAAAAGGCATGTGTGTTTGACGATCTTGTTTTAGATGATTTTGTGATCTAAGGGTTTTTGTTCAACTAGCTGTTTTACATCATATAAGCTAATGAAAATAATTTATAATTTTTGTGCCATTTTTTAAATATTCGTGGCTCCGCCATCTTGCACAGCCAACTTCAATCTTTATGGTGTTGCTACTGGCTGTAGAAAAAGAACTAAGAGTTCTGTAAATAAAATCTATATTGTAAGATATTCCACTAATTTATAAGATAATTCCTTTATTGTAGAACAAATGTATAAAGTAGCGATGTTGTAAACAATTTTAATATTGTCCTGCCAAAGTATTTATCACAAATATATATATTACTAGGAATATGCATAGTATTCTGTTACATCTATGTCTAGGTATAAAAGTAGATACCTACTTATTTATTGTTAAAAATATAAATATTTATTTATTTACATAAATGTGAATTTTGAGAGATAATGCTATGTTCAGAAATATATGTGAAACGTAGAATATTTAAGTAAGGAATTGCAGCTATGGAATCCCAGTTTTTTATTATTATTAAGCTTTTACTCTAAAGGAAATAAAAATTAGTAACTGCCTCAAAAATGTGCATCTGACAAAAAATATTCAAAAGCGATATGTTCTTAAAATTTAAGAGAAAAACTAACTTCAGTTTGCCTAAATTTCAAAATATCTGCAGTATTCCAAATATGCTGCTCTTACCTATACCTAATCATTATTACTAGAAAAATCGATTAAACCTTATAATATCTGGCTCTAAGAATTCTATATCCGATGATGCGAAGCGCAAGTTAGTATTCTTTAGCCAAAGACAACCAAGTACTGCTTGCCCAATAACGAGGTTGTGGAATTCAAATAGCAGTACACGCGTACTATACTACCCGTACGACATAAGTGTGCACCTCGCGCTGTGACGTAACGCTGACAGAATGCTATTGCTACTAAACGTACAACTTGGTTCATTAAAGAAAGGAATCTAAAATGGCGGCGCTTATCATGTTCTTTCGCTCGCACACTAGTGCCGTCTATACTCACACGCGCGCGTACCATCAACATAAAAAAAATGTTTTGATTTTCTTCCACGCTGCCTTGACGCGCTCAGTGCTCCTTTTTACGAATATCTTCGAGAAGCGGGAGACAGGTCGCATTCTAACGAGGTGCACAGATTAATCAGACGGGTTGCACAATCGTCTAAGCTGGGAAAAGCCTAATCAAAAAACATATTTCAACTATTTTTGTTCCTGTTTAAACCTAGCTGTCTGCTAGTCGCTTCCACGCTTTATTAAGTCTCTGGTTATTGTTCCGCTCCCATTGGACATAGCGTAATTGTTATGTAACCTTTGTGTTATTCTGATGTAGTGATTCCAGCGAAGGAAATTAAAAAAAAATGCAACAAGGCACGCCATTTTCTCGTTCATATTTTTTGCCGGCTACTTACATATTTGTAGTCAGTACGGCTACTTCGATTTAACTCTAAGAAGGTTGCCAGAAAGATGAACAAATTACCAAAAAAATATTAGAAAAACAATTGCCCGTTTATGGGATATTGACCTTTATAATTAGTATTATACATATCACATTCCTTAGCTATCTAATATTTGAAAAATTCTGCCACACAGGAAAGTACCCAATTGGCAAACTCCATACAAATACACCGCTTAACAAAATATGAGCTAAAAATTGCTGCTTTACCTAATCTTAAGAGCTATAAAGCAAAGAAGTAGAAAATTATATCCCTAGATACGCTTATACTTAGATTTTAGGCAAATAACTATTTGATATTTAATAATCTACGTCCTACGCTGGCTGGACCAAATTGCTAACAGAGATCTGTGACATGCACAATAATTTTGTATATAACTAACTATATATCTTTGTACTTACGTATACCAATCTGAAAATGGACACATACTTAACTTTTTGTGGTGTATAATAGTATTTAATTTTGTACTTAACTATGCAAATATTGGAACTCCCACACATCATTACCTAGTCGAAGTTGTGCTAAAGAAAACAAATAAAAAAATCGTAGCACAGTCTTCGCCTAATAAAATTTCCAGAGTCCTATTACATTTTTCACGCAAATTCATGATTTTTGACGCTGTAATTTTCAGCACTAGTAAGATATTTTAATTATTTGTTAAATAATAACGATAGTACCATTCTCTTTCTTGTAAGTTGGAGTTACACATTTTCATTTTTCTTTTCGTGTAATTTACTATAAATATTTTACGAACACAGCTTGCAAGAAAAACCGTTGGCAATGGAACTTTGACGCTCAAATTCACATTGCTACATTCAATTCTCATTAATGTTAAAATTACTAAAAGATACTTTGAATGTTTTACTTGTTTATTGGAATTTTAGAATTCCTTTAAATTCCTTGAGTTTTTAAGGAAAAAATCGTAAAGAAAGCCTAATTTAAGCCATAAATGTCTTGAATCAGCGTCCATTAATATTCCAAATTAACGCAACTTTATCAAATAAACTAATATGATATAAAACTTCAATCTACAATGCATACGTTTCATTAATTTTCGTATCTCAATTTAATAAAACAAAATTGCAATAAATAAAGTTAAAATGCTTAAAATGTTAAAATTCTGCGTCGATTCAGCGCGTTCCTCAGTCCCGTTTACGATTTGTAATAGGACTCTTAAGTCTTTTTAACACGCTTTTTTTTAACAATATGCTGTGATTAGTCTCACTTTGGTATTGAAATTGGAGACTATATAACTTTGTGTTGTGTTAAAACCAGGGGGCGTACGTCAAGCCCTTATAGCAGTATTACTTTGATATTACTTTCAGTGGGAAAGAGACGGCGCTATACAACGTTTCTAACGCTGTCACTTGCACACTCCTGCAACAGGACTAAAACAATCTTACTTTGAACGTCATGGTAAGGGGGCTGTACCTACCTATATAGTTGTTTGTATTGAGCCAATTAAAATTATTAATTGTCAAAATGAAAATTTCCACGCTAAATATGCAATTCGTCATGACTTTGCTCTTTTTTTTCATGTTTAGGCACGTCAAAAATACCGCGAAGGTATAATTATATTTATCATTTTTTTAAAACAGTGTTTTTCTCCTGAAATAACACATGTCTTGTGAGTGTTGTGTTAGACAGTGTTGTCTGTGAACGATGTGGCGACAAGGTGGGCCAAATAAAAATGGCTATATGACCGAGATACCGTTGCAATACCATCAAAAATTTTTACTTAGAATCCATAAACTATGTCTGCATTTTTATAATTAATAGGTACGTATTATTAAAGTTGTACGCCTACTTTTATTTTAAATGTTAAATTAGGTAATCATATTTTTATTGCGTAATAAAAAGTATTTTACTAAATCGCGTCCTACAAACTAACTACCTACTTAGTTTAGTAGTATACCTAAATAAAACGAATAAGTACCTACGTATAATTTATGAAAATTATATAGATTTTTAAATAAATGAATGTGTATCGAAGGCAATGCTCCGGGCGAGTAAAAATAATTAGATACTTATTGTAAAATATGTAGTGTTGTGTTGTTCATAATACGTTTATGTGTAGATTTTTAGTAGGTATGTAAATAATAATTTTATTAATTAATGTATTGAGTTGTCTGCAGCAGATAATGTTTAATGTAAACTGTGTTCATTTATAAATAAATGTCTTAGAACTATGTTACATTTTTATTTATCTTACTACCTACTAACTACCCCGATAAACCTTGTCCACCACAATAAAAAATAAAGCTCAAAACTTAAACAATTGAACTTCCGTCAAACATCAACGTTCTAAGTTCTAAGAAAAATACCAGTAGCGCCATCTACTTGCATTTTCCTGAACTTGCAGTAAAAGTAGCAGTAGCGCCATCTGCTGGCATTTTCCAGAACTTGCACTAAAAATTCAATTCAATTCAAATATAAAAAAATAAGTTTGAATGGTTTGAATCTTAGGTTTAAATCTTAGGTCTTAATGGTTAAAAGTTGTTCAAACTCGCGTCACAAGTCCTTTTTCAAAACCAAACCTATTATAATTACGTCTTTTTATCTACGAATGATTTTGTAACTTTTGATTTAGCCATACTTTTTCCAATTAGAGAAAGAGTACAGTATAATAAACTATAGCACCTTAAAGGTAGAAGAGCTCGTGAATCATTTGCCTATTGACTATACCTACCGTTTCCCACAAGCTAGAAATTATTAAAATGATGTTTTATAATCACTCGATAAAAAAATACGGTTCTGGCAGACATTTCGCGGTACCGTCAGCATATATTGAGCCTTTGAAAATGTTTTTTTTTAACCTGCTCTTACAAGGCTACAATTTTAAAAGTACGAAATGAACACTCCATTAATACTTTACCGTTTTACGGGATTTAACGCGCACATACCTTTTTTATTTGTTTTTTGCATGACGTTGAACACTCCATTATTTTAAAATAAACGCAGTTTTTAATCATGACTTTAGCTAGATTGAAAACTGAATGAAAAACTAAATGATACACTTTATAAGATCTAACAACACTTTGTTGGTAAAAAATAATAAACATAAAAAACTGGCTCAACAAGATAGTTCCACCCATGGTTCCACCTGCCTGCATTACGAGGTACGTAATTATGGGTTTTTTTTTTTCTCTTTTTGCCAAAATCCAAGTATTCCGTTGCAAATAAAGGTGAACGCAGACTTGGCCGCACCGCACGCGCCGCAGTCCCCGCAGTCATCGCATTTTCTTTGTTGTCGTTTCAGGGTCTGCGGCAACTGCGACGCGGGTAGGTGTGCGAGGTGGCATAGAACTTCATATAAAGAATTCGAATGCGAAGACTGCGGCGCGTGCGGTGCGGCCAAGTCTGCGTTCACCTTTAATGTTTGTTTATAAAAAAACCTTGAGAATTTGTCTATGAATGACATTTATGCGTTCCATTACATACAGAATTTTAAAGGCAATGAAAATATTTTTATCTTTGTTTCTAGACTAAATTCTCATTTTTTTTTCTTCTAAACCCCAATTTGCACAATCTTTTTATTATAATAAAGTCTCATAACTTTATTTTTTTAAGAAAGTCTAGCACTCAGCAGAATCAGATTTTACTTAAATAGTGATAAGAATATCAGGATTTCAGAAACGTACTTTTAATGGCAGGCTTGTCATCAAGACGAAAGACTAGGCAATATGGTTGAAAGACTATAGCCTTCCCATTAGGGTAAAAAAAAAAAAAAAAAAAGCAGGCTTGTCATGTTGATTTCGATACTCCGTAATTTATTGGCGTAAAGAAATGACTTTTATAATTTATTCTTTAAATTAATTGACAAGGAAATAATCTATAAATAAAGGAGGAGTAAAAACGTGCATTGAGACTCTAAAAGTGGCGTCCGTTTATAATCAAATCATCAAGTAAATATCAAGCTGTCACTAATAATATCTTTGAATCGATAGAACTACGAAAATAATCTTGAATTTGCCGTGAATATATTATCGTTATGTCAACAAAGTTATGAGCTAATCGTTGAGTTAAGGTAAGAGCTCTTTATCATCGTGAATTTCGTAACGATATAGAGATATCAAATGTTTTTGCAGGCCTGCGACGACGGGCCTTGTTTATATTTTTTATGTCGATTAAATCACTTTCGATCTTATCTTGTGTTGTCAAGTGGAATCAATGTTTAAATGCACACCATCGTGATTGGTTTTTGGTGATAATTGATTCCTGTTTTTCTGTGTAGAAGTGAATATGTCGCTTGAACGCGAGAGTGTGGGTGGAGTGCCCAATGTGGGGGATATACGAGGGGTGGTGGTCCCCAGCGCAGGCTCCGCCTCCGCAGACCCTCGCTCTCAGCTGCTGCAAGAGATGAGGGAGCAGAACTTTGACCTGATCAGATTTGCCTCATACAGGACCGCTTGCAAGCTCCGCTATGTACAGAAGAAATGTAACTGTGAGTAAAGTATAGTGTAATTTATTTAATAATGTTAATACCAGCATACTGTCCCACTGGCATAAGCCTCGCTGATACAGAGAAGGCACACACATTGTAAATCCATGCTCAAGTCATATTGGTGATTTCAGACTTTATGAGCAGTCACAAAAGTACTGTACATTAAAAAAACTAGACTTATGCTAGTAAAATAATTAAGCATTTGTCTAAAAATAGTTCCACAATTAGATGCACAAATATATTCATCAACTAACAGGTTCATTATTGTTTAATTGATCTAAATTGGTGTTCATTGCTTCCAAAATTGTGAAATGGTTCCATTGATGTGCCCCATTTAGACTGAGTCATGAATATTTATAACTGGGTTGGAATAACTACTCTTTGTGTATGATTGAATCTCAAGGTTACTCGCAATAATATCATTGCTATGGAAAAAAATAGGAAAGCCGTCATAATTGATGGATTCATTTATATTTAAACAATTATGACGGAATCCATTTGTGAATATAGATAAAAGGAAGGAAGATTAGTGAAAAAAGCACTTTATGTGTAACATATTTATTGTTTTTAATTTAGTTCATAAGCTTTCTTCGGTCTTATACAACCTTACTTTTAGTTTAAGCAAAACACAAATGTCTAATATTTTTTGTAAAGAATCTATTTGCAAAATTTCAGAACAGTGTTATAAAAATTCTAAATAGTTATGAGCTTTTTATGAGTTTACATGGTGGTCCACCCAAAAACACCACTCCAGCATCCTTGTAGGGATTTTGTTACCACCACCGCTGTGCGCACACACATTTGACCTTTGTGTCAAACATGAACAAAATATAATATGGGGTAAAAATGATTGGGATTGATTCTGTTCGTTATTTAAAACAAACTATATTCAGGTTTCGTATTAACAAAAACTAACCTTGTAGATCATCACTGAATTCACCTTAAAAGTTTCCATTACATACAATTTAAGTTACAAAACAAAATTATCACATTTAGTTATTCCACAACCTCTTTCATATATCCATCATCCCCATTTTATTTCAGTACACGTAATAGACATATGGAATGTAATAGAGGCATTTCGTGAGAACGCCCTGAACACATTGGAGCCAACCGCATGTGTGAATGTAACGAGACTGGAAACGCTGGTGTCCTCGTTATACCATAACTTGAACAAAAGACTACCGCCTGCACATCAGGTGTCCGTTGAAGCGTGTTCAGCTTTATTGTTGAATTGGTTGCTGTCTGCGTACAGTACTGGGTGAGTTGGTAATATATAAGTTTCAGATTACTTTATGATGTATCCTTAAGATCATCTGTATTCTTCCCGCTCTCTTCAAGTCTGTTGTTTTGTATGTATGTTCAACTTCAACTTTAACTTTTATATAATTTATGGCAATCCACCGAATTTTCGGTGATTTCTGCCTATGTCCAGTTTAATTAATAAGTAATATTTTTTTTTAGTGACAATTGTACGGTTATTAAATTATAGTATGGAGATCATACACGTGTTCTTATAACCAAGAACACGAGATGACTCCTGTATGTATGTTAACAGGCCTGATTTTTTGACAACCCTATTTTATTTCAAAATGTATAATGTATTTGGAACCAATAAAAATATACACTTCAGATTCCCTGGTCTTAGATTGGCTTCAGTGTTGAGATATATTTTTTAGAAAAACATATAAAAAAAAATACCTGGTTTTCATTTAACTGGAACTAACAAATAATATACAGAAAATATTACATGTTTTAACAAGTAAAACAAGCAAATAGGTACCCACTTATTAGGACAGATAAGGAAACCTTAAGATGTTTTGAATTAGTTTTATGGGTTCTTTTAAAATAGGCTGCAGCCAATACCAAGGCGGCATTGTTGACATAATTAACATAATGGTGCCAATCCATAAATAGCGTAATGTTGCCTTGAATTGAAGTGAAATGACGGGTACATAGAAGTACCACTATTATTTGCTTAAACGGTACTGATGTCTCATTTTTCTAGACATTACATAAATTAATACAAAAATGAATACAGTAAAACAACTACCAAATTCATTTCTTGTCTCTGTTTAAAAAAAAGCGTAGGCGCGATTTTTTTACCGTTTTAAAAAATATTGTGTAAACCTTAAAAAAATAGTTTTCATGCCATGTTTTATTGTCTCTGTTTTAAAGGTTAGGTAAATTTGCTCCACTAATTTAGATCATTGGTGATATCCCGAAACCGGCATCGGGATTTCCCGAAACCGGCATCGCGATTTCCCGAGAAAAATATTTTGCATTATGGAAGTCTCTGCTTGTTGTCTCTGTTTTATGAAGTTTAGGTAAATTTGCTCACACTTTTCCGATCACTAATTATAACAGATTATAGATCAAACGTGATTTCAAATATGTTTTTAATTACTTTAATCAGTTACACATTATACACAATAGAGATTACATAAATCGATAAATAATAATTATCTATTTGTTTCGGAGAGATAGTAAGAACTTCAGAACATTTACTGATCAGTATTTAATCATTATTTAGCTTTCAACAGCAACCTTCATAAACTGTTTAATTGTGCACAACTCCAAGCATTTTTAAAAACTTGTTGATACTCCCTATTTTGCAACCTCTTATTTAATTCCAAATATTCGTAGATTATCATTTGTTCGACCACTATAAATCAAACATCCAAAAACGTTCAAAGCATTGTATGCAGTGTATTATTGTATTGTAATTGAACTCAAATTGTTTAGAATGTTTTGATAGAATCCATACTAATATTATAAAATATGCGAAAGTAACTATGTCTATCTGTCTGTCTGTCTCTTCTTCACGTCTAAACTACTGAACCGATTTGAATTAAATTTGGTACAGATATAGTCTGGGACCCGAGAAAGGACATAGGATAGTTTTCATCTCGGAAATCCCTCGGGAACGGGAACTATTATTCCACGCAGACGAAGTCGCGGGCAAAAGCTAGTAATAAATATAATGTATATTCATTCTATCAAAACATTCATATTTTGTTGAACTCTTCCAAACAATAACTTGGTATTTTTAACGCTTGATGTATTAAGCGGTCCGTTCTTTAACCATTTGATATTGTGAGTGTCCAAGCATTAATTTGGATGTTCGACTTATAACTTTTATTTTATTTGGAATTCGATTGGGCGTAATTGACCCTTTAGGAACACAGTGCAATTCCTCTTTAACCTTTCGACGACCTAACGACAGCCGGCTGTCGCGCTGCTTGTCTTTCTATTATAAAATAAATAAATATAAATATCCTTGGACAACTCACACACGGTCATCTGATCCCAAACTAAGCAGAGCTTGTACTATGGTAACCAGACAACTGATGAACATACTTATATAATTTTTTTAAATATATACATATTATAGATAAATTACACCCAGACACAGAACAAGCATTCATGCTCATCACACAAAGTTTGTCCTGGGTGTCTCAAATCACGTATGTTTGAGGGTTTAAAAAGTAAAATAATCACAAATGATAATTATTTTGTTTCAGTGAGAATGTGGGCAAAATCAGAGTGTTTTCCATCAAGGTAGCGCTCGCGACGATGTGTGCGGGCAAGCTCATGGACAAGCTAAGATGTAAGTATTATGGAGGTCTGAGAATTTTAATATAGGGCTATATCTATACTAATATTATAAATGGGAAAGTATGTCTGACTGTCTGTATGTTTGTCTTTCTTTCACGGCAAAACGGAGCGACGAATTGACGTGATTTTTTAAGTAGAGATAGTTGAAGGGATGGAGACTAACATAGGCTACTTTTTGTCTCTTTTTAACGCGAGCGAAGCCGCGGGCTAAAGCTAGTATATATTATAGGGCTTGAAGAACCCTCCGAACAACACTTATGTAAATTGAAATGCTATAACAACCTGTAAAAACCCGCCAATCCCGCCACACTATACTTGACGGGCCTGTTGGTCTAGTTGTTAGTGACCCTGACTGCTAAGCCGGAGGTCGTGGGTTCGATTCCCACTCAGGATATACTTTGTGTGATGAGCACGATTGTTTGTTCTGTGTCTGGGTGTGATTTATCTATAATATGTATGTATTTATAAATTATATATGTATGTTTATCAGTTGTCTGGTTACCATAGTACAAGCTCTGCTTAGTTTGGGATCAGATGACCGTGTGTGAGTTGTCCCAGGATAGTTATTTATTCCCAACCACTGCAACTCCTGAAAGCGAGAATCAACAGTGGAGCCCGCCAGAAAAGCGCAATGAAGCTCGACGAGTCAAAAAAAAACCGTCAGTCTCGCAACTTTTTCTACCTTAAAAAGTGGTTAGATCCATGTAATTCTAAGTTGGTTAATTGAATTGGCAATTGCACCAAACAATCTAATATAATTTGTATTAAAATGCTGAGTGAATTCTGACGATCCATCAGTGAGTGAGTGACAAAATGATTAAACTTTGATTAGTTTTAAAGTGAAGTACTGGTTCAAATTGAATGAATTAGGCTTCTAGTTTTATCCACAACGAAGTTATAGCGGTTCGAAAATGGCCTGAACTGTTTGGAGGCCGTGCCTCTAGTTTCCAGAATATTCCAATTTCAATTATTTTAATTTAAATGCTGTGTGTTAAGAAGTAATCTAGTAAAGTTTTCCAACCAATCTTATCTAAATCCACATGACCTTATAGTACTATTGTGTGTTCTGCATTTAATTAAAGACGTATGAAGGTCAGTGTAAACAATGATTCATTATTGTCTAGGCTAAGGAACTGTGAGTCATCAAACAGTACCTCTTAGATTAGATCATTCACAATCTATATTGTTTAAATAGATATGTGATGTAGATATACTGGGGTCTAGATTATTCTATGCAGAAGATACTCTATACCAGTGGTCGGACCGGACCTTTTGGTAGGCAAGGGCCACATAGTGAGAAAAAAAACCATAGGCGGGCCGCACTTATGTAACAATTTGATAATAGTTATCTGTGTATTTGAGTGAGTTACCGACCGCTGCTCTATATATCATTCTTTAGTTCTGCTAGTATGAACTAACTAAGCAGCACTTTTGGATATTAAATGATACTGTTAAGGCCTTATTCATAGGAACGTTATTGTTCTCAGTGTAGATAAAAAAAAGAATAGAATTATTAAGTCTCCGCCTATCCGACCACTGCAAAAAAACAAGGTCAAACTTCCAGAATATCGGATTAAATTTAACCGGTTCCTAAAAAAGTTAAAAAATTTCAATTAATCTAACCATCGTAGGAGTAATAAAAAGTCAGAAATTTGTCTTATCAACATACAAATAAAGTATAAAATTCTCTCCCACCAGACATGTCCTCCCAGCTGTCAGTTAGGAATGACTACCTGCTGAAGATGATACCGTCAATAGATCTACAATAAATTTACTACCTTATCTGCATACAAATAAAGTATAAAATCCTCTCCCACCAGACATATTCTCCCAGCTGTCGGACGGGAATGGCCACCTGCTAATGAAGAGATTGTCGGACTACTTGCGAGAGGTGCTGGCGTTACCAGCGGCGGTCTACGAGTCTCCGTCTTTCAACTACACTGATTCTCTTGCGCTTACCATATTTAATCAGGTTAGTAACTTTTATAGCTTCATCTCTTTGGCCTTTGTCCACCACCGCCGTCACCGTCTCATTACGTACGTTACAATAAATGTAAGACAATTTCAATAAAAGCTCTCTTAATTTTAGCACTGAAAATCCGGTTCATTTTCAATTAACTATTAAATTGCATTTCAACGCAACTTAAGTTGCGTTGAAATCGATCGGGATGCTAAGTTTTTGACGTCATAAGCTGAAATTACCATACAAAATCTATAGGAGAATCGCGTTTTGACAGCTCAATTGATCTACGTTTTATGAGCTGTCACTTAGTAAGCATCTCAATTGACTAACTATTTATTGCTTTCAAAGCAACCAAACATTTTACATTAAATTAGAATTGAGCTGGATTCTTAGGGCTAAAATTAAGAGAGATTCAATAGAAGTTGTGTCTTAAATTTATTGGTTAATGGTGTAAAATACCCAATTGATGATGGTGTAAAATACCGTATTACACGGTTTAATAGTTATTTTTATTGTGATGTGACATAGATTCTAAATAAGTAATCGATTTTATTATTTACTTTTTATTATTAAATGTTTGTCCAGAACGGCAAGATCACAGTGAACGATTTCCTGGACACACTGATGTCGGACCCCGGCCCGCCGTGCCTCGTGTGGCTGCCGCTATTGCACCGACTCGCAAGCGTCGAGAACGGTATGTTGTTATATGAACTATGTATTTCTCGGAAATTAGTTTCCTAAAAACGAAAGTAAACCTAAATTAAACCTCCTATTTTACTATGTAAGACAGACAAGAGCATAACGTATTCGTTTATTTATGTTGTTTAAATATTCCGAGGTAATAAATAAGTTCCAACATTAAGAGTGGACCCTGCCATCTGAGATGAACACTTTACTTTAGTTCGGCCACTTTTCTTAATTTTTTATCTCGGGACCTTGGAGTCCCGGAACTTTAAAAGTAAGTGCTTAAGTGATTTTCCTTTGTCCTTAACAATTTCGAGTTGTTAAAATATTATGTCAGCCAAGTGAACAGAAAGAGGACGTTTATCACATAGTGCATAAACTTTACAACCTAACAACCAGCAATATTAAGCCGCTATCGCACTAGCGTTTTACGAGCATTCAAAGTCAAAGTCAAATCATTTATTTCCATTAGATCAAAAAAAGGTACTTTGAAACGTCATACTTTTAAAACAAAAGTGAATCTACCGCCCATTCGGAAATGTTGTTACGTATGGAAGAGAATGGGCAAGAAACTCCATACTTACTCTTTTAAAAAATAGTCTTATTACAAAGTTTTTTTTTACATGGTTAGGCGTGATTTAAAATGAATATAATCCAAAAACCATTTCCGTCAAAAATTACATGTATATAATAAAAAAACTACTTTTTATATAAATTAGGAAATGGAAGCTTTATAATGTTCACGAGCAAAGTGTTCACATGTTCACAATTAAACTACATTCCCCAAACAATGAAAATAATGTGTGAGCCAGCGCAATGTATAACCAAAATATATATACAGTCGTGGTCAACTAATTAAGGACAACATGATATACTATGGGTAACATTTAATTCTGCTTCCCATAAGTTAAGTTTGCTCAAGACTTTGGCAGTTTAGTAACTATTTATATAAAACTAAACCAATATCTTAACAAATAGGCATAGTCATTAAAGGAATGGACTATACGTAAAATAAATATGGATCAAAATTCAACTTAACTTCTTCTTTATTCTATTCGTAACCTGGACAACTAATTAGGGACACATAAGACAACATTAAAAATAATTATTGCAGAGAGCAATAAAGGAAAAAATATGTTTATTTATTATTCAATTAGGCTTAATGCGTCGCACTGTAATGCAAATCAATAACCAGAGTGATTGCTAAGGATTGTCATAACCATGTAACAAAGGTATGGAATCGACACAATCTAAATGTCACATTGTTCTTTAGTGATACCGTTTCAGCCTTCTTTAAAGTTACTATTGTTGATTTTTAGCAGCCAGTTTATTTACACCATTTTTAAACCTACTATTCTTTTATAACGTACCACAAAATGTTTCCAAGCATTCAGGTCTGGGCTCTAGGCCGGCCAATTTATAACCGATACCTCTTATCAGTGATAAATGTTCTAACAGACAGTGCAGTATGTTTTGGGGTAGTTATCGTGTGTTCTTCAACATAAAGTAGTGTGATTGCTTGTAGTATTTTTCTCTATTCAATTGAATCTAGTGTGCCTTCCATTTGCTCTAAAGGTCCCACATGATTTCAAGAAAACCAACGCCATAGTTTTATGTTCTCTCCTCAAGTTTAACTTGCTTATTAGAGTATTTTGGATACTTTTTGCTTTTTAGGGCGCTATTAATACCGCCTGCCTTCCGATGAAACAAAATGTAACTTCGTTTAGTCCAAAATTAAAACATTTTTTTATTTAAAATCAGTCCCAATATCGGTGCCTCATAACTAAGGCCAACCGTGGCGAGTCTGTGATTTTTTCAACATTGGAACTGTTCGTACCACCCTGCCAAACAGTTTAGCTTCAACTACTTGACGTCGAAAGGTTGTTGTAGATTACTCCACCGCCTTGTTCTAGTTCAAATGCCAACACTATTCAGACCTATAATCAATAAAAAGTCCATAAGTGGGTCTTATTTCGCCGCTATCACCGTTTTGCGAATTTTTTTGCACAATAGCTTTTGTTGGTATTTCCTTTCTGATTGCACGTTTAGTAGTTTTATAGATTCAAAAGTATGATTTCTAAATATCGATTATAATTGTACTGTTTTGAAAATCATTATAATGGAGCAATTTCAATGTTTTAATAATTCGCGATATGGCTATTTACTATAATAAACAATAATTATTATTTTTCGCATTGTTGTATCAGAACTTTTATTTCGCCCCATGTTTAATTAAACATTATGATAATACTGCCGTGATTCTTTTAAAGGCAACCTTCTGACAACAGTGATTTTTGAAAAAACCGCGGAAGCAGTCTTCATTTTGTTTTTTTTACTTTAATTAATCTGCGTAAGAAATATGACATAATATGGTGGGTTTTTTTATAAAGGGTGCCCGTTGTATCTTATTTAGTGTTACTGGATCAATTTTTACACATATAAATATATACATTTTATGAATTATTATATTTGTTAACATTATTAGGATAATTTTACATCCTATAATAATCCAGTAAAAGACAGCTTCAGTTCCGAAGCTGCCTTTTAGTGAATTATTAGTAGTTTATTTTTATTGAAAATCATTTAGTCACCAAATTCACTGTACATAATTCTTTAAAAGACCGTTTATTCATTGAGCTGCCTTTTTAAAAAGTATTTACAACAAAAATTATATTTGGAAAATTTCTAACAAAGACGTGAGAGTCCAATAACTGCCTTTTAATATAGTTTTGCAGCGAACTACTATCTTAAAAACCTTTTTGAATAAATATAGCATCTAAGGAAATCATTAAAAAGCAGCCAAAAATTCTCAACTGCAGTTTGCTGTTTTTTAAACAATTATCCACTTATGTAATTCTTTTAACTGAGCTTGGATAAGCAGCAGTCAAGGGTAATTGGGAAAAAAGAATAGTAAAATCAAAATTTTATTAATTGGCAGGGTACAAAAATCAGTACAAAACTTAAAACTATCGTTACGGCTCATACATTAGTCACCATATGACGTCACTTACACACTCGTTACACTAATATTCACTATATATGTAGAGAATAATTGTATCTTTCACTTAGAGTAGTTTGTATATACATTTTTTTTTTGGTGAATGAGTGGGAAATCATCCAATGACAGCTCCCGTCCTGGGTGCGGCGGGAGGGCGTGTTAGACTCTGACTAAAACCCACTCATGTTCCTTCGATTGCCCTTTACGTTCCAGGGTCACGGTAACTATTATAAACATTCCGAAACGCCGGCAGGCGTTGGCCCTATTGGGTCCCTTCCTATGCTGACTCCTTCTCTTTGAGGCGCGCGTGGAACACTAACGCGCCGTCGACGCGGTCCTGGTCCTAGCCGGGCGGCGAGCTACCCATCGCTCGCCATCCGCAGAACCGCGCCTACGGTGGCCGGTAGTCGTCTTGCGACTCTCGACGTCTTCGCCTGGGTCTTAGTCCGGGGCGAAAGGCTCGTCGTTGCCTCTCGCGCACCGCCGCTTCCTTCACTAGCATAACTGCTTCGCAGAAGGAGGCGACGGCATCCCATTCCGTCTCGCCCCGAAGCATGGCCTGAACCAGCGCCGGGCGCGAGAGGTCACCGCCGCCGATCGCCTCTACGAGGACACGTCGATGCTCCGCCCAAGCGCGGCACACCTCCACTGTGTGCTCGACCGTGTCCTCCAGGCGACCGTTACTGCAGTGGTGACACCCAGGCGTCGCTTCCGCCCGAATCCGACACAGGAACCTCCCGAACTGACCATGTCCGGTGAGGACCTGTGTCAAGCGAAACTTGAGAGTGCCATGACGCCTCTCCAGCCACTCCTCAAAGAGGGGTCTTACCGCCGCTATAACGGCGTGCCCAGCACTAGGAGTCGTTGTCTCCATTGTGCCATGAGATCTCGCCGGAGCTCCGTGAGCCGTGCCGCGATAACCCGCGGCATCGGGACTTCACCCCGGCGTTGCACTTCCACGCGCCACTCGTACGTGTGTGCAAGGACTTTTGCCTCCAGATCCCACGGCGGGACGCCGGCAAGGAGGCATGCCGCCTCACAAGAGACCGTGCGGTATCCCCGTACCATGCGAATGGCCATGACCCTCTGGGACGCCCTCAGAAGTCGGGATTGGGTGCCCACACCGGAGCCCCGTAGATGGCCATGGACCGCACGATCCCCGTGTAGAGCCTCCGGCAGGAGGCGTTTGGGCCACCGAGATTGGGCAGGAGCCGCTTGAGGGCAGCTCCGGCCTTCGCCAGTTTGGGGCCCAAACGTCGGAAGTGCTCCGTGAAGTTCCATCGGTTGTCGAGGACAAGTCCCAGGTACTTTATCGTCGACTCGACACCGATGTGAACCCCTCCCACCGTTATCTGAGACCCCGGAGGTGGCCGGTGCCGAGGGCCATGAAAACACATGGCCTCGGACTTGTGCAGGGCCACCTCGAGTCCCAGCTGCCGGATCCTGTCCACGACTGTCGCAACTCCATTTGACATCAAGTCGGCCGCGCCGCCTGGAACGACCCTCCCTGCGCTAGGACTAGCGTGTCGTCAGCGTAGCACACTACGCTGACACCATCGGGAAGGTCGGCGCGCAGCACCCAGTCGTACCCGATGTCCCACAGGAGCGGTCCCAGGACCGATCCCTGTGGAGCACCGCACGACATCCCTCGTCGACTCCACACTCCCCCGGACCGGGGTAGATGACGGCCCTGTCCGTCAGATAGGCCTCGACCACACGACAGAGGTGGGCAGGCATTCGGTGATACCGGAGTGCCGCCCCTATGCACCCCAAGGCAGGGTATTAAAGGCGTTGGCGATGTCGAGAGACACCGCCAAGACGACCCTGCCCTGTGCCACCGCATCTCCTGCCGTGAGGGCTCGTACGCGCATGATGGCGTCCACCGTGAAGCGTCCTCTGCGGAGAGTAGTTTGTATATACTTACGTGAATAATTAATAAGTAAAGATATGTCTATTAAATAGAAACAATATTATAACTTCAGTCGAACTTTACGTTGTGTAACTCCAATTACGGGCGATCACATAAACTGGTTAATTTTATTAGATCGCTATTGTACCACTATATATTAACAATATTATTTATTAGGAACATTGTTCATTCTTAAGATAACTAACAAGAAGAGATCAACAGTTTCAATAGATACGGATAGTAATAATTATAAAATACAAATACAAATGACATGGACAAAAATGGCATTCCATGTACACAAACATAGTAAATACATTGTAAAATAAAAATAGAAAAATGAATTACTAGGTACTTTTTAGCCTCTCTGGACTTATCAGCTTTTATTTCAAAATAATAAGTAACGGAAGACGAAATCAAAATATCGTCTGTCAAGTTTCGCCATAATTCACCATAGAGAAAGATAAATATGGTAAAGAACGTTCCAAACCACGTGTACTACTTGTAGAAAATGTGTGATATGGTCGACCATTGCATTATATTAGCGACATTTTATTCATACGAAACTGTATTCATTGGTATTTGTCGATTTTTATAAAATGCTCATTTCATAATAATACATTTTAATAAGTTTTTGTCTAATTCACCTAAACAAAGTTTTAAAACGGAACGGTACTGGTTTGACAAAATGTGTGTGTTTTTTTTTATGTCAAATGTCAATTACGTCAATATTGCAGACAATCTGTCATTGCAAATTCAACGTCCTATTGTTCTTGGGTTTTGCGATTATTTTCAGATATTTTTGACCCCCGCCGCTTATCTTTACGGACTGATACTGACTGATTTGATTTGTGGATTGCTATGAGGTGCATCAACTGAGGAATAACCACACAAAGCCTACAAAGACAAACAGATTGTACACAAGACTTTTGCGTTGGTGAACTAAAAAAATAAACTGATTGTTGATAGTGTAGGAATAAAATAAAAATCGTTTAGTAGACCTATGACTCGTTCAAAAATAACTCAACGCTGTAATGTAATAATGTATTAAGTTATCTAGGTAAGGTAATAATGTATCAAATCATTTTTATTTGTTTTCTGTAAAAATTAAATGATAATTTATACTGTTTTGCCTTATTTTGTGTTTTCCTTATTATTATTATCAGCCGGAGTTTACCGCTGAACTTAGGCCTCCTCCTTAGACCGCAACGTAGAATGATAAATTAAACGCAACTTGCATGTTGTCGTCGGTCCACCTAGTGGGAGGCCTGCCTACCTACGTTGCGTCTTCCGGTCCATGGTCGTCACTCTCAAAGGCCAGCAGATAAAAACAACGTTTCAGAGCCTTATGTCACTGGTTGGTTGCATATGGTATTATTGTCAGGTTTTAATAAATAGTTTATTAGAGCGCCTTATGGTTTCGAATAGCAAATCCTATTCTATGCACTTAATGCCAGCAATATGACTAAAGGTTTAGTGAAACTGTTTACGTCTAGTCTGTTGTAATGACAAGTTCTTTATGTGTTTTATTTATTGCAATTTAACTTATCAATATTAACGAAATAAAACACCAAAAATCATTGGTGTAAATTGAATTCGATAACTATGCAATCGCCCATATTGGGGCTGGCCATGTCCTTTAATGAATAATACGTTTTATATATTTCTGCTTCTCTTGACCAGTTTGGCTCTATCCTGAGGATCCGGCGATGTCTTGGTGGCTTATTTTCTCTATAGGTTCGACAAATTCGCACGTAATTGTTTTTTTCATTGTTGTTTGTATTGACAAAAAATCAGATCGACTGTTCATGGATGCATCGATAGGTTCCCGGTTCTTTGATAAGCAGCCTCCTTCTCCATCCGTCAGCGTTCTGACGCTGATTCTACACAAAAATTCACTAGCGCGACAAAACTTGACTGCCTTTTAATGTATTATTGCCAGTAAACTGCTTTCTAGTATCCGATAGACTCAAAATATTAGTAAATAAAAATTTTAAAGGCAACTTAAACTTCTTTTTTTGAAGTATAGAAGAAAATAATATCTATCAAATAATTATTAAAAAGGCAGCCAAAGTCACATGACTGCCTTTTAAGAATTTTTTCCTCAAAAGCGGCCTTTATGTAAATTAGTGTGAAGATAATTCTATAGAATAGAATTTGAAAAAGACAGTTTTGTACAACACTGCCTTTTAAGTAAGTTTATGCTTAAAATATTTTCAAATATTTTGCAGTTATGGGACTTCAACTGCTTTTTTAAGAATAAATGTGATATGACTGTCTTTTTATAAATTTGGCACTGGTATCAAAACCACTTCACTGCTTTTTATAAAAAAAATATCTCAAAAGCTAAATAAGGTTCAGAAAAAAGGGTTAGATAGGTCGACGCGCCTTTTTTTCCTGATGTCGCTCAATGTTTAAACTCAAAATCGGTAAATTGTCAGATGACTGCTTTTTAAAGAATCACGGCAGAATATTTCAACAAATTCAAAGTCAACGTAAAGACTCTAATCTTAATTATTAAAAAAAAAATTACATCCTATCAGATTTTATAAAAATGGGAATATAACACAATACTTTTGTTTTTGTCCCTAATTAGATGGCCAGCCAGAGCACGCTGCGATTTGGTTGCAAGAGATTTGTTTTTAAATTTCCTATTACAAAATATTATCAACTTCAAAGCAATGCTCACAATTTTTAAGTATTCTTAATATTAATTAGTATTTCATAAAATTAAACTAAATTATTTAGTTTATCTGATCTACCATGGACATGAAAATTAAAATTCAGCTTGAATTTTTGTTTGTCCCTAATTAGTTGACCACAACTGTATATATATGTGTATAATTCCTAATGTAAAGAGCAGTTAATCATTGTCTGTTTGAATTAGCAACCTGTTTGGTTTTGTCTACACTGTGAATTATCCTATGGAGCAGGTCCAGCATGTTTCCAAGCATTTTTATCTTCTATATAATCATCTAATTTATAATATGCTGGTTGACAGAGTGTATTCTTAATATATGTTTTGAATTTCCTTTCGTTTAGATTTAATATTTCAAAAGGAATTTTGTTATAACATTTAACACAGTACCCCATAAAAGATGTTTTTACTTTAGACAGTCTATAATAAGGTTGAGCTATTTTATCTTTATTCCTAGTGTTAAAATTGTGTCTATCACCGACTTTACAAAACATTTCTCGATTTTTTCTAACGTACATAATAATCTCATAAATAAATTGGCAAGGTCAAGGTACCGTCATAATATTAATCTTTTTAAACAGATCCCTGAGAGACTCGCGGCAATGTAAATTATAAATGGCTCTGACAGCTCTCTTTTGTAAAATCAAAATAGATTCAATGTCAGCAGCCCTACCCCACAATTAAATGCCATACGACATAATGCTATGAAAATAGCTAAAATAGACCAAACGCGCAGTTTCTACATTTGTTAATTGTCGTATCTTTCTAACAGCATAAGCTGCTGAGCTTAGCCGTCCCGCAAGAGATGTTATGTGAGGCCCCCATTGCAGTTTTTCGTCTAGCATTGACGTCCGACATCGTCTTGCATTTGGCACGCGCGACTTCAACGATGTTACCATCGTGTCTTTAATATATGACGATGCCAGCCAAACGTCGGAGAAACGCCAAAGCTCGGAAAACGCCAATGGGATAGCGGCTTTAAATCGTGCTGCAACCTCACAACGTGTAATCTCACAACTTACAACATGCAACCTTAAAACGTCACAACCTGCAACCTTACACCCTGCAACCTTACACCCTGCATCCTTACACCCTGCAACCTTACACCCTGCAACCTTACAACTTGTAACCTCACAACGTACAACATGCAACCTTACAACGTACAACGTGCAACCTTACAACCTGCAACCTTACAACCTCACAACCTGTAACCTTACACCCTGCAACCTTACATCGTACAACCTGCAATTTGCAACCTGCAATTTTACAACCTGTAACCTTACATCTGCAACAATACATCCGTACAACCCTTAACCTTACAGCTGCAACCTTACAACCCTTAACCTTACAAACTCGCAACCCTTAACCATATAACCTACGACCTTACAACCTGCAACGGCCGCAATCTTACAACCGCTCTTTCTCTCACTACTTATTTAAAGTTTGCTGTGCCCAACAGGGTCCATAATAGTTTCTATGTCATTATTTTTCTATTTACCACCTATAAGTGTACATTATGGATTGCAATAAACGATTTGATTTGAACTTGCAACCTTACAACGTGAAACCTAACAACGTACAACCTTACAACGTGTACCGTCACCCGCAGTGGCGCACCCTCTCGCGTACAGTGCGTGCCGACGGAGTTCCCTCACAGGCCTCCGTTATTCTTGTACGCGGTGTGTCAACTATACCATGTGTCAGGACTGCTTTGGCGCGGCCGGGTGTCTGCCACGCATAGTAACGACCTTACAACCTGCAACCTTACAACTTGCAACCTCTCAACCTGTAACCTTACAACTTGCAACCTCACAACGTACAACATGCAACCTTACACCCTGCAACCTCACAACCTGCAACCTCTCAACCTGTAACCTTACAATTTGCAACCTCACAACGTACAACATGCAACCTTACAACTTGCAACCTCACAACGTGCAACCTAACAACGTACAACCTAACAACGTGTACTTACCCGCAGTGGTGCACCCTCTCGCGTGCAGTGCGTGCCGACGGAGCTCCCTCACAGGCTTCCGTTACCGTTGTACGCGCTGCGCTAACTACACGATGTGTCAGGATTGCTTCTGGCGTGGCCGGGTGTCTGCCACGCATAGTAATGAACATGAGGTCAAGGAGTATGCCGCCTATGTGAGTATGAGGAACTTTTGTGGATTTGTATGTTGGTGTTGGAGACTGACCAATTTTAATACTATATATACCTACTTCCAATTTCAATTTATTTTTATTGTCAGATACGGATCTTTAAAAATAAATACATAATAGAAAGTTCCGATATTTCCGGCCTAATAGGCGTCCCTTTTTTACCGCTTTAAGAGTGTAGCTTTTGTCCTCGAAATCGGCCCGCGTAGGTGTCGAAAATTGACTGACTTTCATTTACACTTCGATACCTTATTTAACCCATTTAGGAGTGAATTTTCCAAAACATATTTCAAACGGATACTTACTCTTTACAAAGAACATACTCTCCAAGTTTCATGACTCGAAGACCAGGGGTTTAGATTGTGCGTTGATATATCACCCAGTCAGTCAGACAGTTAACCTTTTTATGTATATAAAGATGGATATTAAACAACTGTGATACTTTCTAAAATCCCATTTTAACAACCTAGCTAATGACTGAAAATTGTGTCATGCGTTGCGCTATACACCCTGCAATACATGAATGTATGTTGTATGTTGCCAGAAATCCCCGTCGAAGCAGATCGGCGCGACTCTGCGCAAGTCGTTCCGCTGCGTGCCGGAGCGCGCGCGCGCACAGCTGCCGCGCTACCCCGACCAGCCCGAGCGCACGCTCAACCTCAGTCATATCGTGTGAGTAGTGAAGTGTTACACATATCTGCGTGCTAGCAGATATGTGTAACGTTCCGCTGCGTGCCGGAGCGCGCGCGCGCACAGCTGCCGCGCTACCCCGACCAGCCCGAGCGCACGCTCAACCTCAGTCATATCGTGTGAGTAGTGAAGTGTTACACATATCTGCGTGCTAGCAGATATGTGTAACGTTCCGCTGCGTGCCGGAGCGCGCGCGCGCACAGCTGCCGCGCTACCCCGACCAGCCCGAGCGCACGCTCAACCTCAGTCATATCGTGTGAGTAGTGAAGTGTTACACATATCTGCGTGCTAGCAGATATGTGTAACGTTCCGCTGCGTGCCGGAGCGCGCGCGCGCACAGCTGCCGCGCTACCCCGACCAGCCCGAGCGCACGCTCAACCTCAGTCATATCGTGTGAGTAGTGAAGTGTTACACATATCTGCGTGCTAGCAGATATGTGTAACGTTCCGCTGCGTGCCGGAGCGCGCGCGCGCACAGCTGCCGCGCTACCCCGACCAGCCCGAGCGCACGCTCAACCTCAGTCATATCGTGTGAGTAGTGAAGTGTTACACATATCTGCGTGCTAGCAGATATGTGTAACGTTCCGCTGCGTGCCGGAGCGCGCGCGCGCACAGCTGCCGCGCTACCCCGACCAGCCCGAGCGCACGCTCAACCTCAGTCATATCGTGTGAGTAGTGAAGTGTTACACATATCTGCGTGCTAGCAGATATGTGTAACGTTCCGCTGCGTGCCGGAGCGCGCGCGCGCACAGCTGCCGCGCTACCCCGACCAGCCCGAGCGCACGCTCAACCTCAGTCATATCGTGTGAGTAGTGAAGTGTTACACATATCTGCGTGCTAGCAGATATGTGTAACGTTCCGCTGCGTGCCGGAGCGCGCGCGCGCACAGCTGCCGCGCTACCCCGACCAGCCCGAGCGCACGCTCAACCTCAGTCATATCGTGTGAGTAGTGAAGTGTTACACATATCTGCGTGCTAGCAGATATGTGTAACGTTCCGCTGCGTGCCGGAGCGCGCGCGCGCACAGCTGCCGCGCTACCCCGACCAGCCCGAGCGCACGCTCAACCTCAGTCATATCGTGTGAGTAGTGAAGTGTTACACATATCTGCGTGCTAGCAGATATGTGTAACGTTCCGCTGCGTGCCGGAGCGCGCGGGGAGGGTAAGGTATTTTTCAATGGGCCATTTTTATCATCATCAGCCTATGAGCGTCCACTGCTGGACATAGGCTTCACCCAACTTTTCATGCGCATGCGGTTCTGTTCCTGCATCCAACGGCTCCCTACAACTTTAACAAGGTCTTCCGTCCATCTGGCGGGAGGCCATCCTAATCTGCGCTTGACAATACGAGGCTTCCATTCGAGAACCTTTTCCCCTTTCCCATTATCTATCAATTCTTCGAGCTACTATAGGCTCTAGCAAACTGAAATAATAATAATTTGTTTGTTTGTTCGTACAGTCCGCCATCACCAGTGCCGGCTCACAACGGGTTCCCGGAGTACGTGGGCGGGTACGTGAACACCGGCTCGCTCGACTCACGCTCCTCGCGATCTACACACCGCAGTACGTATTACAATTGCATAAGGTTCATATTGTAACGTCACTACCTCACAACAGGTTCCCGGAGTACGTACACACCACAGTGTGTATTACAACTGGATACGGCTCATAATCTGTTAACAACATAATTTATAAAATGGGATTCTTTAATTATAACGCTACGCTTTGAGACCGCTTGAATGGGTAATTTCAATTTAAAAAAAAAGTTTTGTTAATAATATACCTACTTACAATCTGTTCAGGAAAATTAAAACGAAAATGCAATGTTTACCAAGACGTAGAACATGTAACAAGTAACATGCAACGTAATTATTTTTTCTTTCAATATCCATACTAATATTCAAATGGGAAAGTGTGACGTGTGTGTTTGTTTGTCCCTCTATCAAGAAAAAACGGAACGTCGAATTGACGTGTTTTTAAGTGGAGATACTTGAAGGGATAGAGAGTGACATGAGCTACTTTCTGTCTCTTTCGCGAGCGAAGCCGCGGGCAAAAAGCTAGTTCTCTTAATTACTTTACATACAAAATGTCTATCGCAGGTATAGCAGAACATTTGTCGCGTGGAGTAGACGACGAACATCGTCTGATAGCGCGATACGCGGCGAGGTTGGCACACGAGAACAGGACTATGGTGAGTGTTGAAATAGCACTAGAAAAAGCGAGACGACAAAATAAGTAGTTAGACCGTCAGTTACAGTATCAAAAAATTTTGGGTACTTTTTTTCTCGTAAACAAAAAATGACGACATTATTAATAGTGTTCAGTACAATTTTTACTAAATTGTGACGTCACATGCTCCCACTCTGTCCAGTATTTTTAAACCGTCCGTCTAGCAGACGGATTAAATAGAATGCCATTTTTTATGTTGTCGTCATCCCTAATAAGATAACTGACTGACTGACCCGTCAAAACTACTTTTACACTGTAATTGAGCGTTTAAGACAAGCATTTTGAAAGAAATTCAGCTCCTAAGGGCGCACTGCATGCCCGCGAAGTTTTCTAAACACGTGACATATTAGGAGGTCTAGCTGAGAATGAATCATTTAAGTAAATACTTGTCTAAGAAAATAATGATTTTTAAAATTGCAGCCAAGAGCCGGCAGATCAGCTTCTCTCACCCCAGAATTGGTAAGTTTGTAATTATTTACTCAAATAATTATTACCACATTGTATTTTTGTTTTAACATGAATTCACATACAGAAAAAGTTTGTCTGTCAGTAATGACAACAATCTTTTGAATGTCCGTGTTGGTGTGTGTGTTTTAGGCCTTGAACGCCGCGCTTTTTAAATAAGTGTTTATAGTTTGTCACGGGATCTTGACCGTGGCGTGATACCAGGGGCATTGGGGCTGGAACCCTTTTTTTATCCGGGATGGAGTATCCTCATTGATGTCCTTCGCCCTGGGGGGGTGGAGTGATCTGTTATACTTCTGACTAAAACTCACCCCAGTGTTCCTCCTCCCACCTACGCTGAGAACAACGGGAACTAGTGCGTTTTCCGCAATCCCCGACTATAGTCTATTTTTTTCAACAAACGAGTACTGAGTATATCTCTTTCACATTTCCGATATTTGAGAGAGATGGGAAATTAGTCGAGGCGGAGCTAACGCTTTTAACACCAATAATAACACTTATGCTGATTATGCGGACCAATAGAAACGCAGATTTTTTTTTGTTACTCGTTTGTTAAAAAAAACAGACTATAGTTGTAACCAATGGGTTTCCTCAGGTCTGGGCAGTGGAGGGGTGGGGTGTTTGACTCCCTCCACGACATCAAAGTGGGGCGCGCGGAAACGCTAACTGATCGACTCTTTACCAATTCATAAGTGCTTGTAAATGGTCTAAGTGAAATAAATGCCTCACCAATAAATTCATCGCCCATGGACCTATTTACGTAGACCGGAGAAAAGTATCTTAAAGTTGAAGAAAACTGGACCTGTCATCTTTAGGTCAGGGAAAGGGTTGTCGCGGTCAGCTTGTCTACACTAATATTATAAACAGGAAAACTTTGTTTGTATGTTTGTTTGATTGTAATTAATAGGCTCAAAAACAGCTGGATCGATTTTAAAAATTCTTTCACCAGTCGGAAGCTACATTGTCAACGAGTAACATAGGCTATATAATATCACCCTATGTCCCACGGGAGCTAAGCAGTAACCAAAAACCTAACGTTAACCCGAGAAAAAGCTTGTTTAAAATAAAAACGGTTTTAACTTAGTGCCTTTCGTTTCAGGGTCGCTCATCATCAGAGGGTTCGGAGGTGGACGCGGCGCGACAGCAGCGCGAGTTAATCTCACAGCTAGAAGCCAAGAACAGGGAGATTATGAGAGAGATCGCTAGGCTGCGGTAAGATTTCATTTATTTATTTATCTATTTAGGGTGGAAAGTTTTAATCGGCCCTGGAAGAAAACCACCTTAAATCGTTAAGATAGATAATTTAACTTAAAGGAAACATTCCTTTATTTTAAAAAGAAAATTTGTTTTTTACATTCATTATATTCACATTTTTGAAAATCTCACATGCAATCTGACGCCCAGGGGGTGCTTGCGTGCATTTTGCATCCAAAGCTTGGTCTGAAATTGCAGAATCAAAACTAAATATTATATTTGCATTTGATCGTCATGGATTTCTGCAAAGTAAAGTCTGATTCTTATGACTTATGCCTCAACTTTTTTTTGGCAAGACTTTCTTTATCCTTACCTGACTTAAAAAAAAGAGGTTGTCAATTCGAATGTTTTTTTAGGGTTCCGTACCTCAAAAGGTAAAAACGGAACCCTTATAGGATCACTTTATTGTCTGTCCGTTCGTCCGTCCGTCTGTCAAGATCCTTTTTCTCAGAAACTCGTCGAGCGAGATATCAAGCTGAAATTAATATCACATATTCAGGTTTACTATCTCTCAAAGCAGTGAAAAAATCAAATTTCTAAATCAACGCAGTAAAAACATACGGCTGTTTAGATTGCATATTTGGACATTTGCAAGGGAATCAAAACCTATAGAGTACTTTCTATTGACCTAGAACCATGAAATTTGAAAAGAAGCAATGTCATGTAGTATAAGTAAAGTAAAAACTCCAAAAACCGTAAATAGCTAGTTATTTCACAAAAAACTCGCACTTGACCGGTTTTTTTTTATGAGAGCTATCTTTCTCATACAGACGCCAACAAGAAGCAGAGGCGAGCGCGGGCGGAGTCGGCTCAGCTCCACTAGTCTCGGAGCTGCGTCTTCTGCGTCAACGCAAGGACGAGCTAGAGGGACACTTGTCCTCCCTTCAAGAGTCGCGCAAACACCTCATGCACCAGCTCGAAGGGCTTATGAGGATGCTTAAGGTACGTACAATGAGAGTTTTTTGACAATACGTTGGCGTGAGGTCCAACTGCAGCATTCAGGTCATAGCTCATTAGAGCCACCCGGCAGCCACTCCGCACCGACTCGCTTCCTGCGGCTAGTATTCTTTATATGGACTTGTATGGGCATGCGCTCACTATAACAACTCCGTAGCGTCACCGGATCGCCTCGGTTATGAGGCGAGTCCGTGCGGATTGGTTGCCGGGTGGCTCTAATGAGCTATGACCTTTAGCACGTCAATGTCATGTTGTTTTTTTGACATGACATTGTCAGATATGTCAAAATTCACCAATCATGCTGCAGTTGGACCTCACGCCTACGTATTGCCATCTAGCGGATTTTTTATACGCAAAAACCCTCATTAAACTTTTGACCGCCAGAGTCAGGTGATGACAGACCAAAATGTTCACAAACTTCTGTACTTATTTAACCTTATGTCGACCAGGCGACAGCCGGCCGTCGCGCTACTATTGTATTTCTATTGTGTCTAGAATCACGTGCGTTCGAAGGTCTAATTTGCGAGGCATTTGATAAAAAAAATAAGGTGTTGTTTTTACATGTGTGTTGTTTTTGTCATGTAAATGAGAATCGAATACTCAATAGCCTCTTTCAATATGTCCCTCGACTCACCTAACACGGTGTATACGTCTTAACTAATAATAGTCCTACGGTATGTCTATGTCTAATATCTATACTAATATTATAAAGAGGTAAAATTTGTAAGTTTGTAGGTTTGTAAGTTTGTATGTAGGGGGTAATCTCTGGAACTACTGGTCCGATTTGAAAAATTCTTTCAGTGTTAGATAGCCCATTTATCGGGGAATGCTATAGGCTATATAGCATCACGCTACGACCCACGGGAGCGGAGCAGTAAAGAAAAATGCGGGTGAAACCGCAGAGGACAGCTAGTGTCTAATAGACGTTTAGCTGTCATTACTGTCGTGAGTCGTCGTATCTATTTATCTACCAAAAATGGTCTAGACCAAATTTGGTATAAGTCGCAAATACAATAGGACAAAAGAATTAAGTCATTTGACAAAATAAAGCAAAATACTTATTTGCATTTTTTTTATTAATGAAACACACAGAAAATCTTTATTTTTACTACCCTTACTACCTACTTACTACCTCTGCTTTTTTTAATTGTTTCGATGCATGCCATCAATGGATCGGCCTGTACCGTAACACAGCCAGTAATACCCGTCCATTGCACTGAAAATAACAGAGTAAACAATTGTAAATTAAATATTTAAAAAGCCGCCGTAAGTTGTGGATTGCAGTTGCAACTAACAAAAGTGTTGATAGATTTGAAACGGTTGAACCGAATTTGATGAAGCATGTGTAAGAAGCATTGCTAGATAACCTCCTTAAAATAAAACGGCCAAGTGCGACTAGTAGTCACCGAGGGTTCCGTACATACTTGTAGATAAAGAGATCTTGTTACAGTAATTCTTTTTTATAGATCCATCTACAAATATTCGGTGGTTAATGTAGTTCCCTTTTCTGCGTCGTTCAAAGTTACCACCTTGTATACACGTTAAATAAGTAGTAGACATTCTAAACTTAGCTAAATGAACACTTACGTAAAGTTGATATTGACTTACCTCCAGAGGCATCTGGGGCTAAGTGGACGTCAACAATGCACTTGACTAAATCCGTAACTATATCGAAAATACATTTCGCTTCAGTTTTACCAAACGCTGTGAAAAATACGCAAAACGATATGAAAAAAAAAACACAATTACACTATTCAAGTTTATTACATACAGGGTGGAAAGTTTTAATGGGCCCTGGAAAAAAACTACCTTAAATCGTTGAGATAGATTATTTTACTCAAAGGAAACATTCCTTAGAGTAAAATATTGCGTATGATATTTGCTAAAATCCAAGAAAGTAACACTTTGTATTTTTATACCATCAAACGTTAGGGCCATTCATAAGGCGTAAATCTCTCTAACAAACATCGGTAATTAAGTTGAAGGAAAACCAACTATCAACTTATCTGATTTTGATTTATGATTTTATGATTTATCTCAACGATTTTAGGTGGTTTTCTTCCAGGGCCCATTGAAACTTTCCACTCTCTATATTTGTGGTACCTCGCCTTGATAGCATATTTAGACTATGAACGTCACTGGCCGACTCGGCTCCCATACAATCGAAGTACTCCGATATCATGTCCCCTGCACACTCATGTTTCACTGAAATCAACATTTAAAGTACTATTATTAAACATTCGAACACATATGATTCGAGACACGATAGAAAGACAATAGCAACGCGACAGCCGACTGTCTTTTGGTCGTTGAAAGGTTAAAAAACCGTAGGTATACAGTATTGATTCCCAAAGTGATCTATATTGACCTCTAAGAATACTAAAGTCTAATATTTGCCTTTCTTGTTCCATTTTTCGAAGCACGGTTGGTGATTTTTTATCATAACGTCTGTGCACTCTGCTTTATTTTTAACATCTGCTGACACCGCGACGACGTAAAGGACGACGAATACTATAAACGATTTCATTTTGACGACCAGCCAATGATTGTAAATATTCGCCTTTTTTATAATATATATAGAAACAAAACAATACAATAATAATATCTATATAAAAAATGGTAATAAAGTGTTTCTGACTGACTAATTGGGTGATAACATCAACGCACAGCCTAAACCGCTAGTCCTAGAGACATAAATTTGGAGGTTGTGTGAAGAGAAGGTATCCACTAAGGATATTTGTATTTTCGACCCCTAAAGGGGTAAAATAATAGATGGAACTTCGATATTTACGCGGGCGAAGCCGCTGTCAAAAGCTATGTTGCCGATAAAAGTTATGGAAATTTTCGATTCAAAACCTATATAATGGCGTAACATATCTATTAAGCTATACTAATTAATCAGTTGAATAATTAGTATTTGTTTTATTGTTCTTTACAGAGCGTATCATCAATACGGTCTGTAAAGAGGCGTGTCTATCAAAGTATCTAGCGTGTATATCGGTCTTCAAGCGATGCGATTGTTATCCGTGACTGTATTAATATAGACTAATAATAATTAGTGCAAAAAACCTGACCAGTGTCAATGGCGCAGGCATTTTGTATGGATCCGCCGTTTACATAATGCCTTGATATTTTATATACAGCGTAAATCGGCAAAATGTCAAAGCGATCCGAGTTGTCTTTATTTCTGGGTGGCTCTGATTAAAACAATTTGAACTGTTTTTTTTTTCATAAAATAACAATATAAAACCTGTTTTTTTCCAACCCTGCTTTATAGACTGAATGTACCATCGACCCAATGGAATCATGACCCACCATAAGCTTATTTTCCTACAGACATTCAAATACAATTAGGTCGACAATCGCGTAAACATGTTTTAAAAATGTCACACGTCTAGTCTTATTATTTGGACAGCTTCAAACGATTTGTCGTCGAAATGGGTCATGATTCAATTTTGTCGATAGTACAAAGGATCCATCTTACGTATTAGAGTGCACACAACGCTATAGAATGTCTTTTTCATAGAATTTTGCAATCAATAGCGTTATATGCACTTTGAGGGCTGTTTTGATGATATTAATGATTATAATTCTGTAACGAATGCCCTATTACAGTTGCAAATCATTCTATATCAACACACACCCAGACACTGAGCTACAAATCCCAAAGAAAAGGTTCAAAAAATTAGAATTTTGCGAGCTTGCTTGAAGCACCCCAAAGCGAATTCGCGATTTCAGACCTACGGTCATTAAAGTCCAGGATATCTTCACGACATTTTCCTTTGCCGATGTTTGTCATGTCCAAGTTAAACTTTATGGTAGCCACACACGTAGCGATTTACTTGGCGAAGTCTAAACATGTTCAATTGAAACGCAATGTGTGTCTGTGTACCATTAGAAAGTTTATATGAGTTGGAAACATCACATTGGTTCTTGCCCTCTCTATAGGCGTTACTTGGGTAATACAAACTACACTCTAGAATTGTTAGAATAAGATTTATATTGCGTTGCATCGAACACGCTAATATTTTGCCAAATACGTCAAGTGAAGTCGTATAACATGAGACTCATCACGAAATTCAATATAGGGTGACTGGTAATTAGTTTACGATACTTAAACACATAATTGTGCTCATAATAACAAACATCTTTTATTATAGGAACAAACCTGAAAACTCGAAAAAAATCAGCGGTTCAGTACATTAGGCAAACATAAATGTACTGAACAGCAGATGTTATTTTCGCTATTTCGGCTTTGGTCCCTTAATAAACAATTCATATGTACTTTCCAAAGTTTATCTTAGACATCACTGACATCCCGTGCCTCGGAAAGCACGTAAAGCCGTTGGTCCCCGTTGTCATTCGTAGAACTTTAACAGGCGTTACTGGTTAGTCAGAAACTCAGACCAGTCTAACCAAGAGGTATCGTGTCGCCCAGTTACTGGGTTTTGGAGGTCAGATAAGCAGTCGCTCCTCGAAAAACACCGGTATCGAGCTGAATCCGGTTAGGCTGGCAGCCGACCCCAACACGGTTGGGAAAAAGGCTAGGGAGATGATGATGAATTACCAGTCACCCTATATTTAGGTATTTAATACTTTAATGTATTGTCGTATAATGGCCTTTCGACGGGCCTTTTGGTCTAGTGGTGAGTGACCCTGACTGCTAAGCCGAAGGTCGTGGGTTCGTTTCCCACCCAGGACAATCTTTGTGTGATGAGCATGATTGTTTGTTCTGTCTGGGTGTAATTTATCTATAACTAGCCGTTCCTCGCGGTTTTACCCACGTACGTTAGGTTTTTGGTTACTGCTTCGCTCCCGTGGGACATAGCGTGATATTATATAGCCTATATTACTCAGGGATAATGTAGCTTTCAAATCAAAAGAGAATTTTTGAAATCGGTCCAGTAGTTTTGTTTTTATTCGTTACATACAAATCTTTCCTCTTTATAATATCAGTATGATATGTATGTGTTACCGGCCAAACCCGATTTCAGGACAAACTAGTTTTGCCTAGGCTAAACTAGTTCTTCCTCGTCTCGACTCAGGGCGCCCCGACTCGGTTTTTTTAAACCACCCAGAAATAGGAGCCTCTCGCAACGGGGCTCCGTCGACCTATCTTAGACTAGTTTAGCCTAGGCAAAATCGGGTTTGGCCGGTAACATAATAATATGCATTTATTAATTATATAAGTATGTATATCAGTTGTCTGGTTGTCGTGATGGCCCAGTGGATAAGGCGCCCGCCTCTCGTGTAAGAGGTTGTGGGTTCGAATCCGGGCAAGTACCAATGTGACTTTTTCAATTCATATGTACTTTCTAAAGTTTATCTTAGACATCACTGACATCCCGTACTTCGGAAAGCACGTAAAGCCGTTGGTCCCGGTTGTCATTCGTAGAACTTTGACAGTTACTGCCAGTAACTGTCAAAGTTTCTGACTAACCAGTAACTTACTGGTTAGTCAGAAACTCAGACCAGTCTAACCAAGAGGCATTGTGTCGCCCAGTTACTGGGTTGTGGAGGTCAGATAGTCGCTCCACGTAAAACACCGGTATCGAGCTGAATCCGGTTAGGCTGGCAGCCGACCCCAACACGGTTGGGAAAAAGGCTAGGGAGATGATGATGAATTACCAGTCACCGTATATTTAGGTATTCAATACTTTAATGTATCGTCGTATAATGGCCTTTCGACGGGCCTTTTGGTCTAGTGGTGAGTGACCCTGACTGCTAAGCCGGAGGTCGTGGGTTCGTTTCCCACCCAGGACAAACTTTGTGTGATGAGCATGATTGTTTGTTCTGTCTGGGTGTAATTTATCTATAACTAGCCGTTCCTCGCGGTTTCACCCACGTTACGTTAGGTTTTTGGTTACTGCTTCGCTCCCGTGGGACATAGCGTGATATTATATAGCCTATATTACTCAGGGATAATGTAGCTTTCTAATCAAAAAAGAATTTTTGAAATCGGTCCAGTAGTTTTGTTTTTATTCGTTACATACAAATCTTTCCTCTTTATAATATCAGTATGATATGTATGTGTTACCGGCCAAACCCGATTTCAGGACAAACTAGGTTTGCCTAGGCTAAACTAGTTCTTCCTCGTCTCGACTCAGGGCGCCCCGACTCGGTTTTTTTAAACCACCCAGAAATAGGAGCCTCTCGCAACGGGGCTCCGTCGACCTATCCTCCGTCGACTTTGACCTCTGAGTTTGTTTCGGTTGTTTCTTCTCAGAGTAGTCCAGCTAGGAAACACCGGCCCCATCGTTTGATTAAAATAAGAAAAAAAAATGACGTGTAAAAGTGTAATTTATTACCTATTTACAGAAATAAAAATCATTTTTAATCATCATTTTAATCATAATCATTTTATCTTAGACTAGTTAGCTAGCTAGCTAGCTAGCCTAGGCAAAATCGGGTTTGGCCAGTAACATAATAATATGCATTTATTAATTATATAAGTATGTATATCAGTTGTCTGGTTACCATAACACAAGCTCTGCTTAGTTAGGAATCAGATGAACGGAGTGAGTTGTTTCAGGATATTTATTTATTTAACAAAATAAAAAAAAATAACTTTTAGTTACATTTTTTAATTAATGAAACACACAGAAAATCAGTTTTTTCTTTAAAGATTACAAGGAAACCAGTAAGAAATCGATGTTTTTATGTAATAATAGTGTACGGTGGTACTAGGCGGTAAGGAACCCCTCCTGTTTGAGTCAGGTTCGCACTTCGCTTTTATTTTTTACCTGATGGTTTCCATGGCTTCGATTACTGATAGTCTTTGTGTATCTGCAAAAAGTAAAAAGTAGGTACTTTAATTCATAATTTTTTTTTTATTATGGGCTTGCTCTTGGTCCCAGACTAGCCCGAGGGCATAGACGGGGCCTACGATGGAGCGAGCTTACCCAATAGATGCCTATGCACTCGTTTTTTAAATACTTCCGGGTTATATGAATTTGGAAACACAGACGCCGTCAGGGAATTCATAAATAAAATAGACTTCAAAATAAAAAATAAAAGAAAAATGCTTATGGCGAGATAAATAGACGTTACTTAGCACGTAATTTAGCTACGCACTATACTTGTCACTATTACACTACCGTCAAACGTCAAGTGCACGATAGAGTAGGCACATGACTAAGCAAAAGTCGGTGCTAAGTAACGTCTAGGCAGTGCATACATAAATTGTTTTCACCGTTAGTTATAGCGCTATGTATTAATAAACTGTAGGCGAGTCGTCCAATACAATCCGTTAAAAAATTGTTTAGTGGCGCAATCAATTTTAGTTTAGTCAAACATTATGTGAATTAAACAGACACTCAACTGAATCGGCTTATATAATTTATGGTGCGCAATGCCGACTTTACCTGTTTGCCGACCCTTTGTAACACCATACATTCGTTTCCTTAATGCCGACTTTTTAATTTCTTTACTGTTTACTTCCTATTTTGCCGACTTTTTTAATGTTTTTTTTTTACTTGTTAATGCATAATGAACATAGGCGAATAGAGCGTAGTTCAGTTGAACGTAGTTGAGCAGAACGTAGTTCAGTTGTTACGGAACCATACAGACAATTTGTACAGTCAAATAATCGAATCTGTTTGCTAAATAACAACTTGTAAGCGTCACATCTAGATCGCAATTTATGTTCAACAGTACCTATTCGATAAACTTCCCTTGTTAGAATGAAGTTAACAGAAAAAATAAATAAAACGTTTAAAAAGTCGGCAAAATTGGAAGTAAAATAAATGGAATGAAGACAAAATAGTGAAGAAATGAAAAGTCGGCATTGCGTGATCAAATGTATGATGTTACAAAAAAAGTCGGCATCGCGTACCATAAGTCATTGAGTCGGCCAACAGGCGTAATGATCATAGGCGAATCGTGCGTAGTTCAGTTAAACGTAGTTGAGTTGAGCGTAGTTCAATTGTTATCGCACACATACGTAACTGAATATTGCAATGACACACCAAAGTACGACTACACGTCAAAGTAGGATGGCATGATTAAAGTAGTCCGAAAGAAAAAGAGATAAACATGAAATGCCAACGCGATACTCAGTATCATTTTGGTCAAATAGCTCCCTATCTACACTTTTTTACTTATAATATCTTTGACACTTACCTTTAAATTTTGAATGCCTTTTTTGACACTTCTATTACATTACATTCTCAGTTTCGCTCTAACTGCCTCTGCTTTTTTTAATTGTTTCGATGCATGCCATCAATGGATTGACCTGTATCGTAATACAGCCAGTAATACCCGTCCACTGCACTGAAAAATAACAGAGTAAGAATTGTAAATTAAATATTTAAAAAGCCGCCGTAAGTTGTGGATTGCAGCTGCAACTAACAAAAGTGTTGATAGATTTGAAACGGTTGAACCGAATTTGATGAAACATGTGTAAGACCATCGCTAGATAACCTCCTTAAAAACGGCCATGTGCGACTAGTACTACTTGTAGGTAGAGAAATCTTGTTACAGTAATTCTTTTTAGGGTTCCGTACCCAAAGGGTAAAACGGGACCCTTTTACTAAGCCTCCGCTGTCTGTCTGTCTGTCTCCAGGATGTATCTCATAAACTGTGATAGCGAGAAAGCTGAAATTTTCACAAATGATGTATTTCCGTTGCAGCTATAACAACAAATACAAAAAATTAACAAAAGGAAAATATTATTAAAATGTTACCACCTTGTATACATGTTAAATAAGTAGTAGACATTCTAAAGTCAGCTAAATGAACACGTACGTAAAGTTGATATTGTCTTACCTCCAGAGGCGCCTGGGGCCAAGTGGACGTCAACAATGCACTTGGCTAAATCCGTAACTAAATCAAAAATGCATTTCGATTCAGCTTTGCCAAACGCTGCGAAAATACACAAAACAATGAAAGAAATAAACACAATAACAATATTCAAGTTTATTACATAGGTATATATTTGTGGTACCTCGCCTTGATGATAGACTATGAACGTTACGAGCCGTCTCAATTCCGTTACAAACCAAGTACTCCGATAACATGTCATCAGCACACTGATCGCTCACTGAAATCAACATTTAAATTACTATTAAGCCGTCGAACACACGTGATTCGAGACAATAGAATGATAATGGTGCCTACGGCAATGGTCCTGTCAAATTAAGACACTCCATAGATAATTTAGACGCGATTAAAAACATCGCGACTAAAAGTACGCCCAATTTCGTCAAGCGCTGTCTAATTTGACAGGACTAAATGATTTTGTATCTTCTGTCCTTTTCTTATTGAAATGAAAAGAGAAAGATGCACTTAACTGAAATTTTGGTTAGTTTGTGAACAAGAGAATCAGCACCAGTACCAGCGCGACAGCCGGATGTCGTTTGGTCGGTGAATGATTAAAAAAGCATTGGTATATAGCATTGTTTCCCAAAGTCTACATCGACCTCCAAGAATACTAAAATCTGATATTTGCCTGTATTGTTCCACATTTCGAAGCATGGTTGGTGATTTTTTATCATAACGTCCGTGCACTTTGCTTGATTTTTAACATCTGCTGACACCGCGACGACGTATATGACGACGAATACTATAAAAGTTTTCATTTTGACGATCAGCCAATGATTGTAATTATTAGCCTTTTTATAAATTTATTTATATAGAAACAAAACAATAATATCTATATATAAAATGGTAATGAAGTGTTTCTGTCTGACTGACTGACTAGTTGGGAGATAACATCAACGCACAGCCCAAACCGCTGGTCCTAGAGACATGAAATTTGAAGGGTGTGTGAAGAGTAGGCATCCACTAAGGATATTTGTAATTTCGCCCCCCTACAGGGGTAAAATAGTGGATGGAACTTACGCGGGATATTTACGCGGGCGAAGCCGCTTTCAAAAGCTATGTTGCCAATAAAAGTTATGGGAATTTTCGATTTAAAACCTATATAATGGCGTAACATATCTAATAAGCTATACTAATTAATCTGTTGAATAATTAGTTTTATTGTTCTTTACAAAGCGTATCATCAATACGCTCTGTAAAGAGGCGTGCCTATCAGCGTGTCTATCGGTCTTCAAGCGATACGATTCTTATCCGGGACTAATTTTAATACTTACAGTAATTATTTTACTCCACAATCAGATGTATTTTTTTTAAATAGGCTTCAGTTATGTGTAATTCGTATATTATTTCTAAACTAGCTGTGCTTCACGGTTTCTTCGTGTTTTGTTATTGGTCCGCTCCCTGGTCATAGCGTGAGTTTGTACTCTGTGAATGGTGAGGCAAGGGACACATTGAAGGAGGCTATTTTTGGCATTCGATTCTCATTCTAAATATGTAAAAGTTTCTTATCAGGCGGAAACAAGGTGCGCGCTTTCAACGGTTGGGTCATGCCGGTTTTGGTGTACTCTTTCGGCATACTCAAATGGAGTCAGACTGAACTAGACGCCTTGAATAGAAAGGTCCGTAGTCTGCTAACTGCAAATCGGACTTTCAGTAGCGCCATCAGAATGGAATTTGGTTTTGACAAATGTGCAGTCATGCAAGTAAAGCGAGGGGAGATTGTGGAATCCGTGGGGTTTCAACTCTCGGATTCCATACACCTTAGATCCCTCTCTTCAACCGAAACTTACAAATATTTGAGTATGTCGAAAGCGTTAGGCATCAACGCTGCCGACATGAAGCAAACGTTGAAGGAGCGCTTCTTTGGCCGCCTGACTAAAGTTTTAAATAGTTTCTTACCAGGTGGAAACAAGGTGCGGGCTTTCAACGGTTGGGTCATGCCGGTTTTGGTGTACTCTTTCGGCATACTCAAATGGAGTCAGACTGAACTAGACGCCTTGGATAGAAAGGTCCGTAGTCTGCTAACTGCAAATCGGATTCATCACCCGCGGTCGCCGGTGATGAGACTGTATATCCCGCGGAAGTGCGGTGGTAGAGGTTTCTTAAATGCCAAAACCCTGGGTGACACTCTATGACAAAGTGGGGTGACAGATCGGAATAATCCGTTAGTGTCCAGTACCACAGGTTTGCGCCAGTTCTCGCTCGCTAAGGAGAGCGGGGTGAGGCCCTTGTCCACCGAAACTACATCTCGATGCATCCCCACGGCGGCCGATAGGAAATACTCCCTGAGACTGCATATCTCACAGTTGTGCAGGGTTTTGGCATTTAAGAAACCTCGACCACCGCACTTCCGCGGGATATACAGTCTCATCACCGACGACCGCGGGTGATGCATCCGATTTGCAGTTAGCAGATTACGGACCCTCCTATCCGAGGCTTATAGTTCAGTCTGACTCCATTTGAGTATGCCGAAAGAGTACACCAAAACCGGCATGACCCAACCGTTGAAAGCGCGCACCTTGTTTCCGCCTGATAAGAAACTATTTAAAACTTTAGTCAGGCGGCCAAAGCGCTCCCTCAACGTTTGCTTCATGTCTAGCATTGATGCCTAACGCTTCCGACATACCCAAATATTTGTAGGTTTCGGTTGAAGAGAGGGATCTAAGGTGTTTGGTATCCGAGAGTTGAAACCCCACGGATTCCACAATCTCCCCTCGCTGTACATGCATGACTGCACATTTGTCAAAACCAAATTCCATTCTGATGGCGTACTGAAAGTTTCTGTTATCTTCAGTAGCTTCATCAGTTTTGTGATCATTTGCACAATCACGTGTCTAAATATCGTACACTAATTACCAGTCACCCTATATTTAGGTATTCAATACTTTAATGTATCGTCGTATAATGGCCTTTCGACGGGCCTTTTGGTCTAGTGGTGAGTGACCCTGACTGCTAACCCGGAGGTCGTGGGTTCGTTTCCCACCCAAGACAAACTTTGTGTGATGAGCATGATTGTTGTTCTGTCTGGGTGTAATTTATCTATAACTAGCCGTTTCTCGTGGTTTCACCCGCGTTACTTTAGGTTTTTGGCTACTGCTTCGCTCCCGCGCCATGGAACATAGCGTGATATTATATAGCCTATGTTACTCAGGGATAATGTAGCTTTCTAATCAAGATAGAATTTTTTAAATTGGTCTAGTAGTTTTTGCGTTTATTCGTCACATACAAAAATACAAATCTTTCCTCTTTATAATATCAGTATAGATATGTATGCATTTATTAATTATAAAATTTTGTACCTATATCAGTTGTCTGGTTACCATAACACAAGCTCTGCTTAGTTTAAGATCAGATGACCGGTGTAAGTTGTTTCAGGATATTTATTTATTACAATAAAACAAAATAACTTTTAGTTACCTTTTTATGTAATTAATGAAACACACAGAAAATCGCTATTTTCTTAAAAATTACAAGAAAACCAGTAAGAAATCGATGTTTTTATGTAATATTAGTGTACGGTGGTACTAGATGGTAAGGAACCCCTCCAGTGTAAGTCAGGTTCGCACTTCGCTGTTACTTTTTACTTGGTGGTTTCCATGGCTTCGATTACTGATAGTCTTTGTATATCTGCAAAACGTAATAGGTACTTTAATTCATTATTCATAAAAAAATATAATTAAGTATCAAAATAAAAGAAAATGCTGATGGCGAGATAAATAAACGTTACTTAGCACGTACTTTAGCTACGCACTATACCTGTCACTGTTACACTACCATCAATCTTCAAGTGCACGATAGAGACGGCACATGACTTAGCTAAAGTCAGTGCTAAGTAACGTCTTCGATCTCGCCATTAGTGTTATATTCTTAAATGGTGTGGGCAAGTGAAAAATACGCAGTGCATAGGTATTAAAATATTTTCACCATTATCTAGTTATAGCGCTCTGTATTAATAAACTGCAGGTGAGTGGTCCATTAGGTAAATCGTTCATTAGTGTATAGTTCAATCAAACATTATGTGAATAATGCCCGAATACTGAAACGCTACTCAAATATTTAAGAGCTGCTTAAACGATTGAGCAGCTCTTAAACTTTGATTTCATATTCACAAAACTTACTTTTGAGTATCTGTTAAAATTGAGAGCTTCTTAATTTAAGTTGTGTAAAAACGCCACTCAGTACAAAAATCGTATACAGAAACGCTACTCAATGTTATCTAGCTGTCAAATCAACTGTCAATCTGATTTGAGCAGCCCCTAAATTTGAGAGTGGTCCCGAGGACTCTTAAATGTAGCGAAATCAATTAAAACTACACAAAAACTGCTGAAAATGTCTCTATCGCCCTTGTACTTTCTTTCGAACCACAAAAGATCACATATCAGGCGCAGAAAATAAAGTTGACGCCTTTGAAAAGATAAATAAGTTTAAAGTACAGTGTTTCATGGTTTATGTAGGTATTCAGTACTTTTTTCTTTATCCGTTCAAAGAGCATATCTTTCAAACATCATCCACGTTTCTGCTTCTACTCCCTGTCCCTTGTAACTAAATTAATAAGAAATTTAGGTAAAACGTTGTAAACTTGAATCCTTACATTGCTCTACGACTTAAGGCTATGCGTGTACTACGATTTAATATCGTTGCGAAAAAAATATCGCAAGTGTGTGAACAATAGAAAAACACAATATATTCAGAAACGATTTATTTTCGCAGAGCGCGGATCACGCGGATTGTACTACATTTCTGTTGTTCAGAGATTGACGAATTTTCGTCTACAATAAAATATTGTTGTGAAAAAATATTGTTAGTCTGTGAACTGTAGAAATACACTACATAATCGCAAACGATTAATTTTCGCAGTTTACGGCTTGTAGTACATTTCATTGACGAATTTTCTTCACAACGATTCATTTTCGTAGTGTGCGCATACCCTAAATATTCGTATGTAAGATGTCAATCAAGCAACTGTAACGTTCCAATCTACCATATTTCTATCTTTAAAAAAAATATTTTCAAATGTCGATTTTTTTATTATTATCTTTTGGATTTAATGTAATTTTTATGTAAATAAATACATAATTTCAATCTTAATTTAAATCAGACTTACGTAATGCTAATACATTTCAAATGATTAATATTTCTAGAAAATATTTGTACAAAGAAGTCCGCGTGAAACGAATACGAGGCGTAAACTAAATAGATTTGTAACTGAGAACGTGCTGGTAAAAAGTTGAGGGCTGCTTGGCTAATCATGGTTCCAAATTACTTGAGTGGTCTTTCTGTATACCATTTAAATTTGAGGGATGCTTATATTTAAGTAGCACTTGGATGATTATGAGATTTGAGTGACGTTTCAGTATTCCGGCATTAAACAGTCACTCAACTGAGTCCGCTTATCATCTCATCCGACCGATTTCGGCCATGGCGACCGCTTCAACTCCTATTCATTATTTTGGCGCTCATGCGCCCGAAGATGGCTAATGTACCCTATCTTTGCTAAGAAAGACCGAGCACATTGAGGGCAGGTGAGTTTGCCGTCTTGAAAATGGTAGAGGATAGCAGCAGGTGGACGGGCCTTTACCCGATCGCGTTTGGCGTCAAGGTCAACTTTACGTTGATCTTCGAAAATTAAATCGCGTACATGGGTGTTAACCACTCTGCGCCATTGTGTCTGCTGTGCTACCAAAATCTCCCACTGTGAAGGCTCTATGTTGCCTCAATGCCGACTTTTTAATTTCTTTACTGTTTACTTTCTATTTTGCCGACTTTTTGAATGTTTTATTTCTTTTTTTACTTGTTAATTTGTAATGAACATATGCGAATCGAGCGTAGTTCAGTTGAACGTAGTTGAATTGAGCGTAGTTCAATTGTTACGGAACCATACAGACAAATTGTACAGTCAAAATAATCGAATCTGTTTGCTAAATAACAACTTGTAACATTTAGATCCCAATATATGTTCAACAGTGTTTATTGGATAAACTTCCCTTGTAAGAATGAAATTAACAAGCAAAAAAAGAAATAAAACGCTTAAAAAGTCGGCAAAATTGGAAGTAAAATAAGGGGAATGTAGGCAAAATAGTACAGAAATTAAAAACTCGGCATTGCGTGATCGAATGTATGGTGTTACAAAAAAGTCGGCATCGCGTACCATAAGTCGTTGAGTCCGCCAACAGGCGTAATGAACATAAGTGAATCGTGTGTAGTTCAGTTAAACGTAGTTGAGTTGAGCGTAGTTCAGTTGAACGTAGTTAAGTTGAGCGTGGTCCAATTGTTACGGAACCATACGGGTGAGTATTTCGGAGGGTGTGGATGTGTATGAGAAAACGTAACTCTTTCGCGTCTTTGACTTAACTGGTTTCTAAACTACACTTACCAATGATATTATAAGTAAAAAGTTGTATACAGGTTACCTAAAACAGCACACTAACGCACACATACGTAACTGAATATTGCAATGGCACACCAAAGTACGACTACTCGTCAAAGTAGGATGGCATGATTAAAGTACTTAGTCCAAAAGAAAAAGAGATAAACGTGAAATGCCAACGCGATACTCAGTATCATTTTGGTCAAATAGCTACATTTTAAAGTGCTATTTTTTGACAGCTTATAACCTATCTACACTTTTTTACTTATAATATCCTTGACACTTACCTTTAAATTTTGAATGCCTTTTTTGTCACTTCTATTACATTACATTCTCACTATCTCTGCTTTTTTTAATTATGTCGATGCATGCCATCAGTGGATTGGTCTGTACCGTAATACAGCCAGTTATACCCATCCACTGCACTGAAAAATAACAGAGTAAGAATTGTAAATTAAATATTCAATGTGGAATGCAGCTGCAACTAGATTTGAAACGGTTGAAACGATTTTTTGAAACATATGTAAGAAGCATCGCTAGATAACCTCCTTAAAAAACGGTCAAGTGCGACTAGTCCTCGGTCATCAAGGGTTCCGTACATAATTGTAGGTAAAGAAATCTTGTTACAGTAATTCTTTTTTATAGATCCATCTGCAAATATACGGTGGTTAATGTAGTTCCCTTTTCTGCGTCGTTCAAAGTTACCACCTTGTATACACGTTAAATAAGTAGAAGACAATCTAAAGTCAGCAAAATGAACACTTACGTAAAGTTGATATTGACTTACCTCCAGAGACGCCTGGGGCTAAGTGGACGTCTACAATGCACTTGACCAAATCCGTAACTAAATCGAAAATGCATTTCGCTTCAGTTTTGCCAAACGCTGCGAAAAATACGCAAAATGATATGAAACAAATAAACATAATAGCACTATTCAAGTTTATTACATAGGTATATATTTGAGGTACCTCGCCTTGATGAGAGACTATGAACGTCACGGGCCAACTCGCCTTCCAAACAATCCGCGTATGCCTCTAACATGCCCCCACCACACTCATGGTTCACTGAAATCAACATTTAAAGTACTATTATTAAACATTCGAACACATATGATTCGAGGCACAATAGAAAGACAATGGAGCCAATTCTTTTATTCACAAACTAACCTAAATTTAAATCAAGTGCATCTTTCTCTTTCCATTTCATTAAGAAAAGGATAGAAGATAATATTTTAGTTAAGTCCTGTCAAAGTAAGACACTCCGTAGATAATTTAGACGCGATTAAAAACATGGCGACTAAAAATACGCCGTCAAGCGCTGTTTAATTTGACAGGACTAAACGAATTTGTATCTTCTGTCCTTTTCTTAATGAAATGAAAAGAGAAAGATGTGCTTAACTTTAATTTTGGTTAGTTTGTGAACAAGAGAATCAGCACCATTAGCAGCGCAACAGCCGGCTGTCGTTTGGTCGTTGAATTATTCAAAAGCATTGGTATACATCATTGTTTCCTACGTCTACAAATAATGCTAAAGTCTCATATTTGCCTGTCTTGTTCCACATATCGAAGCATGGTTGGTGATTTTTTGCCAAAACGGCCATGCACGCTTCTTCTTCTTCAAGATCTGCTGACACAGCGACGACGTAAAGGACGACGAATACTATAAACGATTTCATTTTGACGACTAGCTAATGATTGTAAATATTCGCCTTTTTTATAAGTATATATATAGAAACAAAACAATACAACAATAATATCTATATATAAAATAGTAATGATGTGTTTCTGACTGACTGACTAATTGGGTGATAACATCAACGCACAGCCCAAACCGCTGGTCCTAGAGACATGAAAGGAGATCGGACATTTTTGTATGGACTCTGGACCAAGTGGCGTCGGATGATGAAACCTAGTCCATATAATAGTTCGTGAATGTAGGATATTTTTTTACTATGGGCACCATTAAATCGGTCCACAGAGAAAAAAGTTATTCAGTCCAGAAAAGTGGTACCTATTATTGAAGAAAAATTAAAAAAAGCTTGGTTGAGGCCATGGCCTCAACCGCCCTACACCGCCAGGGTAACTTTTAGAATAGCTCTAAAGGCGTTATTGTATTGCACACGAAAAGTGTTGTAAGCAAACTTTGTGTACCTGTACCAGAGTTGGCTTGTGTAGAACGACTGACAGTAAGCCGTAAACAGAGTCACTTTGACTTGGTTAGAGCAGTTAGAAAAGCGTCTAGCCAACATATTACTACGACATGCGATACTGCGCCTCTGTCGTAATAAGTACCAGTTTTATGGTCTGTATAACTTTTTTCTCTGTGGGCCGATTTAATGGTGCCCATAGTAAAAAAATATCCTACATTCACGAAATATTATATGGACTAGGTTTCATTAGCCAAAGCCATTTGGACCGCCGCCCATTCTCCTTTGGAGGGTGTGTGAAGAGTAGGTATCCACTAAGGATATTTGTAATTTCGACCCCTAAAGGGGTAAAATAGTGGATAAAACTTCGATATTTACGCGGGCGAAGCCGCTGTCAAAAGCTATGTTGCCGATAAAGCTTATGGAAATTTTCGATTCAAAACCTATATAATGGCGTAACATATCTATTAAGCTATACTAATAATCTTTTGAATAATTAGTATTTGTTTTATTGTTCTTTCCAGAGCGTATCATCAATGCGCTCTGTAAAGAGGCGTGTCTATCAATGAGCTTAGCGTGTCTATCGGTCTTAAAGGTTCCTATCCGTGACTAATTTTTAATACGTTTCATTTACATGACTAACGTAATTATATCTAAACCAGCTGTGCTTTACATTTTCTTAGTGTTTTGTTATGGGTCCGCTCCGTTTGGTCATAGCGTGAGTTTGTACACTGTGAATGGAGCAGTCATTTGATGATTTCCCACTCCCTAAAAAATAAAATATGTTAAAAACTATACCAGAGTTTTGACAAAAATTTTCATAAAATAAATAAATTATTGAGCCGCCCATCTAAAGATTAACAGATCATGCCCAGGACAAACTTTGTGTGATAAGCATGATTCTTTGTTGTGTCTGGGTGTAATTTATTTGTAACTAGCTGTCCCGCGGTTTCACCCGCGTTATATCAGAATTTTAGTTACTAAAAAAAGAAGATAATCAGTATTCTATGTCCGTCCCCTGGTCCTAAGCTCCGTACCAATTTTCAGCCAAATCGGTTCTGCCGTTCTTGAGATATAAAATGTGTAACTAACACGACTTTCTTTTTGTATATAGATGTATGTATTTATTAATTATATAAGTATGTTATCAGCTGGTTACCATAGTACAAGCTGATCAGATGACCGAGTGTGAGTTGTCTCAGGTTTAACAGAGAGGCTCACAATATCCATTCTGTCTTCAAACTTAAGTTGTTTATTAAATAAAATGAATGAACCACAATGCACATTATTTACTCTGATTCCTAAAAATAAACATTAGACTTTTAAGCCAATGTTCAGTTAGGCAAAGAATATCAATATTATTAATATTAAGGAATAATTCAACTTCTAAATCCTTGTTCAATAATCCTTGAATATTTTTATGCACCAAGTTGATACTATTAGTTACGAGTACTTTTACATTTTGGCTAGAGGATGCCTCTATATTGTCTTTGATTCTAATTTAAATGATTAATTGTATCTATATTTGATACTATATTATTTAATACACTAAAAGATTGATTGCCTTGCTTACTGTCTTTGTATTGTGTCTCGGATCACGTGTGTTCGAAGGTTTATTTGAATAATATGTCTTTCCCACAGACACAACAATCGTCTCCCCGGTCGACGCCGAACTCGTCGCCTCGGTCGACCAAGAGTCCGCCGCTGCCGGGTGCCCAGCCACAACCGAGCGCACCGGAGAGGTACTGGTGCTCATGTTCTTGTTCACAGACTTAATTTAAAGTCAGAAAGTCTGACCAGCCTAACCAAAAGGTATCGTGTCGCTCAGTTGCTGGGTTGTGGAGGTCTGATAGGCAGTCGCGTCACGTAAAACACTGGTATCCAGCTGCATCCGGTTAGGCTAGAAGCCGACCCCCACATAGTTGGGAAAAGGCTAGGGAGATGATAAGACTACTTAAAGAAAAGGACAGAAGATTAAATTTTAGTGAAGTCCTGTCAAATTAAAACACTCCATAGATAATTTAGTCGCGATTAAAAACATGGCGACTAAAATACGTCGATTTACTTCAGGCGCTGTCTAAATTGACAGGATTAAACTTGGTGAGTGGGAAATCATCCAATGACTGCTCCCGTCCTGTAAAAAAAAAACAAAACTAAAATGGCCTTTATAACATTTACATTAAACAGTGATTGAATGAGAATCGATTACTGAATGGCCTCCTACAATATGTCCCTCGACTTACCTAACACGGTGTATATTTTGTTTTGACTTAGGGAGCCTCCACCGCGAGGCACTGTGCGGAGCGCCCCTCAGACACCTTCGCTCGGGGAAAGAGAACGAATTGATATGTCTCACAGTCTCGGTAAGTAACAAAAGGTGTTTTCCTCTTAGGCCAATGAGGGTTTTTGCGTATGACAAATCCGCTAGATGGCAATACGTAGGCGTCAGGTCCAACTGCAGCATGATTGGTGAATATTTGACATATCTGTCACTGTCATGCCGTTTTATCGACAGATATGTCAAAATTGACCAAGCATGCTGCAGTTGGCCCTGACGCCTACGTGCTGCCAAAAAACCCTCATTGTCCACCGCCGCACTATGGGACCAATCGGTGTTTTCCATCTCAAAAATCGATAACTCTGTTGTTTTGTGATTTTTCTCCTTGAATTTTTTTTGCGTATTTCTGAATATCTAGGCAATAAAAGAAATTAAACATCAACATTTTAAAAATTATATATTTTTAGTAAAAAAATTACAAAGTTACAGTTATACGAAATTTTCCCCTGATTGACATTATTGCTTCTAAATCACCCTTGCGCAAAAAACGCGCAAGTTTTTATTCAATCCTCATATTACTGAATAGGTAAGGTATCTACTAGAGTGATTAACTTGACACCGGCAGCTTTCGGCAACAATGAAAACTCCAATTGAAATAAACAAAAACGAAATATTATTTACTTCACTAAAAAAAAAAAAATTAAATAAAACGAAAATATTTTTGTACAGAAACCGAACGTGGTTGGAAAGTGTACATTCTAAGCTTTCTTATGATGTATAACACTAACATACTTCCTTGGAAAACTTCCGAATAATGTTGTGTTGAACTTCCTTAACGCTAATTTAATTGGCACGAAAATATTTATACCCAATGTTTAAGGTTCAGTTTATAAACGTAAAACTAAGTTTTTTTAGGGTTCCGTACCTCAAAAGGTAAAAACGGAACCCTTATAGGATCACTTTGTTGTCCGTCTGTCCGTCCGTCCGGCTGTCAAGACCCTTTTTCTCAGAAACGCGTCGAGATATCAAGCTGAAATTAATATCACATACTCGGGTCTGCTATCTCTTAAAGCAGTGAAAAAATCAAGTTTTTAAATCAACGCAATAAAAAGATACGGCGGTTTATATTGCAAAATTTGGACATTTGCAAGGAAATCAAAACCTATAGGGTACTTCCCATTGACCTAGAATCATGAAATTTGGCAAAAAGCAAGGTCATGTAGCACAAGTAAAGGGAAAACTCCGAAAACCGTAAATTTGTAGTTAGTTCACACCAGGCGTCCGTCTGTCCGTCTGTCTGTCAAGAACATTTTTCTCAGAAACGCGTCGAGATATCAAGCTGAAATTAATATCACATACTCAGGTCTGCTATCTCTCAAAGCAGTGAAAAAATCAAGTTTCTAAATCAACGCAATAAAAAGATACGGCGGTTTATATTGCATATTTAGACATTTTCAAGGGAATCAAAACTCAAAACCTATAGGGTACTTCCCATTGACCTAGAATTGTGAAATTTGGCAAGAAGCAAGGTCATGTAGCACAAGTAAAGGAAAAACTCTGAAAACCGTAAATTTGTAGTTAGTTCACATCAGGCGTCCGTCTGTCCGTCTGTCTGTCAAGAACCTTTTTCTCAGGAACGCGTCAAGATATCAAACTGAAATTAATATCACATACTCAAGTCTGCTATCTCCCAAAGCAGTGAATAAATCAAGTTTCTAAATCAACACAATAAAAAGATACGGCGGTTTATATTGCATATTTAGACATTTTCAAGGGAATCAAAACTCAAAACCTATAGGGTACTTCCCATTGACCTAGAATTGTGAAATTTGGCAAGAAGCAAGGTTATGTAGCACAAGTAAAGGGGAAAACTCTGAAAACCGTAAATTTGTAGTTAGTTCACATCAGGCGTCTGTCTGTCCGTCTGTCTGTCAAGAACCTTTTTCTCAGGAACGCGTCGAGATATCAAACTGAAATTAATATCACATACTCAAGTCTGCTATCTCCCAAAGCAGTGAAAAAATCAAGTTTCTAAATCAACGCAATAAAAAGATACGGCGGTTTATATTGCATATTTAGACATTTTCAAGGGAATCAAAACTCAAAACCTATAGGGTACTTCCCATTGACCAAGAATCATGAAATTTGGCAAGAAGCAACGTCATGTAGCAAAAGTAAAAGAAAAACTCTGAAAACCGCGTAGTTAGTTCACATCCGTCCGTCCTCCCGTTCGTCCGTCTGTCAAGACCTTTTTTTTTCAGAAACGCGTCGAGATATCAAGCTCAAATTCATATCACATACTCAGGTCTGCTATCTCTTAAAGCAGTGAAAAAATCAAGTTTCTAAATCAACGCAATAAAAAGATACGGCGGTTTATATTGCATATTTAGACATTTTCAAGGGAATCAAAACTCAAAACCTATAGGGTACTTCCCATTGACCTAGAATCGTGAAATTTGGCAAGAAGCAAGGTCATGTAGCACAAGTAAAGAGAAAACTCCGAAAACCGTAAATTTGTAGTTATTTCACTAAAAAACAAATTAACGGAACCCTCGTTGCGCGAGTAGAACTCGCACTTGACCGGTTTTTTTTACAAAGGGTTTCTCAGATTACTGAAAAACTCTTTGTGATTCTTTCAAGTGGAGTTATACAGCATTTTTTTCCCGACAAGAGAAACGAGGCATGTTATGCCTTAAATCTTCATATACTTGTACAAATAGAGACATGAGCTTTCTCAGAGTTTTTAAAAGAACGTCTTTCGTTAATTGCTGGTGATATAATGTGTTTATAATAACTAAGAGTTACTCGCAGCACCACCGCAATCTTACACTGCTTCCTGTAATCTGCGGTAGTTCCAGGAAAATAAGAAAGTTTTTGCATTTATTTTATACTAGCTTTTGCGCGCGACTTCGTCCGCGTGGAATAATAATTCCCGTTCCCGGGGGATTTCCGGGATGAAAACTAGCTTATGTCCTTTCTCGGGTCTTAGGCTATATCTGTACCAAATTTCATTCAAATCGGTTCACTGGTTTAGGCGTGAAGACGAAACAGACAGACAGAGTTACTTTCGCATTTATAATATTATATAGTGCGGACTAGCTGTCCCCCGCGGTTTTACCCGCGTAGCTCCCATTCCTGTGGGAATTTTGGGATAAAAACTAGTCTATGTCCTTTTTCAGGCTTTGGACCATCTCTGTGTTCCTACCCAAGTAACACATCAAAGCATTATAACGGTCGACTTACAGCATTTTTTTATCGTTTTCGCATGTTGATTTAGTTCCATAGTAGCATTACAAACGTTTATACGGCTACTGTAATGCTTATTTGGGCACAAATTATACGGCTTTAGATCCTTAATATGTTCACAATAGTTGTTTAATCGCATTACAGGCGCATTATATTAGCATTATTGTAGTCAAATAAAGTACCAGTTGCATTAAGGAAGCATTATTGTGGTCAACGAAAGTACCAGTTGCATTAAAGAAACATTATTACGGTCAACGAAGTTGCCAATCGCATTACAGAAGCATTACACTAGCAATGACATTGATAGTGAAGATGCTAATTACATTACAAAAGCATTATACCAGCATTAGAATGTAGTAAAAGAATGATTGGAGCTACATAAGGGTTCACAGTTAGAACTTAAATAAACCCTACATCATTGCAAAAACGTATCTAATGCCACGGTACTAATTGTTATAATACTCTGAACGTCCCGTCGTTGCAATTTATCAACTTTGGCTCGCAATATAATATGAACGAAGACGTCAAAACTTAGTGCGTGACACCATTTATAAAACAAAATTTATAATACTGGGTTAGGTTTCGACTCTTTTTTTATTTCATACCTTCAAATATTACTGCGCAATGTAGTTTACGGTAAATATATATATAAGTTTCTTTGAAAATTTTCACGCGCCTTTGATATTTTGTGATTTTGATATAAAATGTTATTGTGAGAAATAATCAAAACAATTTTGTATTCTTAGTATAGAACAAATTTTGCATAATTAACATAACAGTATTGGTTGGGAAGTATTGGATTAAGTTAATTATTATTATATAGGTCTATTACTTTTATAAATGGGTTAGAAGGATAATATTTTTAGGTTATAAAATATTTACAAAATGGTGGCAGCCTATAGCAGCCCGGTGAGCGTTTAAAAAGGCTACTTAATGCCGCCAGCAGTTTAAATACTCACACATGTACAATTATTAAGGCCAGAGGCCAGAGAGAAGACTTTTGATGAACCACTGTAGTGCCATTGGCTATAAAGTAGTTCTATATGAGTTCACCGATATACCAGTAGACTTGATGTACTTGGTGACTTGGTGCCATTACTTGAACGGAATTTTGGGGATCTTTGAGCAAAACAATAAAACCATTTCAAAATTTTTGTACAACTTAAATCCGTATGGATGGATATTGAAGATAATATATTTTTCAATATCCAAAGTTAGGTATAAAAACACACAAACATAACAGAATACAGATATAATTATTCACCCTTTAGATTTGTGACAAATCTCAATAACTTAGGCCTCATCAGTTGATCGGCAATGTCATGTAGCAAAAGTAAAGAAAAAACTCCGAAATCCGGAAATGTGTAGTTTTTTTTTTTCAACTTTTGTTGATAAATTTAGGTGTCCATTTTACGGAACCCTTGTTTCGCGAGTCCGACTCGCACTTGACCAGTTTTTTTTTTTTTTTGAGATTTATTCGTAAGTTCCATCCTTTATGAGTATTAAACCCTAAAAAAATCTATGAATATACGACTTTCGCCAAAACCATTTTCGAGATGGAAAATACGGTTTGGTCCCATAATCACTATGGGACCAATCGGTGTTTTCCATCTCAAAAATCGATAACTCTGTTGTTTTGTGATTTTTCTGCTTGAATTTTTTTTTGCGTATTTCTGAATATCTAGGCAACAAAAGAAATTAAACATCAACATTTTAAAAATTATATATTTTTAGTAAAAAAAAGACGGGTTGCACTCCGGGAGTGCCGGCAGAAGTGAAAACTTGATTATAGCTGTCTACTATCCATCCGTCCTACGCTTTTTCGATCAGGTCACGTGTCCTGACGCGAGTTTAAGATTTTATACCCATTACAGAAAAAGTGCTCAACGCCGCTAAAGAAGTTTTCACTTCAAAAACACATTCGCTCATTTATTTACGAGTGTGCCTTTGGCTCGCCTGCCCCAAGCCATTAGCAGGACCACTATATCTCTCTCTCTCTATCTACAGCAAGCTTATATTAAGCTGTTTCGCCAAGATTTTCCAACACTATTACTCCACGGGTTAAAATATAAACAAAGGACATTGCCATGCGTCCATACATTGTTTGCCTAAGAACCGATAGGGATGTGTTTTTTCATTTTTGGTTCTAAATAATATATGTTTTCGATTGAAACTAAATTAAAACTACGGACACTTGAGACTTCTAAAAGCCATCAAAATACTTAAATAACAACATCATGTCACATCAAAAGTATCATCTATATTTTCGACCAATATATTTGCAGCGGCAGAAGTCTTTCCAAGACACTTATTGATGTTCCCTTTCTCTTTTACATGGAGCCAGAAGCTGATCCGCAATTTACACAAAATATAGGATAATTTTGGGAATCCATGTTAAATCTGCAATGTCCGTTTAATCTCTTGACACCCACCGCCATGCCAGGTCGTCGTTCTTAGTAGGTCCGTACATCAGTCAATCACAGCCGGAGGTCGCTATTTCAAGAGGAAATCACAGTCCGTAGTTTAAGCGAAGTGGGTAGATAAAATCGGAAAGGAATAATAATAAAATGCAAACAACCAGATTACACAGAACCTGGTCAAATGTTGGCATCTGTCAATTCAATTGACGAAAAACAATAGACTAATTATGTTGATCTTTTTTTCTAAACAAATGGCTTGTTCATTTGACACAGCGCTTTCAATCGCTTTAATGCCCATTTCACACGAGGGCAGAACAGTGGGCAGAACAGTACTGCTACTGTGTGAACGCACAAAACAGTACTGTTCTGTGCCAGCTTCTTAAAACGATGACTCGTAAATATTATATGTTTCCCACAACCAAACTATATGACGAATGTAAAGTTTTAACCGTGAGGCAACTCTTTATCCTCCTACCTTTCTACAGAAAACCTTCTCATATATGGCTATTAAGCTGTACACATGCAATGGATTACTGTTACTTACCAAATTTTACATACACACATCAAAAGTGTCAAGGGATATTTTAATTAAACCTAAATAACTAAAATTCTATTAACTTTTTGTTAAGACACCTACACTTTAAAATAAACCTTGTTTAATTGCCTATCTAATCTGATAATAAACGTTTAGATAAAGTTAAATTAAAAAAAAACTTAGAAGAAGAGGAAAAACTCAACGAAATTTCAATTTAACTTTATTTTTGAAATTTCAAAACCTAAACAACAAAACAATTTTTTTTTTATAAAAATTGTTGAAAACTTAAAATTAATAATTCGTGGATCCACCTAAGACTCTCCTGACACATCTGGAGCGGTTCTGCATACTCAAAACAAGGGTGTCAATATCCTGTTGTGGAGTACTGTCCCAAATCCTGCTAAGATGCAAGAAAAGCTGGTTTTGATGCACAATATCAACAGGGAAATTCCTACGAGCTCTTTTCTGAAGCAAATTCCAGGCATGCTCAATAGGATTTAAGTCAGGGGATTGTGCAGGCCGGTCTAAAGCTTGGATAACATGCTGTTGTAACCAACTTGTAACGATACGCGCCGTATGTGGACGGGCATTGTCGTGCATTAGCTGGAAATTTTGTCCCATTTGCTGTTTGTGGGGCAAGATTACAGGCTCTAGCACCTCATCTCGGTATTTTCGAGCAGTCATATTGCCTTGTATCCAAACGAGGTCCGTTCTACCGCCGAGACGAATTCCTGCCCAAACCATAATCGTGCCACCTTAATATGCATGAACTTGTTGTGGGTGCTGCAGTCGATTCCAACGTCCAGGTTTTCTCCAAACGCGTACTCTTCGCGAATCAGGATGAAATCCAAACCTAGATTCATCAGTGAAAAGCACAAGTGACCATTGAGAATGGTTCCAGTTTTCGTGTGCAATAGCCCATTGTAATCTTCTTCCTCGATTACCTCTCCTTAGTGCTGATACCCAAAATGGCCTACGAGCACGTAGATTGACTTCATGCAGTCGCCTTCTCAAAGTTTGACCGCTTACCAGCAAACCATACTCTCTCTGTAGCCTTTGAACCAATTGCATCGCCGCTGCATTTAGTTGACTTCGTGCAGCATTTACTATGAATCGGTCCTGTACATGTGTTGTAATGCGTTGAGGTCCTCGGTGCCGTTCCACCACTTCCTCCGTGACACGATAACATGACCAAAGCCTGGATATAACGCTCTGACTGGTCTTCATGGCTTCAGAAACGGCAATTATGGGACAGTATTCCACAACAGGATATTGACACCCTTGTTTTGAGTATGCAGAACCGCTGCAGATGTGTCAGGAGAGTCTTAGGTGGATCCACGGAATATTAATTTTAAGTTTTCAAGAACTTTTATAAAAAAAATTGTTGTTTTGTTTAAGTTTTGATGTTTCAAAAATAAAGTTAAGATTGAAATTTTGTTTGAGTTATTCCTCTTCTTCTAAGTTTTTTTTAAATTTAACTTTATCTAAAAGTTTATTATCAGATTAAATAGTCTATTAAACAAGGTTTATTTTAATGTGTACATGTTTTAACAAAAAGTTAATAGAATTATAGTAATTGAGGTTTAATTGAAATATCCCTAGACACTTTTGATGTGTGTATATAACACCTAATATACACACACTGACAATCACAAACATGCACACAACACACATACACACACATGCACGCACTCATGACTCGAGAGTTTATATGAATATAATAATTCAAATCGACACTGTTCTCACTTGTTAAATCTTATTATATAATCAATTTAGTTTAAACCAATGGCTGAACCCTGTCTCTTAAGATACAGGCTAGACCTAGTTTAAGGGATAGAGTCCAATAATGTAGTTCTACATAATTATACAATATAATTCTAAACTGTTTAGTGTAAGCCTTTATGTATAGGTGCACTGTTCCATGTATTTATGAAATAAATACTTATTATTATTATAACTGTTCTGCCTCACTGTTCTGCCCTCGTGTGAAATGGGCATTATATATTCGTATTAAAACCTTATTCATAGATCAAGCGCTGAGAATATTGAGTTTTTCAATTTCGGTATACATACTTATTTTAATACTTGGCTGCATGAGCTACGATACCTTAGTCTACTACTAACTTCAAATTAAATCAAAATATCTGACACCGGAGATTGAAACGAAATTGAGTTACTTTTTATAATGTTTCTGAAATTAACACCTGTCCATTGTATTGTAATAGTCGTAAAGTACTTTATAAAAAAAAAAACTACTATGACTATGACTATGACTACGACTACGACTACGACTACGACTACGACTACGACTACGACTACGACTACGACAACGACTACGACTACGACTACGACTACGTAGACACGATAAAAATCTCACACACACTGATACAAGGTACAATTTTCCCGAAAATTGTACCTTGTATCAGTGTGTGTGAGATTTTTATCGCGCGTTCAATTGTTATCCGTCCTACGCTTTTTCGATCAGGGTCACGTGTCCTGACGCGAGTTTAAGATTTTATACCCATTACAGAAAAAGTGCTCAACGCCGCTAAAGAAGTTTTCACTTCAAAAATTACAAAGTTACAGTTATACGAAATTTTCCCCTGATTGACATTATTGCTTCTAAATCACCCTTGCGCAAAAAACGCGCAAGTTTTTATTCAATCCTCATATTACTGAATAGGTAAGGTATCTACTAGAGTGATTAACTTGACACCGGCAGCTTTCGGCAACAATGAAAACTCCAATTGAAATAAACAAAAACGAAATATTATTTACTTCACTAAAAAAAAAAAATTAAATAAAACGAAAATATTTTTGTACAGAAACCGAACGTGGTTGGAAAGTGTACATTCTAAGCTTTCTTATGATGTATAACACTAACATACTTCCTTGGAAAACTTCCGAATAATGTTGTGTTGAACTTCCTTAACGCTAATTTAATTGGCACGAAAATATTTATACCCAATGTTTGAGGTTCAGTTTATAAACGTAAAACTAAGTTTTTTTTTTTTGAGATTTATTCGTAAGTTTCATCCTTTATGAGTATTAAACCCTAAAAAAATCTATGAATATACGACTTTCGCCAAAACCATTTTCGAGATGGAAAATACGATTTGGTCCCATAGTGCGCCGCCGTCACCGTCACGTCAACGAGAAAGAGATGACGGCGTCGAAGTGGCCGCATGTACCTTTATTTACTATAACCTCGTGTCCACCGCACGTCTCGTCACCTCATGCTAAACTCGGCTCGCCGTCATCTCATTCTCGTTGACGTGACGGTGACGGCGGCGGTGGATAAACGGCCTTAGAAATCTGGTAACATTCAGAATCATAATCTTCAAGCTTTTCTGTGTTTTAAACTATTTATAGAATACGGTAGTTTTGCATAAGTACTCAACTTCTTCTCTTCGATCTATAACCAGCATGTTTTGATTAGTTATATTGGCACGCAATTCTAAATTAATTTTTTTCTCAAATTTAATTGTTTGGCGCCATGGATAAACTGAAAATTCGTAAAAAATATTTCTAAAAAATAAAACATTTTTTGGACTTTTAATTTATATTTTCGCCTATTTTATTACTTTGAACTGTATAAAATCATAATTTTTATCGAACCCAATGAACTTTTAATTAAAAATGATATTTTTTTTATAAATATTTGCAATAACCTAACCTTATTTGTGAAATTATAGCTGAATCTCATCTTTAAGTTTATAAACATAAGGTTTCTTTTCTAACAGCCAAATAAATCGTTACATTTTATTTAAAGGTATGGAAAGTATGGGAGGAGACGCGAGGAACTTCCATCAAAATCAACGTCCCACGACCAGTGAGTATGACAGCGATTTTCTATAAGCACTTTTACAAAAATCAACTTTACACACACGGAAATAAGGTTGAATTTGACTTTGTCATTCCTCGCTTAATAAGAAGTACAGAGCGGAAAAGCTTGTTATGCACTTGTGCAAAAATCAGGTTTAGGCACCCGGAAATATGGTTAAATTTGACTTTGACGTTCATCGCTCAAACTTAAAGTACTATCCGTGCGAGCTAACATGGCACCTGGGTTAAATGAGTGACATTCAAAGTACTAAGTGCATAAAAGGAGACGTTCGATTTCAGGCTAACACTATGACAGATGACAGGTATACGCTAACACAATTTAAAAAATAAAAAATATATAATTTTATTTGGTGTACATTGTGCTAGCCCGGGCTCCATCGTTTCTGAATTTTATTTTAGTATTTTAAATCATTTATTTTGTGCTTAGTTGTTTCTCATAACATACTACGACGTTTTAAACGTGACAAAACAAACTACTTAGAAATAAAGTTGTAAAAAAAAAATTACGGGCACGCCTGAAAATCTGTTTCTGCACATCCACCATTTTAGTTAACCTTGTGCCATATATTGTAACAGTGATGCTAACGCTACTGGTAAGATGAGAGCGGGGCGCCGCGCGGGGTCGCGGGAAGAGGTTTGTTTTCGAGCAAGGTGCCATGTTAGCTCGCACGAGTAGTAGGTATTGAGCGAAAACACTATGAGCGTTGCGACTCGTGGCTATTTTGTCAGAACAATTTTAAAACAGGAATTGAATAACCAGAATCATATTAAAAACTTCAGGTATAGTCTTAGTAAGGAATAAACTGGTGGCTTTTTTTAATTATTGTTTTAACCATGTGTTCTTAGCGGAAAATGATTTTTAGATAGTTATGGCAAATTATTTAAATTTATATAAACGAATAGGCATTAATCGATCATTTATTTACGGCATAATTTTCCATTTCTATGGTTAGAATTTTTTTATCTGAATAATAAAAGGCGATATTTTTACACATTTTCTGTAATTCAGCACATTGAGTTACCCGACACTGTAACTATTTCCCACTAAACCTAAAATCTAATGCTTTATTGATAAAATTAAAAACCATTAAAAACATTATATTAGCTTGATGTGCTGATTTGTACAAAAGCTCTCAAACCGCCTTAATGACTAAGTAGTAAGTGACAAAAAAAACGACTTTTAATTAAAATATATATATTTTATTGGGTAGGTAGTATATAAGGTAAACGTGACCAAGAGCTCTTTAGACTCATGACGAGATAAATAGACGATACTAATTACTGACTTTGGCTTAGCTGCTTTCCGTCTCTATCGTACACTTGACGTTTGGCAATTGTGTAACAGTGACAGGTATAGCGCTAAGCCAAAGTCAGTGCTTAGTAACGTCTAAAAAATTAAAGGGAGCTGAGCAATAGCAATACATATGTATTTTATTATAACACTAGGCATTCTATACCATCTATTATAGGTCGATTACACCTGCCGAGTAGAGTGGCGAGACAGTGCCTTCGGCTGAGTACTCGGTATTTGTAAACACATTGCCGAGTACTCGGCCGAGCGCTCGGCCTAGCAACCGGCCGAGACAGTCACTTGGACCCAGTTCTATTTACTAGGGCGAGTACCCACCTCCCCGCTTCCCCGCAGCACTCGGCCACCACTCTCCACTCGGAATAAACGATCTCAGTTGTCCTTGATCTTCTTCTAATAACTGAACTGTCTCGCCACAATATCTAAAATACGTGTGAACACTTACTCGGCTACGGCACTGTCTCGTCCGAGTTACATTTTACTGTCTCGCCACTCTACTCGGTAGGTGTAATCAAGCCATTAAGAGACTAGTGGCGGAATACTCAAACGTCACCTGATTTTAAGATGCTCTCACACTGTTGCTGTCTTTGTCGATCTAAATGAATAAAGTAAGGACTGTAGCTGGTTTGAGAGCGTCTTAAAATTAAGTGAAGCTGATAATATACGTTGCTTCACGCGACGTATTCTCCGCCTCTATCTTACCGTCGTAGTTCATCAATTGTGCGAAAGAGACAGCAATATTGCTTAGCGGAAGCACTTTCTAAGCTGCGTTTACTTAAATACATCCTAAGAGGGAACCTTAATCCTTAAGCCATGTATTCACGGGCCCTACTATGACATCTTAAAGCGGCGAGATGGTGCTAGACCACTTGTATAGCTCCGTCTCTTTCCCTCAGCAGAACTACTCTAGCTTTAAGACGTCATTGTAGGCCACGTAAGCGAGAATATCTGCGAACCAATTTGTAACAAAATGCTCCAAATCAAAACCCTGGATGGTTAGTTTAAAGGCGAATGTTTCGGTCAGAACGCGCCTTAATATTATTTAAAGCTAGATCAAGGAGAGTTGTAAACTTGTAACATGTGTATTTAATTATTTGTGTATATGTCCACTATTCATCGTGTATCGCATAGACAAGGAGACATTCTTCATTTGTGGTAACAAGGTATATAACGACTATTCCATTTTATCTACAAAACTTCGAAGCGTGTAATAATAACAAGGCTAGCGGAACTTTGCAGTCAACAGAGCCAACTTGCGCCGTCGATGTTTGGCGCTTGTCTTTTTAGGGAAAAAGGTGCTGATTCTCTTGTCCACAAACTAAACTAAATTTAAGTTAAGTGCATCTTTCTCTTTCCATTTCGTTAAGAAGAGAACGAAGATAAATATTAGTTTAGTCCTGTCAAAATAGCCAGCACCTGAAGTAGATTCACGTATTTTTAGTCGCCATGTTTTTAATCGCGTCTAAATTATCTGCGGAGTATCTTTATTTGACAGGACTGAACTAATATTTTATTTACTGTGCTTTTCTTAACGCAGTAGAAAAAAAAGATGCACTAAACTTAAATTTAGTTTAGTTTGTGAACAACGGAATCGGCACCCGTACCGACATATTTTTTATTTTGGTCGGCAAATATCCCCATATTTTGTCGGCAAACATCGACAGCTGCAGTTGGGTCTGTCAACGCCAAAACACCACTTGTGTAACTAACATTTGTATGTGAATGTCCGCTTTTCACCGTGCAGTGGGCATAGACAACCGTAGTCTACGCAGCGACCTGTTGTACGCCGCGGATTCGGTCACCAACGCGATGTCCACGCTAGTACGAGAACTTAACTCTGGTTAGTTTGCGATACGATTTGTGACGAGCTTTCATAGTGTCACCGTCCTATGCCTTGCTAACAACGACCGTTGAATGTAAGCGTTACACTAGTATACATGTGAAAGTAACTCTGTCTATTGTACCCTCGCAAATCCATTGCATCGTTATAGTTAGCTTTAGATTTCAAAAAGTCTTCAATTGGAAGTAAAGCTAGTTTTAACATAAAAGGCTTCCGCCTTTTGTGCAACCATGATTGGGGTTTTTTTTCACAATGGGTCGATGTAATATGAAGAACTGATTAGACTAGGCGCGTGGTGGGCGACTTTTAACGGATTTTTTTTTTTGCTAGATACCTGGATTTGCAATAAAGCTTGGTACGGTTTAAAGGCATTTATTTTCTTTAATCATTTCACTTAATGAAACCACACCGTAACAATTTTACCAAAGCTTGAAGTATACATTGCGTTAAGTGCAATTAACCGAACACACGAACGCTTTGGTGTTTTATCCTCTGCATAGGGCCTGCTTGCATCAACTTATGTTATTTTTTCATCCCAAAAATCCTTTGGTGGGAAATATGTTATTTAGGACATTTAAAATTTAACCGTCCCGATATACGCAGAGGTCGTTCTAACTTTTGATCACACTTTTGGCGCAAAGAGTTTAGTCTAGAATAAAATAGAAACGTTTTTCTATCTGGCAACATTGGTCCATAAACTTAACATATAACGTAAGTGTTGCCAAGACGTTTTAAAGGCTTTGGAGGTGACATTGTGAAAGTACAGTTTGTTGAAAATCTTTAAAATGATTTAATAAATTAATAGTTGACTTTGAAATATCGGTCTGTTATGAGGCATTGGGCATGTTTGTATTTGTCTTCAACTTCTAAATACGGTTTGGGTTTGACAGTTGCGATTGACAGTTAATGCGGAAAAGAGACAGAATATGGTAAGGCCAGTGCAGACAGCAATGTGATCTGGTAACTTTTACTGGTGATGATAATGAACCTAAATGTAGCTGAAATAGAAATGGAAATTGCATGTTTATTTGTATTTTATTTAGTTTGTTATTTATTCGTAGAGGTTGAGAGATGAGAATTAGTGAATAAGAGGACGAAAGTTGAGTTTATAAAAAATATGTACTTGTTTTATTCGATGTTTACTAACATATATAACTTTTTCTATTTTTTTTTTTTTTTCATTGTAATTATTTATGTTTTTAATTTTTTTGGTTGTCTGTAATTTTGTGCATGGGTTTTTGTTGAAACCTAAAATAATTTGTTGAAAGTTGCTCTAAGATACTGTCTTCCTGTCTGGGCTGTCTAATAGTTTTCTATAGCAATCAGAATTTAAAATTTTGTTGTTATTTTTTTTTCTTTTACTATCTTAAGGATCTTAAACCTATAGAATGTTTTATTTTTTTCTTTATTGCTTTCATTTAAACGTATGTTTTTTTTCAACAAATAAATTGTTGTTGGAAATAGATCACCAATTAAGGCCAGGAATATCGTGTCAGTTAAGCGGTCTATCTAATCTAGTAACCCGTCAACTACGAACGGGTGTTAAAATAATTTAAAATCTCTTCTATTCTATGCATCTGTTACATAAATCGTCACCTTGAATCACTAATGATTAGAAACTCGTTTACACCCTAACTATGCCCTTGTATATACACTCATATACAACCTAAGCGTAAAAAGCGTTTTTATTTTACTTTATGTATAAAAAGTCAATCGCGACGTCGCCCACCGTCAAAAATAAATAGCAGTAACAAACTACATCTTTCGCACAATTTCCTCAGTAGATGTTACAAATATAAATATTTTGCAGAGGGCTCCGATACGGAGGATACCGTTAAAGGAGACAGCAGAAAGCAAAGAGGTAAGCTTACTTTCTGGTCACCCATAGAGTAGGATGCACCTTTTTTCGTTTGTTTTTTTTTGTCTACACTGCTCGGCTCCCTTTTTAGTGTTGTGTGTGGTTTGTTTTTGGTTTAAATTACTAGTGTTTTTTAAATGTGGTTTTTGTCTTAGGATAAGATGTTGTGAAAATTGTTATGTATTTCTACAGGTATTGCTTAATAAAGTAGTACGGATTGTTGGCAACGATTGCCGCTTGTCGTCGACGTGTTTTGTCGTCAATGTGTTTTGTCGTCAATTATTTATTTATTTATTATTCATAGGAATTAACATTACAAAATTTTAAAAGTGTCCCTAATTCGTCTAGACGGTTTACTGGGACTCGAGATTTGACTTTAATTGTCAAATCTCGAGATGCTTCAGTTTACCTTTGCAACATATATGTGTATCTTTTAAACAACTTTAGGGCTGTAAATAAATAATTAATAATTTAATAGCCTATATATAGACGCTAGCACATCAAACTATTACAATTTGTCGAATTTCTTGAATAGATATTTAACTTTATCGCTAAAGCATTACATTTATGGTTTTTTGGAACAATTGAAATTTTCAGACAGCTTGATGTATTGGCGTCAGTACGAATAGTACTTAAATGTTAATAAAACGAACAAACGTTAAAAAAATACAAAACAAACTAGCTTATATAGGTGCCACTGGAATCAGCTGTATTCATAATAGGGATGACGACAACATAAAAAAAAATAGATTCTGTTTAGTCCGCCTGATAGATTGGCCGAAAATACGTACGTATTTTTTGCTTGATCAAATTAATAAAAAAAATACAAAGATAAAGAGCAACAAAGTTCCGGAGTAAGAGCCTTTGACGTCACTGTCCTGCAAATTGTATCAGATCGTGACGTCATGCGCAACTTCAACGCACTGTATCGTCGTCATTCTTAGTTTACGAGAAAAAAGAAAAAATACGTGTCCAAAATTTTTTGATGATCTTACTGACGGAATAATTACTTTTTATTGTCGTCTCGCCTATTAAAGACACATATGCCCCAATGTGTCGTCATCTTCGTCTCCATAGCCTATCCCCAGCTATGTTAGGGTCGGTTTCTAATCTACAATAGGTCGAATTGTGTTTTTCTTGAAAGCCGTCTAAAAACTAGTGTTCAAATCCATACTAATATTATAAATGGGAAAGTGTGTCTGTCTGTTTGTCTTTCTTTCACGGCAAAACGGAGCGACGGATTGACGTGATTTTTCATGTGGAGATAGTTGAAGGGATGGAGAGTAACATAGGCTACTTTTTGTCTCTTTCTAACACGAGCAAAGCCGCGGGCAGAAGCTAGTTGTTTTATATATTACTAGACCAATTAATTAGAAGAAGCTCTCCTTAAATAAACCGTTTTTGATAAATCAAATAATTGTTTCTGTGTATCGTTTTGCATGGTAACCAAAAGCATGTTTTTTGTATATTTAATATTTTTGGAATCGATAGGTGTTACAAAACAACTTTTCATACTGTAAATTATAGTTAACAGCGTTTTTAGTTCATTCCTAGAAAAGTTAAACATGAAAAAAAAACAGCTGATCCTGACTTTTATATCCGTATAATTTGACAAAATATAAGGATCCGCTTATTTTTTTTCATGTTTCTGGTAATCAAAAAAGAAGTACAGTTGTATACAGCTCCACGTAAGATACGTTATGAAATAAGCGCAATTTAAATAACGTTTGTGTGCACTGAAAAAAATATTCGGTCTTATCACGAGTTTTTGTTGATTTTACCAAACTTCGATTTTTTAGCTATGTTTTGTTAATTTTTCAAAACAACTATTTTTTTATAAAAATTGTTGGAACCTTAAAATTAATAATCCGTGGATCCACCTAAGACTCTCCTGACACATCTGCAGCGGTTCTACAACTTCTTAAGCTGGCGTTGTACCATTTGGTAGATCCAAATAAATTTGGTAACGCCAACTTAAGAAGTTTGGTAAAATCAACAAAAATTCGTGATAGGACCGAACATTTTTTTCAGTGTGGGATAAGCGCCATTAAGGTTACGATTAAGATTGTGTGTAATAAGCGCCATTTAAATTATGTTCGTGTGTAATAAGCGCCATTAAAAATTACGACAAATCAAACTGATGGTGATTGTTATCAGATTTCGAAGAGGACGATGACAGCGACGAGCCGATGCCGCGGCCGCAGCCGCCGCGACACTATCTACACGATAACAACGTACAGGTACTTTGAGACAATATTCTTAAAGCATGCTTTATCAAGTACCTGCATTTCTGCATGAAAATTGTAAGATTAAGGGGGATCCTGCCGGGGTTGCGGAATGTTTATAATAGTTACCGTGACCCCGGAACATAAAGGGCAACCGAAGGAACATGAGTGGGTTTTAGTCAGTAAAAGTCTGACACGCCCTCCCGCCGCGCCCAGGACGGGAAAAGTGATGATTTCCCACTACCAAAAAAAATGCTTCACGGTAGCCCGCGAAAGGAGAATGATCAAATCTAGCATCGCTATAAAATAAGACGGTATAGCCACAAAAATATACTCATAAATCATAACATATTATTTTAACTTTCCTAAAATAAATTCATGGAAATCTTTTGCGGGGTTAATATTTTATATTTAATAAGTTATTTATTCGACTTTGTTGCATTCTTCCTTTAATGACGTACTTAAGTAAAAGCAGTGTTGCCAATTTCATAAACTTTCCCTTAATCAGTCTTAACTGATAGTATTCCCTTATATTATATTTTAAGAGCACACGTTGATGTCTAAAATAATTACGACTATAACATTTATTTGCGTTACCAACAATTTATATTTATTTAACATTTTTAAAATAATGTTATTTTACTAACAAAAAGTATTTAGGTGTTTAAGTAATCACTTATGGTTGATTTTTATCAACTGTGGGTAGCACTGCCACGAAAATTCAAATGTTAACAGTCAAAATTGACATTTTAAGTCAAACAAAGCGACGAATGTTTTGATTGAAAATTGAGTTTATTTTGCGTTATTAGATGACGAATCATTACGTTGAGTTCGTGTCCAGCAGAGTCTTCCGATTGCTGCGCGATCAAGCTATCTTTTCAAAACTTTCGTACGTTGACGTTTTTACGACTTCGGATCCTTTCTCTCTTAGTGCAGTACCAACAATTTTGTAAAAAATGACACGCTGTGTGGACTGTGCTCTTGCTCTGAAACATCCTCTACCCCGTCGTCAACTGGGGGAGGCAACGGATGCAATGGTTACAATTCTACGATACTGGATTATTCCGGCAACGGTTAGTATCGTATTATACTATAGTATTGTATCTTGTACCGCTTTTCTCAAGACACGCTTTTTTGACGTTAGTGTAGGGGAAAATGAGTGCATTATTGTTATATATTATTAACAATATTATTTGTTATTATGGATAATACAATACCAAAGATGGTCCAAGTCAATAGCACTATTTGTATTTTGTTGTACAGCTAACTGTAACAGCAGATAACGTAAAATACTAATTGAAAATCCTATTAGAATCATTTTCGACTTCCACGAGGACGAATTTTCTATTAATTAAACTATGCTAAGATTAATAAATAATATGTAATAATATTTATTATATTTATTTTCAGATGTCAGAAGAACATCCTCTTCTCTCAGGAATGTTATATTATACTCGAATGAGCATCTCTAAACTGTTGAAGTGTAATGAGTGTTGAACGAGCTTATGGACAATGTGTGCTTTGTAGCACACATTGATTGAAGATCTGTTGAAAGAAATCGGTATTCTGAATAACCGACCTACTCTTTGACAATAATTCAGAAGTGCTTGTAAATAATCTAAGTGAAATAAATGCCTTTGACTTTTGAAAACTTTTATTTCCACACATTAATATTACAAATGCTTAATTACACGCATTGCAATGATGACTATATAGAATAAGATTTTGTCTGTTTACAATAATAAATTAGTTACGAATGGTTTTTACAAAAAAAATTCCTTAGACCCTTAGACCCTATCCAGAAAGGGCGAATTTGCCGCGATTCGACTCGCGCGAATTCACTCGCGCGTTGGCGAGATACTAGGCACGAATACATCGTGTCCAGAAGCATCGCGCGAATAATAAGCTCGCGCGTAATACGCGTGCAATTCGCCGGACTCTCGACTCGCGCGTGATTCGCGCGTAATGCGCGCGAGTCGAGATACTAGGGCCGCCTTGTTGCGTCCAGATTTCGCGTGAATTTCAGAGCGAGTGCACGGATAAAAGAGAAAGAGAAGGAAATACGACTCGCGCGTAGGTACGCTCTATACGCGTTGGCTCTAGACGCAACATTCGCGCGTGATACGCCCGAGCGAATCGCGGCGAATTCGCCCTCCTGGACAGGGTCTTACAGTTTCTTCGTTTCCGACCGCCTATCCGTTCTTCCATCCGTCCGTCCTCCTCTTGCCACCTTGAGGCCCGAGTCACACCGAAATGACAGCGGCCACCAGCGTCCCAAGAAACGCGAGGCGCGCGGCCGCTCGCGGCACCGCGGGCGACCATTCCGGTGTGACTCGGACCTAACGGTAAACCAAGCGATAGCCGGCTGTCGCACTTCTATTGTCTTTTAAGAAGTCTGCTGAATTTGCCGCGATTCTCTCGCGCGTGTCACGCGCGAATGTTGCGTCCAGAAAGAGCGTACTTACGCGCGAATTCCGTATCAAAATGTTGGCGTTCTATTTCCCTCTCTTTCTCTTTTATACGTGCACTCGCTCTGAAATTCGCACGTTAACTGGACGCAACAAGGCGGCCCTAGTATCTCGACCCGCGCGCATTACGCGCGAATCACACGCGAGTCGAGAGTCCGGCGAATTGCACGCGAACTACGCGCGAGTTTATTATTCGCGCGATGCTTGTGGACGCGATGTATTGGTGCCTAGTATCTCGCCAACGCGCGAGTGAATTCGCTTGAATCGAATCGCGGCGAATTCGCCCTTTCTGGATAGAGTCTTACTGTGTCTCGAATCACGTGTATTCAAAGGATCTAGAAAGCTGAAACTCCACATATATGTGTATATGTATACTACAACGATAAACTAAACGGCCGACTCGAAAAACCTGAATAAAAAAAATCACATTGACAGTCAATATGATGAACTTAGGAGGAAAACTATAACGGCTTAGATCTTATTATTTTAGGAGTTATAGAGACCTAACTTGTAAAATAGACTTCGAAAACTTCGTACGAAAATGATGATTTCATAAGTAAACATCATATTAAAAATAAATCATAACAAATAGAAAGTGGATAGGAAACCCTATTCTATGCGTTGCCTGTTTATTTTCTACTCTTTATGCCTAAAAGCCACTTAGATTGGTATGACCTAATTACCATTTACTTGGGAACTTTCATTGGTTTGTTAAAACTATTCTGTTTTGTTATATGAGAATATAAATCATAATATTGTTGTAACTAGTACTTTTTTGGTGGAAGTTATGATACGAAACTAACCTCAAAACTTGAACATATAAATCAAAATTCAACAAAAACCCCACAAAATAAGTAGATAATTTTTATTTCTTTGGAAAGTACGACCTCTCACCGCTTTTATATCCAATTTGCACTAAGATACCATTTTTTTCGATGCGCAACGGCGTCCTATACTGTGTTGGGCAATGTCCTTTAAATTTTTGAACGTTTTTTTTGCCATTCTCTATATTTCTGCTTGAGTTTAGCTTCAGTCAGGATTTTTTATGCCGGGTCCCAGATACAACCAAGCTTTTGACCAATTTGTTACGGAAAATGTAATGAACTCTCTTAAGGTGGATGTTGTTTCTTCCGTATTATTTGCAATTTACAACTCAGTGTCTGGGTGTGTGCAGCCCTCAAAGTGCATATAACTCGATTAAATGACTTTTTTATGAAATATGCAATCAATCGATTTAAATGCACTTTGGGGGCTGTTTTCATGATTTAAATAATTATAATTCTGTAACTAAATAGCCTATTACCGTGGCAAATCATTCTATATAATCACACTCCCAGATACTGAGCTGCAAATTGCAAAAATACGTAAGACAATTTAAATTTCACGGGCTACCCTGAACATCCTTCTTCTTCCTTAATAGAGTTTATTACATTTTCCGTAACAAATGAGTCAAAAGCTTGTTTGTTTGCGGGACCCGGCCTAAAAGTTCTGACTGAAGCTGAACTAAAGTCGTAATCTTGGGCATAGAACAATTATATGGCTAGCAACAAGAACGTTTTTAATTATTATGCTAGAAATATAGTCCTTTGTTATTATTTTTAGTTTTTTTTATTATTATTTTGCAACTAGCGATCCTCTATTTTATTTCAGAACGTCACACCCAGTGTTGAAATGAGATCCTAAGTTTGCTTGAGGTTCGTTTTTTTTTTTGCTTTAATTTTATTTTATGTGTGAATATTTTCTTTTGCTGTTATTTTATTTTTTCTTATTGTTTTTCTTCTTTTTTGAGAATTTTTACGAACCACACTTTTTTTTCATTGGTTTTTGTGAAAGTAATATTTTGAATGATTAAAAAAACTGCCTTATGGATTAAATTGAATTTGGAAATCCCCTCAGCAATTACGCAGTAAACAAAATGACCGTGGAAATTCCACAACAACCCCAAAAAGAAAATCGTACGAGCATAGATTATAAAATTTTATTTTTTCAAGTAATAGGAAATTTATCCAACAACGTAAATAACCAAATTGTTCATACAAAAGTAGACAGTAAGTAATAAAAATAAGGACTATAATGAAATGGGATACCCCGACAGCCGGCTGTTGTTTAGTTGTCAAGAGGTTAAGGAAACGATTTCTCACATATTTCAACCTTCTTCCTGAACCACTATCTATTACTGAAAACTGCATCACAATCCGTTACGCAGTTTTAATGATCTAAACATACATAGGGACAGACTGCGAAAAGTTCATTTTGTACTATGTAAAAATACCTCGATGTTTCAGGACACTCCTCCGCCCCTGCCCGCGCGCACCGGCCACTACTATCCGCGCACATAGCTACATTAACGTATGTACTTATATAACTATATTATATACTGTAACTACACTACATAGACTCCTGTTATATACCTAGATACACTGGTTTGTACTAAGGCGTTGTATTGACTAAGAGATTTGATTGTTTACTGTCAAATGTCGGAGTTGTCGATATACAGGGTGTGAAAAGACACAGTTGTTTTGCTGGGATTAAGAGTTTCACATTGGGAAAATTTATTATCTCAAAACAGATGAAAGTTTAACTTAGAATAAACATTCTGTAAAAAATTTAGGTACCTGGGAAAATAAACGGTATTAAGCAGGTAATTTGGTTTAGCGGCTGTACTCATATTTATATTATTTATTGCACACAAACTGAAAAATAATACATACAAGTAGCAAATAAAAACGTAAACGTACGTACCGTAGATGTACAAAGGCGAGCTTAACCCAAAAATGATGATGTACCATTGTACCTTACCATCGTAGTTTGACAGTTGTAAGATAATGACAGAATTTTTGCTTAGCTAAATCACTTGCTTAGTATGGTTAATTTATCTCGGTTTATTATTACATTTCATCAGATACACTTACAGTCGTAAATACAGAGGACTTAATGATAAGGTTCTGTTGGTACCATTGGGTACAGAATCCTAAATGACAAAACATATAAGTATGTTTATATATATATATGTATCAGTTGTCTGGTTACCCTAATACAAGCTTTGCTTAGTTTGGGATCAGATGACTGTGTGTGAGCGGTCCCAGGATATACATTTGTTTATATTTTATTTATATAACTTCCTACTTCAAAAAGTGTCTTATTACACCCTGTATAGAGAGTGACTCTCAATGACCCAAAGGTTTATGCTTGACTGTATTTCGAACTTGTTTTAATAACGATTAAGCCCACAATGGTTTAATTTTATAATAAGGCGATGTTGAATGTATGGATTTAAGTTTTGTATTAGATTATTGATATTTTGGAAATGTACCGGTGAGAAATGTAATGGTTTTGTGGTCTTGCAAATGGGAAATAATAATATATTAATATTTTTGGTTAAAAAGCGGCTTTTATTTTGTATACATTCAAAATTGATTTTAGGACACATTTAAGAACAATATTTTATAATTTGCAGTCGATACATTTTGAATAATTGCAATCAAATAAATAAAAGAAAATTCGAAGAACCAAAATTGTTGTAGTTCGCGTCACGTAATCTTGCCCTTCTGAAGTTCGTCGCAATTGGCTGCGCAGTAGTCGATTTTACAACCAAACGTGCACCGCGCATGCGCTGTTTTTTAAAGATGGCGCTTGTAATGGCGTCTCTGTCACTCGCATACGTTCGATGCTTACTTCTGTCCTGCTTGCTCAATGCGAAAGTACTGTTGTTGCCAAAACTGTTAAACTTTGTTATGGTTTTTAATTATATTGTTTTCACTGCCACAACATAAATCAAACTAATAACTGCTATTATAAATACAGTAAAATATTGCCCGTTTAGAAGCAGCTTTACAATCGCAATGTTTACAACTTAATTCGATTCTGTAATAAAACAAAAATAAAACACAGAACGTAACAATTTTGTACATGATTGTACCTGCGCGGTCGTCACAAAAGCCTAACTTCAGAAGGGCAAGCTTACGTGACGCGAACTATACATCTAGTACAACTTTACACAGTTATTATGTAATAAAATTGAAATATTGCAAATTTTTGTAGGTATCGATAAACACCAAAAATTGTATTTATGGTCAGATAAAGATTCATACTGGGTATTAAGTTTTTGATATCCCAAACAAATATAAGCCGTTAGTAAGACCACTCATAACCCATTACGTATATAAATATATTATAACTGTACCGAAGAGCTGTCAATGATTGTTTAGTAGAGAAATTATTTATGTCTGTACATATATACATTATAAGGATGCGTTCCGCTTACTGTGTCTAGTCTCGGGGCTATGAAATTTGTTTTAAATTTTATATATAAGTGTGGCAGGACTTTTTAATTACTCTAGTACTTACTACTCGTATGATTGGTGTTCATTATTTCAGGTGGATGTTTTTTTAATAGTACTAAAAAACCGGTGTGCAAAAATAATAATTTACTAAAAAACTGGTGTCCAAAAATAATAATTTACTCTCAAATTAATAAAAATGAGACCGACCTGAAGAATAATTCTGATGTAACAAGGTGTTATTTAACCGAAAAAAAGGACGGTAATCTGAAATGCATTACTTCTACTATGAGACCTAAAACGATATCGCAAAAATATAAGAAAACTAATATTATGTTAGGAAGCTTTTGCTATGACTACTACTCTATGCGTATACCACTGTATTGGCAAAATAATAAGACTGGCTTTGCGAAAGCATTTTCAAATTCTCCAATATCGTTTACATTTGGCTCCAATCAAGTAGAGCAAGTTATAAGTGCTCTTTTTATTTCATAATTGTTTTTTTTTTATGGCCAATGTTTAATGGCTCAATGAGCGAGATGACAAAAAAAGTAATTAGTCCGTCACATTATCGAAAAATTTTGTGCCAATATTTTTTTCTTTTTTCTTGTAAACCAAAAATGACAACGATACAGTGCGTTGAAGTTTGACGTGGCGTCACGCCTAGGTATTTTTCACGATATCTGGGTCTCATAGTAAAAGCTTTTTCGAATTTTCAGCAAATCTGTTACACCTTGTATATGCCAATTTTTAACAGCTATTTGTACTATGCTTACACTTATACTTCGACTGTAATCGTCTATTATTTGACATATTCCTTTCCTGTCTTCCATACGTCAATTCCTTCCAATATATTGTACAAACTTGTCAATTGATACTTCCCTTCATACGTATATGTCCTTACTTGTATTTGTAAACATTGTAATTCGTTTGATCAGAGTATAAATGTTTTGTAGAATAACCCTTGAGTTGTATTGCAACACTGTTTGGTTACTACACCAAACTCTGTCTTCTAAACAAAATCTGTCTTATAAACAAAAAAATATGTAAGGATTAATTTCAAAATTTACGTTGATTTTATTAAAAATCTTAACACGAATAATTTTTCTGTAAACGTTCACTCCAAACGCTTAGTATAAAGTATATTGCTGACGATTTTATTTCAATATAAATACTGTAAAAACTTTAAACTAAACTTCCAAATGCGTGCTAATTATTAATTAAGCATTTTTTAACAGTAACATTCCTTTGCATTTAAAAACAAAATTGGCAAAAAATGGCAGCTAACGTTCGCATTTCATTAATGTACTTATTTATGATTATATGTATTTATTTCTCGTTTTAATACTTAACAGCCGTCAATGTTAGTTCTAGTAATATTTAATGGCTTTATTTTTTAAGGCTTTGCTTTCTTTAAACAAGATGGCGCTAAAATAATATTTCCGAAAAGTATTTAATTCCATGAAGGATATTAATTGTGACATACCTTTTTTGTCTTTATAAAATTAAATCCTAAAGTCGCCGCTCGGACACAGCAACTAAGCTATCATTGACTTTAAATCGCAAAAGTAAGTTTTACAATAACAAGATTAAAAACTTGCTGGCAGACAAGGGTTAGACTTCAAGGTAAAACTTTCATTTTTTTGTAAACGACGTTCCAAAGTTCCTTTTTTGGTTTAATGGAAATAAATGATTTGACTTTGGTGGCTTCGGTCAAACCTTTAACGTGTCAAATCGGTAGAGTGGTAAATATTAGGTGACCAAAAAAATACGCATGCGCCACCATAGAACCTGCCCCTACTCACTACCTTGCGGGCACTGGCTCGAAAGGACCAACTGCTAGCCATCAACCATTTTATCTTGTCATTATACAATTTACGTTCAAGCCATTGAATTAACGCACTAATTTGTAAAAAATGTGGCAAATTAATCGCTGTGTCAAAGCGTCGACTTCTTTTGGGAAAGTTTGACCTAACGAACTGACCCGAAGACTAAAAAATATTTATTTTAATTATTGTTATTAATTGCTCATACATCACTCATCGAAGACTGACGCATACATTGAATATGTCTCACCGACTTTACGAACCAAAATTGCTAGGAGCCAAAATGTTTGATAGGTTTGTTTATGTGGCAGCTTCTTTTATTTTAATTTTAAGTCTTAATTGGTATTTATGATTTAATTTATGAAATATAGTCATTTTTTTTTATTATTCTGAAAAGGAAACCGTCGCTAAATCTTGAAACAAAATCGGGTAGCAATCACCCATAAATTTTAACGCAGAAAACCTGAGCATATTTGATTAACTTTAAAATATATAATATGTTTAGTTTTATTAAAACCATTTGGTCAATTGAAAGCAAATAGTCGACGTCAGTTTGTTAATTATTATCAATGCTACAGTAATTTATAGTCACATTTTGAAAGATTATAAAAACTATAAAGGGATTATTAAAATTGGATGCTTGAATTTTATGTAAGTAATCCATTTTTAATTCAAAGACACATTTGATTAGTGGTATCTGCTTCCCTGTTTGTAAAAATGAATTCAATAAAATTATTTCATAAATATCAAATCACTCTTTTTTTGCGATTATTGCTTTAGTTTATTTGACAAGTACTTTAACATAATTTTAGTTTGTTATACACACTAATTGCTCATTTCACACATTCTACAAGCCCGGATGTCATAAAAGACAGCGAAAATGTAAAAAAAAAATCTTTATTTAAATTGGATTTTCGGGTATTTTTATATCTTAGGCTAAGTATCTGCATATCATTTTAGTTTTATTTTAACGAATGTGTTATTATTAGTGCAATATTGTTATAAACGATTCGCGAATGGAGTCTTGCCGGAATGTGATCGAATAGTTTTGTTCTTATTAAGTTTTTACTAGATCTGTTATTTTGGAAAAATTATGCGGCAACTATATTTTTAATTTTTAAATGTCAATCCAAAGCATATTATTAGATATAGGTATAGTTTTTAAGTGATTATGTACTTATAGATGTCAGACAGAGAATATCTTTACTTATTCTATTTTAAGGGCGAATTTCGTATAAAAATGTTACCTACGACATAAATTTTACGAATTTCAGCCATATTGAAAATATGTGTGGCGACGGTATTTTTGTGAAAGGTTAGTAATCAATAGTAAACCTTAAGAAAAACCAAGTTGTAAAAGTTAGTTAGCCTAATGAGTATAATTGTATATCGTCATCAAATTGCAATTGATAGCGTAAATTCAGCCGTCAATCATCGTAGAAGTCAAACCTTCCTTATTTTCTTTGGATGCAAAAAAACCTCTAGTCTATGTCCAATTTCCTCGATAGCTATGCGCAATTTTTTCTGGTTCGATTCCGTTACGCGTAACATGATGTGTTTCTCTTCCCGATGATCTTCAATATCCTCTGTTGGGCAATGTTCTATAGCTCTGTCAGATTGTAGTCTTCAGATGTAAGGAAGCTGTACAGAGTAGAGACAGGGTATAATTTCTTCACCTCCATTAAACAAGGAGGATCCCCCAACCATGCTAGTGTTATAAATCGACCGTACGATAATAATATTTATGCTAATGTCGCGTGGAACTTATTGCGCGATGTTAAATGACAGAAATGGTTTACATGTTCGGCGATAGATGTCGTCACATATGTTTTCATCCAGTTTTAGACCTTATTCCTCACTATTAAGTTATAAAATAATAAAACCAAGTAATGATGAAGTGAGGTCAAACAGTTAGATATATATTAAGACCCTTTCATTGTTTCAATGTATTTTATTTTAATATACTAATCCCCCTCCCTCCTCCCAAACTTGAAGACGTGATAATTATAAAGTGATCAGGAATACTGAATATTATAACAGTTTTATAAACAGTAAAGTGTGCCCTATTATCGCCTGTACTGATATATATTGAGGGTACAAAACTATAGCACCCTTTATAAAAGCTTTTGATAAAAACCTCCTTCCTCTTTATAAAAGACTTTCTTAAAAGTTGTTTTTTTTTTATAACTATCGTTACTTATTAAAACTTTTTTTAGATAAGTGATTGGTTATCATGTGTACAATATTGTGTTCATCTCTATCGACTGGTTATCAGTCATTTCATATTTGTATAATTAGGATTGAAATCAGAATTATCACACATCACGTTTAATTTAGTCTCTGGATACGTCTGAGGAATATCTGGATCAATTTTGTTTTTCTCTATTCCATTTTTAAATTCCAGTAATGCCGTTCACACATACGTTTGAAACTGCACCAAGTACAGGTGACAATAAGGCTCAATTTGTCACAAATGTAAATGGATACATTCAAACTAAAGTTACATAAGTACATAATAATCTTTTATACTATGCGTACTATAGATTTTGTAATAGTTTAGTCAAGTAGTTGTATGTTAACGTCTTAAGATGAATTAATAACTATTGTGTACTAATGTTTCGGCTAAATCTTTGCATAATTAGCGATTTTGGTAAAAAAAATGCATAATTTAATATCTGTAAGTAGTAGTTTAAAAGATTATTGAATTATTGTGATGGTTTTAGAGACTAGACAGGTGTTTATTAACTTAAGAAAATAAACTAATTAAAAAGCAAACATAATACAAATGTCTTATTAAATAAAATCAGCATTCTGTGAGTCTGTCTTTGAAAACCAAAAGAATTACAAATTGAGCAAAGATTTAGTAAAGTATCATCTATTTATGTATGTATAATCTATTTATAGGGGAAAGCACAAATTTCAGAAATAAAAAGAACACTCATTTTCTATAATAATCGTGATTGTCGTTTTATATAAAAAAATAAACTTCCATTTTCTATCAATGTCGTATACGTTAGAACAGAATCATTATGTACTATGTATGTAATATATAACCAAAAATAATCAAGTGTTTGTGTAAAATCTCTTCGAACTGTTAAGAAAGGTAGTCTTGCTTTGTAATTGTGCCGGTAGATGGCAGCACACTGTATGATATTGCTGTTGAGATTATTATAACTATAAAAAAAAACCATTTTTTTTTAACTTTAATTTAAGCACATTTCACTTTGTTCTAATTTATTCTTAATGACTACCAATAGGGTATTACACTCTTTTTTTTTAAGTATTTCAAATAACTCCTACAGTAATCAGAAACCACTAAAAAAAATCCTAAATTTTTATTTAAGCGCTAAGTACCCTAAAAACGCTTTTAAAAATTGTATTTTCAAATTTCGCGCGGAAATTTCCAAAAACGGAAAACGCCGTGGGCGTGGTTTTGCTTTGGCGATATGACGTCCTTACGTCATGTAAATAAACAAACGCGCTGTGAAACTTTACACTTACTTATACAGTGTAATACCCTATTCCTAGTGTTTCTTTTTAATCATAATAATTTTGACAACTCAGTGACATTTAGGCCTACATAAAAAGGCAAAGATATAAATTTTATTATTCCTAATATGAAGCGAAAAGGTTGTGATTCCAACGAATGGCTTGAATTTTGAGAGTTTATCCGGAATACATATTTATTTATAAAAAAAATATAATCGGATTGTATTTAGTATGCAAAGTGAGACTGTCTTTCAAGAGAGGCTTATAATAATATGTACTTACACATGATAATGTAAGAACTTTATCATTGCAATTGTAAACATTCCATTGCTTGTGATTCTGTTGTTTTATTGATTACTGCTAAAACTTTCCCCTAATAACCTACAAAAAAATTGTTGTCATAGGCACAACACACCACTACACCTTTCACATACGAGTAAAGATAAAGTGTAAAGAAAATAGAAATTTAAGATATCTTTACACATTTAATATGAAAATGTCGAAATCCCAAAATGGCAAATTCTCAAAAAGTCCAATCCAAAAAATAAACATTTTTTTTTTGATAATGTGCTAAAATAATGTATTATTACGTGTAAAGTTTCTCCGCATTAGGTTTTTTCTGTAAGTTTGAAACTTGATAGCAATATACAAAGATGAAATTTGTGAAAACAAGTAAAAGACACATTTTAGGTAAAATACTAATTTATTTCTTAGGTACTTTGTCAGTCAATTTTGACAAATTAATATATAAAATAGTACGATAGACAAATTGGATTCATGGCCCATCATAAGCTTATTTATGTTCTTACAGACATTCAAATACAATCAGGTCGACATTCACGTAAACATTTATTAAAAACCGGCCAAGAGCGTGTCGGGCCACGCTCAGTGTAGGGTTCCGTAATTTCCCGTCCGTCACAATAAGTGTCCCCACTTATGAGTTTAAAAAAGGCTATTTGTTACGTTGACATACCAAGTACACAGAAATTATTTTGTACAGCCTTTTTGTCTTTCTTGTACAAAAACTGTTCTTTTTATCAAGTTCAAAATAATTTTCTTAGAAAGTCCTTATAGACACATTGTTTTTTACTTTTGGAGCGATTATTTCCGAAATTATTGACATTATCAAAAATGATTTTAGTAAACCCCTATTCATTTTTAAATACCTATCCCACAATGTATCACACAGTGGGGTAGAGATTAAAAAAAAACACTTCCCACTTTACATATAGGGGGCTACCCTAAAAAAATCATTTTTTTCCAATTTTTATTTTATCACTTAGTCGGCGTGATTGATATACATATTGGTACTAAATTTCAGCTTTCTAGTGCTAACGGTCACAGAGATTAAGCGACGGACAGACAGACAGACGGACGGACAGACAGACATGGCGAAACTATAAGGGTTCCTAGTTGATTACGGAACCCTAAAAATGACACTCGTCACGTTTTCTTATTTTGACAATCTCAAACCATTTATCGAAAAAATGGGTCATGATTTCAATTTGTCGATAGTACAAAAAAGACAATTTAACAGGTATGTAATTTAGTACATACTTAAATGAAATGGCACAAATCACATGCGTTCGTTTTCACGTATATAGGGTGACTGAACATTAGTGAACGATACAAAAACATTTTATTGCATACATAATAACAAAAGTATTACAAATAAACTTGTACAATTAATTTAACGTACTACTAACCGTACTTAGTTAATATTTACACGCAATTTTTAAATGAATAAAGTAATAATTACATTAATTTACTTTTGGGATAGATAAAAATAATGATTTTATTAAATGTAAAGTTAGTAACATTGGCACAAAATCCAAAAATCCTTTTTAATCGTGTATGAGAAGGTATAAAAATAATTATAAAACCAGTCACCCTATACATACATAGTAATGTTTCATTTCAAGTCAAGTTCTTTAAAGTTAGCGGGTTAAAACACTTGAAAATGTGATACGACCTGACGGCCAAAGAATAATTGTTTTTTAAAGTAAATATGATCGTTATATTCCTGATTTAAACCATAGTTACTTCTACAGAAAAAATACAACATAAAATGACCATTCCCAGGCCTTAAAAATGATGATCATTTTGGTGGATAGCAAGAAAACTAAACTAGCTACTTACAATTACGCTGTTGAGTATTTATGCAAGCTCACTCACATAATAAATAAATTAATTGATAACATTACTCTACGCTACAAACTATAATATAAGTCTTTAGATCCTAGAAGTTAGTAGGTTGATAAACATAGGCCGAAACATCTCACACTTGGCTGTAAGGAAAGCCAGAGACAATACTGCGCTCTTCGACGCTAAACAAACTAAAAACTTGCTGTATTCAAAATACCTAAAATAATACTAAATCTACACACATCAAGTGCAAAATATCACTGTTAAGCCAAAGTTCAAATCAAACCGAACTAGCAATCAATATTTTTACAAGCGACAGCTAACCTCAAAAATAATACCAGCATGACTTGACGTCACGATCTACAGTTTTGTGACGTCAGCCTCGCAGTCTTTTTCTTTGCTTTTAATTTTGCTGTTTTTACCGCCAATTTCCGCGTAGATTTCGTCTAGAGTCCTCATTTTGGTCTCTGGGACTACGCAAGCGATGTAGATGGTGCTGACTAGGCAGACTCCGGAGAATAGCCAGAAGATGAAGTAGAGGCCTACTGAGGCCGCGATAGGCTGGAACACTCGGAGTTCCACGGACATGAGACCGCACGCGAAGGCGATGACTATCGCCGTTACTGTGCCGCGGAGCTGAAAATGAAAAAAAAAAACATTGTAGCCTTTAATAGGTACATGATATTGTCCCGCTTTTGATACTTGCGCTTATTCATCTTACAAATGTTTGCACATAGTCTATTGAAAAGTTACATTTGGGGTTGTATTTTGTTTTGTCAGAGGACGCAAGAGATAGATGACATTTTAGATATCAATGGTACTCACTTACTCAGTCTATAGTTACAAAACAAGCTTGTGGGGTTATAACTCTTAGGCCACGGTTCACCTCCGTTGCAGCTACAAGAGTTGGTCTTAGCTAGGATATTGGTGCCGATTCTCTTGTGCACAACTTAACGTAAATTTAAGTTAGGTGCATCTTTCTCTTTCCATTTCTTAAAGAAAAGGACAGAAGATACATTTTAGTTTAATCCTGTCAAATAGGGATGTTGACTACATCAAAAGAATGACATTCTGTTTAGTCCGTCTGTTAGACAGTCCAAAAATACTGGACACATATTTTTTGCTTGATCAAATTAATAACAAAATACAAAGATAAAGAGCATCAAAGTTCCGGAGAGGGGGCTTGTGACGTCACTTCTGAGTAAAAATTATACAAAGGCGTGACGTTTCACGAAACTTCAACGCACTGTATTGTCGTCATTTTCTGTTTACGAGAAAAAAGAAAAAATACGTGTCCCAAATTTTTTGATTATCTAACTGACGGACTAATTACTTTTTTTTTGTCATCTCGCCTATTAGACAGCGCCTCATGACAATTGACGTATATTTGGACGCCATGTTTTTAAATTGCGTCTAAATTATCTATGGAGTGTCTAAATTTGGCAGGACTTAACTAATATTTGATCTTCTGTCCTTTTCTTAATTAAACGGAAAGAGAAAGATGCATTTAACTTAAATTTACGATAGTTTGTGCACAAGAGAATCGGCACCACTATCTGTATTTTTTAAAATAAAATTATTGTTCCCATTCACAGACACACAAAAAGTAAGTACAATAATTATTAATATCTAAAAACGACAAATTGATACTGGTATCAATTTTTTTCTTTATCTTTATCGATCCTCTTGTTTCTAATACTGATCTTAAAACTATCCAATAGATATTCATTCAAACAATCATTGAACTAAAACCCACCCTTGCTTTTTGGTTGCTCTTTATGTTCCGAGGCCGCGGTAACTATTAGAACTATTCCGCAACCCCGGCAGGACAGGTATCAAATGTCGTCTTAATCTATTATCGTAGTTACTTATTACTGAACATTAACATCAAAATATCTCAATAAACAAACCTGGAAGGAGAACATTTCGGTCATAATAACGAAGGGGACAGGCTGCAACCCCGCCGCGTCGCAGTATATGCACAGACAGAGAGCGACGATAGGCAGCCATGAAGCGGTCTCAGTGACCGCGCCCTCGTGTGCGTAGAACCACGCGCCGAGAGCGCACATAGCTATGCCGGAGACGAAGCAGGTTGTTCCGAGGAGGGGCTGCGGAGAAAAAATGTACTAAGAATTTTATATGTTTCTATGGAGCATTAAAGGAAGCTAAGAAGGACGAAGTGGCTGAGAGTTACCAAGCACACGTCATTTATGACTTTACCCTCATGATTTGTGGCGTCACCTCTAGGGTGTTTAGTATGACTATACTTAAAATGTCTGATAGCTGATCATCCTAGCTTCGTCCGAGAACTTAGCATTCAGCGACGCAACTATATACTACTAGCTTTTTGCCCGCGACTTTGTCCGCGTGGAATAACTCCCGCTCCCGGGGGATTTACGGGATGAAAACAAACCTATGTCCTTTCCCGGGTCCCAGTCTACGAGTATATTTGTACCAAATTTCATTCAAATCGGTTCAGTGGTTTAGGCGTGAAGAAGAGAGATAGACAGACTAGACAGAGTTACTTTCGCATTTATAATATTAGTACGGATTGGCACGATTGAGAAAATCCCCTCTGAATTAAAACTCTTATCTAACGAGTTGATTCCAGCGTAAGGTGTAATGTGGAACGCATCCATGTTATAAAAAGTAAACTGTCAACTGTCAAAAACTGATCGGTCAAGTGGGCGTCCCCCCCTGCTCTCTCTTCCGCCATAGCTCGACCGACGAACACGCACTTTTGTAATTTCTTAAAAATAATTATTAATACAACTCTGAAGACCTCAAGGCTCGTTTTATTAAGAAACCTATCAATACATAAGGGGCTCCAAATTCATGTAAGAGAGAGACGGTAGTGCAGTGTACTGAAATTTGAAGGACCTTTTTTATAAACACTGTAAACCCCTTTGACGATTAGTGCAGACAATAGGGACCCCTGAATATGAGTTTGTGACGGGCCTTCGTCAGTAGGTATAGTTCCGTCCACAGGAAGGGGCCTAACAGGGCCAACGCCTGCCGGGGTTGCGGAATGTTTTTAGTAGTCACCGTGACCCTGGAACATAAAGGGCAATCGAAGGAACATGAGTGGGTTTTAGTCAGTAAGAGTCTGACACGCCCTCCCGCCGCACCCAGGACGGGAGCAGTCATTGCATGATTTCATATTCACCAAAAAAAAAAAAAAGGTATAGTTCCGTCACTGTTTAAAAATGACCGGTCTTCAAGTCTTTAAAAGGTAAGCATCTCACCTTCCTCCCAGTCCTCTCCACAAGACTAGACGCGGTGCAGGACCCAACAAACTGCACCAGCCCCAACACAGCGGCCTGCTGATTGGCTGTAAGCAGGCACCCGCCCGCGCTGGCCTTGCTGAAGATGAGCGAAGCAAAGTGCAGAACCGCGAGACACCCACACAGCTCCCGCGCCACCGTGATGATGAGCACGATGCGGAACGCGCGGAATGTGCTGCGGTCCGTTACTAGAAGAGTAAGTAGACGATTAATATCTTGGGGCTACTTACACTCTGCCATCCGAACTAGGTAGTCTTTGCTGTGGTAATCTGATAACTTATATACCTACCAGTTACATGCTAGATATTAATAATTAGGTAGGTACTATAAGTTGGTACGTATACCTAATTTATAAATACGTACATATTTTGGACAATTTATATCCAGAAACAGAACAATCATGCTCATCACACAAAATGTCTTCTAGGTGAGAGTCGATCCCACAACCTCAGGTTCAGCAATCAAGATCATTGGTGCATTGGTACAATTGTCTACCAATGTCGGTTTCTAAGTGAAGCAAGTACTTACATACCTAATATCGAAACAAGACAAACCGTGTTATTAGAATTTTGATACGTAATGGTAAAAATGTTCTAAATGACAATTATTTTGATTTAGCTAAATAATCTAAAATTTAAAGGTAAAAAATAGCCCAATAGAACAGAAAAAAATTAATAGAACTATAAAATTGAAAACAAAAAGCATTCGTCAGCTGCTGCAAAAAAAAAAAGTTAACCCACAGTGTAACTTTTATCTCTATCTCCATTGTTTATCTCTTTTATCTACTTACATACAAACGCATCCAATATTGAAAACCGTAAGTTTTCGTCCGGAAGCTCATCATAACGGTGAACGCGTGTTAAAGGCCATGGGAATGTACATAAAGCGAGACGTGCTACACCTTACGCAGTGCCGCGGGTGGGCTTATTTATCTAAAAATGCCTTAAAAACATTAGCCACCTTCTGGGTCATTCTAGTAAAAGATATCAGTAAAATAAGTGTAAGTAGTAGATGTTGTCACTAATTAATAAGGACTTCTTTATTTACTTATTTCTATTTTATTTATAGCTTTACTTGAAATAGGTTCTTCTGCACATGCATGGATAAAAGAAAACAATTATGCTGATTCTCTTGTTCACAAACTAAACTAAATTTAAGGTAAGTTCATCTTTCTCTTTCCATTTCATTACGGAAAGGATAGAAGATTCATAGGTATTGATTTAGTCCTGTCAAATTAGACAGCGCCTGGATTAAATCAACGTCTTTTAGTGGCCAGGTTTTAATCGTGTCTAAATTATCTATGGACTTTATAATCGAGCCTTAATTAGACAGGACTTTTCTTAATCAAATGGAAAGAACAAAATGTACTGAACTTAATTTATTTTAATTTGTAAACAATGAAATCGGCAACAATTTTTACGATGAAAGACTAATTTCCAAATCCAAAGATTAGTCAAACAAACGATTCGATTTCACAGCACAAGTGTTACTAAAAACAGGTTTTCCTAAACTTGAAAATTACCCGTTTTAACCCAAAAACCTATTTTATAAGTTAGTCAAATACAGACGTTCATGTCGAGAGCATTAGTGTGGACAAACAAATTCTCCCGGGTGTTTGTACGACGTCCCGTTACCGGTAGCCACTGGTGACCAGTCGTTTACATATTGTTAGTTGTTAGTTTTGTTACCGTTCGCCTAAACATACAGAAACTAATGACTGGATGATGGATGTACGCATTGCTGTGTTCGATGTTAATGTAGTTTTAACTGACGATTTTGTCTTTGTTTTTTTGGTGTTTATTTAACAAATAGCTTGGTTGAGACAGTTAGAAATGTAGATAATTATGCACTTGCATAATTATCTACATTTCCATCATCCATTTTCATTTCATCCATAGGTACTTATCTATGGATGTAATAAAATAAAATTCAAATAAATGAAAGAATTTTCTATTCAAATTTAATTTAATATTTAGGAACTACTTATTAAATTAAATTTGAGTAGAAAATTCTTTCATTCATTTGAATTTTATTTTATATAGTTTGTTCGACTGTACATACTATTTGGTAACCAGGAACAACAACTTAATAATGTAACCTCAATTGTAACTTACTCAGAGTCTTGAGCGCAGCGCTCAGTTTGCCCGACTTGCTCTGCTCGAGCTCCAGCAGTAAGTTCTGCAGCTCATTGTCCACTGTCGGCTCCGAAGGCTGCCGACATCGCAGCCAGGCTAATGCGTCTCGAGCTTCCTGAAGAATGATATAAAGACAATGCAGTCTACAAGTCCAACATGAATGAAAGAGGTGTTCTTTCGATAGCTGTGTTGTTGTTTCGATGATGATGACTTCACAAGTGGACCTGAAATCGTCGACCCCATCAATCAGTACCCTCCTTCCTTCAATCTTTTAAACCACTCCTTATTTGAAATTTTCCCATTATTATTATTATATTGACATATCGTGAGAAAACCTGGACTTTTAGTTAATATAAGTCCGAAATCGCCAATCCGCCTTGAGCAAGCGTGGTGATCAACGCTCGTGCCTTCTCTGTATGAGAAGATGCCTTTGCCTTTTATTATTATTTATATTGTCATATCTGTATGTACAATAAACATATTAATTTAATAGTAACCATAAAATCCACTTGTCCTCCGCGGATTCACTCCGGTAGCTAGTAGCGTGAAGTTATAATGTTTTTCATAAATCTGGCTATCTTTAACAAAATTCATTTTTTCCAATTCCAACTTGGCGCCTTTGCTTAATTGCGAACAAGCTTTTATTATATTTGCTCCAATAATATAACTGTTTTTCCTCAAACCAAATAGTCCCTATACTAAGTCTCATAAAAAAGAATACTATTCCTCACTTCCACTTTGCCGCACTTCAGCAAATACGACGGTGTCTCCGGCATCGCAGTAAACAGCACCAGATGCAGGATAGGCACGATGAGACACACCCACAGCATTGCGTTGTAACTCAGGTACTCTCCCATCACATACGCGAACAAATTCCCTAAGTTCTGGGACAGGACCACCAGGCTCCCAAGAGTTCCTCTTATGGAATCTTCGCTGATTTCTTTGATATAAAGCGGTGTCACCACGTAGGAACCACTTACTCCGAGGCCAACTATCGCTCGGGCTGTTATTAAGGCCCAGGTTTCTGTTGAGTATAGCTTCAGACCCCAGCATGCCTGGAAAAATGCAGTAAGTTGTACATAGTATCTTTCTAAGCTTATTAGTATTAGGGACAGTTCTTCCTTTTCTTGGAAGAAGTACAAGCCTATTCCAAATCTATTGCAATTTTTATTCATAATATTGATTACCGATTGAGCAGGCTATGCACACATATGACTGATCTTGGTTTATGTAGGCACAAAAATAATCAAACACTTACCGCCATGGAGAATGAAGTAAGCATCAAAGCCTTCTTCCTCCCGTAGTTATCCACAATGTACCCAAAGAAGAACACGGTGGGTGTCCCCACGAGGTACACCACTGATGCCATCCAGGATATGGTGTCTGGGTGCACGGGGGCGGAGGCCGGGGTCTCCTCAGACATGAGTCGGGGGCCCATGGGAGAGATCCAGCCTATCGCCGTGCCGTAGGAAAATACTGGTAGGACCACTGTAACAATAAAACTAAATGTAAATAAAACAATCATATAAGTAAAACAATTTGCATATAAATAAAACAATCGCAAAAATTGTTACTGAGCTTAAAACTCGAGAACGACTTGACCAATCCCATGCTTTTTTCAAATATTGTTCTATAAGCAGGTCCACTTATTAGTTCAATTAAACAACGCCTCTACCAAGACAAACAAAAAACACTTTGATTAACCGGTCCATTCTTAAATCATAAGTCAATTTTTCCATATGTAGTTAACTCTTCAATTGTCCAGGTTACAAACAAAACAATTTTGCTGCATGCCTATTAATCAGTATTCAATTAGTCAGTGTAGCAAGTCTGACCTGTAAATGGAACACGTGCAGTTGACTTGGTGCCAGTTCATCATGTTAACGAGATGCCTGACCTTGTTCAAGAGTCATGGTAAACGCGGAAGGAACGTTGAACACGAGCCAACGAGTTGGGTCTTTGGTAGGTACTATCAACAAAGGTTAGGCATGCCCATTTATGAAAATTTTCCTGCGAACGCGCAGCAAGTGACAAACCACGCCCTTCTTTGCTCCAGCCAATTAGAGACAATACGTGATTGTGTGAGTGCAGTGTGTGCGTGTCACAAAAAATAACAACAAACATTAGCCAGTGCGAATTTGCTACTCGCTCATTGTTCACGCCTCCCGTTGTCATTCCCGCCTCAATTTTTACGACCTGTTTATTTCTACCGGACTGATTGCCTGCCTAACTGTGACCCCTTGTTTTGTATATCGGACTGTGATCGTTGAACTCTTTTTGACTCTTGCTCGTATCCTGGACTTTGTGTATTGTGCCTACTGCCGCTTTATCATGACGACGCGAAACCTTAACCAAGAAGAAAGAAACGAAATTATTGTCTTGTATAGACAAGGGCTGAATATATCACAAATTGCTGTGGAGTTGAATTTTGCAAGTAAGTCATAGTTTTTTATTCAAAAACAAATAAACATAAATTCACTCCTCCCACCGAATAAAATGGTAATTGTTTTATTAATATTACAGGATAAATAAATTTTACAGAATACATAAAAACTATTTTATGGAAATATTATTATCTAAGCATGGGTAGATCGCAAGTTAGACATTTATACGTCAAATCAAAGCATTTTTTTTACAATATTTTATATATTATAGTTTGATAAAATTAAGTTACTTACAAAAAAAACATTACTGTAATTAAAGGGCAGAAATTTAGTAAGTAATGCATCATAAACATTTTATTAGCGAGAATCGTAACGATTTCGTTGTTAATATTCATACATTAAAGTTTATTCGTTTAAATAATGTTTTATAAAACCTTTCGCTTAGTATTCCTGTGAAATCTAAGCGGTAGTGCATAGTAATATATTTTCCTTTAAAAATTTTAATTATAAGATACTGTAAATTAGTAAAATGATGTTATTTTCTTACGCGAATGATTTAATGGTAAACATAGCTTACCGATTAGTTAGCAATCTCACAATTGAAAGATCTCACAAAAAAAAAGGATTTTTTTATTAATTTCTTGTGGTATTGAAGTGTATTTAGATGTTTAGAGAATAATAATTGTTTTTTTACGAAACTATTGAAATTAAGGTAGGCCGCCTAATAAATCTTATAAAAAAATTCGAGGAATCTTAAAAAAAATGCAAGAGTGTAATAAATGCTCTGACTACCGAATATGCAATAACACAAAAAGTATAGTGTTGCCACATTACCATATTATTGTGGGGGCGTGAATTATTAATTTAAGCAAATTATTTGTGTATTTTTTTTTTCTATGGGCCTCAGTTGCCTAACAATAAAGGTTTATATTATTAAGTACTGTTCCATGAAAGTATTTATAAAGTGTGTCAATAAAGCTTTTTTTATTTTTAATTTTATTTTTAGTACTATACCAATATTTTCATTGTAGGCACAATTATATAAATCGCATTATTTCTGTATGTCATAAACAAAATTTGTCAAACATTCAATACTAAACTTTAAACTACTAACGAAATTTCTGACGACGCTTCGTTTCGTATATAATTTTCATATGTAATTTTTTTTTGTGTGATTTAAATATATTATAGTCTGATGCAATATCGAAATATTCCTAAATGTATGAAAAAAAGTTAGTTTAACAGGTTTTTACAATCGTATGGTTGGTTCGGTAATAAAAAAATTTGATAAAATAATGACCCTTTGGTGGTTTTCGGGAAACAATGTATAAACACATCTTTTGTTTCAAAAGAAAATTCTAACTGCACATCAAAAATAACAAGTGTGCATGTATTTTGAATGAAAATTTGGGCACCCCGAAGTAGGTTTTTATTGAGTCCGTTTTATTTATACAGACGGATGTAGAAGCCCTGCAAAGCGAGGCTCCGTCAATCTTTCCTTCCGTCCTTGATTAATTAATTTCGTTCATAAAAAATAGTGCTGCAAATGGTTGCTAATTTAGTTATATTTTGAGTTGAGTATTATGCTGCGTCAGCAATTCCGATTGAATTTTGGATTAGTTTTTTAGTTTTTTTTTTGTTATTTTCGTTTATATATATTATCATGCAAAATATTTAAGCTTAAAGATCTTATTGTAATCGTGTATAATGCAGTCAGAAAGTTTGTTTTTTTCCTATCTTTTTCAAAGACATTGTTTGGGACTTTTATGACCCTATAAGAAATCTTTCAACATTTAAACAAAGGCTCTTCGTCACCATTGTTTAAAACTGTGCTTGCGCTCTTAAGTAGTTTGAATAAAGCACACATTTGCTTAAAAGAGTTTCATACACGGATGGAATTTCCCACGTTTGTTTGTTGTTTACTAACCATAAAACAGATAAGACTGTTACTACGACCCAAAATAGATAATATTATTTAAAAGCGTATGGGATATTTCTCATGAACTTAATCCTTTTACACACAATATTTTATTATAGTTTTAATAAACTGCTTGTAGTGTATATAGGAAATATTAAGTTACAATATAACGCTAATCGTGATTTAATTTTTTGCAGAGGTCCACGGTTCGCCGCTGGTTGCGAAGATATGAAGACGAAGGGAGTATCCTCGAACGCGCTTGTGCACCTCGACCGCGGGCTATTAGTCAAAATCAATTTTATTAAGCAACATGATCAATACATCCTTCCCGCTCGCCAGATTTAAATCCCATTGAAAATTTATGGGGTTTAATGGTTCAAAAATGGGATAACAGGGCAGAAAGAAATAAAGAAGCACTTGTAAGCCACTGCGAACAAGCTTGGGATTCGTTACGAGGTTCCAACTTGTGTGAAGTCCTTGTAAGGTCCATGCGTAACCGGTGTGATGCTGTAATAGATGCAGAAGGAGCAGCAACAAAATATTAAAAAGTAAAATTTTGAACAGTATTACGGTGTAAACGGCGGGGTTATTACCTATGAAACAGCAATGAGCAATATTTGCGCAGTGATCGCGCGATCACCGCGCGATCGTCAAAAAAAATCGTATTATGTATGAACCGATTGCTAATCGCTCGCTGATTGTTCTAATGCACTTATTGCTACGATGACGTTAAAGGAGCAATCGCTGGAACTAATTAAATATCACCTTTAATAAAAAAAACTTAACTTTGCTCTTAAAAACCATACTATATACGAAACCACCAAACGAAAAATGCATATTTTAGTTAACTGATTGCTCCACAGAGGCAGCACTATCGCTAGTTTGCTATTTGACGTGACGTATTTTGAATTTGACGTTTGAGCAGCAAATTTTGCTAAATTATCGCGATCGCTCGGCTATTGCAAGATACGTAATCCCAGTGCCGGTTTATATATTATCCTATATACAGAGTGGAAAGTTTTTATGGGCCCTGAAAGAAAATTACTTTAAATCTTTAATAGATTTTTTTTACATTCCTTTATTTTAAAAAATAAATAAAAGTGCATTAAAATATTTTTGAAAATGTGTCACACCCGGGTATCGAACTGGCTTAAAATATAAAAAAACAACATTCTGTATTTTATGACATCAATCGATAGGGTCACTCATAAGGATCAAATCTTTCAAACAAACAGTAAATTAAATTAGAGCAAAACCATAAAATTTCAACTTTTAAAATCTAAATTAATTTTTGTTTTTTTTTTTTAATACATAAAATTCTTCAGATTTATTGTTTTCTTTAATTTAATGAACCATGTTTGTTACAAAAATTTCGTCCTTGACGTCTGTTGTCATAAAAATACAGGGCGTTATTTTTTTTTTTAATTTTAGCCAGTTCGATTATCATGTGTGTCCGAGTATGGATGCCATTTTATTTCTTTTCAAAAATAAAGGAATGTTTCCTTTAAGTAAAATTCTTTGACTTAACGATTTAAAGTAGTTCTCCTCCAGAGCCCATTGAAACTTTCAACCCTGTGTATTTTAAAATACCTCTTAATTTTTATGGAAACAACTTTACACAAATTTATAACAGTAAAAAATGCAAAAAATATCGATAATATAAGTTTTTAAAGCAGTACTTATAAATAATCAAGAGAATTTAAAAAATATTTTTAACTCGAAACTACTAAAATTTTCAGATTACACATGTTTCTTTTTAATACAGCTGGATACGATGATTCTAATTTATTTTTTTATGATTGAAAAAAAAAAACTAATTGTGTAATATTTAACCTATATGAAATCACCATACCTAATATCTAACCACCTATATCGTAACCATGTTGTGTAATTATATTCCTTAAACAATTAGATTTTTCAACAGAAAGATTTTGATTATTACAAAACCATGCTGTATATTAAACAATAAGGTTTTAATTCAAGTTGGTTCCAATTTTCACTTTTTTTTGCAATTTTCCAATAATAATAAAGTATCAGACAAAACCATCCTGTATAATTGAATTATAGTTTAATTTTTTTATTCTTATGAGAAATATGAATAAAATTTTAATCTTTATCCCTACGCATTAAAAGATGAACAATTATGAAAATTGAAAACGAATTTGTTTTTAAATAATTACGAACTGGTTTAAGATATCACCTTTAAGCCCTTTTTTCTCATTTGTTTTATTATATCCGGTTGGATAGGTGGTTACCGATACCAAAATAAATTATAATTTATACAGTGAAGTTTGAGTAATCAAAATCATCTTGTATAACTGTGTAACATTACATAATAATCATATTTGTATACAGAATGGCTTGTATTGTAACTTTTTTTACCCTTTCACAATAATATATAATAGTGCCTGTTCAAACCACCCGGTTAAATTGCATTACACAGTTTGAAATAAATATAATTGTTATTTCCCCACGCCATAAAATATGACCATATTTTGGAGTGTAATTAAGTTTATTTTGATTCGATAATAAAACATTGCACAGTAAATAATGAGTTTCAAAGGTTCACTTTTAAGCCCTGTTGTTTTTAACAATCATTTTATTGTAATTAACTTACCAGAAGAGGTTCCTGCTCTTATATTCTGTATTATATGTTCCAGTAAACCATAATTTTTCAGGAGTGTTAACATAAAAAGTTATTCCTAAAAAAAGAAACTATTTATGTGCAGGTAAATGTTATGTGTTGTGTTTTTACTAATCTGTAAAAATTTGTTAATAAATTAATATCAGCATGTTATTATTAATATTGTCAACGATTTTGAATACGCCATGTTAAATCAGTACAACATAAATACCTACTATAAGCAGAGACCGCATTGTAACACAGTCTCTACTTGTCAAATGTATTTATTCGTTCGTATATTCATGCATTTTACGTTTTCTTGTCTTGATTTTTTTTGAATGCATTCTAGTCATTTCTTAATATTAACAATAATGTTACCAGACGAAACACTTATTATTATGTTATTTTTTAGTTTATGTTATTATGTGTCTATGTGTTGTTAGTAATACTGAAAAGGTTTATAATGTAATATATAAATAGAAACCAAAATATATGATTTACTTAACAATATTATCTTATGTTAATTGCAACATATTTTTATTGTTATTAGGAAATTGTGTTTAAAAAAATAAATGCTTTATAAGTTAATTCGTTGTTTTTCTACAAATGCCAATCCTTAAAATTATATTATATTTTATTTAACGCCCTAATAACCCTATAAGAAATCTAATTCTGTAGAGATTTTGAAACAAAAAGCAAAAATGTTTAACACTTAATGACAAATAAAAAAAAACATGCCGTAAAAAATCTTCAACCCACGCCCGTGTTCGACATCTGTATAATAAAACATAGTAACTCTTTTATTATGCCCATACAATTGTCTGTTACCTGCTGTAATAACTGTCCCCCGCTTCGCTCACGTAAGTTAAACACGTAGGTTCTTAATAATTGTACTATCCATCACAAAAATATTTTTTCTATTTGAACCAGTAGTTTGAGATTGACTCATTCAACTAATCAAACACAACCCTTCAGGTTTGTAATATTGGCTCCACTCCGGCAGCCAAATGGCATGCAGAGTTAAACGTAAAATAAACGAAATAACATTTTGCAAGAAAATAACATCAGAGTTAATAGAATAGATCGTTAGATGTAATCCTACTAATATTAAATGTGTTTTTTTTATGTTTGTTCTGTTACACTTTCACACAAAAACTTAGAAACGATTTTTTATGAACATTACTGTAAAATAGCCAGAATAACATATGGGCTATATGACGTCATGATTTGTCCCAGCGCACACCGCTAAAGGTGCAGCGGAGCGCATTTGAAGATAACAACCTAATATAAACCTTAACTACCTTGACACACGGTCAATAAAAGAATAAATTTGCACGCAGTGCTCGGAGCGCGCTCGAATATTGACCGTATGTCAAGGTAGTTAAGGTTTATATTATATTATTGTATACAAATGCGCTCCGCTGCGCATTCAGCGTTGTGTGCTGGTCCTAAGACCTATGGGAGCGAAGCTGTAATCTAAAACAACATAATGCGGGTGAGACCACGGAATACAGTTAGTTTATTACAGTTTAAATTAAGTTTATAATGTCTTAAAACATTTATCCCAAGAGTATAGCTAAATATTAAAATAAAGCAATATCAATAAAACATTTTGCCAAAAACAATCAGAATGTATAAATACGTAATTACTTATAGTTAACAATGATTCATAAAGCGTCTTACTAATAATCGCTGCATAAAGTTATGACAGGTTTATACGTCAAAAAATGTATGGTTACACAGGCTTTATTCATGACAAAACTTTACACAGTGATTATTAGTAAGGACAAAAGAGTTTACGCAGGCCGAGTAAGAATTACAAACACGCCACAAAACAAATGAATGAACCCTGCTAACAAGCACGTGCATAGTAGTGTGAGTGTTCACTTCTAAACTTCATTGTATGTCGTTGTGTAGACAAACACTATCATAATACGATTCCTATTGGTCGAAACTCAAGCTCCGCGCGATCGAGCCGAGAGCCGTGCTATGCGATTGTCGCCTTAGAGATGGGCAAGCGGAACTTTAGTCGATAGTACTTACCTTAGATTAGATGCATCACCTTCAGCCGATCATGTAGTCAGCCTTGCGGTTATATTAACAGATTTTTTTCTGTGGTGCTAGGCAATCTGGGCTTCTCCCAGTTGTAATCGCCCCTTTGTGCCTATCGGCCTAGTTCTGTTCTGTCTCCTGCTTGTTATGGAGGGAAGTGAAAACATATTTTTCTTACTCCTCCGCTGTTCTTTTCTGATTAATTTAGTTGCGGGATCCAAGACAGTTGAATCGTTTCTCCGGTACTCGTCGAGCTGCTCGGCGCTTTTCTGGTGGACTTGACTGTTGATTCTGGAGTTGCAGTGGTTGGGAATAGTGTGGTGGAATTGCCAAAAAAAAGCCTTGCGGTTTACTCTCATCATGACTTGATCTTCAAGGCATCCTTTATTATTTAGCTTGCTGTTGCTATGACAATATGTAGAGTGTGGTGGCACTCCTTGTCCCAAAAAACAAAAAAGTTCACGGTAAAGTATCTTCCTTATACAAAAGAAAAAGCTAAGAAAACCACAAAACACTTGGGAGGGACGTCAATACATAAAACAAAATGCATAAAACAAAAAAAAATATCGTCTATTCATATTTCAGAGAAGAGTCTTGACCGCTTATTGCATTTTTGCAAATGCATGAATTTTTCGTCCACGGAGCTTATCACAAGCAAGTGCAAAGAGTGTTTTAGTGAATTTATAAAGCTGTAAATACATATATGGTTACAAATGTATTGCAGCTTTATAAATTACTGTAAGCATGTTTCTCATCATAAGTACGCAAGTTCATGCTGGGCCATTAATTGTACCGGATCAATTGTATAGGGTCGGTACATTGGCCCGCCGATTCATCTGGATACGATGGCGACGCGACGCCGAGCTGTCTCGATTCTAGATGGAGATTAATTTGCTCTGCCACAAACAAGCGTGATATCTGTAATTATTGTTTTGTTGACTAACAATAAAGGACAATGGGCATTATTGTATGAGATGCGTCCCAACCCTTGTAACAAGTTGCGGCTAGTATAAACATAATCATTTAAGCTTTTTTATGATTAATATACCAAGTTTTTATAGTAATTGCATGCAGATCAAAAGTTATTGGGCTTCAAGTGAAAAAAGGTTTTTGTTTTAAATTATGCTTTAATCATACTTTATTACATTTTGTGTTACATGTAAACATAATTATTACATTTATAATAATTGTACAGTAATCACAGGCAGTAATAGTTATTTTTTGACAGTTATTAATAAACGCACAGTTGATAATGTATAAATAACAAAGAAAATAATACAATTTTGATAATTGTGTTATTTCCTTTGATATTTATATTTTCAAATACATAAATAACAAAGAAATAATACCCTTATGTAAGAGTATGGCTTAAACATATGCAAATTGTTTACTGGTACTTTTAATAGTGGTTATTATCTATGATAATATCATCCAAAAAGGTCGCAAGTAACAATATGCTTGGCTGATGTCTAGCCCAGCCAAGGTACCAAACGATACTCATTATGTGAGCACAAGTACCTACTGTTCTTTTTCCTGTTAAACATGAGCAATAATAATGAGCAATTGCACCTCTCACCGTTTCTGCTCTATTTTTTATCAAAATATACGAATAATAAATCCTACCCGATACATGCCGCGATTTTATCCGCACCCTCAACAGAATACCTTCTGAAATATTTATATTGTACCGCACAAGGTTAGGAATAGCTCCTATGCATATTTCGATTGTACACATGCCATTTCTTAAGTGTTCACTCAAATAAGACGGGGCGAGTTTTATTTGGTAACTGCCTAATGAAATTAATAAAAGGTCTTCTTCTGTTAGTATAGGAAACTGCAACGGTGGGAGAGGGGGTGTTGGGTTAGAGTAGGCGCACGGTCGACTGTGTGGTTTTTTCCACTTGTTTTAGACCTTTTGTCATTGAAATACAAATTCATTAAGTTTTATTCAATCTTTTTATCAAATAAATTAAACCACTATAACAGTTTCCCTGCACGAGATACAGAGTTACGCTCATACAAAAAAACATAACACTGATTGAGATCTTTCAAACGATATAGGTAGAAATATGTTACAGCACTTGGGACGAAACCGCTCATTGTTCTTTAACTATTTGTAGACCATGCTCTAACAAGTAGAGCATAAATCAATCTCTCGGTGATTAAATCAATTTATCTATATATCAGCCTGTTGCCATTCAAACGTAGTACACTAGACCTTCATTTCATCTAAAAGCGCCATCCATCCCGGACCAGGGAAAGCCTCTAGGGCTTTCAAAATACCGCACTTTTCCAATCTCGGTAATATGTTTTAAATTTAAAAAGTTAATACCGTGATTACAGTATCCTTTCAATACCAGTATTAACAAGTGTGCTTTTATTTCTTAATGAGTTTTAATATTATTATACATAGCTCTCTCAGACAAAAACTGGTATTGGTTGAATATTTCAGCTGTACCTACTAAAAATTAGGTTCGCTAATTACTAAGCTAAAAAATACAACAACATACAACTAAAAATTCGTAAAAATAAAATGGTATCAAAAACTCGTCCACGCCGCTGTCAACCGCTAAAGTGCCAAAGAGGCTGGCAGCATAGTCACGGTGAATGGCAATGCTAGGCCTCAGGACCAAGCAAAAGCCAGCGATTGGGTCATGGGAAGAGTCAACCAGTCTTTTAGATATCTCCTTAAAAATAAGGTAGGCACTCAGACCCCACGGCCCGAGGGTTTCAACCCCAAACGGCTCGAAAATATAGTTACCTATAAGTTTAGGTTAGTTACTTTTGCCGCTTGAGGTTTTCCGCAATCGAGGCCTTAGCTTTAAATCAGGGTGTCGGTTTTTAAACCGCAAAAACTGCATCGACAGTCTAAGAAATAAAGAGTTTAAGAATGACTATGGTGACCCCTTATTCGATGTAATGCATATTCCAGGGACACTCTGTATAGTACGTCCACTACGTAGGTACCGTATTTAAAATTGATTAATCGTAAAACAAAATAATTCATTATCCCAATGGAAATGTTTTTGATAACAGTCGTATCAGATCGCTTTAAATCTTACTAAGTATAATATTATCTCTCAGCACAATGTGAGATTTATTATAACTAAAATACTGATATCAACATAAAGCGTAGGTACTCTGACCACTTTGCTTCGGCCTTCGCCTTCGGCATGTTTGGAAATCATAATTTTATAGAGAAAACTGATACATAATTTGATGATTAATAACGACTGTCTCACTTGTGATTTAACTGCCCCGTTTGTCTAGCAGGGTAAGGTATTCAATAACAATTTTGCATGCTACATTATTTTAGCCAAACATGTGATCAAATTGGACTATTGTAACACCTTTTTTATACCATGTTTTTGTGCAAATAAATATTCTTATTCAGTATTCTTATTCTTAAGGTACCCCGACTACTAAGCTAGTTCGTTAAGGTGGTTCGATTCGGGTTCATAACGTAACTTCGAAAATCATACGTTCGGTTAACGGAAAATCGACTGAACAATATTGTTCCAATGGATTTTATTGCGAAACAACCTTTTATAGCTAAACGTTGCGACGACTGAACGATTTATGGAAAATTCATTAACCTTTATCAATGAATGTTTTAGTTGTTTAGAGTAGTCTCAAAAACTAAAACAATTGTATTTATGTAAAAAAAAAAGATTGTTTAGGTACATTTAGTTAACTACCTAAACCGTTAGGGTATAGGTCACAAGGTCTAACGATTAGTCTACTCAAGGGATATCGTGTCGCCCAGTTACTGGTCTGTGGAAGTCGGATAGGCAGTCGCTCCATGTTAGCATTGGTGTTCTACTGCATCCAATTAGACAGAAACCGACCCCGACTGAAAAAGACTGCCGGGGTTGCGGAATAGTTCTAATAGTTACCGCGGCCCCAGAACATAGAGGGCAACCGAAGGAACAAGGGTGGGTTTTAGTCAATATAAATCTGACACTCCCTCCCGCCCCGCCCAGGGTGGGAGAAGTCATTTAATGATTTTGAAAAACTAAATGATGACTTAGGCTACAATAGACCACGCTACAGGGATCATTGGACCAATCAAAATGATTTCAACCTCGAAGCGACCATGAACAAACGAACTAAATAAAGCAACAATTTTTGTACCATTATCCAAGTGGAAATTTTTCACACAGATATGTTTTTTCAGCTGTTTTCATAGTAAAGATAGTCTATTTACCTATGAGGTTGTATAGCTCCAAATCAAAGTCAACTCAATAGCGGCTTCTGTTTGCCTAGTATTACTGTGACCTCGAACTTCTCTGCTAGGGTAAGAAGTCAAGATTGTCGTGGAAAACACTTGTACTTGGCAGCCACGTGCTAGGGGCACAATACAGTAAATACAAGGACATCAAAGTAGGTGCTTACCTACGTAAGTAGGATACTAAGAAATTTGTATATAAGGAATTCATTTATAAATGAACTCATTTATAAAGTAGTTATTTTGTTGTATAAAATTTCTTCAAAGATTTTAGGGGCGGTATTTTTATTGGTGTATTATTTATGGTGTGTATTATTTTTGGTGTGTATTATTTACACACTATTTAAGTTGAGGTAAAACGACTCTTAATTTAACGTATTCTGATCCCTGATTAGCCCCATATTATTCAGGACCTAACCAAATAAAATTAAGTTAGGAAATCCTATTGTTTTTTCAAAGACTTCGTCAAACGGAGTAAATGGATGCAGTGAATAGGGATGCAACCAAGGGTTTTATGTTATAGTTTTATTACATCCGTACTAATATTATAAATGCAAAAGTAACTATGTCTGTCTGTCTCTTCTTCATGCCTAAACCACTGAACCGATTTGAATGAAGTTTGGTACAGATATTGTCTGGGACTCGAGAAAGGACATAGGATAGTATTCATCCCGGAAATCCCCCGGGAAGGGGAACTATTATTTCTCGCGGACTAAGTCGCGGGCAAAAGCTAGTGTTTTATAATAACATGAAAGTAAAAGGTATAAGTAATTAATGTTTAGTAACGAATTGATGATGACATACTGTACTACTGTACCGGTAAAATCTCTTTCAAATATTCTTCCGGCTTCACCGCTACATCCTGGAGAAATTCACTCTATTTTACCCGGTACACTAACAACAAAACTTAAGTAGAAGTTTCTCAAATGAACCACCTTGTTTAGAATTAAACTTACTAATTATGTAGTTGCATTAACTTCCCGAATACGGTACGGAACCCAAATTTTGTGGTCCATCAGCATTAAGTATAAACATAAATATACTGGGACAACTCACACACGGTTATCTGATCCCAAGTTAAGCTCTGCTAAGAGCTTGTGTTATGGTAACCAGACAAGTGATATACATACTTATATAATTTATAAATACATACATATTATAGATAAATTAGACCCAGACACAGAACAAACAATCATGCTCATCACACAAAGTTTGTTCTGGGTGGGAATCGAACCCACGACCTCCGGCTTAGCAGTCAGGGCATAAACAACAACATAAACATAAATTAAGGTAGTGTAACATTCCCAAATACCTTATTGCTTATTTACCTATTCCACCTGTCTGTGACGCTTACAAGCAGAAACAAAACGTTCATAGAAAGTATTGTTTTGTTCTAAGAATGCGTACAATGAAGATGTACGCATAAGTACCTATCGATTTTTCTTTCAATTTCTTCACAATATGCAAGCCATAAAAATTCGTCATCTACATTGTTGGTAAAGGTACCAAGCATTACAAACATAGGTATTTCAAGCTACAAATTGTTGAAGAGCAATCTGAAATCAGAAGTGCATTAACAACTTTAGGTCGCACTTTCGTGAATATAATAATTTGAATGAAATTCATATTAGCATTACTCACACTAATGACACTTTAAAAATATTTTACTGAATTATCAAAAAAATTGTTAAACGGTTTAAAAAATTGATCTCGTCGACCCCAATAAATGCTAATACTAACGTTCATATAAATATATACATTTTTGGACACACATTTTGGTTGGTGTGTCACAGAGTAGTATGAAGATACGCTAGTATTAGCATTTTTACCCGACTGTCGAAAGGAGTAAAAATGTAAAAATCTTTTTTTTTTTTGGTGAGTGGGAAATCATCCAATGACTGCTCCCGTCCTGGGTGCGGCGGGAGGGCGTGTCAGACTCTTACTGACTAAAACCCACTCATGTTCCTTCGATTGCCTTTTATGTTCCAGGGTCACGGTAACTGTTATAAACATAACATTCCGCAACTCATAACATTCCGCAACACATAACATTCCGCAACGTAAAAATCTTTACAAAAGAGGTGGCTACGGAACCCTATTCAATGCGTGTTCTGTCACGCACTTGGCCAAATTTTTATGCGTGCAGCCGGCGTACATCAAATTTCTAAGACACACAAAAAAACCGTCTTTATTTACTTAATTTACGATTATCGTCAGTTATTTAGCAAAATACTAGATATTTCATTTAAATAAATACATAAATATTACACACGGCCATCTGATCCCAAGCTAAGCAGAGCTTGTGTTATGGTAATCAGACAACTGATATACATACTCATATAATTTTTAAATACATCCATATTATAGATAAATAACACCCAGCATCATTTACTTCTTGAGTTCTACAAACACAATCTGCTTTCCCGTAACCATGGCACAGAAGTAGGTACAATTCCTTACACGATTAAGATAAAACTAACATAAACGTGGTCTATTTTGAAAACAATAGGCTTGTTTCCAATCAGTTCTGGGGCACAATAATAAATATGTAGGACGGTTATGTCATTGTACTTGTTTAGTTTTTAACAGAACCCTAATTATGAGTGCTTGTTTATAGCTTAAATAATGTGTTCTAGCAAGATTTTTGCCTAACTGGTTAGTTTGGTTTATTTATAACTAGCTTTTGCCCGCGACTTCGTCCACGTTGAGTTCCCGTTCCCGGGGGATTTCCGGGATGAAAACTATCCTATGTCCTTTCTCGGGTCCCAGACTATATCTGTACCAAATTTCATTCAAATCTGTTCAGTACTTTAGGCGTGAAGAAGAGACAGACAGTATTAGTACGGACAGCGACCTACCAAAGCTTCGCACGAGTGTAACTATGATGTGCACGTATTATAGAGGTCTTAAAGATAATTTTAATTATAATAGGCATGGACAGACAGACAGCGCGGGAGGCGACTTTGTTTTACACAAAATCACGTAAGATTTCACCCACACAGCGATTTGGGACTTGTCGCCATAGAAGTATTTGAAGTACCTACATGAAAAATCCTTTCTAATGATATAATATAATAATATCACATCGTGATTTGTACATAGGCCAAAAACCCATTTTCCTTTGCCAATCAAAGATGTCATATATTAAAAAGTTAAATAAAAATGAGAAAATCTCGTACATTAATTAAACCTTAGAACACCCGTGATTCGAGACACAATAGAAAGACAATAGCAGCCCGACAGCCGGCTGTCGGTTGGTCGTCGAAAGGTACGTTATTATAACGAAACCCATGGTGTTCGATACCGGCTCGTATTTGAACGATTTTTTAAATATAATATGACTTGTATTACTAACAAGTCAATCCGGGCAAGTACCAATGTGACTTTTTCAATTCAGATGTACTTTCTTAAGTTTATCTTGGACATCACAGACATCAGTGAAGGAAAACATCGTGAGGAAACCTAGTAAATACAAGTCCGAAATCGCCAATCCGCCTTGAGCAAGCGTGGTGATCAATGCGTGCCTTCTCTGTATGAGGAGAGGCCTTTGCCCTGCAGTGGGACAGTAATAGGCTGGAATTATTATTATTATTTGTACCTACTTCACAAAAAGAAATATAAAATGTAGTCCAAGATATAAATAGCTTAAAACAATTAAAATGAAAACATAAATCAATTAAAACAGATAAATTAAACTCAACAAAACTATAGAAGCACAATCTTTTCAAATGCCATGGAATTGTTCTAGCTGACGTGATTAAAAATAATATGCAGTTGTTCAAACAAATTACTTATTTTGCTACTTTTGTATGGAGGAAGATATTTTATAAGTCGGGTTTTGTCACAATATCAGTAGGTACCCTAGTCGTTATGTCAATTTATCTACTTTGTGGTTGTCACTATCCACTTATCGAAAAGTTGTCTATTTTTCAAATTAAAATCCACAACTGCATAAATATAAGAGGATTTTGCAAGACAATTATATATAATAGGGATGACGACAACATAAAAAAAAATGGCATTCTGTTAAGTCCGTCTTGTAGATCAGCCAAAAATACGGGACACGTATTTTTTGCTTCATCAAAATGATAAAAAAATGCAAAGATAAAGAGCAACAACGTTCTGGAGTGGGGACATAGTGGGGGCTTTTGACGCCACCGTAATGCAAAAATTGTATCTGATCGTGACGTCACGCACAACTTCAACGCACTGTATCGTCGTCATTTTTCGTTTACGAGAAAAAAGAAAAAATACGTGTACAAATTTTTTTAATAATATCAATGACGGACTAATTACTTTTTTTTCGTCGTCTTGCCTATTGCGTTGTGTATCTCGCGATTAAAACGTGCCTTTTATTTTAGTAATTAAAACATATACTTTGGAATGTAATTTTAAAAAACCTGTTGGTCTAGTGGTCCTGATTGCTAAGGCGTAGATCAAGCACGATTATCTATCTATTCTAATATAATAATTTATAAAGAAAAAAGACTGGTTTGTAATGGATACATTTTAAAACTGCTGGACCAATTTCAAGAAGTCCTTTATAAACTAGAGGTACACTATCAGCGAGTGATATCTTTATATATATAATTCTGTTGTACGTGTGTATGTCATTGAACTCCTCCTAAACGGCTTGACCGATTTAAATGAATTTTTCTGTATGCGTTTAAGTGGCGCCCTGGATGGTTTAGATACACAAATCAACCCGACAGATGGCGCTGATTGCTTGAAAAAGCATGTGATCTCGAAAACGGCCCTAACGATTTCGCTGAAATTTGATATGTGGGGGTTTTCGGGGACGAGAAATCGATCTACATATCTGCCGTCCGATTACTAAAAGGCCGTTAAGTGAATAAACCTCATTTTGAGATATTGACGAAAACGTGGGAATTAATGTTTCTAGACATTGGTTGGACATACAGCCATGTTTGTTACACCAAAATATTTGGTATCTGATAAGCTTACTTTCTATGGGTTTTAATGAGTGCTAAGTTTAATTATATTGTTTTAATTAAAGGTTTTGTGTTTTAGTGTTGTTTATCTATTGTATGATGGGGCCTCTTACAATACTAAAAAACGGCTGGCTGAAGTACAGCCGTCTTATAGCGTTGTAACGCAATTGTAACCGCCATTCATTTACTTTTGAGTCACAGTTTAATGCATTTTCAAAGCTAAATAACAGTTAAATCACTTAACCGTTTTTTAGAATAGTAAATTGATTGAAACTCAATTTGCTGTACTTGAGAAAAATCGTTATTAGACTTTAACTGTCTATGTTATTGTTTAGAGATGCTAATATTATACATATTACTGATCTAAAATACAGTTTCTGAATAATACGTGCACAATAACTGCCTTTTAGTTTTGGAATTACTAGCAAATTGATATTGCTCTAAAGTCAAATGGACGACTATGTGTTAAAATTTGGGCTAGGTTATTTGTGCTTTTAAATGTGTGTGTGTGTAAAGTGTAACAGTTAGGTAATTAAAACAAAACATACATATTTCTACTTAAAGTATGTTTAATCAAATAAAGAAATTAAAACAATTATTAAATTTTAAAAGAGCTCACAAACATTTGTGGGGGATAAAAACAGAAATTAACCCTGAAAGAGCAACCAACATAATTATAAAATTAAGGACTAGCGGCATTGTATATAGCTTATAAAAGATATAACATGTAAAGGGGTTAAAGAATTAAAGTTTTAAATCGAAGGCGTCAATCACAAACCAATGTAAACCAATTAAAATCGCATTCAAAATATTACAAAGATTGTTACATAATATGATATTTTGTACTTATTTTATATTCTTGTTAGAATTGGATTAACTTATTCTCTAATGAGATCAATAATGTGTTTTTAACATTATGTATACCAGCTTGTAAACAATGTACATAATATTATTTATTAAGCTACGCTTAGGCACCAAATCAACATTATAAAAATAATTAATATAAAAAAGGGTTCGAATAAAAAAAAGTAGATATTGGTGCCGATTCTATTATGCACAAACTAACGTAAATTTAAGTTAAGTGCATCTTTCTCTTTTCATTTCTTAAAGAAAAGGATAGACAGAAGATACATTTTAGTTTAATCCTGTCAAATTAGACAGCGCCTGATGAAAATTGACGTATATTTAGACGCCATGTTTTTAAATTGCGTCTAAATTGCCTATGGAGTGTCTAAATTTGACAGGACTTAACTAATATTTGATCTTCAGTCCTTTTCTTATTTCAACGGAAAGAGAAAGATGCAATTAACTTAAATTTTCGTTAGTTTGTGCACAAGAGAATCGGCACCATTGTAGATCCAAAATTAGAAATTGGATCAGTTTTCTTTAGCCGTGCTGTCGCGTTCCACACATTCGGGCATATCGTGCCAGAATTTTATTTTGTGAGGTGCGCTAATATCTTTTAAAACGTTTATTATTGATGCTTTTCTCGCCTTGTCAATACCTTTAGACGCTCGTGGTGTGGGCTCTGGCGTTTTCGTGCATAAATGTGAACCCGGTGCCGATAAGGTGTGCATAAGGCATCACGTGAGGCTGATGACAGTTCAAAGCAGGCAGACTTGGCCCAGACACGAAGGCAAGCTCTGTCTTACCGTCAGCGCTGACTCCTCCCCAAACCGTCCACGAACCACCACCATAACTGACCCTTTCTTCAATGCAGCATTGTGCAAAGCGTTCTCCATCTCTTCTGTAGACCTTGTTCCTTCCGTCGTTCCCATAGAACATGATTTTACATTCATCAGAGAAGAGAACTTTGCTCCATTGGAGGTATGACCAATTTAGGTGCTCGCGTGCAAAATCAAGGCGCGCTCTTCGATGGTCTGCAGTTCATTTCGGTCCATTTACTGGCTTGTGTGCAGTCCACGTTTCTTCAACCTTCTTCTAATTGTAGAGTCACTTACAGCGACCCTTCGTACAACTTGAAGCTGCTGCTGCAGTTGAAATGCATTAAGGCGCCGGTTTCGCCAAGAAGTTGTTACAATAAATCGATCATCTCTCTCAGAAGTGACCCGATTCCTGCCAGATCCAGAACGGCGCTTGAACATACCAGTCTCTCAATAGTGGTTGTAGACTCTATGAACAGATGACAGGCTTAGATGCCATGTTCGAGCCACAACACGCTGACTAAGTCCAGAATCCAGCAATACCACCACTTAGGCGGCTTCTGTGGGCGAAGTATCCATATGTTTTAAAAAATAATTTTTTTTTCAGACGTCTTAAAGTCACAGTAAACAAATTAAAAACAAAAACGTTAAAGATAAACGCAATTTTTTAGTTTTTGAACGTGAAATGTTCTCCAACAGTAGACAGACGCACATTTGTCTCAAAATAGTGTTTCATTTCATTTAGAGGATAAACAAATGAAATTATAATTTCAAATTTTAAATTTTCGCTTACCATTGTATTGGCCAAATTGCCAGCTACACAATAACGTTTTTTTCATGGAATAAAAACTCTTTTGTATTAAATTAGGTGTTTCAATGTTTAAACAAATTAAAACGAAGGTGTTTCGATTTTTTTGATGAGAAGTGCATTTAAACAGAATCTTTACCTCCGTTCGTGGTCATTTTTGGCGGGAATGTGAACAATCGCTCACAGACACGTCTTACCCGTCTGCTGAGTTGCGAACAACTGGAGTGTGCGAGGTGCGGGGGTATCCGTTCGCGAAGGTAGATAGACGTCTTTTAGCGTTGGAACGTCACTTAGCCGTTTTTTGTATTGTATTTATTGTCATATTATTTGATACAATCACAACTAAAAAACGGTCACTGTCTTTTAGAATTGTATAATCTCCAGAATCACTTTGGCTTACCAACGCCTACCCAGCTAAGTGTGAGTAACGGTTTTGTAGAGTGGTAATTGAAGAAAACTGTCTTTTAGATGACGGAAATATCAATGCGCCTTGTATGACAATAAATCATTTAAAAACCTTTAAAGTAATTTAACGATTTTATACTGTTGTACTTTTATTTAACCGTTTTCTAAGATTGTAATTTGTATTAATATAAGTTTTAAATAAACGGTTACGAGCGTGTAGCCGTGTTATAGTGTTATAAAGTGACATAACCGTGTTTAAGTGTTGACCGATCGCGAAAATAGTGCAGTTAGCCGTGGGAGTGATCTCCGTATCTCTGGCCTAAATGGAGATAGAAAAATATGACCCAGACTGGAAGATAGAGAAAATTTTTCTCCATCACGTGGTATATATAACTCAAATTTGACCAAATGTCACTTAACGGCCTTTTAGTAATCGGACGGCAGATATGCAGGACAACGTCTGTTGGGTCCGCTAGTATCACTATATATGAGAGTGATATAGCCTATAGGCTATAGCCTATAGGCTTCCAGAACTTTGTTGCTCTTTATCTTTGTATTTTTTTTATTATTTTGATGAAGCAAAAAATACGTGTCCCGTATTTTTGGCCGATCTACAAGACGGACTAAACAGAATGCCAATTTTTTTATGTGGTCGTCATCCCTATTAAGTAGATATCTAAGATCTGCTATAATAATATTAGAAAGGTATGCTAGATAATGTTACCATCATTAAAAATTAAAACGAATATAATCTTCGCAAGCTTATCTTCCCTTTTAATACATAAACCCTTTTGTCCTGCTATTTACCGATACATGTACATAATATATTGAGACTTTCTAACTATAACTTAGATAATAATTATATTATAATATTGGCGCATCCGCTATTAAGTGTAACCTAGGTACTAAGTTAGGTTTTGAAGATCTAATAGCAGTTGCTACATAAAACACTGGTATTGGGCTGGATTCCACATAGTTATGAAAAGGTATCTATCTATGTTATACTAATATAAAGTGATTGCAAAAGTAACTATTTATTTATAGATGGGAAATCATCAAATGACTTCTCCCGCCCTGGGCGACTTTTACTGACAAAAATCTACCCATGTTCCTTCGGTTGCCCTTCATGTTCCGGGACCGCGGTAACTAATAGAACTATTCCGCAACCCCGGCAAGAAGTAACTCTGTCTGTCTGTCTTGCTTTTACGGCGAAACAACTGAACCGATTTCAGTGAAATTAGGAACACAGAGATGGTCCAAAGCCTAAAAGAGGACATAGACTAGTTTTTGTCCCAAAATTCCCACAGGAATGGGAGCTACGCGGGTAATACCGCGGGGGACAGCTAGTCCGTACTATATATAGTATATATAGTACGGACTAGCTGTCCCCCGCGGTATATATTATATACTATATCCATACTAATATTATAAATGGGAAAGTGTGTCTGTCTGTCTGTATGTTTGTCTTTCTTTCACGGCAAAACGGAGCGACGTATTGACGTGATTTTTTAAGTGGAGATAGTTGAAGGGATGGAAAGTAACATAGGCTACTTTTTGTCTCTTTCTAACGCGAGCGAAGCCGCGGGCAAAAGCTATAAAATTATAAATGCGAAAGTAACTCTGTCTGTCTGTCTTTCTGTCTGTCTGTCTCTCTCTTCTTCACGCCTAAACCACTGTACCAATTTGAATGAAATTTGGTACAGATCTAGTCTGGGACCCGAGAAAGGACATAGGGTAGTTTTCATCCCGGAAATCCCCCGGGAACGGGAACTATTATTCCACGCGGACGAAGTCGCGCGCAAAAGCTAGTATAAAATAAATGCAAAAACTTTCTTATTTTCCTGGAACTACCGCAGATTACAGGAAGCAGTGTAAGATTGCAGTGGTGCGAGTAACTCATAGTTATTATAAACACATTATGTCACCAGCAATTAACGACAGACGTTCTTTTAAAAACTCTGAGAAAGCTCATGTCTCTATTTGTACAAGTATATGGAGATTTAAGGCATAACATGCCCCGTTTCTCTTGTCGGGGAAAAAAATGCTGTATAACTCCAAACTCAGTAGCCTGGAGTTTGAAAGAATCACAAAGAGTTTTTCAGTAGTCTGAGAAACCTTTTGTAAAAATTCGTAAAAAAATATAACCGAACGCTCAAATCCCAAACCTGGGCTTCGAAACCTGATCTGACTCAGCTGTTGCGCTTGTAACCACGAGCTCAACAGCATCTCTAGACAACTGGCATTGTTGATAAGATGGTAGAATTAATAAATAACTCACACGGCCATCTAATCCCAAACTAAATAGAGCTTGTACAATTTTTTTTTTGGGTGGGAAATCATCGAATAACTTCTCCCGTTCTGGGTGAGGCAGGAGGGCGTGTCAGACTTTTACTGACTAAAACCCACTCATGTTCCTTTGGTTGCCCTTTTTGTTTCGGGATCAAGGTATTATAAATATTTCGCAACCCCGGCGAGCTTGTACTATAGTAACCTAACAACTAAAATAGGTACGTACTTATGTAATTTTTAAATACATACTTAACATTTCGACGATCAAGCGACATGCCCTTTTGTGTCTCGAATCACGTGCGTTCGAAGGATTAAATACTTAGGCCCGCATTAATAGACGTCACTTAATTCTGAGACGCTCTCAAGTTTATTGCGGTCTTTATTTTCCCTTTAGAATGACAAGGACAGCAAGAGACTTGAGAGCGTCTCGGAGTTGAGTGACGTCTATTAATACGGGCCTAAGACACAGAACAAACAATTATGTTCATCACACAAAGTATGTCCTGGGTGAGAATCGCTGGCTATCATTAACCACAAGATCAACGAACCCGTCAATAGAGTAATACGTAATGTCAAATTACTTAGCGTAAGCTTATATCAAGCTTATTTCAGTTATATTTAACAAATAAATGATTCTTATTCTTCTTGTCCAAATTAACAATCTATTCTATTCTACCACCTATTCTACAATGCCACTTGCTTGTCTAAAGATTCTGTATGGTTGACTCTCAACCTCTCTGAAATATCCATCTCCACTCGGAAATATCAACAAAGTCGCAGAATTATCGAAAAATCTTTCCCATAGGTTTGATATTTACAAAACATTACACGTAGTTACCGGATTCACGGATTGTCCGCTTGTGTTGTTAAACTTTTCACACAGTTTTCGTGAAAAATGTGTGAAACATAATAAATAGGTTGGTACAATTAAAAGTCGTCATCTCCCCTTTTCCAAATTAATTATACCTATTATGTTTTCTACTTTTAGTTAGGTATTTTATAAAAGCGCGTTTTTAACCGATTAAAGAAAATGGTTCTCAGTTTGGCTTGTATGTATGTATGTGTGTTTATTTGTTATGCTAAACCGATTTCAGAAAAGTATTTCTTACATTTAGAAGACGATTTTAGTATTTTAACCGACTTTGTTATTAGACATAAAGGGGTTCGTTGATTGTCCCACAAAAGTGACAGCGTGATATAGCCGATTTCTTAGCAATTAAAAATTAAATTCATGAAATACTTAAAATCATAAATTCTTTTAAATTAACGTAGAGACCGTAGAGACTAACAGACAAAAAATCGAAATAATGTATTTTTGGCTTTGGCATTGTTCTTATTAATCATAGAATATGTATCAAGTATTCCTTTGAAAAAATTTTGGTGTTCACTTTCGACTTAGTTACGATTTTATTGTGAAGATTGTTATCGTCATCTCCCTAGCCTGTTCCCAGCAACATTTGGGTCGGCTTGTAGTCTAATCAATTGGATACCAGAATTTTTTTTCGTAATGTGACGGCTTATCAGACCTCTATAACCATTTATTAGGTGACAAGATGTCGCTCGGTCGGACTGGTCAGTCTTTCTGACTTCTGACTACCCGTAACGACTGTCAAAGTTATACGAATGAAAATCAGGACAGCATCTGAAGTAAATCGACGTATTTTTAGTAGCCATGTTTTTAATCGCGACTAAATTATTTATGGAGTGTCTTAATTTGACAGGACTTAACTAATATTTTATTTTCTGTCCTTTTCTTAATAACTTTGGCAAGAGAAAAATTAAATTTACGTTAGTTTGTGAATAAGAGAATTGGCACCATTGTCATAGGTTCATGATTTATTTTGTAAAAAAGTTATAAAAGACAACTCTGTTCCGTTAGGTCACCAAACCAGAAAATACTCAATTTATAGCACATTAAACAGTGGCTAATAATTATTAAACAAAGTTAGAGCCTGTTTCACTACCTGACAATAAATAAATAAATGAAAATTATTATTAACCAGATTAACCAGTTATTTTAACCAGAACTTATTAGAAGAATGTAAAACAGACCCGTGAAAGTTCTGGTTCATTTTTCAAAGAAATTTACAGATTCAGACACGCAACATTACAAGAAATAAAACAATTCAAAGTGCAACAAATATAGTCATAGTTTAAAATTTTGTATCTGGAAATGCTCATATCCATTCCCACACATTTTTTAGAAAACAATTAGAGGTTGCAATCGAATATTCGAATATTCGAATTATTCGAATACTCTTTCCAAATTTATATTCGAATAGTAAATAAATATTTATTCGAATATTCGAATATTACCAAAAAAAAATATCAGTTTAAAGTCTATGTTGATAGAGCTTGAAAATTGTTATTGGCAACACTGCTTGACACGACGCTATTTTGTCACTTACAGAACACGTTGTTATTTATGTGTAAAGTGGTGCATTTTCAGTGATTTTAGATACTTTTATTTTGTTTTTATTATTAAAGAGAGAGAACGACTTTAATTGATTTTTTTCCGAATTAATATTGACGAATTTGATTTTTTAGTGAAATGTGATAGTTTTTCTTTTTATTATTAACGAGCGAGAGATGTTTATTTTGTTCTTATTATTAACAGAAGAGTTGAATTTGTTTAAAAATGTTATAATAGGTAAATCTGATTTATTTCCGAATTATAATTGATGAATCTGATTTTTCAGCGTAATATTGCATATTATGAAAATAATACTGTAACGTTTTTACGACACATTTACGTATGTATGTGATACTTTTCGTTTTATTATTAACAAGAGAGAAAAACATTTATTCTCGTAGAGGCGATCGGCGGCGGTGACCTCTCGCGCCCGGCGCTGGTTCAGGCCATGCTTTGGGGCGAGACGGAATGGGATGGCGCCGCCTCCTTCTGCGAAGCAGTTATGCTAGTGAAGGAAGCGGCGGCGCGCGAGAGTCAACGACGAGCCTCTCGCCCCGGACTAAGACCAAGGCGAAGACGTCGAGAGACGACTACCGGCCACCGTAGGCGCGGTTCTGCGGATGGCGAGCGATGGGTAGCTCGCCGCTCGGCTTGGACCAGGACCGCGTCAACGGCGCGTTTTGTTCCACGCGCGCCTCAAAGAGAAGAAGTCAGCACAAGAAGGGGCCCAACAGGGCCACGCCTGCCGGGGTTGTGGAATGTTTATAATAGTAACAGTGACCCCAGAGCATAAAGGGCAATCGAAGGAACATGAGTGGGTTTTAGTCAGTAAAAGTCTGACACGCCCTCCCGCCGCACCCAGGACGGGAGTAGTCATTTGATGATTTCCCACTCACCAAAAAAAATAGACATTTATTTTGTTTTTATTATTACCGAGAGAGGGACTTTTAAATTTGTTTAAAAAAATTATAATTGTTTTGATTAACATTTTCATGTATAGTTGTTTTAAAATTTTGTTGAATAAGGGTCGATTTTTCAATCGTCAGATAACTTGTATCTGAAGAGAACGTTTGACGTTTTGACAGCTTTTGTATAGAAAATATGTCAAACCGCCATATTTATTCCTCAGATAGAAGTTAACTGATGATTGAAAAATCAGCCCTAAGTAAATAATTATTGTGCTAGGTTTACTTATCTGCATAAAAATATAATTCCTAAACCAATAAACGCTTATATTCTGTGTTTTATTATTTTTTCTTAAATATTCGAATATTCGAATAATATTCGAATAGCACTGAAAAAATATTCGAATATTCGAAAATTAAAATTATCGAATTTTTGCAACCTCTAAAAACAATAGAAAAATACACAAAAAATACAGCCGAATGGAGAGCCTCCTCTTTTCTAAAGTCAGTTAAAAAGGAGAAAAAAAAATTTAAAGGTTTTTGTTTTACTATGTGAAAATGTTTGGATTGTAATTTTAAGTAAAAACTTCATTCTTTTTTTTTAAACACTGAATCTTCATATCTTCATGAAATATCTTCGTGACTTCTCTTTTACCAAAAAAAATGTAACCACAGACCACACAATATAATTTGAAAAGACGCAAAAAGACTCTCCATTATAAAATAAGATAAAAAATATATACTTACTCAAACAAGCAATAATAACTTGATTAAATTTACTCCCCTCCGCACAATATTTCTTCATGGTATATTTCAACATTTTTACTTTATTTCCAACTAGGCACTATGTCTTACGAAAATGCACTATTTAAAAAAAGCGGCAGCCACCGCTCGCCGCCCGGTAACAGAGACGAATGGCCGGCGACCGTCTTCCCGCCAAGCAACCAGCCTGTATTTGTTTAAAACTTAGGTACACTCTGTACCTAATTTCAAGTCGAAGCCAGGACCTAGTTAGGGCCTATGGTTTACTATTAATAAGTTTACTTAAGTAAAAGAATAAAATCGGTTAGGTGTAGGCGCGTGCAAGGTAGGGTTAAGCATTGCCTGTTAACCTGTAAACCTGCTCATTAAAAAAAAAATAACAGTTGGTTTTTCTTTAACTTTATTATATTTGATTTTACGGTTCTTTGGTTTTGGTTCTTTGACTACGAAACCCAAAAAAGGAACAAAAAAAGAATCAAAATTATGGGCAGATACTAGCTGAAAGTTTGGGTAAAGTGAACGTCGCATCGTTTTAACGCTGATCAGCCATAAAACTATGAAATATGAAAGAACTGCTATTAATGTACTCATTTGTTAAACCACATCGCGACAGAGATGTTTGCAATTGACGTTTTATAGTCGTTAATTTAATATATTATGATACTTCAATTACTGCCCAATCCTAATGTAAAAACCTATTGATTACTTTATTAGGTTGATAAACTTACTGTTTTACGCATATCTGTTAATGTGCCGGCAGTATTGAGTCTTGAGAAACAATTAAAACACATTCTTTATTTAATTTTATTAAAAGAGAAACAATAAATAGAATGACGTCGTACATACTTTAAAGCCTTAAGCGATTCAGTTTTACCCCTTACGCAAAAAGAGTGGTGTTATAATTTTAACCGCTTTGTGTGTCAGTATGTCTGTCTGTCTGTGGCACCGTAGCTCTTTTAAACGTGAACTGATTTGTATTTTTTTTGGTGAGTGGGAAATCATCAAATGACTGCTCCCGTCCTGGGTGCGGCGGGAGGGCGTGTCAGACTTTTACTGACTAAAACCCACTCATGTTCCTTCGATTGCCTTTTATGTTCCAGGGTCACGGTAACTTTTATAAACATTCCGTAACCCCGGCAGAACTGATTTGGATATGGTTTTTTTTTAATAGTAAGTAGGTTAACCAGTTCTTAGACCTCTTTCACCAAAAATCGTTTTAACTATTACAAAGTTATCAACTCTTTCGTTTTTTTTTGTTGAGTGGGAAATCACCAAATGACTTCTCCCGTCCTGGGCGGGGCGGGAGGTCGTGTCAGACTTTTACTGACTAAAACCCACTCATGTTCCTTCGGTTGCCCTTTATGTTCCGGGGTCACGGTAACTAATATAAATAAACATTCCGCAACCCCGGAACTCTTTCTGCTGCTGTTATAACTTAAGGGGGTTTAAATTTTAATTTCATTAGTCGAAATATTATTTAAATTTTAATTGAAATTAATATTAAAATCTGTTCGTCATTTCGGCACAATTTTTATTGTTTTTTTTTTTTATTTTGTAGTATAATACGCGATACTTTGTCAGTTTCTTCGAATAATGTCCCTTCAATGGTCGAAATGTAATCCATACACTATACTCCTCTTTAAAAACTTTGAATGTACCAAATGTCACCATTCTCCAATCAGCCAAAACGTTTAAAAAGGGCACAAAATTCTCTCTCCAAATGAATGCAGAAAATAAAATGACGTGATTCAAAACATAATAAAAAGACAATAGCACCGCGACAGCCGGCTGTCGCTTGCAGATAAACAAAACAACTTTTTCTATGAGACCAATATCAAAATGTAAAAAACATATGATTCACATCCTCGTGAAAATGGCAACGGCTGATTGATTATTTTGCATGAAAACTTTTTTTTAATTTTCGATATTGGTGGCCTTATGGAAAAAGTTGTTGCATTAGAGCACCAGAATCAGCGCACTGGATTAAAAAATATCCCGTATGTAGATGTACCAAGAGCATTAACACTTTCATAGTATATACTGGTACTCTTTGATCAACATACATTAAACTACCCACCATCCACTACTAAGAATCCTGCCAACCTAATAAAAATAAATCGTGAGACACAACCTTTTTCTAATTATAGTCCTAAGTGTTGCCCAGTTAAAAATAGCCTGGATCGCGTGCAAAAACGCGACGCGGGCGCCGAGCTATTCATGCTTGGCGCCGATAAATTATAGCAGAGATTTCACATAACTTACAACAGATGGCACCTTGTAGCGGTACCGAAGTGCCAACGGTACTTTTATCATAGATTTATGTATGGTGATAAAGAAAATGTGGTACTTTTTGTGGAAAGGTCAGCTGGTCCAGCCTCAGTGATTAGGAATGCATTTGTTCCGCCGCATTTTCTTAGAGCTTGACATCTATGCAATTAATCACGATACCTAGTTACCTAAATAAGTTTAGATTGAAAGAAACAAGTGTATGAAAGTATAGGCAGTTTATCGTCGGTTGGTGTCTCATTTCTCATAAAGTATTGCTCAAGGGGCCCCTGCGAGTTGGCTTCGGCCCCTCGTACGCTTTCCAAAGGTCCGGGACCTCAGTCAGAGTCTCTAGAAACGTAAATTTAAAAAACAAGTAAAGTAAGTTTAACCATATTTAAATGGTTATGTGCATAAGGTTTTTTAACTAAGGCCTGTTTTCGGAATAAAACAGATGGATCGAAGAAAACAAACCCGAAAGCTATATTGCCCCAAAATTTCAACTGATCCATGTGCTTCTGGAAATGCAGGGTAGGAGGTCAAAAAGGGCTTTTCACTTACATCATGCTAAAAATCTTTTTATTCCACGCTTTCTTCTGTGTAACCATAGCTAAATTCTCGCAAAGTTTCTGAGCATAAAAAAACAAATTCTTCAACTTTACAATAGATTAAATCCCATCGTAACTACACTACACTTACTTTAAAAAAGCTCTAGCTTGCTTTATATCCTGCGACCGTTAGAAGTGAGAGGTGTTACAACCAGTCACAATTCTAAAAAAAGCCATTCTATTTCCGTTCCAGGAATCTGCTCACCTCAGTGTATGCCTTAGTTAGCCTATGTAGATAAGGCAGCCTCACAGATATACAGAAATGTAGATAGTTCAAGTTAGTACGTGTCTCTCAGACTCTGATTTCTTTAAGCTTGATTTACCTAGAAATTTATCTTATAGACTGGTTTTACTTATAAATTAACTAGTTGTTGCATATGGTTTCAATTTCTTTTTTTAACTCATAATTACGTAACGTACTCCCTTTGGGTCATCCCTTGGAAGTAGTTAATTTTTCGTGATGTTTTCTAGATATTTTATTATGATGATGAAGAACATATGCAAAATTTTATGGTAATCGGTAATGTAAATGTGAAAGCAGAATAAGGAGGAATCCTTATTATGTAGTTTAATCTATCATCATTATATTATGGAGTCACTAGCTTTTGCCCGCAACTTCGTCCGCGTGGATTTCGTTCCCGTTCCTGAGGGATTACCGGGATGAAAACTATCCTATGTCCTTTCTCGGGTTCCAGACTGTATCTGTACCAAATTTCATTCAAATCGGTTGAGTTGTTTAGGCGTGAAGAAGAGACATACAGACAGACAGATGTACTTTCGCATTTATAATATTAGTACGGATGGCTGCCAAAATGCTTAAACTGAATAATAGTTTTAGAAGCTATGCAGAATAGTTAACATCTAAACTACTAATTCCTTGTGCTCTTTGTTATGTGTAAGATAATAAAACAACAAATAATGAATAATGACAATATATTTTACTCATGGATTAAATTAGAAAGTAGAGCGGCTTCATTGAAAAAAAATTAAAATTCCCGTAAGTTCCGCCTCCAAAAACGGAAGCCAAGTACGCACAAATTACTCAATTCTTTGTAAGTTCCATGTCTATACATCCGTGTGTTACCTATATCTGAAGCTTCAAGACTAGCTGTTTGTCATTATCAAGCTGTCGCCCTAACGTTCCGTCACACGACGCTACTTCGGCGTATCAGAGCTTACGATTCTTTACGTGAGCTAATTAGTTTAAATATAGTTTTGCGTTAACTTAGGATCAGGTACAGGCCTTTGATTTGGCTTTGCTTGTTGAAAAATTGGTAAAGAAGCTTACTTAGGTTTTGTGAATGTATATTTTTTATGTTTTTTCTCCATTTCCTTATAAGAATTCCTTTTAATTTTTATTTTCGGACGCTCTGTTTCCAGCCTATATTATATGTTATAACATAGGTAATATCATTCATCTCATTCTGATGCTATTTTTACATTGATATCAAAATAGAAACATCAGTTCATCATCGTCGGCCTGCGAATCAACAGTGGAGTCCGCTAGAAAAGCGCCCAGCAATGAAAGGAGGGTTCGAAGGTTCCCGGTTTCCGGAGAAATGATTCAACTATCTTGGATCCCGCAATGAAATTATTCAGAAAAGAACAGCGTAGGAGTGAGAAAAATATGATTTTCACTTTCTTCTGCATCAAGCACGAAGGGGCAATTACAACTGGGAGAAAAAATTTTTTAAAGCATCTTTGGGCTTTTTATGTTAGTAATAGTGCCTGCCCTCTGACTGAAGCACTTGCTAAACAATATTATTATATCGCTCTAAGGCTTTTTATGGCACCACCTAATAGTAAAATAAACATGACCATTATAAATTAAAACTGATTAATAAAACTTGCAACAAACAGACGCACATGTCTACAACTTACACTGTAAATCGAAGACACGTTTATTTAAACAGAATTTAATTATTATTCAAATTATACGAGACTGCCGCCGTGATGATAGCAATTGAATAATACAATGTAGCAGTTCAATTAGGTCATTAGTCACTAACAGAGGTAATTGAAGGATTAAGAGCTTTTTAATGTATTCTATCTAATTCATTAGTTGTTTAATGATGACAAGGCTGAGGATGAGTTTGAGTGATTGGTTTCTGCGCTGCAAAATTTGGGTTCAATTTTAGATCTTTGTTTGGCAGGCAAAGCTTAAAGGCTAGGTGCAGCCTTTCGATGACCAAGCGACAGCCGGCTGTCGGGCTGCTATGATCTTTCTATTGTGTCTCGAATCACGTGTGTTTGAAGGATTGGGTAAGACCATCTATCCATTTTTGGCAAATGAGCTGTTGTATAACCTTTTTTTAGACATCGACCTATGTCTACAAAAGGGTTATACAAGAGTTCATTTGTCTCTATTATGATCTACGCACCCTTATTCAGCTCCATTCGGCTAAGAATGAGAAAAGGCCCATAAGCTTGACGGCTTTTGTCATTCTTACGACGCTGAACGCGGCTGATAGAACTGGATCAGTGTAACCGAAATCTTTCGACGACCCGCGAATGGATGGAGCAGAATAAGTGTGCGGAGTCCTTTAGAAGTCATACTGAATACCCTTATGACCCAATAACAAAACCTTTTCAATCCAAAACTTTACAGACTCCGAAAAACTCAACCAGAAAAAGCAAAGCTCCTGTCAAACTGTTTATCTTGCTACAATAATCTGTGGTCAACCACCATCACATTTCCGAAAAATGGTCTGGTGAAATTCAAAATTGTGCCATGTGCTCTGTGCTTGTGGTCGGTGCTTGCCTGCTCATCACGGTGGCAGGAGACATTACGGCGCGGCACCATACCGTCTGCAGTGCGTATGGCTACCAGCTGTTGGAAGCCAAGTTCGGCAGGGAGGTTCATGTTTTGTGCTTGAAGCTGCAGCCTATTGGTAAGCGGTAATGGTTTGGTAGAAGGTGCAGGGACGTCTATATATAAGTTACAAGGGAATCGAAAACGGCGCCCAGGTCTAAAAATTGAGTCCTATTGGGTTTTTTTTATAGTATAAAAAGAAACACACTACTTATGTAACAGCGGTCTGCTCTGTCTCCAGCTTGATATAAGGGGAATTGTAATACTTAATATTTGTCTCTGTACTCATGATTGCCAAGCTTGAGAAATGCGAAGGCAATTATTTAATACGGATTGGTATTTTAGGCAATATTTTGATTATAATGAAATTTAATGATTGGCAACTTTACCGCCCTCATTTGATAGGCGCTCAGGGCACGTCCCTACCTGCGCCGCTATAGATTCGCTGCTGAGAAGATGTACAGTATAATATAAAGTATCACCACGGCCAATGAAACAATAAATTGACTTAGGTGAAAGAATGGTTTGTATTTAATTCGTCTGAGTTACTCGGTTTTCACAAGGTAGCGTTACCTTGTGAAAACCGATTCTCTTCTTTCCTAGTTTTTCCTCTTCTCTTCGGTTATAACAACGAACGCCGCGTTCGTTGTAAAAATATGTTGTAAGTAGTGTAATACGAGTAGGTTAGATACCTATTCCTCACACAGAAATTTTTTTTTTTTGGAAATTCATCCTCTAAAAGGGGAAGAAATAGTGGATAAAAGTTCATGTCCCTGTACCCAGCGATTGACCATACCCTGCGGATTAACGAATACATTAAATAATTAGTTCTATATTTGTTCTATCGAAATATGCATAACACGTAATTTGTTCCGTTTTAGTTTTTACAAAAAATGACTTCTTCTATAACAGTTAGCCAGCGATGTACTTTTAAATTACGCATTGAAAAAAAACAAAATCTAGATAGGCGATTAGTCCTACATTAACTCTAATTACTTACTTATCTACTTTTTACTTATAAAATTCATTACTTTAAGTTAAAAAAGACAATACAAAGAAGTAAATAAATTATTATTATCCACACAAATGTGGCGGCCATTTTTTTTCAAAATGGCGATCTGTGACGCCATTTGCAAAAAATGCAATGACATTTTTTTACAATACATCCTAGGTTTTCTTCTTTGTATTGTCTTTTTTTAACTTAAAGTAATGAATTTTATAAGTAAAAAGTAGATAAGTAATTAGAGTTATGTAGAACTAATCGCCTATCTAGATTTTGTTTTCTTTTAATGCGTAATTTAAAAGTACATCGCTGGCTAACTGTTATAGAAGAAGTAATTTTTGTAAAAACTAAAACGGAACAAATTAAGTACGTGTTATGCATATTTCGATAGAACAAATATAGAACTAATTATTTAATGTATTCGTTAATCCGCAGGGTATGGTCAATCGCTAGGTACAGGGACATTAAAAGTTCGACATCCACGGAGGCGGAAGCTAGTAGTTTATAACATCAAATATGAAATAATTTCAGTTGGCTCCCATCAGAGAACACCCTCGACCCTTTACCTGGAGCCAGATGACGACGGGCAGCTGGACAGCGATATCAACACCCTCACGGGCACGCCTCTAGCTGACATCACCATGGCGTACGGGTTTCCCGTGTCAAACCCCGCCTCGGGCTCCGCTGAAGGATATATCGGCGAAGATCATCAATTCTATGGAGTTTTACATATAGGTTATTTCTTTTTGTTCATACTTTTAAACTTCTTCTTTATAGCTGCTTTATCCTCCTCGTCATACATACATAATATATAGTTATACTTTCTAAAGCTCATCTTGCACATCGCTGACATCCCGTGCCTCGGAAAGCACAAAAAGTCGTTCGACCAGGTTGTCATTCGCAAATCTTTAACACTTGTTACGAGTAGTCAGAAGCCAACAAGTCTGACAATCTATCTAACCAAAAGGTATCGTGTTACCTCGGATTGTAGAGGCATAGGCAATCACTCCAGGTAAGTTATTATATTCAGTCAAACCTGGTTACACTTGAAGCCGACCGTAACATAATTTGGAAAAGGCTAGGGAGATAATGATTTTTGTTTGATTTGTCTCCTATAGCAAAACCGAAAAAACTATTGAGAATGGCTGTTCTGTTATCATAATTAAAATCAAAGATTTAAACCTATTCTTCTTAACCCTTAATGCAAAAGCCAATTAGAAACACGTTTTTGCGTCTGACCTTGAGAACATATTTCGTAGATAATTATGTAAACAGTGTTATGATAAGTTTTGCGATTTGTATTTTCAACCTCCGCGAGTTGAGGGTTAATTAATTACCATATAATGGAATATTAATTAGGGAAAGTTACTGGCGTGGCGGAAATTCTTGACTAATATTCTATAATAATATATCGTTTGTTGCTATGAGCCAATCGTTGGAAGTACTGATCTAAATCCTAACAAGAAAATTTGGATGTCAAGCAAGCTGACTGCTCATCTGATTTTATGTGGTGACCAATGTTTACACATTACTAGACACCTCACAATTGCTGTGTTACTGAGTGCTGAATTTTCTGTCTACTGACCGCCAGTAAGAACTATCAAAAATATTCGATGATCGGGACCAACGGCTTTAAGTGTTTTTCGGGGCACGCGATGTCAGCACAGTGATGTCCTAGATAAACTTTAAAAAATCATATTACATATTCAAACTTAGTAAGGAAATAAGAATTGAAAAAGGCCCTTTCTTTTGAACTTCAATCTGCTGCAGGTAACCGCACTCTCCACGCAGATCCTTACGGCAAAGACGACCCGCACAAGTTCTTCGGTGCGTTTGAAAACGACAACATGGCTGCGCCCCGACCTCGACGCGATCATGCACAGGTGATCAGGTGAAGATGATGGCTTCTTATAGTGATTGCAATGCGTTTAATTATCATTGGAACTGATCCTCCTCAAATTCTTTTGGGTGGAGAAGTATTATAGGTTTGCTATTGTTTAATAACATGGTGCATAGGTTTAAAACACATAATTCGTTGAACTGACTGCCGTAGGGGCGGAAAGGTTCTCGAGTGACAACCGCGTACCAGAAAACGCATCGTGGGCAGGCCACCCGCAACATCTTGTCCATGGACAGATGATCTCATCAATGCGGGTGGCGATGCATGGAGATCTCCGGGGGAGGCCTTTGTTCAGCAGTGAACGCCTATCGGCTGATGATTATGATGATGTACTATAGTTTGATTAAGAGTGCTACATGACAAGACGTTTGGCTGTGTCTGTCTGTCCCTTCTTCCCGCCACGCACATGTATACTGAAGGCGTGGTAAATCGCTAACGGTCGAACCTTAGAGTGCTTGTACACAGTGCATAGCGTAGCTTGCGCATGTTGAGGCACTTGCGCGGGTTATATGCATCGTAAACATATCGTTTAAAAACATGTGCGGGTCCAGTGCCTCAGAAACTCGAACAAATAGCTTGCGCGTATTACTCGCGCGTGTAACCCGCATCTTTACTTGCTCCAGCTACATGCACCGTGTACAAGCACCCTTAAAAACATGTGCGGGTCCAGTGACTCAGTAACTCGAACAAATAGCTTGCGCATATTACTCACGCGTGTAACCCGCATCTTAACTTGCTCCAGCTACATGCACCGTGTACAAGCACCCTCAGAAACTCGAACAAATAGCTTGCGCATATTACTCACGCGTGTAACCCGCATCTTTACTTGCTCCAGTTACATGCACCGTGTACAAGCACCCATAAATAATATAAATTGCAGTTACATTTTGATTCCCAGAATTCTATAATTATCATCTTCCCTTCCAGTACAACGTTTTAGAACGCGTCCCCTACTTCCCCTTCCGAATAGAAGAACGAGAGAGAGTACCCGGGGTTGCCCGCGCCAGGATCTGTGACCTTCTACTCCTGGCTGATAAGGAGTTCTTCGAGAAGGACGCCAACTCAAGCCTGAACCATGTGGTGCGGCGGATGATGCATGCGGTCGCACAGGCTGATATTATATTTAGAAACGCGGATTTTAATGAAGATGGCGTCCCTGATAATATTGGTAAGTAATTAAGTACCAGTAATGCGTAGGGTTGCGAGACAGGCAAAATAATTTAAAAAGTACATACACCAGCCCCCGCGGTTGCAGCCGCTATTTGTTAGATTTTTGGTTAGTGCGCCGCTCCCTTGGGACATAGCGTGATGTTGTGTAAAGGTGAACGCAGACTTGGCCGCACCGCACGCGCCGCAGTCCCCGCAGTCATCGCATTTTGTTAATGGCCTCGCACATCTATCCGCACCGCAGTCACTGCAGTCGTTCCCGTCGCCGCACGCATAGGGATGAAAACGATACATCGATTGTTTTAAAATATCGATATATCGCTCATAAATATCGATATAAACATCGGTGTTTTTATGAACGATATATCGCCGATGTATCGACGACATTAGTAAAAAATATCGATATCGCTCTTTAGTTGTTTAAGGATCACACTGTCAACACGTTTGGTCGCCGTCACGCGCTTACGTATTGAGCATTACCCAAGAAAGAAATAGACTTCTAGGTACAAGGCTATCTAAGCTTCTTTTTCTTAATTCTATCTCTAGATTTTTTAATTAAAAAAAGTAAACGTTTTCTTAAATAACAATATGTGTTTTATTTTAATTTTTAAAACAATAGTTTAGTGCTAAATAGACTAGACTGTCGACTGTTTCTAGTAGACTTATTTTTATTAAATTGGCCAAACTTAATATTTCTTTTTAAATATCGTCAGGAATATCGATGTATCGGTCTTGGGACCGATATTTTTTTAACATCGATATCCCTCGTGTAAATATAGATATTTTTCTGAGCGATATTGCATCCCTACGCACGCATCCGGGTTCGGCTCGCGTTACGCTCGCGCCGGGGCGGGGATGCGAATGACGTCATCCGCGCCGCGCTAGCCGCAGCGTCCGCTGCGTGCGGGTGACGTCATCAGCTGCGGTTTGGGGATTTCGGTCGTTTCAGGGTCTGCGGCAACTGCGACGCGGGTAGTGTGCGAGGTGGCATAGAACTTCATATAAAGAATTCGAATGCGAAGACTGCGGCGCGTGCGGTGCGGCCAAGTCCGCGTTCACCTTAATGTCTTATTCTGATCTATAAAAAAGTTCTAACCAAATCAGTTCAATAGTTTTTGCGTGAAAGAGTAACCACAAACACACAACCAAATATATAAACACGTACAAACTTTCATATTTATAATATTGTAGGATAGAATACAAATACACCTAGAAACAGAATAAATTGAAATAAATGTGTTGACTTTGAATTTGCAAGCCTCCTTTCCCCATTCTCATAGCCAAGTAAATACGTCTCCTCAACAGAAGCATCTTTCTCCAGGATTTTCCGTGAAATACATACTGGTGTTGACATCAGACGACACGAACAAGCGTGTGTTCGGAGACTTGCTGTCAGACAAGGCGATCGATGGACGCGCCTATCTCATGCGGTTTGCGAGGCTGCGACGCCTGTCTGAAGTCTGCCTTGGTGTAGCTTTCTCTGGACACGCGTTTCATAATAGGACTTTGGGTTTAAGGTAATTTGGAGTAAAATGTACTTAGTTAACAGGACTGAAATTATAAGCAGGAAGATAAAAAATCGCAGAGCGTGTCCGAATTCTTAGCAGATTTTTGGCAGCTGACGAAGGTCACTGTAGACTCTTGTCTGGTGATATGGTGCACGAACTACTCTAGGTTTTAGTTGATAGGGTACGATGTTGACCTATTAACTCTCTGTTCTTACCAGGCGTAGGAAATTCGTAAGAATTTATCAACCAAAATGTCTGGACTCTGGATGTAGAACCAACTAGTTGCTATTAATATACAGCATGCCAGAATAGTTTAATCGCAATTTAATCGGGTAGGATAAAATCCTTTAAAAATGCACTCCTAATTTATTAAAAACGGAATTTAAGGGCAAGTCAAAAACCTCGTTTTTCTCTATTCTTCTTTTATGCGTTAAATCAACGTGTCATTGTTTAACAGGGCGCTCTTGATTGTATACTCCAACCAGCCCAAGCATTCCCAGAAGGCACGCAATCTCTTCTGATTGCCGCATACCTCAATTGCCAATGGTACTGGTTGCCAATTAACCCCTTAAATGTCCTTATGAGAACTTGTGTCCCCTTCACCTCACCATCTTGACGTATTTCCTATTTCCCAGTTTCACGTCTCTCGGCGGCGGTGTCGGTGGCGCAGCGGGCGGTCTCTGTGACCGGCGCGCGTATGGTCGCTCTTTCAACACTCTTGCCATAGCACACGCCACCACTGAGGATAAGGCCAGAGTGCCTGAGAGGATCGCTGCTCTAACACTGGCGCATGAAATGGGTATCTTACTCTTGTTTGGATTTTTAGAGTGGTAGATTTTTAATGTTAATGATATTTTCCTTCTCAGCCTCTAAGGCAATACAAATTGTATAAACTTTAAAAGAGAGTTTGACCTCTGAGTTTGTTTCGATTGTTTCTTCTCAATGTAGTCCGTAATAATAATAATAAATAATAGTACCAGCCTATATTGTCCCACTGCAGGGGAAAGGCCTCTTCTCATACAGAGAAGGCACGAGCATTAATCACCACGCTTGCTCAAGGCGTATTGGCGATTTCAGACTTATATTCACAACAAGTCCAGGTTTCCTCACGATGTTTTCCTTCACCGATGTCTGTGATGTCTAAGACAATCTTTAGAAAGTATATATGAATTGAAAAAGTCACATTGGTACTTGCTTGTAAAAATTGGCGCGAAAATGTGTTATTTTTAGCCGATTCACAAAATAAATAACAATACAATTTAGCCTGGTCATCGACCTTGTTAAAAATGTGGAAAGTCGACAAAATTACAGAATTGGTCCTGACAAACAGGCAATATACTCTGCCTCTATACGTATGATCACCATACTCAGCTCACCTTTCAAGTCGCCTTTGCAAGCGAATTACTTCTTTATCGGGAAATGCATTTCCATCAATCTCTTTTGATAGACAGGATCATTACAAAATCAATACATTACCTGGTCCTAACAGATTCCTAGTTACAACAGAGACTTTACCCCTCAGGTCACAGCTTCGGTGCGCATCACGATGATAACTTCCCCAACCCCGAGTGTCGCGGCTACCTCATGGGCTCCCAGTCCTCTACCGCTGTGAACGGGCTGAACTTCGAGTTCTCAGTGTGCAGCAAACGACTGATCGCTGCCACTCTCAGCAGCATGAGCTACTGTCTGATGGAAGAGGATCGCCCGTATTGCGGAAATGGTAATGGCAAAGTTATTTCAAACTATTCTAGTGTTGTCTCATCATCTGTCGCTTCTTTTCTCTGTCTTGTGCGCTGTATTATCATAAAAAGCTACAATTATTGTCATGTTTCTTACTGACTATTTTCGGCTGGGCGTTGATTACCAAAAAACCTGCGTCTTTATTTATAAATGTCGATGGCTTATGTGATCCACAGCTAATGTTTCGGGAGTCTAGAGGATGCTATATATTTACAGCTTATTTATGTACTATTCTAAACACAGTTAACACGTATTTTAAGTCAAGACTTCAAAGCATGTTAATGTAGCATAAAGCCAGGTTCCCACTAGGAACATCCGTCCGACGTCGTCGCCCAACATCGCCCGATGGCACCGGAGACACAATGTCGCTCGACAAATGTTCCTAGTGGGGACGAGGCTTTATGTGACGCAGCCGGTCTACACAGTCAAATAGATATTAAATAGTCTAGTTTTTTCACATAATTATCCGATTCCGCTTTAGTGACGCATCTTTCTTTCATCATTTTGAAGTCCTCAGAAAGTTGACAGTTTAATTTTCTTTTAAATATTATTTTAGGAATAGTAGAAGAGGGTGAGTCGTGTGACTGCGGGTTGCCGTCCCGGTGCATTCACAAGGATCCTTGCTGCACTCCCAGGAGTGGGGGCGCTCTGGTCTATCAAGAAGGGTAAGAATTGGCTAATGGTTTTCTCTTTATCAAATACGAGCAGTCTTTGGTTGCTGCCTAGCTACTGTGGGAGATAGCGTGATGTAATATTATAACGTTATCAGCCAGTAACACAGGCAATGATTAGGTAGCTTTATATTGGTAAAATATTTTTTTATCAGTTTTAGAGTTTATTCATTACAAACAAACTTTTTCCCTTTTATAATACTAATTCATATAGATGAAGCGTCCTCTATTAGCTTATCGATTAAATTATAGCAAATATACTACTATAAATATACTACTACTACGACTTAGTTGTATTTCTGTCTTTTTGGCCACTTATAGTTTGATTATGAAAGATGCTTAGCTAAAGCACGTGCTGATGTGTCCCGATTAGTTTTCAATTAGAGAATGATTCATATTATACCTAATAAAATTACAGCACCTTACACAAAGATGGATGTTCAGTGGCTCCTTCAGCGATGTGTCATCCATCCCAGGGGCTGTGCTGCACCGCCAAGTGTCAGTTGGCCGACCTCATAAAGAGTGGTATTGTTAGTAGTATAATGTTCATATCGATCGTTCTCGTTGTCTATGTAAAATGTTACTTTTGACGCATACGATGTATTTCTTCTTTTGTTGTATTTCTTGGATAATGTTCTCGTATGGCTATTTGGAAATATTTCTGTAAAGCATTTGGATTGTATTTTTTCATTGTAATAAATTCATTTAGTAATTTGTAGTTTTATTTGCTTTGTAGGTGTAGGATATATAGTTTGATTTTGCAGTAAAAAAAAATGGTAGACATTTTGAAATGATATATACCTATGAAAAAAATTTAGAGACCATTATAATTTATATCTATCGATAGCTTTGGCTACTAGAAATAGAACTTTGACGCGTTATGTATGGAGTTTATGAATTGATAGGTTCCTTGAATCGACCGTCAGCTTGCAATGCTGAATTTCTAGCATTTACAATGTCCCATTTTCCTTTATACTATGTGCGTTGCCCACACAAGCATCGTGTCGTACAAAAATATAACTTTGTCCTAATCATTGACTACCATACTTTGGCAAACCCTGTAAAGCGTCAGCATAGCAACAAGTAGGAATAGATGACAAATTCTGATAGTGTCACATGACAGTTTAGATAGTTTTAAGTGAACTCCTCATTAGAAACCCATACTCAATGAAACGTTTTGTAAACATGGAATATAAAAAATGGAGTGCTCATTTGCGCAAAAGTGGAGATATTCAAGGGCCGCTGCAAGGTGCAAACAGCAAGCTCATTTTTCACATGCATAATGTGGAGGATGCGAATACGGGAAAATATCAAATATTATAAGTTTTTCATTTCATAAAATTATACTTTGTCAATTCATCTAGGATCTCAATAAAATCCCGAGCGGTGGAAAGCTAAAGGGTACTGTGCTACTCAGTATTCGGATTGTGGGTTTTTAATCAGCTGGTAATTAAAAGATCCACAATCCGAATACTGGGTAATATTTTACATGGAGCGAATGCTAATTATTAGTATTCGCTCCATGTAAAAAGCTTAATCCATGCAGACTGTAACGGCCCCTTACATAGTTGATAAAAGGCTAGGGAGATGAAGTTGACTTCCTGCACATTGTTACTCCATATTTTACCTACTCTATTGTCAATACCATGCTTTAAATAGCGTATTACTGATCAACGAAGTTATTTTTAAAATGACAACTCATTACCGTAAGTAAGTACCTAATGATTGCTAGTGAATGGTAAGAGAGATTTAAGTATATTTTAATCTATGATCACATTTTGGGTGTGGATCGTTAAAAAGTTTCTACCTAACACCATTTTGGATAAAATTGGATTAGTTACCACGGCTTAGAGTCTAATTTCATTCCCCAATGAGGCTTAGATATTTTTAAATAAGTCTGTTTATTACTGGATATTTTGAATTGTCCATAAACATAAAGGGCCAAGGGGGCCGCCCCGGGCCATGGCCCCCTTGGCCCTAGGGTAAATACGCCACTGTTAGTAAGCATTTCGGCTAAGCAATATTAGGAACTATCACTGCCGCAGCGAATAACCCCACACGAGGGTTTTTTTTTTGGGGAGTGGGAAATCATCAAACGACTGCGCCCGTCCTTCGTGTCAGACTTTTACTGACTAAAACACACTCATGTTCCTTCGATTGCCCTTTATGTTCCAGGGTCACGGTAACTATTATAAACACTCCGCAACCCCGGCAGGCTTCCGCAACCCCGGCAGGCCCACACGAGGGATTTTTTTTATGCTGTCGTCAGACAGCATTAAAAAAAATGGCATTCTGTTTAGTCCGTCTGATAGATTGGCCGAAAATACGGGACACGTATTTTTTGCTTGATTAAATTAATAAAAAAATACAAAGATAAAGAGCAACAAAGTTCCGGAGTGGGGGCTTTTGACGTCACCGTCCTGCAAAAATTGTATCGACGTCTTGCGCAATTTCAGCGCATGTATCGTCGTCATTTTTCGTTTAAGAGAAAAAAGAAAAAATACGTGTCCAAAATTTTTTGACGAACTAATTACTTTTTTTTTGTCGTCTCGCCTGTTGTCAAACTACGGTGACAAGATAGAAGATAGAGAATAGCTAAGCCAAAGTGGCCAAAGCACGTGTTAAGTAGCGTTTAGGTATTTATTGCGGCTTAAATCTACGTGCTTGGGTAACCATTTGAGACCAGCAAACAGCCTAGATTTCGTGCCGATCCTTAAATCATTACAGGCACAATTTCCAGTCATTATTTGTCGTAGTTTCAACCCAGTTCTAAATATTATTCATCCTTTGATACCGGCGCGTGCCGCCGGGATGATTGTAAGTATCGCGTCAACTGCGAAGCTGCTGTTTGACTAAGAGACGGCCAAAGTTGACGTGACCATGCGTTCTATTTTATGCGGGATTTAATTTTTTTTTAAATAAAATACCTTTTACCTAATTTGTAAGACCTGGTAATCGCGCTTGCGCCAACGAGATCAATGTGGGCTGTTACGCAAATAAAACAAAAACAGTTAAATAATTTCGTCAATATTCTTTGTAGAACTTTGACAGCTATACACTCGTACGAAGTCAGAAAGTTAAAAAAAATAGACTAACCAATGTGTATCGTGCTACCCAGTAACTAAATTGTGGAGGTCTTTATAAACAATCGCTCCACGTAAAACTCAGGTATTCAGTTAGATTCGGTTACACTGGAACCCGATCCTAATATAGATGGAAAAAGGCTAGGGAGATGATGATAATTTAATTTTTTTCCTCACTGCCGCCGCCATACTTTTAACGATGTCCCGTTTTGTGTCATAAAAATGGTCACATTAGTCATGACGGCCATTTTGAATCAATATTGTCAGTTCTAAGCCCCATCGCGACGCGACCCATAATCGAATAATGTAAATCTAAATTGAACCTTGACCTTTGATTTCAGAGTTTATTTTATATTATTGCTACAGATTTTTAAAGCTTTTATTTGACGGGCCTGTTGGTCTAGTGGTTAGTGACCCTGACTGCTAAACCGGAGGTTGTGGGTTCGATTCCCACCCAGGACAAACTTTGTGTGATGAGCACGAATGTTTGTTCTGTGTCTGGGTGTGATTTATCTATAATATGTATGTATTTAAAAATTATATAAGTATGTATATCAGTTGTCTGGTTACCATAGTACAAGCTCTGCTTAGTTTGGGATCAGATGGCCGTGTGTGAGTTGTCTCAGGATATTTTATATTATTATTATTATTTTGGGCCGATAGGCAAGCAATGAAAGTATTTTTGTGCTTGACTGGTTGACTAACTGGCTTATAGACTAACGTCTTTACGCGTCTAAGCGCATATAGACGTTAATATTGGTTGTCATTCGTAGTGTCGTAGTCGTGATGGCCCAGTGGAGTCGTGATGGCCCAGTGGATATGGCGCCCGGCCGCCCGCCTCTCGTGTAAGAGGTTGTAGGTTCGTGTCACTCTCTCTGGCTTGGCCACCATCAGGGATTTTAATTTTGATAACACAAAAAAATAGTCGCTAAATAGTCTAAATTAGTCGCCAAATATCAGAAATAGTCGTTCTCTAGTTCAAAAGTTATAAGGGTATATAGGTGGCCGAGCTGGGGAGAGTCTCCCCAGCTTGGCCACATGCATATCTCGAAAACTAGGGCACCTTGTGAAGATCTGTTTTTACAAAAAATAGTCGCTAAATAGTCGAAATTAGTCGCTAAATATCAGAAATAGTCGTTCACTAGATCAAAAGTTATAAGGGTTTATAGGTGGCCGAGCTGGAGAGAGTCTCCCCAGCTTGGCCACATGAAAACTAGCACCTAGTGAAGATCTGTTTTTACAAAAAAATAGTCGCTAAATAGTCGAAATTAGTCGCCAAATATCAGAAATAGTCGGGTCTTAGATAAGAAGTTACAATGAGTTCAATTTTTAAAGTATAATCCAAGAGCTAGACAGAAAAGTCTACGAAAACATTCCAAGAAAAAATATATTTCTATAAATATGTGTAATATACTTCTAGTTTTATCGATCAAAAGACTTTACAAATGTCAGAGAAAGATACATTTTCAATTATATATATGTTTCTATGTTTTAAATGACTAGGTTAGAGTGCCGTAAACTTCTATGAAAACATTAAACCTTGCTCTTGGTCTATTAAGTGTCAAGATGTACAATCGCATGCAACGGTTTTAACAAATTATAACGTTAGAGACTCTAATTTACGTTAGAATAATGAAACTTTTTTTGTTGTCGAAAAAAATACTTAAACAAAAATACTTTCCGGGCCAGAATTTAAACCCCAATTCATAGATTTCGTGTAACTAAGGCATACTCATATAAGACACTCCAGAGTAGAGATGTGCCGTTCCCGGGAGTATTGCCCGAGGTGGGAATATTGGTGGGAACATTACCGGCAATCTTGTCAGGAGAGGAAATATTTCGGAAAGTAGATTTATATAGGTAAATTGCTAAGTATTTTTGGAATTAAAATATCTCATCAAATGGCATTTTTTCATTAGGAACGTAATAACTGATTGTTAAAAAGCTAGAATATTTTACTTACTATATTTTTGCGTTCATATCATTTCAAACTTACCCAAAGACTTTTTCTATTTCTGTTGTTCTTACACACCCAAAATAATAAGGGAAATATATTAAAAGCACACAAATTTATTTAAAAAACCGATCAATTTGACAACTGTCATGTACGCTGTGTACGCTACTTCGAATGCGTGAATAAAGATAAAATATTACTTATTATTTTGGAGTTTGTATAGCTTTTCCTCGGTGGGTTCACATTATAGAATCACTATATTTATATGTTTTGAAAGAAACATTACACCATATCACAATCATAGTTACCTACTGTCAGAAACTACTTAAGTATTTTGTACCTGCTTGTACATGTTGAAATTATATTCTTTAATAACTTTTGATCTAGTAAACTACTATTTCTGATATTTGGCGACTAATTTCGACTATTTAGCGACTATTTTTTTGTAAAAACAGATATTCACTAGGTGCCCTAGTTTTCATGTGGCCAAGCTGGGGAGACTCTCTCCAGCTCGGCCACCTATAAACCCTTATAACTTTTGATCTAGTGAACGACTATTTCTGATATTTGGCGACTAATTTCGACTATTTAGCGACTTTTTTTTTGTAAAGACAGATCTTTACTGGGTGCCCTAGTTTTTATGTGGCCAAGCTGGGGAGACTCTCTCCAGCTCGGCCACCTATAAACCCTTATAACTTTTGAACTAGAGAACGACTATTTCTGATATTTGGCGACTAATTTCGACTATTTAGCGACTATTTTTTTGTGTTATCAAAATTAAAATCCCTGATGGTGGCCAAGCCAGAGAGAGTGACACTGTAGGTTCGAATCCGGGCAAGTACCAATGTGACTTTTTCAATTCATATGTACTTTCTAAAGTTTATCTTAGGGACAACGCACACCGGAATGGCAGCGGCCGCCCGCGGCGCCGCGAGGCCGCCAGCATCGCTAGAAACAATAGGCGCGCGCATGGCGCGCGGCCGCTCGCGGCGCCGCGGGCGGCCGCTGACGGCCGCTGGCAGTCTCGCGACCTTTTCAAGCTTTTCAAGCGATACTAGACTTTTAAGTATGTAGTTAAAGTTTAAAATTATTTCACACTGAAAGTGCTCGCCGCGCCGCTGCCGGCCGCTGCCATTCCGGTTTGCGTTGTCCCTTAGACATCACTGACATTCCGTGCCTCGGAAAGCACGTAAAGCCGTTGGTCCCGGTCCCGGTTGTCATTCGTAGAACCTTGACAGTCGTTACTGCTGGTTACTAACCAAGAGGTATCGTGTCGCCCAGTTACTGGGTTGTGGAGGTCAGATAGGCAGTCGTTCTACGTAAAACACCGGTATCTAGCTGAATCCGGTTAGGTTGGCAGCCGACCCCAACACGGTTGGGAAAAGGCTAGGGAGAAGAAGATTGGTTGTCATTCGTAGATCTTTAACAGTCATTACGACAAGTCAGAAGCCATGCTGGCGCAATAGGCGAGATGACAAAAAAAAAGTAATTAGTCCGTCAGTTAGATAATCAAAAAATTATGAACACGTATTTTTTCTTTTTTTTCGTAAACAGAAAATGACGACAATACAGTGCGTTGAAGTTTCGTGAAACGTCACGTCTTTGTATAATTTTTACTCAGAAGTGACGTCACAAGCCCCCTCTCCGGAACTTTGATGCTCTTTATCTTTGTATTTTGTTATTAATTTGATCAAGCAAAAAATATGTGTCCAGTATTTTTGGACTGTCTAACAGACGGACTAAACAGAATGTCATTCTTTTGATGTAGTCAACATCCCTATTAGTCTAAACAGAGGGTGTCGTGTCGGTGTAACACAGTAAGTAATTGGGTTTGTGGAGGTCTTATAAGCTCTTCTTCTTAACTGGAAGCCGACTCTAACATAACTGCCTAGCTATGAAAAACCAAGAGAGATGACCTGCTGGTTTTAATATTTGACCTACAATCCTTATTGGTCCATAAAGTTTAATACCCGAGGTCCATTCCTCGTCCATATAAACGTTTAAACTTTAACGTCAATCTGACAAAAACGGATCTGACATAGAAGATTGAATTTAGAATGCGAACATTTCTAAAAACTACATAAATTCGCCCCTACCCCCTCCCCATCCCTGATCAGTATGTCAAAGCTACCATCATCAATTAATAGGCAGCTGAACCTAACTCTTCGCTTCCCAGGACTGCAGAACCCAAGACCAGATGTGTACATGTAAGCTGCCGACGCCGAACTGCAAGTGCGGTCTGAACGGGCGGTGTCTGTCAGACGGCACCTGCCACGCCGCTGAATGCGCCTCTCTGGGGCTCCGGGAGTGCCAGTGTGGCAAGACTTCGATACACAACCCACAGACGCATGGACTTTTACAGGTAGGAAGCTGGTCATAGAATTTTACAATATGCAATTGACATAGCTTAAAAAAGCCATCAAGAGGCAAATCTACCTCATCGTCAAGTCACTTGTAATCCTCACTTGTAATCAGTGGTGGAAGTATAGAACCATAGGCCCCTGGCTAACCCATCTTCGCCTTCCTCCCCCTACCTTTAGGGATATAAGGCCCTTGTAACTGCCATCAACACGTGAGCTGGCCCCTTTCCAATCGTGGGCCCGTGATATTTTACTGGTCTAGCCACCCTACAGTTACGCCACTTGTAATTTATTTATTTGATTAGGATCTCCAAACAAAGGCTACACAGTTACAATTGTGCAATCAGTGCAAATGCTCCTTCAATTACAAGAGACAACGTGATAATATAATAATTATCATTGTATCGACTTCAAAAGAACCCACTACTTGTTCTATCTTCTAAATATCGTCTTCTTTCAGGGTTCTGTGCACGAAAAGAAAATGTGCGGCATATGCTGCGAGGTGCCGGCGGGCAATGATCGTACACGTTGCGTAGCCGCACAGGATGCAGCGCGGGAGAAACTAGCTAACAACTCTCTGCTACCTGACGGCTGGCCTGATATAGACTTTTATACAGGACGTAAGTATCCTAGGCAACTAAACTCTGGTGCGGGAGACGTTTCGGGCGTCGGGGGCCACGTGATGGCTTCCGGCCACCGTAGGTGCCCGTGGTTCGTGGACGGAGAGAAATGGGCTAGCTCACCGTCTAACCGTCTATTGACGCGATCGTGTCCTACGCGCACCTCATTGAGATGTTGACAAAATTACAGGAGCCCACAGGAGCCGACGCCCGCCGTAGCTGCGGGTTGTTCGAAGGAGATACTGCGGCCCCGGACACAAAGGGCTAAGAAGGAACATGGATGGGTTATAGTCAGCAGAAGTCTGACACTCAGTGCGGGAGGAGTCATTAGTTGATTTCACATCCTAAAAAAAGGCAACTAAACTCTCGTACGCCGCTCCCCGCACCGCGACATGAAATTAAATTAAATGTTCATATTCGCACTTCCGCAGCCTTCGAAACTTTTGCATTATTATCTCACTCAATAAAAAATGGAGATTCTAAAACTTCATCCTTAATGTAATCGTCAATTTTTATTTTCATTCACAACGGTGACTTCAACGAATATAGAAATCAGCAGGTTTGGCCGCAGCGAACAAGATCAGTAATCCCCAATTCGGTTAAGAAACAATATGATTTTTTCCAGATTCTCACTCAAAATCTCAGACCCTAGATTTTCATCGAGAAATCTTGCCAAAACCTCCATTCGTTCCAGCGAACGTGTCAGTCCGCCTGTGTAACGGCTACGAGTGCACAGAGACATGGTTACGGGCATGGCCTCCGGGCAGTCCTTGTGTTACGAAGAACGTAGTGGGCATCTGTTCGCCGAATGGTCTGTGCAAGTTGGACTTTATGATGCCAAGGTCAAACGTGTACCCGGATACAATGGTAACATAACATATTTTTTCGTTCTCTAAGTTTATTTAGGTAATTTACTAACACGTGTGCCGTGAAAAGCGCGTAAAGCCGTTGGTCCCTGTTGTCATAACAACTTTGACAATCGTTAAGTTATTATATATAAGCTAGAATATTTAACAACCATCTAAGGTGTGTCGTGTTCCCCAGAAACTAAATTGTATAGTTTCGATAGGCAGTCGCTCCACGTAAAATCAACTGGGTTAGACTGGATGCCAATCTTTAACATGGCTAGGCTATTGCTATAATATTATTTTTGCATCGTTACTAGCTGTTGCTCACGGCTTTCTTGGTGTTAAATATTGACGTGACAACGTCTTAAATTAGGTTGCGGCTGGGAGTCACTTATGAAAAAGTGTAACGCTCGGTAACGTTACGATGAGTCACCGAACGAGAGAGAGGCCCGCCGAATGCCTTGCGTCTCTCTCCCACTCAACTATGATCGGTAAAAGACGTTGTCACGTAAAATCTTCGCCCGTAAAACCGACTTTACAGGCAACCATTTTTTTTTTTTAAACTTGCTTTGCTCTCCGAAGCATACAATTTTCGGCATAAAATATACTCTATTATTTATTCTGCACCTCTTATATGTTGTAAAATGACATGGCAATCGGTTCAGTAGTTCAGTCATGAAAGTGGATAAAACTAACATACAGAAACAACCTCTCTATATTTTATTATTTAACATCTTACCAATTTTAATGTCAATTTCAGAACATACGCCTTACAGGCGCGAAGAAGTCGTCAGCGCGCATCAAGCCAGCTACAATAATATTTATCTCTTGTTTGGTTTTGTTATGTTCAATAAAATAATACGTAATGATGTTTTAACGTTTTTTAATAACAATTCATATAAAACAAACTTAAATTATTATTTTGTTACTTATACAATATTTAACAATATTTTTTCATATTCATGATAATAAGCGTGTTTTCACTTACGCGGAGGGGAGATAATTAAACCAATTAGAAATTAGACAGACACATCATATCCAAATCATCTGATTGGTTTAATTTTCTTCGCTCGACACTGCTACAAATCAGTAGAAATGTTCCCTGAGCCTTGCCCTTTTTAAAAAACCCTCTTTAATACTTCGCACACATTGTCTCAGCAGTATTTAATTTTGTCAAAGTCCATGTCATATTAGGGAAGCAACCCCTATTATTACGCTACTGCCTCTCATCCCCAAATGCTGGAAGATTCTAAGGTCCTTCTGGACGCAATAGGCACGAATATCACGTTTTTAGACAATGACCTTGATCTTAAAAAGACTACAACTTTTTTGACTTTGTAATCTTTTTAAATTTAGACAAACTCTTTAATACTTCGCACACAATTTCTCAAGCATCTTGTAGCAGTACTTGATATCATACCAATATTTGACGGCGACGCAGCCGTGGCTTTGTCGCACGTGGTGGAACCACAGGCTAGGCAGGTATAGGCAGTTTCCTTTATTGATGGAACTGTTATGTCCGGGGACCCATGACATTATCTCGTCTTGCTCCCTTATTATTACGTTACTGCCCCCCATAGTCAAATGTTGGAAGGTTCTACGGCAGTCTCCTTTGTTTAGTCGCACTGAATATACTGGGGGAGAAGACCTGAAGACTCTTATCGAAGGGTCTGTTTGGTCTGGGAGCCCGTAGCATTTTCCCGTCTTGCTCCCTTATTATTACGCTACTGCCCCCATAGTCAAATGCTGGAAGGTCCTAAGCTTCTTTTGGACACAATAGCCACGAATAACACTCAAAACATTCACGTTAAAATTGCCCGTTTTAGACAATGACCTTGATCTTTTTCGACAAACACTTTTTTGACTTTGTAGCCTTTTTAAATTTGCCCTTTTAGACAACCTCTTTAATACTTTGCACACATTTTCTCAAGCATCTTAAAGTAGCAGTACTTGATGTCAAAATCCATGTCATACCAGTAGTTGACGGCGACGCAGCCGTGGCTCTGTCGCACGTGGTGGAACCACAGGCTCGGCAGGTACAGGCAGTCTCCTTTGTTTAGCCGTACTGAGTATACGTGGGCCTTTGAGTAATCTGGGTACTTTGCCAGATTTGGGGCTAGAGGGTCTGAAAGAAAAATAATAAAGGTTTAGTTTTGTTTTTCACTTTATCAAAACTTGTCACTGTGTGGGTAAATTAGAGGACTAACAAGTCTTACAGTCTGCTTGTGACCATGGCAGGTGTAACCCTGCCGAAACGATACGAAACTCGAAATACTGAACTACGAACGTAAATACCGATTAACATTGAAGTATAAATATGCAACGCGAAAGTTTAAAGTATGAGTAACAAGTCTGTTGAGCTCAGAATTTTGAGCATTTCTCAACATAAGTGCCAGCCATCAGTTTATTTAACAGGCTGAACTTAACCCATTATTAGTAAAGTAGTACTTGCACAACATATTTTCAAATGAAAGTATAATAAACAATTTATTAATTTATTTGATTGTTGTTGTAGAAGTGCTTTAAATCTTCGAACACGTGATTCGAGACACAATAGAAAAACAATAAAGGCGCGATAGCCGGCTGTCGCTTGGTAGTTGAAAGGTTAAATTTACATACACAAAATGAAAAATATTAATGTGTTTTACTATTATAGAAATAAAAAAGAATAAAAGAAAGTTATTATTGATCACAGTGATCAGTTCCTAATGTATGTCTAATAGTCTTATCTTATCTTATCTTATCTTATTGTGGGGCCGGCCCAAGCCGTAGCACTTCGACCCTTTTGGATCTTTTGTGCTGTACCCCTCCTTTTACTCAACCCCTAGCCTTCTGTGCACCTCCTTCATTAGTCCCAGTATGGCCTTGATGGGGCTGAGCCTGTAGTCCTCTGGTCTTGGGAATGGTTGGGCCAGATACCCTAATCTTTTGGAGCCTAGTGCTGCGCAATCACACAGCAGGTGTAGCATAGACTCCTCTGCTTCTCCACAGAGCCTGCAAGTCGGGTCGCTTGCTAGTCCCATGTTTTGGAGCTGTTTGTTGGTGGCGTAGTGCCCTGTGAAGACTCCTGTGATTGTTCGGAGCTGTGGTCTGCTGTACCTCCATAGTTTCCGGGTCCAGCCATTATCTATGTCGTTGAGGAATAGTTTAGCATGCTTCTGGCCCGTTGTGTTGTGCCAGTGCATGCTGTGTGTCCTCAACGCAGCCTGTTTTAGCGCGTGGTTGATGACCCTTGGTGAGAGTCCTATGAAGGGTTCCGGTCCGCAGAGGGGTGTTTCGGATCCTTTCCTAGCTAGAGCGTCGACCCTCTCGTTGCCTTCTACTCCTGTATGACCTGGCACCCAGATCAGTCTGACCTGGTTGCGCCTTCCTATCCTGTTCAGTATTTTGATACAGTTTAGTACCAGCCCAGAGTCCACTCTATTGGACGTAAGTGCCTTGAGTGTTGCTTGGCTGTCGCTTAGAATGTAGATAGTATCCCCTTTGGTATCTCTATCTAGTATTTCCTGCGCGCATGCGATTATGGCGTAGGTCTCTGCTTGAAAGACCGTTGTCAGTTTGCCCATGCTTAGGCTGAGGTTGCAGTTGTCGCTGTGTACCCCTGCACCTGTACCGGTGCTCATTTTAGAGCCATCCGTGTACCATATCTGAGTGTTTTGTGGGGTTTTATTCCACCTTTCCATTCCTCCTTTAATAGTCTTAGTAATCTGTGTATCCTCTGTTGGAAATCCTAAATAAATAAATTATTGAACCCTCATACACTAAAACAGAAAAATACTCACCTATACTTATCCAGGGCAATTCTCCAGAACAATCAAACTCTTCGTCACAATCACTTTCTATTTCAGAATCACCCAGCTCCCCTCTCTCAACCGGGCTTGTGGGTACAATGTCCCACCTATCATCCTTATATCTGAACTCGGCCTGAGGGTATCTCTTGTAGGGTACGAAGGGTAAATCCGTGGGAGGGATCAGAATGAAGTCCTTGTATCCATCTATCACGCAGTATATGTTCTCGTAGGGATCTTTGTGCACTGTAATAAAGAGATGGGTGGGCTAGGTATTAATTAGACAGTGGTGCGCTTAGGGTTTAAGAGTAAGTTAAATCTGACAGATTTAGAAAAAATATTTTTTTTACAATCTACCTAACTAATTAGTTTTTTTTTGTTGTCTCTCCTATTATTATAATTGCTTGCTACAAATCTTTACTTCAAATCTTTGAGATTTTTTGTTTTTTTTTTTCTACTTTAACCATACACAATCTTGAATCACTTGTTTCAATTAGCAAAAACAATATCAAGCCTATTCCATTCTTATTTTTTTTTATTCTATAATATGTAAGGATATCATAATTCCTTTAAACGAAATAATTAGCTGTGCTTACTAGAAGTGACAGCTCTCTCGTCTCCCATCCAGAAGTTGACAGCATCAGGTCTCTTGTCAAATGCTTCACTAGCAAATGGTATCTCTGAGACCACATCGTGCAGCAGTTCAGGGAAGTCTGTAGTTAAGTTGGAGTTCTGTGTTTGAATGTACTGGATATAATTTGCCCTGGAAATAAGATTGGAAAAGTTTTGAAATGTGAAGATTTTCATTGAAAAAATAAAAGGAACAAGAAAAAAAAGGTCTAAATTTGAAAATATAGCCAAAAAAATCTGTTGGAAATTGTTATTGTAATCATTTTTTATTATACCACCAAAACTTTGGTTCCCCTTTGTTATATTTGAGTTTAAATAAATAGCCAACACTAAAGATTTTGCTTTTTAGAGGTATTAGATATTAGACTTGCTCCTTCATATTGCTGACCAGATTTATTTATTGCCACCATATCTACATTCAGTGTAGATAGATAGATAAGATAGATAGATAAAACGTTTATTTAGCACAACACAAGACACAATACAGGCAATGGACAAAAAACATAATAAAAAAGGAGAAAGAGAAAAAAAAAGCATACAAAACGATACAAGCCAGAACCACACTATTCAAAATGATTCGACGCCACCGGACGTGACAACACAAAATTTTATTACTTAGCGTGTCGGTGATGTGGTTCTGGCTTAAAAAAAAAAGAAATTGACCATAGACAGCTTAACATTTATGTCGGTCGATTACTACTGGGCGGTGTGTGTCTCATGATTGCGCCAGATAAAAGCTTTTATCTATGATTATTTTAAATAGATAAAAAAAAAGATGCAGCTCTGTGGTGAGAGCGGGTTATGTGAGAAGAAAATATATTAAAAAAAGAATACATACTTTTTCTGTTCCAAGCCATCCAGAAAAGCTGCCATAGTCATCTCAATTTCATAAGGAGTAACAAAATATTCTTCTCCCTTTTCATTTGTAGTGATACCATCAGCTAAACCATTTGGAGTAACAGCAACTTTTACCTTCTTGTTTGGTACTGTCGTTCTGGAAAAAGTATAAAAAAAAAATATATATATACAGGGTGTCCCACGGCAATGCCACATGGAGGGAAAGTACCTTAAATATTGTAGATAGAGCATTTTACTGAAAGAAGACATTATTTAAATTTTGAAAACATTTTAAACTGCATTCATAGATATTTAAATAATTACATAGTTGAACCGGGAATCGAACCTGTTACTCGAGAAAATTAATCAGCCTGTAGTTTTATCCTACATATCGAAAGGCTTCATCACAAGGATTATTTTTTGCTAAATAACATAGTGTCAAAAATAAAAAAAGACCATGAATTTTAACATTTTTAATACAAAATTAGTCAATTTTCCAAATACTCAAAACTAGTCCCTTCTTCTTGAATACAAAGTGATAACTTTTGATTATTTCGTTCCCTGACAATTTTTTTGGTCTTGTTGTGGTGGATATTTATTTATTTAAATGATGCGTACTTTATTTGGGTAGATTAATTAGTAATAAGTAGTTATGATTGTCAATTGTATGTCCTTACGGCAATGTAAGCTTTTAACTTTTCTGAACAAAATTTTACATCAAATGTTAAAATTCACGGTCTTCCTTTTATTTGTGACACTATGTTATTTAACAGAAAATAATCCTTATGATGAAACCTTTCGATTGGTATGATAAAACTACAGGTTGATTATTTTTTCTCGAGGAACAAGTTCGATTCCCGGCCCAACCATTTAATTATTTAAAAATCTATGAATGCAATTTAAATTGTCTTTAAAATTCATATAATGTCTTGTTTCAGTAAAATGTTCTATCTACAAGATTTAAGGTACTTTCCCTCCATGTGGCATAGCCGTGGGACACCCTGTATATCCTGGGACAATTCACACACGGCCATTTGATCCCGAGCTACTCGAAGCCTGTAATGGGAACCAGACAACAAATGTACATACTTATATTATTTATAAATACATACATATTTATTATAGATAAATTACACCCAGACACAAAACAAACAATCATGCTCATCACACAAAGTCTGTCCTGGGAATAGAATGAACCCAACCAAACCTTCGGCTCAGCAGTCAGGGTCACAACACAACATTATAAAACCCCTATGCGCTATTATATGCCACCAGCAACGCTCTTTTTATTGCTATTACCTGAAATAATCAGCATTCCACTTCGCCACAGCCGGCCAATGAGCACACGATCCTCGTATTATTACTGGGATATTTTTCGACACATAATCTCTATAGAACTGCAGAGGTTCTATCGCGTCCACCTCAGCTATGCTACTACCCAAATATAAGGCTGGAATTTAAAAATAAGTTTATCTCTGACGGCGACATAACATTGTGATGATTTTAAGACTTTAGTGGCTATTCACCAGATGTTTCTTCATTTAAAACTTCGTATGCTGCAGTAAGTATGTTATTCATGGTTTTTATTAATATTTTAGCGTCTTAAATAAACTTTTTGTGTTAAAAATAAAGTAAAACATTTTTGTAAACATAACCTCTCTAAAATGTTTTTTTACAAGACGTGTTATGTCACTGTCACATGTCACTGACATTGTCAGGCAGCCTAAAATTATGCGGTAGAAGGCGATCGCCAATTCTGCTGTTATAGATTCATTCGTCCTAATACGTAATGCAATAAAAACAGAATTGGTGTGGTAGAGGCTTTAGGGTTGCGACAATTTTGTTTTAGTGTGAGAATTTAGGCTTAACCTGTGAACCTTTTGTAACCAGTGCTGCCGCTACAAAAGGTCCACAGGTTAAGCCAATAGTTTTAGTTAAGCATCAACGACAACAGCGTCTCGATACTGCATCGTTTCGCTGTGAAACAGTACTAAATCAAGCCGCACACCGGTGCCACATCCTAAAGCTTGTCTGTATAAAATGTAGAAATGATGCACCTTACTTACTACATTTTACGTAAGAACACACAAGTTTTAATTTAGACAAGCTATACACACATCGAATATTTGCCTCACTACAATCTAACGCCGCAATTATTTGCTATAGATAGATATATACGGGGCAATAATTGTGTCGCGTTGCACGTCCGTCTGGGACGCGCGGCGAGGCTGTACGTGTACCGTATATACATATAATATTGCATAACTGTAAAATTAACGTAAATAATTAGAAACCTTAATCTATATATATATATAAAAATGAAACCCGTTTTCCGCGCTGTCACGACATAGCACGAAAACGGCTTGACCGATTTGAATGAAATTTGGTACAGACATAGTTTGGGATCCGGGAAAGGACATAGGATAGTTTTCATTCAAATCGGTCCAAAAATCCCCCGGGAACGAAAACTATCAATCCACGTGGACGAAGTCGCGCGCAAACCGCGCGTAACCAGTAACGTAATACACCGATAGATCGTTTATTGAAAAATGTCGTTATAGAACCGATCTTACACATGCTTGCACACACAAACAAAACCATACTCGAAATATAAAAAAACAATATTTTAATCAGTCACTTGTGATTTTGCGAAACACACACAATATACAATATTATTTTACTTAAATAAATTTCATAGGCATAGGTTTTTTCAATATTCCCTTGATTGGAGGACATTCGTTTATAGAAGGGGGCTGCTTTGGTGGTGGTGGAGGCTCTAGTGGCGGCGCAATGCCTTCTTGAGGAGTGGGTGTTGGTCGTGTTCGCCAGAACGCACGTGGCATAAACGTATAGGTGGAATCAAATGCTGATACTGCAACAGAAACGAATATTTGTTGTTACCTCTAAATATATTATATATTGCCGAATGGTACTAAAGACGTAATACTCAAGCTGCCTTATTCACATCGCGTTGTAAATAACATACAAAATTATCACAAAACTTGACGTCTCTTGTGAATAACCTTATGACAACAAAAGTTTAAATGCGGATGACAAAACATGGAACAAATGAAGTTGAATGAGAATTTCGAATGTATACTATTAGAGGACCGTGGTAAACATACAGGCGAGCCGCGAACCCCGTCTAAAAAAGAACGTTAAATATTATTTACATAATTGTTGGAGCCTAAAGTTGTTGGGGGGAAGTCTTCATAGAACAAAAAAGTCGTAGGTACAAATCTACAAAAAAGATCGTTGAAACTTCATCGGGATCCCAGTGCATTGCACCACCCAGCCTGTATAAATGCTACATGCGTTCAGGGTCCCTGTAGTAGCTTTCATCAAATCGTGAGCCTTGGGCCTCTTCTATCTTGCGGGGCTTTTTCATTGCCAGTCTTGCCACCCTATAGTTTCCGACTATTGAATAAATAGCCCTAACAACGCACTACTTGTAAGTTCTCCATTTTCAAAAAAAAGTTTAACAATTCTGACCTTTAGGCATCTGGTTAGAGTACTCAGTAATAGATATAGCACTTTGAGCTCTCGGCCCGGGCAGCATATTGAGATGGAAGAACTCATCGACTCCTTTGCGATTAGTCTCGAGTTTGTTCTTCGCATGCAATTGACGCAGGCGGACTACCTTGTCAAAATTTTGCAGGAAGGTCTTTGACGTACTGTGAATGTCTATGGTGTCCAGCACGCCTGGAATATATCGTAGATCGCGTCATGTAGGTCGAGCTTAATACTAAAATACGTAGGCTGCTAGGCTACATAGCTAAGGATACAAGCAAGCAAGTAGGTACAGTCGCGGAACGAAAAGGTTCGTCAGATTTTTAATTTATTCGATTAACGTGTCGCAAGCACATGTTACCTTTTGAAACTTTGTCAAAAAACATACAGATGCAAATAAAAGTATGTTTTACTGTTTGATGATAAAGTTCAAATTTATTAAGTTCTACATTGATTGATTAATCTTGTCAAAGAGATTTTTTGTTTTTTATGCATTTTAATGAACTAAAGACCTTCTTGTTGGTTTGATGGTCCTACATTGATTTGACATTATGATGATAAAAACTATTGTCACTACTAGTCTATCAGTGTCATCTTTGTGAAAAATATGATAGCAAACGTCACATTTATTTTAATTTTAACAGCACTGTAAGTTTTTGGCGTCGTTATGTTGGCTAATTCATTATAGTACGGGTGCAAGCGAAAACTGTCTTAACGGTGACGAACGTTTTCATTCCGCTACTGTACATTATGCGCAAGCATTATCTATATTCTTGCACTCAGGACACCAACAAGAGTACATTAAAATAAAATAAATACTATTTAAAACTTATGTTTACATACGTAATTGTGAACATCTCGCTATGATGGTTTCCTTGTAGCGATGCTTCCTATTCATAGGATTTCCCAGAAAATTTATGTCCACTAAATTCGTTAGAGTGCACAGGTTGTCAGCAACTGCCTGAAGTGCATATCCACATTAGAACAGTCATTTTCTTCAAAGGCGTCGCCAACGTCCCCTACGTTGTAGTTGTAGGCGTCGCTGAGTAAGCAGTGCCACATTGTGATCGGTGACTACATAAAAATATTCGTTTGCGAAAGCAGATATGGCACATGCTTGCATAGGTAATTTGGGAATATCCTCGCTTATCTTATGCGATAATTCTAAAAATATGAAGTCATGCACGAAGCGGATAATATATCCATTCACGGCACGAGAACTGCTTCGCACATAGATATCCGCTTAGTTTATTCCGTTTAGCGCTGCAGCATTGCATATCGATACCTTTGGGTAGAAAGGTCGTATAAACCATTTTGGCCAAATTGAGTTATATAATACCATTTTGCTCAGAATTTTTTTCTCTATCGATCTGTATATTTGAAATGCCGAAATTCGCACAAAAAGGGTTAATACGACCCAGAAATTTTTGGCCATTCACTCTTAAAAAGAGGATTTTTTAACGTAAAAGCCAAATGTTTTTATTTTTTAGTTTTGTTATGATGTAATGACCATGATTTACATTAACTCAGGGCGTAAAAATAGTCGTTAATTGTAAATGGTTTATACGCCCTAACGTGTTAAATGTATTACTTAAACACAGTTTAAATTCGACGTCGTAAATCCAAAGTAATTGCCTTTGGATGCGTGAGGTTGGTGTATAAACCATGTTTAAAAAAGATTTAGGTAATAAAAGATCAAAAAGCAGAGAGATACACATGAAAAGGTGATGATTATGTCTCTAACTGCACTTTATAACAACTTATTGTAAATATCAAAATGTAAAATATCGATACCTTTGGGTAGAAAGGTCGTTAAACCAAAACCCGACTTTTCAGGATTCATAACTTTTTTGTTTTTGAAGTTATAAAAAAATGATCTATGAGAAAGGTTCTTAGAATTTGCAAATGAAAAAGGTTAAACCATCAAAACCTACCTTACTTCTTTAGTTTTAAAGTTAGCTTGGATTTACGACTCAGAAAATATCAATTCTTGGTTTATACACCCAATGAAAATGAACTTTAAAAAAACTGTACAGGTCGTATATCCATTTTTGGTAAGCTTTTGGTCACATTTACGGTCGTAAAAACCCATGTATGTAGTTTTTTAGTATTAAAAACCATTGTTATAGTCACAGATTAATTGAATTTTGACTAATAAACACTCTTTTACTCTCCGAATTAGTAGGAACTCAGTAATTGTTATTCTAATACCCATTAATGGTTGATTCAAATACAATAAAACTACCTGAAATACATAATCAACATTTATTAAGTATTATAATACCTTTTACTCAACATTTACTATTATATCAATAATAATTATAACAAAATAAACAGAAAAGTGAAAAAAGAAATCTACTTAGTCATACCAAAAAACTAAAAAGTAGTAAAACTAATGATGAATACAATTTTATATCATAAATAACTTACTCATAGTACATAAGTTAAATACGTTAAGTTGTTGATTGTTTTTTTTATTTTACTTAGTTGCAATTCAATAAATCACTTAGTAAGTAAGCCTTAGTACAAAGGCTAAATTCAATAATTTATGATTACTTTTATTTGAAGAAGTTGTGTTTTTTTATTGCTAAGTATGTTTTTATTTTATTTCACTATTTTGTTTAAGTTGTTACCATTTTTATTCAATTAAAAATGTTAAACCTGTTAGGTGTGTTGTATCATTATTGAAATAATAGTAAATATTCATTAGAAGATATTATAATACATTATTAATGTTGGTTTCATATTACAGGAAGTTTTATTTTATTTGAATCAACCATTAACCTTTCAACGACCTAGCGAAAGTCGGCTTTCGGATTGCTATTGTCTTTCTATTGTGTCTCGAAGCACGTATGTTATAAGGTTTGAATCGAAAATAATTAGGCGTAACGTTTAAAATAATATTGATACCATCAATATGGTTAACACCCTGACTCAGAGCACCTCGATTCAGAGCACCCCGACTCAGAGCACCCTGACTCGGACATGATAAACGTACGTATCTAACTTATGTACTATGAGTAATTTATTTATGATATAAAATTGATTCATAATTAGTATAACTATTTTTTTAGTTTTTTGGTATGACTAAGTAGATTTCTTTTTTCACTTTTCTGTTTATGTTGTTATAATTATTGAAATAATAGTAAATGTTGATTAAAAGGTATTATAATACTTAATAAATGTTGATTACGTATTTCAGGTAGTTTTATTGTATTTGAATCAACCATTAATGGGTATTAGAATAACAATTACTGAGTTCCTACTAATTCGGAGAGTAACAGAGTGTTTATTAGTCAAAATTCAATTAATCTGTGACTATAACAATGGTTTTTAATACTAAAAAACTACATACATGGGTTTTTACGACCGTAAATGTGACCAAAAGCTTACCAAAAATGGATATACGACCTGTACAGTTTTTTTAAAGTTCATTTTCATTGGGTGTATAAACCAAGAATTGATATTTTCTGAGTCGTAAATCCAAGCTAACTTTAAAACTAAAGAAGATAGGTAGGTTTTGATGATTTAACCTTTTTCATTTGCAAATTCTAAGATCCTTTCTCATAGATCATTTTTTTATAACTTCAAAAACAAAAAAGTTATGAATTTTTTTGTAAAAAAAAATTTGTTTTTCTGCTCTCCTGAAAAGTCGGGTTTTGGTTTATACGACCTTTCTACCCAAAGGTATCGATATACTATTTTCCAATAACAATAATCAAGTGGCAAATTATGCGCGATACCTAATTAAAAAGACTAAAGCTTTCGGACATTTACCTGGTGATCATCCAGCATATTCTTTTTAGCTATAAGCACCTCTAATCGCCTCAGAGGTTTCACCCAAGTCATATCAATCAGTTTATTCTCAGACACATTTAGTATTCTTAGGGAAGCCTTAAAAAAAAACATTATAATTTTAGGAAAATAATAGTATTTTTTTTTTCATGATAAAATGTGTAATGTGTCACTTTTAGGTGACACGTTATCTGCTTTGTGTATACAAGACGATAGCACATCAAGCTACTACGATTTGTTAAATATCTTCAAGTGATTTTCAACTTTATCGCTACAGCAGTAGGTACAAGGTTGCTTGCGAAAATATGACAGTTTCGGCTAGTTTGATGGGCCGGTGTATTACTAAATTCAAAATTGTATACTTACACCAATGTAAACAAGAGTTCGTGGGTCAAAGCACAAAGCGTCTGGACTATCCAAATTCTGCTTCTCTATGTACAACTCTTCCAAATATTTTAAACCTTCCAAATTTTCTACAACACTTATCTTATTGTTGCTCAAGTATAACTTTTTTAACGAATGCAATGTGTCCAGGCCTTCCAATTTGGTTATTTTGTTCCATTGTAAGTGCAAATGAGTTATGTTGTAACAATTTTCTAGATTTTCGATTTTTGATATCTGGTTATTGTGATAGTAAGCGTATATTACCTGGGTTGGATTCTTTAGAGTCGGCTGGAAAAGGAAATAACAATAAATAGCCCAGTAGCCACTTTTAGTACCCATTAAAAGTTCTTAATGGGAATTTATATAAACTATTAACACAACAAAAAGGTTCCAGTGAGCTGACTAGACATTTTTTAGTAAGCAGAAGCATTATACAAATAATTGATACTAACTATTTTAGATAATCCCTTCTCATGCATAAACAAATGCGTTTGTTTCTTCAAAATATCTGATGTTTTTTGCCGTATTAGTTTTTTTGCTTGTTTACGGATACTATCTTCACTCTCTTTCAATTCAGATAATTTCGGTCCTTTATTCATGGTTAAATCTAATTAAAAATATAATCTAAAGTAAAACTTCTTGTAACTAAAGAACAATCGATCAAACCAAATTTGAAAATGGCGCCTGTCAGTCAGTCAACAAGCCAGAGTTTATTTTTTACGTGTCGCTAGAAATAATGATCGATAATGGGTATGTTCAGGCTCTCTCAGCTCAGGTACTCAACTTCGTGCCACTCTTACTTTTCTACTATATAGCGTTAAGTTTTATGTGCATCGCTTTCAATGCAAAGATTAGTCGCAATTACTGCGATGAATTTTTGATCCTACCATTTTTGTATACCACAGTAAAATACATATTATGAAAAGTCAAATAAGTTAATCTATGTGTAAAAAGTGCGATCGATGATCCATTGCGTCGCTCGATTGGTCGAAAGGCAAATTGGTGGCGATGGCATGCGATTCCAATTTTGCTAATCACTGAGTTGAGGTAAATAGCTCGAACACAGCCTTTACTTGTTTACAAAAAAAATACTTGTACCCATGCTTGTACTGTACATTACAGGTACTTATTCAAGTACTCCAAAGAGTAGGTACAGTTTAGACCAAGTTTAGACTATGCAGTACTCTTTAACATACTCTGTGACTCTCACTCTATCTATTATCTATGGTTGATTCTGAATGACGTTTACTTTGTTTGTTTGTATGTTTATTCATAAGATTACCATAAGGAAATCATTATTAAAAAGACTTGTATTCGTTTTTGATAGCTGTCAGTCGTGCTGGAGAGATCGTTTTTTTCAAAATTTTCTTATTTTTGTAAAATAAGTTAGATTTTTGGATTTTCTTCGCAGAGTTCAGTGTTTTTTATATTTCTGAATTTTATCAGTAGGTATGGACCATCCTCCTCCCCCTCCAGCTCCTCCTGACCCTCCCGATGCTGTTTCGTCATACTCGGCGGTTGGTAAGCGACGCCTGATAGACTCAGAAACAATTGAGGTTGTTTCTAAAAAAACTTTTATTGATAAGGATTTGGCTGTTGCAGCCATCCAAACCTTATTTATTCACCCTACATTAAAAGAGGGCATTAAATTATACTCAGACTCTGAAAAGGGTCCTTTTTTGGTTCATGTTTCCCGGTCCGAACCGGATCCATCTGCAGGGACATCTATTCGTCCGATTAAGTTTGGCCAACTGTTGCATCACAACAAAATAAAAAATATATGTAGGGATGGTGTTAAAAAAGTGGGCAGAAATAAAATTTCTGTTGAATTTACCACTGGTGAAGCGGCCAACAATTTCATGTCTCATCCAGCCTTAGACTCTAAGTATAGTGTATCTATTCCATCGTATAGTATCACTAAAATGGGTATCGTCCGTCAAGTGCCAGTTGATATGTCCATGGACGAGTTTGTCGACTCAGTGGTCCTCCCTGAGGGTTGCGGCATGATCTTAAAAGCACGCAGACTGAATCGAAAAATAAAACAGGAGGGCAAGACCTCCTGGATTCCGTCTCAAACAATTGTGGTTACTTTCAAGGGACAGTTCCTTCCCCAAAAAATTTTCTTGTTTCACACGTCTCTTCCAGTAGAGCTTTATCATTACCCCACAATTCAGTGTCAGAATTGTTGCCGCTTTGGGCATGTTAAGGCTCAGTGCCGATCCAAAGCAAGGTGCTTTAGATGCTCTCAACCTCACTCTGGCGACAGTTGTGAGATTGTAGAGGAAAAGGCCACTTGTATCCATTGCTTGGGTCGTCACTTTGCCTTTTTCGGCAGTTGTCCCGAGCAAGGGAGACAAAAATCAATCAAGTTATTAATGTCACAGGAAAATCTATCCTACGAAGAGGCTTCTCGCTCCATTCCCAGCGTTAAAAAGCTGTATTCAGAAGTTACTCAAAATTCTCCGTCCCAATCTTCTTACTCGTCTTCTCAATCTTATAGTCTATCTCCTTCTACCTCTTATAAAAAAACGGTATTTTCTTCCCCAAAACCTAGAGCTCCTCTAGGAAAGTCTTATGACAAAGTTGCCCATAGATCCATTGTGGCAGAGGTTCCTTCATCTTTGCCCAATGGCTTCTCTCTCCTTTCTCAGAATTCATCTCCAAATTCCCTTCAAGAGGATAGCCTCTTAGAATTACTTGTTTCGCTAATTATTAATCTTGTTTCCCGTAATAATTCCTCTTTACCGTCCCACGTTGCCCGTAACCTTTCCCATCTTCTCTCTAGTATCAATTATGGATCTAGTCTCCACACTTCAGTGGAACACACAAAGCATTCGGCCGAAGAAGCCTGAACTTTTATTTTTAATTAATAAATTTCACCCCTCAGTCATCGCCATTTCGGAGACTTGGTTAGTGCCTGGTTCTCACTTTAGAGTTTCAGGTTACTCCTGTCTTCGGAGTGATAGGGCTGATGGGTATGCTGGCAGTGCGCTTCTTGTTAGGCGCTCCCTTCCTTTCTCTCTTATATCTTTGCCCCCTACTTCTCCTGACATTAATATCGTTGCTGTTAGAGCTTTTAATATAACATTTCTCTCTGCATACATTCCTCATCCTCACTCTAGATTAATTCCAGACCTTCTGTGTATTTTTTCCTCAGTTCCCTCTCCGATTATTTTCATGGGTGATTTAAATGCTCATCATCGCTCGTGGGGTTCGAGCCATGATGATTACTTCGGTCTTGCCCTCCTAGAAATTTTTGATGAAGCAGATCTTTGTGTCATTAACAACGGTTCTCCCACTAGGAGAGTTCGCCCTTCTCAAAACCCTTGTTCAGCTGTGGATATTACAGCATGCTCTGCGTCTCTTGCTTCTGTTCTTTCCTGGAATATTTTACCTAATTCTTATGGTAGTGACCACTTTCCCATTATTATCTCTATCTCAGATAGAGTGGTACCTTCCCGCAATTTTAATCCCTCTCTTAAGTATAGATTAAACAACGCTACCTGGACATCTTATTCTGATTCCTTAGAAAATAAGTTAGCCTCTCTTCCTCCTCCCGACAGTAGCAATCTTGTCGACTGCTATTCCAAATTTGTAGACTGTATTATCTCTAGTGCTGATGATAATTTTCCTTTAAAAAAACCGTATAGATTCAAAGTCTCGACTCCTTGGTGGGATCGAGAATGCACTTTAGCTGTCAAGGAAAGAAAAATAGCTGAGGATAATTATTCTAATTCAATGACTCTTCAAAATTTTTTAATTTTCCAAAGAAAAGCAGCCATTACCAAAAGACTTCTTTACAAGAAAAAAAAAGAAGGTTGGCTTTGCTACTGTCGTTCCCTATCTCCTTGTTCCCCTTCTTTGCTGGTATGGAAGCAAATTAAGCGATACAGAGGCTCCTGTAATTCTGTCGATATTACTGCTAATGATCCTTTTTCCTGGATTGAATCTTTCTCGGATAAGCTAGCTCCCCCTTCAGTTCCAAGTTTAGACTCTTTTCCCTCTTCTCCGGCTTTTCTTCCTTCTGAAAATAACTTTGATGCCCCATTCTCGTTCTCCGAACTTCAATTGGCACTTGATGGTCTCGTTGATTCCTCTCCAGGTGCAGATGGAATTCCTTACTCATTTCTAAAAAATGCCTCTATAAGTTCAAAACAATATTATCTTGCCCTGGTAAATAAATTCTTTGAGTACGGTTTGGTTCCTTTACCGTGGAAGCACCAAATAATAATTCCAATTATTAAACCTGGCAAAAATCCGTCAGACCCTAATAGCTATAGGCCTATTGCTTTATCATCTGTTTTGTGCAAGGTGGCAGAACATATGATGAAGCATCGACTTGAATGGTTTGTGGAAAACAGGAGCTTGTTGCCCGCTTCCCAGTTTGGGTTTCGTAAAGGTATGAGCACAATGGATAGTCTTAGCATATTAACTTCTGATATTCGTATATCTTTTCTTCGTAAGCAATTTTTGGTAGGTGTTTTTTTGGATATTGCCTCTGCATATGATAATGTTTTACTCCCGGTTCTCAAGAATAAACTTGTGCATCAGTTGAATATTCCATTAAACTAGTCCGTTTTATTTGTAATTTATTGATGGAAAGATCCATCTCTATTAAATCTCAAGTCTCCTCTCTTCCCCCTAAGACTATCTGGAAAGGCTTACCGCAAGGTTCAGTTTTGAGCCCTCTCTTATTTAGCCTCTACACTTATGATTTACATTTTTCTGTGGATTCATTTTGTGAAATATTGCAGTATGCTGATGATTTAGCTTTATACTTTTCTGGAAAATCTCTAGATGAGGCTAGTGTCCGTTTAAATTCCGCTCTTGATTATCTTTCTGATTGGTTACTACGACACGGTTTGTCCTTATCAGCATCTAAGAGCTCTGTAGTTGTGTTTACGAAAAAAAAGTTTGTTCCTCCTGTTGATATCAAAGTTAATGGTGAAAATATATCGCAAGTGAACAATGTCAGATTTTTAGGCGTTTGGCTAGATTCAAAATTATCAGGCATTGCTCACACAAATTTTGTGTCTCAAAAATGTGAAAGAAATGTTAATGTACTTCGCTCTCTCTCCGGAGTTTGGTGGGGTGCTCATCCATATACTCAAAAATTGATTTATAACGCTATAGTTCGTAGTCACTTTGATTATGGTATGTTCCTATTAGATCCTTGTAACAAATCTGGTCTTCAAAAACTTGATAAAATCCAATCAAAGTGTCTACGGATTATTCTTGGAGCGATGAAGTCTTCCCCAATTAATGCCATGCAAGTCGAATGTGTTGAACCGCCCCTTTCGATCCGAAGACAATTTCTGGCTAATAGATTTATTTTTAAACGTGTGCAAAATTCTGAACATCCTCTCCTTGGTAAGCTGGACCAATTATCATCCATTTTTGACTCTTGTAGTCATCGTTCTAACATTGAACTTCCTTGTCTTCTTCGTGCCTACCTTCAATTCACTCGTCTTTCTAGCCCACTTTTTAAAAACCCTATTGTCTTTTTATACTCGGTGCCTTATGATGCCCTGGTATTCCAACCGGAGATTGTTTTGGACTTTGGAATTCACAAGAATTCCTTAGAACCACATAATACATTTGTTCAAAAAGTTTCTTCTAATTATTATAATTGGACTACTATATACACTGATGCTTCCAAAGCCTCCGATGATAGTCCTGTTGGAGTTGCTGTTTGGATTCCTCATACAAAAATTATTTTAAATTATAAGTGCCCTTCTATTACATCTGTTTTTACTGGTGAATCAATTGCCATTTTCGAAGCCATTTCATTTGTTTTGTCTCATAAGTTGAATGACTCCATAATTTTCTCTGACTCAAAAAGCTGCCTTCAAGCCATTTTATCTAATCCCTTTAGGTCTAAATCAAGATTTCCTATCATTTTAAAAATTAGAGATTTGCTATTTCAATGCCATGAACTTGGTATTAAAGTTGTCATAGCTTGGATCCCTGGTCATATCGGCATTCTTGGCAATGAGTCAGCTGATTCATGCGCCAAGAGTGCTGTTTACTCTGGCTCTCTTGCTCACTCGGAAATTTATTCTCATGATATTTGTACTACTCTTCCTCTTACTATGTTAAAATCTTGGTCCATTGCATGGCAAATTTCTAAGTCCATAAAGGGTAAATTTTATGGAGACATTCAACCAGAGATTCCTCACAAGCCCTGGTTTTTTAAATATAAATTAGAAAAAAAAATCACTACTTCTACTATCTGTCGATTACGATTAAATCATTGTTGCACTCCTCATTTCTTGGCCAAACTTAGGATTAGGGACAATTCTCTTTGTGAATGCGGTTTGGATGAGGGAAACGTGGACCACATATTTTTTTCCTGTCCCAAATTGCGTTTTTCTATTCATGAAATCATTCCTTCTCATATTCCTCGTCCTACCTCGGTAAAATGTCTTCTTTCTTTTGTGTTTACTCGTTTTGTATTTAAATTATGTAAATTCATTGAAATTAATAAGATTAAATTGTAACTGTTATTCTTTCTTTATTTATTTATTGTATTATATTTATTTTTTCTTTTTCTTAGAGAAATATTCATTATCTGTGGTTGTAATGTTCGTCTGCGAGGAAATTCTTAAATTTTGATCTTTATTTTAACTATTAATATTTTATGTTTACGGTAATTCTCGCAAAATACTCTCCAGCGTTTGATGGTTTATTATCAAAGTTCACGTGTTATTGGCAGAATTGTGGTGTCTTTTCCACAAAGGCCATTCATTAAGAGTTGAAGTTGAAGTTGATGTTTATTCATTATGAGTTGAAGTTGTATGTTTGGGTCTTGGGTTGTCGTTGTAATTGTAAATATTCAATTCAAGAAGCAAAATAATCACTAATTTGTGAATCCGGTACACGACTATAGGTAAAAACTATCACATAACCATTGTCTTGAGTTACAATAATTTAGAAAACACTGCAATACCACAAAATTTATAAAACCTAACCACAAAACTTTGTTGCAGTAAAAACCGTAAAAATGGGTGAAAGATACAACATTCACAGTCAACTTGAGCATCTTCAGAGCAAATACATCGGTACAGGACACGCAGATACGACGAAATATGAATGGTTAACCAACCAGCACCGTGACTCGTGTTGCAGTTACATGGGTCATCCTGATTTGTTGAGCTACTTTGCTATCGTAGAAAATGAGTCAAAAGCTAGAGTAAAGTTTAATCTCATGGAAAGAATGCTCCAACCTTGCGGTCCTCCTCCAGAAAAGCCTGAAGATTAAAATGGATTTGTGTTTCAACTACTATAAGTTCATTTTTGTTGGTATAAACACTATGTTAAAATGATATAGTGATATGATTATTCCTCATTAAAGTATTACAATCTCCATTTAAAGGTTATTTATTTGTGCTACTATTTCCCTGTTAGTCAAGTATTTTGGAAGTTTTTCCAAGATATTGCAGTTGATTTAATGTAAATTAAATAACACAAAAAATACATTAAAACACACAAAGTTGAAGACGTGTGCTTGTTATGGTTCAATGGATAGAGCCCCAAGTGTTTGCTAAGTGCACATTACTTTAAGTGTCAGAGCTCTGTGCAGTAACTGGCAGTAAGGAAGGACTGATAGACTTTATTGCTTGACATCCTGAGTTTTGAATCCTAGTGAATCAAAAATTTCTGTTTATATAATTTTGGTTGAGCCAGTTATCATGCTAAGCTCAATAGATACATTGAGCCACCAATTAGCCCATCTAAAAAAAGTCAGCAGCTTGGGGTCTTTTCTTCATGATACAGTAAATTTAAATAAAACACAAACATTAAATTTCATGCTGATTTTAATAATTTCCTCCACTCCTCCATCTTGGAGTTTAAAATCTGTTCCCTTGCGCTGGCCTCCTCTTCCAACCGCTTCTGTTGTTCGAAACACTTTATAACATTCGCAACAAGCACTTTTTGCATCATAGGCACAAGTCTTGCACACTCTTTTTCTAAAATGTCCAACGCTTTTGTAACACAATTAATGTCCATGGACCCTACTTGCGTGAAGTCCGATATTTGTTTCATTTCGGACAGCATTGATAAGGTTATTATTCCGTGATTTATGGGAGTCTTAGGGCTAATTACAGCAAAGTTTTCTTCAGCTTCGGTGGGGTCTACGAACATTCTGTCCCCTACAATGGCAACGGAACAGGATGTTATGATATCGTACATTGGGACTGCAGCATCTGCTAAGGCAAGGCCAGCAGCATTGATTGCTGCTGATAGACATGCTCCATCGTTTTCCAGAATGTATATGAAGACGTCAACCTGTAAATGTGAAAATAACCATTGACCATTTAATTTGCTACACATACATAAACTATTAAACTGAACACAAAAAAATAAACATTCAGAAAAAAATACATTGTAGCAAGGGGTCCAACTCAGTATATGCTGTGCTAATGCACAGCACAGCACTGATTTTCAGATGGCCCCTTTGACTTATTGACTAAATGAGCATCCAAGTAAGTATTGGCGGAAAAGATAATGCTTCCCCTTTTTCTTATAAACATTTTTTTATTCTGGATACCTGAATCAAAACGTGAAAAACCAGATATCACAGACTGCACACAACATGAAGTATTCACTCATAGAAATTCTTTTTAAATTCTAAATTTGAATTTGCCTTTACCTGATAGTTAGGGAACATCTGCCTACACACAGTGGGCTCCAAAGCTTTCCTCAGTGCCACAGACAAAGCCTTCTCTTCAGCGTCAGGGACGTGTGGTCGCCGTCGCCGAGGACACGAAAATGGCGCGAATTTTACCTCGCAAAATATTTGACCAAGTTGACTGAAAAATAAATTTTAACATTATGGGTATGAAATTGGGGTACTTACTTATATTTTTTAAATTAGTTACATAACGTGGACAGTTATATTGTGTTGTTTTAATTTTTTACGATTCTGAAGGTGAAGGGTTAAAAAGTTACAGAACTTCTAACAATAATTTTGTATCACTACGAAAATCAGTAAACAAATGATTATCTTACCTAAATTCATTCTGATGTGGGATTTCCCGCGGATCGAATACAGAACAAACAACCTTTGTTTTTCTCAGTTCAACATACGAGGATCCCTTTGCTTGCGACACCATGTCAGTTCTAGCGACTAAAACACAAAGTTTAAATTAAAACCACAGATCCCATTCACAAAAGGTCATTAAAATTAAACCAGTACATACAAAACATACACATGCTACGCGCTTCGGACAAAGCGCGTCCGTCTTTTCGAACTCCTTTATCATCCAATAACTCTTCGTAAAGTTCATCGTAGCTCTTTAAATAGTCTTTAGTGAAACGTTTGTATGATACACTGTCTTCAGGTCCGTTGAATCTTCGGTAATCAAGCGGCATTTTGACCGTTTTGTTGTATTTTGATTTTGTTATGACTTTGAAACCCGCTTCACATAACCTAAAACTTTATAACCATTGTTCAGCAGTCAGTGACAGGCGTTCCGCGTTAGGGTAATATGTGTTCTGTGGTGACAGGAGTCTGACCGTGACCATAGAGTATAGTATATGAGTCTGACTGACAGCCGTGACAGGACTTATTTATTTGATGTTTCGATACGTTTCGTTTATCATTTCGCTCGGCTCTAGGATTTCTATTTTTCTCTTACTGTAGCAGATAGCTAAACGTAAAGTTTCGTTCTGAAAAACCAAAGTAGGTGGTCACATAATCGTTGTACATAGTTCCTATCCTACAATATATTACAGTTCTAAAAAATACAAAATACTGTATTAGTATTTGATTTTTTTAGAATTTCATAGCATTTATCATTCCCATAATAATGTTGTTACTTTCGGAGATTTAGTTAATATTTTTTACATAAAAGTGGAACAAATAATGTACACATTAAATGCCAAACGATTGGCCTTTCTTCTTTACTCAATTTGTCAATGTCAACTGCAACGTCAGTTCGATCAAGTTTTTATTTCGATTTGGTTAGCAAAAACATTATAGAAAACGTGTATTGAAATAATATAAATTGACAACGCTATGAAATAAAGATAACAGCTAGTTGTTTTAATTGTAATTTTTGCGTATCGGCTTCGCGAGTAGAGGAATATATAAAGTAAGTAGGTACTTTTGTTTGTCTGACATTCACGTCGACGGTCGAACGTTCAGGGTGACGTTACTGAGCAAGTTACACAAATTCTATTAATGTGTAAAAGAATTCAAATCGATTAATAGGTTATTAAAGGTACTCGAACGCGAATTGTCATGCCTGGTCCTTTAGACGTTAAGCGTGGAAGCAATTAACTTTAGTTTATTACGTCGAATAGGTGTTTCCAATCTGTGGCTTCGTGATTAATGTGCGTGGTGTTCATTTGTGAGTATCTGTATGTTAATAGTTGTTATCATATTATTATGAGGCTCAAATAACGTTCGCTTATAAATATGTTTATGCTAAAATTGTCATGTTTATATTAGCAACACAATTGAATGCACCAATAACTATAAAAAACCACAACTTATTATTTCAAGCAATGTTACAAGAGCTCTATTTTGTCCAGCTAGCTAGGATTTTTGATCCCATTGTCAATGCACTTATTACTGATAATTCTGGCAATTCAAGTGCTTATTTTTTTGCAACCACTCATTAATCCTTTAAACACCCATGATTAGAGACACATTAGAAAGACAATAGCAGCCCGACAGCCGGCTGTAGGTTGGTTGTTGAAAGGTTAAGGAATCAAATTAGTTACCTCAATAATATCAGCATAATATTTATCCTTAATTCTTAATTCAAAATAACACCTGTATAAGCCATTACCATGTAATAGTAATATTATTATTGTTTAATTATTTGTTTTTTTATCAGAGTATCACTCGATATTAGGTACAAATATAAGCTTATCAAATAACATATGAATTAATTATGTTGGCTATTAAAAACTATTTACATAAATCTCTTTAGAATCTGTCTCTATGGTAACAATATTTATGTACCTAACTGGAACTTAGTAAACAGTTATTTTCTGTGTTGACCTTGCAGCAACAAGTGGGCCAATTAATGTAAAAAGTAAGGTCATTTAGTGATTATAAGTTTGTATTGTATTAATATAATAGTTGGCTTATAATAACACAAAACTTAATTTTTGATGTTCTACTTTTCAATGTGTTTTTGTAACATTCACAACAGTCTTTTTTTTTTTTTTGGTGAGTGGGAAATCATCCAATGACTGCTCCCGTCCTGGGTGCGGCGGGAGGGCGTGTCAGACTCTTACTGACTAAAACCCACTCATGTTCCTTCGATTGCCCTTTATGTTCCAGGGTCACGGTAACTATTATAAACATTCCGCAACCCCGGATTCACAACAGTCTTGTAAAAAAGGCTTTCTGATATTTCCAAACCATTGTGACTTAGGGAGCTTATAAAGTCTACATCTTGCTGAAGAGCCAGTAATGTGACTTCCCAGGTGTTGCAGAGATTTTCATAATAGTAGGTCACTATTTGTTCTAAATAAAAAAAAATTGTTGGTGAAAGTGCTATAAGCATAAGCTCACTCTTAAATTTATAATTGGCAGTGTGCCATAATACTCCTACATTTAGTAAACCACTAGCTTCTGCCCGCGGCTTCGCTCGCGTTAGAAAGAGACAAAAAGTAGCCTATGTTACTCTCCATCCTTTCAACAATCTCCACTTAAAAAAATCACGTCTATCCGTCGCTCCGTTTTGCCATGAAAGAAAGACAAACAGACAGACAGACACACTTTCCCATTTATAATATTAGTATGGATTCAAATGTGTATAGTGTATAATTAATATGGGGTGTTGCGGAATGTTTATAATAGTTACCGTGACCCTGGAACATAAAGGGCAATCAAAGGAACATGAGTGGGTTTTAGTCAGTAAAAGTCTGACACGCCCTCCCGCCGCACCCAGGACGGGAGCAGTCATTTGATGATTTACCACTCACCAAAAAAGAAAAAAATAATAATATAGGGTCATTGCTGATGTAGCCACAGAATCTCATGTATTTAGTTCTCAGGCAAGCAGTCATGATTAACAATAACTAAAATATTGAAAGAACATTACTTCAACATCGTGTTTGCATGCAAGAAAATGCAAAGTAAATTCCATATTCAATAGGCGAGACGACGAAAAAAAGTAATTAGTCCGACAGTTAGATTATTAAAAAATTTTGGACACGTATTTTTTCTTTTTTCTCGTAAACGAAAAATGAGGACGAAACAGTGCGTTGAAGTTGCGCGTGACGTCATGATTAGATACAATTTTTGCAGGGTGGTGACATCAAAAGCCCCTACTCTGGAACTTTGTTGCTCTTTATCTTTGTATTTTTTATTATTTTGATGAAGCAAAAAATACGTGTCCCGTATTTTTGGCCGATCTACAAGACGGACCAAACAGAATGTAATTTTTTTTATGCTGTCGTCATCCCTATTCGGTCCATATTAAATTGAAGATCTTATAAAATTGATTTACCAATTACACTATTTTCTTAGCTCCCAGTAATTTATGCAAAGTTTACCATTATAGAGGAAAATCATTGAGCACCTACAAAATTATTAAAAAAAACGGCCAAGAGCGTGTCGGGCCACGCTCAGTGTAGGGTTCCGTAGTTTCCCGTTCGCACAATAGGGATGTTGACTACATCAAAATAATGACATTCTGTTTAGTCCGTCTGTTAGACAGTCCAAAAATACTGGACACATATTTTTAGCTTGATCAAATTAATAACAAAATACAAAGATAAAGAGCATCAAAGTTCCGGAGAGGGGGCTTGTGACGTCACTTCTGAGTAAAAATTATACAAAGGCGTGACGTTTCACGAAACTTCAACGCACTTTAATGTCGTCATTTTCTGTTTACGAGAAAAAAGAAAAAATACGTGTCCCAAATTTTTTGATTATCTAACTGACGGACTAATTACTTTTTTTTTTGTCATCTCGCCTATTACTACAAACTTGTCAAGAAACTATTTTGTACAAGCTTTTTGTCTTTTTTGTACAGAAACTGTTCTTTCCATCTAGTTCAAAATGATTTTCCTAGAAAGTCCTTATAAAGTTCTACTTTTCAAATTTTTTTCATATTTTCTAGACTTATGGTTCAAAAGTTAGGGGGGGGGGGGGACACATGGTTTTTTACTTTTGGAGTGATTATTTCTGAAATTATTGACATTATCAAGAAATATTTTAGTAAATACCTATTCATTTTTAAATACCTATCCAACAATATATCACATGGTAGAATTGAAATAAAAAAAAATCACTTCCCACTTTACATCTACCCTAATAAAACATTTTTTTCCAATTTTTATTTTACGAGGACGGTCAGACAGACAAACGGACAGGCAGACATGGCAAAACTATCAGGATTCCTAGTTGACTAAGGAACCCTAAAAAGGTGAATCATTGTTTTTCAAATACCCTTGAAAATTCTTATAATACACCAAACTTGTTATGTTGTTGATCTAGCTAAACAAAACCTGTTTTTAACTTACTTATCCTTGTAATTGGTCAAAAACTTGTTTTAAATATAATTTAACATCAATTTTTCTTAGGCTCTTAGCTAATATTAAAAAATAGTAATTCTTTTTTTGTTAATCTTAAACTTAATGGATATGATTGTGTTATCTACAGTTTACACAATGAGATTAATTTAATTACCCTAATTCCAACAAAATCCATCAATGTTAGTGTAACAAAATAAATACATGATTTAGCAAAAACTTCAGCAAATTGCTGGGACACTTATGTAGTACCTATTAACTTATCAATGAATATTTTTTTTTAATTTGTTTACTAATAGGCTCATATTGTGATTTTATTAGTGTCAGTTATTTTATTTGGTTTTTAGCTTGTATAAAGGACACTCCACTTTTTAAGCCCATGTTAATAATCCTAATAATAATTATCAAGGACCACAAGGAGCTTGGTAACCGTCTATGAATGCAAGACAACTGCCGGTAGGCGCGGGTCTGCTGCGGATGGCGAGCGATGGGTAGCTCGCCGCCCGGCTAGGACCAGGTCCGCGTAGACGCGCGCGCCTCAAAGAAAAGTCAACACGAGAAGGGGCCCAACAGGGCCAACGCCTGCCGGTGTTGCGGAATGTTTATAATAGTTACCGTGACCCCGGAACATAAAGGGCAACCGAAGGAACATGGAACATGAGTAGGTTTTAGTCAGTAAAAGTCTGACACGCCCTCCCGCCGCACCCAATACGGGAGCAGTCATTTGATAAATGAATAAAAAATGTCTATGTCTTAGTTATTATTCTAAGATCTATGTGGTGTAAAATGGATAGTATATCGATTCCACAGTACTAACTTACAATGTTTATATGTTATTTAATAATGCTATTTACTTAACAGTTTATGTAAGTAAATTCTGATCTATAGTGATAATAGAGCAGCAGGTAACAATGACCAGTGTGCATTGATTTCCACTTTTCTTATTTGACATAGTGGGTCATAATAATAATAAGTTTATTTGTACATAGAAGCAAGAACATAGCACATAACACAACTAGTTGATGGGCCTGTTGATCTAGTACTAAGCCAGGGGTTTAGGTTTGATTCCCACCCAGGGGAAACTTTGTGTGATGAGCATGATTATTTGTTCTGTGTCTGAGTGTAATGTATCTACAACTAGCGGCCCGGTACGTGCTTCGCTACGTATAAAGTGAAATAATACAAAAATCAGTCAGAATATCGATTCATTTTTCCGTAAGAACCTTGTACAGAGTATTAGAAAACTACAAAAAAAAAAATCTGCCAAATCGGTCTAGCCGTTTTCATGCTATGTCGTGAAAACGGAAAACGGTTTTCATTTTTATATACCTATATAGATGTGAATGTATATTATAAATTATATAAGTATGTATATCAGTTTAATTAACATTCCAAAAATTCAGCTTAGTTTGAATTTCATATGGCCGTGTGTGAGTTGTCCCAAGACTAATAAAAATAACATAACTTAACTTTTGATAAATAGGATAAATAATGATTCCTTTGACTAGTCTAGCTAGGATTTTGTGGTACTTATTACATGCGATTTATATTTTCTCAGGACGTAAATAATCTTAATTTCGAACTATTTCATATTAAAAAATACTAATCAACCATTATTGACATTTACAGAGTCAAGATGCTGAAGAAAAGGACAGTCTGCTTAGCGGTGGCAGCGTTCATGGGGTCTTTAGCTGTCTCAATGGCGCAGACCCCTCCTGACCCCTCGCCAGCATCGCCTTCACCGGTATGTCCATATCTCATTTATAGCGCATAAGTAAAGGAGCATTTAATTGCTTTTGGTCGGATCCAGCTTTCAGGCTAGGGATTACATAATCGAAATACGAGGCTTTTAAAGTCAATGGGGTCACATAGTCGAAGTTCGATCAAATAGGGTCTGCAATTTGATTGGCACTGCCTGAAAGGGAGGGAGGGGGCGCGAAGACGCCCCTTAGAATATACCCTTTATTGCTTAGTGGGGCAAAGCTAAGTGACTAAAAGGTATCGTTATTATGCATTGCACAGTAACAAATGCCCAAGCACCTAAAAAATACAATACAATACAGTTTCATAAAATAATAAGTACTAAATCCTTCCTTTCTTGGTCGATATTCCTCGTATCGGCACGCAGCGTTTCTCGAATTCCTTCATTATGCGCACCGCAAAAGAATGGAATTCCCTGCCGGCGTCTGTGTTCCCAAATGCATATAACCCGGATGTATTCAAGAGAAGAGTGCATAGGCATCTTTTGGGTGAGCTCGCTCCATCGTAGGCCCCGTCTATGCCCTCGGGCTAGTCTGGGACCAAGAGCAAGCCCATATGTAATAAAAAAAAATACAAGTACTTTGCTCGGCAGAAAGAAGCCAGTAGATAATAGTGTAACTGAAAAGCTATTTTAAAACTGTTATTATAACTGAAAATGTTGATAATATAATAACTTAAAATTGTCTATTTTAAGTGGAAATTATGATTCAAACCTTAAGGAGCGTGCCTACTGGACTAACTTCTGGATTGACTGTTAGTCTAGAATAGGCGAGACGACAAAAAAAATTAATTAGTCTGTCAGATAGATTATCAAAAAATTTTGGACACGTGTTTTTTCTTTTTTCTCGTAAACAAAGAATGACGACGATACAGTGCGTTGAAGTTGCGCGTGACGTCACAATAAGATACAATTTTTGCAGGACGGTGACGTCAAAAGCCCGCACTCCGGAACTTTGTTGCTTTGAACTTTTATCTTTGTATTTTTTAATTAATTTGGTCAAGCACAAAATACGTGTCCCGTATTTTCGGCCGATCTATCAGACGGACTAAGCAGAATGCCATTTTTTTAATGCTGTCGCCATCCCTATTTTCACTTATCCTAGGACCAAAAGTGTCTCTTTCGTGCAAGACCAAAGCATAAAGCAAAAGAAATGAACAACGACAACATCTTAACTCTTGTAGAGCGAATGTGCAAGGATTCGTGCCGTAAACAGATACGAATATTTTTTTAAAAACAAAGCTAATTTGTCACCTGTTACCTTATCCTAGAAACTTGCATCCATGTAGCCCTTGTATAAAAAATTTTACGTGTGCGTTTTGGTCATTTACGATAACATCTGATTATGTTGAGAGTAATAAAATGCAAAATAGGTTAAGTTTTTGTAAAATAAATTAAAACACTATAGATTATAAATCACTAGCTATAAATAATACACAGTTTGTTAGCATTTCCTACACCGCCTATCGAAGGATGCCCGAAGGGTTAGAATTTACATTATGAAGAACTAGCTTTTGCCCGCGACTTCGCTCGCGTTAGAAAGAGACAAAAAGTAGCCTATGTTACTCTCCATCCCTTTTACTATCTCCACTTAAAAAATCACGTCAATTCGTCTCTCCGTTTTGTCGCGAAAGAAAGACAAACATACAGACAGACAGACACACTTTCCCATTTATAATATTAAGTATGGAAGTATGGATGAAAAGATTTTCAAAAATCTTTTCGTTGGTTGGTTATTATGATAAAAATCGAATCCTCGCCAATGCCGTATACTTATCAATTATGGGTATTTATTTAGTTTGAACGGCCCAAATCAAAGGGCCCGCGTGCCATTCGACCGCAAACAAAAATCGCCTACGTTCGAAAGGACCGGTGTATATAACACCGGCTTCCCTTTGGAATTACAAAATAAAATAAATCATTCAAAACATTTATTTGAATAAATTTTAGTTAGGTTTTCCTCTTATGACAATCGCCACTTCGCCATTGACATACAGATTATTTTAATTATGGGTTTTTTGGCGCTATGATTAATTAAACTAGTCATCAAGGGCCTCTGAGGGGTGACTGATGAAGCAGTTGGTAGCTTTGGTCGCTAGTAATTACGTGTAGTTGAAATATTATTAACCATTCTTACAGCCACAGCTAGTCGTTATTAAATATTAAGTTTTCAACGACCAAGCGACAGCCGGATGTCGCGCTGCTATTGTTGCAATTATTGTGTCTCAATCACGTGTGTTCGAAGGTTTAAAATATTTTTTATATTAGTTTATTATATTTTTATTTTACGTTTCTCGGGACCCTGTGTTCCCGGACCTTTGGAAGGCGTACGAGGGGCCGAAGCCAACTCGCAGAGGCCCCAAAAATAAAGCTTTATAATATGAAGTGGGACACCAACCGGCGATTATCCCTATATGCACCACTCAAGTGCACCTAAGGTCAACCCCCGGTTGGTGGAGGTCTATTGCAGGTCATGGAATAAAGAAAGTATGGGACTATGGGTTTGGGTTGTTGAGATGGATTTGTTACCTAAGACTATTGAACGACTATGGCCCCTGCCTGATCAATGTTTGTATACACGGGTATAATGGCAGGGGGTGACTTGCACACTCAGTAAATGGGCCCCCGAAAACGGCCGCTAGCACATAGTGACGTAGCGACAAGGGTGGCAACATATTATCTTGAGGTGCTCCGTGCTTGAGGAGTGGAGAGGTATTCCACGGCTATCAGGACAATCCCGGAAGTACGGTCAAGATCCCTACCAGCATCTTACTGGAATACTTCCTTCCCCCGAGCACGTTTGCTCTTGCGAATCTCCACTCTAACCAGCCAATTAAGGCAAGAGAGAGGTGGGAGCCTTGTTCCTCGTCAGTGCTCACTCTGGCCGACCAATGATGGCAAGCCAGAGGTGAAGAACAAAGGGTCTGCCCAACAGCTCGCCACAAGCTTATATTTTTATTATTGTTATATTATCTATTATTAGATGTCGTGATGGCCCAGTGGATAAGGCGCCCGCCTCTCGTGTAAAAGGTTCGAATCCGGGCAAGTACCAATGTGACTATTTCAATTCATATGTACTTTCCAAAGTTTATCTTGGACATCACTGACATCCCGTGCCTCGGAAAGCACGTAAAGCCGTTGGTCCTGGTCGTTACGGGTAAGCCGGAAAGTCTGACCAGTCTAACCAATAGGTACCGTGTCGCCCAGGTACTGGGCTGTGGAGGTCTGACAGGCAGTCGCTTCATGTAAAACACTGGTATTCAGCTGAATCCGGTTAGGCTGGAAGCCGACCCCAACATAGTTGGGAAAAGGCTAGGGAGATGATGAATTTATTATATTTTTACGAGTAAGTAAATAAAGATTGATAAACTTGATACTTGTATGTGCTATCGATTCTGTATTGTATCATATCCGTTATTATTTTGACTACGAAAATAATAAGATAATGTTTTAACTTGCAATGTTGTGTCAAGAAACTCATTAAAATGTCACTGACCTACACTGTTTTTGTTAGTGAATGTTGTAAATCACGAGGTCAGGATTATATTGTTCAAAATATTGTAAACTATACAAGAAGCCGTTAAAAAATATATATATTTAGTAGCTTTTGCCCGCGGCTTCGCTCGCGTTAGAAAGAGACAAAAAGTAGCTTATGTTACTCTCCATCCCTTCAACTATCTCCACTTAAAAATCACGTCAATTTGTCGCTCCGTTTTGCCGTGAAAGAAAGACAAACATACAGACAGACAGACACTTTCCCATTTATAATATTAGTATGGATACTGCATTCTAAAGATCCATTGGTTAAAAAAAAAAAAAGATTAAATTTTTTAACCTCTTAAAAAATACAGGTTAGTTTATCATCTTCATCGGCATACATTGAAGAGGCAAGAAAATCAGGATAAACATTTTTTCTTAGTTTAGAGCCAAGTATCCCGAAATGAGATAATTGGCTAAAATACATACAGAGATGAAATGTATATGATTTTTTTTATTTCAAACCAAATCGCCCACCTCAAGTTTGGTATAAAACTTACTAGGTACCATTCTATTATTATACGCCGTCATAGATTGTAAGGTCAACTGCCATAATTTGACCCATTTACACTGTTATCGTTAACTTCTTAATAATGTTTGACACATGTGCATTTCTTTGGTTATTATAATCAGTGATGTAACAAAATTTTACTTTTGTTTATTTACTAGCTTTCGGCTGCGGCTTCGCCCGCAAAAATCCTTGTATGTGGAAACCTCCTCTTCCAAAAACACCCTCCAATTCAAGGACCAGCTTTTTGGGCTTTGCCACTGTTGATGATATCAACAATCAGTCAGTCAGTTTACATAATACTAGCTGTTCCTCGCGGTTTCACCCGCGTTACGTTAGGTTTTTGGTTACTGCCTCGCTCCCGTGGGACATATCGTGATAGCGTTAGAGTTTATTCGTTACGTACTAAATTACAAATCTTTATAATTTTAGTATAGGTAAATAAATATGTAGATTATAATACTATTGTCCATAAAGATTTTTATTTTAAAAACAAAACGTACGAACCGAATTCGTTTCATTTGTATACCCCAGGGCACTTATTAATCTTTTAAAATATCTAGTAATCCTAAAAGGTTTCCTAGGTTCCGAGGGCGGCCTGTGGTATGAAATTTAATTTCAGTAAAATGCGTAGATGCCGTCTTGAATAGGTACTCAAAAGGATTTTACTTATAATCTAGACCCTACACTATAACTACCTGCTTATAGTGTAGTGCCAAGACCAATAATAATTGTAATTAATTTAGATGTCTTGATTTTCTTTTTTTTTAGGTAAAAAATTTTGTTAATAGTTAGGTTTTTAAATTTTCATAATTATTTGACTACTGTGTTTGTATCTAATTATACAAATTACTGTAAAACTAATTATTTATAAAGAGAACAATTTTTATTTATTGGAATGGGCGATTCAATTCTACAATTTTCTTGTAGATGATGAATGAAATATGTAAATAATAGAAAAAATGGTGATCGAAATTAAAAGAGCCTTTTTAATTTGCCGTAGTATTGTCTAGACTGCACAACCTTAAAAAAGATACTAGTAAGAACTGGGATGGCGCTTTTGTCGTCGAAAAATGAGTGGCAATATTTGGAACTACGTACAACGAAGGTGTACAACGATCGTGACCACTGACCTACTGCGGCTACAGATAAACCACGCGTACTATACGCTCTAAACGTTCACACGAAATCCAACAGATGGCGTTACTAGTGGTGTAAAAATAAACCACAAATAAAATTGATTTATAAATACATCACGAGCCGTTTGGCGGCGATAAATAAAATAACAGCGGGTTCTCGGTTAGGTGGTTTATTTTTTGATAGTTGACCTCTGATTCGGTAATTTTTCAGCAATGTTAGTTGAAGGTTGGGGTTAGATATTTCCCTCCTGAAATTAAGGAAGGGGTTGTCTTTTGAACTTTGAGGGCAATATACGAACGGCTCTTCATAACAATTTGAATGATTTTAGTCGTTGTAAATTGACGGTAAAGTCTCCTCTAAGTATATATATTTTTTAGATTAATGTAGAAGAAAAAGAAGTTTGTTTCGTTATCTTGAAAAGAGGAAAAATGTTCACCTTGAGGTAACTCATTAGCAATTCAATAAACTGCAATGACACAAACCTGTTGACTGAAAAATGTACAGAAGAAAATAACTCTGAAGCTAACTCAATACCGAATGTAACATAATTTTAATGCTGTAAGAAGGCTGTAAGTTTGTTCATCTTCATAGTACAAAGGAAAACTTAGCTGACTCCCACAGTCCTTGGCTAATTTAGTATTTTTTTTTCGGTGAGTGGGAAATCATCCAATGACTGCTCCCGTCCTGGGTGCGGCGGGAGGGCGTGTCAGACTTTTACTGACTAAAATCCACTCGTGTTCCTTCGGTTGCCCTTTATGTTCCGGGGTCACGGTAACTATTCATTCCACTCCGGAACGACTAATTTAGTATTAAATTAAGACTACTAGTATATTTCATTCATTTCATTTATTCATTAAACAATTTACATTGTATCTGAATGTCTTTCTACCTATAATATAACATAACATAAAAACATTAAACCATTGACAATAAAACATTGATAATCATCACTTACATAATAAATCACATAAATGTCAAATAATAATAATAATTTTACCCGCAGGGCAGCTTGTGGCGAGCTGTCGGGCAGTAGCGACCCCGTGGACCTGACCTCCTGGGAGACCCTTTGTTCTTCATCTCTGGCTTGCCTTAACTGGCCGGCCAGAGTGAGCACTGACGAGGAACAAGGCTCCCACCTCACTCTTGCCTTAATTGGCTGGTTTGAGTGGAGATTCGCAAGAGCAAATTTGCTCGGGGGAAGGAAGTATTCCAGTAAGATGCTGGTAGGGATCTTGACCGTACTTCCGGGATTGTCCTGATAGCCGTGGAATACCTCTCCACTCCTCCAGCACCTCGATATATGTTGCCCCTTTGTCGCTACGTCACTATGTGCTAGCGGCCGTTTTCGGGGGCCCATTTACTGAGTGTGCAAGTCACCCCCTGCCTTTTTATCCGTGTATACAAGCATTGGTTAGGCAGGGGCCATAGCCATTCAATAGTTTCAGATAAGTAATCCATCTTAGCAACCCAAACCCATAGTCCAATACTTTCTTTATTCCATGAACTGCAATAGACCACCACCAACCGGGGGTTGACCTTAGGTGCACTTGAGTGGTGCATATAGGGATAATCGCCGGTTGGTGTCCCATTTCATATTATAAAACTTTATTTAAGGGGCCTCTGCGAGTTGGCTTCGGCCCCTCGTACGCCTTCCAAAGGTCCGGGACCCCAAGGTCCCGAGATACAAAAATGTATAAAAAAAAAATAATTTAATAAATAAACAGATGTCAACAAATGTCAGTATTCAAATATAATATAGTAAAATAAAAATAATACAACCAATTTTGCACCATCTAACTATAATCATGAGTTCACATTTAGAAATTCATCAATTGAATAGAAGCATTTTTCTAGTAAATAAATTCTTTAATTTTTTTTAAACATATTTGTTTTGTATAAAAGTTCTTTCAAGTTGTTTAAAATATAAATGAAAATTGACTCGTAATTATAATATTTTAAACTTATTTAATAAATTTATACAGATTCCACACATTATAAAAATATAGCGCGGTAGGTCCGACGATGGCGGAATCTGTCGACGAGTGACGATGACGTGCAGCGCGGCGGCGTAGCGGGCGGCGGCGTACACGCGCATGCGCGAACCCGTCGCTGCTGCACGCGAGTGAGGCGTGAACATCCTCCAGCGCGTTGAAAGCATTAGCTTTCAAGACGTAGACGAAGCAGGGAGCCCAGGAGCGGCCCCCACAGCTCCACCGTCTTCCTTGGACTCTGAAGTTGGCAAAACACATAGTTTATTGACAGCCCTTCGTATAACGCCTCTTGAAGTGGTGACGTCAGCAACCCTACTGACGCCGTCGGCCCCTGGATATAGGCGACACACACGCCCTAGCCTCCATTGTAGTGGCGGGAGGTTGTCCTCCTTTAGTACTACCACGTCCCCGCAGGTGAGTCCTTGTTGTCCAGTGCGCCATCGGGTGCGCTGCTGCAACTCGGAGACGTACTCCCGGCGCCATCTGTCCCAGAAGTGCTGCCGAATCTTCTCTATGAGCTCGTATCTAGAAGGCCTGGTAGCGGTGATGGGCTTCGTTGGAATGGACATAAGTGGTCTCCCGATTAGGAAGTGGCCTGGGGTCAGAGGAGATAGATCAGTACTATTGGACGAGAGAGGAGTCAGCGGGCGTGAATTTAGGATCGCTTCAATCTGTGTGAACAGCGTTGCTAACTCCTCAAACGTCAAAGCAGCATTTCCAGCGACACGTTTTAAATGGTGTTTAGCTGATTTTATTCCAGCTTCGAATATTCCACCGAAGTGGGGAGAATAAGCTGGGCTAAATACAAATTTGATGCCTTCAGAAGTGGCAAAATCACTGACAGACTGACGGCTGGATCGAAGTAGCTTGCCTAATTCATTGTTTGCACCTACGAAATTCCTGCCGTTGTCGCAGAAGATCTCATGACACTTTCCTCTACGTGACACAAAACGTCTTAGACATAAAATAAAAGCCTGAGTACTCATTTCACTCACAAGTTCCAAGTGCACTGCCTTTGTACTAAGACATACAAATAGGCATAGGTAACATTTACTAATTCGATTACCACGACCTTTACGACTACTTATCATAAACGGTCCAGCAAAGTCCACTCCACACGAGTAGAAAGGGAAACAATCATTCGTACGCGCTTCGGGTAGGTGACCCATTATTGGTTGCACCAAGTTTGCTCGCAGACGAACACAAACAATACACTGCCTAACTACTTGCCGCGCTAAGCATCTCCCGCCAATAGGCCAGTACTTGTCGCGCATTGATGATAACAGTAGCTGTTGACCGGCGTGGAACAAACGTAAATGTTCATTAATCATTATTAACTTGGTTAAAAGATGTTTTGAGTCTAATATTATTGGGTGTTTTTTATCATAATTATAATTTGAGTTTTCTAAACGGCCACCTACGCGAACGATGTTGTTTGAATCTAAAAAAGGGTTTAGAGGCAATAATTTATTTTTTTGTTGTAATGTTTTTCCTTCTTTAAGTAACTTAATTTCGCACGAAAATGATTGTGATTGACTAAGTTTTATTAACAGCATATGAGAATCATTTATTTCATCTGAATTTATAGGGCCTGAGTACTTTTGTTTATGTTTTGTACAGTTGTTAACAAAACGAAGAACATACGCAGTTATCCTACTTAATTTATTGAAATTGGAGTACTTGTTGAAATCTATAAATAAACTATTGTTAGAATTATTTTCTGCAGTTAATAACGAATGTACCTGTACCTTTAACTCGGGTAATTTTTGAGCTACGCACGAATTCTGTGGCCATTCAAAACATTTCTTCTTTAGGAAGGAAGGACCTTCCCACCATAAGGAAGAAGATGGTAGGTCCTGGGGTTCGACTCCCCTTGAGGCCAAGTCAGCTGGGTTCATATGCGTAGGTACATGCCTGTGCTCAAAACCATTAGTTAATTCGTTTATTTCATTGACCCTGTTGCAGACAAAAACTTTAAGATCTCTTATATCTGTTTTTAACCATCCTAAAACCACTGTTGAATCAGTCCAAAGGGTTTTACTACTTATATTAAATCGTAATGACTTTAAAACTTTATTACTTAATTTTGCTCCTAGTAAAGTACCAAGTAATTCCAATTTTGGTATGGTAATGGGCTTTAAGGGGGCAACCCTTGCCTTTGCGCACAAAAGTCGCACCGTAACCTCGTTTTGATCGTTTATTGAACGCAAGTATACACAAGAGGCGTACGCTTTTTGTGACGCATCTACGAAACAATGTAGTTCTATCGATATAGGAAAATTGCAAAGAACATTTCTGGTAATTTGAATGTTTGAAATAAAATGCAAATTAGAAATGAATTTGGACCACGTTTTTAATAGGGTTTGAGGTATAGGATCCTCCCAATTCAACTTAATGACCCATAACTGCTGTAAAAATATTTTTGTTTTAATAATACATGCACAAATTAATCCTAAGGGGTCAAAAATTTTACAAATAGTAGCTATAACTACCCTTTTGGTGATAATTTGTGGAGGCGATTCGACCTTTGAAGGAAACTTAATAATGTCTAGTTTCGGTGAATAGTTTAAACCTAGCACACTGGATTCTTTAGTCAAATCTACTGGGTCTGTGAACAGTTAGTACGAATCTTTCTTAAGGGTAGGCATGCTGAATCTAAAATCTTTTTGACATTTACATATATATTCTGTAATTCACTTTCACTGTCCGCTCCAGTGTTTAAATCATCTATGTAGAAATCACTTTTAATAATGTTCGCGATATGGTCATCATTGCACTCTTTAGCTAATTGTAATAAACACCTTGTACTTAAAAATGGCGCGCTCGCCATCCCATACGTTACGGTATTCAATTGTAAAACTTTTAACTCGCTTTTATTATCGGGTATCAAGCAAGATGAATCCCTCCACAAAATTAACTGAAGGTGACGTTGAGATGTATGCAAGGCCGTTTGTCGGTACATTTTCTCAATGTCTCCTAAGAGTACAAACCTATGTCCTCGAAAACGTAACAAAATTGAGAATAAATCGGATTGTATAACTGGACCTACAGCCTGTATGTCATTTAACGACTTACCAGTAGACGTTTTAGCTGAGGCGTCGAATACTACTCTCAATTTCGTCGATTCACTCTTTTCACGTATTACGCAGTGATGAGGAAGATAATAACCAAATCCTTGATGGGCTACTTCACTTAAGTGACCTAACTGTTTATATTCTTCTATGAATTGAGTGTAAGATCTTTTAAGTTCTGGATTTTTATTTAATTTATTTTCTAAATTCAGGAAACGTTTCTTAGCCAGATAATACGAATTACCAAGACTACTTTCGGGTTCTTTTAATGGCATGCGAACACAAAACCGACCATCAGCTAAGCGAGTCGTGTTTTCTATAAAATCCAATTCACAAAACTGCTCCTCTAACGAATATGTTTTTTTATCTGTAGGTAGTTCTTCAATTTCCCAAAATTTCTTTATAGAATTATCAATATCCGAACATTCCGAACGATTGAAATAACAATTGACCGACTTTGATGAACTGATGCCGATCGGACCAGCTATCAGCCATCCCAACCGCGACTCCTGTAATGTGGGCTTATTTGACCCTAGCTTAACCTGCTTGGTTCCAATTATGTCCCAAAACACGTCAGCGCCTAATAATAGGTCTACAGCAGAGGGCTGAAAAAATTTTGGGTCCGCTAGTTGTAAACCGCACGGAATATCTATCTCCTGCACGTCTATTTCAACGTTTGGTAATGTACCCGTAATCGTAGGTACTAACAAACAGGTGACCTTAGTACTATATTCGGTTGAAAAAGAATTAATTTTCACTACACACTGTCCTAAAATGTTAGTTTTGATATTATTAAGTCCACAAATATTTAAGGTTTTACTAAAGTTCTTACCTAACCCTAATTTCTTTCTCATAACATCTGTTAAAAATGACGACTGACTACCGGTGTCCAATAATGCTCGCGCCTTGACCTTTTTATTGTTCGACTCATTAACAATTTCTACCTGAGCCGTACACAATAACGTTTGAGTCATAGTCGTAGCTGTTAAGGTAACCGGTTCACTTGATGAGCTCTGTACACTTTGTTCTGCGCAAATACTAACTTCATTTTTATGAATCAAAGTATTATGTTTCTTTTTACATATAAGGCAAGAAAGTTTCAAGCGACATTGATAATTATGATGCCCACTTCGTAAGCATATAGTGCACAGTTTTAACTTCTTTACTTCGCGAATTCTGTCGTCATAGCTCATTTGCTTGAACTTCGGACATTCATAAACAAAATGATTTTGATTACAAATTGCACATTGATATTTTCCCGTACTGGAATCCGAAGCAGCTAGGAAAGAACTAACCGGTCTATTATTTTGAGAGTTCGGTTTATTACGTTCATATTTATCAGATCTATTATAGTGGGTCGTTTCTAAGATGTCAGCTCGGTTGCGTAAAAAAGAATAAAATTTATCCAACGACGGTAAATCCGATAAATTATTTTTATATTCCTCCCATTTCATACTTGTGGTGGAATCCAACTTTGCTGAGACTATAAATATTAATAAAACATCCCACTGATCGGTAGGAAGTCCTAGAGTATGCAAAGAACTCAAGTTTTTAGATATATGATCTATTAAATACCGCAATGCTTTAAACGATTCCTTCGCAATAGGATCAATACTCAATAATGACTTGAGATGATTATTTATCAAAATGTTTTTACTGTTATAACGGTCACATAAAATTTTCCAGGCCGTTGCATAATTATCACCGGTAAACTCAATTGATCTTATAACAACAGAGGCACTATTTTCCAAGCAAGATCTGAGATAATGAAATTTATTAATTGATGGGATTGAGTCATTTTTATTGACAAGGGACTCAAAAGTTTCCCTGAACTCCAACCATTTTAAATAGTTCCCATCAAATTTTGGTAAATTTATAGTAGGTAATTTTATAGAATTCATGGAATGGGAAAATTGGTTCGAGGTAATTTCATCTTCCACTGATTTCTTTTCTAAATTAGCACATTCAATCAATTCTTTAGCCGTGGAAAGAATAGAAAAAAATTGAGATTCAATCAAATCCCGTTCGGTTAGCTGCTCATCTTCATTTGGAGAGAGTAATTCTATGTTTGATTGTATCACATTAAAATCAGATAATAATTCTTGATGTTTATCAAACCGAAAAGATAATTCTTTGACCTGAATACTAGTCATTTTATTTGCACCAACCTGGGCTAAGACATTTATATAGTCTTTAAATTTTGTCAACCTGCCCTTTATAATGCTACGCTTTTTAAGAAGATCCTTTAAACTTTCTTTTCCTTCCATAGCTAATTATTTGGAACAATGAATTAGGCAACGAAATGAAATAATCAAACCAGTTGCAACGAGTCCGCCGCACCTCAATCCAACCGCAGCCGCCAGTCAAACGCGCCAAAGGCTCGCTGATCACCAGCTCAGCACTGGGTACCGCAAGACAGAGACTGCTACGAGCAACGCCCGCAACGCGTATGCTTAGAGGTTATCTGGAATGTTCCACAAATGCGTAAAAGTTAATATAGGAAAATAACAAGGAGAACTTAATGCTTTTAAAATACTTTATACGAAATACTTAAAGCTGAAACTCCCATTAGTTATGTATGCCCACAAAATGGACAAACAGTTTAGAAAAGGAAAGATTAATAAATATACCTAAATGCAATATGAATGTAGGCAAGCTCATGCAAAAGCCGAAGCGTGCATTTTGTATTTTATATTATGAATGACGTGCTGAAGTACGTGCACACAAAATGCTATCTCATTGACGCTTTCGGAGCAGCTAGCCACACACAAATTCGGAAAGGAAAACTGAGAAATAGTAAAAAGGATTGTGTAGGCCACTTCCCTGTTGGTATCCAGATGTTCAGAAGTCCTCAGCTAGTCTGCAGTAGGTCTTCAATCCACCAGGGCAGAAGGCAGCATAAGCAGCACGTCCAAGACGAAAATAATAATCCACCAAGGCAGAAGGCAGCATAAGCCGCACGTCCAAGACGAAAATAATAATCCACCAAGGCAGAATGCAGCATAAGCCGCACGTCCAGGACAAAATAATAATGTGCAGCTAGTCCGCAGTAGACCTTCACTCCGATCCAATCTCCTTTTCCGTCAGGTATGATGGGTATAATGTTGTTATAACGTTGTTATACCGTTGTTATAACGCTCTTGACCATGCAATTAATGCAGTATTCCGACGTATTATCGAACGGTCGCCAAATGTTTAAAATATAAATGAAAATTGACTCGTAATTATAATATTTTAAACTTATTTAATAAATTTATACAGATTCCACACATTATAAAAATATAGCGCGGTAGGTCCGACGATGGCGGAATCTGTCGACGAGTGACGATGACGTGCAGCGCGGCGGCGTAGCGGGCGGCGGCGTACACGCGCATGCGCGAACCCGTCGCTGCTGCACGCGAGTGAGGCGTGAACATCCTCCAGCGCGTTGAAAGCATTAGCTTTCAAGACGTAGACGAAGCAGGGAGCCCAGGAGCGGCCCCCACAGCTCCACCGTCTTCCTTGGACTCTGAAGTTGGCAAAACACATAGTTTATTGACAGCCCTTCGTATAACGCCTCTTGAAGTGGTGACGTCAGCAACCCTACTGACGCCGTCGGCCCCTGGATATAGGCGACACACACGCCCTAGCCTCCATTGTAGTGGCGGGAGGTTGTCCTCCTTTAGTACTACCACGTCCCCGCAGGTGAGTCCTTGTTGTCCAGTGCGCCATCGGGTGCGCTGCTGCAACTCGGAGACGTACTCCCGGCGCCATCTGTCCCAGAAGTGCTGCCGAATCTTCTCTATGAGCTCGTATCTAGAAGTAATAATAAGTTTAAAAGACTTAATAATATCAAAACTAACATTTTAGGACAGTGTGTAGTGAAAATTAATTCTTTTTCAACCGAATATAGTACTAAGGTCACCTGTTTGTTAGTACCTACGATTACGGGTACATTACCAAACGTTGAAATAGACGTGCAGGAGATAGATAGGCATCAAATTTGTATTTAGCCTAGAATATTCCACCGAAGTGGGGAGAATAAGCTGGGCTAAATACAAATTTGATGCCTTCAGAAGTGGCAAAATCACTGACAGACTGACGGCTGGATCGAAGTAGCTTGCCTAATTCATTGTTTGCACCTACGAAATTCCTGCCGTTGTCGCAGAAGATCTCATGACACTTTCCTCTACGTGACACAAAACGTCTTAGACATAAAATAAAAGCCTGAGTACTCATTTCACTCACAAGTTCCAAGTGCACTGCCTTTGTACTAAGACATACAAATAGGCATAGGTAACATTTACTAATTCGATTACCACGAACTTTACGACTACTTATCATAAACGGTCCAGCAAAGTCCATCACCAGCTCAGCACTGGGTACCGCAAGACAGAGACTGCTACGAGCAACGCCCGCAACGCGTATGCTTAGAGGTTATCTGGAATGTTCCACAAATGCGTAAAAGTTAATATAGGAAAATAACAAGGAGAACTTAATGCTTTTAAAATACTTTATACGAAATACTTAAAGCTGAAACTCCCATTAGTTATGTATGCCCACAAAATGGACAAACAGTTTAGAAAAGGAAAGATTAATAAATATACCTAAATGCAATATGAATGTAGGCAATGTGGAATCTGTATAAATTTATTAAATATGTTTAAAATATAAATGAAAATTGACTCGTAATTATAATATTTTAAACTTATTTAATAAATTTATACAGATTCCACACATTATAAAAATATAGCGCGGTAGGTCCGACGATGGCGGAATCTGTCGACGAGTGACGATGACGTGCAGCGCGGCGGCGTAGCGGGCGGCGGCGTACACGCGCATGCGCGAACCCGTCGCTGCTGCACGCGAGTGAGGCGTGAACACAAGTCCTTAGGTAAACAATTAAATAACAAAACCTGACTGATTGGTAGATCTTTTTCATACAAAATTCCCGTAAAATATTCGTACTTGGAATCTTGAAGTGAAACTGGTTTAAAGTTCCAAATAAAATGAAATATCTGGGCTACTTTTAAAGCATTTTCCTTCATAAGGACCATAGAAACAGCCGAATTGATCCAAGTGCTTTCTTTCTAAGCGAACAAGGTCGCGATCTGAATCTAGTAGATAAATTAGCAATAGCGATTGATGTTATTTGTAGGTAAGGGGACTGACCACTTTTACGGCACTCGTATAGGATCAGGCCTTTTTTGGCAATCGATCATGGAACTCGTCATTTAATTTTAACAATTTCACAAATACCCAGTTGTCGTTGTAATTTATACCTTAAAATAAATGAAATAAGAGATACATGAACACGTAAAGATGATCTTCATTCATCTTTGTTGCCTACGTGAGAATCTGTGTTTCACTTCGGTCAAATAGGACATCTAGAAAAGTATGAGGTCACTTCTAATACTTATGTTCTTTTTATGAAGACAACACGTTTATTTTGTTATTATGTGTGTCTTGGTCACAGTGGTGTATATAACTCAGTATGCATCTTTAACGTGGCTCTCATTGTCAGTTTTTATAGGTTCTGTACCTTACTGAGGAAAACCACGAGAAAATTGCTGTGAATTATGTAGAATTGTTTAAGTGTGTACATAACTTCTTTTAGAAACTGATTCAAAAAGATAAGAACTATAAGATTTATCAGCGAGAAGAGAATGCTAATATAGTTCAACTATCTATACTAATATTATTAAGCTGGAGAGGTTTGGCGTAATGTGCTAAGTCAGGCACCACAGAACTGGATAAAATATTTCAGTGTGGGATAGCCAATTTATTGAGGAAGGCTTCAGTCGCTATACAGACATCACAAAACATCACGCTTAAGGCAGTGGTTCAGTAAACAATAAATAAAACAATTTCGCGTCTTCTTACACAAAAACTGCAAGATTGCTTTAAATTACTGTTTTAAGGAATCGGTTCACAGCTGTGTGGTATTAAAATAACTGAAAAAGACTTTCGAAAAAAACTTTGGTCAAAAATTACTGATCGTTATAACATCCGAAAATAACACAACAATCAGTTTTGCAAAAGTCACTGAACAATATAAAATGGTTGTTTTGGTATCTAGTGTAATCACGGCAACGTCCAAAAATAACTTAACAGCATAATAAACCAAAAGTTACTGAACATTACTTTGTTTCGGATACTGAACTGCAAACTAAAAAAGTATTTGTTGCTATCTTCAGAGTTACAAATCCAATATTGTCCTATCAAAACTAAATGATGTAAAAATATTTAATGGACGTAAATTTCCAATTTAAGAGAATCTTAGAGCCCAATAGTAGAAATGGGTGATCAAGCAACAAGCACATTTTCAAAGTCATCTAAACTTTCCATATTACGATTGAATGTAGCCTTATTTGTAAAACTATAAGTCTCACTATCAAAAATTACGCAGGCTCTATTATTGTTTGAATTTATACCATTGTCCTAATTAATTATTTTTTTAGTTCGATTGAATTATAACCTTATTTGTAAACCAATGGCTCATTTTCAAAATTCACGCAGTTTCCCTTTTAAATAATTTTTTAATATTTTTCCAATTTTAATTTAATTTTTTGTTTATTTCTTTTAGTTTAAATTTGTTACCGTTTTCTTTGCATGTGGTGTTAGCCTTTAAGAAATTGTTACACGTGCTTTATATGTATATCTCTAGTTTGTAAGAATGTTATGTGTAAACAATTGTTGGCTGACCTTAATAATAAATAAATAAATAAATAAATAAATTGTATTATAAAAAATGTAATATAAAAAAATCTGATAAATATCTGCGACAAGTACCCAGGGTAGGTTAGGTATAAACGGTTTTACTAATAAGAATAATTTATCATCTTGGCGGAGGTACTACCGCGCCCCCAGATGTTTTTGTTGTCAAACTTCGGAAAGGAATGTTATATTAATGTCACTTCACAAAAATACGAGTAGACACACATATTAAACCCAAAAAACAATTGATGCTGTTCAGGGACTTTTGAGATGAATGATGGTATGCTATTTTTGTCAAAAGTATGTTTAGTGACTTTAGAGACGAAGAATGTCATGCCTTTTTTACCATAATTTTGTTTAGCGACTTTTGAAAAGTGGTGGTCACCTACTTATGCTCTTTTATGATGATCATTAATTTCTGGTGCTTGTCATGTTGAGCGATTTAGGTATTATACGGTGTACAGCGATTTTGAAAATTTAAATGTGGTCATCGACTTTTGATGCTGACTGTACATGCAAACGCAGCGCAAAATGCGCAATTAATAACTAATCATCTTGCCTACCGGGGGTTGCGGAATAGTTGTAATACTTTCCGCGGCCCGGAACATAAAGGGCAGTTGAAGGAACAAGGGTGGGTTTTTGTCAGTAAAAGTCTGACACTCCCTTCCGCCCCGCCCAGAGCGGGAGAAGTCATTTGATGATTTACCATCAAAAAATCTTAATGTTCTCTCATATCTTTAAATAAGTTCTTATTCGCATAATTACATAATTTTTATTTAATTATTAGTATATTTATAGTTGAGCTATGATTTGGTGAGTGTTACCAAGTCACTGGACACGGATAGTACAAAACAGATCCGTTTGGTAAGCCTTATCCCTGAAAGGTCTATGCTGTGGAATGACTCTTTCTATAGTTCTTGTTGTCGTGATGATAATGTTGATTACATTTTCGTCACATAAGACAAATGGGAAAATTAAAACCTGGTGGAGGTTTGACAGCTTAAACCAAATACGATGCCTAACTTTTTTTTTGTATTCGGGAAATCTTAGCTACTTTTTGAGTTTTTTTTTTGTATTGTTGATCAAGACAACGTTGTATTTAAAGGGTCCCTGTTAATCGTTATTTAGAACGTTATTCAGAAGACATTTTACTTTGTATTTGCATACATTTTAATAGTATTTTTTATTATACATTTTTTGTTAGCCTAAACTTAATTTAAAAGGTATAAAATTCGAGGGGTTTGTGGAATCTGTGATAAGGTTTAATGCGTTTTATCAAGATATAGGTTGACGACCCAAGATTGGGACCTGTCACTGCGTAGTACTGTGTTATCATTTTAAATGCACCTTGATTTTGTGTGTCGTGGTTTTATGCCTTGCTTGCAATGTTAACATTAAATAATAAAAAACTGGCGACCCGCCCCAGCTTTGCATGGTTGTTATAAATCTTTGAAAAAACCCGGTATTCTCTACTATATTATGCGTGTATATACATATAAACCATCCTCTTGATAGTGTCTATCGATTAAAAAAAAAATATTTACACAATCCGTTGCGTACTTTTAGAGAGGCATACATAGGTACAGACAGCAGAGAGCGATTTTGTTTTATACAATAAAGCATAGAACTATAGAATTTAAGGCATCTAAATTTCAGAGGTCATTTACAGACACTTACCAATTGTCAAAAAGTCGGCAAATTAGTCAGAAGTTGCGTGCAGCCAGTTGCGTGTAAAAAAGCAAAGATTGAACTCTATAGAGAAAAACTAATAATGATAATGATTAATCATCAATCCCGTGCCAATGCCCGTCCTATACCATGTATAATATTGATTACGACTTAAACAATGGTACATACTCCCTTACACAAACCAATGGCACTTCAAGCAAGATAAACGGTGTAACTTGTAAAAACCCAATGATAGGTTAATTATCTAATAGGTACGAAAAGGCAATAGAAAAATAAAAAAAGGCATCACGTGATGTTACATCCGTCTATGCCACGCTATTTTTTGCGGCATTTTCGTCTATGCTTAATGACTGATCAATTTACGTATAATAAAATCGTAACTATGATTTGTATCCTGCCGGGGTTGAGGAATGTTTATAATAGTTACCGTGACCCCGGAACATAAAGGGCAACCGAAGGAACATGAGTGGGTTTTAGTCAGTAAAAGTCTAACACGAAGGACGGGAGAAGTCATTTGATGATTTCCCACTCCCAAAAATAAGAGATAAAGGATGTCAGGCAATTTTTATGTTGTTGCACAAAAAAATCATGAGCGGCCAAATCTAGTATAATTGCTACGTCACACACACACCATAATCTATTACTACAGGCTTAACCTCTTAACTACTTTTTCTTAGTAGTATTTTTCTTAATACTTTGTTAGGTGAGTAAGCGTACGATGTAACCACTAAAAAAAAGGCAGGTTTAGGATTAATTTTTAGAAGTAGCTTAAGGTGTTTGTGACCAAAATGTTGGAAATGTATTTTACATCAGGACGCGCAATATTTTTTTGGACCAAAACATCGATTATCCTTTGTATGTAGGAAACTATTCTCTGGAAGAACTTTCTGATTTAAAAAATATCGCACTGAGCTTTACTACTGCCGAGTGCCATAGGTCATGGCCATGGTGTTACAGAATTCCATATGAACGACGACGTCGCGAATGGAACGTTGTAAACTGCTATGTTATTATGGTGATGGGTAACATGCTAAGTCAGGTTGTTAACATTTCGGTACATAGATAAGTACCCTCTTACTACAAAAAAACTTGTGAAAGAGTTCTTCTTATGCTGGTCCTTTCAAAACCTTGGAACCGTGAGAAAAAACAAGAGAGCTACTTGTAGTTTCTTTACTGTCATCCAACGTCAGCTATTAAGTAATTTTATTCGATGTTAATTTAATGATTATTGTTGTTCCATTTAAGTGACAAAAAATATGAACTTTAGATATTAGCATAAACTCAATTCGGTATGGTCAGGTTTATTTTTAGATATAGAAATTGATTTGCTGCACAAAAAATGGCTGTTAAAAAAGAACAATTAAAATAAATTGAGTTTTTATTTTTGGTCCTTTATATAAGATCTTCGAAATGGTTTTGAAACATTGACGTAATATAATGTAAAATAGTAAACTGACGGACTGTTGATGATCAACGCACAGTCCAAACCGCTGGTCCTAGAGACATGAGACGTAAAATCGTGGATGGAATTTCGACATCAACGCGGGCGAAACCTCGGGCGAAAGCTACAGATAAAAAAATACCTTTTCATCCCACCACCTCGGAAATGGTATTTTTGCTATTCAGTTTCTGAGCGCAAAAGCTGTTTTTAACCTCTAGAGGTTAAAGTAAATTTGAATTTAGAACATCGCGTGCACTAGGTATGTGACTTCAAAACATCATTAAACCTATTTACTTCCATCTTCATGGTGCCGAATTTATCATACAACTTTTTTTAATTTGTTAAAAACTCAGTCTCTGAACATCCTTGGTGTACTGTGTGTGTTCTTTTTAATTTGCTTTGCGCGCGCCATTTTGCTTTGACATCGTATTATTTAAAATGAAACTTGAAAACAAGTAAAAAAACGAAAATGTGTGATTCCAGCGACGAATAAATTTATTTAACGCCACCAATATTAAAGTGCCTAACAAAAAATATTACACTCAACTTATGTAACTGTAGCAACGTTACTTTCAATTTTTCTTAAGTTTAAGTACCTACCTAAGTATTATTTGTTATACATGTAAAGAAGTTAATACTCCTTTATTTTGAATTATGACGCGCTTAGCGTTCTCATTGTCTATTAAACCGAATGTCATGAGGTTTTTGATTGTCAAGTGATGGATGGAGCCGTCTCAGAAAATATGTGAAATAAACTCACGTTAAAGATAGTAGTGAATGCTTAAATAAGATTTGTTAGAAGAATAAACATTAATGTCGTTTCTTTGATTACAGGTTTGTATTAATTTCCTTGTATGTGTGTATGTGTAACTTTGATATGTAAAATTTTCAACTGCTAAAGAATAAATACTTTGATTACAGAGCAACAACACGTTTATTCATTTTATAACAAGTAAAAATAGAAGAGAGATCTTATAAAACGACATTTCTGCTTATAAACATCAAAAATGGAGAAACTTCGTTTTGAATTTAAAATATTGCCATCAAGCGACGGAAAATCGAACATATTGTGTTTGACCTCAATTGCTACAAGTGAGGAAAAAGTTTACGCTATACCAGAGGAGGCTCAATTGGTTAGCTGCCACACTGAGCTTATTAAAACGCCTGCCTATACAAAGGTAAGAAATAGTCTGAAGAAAAGATACCAAGTACGGAAAATTTGGATTACACTTACAAAAGAACTCAGAAAAACTTATTTAGATGACGATGGTAACCTGCAATTTGAAAGCGAATATCTAGAGGAAGTAAATGAAAAACAAACTACAACTGCTCAAATTAATGACGCAAGTGTACTAGAGAAAATATTGGAGAAAATGATGGAAAATGCACAAGAGAATAAGGAACAGAACTTAAAACATATCGCAGATAAATTTGTGATTGAGAAGTTCACAGGAAAAAATAGCAATGCAAACCAATGGGTTGACATATTTGAAAAAGAATGCCAGCGTTTTAATATAATGGATGATATTAAAAAAATTGAAATTCTCAGGTTGTTTATGGATAAAAGCTGTATAGACTGGTACAGTTCTATGATGATAAAACTCACCAGGGATTCGGAGTGGAAAATATGGAAAGACAAATTCTGTGCATCTTTTACAAATAGAGGTTGGAACCATGTTACCTATGCATTATTATTTAAATATAGAGATGGATCATTAGGGGATTATGCTATAAAAAAGGAAAAATTGCTACTTGATATGAGAAACTCAATCGATACCGGAACGATGATAGATCTTATTGCAGCTGGTTTGCCGGAATTTGTACTAACTAAAATTGACAGAGAAATATTAAGAGATACAGTTGATTTATTCAATGAAGTGAGAAAATATGAGCATATGGTCATTAAAAAGAAAAATCCAGTTTACAAAAAATATGGAAATCCAATAAGCTACAACAAAATTGAAGATAAAAGCCCATGTCAAATTTGTGAGAAATTGAATAAAGGAACGCGCTATCACCCCGAATCTACATGCTGGTTTAAAGCAAATGAAAATGAAAAAATAAAAGGAAACAATATTAAACATGTTAATAACTCAGTAATTGAAGCTGAACTAAATGAGAATTACCAAAAAAACTAATAGTGACACCATTAATAAAAGTAAGGCTGCTAATAAACGATATATTAGATATAAATGGAATTTATGATTCAGGGTCAAATGTCTCCTTGATTAATTCTAAGCTATTAAAACTAAAAGGAAAAGGAAATAGTATGAATGAAGCAAACTTAGTTACTATTAATGGTGTCCAGAAAACTAGTGGTTTGATAAATGTAAAGATTAAAATATTTGAGATAGAGAAAAATGTAGATGTGTACGTTATCGAAGAAAACAATTTCAAGTATGATTTTCTGATTGGATTAGACTTGATAAAGAATTTTAAACTAATACAAAATGAAGACTTAGACATAATTCAGAAACGATGCCCAAATAAAATTAGTACAAGATCCAATAATGAAGAAGAAGCAAAAAGCACAGAAAATATTGAATACAAGATTAACTTTAATGAGCATGTAAAGGAAGAAGAGTTTAAAATAAAAATAGATCATCTAAATGAGCATCAGAAATTAGTAATAAATAAATTAATTGATGAATATAGTACAATATTTGCAAAAAATAAATATGATGTTGGTACAGTCAGTGGTTATGAAGCTAGAATAGATTTATTAATAGACAAGTATTGTGGAAAGAGGCCGTACCGATGTACCATAGAAGATAAGAAAGAAATAGAGACACAAATAGCAAACTTACTGGACAACAAACTTATAGAAGAATCATATAGTCCATTTGCTGCACCAGTTACCCTGGCGTTTAAGAAAGAAGAAAATAAAAAATCTAGATTATGTATTGACTTCAGAGAGTTGAACAAGATAGTAGTACCGGAGGCCCAACCATTTCCTTTAATAGAAGACTTAATGATAAAAACCAGAAATTGTAATTATTTTACTAGTTTAGATGTGAATTCTGCATTTTGGTCTATACCATTGAGAATAGAAGACAGAAAAAAGACAGGATTTGTAACACAAGAAGGACACTTTCAGTGGACGTGCCTTCCGTTCGGATTGAAAACGGCATCTGCAATATTCCAAAGGATTTTGAGCAATATACTCAGAAAGTACAAACTTACGGATTTCGCGGTTAATTATATAGATGACATTTTAATATTTTCAAAATCTTTTGAACAACATATTCATCATCTAAAACAACTGTTAGAAGCTATTAAAAAAGAAGGATTTAAATTGAAATTTCAAAAATGCACATTTGCAATTGATTCTGTAAAATACCTAGGTCATATAATACAAAATAATTCTATACAACCGTTGAAAGACAATCTCATATCAATAAGAAATTTTCCTATTCCAAAGACACAGAAAAATGTCAGACAGTTCTTGGGAAAAATTAATTATTATCATGAATACATCCACAAAAGTGCAATAATATTAGATCCATTGCATAACTTATTAAGAAAAAATCAAAACTTTATTTGGACTGATAAATGCCAAGAAGCTTTTGATAGAATAAAAAACATATTATGCTCACAACCAGTTTTAGCTATTTATGATAAAGATTTACCAATCTCAATTTATACAGATGCTTCTATTGAAGGGGTTGGAGCCATATTAAAACAGATGCAGCCTAATGGGAAAGAGAAGCCAGTCGCTTACTTTTCGAAGAAGTTAAATGCTACTCAAAAAAAGAAAAAAGCCATCTACTTAGAGTGTTTAGCCATTAAAGAAGCAGTGCGATACTGGCAATATTGGTTAATAGGAAAATCATTTACTGTTTACTCTGACCATAAACCCCTAGAAAATATGAATTTAAAATCAAGAACTGATGAGGAACTAGGAGACTTGATGTATTATCTGTCACAGTACGACTTTAATATAAAGTATTCTCCAGGAAAAGATAATCTAGAAGCGGATTGCCTAAGCAGAAATCCTGTACTAGAGTCAAATGAGAACAATGATGAACAACTGAAGATTGTGAACTTAATTAGTCTAGAAGATATTTTAAGGGATCAGAATAATAATGAAGAAATACAGAAGAATAAAGATAAAATGTTAAAAAAACAAAATATTTATTATAAAAAAGTCGGAAGTAAAGAAAAAATAATGCTATCAGAGCAATTTAGCAAAAATTTTATAAAAAATATACACAGGAATCTTTGTCACATTGGAATTCAACAGATGCAAAAGACACTTAGTCCACTATATATGGCTAAAAACTTGACAAAAAATATAAAAGAAATATGTAAAAATTGTGAAATTTGTATAAAAAATAAGTCAAGAGGACAAGAGAAAATTGGATTTATGTCACACCTGGGTCCGGCTACAAAGCCATTTGATATAGTATCTATAGACACAATAGGAGGCTTTGGAGGCTCAAGGTCCACAAAGAAGTACCTACATTTATTAGTGGATCACTTTACAAGATACGCATTTATTCTAACATCGAAAACACAGAGTGCAAATGATTTCATAAGATTAATTTCAAGTATATCTGAAACAGCAAACATTGGAATGCTTTTTACTGATCAGTATCCAGGTATAAATTCTAAAGAATTTAAGAGATTTTTAGAGGATAAACAAATACCTATTGTATTCACTGCAGTGAATGCACCATTTTCTAATGGTCTCAATGAACGACTAAACCAAACTTTGATTAATAAAATACGGTGCAAAATGAATGAAGATGGAAATAGTAGAGCCTGGACGACAATAGCTCACGAATGTGTAGACAAATATAATCGAACGATTCATTCTGTTACTGGTTTCTCCCCGAGTTACCTTTTGTATGGCATGAATGCTGCAATTTTACCAGAGGAATTGAAAGAAGAAAAAACACAAAATCACTGGGTTAAAGATAGAGAAACAGCTTTAGAAAATACACTTAAATCACACAACTACAACAAAATTCTGTTTGATAAGAGAAGAAAAGACTGTGAATTTAATGTTGGCGACATGGTCTACGTGGAAAACGGAAATAGATTAAACAGGAAAAAACTGGATGAGCTGAAAATTGGACCTTTTCAAATTTTGGAAAAAGTTTCCAAATCCATATATAAAATAAATACTGGGCATAGAAAAGTAGAATCAAATCTTTTCCACAACACCAAGCTTATCCCAGCACATATAGAAGAATAGGATATATTATATGTAGATTAAAAAAAAAATTTCACCTTTTAAAAAAAAATTTTTTTTTCCCCAAGGGGGGAGATGTAAAGAAGTTAATACTCCTTTATTTTGAATTATGACGCGCTTAGCGTTCTCATTGTCTATTAAACCGAATGTCATGAGGTTTTTGATTGTCAAGTGATGGATGGAGCCGTCTCAGAAAATATGTGAAATAAACTCACGTTAAAGATAGTAGTGAATGCTTAAATAAGATTTGTTAGAAGAATAAACATTAATGTCGTTTCTTTGATTACAGGTTTGTATTAATTTCCTTGTATGTGTGTATGTGTAACTTTGATATGTAAAATTTTCAACTGCTAAAGAATAAATACTTTGATTACAGAGCAACAACACGTTTATTCATTTTATAACAAGTAAAAATAGAAGAGAGATCTTATATACATAATATAAATATTTTTCTGTAATACATCATCATCATAATGTTGTATAGTAGTAAATATGTACGAGTATCTAAACTAAAATAAAAGTATCTTGTGATTGTAAATGTTTTATTTCACATTTAGTCATTTCCGAGGTGGGGGGGATGAAAAGGTGTTGCACTCGAGTGCAAAGATTTTTCACCTTGTGCTCTTTTGATTCCCGCGCTAACGCTCAGGATTCTAATTTTTGAACCACTCGCTGCGCTCGTGGTTCAATTTTAGAATCCTTCGCTTGCTCGGTCATCAAAATTGAGCCCGCGGTTAAAAAGCAACTTTGCACTCATGTATAACAAATTACTATGACTAGTTAATATAAAATGACCACTTCCTCACATTATTTACACTACGTTAATAATGTTAGAGGCTTGTGGAAAAACTTTTGTATGGAGTCCCTTTGATTGTGAAGATCATAGTTGTTTTTAGAATGGACATAGTGTAAAGGCCCTTTAAAAGAAGGTCATTCATTTGTCAGGGCCTGGAATCAGAGTCGCGAGGACTTAGCCTTCCATCGCCTTTAACTGGAGATCCTTAGGGCAATATTTCTTTACAATACCAGGTAGCGCCACCAGTGAGACATCCGCCGTAAATTTTATTGGTGGAGGCACCAAGTTTCGCAACCTGGTGACCTAATGAAACTTGGCCCTTACTGTCCGAGAGCCTATGGATTTGTTATGCCTTTGTTAAGGGCAACCACAATTGTATCACTAGTAACAACAAGGACTAAGTAATTTAAAACTAATCAGATTTGCACAAATCACGTTATCTTAGAAGAAATTAAATTCCTTACTATTGTTTCAAATTAATTTGGTGTATTTATTAATTGCTTTCGTGTTCTTGAATGTCCTTAGTTTATTGTATTCTAATGATGATTCCAAGGGTTAGCTCGAGAGTTCTTAAAGCTTATAAGCACTTTAGAGTCATTAGAGCAGCCAACTATAGTTGTGTTAGAATATACAAAATGATACAAGTTAATTATTATATTATTTTAAATGGCAACACGATATTCTATAAATGGTAATCTTATTGTTAAGTTGTGGCAACACTTAGTTCACTTTTGAAATAAATCGGCTCGAAACATTCTATTCCATTGGCGACTCCGGACGGATAAAGTGGTCTCGACTTACAGTCACGTAATAAGTTATAGAAAGCCTGTAAACTGTAAAACGTTAATAAAGGATCAAGTGAATAAAAACCAGTTAGTTTCTTTCAAGTCAGAAGTGGGATAAATATATCTACGTGCCTGCTGTTGCGGTTTCCTGGACCAAGGATGTTTTAAGGTCAGATTGAATGTATTTTCCTGGTGATTTTACAAGAAATTTGCAGCTGTTATTGTACATTATCGTGCTGGATGGAAATAAGACAATATTTAAGCAGTTAGAAAAGCACGTATCGTAATTTTCACATACCCTCAATTATTTATTATTGCACACCTGTTAGTGAAATTATTTGCAAATTAACAATTTAATTTATGCGTTATTGTTTGTGCTAGTTACCAGTGTTAAATGATTAACCTATTAGTTGTATGTAGCGGTTATTTTTCGAAAAACTGGAATATCTGTCTGCAGTTCAAAGAAAACATTATTTGAAAATTGCAATACTTACCGTGTTGTGTTTTAAAAGCGATTATTATAATCAAAGCTGTGTGTTGATTTTAGTTGATGTGATTATTTTCTTTTCTTTAATGTGTTCTGTGCGTTTATCTTTAGTGTGTTAGAGAGAAATAATTGTTAATGCTAATTTCTTATTCAAATAACATTGTTTTTTAATTAATAAGTTTGATTCGAATCACTTGAAATCGTTTAGACTTAATAATGGGCAAACATAGACGAAGGCGACGTGACTCAAGTAGCGATAGTTCGACCACTAGTGATAGTGATGACCATCATCATAGGTCGCGGCATAGTAAAAGACGTCGTCGTGATCAAAAGCATCGCAGTAGCCATAAACATAATAAGCGCACTAGGAAACAAACTCGATCCGATCGTAAATCAACCAATTCTCCTCCGTTACCATCTTCTTTAGATTTTCAAAATAGTAATAGTAGTTCATCAAACAACAATCCAATTAGTAACACCACTGATAACTCTGCGTTAGCAACGGCCTCTAATTTTTGGGCGCAAAATAATTTTCCTGTTGCCTTTAGTGTGGTGCCTGAATTTGACCCAAGTGATAATAGCCAAACAATAGAAAATTGGATAAACAAAGTCAGTGAATGTGCACAGATTTACTCTTGGAATGATCGACAAATATGTCATTATGCGTTGCCCAAATTAAGTGGTTTGGCCAAAAAATGGTACCAGGGTTTAGCTTCGGTTCTATTTACTTGGGTTGAGTGGACACAAAAATTAAAACTTGCTTTTCCTTCCAATGAAAATTATGGCGATCTATTGACGTCAATGCTAAAGCTTAGGTGTAGATTTGGACAGTCCTTAGAACATTACTATTATGACAAAATGGCCCTTATAAATAAATGTGACATAACCGGTCATAAAGCAGTCGGCTGTCTTATACACGGTATCGATGACAAATTTGTACGAATGGGGGCAGGGACTTGCATGTTTAAGGAACCGGAACAAGTCCTGAATTATTTACGTACGGTGTCACAACATGAAAACAATGCACAAACTTCAAACTTTCGTAATCGAAATAATATACCGCCTAAGATTCCTAGTAAAGCTTCCAATGATCAAATCAAACCTATCACAAATGACAATATTCGGTGTTTCAATTGCAATGAAGTTGGACACATAAGTATAAAATGCAATAAACCTATAAAACGATGCAACTTTTGCTCTAAATTAGGACATGATACGAAAGACTGCCGCAAAAGAAACTTAAACAACAATGACGATTTAGCTAAAAGTAATACCGCTGTAGACCATAACAAGACTGTCATGTGCATTACTAATAATAAATAACATTACTCTACAGGGCTACGTTGATTTAGGCAGTAAATGTACTCTAATAAGAGAAACAAATGCAAGGCTTTTAGTCGATAAATGGGATTATGACAGTTTACCAATTTTGCAGGGATTCGGAAATTCTACAGTAAAACCTTTAGGAAAAATAAAAGTTATTTTAGAAATCGAGTTAGTTAAAGCAGAGACGGAAGTTCTTGTTGTAGGTGATCATTATTTACAGATACCTATTTTAGTAGGACAGACTTTTACGGAAAAACCAAACGTTATTCTCTTAAAAACAGCAGACGATCTAATTTTTACCAATGCACCTGATTTGAGTAATGATGAGTTCAAGATTAAAGTATATACTAATAGTGATAATGTGCTAAAACCTAAAACAGTGACACCAATAGATACTATTACTAAAGACACTTATACTGGTGGCTTGTTGATACAATACAGCCTTAGGGTTTTACCTCAAAATGAGTACGTTATTTTGCCAGGGCTTTTTGAATTCGTAGCGGGCAAGGGTTATTTAATGTTGGTAAATTTATCACATAGCGAAATAAAGATTAATAATGGGGCTTTATTAGCTAGAGGTCAACAATATCATGAAATAAAAAACGAGTATATAGGTTTAACAACGGAAACTAAAAATTACGAGGAGTTACCGCTATCGGATTTAAATATTAGTACAGAAGTGAACGAGCAGCAAAAATATTTATTATTTGATTTACTAAAAAGGTACAGAGACTGTTTTGCCATGAATTTGACGGAACTAGGGAAAACAAATCTAACCGAAATGAATATTACGTTGACGGATGATAGACCTGTAGTATACAACCCATACAGAATATCACATAGTGAGCGTGAATATCTTAGAAAAATTATCGAAGAATTATTATTAAATGGTATTATTCGTGAAAGCACTTCGAATTACTCTAGTCCCGTAATTTTAGTAAGCAAGAAAAATGGTGATAAACGTCTCTGTATTGATTACAGAGCCCTGAACAGAAAGACGTTAAAAGATAAATATCCGTTACCCCGTATCGAAGACCAATTAGACCAGTTGGGGGGTAACAAATACTTTACAAGTCTTGATCTCACGTCAGGGTATTATCAGGTGCCAATGAGTGAGACTAGTAAAAGATTAACCGCGTTCGTGACACCGGATGGTTTGTATGAGTTTGAAAGAATGCCTTTTGGACTTGCCAATGCACCCAGTGTTTTTCAAAGGACGATTAATTGTATGCTCAAAGGAAAGCAAACCTTGGCGTTGGCCTACATGGATGATCTTTTAGTGACATCACGTTCATTTGATGAGGGTTTAGAGAAATTGGAAAACGTTTTTAAATTATTAAGGGCAGCTCACTTAACACTAAATCTTAAGAAATGTGCTTTCTTTCAGACTCGTATAAATTATTTGGGATATGAGATTAGTTCAGATGGCATTCGTCCTGGAATAGCCAAAATTCAAGCTGTTGTGGATTTTCCTTTACCTAAAAACGTTCATGAAGTTCGACAATTTATTGGCCTTACAAGTTATTTCAGACGTTTTATTCAAAACTTTTCTCTGATTGCAAAACCTCTGACAATTCTCACAAAAAAAAACGTTGCTTGGTGCTTTAATGAACTTCAAATAAAAGCTTTTAATGAATTAAAAAGTAAACTGACAACACGACCTGTTTTGGCATTGTATGACCCTGAGGCTGAATTAGAAATACACACTGACGCCAGTAAAATCGGCATTGGAGCAATTTTGCTGCAGCGCGCGAATCCAGATAACGTATTTCATCCTATAGCATATTATAGCCGTCAAACTACATTAGATGAAAGTAAACTACACTCGTATGAGTTGGAAACTTTAGCGGTAGTATGTGCTTTGAACAAATTTAGAGTTTACGTTTTGGGTAAATCGTTTAAGATAGTCACTGATTGTGCAGCCATACGCAGTACTATGACAAAAAAAGATTTGATTCCGAGGGTAGCACGTTGGTATATATTAATGCAAGAATATGATTTGACTGTAGAACATCGCGATGGTATTAGAATGAATCATGTTGATGCACTGTCACGCAACCCGAGTATTTTCGAATCTCATGATGCAATAGAGGTAGTTGATGTTTTAGCAATCGAAGATGACGCGTGGTTGCTTACCGTGCAGGAACAGGATTCTGAAATACAAAGGTTAATTAACGTATTAAATGATTCGGAAACAAAGAACATAGTCGAGATTCATAAAAACTTCACTGTAAAAAATGGTCGCTTATACAGAATCACTAGAGATAAAGATGACGTTGTCAAATTAAAGTGGGTAGTTCCAAAATCAGTTAGATGGCAAATAGTTCGTATGAATCACGACGATGCGGGACATTTCGGCTTTGACAAGACTTACAGTAGAATTAATGAGATATACTGGTTTAAAAAAATGAGACGCTTTGTTAAAAAATATTGTAATTCGTGCTTGAATTGTGCCCACAATAAGTTGCCTGCTGGAGCTAAAGAAGGAGAGCTTCATCCAATTCCGAAAATTGATAAACCCTTTGATACTCTTCATACTGACCATTGTGGTCCCTTTCCCATGAGTAAAAATAAAAATTGTCACATTTTGGTAATCATTGATGCATTCACGAAATTTATTTTCATAAAACCCGTTAAGAATGTTAAAAGTAGCACTACTATTCAGGTGTTTAAAGAATATTTCTCGGTATTTGGAGTACCACGTCGTCTGATATCTGATCGGGGTACTAGTTTTACGAGCAAAGAGTTTTCAACTTATATCAAAGAAAGGGGCGTTAAGCATATTTTAAATGCCGTCGCCTCTCCTCGGGCCAATGGCCAAGTGGAGAGGTACAACCGAACTATAGTAGATGCGATAACGGCCGCGAATCATAACAAGCCTGAAAACGAGTGGGACTTATGCTTACCAAAAATGCAGTGGTCTCTAAATAATACGATTAATAAATCAACCGGTCGCACTCCTTCTGAAATGTTGTTTGGCGTTCAAACAACAGGTATTGCGGATAGTTACATGAACTCGCTTGTCGCAGAATCTCATACTCTGTTAGATCGAGATAGGATTAGATCGGATGCAGATTCGCGAATTCAAAAGAACCAACAAGAACAAAAAGAACGTTTTGATAAGTCCCATAAGAAACCAACTGAATACAAAATAGGTGATTTAGTTCGTGTCGAAAAAGACATTCGTACCGACCCTGGACACAGTCGTAAGCTGATACCTAAATGTGTAGGGCCGTATAGAATTTCAAAAGTAATCGGAAATGACCGTTATGAAGTTGAAGATACCCCTATAACGAGGAAGGAAGGTTGCAAACCTTATAGATCGATTTACGCTGCCGATAAGTTACACCCTTGGCTTGTTTTTAGTCATGATGCGATGTCGAGTGATTCAGAGTAATAATGTAATGTGTAATTGTGATTTGATTAGGGTCAAGTATTGATTTATGTACTGAAAGTGAGTATAAACAAAAGTCCTAATGTAACTACATTGTATGAATTATGTTCACGAGTTTAAGTGTGATACTGTCATTATTGTTGTAATAATTATTAAAATCAAAATGAAGTCAATATTAGAAAATAAAATCAAAATATTTTAAGAGTGAACAGTCGAATATTTCCTTTATTTATTATGTATATTGGTGAGTTTATAAGGGAATTAACGTATAAGTGAATTTAAATGAGTGAGTTTAATTAAGTAATCCAATTAAGTTCATAATGATATAATATATTGAGTTTTAAAGTGAGTCACTACAAGTGAGAGTGCTTGTAGTCGATGTTTAGCGATAAGAGTGAGTCGCTACAAGTGAGAGTGCTTGTAGTCGATGTTTAGCGATAAGAGTGAGTCGCTACAAGTGAGAGTGCTTGTAGTCGATGTTTAGCGATAAGAGTGAGTCGCTACAAGTGAGAGTGCTTGTAGTCGATGTTTAGCGATAAGAGTGAGTCGCTACAAGTGAGAGTGCTTGTAGTCGATGTTTAGCGATAAGAGTGAGTCGCTACAAGTGAGAGTGCTTGTAGTCGATGTTTAGCGATAAGAGTGAGTCGCTACAAGTGAGAGTGCTTGTAGTCGATGTTTAGCGATAAGAGTGAGTCGCTACAAGTGAGAGTGCTTGTAGTCGATGTTTAGCGATAAGAGTGAGTCGCTACAAGTGAGAGTGCTTGTAGTCGATGTTTAGCGATAAGCGTGAGTCACTTCAAGTGGGAAAGCTTGTAGTCGATGTACAGCGATAAGTAAATCATTTCAAGTGAGTGTATATTTTCTTTTTTGTAGTTAGTGATAAGAATTTAAGAGTGAATAAGCTTAACCAAGAAATATTGTAATGTTTGTTATTTATCAATGATGTTATGCTCTCGTTCCAAAATATTCTGTTTAACGCGAGGCCGCGTTAGACGTCAGGATTAGCCGAATGTTAGAATATACAAAATGATACAAGTTAATTATTATATTATTTTAAATGGCAACACGATATTCTATAAATGGTAATCTTATTGTTAAGTTGTGGCAACACTTAGTTCACTTTTGAAATAAATCGGCTCGAAACATTCTATTCCATTGGCGACTCCGGACGGATAAAGTGGTCTCGACTTACAGTCACGTAATAAGTTATAGAAAGCCTGTAAACTGTAAAACGTTAATAAAGGATCAAGTGAATAAAAACCAGTTAGTTTCTTTCAGTTGGCTACTTTTAGATAGGTAATACAATAAAAAGTACCATTGAAGATCTTCCAAAATCCGCAAAATTAGAAATCTAAAGACAAGAAAAATGAGTTCGACGTAGGAAAAATGGTTTATTGCTACATTTCATTTTTCCAACTTTTCAATAAAGTAGATAAATTAGAATTTCATCAACTTTTAATGCTATAAAGTCTGTTTTTAAGTTTTTGACAGATAGAGACAAAATTATTTTTATAACCATATTACGTTTCTATATAGTGTATTTCCCGACTTTCAAGCAAGCGGAGTCAATGACTGAAGCTAGTAAAAATAAATAAAATAGCTCTCCCACCCACGTTACGATATTTTAATCGTTTCGGCTATAAAAGATGATGAATCGGTATTTACTACTTTTTTATGTAATTAGAAAATAAGGGGGCAATAAAAACTAAAGATGGCGGTTTATTCTTAAGTCAAGGGCAACCTCGGCACGAATACGAAGGTATTTGTGTTATTTTTATCGATAATGTCTACGAACATATTTTGGTTCGATCTAAGGTTGCGGCCGGGTACTGATCAAAGCACTCCAGTTTAGGAGAGAATGCTATGTTGTTATGTTTAAAACAATCTTGCACAAAGCTACGAAAGAATAAATAAGAAGCAAGGAATAGAATCCACATAATTCTAGAGCAGCATTTTCCAAACTGCTTGGCAACCCACTGGTAGTGAGCGACGTTCGCAGGCGAATTTTGTATGAATTTTAAAAATTACATGTAAGTGTTAACCTAACCTGTTTATTGAATTTTCATCATGATGGGTTTTTAAAAATTACATGAAAGTGCAAACGTAACCTGTTTATTGAATTTTCATCATGATACCCTTAAGGTGAGTTGCAAATTGGAAAGCCTTTGAAGAGTTTGGATGTCATGTTATAATGAACTTTGGGGACCACTGGGAATTTTATTTGTACGAAGGTGAAATAATCCCCGTTATGCTTCCATTTCTTTGCAAAGAAACTTATCAAAACATGTATAAAAGTAGCCAGACAGCAGTGCATTTATATACACAAAAAGGTAATTATTGTAACCTTGGACAGATAATGAGCGATTTTTATTTTATTGAGACCGAGGTTAACAGTAGGGTTTAATAAACTGCGTTTACATGGCCTCCTTATTTAAAAATAAATGTAGAGGTTAATTTGTCAAAAACGAATGTGTGTGAGGATACAAGGGAGGACACGGAGCAAAATAAGTTGCTTTTAAATGCAGCAAAACTGAAAACAATTAACAAAGTGCGCTACGCGTCGCAATACAGAATGCATACAATGCTCCTCGATTGTCCAGGGTTGTAAGCGCAGCGCTTGTGTGGACTCGACTCGGCTATTAGGATTAGCGTCTTTTCCTGAAAAGCCTTTTAGAAAATTAATACAAGCTCATTTTTCTACAATTTAGGAAACCCTTTAGCAAGTCGCTAAGACACTTCTTTAATAGCTCATAAATAACTTTTTAATGTTTTTATATATTTTTTTATATTTGTTTATTGATCTTGTCATAAAAATGTCATCATAATATCTTCTTATCAGTGCAAACCAGGCTTTTCGGCTGATAGTAGTAGAAAATGTGAGAAGTGATCGAATCATTTAAAAATCGAGTTATCGACTTTTGTTTTACCACTGCTATTAAAGGACATTGACCACCATAGTATAGGACGCCGTTTCGCATAAAAAAAAATGGAAACTTAGTGTAAGTTGGATATAAAAGAGGGGAGAGGTCGTACTTTCCAAGGAAATAAAAATTATCTACTTATTTTTAGGGGTTTTTGTTGAATTTTGATTTATAAGTGCAAGTTTTGAGGTTAGTTATGTACCATAACTTCTACCAAAAAAAGTACTAATTACAACAATATTATGATTTCTATTCTCATAAAACAAAACAGAATACTTTTAATAAACCAATGAAAGTTCCCAAGTAAATGGTAATTAGGTCATACTAAATCTAAGTGGCTTATAGGCATAAAGAGTAGAAAATAAACGGCCCCGCATAGAATGGGGTTTTCTATCCCCTTTTTAATTGTTATGATTTATTTTTAAAATAATGTTTACATGATTCGAGACACAATAAAGACAATAGCAGGGCGACAGCCGGCTATCGCTTGGTCGTCAAAAGGTTAAGGTTTAAGGTGGTAAGACGAGGACGGGCGGACATGACGAAACTATAAGGGTTCTTTTTGTAAAAACCATTTGAAACTAATTTATTATTGTAAACAGACGAAATCTTATTTTAGTCATCATTGCAATGCGTGTAATTAAACATTTCAAATATTAATGTGTGGAAATAAAAATATTCAAAAGTCAATGGCATTTATTTTACTTAGATTATTTACAAGCACTACTGAATTTTCAGAGTTGGACGGTTATTCAGAATACTCTGTATGTTTTAGCTCTCAATGTGGAAGATCTACAGACAAAGCACACATGTTGATGTCCATAAGCTCGTTCAACACTCATTACACTTCTCATTCGAGTATAATATAACATTCCTGAGAGAAGAGGATGTTCTTCTGCCATCTGAAAATAAATATTATAAATATTATTACATAATATTATTGATTGATCTTAGCATTAGTTTAATAGGAAGTTCGTCCGCGTGGAAACCGAAAATGATTCTAATAGGATTTTCAAATAGTTTTTTTTTCGTTATCTGCTGTTACAGTTAGCTGTACAACAAAATACAAATAGTGTTATTGACTTGGACCATCTTTGGTATTATCCATAATAACATTTAATATTGTTAATAATATAACAATAATGTGCTCATTTTCTACTACACTAACGTCAAAAAAGCGTGTAAATACAATATAATAAGATACTAACCGTTGCCGGATTAATCCAGTATCGTATAATTGTAACCATTGCATCCGTTGCTTCCCCCAGTTGGCGACGGGGTAGAGGATGTCCAGAGCAAGGGGGGCACAGTCCACACAGCGTGTTATTTTTATTTTAACAAAATTGTCGGTACTGCATAAAGAGAGAAACGATCCGAAGTCGTAAAAACGTCGATGTACGAAAGTTTTGAAAAGATTGCTTGATCGCGCAGAAATCGGAAGAGTCTGCTGTACACGAACTAACCGCAATGATTCGTTATCTAATAACGCAAAATAAACTCAATTTTCAATAAAAATATTCGTCGCTTTGTTTTACTTGAAAGTGTCAATTTTGACTGTTAACATTTGAATTATTCCGTGGCAGTGCTACCCACAGCTGATAAAAATCAACCATAAGTGATAACTTAGACACCTAAATACTTTTTGTTAGTAAAATAACATTATTTTAGAAATGTTAATTAAATATAAATTGTTGGTAACGCAAATGAATGTTATAGTCGTAATTATTTTTGAGACATCAACGTGTGCTCTTAAAAATAAAATATGTAATACTATCAGTTAAGACTGATTATGGGAAGGTTTATGAAATTGGCAACACTGCTTTCACGTAAGTACGTCATTAAAGGAAGAATGCAACAAAGTCGTATAAATAACTAATTAAATATAAAATATTAACCCTTAAAAAGATTTCCATGAAGTTATTTTATCAAAGTTAAAATATTATGTTATGATTTATGAGTATATTTTTGTGGCTATGCCCTCTTATTTTAAAGCGATGCTAGATTTGAACATTCTCCTTTGGAAACAAAATAGCCAATAAATAAAATGTGCCAACACTGATGAAATTACGATAATCGAGTCACGTAACTGATATAATTTGATAAAACTAATTATATTCTTAATACTAAATCGATATTGGACGTTATCGATTATGAAATCGACTGAAACCGAGTGAAAGTTACAAGTTATGTCAGATAGTTTGGTAGTCTGTTTTAGAATGGTTTTCAATTACTTTGATTTTCAAGTTGCGTCTAAACCTTGTCTATGTGTGATAAATTAGGGCGAGTTCACGAAAAACTTTAGTTGGAAAAGTTATTTGAACTACGATTTTTTGTCAGATTTTCCATATGGAATCTAATAAATCTATACATATATATAATATACACATTGGTAAACTGACTGATTAATTGACTGACTGATATCAACGTCGCACAGCCTAAACCGCTGACCACTGGTCCTAGAAAAATTAAAGTTGCTAGATGTGTTCTTTGTAAATAAATAATACATAAAGAGTAGGTAACCACTGAAACATTTTTTGGAAATTCCAATCCAAAAAGGGTAAAATAGGGAACGGAAATATCGACAATCACGCGGGCGAAAGCTATTCTTATAACATAGGAATAAAGTTTTGTAAAATTCACCCTAAAAGGAATGGCGGGCGGATTAGAATACGCACTCAAAACCACACTTGATGATAATTATGGAAGTTGGATTGCTTTCAACTCTACCATATAGAAGAAAACTCGCTAATAGTTAAAAATTTTACTTCGTCATGTGTGTATGTATAAATAGACTTGTTTACTAACAGCAGATCCTAGGTCGTCTGGTTAGTAATTTCTAGGACGAGGCACCAACCGCTAAAGTAACAGAATGGCTGCTTTACATGCCTAAATGCCTCTTTACGTAACAATTTGGTTTTATATGCATATAGTGTTAGGATATTTTGAAATCGCGTACCTAAAGACCTCATTAGGAAAAGGGATTTATTTGACACAACGTCTAATGAATAGTAAGTTTGGGTATATTAGTGCTCTTGCTGAGATTAAGACGCCACTAGGTAGGTAGTAAGATCTACCAACACTGTCTCGTTGATCAAAAGGTTTACAATATTAGAAACGTTTTCCATGTAACCGTTTTCCCGTTCATGGAAAGCACATAAAGCCGCTGGGCCGGTTGTTATCACGTCATGGGCCTTGGTGAGAATCGTGTTACCCAGTAAATGCGTTGTGGAGGTCTGATAGGCAGTCGTTCCATGGAAGAGAGTATCAGGAGTATCAGACTGAAAACAGACTCTTAAAATGTTGAGAGGAGACAAGGGCGATGATGACTTTAAAGTCGCTTCTCTAAAATTTTAGAGTGTAGGTCCAATTCTATTTAAGCATAGCTATTGACCAAAGCTTTTAAGTATTACCAATACTACTAATAACTCAACAGGGGTCCTGTTGAGTTTAGTCTTAAAAAGACAGATTTAGCTAAATACCTGGAAGGTTTTGGTAACCCGACGCCACGGGCACTTTACTGTTCCATATTGATACTGGAACTCTGGTTTTACAACCTATTCAGATTCGAAAAATAGAACTGCTACCTTCTCAACAAAAGAGAAATTCTAAGCACTTCCTTACACCTCGATTATATACATTTTACTGCTAAATTAGTAGCAAGATTTACATCTAGGCAGCATTTTAGCGATAGGCGATAGCGCACGCACGCACATATTTAAGCAAAAGAACAGAAATTGGCGGTTATGCCTTAAACGTCCGTCCCCTGACCTTGGACTGCCCTCTTTGAATAATGGCACAAAACCAGCTTGAAAGCATTAATGCTAAAGTCTTATCTAGGGCTATTTTAGCTTTGTGAACCATGTCACATGTATCACAGTACAGTTGGTTATTATTTTCTCGCGGATTTAGTAAAATGTTCGATAAAATATGAAGCAGATCCCCAGTAACAAGTGCTATTACTAATCACTTTGCTAAGCGAGCTTCCTTCTAGACGTTTATTGTAATAGTCTTTTGGGAGATTAAGTAAAGCTAAAGCATTAAGTATTAGTCCACAGCCTGGAATGAAAAAGTAAAGTAATATGTTTCTGTCGTAACGGCTAATAGACCTATAAAAATGCGCACTGTGGTCGGACTAAATCATGATAAATTATCGTTATTTCTGTAAATAAATATTTTTGATACGATGTTAAGTTTGTGTGGTGTTTTAATCCGTTTCTAGGGTTTCTAAGTATCGGAATTGGAAAGGATACAGTATAGCAATTTAGATTTGCAGCACGCGATAGCATCAATGTTAGTATTAGGAAGGTAGCCGGGCTTTTCACCTTGGCGGCGTACGTGCAAAAATAGAGAGATGAGGGACAGACTTCTAACACGCTACACATGTGTAGAAGGTTATCTCACGTTAGACTGGCGATACTAAACCTACTTTGTATTTTAACGGTTGGTACAATGTTTGTTTTGAAGCGTATCAATTTAGCCGGAGTAGACGCGAAAGCGAAGCTTACTAAACTACATAATTTACAACAAAAGTCAACTTTAAATGTAAATAGGTACTTAGAATTTTATCAGGGGTACTATTAACAAAGGCACGCGTAATAATATAAAAATACTGTTTTAAAACCATGCTAAACAGTTGCACTTTAATACTAATTCATTCATAATAGTGCACGATACAACCTGCGTAACTAAATAATTTTCTTTATCACGCAAACCTTGAACTTGAAGCCGCTGTGTGGATACACGAATACCAAAGCATCACCATAGCAACCAATGACCTTGTTAGGGCGAAGGAATAAGTTACCCTTAGAATGACCGTTGAATAGGGCCTTTGTATGCGACGCTACTCAGAGTATAATATTAAAGGACTTGGGTAAGGTAATGACTGCTATCACGATTTTTACGAAGTGGTGTGATTATGGCAATGATATAATAAAGGTCTATTTATATAGAGCCCAGAAACTTTTCATTAAGTTTTTGGGCTTGGGTGAAAAGATCCTCATCCTCCATTAAGAAAGGGGGATCCTTTAACCAGATGGCTTATTGGCTACTCTTCTTTTTGTAAATTTAGCGAAAAACTTTAGCATCGCGATTTGCATCAATTATGCATGTGGCACCTATTGTTATTCTTATAGTCTAAGCAAAATGCTAATACACTACCAGCGAATTTCTGCCATATTGTTAAGTAAATGAAATCACACCATTTCTGCAACTACCTTATACAAAGTTTCTTTACCACTGTCAAGGTGAATACTGAATAGATACTGCTAGCCATTCTTCAGACTTAATGGAGACGGTACCTACAGAGCCTTTGAACTAGGGACATTTTGATATTGCTGAGTCATAATATGTCATGAATATCCAACCAACTTCTGCCAGTCATCCTGGTAGCATCATTTGCGAAAGGCTTAAGAATTACTAATTCATTTTGGGCTTTCGTGTTGGCGATTCAAATATTAACTACGCGAAATAACGATCATCAGAGTTAATTTTTGGGGGTCGTAAACGCCGAGTATTTTGATTGGAAAAGCACCGGGTGACTCATTTGTGGCCTTATTGTACAGGGGTTGTAGATACAGAGCTTGGACATTTGAGGGCAGAGGTTTTGATAGCTAATTGACACACTTTTAGATCATAGGGATAACTGCATGTAACCATTTATGATGAAAGTTTAATTTAGTAACCGTTAAGCTTCCTAGAACCTTAAGCTACTTTTGGTGTGTTGAATTATGATAAATATGTCGTTTCTGTTTCGATGACATTTAATTTAAAACACGATTTACCTCGTGAAAATAAATTATGATTTTCCAAGACCGAAAGATAGTAAGATTACTACTATCAGATTGACCTTAGGTACTTAAATTAACGGTTCCATAGTTTGGCTGTTCCTGTTAAACATACAAATCATTCACTTTCGTATTAACGTGATCGCAATTGTGCTACATTTGGTCCGGTTATCAATTGGGTTTCTAATCAAAATAACTCCAGGACAACAGCCAGCTCTACTTATCATTAGATAACACTGATAATTTGTTAACTGGAAAGGACTAAGGCAAGTTTAAAAGTAAACCCATTTAAAACTTGTAGTAAGAAAGGGAAAAGGTTTTATTTTCTTAAGGCCCCTCTTCATGTCTGCCAATGCGTCTGAAGACTTTCTGCCGCCGCATCCGTTGATGGATCTGTGCGAACCGTCCACACGTCTGTAGGTCGCTCAGTCTATGTTCATCCTCGACAGATGCAACACGTATTTAAACATTTTTATTTTTGTGGTATTTATTTTTTGGATACACACACAAACAGTTTTCGGCTTGATATAGCTCAAGAAAGTTACAAGTTTCCACGGTGCTCATACTGTTAGTCATTTCTGTAAAGTTTGCGCGCAATGTGAGTATGAAATTGCAAGAAGCACGCGTGCTCTTTCAACCGCAACTTCAATCAGACTGATGCATCCGAAAACGTGTGGACAGTCATCGTACGTCTGCGCCAAAAACCCTTTGATGATGTGTGCGAACCGTGCACATGCACACATATGTAGGTCGCTCAGTCTATGTTCATCCTCGACAGATGCAACACGTACGTAAAAATGAATCTAGAGACCGTAGCTGCTGCAGCTATTTATGTATTTAGTATGTTTAACTACTACGTGAGTGTGCATCGAAATAGTTATTAAAAAGAAATGGAAAAGACGAAGGTGCTGGATGCGGGCTATGCATAGTATCAGTGTTGGCAAAAAGTTAATAATGATTAATGATTAACGATTACGATTAAAAAGTTAATCTACATTTTGTGATTAAGATTAATTTAAAATAATCAAAATTTTGGTGATTACGATTATAATCGTAATCGTTAACCACGATTAAAAATGTACGATTAATTTACAGTAGGAACATGAATTAAAAAATATACTAGTAAATCAGACTTTTTGAAACGAAGTTCCTTATCGCTTGTTGTGAAAACTAAGTCGATTTGAGAATCCATAATGGCGGTCGTGACCTTTCTCACAATATGCATCATGGGTGTCATTTTCATGGTTTTTTGGGGTGCTAAGGTCAAAAATGGGGTCGATTTGAGAATCCAAGATGGCGGCCGTGACCTTTCTCACAATATGAATCATGGGTGTCATTTTCATGGTTTTTTGGGACGCTAAGGTCAAAAATGTGGTCGATTTGAGAATCCACGATGGCGGCCGTGACCTTTCACACAATATGCGTCATGGGTGTCGTTGTCATGGTTTTTTAGGGTGCTAAGGTCAAAAATGAGGTCGATTTAAGAATTCAAGATGGCGGCCGTGACCTTTCTCACAATATGCATCATGGGTGTCATTTTCATGGTTTTCTGGGGTGCTAAGGTCAAAAATGGGGTCGATTTGAGAATCCAAGATGGCAGCCGTGACCTTTCTCCCAATATGCATCATGGGTGTCATTTTCATGTTTTTTTGGGACGCTAAGGTCAAAAATGGGGTCGATTTGAGAATCCAAGATGGCGGCCGTGACCTTTCTCACAATATGCATCATGGGTGTCATTTTCATGGTTTTCTGGGGTGCTTAGGTCAAAAATAGGGTCGATTTTAGAATCCAAGATGGCAGCCGTGACCTTTCACCCAATATGCATCATGGGTGTCATTTTCATGGTTTTCTGGGGTGCTTAGGTCAAAAATGGGGTCGATTTTAGAATCCAAGATGGCAGCCGTGACCTTTCTCCCAATATGCATCATGGGTGTCATTTTCATGGTTTTTTAGGGTGCTAAGGTCAAAAATGAGGTCGATTTGAAAATTCAAGATAGCGGCCGTGACCTTTCTCACAATATGCATCATGGGTGTAATTTTCATGGTTTTCTGGGGTGCTAAGGTCAAAAATGGGGTCGATTTTAGAATCCAAGATGGCAGCCGTGACCTTTCTCCCAATATGCGTCATAGGTGTCATTTTCATGGTTTGCTGGGGTGCTAAGGTCAAAAATGGGGTCGATTTGAGAATCCAAGATGGCAGCCGTGACCTTAGCACCCTAAAATCGACCCCATTTTTGACCTTAGCACCCCAAAAAACCATGAAATCGACACCCATGACGTGTTTTGTAAAAAATATCATGGCTGCAATCTTAATCACGATTAAGTAATCGATTAAAAAAATAATCGATTAATGCCAACACTGCATAGTATTCATTCATAATAGCCTCAACCAAATGATAACTATAAGATACCTAATCTTAATTTTTTTAATTTAAATGGAAATAAAAAGTATTTACCCACCTAAACTTATATTAAAAGTACGATTACTTTAAAGTCAGTTAGTATCCATTTCATTAGCTTCAACTCAATCAATTAATCGAAATATGTACCGAGGTAAATAATGAAATCAAAGTATAATAATAGTACACTTACAACGTTACAACAACGGGCCTGTTGGTCCAGTGGTAAGTGACCCTGACTGCTAAGGCGGAGGTCACGGGTTCGATTCCCACCCAGGACAAACTTTGTGCGTTGAGCATGATTGTTTGTTCTGTGTCTGAGTGTATGATATGTATGTTTTTATAAATTATATAAGTATATCAGTTGTCTGGTTAAAATAGCACAAGCTGTGCTTAGTTTGGGATCAGATGGCCGTGTGCGTGTTGTCCCAGGATAAAAAGGATTAATTTTGTAATTTATTGTGTGTGAAATTGTGAATTCAGATACAAACTATTTGTTCATGAATAAATGACTATGACTAAAAAAAAAAACATTTTTATTTTTGTGGTAATTATTTTTTGGATACACACACAGACAGTTTTCGTCTTGATATAGCTCCAGAAACTTACAAGTTTCCTCGGTGCTCATACTGTTAGCCATTTCCGTAAACTTTGCGCGCAATGTAGGTTTGAAATCGCAAGAAGCACGCGTGCACTCTCAACCGCAACTTCAATCAGACTGATGCATCCGCGATTCCGCGCCAAAAACCCTTTGATCTGTGCCACGAAAACCGCCAACTATCGGGTTGGAGGCAGATGCTTTGGCTGACGTCTGCCGTATATACCGTACCTACAACAGTCGCTCAAACCACCCCCTCTACACGTCGGCGTATGCGTCGGCCGGTGGCACTAGCCGATGCATCGGCAGACGGATTGGAGGCCAATGCGTGGCAGATTCATCGTCGGACGTCTGTCGTATGCAAAATACCTATCATAGACGCTCAAACCACCCCGTCTACACGTCGGCGTATGCGTCGGCAGGTGGCATCTACTGATGCATCGGCAGACATGAAGAGGGGCCATTATACAGATCAAACAAAACTTGTAGTAAGAAAGGGAAAATGTTTTATTTTCTTATACACTAGTATTAAGATTGGTACTTCGAGCCGGATATTATTCACTCGTACTTAACCACAATGTAAACTCATAACACATTATTTCATTGTCAGCCTTAATAAATGTTAATTAGCATGTAAATGTGTATTATAATTGACAGCTTACAATGTATCAAAATATCAATGTTAAATATATAAAGGTACTAATTAGAAATGAAAACTAATTCCTTCGCCTTTCAAGACGGAACGAAATCTTGAATCAACTCAGAATAGCTTGGTAAAGCCTGTAATGATTGTATTATGGTAAACGAAACTTCATCAATATGAAACAGCCAAAGAGCGAGAGAGACTGACCCTGACAAACCCTGAGATTAATAAAACAAACAGACATACTTAATATTCGTGGTTAAAGTTTTACTTGTTTATTTATAGTAGTTACTAAACCGGTTATATTCATATACAGCATAAGAATTTTGAAAAAGACTTCTGAAAAGATTTTCAACTCGTATTTTAGACCAAGCTTTATGTGGGAGAAAAATAGTCTTAGGGCTATTACATACACACAATTTTAAATTGAACAACTATTTTGCTGTGCTGTTGTAACTAACGATTCGATAGTTGCTAGACAAAAAAAGAACAAAAAGCTGTATCGCTCTGCTTTGGATTAATAAGTTTAGTAGTTGAAAACTTGTATGTACACGCTATCCTTTTGATAAAATCTAAACATTTTGATCTTGCAAACCAGTGAAAAACAAACAAAATCCCACATGGATCTGTCATAAAACTAGCAGATATTTACAACAATCTCTGCTGTATCTCAGACCGAAATAGCTTAGATTCTGTTAAAAATACTATTATGTGTGTATATTACAGATCTGTTTTGCATCAATCATTCTATTTTCAGATCCGTATTAACATTATGCATACTTGGCAAGATTAATATTAAAATTCCGTAGAATGAATAGATATCAACAACATTTGTTTTATTGATGGTGTCCATATATAAAGTATTCTGCCTACAAGGCAGTGGTAATATTTTAACAGGCAACGAACTACTGAGTTTGTGTAAATCAGACGTCAAAGTAAAAGAAAGTTTGTTAGTCGCCTGGAACTTAGAAATTATTAACGTGTAACGTAACTCCAAATCAAGGATATGAGGGGTCGATACCTCTATTGTCTGTATTCCCATCCCTAACTCCAACCAAATGTAATTTCTTAATGTAACGGGTTGGAGCGGCACAGGTAGACCTTTTGGAATCTCCTCAAAGTGTCATGTTACCAAAACTTGCCATGTTACATAAGCCACTATATCTATATTATTAATTATATAAAATGGTAAACTGACTGATTATCACATTGTTGTTATATCAAGGAGCAGTCCTAATCGCTGGTCCGAGATATGGAATTTGGAGGGTTAAGAATCCACTTAAAAAAGATTTTTGGAAATTTCAACCCTAAAAGGATAAAATAGGAAATTGAAGTTTTGACATCCACGCGGGCGATAGCTAGTTTATTATATTCCCGACACCTACACTATCTACACTAATTTTTATTTAGTTGATAAAGGAAAAACCAAATAAGATACGATTAGAGGTTGCAATCGAATATTCGAATACTCTTTCTAAATTTATATTCGAATAGTAAATAAATATTTATTCGAATATTACCAAAAAAATATATCAGTTTAAAGTCTATGTTGATAGAGCTTGAAAATTGTTGTTGGCGACACTGCTTGACTCGACGCCATTTTGTCACTTACAGAACACGTTGTTATTAATGTGTAAAGTGGTGCATTTTCTTTTTGAAGTGATTTTAGATACTTTTATTTTGTTTTTATTATTATAGAGAGAATGACTTTAAAATTTATTTATGAATTTTATACTTAATATGTAAATCTGATTTTTTTCCGAATTAATTTTGACGAATTTGATTTTTTAGTGACATGTGATAGTTTTTCTTTTTATTATTAACGAGCGAGAGAGAGATGTTTATTTTGTTCTTATTATTAACAGAAGAGTTGAATTTGTTTATAAATGTTATAATAGGTAAATCTGACTTATTTCCGAATTATAATTGATGAATCTGATTTTTCAGTGTAATATTGCAAATTATGAAAATAATAAATACTGTAACGTTTTTACGACACATTTACGTATGTATGTGATACTTTTTGTTTTATTAGTAACAAGAGAGAAAGACATTTATTTCTCGTAGAGGCGATCGTGTCCTCGTAGAGGCCATCGGCGGCGGTGACCTCTCGCGCCCGGCGCTGGTCAGGCCATGTTTCGGGGCGAGACGGAATGGGATGCCGTCGCCTCCTTCTGCGAAGCAGTTATGCTGGTGAAGGAAGCAGCGGCGCGCGAGAGGCAACGTCGAGCCTCCCGCCCCGGACTAAGACCCAGACGAAGACGTCGAGAGTCGCAAGACGACTACCGGCCACCGTAGGCGCGGTTCTGCGGATGGCGAGTGATGGGTAGCTCGCCGCCCGGCTAAGACCAGGACCGCGTCGACGGCGCGTTTTGTTCCACGCGCGCCTCAAAGAGAAGAAGTCAGCACAAGAACCAACAGGGCCACGCCTGCCGGGGTTGCGGAATGTTTATAATAGTTACCGTGACCCTGGAACATAAAGGGCAATCGAAGGAACATGAGTGGGTTTTAGTCAGTAAAAGTCTGACTCGCCCTCCCGCCGCAGTAGTCATTTGATGATTTCCCACTCACCAAAAAAAAAAGACATTTATTTTGTCTTTATTATTACTGAGAGAGACTTTGTTTAAAAAAATTATAATTGTTTTGATTAACATTTTCATGTATAATTGTTTTAAAATATTGTTGATTAAGTAAATAATTATTGTGCTAGGTTTACTTATCTGCATAAAAGTATAATTCCTAAACCATTAAACGCCGATATTCTGTGTTTTATTATTTTTCTTAAATATTCGAATAAAATTCGAATAGCACTGAAAAAATATTCGAATATTCGAAAATTAAAATTATCGAATTTTTGCAACCTCTAGATACGATACATTTTCTGCAGTCATTCTCAATGACAACCTATACTATATTTGGCACACGAAGCTTATCTTTATAATAAGCTGGAGAAATTAATAAAAAATAACCAGCCAGACAGGACAGTCTGAAGAATCTATTTCCACCATTTCCTCTACACCTTCGCAGACAGTTTGTCTGACGTCAACCCTCACGCGAAAATATTGTGGACAAAAATAATATTTGCTCACGCCAACTTTTACCAAAACACTCACAAATTAATCCATAGGATGCATGTCTATGGTGTTAAGGTTTAAAATCCCTTAGAAATTATAATTTGGCAGTGACTCAATTTGATACCGTTAAAAATATGTGAAGTGTGTGTGTACTTACTTATTTATCCCTGTGTAGTTTTCTTCTGAAGGTAGTTAGTTGGTTTAAAGAGTAGTCGTCGCGCGGGACACGAGTCGCGCGGTCGCGTGTTATCGTGGCACCACTCGAACTACTCCGTCCATGACGAATGTTTTTTATGAAATATTTTATATTAATATTATCTAGATGTGTAAATGATAGGCACTTTTATCAGTTTTTCTATAACACTCTTACTTCGGCGCGCGATGTGACAGTGCGTCCTTTTGGCGGGAACCGTACAGTGTTTTATTTGTGTTAAGAAATTTAGGCGATCTGCCTAATAAAATTTTTGAAAATGAATTTGACTGATATGATGGAGGACTTTTCGACAACTATGATGCCTGAGGTTTCCACCGCGGCCCCTGATCTCAGGACGTGGTTGACCGATTTAATAGTGCAGGTTTGTTTACTAAATAGTATGTGATAGTTTGTTGTACATACATCCAATATTTCTTGAACGAAATTGTGTAATTGTTCATTGACTGAGTTAGTTATTGTCGTAATAATTATGATAATAATATCGGTGTATAATGATCAAATAATACAGTAAGGTATTGTTATCGTAGCTGTGGAAATATAAACTAATGACGTTTAATGTTGCGCTTACAGTTTGTGAGTGGTTTCGACAAGGTTTGCTAATTTATGTTTAAAATGTAGTGGCATAATATATTTCGTTTTTCTATGGCCATCATTGGACATATCAGCTACATAGTTTTGCATTATGCCTATAAACGAACCCGTTAATTCGAGTATTAAAAAAAGCACGGGAAGACCAAAAAATCTAGAAGCTAGACTCTGACTTTTGTCTGTATGAATAAATGATTACAATGAAATCTGATTACTTTCATAATATTTATGATCTAAACGAAAATGGCAATGAAAAAGAACAAATCAATGGGTCAATAGCCTAGCCGAGTAGTAAATAATAAAACGATAGGCCGGTACCTATTTAAATTATGAATGAAGTGACTCGACAATGCCAAACATTCATTTGTATTGTTCTTTTAAAAGTCTGCTTAGCTTTTGTTACTAGTTTTTTTTTAAATATTTTTTTCGACCAGTTACATAAAACTAACAGTTGTAGCAGCTTTTTAAAAGTCGAACGAGAGCTGTCAACTGTCAAAATATTTAGTGAATAAACGGGTAAAAGCCCGTTTCTTCACTAATTATTTGTTTTACAAACAAAAGCAAACAGCTTAACATTTAACATTTAAAAAATGCGTATAAACTTTTTCTTACATTTTTATCGATTTCTAGTGAATTTGAGGGTAAACCCAAGGCCATAATACACGTCTGGGATGTTGTGTGCTCGTTACAACGCACTAAATTAGCATATGGCATGCGCCGGCGCAACTTGAAGAGATTTTAATTGTAAATGCATACTTACTGTAATTGGTGTTATGATAAAATCTGGTTTTCATTTGATTTTAATTCGAGTTTCTTATCGATTGAATCTCTTCATTCAAAAGGACTTTTGCTATCAGATAATCAATATTGTCCTAGATTGTTTTGTTACCTGTAGTCGGTCATTTGTTGTTTGATTACCTTCATCTAAATAAACATTATTCTGCAAGGCAGTTCTACAGTTGTACTTTTAACATTTTTAGTTTAAAAATATTCGGTTTCGATATGACAAGAATATTTTTATAGGTGAACTTCGCCAAGCTTTACTCCTAGAATAAGTATTTTACGACAAATAATAATGTCATTGTTTGGTTGTAAGAAAAATATTGTATTCAATAATTATAAATACTTAGCTATTAAAATGAATTGTACGATTTTTACAAGCTAAAAAAGGTGAAAATTTACCCTTAATTTTGCCACTTTTATTGTCGCAATCCCATCGCGTTGTCACGTGCAGTGAAAAACTCACAGCACATTATATTTTTTATTGCCAATTCTATAAATATCTAATGAATGAAGCCAAAATGCTATCTATTAAAGATATTGAAAACTCTGGAAAACTGAATAACTAATTTCGAATCCATACTAATATTATAAATGGGAAAGTGTGTCTGTCTGTATGTTTGTCTTTCTTTCACGGCAAAACGGAGCTACGAATTGACGTGATTTTTTAAGTGGAGATAGTTGAAGGGATGGAGAGTAACATAACTTTCTAACGCGAGCGAAGCCGCGAGCAAAAGCTAGTAACTAATAACAAGCACTATCTTTCTACGCTTTTTGTAACCACGTGTTTTGACCGTACGTTGATTATACGCGTGCAAGCAATCTGTCAAATTTCTTTGATTGATTTTCAACTTTATTGCTAAATCATTAGTATCAAAATTGATTGGGAAAATTAGACAGACGAATAGCCTGATGTGATGGCGTCTGTACTTACACGTGGAATTAAAACATGTACTTAATATTTATTATATAAGAAATCAAAGTCCTTCCCGAATCCCGCATCGCTATCTATTAAAACCTGCACCTTTACGCTCCACTGCTTCTGAATTAATTAATTTAACTTTCGTATTTTCTTCCTCATGATCTTCTGCAAAGTTAGTTTAGAAAACTTTATATGGCTCTACATGAGAAAACTCGTTTTCAATAATGCCCCCATCTGACTCTTTAGGTTTCAACTAAAATTCACTTACGAATAATATTCACTTCAGAAATTTTAAAGATTTTTGATAAGTATAAGCATTTAACCTAGGCATTGAAAAAAAAACATACTTAAGGTAGGTTAGTCGTCAAAGGCAATAGAGTATCTTAAGAAACAACGCATTTTAAACCTTCGAATGCACGTGATTCGAGACACAATAGAAAGGCAATAGCAACGCGACAGCCGGCTGTCGCTTGGTCGTCGAAGGGATAATCTCTAGCAAGCGGTTCGACTCGACATTACTGTTACCCTTGTACATCTGTCAAGCTACGATGACAGGGATTGCTATCCCCGCTCATCATTGAGCGTCTTACGGCAGACGATGAGGAATTTGACGAGCATACTTTCCTAATGTGGTTGTACAGCAATTTGAAGCGGCAATAACTTTCTGGTGACAACTAGGAATTTTACTCCCATGCCACCTGGTGGCAATTCATGGCGACTAAGAATATTTAAAATATTATGTATACAAAAAAGTCACCGACATTATTCTAAGAATGCACCTCGCATTGTTATGTATTATTGTACACTAAATGTGAATCACACAAACCAGCGTGACTTGTTGGTGTGTTGGTGACGCTATGCTTGGCTGAAAATGTCCTTTTGTCCAAAGTACATTAGTGGTTTTTCATCATCACCAATTACTTTGCTGTCAAATGAGGGCAATAACACATGTATGATGGAAGCTCTACTGTTAACGAAATATTAGTATGTCATCCATTTATGACAGCTGTAAAAACAATTTCCCAAGTAATAAGGTTCTTGTGAAATGACTAAGACTTGTAGGTGTAATAAAGCGGTTTAAGTAATGTTTACTTTTGCACGAATCACCTGTTATAGTTTATTTGAAAACAAACTTGAATCATGGATTCAAGTTTTGAACCAGTTTACCTATTCAACAATTCGGTCAACCCATTTTCGAGATTCAGCGGACCTATGAGCAATTATTTTTTATACTAGGTGTATTTTTGGTCTTGCACCACCCGCTAGAAGATGATTCTACTCATAAAAACAAACAACTTTTATTATGGAACCAACTCATCCCAAAAAAAAAATCAGCATTCAAATCCATACAGCAGTTTTTAAGTTAGATCCAACCATCGCACAGACTAGCAAAAACATCTACATCCATTATCCCATTCTTAGGAAAATAAAGAGTTGTCATTATTATTTAGCATTCTTGGAGTCATTAAGAAGTACTTACCAATGTTTACGTGGTAGGAGTATTAATAATTAAATTCTCAACAGTTTAAAAAACAATCAAGTGAAACAATGGGACGACCTAAAATACAAAGTATGAAGAATCATCAGATGAACGACAATATGCGCGCAGAAATTATATTTTTGTGTTTTTCCTAAAGTAACAGCACCTGTATGTAGAAATAAAGATGCCATAATTTGACCATGCGCTTAAAGGCCTAGGTAATCAAAATGAGAACAAACTATAAACAAAGTAGACTTTATTTCGGTTTAATAGACTTTATTATGAGCTTAAACTCTAAAATAAACACAGACGTTAATTTTAGGTTGTAGCCTTATAAAAAGACGATCATTTTGAAGGCCTAGAAATGTGTTGGTCCATTAAATGTTGTATTGGAGACTAAACGAAGAATAAATAAAAATTGTGTTATTTTTTTCCATAGTTTACATCAGCCAATAGCATTGCACGCACAGAGTTGTAGAGAAGACGGTATACAGCATTTTCTGTTGCCATAGACAACACGTATCTCGGTTAAGTAATTATGTAATGAAGCAGTGATGTGACAAGCGAGCGGTTTGAAGGGCAAAAAATTACAGACTGTCTCTATTTGCCCACTACAAAATTAGAATAATGTTATTTGTTTGCATCTGCAGTGGCGTCTGTTGAGCTTAGAAGATTTGTCTATTTGCGCAACCCATAGCAATACATAATATTATCTGTGTAGGATTTAGACAAGTATCCTGTACTCTTGTTGTATCTATTAATACAAATTGTTGAGGAAGTTCATAGTAGTTTTAGAACTGCGGAAGGTCTCAATGTAAAGGTTTAGGGATAATATCAATTTGTGAAAATAGATTAAAGCAGACTGTTTCGAGCGTGTAGGTGCGGTCCAATCATATTTCATGCGTCATAATTTTTACGTGGTGTGTGCGTTAACATAATTGTATAGGTTTTATTTTCGCGCTACGTTTCTTCTGTAGTAAGCCATAAATGACATGCATAATACATTGTATATTTGACTGACAACAAATTGGCGACAGCTACCAACATACGGCACAGATTTAGAGTTTTGTATTATAGAGCCAAAATATAAATAGTAAACGTTTTCAATTGTGTTATTTATTAAACTTTACGTACAGAATATTAAAAAAAAAACACCGTACATAGGCGGATTAAATGCCTTAGGTTAGGGATTTTCTGCCAGTCTGCCTGGTTACATTATAGTTCATATTAAATTTAGATTTATCTGGAGACATGACTGTACATGTACAACATTCAAAAAGTACCTGTTTTCCATACATGTTGGTACCCTCACAACTTCAATCCCAAAACTCATAAAACACAATGTAAACGTGATAGCCTAATCTCAAAGTACCTGTCATTGACGTAACAGAGAGCTTTAACTATATTTAAACGCACACTTCGGCCTTGCCAATACACTCTGTTGAAACATAATTTTTTGATATTACAAGAACAAATTGCACGCTATTTTTCATGACTGATTTAGAAATATAGAAATGGGACGTTGAGCTTAAAGTTGTAGACGTTAGATTATTATATGGGTACCTAGTAATATATGAAAGTGATGATGCCATTCCATTTTTACACGGGATCTGTCAAAGTCTGTTCGATAAATGACTAATAATAGATCGTCTAGACAGGAGCAGTTAAGTATTAGACACACATCTAAACAGAAATCAATTGGGATAAATTCAAGCTGTTAAGTATGTATTAGACACACATTTAAACAGAAATTAATTTGGGATATGCTTTTTAAAAATTCGACTTCTTTCTTTGGCCTCGTGATCAAATAACCGATATTGGAAACTCATTTTAATATGTTATCAATCTGACAGTTGATTTAATTATCACATTCTTAATCTGGATTCAGCAACGGCACAGCTATGATTGTTGATATTCGTACTATTAAGTCTGAACGTTTTGCATAGATTTGGCGGTGCTTTTATCAGAGAGAAAAATAACTGTAAAATTCACCAGAAAAATGGCCCACGAGGTTGATAAAAAAGGACAGACCAATAAAAATTACACTAAAGTACTGTGCGGACTAAACTTATGAGCCTACCTCGGATATATCGGCCCATGAACTTGACTGTTATTGTATCGATCAGCTGATTTGTTTGCACGCCCACTCGTTACTTCGGTACACATTCAGGGAGATAGTTAACAGTTTAATTCCTTTACGCGTGTTTACGATATGGGCAGGTTCAATGTACAATTTTCGGTATACTCAGTTGCTTTAAAACGAACTGTCACCAAGTGGCAACCGGGAATAAAATTCCCAGTTACCACCGGACCGACTGAAAAGTAATTGCCCCCATTAAAAATATTGCTTGTTTGTCCCTAATACTAACCATATTGGTGACGTTTAATCGTCAATGATGAGGAGGGTTGGCTATCCACACTGGATTGGAGAGCGATTTGAAGTGGAAGCAATAACTTTGCAATCACCAACCGATGAAAATTATACCGAATTATCATTTCTAAATCCTTTACGGAGGAAAATGGATTGTAAGACATTTTGAGGTGGGGGGTAAAACTTTGCAGGCTACACTACGTAACGTAGCAACTGTAAATCTTATTCCTGATTTCCACCAGATGACCATTCAACTGAAAATAAACCGAATTATCATTTTCTACTACCTATAAGGAGGAAAATCTTTTATAACTTCCAAATATGATCCAATGGTGTTACCTTCAGCCTTCAGATTGATATAGAGGTGTTAAGGTTGTTCATTGTCTGTCAGTCTGTCACGGATATAGGTTTCTGTATTGCAAAAGTGAATGTTACATGACCATCTTTCACCATGGTTTGTGTTAATGATTTTTGTCGTATTGCTTTATTTGGTAATGATGATTATGTTGTGTTTATGGAGAAAGGTTTGCTGCTGAATACGCAATACAAAATTTCAATTGTTATTAAGTTACTATTTTTATTCGTTTCGACTTCATGCATTGTACAGGGCGGACTTAGGAATTAAAATTTTTTTTGCAAGGCATTTTTTTTCCTGTAATTCTTCAGATATTCAAAGTACGGAATGTATTTTAAAGTGTACGATGGGTGTATTCTATACTATCTATACTAATATTATAAAGAGGAAAGATTTGTATTTTCTTATGTAACAAATAAACTCTAAAATCACTGGACCGATTTCAAAAAAAACTTTTTTAATAGAAAGCTACATTATCACTGAGTAACAACTATATTTAGTACCCGTGCGACGCCGGGGACGGGCCACTAGTTAATAATAATAAGTTACATTGTAACACCATTTTTAGCCGTCTATAATTTACCATCCTACTCCTACTAGTACCTAGCTTCACTTATGTACGCGCGCATACGCTGCCTAGGTAGCAATTAAAAGGATGTGAGCAGTTAATCATGTATCGCAATCTCGCATACCTATATTTAGTTAGTAATCTCTGTCAGACTAGACTAGTGTTGTAAACTGACGGTCACATACGATAAGTGTCCGTCATTTATTAATAAATGACCGGTCACATTGGACATGTATTGTCATATTGGTCAGATATAATTATTAGTATTTTTTACTTGATGTAACTATTATTTTCGTGTCAAGCAAATTAAAAACTTTATGAATGTGAAATAATACTTATTGACTTTCTAAATACCAACATATTGCATAGATAACCTTTTAAAAAGATTGACTCTCAAGTAGGTATTTATTTTTATTTATGTATACCGACAAACAATAACTATTGAGTGTCGGCGAAATCAAAGGAAATCAAGGACGACCGGCACGGCGCGGGCGCGGCGGCGGCGGAGGCGGCTTTTGTCAAAGAATAACTTTGCAATCGCCGCTCGCGCGCCGATTGTCTGTCTCACTCTACACTACCGCTCGCGCTAGAGTTCACAGGTTTCCACTCGACAGTGCGCTCAAAATTACTACGGAGAGCAGACGCGCGTGTCGTATTTGCTTTCGCCAATCGATAGATAAAATGCCTAAACACGCGAGTGAAATTTGGGACCAGTATCAAGTTATTGGAAGTTTGGGCCAAAAAAAACATGTGGTTTGCATTCATTGTAATACTGAATATAGAAATTCGCATGCAACACGAATGGTGCTACATATTACGAAATGTAAAAAGTGTCCTAGTGATATAAAAAAAGATTTATAAAGAAATCGTCTTCTGAAGTATTGGCTAAAGAAAAGAGTCTGCAAAGTTCAAGTGATTTATTATGTTCAAGTCCAAGACCAAGTACATCTTTTGGTTCCGAATCGAAAAACTCAAATTTAGTCTCCTGTGACGACAATACGCGAATTTCGATTGATCCTACAGATTCTTCGTCTAATCTTATTAACAATTTACGCGATGAAGACAACAGTGCTCTGAATAAGAAAGACGAAATCGACGCAGACATTGCAAGAGCTTTATATGCATCTGGGGCACCACTACACTTACTGGAGTCAAGGTACTGGAAAAAGGCTTTAAAATCTCTAAATTCTGACTATGAACCACCTTCAAGATATTGCTTTAGTAACAGATTATTGGACGCAGAATATTCTAGAGTTAAATATCAGATTGATGAAGAGATACGACTGTCTGCTGCTGTGTCCATTATAACGGATGGTTGGACAAATATAAACGGGAAAGGAGTTATAAATTTTATTATTTCTACACCAAAACCCATATTTTTCAAATCCGTATACCCTGAATGCGAAAAGGAAACAGCTGAATGTTTGAGTTGTGAAATTTCGAAAGTTATAGAAGAGGTTGGGCCCGCAAAAATTGTAGCATTAATCACTGATAATGCTAAAAACATGAAAGCTGCATGGCGACTTATTCAAACCAAATATCCGAACATAGCTTGCATTGGATGTGTGGCCCATGCTCTAAATTTGATTTATAAAGATATTAATACTTTGCCTACTATAAAAAAAAAACCGTTGACAAGGTAACAAAGGTTATTAAATATGTGAAGAATAAACACAGAGCTTTAGCATATTTTGAAAAAATACAGGCTACACTTTATGGTAATTTAAAGCAAACGCTGAAACTTCCGTGCAAAACAAGATGGAACAGTGTTGTTATATCCCTGGAGTCTTTCGACTGTAATAAAGAAGCGTTGAAGGCATTGGCTGTTGCAGACGAAATAAATATCGAAAATGAAATAATTATTGCTTTACTTGACGATGCGATATGGCTTTCCGTTAAGAATATTATCAAAGTTTTAAAATCTATTTCAGAAGCAATAATAAAGTCCGAGTCCGATAATGCAAGAGTCTCACAAGTTCCCGTCACGTTTTTGAAATTAGAAGCTTCTGTTGAAGATGAACTTCAGTCCTCAACAATATTTGAAGACCAAGAAAAGGAAATAATTAGAGAGGCAATTACAAAACGGAGGGACTTTTGCCTTCAACCAATTCACCTGGCTGCCAATATTTTGGATCCTAAGTTTATGGGTTCAGGCTTGAATGATGACCAAGAAGCTGAGGCCAAATATTTTATATATGACCAAGCGCAACTGCTCGGTAAAGATCCTGTAGCGATAATGACGAACACAGCTAAATTTAGAACAAAAACCGGGTACTTTGGCAAGTGTCACTCTGCATGGGTCACTGCTGAAACGATAGCCCCTCATTTGTGGTGGCAGAGTTTCGCATCAAAGTAAAAATTATTTTCCCTCGCATATAGACTACTAAGCGTTCCGCCAAGTTCAGCAGCTGCTGAAAGAAATTGGAGTATGTTTGCGAACACTCACTCTAAGTTCAGAAATAGACTTCAGCAAGATCGTGTACATAAGCTCATCACAGTAAGGCAAAATTTAAAATATTTAGATCACATGGAAGCTAAACTTAAAGATGATTCCGATACAGAACTAGACTTTGAATTCATAGGTTTGGGAAGAGAAGGCGAAGTAGACGAAGAGGATGAAGACGAAGGAGAGAGTCAGATAGAAGAATCTGATAAAGATGACTGATTTAGATTCACTATTTTTTTTTTCCATTTTTTTTCACAGATTTATCAATGATAAAAATATCGTTAAAATAAATAAAAATAAATATTTTTCATTTCACAGATTTTTTTATTTAGCCATTTGATTGTTCGCGGAGACAGATGACTTTGTGACTTTCGTGTGTTTCTTTTCAATTAATATATACACCTACACTAAAACTATTTATAAAATACTCTCTTCTTGACTGATTTCAAAACTATTTTATTAAGTACTAGCGGCCCGCCCCAGCTTCGCACGGGTGTAACAAATCTTAAAAATCCCGGCTTTTCTCTACTATAATAAGCATGTATTATACATATAAACCTTCCTTTAGAATCACTCTATCTATTAAAAAAAACCGCATCAAAATCCGTTGCGTAGTTTTAAAGATCTAAGCATACATAGGGACATACAGAGGATAGCGACTTTGTTTTATACTATGTAGTTATAAAGTATTTTGTTTTACTGTATTATAGATCGGGGAATGACATTGATGATTCTAAAACTTTCGTAGTTTTATAGAATAAAGTCTATTTATACACAAAAAACCGTTTCTGACGTTCCTGACAATAAATGACCATAAGTGACCGGTCAAATTGGATAAATGTCCAATATGCTCGGTCAGATTCATCGGTCACATATAACCTGACGGTCACTTTACATCTCTAGACTAGACATAGTTTCTTAAATAATACATAGACAACATTGTCGGGCATCGGCTAAGGTCCGTGTTACTTGGATAATGCAAAACGAACTTTATTTTCAGAATGGTAAGATATAATTTGTTTTGCCCAAGTGACGTGAACATTCGCTGAAGCACGTCATTGTGGTCGCAGCATTAGCCACCCTACCCTCACTGCTTTCAGGGTAACACAGTGTGGGTAGTGTCCACATTCTTCCATTACCACTCATTAGTTTTTGTTTACCCAGACCCTGAGAAGGTCACTGTACCCATCGTTATGAACGACTTTTAGGGTAAATAAAAACGAATGTTGTACATACATAATGTTTTAGTTAGTAATAAATTTACATGGGCTGTAAAGTAGCCTACAAAAACTTTGAATAGGCGTTCTCAGGGTCCGTGTGCGACTATTACAATTTTATTATATCTCAGAGTTCCGAATAGTAGGCAGAAATAAATATAATTACACCATGTATGTACAAAATTACACCTTAAATAAAAAACATTGTACGTATTTCAACGTTTTAACTAATACAATGAAGAAATAATGAAAAAAGAAACAAACTTTACCTAAATTTGTTTTTTTTTTAATATAGGTTATAAAATTTAGTCGCGTGTAAAAACTGGATTTAAATATCAGCTATTCAAGCTACAAGATTATATTTTAAGAATTTCCGGGTCAAAGACCTTTTAATATGTGTAAAACATAACCAGAATACCGTAATGGAAATATGCATTCCATTACCTTAATTTTCCTTTGCCATACGAATCGCGATCGTTTCACTAACAATATTTGAAAGTATCACGAACAACGTTACCCCACCCGCTTTTTTCTCACCGATTATCTTTAATCGCACAAATCACATGACCTCGGCTAAGGGTCATTTAGGTCCACTCCATTCTGAATTTTGAGTATTCTGAATTACAGGGTAAATTATAACAGATATAATCAAGTATTTCTCAAAGGCCATTTTATGCTAAACTTGAGAGAATGACGCTGATAGCTAAATAAGGCTTTGCTTTAGTTCACATACAGATGTTTGAACCGTTAAAATAAACCAAATGCCAAATTGTAATTTATTACTGAGCTTTTGAAAAGTAAAAAAAATTCAACTTTCACAACTATTCAACAGAGGTTATAAAGAAATAACGCTCTAGCCATAGCGACTGCTGATACCCAAGCCAACGATAATACGAACCCAAATGAGGAACCTCCTCACAACGCTTGCCGTATACGAGATAACGCAGATTTTCGGAAAACATAACAGTTATACACGATAACGTAACATTGAATTTAATTTTGTCCACCGTCATGCGTCACTGCCAAATCCATTTAGTAGAGAGTGCAATACACTTTTAGATATCTCTTCAATCGCTAAGGGACTGACGTCAATCGCACATCAATACCTTAATACCTTATACCTATCTACATCTTGTTTCATTTGGCCTTGACATTGGCACGATGGAAACCATCAACGCTTTATAATTGGCTTATGGATGGTCTCGTGATTAATCGTTCATATCAACGTATATGTATATGAGATATCAAAGTCTGACTTTCAGCTCTTATGCCTGTCTTATTTCTCCGCTTATATTTAATTTCTGTGATTCTAGTGTATTCGTCCTCCTCATGGTCTTCACCAGGAACAGGACCACTGGACCACAGGATTTTCAAACTTTCCATATTTTTCCATCCAATTCTTAATTTCTCTTAACTTTTGCGCTCCTGTGATATCTAGCATTGACATAAATTCATTGAGTGATTTATTTATCACTTCTGAGTACTTCATAAATTGTATCTTTTTATATCTGTGTACGTGTAAGATATTCACGACATTGTCAAAATTACAATCGGGCAATGACGCGGGGTTCGATAAGAAACAAATCGATATTTGGTGTTAGAGTAAGAATCGCCTCTTTGTGAAATGAATAATCTAAAAGAGAATGTCAATCATCGCGTCATTGAACTACATTGTCAAGTGTTGTGGGATTATGGATGAATTTTCAGACTTCAATTTTAGTTCTTTGTCGAAATTTAACAATGACTGGCGAAAAATTTCGCATGTGGCCAATTCAATAAAGCTAACCACATAGTACGTTCAAACAATTTTGTTTAGCCCCTTTACAAAGTATCTGAAATAATAAGTATTTACAATTTAACAATCTTTCTTATCAAAGAAGATTTGAAGTGTAATCTTGTACCTGTGTAAGAATAAGGGGAGCTAGTTGATAACAATTATATTCTGCGTAGTTTAAAAGACTAGGGAAACCCTTTTTAAAACAATATAAATTGCTTTTCTTATCGAGTAAGGTACGGCTATACGAAAAACATCAGTTTGATGACTGTTGCCTATAAAATCTTAACTATTGTGCCATGTCAGCCGCGCAAGTTGTCAATCCGTAATTCGTGATCAGATCCATAAATAAATAAATTTGGCGACATTTCCCGATGTCACTGTCACATGAAGATATTTAAATAAGCGGATGTAGCTCCTTTACAAGCCACTAACATGCCATGGCAAATAATAATAAAAGTATAATATTTATTTACTAACATGGGGTTATGTCATGAACACGCTGGGTAAATACTACTTTATTTAAATTGAAACGTTTGGGTGTTTGCTTTGGGAAATACTTTTTCTTCACTTTTACTTTATGCAGTACCTGAAATATAAATCTACGCAACGTAAGGTGATTCTTGCAGTTGCCGTCATTTGACAGTGATGGTGTTTCGCTTGATATCCGAACTAGGTGTAGCTACTAAGTGGTGATGCTTCGAATTGAAATTCAACGAGAAGATTTTGAATTACAGATATCGCCGATTATATGGGGTTATCTAAAATTTCGGTGACACATCATCATCATTATTTTCACGTTATTTCCCTGATGGGGCCTACGTTTTATAATAAGTTTGAATTTTTTGAGTCTCTTTGTTTCTAGTAAACGTCCATCCGTGATTTAGTCGCATCCACCCCTGACAAACTTTGACATAACGAACATAACCTACTTACTTAAATAAGCAATGCAAATCAACTGAAACTAGAAATTGCCCTACCGCGTTATCCAACTAAAGAAAAATCTATTGAAATTCATATTTACCCACTTTTAATTAAAATTGTAGTTACTACGAAATCTGGCTCGGAATGTTTACAGTGACAGGATTAAGCAGTTTTAATTACTACGCAAGCACACAAAATATAACACTAATTATTTACGTAAATAGAAGTACCTATTTTAGTATAATAAGCATAATATTTAGCAATTGTTCTCCAAGATTTCCTAACCAACCTCCTTTATTTTAACTGTCTAATTTAAATACTTAGTAAGATTCCTGACAATTCGTATTATAAATTAAAATTAATAGAATTCTAGACTCCGAAATTGATTGCCTTTTGCCCAACCCTTGCTTGAACATAGGACGCCGTACCCTGCTACCCCTGCTGAACTGAGACTACTAGAGACCGGATCTGTAAACATTGCTTTATTTTACCAATTTGGCCAATGCTGAAAAGCGTGATACTTCGACTCGTGAAACCTTTCTATATGCTCTAGTTTATGGCCAAATTCTAGCCCTGGAACTGCCAGGCCCAAGTATGTATGGAATTTGGTTAGGTCCTTTACGGTTTTCGGAGTTTTTCCTTTACTTGTGCTACATGACATTGCTTCTTGCCAAATTTCATGATTTTAGGTCAATGAAAAACGTACCCTATAGGTTTTGATTCCCTTGCAAATGTCTAAATATGCTACCTATATAAACAGCCGTATATTTATATTGCGTTGATTTAAAAATTAAATTTTTTCACTGCTTTGAGCGATAACAGATGTATGTGATATTAATTTCAGCTTGATATCTCGATGCGTTTTTGAAAAAAAGGGTCTTGACCGACGGGCGGACGGACGGACGGACAACAAAGTGATCATATTTATAAGGGTTCCGTTTTTACCTTTCGAGGTACGGAAGCCTAAAAACTGAGTATAACATATTAAAGACTGTCTACTCAGCATAAAGCTCAGCGTAGGTAAAATCAGCCTGCATTCTTATCTATTTTGTTGGCTGTACAAACTATGACTACGTTGTCATGTTGGTATTTGCATACAGTTTACCGTACTCGACATTACGCTTATGTAATGATGATCCACGTGTCAAATAGATTGCATGTTAGAATGACGTCACATATGAAAGATTTATTAGTGCTTACTCTCAGCCAAGATCGTATGAATTTTCCCCATAATTAACTGTGATAGTGTAGTAGTGAACAGATCAAAACTTTTTTTTTTTTTTTGTGTTGAACAACGATGATGGTTCTGTTAAATCAATAAATTATTAGAAGCCATAATTGAACCATTGAAAATATGTGATGATGTTATTAATAGTCTGTGCAATAATACTGCAAATAAGTAAACGTTAAATCGAATCTAAGGAAATGCAAGGTACGAAGTAGGCAACATAAAGCCTGTTGTAGCTAAAAGCCTGTTGAGCCACTAAACGTACAGGTTAAAATAGCGGACAAAGAGAAAGGGGGTAAACGGAGCCTAACAAAACCAAAACAGGTTCTGAAAAGGCAGGCCCCAGTGAAGGACACGGGCGACAGCGATGGTTTCATCAAGGTGGAGAAGAGGAAGAAGAAGCCACCTTGTCGGAACCAGTGCGGTACTGCGCTGGCAGGACCCAACACGCTGTTGCGTCCAGCCGTACCGACAACGTTGATGTACGTGTCAAGACTGCATCATTCCACGAAGATTGAAGAGGTCGTGGAGTACATGCGCGTGAAGACCAACTGGACTTTGAGGGTCGAGATGTTGGAGCCGCGTCATAAAACGAATTTCAAGTCGTTCGTGGTGCGTGTTCCGACGCAGCATCTCGAGAAGTTCCTCAAAGAAGAGTTTTGGCCCAAGGGTGTTATGTTCCGCCGGTTTCGTGGCCAGCTACGTGACACCAGTCAGCGAAACACGACGCCGACACTTCGTGTACATTAGTATTAAGTTTTTGTTTTTAAAAATATATGTATTAGTTTATTTGTTTAAGATTATTTTATGTATTTTATTCTATGGGCCTCCGATGCCCGAAATAAAATGATTATTATTATTATTATTATTATAAAGTGGCAGTGGGTTGGTTGAGCCCGTAGAAAGGAGGGACAATGGTGACAAAGGCTTAGGGGTCGTACGTCGGAAGACTTAAGGTTGGTAGGCATCCTATATGATGAACTAATAACTTAGTGACCTAGTATGGGTCTTGGCATTGATGAGACCTAATGGGCATCTTATAGTAGCTAATTTTGCGTGATCAATGGCGTACATCAAAACAATATATATAGTCTTAGATCATAAAAATTGTTTTCATTTTTCAAAGCGGTATTTAATCTCGTTCTTAATTATACTATTTTTGCAATTATTTTTATATCCTATCTTTTTAGTACACGGCAATTTAAATGTTATCAATCATAAAGTTAGAAGCAGTACGTGCAAATATAACGTAGGATTATATTAAAAAAATGTGTAACCTCGTATTGTTTTCAGAGATATAAAACATTTTACATCCGGTAGTTTTCCGCGACCCTTTAAATTAAGATTGGCCTAAAAATACTGGCACTAATTTGCGTTCTCATGCGTAACTAGGTTCCGTCCGGGTTGTAATTGAATTAGGCTGGTAAAAAACTTGTATTTTTTATTTACGCTTTAGTAGTTTTATCATTGACAGGGTTTTGAGCAAGTACAGAAAGTATTTAAAAGAAAAGTTGAAAACGTTCAAAATCAAGTGAAAATGGTGAGTTAAATTCACTTCAACAGAAGTGTAAGATAGTTTAATTTTTTATGTAGATAGTTCAAGCCTTCAAGACAAGTTATTTAGTTTAGTCATAAAAAATTTAGATGTTACACAACAAAAAATAAATCCTTTCTACCACTAGCTACAACAGAATTTTTCGAATATTTTTAGGCAAAAATTGGTTAGAAATCCTTGCTTAAAATCAATAAGCAAAATGAGCTTTAATATCAAACACACCATTAGCATTTATATTACTAAACGAGGAAGAGGTCGGAGAAAGTATACAAGCACATATTAAAATGTGTATTTATCAAACAATGTGCTGTATGTATCGCGCTTAATATGTAACAAAGGAAGGCTAAAATAATTTCAAGTCGACTTAAACAATTACGTTTAAACATTGGCTGTAAAAGTATTAGTTGTAGATAGTGTCAATATTTTCCATCGTGAGGGGTTCGTGGCGTCCCGTCGCCTCAAACACAAACTAATTTGTTTGAAATAGACTTGCGATTAGCGAATATTATCTTTTCCTTGGAATCGGTTGTCTATGGTTTACCCGAAGATTATATACCATAATCATCATAATCCCGAATTTCATTTACCCGAAAGTGTTTTGTTTGCCCTAAAATACATATGACATACTTTTAACTGTCCGAAACTTAGATACCATAAGATACGAGTGCCATACGTATTGTTTTTCATATTTTTAAGTGCCATAATAATTATTAGACAAAATATTTAAAGTTAAACGCCATAATGATTATTAGACATAATATTTAAATGCCTATGCATGGGTGATGAATTTGGACGACGGAGCCCCGATTCACGGGGCTCCTACTACTGTGTGGTTAATAAAAAAATAACCACGAAGGGGATGGCGGGGTCTATTCGCTCGCTTCGTACCTAACCGAGCACCTAACCTAACCTATCCGAGTCGGGGTGCCGGGGTGCCCTAAAGTCCCGACTGCATCCAGTTTCTCCTGATAAAACAACCGTTACACACCCAATGTCAAAGGCAAATGATGTTATGACATATGATAATTATGGCATGTGATAATCGGGGCATGTGACAGTTAGGGCTTACAATGATTATGACAAATGGTGTTATGGTAAGTGACTTTATGGGAAACAAAGCTTCTAGCACGTGACTAATATAGCAAATAAGAGTAGGGCAAATGAATATTACGTCTTATAATATTATGGCAAATGATATTAGAGTAAATAAAATTCGGGCAAACGGCGGTATACCCTTGGAATCGTTAGCTTACTTAGCAAGATGTTTGCGTAAGATGCAGTGGTAGCATCATGGTATTTTCTCATAGTCAGTTGGTAATAAAGTATTTATTCATGTTGATAGTTTAATTAGTGCAGGCTTCTCCATCCCCTAGCTAGCCGTTTCGAAACACCTATGACACCCAAGAGTACCATTAAATGCAAACGAGACCAAAAAATTCAATTGTGTCAACAGGTTTACTCGATATTTACCTTCAATATCTAAGTGGCACAATTCGATAAAGTAACTCCCCACTGCACTTGTATGATTGGTGAATTAATTAGACTCCATGCGGAAAACCTTAGGACTTCCCCAGCCATAGTATTTTCTGCCAAAGTATTTTGCCTCACACGTGATTTCATACGTTTGAATTTTAGTTATTGTACGTCCGAATACTTATTTTTGACCCCTAAAACGAGGTCCAAATAGCATAAACATGGGATATTTTTAGCAGACTGGTCATTGGCGTCGGAAAATCACAAAATAAAAGCTTCATCAGGTTTTGTATATTATGCATAAAGACAGTAATATTGTGGTAATATGAACATTAAATTAGCTCATTGCCATAAATCGGACTAGATTCTTAAAGTCCTATAAAGTTGTGAGATAACTTTCTGTTAAATGCACTGCAAATTCTATGCCCAAGTCGTCAGACGGGTCATCTAAACATAAACCCTTTTATGCCAATTTAATTATACACTACAGGAAGAAAAAGGCAATGTTTGCATAACAAGTTTTTTATCTAAATGTATTCGATTGTTTGTAATTAATTTAGCAGTGGATTTGATACGCTAGCACTTATCAATGCAAATTATTAACAAAACCACATTTTGTCTTTCCAGAGAGCAGCGATCCAGGGCAGTTTCCTGCAAGGTTTCCTTGCGTCACTCTCCGTGGTCATAGTCTCGGAGTTAGGTGACAAAACCTTCTTCATAGCAGCAATCATGGCCATGAAACACCCTAGAATAATAGTCTTCGCCGGAGCCATATCAGCGCTGGTCTTCATGACAATATTATCAGCAGCATTTGGTTGGATAGCAACAGTCATACCTCGAGTGTATACGTACTACGCCAGCGCTGCACTTTTCGCGATATTCGGTATAAAAATGTTAAGGGACGGATGGAAAATGGACCCTAATGAGGGGCAAGAAGAATTGGAAGAAGTACAGAGTGAATTGAAAAGAAGAGAAGACCAGGTATGTGGCTATAGTTTTTTTAGAGTAGTATACGCGAGATTCGGTAAAGTAATCGATTTATTAAAATGTCGATTAATTTAAGTGAGATAGGATATCTAGGAAGTTTAGAGTGGTTAATATTTTATTTACATAGTAACAAAATACTGTTCATAAGACGTATTTTATGTTTAATTATTTTTCTTCACTGAAATCTCCTTCCCCTTTTTTGTTTGGAATTCAGTTTAATGATGACTACCTTTACTATAACCGTGACCTATATAAACATTAAACATATATCTTTACAGTTTTTAGTTTAAAAAGTACCAAATACAAGATAATTTCGTGCGTCTTTACTCCCAAATGTGACTTCTATAAAAATGTTTGACAAAATCTATTGTAATTTATTCAGGTTTTGCTTCAAGCTGTCTCAACAATATTCTGAATTCCTAAATATAATCTATTTAATCGGATAATATGATTATCTGTTACGCAGAGACACATGCGAAATCAGAGCGTTTGATTCACACGCTTATCGATTTTGCGGCTTCATTAAATCTAGCCTCCTATCGGACATGCAGATAATTATTATAATCGTTGATTAATCGGTATTTAATTATTTAATTTTATACGAGTAACTAAATATTTTTTTTTATGTTTCATGTTGTTATAAAGTAACGAAATGCTGTAAAATACTTTTACGCTCAAAATAATCGAACTCTTTTAAAGCCTGCTTAAACATTTGACCATAAAATAGTAGATTGTATTACAAGGGCGAAAAGTAATATTTTTACGGCGAGGGCGTTTTTTGAATCCAGAGCGAAGTGAGGGATTCTAGAGTAGAATCCCGAGCTTTGCGAGGGATTCTTAAATAGAATCCGGAACGTAGCGAGGGATTCAAAGTACGTCGCCCGAGCCAAAAATATATTTTGCGCCTGAGTGATACACTCTACTTTTCATCACCCCCTATGAGAAAATAAAAGGCGCTTCATACTTTATTTGAAAAATTATTATTGTAGCTGCTATTATTATTATATCTTGATAATAAAGCTATTATTATGATATCTTGATAATAATAGCAGCTATATTAATAATTTGCTGCAAAACAATCCGTGAAAATTTTTACGAGAACTCGGGCTGTAGTTTGCGCGTTCTATTTCTATTTAAGTTTTTTTTTATTCAGCCGTGGCGTGACTATGGTATTGGACGTCGTACCAGCCATTTATTATTTGCGTTCGATTCTTTGGCGAGTTTTTAGGCGCACTTATAACAGGGCGTAAAAGATGCAAAGACGCTCCAAATTCAAAAAGTGCGATTAAAAGTTACTTTTAGGCGCACTTTTTGAATTTGGAGCGTCATTATTGCCCGCTGAAAGTTTCATATAGAAAACACCAACTTTGGGCGTTCTTAAAGAGGAACAAAGTCGTCTTTTTCGAATAGGTGGGATGAAAAATATTTTATCGTAGCTAAAAAAATTTACACAAAATTAGCAAAAAAAAAAAAAAAAACATTCAACCTTCATAGCGTTGAATAAACACCGTTACTTTTGCGAAAATAATGGATTACAAGAATTTGCAATAGTTACCATAGATTACCAATAGTTGCGAATGTCGTGCTATGGTCATGGCAATTATTCCTTTACTGTTTAACACTTTCAATTACACAACATCAGTTTTTTTTTCAATTATGGCGAATCAGACCGTTCTCTTATTACGTATTATCTAAATTGACGGTTCTGTTTTTTTATTTAATTTTAACGTTTACTTGTAAATTTTATTATCACCTTTTTAAAGAACCGTACGACGGCACGATTAAAATTAGTTTACTTAAACGAGGTAATTATCCTTACCTACTGTTTTTATCTATAGGCACATTAAAATCTCTGATGCGTCACTTTTTAAAACCATGTTATCGCTTCATGACACACTGTAAAATTTTATCCTTAAATCTAACTTAATATCTTTGCTATCTTACATGATCTGTATCAAAATAAAATGAAATTTTTTATTTGGGTATAAGTTATCGTAAGTAATGGTAGGTACCTACATTTCCTCCCATTTAGAAAACTGGTTATAGCCAGACTAGGGCTTGCTACACTGCCATAATAGCATGAGTACTTTGATTGAGTGGTTGCTAGCAATCATCGTTACGAATAATTTATTATCGATTCAAAGTCATTCCTCTTCAGATTACATTGTAGCCTGGATCAAAAAACAATAGCATGACGGTAGCAAAGAAGGTCGAATATAATAAACTTACTAATCGTTATTTAAATGAAGGTCACTTTAGTCGAATCCACTACTTATCGTTGAAGAAATCTTACATTTAACAGGATTGTGTTTATTAGATAAGATTGTGTTTTTTTGAGATATCATTAGTATTTGTAGATTCTTTACAGTCTTTACCTAGCCGCAAATGTTGAATTCCTTTCTTTATTTTATTGATCTAGTTAGCGCGAAACGCCATTTTGTTTGTCTACAAAGGGGGAAGGGGATTTTCAATAGAAATGTTGCCATTACTACTCTCCAAAGGGTTCGGGTAGATGATATTTTAAAATCTGCAATGTCAAAACTAACGACGCTAAGAATAATTTCGATCTTAAGTTGCCAGTTCGAGATTCAAAAGTATGACACTGCAGGACGCGCTAAAAGAACGTTCGAAGTCGCCTGACACGACGTCGGTTGTGTCCGCTGTTTCCGAAAGCCCGGGGCCTTCGGTCCCCAGAGAAACGGAGCATGCCACACAGTCCCCAGTGGAGCCCGAAGCGGGCAGCTCGACGCATTCAGAACCGCTGAGGGTGATCTTACGTCATTATGCCTGGCAGTACGAATGACACCTAGTTATTTTTTTCTTTTAGCCTTAGCTTTTTTTCGTTCTGTTACGCACAGACCATACTCATTATTTCGTTGAGAAAGGCTTCGACAGATGAATTGAAACGATTATGCAAAGGAATTCAGCATTTGATTAGAATGTTGTTTAGGCAGGCGTTACACCATCAAATAGTAAATATTGAATTAGTTAACCTTTGATTGTGTAATACCGGCTCTAGTGCGCGTATTGATATTATATTCATTCATTCATACTTTTTGTTGATTTTCTGACCAGAAAAAATAACATTTTGATACTGAAATTGCTAAGGTTATATGTGAAAAGTGACTGTATTTTTCTGGGCAAGCTTTTTTGCTTTAGGCTTCAAATATGTTTGTAGGTGTAAGGAAAATTTTTAAATAATATAATTAACTATATCTTCAGTTAGAAGTGAAAATACTATTTGTTGTTGTTGTTTTTTTTTTAATAAGACCAAAAAGTTTGCGCTTCAATATTAAAAGACTAACAAATATAACAAATTAATTCATTTAAAAAATGCTGCGAGTACTGCATTGGCAAATCACTTAATCTATTCCATATTTGAAGCCTGGAATGTGTAAATGATTCATGCATTTTGATAATTAATTTCGCCTCATACCTAATTTTGGATTATTTTGATTGTAGTGTAAATCAAACTTAAGGTTGATATGATCAAAAGCAGCCATATACAATAACCTATTTATTCGTGCATTTTTGTAAAAGAATTTGACTCATTACGTATAGAGCTTATGTCAAATATCTATCCATGATAACCTTATCCAAAGATAGATCGGTTATTGAAAATGGCCGTAAACACGATAAAAATTTATTACCACTCTCACATTAGAAACAAAAGATTCTAGGTATAATCAAAGCAAAAACATGCTTGAAACACTAGTCACTATAAGTCACTGCAACGTTTTATTTGCAAGCAAACCATTGTTTTCCTAATAAATCCGTTTATAAACTTTGTTGTTTATGCCGTTTCAGCCTTTTGTCTTGCTTAGCATGTACTTACCTGTATTTACATGTCTGTAATTTCAGTGAGTTTGTTTTTACTTGTGGACTAATTTTAGAATAGAATTATTACTGTAAAAAGTGTTATCTCTGCGGTAGAAGTAAACACTGAGATTTATGATAGTAAGAATAAAAAAAAGCATTGTGAAACTTATTTTGAATGGCATAGAGCTAAAATCCCCTCTACAAAGTAAAAAAAGAAGGAAAATTAGATTATATTTTATAACGTCCTTCGCAGAAATGTGACGAATGACACATTTCTTGTTACGATACTATGTAAAGACGCACACTAAGCTTTCCGAAACTGACAAATTTTCCCAATCCACCATGAACCTAATGATTTTGCAACAAAGTTAAAAATCTCTGAAAGAAATTTGACAGATTGGTAGTAGCTTGATGTGCTGACGACTACGACTGTATATATCCGACGAACAGAGAATGACAGTAATTTCTGACTATACATATTTATACTTATCAGACAAAAAGACATGATTCTTACAAATAACAGGGTCCTTTAGAATCACCAGAGGTTAAATTAATGTAAAAGTTATTTCCACACTAAATTCTCAAACTAGAAACTTACAACACTACTTCGCTTTACTAAACCCCTTCCACTATTCCAGGAAGAAAAAGAAGAAACCCTAGACATGTTAGAACAAGGACAAGTGGAAAACCGACGGCGGAAACGAAACGCCGTCCTCAAAGTGCTTCTGCAAGCTGCGACACTCACCTTCCTCGCTGAATGGGGAGACCGGTCGCAGTTGGCCACGGTCGTGCTTGCGACCAGAGAGCACGCGGTCGGCGTCGTCGTGGGCGGCTCGCTGGGCCACGCTCTGTGCACCGGGCTGGCTGTGATAGGCGGCAGGATGGTTGCCGCCAAGATTTCAGTTAGGACTGGTGAGTTGTGCTTTTTGTTACGTCGAAGTAGGTTAATAGTTGCTGAAATAAGAATAAATTGTGCAGATTCTCTTGTTTACAAACGCAGCTAAATTTAAGTTCTGTCCATCTTTTTCTTTCCATTTTATAAAGAAAAGGACAAAGATAAAATATTTGTTAAGTCCTGTCAACTCCTGTCAAATTAAGACACGCCATAGATAATTTAGACGCGATTAAAAATATGGCCATGAAAAATAGGACTAAGTTTGGAAACCTAACTTTCGGGCAGGCTGCAGCGTAGGCAGCTGTTGTGTTTTAACAGATTAGATCAAACGGCAAAATAAAATAAACTATAGTTGCCGAATGTCTGGTTCCGATCTGTCAATGATTAGATTGTCTCATAAGTAGTGGATACTGATCTGACTGTAACAAAATGTTAAGCAGTCACGCTATAAGTTTCGTATTTCTATCTAAATTTAATGGTAATGGAAATAAAAATGTCAAAGGGAAACATTTAAAAGAAATAAACAGCTACGAGTATGACGCATTTCGTCGGCTTTGCCAAACGTCCGGTTGCCATGAAACTATTTTGGGTTTTGCTTTACAGATGATGATTTACACGATTTTCTTGTTTACTTTTAAACGCAGTTTGTTCTGATTGTGTGTTTGGAACCCATGCTCTTTTATTCCCCTTTTGTTATATTAGCGGTCTGACAAGCAGCTTTTATAATAAAATAAAAATGTGTTTACGTTTTTGCTATCCAGGGCATAATAGGGATCCAAAAGTTAATCAGGACTATACTTCTGAATGAATTTTAACGTTACAATCATAAAGTTTGTAGTTACAAAAGGCTCTTAATATTTTTACAGAATTCTAAGTTTAGTAGATTTTAATCTTACTTTAGTGCCCAGTGCCCTTTTGCTAACGAACGATATTACTTATTTTATCACTAAGCTCCGTATTGAAGTTTTGTCCTGTTTATTTTTTTACTTTTACCACTGCCTTTGCCATTCTTTAACTAGAAAGCCTTTAAGCCTAAAAACCCTTTTTAAATAAAATATAAAACATATAAAAATTATTCCTGTGGATCTATTTGCAATAATAAAATCTTTCTTAAACAGAAAGATGGAGATTTTTTAACGGCATTCAATGTCATAATGGACCATGTGGCTGACGGCTTTCTTGTTTAAAAACGACTTAAGTATCCGTTTTTGAGTATTTCGTTATTAATCTTACCATACATTTTTCTCTCTTCCACAGTTACCATAATCGGTGGTCTAGTGTTCCTGTTTTTCGCAGTGAGCGCCCTGTTCATAGGTCCCGGTGAATAAGACCTAGTTTAGTATCTGTGTAAGTGACAATATGTACTGTACATTGTTATTTTAGCCTAGACAATCTCACTTGTTTGTATTATATATTTAAACGATGGAAATTAGGGAAATTAGAACAACACTAGCTTAAATGATAATTCAGATTATGCAAATATTGTGTTCTTTTGAAACAGAACAAACTAGGGCGTATGACATGTTTTGTGTGTCAATCTCAACTTAAAATGCTAAAAGAAATGATACACCTAAGAAGGGGACTAATCTTGCACCTAGTTACGCAATTTTGAACTCTTATACTTAGAATTATAGTTGATTATCAATTAACAGTTTTAAACTACGTTATTAGTACTGCCTGGCCGTATGTTATAGATTTACTTACAAACAACAAAATTAATAATCAAGCGATTGTCTACGTGTGAAATGTTCGTTGATAACAGAATGTCTGATAGTGTTAAGATAGTGTTGTTCTACTAAAATGGGATTCATATAAGTTATATGTCGTCTTCAATTGTGGGTATTAGTTTAATACTTAGTAACTATCTTCCTTGTTTTATGTGCAAATTTGCACAAGAGTTTATATGTATTAGGAATCTCTGAGGCTAAGAACATAGTTTCGACAAAGTTGCAGAAATGAAACATTGTGTAAAGTTGTGTTGAGTATTTTTTCGACCATTTAACCTGACAATTTACACAGAGATTATTGTAAACGAAGAAATATTGTTTAGCCAAAGCGACGATTGTTTTTCTTTGTCTCATGGCGCCTAGTCACCTAGTCGCCTGAAAGCGCGCATCTGATGCATTCATTACATTGCTTCTTCAGAAGCAACAATTTTCATTGTGACGAGTGGTGAAGTGTCAACCTTAGGCAATCAATTTCGGGCTAACGACCAAATGTAATTGTGCCCTCAGTGTATAAATATATGTATAATACGTTGTTAATATAAAATAAAATACCGGACGAGATGTTTCGGCGATTTTGCCGATACTATGTTCTTTGCCATATATTAGTGACTTGGTGAAGTTTGAGACAAACATAAGGTTTCACACATAAATTATTTTAACTTTTGTCTATGCTCAAATATATTGAAGTTTGACTGTTTGACGTGTAGACAATGATTTTTGATGATTCATTCATTCTTCATGATTTTTATGATGATTCTCTTTTATTGTTTCTGTTTCATGAACATAATAACTCTCACTGTGCATGTCATAATGTGAAGTATTCTTTTTATTATCTTTACTTTAGTGATGTTTACCAGGTAATAGTTTATCTATTAGTCAACATTTCACCGTCTCAAGTGTCTATAAAACTATTTTAATTTACAAACAAAAACATTTCAATGTTACTTTGAAGATGGCATACAATTTATATTCCTTGATAAAACATACAAACATTGTTTCTAACTACGTAATACATTGCTCTGTTTAAATCTCTTCAAATAAGAGAAATTACTCAACAACCCACAAAGTAAGCAATGAATTGTATATTTTTATTTGCCTTGTATGTATAAATATGAAAATAATGTCGAAAGATTGGAGATCATCGGTGTGGAATATTTTGAAATCGAATTTAATAATAAGATTTGTTATCGGCCTGCAAACGTAATTATGATAATTGAAGTTTGAACTTAATGTATCGAAATTAATTGAAACGACACACGATACGGCTCAATTCAGTGCAAAGTTTATGCACAGTATGACTTATTATAAAAAGGTTAGAGAATCCTATTTCTAGAAAGTAGAAAGCTTTATAACAAATGGACTAGGACAAATTATTATTCGGAATTGTGCAAAATAAATCTTTTCCTAATACGTGTGTGTTGAAATAAAAAAAGTATTTACACACAAGTCTGGTTGTATTCCGCTGATAACTTTTATTGCAGGATAATTTATCGGCGAGATAAGACCACATAAAATAAAGAACTGCAATAAAATTATAATGCACTAAAATGTTAATATTTATAGATCTTTGGCCCAATAACACTTACTGTTGAAGTTAATTGCAATAATACCTGGCTATAAAAAGTTCAGTTAATTCTGAATTTCTTAATTTAATCTGGGAAAAGAATAATAGACTACTAGATAGTGTTTTAAAAAAATGAAATTATTAAGGCCCGTATTAATAGACGTCACTCAACTCCGAGACGCTCTCAAGTTTCTTGCTGTCCTTGTCATTCTAAAGGGAAAAAATAAGGACAGCAATAAACTTGAGAGCGTCTCAGAATTGAGTGACGTCTATTAATACGGGCCTTAGAGTGTTGTAACTGTCAGGAATTTTTCAATCCTGGAGACCGCCATCTTGCTTTTGGGCCAAGTAAGTGGCGCCATCTACGTTATTGACTCTGATTGTAACGATGAAAATTTGGAGGTGTAATCAGTTTGGATATACTCGTTATTTTTTATTTGTATGAGGATAGGAATCTAAACTGATTTTTTAATTAAAAAGGTAGAAATGAGAAGGTGCTTATTTTGGATTACAGTAGACATAATTATGGAACTTAACGGTAAAAATACCACAAGCCACTCATGTTTTTTCCGTAGGATGGTTAGAGGCGATACACAAAAAAAAACACATTTTGACCGGGTTAGGGTTCCATAATATAGGCCAGAAATTAGAATGCCAAACTTTATTTTTTTAGCCTAGTGTGAATGTTATAGATAAAATTATAAAATATTTATATATTTAAAATAAAACGCTTCTAAATAACGCCGGGTGCGTTTAAATATAATCATTAATACTAATATTTTTGTACTTCTTGTCTGTGATCTTGTATGTATGCCGAATTATTTTTAATTACAGTACAATGAAATAAATAAAATGGTAAACTGAAATAATCTGCATTTAAAAAGGCTTTATTCATATCAAAATACTACTTGGTATAAAAAAAATTGTTTTGAAGTTCCATTTTTAAATTTTGGCGGTAAATTTAAAATTAAACAAAATTATTGTGCTGCAATAGTGCGAGCCTACGCATTTAGTGTAGAACTTAATATAAAAATTACTTTTAGTTTTTATTTGATTAATTTTAAGGAAAATAATGCATGTCATTAATTGTTGAAATTGTAGAAAATAATATTTATGTTCACTTTTTGGTTTGTCTGTGTCAGCCATTATGCCTTATGTAATTTATAATAACGGTCGGTATAATAAAATCATGTATAAATGCTGTTGATATAAATCTGATAAGCGTAATAATTACGCCTAATGGAAATTAAATGTTTTAGTTTGATACACAATACCTTTTAGAACTAATTTAAAGCGTAATGCTACGTATAAATACCTATTAATAATATTGTGACGTCTACTTATTTAAAATTATATGTAAACATTGAAATTTACCTATCTGGTGCATATTACTAAGACCGATGGTCCACCGCCGCCGTCACCGTCACGTCAACGAGAACGAGTTGACGGCGCTGAAGTGGCGATACATACATTTACTATAGCTGCGTGTCAACCGCACGTCACGTTATCTCATACTAAGGCCCTGTCCAGGAAGGGCGAATTCGCCGCGAATCTCTCGTGCGTATCACGCGCGAATGTTGCGTCCAAAGCCAACGCGTATAGAGCGTACCTACGCGCGAGTCGTATTTCCTTCTCTTTCTGTTTTATACGTGCACTCGCTCTGAAATTCGCGCGAAATCTGGACGTAACAAGGCGGCTCTAGTATCGCGCGCGTAATGCGCGCGAGTCGAGAGTCTGGCGAATTGCACGCGTATTACGCGCGAGTTTATTATTCGCGCGATGCTGTTTTTTTTTTTTTTTTTTTTTTAATTATTATGGGCTTGCTCTTGGTCCCAGACTAGCCCGAGGGCATAGACGGGGCCTACGATGGAGCGAGCTTACCCAATAGATGCCTATGCACTCGTTTTTTAAATACTTCTACGTAAGCTTGTGGACGCGATGTATTGATGCCTAGTATCTCGCCAACGCGCGAGTCAGTTCGCGCGAATCGAATCGCGGCGAATTCGCCCTTTCTGGACAGGGTCTAAGGCCCTGACCAAAAAGGACGAATTTGCCGCGATGCTCGATACGTGCGACTGTTCCGCCCAGAAAGAGTGTAACTGCGCGCGAGTCTATGAACAATTCCGTATCAAAATTTTGGCGGGATACGTGCACTCGCTCCGAAATTCGCGCGTTATCTGGACGCAACAAGGTGTTCCTAGTATCTAGACTCGCGCGCGTCACGCGTGAATCGCGCGCGAGTCGAGAGTCTGGCGTAGTGAATTGTTTATACGCGCGATGCTTGTGAGCGCGATGTATTGGTGTCTAGTATCTCACCCACGCGCGAATGATTTCGCGCGAAACGTTTCGCGGCGAATTCGCACTTTCTGGACAAGGTCTAAAATCGGCTAGTCGTCATCTCGTTTGCGGTGACGTAACGGTGACGGCGGTGGTGGACAAACGGCCAAAGGCTAAGATAAATACGTTACAAAGCACGAACTTTGGCTTAACTATTCTGCGTCTCTATTTTGCCAGCGCAGTTTGACAAATGTGCGACAGTGATAGCAATATTTGTAATAGTAGAAGTTCTTGCTAAGCAATGTTTTATCTTGGCCTCAGTAATAGTATATTACGGACGGTAACAAAAGAAGAATTCAAAACCAGTGTCAATTTGCTAGGAATGCAAATACGAAATAATTCTGCAATAACAATTGTAATTTTTTTATAATACGAGTCCTATAAGTTATACAAATTAGGGGAGTGTACAGATGTTCTGCATTACTACTGTGAGCTGATTTTAAAATAAAATACCATTATTTTCAAAGAGAACAAGTCACTATTTGAAGGTGCATAAACAATAATAATATTTGTTATAGGCCACAATAAAGAAGACATCTATTTTCGCCATAGTGTGTTCCTAGGTACAGACAATTTACTAAGAAATGGCGTAGGTATTTGTTGGGAAACATGACAATAATGTGTCTACTGTATAGTTGCATTATTGTCTTCAAAGCTTTCATTCATTATACAGTTTACTAGAAGACGGAAGATATACTGTACCGACCGGCAGAACAACGCCCACATTTCGGCTTAGTCCATAAATGCCTAATGGTAGCTATGCCTGCCGTAAAAGTATTTGCTGGCCGCTACTGTCGATTTTTTTTTTCGAGTGCAACCTCCATTTATCTTGAAGGTTGTCAAAATGAAAGAATTTACGGACATTTGAGAATAAACTATTATTTTTTATCCAGCGGTAATCGCAACAAGGACTTGATGAAACCATCAGCATTAGAAATAAAGTAAATCAAACTATTTTTATTCTGTGCTAAAGTTAGCACTCAGCCGCATTCATAATCGCTTAAATCGAAGGATTTCCTCTCCCTATGCGGTTTTATGTAAAGTAATACACAGCGTTGAAAAATATAATTTTATAAGTACAAAACATTGTCAACTAAAAATCACATAGATATTGCTTCGAACTTGTTGATTTAAAAAAAAGTATTATTTTGTAAAAACGATGAATAAAATGTGTAAATAATGTATTTGTTGTTTTTTATTGGATCCTATTTTTTTTTATACTAGCATGTCTGCTTTTGAGAATCTAGGTTGGAACGAAAAAAAGGGCCATGATGCACCAAATTGTCTATTTATGTATCCATGCGCGAAAACCCGGGAGTCAGTCATCCATTCAAACAAATCAATTTCATTCAGCGAGTTTCAAGTATGTAAAAATACAGATTACATTGCTATAAAGAAAGGCTCTGCCCCCCTAGACAAGTGGCATTGTAGAATAGATAGCGAAACGAAAACGATTGTCAAATGTATGGAGATGTCAAATTGTTTAGCGAAAGCTAATGTCAATTCCATACATTTGACAATCTATTCGTTTTCGTTTTCTATTCTACAATGCCACTTAGCTAGGCCCTCTAAGCTTTTTTTGGGGAGTGTGAAATCATCAAATGACTGCTCCTGTCCTGGGTGCGGCGGGAGGGCGTGTCAGACTTTTACTGACTAAAACCCACTCATGTTCCTTCGGTTGCCCTTTATGTTCCGGGCTCACGGTAACTATTATAAACATTCGGGGTTGCCGAATTGTTCGAAAGAGTTACCGTGGCCCCGAAACATAAAGGGCAACCGAAGGAGCTGGGGTGGGTTTTAGTCTGTCACTCCCCCTCCTGGCCCAGGGCGAAAGAGAAGAAGTCTTTTGATGATTTCCCATCCCCAAAAAAGTGAAATATCCTTTATACAACTTTATACATATTGCTGGCGGCGCGACCAGAACCGACCCTGGCGTTTTAATGAGATAGGGCCGTAATAAGCAACATTCCCAAAGATACGTGTAGTATTACGTTAAGTCTTTATTATATTCCTTTTGTTCGCAGACTGGTATCAGAGTTAAAGATAAGGGGAAAACCGAAATGTGCAGACTAATTGAGTATCATATCAGTAAAGTGAATCATGACATTCCCAAACTGATATAAACTTTATCAACCTACGTACAAGGGGGAAAATAAAAATTTAATGTTAAAATATATAAACTAATTTATTGATAAAATAAAAACTAAATTACACTTTCATCTTTATCAAAATTTTCAAAGATAATTTTTAATGATTTTATTCGTCAGTTATAAATAAAAAGAGGATTATGATAAGCTCCTGTCAAAATATGATTGATCGATTTTTAAACGTTTTTCAATTTGTTTTCATTATCTTTTTCGTCACGATTTTTTCGATTTTATCATGGATTTTAATTTATTGATAATAAAATGTTGTAATCATACTTAAAAAATTAAGTTATTGATAAAATGCGTGTACGTAAGGCACGTACAAACCATTAAATATAAGTGTCGTCCATTGATAAAAATAATCTAGGAATATCAGAAATATTCTCAAGCCCAACCTTTTTTACATAAACAAACTTTCGCGTGATTTGACTATTTAATTTTAGAAGGATCATTCAACCAGGGACCCTAGTCTGCAATTACAATCGTGTCTCAATGATCGATTCTTGACGTGTAACGTCAAACTTTTGACACATTTCCCATACAAAAACTGTCAAAGATGTTAAATATCCGGCCGATGACTGGTCATTGAGACACGATTGTAAATATTGTAATAGCAGACTAGGGCTCCGTCAGTGGTCAAAGTATCCGTGTCTCATGCATGAAATTTTAGTTTTAGAAACTTAAACAAGTACTAATGTGAATTTTGATTAAAATTATTTGAAACATTGATTTTTTCATTAGTGAGTAAAATTACAACTGCGAAATCACATAAAATCTAAATAATAATAATTACCTTGAATATCAGCAACGTATTTATCACTAATACAGATTGATCTACTGCTTAATAGTTATTTTATTTATATTAAACGAACTGTATAAATTTTATTTATAACAGTCATTAACAACTTAAAGTTAACTAATGTAAGTCTTACTCTAATCTTTGGTAACACTTAAAATTAATATAACAAATCACTAATTGCTAGCTTCACTCAAATTTTTGGTAAAACTTAAAAAATTAACGAATGAAAATGTTTAAGGCCCGTATTAATAGACTTCACACAATTTTGAGACTCTCTCAAATCTCTTGCTGTCCTTGTCATTCTAAAGGGAAAAAATAAGGTCAGCAATAGATTTGAGAGCGTCTCAGATTTGAGTGACGTCTATTAATACGGGCCTAAGTCCGTAAGTACCCTAATCTTTGGTAAGACTTAAAATTAATGTAACAATTCACTAAACGTAAGTTTCACTCAAATCTTTAGTAAAACTAAAATAATATAAAAGAGACCTAACCATCATGTATCAAAACATATTTTTTTATTATAAATTAATAATTCGGAATGAGAGGCCCAGAAAAAAGTTACCCCTTTATTTCTGGGCCTCTCTAATCTGGTTTTCATAATTATGCTGGTTTATAGAGAGACGCTAAAATACCCTAAGCCCAGGAGTTGTGCTACAACCGGCACTTAACATATAACGTTATACAGGGTGGAACGTTTCATAGCGCACTGGAATTAAATAGTTGATTATTTAACTAAAAAGAAGCATTCCTTTATTTTTAATTAAAAAGAAACAAAATGGAATTCACAATGGTTTTCAAAATTTCGCTTACCACACTCGGGAATCGAACCGGCTAAAAACCGAAAAAGTAACACTATATTTTTATGCCATCAGATGATAGGGTATTTCATAAGCAAATCTCTCTAAGTAACAAGGTTGTTTAAATTAAAGGAAAACTATAAAAACTGAAGATTATTATTTCAATTGGACGAAAATTTTGACGGTTTAATTCGCCTTTTAATTGAAAAAGTAATAATTTCATGATTTTCCTCTAATTTTTTTTTTTATTTCAATCTAATTTACCATGTTTGTTTGAAAGATTTGATCCTTATAAGTGACCCTATCGATTGTTGTCATAAAAGTACAGGTGTTGTTTTTTTTCCATTTTAAGCAAGTTGGATTCCCGGATGTGACACATTTTCAACAATCTATAAATGAAGTTTTATTTCTTTAAAAAATAAAGGAATGTTTCTTGTGTGTGTCCTTTAAGTAAAATGGTCTATTTTAACGATTTAAAGTAGTTTTCTTCCAGGGCCCATAAAAAGTTTCCACCCTGTATGTAGTACTTACTAAGTGAGGTAGACGGAGATGTAGTCGTCGCACGCATCGAGCATGGCTTTGGCGAGCATTTCGTCCCGCGGCGTGTGACTCGCGTGCGCGGGGAGGAACAGACTCATTCGGGACGACTCGCCCCAGGAGTGGTTTAGTGTACCTGAGTGAAGTAATAGCAGTATTATATTTTTTTGGGGTTTAGCGGGCCGGTTTCCTTTTACGAGATTTTAAAAGAATTACATTCTATTCTATTCTTTGAAATGAAAATGTTTATTATGCAAAATAATATATTAACCATTAATTTGGCAAGGAATTTTTTTTTGCATATTTAATATTTTATTGTTATTTTCGAGTTTCTAATGATCCCTGAGGAATAAAAAAAATAGTAAAAAAAATCTACATATTGCAGTTTTCGCGAAAATCTGTGTACTACAGGTAGTACACTGCCAGATTTAGAGTAAACTACGTTTTCCCATGTTAGTACTATATGTAGTACATTGCCAAGATATCATTAAAACTAATTTTGTTAATTTATTATAGTATTTATTAAAAAAACATCACATACAACTATTATTTGGTGTGGAATTGGCGGAAACAGTTTCTCTTATTATTTTCTCCTACCACAAAGCACAGATGCATTTTGCACTTCACGCAAAAAACGGTGGTTCTTCCGTATTTGCAAAACTTGCAACGCGATTGTTTGTTTGCTGATTCTGGAAAATGACCAACAGCATCGTACCTGACGCTGTCGTCCGGTCGTTCGGCAGTAGGCTTCTGTATGGTTTTCTCAACTTTTGGCATGTTTCCACTCGACTTAGGGATTTTACCAGACTTAGGGGTTTTTTAGCCCGTCAAATAAATCTAGCCTAAACTCTTTTAGGGTTTTTTTCGATCGCCCATCTCGCCTGTAAAGCAGCCAGCCGTTATTGATGCATATGTCCACAAGTTGTGAAAACATACCTAGGTACCAACGCCGGCTCTTGAATGGGGTCCGATATAAAGATATTAGCATATCGGCTAAATCTACGCCCCCCATGTGGTTGTTGTACATTTTCACAATTTGTGGGCAGTCTACTTCAACCTTCCGTTTGTCCTCCTTAGAATATCTACGGATTTTCTCCATAGGATGTGAATCCACGAAGGAGCTAATCAGTGTTACCACCTTATTGTCGTTCCACTTGACGACGGCTAATTTATTTTTATTGCACACCACTTGAGCACTGTAACCCCTATTTTTCTTTTTGATGTCTTAATCTGATGGTAACACGTCTTGACAGCCTCTGAGCCGATTTGTTCTTATAGTCCCAAGACTAAAAACTCCATGTTCTTCTCGCAACAAATAAATTAGCTCTGGAGAAGTAAAAAAATTGTCTGCATATATGATGGACGGTTTTTTTTTTATTGATTGGCATAATGCTATCACCACCTTGCCGCCGATCCCAAGTGAAGCTTCTTTTTCAGTGAAAATGTGGTCACGGAACGTGTCATCTCCGCCGTACAAGACGAAGTCATAAATAAGACCAGAAACACCGGCGCGAACAAAGTTTTTGAAACCCCATTTCTTGGGCTTGTTCTGTATATATTGCCTCCTTTTCCCAGCTTTTGTACCTTTGTAAGGAATCATCATCTCGTCTATAGAATATTGCCCTTCTTCCTCCATTTGCAAACAATTATGTCTTATTTTTTCCATAACGGGGCGTATTTTGTAATAGCGGTCCGAGTTATCCATGGTGTTATCTGCAAAGTGGATGTAGCGACGTATTTGTTGGTAACGTTTTAGAGGCATTTCGTCAGCTATTAGCGAATATCGAGATTTTCTTGCCCAATACACAAGATACGATGGCATTCGAACTACGCCCATCAAAATTTCAATGGCAAGAAAACTTTCCAACTCTTCATTTGTCAACTGTATAGATTTTCCAAGTTGTTGAACAGAGTATAAATTAGTTTTGTGGACGATATCCGAAATGATGTTAGATGAAAAGAAATATTGGAAGTATTCTAAAACCGTTTCATTTGGTGTTTTATGTAGTACGTGAATTCCTTCATCCACATTACCCCTATGACGTAAGTAAGTCTTTTTCCATGTGTAATTTAGGGAAAATCTAGTTTTTTTAATTATTTTAGCAACTGCAGTAGTCTTTCTACGTTTAGATCTTGTGCTCAACACAGATGCAGCTCTTGATGTGCTAGGAACTGGTGACTGAAGACACTCTACGGATGGAGTAGGTATTGACTGAATTGAGTTCAATGTAGGTATAGCGTCGTAATTGTTAGTGGTTGGGGATGGAAAAACCTCTTGAAGCGTTGGTGTCAGTGGTACATTGTAATTACATTGAAATGCGTTATGAAAATCGTTTTCGTTGTTATCAGAATCACTACAATCGTTATCCAAAATGTTTAATCTTTCGTAAGATGAATCCAGTGAAGGTGGGTCGGAGCTTAGCTGAGTTGGAGATGGTGGTAACAAATTTAATTCGTCATCGGAACTAGAATTTTCATCAGAACATGCATTTTCATCAGAACATGCATTTTCTTTAGGTACTAAAGCTAATATCTTGTGCGATCGTGTCAGGTTCAAGCACTGTAGAAAAAGAAAAAAGCACATGCTGTAGAACATATTTTACACACCTCAACCGTTGTTATTATTTATAAAACTTATTTATGAAATCCACATTCAAAAATACTGTACATTTGGCAATGTACTACGTGTATACCAAAGTCTATTTTGTGTCTTTTACTACTGACTTGGCAACGGTATTCACGGAGTACATACATTGTTTCTAACTTATAAAATTGTGAATACGTAAATTATACCGCAAATAACGAATGAATTACTTTACTTGTTATATCCCCATGCATTTCAAAGCCAAAAACCCACACCTCTCGAACGAAAAAGTAAAGAAAAAAGTAAAAAACTTACCCGAGTCGCAAAGACACCACTCCGTTTTGAAAACATTTTGAATTTGACACACGATTTTCAATGTTACCACAGTATAAAATAAATTTCTACTACAATAGACAATCACGCTTCTCATTAAAAAATTAAAAATGGTATATTTTTTGGATTTCTTGGACAGTAGATTTTTTTAAAGTTTTAGTACTATGCGTAGTACAATGCCAAATTAAGGGTTAAAATCACTTGTACACGTCTTTTATTTCCTAGTGCTTCTAGGGGATTTTTTTTTGGGGAGTGGTAAATCATCAAATAACTGCTCCCGTCCTGGGTGCGGCGGGAGGGCGTGTCAGACTTTTACTGACTAAGGCCTTGTCCAGGAAGGGCAAATTCGCCGCGATACTTTCGCGCGTATCACGCGCGACCGGTTCGCCCAGAAAGAGCGTACCTACGCGCGAGTCTATAAACAATTCCGTATCAAAATTTTGGCGCACCATTTCCCTCTCTTTCTCTATTATACGTGCACTCGCTCTGAAATTCGCGCGAAATCTGGACGCAACAAAGCGTCCAGAATCGAATTGTTTATTCACGCGATGCTTGTGGGCGCGATGTATTGGTGTCTAGTATCTCGCCGTTTCGCGGCGAATTCGCCCTTTCTGGACAAGGTCTAAAACCCACTCATGTTCCTTCGATTGCTATTTATGTTTCGGGTCACGGTAACTATTATAAACATTCCGCAATCCATAAACATTCCGCAACCCGTGTTTCTAGCGGATAAACTTATACAGCAGCTTATATAACAATTATATTATGTATGTGTGTGTAGTATTACCGTAGTACTTGAGCGGCCAGTGGTGCGGCGAGTGCTTTGTGGCGAGCAGACAAGATGGCGTCGCGCCGGGAGTCAGTACTCGCGCCGGCCACCACGGACACGGGCCTAGCTTGTGCCATACTACGTCGTCGTAGCTGAAAATATAATAAATGACATGTTTTTTTTTATATGATATTTTTGCAGTCTACATACCATAAACTTTGGCGATGTCAAATTTAATTCTACTTTATTTTGGATTGATTGTGTGAGAAAGGAGTAAGGAAGAAAAAACATATTGCGCCGACAAGCCGAAAAAAAAGAAGTCCATTTTGTTAGTATATCACACAACTTCGAAATAGTGTTAGTATTTACATCGTCCAACATTATTAATTTGCCCAATAAATGTCTGATAAACTTAAAAAGTAAATATGCATGAAACGCAACCTCTTGCATAAAAGGTGCGAGCCTTAGGGCTCTTTCAATTTATAAGCGAACACAAATCGCGAGGTGCGGCAGCATTGTATCAATCATCAGAACCGCGAACACTCAGCAACAGGATTGCTGCCGCGACGCGCGATTTGATCGAAAACAAACGAACGTACGCGCGCCGTACGACAAACGTACTGCTACGGCACTACAGCCGAGCGACACGCAACGCATAAATAAACCTACTTATGCAATAGGAAACCAATCCACACAATGATAGTTTTGAGAAAAGGCCATTTTTTTCAAAACGATGTTTAGAAGAAAAATGCCTTTTTCTCACTATGATTGTGTGGATTGGTTCCCTATTGCATAAGTAGGTCCACATTGAAAGAGCTCTTAACTGGGTCGCGACTCGCCACATATAACAATCTAGTAATTTGCTCCTTTACAGCACCCAAAACCGCTGAAATAATTGTCACTTTACGATCAAATGTATTAAAAAATTCTGTATCTTACCCCACCCGAGGTCCCCACATACAACTGGGACACAGTTCCGTGTTCTCCTTCTCTTTTCTTACTGAACATATGGTGCGGGTGCTGGATAATATCTTCTCTATGAGAGTCACCGGCTTTGTTTCCTTCTTCGGAGGGTTCTTTCGATCTGAATGTTAAAGAAAAATTGGTAGAAATGTGTAACGTTGCTATGTTTAAATGTTTAGGTGTCTAATGTATAGAGACTTTAAGGTATCTTTTAGGTTGCAGTTACGAGTGCAGATAATCAGAATCAGGGCGGAGTGGAATCAGGGCGGAGTGGAGACAACGACTGTCGCAACCTAGTGCTGGGCACGCCGTGATAGCGGCGGTAAGACCCCTCTTTGAGGAGTGGCTGGAGAGGCGCCACGGCGTTCTCACGTTTCGCCTGACACAGGTCCTCACCGGACATGGTCAGTTCGGGAGGTTCCTGTGTCGGATTCGGGCGGAAGCGGCGCCTGGGTGTCACCACTGCAGCAACGGTCGCCTGGAGGACACGGTCGAGCACACGGTGGAGGTGTGCCCCGCATGGGCGGACCATAGACGTGTCCTCGTAGAGGCGATCGGCGGCGGTGACCTCTCGCGCCCAGCGCTGGTTCAGGCCATGCTGCGGGGCGAGACGGAATGGGATGCCGTCGCCTCCTTCTGCGAAGCAGTTATGCTAGTGAAGGAAGCGGCGGCGCGCGAGAGGCAACGACAAGCCTCTCGCCCCGGACAAAGACCCAGGCGAAGACGTCGAGAGTCGCAAGACGACTACCGGCCACCGTAGGCGCGGTTCTGCGGATGGCGAGCGATGGGTAGCTCGCCGCCCGGCTAGGACCAGGACCGCGTAGACGGCGCGTTTTGTTCCACGCGCGCCTCAAAGAGAAGGAGTCAGCACAGGAAGGGGCCCAACAGGGCCAACGCCTGCCGGGGTTGCGGAATGTTATGTTTATAACAGTTACCGTGACCCTGGAACATAAAAGGCAATCGAAGGAACATGAGTGGGTTTTAGTCAGTAAGAGTCTGACACGCCCTCCCGCCGCACCCAGGACGGGAGCAGTCATTGGATGATTTCCCACTCACCAAAAAAAAAAAAAAAGATTATCAGAATCCCCTTTGGTCGGTCGGAGGAGAACTGCATTCGGCAATGATGGGGACTTTAAACAAACTTTAAATTAGTAAGTAATTGAAACCAAGTCGGTTAGCTAGTATTCGGTACGAACTCGAGAACGTTTCGGTGATTTCTGCAATTTCTTCAATTTTGTTCGTTCCAAAACAGCCGACGAGGGACGCGCAAGAAATACGATGAACAAATTAGTTAAACTAGATTAAAAAAAAATACTCACGTAATATAGTGACGAGCCATTCCCTCCTGCAAGCGAGATGGAAGGCGGAGGGACAGTTAGGGCACTCTCGCAGACGTTCCCCCTTCCCGCAGACAAGGCACCATGAAGTATGGAGCGTAATCACTGCTTTAACAGGCGATGTCGAGTTCTGTCGAATGCATCAATCATTGTAAACGCGAAAGTTTCTGTGGATATAATATGTAGGGACGCTAAAACTATTAATATTATTTATTATTATTAGACTTGAGACTTTATAATACATTATTATTACAAATTACTCTAATATAACCGTCACGCCTCAGCTTCCCACGGGTGGTACAAATCTTTGAGTCCCAACTTTTCTCGCGGTCCTCCGATTTGCCCTCAAGATCCAGGGCTGGTAAGGTCCCATTTTTCGCCTAAAGCGTTGCTGGCCATATGCCTCTCAAATAACCCGTCTTTCATGGTCTCTACTCCAGAAAGTGTCTACCCCGACGTTTGTCGATTTTAAGGCTTTTTGCTGCCAATAAGCCAATAATATAGCGTAATTGTGCTACTTCACTTGATGTATTTGTTGGCATATTTGATGCAACGCAATATCAACCTTATTCTAACATGTCTTAAGTATAGTTTGTGTTACTCAGGTAACTCATGTACTCATGGGAGAAACTGTAAATTAAGTGTTGCTATCAACTTCAATATTTTTGCGACTAATTATAGTCAGAAAATTGTATTGCTCTGAACAAATATGTAGGAGCACCTTATATTAGCTATAATTCTTAGTGGTGTTTCTGCTTATGTTTGCATGTATGTCTGCGTTATGGTGCGACTTTACTTGGCGTTATTTGGCAAAATATTTGCGTATCTTATACAACGTAATATGAACCTTATTCTAATAAGTCTACAGTGTAATTTGAACTAGCTAAGTAACGCAGATAATATGCCAAATACGCCATGTAAATTTGCACCATTAAATAAGTAATTAAACAAGGAGGTTAAAAAATATTACATTGGGCCCCTACAGTGTGCCCCAACTACGTACCTACATAATAGAAAAAAAGTGGATTGTGATAGAAACAAAATAGGACTGACTATAACAGAGACAAACAAAATACGACCTAATTTGTATAGGCTGTAAGTATAAATTTTACAGGATTTTGTCTATAATATAGCTGAAACTGTTACTTTGAAGTAAATGTATGTATCTTCACAAACGTATCTACTAGTATGTCAGTGCTAGAGATGGGTAATGCAGCGAATTTCTTTGCGTTAACGTAGTACCTTAGTGCCTTATTGCGCCGACTCACTGCTAACTCAAAATTGCACCATGGCGTAATTAAATAGAACAATGTAAGAAAATGCATTTATTTCACAAGAGTGAAATAAGGAATGAATAAAGGAAAACGGGCATTTTGGCCTATAACGACGTGATATATATCATTAGAAAGCATTTTTCATATTCTTCAAATACGTAAGGTCCTAAATCACTATGTGGAAAAAGTTATGGCGCAATAAAGCCAACAGAGCACCGTACTGTAGCCGTGTTAGAGCCTGTTAGAATTACCTTAAAATGCACTTTTACCATTGCTGATTTTCAAAAAGGTCTGATGATGAAGCCGGGAGGTAGGCACAGGAGCTCCATAACGGTCCAGTTCCAGTGCCCAGTCATCAGACCTTGTCAAAAACTAACCCAGGTCAAAGTGCATCTCACTCAAGTCATTTATAACAAGCTCAAGCAAGAATGCAGTAAGATGGTCCTCTGTGGAGTTCCAGGGCCTGCCTACTGACTTCATCTTCAGATCTTATTGAAAACTAATCACGGTCAAAGTGCACGGTCCAGCCAATTCTAACAAGCCCAAACACGACAACGATACCATGCTCCGTTATGAAGTTCCAGCGCCCGGTTTTTTTGCGCCGTAACTTTTTCCACACAGCGATTTGAAACTTGCCGCCATAGAAGTATTGCAAAAACATGAAAAATCTTTTCTGATGATATATATATGTTACGGCTAATACCCGAAGTGCGGCTACACCTAGTTTTAGCCGGTTAGAACTAGGTCTAGCCACTTACTCTTGGTTAAACCTAGTACGAGCCGATTGTTTTCGGGTAAAACTAGGTCTAGCCTTCATCATGCCGGCTACAACTAGGTCCAGCCATTCCCTGTTGGATAAAACTAGGTCTATCCGACATCATTCCGGATAGAACTAGGTCTAGACAATCCCTGTTGGATAAAACTTAGATGCGTGTCCCGCCAAGCCTTCCGCCCCGCGTCACACTTATGGCTCACAGCATCTGCAGCAGCAGCAGCGCGGGGTGGAGAGCATAGCGAGGCACGCGCCTCTGCAGGTTGTGAGCGCCAGGTGTTCTCTTTTGATGGCTCATTTTCTTTAGAAGCTTCGTCACTCTCATCATCAACTAACTCTTTAAGAATTTTCTCAAGATCTTCCTCACTTTCTATATTTGCAAGGACTTCAGGTGGTAGATCAGATGATTTCAGCCCGACCTTTACATCAGAACCGAACATTGCCTGGTACGGCGATCTTTTAATTCCGTGATGGTAAGCTCTATTTTTCATTAGCTGAATAAATCGTAAGCCTTCTGACCATTTTTGGCAGTTCTCGTCAGCCATCCAAGTCATAAGCATTTTTTCGATGTCTTGATTGGCACGTTCAACACTACCTTGTGACTGGCTGTGTCGTGGTTTTCCATGCACAATTTTCAAACCGTTCTTGCCAGAGCCAGGCGCCTGTTACTTGATTCGACTTGTTTGCATCTAGTTTTATCCAACAGGGAATGGCTGGACCTAGTTGTAGCCGGCATGATGAAAGCTAGACCTAGTTTTACCCGAAAACAATCGGCTCGTACTAGGTTTAACCAAGAGTAAGTGGCTACACCTAGTTCTACCCGGCTAAAACTAGGTGTAGCCGCACTTCGGATATTAGCCGTAACATATACATAATCACATCGTTATTGGTTCTTTAGGCCATTTTAGAAACATTTTTGGCCGTTATCCTTTAGATAACAACAAAAAAACAAGGAACTTAATATTAAAGTGACCCGATAGCTGTGAAGTGAAACAGTGAAATGGACGCCATGTATCAAAAATTTGGTGTTGCAAACATGCGTGTGTAGTACGCAGTACAATTTGGAACACACGATAATGGTGCTAATTCTCTTGTACACAAACTTAACTAAATTTTAAGTTAAGTGCATCTTTCTCTTTCCATTTCTTAAAGAAAAGGACAGAAGATACATTTTATTTTATCCTGTCAAATTAGATAGCGCCTGAAGTAAATCGACGTATTTTTAGTCGCCATATTTTTAAAAGCGTCTAAATTATCTATGCAGTGTCTTAATTTGACAGCACTTAACTAACATTTTATTTTCTGTCCTTTTCTAAATAAAATGGAAAGATAAAGATGCACTTAACTTAAATTTAGGTTAGTTTGTGAACAAGAGAATCGGCACCATCATAAACCAATAAACCAATATTTTAAAAGTGCGTTGATAAATTATGTCTGGCGAAACTGAGTTAGCGCAGCGCAGTGTTACCATCATTATTTTATGGTTTAGATAATATATGTATCTTCTAGTATGTCTGTGCTCCTAATAAATATAGATAACCAGTCAATAACATTTGCCTTTCTATATAAGTGTTGTGTGTTGTCAGAAAACCAGTCACTAAAAACTAACCAAACTGTACTATCGAATCGTTAATAATTTGTTTAGATTCTGTGTGTATTCATAATGACTTCAAAGCGAAGGCGTAAGGCAGATATAGGGCGCTCTACTATCAGAGCTCGAGCAGTCAAACTCAGAAGAATGAAGGAATCTCAAGAAGATGCCGCCGCAAGAAGAATTATACAGAATCAGAAGCAAGCGGCTCGAAGAAAACTAGCGGCTTCTGAGAAGCCAGAATCGAGTCCGACTTATGATGCTGTAAGCCGGGATCCTCTCGCTTTAGACGAACCTTTAGAAGAAACTGTGAAACCTGATGAACCCATTAAGAAGACTCGAAAACGTAATTTCTTTGATGCCTAATAAAATTTAATAAACAAGTTATTAAGAGCTTTTATTAATTGTTAATAAATAGAACTAAACAGTTAAAAATCCTATATATTTATATTTTTTAAGCCCCAGAATTTTAGGTACCATGTATATATTACAAATTTGCCTTTTTATCAGTCCTAATTTGTTTTAGGTCCCAGTGAAAGCAAAAAGAAGAAAAATACAAAAAAGGCCAAAAAGGAATAAATAAACAATATGGAGATGATGTATATGCTTGTTGAGCTGATCTCAAGTAACTTAGAATAAGAAGACACAGCCTGCTGGAGGCAACGGTTTTTGTAAATTAATTCATTCTCTTGGGACAAGTCATACTCGGCCATCTGATCCCAAAAAAAGCCAGTATAGCATTTATGATCTATTTATACATAGTATAAATAGATCATAAATGTTAATTATAACTTTCATCAGCAATAAAATGTGGCTGATTTTTATTATGGAAATACTGGTATAATTTTATACATATATCTGTAAAATAATAACTTGTTGTTACATTAAACTGAGGAGGAATAAAGAGCAATAATCTATATAATATAAAACGGTCAACTGACTGTTGAAATAGCAACTCACAGCCCAAACCGCTGGTCCTAGAGTCATGAAACTCGTAGAATGTTTTATGTAGAGTAAGTAACCAATGAGGAGGGATTTTTGGAAATTTCATCTCTTAGTTAAAGGGGTAATATAGGGCATGGAGGTATGGACATACACGCGAGCGAAGCCGCGGGCGAAAGTTGGTATTCTTATAATACAGTTATAACTGCTAAAGTTGAATGGTGAATCCTATATTTTACATAGCATTGTTTAAAGTCAAAACATTTAAATAAATTAAACATTTACAGGCCTTATCAAATTATAAAACTGAAACCGGTTTCAAATATTCAGGTTTTTATCAAGTTAAGACTACGAATATCAGTTTTGTGGCACTAAATGAACTTATTTGACAGTTCAGAATCAGTTTTGTGGCACTAAATAAACACATTAAGTTTTCCCAAAGAAAATAGCAGTTTTGTATTACACACATTTAGATTCAAAGCTAAACGACCGCACACATTCTTATACAAAGCAGTGTTTTTTCAAATATGTTGTCTCTATATGATTTATTTATTGTGATATTTAAGTACTAATATTTAAATCTAAAATCAAATACATAGTTTTCTTAATCCATATCCAAAAAATAGCAGTAATACTCACAGAACTATCAGACCCATCTTTATTATAATCCGTCTGTTTACGAACAAAGTTGTATCTCCAGCACTGATGAAAATAATTCTCTATTTCTTTCTCTGACACAATATTTTTAATGACCATTTCAAACTTGTCCTCCGTACTTGCATCTACGTTCATCAAATAGTCCAAAGTCTCTTTATTTTTGTCTACATCATGTTTTAAATATTCATAATATTGGTCAAAGAGGGATTCTTTGCCCCTACGTATGAATTCTTTGAAGGCATTCTCATATCTTCCTTGCTTCAGCGGAGTGTGTATTACGTCATATGTAACGTTGAGGTCTGGCTCTTTTTGTGTATTCAGTTTTACGTTTAATGGTACTGTGAGATCTTCTTTTATTTTACGCTGGAAAGTTGGAAAAGGAAAACTTTATCTGCCTTATTACAAAACAAGGTTTTTCTCTAAACCAGGTTTAAACCATTGAGCTAGGTTTTGTATTTCGAATCTTGGTTGTATCAGAATAAGATTCAAATTACAAAACCTGGCTCAATGGTTTAAACCTGGTTTAGAGAAAAACCTTGTTTTGTAATAAGGCGGTATAGGTTTAAATTACTACAGATATGTATTTGGATATTGATAACAGTTGCAATTTTTAAGTAATTATTATCTGTTTTTTTTTTTTAATTCTTATGGGCTTGCTTTTGGTCCCTGACTAGCCCGAGGGCATAGACGGGGCCTACGATGGAGCGAGCTCACCCAATAGATGCCTATGCACTTGTTTTTTGAATACTTCCTTGAATTTTTATTATTCATGTAAAGAAATCACCTCTTGAGCAAGCCTGGTGATCAATTATCATCTTTCTCTGTATGAGCAGCAGTCACTACACTACAGTGGGTCTACCACTGTAGCCTATAACTGTCCCACAGCAGGGCAAAGGCCCATTAACATTAACAGGTTCTGAAAAGGCAGGCCCCAGTGAAGGACACGGGCGACAGCGATGGTTTCATCAAGGTGGAAAAGAGGAAGAAGAAGCCTCCTTGTCGGAACCAGTGCGGTACTGCGCTGGCAGGACCCAACACGCTGTTGCGTCCAGCCGTACCGACAACGTTGATGTACGTGTCAAGACTGCATCATTCCACGAAGATTGAAGAGGTCGTGGAGTACATGCGGGTGAAGACCAACTGGACTTTGAGGGTCGAGATGTTGGAGCCGCGTCATAAAACGAACTTCAAGTCGTTCGTGGTGCGTGTTCCGACGCAGCATCTCGAGAAGTTCCTCAAAGAAGAGTTTTGGCCGAAGGGTGTTATGTTCCGCCGGTTTCGTGGCCAGCTACGTGACACCAGTCAGCGAAACACGACGCCGACACTTCGTGTACATTAGTATTAAGTTTTTGTTTTAATTATATATGTATTAGTTTATTTGTTTAAGATTATTTTATGTATTTTATTCTATGGGCCTCTGATGCCCGAAATAAAATGATTATTATTATTATTAATCACCATGCTTGCTTAAGGCGGATTGGGGATTTTGGACTTAGATTCACTACATGTCCAGGTTTTCTGTAGAATAAATGAACTGAAAAAGTCAGATTGGTACTTACTTGCCCAGATTCAAATTCACAACCTTTCACATGAGAGATACTTTAACCACTGGGCCATCACACTGTGACGCTATGGTTATTATTACTTTTTAAAATCAGACAAGTTCACTTTGAATTTTAAACCAGTGAATAATTATTAAATTAAGATACCTTTTTAGGCACTGAAGGAGTCTTAGGAGGAGATATCTTCGGTGCCTTATGTGCAGGTCCATAGAAGGGCCTGGACCTCTCAGCCAGGTGCATACAGGTGTACGGCAGCCAGAACCTGTTCTTAGAGTTGCAGGTCTCCACATAGTAACAAAGTTCCTCTTTAACTGTGATGGAGCCATCTTCATTGGCTGATATGCCTAGAACTGAGAAAATATATTTATTAACTTATTATCTAGAGTTCTGAGATATATTATCAGTACTAATATTATAAATACGAAGTAACTCTGTCTGCCTCTTCTTCAGGCCTAAACCACTGAACCGATTTAAATGAAATTTGGTACAGATATAGTCTGGGACCCGAGAAAGGACATAGGATAGTTTTCATCCCGGAATTCCCCCGGGAACGGGAACTATTATTCCACGCGGACGAAGTCGCGGGCAAAAGCTAGTTATCTATAATAAGGCGATGAAGAAGAGTTTTTGTTTATTTACCTATAGGAACCGGAAGAAACCATTTTGTAAACAAGAGCCCGATTTCTAACGACGATGCTACGCCATGCTATCAGGTGCTATCAGTGATGGGAGCGAGGCAGTAAACAAAATTAAAACTAACGCAAGCAGATCCGCGGGACATAGCTAGTATTAGTTAAAAAATATGAAAAGATTACACGTAAAGCAAAATCGCATTTAATTTGTCTGCTAAGCTGTTTGAGACGACCCACTGAGTTTGTTTTGGAGTCTAGGAACTTGCTATATTCAATCCAATTTTGGGTCGTACGTAGTTTTTAGTACTGCAGCAGAGATTTTAATGAATGTAAATCAATTCTTAGTTATCTTCGGCATAGGATTTGAAGAATAATGTTATTTGTTATGACTATCAACAAGTAGGATAATTTCTATTCATTATCTTCCGAGAAATCGCCAAGTATTCATAATTTACATTTGAGAGAGTTAGTGATAGATCATAGGAAATCCCATCCTATTCTAAGTAGAAAAATATAAACATAGGTAGTCTGTTTTATTTAAATATTTTGTTTATAACGAAACAATTGAATGGTTTACCTTTGTCGTCATAAAACAATCCATCTTCGTTTTTTACTACTTGAACGTTTGAGTAAACTTTTTTACAAAGTCTTGCGAGGGCTATATCGCCCAACTTCCAGTGATAAATGCCGGTTTTTTCAGTCGTCATAGTAATTAAAAAATACGTCTAATTAATCATTATCTTAGCAATTAAAAAAGTAACTAATCAACATCCTATCATAAAGACATGCTAAAAAAATAAAAATAATGAATGATCGAAAATTGTAAAAGCGAAAATACCATTCATTCAAAAATTCAAATATCCGCGCGTAAAAGTCTTTTTTCCATATTTGTTTAAGTAAATATATATTTAGATTGAATAATTGTTGTTATTTTAATCAGAATTATGTTATTATTTATACCTGTTTATTCTATTAAATTATTATATAAATCTAATTAAATCATTAAAGTATTATATTTATGAAACACTGCCATCTAGTGTCGAGTAGCAGTACTTGGTGTAAACAATCAGAGGCACTCGCGTATATTCAACAGTTCAGCACTTTATGATTGTGAAACTACAAATTGTTAATGTCAATAGATGGCAGGAAGGGTATCGTTACTGACAAAATGACAAGAAAAGTAACTAGGTACCTATGTAATTTCCTCAGATTAATTTCTATTAGAATTATTAGAAGTTCTAATACCTAACTTCTAATTTAGAACTTTTATGTTAAAGCTTTTCTTTTTTCAGGTACATACCTATCTGTAAGCCGTTTCTCGTTATTAATAACATTTAAATGCTAGTTTACTATCTAGTACCTAAATAATGTTCAAGTATTTTTTGAAAAATTGAACAGAATTGGTACAATAACTACTTGGAGTATAATTTATGAAATTTCAAGGATTTCAAGGATTTCTACGAAATTGAACACACTATAGGTACTTAATACAAACGAAAGGTAACTCGCGCGTAATAAAAGGTCTGTCAGCTTGTTCTAACTAATCTCTGAAAAGACTGGACCACGGGGCTATTTCAGTTAGACTATTTTTATTTCAGAAAACAAAAAAAAACCAATAAACACAGGCAGACAATCTGAAAAAGAAATAAAACGGCTTGACTTGTTGACTATCATTTATTTTCTTACGAGTACAATCTACGGACGATTTAAATAAACATGGCATTGCAATTAGTGCTTCGGCAAAGGTAATGCTTGGTACACACGACAACGATTTATCGCTACGATTTAACTGCCATGTCAGTGTTGTCGATGAAAATCGACGCAGATATATTGTGGTACTGTGAAGAATGTAATGGTGCAACTTTAACTGGCAAAATTTGCGTTACCTGGGTAATACAATCATACTTTAGATAGGTATATTAAAATAAGGTTCATATAACGTTGCATTGAACACGCAAATAAGCAAATACGTCAAGTGCGCACCGTATCACATGTTACTAGAGTCGGAGAATAGATAAGCTAAAGTATGATCTAAGACTTTAAGCGACTACATTTATTCAGCTTAATTAGTCCATCAGTCCATAGAATACAACGATTTTATATGAAAGCCGAACGGATGCGTCATCATCATCACCAGCCCATAGGCGTTGTTGGACGTAGACCTCACCCAAAGTTTCGAAACGACCTACGGACGCTTATGCTTCTTCGTAATCGTTGTTGTTTGGACAGTTTGGACATAAGCTGAAAAGAGCTGATTAAATGTGAGTAGCCTCTGCCTGAGGGCTTTTCTCATTCTTACGACGCTGAACGCGGCTGATAGAAGTAGACCTGTTGTATGAGTGAGAATAAGGCTGAGGCTACAGTAGGCAGCGATTTGCGGTGCGACTGGAAGAGCGAAACGAGATAAACATGGAATGGCTACACTATAACCGAAAATCTGGCGTAGGTATATTCGATTCAATTTCGCTGATATGTCGATGTAGCCGGTGCCGCGATTACAGTAATGTAGTTCCTGTCGCAGAAATAATCAAAGATCGCTAGTAATATTTGATGAACGGTGTTGTCATTTAGTGAGAATCCATGTATTTGTTTCAATCGCTCGTGCGTCGTAGTTCGCGTCGCAGCCTAGTGTAGCCTCAGCCTAAGTGTGCGTAGTCCTTTACTTAGTGGAGCAATGGTGCGATGGTGACGTAATATGGCTTAGCAGGGCTTAGCCGAAGCAATTGCTAAGCAATGGTCAATGGTGCCAATTCCCTTGTTTGTTCACAAACTTAACAAAATATAAGTTCAGTGTATCTTTTTATTTCCAATTCCTTAAGAAAGAAAAAGACAGAAAATAAAATATTAGCTTAGTCCTGTCAAATTAAGACACACCGCAGATAATTTAGACGCGATTATAGACATTGCCACTAAAAATACTTACCTAAGGTGCGTTGGGGTAATACCGGACGGATTTTCGAATAGTTGCAAGCATGGTGCAAAAACTTTTTTTTCTCAATTTTGGTAAACACCACGTTCTTGAGAAATGGTGGAAATTGATAATGAATTATCACAGTGTAATTTTAATATTTATTTATTTATCAACACACAACAGTTTTTGTTTGAGAAGCCTGTAAATCAGGAAACATTTTTTGAGAGTGTAATGACGATTTGGCAGTCAAGGGGCAAGTTCGGACAACAATTTAATACCATTCCTATTGCTAGGAGCATAGGATGCAAGAAAATAATGTGTCCAATCTTTTCTACTCTTTTTACAAAACTTACCTTGTTTCACCTTTTATTACACGTCCTAGTTGCCGGAGGGACTGGAGGTCACTGCGGAGTGGGGCGGAACGAAATAACGTATTGCGCAATGTGGCTAGCATTAAAAAATACCTATAGCCAAATAAGTGGAATATTTGATTCCTACGTTCTTACCCCAGCGCCGATCTTACCCCAACGCACCTTTCATCAATTTACCCCTGAAGTAAATTGATAGGACTAAACTAATATCCTAATTCTAATAATGTGTATAGGTATTCTGTCCTTTTCTTAACGAAATGGAATAAGAAAGATGCATTTAACTTAAATTTAGTTTGATTTGTGAACAATTATGATATGTACCTATTTCGGTCTGAGGGTGAGGAATATTTATTTATCACGGCCTATCTATCAAACTGCTATTCCACCGTTAATAGCCGATCTAAAAAACTCGCCTAAAAGTATTCAACTCACACTCTACTGTCCACATTGGTGACCATACGTAACTACAGAAAACGTACATACAATTCAACATTAAATTCCCTAACATCTCGCCCCAATTCCCCATTGCTCCCTATCTCAAAATACCTACCTTTCCCCTCTCATTGTCGAGATTCTATTGACAAGCATACCGTTGTACATATACATCGTGGAGAGATGCTGGCCTCTGATTGGTGGATCTCGCGAGGGGCGTGGCTCGAGATCGCAGCATCCAATCCCCACTCTTACGTTGACAGTACATTATGTATTCGTTGAGTCGAGATTTCAGACGTATCTTGTTTTGTTTGACTTTGTAAATGGGGCCTTTTGGTGAAAATTAATAGTATCAAAATTATAAGATATCTATGGGTAAGTATAGTTGGATAGTTGGATTTAACAAAAATTGTAAAGTTTTTAATATTAGAAAGAAACAACAAACGTAACTGAATATATTTTAATATTGTGAATATTATAAGAGACGAGAAACTGTAATTGGTATTGGATTATTAATCAAAGATAATGAGTTTTTCTTTATTATATTGTCACACACTGAAAAAAAAAACCGCAAATGTAACTAAATAAATTTTCAATAGGTTTTGTGAAAATTTTACATAAACAAACTATCAGACTCGAAAGACATTACTGTAGGTTCTAAAAATAAATTGTCCTGTGTACGAAGCGAATCCACGTCACGCGTACAGCAGCCCACAAACCACTCAGCCATTGCACCAACCGTCTGCATCCAATAAGTATTTATTGCTGCCTATATGAGAATAGTGTGAACTGTTCCAATAAGAAAATTGGGTAGTTCCCACCATTAACCAATAAATGTTAGACACAATTCCTATAAAACCTCTATTAATTTCAGCCTAATAAATTCGGTTCATTTTCAATTTGCTATAAAATTTGATTTTTAGTTGTTTTGAAATCAATAAATAGATAGTCAACTGAGTTGTTATTTTAGTGACGTCATAAATCGCCATTGCCATACAAAATCTATTGGAGAATGGCGTTTTGACAGCTCATAAAAAGTACGTCAATTGATAACGGTGGAAACTACCGTATTGGTATCAATCGAGTATCTCTAGACAAATGGCATTGAATATATGGTAGAATAGAGTCTGATACGAGATGTCAAATTACTCAGAGTAAGCTTACCCATACATTTACCAATATTGTAGTACTAGACAGTGCCACTTGTCTAGTATAGATTGCTAATTAGAGCAGCCTTGAGTAAACACAAACTAGACGTACTTCAGAGCTTTATTTTATTATTATACTAGCTTCTGCCCGCGGCTTCGCTCGCGTTAGAAAGAGACAAAAAGTAGCCTATGTTACTCTCCATCCCTTCAACTATCTCCACTTAAAAAATCACGTCAATCCGTCGCTCCGTTTTGCCGTGAAAGAAAGACAAACATACAGACAGACAGACAGACACACTTTCCCATTTATAATATTAGTAAGGATAGATAGATTTGGTCGAGATTTTCTTCAACTTAGATTTACGACCCGTACGACTAAACTGTGCACCTTGATCTGTGACGTAACGCTGATATTTATTATTTACTAGCTTTTGCCCGCGACTTCGTCCGCGTGGAATAATAGTTCCCGTTCCCGGGGGATTTCCGGGATGAAAACTATCCTATGACCTTTCTCGGGTTCTAGACTATATCTGTAACAAATTTTTGTAAAAATTCAAATCGGTTTAGTGGTTTAGGCGTGAAGAAGAGACAGACAGAGTTACTTTCGCATTTATAATATTTAGTATGAATTTAGTTCTCTACCTGCAACAACTCTCAAGTCATTCCATAGCCAAATATACCAAATATTCCAGTAAATTCCGGAAGCACAAACGCCTTATTAAGCAACTTTCCACCAGCTCTACAACATTATTCGCGTGTTTTGTCCTTAGTGGAGAGTGGCGACATCTGCATCACTTTCTCTCAATTATTTCGTGGCCAGTCTGCCGCCATTAATTTGGCCGTTAATTTTGGCAATACACTTAATTGTAGGGGTGAAGTCTTTCCTTTATTTTTTGTATTTAGCGTCTCTTTGTTGAGTTGTTTTGTGGTAGGAAGTTGCTCAATACGGTAGTTTCCACCATTATCAATTGACGTCCTTTTTATGAGCTGTCAAAACGCCATTCTCCTATAGATTTTGTATGGCAATGGCGATTTATGACGTCACTAAAATAACAACTCAGTTGACTATCTATTTATTGATTTCAAAACAACTAAAAATCAAATTTTATAGCAAATTGAAAATGAACCGAATTTATTAGGCTGAAATTAATAGAGGTTTTATAAGAATTGTGTCTAACATTTATTGGTTAATGGTGGAAACTACCCAATTAAATATTCTAACACACGTGATTCGAGATACAATAGAAAGACTATAGCAGCGTGACAGCCGGCTGTCGGTTGGTAGTTGAAAGGTTACAATACTTACATAGAGTTACCAGGCTTACATCACCGAATTTTAGATGTGGAAGTCAGAAACAAATCCGTTTCTAGCTGAGATCTCGTAATAGAGAAGGCACGAGTCAATCGTAATCGGTTTGTTTTATCTGCTGTTTCTTCTCTGCTTAACCTCTGGAATTACCAGTTGGATTGGATTCTTCGATGGCCAGATTAATGAGAAATAAGTAGTATAGGCACAGATTAATAAATAGTTACTACGTAACAGACTCCAATAAAAAAACTAAAATACCTACGCTATAATAGCCTACAAAATCATAATAATAATACCAGCTGTTTGCAGCGAGGAAAAATGTACCATAAGTACGCACAAAGAGAGTTGAGATTCTTTTGCCCGCCGCGCGACTAACGTGTGTGTGTGTCATCCAGCAAATGTGCTAGGTTTAACGTATGATGATAATGGTAATAAAACGAATGTTTTAGAAAAACAATTATTTTTTTATTTGTTGATCAAATATTTTTTAGTTTAATAAAATGACTGATGCATATTTTTCGTTCCTTGAATTCCCGATTATTATATTTTAGTGTCGAAAATATCCAAAACCGCGAGAATAATTTTAATGAATAATCAAAAGGGAAACAGGAGTATTGGGAAACAGGGGAATTGCACAATAATCACACAATAATTACGTGGTTTCGGCATTTTGATAGTCAGCGCTGTACCCGTGATGCCGTGACGCGCGAGCACTCAGCCGGGCGCGCGACAGCCCGGTGTTCGTTGTACCGTCGACGATACGCGAAGCGGTAGGCATAAAACGCGTGGCCTTGAGCGAGTGACGGACGTCTGGTATAGGTTATACAATATCACGCTACGCCTCATGGGAGCAAAGCAGTAGCTAAAAATGCTGGTGAAACTGCGGGACTGCTAATCATTCATAAGTTCAGGTTTATTCCCAATTTCCCAATGTATTCCTTAATTAGATAAGTCTAAGAGAATTTTAGAAAGTACTTACACCTACCTTTCAATAGCCAAGCGACAGCCGGCTGTCGCGCTGCTGTTGTCTCTCTATTGTGTCTTGAATTACGGGTGTTCAAAGGTTTAAAGTACGTTCTAATACGATTATACGAACTTAAACTACAACCCACACAGTACTAGAAACATCTATATTATAGAGACGATATAATTTTATATAAAAACAGGCATTTATTTCGTCGTGGTCGTGATGGCCTAGTGGTTAAAGCGCCCGGCTCTCATGCAAGAGGTCGCGGGTTCGAATCCGGGCAAGTACCGATGTGACTTTTTCAATTCATATGTACGGTCACGGTCTGAAAGTTTTTACCACCATAAGGATCACAATTGCATGCACACATTCAGGCCACAAGTTCTAAATGTCTATTTCATGATAATTTGATTGATCACAGATTATTTTCTCTAATGATATGACAATCAATCGCTATAGGTGATGGACTGACTACTATAAAGGTTTGATATACAGAAAACCTACTTTTAAAAACAATTTTTTTTTATATAAGAATATGAAGACATAATATCAATAAAAGTTTTAAAAAAACTTTATTCAATATTTGGTATAACATCACTTTGCAGCTTTGACTAATTTAGTTTTTTGAATATGAATATGAAGAAATAATAAAAAAACACTGAACAAAATCTTTATTAAATACTATCTGTCCCCCACGGTTTTACCCGCGTAGTTCCCGTTCCCTTGGAATTAAATAAAAAACTTTCCTATGCCCTTGCTTAGGCTATAGACTATCTGTGTACCCGTTTCGGTAGTTTTGGCGCAAAAGCAAGACAACAGACAGATAGTTACTTTCGCAATTATAATAGTAGTATAATAGTTTTTTTAAATAAGAATAAGGAAATAATAAATCAAATCTTAAAAAATCTTTATTCAATATCTAGTATAACATTACTCCGCAGTTACGACTAGTGCATAGATGCAACAAGATACGCGCATATATCAGTATTTCTGGTATCATTTTCTGGTATCACTCGAGCACAGCGTGATCTATGAGGATTTCTTTCATTTTGTCAGTTCCAGCGCTGATCCATAAGCCCTCACAATTTTTTATTGAGTTTAAATCAGCAGACCGAGCGGGCTATTGAATGAGATGAATAATTTCACGGTGCAGAATGAGCCACGCCATAGTAGCACAAGCTGGGTGTATCCGTGCATTATCTTGAACGTAATTAATGTGAAAGAATTCTGTTGCAGGATACACTACGTAGTAGACAGCATCACTTCTTCCTGAATAATTTCCATGATCTAATATAACCTCACAGTAAATCACAATAGTTATAATGAATTTTCGTGATAAGGCACTAATGATATAAAACTATGTCCATTTTCAAAGATTGCCCCTTGCTCCAGGGTTAAACTTGCCATTTTATTTCGATTTGAATAAAAATATTTCGTAAAATTTTACTCTTGTCTAAACGACGTTCAAACGATATTTTTTGACAAATGTCAATTCCACAAATTAAGAAAAGAGTTTCATCATCACTTATGGCGAGATAAATAGACGTTACTAAGCACTGACTTTGGCACTATACCTGTCACTGTTACACAACTGCCAAACGTCAAGTGCACGATAGAGACGAAACATGGCTAAGCCGAAGCCGTTGCTTAGTAACGTCTTTGTTGTTCTCGTTGTGTCATTTTGCATAATAACTTCTAAAAGGTAACAAGTAACATGATATGGCATTTTAGATTTTAATGAAAAAAGTGTGATATAGAATGTACTTTCAAAATTGGTAACAATTTTCAGACCGCGACCGTACTTTCTAAAGTTTATCTTAGACATCACAGACATCGGTGAAGGAAAACATCGTGAGGAAACCTGGACTTGTAGTTAATATAAGTCCGAAATCGCCAACCCGTCTTGAGCAAGCGTGGTGATCAATGCTCGTGCCTTCTCTGTATGAGAAGAGGCCTTTGCCCTGCAGTGGGACAGTTATAGGCTGGTATCATTTATTTTTATTTTATTTTAGGCATTTATTTATAATAGGTAACCTATGTATTATAAATTATATAAATATGTTTTCTTTTTGTATCAGTTGTTTGGTTCAGGCACTGCCTAGTTAGGGAAGAGATAGTCGCGTGTGATTCGTCCGCGAGTTATTAGACATCTAATGGTACTGTCCTGGTTTTTGACCCCGCTGCTACCTACTTAGTAACGCTTTAAGATGTAACAATAAGAGTCGATAGTCTATGGTGCTTCGATCGGTGTAATACAATTGTCTACTTTTTACCGGTCCGTAGCTCGTGCCGACACCGGCTTGCTTCCGGTACGGGGGATAACACAAGTGTTTGTCGAGGTTTTATAAATCTACAAGACATTTTAACCAACTTTTAAAACCAGTTCAAGCCTATACCCCACATGTGTGTTATTATCGGGTGATAATATCGGATGCCTTAATGCGTACCGCTTAAAAAAGTCATCATATCCCTAGCGTTTTCCCAACTATGTGGGGGTCGGCTTCCAGCCTAACCGGATTCAGCTGGATTCCAGTGTTTTACGTGAAACAACTGCTTGTCAGACCTCCACAACCCAGTAACTAGGCGACACGATACCTCCTAGTTAAGGCTGGTTAGAAAAGCTCCTAAAATCCATACTAATATTATACTAATATTATAAATGCGAAAGTAACTCTGTCTGTCTGTCTGTCTCTCTGTCTGTCTGTCTGTCTGTCTCTTCTTCACGCCTAAACCACTGAACAGATTTGAATGAAGTTTGGTACAGATATAGTCTGGGACCCGAGAAAGGACATAGGATAGTTTTCATCCCGGAATTCCCCCGGGAATGGGAACTATTATTCCACGCGGACGAAGTCGCGGGCAAAAGCTAGTTTGTTATAAAATTCTTGATCTCATGAAATGCCAGAAACTTCCGTGCTTGCCAGTACAGCCTTTGTCAGCATCTGTCGTCAGAGTTTTTGTGTCGTTCCGTTAATTTCTCCATTTTTTGTACCATTTCATTGTTCTCTCCTTATTGACGGATGGACAGGTAGACACGAACTGTGTCTAGAGATGGGGTCAATAGTGACCTGTCATAGTTATAAATAAGAATTATTAAAAACCAGTTGATCCCTGGTTACGTACTGTTCAAAGAGAGCCTTGATTATACTCAAAAAGGCAATTAAAAACAGGAAGCATTTCTTTTTTTCTTTTGAAAATAATACGGAAAGCTTTTCCAATTTTTCTCTTCTTATGAAAGTTTTGGGACTTGAGCGAATAGTTAAAATTACCAATCGGTCCAGCCGTTTTCGAGATTTACGCTTAGCAACACGTTCAACGATTTTTTATTTACCTATATATTTATAGAAGAAGATTATTTCATCAGATTACTGTTTTACTGCCGTACAAGGGAATCATTTTTTGATAAATTAATGACAAAAAAGCATTTAGCAAAAGTTATTGAGTTTTAACTTTTTTTGAGCGGATCCCTCTTCATTTACTGAATACCTAATAAGTGCAATTAGCTTTAGTTACTTTAAAACGTCAGCTAAAGATCAATAAAAATCCCGCCTAATTAAGTATAGCCGTTTCAGAGGTTAGTCGGGACCAACTGGCATACTTTTTTGTTTTCACCTTCTATTATTTAATATGCAGCATTTATTCAACATCTTTTATTACAGACATTACAACCAGATATCTATGACAGCTTTTGCCCTCGGCTTCGCCCGCTTGGTGAACTTTCATTAAATGTTTTACCCTTAATTTTACCCCTACAAGGGTCGAATTTGCACAAGCCCTTTTTTAGTGAATACTTACCCTTTGCGAAGAACCTCTCTTTCGAGTTTCATGTCTTTAAGACCTGCGTTTAAATAGTGCGTTGATATATCAATCATACAGGGGCCCTAGTCTGCTATTACAATCGTGTCTCAATGACCAGTCATCGGCCGCATATTTGACAACTTTGACAATTTTTGTATGGGAAATGTGTCAAAAGTTTGACGTTTAATTAGTAGTTTGAATTTTTTTTTGGTTTTTACACGTCAAAAAATGATCATTGAGGCACAATTTTTTATTTTATTTATTTATTTTTATAAATTACAAATTCCTATTCTTAAAACTAGGCACGCAATTAGTTAGACATCTTGGGTCTGTCTTAGCATGCCATGGCATGAGATTTGGTCAACGCAATCGGCAATTGTAATAGCAGACTTGGGCCCCAGTTTACATTTACTAAGCAATTTAAAGTTGTGTGTGTATTATTGTGTATGAGAGATTTGCAAGGAAATTGATGGCTTAAAGGGTGATTCATTATGTTCTAGACGAATCGAGTTTAGACGAATTAATGGTTTTAGAATAATGTTTACTCTTTATCTATTTTTTAAATTTATTTTCCCGTGTGAGTGCCGCATGACTGCACAGTTAATTAAAAAAAACATATAAAATTAGATTTCTTACAAAGTCAACGTATATGAAACTGTTGTTTTTTTTTATTATTGATACAAACCTAAGCATTGTCTTAGTGTAGGGCAAAGGAATTTTATTATTGATTGTTAATTTTTATTATTTTATTAGTGACGGAAAATTTAATTTTTCTTCTTGACCCGTGATCCTCAGGGCCCGGTAAAAGAGTAGTTTGTGACATTTATACATAGGATTATAACCATCGCATAAAAATTGAATCACCCTACGCTGCCACAGATAGACCGACAAACAAACAGACACACACATAAAGTAAAGCGGTCAAATATTTAAAACCCTGCCTTTTGCGTCGGGGTTTAAAAAAAGCAGATAGGAAATGGGCGACATCCTTATAATCAAGTAGATCCTGCATCTAATCTTACAATTGAATGTAAAATAAAAATAATACAAATACTACCATAGATCCTAGAGGCAACAGGCCATTACCTCACTTTTTGTCTATGGCACGGGCCAACAGGATATCGACTATTTGTGATACTTTTTGTTACTTCTTACAATTAATTTTAAACGGTCTCCTAGTTAGAAAGAGGATCTATTTATTTAATGCTCTGTCGTTTTTTGGTGGTAACAAATTTACAGACGAAACTACTGAATTCAGAAACCTGAAAATTACGCAATAGTTAGTTTTCATAAAGTAAAGGCGTGCAAAGACGCGATTCTTAGAAATTTAACTCCTGAGAGGGGTAGTAGAATAGTCAGCTAAAAAGGGAATGGAAGCTTGTATGAAAATGGACGGACATCATAAATCGAAAGTCGATGTTTCCTAACACCTATAATTTTGTGACGACTGACGGGGACCCAAACTGCTAAGCCGTCGTTCTATTTCTACTCTGGACAAATGTTTGAGTGCTGAAAGCACAAGTTTCTCCAGTTAGTACCAGTCTATTACTGTCCCACTACAGAGCATATGCATCTTCTTATATAGAGAAGACTTAAACATTGATTACCACGCTTGCTCAAGGGGGGTGTGCGTTTTGGATTGGTGGATTACAAAGAGAATTATTAGCTGACAATGTTTGGTTGTGGATCGCTGGTGCCTGTGGTAGAAGTAGATGAAGTCAAAGTTTTTTCTATAAAGGCCTAGCTTTCACCAAAGCAAAGAGGAAAAATATCTCATAATTAACCAATAGGATATTGTATGTGTGAAAACTGATTGATTGTATAACACATCTCCTTCCTAAACACCACAACACGTCTTCATGGAGTGTACCAGTGTGGCCGAACAACGGGCAGAACTTCAACACCCCAGGTCACTCCCAGAAATCCATAGCAAACTGAAAAGTTTGCTACGATTCGGGAAAAGTGTGGGATGATTGAAACAGGCGATTAGTTACTTACGCACAATGGCCCAATTATGAGGCTAAGTGCGGGCAAGCCCAGCGAAACTAAACATCTCGTTCCTCTCCTCTCCGCTTTGGAAGAAACTAGTGCCGCGGCCTCCTAGCAGCTGACTTCTCTATTAATGAGCTGTTATCCAACTATTGCACTAACAACGCATATCGTTGACATAACAACGTAAAGGTGGAATGACGCACGCGCGAGATGTAACGTAGTAATTATAGAGAGACGCGGTCAATGTCGCGGTGAGTCACCGGCGCGTGAGTTGTGAGCGGTAGCGGGGACTTGCTGTGTGTATTGAGCTGTTTTCTGCACTGTTGTTGAGTGGTTGTGGCTTTGTAATCTTTAGGGGTTTTTTTTTCTTCCTTAGGATGGATTTTAATGTGAACTTCTGGTAAAAGGCTTGTTAAGATTGATTAGATTTGTTAGGTTAAGTTAGGTTGAGGTGTTTGTCAGCAACAAAGTGACTGTGCGAGTGTTCATATTATATCGGATAATTTCAGTAATAAAAATAGAATATAAGTAAAGACATTTGTCGCATACAATTGTGAGGAGGTATGAACAGCGCCTGCTAGAGAATTTGTTATTTTTAACACTTTTACTGGTAGCCACTGGTAGGTAATGCTAATGTAGTAAATAGTAAAAACTGTTTTCAGTTTAAGTTCAGATTCGGTGTTGGGAACATACCATGCTAACTCACTAATCAAAATTGCCTTTTTACTGAAGTGAGAATATCGGGGCTAGTTACTTTGCTATGTAGAAACTCGCTTGTATCTCATGCCCTGTCCAGTCTGCAGCCTCACCGACACACAGACAGACAGACGCGAGATGCGCGCGCTGCTTGCGAAGCAGCTGACCGATACGCAACCGCGACTTAGTGGTCTTGATACTTACTTGGTTTATTTTTTAATTATTTGGTTAATTTACTTCATTAGTAGGTATGTATCTTCTAGTTGAATGGTTCCAATTAGCCAGAGAATAAGGAATATAAGAACACAAGTAAGGAATATAAGACAAAAATATGCTATTAAGAAATATGACACATTTTATTGTAGAAAGTCGTTTAACCTGCCGTGTGTCTAGGACGTGGAACCACTCGAGACACAATGCTTTTCTAATTGTTTCTGTAATTGGGGCATTCAATGGGTAAAACCCCTAATAGAGGAAACTGATTAATAATATTATTATACTAACGCTAATGGTTAATAGAGATGTATAAAAGAAGAAATCATCAGTATGGCAAGGCGGGTACAATCTATAGGCGGTTCCAGAAGCTGGTAGACGACTGCAGCTAAATTAATTATATTTATTATGTACTTTAAGTTTTTATAAATGTGTGCATGCAAGCACTAACATATCTCTCAAAGAATTCCTTTACCATCAAGTACCAAGACACCTCACTCTCTACAGCGCACGCGCCGCGGCAGATGTTCGCAGCATCTGTCCACGCACACAGACACGCTCATCTCACGTCACGCACACACGCGCAACAACCTGCTGCCCAGCTGATCGCTACCTGGCGGCTTTCGTAGTTTTTTGTTTTATAGATTTTGTTGAATCGGGATTATTGCGGAATTTCGGTTTTTAGTGTCTTATAAGAAGATTGTTCTAGTAATTAGTTTGTTATTCTTATAAAGCAAAGTCTTAAAATGTGAATTCTTACATTAGTAAGTCTTTTAAAATGATATCTGTTCGTTAGCGAGATTCTGATAGGCTTTCATTCATAAAAAGTCTTTTTTTCTCCTTTCTCAAGTTATTTGTTATCCGTTCTGACTTAGGACCTCTCTTAGCCGGTGCAACCTTTTTGTAAATGTGGATATGCTCATATGACAATGGATTTAGAAAATCACAAGCTGAATTCTTCTGGTATTTTTTGAAATATTATCTTTATGATTGTTCTTGTTTCCTAAGAAGGTAGTGACGGTGTTAAGACTGCAGCCATTTTTTATAAAACATTATAATTTTGACAAACTTAAAATAAATTCGTATATGAGAATTTATTTTAAGAGACCTTTCCTGGATGCTAGGATACCAAACAGAATTGGGAAGGCTTCGCTGGTTGAGTCATTCCGCAAACACCTTTAAATCTTTAACCTTACCTTACCCTTACCCTTTTTGGAAAACCAGCCTTCAAATAATCAGTAAGTAAAAATGAACGTTAATACTTGTCAATGTTTTCGTTAACTTTACACCTGGACTATATTATTGAATGCACCTGTTGTTTGTCAAAAACTACCGTATTTGACCCAAAGACCTTAATTTGGCCATACTACCTAAATTAAACGACTTCATACAATGTCCTTCGCTTTTATTTTTTATTTTTATTTTAATAAGTGCTTTTTTATGGTGATTACAGTTTAATATTTATAAAGGGCGATATTTATTATATTAATTATGTATTTTTGATACAGTATTTTGTTTCGAATGGCTTTTATTCGACGAATGTCTTATGAAGGTTCATTTACAATAATGATATCATTTTCATAATATCGGTTTGTTCGCGCTTCGGTGAAATGTTCTTTGTGATAAAAACAATTGCATGCAAGCTGGTGTTGCCATGTTTGGAAACAAAGAATTAAATGTAGATTGCTATCACGTTTCGGGACTAGCATTAATTTAAGTTCCGTGCTTAAAGAGTCATTTAATCCATCAATTAGTTGGTAAAGACGATTTAAATTCACAACCATTTTTAAAATTGTATTAAAATTTCAAATCAACCGGAACATCAGCTCGTCAAAGCCAAAAAAAATAGAAAGTGCAGGCCAAGCCACGCATAATCCAATTCCGAATACGCAACTCCCTAGTCCCTATAGTGTTGGGTCATCGTCCGGGAAATCCGTATGAGCGGCAGGTGGGCGGCACACGGGACACGGCAGCTGCGGGATTTAACTGCCCATCACTATCTGCTAGTATCTAGCCGATGGGGGATCACCCTTGGTGGTTACAACCAGGAATCTTGTTTGAATGCCAAAGATTATTGAACGAGTTTTTAGTTTTAGCAAAAAGAAGAAGACGGACACTACAATCCAAATTATCTCATATAGTATATAGTATATTGTGTTGTTATATGAAGAATTATTAAGATGCAGGCTTTATTTAAATTATAAATTATACAAATAAATATAGCTAACTTAAAACTAATTACATAACTAAAACTAAATAAAACTAAAAATTAAATTATAAATAAATAAATAAAAAGAAAGGGGTTATCCGTCGGCGTCGTAAAACTCGTCATCACTGTCGTCGGGCAACGTGCCCAGAAGGCTGGCAGCATTGCCAGTTTGCCACGCTGAATTGCAATGCATATTCTTTGGGCAAAGAAAATGCCAGCCCTCTAATCACGTGAAGTGTCGACCAAACGCTTTGCAATCTCTTTATAAAGCGAATGGGCGCTCGGGCCCCATGGTCCCAAAGTTTCAACCCCAAACGGCTCAAAAGTATAATTACCAACGAGGTTGTTATATTTCCGCCGCTTGAGGTTTTCTGCTTCGGCAGCAGCAGTGCCCGCACACATTCCAGAACTAGGAAGATGCGATGGCGCAAGGGTGTCAACGCACGTAGCGTCCCACACCAAAGGCCTACCCAACTTCCACGGCAATAATGACATTCCGTCTGGTCTCTTTCCATCCTCCCGTACCAGCCCGATGGGTTCTAAGATGGCTGGAACGCCGGCGGTAACAAGAGCTCTGCGAATAATGTCATTAATGTTTGCATGACGCGGAATGCGACCTGCACTCCTGCTGCAAAAGAGGCCATGGTGACCGAGGCTGTCGACAGCTTCACCACATCGGCAGCGATGAGGAGTACAACATGGTGTACCTAAACGTAAACTTGTGGCGATACGGAAAGATTGTCATCCAACTTAGTACCTATGTTGGATGACGGCAATGCACGCAACCACAGTCTAGATTCCCATTCAGCAACAGCCAGTAAGCGAGCTCGCTCCGCAGAATTGGTACACGTCTCAAGAAGGATATTCCGTGCCAACGTACAGAGCGGCCCGTCCCACAGTCTCTGTGATGAACGGGTACCGGGTGGATCTTTGCCTGGGCAAGCCATTTTCCAAGCATTTATGGCTTCATTGACGGAAGCAAGGTACTTCAAAGCTGACCAAAGAAGAGGAAAGTATATTCCTGGTCAGCTCCTCAGTGCTGAAGACTGAAGACAGGAATACAGGGAGACTAATACAGGAAATTTTGCGGACGGCCAGACCACCTAAACGGATAGAAAGAGTGGCCTGTAGCCACGCCCGATCGTCCAAATCAATGTTCAAAATAGCTGTTAAAGAATTTCGAATAATTAGGTCGATTTTGTCTAAAAGTGTAGGGTATCTCCATAGCGGGGAGAAACGAGCAAAATAAATGAAATATAATAGTATATTGTACTGTTCATCGTCTAAATATAAAATGGTAAACTGACTGACTGTTAATTATCAACACACAGCCCCAACCACTAGTTCTAGGGTCACGAAACTTAGAAGGTATGTTCTTTGTAAGAGATCCACTATGAGGATTTTTGGGAATGCCAATCCTAAAGGGATAAATTAGGGGATGGAAGTTCAACATCTACGTTTTCGAAGCTGCGGGCAAAAGCTAGTTGCTGATATATGCAACCCTTTAATGGGGACCTAAGCATTATGCTGACGCTTGAACCTTTTGATTCCGGTATTATAGTTCTGTGTATTTACTACTACTAGCTGTAATACTGGAGACAATAAACGCTTATTCTATTCTATTCTATTATATATGTTCTCTGACATTCCTACACCAAAAAAAAAATTATTTCCAAATTTGATTACTACCAACCACATCTTGCAATATTTCCGACTGGCTTTTGCTCCACACAAGCCAAAAGCGTATACTGCTCTAATAAGATTTAACTGATTATAACATGAGCCTGACAGTAAACAATATACCTAGAAATAAAAAGTTAATAGCTCTTTACAATTTGATGGGTTATTTCAAAATCCAAATCATAAAAAAATGTTGGGCTGTACTAATTTTGATCGCTAGGCACCATACTATCTCCGATCCCTCTTTAACTCAAGCAAATATAATAGAAGAATTAGTTAATGAACTTATAAATTAAACAAGCAAGAAGGATAACGAAATAAGTAGGCAGTTTGTAATGAAAATAGGTCAATCACTACATTCTATGACAAGTACTTAGTAACCCACTGAACGAGAACAAAGTTCTGATATGACTCAGTTTATTACAGTTCTTAGGACTTACATACATACGTATATGTAACTATGACAATAGCAAACACATTATGTTTATTATTATCATTCTACGAGTCTGCTCTCATGATTTTTTCGTAAATGGAGTTTCCAATAAACCATTTTATGGCGTAAATGGCAACAGCATACTGTTTTATAGATCACTAGCTACTGCCCGCGATTTCGTCCGCGTGGAATAGTTCCCGTTCCCGCGGGGTTTCCGGGATGAAAACTATCCTATGTCCTTTCTCGGGTACCAGACTATATCTGTACCAAATTTCATTTAAATCGGTTCAGTAGTTTAAGCGGGAAAGCGTAACAGACAGACAGAGTTACTTTCGCATTTATAATATTAAGTATGGATTACTAAAGTTTAGTTTGGACATCACTGATATCTCGTGCCTCGAAAAGCACGTAAAGCCGTTGAAACACGCACGTAAACCAAGAGGTATCGTGTCGACCAGTCACTGGATTGTGGAGGTCTGATAGGCAGTCGCTCCACGTAAAACACTGGTAACCAGCTGCGGTTAGGCTGGAAACCGACCCCAACATAGTTGGAAAAAGGCTAGGGAGATGATGATTGTCTCCATAAGACGCAAGCGCCTCTTACTAACAACTGCAATCAAACGTTGAACTGCCAACCTCTATAACCACAACAATTTAATTACTAAATTCGTATTAAAGTGCGTACGCGCATGACTCAGAGTCTGCGAAGGGGAGATTAATACACACATATTCAAAACATTCCAACCGCCGTGACAGACAGACGTGTGACTCACGACTGTTGAATCATTTTATTGTCTGCAGTTTATGTTTTAATTACAATGTAAAAAAGTACTATGAACTGTAATGTGAAAAATGCAATTGGTTTGCATTTTTTTTGCTATTGTTTCTATGGTGATTTTTATTGTTTTAGGGAAACAAACAATTGTACATTGAGTCTTACATCTAGTTACAAGTTATAAGATCACGACGCTGCTGATATTTTAAGCTCAGTATCATATATTCAACTAAACCGTGTTCTTTTGAATTATCAAGAAGTAAAATAGTCAAAGACTTGATGCTATTTACTCGTTCCAAAACAATAGACTTTTACGGAGAAGAACGAGCAAGAAAATTCATGAACAGTCTTAAATCAATGAACACTATTTAAAATTAGTTTTTGAATTCTTAAGTACCAAGAGTATAGTAACTTTATGCTATCATATTCTTAACTTATTCATTGATCCGCCAAAAAAAAAACCTTTAATATTTTAAGTGTGTCCTAGCCTAGCCTCTATCTCTACTTTTATTTTAATTGTCTATGCTAATCGTTCGATAAAAAATAATTTGCAACAAAATAAATAAAATTCAAATCGACTCGTTATAAAAATCCAAAGTATATTACAATTGTGTATCGCTTTCAATAAAAACTAGAGTTTTAAGTAGTAAAAACGCGAGACAATGGTTATTGAAACTTGTTAAATTCTTATTGATCCATGGCGCGAATCCGAGTAGAAGAATGTTATCAATTTGCATTGGTGATGTAGAAATATACAGTGTTTGCTCGTAGGATTGAGGGTTTAAATATATATTTGACACGAATAGGCTTTTAATACGGAAATAGACAAATATATTAATAGGGAAGTCTTAGCTGGATAGCTTTCGTAAACTTCCTGATTGTTCAATATTTTATGAAAGCCTTGATTTTCCTTTTTTTGATAAATCAAGTTTTGAACTTTGTTTTGACAATTTTTCGTAGGTCTATTCCGACACTGTTGGCCATTTAGTTGTTTCTGTAGCTTTTTTTTTATAATTATTTTTCTAATATCGTTCTCTTTTAAAACAAAATATCGAACATCGACTTATAACAAAAGAAAACGGTATTGTTTGTAAAAAAAGCAAACACAAAATTAGAGCTAAACACTTCCATAATCGACTAAATGAAACCGATCATTTTATCGATTACGCCGTAAAACATTCAATAAAAAGTCCGCTGAGACACCGAGAATCGAGAATCGAGACAATACAATCTCATTTGAATCTCATGAGCGGTCGCAAGGTGCTCGGCACGCGCCGCACCTGCTTGGTGTCAATGCACCTCGTTACTCGAGAGATTCATATTACTTATAAGGATTATTTCATTGAAGCAGGTTTTTCATATGGTATTTTTTTGTTAATTATACAGGTATTATTATGTAAAGGTTCATTGACGGAAATTCTTGTGACTTTTGCGTCTTATCTCATTCATTACTGCTTTGTTAGTTTTCAATTTGTTTTTTCGATTGGTTTTTTAAAACACACTCTTTGTGTGTAGTCGAAGTGTTACCAACCGTCTTAATTCCCAGTTTCTCACGTGATTCGAGACACAATAGAAAGACAAATAGCAGCCCGACAGCCGGCTGCCGCCGACGAAAGGTTCAGATAACTTCAAGTCACCGAAGTAATTAATAGAAATAATTCTTTCTTTATACTGAAGAGGTCTTACAATGTTACATTTGCACGATTTTTTATCATTAGATGTCAGACAAGCTGACTGGTTAAGTGGTCACCGCTGATTGTACACATCTGGAATAGTCTTGCAGATGCGTTGCTATTCCGGAGACAAAGATGATATGTCTCATATGCATGCCTGTAACACAGCGAAACTGTTTTGCTACAGAAATTGGGGTAGTACTTCCCCAGACAAGCATTTACGCAAAGGGCTCTAATATGTGTTATAATTTTTAACTCCGACGCAGAAACAGGGGTGTTATAAGTTTGACTATGTGTGCGTGTATTTGTTTGTCTATCTGCCTCTTTGTGGAACCGTAGTAGGTCTTAAACGGGTGAACCGATTTGGATGCGGTTTTTTTTTATTAAAAGTAGGTTATCTAGCAATGGTTCTTAGACATGCTTCCTTACAATCGATTCCGTGCCTAAGTTCCTTTTCTGTTTTTTGAAGTTATTAACTATTTTGTTAGATGCAGTCGCGATTTAATAGTTTTATTATTTTTTAATTTATTAAACCCCAAAGTACTAAATGTACATACAGCATTGACATTTACCTGTGGAGAAGTCACGTGACCTACGGTATATCGCTCGAACACTCGCTGGATTTTGTCTATACTCTTCTTCATCTTCATCATGAACCTCCCTCTGGGAGGTTTGGTTTTCGCACTTGGTCCTCTTAATGGTAGGAACATTGTACGTGTCGTGTCTATACTCTATAGATACTTTCATTTCAGAATCTAGTCCACCCTCAAAGTTTCAATAACTCCTATACTTAGTTGCATCAGCCTCAACCACCAGGTTCAGTTCCATTGCTTAAGAAACACAAATGAGATGTCACAGTATGATAGTCATATATAGGTATTCAGGTGATCTGTCATGCGTTACAGATTGCCACCTATTGTGGCGACAAATTGCTACGCTTGCTAACTGTCAGAGAGCGCAACTTGGTGGGTGCGTTGTACATCTCACTTAACACGATCAGTCTCGGGGAAAACAACCGCAGCTTTCGATATTGTAACTGTTTGTTAGCCAATGGTCTAAAGAAATACTATTTAAACCAACCCTTTCGACGACCAAGCGACAGCCGGCTGTGGCACTGCTATTGTGTCTCGGATTACGTGTGTTCGACGATTTAAATTCAAAATCTTGGTTGCATTTATGTGGTGCTAGCTTTCCCCCATGTTTTTAACCACGTTATATTAGGTGTCTTTTTTTTGGGGAGTGGGAAATCATCAAATGACTGCTACCGTCCTGGGTGCGGCGGGAGGGCGTGTCAGACTTTTACTGACTAAAACCCACTCATGTTCCTTCGGTTGCCCTTTATGTTCCGGGGTCACGGTAACTATTATAAACATTCCACAACACGCTATATTAGGTCTTTGGTTACTGTTCTATTATTATATAGTGTGATGTTACGTAGACTTATAATATGGTCATTAATTCATTGAAACAAAATTCAGTCAGATTTAAAGCGTGAAAGAGGGTTGTTACTCTTTTACGCTTTAAATCTGACTGAATTTTGTTCCATCCATCGACCTTTCAGCACAAAAGTTAAATAAAATATGTGAACCACTCAATTCATTGGTGAGAACCATGGAACTCCGCATAGAAGATTTAAAGTTTGTCTACTTTTGACAGGCAGACGCGGTACAGACGCTGGATACCAGTGTTTTACGTGAAGCGTCTGCCTACCAGACCTCCACAACCCAGTTACTGGGCGAAACGATATCTCTTGGTTAGACTGGTCAGACTTTCGGGCTTCTAACTACCCGTAACGACTATCAAACTTCGACGAATGACAACCGGGACCAACAGCTTTACGTGCTTTCCGAGGCACGGGATCTCAGTGAGTGATGTCCAAGATGAATTTTAGAAAGTACATATGAATCAAAAAGGTCACATTGGTACTTGCCCGGATTCGAACCAGCAACCTCTCAACGAGAGTTTGTTTTAAAATCATGTAGGAATAAAACGGTTCCATATTTTTATTCTTCTTTTGAAAGAATGTATTAAAAAAATGCGTAACGGTAGTAACCCAATCTCATAAAAAGGTTCAAATTATTGATAAAAGAAATAGTTTAACAATTCGACTGCCATTAGTAATAGTTTTTATTGAAAGCTTAGCCGATTGAAATCACAACTTCCGGCGTTTTGTCAACACGCCATTTTACTGCATTTAATGGAAATCAAATGCAAATGGCGGCCAATTAATATGCTAGAGTCCTGTTACCTGATTTAAGGAAATTGAGATTTGAAAATGGAATTCTCTTTGTGTTATTTTAATGTTGGTTAGATTGAAACGGAAGTTCTAGAACTTTCGTAGTATTCAGATTTATTTAATTATTTTTGCGAGTTACTATTTAAATAAACTTTACTTACTTAAATTGGATAGGTTGTGACCTAGTGGACTATAAACAAATTGTTATTTAAAATTATTTGACTTTCCTTTTATTAGTGTATTTTTTTGGTCAGAAATATACTCACAATGATTTAGAAATTATTCAAATATATATGAACTTATTAAAACATGCATATTATCCTATAACGTGCATCATAACCTCATTATATTAGGTATACACAATAACATAACTACGTGTATAGATGCTGGCGGGAAAAATTCCGAAACATTCCCGTCGAATACTTCGGAAGTATTCCGAAATATTCTGAAACTTTGGGAATATTTCAACTGCCAAAAAAAAACCCCGGTGAAATTGTATTAATCCATTAAAAGCCACTGTACTCGATTGAGTACAGCGCAATGAAGTAAAATAATAAGGTGTATCACCTAAAATTTACAAGATCTGTCATTTACACTTCGGAATAATGCTGTACTCAATCGAGTACAGCAGTTACCTCTAATGGGTTCATAGGGAATATAGCCTACTAGCTGTCCCCCGCGGTTTTATCCGCGTTTAATTTCCTTTGGTTACTTCTTAGCCCCCCGTAAACCGTTTATGCAGCGCACGCAACAAAAGTCCTCAAATGTGAATAATTTTCCCCGTTTTTGCAACATTTCTCACTGACGCTTCGCTCCTATTGGTGGCAGCCGCAGCGTAATGTTATATAGCCTAATACCTTCCTCTGTAAATGGACTTTAAAAAACAAAGAATTTCTCTAATCGGATCAGTAGTTCCTGAGATTAGCGCGTTTAAACAAACAAACTCCTCCGCATTATAATATTAGTAGTAGCTTTCCAATAGTGAAAGAATTTCTGAAAGCGACACAATAGTTTTTGAGTTTATTAATTAGGTTTTCCTTTATTTAGTAATACCTATCTATGTGACTCGCGAATACTTAGCGATGCGAACAGCAGAGCTATATACAAACTAACCAAAAACATAGGTAACCCTTTTTCAAAAAACAAATCAAATATGCTCGGCCTGGTTTTTTATTCCACAACTAACATTTTGATAAATAGCATTCGACTTCGATATAACCTACATAAAAACAAAAAAATAAAAATCCTGTTGTAAAAGGGATTTTTATTTTTTAATAGAAATATTAACAAATATACTTAATCGATCAGATTTATAATAAAATAAACATTTATATTTTACTAACTTATGCGCCACTGAAAAATAATTAATTCACCCACCACACAAAAAATAAACACGTTTATTCTTATTGAATAATTCGGGCGAAACATTCCGCGGAAACTTTCGATTGCGGGGTATGAATCTTTCTGAAAACTTCTCCGGGGGGGGAGCATCTCCCCTCTTACCGCACCCCGCACCGCCATCGCCTTCGTGCACACAGTCAGGCGGCGGCGATCGACGGTCGATGCAAAATTCCATTCGATATTTAAAAAAATATAAAAATATTTTGCAAAAAAATACAAATTCTAAATTTAAATTCATTTTGAATAATTCTGATTTAAAGAAACTTTCCCAGAAGTATTCCGGAATTATTTCGAATTTTTCAGAAGTTTTGCAACTATACGTGTTACCTATCATAACCTACATACACGTAGATTTAAATCAAAACAACGAAAACATGCAACATTAATTAACTTGCCTGCCATAAACTAACCGTTTACTTCTTTTCTCACAAAAAGGTATTATGTAAATAACACATATTAAATACGTCCTAATCGGACTATTTAGTAACGGAACTCCTTTAGAACACTGATTTTTAAATCATGACAAGATCCAATTTAAAAGACCCCTGTTTTAATACAAATGTCTTTAGGGTGCAGTTCAACTTACTTTAGTCGATTTTCGAGACCCTAATTTTGACGATTAGTTTTTTAACCTGTGACATTTGGCATTAACTTCTCGGAATGTTTCTTTTAGTTTCCTGTAGATGTCGACAGTTTTGCATGCATTTGTATAAAATAGTCATTAGTTATTTTTTTATTTAAAAAACAGGATGTTCGTTAGGACTTTGAATAGGTAGGTATCGGTGGTTCCAAAATCAGTTTGTATTTAAATTATTTACTGTTGATTGAAAAACAAAACAAAATCTAAATGATGTTACCTACCTTACTTTTTGTAATACAAAGCAGCGATATGAGACCTTTATTATAATACGGTAGTTTACACCATTATCAATTGACGTACTTTTTATGAGCTGTCAAAACGCAATTATCCAATAGATTTTGTATGGCAATGGCAACTTATGACGTCACTAAAATAACAACTCACTTGACTATCTATTTATTGATTTTAAAGCAACTAAAAATCTAATTTTATAGCAAATTGAAAATGAACCGAATTTATTGGGCTGAAATTAAAAGAGGTTTTATAGAAATTGTGTCCAACATTTATTGGTTAATGGTGTAAAATTCAAAATTCAAAGTATTTATTTCACTTAGACCATTTACAGGTATTTATGAATTGTCAAAGAGTCGGTCGGTTAGTCAGAAAAGAAAAGTGACGCTAATTGCCTGTTCCAAAACGTAGATCTCTATGGAGAATAACAGGCAAGAAACTCCACGGACACTATTTTAATAAAAATAATGTTTTACAAAGTCTTGGTTACATTTTCTTTTTGTTGCTTCTACATGTGAAAACAATGTATGTAACAAAATAAACAAATACAAAATTAAAATAAAAAGTCATGGCAGTAGAGATGACCCATCTCAACTGACAGCGCCCGTAAAATCGTGTACTACAGAATACGTCTTAACAGTTTATTAGACTTCCACCCATTCGAGCACAAGGCACAAACTACTCAACTAAACAACACTAAAGCATTATTTCTCCTTTAATTACCTAGTCTTTACAAAGAAGGTCCCAGCTCTGTAAGCCTATTCACACACCCACTCACACACAGACACACACAGCCCTGTGACTAGGGTTACCAAGTTGGTAAGCGTACTCTGTGTTACTCTAAAGGCGCTCCTAAACGGGCAACATAATTGCTGCAATTTTATTGCAGCAATTTTTTGAGCATGGCCCGGCAACTCCAGCAATATTGCCGGCCTTGCTCAGCAATATTTTTGTCATACAAAAAGTGTTGCACGGCAATACCGGCAATATTGCAGAGAGTTCGGAAACATTGCCGGGCAATGCCGGCAATGTGTTGCAGCAACACAATTGCAGTAAAAAATTGCCCGTTAAGGAGCACCTTAAGAGTACGCTAAATTGCCCTATTTTTTAAAATAACCAAAAGTTGTTATCTGGCGCAAAAAGCTCTTTTAATTAAATATTGTACTCTATTTTAGAAGCTCTCTTAGTTACACTCTCTGATAAAAAAAAATGATAAAAAATACCTCTATTACCTTAAAAAAACAAAAAAAACATATATACGGTCGAATTGAGAAACCTCCTTCTTTTTTTGAAGTCGGTTAAACTAGGTATTTATAATTAAATATTGTACCTACTCTATTTTAAAGGTTTCTTTACATTCTCTGAAATCAGATAAACTCTATTGCAGTTTAAACCTTCGAACACACGTGATTCGAGACCCAATAGAAAGAAAATACCTTCTCTTACTAATCATTTTCGGCCAATTTCCATTCTCCCATTCTTGTCTAAAGTGCTTGAAGCCTGCGTACACAGACAGTTCACGGGGTTTGTGCACAGGAACAATCTGGTGAGTACATTTCAGTCTGGGTTCAGGCCTGGGCATAGCACAACCTCTGCTCTCCTTAAAGTGACTGGTGACATTAGAGAAGCCATGAGTGATACTAAAATCACTGTGCTTGTGATAATTGACTTCTCGAACGCCTTTAATGCCGTCAGTCACGACATCATACACGACATAATGCCTAAGGCATTAAGTCCGCCATTGTACATTATGTGCATAAAGTTTAAATAAATAAATAAATAAAATAGCAGCGCGACAGCCGGGTGTCGCTTGGTCGTCGTAAGTTTTATAAAGTTGGCAACCCTACTTTGACTGGAAGTCGTGTAAGGCTTCCTACTCGAGTTACCTTCCGACCGGCCGGACACACATCCTATGTCGGCCGGGTCTGTTGTCGAATTGGCTCTACGTGTACATTACTGCGGTTCAGGAAGTCCGTACTATTGTTTGTTGGTTTGATCGATTTGGTCTCTGAAAGGAGGTTGATTTTGGAATTTTGTCTCACACTAGAAGAAGTTTTGTTACACAAATCTAATAAAACGTTTAGATGAACTCCCAACTGAAACATAAATACAATAAGCTAAGTTATTGGATGTTCAAAAATATTTTAATACTAGCTTTTGCCCGCGACTTCGTCCGCGTGGATTAATAACTCCCGTCCCCGGGAGATTTCCGGGATGAAAACTATCCTATGTCCTTTCTCGGGTCCTAAACAATATTTGTACCAAATTTCATTTAAATTGGTTCAGTGGTTTAGTCGTGAAGAAGAGACAGACAGACAGCGTTACTTTCGCATTTATAATACTAGCTTTTGCCCACGACTTCGTCCACGTGATTAATAGTTCCCGTTCCCGGGGGATTTCCGGGGTGAAAACTATACTATGTCCTTTCTCGGGTCCCAGACTACATCCGTACCAAATTCCATTCAAATCGGTTCAGTGGTTTAGGCGTGAAGAAGAGACAGACAGACAGAGTTACTTTCGCATTTATAATATTAGTATGGATTAGTACGGATACGGATTTATGACTTCACTGACATTGAATGGAGTGGTGGAATTCACTGTATGGAGTTTCTTGCCCGTTCTTCTCCATACGAATCAACTTTTTGGAATGGGCAACTAGATTCATTTTTCTTTGTTTTTGACGTTTAAAGTGCCTTTGAAATGGTCTATTAGAAATAAATGATTTGAGTTTGAGTTTGATTGAGACCGGTGAAAAAAAACCAGAACCTAATAATACATATTTTGTGTCGTCTGTATTTGTTTTGTCCTTGCTGTGGAGGGACAATTATAGCCGTGTCTTTGGCACGGAGTAATTTGATTATTGCTCCGCTTTCGTAGATTGTAGGGTGCATCGTAGAGGTTGTTTCTATTTATTGTTTTGGTTATCTAATACAAAATATTTTTTTCCAATAGGACTAGTACTTACTTACCCTGTAGGGTCAATGATTGTACGTTAGCTTTAAGCTTACTGTAAGATCAGTATTTAAAACATTATGGAACGCAAGTAAAGAATATGAATATAAATACTACCAGAGATTAAGACAAAACAAACAAAAAATCAACATCTTTTAAGCTTCATTAATTAGTATAGATTCTATTTGACGGATATTAAGCCATAAAAAGTAACGTTTTGCCCTGCACTACAACCATAATAGTCCAATATTCAAAATCTAATCAAACCAAAGAGGAACGTAATATTACGTTCCTTTCTACTTAAGAAATGATTACAAAGAGATGTTTTTATAGCTTCTTGGAATTATTATTCTAGTCTTTAGACAACTGTCGTGTAAAGCTAAGTGCAATCCCCTCGCACCTTAGCCAAGAACATAGGGTGTGAGGCAATGATCGGCAGATGTGCTCACATCTGGACTGTCAGTGACCTAGCGTAGCTTGAACGCTTTCTTTTATAGGCACACGATTTTTTAAAAATGGAATTGTGTTTATTTTTTAAGAAAGTGTGCATTAAAGGTTGGTTTGTTATTTAATTGAATGTTGGTATTTTTTAAAAAGAAAAAATAGGCAGTTGTATTTATTCCATCTGTACTGTCAGTGACCTAGCGTAGCTTTAAAAGTTATAGGCACACGATTTTTAAAAAATGAATCCTAGTTTTTTTTTTTAAGAAAAGTGTGAATGTTGATGTCAGGTTATTGGTATTTTTATAAGATAAATTCTTACAACAAGTTTTTTTTCATTGAATGTCAGTTCCAACATGATCAAAATCAGAGGCACTCAAGTTGTTATAGACTTGAAAGACTTTTATTAAGACTAAAAATAAAATAAGAAAAAAAACTTTTTAAATAATTCATATTTTCTGCTATATATAAATAAGGTTGATTTAATAACTTTACACCTATTGCCCCATCAATGGTTTCTAAACTTCTATTACACAATACCTAGATTAAAAAATCACGGAAAATAGTGAGAATAGCTAGTAGAATTTAATTATATAATACAAAAATAAATAAACATATTTTAATATCCCACAATACAAAGACTTTTTGCATCTGGTCAGACAGAATGCCGGTATAATAATAATATAATGGTTGGTATAACCAGTAACTAAATTACTTTCTATACGACTTGTGAAACTACAAAATAAATTTGAAACGATAATTTATATCGCAAGCTTAAAGTTACTTACTTATAGATAAAACGATACTGATAAGATTCTACCTACCGCCTTCTGAAAAGCTGTTTTATAAAAATACTAGCCCTTGCCGTCCTTCGTCCGCGTGGAATAATAGTTCCCGTTCCCAGGAGATTTCCGGGATGAAAACTATCCTATGTCCTTTCTCGGGTCCCAGACTATATCTGTACCAAATTTCATTCAAATCGGTTCAGCGTGAAGAAGAGACAGACAGACAGAGTTACTCCTCTCTCCTACTTGATTTATGCTTTGCCCGTCAGGGTCCATAATTGTGACTATGTAACGTTTTCCTACCAACTTATGTATACATTATGGTACGCAATAAAGAATTGAGAATTGAGTTACTTTCGCATTTATAATATTAGTATGGATAGTATGGATAAAAAAGAATTTCGTAATTATATGATATCTCACACGATAATTATCTCTGATAGATGGCGATGTGACATGACATAAACATTGCGGCACTTTTAGTGATGCAAATATATGGTATAACTAAATTAGTTGTAGGAACAGGATTATTTGAAAAATACAAAAACTTCAAAGGACTGTATTAAAAATAAAATAACACAAGCATATAATTTCCCACTCAAATCAGATTGGCGATTACGGATTTATTTTCACTATAGGTTCAGGTTTCCTCAAGAGGTTTTTCTTTGCCGTAAAACTGTGGCCATAGTGTGTGATGTCGAAGTGAAACTTTAGGAAAGGGACATCTTATTCAACGTGGTTTGTTTAAACTATTTACCAGCGCTTTTATCTTAGTCGCAAGGAAAAGAACAAATGCAAGAAAAAGTTTATAAATTATGGCCGAACTTTGTTCATGTAGCTTTTACAAGGGTTTCATAAGATTTGATACAAATTGTACTTGGATTTTTTTTATGAATAAAGCTATAATTATTGTTAACATATTTATTTATCTCAATTGACAATTAAGCCATAAATATGACAATTCGACTGTACTTATTCGAATTATTTATTTTATTTTAACTGTCGATTAAGACATAATATATCGATACTTACTAAAACAAAGGACCTACCGCCTGTAAACAAATAACTAAAACTTGTTAACAATCGATAAAAATAAGTTAAAATCAATTAAAAAACGTTAATTAACTTTTTATTTCACCATTTCCTTCGTTATTACGTTGTAAGCATGCAAGAAATAATTACTAAGATTCCAATAAGAGCACTGTATTACCAAAAAACAAGGTGTAACCCCCAATTGCGGTCACATGACGCTGCCTCGGTAATATTACGTAAGTTGTGATCGATCGCACCTGGGTGCCCACCTGCCGACAACACGTGCTCTCACCCTACCCGAATTGTTCGTTAAGATCATTTTGTTTTTCATCAAGCTTGTAAGTTGACCAATATCCTTGTAACCTACCACCTAAGTGTACTTGTGGAAGCAATAAATATATTGAGTATTGAGTAAGTTAGCTCTCGTGTAAGAGGTTGTTAGAATCTGGGCTAGTACCTATGTTAATTAATATATATTTTGGGACAAATCTCACTCGGCTATGATCCCTAGGCAGACATGTGCTATGGTAACCAGACAACTGATATACATACTTATATAACTTACTAGCTTTTGCCCGCGGCTTCGCTCGCGTTAGACAAAAAGTAGCCTATGTTACTCTCCATCCCTTCAACTATCTCCACTCAAAAAACCACGTCAATTTATCGCTCCGTTTTGCCGTGAAAGAAAGACAAACAGACAGACAGACAGACAGACACACTTTCCCATTTATAATATTACTAGCTTTTGCCCGCGGCTTCGCTCGCGTTAGAAAGAGACAAAAAGTAGCCTATGTTACTCTCCATCCCTTCAACTATCTCCACTCAAAAAATCACGTCAATTCATCGCTCCGTTTTGCCGTGAAAGAAAGACAAACAGACAGACAGACAGACAGACACACTTTCCCATTTATAATATTAGTATGGATTAGTATTAGTATGGAAGTATGGATAAATACATGCATACTAGAGATGAATTACACCCAAAGAATTTGGCTTTTTTAATTTGTTTGTTGTTTAAAGTTTATCTTGGAGATAATAGACAGACATCGGTGAAGGAAAAACATCGTGAGGAAACCTGGTTTAAATTAATATAAGTCCAGAATCACCATCCGCCTTGAGCAACGTGGTGATTGAATGCTCGTACAATACAAATTACCATTCCACTAATTAAAAATACAGTTAGCAACAAATTACGATACACTCTGTTGCTTTTAATGCAAAGATACTAATATAAAACAACTTTAATGAACATGTCATAATGTCATCTTTAAAACGGCAGTCATAAATATTCATAGTCAACTGACCTCTAATTGCAGCTAGCGACAAAAATATCACGACAACATTTACACAAAAAAGACACTTACAAAATATGTCTTCAAATTGACATAAAAATAAAGACATAATTATAATTATTTAATTATTAAGGGACATATTTGAAGCCGCCTTCAAAAAGCTCTCGATAATTGAAAGTCGTTAGTTTCACAACGTATTCAACGACTCAATGAGTATTAATAAGACAAGCTACAAGAATTTCTTTTAATTTACTTTTAAACAGATGTCTGTTGTGCCTTATTTGGACCTCTTAGTGTTATTACTGTAGTTAGTATTGCGGCATGATGAGAGAAAAGTTTTAAAATGTAATAATTTACTGGTCAGCTTCAGTTAACGATAATATTATGTGTTGACACTATACAATTGGTCAAAAGAATTGTGTGGTTTTCCGCTAAAGGATTATGTTCAAGAAAAAGGTAGCGTTTACGTTAAAATTACTAATAAATCTTCTGAAGATGTAACATAAGAGTCATTAATTTTATAACATTTATATTCTAGATACTAAAATAGTAATTGCTGTAGTAAATATTCATTTTAACAAGCTTTTAAGTGTGGAAAATAGTGGCCGATATTTTGTGTCCATTGTGTTTTTTTTTTTAAATGTTTTTTTTATAAACACTACATTTATTTTATTTATTTATTCATATAACAATTTATATTAACATTGAACGAATTTGATGTATTTTCTTATAAGAATCACACCTCTACATATATTAGATGCATTTAATATCCATCCATCCAGATCTGGAAAAGTTTTTTGATATTAAATCGAATGTCTGTAAAATGTATCAATTTTTCTTGATATTATATAGCCATGCACACAGTAGTATGTTCCGGTCAACTCAGTCCTTGTCTTATCAATACACAGTCGCAACATTAGGGTCTTTCTTAACTGCCGCAACGTTTTCAAGGCATGTCGTGTCGTGACGTCAACGTCTCGCCTTGCATATGACGCGTCTCCGCGTCAAAGAAACGGACCAATGAAAGGAAGTTACACCTTTAATTTGTAACGGTGAACGTGTTTGTTTTGGCGCCGAAATACTGTGAACTGGTGCAGACTAATTGAAAAGGGGAGTATAATGTTCGGTTTAAGTTTCCAGGTTTGTCAAGTATAGTTCAGTTCAGTAACTTGCTTGTTATGGAGGGAAGTGCAAAAAACGCTTCTTAAACGTCACTTCAGCTTGGAAGGTTCCTTCTTTTTCACGACGCTGAACGCGACTGATAGAAGTAGTAGTATATGTGAACAAAATCGTTTTGCGAAACGCGAATGGAGCTGAGTAAGGGTGTGTAGTCTCTCACTCTCTAAAGGTCATGGCTCATTACAGCCACCCGGCAACCACTCCGCACCGACTCGCCTCCTGCGGCTAGTATTCTTTATATGGACTTGTATGGGCATGCGCTCACTATATCAACTCCGTACCGTCACCGGATCGCCTCGGTTATAAGGCGTAAGGCTCGGTTGTAAGGAGTGGCTGTCGGGTGGCCGTAATGAGCTATGTCCTTTAAAATATAGCATCATTTGCTGTCTTTACTGGTACTGTGTGGATTTACCACAGTCTAGCTTGTCTGTTTGTCTCAGTCTAGTAGTCTTGGTGAACCAATCATTAAAATCCAACTCTTGTTAATACGAAAAGGAAATCGCTGTGAAATTACATCAGTGATTGACATCATACAACTATAGTATTTCCTTATCATTTTATCACTACGTGACCTATGCTTTCAACAGATTAATTTCAAATCAATGTACCAGTCATTTACAGATTGATACGGAACTCTTATCTGATAACAAGTTTGTCATCAGTGATGTACCTAGTATTGCATCATCGTGTAAGAGTGGTTTATGGTTAAATAGGAGTTAATGTGTATTTAATTTCGTACTATCATCATTTTCCACATTGACATTGATTTTTTCATTTTGACATTGTGTAATTGTAATTTGCTATTATTATATACTTTGTTCCTTTGACTATATTGTAATTATAATAATCTAAATAAAATACGTATTTAAATTTGAATTATTTTGACATTATTTAGAATAAAAACTCTTTGACTGAATTTTTGTATCGTTAATATTGATTATTTATTGGTTTTGACATGTCCAAATTAATTTGACTTCAGGCTGTAATTTTGCAAATAATAATGAAATGATGGAATTTTTTATGATTAATTTTTAATTTAGTATTTGTATGTAAATTTTAAAATACTGACAATTATATTTGTATGCCTATAGTAGACTGATCATAGCGCACATCAAACTAAAATTCGACCAAACATTGTACCTATGTATCACAAATAAAATATTTCTTTCTTTCTTTCTTTCTTTCTTTCCTAGCCTTTTCCTAACTATTTTAGGCTATTTTTATGGATGGAAAATCATCAAGTGACTTCTCCCGCCCTGGGCTTGGCTGGACTCTGGAGGCAATGGTAGGCGTTGTCCTAATTGGGAGCGATCGTACCGTTTATATTGTATAATCTATGGATCGTACGATGACGCGATGCGTTCTCGTCGTGCGATAAGTTCAAACATACAGATTTCATCAGAGTGTCCTATTCGAACCTCGCAAGCAACTCGCAAATAATCGTGCGAGCACATGAAATGCTTAATAACGATCGTACGATTCGTTTGATCGTCGTCGTGAGACGAAAAACCGCCATCGTACGATCGATCCCAATTAGGACGACGCCTCAGACTTTCACTGACTACAACCCACCCATGTTCCTTCCATTGTCCTTTATGTTCCGGGGCCGCGGTAACAATTACAACTATTACGCAACCCTATGTTAGGCTTGGCTTTCAGTTTAACCGGATCCAGTTTAATACCAGTGTTGTACCAGTCGATAATCCATGACTGTTGACTGATTGCCAGACGTTCTGGCTTGTGACGACTCGCATTAATTGTCAAAGATCCACGAATGGCAATTGGGAACAACGACTTTACGTGCTTTTTGGGGCACGGCATGTCAGTAATATCCAAGACAAACTTTAAAAATTCTTATGTTTTATAAAATCTTATTAGTTTGGTCATCAAGGTAATGTTATCTTGGAAAATACTAAATCGAATACAAAAATATTACACTGATAGATAGTATACATATGGGTTGCGGAATGTTTATAGTGGTTACCGTGACCCTGGAACATAAAGGGCAATCGAAGGAACATGAGTGGGTTTTAGTCAGTAAGAGTCTGACACGCCCTCCCGCCGCACCCAGGACGGGAGCAGTCATTGGATGATTTACCAAGCAACAAAAAAAAAAAAAGATAGTATACTTATTATTATGGCCTGGATATGTTTCATGGCATTGCCTTACAGTGCAGGGTAATTATCGATATTGTATATAAATACAAAAAACGAAAAATATGTAATTAATAAAAAGAGTTATATGTAAGCATATAAATAATATCAAATACACATATAAACTTATAGCACAAACTTATAACTAACAGTCACTCCACCCACACACAAGCCCACACAACACTCATTCAAAATAAAATAAAAAATAGAAAATAGGGTAATCCTCTTTTGATTTTGTTACTTTCTTTCTTTTAGAATTATTCCTAGTTCTAAGATTATGAGTATTATCTTTATCCTTAATTTAAAAAAAAATACATTACATTACTTAAAATTGTAAACGGAGCGAAGGAGCCTGGAACTCACGACACAGGGAATGCTAGTGTGAGTTTCAGGAATCAATGTAATAACTGTATTCTCTCGGAACAATAAATTATTCTTATTCTTATTCTAATTAACACACTTTGTAAGTAAATTAGCTTCCGAACGCGCCTTGGTCCGCGTCAGGTTAAAATTTTCAAAATGCTTTCTTAGTGGGAATATGCCTCACAGCTTTACTTTGTGCTACAGCGCAGCATTGATATCGATATTGTAAACAAATACAAGGCAAAATATTCTTTTCTTTATTTGCACTAGCAACAAAATAAAGCCTCTGTAGTCAAGACCTTTATGAAATACTATAAACTTCCATTCGAAGTGGCGTATGTTATAAAACATATGTTAGTAGGTAATAAAATATCAAAGTAATCTTAGCGAGGCTTTGCTCTCGGATCTTGATGTATTAAAACGAATAAAAAATAAATAACGGATCAACACATGCGCAGGTCGGTTGAGAGGAAACTGTCGGGGTTGTGAACATTTAATTTTTATTACGATTTAAACCTTTGAACACACGTGATTCGAGACACAATATAAAGACTATATCAGCCCGACAGCCGGCTGTCGCTTAGTCGACGAAAGGTTTTATGAAACGTACATTTTAAATAAACATTTTTAATTTTGAGGTGGATCACATTATAATGAACAATATATTTTCATATAATGGTCACAACAATGATTTGATCATGTTGTAATTTTTTTAACAAATTTTTAATCTCAAGTGTAGTATCGTTACCCGCACTCGTTTCGTTCGAAAATTGGTAAATTTCCCGTTTCTAAAGTGTTAATGACTTAGTATGAAAATACTCAAATAATTTTTATTAATGATTTACCTACAACACTTCTTTTTTAGTCATGGACAAAAAAGTATTAGGCATTTTTTTATTTGAAAGAAAATTTTGGGTTTACCTGATTTTTGTTTTGTCTGGTGGTGTTAGTCTCTGACCAGTCTAACCATGAAGTATCGTGTTGCCCAGTTACTGGGTTGTGGAGGTCAAATAGGCAGTCGCTCCACGTAAAACACCGGTATTGAGCTGAATCCGGTTAGGCTGGCAGCCGACCCCAACACGATTGGGAAAAAGGCTAGGGAGATGATGATGGTGGTGTTAGTCTTGTGAGACCACCACCACAAGACTCATCTCATTAAATTCTTTTTTGTATATAATAGCCATCTTCATCACGAATATCAATAACATCACGCTACAACCTACGTTAGTTGAGTATTAACCAACAACAAGTAAGTAATAAAAATAAAAATATGATCTTTTCTACAAACATATAAAAGACATCAACGATCTCTTGAAGATTTTTCTCTAAACGAATCCTACGGTTGAGTGCCCCTGCCAAGGGTGCAGGCACCTGCGCCCGCGCACGTGCCAACTGTCCCGTGTCGCTGCCCCCGCAACCCCCGCCCCCGCGCCACCCCTCACTGCTTCCGCTGCATCCGGCCAAAGCCTTCGCTTGTTATAATGCTACTTTTTAATGGCATCGGTACTTTTTTTAGTTGAAAAAATAAAGGGAGATGATTCATGACTTTTGGAGCATAAAAAAGAAAAAGAGATATGGTACTTTTTGAAGAATTAAATATAACCTTGATACTACTAACTAGAACAGTATAATTATTTATTAGTCAGTTATCGATTTCTGCACAAGTTCGTAACTTATGCCCTTACTAATAATCACTGTGTAAAGTTATGCAATGAATAAAGCCTGTGTAACCATACATTTATTGACGTATAAGCCTGTCATAACTTTATGCAGCGTTAGTAATAAGGCGCTTATAGTCTGCTGTACAGAATAGTGCTTTCCTAAGTGTAAATATCAAATACAGAGAGACCTATACCTTCTTCGCAAGGCCAATGCCACTGATTTCTAACTTGAAACTAAACTGTCAACTTATTCTTCAAAACCTCAAAGACAATAAAATCATGGATTATCAAAAATATCTTTTAATTAGATTAGGATTGAAACGTGATTCCAAGGATTGAAAGAAATATTTTCATTAAAAATTTCAGTTTATTTGCTGCTGGTGCAACTTGTGCCTCAATCCCGTATTATTTTGAATTCTGTCTAATAAAAGCTTGACTGTACTATCCAACGGATTCTGTCCACCTTAGTAAAACATTCTGCTTATTTCTAGAACCTACTCGTATATCTCTTTATGACTGCAATTGTCTTCATACCACTACCGTTCTCTCTAGTCAAAAACTAAAACCGACCAACAGTAAAAAGCCTACACCTGGAGCTGTGCAGCCAACACCATGAAGACACCCAATGCTCTCAACCGTTACGCCGCCGCCTTAAATACTATCGGCAAATCCGTTGGGCAACGGTCAAAATGACCGAACAAAAAAACTGTATCAACCACCTTGCTAAACACAAAGCGAATCATTAAAAAGAGACCACTCCATTGTCTAGCAGACAACGGACAAACTTTCCCATATCCAACTTAAAAGGACTAAAAATCCTTTGTCCCTGTTACACATTTGCAAAGAAACTAGACCGTTCTCACGCAATGCAAAAATTTCGCCGATAGACAAACGTCCGAAAATAGGAACTGAATGGATGACGAACAATAAAATAGATTCGCGAAAGGGATTACAAATAATGCCTTGTAAGAAAGGGGTGGGTTTCTAAAGAAGGGTCAGTGAGGTCACTTGAGGCGTAGGGCTGACCCTATAACTCACGGTGCAGCGATTTCGGGGTGTTTAAACTGGCGTAAAGGGTTGTTGTGACCTCTAAGACCTTTTGTATTGTGTGTGCGGGTCAGCACGGGTTGGCTACCTGGACCGGACGGGACGGGTTGACCCTAAGAATGGACTATTAAAACGAGAACGGTGCATCAACGGTAATTTGGAAAATCGCGATAACCTTTCTGCTTTATAAAGTATTTAGTTGATAGTTTTGTGCAGCTATTTGTAACGTTTTATGAGGAATACTTGTTCGAGTAACGGCTGGATGGTATGGCAATTCACAGTTTTATGTAGTTCTTAAATTCTATTGAGTAGTTTTGTCGGTTTCCTTCGGATCCGTAGAGTAATATACCCTGTAGTCTATTTTCTTATTGCAGTTATAAATATCAATCAATTGCGACGTTTAGTTTTACTGACCTACTTTTTTTCGAAGAGCTTTATAAGACTGTTCTTTCCGTTATAATTATCGATCCACATATTTCTTAAAAGAAGCCAAAGTCCAAAGCCTACCCTTTCCAAACAATCTTGTCTTAACGAATACTTTATACGGGCTACTGTTACATACGCCTGACGTATAACGGTCATAATTCAACAATAATAAGCAATACCGACCATTCTATTATGTTCGCATTATATTAAAATCACATAAACATTTGCCAACGGCGAATCCGTAGGGCTTTGATGGACAATGCAAAAAATAGAGCATAGAAAACTATTTCCCATAAAAATTGTAACGCGAAAAGGGTTTGGTCATACAGCCCGTCTTTGTTATGGGCAGTGAGAAATTTTGCGATCGCTCAATGGGCTACAGTTAGAAATGGGTCAGTTAGACCGGCAGGTAGTAGGATAGTGTTGCATTGTTCTCTCGCATCGCAGGGTTATGCAAATTGGTTGGTCACGAACAATGGATGAATCTTTGTGAGATGGGAAGATGGCCGAGACCATTGATTAGGAGGCAGGTACCATTTGAGATGTTGTGATTGTATTTCAGTAATAAGTTTTTTGTAGATCTGTTACGTAATATCCACTTTTGGGTTTTCATAGGCCCTTTAAGTCCAACGGTCATTTTCTTAACATAAAGTTTTTGCCTTGCATTTTTTTATAGGTTTCTGTATTAAATACCTGATTCAGTACCAGCCTCCACAGTACAAGGGTGGGTTCCTGGTCGTTTTTTAGAGAATCAAACCTTGAAGAATTATTTAAGAGTTTAGGACCACCTATGGGAGTGTTATTAGAATATATTCTAATTTATTAATTTCTAGTTAGAATTTTTGATCCAACTCGAATAACATTCTAAACTTTCAATATTTATTTTCCAGGTAGCCTTAGCTGCGTTTCGGAGCACTCAGGTTCAAATAAAATGGTCAGGTCACCACATTTACATGCATAGTGACCGTATGTCAAAATCGTAACGATTACCTGAAGATGGAAGATGCTTGCCCTCTCCGAGGCTTGGGACAGCCTCGGAGGCAAAAGGAGAAGGCAGAATGCTTTATAAGCCCACTGCGAAGCCTGATTCAAGGCGACGAAGCAAGAAAGGAATTTGGAAGTGGCCTTGCCCTAAAGTAACAAATAAAAAAACAGTACTATTATGAAACTTTTAGATAAAATAAACTATTTACAGGCACTAAATACCATAAGACACACAGTTACTCAAAAAGTAACTAATTAAAGCTAATTTTCCGTCCCAAACCAAAACTGTTAAGGAGAAGAACGAGCAACAGAGGGCCTAGCCAAGTGGCATTGTAGAATAGGAAAGGAAAACTAATAGATTGTCAAATGTATGGAATTGACATAAGCTTTCGTTAAACAATTTGACATCTCCATACATTTGACAATCGTTTTCGTTTCGCTATCTATTCTACAATGCCACTTGTCTAGGGGGGCAGATTATACGAAGTCTATTAAAATATTTTTTTATTTATATTATTTTTGTTTAGAAGAAGTTTAAGTTTCGTGGTTCTCATGCTGAGAATAAACTGACCGCAATAAAGATATTTATATCTGTAGCTACTACGCTACTGAATACTTATTCAACTTACAAGAGGTTACACATAGATTAGTGTAAAGGTACCTTCTCACATAGAGCAATGAGGGTTTTTTGGCAATTCGTAGACGTGAGTTCCAACTGCAGCATGATTGGTGAATCTGAATTTTGACATATCTGTCGATGTCATGTCGTTTTTCGACATGACATTGTCATTTATGTGAAAATTCACCAATCATGCTGCAGTTGGACCTCATGCCTATGTATTGCCATCTAGCGGATTTCTCATACGCAAAAACCCTCATTGCTTGTAATGTAACAATCTGTGATTCGCTTTCAAATATTACACCACGTTAAGCTGTTAACAGTCATATAGTATTTTTTTTAAATCTATTTCTTTCCGTCTCACTAAGACTATAAAAAACCTAGTAAGGCGTTAAATGCCAGAAAAGCTGTTTTCTGCCATTTTTTAAAAGAGTTTTTTGAGCTTAAATGCTTTTTAGATGACGACTAAACAATACTGTTTTTCAGACTTTTAAGTCATATTACTAACCGCGTACTGTGAGGTTATGTATCCTACATGATATTGTAATGTATGAGCTATATTACGGTAAAGTTTCGTCAAAATCCGTTCCGTAGTTTTTGCGTGAAAGAGTTTCAAACATCCATAGATACAACCATACATACAAACTTTCACATTTATACACACGCAATTCGAGACACAATAGAAGGACAGTAGCAGTCTGACAGCCGGCTGTCGCTTGGTCGTTGAAAGGTTATGCTTAGTTCTCTTTACTCGCTGAATAATGCTCCATTTGTTACAAATTGAGTGGACGAGTGCCTTAACGTCTGTGTAGGTGACCAGCGAGCACGTAAGAACGATCAGAGGTCAAGTCAGCATCTCGTTACTGACTCACAGTTCTCGGTAACGAGATAATTGCCCGCGAATGACTATGGTTACGTCAAGTAAAAGTAGTAACAAGAGCTAAGTGCTCTATTTATGTGATTTTTAAATTTCTAAATTTTTGTAGAATTAAGTAAACCTTCGAACACACGTAATTCGAGGCACAATAGAAAGACAATAGCAATCCGACAGCCCGCTGTCCCTTGATTGTTGAAAAGTTAAGTTAATCTATTACAATTTAGTGGACGAGTGCCTTAACGTCTGTGTACTGGTGGCCAGCGAGCACGTAAGAACGATCAGAGGTCAAGTCAGCATCTCGTTACTGACTCACAGTTCTTGGTAACGAGATGAATGCCCGCAAATGACATTAGTTACGTCAAGTACAAGTAACAAGAGCTAAGTCTTGTGCTCTATTTAGGTGATTTTTTTCATTCATACTTTAACTAGCTACCTGTTTTGCACAGATGTTACTTCTTTGGGAATTATTTTACATGTTTCAAAATGGCATAATATCAATAAATTGTTAAATTAATGTATGTACGTCAGAGTTCCAGAAATAACCTCTTACTAACAAAATAATGTAAGAAGTAACATAGTCTATTTTTTTATCACATTAGTAAAGATATACCTAAATGGTTTTAAATATTAATGTGTGCTATTTCGACAGCAAGCAAGGTATAGATGGCGCTACTGTGAATATTTTAAAATAAGAAATGATGTCAAAATTAAACAGTTATTTTATATTCTTAAGTAGAGTTTTAATAAATTGGATATTTCAGATCCTTTAAGGGTTATTTAGTCTTAATATTTCTTAGGATTTATGCTTTTCTAAAAATTAAATTACATTTAAGGAAATTTTAGGAAAACTTCCGTCGCCAATCCGCCTTAAAAAGAGTGGTAGTTAAGGCTCGTGCTTCCACTTTTCGAGAAGAGGCCTCTGACTTGCTTGACTTGGAGATTAATAGGATTTTGTTTGGTTTTAACTCATATTGTGGAACCGATTTTCTTTCCTCACTTTATTAATAGTGTTTTCTTAGTTTAGGAATCAACGTTTTCACTATTTATGCAGTCTTTTTCTGAAATTGTATGTACCTATGCGAATTGTAACTGTAAAAATTTATTTAAGTACCAAGACATCTTCTTGCTATTACTTACTAGTACTATTTTGAATTTTTTTTAGGATAAACAATTTGTTTGTTAAGTTAAGACGTAGATAGGTATTGGGTACTGCTTATCAGCCCGCATAAGTAAGTGGGAGCAGTCACCCAGCAAGCGAGACGGTTTCTTAATGAAGCGTGATCAAGGTGACGCATTTGCTGATAAAGGTCAACGCTCTCGCAAAGATATCAATTAAATTTAAAGTATTGTCTGGTGACAGAAATTAGAAGGAGAGATCAGTGGCTCAAGTGGATTTTTGACGTGCAACGTTAAACTTTTGGCACTTTTTATTTCCCATACAAAAACTGCCAAAGTTGTCAAATATACAACCAATGACTAGTCATTGAATACTACTGCAATAGCAGACATAGGGACTACGCACACTTATTCAGCTCTATTCAGCTTATGTCCGTAGAAAACAACAATTTTGTATGAAAACGCGTACGCGTCCGTTCAGCTTCCGTATAAAACCGTTGTTTTATATTGGCATAAGCTGAATGGAGCTGAATAAATGTGCGTAGTCCCTTAAGCCTCAGTTGTTTTGTACATTTTCGCTAGCTTCTCAGCTTTGTATATGATCCAGCGTCTTTACCCACGTGATGAACTTCTATTCACTATTTTTTCTGTTCAAAATAATGTAAGTAACTACAAAAAAAAAAAACATTTCTCAGTGGAAACTTATACTCTTCACAAAAAACACATTCGCCAAGTTTCGTCACATTTGTCAACTTCAACTCTTAATTAACGACACCACAATTTTGCCACGGCCATGTTTATTTATTTACTACTAGCTTCTGCCCGCGGCTTCACTTGCGTTAGAAAGAGACAAAAAGTAGCCTATGTTACTCTCCATCCCTTTAACTATCTCCACTTAAAAAATCACGTCAATCCGTCGCTCCGTTTTGCCGTGAAAGAAAGACAAACAGACAGACAGACAGACAGACACACTTTCCCATTTATAATATTAGTATGGATATCTCAATTGAAAAACATAAATATATCCAGACGAAGGTCTCCTCTTTGTGAAGAGACTTGGGCCGTCAGAGCCTCGTCCGTGAATCAGCAGGGTGCACCACGTGCATGTGAGGCTTTGACCCTGGAGGTGACGGTAGGGTCCATTACACCTCAAAGTTGCATGTCTCTAGAAGTAGCGGTATGGGCGTTGATATATCACCCGCGTCAGTAAGTCAGTTTACCATGTTTTATTAGTCTATAATAGCCTCTCCTCATACAGAAAAGGCACGACCATTAACTATATTAAGCAAGTACTTACTGACACGTCATCGTCCGTTGACATCCTTTTCCCAAGGGTTTTTGATAATCACCACGTTTCTTCTAAAATTTCTTAAAAATCTGGGTAGAAGTAGAGAATTTTTCATTCCCATTTAGAATTCCAGATGTTTCAACTATCAGCGAGTTATAACAAACAAACAATAATAAATATGTTTATACATTTGTATACATTTATTTAAAGTAATAGTACTTTGGATAGAGGGCGCTGACAGTATATAAATTGGTATATTAGGTTTTCAGTGCTTGATGTTTTAAATATGAAAGTATGGGTGTAGTCCGGTCAATTTAGACATTCGAAGGTGCATAAATTGAATTGATTTTTTTTCCATACACGGGAATGATGGGGAACTTTTAAACATTGTTTACAATTAATCATATTTTGAACAATTTTACTGTTTTTCAGCTTGTTGGGACTTTATGTATCCTCACTCTCATTTCTTGGTTTAAATTGACCGGACTAGTGGTTGTTACATTCTGTGGTAAAACATAATTAATAAAGATGTCAGTGCATAGTACATCCTGTTCTCAAAGTACGTTTCCCTGTCTCTTAATTAAACTAGGGTATACCAGAATTTAAATAGCCAGTTTATGAAACATGGCACATGCAAAGTCACAACTGTTATTATCAGATTATTGTTACTTTTGTCTATTTTAAAAAGTATGAACCTTTCAGAAGCTGTGGGGGAAAAATAAAAAACTTAAAAAAAAAATTCGGAACTCGGTGGCTTCTCTTCTGCCAGTCAATTTGTGTTGCCACCGACTTCCGAAATTTTAGTTATTTTTAGGTTTGTAGTTTTTGAAGGCGGTTATAATTTTTTTTTAAGTTGAAGTAAGGTCAACAATTGAGACCATATTATTTCTTCAATTGCACTTTTTTCCGGATCAGAAGAATTTCAGGGTGGAAAAATAAAATAAGTCTAAATGACTGGACTATAATTCAACAGACAGGCATTAGTCAGTACTCTTTCATACTATTTGCTCTACAATCAATTAAAATAAAGTCGTGGAAATCAATATATTTATTTATACGGTTGTCTTTAAAATCCACATCTGCTGAGCTCACTGAAGCGTACTGATAAAACGACATGTTTCCACGATAACTGCATGTTAAAAAGGTACTGAACTTATCAATTTTCCACCAAAACAAAGAAAAATTTATCTTATTCTGTAAGAGATAAGGTTCACGTGGATAGCAAAGTTAAACCTGCAAAGATATCGTTGCGGAGTGAGTATACAATTACACACACAAAAGCACATTCCAAACTTATGTTCCACCGATATTTTGGTCCTTGGTTCTTATGTTTAGGGTAGTAAAGTTCAAAATTGTTAGGTTTTGGTTTTCAGAAGGGTAAATAGGTGAGTTATTGAGGTCAACGATTCGCACCTTTGAAGCTCATTCCGTTATCAGTGAGTATAAGAAAATGAGGAGAAAAACGACTGTTTCACTATACTTACAATACGCAAGTAATGACATGTCAGTTCACGTCAGTTGGTTCCACTTTTTTCTGTGGGTTTTTGAAAATTGATTAAGTACTTAGATACCCAATAAATAAAGTGGTTATTCGAAAAAAAGTGGTTTTCTAAACTAATCTATGACAGAACAGATGGGGTATTGCACATTGTGTAAATATAAATGGATATTAATTATTCGGTATGAGGTTTACCATCAGAATTTTAGACAATCGTCAATTTATCCAATAAAAAAATGCTTTCCCTTGTTCGCAGACTTTCATTCAAATCTTTATCCCTCTAACCCTGGGTATAATGGAATACCCAGGTTCAGAGTTTAAATATTCAAAAATCGCTTAAAATTTCATAATTCTAGCTTTACTAGTTTCGGCTGTGCGTTGATTACCGTCAAAACGCCTGTCTCTTTATAAAGAAGAAGATTGCGTTAGCTGTCCTGAGAAATCCCGCCAAAAAATGGCAATTAATAATCCGAACAAAACCCCATTTTGCTAACATCCGCTATTAAGATTATAACACAACTAACCCTTAAACAAAAATGACCCTGTTTGATCTTCTCACTGTTAATCTAACCCTCGCCTGCGACGGTCAGATCCGCAGGTAAAAAATGAAAACAAAAGGGACAATTGTGGAGCGGTGTCGCGGAACTATAGGATCTGACAATTTCCGGATAAAACCGGTTTTGACGGGTTCCAACCGTCTCATGATGCGTTGTTTATGGTAATTTGGACGTTTATTGTTAAATATCTGTTGTTTTTTTTTTGTTTTTTGGACGTGGGACTCGGAAGCTGTCGCAAATGGGATTAGTGGTCGTGTTCTCTCGGTATTATAATAAAGGACTTAAACGCTTTAGATAAAAGATTTTAAGTTGTTACGGTTTTTTGCTTTGGTTACTTAATTTTTCTTGTAATTGTCGAGCGAAAGACGCGTTTTTACTTGTCATATTTCGTTTTATGACTGTATTCAATTGACACTTTTCTCGGAATTGTCACAAAGAAAGTACTTTACAACTGAATGAGCACTTGAGTTAACATAGGTAGTATCTATTTCTCACAAAGCGTTTCCATCTTTGATTGCGCAAAACTAATAAACAATATACTTATTTGTAAACTCTATATTATATTATATTTATTCGTAATTTGTATGTAAACGGAAGATATTTTGTTCTATAAATATTAGTTTTACTACTTTTAAGATTTTATTCAAAGCTAAGACTTTTTGTAATGTACTTTTTTACTTTTTATTTAGTTCTAGATAAATCCTAGACTGTAGTACATCACTGACTGGATCAAGCTCGGAAGCACGTAAAGCCTTGGAATCTGGTTGGTATTTGTAGATCTTAAGTTGCCAGTATCCAGTAGTCTAAAGTAGCCAGAAGAAAGAAAGTTGGAAGCAGTTTATCGAAAAAGTATTCTAAAACCCAGTATTTGACGGAGGTCTGATAGGCAGATTGGTAAAGGTGTGAGTCCTGCGCGTCATATGTAGATCTTGAGCAGTCGTGTAGAGAAGCCAGAACACAGAAAGCCTGACAATCAGTAACCAAGTTAACCAAGAGGTATCGTGTAACTCTGGTTTGGTGGAGGTCTGATAGGCAATAGCTTCATGTAAAACGCTAGTATTCACCTGAATCGGATTAGACTGGAAGCCGTCCTCAATCATCATCTCCCTAGCCTTTTGTCCCAACCGTGTTGGGGTCGGCTGCCAGCCTAACCGGATTCAGCTGGATACCGGTGTTTTACGTGAAGCGACTGCCTATCTGACCTCCACAACCCAGTAACTGGGCGACACGATACCTCTTGGTTAGACTGGAAGCCGTCCTCAATATGGCTAGGAAAAGGCTAAAGAGATGACGTCTAAGAAGACAAAGCTTTACCTTGTGTTAGTATTTATATTCTATGACGCCTAGAGATAAGATACCTCGCGAAACTTTCATAATGGCATCCTAAATCATAAGCAGAAATTATGCAACAGTTTTAAAACCCTCCTATCAAAAACAATATTCCTTCACACTTTTTTATCTCTATACAAACACAAGATTAAGAAGTTTTCGCAATACTTCTAGTCCCCTTCAGTGGTGTGACCACTTGCAATCAATCATAAGTCGGTCCCTACTGTCCTGTCTTTTTTGCACGACCCTGAGAGCGTTTATGCAAATTTTGGCAATTAAAACTTTGCACGTATAACGGTTCTTGTATCTTTTGTTGCGTCTGCAGCTGACGGTTGGTTTTTAGATAAAAATAACATTGCTGGATCATTTTTGGATGGTTATTGGTTGTTTCTATGTGACGATCAGGATGATATTCGTGACCGACTTTTACTAAATGATAAGTTAGGTAAAGGTCAGCTTTAAACATTCACTGTATACTGTACCTGACTTCTACTAAATGATAGAAAAGGTTAGTTCGGAACTTCCACTACATAAGAAAGGACTTTTGTCAATTTTTTTCGTTATAGGGTTAAAAAAGAGGATAAAAATTATATTTATTTTGTAAATATTGAATTATAAATATATTAAATAATTTTACACGTCAATATTGCTTTTCGTTTTCTTAAAAGCGAATCATGGTGCCAGTGTTTGTGCCTACCTTATTGCTCTGAGACGAAACAGCTTAAATATTGTTATTAGAAAAAAAAAATACAGCTCTTCGTTTAATGAAGGTTATTTACATAACAACCTTCATCGCTGTGACTATCGGGAGCGGAGTAACAGTTACCAAAACTATCAATGTTTGAAATAAGTAAATAATTCTCGCGCTATAATTTCTATCAATCTTAGTCTATACTAAAAGTAAAAAATGTTTTAAAAACGCTCGCTGACACGCAAAGGAAATCTTTGTATTCGAAAGCGTGCGATCATAAATAATGCGTTCAAAAATGAAAATATTCATTTTTTTTAGCAGTAGCAGTAATTAACACTAATAATAAATCTCAACCTTCTCAATCCCACATAGGGTCAAGTTTACCCCACTCTTTACATTGACCACTTATTCAAATCCTATTGACCCTTCTCAAATAACACTGCAATGCGAGCAGGGGTCATCTGGACCAATTTCGGACAAAGGTGTAAAGTTTATAAAAAACAGGGATTGGTCAAGATGGACAATAAAGGTGACCCTTGGAATTAACGAGTCTTGACCCTCGGAGCATTGAAAGGGTTGGGATTAGAGGTGTAACGGAAGATGATGAATGGGGTAACAGACGTTTTATTCTTTCGGGTTGACAAAGAACTGTGTTGAATAAAAAGGGAGTATTATTAGCTCTATGTATGTGTCTTGCTATTAGGAACTTGAAACTACGGCTCACGCGAATGGATTATGAGGTGTAGTTTTTCTTGTATTTCTCAAATGTCTTTATTTTTATTTTATTGATTTAGATTTTTACCAATATTCGCAACAAGTAAGTGTGGAGTTTCATGCCCATTTTCTATGTGAAACTTTATCATATAGAGTCCATTATTTTACCTGTAAATTTTGTTCCAAACTGATTTATACAATGGTCTGATAGAAGTGACTTTTACATTGCTTTTGAGATTTTTGCAAAAAATAATGCACGAAATTCTACCACAAACACAATTTTACTTAATATTATATTATTGTATATTTTTTGTGGTAAGAAATAAACAATTATATTTTTATTTATTTATTTTGCAAGCATAGAAAATCCTTAAAACTCTTAAATATTTTTAAGACCATTGAATTTAATGAATACTGTAGCTAAGAATCAAAGAATTGAGTGTAGCTTGTGCAACAGTCATTGCAATTGAGTGGTTATTTCACGGCAGTGCTCTTCGTTATTAGTGGCTGGCATACATACTCGCATTAGTGCTTTGCCATTTTTTATTAACTAACTGCTGCCTGCGACGTCGTCTGTGTGGACGCTATAAAACTGCAATAGTATTATGTTGTGAGATATGAGATACGGGAATTTGTCAGTGAAATCTATGTAGTCTTTTTAATCTATACCTTACATCTTTGAATTTATCCCAGATAAACAGATTTTGGCTTCGGTTGTAGAACATGTACATCTAGTATTCCTTTAAAAAATATTCATTGACTTCGGTACGATTTTGTTGTATGGAATATAGATAATCGCTGAAGTTATGAGCTAGTACTATCGAAAAAAAGTTGATATTCGGTAGCCAGGGAGGGAGGCAGGAAGTCTGGAAGCTGACTATAGTATAGTTGGGAAACGGTTGATAAATAAAACGGTTAAATACAAAGGAATGTAGAAGTTAGGATCAAGAATTCAAGAGATAGAATAAGCCACACGATCTATATTTATGGGTATAATAAATTTATTAAGAAAAGGAAACATGAATATAAATATTGACTTTTGACAAAAAAATGGGCATAGGCAATAGTTAAACCCATATGTAGTTATAAGTAATACATTTATACATAGGTTTCACTAAAGCTAATAATAACAAAACTGTAACAAAACTGTAATTGTGTAGTAATTTTAACAAAACTGTGCTTAACTCTGAGAAAAGAGATAGTTCCACAAAATGCATTACAAATTAAATTTCGAATCGACAACTGAAGCCGTAAAGCTGATTACATTTCACGGTAATTTGAATATCCATCGCAATGAAGTTTCGACACATCAATGGCACTGAAAATAATTGAAAATGTTCATATATTTCATTTTACTGCTGCCGATCATAGAAACGACAAAACACGAGAAACAAATAAAAGAATATTCAGTTTTAAAACATATAAACTTCGACGGCATTATACGTCTTCTTTTAGATAAATTATTTCCACATTCTTCAGAAGAAGATGACTATGGTGATTTAGACGGATTTATGAGACCGGAGTTTGAGAATGTCGGACAAACACGATATAAGGTAGTGACCAGGCAACCTGATAATAAGAAATTTAATTTGCGCATAAAACTTAAGAATAAATGAAGAAAAAACTCTGTATGATCCTTTGCAGCTCTTCAATTAAGTGATATAATAATATAATGGTGTTTAGTGAATTAGTTTTATTTGCAGTTTTAATAAACTGAAGCTAACGACTGGACTGAGATTATCTTGGCAAGTTTTCATCATCCTCGATCACAAACCAAAAAATCTTATTATGAGAAAGTGATGATAAATGTATCCAATATCTATCGTATAATCGAAATTAAAAGGTAATAATCATATCATGAATTTAAGTAAAATTATCATTGTAACAAATTACACGTTGTCATAAACGCGGGGAACGAACTCAAGGTTGGGTAATGCCTTAGGCTGTAAACAATAGTGGATAAAATGACCCCTTCGGACATTTATGTGTCTGGGTGTGATTTATCTATAATATGTATGTATTTAAAAAATATATAAGTATGTTTATCAGCTGTCTGATTACCATAGCACAAGCTCTGCTTAGTTTGGGATCAGATGGCCGTGTGTGAGTTGTCCCAGGATATTTATTATTTATTTATTATTTATTATTTAAGGGTTAAGAAAAGTTTTTTAATAATGTGTTTGTGTAACGAGGTTCAGCAGAGTAAGGAATCTGGACTGAACAATGATAAATATATTAATAAAGATCCTCACAGACAGCCATCTGATCCCATACTAAGCAGAGCTTGTTCTATGGTAACCAGACAACCGATGAACATGCACTGCATCACCCTAAGGTAGACAGACAGGCAGAACATGCCTATTGCCTACCTAGGGCACTAAGTTTGCCTCTGTACGGTGTTGGTGCATAAAGATAAATATATATATATAGATATTTAGTAACTTCTTCTCTAAAGGGGCTTATATGGTGTGTTAAATGTTTTTTAGTTACAAAAAAATGCGTGAAAAGAAAATGGTCGCAAGTTTTGTTTGTACTAGCTAGGTGACTAGTTTGACTAGTCACCTAGTACAAACAAAACTTGCGACCATTTTCAAACGCTTTACTCAAATTGAAAGTCCAAAGTACACGCTGGCTTTGTGTACAAATTAATTGACAACAAACTATTTAAACGAAATTACAAATATGACAAAAAGTTGAGTGTTTATAAAAACGACGTTTTCTGTATATTTCCCTCGAGATGGGGGTGAATAGATGTTTTTCATCGCCGAGGCGTGTCTGTTTCAGTTTTACCGCACCTACTAATGTTTATTAATTGCTTTTTTCGTCAGTCTACGTTAAAATTGGTGTTGATATTTGAAGGGGTTTAGATGTTGTGTTTTGTTCTGGCTAGAGCTAATTTAATTTTCAAAACACTTTTTTTAACACACTTGATTAGAGACACAATGGAGAGTAAATAGCAGCGCGACAGCCGGCTGTCGCTTGGTCGTCGAAAGGTTAGGGCGATTCCTGAATCGCTTATTCAATTCTTGGAAAACTATTATAGAGAAAATTAGCAGTTAACGTAGAACATAATTCTCGGGTTGGTTTTAATTAATCATCATTATATTTTTCATATTTAGTACTCTAATAACATAAAGTAGGTTGGTAATCATATCCATAATAGTGTAAATATAAACTTGAATTTATTTATTTGCACGTATAAATATCGTTTCAAAGTTTTTTTTTCATAATAAGTATTATTTAAATACTAAGACTTCGACTTTGAATAAATTTGTTGAAAGAGTTAATAAATAATAAAATTAATAAGAAATTGTACAAAGCGCTGTCGTTAAACTATTTGAAAACATCATGTGTGGTATAAAATATAACAATTAAGTTAAATGATCACGTCATCACGTTACTGCTCTAATTAACATCAGTGCTACATTTAAATATTACTCCAATAAACATTGTTAGAATATTTAATTCGTTAATATTTTGATAAGCCTAAACTATTGCAACTATTGCGTTATTTTATTTAAAAAATTAAAGTTGCGTGTGAAATCGAAATGTTTATAGTTACTAGCTATCGCCCGCGATTTTGCCCGGGTGGAAATCAAAATCTTTCCCTATTTTCTTAAAATACTTTCTTCTCTAACTAAGGATACTTACTCCTAACAAAGAACTTTCCCTCGTTTTATGTCTCTAGGACTAGCGGTGTGGGGTGTGCGTTGATATAGCACCATATATATATGTTATAGTCAATCAGTTTACCACTATATATTTTTGCAAATAAACAATTTTCTTTCTTTTACAATGTTTGGACAGCTTTGCACTGATGTACAAGGGAAAACATCATCATCAGCATCACCTATGTCATACCACTTCTGGACTGATTGAATATTCCATTCATTCGTCCATTCCGTTTTGGCTTGAGTGGCATGGCCCGCAGATTATTGCACCATGCTCAGGACACTTCCCACTCGTTTCTTATAACATGATTTCCACTGCATAATGGTACAAAACAGTAGTAACTAGTGAAAATCAATAAAATATGTAGTTTATACTGCATTTCTCAGTAATGCAACACTAGGTCGGTGCGCAGAAGCGACAATTATGCAAAAGTTACGTAAACGTTTGTGCATGGATAAGTAAGTAAATGGAGTGAGACGCGTCTTTGTTTTTATTAAAGTTGGTAGACGTTACCAAATTTATAATTTAGTATCAGTTTTACGTCCTACATTAGTAACATTTTTGAAAATTTGGCTGCCTGGAAAATATTTATTTCAACATTCGTAATGAATATTATGTGAACACGAGAGAAAGTGTTGATATAAGTATCAATAAGTGTGAATGTTCCAGCACCAATAGGTATGGTATGGTATGGTATGGTATGGCGGGCTCGTTTCCGCAACTCCACGTCAAGGCGCGGTTTTTGCGTGTGGGTGGGTGATTTATTCGATCCACCCTAACTCGTTGAAGAACGCCAGCAAGCTGTTTATGCTGCTGGTGATTTCTCGGAGCGTACCTGGATTACCGAAGTACTTAGCCCTGTATATGGCGGTTGCAGGACAGTGTAGGAGCACGTGCGCTGCTGTTTCTTCCTCGTTCAGACATGCTCTGCAGAGGGGACTGTCTGTGATACCTAAAACGAAAAGGTGTTTATTAAAGGGTCCATGCCCTGTGATGGCGGCTGTCGCAATGCGTAGCTGTTGTTTGGACAGTTGCCGAAGTCGCTTGGTTATTCTGCTGTCGAGCTCAGGGAGTGCTTCCCTGGCCTGCCTGCATTCACCTAGCTCGGTCCAATTCCTGTTGTGTTGTTCTCTTGTTCTTTTATTTAGTGTGGTCCGTAGGTATGTGAAGGGGATTGGTATTATGGGTTCTGGTCCCATTGCTGCCATTTCAGATCCTCTTTTAGCGAGCTCATCCGCCGCGTCATTGCCTCGTGAGCCGCTGTGTCCCTTAATCCATTGTAAGGTAATATTGTTTATTTGGCCGATCTGATTCAATTTGTGATGGCACTCCAGTATAAGCCCTGAATTTATAGAGTGGCTGTTTAAAGCTTGCAGCACGGCCATGCTGTCTGAGAGTATACGGATCGAGTGTCCTTTCACACTCCTGGCCTTAATCGCTGAAGCTGCCAGGGTTATACCCATGCACTCTGCTTGGAATATCGTGCTGTAGGTACCTAGTGGTTTTGAGATGGTGATGTTAAGGTCTTCCGAGAATATTCCTGCCCCGGTGCCCGTACTGGTTTTGGATCCGTCACCAATAGGTAATAACAAGCGTAAAACCTGAACGTTGTATTTACTGATCACATTTTCCCAGAGATTATTGAGCATTGCTGAAATGAAAAAGAAGCTGACCACGATTTCCACGTCAATCTACTTCAACCACGACTCAAAATGATATCAAAATTACGGTCGAATTATTAAATCTAACAATAACATTAAATTATAGGCCTATTTAAGACTAATTACTAATAAAAAATAAAATTAAACTAAAACCCGAAAAACGATCTTAAAAGTTCGAAACAAGAAAATATTTCATACAGAAATTAAAACATCGGTTCAAAAATTCCCAAGGTTAAGCCAAAGTACGCATGCCTGTATTCCATGTTCCAGTAACCTATATAGTAACTTCTCTTTAATAACGAAAGCTCAATAATAACTTCGAATACTAGGAGTTTGGTACTGATTACAAAAAGTTGTAGTAAAAGACAGAGCAATTTGACGTCGACATGTAGCACTTGTTTTTGCCGTTTTTCTTCTTATCACTCCATTGTTTACTTCTCAGTGTCCTTCTATGGTTTAGTACAGTTTTGCATGGGAATGTGTAGAGATGAAGTTACGTGTTCATTGATATGCGACTGTCAGCTGTTTTTACTAGAGTTTCGTGGAAATCATTGTAATAGACCAGCTGCCAAGGAAATGTTTACCTAATTGTTTAAAGAAAACGATTTCTATTTCATTGTTTTTTTTTAATTGGTCTTAATGCGTTATGTTTTATGTGCGATGATATGAAGGACATTATGCTGTTGAAGCCAAAGATGATATTCATTAGCAAGAAAATAGACTGACAATCGAATCTCGTAACGGGAAGGGCGAATTCTGATTCTCTAGGTTCTTTTTGCATTAGGAATTACTTCACCTTCGTCTCTTGGGAAACGCATAAAGCTGTTGGTTCAGCAGCTGAACACTCCTTGGTGTGTAAGTGACCTTTGCATCAGCTTATGAGAGTAAGATTTGTAATAAAGTAAGATATCTGTGATTAAGCGCACAATTGTGCTCTTTGATATCTCTTACATACTCAGACCTCTCGGTGTGGTGTGGTGGCTTTTGAAAACCATAAACGTCAAATTTTAAAATATATTTTTTCAGTGAAGTTTTTTTACAGAGCCTCCTTAGATAACCACGTCAAGCTTTTTGTCGAACTAAACGTAGTGGCAAACCGCACAGATAAAAAAAAAGGAAAATCACGGAGACACGCTAACAATAGCTTTAACTTTTAAATGTATGTTTTTATTTTCATATTGGATTACAGATTTACAGACTAAACAAGTCTCTTATTAGTTCAAACTTAGCTATTTGGGTTGCACGAAAAACATGTTAATTTTAAGTAACTTTTGATTTGCCAACGAGTCGCTAAATAAGTCAACTTTCCATCGCATTACATACTCAAGTTACCTTACATTACTAATAATATCCACTCATTTCACACAACCCAGCAAAACACAAACATAAAGTTAGTTCCCAAATAGCGCAGGCGCGAAACATTGATCCCACATCGCCCTATTTACCCTCAAAGATAAAAAACACAATGATAATAATATCTCCTCCATACTAACCCTAAAATACACCCTAACATATCTCTGGGCTAAATAAAGGTGTGCCTACATATGCAAAGTTTATCTTGTTAGTGCTTGTGTGTTGTACAGTGTGTGTAGTGTGTTGTGTATGATTGTGTATGCTCCCCCGAGACGCGCGTGTCTCTAGTCCGCGGTGAAATATTAAAAACAACACCTAACCGTCTATGGGTAGTAGGGGTGTGCTGTATTGGTATAACACACCCTACTAATATTTTCTGTTGATAACCAAAGTTGGAGCTTAAGGTTTCTATAGAAAATTTAGACATATTTCTGTCACATAATAGTTTGACATTTTTTTTCAGTTCGGTATGTTTTATATATTTATTTAGTTGCATACGCTTTCAAAATAAGTTTTTAAGAATCCACTAATGATTAAACCATTTAATTATTCATTTATTTTAAATCTTAGTTCCAATGTCAGATCAGTTACATCGAAATTCACGTCTTTAGGTGCACATTGTAAATTTTAAACGACACTCAAATAAAGTTATTTATTTCATAGTTAAGATACGTATATTAAATGTACTGAGAGAATTACAAACTAAATTCCTAATCTAAAAAACACAAGAATGGTAGATGTAGATACATAAGCTGGTAGTGCCCAAGAGGCTGGCAGCATTGCCACATTGGATGGCAATGAAGCCAAGGAAAAAGCCAGATAACTAAAGTTTGTCAAAGTTGCATAATTGTAGGGCAATATATGACAACCAGTATTTGCAGAAACAGTCAAAAAAACCGTCAACCGCAACCAAACAGACCACTCCAATTCACATGCAAAAAATAATCGATAAACCAACATTGACCAGTTCCAATTAAAACATCTAATAACACTTTGACGCCAATCTAGTGCGCGCGTCCTGTATGACAGACGCCGCTCTGTCTCGCACTCACACATACGCACACACCCACACACGCAAACAGATAGCGACATGACTCACCTGACTGAGGGTGTGTGAGGTGGCCATGGGGTGTGGAGGTGGCGGGACTGTGAAAGGGGAAATTGGAGAGAGATTTTCTTTAAAAACTTAACCAAAGATTTAGCGTTCTCTACACATTAATAGTTATTTCCAAAATATGCTTTGAATAACCCGAATTTTCATGTAAACTTTCATCTATGCCCGACAGGGTCCATAATTGTTTCATTTAATTTACCTACCAGCTTTGTATACATTATGGGATGCAATAAAGTTATTGAGTATTGAGTATTATAAACTTTTATTTTACCCCTCAAAAATCCTTTCTTGGTGTTCATCTACAGTGTAAAAGGGTGTTGTATGAACGTATTCATTCCTCCAGATGTTTGGACTGAGTCTTTTAGGCTACATTTTATAACGAAACTGTATTGGAATACACAAAACATGCATATGGTACGTAAAGGAAACAGAAATTAATATTATCTTGAATAGGAAAATATTAATATTTTACAGATTCTGACAGACTGCCAAAAAATATCAGAATTATCCCAGTAAAAGAAGCAAAAAATCGTAACAGCATTCTCTGGAAATCCCACAACCATGGTCACTACAGGTGTACATTTTACTTGCATATCGATTCAGCGCACTCCCCCGCTCCAGGGGGGAGTCAGGGTGGCGGGGGAGGGGGCGCTCTTTTTATGCCCGACTCGAAAACTGGATAAATGCGGCTTCCACTTCCCTGAATTGTGGACACCATAGTATCAATTTTCGGTTATTGGGAAACGCTAGGCGTAGGTACTTAGGTTTTTTGCTAGGTTTTTCACGGGTAGAGTTAAAGGGTGGTTTGTGAGTCAATGTTAACTGGGCTGTTAGCTGAGGCGGCTAGGGGTCAAAATTAGTACAATCCTAAGATTTTTACGTTTTTCTTTCCTCGATACGTCGGTGTGACGCTTTCTAATGTTCTATTATTAGATGTTAATAAAACTTTCATCCCCTTTTTTATCCCTTTAGGAGTCGAATTTCCAAAATCCTATCTTAGCTACTTATTCTTCACAAAGAATACATACACCCTCCAAGTTTCATGTCTCTAGAACCAGCGTTTTGGGCTGTGCGTTGATATATCAACAATCAGTCAGTCAGTTTACCATTTTGTAACTATAAATACCTTCTTATTTGTTTACTGTCAAGCTTTAACTGAAGCTGATAAATTCCAATTTTCCTTAATACCTACCCCTTTTAAGTCTATTAGTAGCGGGATCTAATTGCAAATTATAGACTTGGTTGTCGTGCTACTAAATTTAATGCGAGTGAAACTAAGGCATTTAGCTTATAATACAGCCTGTGACATCTAAGTAGTTTACATTGCATAATGATAGTTTTATTTTATATTCCTTGTATATTCCTAATAGAATTTGGGCCTATTATGTGTGTATAAGTAATTTTTTTTCTTTTTCAGGAACGTCATGAAGGGTAAGCGCTGGTAGCGTGCGTGACGATTGCGTTGCTGTGTTGTTTCAATAATGTCTGCAAAGTTTCAACAAAATTCGCTCAGAAGTTTCTGAAAGACTAAAAACCGGCCAAGAGCGTGTCGGGCCACGCTCAATGTAGGGTTCCGTAGTTTCCCGTTTATCACAATAAGTGTTCCCATTTATAAGTTTAAAAAAAGGCTATTTGTTACGTTGACATACCAAGTACGCAGAAATTATTTTGTACAATCTTTTTGTCTTTTTTTTTAAGTCTGTTCTTTCTATCAAGTTCAAAATAATTTTCCTAGAAAGTCCTTATAAAGTTCTACTTTCCAGATTTTTTTCATATTTTTTTAACCCACGGTCAAAAGTTAGAGGGGGGACGCTTTGATTTTTCCTTTTGGAGCGATTATTTCCGAAATTAATGACATTATCAAAAAATGATTATAGAAAACCCCTATTCATTTTTAAATACCTATCCAACAATATATCACACGTCAGAGTTGAAATTAAAAAAAAATCACTTCCCTCTTTACATATAGGGGGGCTACCCTAATAAAACATTTTTTTCCAATTTTTATTTTACCACTTTGTCGGCGTGATTGATATACATATTGGTACCAAATTTCAGCTTTCTAGTGCTAACGCTCACAGAGATTAAGCGAGGACGGACGGACAGACAGACAGACATGGCGAAACTATAAGGGTTCCTAGTTGACTACGGAACCCTTAAAACATTCTTCGATCCACACACACTTTCACATTTTTAATGTTATTATTGTAGGTTTATTTGTACACAAACTTTATCGAAGTGTTAGTGGAAATTTCTGAACTCTAGTCATTTATTTTCACCAAACACGACGCTCCCGCTTGCCGATTTCCTCATCGACTTTACCAACATAACAACAAAATAACGAATGTCATTTGTTTCTTGAAACCTCACATTATCTGAACACAGTTGGCACAATTGGCTGGGAGTGGGACACTCGTGGGATAACTCTCGGCCAACAGTCACCACTAATTCTATTATCTGAGCCATTCTGTAGGATTACACGTCACGCAAAGATATCACTGAGCGGGCGATTTTCCAATAGTGTCGACACACTTAGGTTAGTCAAGGAAAATATAATGCACGTATATTTTGATAATACATGACATACTTTCATTACTTATTCAAAATAAAAGTGTGTTATTATAGTAAACCAGACATTCAGTCCAACTACTGGGATTGTTTTATTCAGTAACTGGGCAGCGGAGCTCTAATAAGCTTTCGCCCTATGTAAAATACTGATAATTAGCTGTAAATAATTGAACCAAATGTCAGCACAGTTGAGAAAAGGCAACGATGATGATATATGACTTCCTTCAATTTGTGGTACATTAAAATGCATCGTCTGTAATCTTTCATATCATAAAATATTAAGAGAGACAGGTGGTTTTGGTGAGATACTACTGAGCTGCTAGAAACATGGAACTTGCCCAATAGTTTCTTTTTTTGAAAATTCGCATTAGGAAGTAAATTTTGGTAATCTAAACCTTTACGCGATAAACCTTACAAAACACACATCAAACTATATCATAAGCATCTTAAGCCAGTTAAAATTCGGCAGTATTATTCATGCTCATATTAAATAAGAACGTCACAATACGACATACATAATGTAATGCAATAAATTAGCAAACAAACGCATCGTTGACCGCAACTCGAAAAGGGAACGATGAAGGTGTAACGGTTAACTGATTTGTGTTAGATTGTAATACTATGTGTCATAGATTTATGGGACTTGTCAATTTTTGGGGTTTGTAAATAGCTGGTGTGTGATTTAAACGCTTATTTTTGGTTTTAGAAATGAAAGAGTAAAGTCAGGATACAAAACTTGTTTTATGTTTACCAAAAACACACTACTTAGTTTTGTTTCATATTTTAATATTTTATGCTGGCGATCTCCCCACGCCTCAACCTCAAATTTTTAAAATTTCCAGCTTTTCTCTAAATATTTCTCAGGAATCAGTTAGTTTATTGGTGAAAACTGCCCGAAAATTAATTCAATCGCAAAATTTTCTCAAATAGACAGATATAAAACTTTGTACAATAAAATATGTAAGGACGGATATTCTTAAGCAGTAAAAGCGACAACTTTTTTCAACCAAACCTTCCCCCTTATACAAGTGGCATTGTAGAATAGATAGCGAAACGAAAACGATTGTCATATGTATGGAGATGTCAAATTGTTTAGCGAAAGCTTATGTCAATTCCATACCTTTGACAATCTATTCGTTTTCGTTTTCTATTCTACAATGCCACTTGGCTAGGCCCTCTTGTCATGTGTCGACAATAATGGAAAACACCGCGATCGTACAGTAAACTACGCTTTTACGTAAGCTCAGTATGTCACAGTGCGTACAGGCTCTATCATTCTATTGTTAACAAGATTGTTGGCTACACTGTGTACCTCTGTGGCTATGAGAATGTTCTGGAGATGAATAGGCGCGTGCGTAAAGCGACAGACCTGAAAGAGGTTAAATCTAATGAGGTAGGGGTACGGGGTATGTATTTATTAATCTGTTGCTCATCATGCATTTTCTGAGAACATTTGTTTATACACACTGTTTCAAAAGCTAAATCTACGTGTTTTTGAAACAAATTAATAAGTAAGTATAATTTATACGTAAGTAAGTATACTTAATCTATGCCTATATTAATTTCCAGGTTTTGTCCGGGCCATCAGTGAATTATTTTTAGGGTTAGGTCATGTTATTAATATTTTTACCCTCAGAGATTACCCCCAGCAACCATACGTCAGATGGGCTGTCAAAATTTTAGTCTTTTTTATGTAAAATATCTAATTTTGACCCCTACACACCGCCACTGCGGGCCCAACTTAAACTTTTGCCGGCTATGTATTACAAGATGCATTGCCGGAAACACATTACTTATTGCTTAATTAGACGCAACATACAATAAATAAATATACATAATAATAAACAACATTCTAAGGGCAAGCTCGTCCCATATTTGAAGTTGTAAAGCTTCTGCTTAAAGAAAGGTCGCGACAATTTGGGAGTCCGTATATTGTTAGTCCGAAATCCGTAGAAAGTCATGTCATTATGATGTCCATTGTCCCATAAACAATTGTTAGTTGAATTAATACAATTACTCAGTACAGGTCAACTACCTTATTGAATAAACACGAAGATCAATGTACTATGGAGACTGGCTACTTTTGAACTAACCTGTTTCCTTTTAACGGAAAAGCGACAGCCGGCTGTCGCGCTGCTATTGTGTCTCAAATCTTGTGTGTTCGAAGGATTAAATCAAATTTTAATAGATTAAGTTTTGATAGACATATGAGATTATAAACATTTTAAGGTTGATTTACATTGATACTGTAGCTGGCGCCAGCGTCACTGGATTCCGGCAATGGATCGGCCCCCTTACCATGACGTTTCAAGTAAGTTTGTTTTATTCCTGCTCCAGAGTGTGCAAGTGACAGCGTTAGACACGTTGTCTAGCGCCATCTCTTTCCCACTGAAATTAATATCAAAGTAATACTTTCTTTTTTTTTTTTGGTGAGTGGGAAATCATCCAATGACTGCTCCCGTCCTGGGTGCGGCGGGAGGGCGTGTCAGACTCTTACTGTCTAAAACCCACTCATGTTCCTTCGATTGCCCTTTATGTTCCAGGGTCACGGTAACTATTATAAACATTCCGCAACCCCGGATCAAAGTAATACTGCTATAAGGGCTTGTGGTACGCCCACAGTACTGTATCAATGTAAACATGTTTCAATCCACTGGATACTGGATGCTGGACTGGATTGAAACATGTATTATACTGAGAGCTCACACTGGACAGCCTGTCAAGCTGCTAACTCTGCTAAGCATATTCGTAATATAAAAAGTGATTAAGAATATGTATTATATATTTAGGAAACAAATGATGATGATGATGATGATAACGAATTTTACAACTCAAACTTCAAAATAGGTCAAGTCGCGCAGGCATTAAAGGAACGAACATATTTTACACTAGCTAGCTGTTCCTCGCGGTTTCACCCACGTAACATTAGGTTTTTGGTTACTGTTTCGCTCCCGTGGGACATAGCGTGATATTATATAGCCTATGTTACTCGTGGACAATGTAGCTTTCGAATGGTGAAAGAATTTTTAAAATCGGTCCAGTAGTTTTTGAGCCTATTTATTACAATTAAACAAACAAAGTTTACCTTTTATAATATTAGTATAGATAAAAATACAAGCTTAAAAAACATTACCCTACTTCTGGGTCAGCCGGATAAAAATAAATAAATAAAATAAATAGACATAAAATCTCCAATTTAAATACATTTGACATTAAAGCCGCCGTTCTTCATTCTTCTGTAAATTATCCCAATAAAGCCCGACACTGAACTTCAAAACATCTCAAAAGGCCCTGTTTTTGTCGATGCGTGGAGAGAATTTATCTAAAGGTGTGGACGAACGTTTTAGTCATTATCACGCAGACGCAGCCGGGAATGTCGCTATTATCGAGCGCACGCGCCGGCTACATAGACCTTAAAGTTGTATAGAGGAGGCAAGACATATGGGTAATACACAGTTTCATCCTTATACCCTATCGTTTTAGGTAAAAAACTAAAATATACTAAGCGCCTTACTAATAAACGCTGCATAAAGTTATGACAGGTTTATACATAAAAAAATGTATGGTTACACAGGCTTTATTCATTGCATAACTTTACACAGTGATATTATTAGTAAGGGTATAAATGTAAACAAACAATCTTGACTTGCCTTTTTATCAAAAAATTAAGTGATAAAATATTCTCAACATAGTTTCTATTTAGTTTCTTATAATAAAGCTTATACGCTTGGAATAAAGCAAAATACAAAATTACTATACAACAATAATTATATGGTTTATTTCTTCATAAAAATAAATGTTTACATTTTGTTAATTACCTGAAACGTTAGGGTATAGTTACATATTATACATTATTGTTACAAACAACAAAATACGAAACTGAAATAAAGTTAAGCGCGTAATTTTTAAGCACTTACGCCTTTATGCACACGAAATAAAGTAGCTTTCTATCAGAGAAGAAATTGTTGTAATCAAACCAAGGCTTCCTTTTTCAAGTAGAATAACAATAAAAGAAATTGCCATTTTATGAGTGTCTATGTTATTTAAAGTTTATTTTGATGGCAGCTCTATCCATTCCTTAGTCTACGGTCAGGGATGTTGGATTCATCTCTCAAGTATGTGTCCCTCAGTCGTTATCTCGTAAACTGCTCGTAAACCGGCGCGGGCCACCTGACTTCAGATTACGTCCTCTTAAATTTCACCACAATCACTAAAGTATTGAAAAAAGGTTTAAAAGTGCATGCCACCCTGCCACTGTTGGTGACGAAAAAACTAAGTAAGGATTGTAAAAAGTGACTTTACTAGAAAATAATGTAAGCATAATTTGTACGTATGGATTTTTGTTTGCTCAGGATGTTTTATTTTTATTTATTTGTCGCTAGCTTTTGCCCACGAATTCGGCGTGAATGTCAGTTATCGCGGATACATACGAATATGCAGAATAAAAATTAGACTATGTCCTCTTTTGAAGTTCAAGCTTACACCGAACTAGGTTGCATCAAAATCGATTCAGGGGTTCAGGCGCGAAAGCTTTACATATAGAGCAAAATTGGCATTTTACTAATTCTTTTGATAAGACCATTGTTGCATAAATCCTATGCACCTTCTATTTTCATACAAGAATAAAAAGGTAGGGAATAAAAATAATTGCTATGACGTAATTCTAGGTTAAAAATAATACCAGTTACACATGGAATAGAACAATAACCTATTTAATTTTATTTATTAGGAACAGGCGAGCTTTTCTTTAATAAACGTTAGGAATCTAGTTCAAGCTGAATTGTAGCCGTTAAACAATTTATGAGACGATATCTCTAGTTTCAAGGAAGTCCCAAGTATAGTGTTTGTAAGCACGACTGTGTCGAGCTAAATCTAAGCTTTTTTAGGGTTCCGTACCTTGAAAGGTAAAAACGGAACCCATATAGGATCACTTTGTTGTCCGTCCGTCCGTCCGTCCGTCTGTCAAGACCCTTTTTCTCAGGAACGCTTCGAGATATCAAGCTGAAATTAATATCACATACTCAGGTCTGCTATCTCTCAAAGCAGTGAAGAAATCAAAGTTCTTAATCAATGCAATAAAAAGATACGGCTGCTTATATTGCATAATTTATACATTTGCAAGGGAATCAAAACCTATAGGGTACTTTCCATTGACTTATAATCATGAAATTAGACAAGAAGCAAGGTCATGTAACACAAGTAACGGAAAAACTCCAAAAACCGTAAATTTGAAGTTATTTCACAAAAAAAAATAGTTTACGGAACCCTCGTTGCGCGAGTCCGTCTCGTACTTGACCGGTTTTTTAGGGTTCAGTCTGATCACTGAGTTTCCACTGATCGTCTGTTTGTCAACGGACTTTATTACATGAACCGAGAACCTTAAAAACTTTAGTATCATACTTTTAAGAATGCTTTTTTAAAGTAGGAGGCGTCCTCACTATTGTATTTGTGTAATCAATTCAATTTAATAGCTTTAGAAATAATTTAAAAAACTAAAAGGGCAGTACTAGTCTGATTACAAAATCACCTAATTATTTCAGATAAAGTACTACATTATTGCTTAATTTTCTGAACAAGGCTTGTGACTATACTTCCACACTAACGTAATCTCGAGCAAAACTAAGCTTAACCTTAAAAAAACCATAAAACAAGTAAAATAACTTATGGTATCTTTCGTGCCACCTGACAAACCTTATCATTCTTCGACTAACCACCAATAAACTCTATTTTTACTACCAACTAAACAATCCGTCACAGTCGGCATTCTTTCTTCTTAAAACTCTGAATAAAATAAAAAAAACGCACGATTCACCTAAATATTTCGCAAATAGCCCTCACGTTCGCTACACATCTTGATGATGCGTTTGACATGGTAATGTCATGCAAATGTCGATGCATCTCGGCAATGTTCGGTTTTATTCGTGCACCTTCGTGGAAACAGTAGCTGGAGCTGCGTATGAGTTCGGCATATTAAGCAGTAGACTGGGAGGCAGGGTTCGTTTTTGTTTCATATTTTTGACATTATAGTAGTTTATTTCCACAAAATGAAACGGTATTCATTTATGTACTTTCTAAAATTTATCTTGGACATCACTGACATCCCATGCCTCGGACAGCACGTACAGCCGTTGGTCCCGGTTGTCATTCGTAGAACTTTGACAGTCATTACGCGTAATCCAGAAAGCCTGACCAGTCTAACCAAGGAGTATCGTGTCGTCCAGTTCAGGTTGCCTAAGTCTGATAAGCTTCACGTAAAACACTGGCATCTAACTGAATCCGATACTAACAATTACAAGATTGAGAATAAGCTTAATTACATGCTCAGCAATGTTTATTTACCTCTCCTTAAAACGCCCACTCACCGACATGTGTATTTTGCCCATTCCAACCTATTGCGCACAGAACTGGTCGCTCACCGAATAGTAAAAGTCTCGCCTTGGAGTCAAAGAGTAATGGAGTGCAGAATTCTTTATGTAAAACGGCAGGACAGAATCTGGAAGAACACACTGCGTACCAAAACGGGCGTGTGCAAAAAGCCTCCAGGCTCAAATGAAATTGACCGGGTCACGTTAGCCGCGTGTATAATGAGAATTACCGTAGGCCTAAAGTCTTAACGTAGTGGGTGCCAGAGGAAAGGTTGCGAGATGAGCTTAATGTGTACCAGGGTTGGTTTGAGGAAGCGATGGAAAAGGGAGTCAGGAAGAATTTGGAGAAGGCCTTTTCCTAGCTGTGGGACAGATAAATTATTAAACGTATTGTTTTGTAAGCTAGCTCCCTGCCTACAAATACCAACTTGCAATCGTAACAAGATGCTCTATAAATCTGAGGCAGACATATTTGTCACCAGCCATCATTCTTATCTCCAGCCATCGCCACCAAAAAGGTTCGTACCGCCTTTGTTTTCAATTTTTTTTTTATCAGACACTACCAACCTTTTTTTTGCTGATTGTTTTTTTATTGCTGTACGAATTTGAACTTTACGTCTTGAAGTAAAGGTTTAAAGGCTATTTTGTAGGTTGCTGTTGTAAGTTTGTCGTTAGATTTATAATTGTTTATAAATATAATGGAAGTCAATGCTCGGTGTATAGCATCTAGTCTCTATTAGTCGTAATAGAAACTTGAATGTGAATAGAATTTTTAATTTATGGTACTAACGATTATGTTACTCATCAAAACATGTTGTAAAAATGATTTAAAATATGATATGAGGACAAGTGCGTGAATAGATAGAGAAGTACATGAATTATTATAATAATACTGTTCAAGCCAGTTATGTGTATACAATACACATATCTAGTTTCATTCATCTAATATAATAGTATAAGTAACTTTATTACGTTGAATTTTGCCACAGAAAAACAATTAAATTAGGTTTGGGGTCTTTTAAACCAAATAATCCGGTAGTGCTTGACTAAATTAAGACCCCCTATCCTAGGAACACAAACCAAAGCCTATTTTCCAAAGGATGTCTGCTAAGAAATTGAACGTCTGCTTTACATCTATAGGTACGCCACTTGACGCCGGCTACGTTAGTGGACTTCTGCTAGGCAACTGTAGCCTGGACTCCTACTACGCAACTGAATGTATACTACGCACGGTGTTAGTTGCGTAGTAGTTGCCCAGTTGACAACTACTACGCAACTAACACCGCGTCGCCGTCGGCTACATAAGTTAACGTCTGTCAGACAACTGGAGTCTGGACTCCTGCTACGCAACTGGACGTTTTCTACGCAACTGGATTCCTGTTATGCAACTTAAAGACTGCCACGAATACAGTTCTTCGCTCGAATCTGGATAGGTTTTATTGCCACTATAAATACCTCGATTCGACTGTTTATTTTGCATTCGACTTTTTATACTGATTATATTATTTCAAGAAACAGAAAGTTGTTACAGCATATAAAATATTATGTACACAATAAAATCGCGTAAACGTGACCAATATAAATAATAGCTAGCTGGTTACAAAATTTCACACATAGGTACAGCTAAAACCAATAAATTCAGCTACGCGTAACGTTTTTGTAACTATTTCATATTAAAATGGCGTTGTGAACTCATTTAAGGGTACATTGTGAAATATATAGTTAAGTAAATAAGCATTAGTATCTAAATCTTGGGCAAGTTTAGTGGGTCACGCGTGAAATGGAGAGGAGGCGAGCGAGGACATGTTACATGCTGTTGCTGGTATCTTGTGGAGTCGAGGAGTTAGAGGAATTACTAGAAATGGTTTATACTAAGGAAATTGCGGAAAAGACTGGAAGTGGTTGTTGCAGAGGGACGTTGTGGAAATGATTAGAAATGGTTGTTGCACACCAGGGAAGTGGCGGAATAGACTGGAAATGGTTGTTGCAGACCAGGGTAGTTGCGGAAATGATTAGAAATGGTTGTTACTGACCAGAAAAGTTGCGGAAATGATTAGAAATAGTTGTTGCTGACCAGGAAAGTTGCGGAAATGATTAGAAATAGTTGTTGCTGACCAGGAAAGTTGCGGAAATGGTTAGAAATAGTTGTTGCTGACCAGGAAAGTTGCGGAAATGATTAGAAATAGTTGTTGATGACCAGGAAAGTTGCGGAAATGATTAGAAATTGTTGTTGCTGACCAGGAAAGTTGCGGAAATGATTAGAAATAGTTGTTGCTGACCAGGAAAGTTGCGGAAATGACTGGAAATAGTTCTTGCAGACCGGGGATTGCGGATTTGCGGATGCCGATACGAAAGTTTGTGGCATTCAACGGAATGACTGCTGACTGCTGCCTTTTGATAGCCTTCTAAAGTTCTAACTTTTCATCAAATAAATTAAACGACTTGTGACAAATGAGGTTTATTCTCGGTTAATAATAAAATACAGAGACATGGAAAATTAACGCGATTATTTGATTAAATATTTAATCATGTAGAAAGAACATCTGCTTGTTATATTTATACAACAATCACCATTTTGATCTAAAGTGCTGTTTTAAAATCCCGCATAAAAGAAAATAGTTAGACAATGAACATATTAAATTGTTAAATGTCCAAACTTCCACATAACACCGCTACATGTTAATTAGAAACGTTAATTAAGTTATGATGTATTGCTCAGTGCACTGTTTAGAGGTCAAGATGGACATACTCTTATTAGTTTACGTCATCGTTTATTTCATAACATTGGAGCAGATTTTGTTGATAAGCATCTAAAGAGAATGAAAACGCGTGTATTTTTAATCTGGATACAGTTTTTGTGTTGCCAACTCTATATTAATATTTCTTATTTCCTCTAAAACTCATTCTGGACCAATTTAGTAGACAATGCGCATAGGTTTGATTTTGACGCCTTTTAGTTAGTGACCCTGACTGCTAAACCAGAGGGTGTTGGTTTCATTCCTAACCAGAACAAACTTTGTGTGATGTTAATCCTGTGTCTGGGTGTACTTTAATTAATAAAATTAATGTAGGTATTTATTTAAACATATAAGTATGTACATCAGTAGTCTGGTTACCACAGTACGGACTCTGCATCTCTTTAGCCTTTTCCTAACTTTAATCATTCATAATCATAATCATTCATTTATTGCATTTCATGTTGTTTACAGGTTGTTACATTATGATAGTTTCAAACAATGAACCCTGCTAGGGCACAGCAATGTATAGGCGATAGGGTTATAATTAATTTAACATGCTATCATTATTCATACAATTTGTTGATATAGATTAATTTAAAAATTATTAATTATTATTATACATTATGTCAATTATGTCATTCTTATATACTAAATAAATAAATTATCATTTTCATAATATAATCTCATAACAATTTATGTCATGTTGCAATGAGTCTAAATGTCATTATCTCAGTTAATTTAATGTCAATAGATTAGATTTACATATAATATGTCTCATTTTCAGGTAGGTAAAATAAAAAAGAAAGTAATCACAAAAAATACAGGAATGAGGTAGTAGAGGACTGATGTTTTATAGAGTACCTAGTTATGTATGTGTAATGTGTTCAATCAAATCGATATTAATTTATTTGTTTCTCGGTTAAAAATTCTTTTAGGCTATAATATGATTTTATGTTTAAGTGGTTTTGTAGGTCATTTTTAAATTTGTTGTCATACTCTGTGTCCTTAACTGAATTCGGGAGTTTATTATAGATTTTAACGCACATGGCTAGAGGCCCAGAACGAAACATAGCTAGTTTTGAGGTTGGTACCGCTAATTCATTTCGATATCGGTTTCTAAGACTGCGTTGCTGTGGGCGTTGCTGTTTTGCTAGCGGAAAAAGCGATGGGTATTTTCTTACAAATTTACTAGCTTCTAGGATATAAATACTTGATAGCGTAAGAATTTTATGTTCTATAAAGTATTGTTTGCAACTTTCCGTAGTTTCTATATTTGCTAGGATTCGAACGCATTTTTTTGTAGAATGAATAGTCGCTCTATATCTACACTATTTCCCCACATTATAATTCATAGTTTAGCCACGAATATGCGTATGCGTAGTAGGCTGAAAGAGCTGTTTTGAAGTCGGTTGCTTTTTTTAGTTCTCTTAAGGCGTATGTAAAGCTAGCCAATTTATTTGATAGGGTTTGTATATGAGCTTTCCAGTTTATATTTGTATCGACAGTAAGGCCTAGCAGTGAAAAGTCGTTTACACATTGTAATTTTGTATTGTTATATGAGAAGTCGATATCTACCTTTTCTTTCTGATATGGTCTATATTGCATCAGCTTCGTCTTCGAGAAATTTATTTCTAAATTATGGTCTTTCAACCATGCCACTATATTAGTAACAATGTCATTTAAGATTTTGTTAAGGGTCCCGTTATTGTCATAAGGAAAAATTATTGAAATGTCGTCAGCAAATAGGACACTGTATGAATTTATTTCTTTAGGGAGGTTATTTATATATATTAGGAACAATAGGCACCCTAAAACACTACCTTGAGGAATTGACATGGTTACTTTTGCTCTATCAGATTTTAACACGCGTTATAAGGCCAGTCTGTGCATCTTTATAATCTACTTCTACATATTGTTCCCGATTTTCTAAGTAAGAGCAAAACCATTTGTAGGCTGTGCCTCTAACACCTATTTCATACAATTTATTTAGAAGGATCTTGTAAGACACTCTATCGTAGGCTTTGCTCATGTCTAGCAAAATCCCTACTGCGTGTTTTTTGTCATTTATAATATTTAATGCTTCTTGTATGTATTTAAATATTGCCAGTGTAGTAGATTTATTTTTCCTAAAACCATTTTGACTATCGTTGAAGATTTTGTACCTTTCACAAAATGAGTAAAGTCGTTTTGACATTGCTGTCTCAAAAATCTTGGCAAATGTAGGTAATGCGGCTATAGGCCGAAAGTTATTTGTGTCGGTCCGATCTCCCTTTTTATGGATCGGTTTTATTACTGCTACTTTAAGCAGGTCGGGAACACAGCCTTCGTCAAGAGACTGATTTATTAGTAGAGTCAGTGGAATTAATAATTCCTCAGCGCATGATTTTATTAGTGTTGGCGGTAGCTCGTCGTGTCCATAGCTTCGTTTATTTTTTAGTTTTTTAATTATAAATTTTATTTCGTTTGGGTCCACTGGGCTAATGTAAATAGAGTTTTCGCTATGTGAGGGCCCCGGCGGCCAGTTGCAGCACTATCTCCGATTATACTGTCTGATTTGCCAACTGATATAAAATAGTCATTGAAAGCGTTTGCTATGAATTTCGCATTATCTGTAAGAATATTATTAACGCGCAATTGCATATTACCTGTTGTTTTTTTGTTTTGTCTATTTGTACGCTCTTTTATTATTTGCCACATTGTTTTGGTTTTATTTTCAGATTTGTTTATTTTTTTAATATAATTTAGCCTTTTGGAGTGGGTTACTGTTTTCTTGAGTATTTTTTCGTATTGTTTGTAATGTTTATGTAGTATATCATTATTGGTTGTAGTTATTAGTGCTTTTAGCAACCGTTTATGTTTGCATGCCACTTTTAAACCAGTAGTTAGCCAAGTTTTAGGGGGCGTACTTTTAATTCTTATGTTTTTCTTCGGGATGCACTGGTCTAATATTTTTTGTAAATAGTTATGGAAGGATATGTAATTTGTGTTTGTGTTTTGATCTGTATCAATTATGTTTCTCCAATCTATGTTCCGTAGTTTAGCTTTGAACGCTTCCATATTTTGTTTGTTGTAAAGTCTCTTTTGGGTTGTCATTTGTGTCATATTTTTTGTTGTAGGTTCGTTGGTAGGTATTGAAATCGTTATTCCTTTATGGTCTGAGAGTCCCAGGTTTAAAACTTCTAAGTCAAATTCATGAATGTGGTTGTTTGTGAATATTAGGTCGATACATGTTGAGCTCGTGGCTGTTACTCGTGTAGGTTCCGTCACTAACTGTCGGAGGTTATAGTTAGTCATAAAGTTCAGGAGAGTAAAAGAATTTCTATTTTTTTCTAAAATGTTTATGTTAAAATCTCCTCCGATGATTATATCTCTTTGTTTATTCTTTACGTTAAGTTTATGTAAGAGTTTTTCTAGGGAAGTATAAAATATTTCAGTTTCCCTATTCTTCTGCGGCCAATAAATAACTATAAGTAAAAGATTAAGTTTAGGTATCTCCACTCCACAGGTTTCAAAAATGCATTCGACTGAAATGTCTGCTATGTCATGTCGGACCTTATATTCAATATTTTCTTTTAAAAATATACAAACACCACCTCCCGTGTGGGTCGCGCGACAGTACTTAGCGGCTAAGTTATATCCCTGTAATTGTAATAGGTCTTTTTTTATAATTGTAATCCAAGTTTCTGTAAGACAGAGTGCTTCTATTTTGTATTCATTTGTAATTGATTCTAAAATGTATCGTTTATTTTTTAAGCTTTGTATGTTTTGATAAATAATATTTAATTTCTGTGAGTGTAGGTGCATAGTGTTGGGAATGGATTTTTTAGTGGCGAAAAAACTTTGTATTGGCTCGTGTTGGTGAGTGTACATCTGCCGTTTCCTGATACGAAATAGGATTATTTAAATTCCTTATTGATAGTACTAAATCTTCCAAATAAGATATTATAATTTTTTTGCCAACATGATTTATTGCTCCGGAACGCTGATTATACATATCGCAATCGTACGAAAGGTTAAGATTGGAGTCCAATATGTGTGCGTACTCGTACGTTTGCGCATCCATAAAAAGAAGATTGTTGAACGTTTCTAAACGGCTATTGTACAAACTTGATTGGGGTCGGCTTCTAGCCTAACCCGTTTCAGCTGGATACCATAAGATTTTAGATGTTTTACATGAAGCGATTGCCTATCAACCCCTACAACCCCGTTACTGGGTGGCACGATTCCCCTTGGTTAGACTGGTCAACCAGTTACCCGTCTTTTTTGGCATCTGATTACGCATAGCGACTTTCAAATTTCTATGCATGATAACCGAGACCAACGGCTTTACGTACTTTCCGAAGCACAGGATGTCTGTCCAAGATAAACTTCAGAAAGTTCATATAAATTGCAGAAGGGACATTATTTCTTGTACGCTTTTGAGAGATGAGCTGTCTAACTACCAGGCCGTCACGAGAGCACAATAAATCATCGTCTCACTAGCCTTTTCCCAACTTGATTGCGTTTGGCTTCCAGCCTAACTTGATTTAACTGGATACCAGTGTTTTACGTGAGGCGACTGCCTATCAGACCTCCACAACCCAGTTACTGGGCGACACGATAGCCCTTGGTTAGACTGGTGAGACTTTCCGGCTTCTAACCCGTAACTACAACGAGAGCTCAATTAATATGGTGTCAACAATTATAATATCTTCCATGCATATCAGACCTCCACAACCCAGTCACTGGGCGACACGATATCCCTTGGTTAGACTGGTCATACTTTCTGGCTTCTGACTACCCATTTAAAGGCTCAATTAATATAGTGTCAACTATCTTAATATCTTCCATGCTTGTCACACGTAAGGCGCCACACTGCGCGGGCGAACTCACGACGTGGTTGTCGTAGAGCAGTCGTGATACAGCCGCGTGATGCGCCCGGCACGAGCCATCCGCGTGCTGTCTCGCTCTAACATCTTGACATCTCATGTCCTTACTTGAAACTCACTAGGAGTCTAGTAGATAGGCTCAACTAGTTCGGAGTTCATAAAAACAGATGACGGAAAACATATTTAGTCTTTGTTATGGCTTTACAATATACATTTCATTGCCTATCACTACATACATAGTATAAAACAAAGTTGATTACCGCTGTGCGCTTGTCCGTCCCTATGTATGTTTACATCTTTAAAACTTAGCAACGGATTTTGATTTTATAGAGTGAAGAAATACTTCAAGTAGAGAAAGGCCAGAATGGAAACATTCTGGAAACGTCAACTGTCGCTGGAAACATTCCTTTCTTTTCTTAAGGTAAGTACCTAGTTTTTTCCAGGGCCTATTGAAACTTTCCACCCATTACAGATCTTTATAAATAATACGATTTGTCTTAAAACGATCTCTCATATAAACTTTTACTCTGTGCATCATAATAAAGTGACACGTCTCACAACTTGGGTGGGACACGACCTGATAGTCATGATGCATCGTGATGCACCAGGCACGCGCCACTCGTGCTGTCTCTCTCTGACACGAGTTGTGACCCACTCAGGAATATTAATAGTATTGATTGCTTATGAATACTGCACACTACGTCTATGCTAATTTTGTTTGCTTTTAATGTCTATTTATAGGTACGTCTGTGTTTTCCCTGATTTTGAGGACATTTTTTTCGTATTTATCTATAGTTATTGTCCCAGTCCTATTGTGGAAAACATAATCTACTTACAAAATATATCTGGTACTATAAACCCGCTTCGATCGCCTAAAACCCGGTAACGAAAGCAAACAGATTTAGTTCTTATTCAAAGCCAATAAGAAAATAATTTTATTGTCACTACAAGACACAACAGTGTAGTTCTGAATCTTTAGAAATACTAGGATTTTCTGTATTAAGAGCCCGACCCCCTAATTTAGTTACCCCCCCACCTCGCCGTCGCTCTAGAGACGGCGTCTTTTCACTGACGGTGACGGCAAGTGAAAGTCTCGTTAGAATCGGTCTAGGCATTTTGGAGTTTTGTCGCTCCATCAACGGCGAAGGGCTAAGTTTTCTCTGCTGCTGACTGTACAAAAGACAACGTCAATGGGCAATTATTTCAAATTTAGCAAAACTCAACTATGTCAGAAAAAACTTCAACAAATAAACAATACTTAATTACCTCATCTCTAAAAGCCAAGCTCCGTTTTTTCTGTTCCATTCACCAACATCATTACATTCCTGCTCCATTTAGCAGTTAATCAACCACCCTCTGGATCAGTGATCGATGTGATTAAGTTCGTCTGCGCGTGCGCACGCGACCAGGATCTCACCTTGACGAGGGGAAATAAATTTGATGTTTTATCTGCATTCGCTACGGATAAATGGATGGACGATGGTAATGCGTTTTCATGGTGAGATGGAAGTTGAAAGTCAGCTTGCGCAGGAGTATAAGTTAAATATGGTATGGTACAGAGTTCTTAAGTTACAGATCTCTTACGTTAGGACTCGTTAGTCACACCTAGTTTAGGTGTCAGTTTCTTATTTATTATGACCTGGTATTGGGCGTTTTATGTTCTTAGTTTTTTGGCTTAATATATCATTAGATGTCAACAAACTGACGACCTACGTTAATGTTAAGTAATCACCACCACATGTTCACATTTACATTATTGGTTGCGTTGCAGATGTTGCTATCCCAGAGACAAAGATGTAAATAACGCCTTATGTACCTTCTACTACACTCACACCCTTAGGCCGTTCGTACACTGCCACCGTCACCGTCACGTCAAAGAGAACAAGATGACGGCACCGAAGTGGCATTTACTATAGCGGCATGTCCATCGAACGTCACGTCACCTTATACAAAACTCAGGTCGCCTTCATCGTCATATTGCTCTCGTTGTTGTGTCAGTGACGGCGCCAGTAGCCAAACGGCCATACCTTATAAATTGGAACACAACAATGTTCCTTTGCGACAGTAGTACTACAGAAAACTTCACAAACAAACGTATTACTACTTCTTACTTTGCCTCTCTACATTTGCTAAAAAAGATAACCAATAAAGTAACATGCATCTATTACTTAGGGCAAAAAAAAATTATATTATAAATATAACCACTAGGTACCTCAATGTAATATTAAAATTTCATTACCACTGATTAGAGCTGGGTATCACGATACCCGGTGCCCCATCCCCATCAATTTGCTCAGCTCGGCCGCCAGCACAATCAGTAAATTGGTCTGTATCAACAAATACACGCGCAGACCAACTTGGGTAGTACTGTGGGTTCTCGATTGTGGGGAAGTGAGTGATGTGTGACCCAGTCTTAATATATTTATATTAAGTATAAATTTCATTTTATGTGGTGAGAAGAAGAGATGGTATTTTTTTTTGTACTTACACCTGTTTTGTTTAATTTTGACGTAATTTTGAATTAGATATTTTACGTACGAGGAACTCAAATGAATGGATTGTGATGAAAATGATGTGGCTGGACTCATGTACTGAGTTGAAGGTCTAGCTCGAGATTTTAGATGGTGGTCGGTATAGATACTAAAGAAATTTAGCTAAGAGCAGGAGGAAGATGATAAGAAAAAAATCGTACTTCGATAGTAAAAGAGACCGTAAATATTAAGTTTTCAAGTTCCATTAACATCTCTTATCTTAATATAAGAGAACCTCACCACCTTGGAAGTGCTACAATATTAATTTAGGGAAAACTAAATTACTCTAATGGTAACTTAGGATTGAAATATTAAGACCAATGAGAGACTGTCAGGTTTTTCTTTTGTATTTCTCTGTTGCACAAAACTTTCATGGCGGGATTAATAGACGTTATCACGTTACTAAGCACTGACTTTGGTTTAGCACTATACCTGTCACTGTTACACAACTGCCAAACGTCAAGTGTAAGATAGAGACAGAATGGAAAATATGTGCTTAGAAACGTCTATTTATCTCGCCATCACTCACGATTATAAAAGCTTGTTATAATATAACTCGACAGTAACTCGCCCCATAAACAAAAACCCATAGTAACGCTAATATGAGCGCAAACTGTAACTATACACGCGAGCGGCGTGAGATCGTATCAGATCGCCCAGCGGTGGGATAAACTTCCCAACGAACAGGAAATTAAAGAAAAAACAGATGAAGTACTTCATTTTATTACTTTTTTGTGCTTTGTAGCCGAAGGGTGTCAAAAAGGGGATATAGCTAAGTCTCCGCTGTCCGTTCGGCTGTCACTCTGCTGACAGATATCATGTAATTGGTAAAGAGTTTACATTTTCATTAAGTTTAAATATGTCTGTTGGCGCTATAACACAAAATAAGCTCGGAATCCTTTTTTTGCATTAGTACCTATTTGCTTGTATGCGGACGAAGATTTGTTTTTCCCATTATTTTGATCCGGATTATTAATTTAAGGCAGGTGAAACATTAACAGACTACATACTACATTATTCATTTTTCTCTCGTAACTTCAAGTTTATTAGTGAACCCATGTTTTACAAGTACTTGTTAAACGTTACTATTTACATAACAAAGAGAATGAAAGAAAACCCAAAACAAAAGACAATTCAAATTCAAAGACACGAACTTTGTACACTGACCGATAACTTTATGAATCACGTTGTCATAACGACTGTTTACGTCAAAACCACACCTTCTGATTTCAAACGAATTCGTGACGTCACCAAATGATTTTTACGCCACGAAATGACATTTATGACGAGACCAAATGACATTTCTGATGTCACCAAATGACATTTCTGACGTCTTAATGTATTTATGTAACGTAGCTTATAATTACGCACGCCTGCTTATTGCGGTAATTATCGTTTTAAATTGACGTCAATAAAATATAAATTAGATCAAAATGATGTGATTTCATCTTGTAATTAAATAGAATTATTTAAATTGGATCTTAATGACTTTTTCTTGTGATGAGTGGGAAATTCTTTAGTTTTGATGCTGAGGGAAAAACCAGCATAATATGATCGAAAACAATAATGAGTTGCTTATGTAAATAAATGTTTCATCATGTATTGTTTATGAGTTTGACTGGTCAGAGACACTCTAATGCATGCCCTTTTTAGCGAACTATGAAAAGAGCATTCTTACCGTCTCTCTGACGCGAATTATAGGTGATCTGTCAAAAACTGAAGTTATTTTTATTATTTTACAGAGCACTACTACTCTCCGAATGAACAGGGTGATGAAGCAAAGGTCAACATGATCCTTAGTCCAAATAAGGTCCAATTGGTAACCAGTCTCAGGCAGTTTTGCTGAACTGGACCTGTTTAGCGTAGTTGTGGAAACTTTTTTATCGCGTAGTATCGTGATACTCAATAATTCGGATTTGGAAGTCTTACAGGCAGTCACTCAACGTCAAAGCCAAATCATATATTTCCATTACACCGTTTTGAACAAAATAATGAATTTGGTTGCTCATTTCAAAATGTTGTTTTCTATGAAGAAGAGTGGGCAAGTAACTCTATACTCTATGTGAAACACAGGTATCCAGCTGGAAACCGCCAAACTGGAACCCGACCCTAACATAGTTGGTACAAGGCAAGAAAAATAAAGCTTATATCTCTTTCTACATAAAACTTTTTGATCCTTTTGGCTCCCAACGCACAGACATAATGAAGATTGGCAATTTTGAACATTAATTTTTATACATTTCGAACGTTCCAGTTGTCAAATTTTTCTTAACAAAAAATACGCAGTTCCCCTGTCCACCCGACTTCCTAGCCACGCAAACATATTGACTTAACACAAACATACACCTAGTAACAACGGTATAACGATGTTTGCCCACTCTCCCCCGAGATATGACGTGACGTTTTACGGGAATTAAAAACGCTACCCCGACTTCCCCTTTAATATCTTGTATTTTGCTGATTAAAATCTCTTTGAGAGGGCGTGCGGTAATTTTGTGAGAATTAATATGGAAGGTGTCTTTCATAAAAATAGTAAAGCATTTATATTTATGTTTTTACATACACGCTATTCTACAAACGCCAGCACATCAAGGTACATACTACAGTCTGTCTTTAACTAAAATACTTCCCATTTCATAATATCTACACTATTTGCCTTTGCCTCTGGCGTCGCATGCGTGGATGTCAAAATTTCCAACCCCTTTTTTTTCACGGTCGTGATGGCCTAGTGGTTAAGGCACCCGCTTCTCATGCAAGAGGTTGTGGGTTCGAAACCGGGCAAGTACCAATGTGACTTTTTCAATTCATATGTACTTTCTAAAGTTTATCTTAGACATCACAGACGTCGGTGAAGGGAAACATCGTGAGGAAACCTGGACTTGTAGTTAATATAAGTCCGAAATCGCCAATCCGCATTGAGCAAGCGTGGTGATCAATGCTCGTGCCTTTTCTGTATGAGAAGAGGCCTTTGCCCTGCAGTGGGACAGTAATAGGCTGGTATTATTATATTTTTTCATTTATGGTTGGAATTTCCAAATTTTCTTTCTCAGTGGATACCTACTTATTGTTCACAAAGAACAAATCTTTCAAGTTTCATGTCTCAAAGTTCAGCGGTTTGGACTGTGCTTTGATATATCACCCAGTGAGTTAGTCGTCAGTTACTTACTTTACTAATTTATAAACCTTTAAGATTATTCGGTTCTAGGTTCTAGGTGGATTGGGATTTGACATACTTATCGTCTACTGCATATAACATTATTCCTTTCTCTCTAAACCATAAGATACCTTATTAAATCTAACAAATTCTAGTAAAAAATATTGTAAACAAGATCAAAATGAAGGTCATTATCATACAATAAATAAACTGTAGCATAATATTCACTTCCTGACCACCTGGTAATCAGTGGAACAATGGTACCAAATTTCCGAACGAAATAAAAAATGATCTGTCAAACAGGGAGCTTTCCCGCCAATTTGGCGGCGGTTCGCGCCCTCACCACTTAGGGTTGCCATTTGGTGAAATAATTATTGTTGTATTTTTAGGGAAAGATTATGGTTTGATTGTTCGATGATAGGTAAAGCAGATGTTATTTGTGGTTTTATTTTTGGTTTGTTGTTATATCGATTTCGTGGAATTAAAATGATAGAAACTTCCCTTTTTATTTTTGTTAATTCACTTATTTCTTAAAAGCATTCTTGGAAAGAAGAATAAGTGAGATCTGCTACATAGTTTTTTTTTTTTTTTCAATATTTATGTATTTTTTTTAAATTCTGTGTGCAATAGCAATGAAGATTAAAAAAAAAAGTTCAAAATATTAAACCAAAATTACATAATTCAATTACAAAGTAAGTTATAATTGATATTAATTTATCATCACAACATCAATAGCTTATATTATTATTTTTACGCCCTATTGCGTACAATCTAATCTCATAAAGCTCTGGTTACCCTACGTTTCGGCACGCCCTCACAACGAGATTAATAGGGTCGTGTTTAGACCGCCGTCACTATGGCAGCGGGGTGATTGTCAATCTGTCTGTCCGCCCCCTAAAGGCACCTAAATACCACATCTCTAGGGGAGCGTTTACTTATCTGGCAACACTGACATTTAGAGATGGCGAAAGGTTAATTGACTTTTTATTAGTGCAATTTAATTTCGCATTGCCTCTTCATCTTTTACAGATTAATAATAAAGATAAAGATAAATGATACGATACAATTAACTTATTTATATATATTAATAAATATAATTAAGTAACAAAATTTTATTTGTATCTTACCTCTGCATGTTACTAAAGAGATCAAAAACGCAAAATACTTTTTACAGAAAAAAAGGTAACATAACGTCAATAAATAAAAAAAAGAAAATAGGCAAATTGACAGCAAACGTCACTTAAAATGTGAATCAAAATAAAATTAGATATTTCATCAAAACATTTCACTTACTTACAAAATTCATGATTACGATCGAAATTTCAAAATGTCTATAGAGTCCCCGCCAAGTTCAAAATCATCGAAGCTAAATAATTTGCCACAGAGAAAACAAAATATTCCTGTTCAGCTTACTGACCTCTCTATGTTCGATAATTCTTTCTTATTCATGAAAGAACAATTCTCTGAGCACATTAAGCGAATGGACCATGAAATGCTTAAGTTCAGGTAATTATTATTAAGTTTGCTTAACTTGGAAGAGGTAAAATTTGTATACATTAGTGAAGGAAAATCGAAAGGAAATCTGGACCTATAACTTTCCTCAATACAAAAATATCTTCTTTTTAACTCCCACAGTTCCATTTATCAGCCTTCTTTGACAATATTAGACCTTAAAAATATGTATGTTTTTCTTTTTCAGCCAGCATCTTAATCAATGCTACAGCGAGCTTCCCGATATACAGAAGGGTATCGTGACCTCGACACCTGGGAACATGTCCAGTTGGGAGGTCCTCCATAATTCCCCATTAATTGAAGGGGACGGCGATGACAAAGTCCTGAAACTACAATTTGACGTCAGTCAGTTTGAACCCGCTGAGGTACATAATTATATTTATTATGCGGGTTAGTTAATCTCTATAAGGCAGCCGTATCTGAATTTCGGTTAAGAATTGAATGTCAAATTTTATTGACGAGCTTAACTATTTTGACAAATGCTTACACTCTCTGGACAGGTCCACTCTATCTGTTCTTCTCTCATCAAGATCAGTTCACCATCATGGCTCTCGCTTGTTTGACCAAGACAAATGTATGGACTTTAAAAGAGACTTTGACCTTTGAGTTTGTTATGGATGTTTCTTTACAGAGCATTCGGCTAGAAAACACCGGCCCTATCGTTCGCTTAAAATAAGAAAAACAATAACTACGTGCCAAAATGTTATGTTTAACCAATTTACAAAATAAATATAATTTAGCATTAAATAAGCAAACAAGTCCAACTGATATTAAGTTGTCACCGTTGCATATAGCATCAGCGATACCAGGCCTTGTCATGCAATGTTACATGTGCCTGTAATACTCCTGCTCCCTTTTCAAACCTACATCAATACAGGCAGAAATAAATGTTCTGGTATAAGTTTTTTGGACGTTCATCACAAAGGAATTTGCTACTTTTCCATGCGTCATGTCCCTTATTTCTGTGGGTTAACTTCGCCGCTGAATCATATATTCCTGCTTATTTTTCAGCTGTTGCCATTACTGGATACGTGAAGACCATTAATCATAATGCTGCCTGTTTTGAGACATGATTGGATTTGGTAAGACCAAATCGTATGGCAGCACCCTCTGGGCCTCTCTATAATTCTTTATTACAAAAAAAAAATACACATACAAAATAGCAAAAAAACATGAATTATGTACTATGGCGAGCTTAATCCATAGATGTCTCTTATCTTCTATTTAGGTGACAACCTTTTCGAGCGATGTACCTGAAATACCTGAAATACTCTAATATGCTGGGTATATGTGCTGAAAAATAGCCAGTCTAATTTCCAAATGGACTTCCCGCAAAATGAAATCTACTACCTACTCTCAGTCTTTTAACTATGCCATTCTTTCTCCAGGTAAAAGTGAAAGTACTAAACGACATGCTGATCATATCAGCTAACCACGAAGAGATAACAAACGACAGTACGGTATACCGAGAATACACCAGACAGTTCAGACTTCCTCCAGGCACGGACCCCGAGCTGGTGGTATCCTCACTGTCAAGAGATGGTGTGCTGACTGTGGAGGCACCACTGGCGCCGATCGATAGTCTTCTGGCTATTGATAACTAACAATACAAATTGATGTTAGCATTCTAAAGACGAAATGGTCACTGCGAATATAGCCCTCCTAGCTGTCCTGTTTCAATATAATGTTTAAGACTATTTTTGAATATTATACATTTCTTATAGTCTTTGTTTTTTTATCTTTTTGTTCGACTTGCTTGTTGGCTACATAATGTTCTGTGTTCAACAATAATGTTAATTCTCACGTTGCACGTTTGTTTGTTTTAAGAAAAACTGCCATGCGAAGGGGAGAGTCATATTAAAGGGTAGAATTTAAAATGTTTTTCGTGACAACCAATAACGTTCAGTACATACATTACAAACTACAAAAATCTAACATAAATAGGATCACAAAATAGGCCGTTCGGTAAATAAATAATACGATGTTTTTTCTCTTAACCATAAAGAAATCAGGCTTAACCATATCAATCATTACAGCCAACAAAAACATATTAATGAAAATAATATTGTGACGAGGTAAAAATGTTATCATGAATTTTATATATTTCTCACTGGACATTGGCCAAAGAAAACCCTTAGCCAGAAAGCTACCAGTAATTGTACATAAAATCGATCGTACAAACACCTAGAGACGTCCCTATCTAGTGAACGTCCTATTTGCGTCCACACCGCAACTATCAGCGCCAAAGATCAACAACCCTACTATCGAAATAAGTTTAACCTTTCGACGACCAAGAGACAGCCGGCTGTCGGGCTGCTATTGTCTGTCTATTGTGTCTCAATTCACGTGTGTTCGAAGGTTTAAGTCACATCCATACTAATATTATAAATGGGTATACCGCCGTTTACCCGAATTTTATTTGCCCTAATTTCATTTGCCATAATAGTCAACAGCCATAATATCATACGACATAATACTCATTTGCCCTACTCTCATTTGCCATAATAGTCACGTGCCAGAATCATTGTTTCCCATAAAGTCACTTACCATAACATCATTTGCCATAATCATTGTAAGCCATAATTATCACATGTCCTAATTATCACATGCCATAATTATGATATGCCATAACATAATTTGCCATCGACATCGGGTGTATAACGGTTGTTTATATCAAGAGAAATTGGATGCAATTGGGACTTTAGGGCACCCCGACTCGGACAGGTTAGGTTAGAAGGGGATGGCGGGGTCGTGTGAGCGAGCGAAGCGAGCGAATAGACCCCGCTATCCCCTTCGTGGTTATTTTTTTATAAACCACACAGAAGTAGGAGCCCCGCGAAGCGGGGCTCCGTCGACCTAGCCCACCATCAACCATGCACAGAAAAAAAAACCATTACGGGGCTTAAATATTTGTCTAATACTTGTTATGCCATTTAAATATTATGCCATTTAAATATTATGTCTAATAATTATTATGGCACATAAAATTATGGCAAACAATACTTATGGCATTCGTATCTTATGGTATCTAAAATTCGGGCAATTAAAAGTATGTCATATGTCTTTTAGGGCAAATGAAACATTCGGGCAAATGAAATTCGGGTAAATGAAATTCGGGAAAATGATGATTATGGCATATAATCTTCGGGCAAACAATAGACAACCTTATAAATGGGAAAGTGTGTCTGTCTGTCTGTCTGTCTGTCTGTCTGTCTGTCTGTCTGTCTGTTTGTCTTTCTTTCACGGCAAAACGGAGCGACGGATTGACGTGATTTTTTAAGTGGAGATAGTTGAAGGGATGGAGAGTAACATAGGCTACTTTTTGTCTCTTTCTAACGCGAGCGAAGCCGCGGGCAGAAGCTAGTAGTCTATATTTAAACCTTTAAGGCGGGAAAGATCTAGAAAGTCGAAATCTCTAGAGACTTCTCTTTCTCTTAGTATGTTTCAAATGTTTCTTCACGGCTTGGAAACATCGGTTCCATCTTTCGTTTCAAATTAGCAAAAAACTGATGAGTACAAGCGTTATATTTAACCAATCGAGAGTTCCACAGCAATTTCTATGATCCGAGCCTCACATAGGTATAGCGGACTAATGTACTCATGCGCTATATGTCATATACCCTGAGTATATGACATCGGTGACGTGGCCGCGCCAGATAAACGCCGACCTGAAACACGCACACTAGCGAATTGTGATGAATAACGTCAGGGGCACACCGGGGAGAGTCTTCTGAATTAAATATGGATTTATATGTAGTTTAAATTGAGCAGTTATTATTGTTAACTGCATAATCAAAATCATCATCTCCTTTTCCCAACTATGTTGGGGCCGGCTTCTAGCCTGACCGGATTCAGCTGGATACCAGTGTTTTACATGAAGCGACTGCCTATCAGACCTCTACAGCCCAGTTGCTGGGTAACACGTGACCCCTAGGTTAGACTTATTGTCTGACTTTTTGGCTTCTGACTGATGACTTAGCGATTGTAAAAGATCTCCAGTTTAATAAGTGCCAGGCCACACGGTGCGGGAACGCACCGCACCGCATTACTCCGCACCGCACAGGCGGCCACACGAGCAGTGCGGCGTCGCAAAGTTCTTACGGCGCCGCCGCGCCGCTGCGGCACCGTATGATATACATGTAATTATTATCAACGAGCGAGCACTTTTGCCTATGCCGTATAAACAACTGAGCGGTGCCGCTGCGGCGACCAGCGGGCGGCTGTGCGTTGATATAATTATCAACAATCATACAGTCAGTAAATAGTTGTAGAATAGAAAACGAAAACGAATAGATTGTCAAATGTATGGAATTGACATAAGCTTTCGCTAAACAATTTGACATCACCATACATTTGAGAATCGTTTTCGTTTCGCTATCTATTCTACAATGCCACTTGTCTATCACCATTTTATAGAATTGTATTTTCCATCTCTTGCAATTCTTGTAATGCATTTAAATCCTTTCGACGGTCATGCACTCATGCGGCAGCAGACTTCAAAAAGAAGGACGTTCTCAATGAGATTAATGTTTAGATATTGGACATTATTGTTTTCCACAAAACATATCAGGCCCACTATGTCTCAAACCTCAGCAGGTCACCTGTACAATCACACGCCTGTGTGTCTATGTGTGCGTTCGTGCGGATGGGCGGCATGTTGATGCGGCGCGTTGCCATGGCAACCGCCCTCGCTTCCCAGAAGAGACGATGTGCTATACTGCGGGAGGTGAATTGTTGCGGATTGCTGGTTTGTGTACCTAGAAATAGAGGTCATTTTCGCTTAATTTGACAAGTCTTCTTTGTTTGAGCTTTAACACTTGTATTGGTTTTTCTCGTAGACTTAATAGGGTTTTGAGTATAACAACGAGGCTTTGCTGTAGTTACATTAGTTATTTTTATGACGATTATTTCCATCTTAAAACGGGTTTTTGAGCTACATTTATTAAGGCAAGTTAATTAACACTCTTCTCATGAGTAATAAGTATTTTATTTATTTATTAATTGTAATTAGTATCAATATCTTTACATCATCTATATATCCCCAACTTATAGTACGGATTTATATTTAACCTTAATTCTAAGAGAGTTATCCCATAGTGGGTTAATTCTCTCTCTCACTCACTCATAATATACAAAAATGTTAAGTCATATTGATCCAATATGCGAAGTATGTAACATTATTTTCCAGCAAGAACAATTAAATGTATTTTCCCAAACATACATTTATCATAGATTGAAATAAATAAGAGTTAAAACTTACTTTATTTTTTACAATTATTTCGATAAACACATAGACGGACATAGAACCTCCATCTTTTTAGAAATCAGTTAAAAAGATGAGAAATTGTGTTATCGTAGAGGTCTACGAATCTCGTAGCGTGGACAGGAATATTGCGGCGGCGCGGCGTAGCAAATTATGTGACGTTTGATTTTAAAACTAGATTAATTTTATAGTAACTACATTACTTGTTCATGACCTCCTAAATTATCTTTCAATAGTGTAATAAAAATAACATACTTGACTTTAACTTTCACTTTGAAATATTAGACACTTGCTAAAATTGTGGAGTTTATACATAGTACAAAGTTAAAATTCAGTGTCTGGTATGACAGAATTTTCCGTGCAATTTTCTGTGTTTCATGAATAAGCAAAGAAAACTTTGTGTTCGGTTACAATGAAGTTAATTTAAGTTTATACTGCAGCAACTGCTATGTAATACATTGTTGTTATTGCATTACATAGGGTGTAACAAAAGGCAGACTCTATGTGAATTACTCAGTGCGTGTCTCTATTATTACATGAATCGTTAAATGGGTATCTTTGCGCAAAATTCGACTATTGCGAAAAAATTGCGATTCTGGTTTTAAGGGATTTATATATTACTAGCTTTTGCCCGCAAATTCATCCGCGTAGAGTAATAGTTCCCGTTCCCGGGGGATTTCCGGGATGAAAACTATCCCATATCATTTCTTGGGTCCCATACTATATCTGTACCAAATTTCATTCAAATCGGTTCAGTGGTTTAGGCGTGAAGAAGAGACAGACAGACAGAGTTACATTCGCATTTATAATATTAGTATGGATTATGAAGTCAAGGCCATATTCAATGGACAAGACAAGATTTGTGAGTAGTAGCAGATGTGTAGTTACTCTAAAATGTTTTGCACTTTTAAAGTCTTGTTTTTACGTCATTACTTGATAAATACGTTTAAATCACTGACATCCCGTGCCTCAGAAAGCACATAAAGCCAGTCACGGTTGTCATTCGTAGAACTTTGACAGTCAGAAGCCAGAAAGTCTGACCATTAACCACGGGAATCGTGTTGCCCAGTTACTGGGTTGTGAAGGTCTGATAGACGATTCACGTAAAACACTGATATCCAGCTGAAGAGGTGATGAATTAAGTAGTTGGCGACTTAATCCGCCGCCTTCATAATATCTGCAATACTTTTAGGCTTCGTAGGTACTTTTGTTATATCAAGAATGCAAGCAACAGCCATGCAAAACAATAAACTAAATCAATGCTGTTTAATTCCGACATTGAACTTATTTTTCTTTCTGAAATTTTCAGACACTATATTCATTATTTCTACTTCTTTTTTATTTAATTCACGGCAAAAATACATCCCCGATTGCCGGACACATTCACTCTAAAACGCGGGTAAAAAAAATAGATTTCCTATAAAAATCACCACCACCCAATCATGCCCAAAATCATTGGAGCACAACTATCACCTGTATCATTACGCTTGTTACATTGGGGGCGCCACATACGTCTGATTTACCTATTGTTCAACACCCCTCGGTCCATAGCGAATCGGCAAGTCGAATGCACCCCATGAGATGGTTATTACTTTGGTAACTTTTCGATTTGTTGTTGGTGGTTTTGACTTTTTTAGCCACGCGTAGGTGTAGGTGTAATTTTGTCTTAAAATGCAAGATTTTAAAAAAATAGTAAAAAAAATCAAGACATTTTGTTTTGTAAAACTTTAGTAAATTATAGAAAGATGACAGGTAAATTAAATGAAGGTCAAAAATCGAACACAAAAGCCCAAATAATTGGGAAATGACTAGAGAGATGATGAAATTAGAGCGCACTAAAAGAATGATTAGGCCTGACGTGGATATGGCTTGATATATATTTGAATTATTTTGTTTAACATCAGTATTTGAGTTATAAGTAGGTAGCTACTACTCCACATTATTTTGGACGAAACATAAAAAAAAATCTCTGAGTTTATGACGACTTCATCGTTCGCTTAACGTAAAAAATCTAAATATTGACTTGTAAAAATGTTTTTTACGAGTAGAAACCAATTTCCAAAATAAATATAATTTCATCATTTTTTTAATTTTTTAAACATTTGTTTAAGATATTTTAAAACACCAACACTGAAGCCTGTCTCTCATCCGTATTTTTTATTACAGTTAAATCGACACAAATTCGCATTAAATTACCCTCACAACCTAAGGCCCTCCGGTCCTTTACCTCACTTCAATTCCCGAAGTTTCCTCTCAACCCCTGACAGGGCACGCATACATTATCACCATGGTAACGGCCCCTCAGGGAAGGGTTCACAGCGGAAATGAGGTTTTTATCCCCTATCCCTGGCGTCGGAAGTTCCGCGGTGAGGTGTAAGGCCCTAATGTGGCTTAAAAATATGCGTGAGTGTTATGCGAATGTGGAAAAGGTGTTTTTTGTAGGTGCCCTGACTTTTTTATGGTTTACCGCTAAAGAAGATCGAAGCGAATGTATCTGTTGTCCTAATAGGGATGATGATTACATTAACCTTACGACGACCAAGCGACAGTCGGCTGTCGCGCTGCGTTTGTCTTTCTATTGTGTTCCCCAACACGTGTGTTCGTAGGTTTAAAGAAATTATGTTTTGTTAAGTCTGTCCATCATTCTATTCACATTTTAGCAGTACTAAATGAGTAAAGACATCGCGGCTCTTCACACCATTAATTAAATTATCTAAAACTCCCAAGAAGGGCCATTGAATTCAATTAAATTCAATATGAACTGCAACTTATTATTACAAAACCTCATTATTTCGGCGTCCTTTCTAAATGTCATACAAGGTAATAAAGAGATTACCCTATTAGGTTTTTCATTCAACCTTGCTCCAGTGATAATTTCTCTTAGAGATGGTTTAACAAAACAATCTCAGGTAGTACTTTAAAAATACCGCCAAGTTTCCAAATAAGCAATACTATTATGACTCTTACTTGATCATATAATACTGTTCTTTATGTTATTGCTTCACCCGTGCCCGACTCAAAACACATCGATCCAAAGATCGTCGATGTGATAATATTATCATTACGGACGTGTGTTTATATAAAGAGGCAATACATACATTGTTTTTTATGTAGCTAGGGTACATAAAGAGTATGTAAGTGGTTAGGTAAATATTCTTGGTGGTATGTGGACTGTAGGTCAAGACGACAAAATGGATAGATTTTTATTTTATTGGAGGACAAATAAGCTGATGGTATACCTGATATTAAGGGACTCATTATCTCCCTAGCCTTTTCCCAACCGTGTTGGGGTCGGCTGCCAGCCTAACCGGATCAGCTGGATACCGGTGTTTTACGTGAAGCGACTGCCTATCTGACCTCCACAACACAGTAACTGGGCAACCCGATACCTCTTGGTTAGACTGGTCAGAGTTTCTGGCTAACCAGTAACGACTGTCAAAGTTCTACAAATGACAACCGGGACCAACGGCTTTACGTGCTTTCCGAGGCACGGGATGTCAGTGATGTCCAAGATAAACTTGAGAAAGTACATATGAATTGAAAAAGTCACGTTGACCTCGATTGACCTTTGATTGAGTCACCTGATATTAAGGGACTACATACACATATTTAGCTCAGCAGATTTAGGTCACGCTCATACTGTTCTACTTCTAGCCGCGTTCAGCGTCGTAGGAATGAGAAAAAAACTGTCAAGCTAGGCTTGACAGGACTAGGCACATTTATTTAGCTCTATTCAGCTTAACAATGATTTTAAACAAAAGACAGACGCGGAAATCTGAACGGACGCGTACGCGTTTTCATACAAAGTCGTAGAGTTTTATGGACATAAGTTGAAAAGAGCTGAATAAATGTGCGTAGTATCTTAATCGTCATCGATGCCTATAGATATCTGCAATACCAAAGGCCTCATAAGCCTGATTGATATGTCTCATGTGCCTGTAATTATACACAGGCATCAATACCTACCTTAAACTGGAATACAGCATCACTGTTTTCTAACAGAAATAGGTAAATTTGTAGTACTTTCTCAAAGATCTTCATCACAAAGACAAACTAGAAATGATCTTTCTCGAATGAATTACATTTTTTCCTAGAATTTTTAAAACTACAATTTTACCATAATTTATGAACTATTTAAACAATTTCGATTAATACCAACCAATTTATTTCAAGCCTTATCTGACATTTAACTTAAAACTAATTGCAAGTTTATGAGTAAAATATTAAAAACATTTCACTAGAAAATTTACTGCAAACATTCTCTCACAAAGAATTGGAAGATATAAATAAGCCAAGCGACACTGTACAAGTAATAATTTTGTAAAAAATACCCTTTCTAGCCAGGTGTAGAATTATAGAGAAATCCAATAGTATTTGCTCGTGCGCTGGTCACGACTCACGATAAGGTAGTTAAATTAAACCGCCCGCTTACGAACCAAACTATTAATATTCTGGACAGGGAGAGAACAGTCTTTTAAAGGTTTTTGGACAGTTTTACTGTAGGTAAATTACTGTTATTTGGAAAATATAGTACCTATACAACATTTTGTCCCCTACTTTGTCTGCGGGATTATCGGTTTTTGGTTATACGAAGTCGTAAACTTCCCAAATTAATAAGGAGCGAGAGTGTCCTGCTTTAATCACTTCGTACCAAACTTCATCAAAATCGGTTTCGTGTTTTAGCTGTGAAAATATAACAGACTGACAGATAAACAGCTAGACAGTGTTACTTTAGTACTTTTATTTCACTTGCTTTTGTATTTTGATTCATTCGAAGTCAAATTGGAAGCCAGATGGAAAGTAGTTTTTAACTTTTCCTAAAGGTCAAGCTTACTCCTCACCAAGTGTTATCACAATCGGGTCAGTTGTTTAAACGTGAACCTAACAGACAGCTAGACAGACTGGGTTACTTACCCATTTTTATATTAGTTGAGATTACATAAGTACTGGATGATTGTTTACTTTCCATTCAAGGCGGTTTATGATGTCTAACTGAAAACAATGTCTGTATGAAGTTTTATATTATATCAAACATTTTTTTTTGCTTCTGAAGTATCATCCATCCTACACATTTACCCTGACTTATAGCCATCCGTGTACTGTTAAGGATGACTAAAGCAAGGGTGGAATTTGCCATGTAGTAGGGTAAATAATAAATATCAGCAGAGCCATGTTACGGTAATCAGACAACTGATAATTTATAAACACATATACAAAATTAACTTAAAAAAATATACAAAAACTACAAAATTGTTGGTAAAAGTGATAACTTCTTGTCTATCAATGACCAACGACCAACCGACAACCGGCGGTTGTCTCTCGAATCACGTGTGTTCGAAGATTTAATTAGACGATTTTAAAGGGACTGTACTTATCAACTGAAAACTGAAAGACTGCATGAATAGAATAGAATAGAATAGAATATTTTTTTATTTTTGCAAATATGGGTCTTAGAATATATAATACAGCTCAGCCACATTTTACCATTCGGCATGCAAAATTATTTATAATAACAAAAATATAATAATTAAATAATACAAATGAAATCAAACTAAAATAACAAAATTGTATGTACCAATGAGATCAAATTATAAAATTAAGTAGTACTAATGAGATCACTTTTAAAATTATTTATACAATTATTATTAATGTCAATATTCAGTTTAAATGTCTTTCTGTATCTAATTCTTAAGTCTAATTATTTGAGTCTTATTGTAGGTATTTTTTCTGCTAAAAATTCAGTTACTGTGTAGTAAGTTTTATCACATAAAAATTTACGTAATCTATTCCTGAATAGTACAGTGGTTAAATCTTTCCAAGTACTTGGCAATTTATTATAAATTATTGAGGCCATGCAATAAACACTGTTGCGCTTCAAAGTGGTAAGACATGGTACTTGACATAGTTTGCTATTGTCGCGCCTATTCCTTGGACGGACATCGGCTAAGCGTTCGAAACGAGACGGATTTAGCTTGACAAACATTGCTATTTCGAAGATGTAAATACAAGGAAGTGTCAAGATCTTGTATTGCTTAAAATAGGGTACGCAACTGTCTGTTGTTTTAAGTTTAAACATTGATCGGAGACATCTTTTTTGAGCCTTAAATGCTGTGTCTCGATCGGTTGAGTTCCCCCAGAAAATGACGCCGTACCGTAAATGAGACTCAACTATTCCATAGTAAGCCGTAAGAAGCGCTTTGTCATCCACTATTGAGGATAATCTATATAAAACAAATGCGGATGAACTCAGTTTCTTACATAAGATATCAATGTGTGCTTTCCAATTTAAACTATAGTCTATTTGTAGTCCTAAAAATTTGGTATGTCCTACTTCCTCAATATTGATGTCCTTGTAATGTACGTGAAGATTAGACCCTCCGAGAGTACGCTGTCTAAAGTGCACAATTTTAGTCTTATTTAAGTTAATATTTAAATTATTTATGTCCAACCATTTAATTATTGAGTCAAGAGAATTGTTTATGTCATTTTCATATGTACAGTCGGTGATAGCTATTACCTGACCCACCCTAAAAGCGAACGAATTTGAACCCTCTGCTTGTAACATTAAAGGTTATTCAATTCGTATGAATTTATCAGACTGGCAGCGCTAGTCGATGAACAAATACAACTGATACGCAAATTTGGACTTTAAACATTAGCGTTAGGATATTTATAATTACTTGTCATACCATTTTGAATTTTATTCCGTAAGACTTAAAGTTTATCAGAATATTGTTATATATAGTATCATGCTAGTAGTAGCTTATTTTAAACGTTATTCTCAAGCAGATCTGATCTCGTGGCCGTGCACAAAGTTTGGGACGAACAAAGTGAGAGTTCAAATCCTGTATCAAGGATTTGTTGTAATGTTTTGTTTCCTATTTAGAATTTCTTCCGTAAAGTATTCTTGCATTATTGTAAAGAATCAGACAAATTCATCAAATGTAATAATTTCTAAATTGGTAATATATTCGTCTAACTTATAACAAGTGGGTAGTTGAAAAACAAATATGCGTATTCAATATAAAACTGGTATTCAAATATAACTAGGGATATGGGTAGGAAAACAAAAATTAACTGTGATACTCATAATACAATACAACTAATGCCAGTCTAAGCGTAATAAGCAGTGACTACGTGCGAACATTTTTTTACCTTGCCTTACTAAATTACGAAAAACAGCATCTTTTCCAATTTTTTAATTTTTATTATACATATAGTTTTATTATCATGTCTCAATTGAGTGATTATTTAAAATTCAAAATAATCTATTTGCACGAAGAGAATGTTGGCATCAGAGAGATTGCTAGGAGACTTAATATAGCAGTAAGTATTTTCTTCTAAATTTATACTTTGTTAGTAGCTATATATGTTGCTTATGTCCTGACGTAAACAATTTTAAGATTTTATACTTAAACGCGTTATTATTTCAAGTTTAAACGTAAAATGATTTTTTTCATTGTTTCAGAGAAATACAGTCAGATTGTGGTTAAGACGTTTTGAAGAAACAGGAAATGTTCAAAAGGATAAGTCGGGACCAAAACCTGTCATGTTTACTCCCGTGTCAGAACGACACCAAGCTATTGTTCGTGAACATATTAATAATCCTTTCACACCTACTGCGTCCACTGCAGTGCAGTATAATGTTTCAGTTCAAACAGTTAGAAAACATTTGCATGCTGCTGGAAGTAAACAATACAAATGGGGTCAAATGACTTTAAATTGGGATTCATCAGAAGTCAGGACAAAAGAAAATCTGGCGCAACTTGTGACTTCAACTCATGAGAGGAAGTGATGCTAGTTGGAATATGGTGTGCGGTATGCGAAGTCGCTTGCAACAAATTATAGAAAAAGAGGGTGCTCCACTTCGCTATTAAGACAGCACTCGCAAACAACAAAATTTACATGCCGGGTGTGTGTTTAATAAACTGCTGATATAATCATTTTTAAAAAAGGGATTCATACGATAAATAAGCAAGTCCTTTTTACGATCATAATCATAATTTAAAACTAAAATAATATCTATAAACTAGGTAAAACATCAAAGTATTTAGTGCTATTTTCACTTACATTTTTATATAAGTAGGTATGACAGTTAATGTGGTGATGTTATTGTTATAAAATAGAAATATTATTTATTTCTAAACATAATATAACATGTTGATTCACTACATTAAACTCTTTGTAAAAATGTAACAGATTATTTACCTACTTTAAAAAAAGAAACAAATATAAAAAAATGTGTTCTATGGTTTTTAGCTTTTGTAAGTTATATAATTATGTTGAATAAAATCGATATCATTATCATTATTGTTTTTCATTTCTGTTGTTATTGTATTTAATTAAATTATGATTAATTAAATCAACCAGATTTTATTAATCATATTTTGAATTAAAAAAAACACAATATAGAATAAATTGTAAATTAAAAAAATATCATAAAACTATATTATTGGCGCAGGATTTGAACCCGCATCTTGTTCGTCTCAGACATTGCTCACGGACCACGAGACCAAATATGTTTGAATATATACTTTAGAATAAGCGACTACTAGCAATGACAATTATTATTTTATAATACTCTGATAAACTCTAAGTCTAACACATAAAAATCAAAATTGCATGACAAAATTATAAATACCCTAACACTAACGTTTTAAAGATCAAGTTTGCGTATCAAGTGTCTCTGTTCATCGAGTAGTGCTAGTCTGATGTATTCATACAAATTGAATAGCCTTTAATGTTATTAACAGAGGGTTTAAATTCGTTCGTTCTCAGGGTGGGTCAGGTAATAGCTATCACCGACTGTACTTACGTTTTTACAAGGAATAGTTACAGTGCTGTCATCTGCAAACATTGTAATAGGTTGATTTAGGGATAGCGGCATGTCATTTACGTATAATATAAACAATAATGGGCCCATAACGGTTCCCTGCGGTACACCATATGAGATTTTTCGTTCTCGTGATCTTATTATCTCTTCGTGTTTATTAACTACATTAATGCGGCTCACTTCCGTTATTTGTGTTCTATTTTCTAAAAACGATTTAATAAGTTGGAGCACGTTACCTCTAATGCCATAAACTTCCAATTTATTAATTAATGTATTATAATGGACATAATCGAACGCCTGAGTCATGTCGCAAAATAAAGCACATATTGGGGTTCGTTTATCCATGTTACTAATAATGGTGTATAAAAAATAAAAAATGGCCATATTGATGGTTTTGTGCTGTCTGAACCCTTTTTGTTCTTCGCAGAGTATGTTTTACTTCTCATGAATGAGTGAGTGAGTGAATGAATTTCACACAATAATAATATTGGTTATAGCAATAACACTCATTCAAAAAACTCTATAATAGCTGTTTCCAGCGGTTTTAGACGCATCTTTAGTAACTACTCCACCCCCGTAGATCGTAACTTGATGTTATATAGTCTTTCTCAACAAATGGGCTGACTAAGATAAGTTTTTTTTTTCAATTAGGACTAGTACTTCCTGATATTAGCTCGATTAACCAACCAAACAAACTCCGCTTTATAATACGAGTATTAGTAAGTATGAATTAATAAAACAAGCCTCAAAAAAGGTCTCCTATAAGTAGTATACTCACAAAAGGCAGTGTACAACGACCATAAGATAGTAAGTAGTATTAATTCGAGTATAAAAAGTGGATCGTGACACGTGAGGGTCTCTCCCCCGCGGCCGCCATTTTTTCTCAAAGGTGACGCGCTTACGCACCTGTCGTGTAGAACCAGGAACTGGTAGACGGTGTCAGGTAATATAATCCACAACACAATAAGAACCAAATAATTAAATATATTTTTTTTTTTTCATTTGTTTATGTTAAGCTATTATTTAAAAATATAACTTCGAAATACATGTATGTCAATAGACTTGCCTGCAGTGCTTAATCAATAATTATTTCCTTTGACAAAATAATGCATCCTTTATTTAATTGTCCTTAAAATTCTGGTGGTTGTGAACATTTTGGGAAACGGACACTTTGGCCATTGGATTGTTTGACAACAAAAGACGAGTATGAGAATGGGATTTTGCCCTGAACGATTCCCAGTCTCTGGGCATCAGTTTGCTAGCTGGTAAACTGTGAACATGCCGTTCGAAAACTGCTTACAACGTATCTACTCTTATCTCTATCTATCTATCTGTCTATTTTACTTAAAATCATTGGGTTTACACCCAATAAGCAAAAAACCCCGCCACCTCTACACATTCTAAAGCCACGTCTCAGGCGATTGCGCACGCGACTACAGCAGACCATCCCTTTCTCGGGAGACAGTTGCGAAGAGCCGACCGTTACTATACGCGGCCGATTTATAGCCCCACAGGTTTCTTTATTCTAGGCATTTCATTTAAGAAATTATAACAATTACTTTTTAAACCTAGTTGGTTTAATTAAGAGTGAATTGGTCTTAAAAGGCGGACGTTTATAATGACTTTTACTTTGTTTAGTTTTAGACTCCAATAGTTTTTTTTGTTGGTCCCTCCAAAGCGTTGTAGCGTAATGTTTAGGCTTTTTAAGCGTTTAAACGTGTAAAAAATCGCTTCAGCTTTATGACAATAAGTAAATAATAAAATAATGTATTTTTTTAAATATAGGACCCAGTAATTATGAATTCGAGTTCCTACACCCAAACTTCACATAGATTCTTTTTTAGGAAACAACAATATAAGCTTAATTGGGTTAAGCTCGTCATTGTGCATAGCTCGTATGTTTTGATATTTTGTATGTCTACTTTAGTGCAATTAAGAAAAAAATACTTAAGTATATATAATACACATCAAAACCATTAAACTGAAAAGTACATCAGGATCAAACATAATTCTTTAAGAACAAGCTTTCTCCTACACCTTGAAGGTCGCCAGTCGGTCTCAGTCGAATGCGCGCGCGCCTACAGAACATCCCTTTCTTAAACGACAGTTGCGAACAATCGTCCGTTATTCACTATGGGGGCGATTTATAACCGAAGTGTGCAAGTAACTTTAGATTGGTGTAAAAATGGAATAATAAATTTAATTGGGTTTAGCTTTTGGTAGCCAGAAATGTGTTGAATGTTGAGAAGAAGATGCTAAATAGTCTGCCCCCCCTAGACAAGTGGCATTGTAGAATAGATAGCGAAACGAAAACGATTGTCAAATGTATGGAGATGTCAAATTGTTTAGCGAAAGCCTATGTCAATTCCATACATTTGACAATCTATTCGTTTTCGTTTTCTATTCTACAATGCCACTTGGCTAGGCTCTCTGGTTACTTAAGTATTGAGATCTAAAGGCCTCACATGAGTTGTATGTACCAACTACCAAGATACTTGTTTGTAATATTTTTGTGTAATCGCAGTTGTTGTATTTTTTTATTTAATATATTTGTTGAATTGCAGAAAAATGCCTAAGGCATCGAGTCCGCCTTTTGTACGTATGTGCATAAAGAGTAAATAAATAAAATTATTAAAGGAACCAGCTGAAGGCTTTTCAATTTATGTTATTTGCTTCCCCTTTTGGACCACCTTACGCTCTTCATTAAAACACAAAATATCTAAAGCAATAACTATCGAGAAGCATAGTTGTTTGACAGTTGTTATTATGATCTTGACATCTTGTGCAAATCGACTCGCTTTAAATCCCTAATCCCTACCTCAAATTCCTTACTGACACTCACTTTACCAAAACTCACCGAATTGTAGAATAGTTGGTAGAATAGAATATAATAACTCATACTCAGCGTAAGTTTATGTCAATCCTACATTATAATTTAACAATCTATTCATTAAACAATGTCACTTGTCTAGAGGTCTGTTTTCCGAATAAGACTAGTCTCCAAAATAAGAAAGACACTCATAGTCTACCAAAATGAATGCACGATAGCATCGTAAAGGTGTTGAGTTCGCGTGACACTATACTTTACTGTCTTCCACTTTGTCCAAAGTTCAGCCAGCATTTGAAAGTGTTATTGGCTATATCATAACCTGTAAAATTTATATATGTTTAATGCCCATTTAGGGTTCCTTTTCTTGAAAAGAAAAGAAGATTCATCCTCTCGGGAATAAAAAGAAGAACTCTTGTAGAATCCCTTTATCGTCTGTCTATGCGTCTGTCAAGACCCATTTTTGAAACAAACATTTCTGGAACAAGTGAAAGTATCAAGCTAAAATCAATATCAAATACGATGTCTGTAATTTCTTAAATCAGTGAATAAATCAAAGTTCTAAGGGCCGATTTTTCAATCGCCAGATAACTTTTATCTGAAGAGTAAGTTTGATGTTTTGACAGCTTTGTATAGAAAATATGTCAAACCGACATATTTATTCTTCAGATAGTAGTTAACTGATGATTGAAAAAATCAGCCCTAAGTCGACGAAATCGAAAGATACGGCTGTTCATGTCGCATATTTTGGAATCGGAAGGGAAGGGAATGAAAACCTACAAAGTACGCTTGACCTAGAATCATGAAATCGATACGATTTCTCGAAATTTCGAGAAATCTCTTGAACAGATTTTGGTGCCCTTCTGGATGTTTGAATTCCTTTTAGTATTATGATTCACCCTCGTCGACGCTTGGACTACATTCGTCCAGTATCTTTATAGCTGAAAAAACATAAAATCATGAAATGACTGTAACTAGGTTTTTGTATCCACATACGGGTCCTTCTGTGCGATAGTCCAAATCGAACTTAGCAGTTTTTTATCCAATCATTTGTTCAGCGTAAATGGTCAAAGCGAGTCGATTTGAACAAGATGTCAAGATCATAAAAAGAACAACTGTCAAACAACTAAGCTTCTCGATAAATATTGCTTTAGATATTTTTTCTTATAATAAAGAGCGTGAGGGGGTCATTTCAATTTTATAATTAAACAGGAAATTGTCTTTTTCCAAAAGGGGAAGCTTCAAATAATCATAAATTAAAAAAAACCTTTAGCAGGTTCACTTAATTAAAAAATGAAATGGGTATTCCATGAAATAGAATTGACCATTCGTTTAATACCTTATGGCCTACTTGTGCTAAAACTTAGCAAGGACTTTAGATAGGCAATTTTCCTGTCACTGATTACACAATTTTTTTTTCATGCAGTTTTGTTTTTATTCTGGTGGGCCTGTTGGCGTAGTGTTTGCTAAGTCGGGAATCGTGAGTTCGATTCCCACCCAGAACAAACTTTGTGTGGTTGTGGTGTTCTGTGTCTGGGCGTAATTCATCTATAATATGTATGTATTTATAAATTATACAAGTATGTATATTAGTAACCTGGTTACCGTAACACAGGCTTTGTCTAGCTAGCGTTGTCAATTCGTCTATATTTTACCTATTATTTATTTTTTTTGTTTTTCCGCATTGTACATCGATTTCAATAATTCTTGAAACTTGAAATTTACACTACTTTTATAGGTATATTTTTTGCTCAAACACTTGTCTAATCTCTTAAGGGCCTTACGAACACCGTTTGTACGTAAGCGTAAACACCTCAAACGCCTTGCGTCCGAGACTTATACACAAATACACACTTATACAAAAATAAAACCGTGGTCATTTTATCCCGTGCTTACGCACACTAGTAACAAAAGCTTGTCTGTCTGAACTTAGCGCTGGCCACAAAAGAACAATGCGTGGCCTTGAACCTGAATCCATCGACCTGCCCCGATCTGATATCTGTACCATTGTGTTCATGTATCTAGATATTGTACCAATAGAGTCTGTGGATAAAGTTCTTTCGTGAAGCTGTAAAAGTTTATAAAAATGGTTACAGGATCTGTTATAATTTGCTCTGAATTTTTTTGAGTAAAATATATACTTACTTATTATATATATATATATATATATATATATATATATATAATAAATGTGATACCGGGCATATATTATATCTAAAAATAAATATAGGTCTAACAGATATGTTTTCGTCACAACTAGAATATTGCGATAGTCAATAAACCTTAAAATAGCTCCTAAATGACATGTCTGCCTAGGTACAACAAAATTGATATTTTTGGTTCTTAAGTTTCTTTGTCTTGAGCTGGACATATAATTTCTAAAGATGATATAAGGCAATATCAATCCGTGTTTGTCTGAAAACTGTCGTTATTAAGCCTAATTATGTACTTCAAATAAAAACAAACAATAAAAGAATCTCACTAAGCCGCCATTGGTTCTCAGTACAAAATAAAACGAACGGCGCGTTCGAAGTTCAAAGCTTTCGGATAAAATATCTCTGTTGCGTCTTCAAGCGAGACGATCCTGCGGACATTCGTAGAAGGAGATAGGAATACAACCAGCCATACGTGTGAGAGAGACAGGTGCTGCGCATCTCGGCGGGATGCCAGAACGGCAACGTCGCGTCCACCAATCGACGGACGCTCATCTTGTTTGTTTTCCAATTTCTTTTTTTTCCTGTTTTGGCTACCGTAGCTTGAGAATAGCGTGGAATGGGTATCGATTTTTGTACTAGTGTAGGGAAATGTTAAACTTACTGGAGTGAAAATTTGATTGGGCTGGATAAATGAATCTCTACCTAATATTTTGTTACATAAGAAATAAAGTCAAATAAATATTAGTTGCTTATTCAAATCAGTAATGAAAGATTCAATACCTAAACCAGTTGACTTTACTTTGATCACATATTTAATAATAGGTAGTTTGCGGTTTTGCAATCATTTTCTTCAATAATTCTCTTCATATGTACCTATATTATTTATTATTGACGTCACATTTGACGATGAAATAATGACTAGTACCTACTTGACGCTTGCTCCAATTACATAAAACCTAAATGGAAATTCGTATTTTTACCACATTTATTTCTCAAAACACAATCTGTTCCAGGAAAACAGTCATACAAGGTACAGCCTTACGTCCTACTTAATTCAAATTTCGAATACCAAGTATAAATATGGCGAAAATAAACGAAAACAAAATTAATCGCCAACAAAACTGGAGATAACGAAATAAATACACAATTTCACGAAATAATAACAAAAAATTATGCCGACACGGCGGTTGCGTGACGAAACGGAATGCCGAATAAAAAAGTAGACACTAAAATATTTTTTCACTCGCCCTTTCCCGCCATTCTAACTGCCAGTTATTCTGATGTTTTTAAATTCAGGGAGAATAAAATACTGCATAAATTGCTAGCAATTGATTTTGAAGATAAGAAAGAATTTTTGAAGCTCGTCCGTATTGATTATAACTAAGTGTAGTTTAGATTCTAAAAGTCTTTTTACTGTACCTAACAAATTTGCCGTAAGCTTACGTCAAATGACGTTTGTACAACATAATATGATGCAATACCTTTTATCTTTCTTCAACGCAATTTATAAATAAACAAACGGTCATACACACATAATTTACTACGTCCAGTAACAAACTACGTTCATAAACGTAAATATACAGCGTTAATTAAAATATGGGTTAACTGTCTGCATAATGTTGGCGGGAAATAAAAAAACATGGCGTCTTTTGCCCATTGCTTTACGCGACAGGCTTACATTTAAATTACGATAAAGTTGGCGTGAGATAACTTTAGAGTTTTTAAATAAAGGTATGAATTTTAATGCATTGTAGTTGATTAATTTTATAGTTCATTGATACTTAGTTAAGGAAACAAAAAGGTAAAAGTATATGCAGAGATACCATCAGTTAATTATTCTTAAAAGGCTCATTCCGTCAACCTGTATAATGTATTTCTTTGCTTGTAATAAGCAGCGTAAGTAATGTTTTTAGCCTTTAGATTTCTAGAAAAACGCCAAATATTCTCCAGCTTATAACCTGTCTTCAGAACCGTAAAAGCTGTGGGTTGACCCTCAGACGCAGCCAGGCATGACGCTTCATCTCTGCTCCGAGCACGTATTATTATATTTGTTATGTGTCATCCTTTAAAACCTTTGTTCTTATTTTTAAGGTTCGAAAGAGAAAGGTGGATAAATTATTTTGGACGACTTCAATAAAGTTCTTGCTAGCCGGTTCGAAAGACCACCTGCATAAAGAATTTTGGCTTTGACTGGTCCTCTCTGTCTCAAAGTTTGGTCCTTCTCAGGCTTCCGTACCCAGAGCGTAAAACGGAACCCTAATACTAAGACTGCGATGCCCGTCTGTCTGTATGTCCGTGTGGGAGTCCATCTCACGCTTGGCCAATTGTTTGTTAAGTTGGCTTTAATGGATTGCTGATTGCTTTATCATATTACAGAAATGATTGCATTTACTTTACACATAGAAACAATTATCTCGAGATTATCTTGGTAAACTCTCATCAAGCACCTTTAAAAACTTAATAAGGATAAAATTGACGACTACACTTAGAAGCTTAACAACATTGTTTATTAAAGAAAGTTCTAGTTAACATTTCAACTAAGTACCTTCCAGCCATATTAAATGTCTGCTAAATAATGTATGACCCGCGTCGTAGAAGGCAGATGCGACCAGGGTCCCCTGACGCAGCCGACCGTCACCGAGTCATCTCCCTTGCCGCTCCCAGGCAAAAACTTATTATGTCCTGGCCTTGGACTCGCAAATTGCTGGGAATAACTACTGGACTTTAGAACCGCAGGCCTATTACTGAAGCTATTTGATAAACTGTGGTATTAGACCATTTAGTTTGCTTTGCGAGAACAGTGCAGGAGTGCAGATAATAATAGAGTATTTAGAAGCAAAGTTTTGTAATTAAGGTCTGACTTTGATAGCTTTTGATAGCTGGTCTAATATAAAAAATATGAGTGTTGTTGATTTTTTATTGTTGCTAAGTGTGAGTCTCGAGTCTCACTCTATTATTGCTGTGTGTAAGTTCATATATCGATTTTTCGAAACACAAAGGGCATGGTTTTGACTAACACACACAAATCAGTTATTCTTTGTGTGACATTTGACAATTGGCAAACCACTCGACAATAAATAGTTTTGCCATCAATAATTACATGGAATGACGTTATAGCGCGTCACAACATTACAAAAATGTAATACGACCTAGTAGATATTTCTAAGAAAAGAGGACTATTTATATGAAATATGGTAATCTGTCTGACTGGTTGACTAATTGTCGATATATCAACGCACGGCCCAAACCGCTGGTCCTACAGGCATGGAATTTGCAGGGTGTGTTCTTTGTCAAAAGTCGGTAGCCACTTTGTAAGGATTTTTTGGAAATTTGATCACTAATGGGGTATAGTAATGGATATCAAATCGATATTTACGCGGTCAAGACGGATTATTCCGATCTGTCACCCCGTTTTGTCCCCACGGGTAACAGATAGGAAAAAAAGTTCGATCTGTCCCCCAGTTAGCAATGTGTCGAACACATTTTCTATTAACCTCTTCACGCCTAGTACTTTTGATTGATTTAAATACTAAGTATCTCGGTATTTTCAGTATTTTACCAACCCATGGGGACAAAACGGGGTGACAGATCGGAATAACCCGTCAAGACGCAGGCAAAAGCTAGTTCAATTATCTTTTAACAACTACATAGTTCAGTATCAATCTGATAAGGTTTAATGTGATATTTTGCAAAAAAAACGCGTATAGTAGACCTAATTACCCAACGATTTCAATATGAAATCTCACATAAATTGGTATCAGATGATGCATCTTGTGTATCGTAAGACTTATCTCGAGACTCGATCGGTTTATGTAACGCTGTGTTATCGGAGGCATTGGAGCGATAAATGCATCTCGAAATTACAGGGACGGAGTTGGGTAAACGGTCTAAGATAATCATGGCCATACTTAGAATTTTTATCCCTTCATCTGGCCATTGGTATGGTTTGTCGACCAGTAGCCCAATTCACGTAATCAAAACCGTAGCGATATCGTAGCGACTAAGTCGTTAAGACCATTTTCTAGAACGACACCGATTTTAAAGTCGCCCGATCGAAGTGACGTTGATGCGACTTTAAAATCGGTGTTGTTCTATCTCGATTGACGGATGTGAATACGAAAATGGTCTTAACGACTTAGTCGCTACGATATCGCTACGGTTTTGATTACGTGAATTGGACTACTGGCCAGTTGAGTGAACCACAACCGTAGCATAGATAAAACAATAAAATTACATTGATCATAAGGGTAAATTTCGCGTGGCAGTAATACGACACCTGACATTAATGACAGTTGTCAAATTGACATTTCGCCAAACCACGGGTTATATCATACCCCGAAATACCCAAACGTCACTTATTCTAAGACGCTATCAAACGTGTTGCTGTCCTTACCTTATCCCTTTAGAGTGACAAAGACAGCAAATTTGAGAGCGTCAAAATAATTAAGTGCGTTTGATTATTCGGGCATTAGTCTCATGGCATGGCCAGACTTCTGTAATGTAACATAAAATGTAACACACAATGAAAGAATTTGCCGTCCACATTGACGCTTTGTTCGTACGCGTAGTGTGTTCGGTTTATAGCCAAAATGGGAATTCTGTTACATGGCATGCTACCAGCATCAGCAGTCTGGACAAGCCTTTAATATTTCAATCTTGTAGTGACGAGTCAATCCTCCATGTTTGTTTGTTACGCCTGCACGCCTTGTCCACTCAACCGATTATTAAGATAGTTTGCATACAGAGAGAGACTCAAAAACATAAAAAAAGAACCTTTCATCTAGAAAAAATACTGTTTCCAAGGGATTGACAATATCTACACAAACGTGAACAAAGCTATCAGCTCAAACTGATGTAAATAACGCTTAACTGGATACTTTTCGCTAATGTCAAATTATAATAAGCTGTCTACTTGATTCAAATAAATCAAACAAGACAAGCGATAGGCTATAATTATGTTTAGGCTATAATGTGCCTTTACTAGGCCAAGTTTGGAAAAATCCAAGGTTCATTCACCTTTACAGAGGTCGTACCTATCTATAAATTAACTAGTAAGTACTAACAAATCGTTAAAGGAAAATTTTTAAGTATTTAGAGATTGAATTTCAGTGAACCTGCGGCTGATTATAGTAACTTTATGACTTTGCAGATAGATACAATCTTTCGAAGATAATTTTTCGACTAATACTTTTACTATCTGAACAGAATAGGTATATATTTTATATTCTCGGGAATATATTTAAAAAAAAAAGAATAAAACTCTACTCATTTAAACATCTGTCTAGCGGTTAAGGGTCTCGCCTTTCGTGTATGGGATTGTGGTTTCAAAACCGGGCAAGTTCCAACATGACTTTTTAACCGACTTCAAAAAGGAGGAGGTTTTCAATTCGTTTTTTGTTTTTTTTTTGTATGTTTGTTACGCGATATCTCCGTCAATTGTGAACGGATTTTGATAGTTCTTTTTTTGTTTGCTAAGTCATGGTTCAGAGGTGGTCCCATATAAATTTTGTGGCGATCGGTTTAGTGCTTCTCGAAAAATTCATCAAGAACAAAAAAAATCGACGAAATATACATTGACGATATTATAATGTGCGTAACTTCAATTTCTATTTTTCGTTTTATAAGATTATTATGTAGTTTTATTTTGAAAATAAATTACTTTGAAAGATGTCATACACAGTCAGACATAGTTAGACTCGACAATAAAAAGTAAAAAATAAAAAACTTTTTTCAAAAAAATAATAACCGCCCTCAAAAACTAAAAACTCAAAAATAACTAAAATTTCGGAAGTCGGTGGCTTCTCTTTTGCCAGTCAATTTATCTGAATTTGTGTTGCCACCGACTTCCGAAATTTTAGTTATTTTTGAAGGCGGTTATTTTTTTATTTCAGAGAATTCCTGAGTTTATTTTACGACGTAGTCACTTACCGTTCCCGGTTGTCATTCGTAGAGCCACAGGTAGAGCTCTGACAGTCAATTACGGGTAGCCAGAACTCAGTGACTGACAATCAGACAAACCAAGAGGTATTATTTTTTTGTGTTACCCAGTAACCAGTAATTGGAGGTCGTATAGGCTCCATGAAAAAGATTGGTATTCAGCTACTTACATTACCTTAGTAGGCTGGGGGTCAACTTTAACATACTTAGGAAAAGACAAGGAAATGATAAATTACATTTTGGGAACTAAATATAAAAAAAGTGAGCAGTCACGGGACGCCTGGCAGATGTGAAACATCGACATTACATCATCGCCACAACAGTACACAAGACTGTGACTGTATATATACACCATCATATAGCGTGGCGACGCGTCGCCACGGCATGCGTCGCCACGCCATAAATTTGTTTTACGTGCGGCTATAGATGTTTCACATCAATTATGGTGTCTTCATTTACCTTACTATCAACAAGTCCATGTCTTTATTTGGCCATATAAATTTTGCACACCTATATTTCGACCTTACTTTCGTTCCTTCACATATTATTAGTATATGCACGTAAATGATCTATTCTCACAAGTATTCTTACGAGTGCTGTAAGCAATTAATCTTCATTTGCATTTACAACTTCCTTGTAAAACTTAACTACTGATAAACCGTAGTCTTTACGTTTCTTTGTTCCCTTTTGTAGGAACAGTTCTTCAGTCTATGTAAAATCTACTACTAAATTTGTTTACAGATCTGCAGTCAAACCATTTTTATCGTAACGGGCTCCTGGTAGGGCACTAATTAGATTATTTGTATCAGCAGCTCTGCAGTTCTTATTTCGTTATTACTATAAATTTCTTTTTTAAGTTTCGTAGTTGAGCTATATAATTATTTTTTCTGTCATTAATATATAACCTGTTTTAACGCACGTTTGGAACGCACATGTAACTGTAAAATATTTCATGGACTCAAAGGTGGAAGTCCGGACCTTTATGTCTGGGGGGCACGTCTCCGAAGTCCACACAAAAACTGGCCATGATTAGATTATGAAAGTATTATAAGGTCCTTTATCCACTGTTCATTGAGAGTCTGTAGTTCTACAATACAAGTCGGGTTGACTTGTACAGTAGGACTACAAACTAAATCTCTCGCTCTCATTGTGCTCTATTTTAACGATCATCACATATTCAATAGATTTATATACATTTATAATTTTTCATTCTTTCTCGAACAATCTTCTCCGATCTTGATACATACCGTCTCTCAAAGTCTCAATATCAGTATCGTCATCATACGTATTGTAAGCACTGTATTATCTAAGCAGACCGATTAGTTATATTTATCGATGATATTACAATGTTTATGTGTCATGTGCTTACATATTGCTTAACAAAAATACCCATGATTTGGATGATGATTGAAATACGTCAGGTCTCAAATATTTTATTATCTTTACTATCTAGGGAATTTACTTGAAAGTATCGTTTATCTAAATCAGTAAAAGTTGGTGTTTCTGTAATTTCTGTTTTTACATGTCCAAACAAATCAAAAGATTATATAAATCTAAGTCTCATTTATTCCCGCGGAAATCGTTGATTGTACATATTATAAAACACGATCTTTCGCCCTCAGAGACACGTAGCATTGATCCGTGAAAATAAATTGTAATTTGACCAATATATTACTTACTTACTAACTATTTTCTTATTTCTGACCTTATTCAACTTTGTCCTGTCATTACCATGCTATCACTCACTCCTTTTCCCTTCATAATTACCATTCTTCACACAACCTTTTTTCGGCCTTTCTTTGACTTTTTAATTTGCTTCCACTTAATTCTATTAGTTATACGCGTTTCATACCTCCTCTTCTTAATATAAGTTAATATCTTCATTAGAGTTTGCGAGTGTCATCGGACGTTTTTTTCTTCAAACATTTACTTTTACGTGTATCATGTAGTTGATTATCGCAGTTCAGAGCGAAACTTGTGGCCTTAACTTAGCTGCCCTTTACAACGTTTCAAATCCGCACCTGCAGGCATTAGTTATTCAGATAGAACTGCTCCCTGTTCTCACGAACTATACAACCACCCATGTATTGGAGTAAAAAGGTTACAAATTCATCCTCTCAGGGACTACAAACCCACCACTGGAAACCCAACCTTGACTCTTCGAATTATAGTTCATTTTTGTATTGGTGTCGTGGTTGTTGTGTTCTTATGTAGTGCGTTGTAGGTAATTTATTTCATTAGGAGAAGGCAGGATATGTGTCCCTCGATGTCTTCACGGGCCAGTGGCTCTGCTGGTCTGAGCATGTCGAGACGGGAGGAAAAAACATGTTAGGCTAAGAGCCAGGCTGTTTTTGAGATGGTAAAGTAATTCATTGAAGATGTATTTAATACGGTTGAATTAAAATTAATTAGTACTTGGATTGCAGAAATAATTTGATTTATTTATTTATTTATTAAAACTTTATGCATGAGAAAGGCCTCTTCTCTGTATGAGAAGAGGCCTTTGCCCAGCAGTGGGACAGTTATAGGCTGGTATTATTATATTTTTATTATTTAAAACTTTATGCAGAAAGAAAAACATTGCACAATGGCGGACTTAATGCCTTAGGCATTTTCTACCAGTCTATAAGTAGATTTATGGAAGAGAGGTTAATTTTAATTTTCATAGTACAAGCCTCAGTACAAGCTCTGCTTTGTTTGGGATCAGATGACCGTGTGTAAGTTGTCCCAGGAATATTTATATTTATTTATATTGATTTAATTTTAAATACTTGTCAATTATATTTTTGTTTGATGATGATCATTTCAATGTTTTAGTTGGTTTTGCGTAATAATGAAATTAGATAAGTTTAATAAATTTATACTTTTTCTATAGCTGTTGTCTGCGGTTTCAGCTGTATAAAAAAAAAAGGGTGTGATACGTGACTTAGAAAAGTGTAACACCGAATATCACGTCCCCGTAAGTTCACGTATTCGAAACACTTAACAACGAATGCACACTACCTCGAAAATCTTGACGCCGTAGCCATCGTGATCTCGAATAAAGAAATCCCAAATTCACCTGTAATCCTGGAGGTAATCAATGTGAAACTGGGTCTTAAAACAATCACTGCATTCACTAAGGCCTGTTACAGAATCGGTGACAGGCCTTTAAAGTGAGATTTCTTTATTCGAGATCACGATGACTACGGCGTCAAGATTTTCGAGGTAGCGTGCATTCGTTGTTAAGTGTTTCGAATACGCGAACTTACGGGGACGTGATATTCGGTGTTACACTTTTCTAAGTCACGTATCACACCCAAAAAAAAACCATATTCCTTTTTAACTGACTTTCTCTTAATTTAGCTGAGTAGGTTAAGCAGTTATCGAGATAGGTATATTCATTTTAGTTAATAATTCTACAATATTCCCATCCAGCTTTGAAAATTATTACGGAGCATAAAAAACATATCTATTAGAGAGAAAATTCACAGTTTATCTTGTAGAACAATCGTAATTAATGACACTTACACAAAAGTATGTGTTATCTTTCATCGTCAGATAAAATTATCGATTTAATCATCGAACGAACCATTTATCTCTTCGCTATCGTGCATTTGTAATGTTTTCGAGAGGGCCTGATATCGGACCTTGGTTTTGCAATAACATCTTTTGAGGCAGAGAGCTGTTACCTAGATGGGATTTCCTGATTAACAACAAAAGAGGAAAATGATAATATTAAAAAAAAAGTTTAAACAAAACCTAAGACAAATAACTCTAGCCTCTATCTCTAGCAAATCTAGCGGCACTAAGTTAATAATTAGTAATTGAGTCCTAAGTCAGTTGGGTAAAAAGTATAAATAAAAAAAATAAAAAAAAACCGCGTCACCGGCGTTATTAAGATAGCGAGAATGCAGCTAACAAAACAAGTCGAAACGGCCGAACCGATTTTCTTGAAACATGTCAAAAAGCATCACTAGCTAATTTTCTTTCTAATAAAAAAAACTGCATCCAAATCGGATCACCAGTTTAAGACCTACGATGCCACAGACAGACAAAAAAACAGACACACACACAGCGATCATACTTATAACACACTCTTTTTTGTCAAGAGTAAATAATTAAAGATGAAATGCAACTCATACAAGTTGACTCCTTGACTGCATAACCCCACATCTTAGTTTAAATATGCGAAACCGCCTCGCCGCCCATTACCGTGGAATTGTAGAAACAACTCATTTTATCTTTCGACTTATTTCCGTTTGCATATATTAAGTGGTTGACAATATACGGCTTTTCATTTAAATTTGGCGATGGCATCGGCGTTTAATTGTCCCGTTTACTTAAATTATTGGAGGCAAGTACCTTTTTGTTGAATTTTGTTTTTAGGGTTCCGTTTGATGAGAACCCTGTTGATTTCCGAGTTGGGCAAACTATTAACTAATTAATTTTCCTGTTATGATGTAAGATATTTTTATAGCAATTAAGAAATTGGGGAGAGTAACAAACCCTAGTCCCAAATAGCTCTTAAAATCTTCGGGCCCAGGTTATCATCGACGTGTTTTTGACCAAAACAATTGCTTGGACTTTAAAAGAGACTTTGACATCTGTTTGTTCCGGAAGTCTCTTCTCAGAATAGTCAGCTAGGAACACCGGCCACTTCGCGTGCTTAAAATAACAATACTAAACGTGTTTAAGTGTTATATTTAAGCAGTTTGCAAAAAAAATATCATTTTATTATTTTAAGATCATTGATGGTTATCATTAGGTAGTAAAATCACGATTAAGCCTATAATTTAGCGAGTAACTGAGTCGTGGAAATTAGAAAGACATTTCTTCCAAATAACCCTAGTATACAGCTGCATCCGGTTTCACTGGAAGCTGACTCCAACTTATTTGGCGAAAGGCTATAGATGATGAATTTCTATGAGTAAATAATAATACTTGTACGCTAGAATAACAAATACAATATTATTTTATTACTTGTTCGTATTATTTTTCGTATTATTTATATCGAAACTTCTAACTTAAAGAAATCAAAAGGGATGTTTGCCGTTTATCAAGACTTGTAAGGTATTTCTCGTTGACCTAGAATCATACCAACATTTAATTACCATATAACACAAGCACTGTGTACTCTACATGTGTACTTTACTCTGTATTTGTGAAACACAAATAAATAACTTTGTACAGAACCCTCGGTTCACGAGTCCGACTCACACCCGGTTTATTTCATTTAATGGCCGTAATGTGACCTGTTTTGTGGCCAGTAGATTATCATGATAGTGGGAATAATATGTACATACTACAATATTATTGCAAGGTGAAAAGTTAATGTTTAATTGCGCATTAACAAAGACATAGATTTATTTATTTATTTATTAGGGACAAAAAACAGTTACATGCTACAAAATACAGAAAAGTTCCTAAGCTAAAATTATCAAACATGTAACCCATACCATTGTCCACATATTAACTATAAAAATTCAGTGCTTAAGATAAAAAAAGACAAAAAGAAATAAAAAACAAAACAATTTTAAATTTGAAAAACATAAAAAAATAATAATAAAAGAAAGACATTACAAAATTAAAACATAATTATGCTGCTGCAGCAGTTTGCCCAGCTTATTGTTTATCTTAGTATGACTACAATTGCTTAGATAAAATATCTACCACCATTTTCTTAAATTGTGGCTTTGAATACGAGAATATATCTACATCTATAAAGTGTGTGTTATAGGAATCAACAAGGCGACGAAGAGGTGCACGCTCCCCAGCATTAGTTCTACATACGTCTGTATGGAAAAGCTGAGGAACGCGCACCCCCCTTAAAATAACATTCCTGGGTACCTTGTAACACAATTTGTTTGTAAGATCAATACAATCGAATTTGCTGTTACAAATGCCGTGTAGCGTCATGACATCAAGCAAGAGTCTCCTGGACCACAAATTTAGAACTCCATACCGTTTTAATAGCTGCTCATAGGAAACCTTGGGTTGAAAGCATTTGTATGAAACAGACCGCAAGAATTTCTTCTGCACCATTTCAATTCTAGTGCCGTATTTCTCGTAAAAAGGATTCCAGATCGGGATGGCGTATTCTACCTGGGACCTTACCAAGGTCTTATAAAGTAGTAAGAACGTAGAGGGCCGCACAAAGTCACGTGATGATCTCATGACAAACCCGTACATCTGATACGCTCTGTTAAGTATATTGTCAATGTGAATGTCGAAGTGCAAACTGGCATCTAAAGTGACCCCTAAGTCACGGACAAAATTAACTTTATTTAAGGTCGTGTTATTTATACAATAATCAAAATTAACTTTGTTTTTCTTCTTAGTAAATGAGATGGCATGACATTTAGGTAAACTAAGGAAAAGCTTATTAGTCAAACAATATGTATGTAACCTGTCATTTTGAAGGAGTAGACAATCATGTATGTTTTTGCACGATCTATAGATCTTTATATCGTCAGCGTACATTAAAAATGTTGAATTAATAAAACATTGTTTAACATCATTAATAAATATTATGAAAAGGAGAGGGCCCAAAATGGAACCCTGTGGAACGCCCGATGTAACAACAATGGGGTCAGATTCATAACCATTGATTGCCACTATTTGTGTTCTTTTAAAAATATATGAGACAAACCATCTAAGCAAGTTTCCACGTATTCCATTATAGGCAATCTTTTCCAAAAGCAGTGTGTGATCCACTTTGTCAAAAGCCTTCTGAAAGTCAGTGTAGACAGCGTCTACCTGTACTTGTTGTAGATAAGCGACTTGGATAAATAACTGGTTAATTTTAAGTCCGAAACTCATACAATGTAAAATATTAAGATCGCATAGAAAACACTCAGGAAAACTTTTGATACTCGATACAGCCTATCCATACTAATATTATAAATGGAAAAGTGTGTCTGTCTGTCTGTCTGTCTGTATGTTTGTCTTTCTTTCACGGCAAAACGGAGCGATAAATTGACGTGATTTTTTAAGTGGAGATAGTTGAAGGGATGGAGAGTAACATAGGCTACTTTTTGTCTCTTTCTAAAGCGAGCAAAGCCGCGGGCAGAAGCTAGTTTCATAATGAAAATGTATGATGTAAAAAATAAATAATAATAAATAAATATATAAATAAGTAATACACTACAATATACATACACCGTGTTAGGTAAGACGAGAGACATATCGAAAGAGGCTATAGGTACAGTATTCAGTTCTCATTCTTAATATGTAAAATATTCTTTTTACCTAATGTCTCATAAAATTCATAAATTGTTGATACGCGCGCTAGATACCCAGCGAAAGAAGAACGGATCATTATCCTATTAAGCCACCAGCAATTATAACCAACCAAAGAAACAGTCACAGTGTAAGACGGACAGACAAACACCAATCTTAGTAATATGGTCTTATTTGTCACCCGTACAGAACCCTAAAAATAACAATTTGACAAGACAAACAAGATACAGAATAAGGCGCCATCATGATCACATTATTTAAAATTTATCCATTATTTTCATTTTGGCAGATGATTAGCATTCAGGATGCGTACACGCATCTCTTTAAGCGCACCTTTTTAATTCTACAAGGAAAAGGACGGGAGCCACGTTACTCATCGGATTAACATTAAATAAAATTGTAAATTAAAATAAACACACTAATAAAAGTTTATAAACACACCAAAACTTAGGTTTCGTCATAGCGTCAAAGTTGCATGGCATGGCAGATTCTAAAATAATTTAATTATAAAGATAAAGAAGAAAAAAACTAGGATTTTCATTTGATCAACTCGTTGGTGAAATGAATGAAGTGATCAATATCATATTTAATCCCCGACTTGCCTTCCCAAGTTCAATGCAATCATGCCATAAAAAAAAATAGTAGTAGAGTAGATAAATTTTTCCGTTCACTTGATTTAACCCCTCAACTGTCGTTACGAACACCCGCGTTTTTTTTTTAATGGGACAATCCCACCACACTATTCCCAGCCACTGCAACTCCTGAAAGCCAGAATCAACAGTGGAGTCCGCCAGAAAAGCGCCGAAGCAATGAAGCCCGACGAGTCCCGGAGAAACGATTCAATGACGACAGTTAGGGGATTTATTGAAAAATGCTCCAGACTGGCGAGAGGTTAAGGGTCAGTTGAAAACCAGCGTCAGGTAACGTAGTTGTCTGACATATTTGCTCAACTCGACCTATTTGGCGCAGCCACGAGACATGCAGTGTGTTTTTCTTTATTATTGGTTTTATTTAATATAGCTTTTGCCCACGGCTTTGCTCGCGTTAGAAAGAGACAAAAAGTAGCCTATGTTACTCTTCATCCCTTCAACTATCTCCACTTAAAAAATCACGTCAATTCGTCGCTCCATTTTGCCGTGAAAGAAAGACAAACATACAGACAGACATACAGACAGACAGACAGACACACTTTCCCATTTATAATATTAGTATGGATTTAACATGTATTTTTAAGCACTGTGTGTGTCTATGTGTGCCAAATCAATATCTTTCTTTCTTTTTTTCTTTCCATAGATGTCACACAAAAATTTGTCTTGAGTGGGATTCGTACCCAAGAAATCTGACATAGCAGTTAGCGTCACTAACCACTAGACCAACTTCTTAGTCAAGCTCAACATAAATAGCAGTTATATTGAATAAACGTAGAAAATCCCAAAAAGTCTAAAAAACGTCATCAATGACAGACTATTTGTGGTCAAAACAGGCAACCTGAAAGAAATTACTGTAAAGTCATGTAAATAGGCACATTACGCATAATTATGAATGTTTTGATGTAAATTAAACTATACAGACCACATATAGCGTCATTTTTGTACCTAAAGCGACACATCAATGAATACGTTTAGAGTTTGTGGCTCCAGGTTTCTCCTATACAATAATAACTAATAACTATATTCATCAGTTGCATACTTAGTTTATGTCACGTAGATCTAAATTGAGGGAAAAAATTGGCTATAGGGAAGTGGTGAATGCCTAATTTTTATGACTCACTGTCCACCGATGGATTTAGTCTTCCTGTGAAGTTGACACGGTGCATGGGCAAAGCAGGAGCAATACCTATTCAAATGAAAAAAATATTATTTTTGTCGTACTTTTATAACGTCAAGTAAAATAAGTTGTTGTCAGTAAACCAAAAAAATAGTACTTTACGTTTAAGTTTTTGCAATCACGTCCGTTTTAAGATTATCTCTTACAAACCAATCTCTTCTCTTACTGTCTTCTTACTTGCCTTAATCGATATTTTTTGCATTTTTTTCCGCCACTGACATGTACATTGTACATCTTTTTCTATGTATTCTTTCATATTATATGTTTTATTAACTTTCCTCTACAGCTTCGCGCGCGTGCCCCGTGCGCCGTGCCCGTGCCCTTAGGAGTAGAATTTCCCTAAAAACCTTTCTTAGTGACTTCTTACTCTTCACAAAGAACACACCCTCCAAGTTTTGTGTCTCTCGAACCAGTGGTTAGGGCTGTGCGTTGATATATCAACAATCAGTCAGTCAGTTTACTATTTTATATTGGGCACAAATTAAACGCTCACCAAAATAATGTTCTTGCGGACCAAAAATAGTAAATGATCACCAAAAAATAGTAGGTAAATGATCACCAAATTAATGGTGTTAGGTTTGGTTAGGTTAGAACTGTGACCACGTAGCGGAGACCAGATCTACTAGTGATTCATTTTATTTACCTTAGTCAAAATCAGTCTAATTCATATAAAAAGGAAAATAGGTCATTTCTAGAATAGTTTATGAAACATAATTTGGTGGTCATTTACTATTTTTTGGTGATCACTTACTATTTTTGTGTGTCAGGTCATGTCATTATGTTACTATGTTTGGTAGTAAGTTAAACATAAGCCTTTTATATTTGATTGAAGACTGAAATGTCATGAATGAATGAACAGTCAGTCAATCACTCGGTTTACCATTTTATAAGATTTTCGTTGGACCTCACTTTTGTACTTCAACTTCTACTCTTAATGAATGGCCTTTGTGTAAAAGACACCACAATTCTGCCAATAACACGTGAACACTGATAATAAACCATCAAACGCTGAAGAGTATTTAGCGAGAATTAACCGTAAACGTAAACATAAAGACAAAAAAAACCTCACTTTTTAACCGACTTCAAAAAGGAGGAGGTTCTCAATTCGTCTGTATTTTTTTTTTTTTTTTTTTTTTTGTATGTTTGTTACGCGATATCTCCGTCAATTGTAAACGGATTTTGAAGGTTCTTTTTTTGTTTGATAAGTCATGATTCAGGGGTGGTCCCATATAAATTTTGTGGCGATCGGTTCAGTGCTTCTCGAAAAATTCACCAAGAACAAAAAAATATTGACGAAACTTTCATAGACGATGTGTGCTTTGTCTTCAAGTTTCTATTTTCGTTTTATAAGATTGTTAGTAGTTTTATTTTGAAAATAAATTACTTTGAAAGATACTATACACAGTCAAACATTGGGAGTCGACACTAAAAAGTAAAAAATAAAAAACTTTTTTCAAAAAAATAATAACCGCCTTCAAAAACTAAAAACCCAAAAATAACTAAAATTTCGGAAGTCGGTGGCTTCTCTTCTGCCAGTCAATTTATCTGAATTTGTGTTGCCACCGACTTCCGAAATTTTAGTTATTTTTGGGTTTTTAGTTTTTGAAGGCGGTTATTATTTTTTTGAAAAAAGTTTTTTATTAAAAAAAGATAACCGACTTCAAAAACTAAAAGCTCAAAAATAACTATTTCGGAAGTCGGTGGCAACACAAATCGACCCACAGAAGAGAAGCCACCGACTTCCGAAATAGTTATTTTTGAGCTTTTAGTTTTTGAAGTCGGTTATCTTTTTTAAAAAAAAAGCTTTTGTATCCCACTTTATTACATTTGATTCATCAATACGACAACACACGTCACACATAACATTTTGGCAACATAATACGCAGATGTCATCCTGATCTTCCAACGAACCAGTGTTCGTCATCAAGCCTTCTTCACAAACATTATCATGCTGCCCACGTTCGGTGATCTTTCGATACGCAGAATCCGAATACAATGGCTCGCGGTGAAATCGATGTGTCCTTATTCTGTAGAGTAGAAACTACATAGATATTAGTTATGTATGTGGCACTCACGAATTTTTATCCATACACCTTTTTGGTACGTGAGCGACGGATCTCTAATCTTGGTGTCGTGCGGAATAAAATTCGCGATAATTTTTGTTCGGTGGTGTCTAATTGTTCGCACTTTGGAGTTTGCATTGTTGATGGATATTATTATGGGATTTTTAGTTGTGAAGCAAAGAATTTACTGCGATTTTTTCTCAGTGGTCGAAACCTATTTTTTTATACAAAAAGAGGAAGTTTATAGTTTTTTTATCATTGTTCCTTGAGGGATGGTCATTATAAAAAAGAAACTGTTTATATAGTAATATTTTACCGCCAGTATTCTATTTTCTCTCTAAATCTCCTAAATACTTAAAAACGTTTATCAACAAGGCACGTGGATGTCAAAGTGCTCCATCACATCGTTGTCATCTAGAAAAAAACGCTGATTGGCAAAATGGTTCCGATGGTAATACAGCTTGAGCAGCTTTGTTCAAAGAACAAAACAAACCTCCAGCTACGAAAAATGTCAACAAAAAACCCTTGTATTGAAAATAATTAATTAAGTGTTTTTGACGGGCCTGTTGGTCTAGTGTTCAATGACCCTGACTGCTAAGCCAGAGGTCGTGGGTTCGATTCCCACCCAGGACAAACTTTGTGTGATGAGCATAATTGTTTGTTCTGTGTCTGGGTGTTATTTATCTATAATATGTATGTATTTAAAAATTATATAAGTATGTACATCAGTTGTCTGATTACCATAACACAAGCTCTGCTTAGCTTGGGATCAGATGGCCGTGTGTAAGAGGTCCCAGGATATTTATTTATTTATTAACATTATTATCAGGAAACTCGACCAGTAGCATGCCTTTTTGACAAGCTCAAAAAGATGACATTAGCGTGTTAGCAAACTATCATAAAACATAGTATTAAATGAAAAGCTAAAAGCGATTGGAGAAGAGTATCAACATCTTGCTGGGGTTCCTCTAAACAGTAAAAATCTGTTGGGTTTGTAATTTTTATGCCTAGACACGTCTCTGATTGGACACCTCATTACAATATCGCCACAAAACAATGCAATCTAGAATAAGCACAAAGATCTAGATTTAAACGGAAAACTGTGGTTCATTGAGCAACTTTTGGGAAGGCGTGATTGTCACTGCGGAAATTCCCTCTGCATTTTTTTCCCTCTTTTTATGACCTGTGATTCAGTGACCCCTCATTGTTTGTACTGAACCTACATACCTATTTATTGTGAGAAGAATAATGACTGTGCCATATTCTCTTTGTTTATGTTCCTTAGGTATGAACCTATATTTACGTCATAGACCTCTAACAGGTCAAGAGCGAGGTCTTTGACGAATTTGTGTCAAATGTGACAAAATTTCGACTGTGAAAAATGGCAATGTCAAATAATTGAATGAGTGAGTCTGTTGAAGTTATTTTAAACAAGCTTTTGCCCGCGGTTTCGCTCGCGTTAGAAAGAGACAAAAAGTAGCCTATGTTACTCTCCATCCCTTCTACTATCTCCACTTAAAAAATCACGTCACTTCATCGCTCCGTTTTGCCGTGAAAGAAAGACAAACATACAGACAGACAGACAGACACACTTTCCCATTTATAATATTAGTATGGATTTTTGACAGCTTTTCCTAACAAAAATAATTATTCCATCTTTAAAATTTAAGAACATAATTGACTGGTTCTTCTCTGTAAACTTATATTACGAATAAATAAATAGATAAATCACGATCCATATCCGAACTACCAATAAACACAAACAGAAAACCAATCAAAACAAATGACGCTCAACTAACAATTACACTATTACAAGGAATAAAAGTGCAATAACCAGATCATACACAGAAACGAACATTTTTCCTCAAACTTCTCGTGAGATGTACAGGAGTTGATCTGAATGCGCAGTCGATGCTCGCGGCGTGCTGGCATGCGCTTGGCATACTATTATATGGATCCCACCGAGATCTGCTTTTGAATTATGTTTCCTTTCCACTTCTTATTTATCTTCAGTAATAATAGATGTGTAGGATTATGTGTGGTCTGTCTCACAGATACTGTAGTACAGTTAATAATGTCTAGGGATATTTTGTCGAGTAATTGTGGCTAACCCAATTGTTAATTGTTAGCATATAAATTGTGTTATTGAAGGCAAAGTGCCCTCATTTTAGTATTCGATTTCCTGATTATTTTATTGTATTATCTAGGATTAAATTTTTTGACATTTTCTCAATTTTATCCCATTGTTAATTATCTATGGTTTAATTTCTTGACATTTTATTCATTTTTTTTTTAATTTATTCATAGTTATTGTTAAATTATGATTTTTGATTTTTTTTTTAGTTTAAATTTAAATTTGTTACCGTTTTCTTTGCATGTGGTGTTAGCCTTTAAGAAATTGTTACACGTGCTTTATATGTATATCTCTATGTTTGTAAGAATGCTATGTGTAAACAATTGTTGGCTGACCTTAATAATAATAAATAAATAATGTGTGGTCTGTCTCCGTAGATATGCACCCAAACTGTTGACTCAATAGGAATTCATTAAGTGAAACTTTCTTCCGCTGTTTTACCCGCGGTAAGTTAGGTATTTGGTTGTGTGATATTACATAACCATTTACTATTCCCCATAAATCATCCTATCATGAATACCCAATTTTTTCTATTACGATTGGTAGCAGCAAAAATCAAGTCTCCAGATAAAATAAAAATACCAGGTTAATACTTTTTTTGGTGAGTGGGAAATCATCAAATGACTGCTCCCGTCCTGCTGGGTGCGGCGAGAGGGCGTGTCAGACTTTTACTGACTAAAACCCACTCATGTACCTTCGATTGCCCTTTATGTTCCAGGGTCACGGTAACTATTATAAACATTCCGCAACCCCGGACCAGGTTAATACTAACATGAGCTTTTGTGTTTATTAATATACACACATCAAAAGTGTCTAGGGATATTTTAATTAAACCTAAATAACTAAAATTCTATTAACTTTTTGTTAAGACACCTACACTTTAAAATAAACCTTGTTTAATTGGCTATCTAATCTGATAATAAACTTTTAGATAAAGTTAAATTAAAAAAAAAACTTAGAACAAGAGGAAAAACTCAACAAAATTTCAATTTAACTTTATTTTTGAAATTTTAAAACCTAAACAACAAAACAATTTTTTTTCTATAAAAATTGTTGAAAACTTAAAATTAATAATTCGTGGATCCACCTAAGACTCTCCTGACACATCTGGAGCGGTTCTGCATACTCAAAACAAGGGTGTCAATATCCTGTTGTGGAGTACTGTCCCAAATCCTGCTAAGATGCAAGAAAAGCTGGTTTTGATGCACAATATCAACAGGGAAATTCCTACGAGCTCTTCTCTGAAGCATATTCCAGGCATGCTCAATAGGATTTAAGTCAGGGGATTGTGCAGGCCGGTCTAAAGCTTGGATAACATGCTGTTGTAACCAACTTGTAACGATACGCGCCGAATGTGGACGGGCATTGTCGTGCATTAGCTGGAAATTTTGTCCCATTTGCTGTTTGTGGGGTAAGATTACAGGCTCTAGCACCTCATCTCGGTATTTTCGAGCAGTCATATTGCCTTGTATCCAAACGAGGTCCGTTCTACCGCCGAGACGAATTCCTGCCCAAACCATAATCGTGCCACCTTAATATGCATGAACTTGTTGTGGGTGCTGCAGTCGATTCCAACGTCCAGGTTTTCTCCAAACGCGTACTCTTCGCGAATCAGGATGAAATCCAAACCTAGATTCATCAGTGAAAAGCACAAGTGACCATTGAGAATGGTTCCAGTTTTCGTGTGCAATAGCCCATTGTAATCTTCTTCCTCGGTTACCTCTCCTTAGTGCTGATACCCAAAATGGCCTACGAGCACGTAGATTGACTTCATGCAGTCGCCTTCTCAAAGTTTGACCGCTTACCAGCAAACCATACTCTCTCTGTAGCCTTTGAACCAATTGCATCGCCGCTGCATTTAGTTGATTTCGTGCAGCATTTACTATGAATCGGTCCTGTACATGTGTTGTAATGCGTTGAGGTCCTCGGTGCCATTCCACCACTTCCTCCGTGACACGATAACATGACCAAAGCCTGGATATAACGCTCTGACTGGTCTTCATGGCTTTAGAAACGGCAATTATGGGACAGTATTCCACAACAGGATATTGACACCCTTGTTTTGAGTATGCAGAACCGCTGCAGATGTGTCAGGAGAGTCTTAGGTGGATCCACGGAATATTAATTTTAAGTATTCAAGAATTTTTATAAAAAAAAAATGTTGTTTTGTTTAAGTTTTGATGATTCAAAAATAAAGTTAAGATCGAAATTTTGTTTGAGTTTTTCCTCTTCTTCTAAGTTTTTTTTTAAATTTAACTTTATCTAAAAGTTTATTATCAGATTAAATAGTCTATTAAACAAGGTTTATTTTAATGTGTACATGTTTTAACAAAAAGTTAATAGAATTTTAGTAATTTAGGTTTAATTGAAATATCCCTAGACACTTTTGATGTGTGTACTTTCAAAGTTTGTCTTGGACTCCAATGACATCATTAAAACATCGTAAGAAATTCTGGACTTACATATAATAAATAGAGGTCTTAAATCGACAATCTCCTTGAACGAACTTATACCATTGCATTGTGATCAATGCTCGTGCCCTCTCTGTCTGGGAACAGACCTTTGCCCTGCAATGACCATCTGATCATTTAAGGGTTGAATCTACTTTTACGGAATCTGAATTATATGACAACAGAAATAAAAACAATACATTGTAAAAGAGATTATTGTTTTATTGTGTTGAGCTCTTTTCCTCATTTTGAAAATTTATCGTGTAATGGAGTAATAATACAATAAGTAGTCATTTATCTGTCTTGTGATTATAGACAGGGAAAACATTATTAGTTGTCACCAGTACTTCAAGTTAAAGAGAGAGAGACTCTATTAAGCTAATGTACATAAAAAAACAACGATTCTCTATGAATTTAGATTTCTGCGCCTGTTCATCTTTCGTACATAAACGTAGTTTTCATTATGTAGGCTGAATGGAGCTGAATAAATGTGCGTAATCCCTAAATCTTCTTATTTTGATATAAACAATAATTACTCCGATAAAATTGCTGAAAATTAATGTGTGTGGAAATAGAAAGGAGAGAGTGATATTCTAAGATACGGGTTATTTTGCTCTGGCCACTCAGCCATGACCCTAAACCATGTTACTTTTTGATATTATTTGGAATTTAAATAATTATTACAAAAGCATGACTGTTGACAGGACGATGGAAGAGGAAAACATATTGCGCAAACTTCAAGTAACATGGGATAAGCAAAGTTAGACGATGATGATAACTGCTAACACATAGATTGATGTAGTCGCACATACGACAAGTAAAAATAAGGTATTTATTTTATTATTCTATTTGAGAGAGCCACATCTAACTAATATTTTACAAATATAGAAGAAAAATATTAACTTATCAGCACTTTCCGTGACATGAACCGTTTTAGAAGACAAGTTCAAGTTCATTTTTCTTCTATTACTTTCTATTTTAATTTTCAGTCTTTCCATATACCTAATAGAATTTGAATCAAGAAAGTCCGCTCAGACCTACGCAGACGCTCCTCTTACAAGATAGCGGAGGTAGAGAATGTACGAGCGTCGTGTTCGGCCATTGATAACGACGGAGATGTCACAATGCAGCATTATGTGATACCGGGAATCTATGTTTACGGGGCCGGTTGTTCCGCTATGGTCTCGCGGATTGACGCTTTTCCTTGTTCATTTTTGTTGAGATGGTTTTAGATTTTTGTTGGGGTGTAGTGGTTAAAACTTTTTGGGGTTTTAAGTGAATTTCGTATCTGCCCAAACTTTGGTTCATGTGAATGCATATTTATTACGTGAGATAAATGTTCGACAAAACTTTTTTGTTGTTACTCTGTCTTTTTTTTTTTGGTGAGTGGGAAACCATCCAATCATCGGTTGCCCTTTATGATCCGGGGCCACGGTAACTAAGTATTAGAACTATTCCGCAACCCAGAACCACTCCGCAAAGTTAGTCTTGTGAATAAATTAAACAAAGAAATCACAAATATTAGAATTTCATACGCAAAATAGATTCTGACAGAATTTTATACACATCCAAAAGCCTACTCACGCCAAGACTAAATCTATATTAGCTAAAACAGATAGCAAACAAAACACAATAAGTAGCAACGTCCTTCCTACTTTAGTACTTCACTTTAGGCTAGTCTCCAGTGTTCGTCTAGTCAAGCCCTAGTAATTGGTCAGTAGAATATCATCTCCAACTTTAGAGTGAGACTCATTGCGAATATAGGGTATTAAATACATCGGGGAAATGCAAAACAAAACAGACGGTTTTAGAATATCAATGATTAATTACTAAGAAATCATTTAAATCCTTATATTACTTAGAAATTACGTAAACTTTTGATTGATTGCCAAGATGAGTAAAGTAATTAACAAGTGTCATACGTAGTGTGAACCTAGCGAGAATAAATTAATATCAGATGACGTGCCAAGAATAGAGATGGAAATAGGAGGTTAAGTATATAAATTGCTGTCCCCTGCGGTTTACCCGCGTAGTTCCCTTTTCCGAGAGTTTTTTGGGATAAAATCTATCCTATGCCCTTTCTCAAGCCATGGAATATGTTTGTACCAAATATTTCATTCGGTTTAGTAGTTTTGGCCTGAAAGTGAGACAGACGCCTTGTTCCTGTTGACGTGGCGGTGACGACGGCGGTGGACTATCGGTATTACCACAGATTACTAAATTGATATTACTTCTTGCATTAATATTATTAGTATGGATTTTTATTGGTATTCGACCCAATTTCTATGAAGAATATTGTGCAAACTAAGCAATTGGAATCAGTATTAATATAAGTGAAAGCGTAACACTTGCGAAAATCTAATAAAGTAATGGATGATTGAATGTTTCGTTCAAAAATAAAAAAATACAAAAGACAAAAATGGTACAGTAATATTTTTTAGTGAAGGCATGTCTATATTTTTCTTTTTCCTTAATCAAAGTGCAAAGCTGAAGAGGCAAGTGGAATAAACCAGCTTCTCTTGGGAACGGGTTTTAAATAAATCTCGTGAACTAATATTGATTTTGACGCCAGCGATCGATCTGTTATCATTACTTATCTGGAATATTAACTTAACGTATAGAACTGGACGGTGACGCCATCTTACAATAACTTCTTATATCCTGCCAATTTTTACTAAAATTGTGGTTAGTTTCATAGTAAGTTGTAAGCTAATTTTTCTTGAAACCGTTCATTGCGTTGCTTTTTTCGAAATGGTAATCTGTAAAAATTATTTTAGTTGGATAGCCCTTAGAAAATTCTTTTAGTGTTGATTAGCCCTTCTTATTTATTTTTAATTGCTTTAAGATAGAACAACAGAATGTAAAAATTAATATGAAAACAATTCTAGTACGTGATTGTTAAAATAATGCAACTACGAAAAATCTACTCCTGTCTACGAAAATTACACAATAGCTAAGCATTATCACCTGAAGACACAATCATCACGCTATACCTACAAGGAGCTAGACACACAAGTTTTAAATACAGTTCCCTTTTTAGCCGTTTATCAAAGTACATACAACTTACTCGTAATTCAGATCACAGTGTTGACCGCTCGAACTTGACAGTTTGGAATTTTAACACCCGAGATGCGTTCTAAACGCACGATAATGTTATTTATATGCAGATGAAGCCATTTCTAAATCAGAGGGCATTAAAATGAACTTTCAAAATGCTTTTAAATACAATTGTTTTCGTATGTGGTTAATTATACGGTCCTCCTGCCCTTAAATAAGAAACTTTGTATTCTTGTTAGCACTAATGTGATTTTTTCTATTCGTGTGTTTTAAGAATATTACAGACATAGGTGAAAAAAGTGAGCCGTCACGGGACGCCTGGCAGATGTGAAACATCGACATTATTTTGTAAAAGTAATATGATTGAAAAGAAACAAACGCGTGGCGACGCGTCGCCACGGCATGCGTCGCCACGCCAGAAATTTGTTTTACGCGCGGCTATAGATGTTTCACATCAAAAAACATTGTTAAGAAACCAGCCCCATTAGACATGTGGTATTGTAGAATAGATTGTTATATGTGTGGGATTAACATACCCTAAGAAATTTAACATCCGCATACGTTTTGCAATCTATTCTCTTCTACAATATCTCTTGTCTATGCCAGCTAGACTTATGTATAATGAAACGAAGATTGTAACTTTGGATGCTGTTTAAATGTGAAAATCAAATGGTCAAAATTGAGGTTCCGCTACATACTTTTCACTAATCCCATCGGTCAGAGTCAATTAGTTCAGGATTAGGGAGAAACTAACGGGAAAAGGCGGCCGAATGCATGGACCAGATTTTTTTGCCCATAGGGAAAAAAATATCGTAGCTAAATCTACCCATTGGGATTTAATTCCACTTCAAATCAACAACTCACAAACAAATGAACATAATTTGCAAGAAAAAACAATTGAATCTAAGTTGCCTCATAGTTTCATATGGAGAACATCGTCTTCCCGTCATAACCCGTAGCCACGATCTGTGCAGCCTGTCGAGTCACGCGTATGCTAAGGCTCTTCTCTCTGCACGATCAATCATTAGCATCTCGAGATCATCAGTATGGACGCGGCGTTAGGAGGCAATGGCCGCCGCTTCCGCGGGCACGGATTTTTCAACTTCCTTTGGTTGAGATGTGCTTTTGGTTTTATAGCATTTTTTTGTTTGTAGCTTAGGTTGCTGAGAGAAAGGATGTTGGAGCTAGAAAATACGCAGCTTTTGAATCAGTTCTGCTATTGCAATCGTGACTCAATGACCAATCATTCATCGAATATTTGACAACCAAGACCGTTTTTAAGGGAAATGTGTCAAAAGTTTGACGTTACACGTCAAAAATCGATCATTAGACCGCTATTGCAATAGCAGACTTGAGCCGCTGGTTGCAGTAGTGTTTTCAAGATGTTCATAGGAGACGGTAACCACAACAATTAATAATTAAATTAAAGTTCTTGAGCTTGTCTAACGAATAAGCAAAATAATATTACGATTTTTAATATAATTTTCTTAAGTATATTAAATAAAGCTACATACATGGGTTTTGTTACGCAATGATCCGTTAATATACACACATCAAAAGTATCTAGGGATATTTCAATTAAACCTAAACAACTAAAATTCTATTAACTTTTTGTTAAGACACCTTCACATTAAAATAAACCTTGTTTAATAGCCTATATAATCTGATAACAAACATTTAGATAAAGTTAAATTTAAAAAAAAACTTAGAAGAAAAGGAAAAACTCAAACAAAATTTCAATCTTAACTTTATTTTTGAAACATCAAAACCTCAACAAAAAAAACAATATTTTTTACAAAAATTGTTAAAAACATAAAATTAATAATCCTCTGACACATCTGCAGCGGTTCTGCATACTTAAAACAAGGTGCAATATCCTGTTGTGGAATACTGTCCCAAGTCCTATTAAGATGCAAGAAAAGCTGGTTTTCATCCTCAATATCTTCAGGGAAATTCCTAAGAGCTCTTCGCAGAAGCATATTCCCAGGCATGCTCGATAGGATTTAAGTCAGGGAATTGTGCAGGCCAGTCTAAAGCTTGGATATCATGCTGTTGTAACCAACTTGTGACGATACGCGCCGTATGTGGACGGGCATTGTCGTGCATTAACTGGAAATTTTGTCCCATTTGTTGTCTGTGGGGCAAGATAACAGGCTCTAGCACCTCATCTCGGTATTTTAGAGCAGTCATATTGCCTTGTATCCAAACGAGGTCCGTTCTACCGCCGAGACGAATTCCTGCCCATACCATAATCGTGCCACCTTGATATGCATGAACTTGTTGTGGGTGCTGCAGTCGATTCCAACGTCCAGGTTCTCTCCAAACGCGAAGTCTTCGCGAATCAGGATGAAATCCAAACCTGGATTCATCAGTGAAAAGCACAAGTGACCATTGAGAATGGTTCCAGTTTTCGTGTGCAATAGCCCATTGTAATCTTCTTCATCGATTGCCTCTCCTTAGCGCTGGTACCCAAAGTGGCCTACGAGTACGTAGGTTGACTTTATGCAGTCGTCTTCTCAAAATTTGACCGCTTACCAACAAACCATACTCTCTCTGTAGCCTTTGAACCAATTGCATTGCCGTTACATTTGGTTGACTTCGTGCAGCATTTACTATGAATCGGTCCTGCACATGTGTTTTAATGCGTTGAGGTCCTCGGTGCCGTTCCACCACTTCCCCTGTGACACGATAACGTGACCGAAGCCTGGATATAACGCTCTGACTAGTCCTCATGGCTTCAGAAACCGCAATTTGGGACAGTATTCCACAACAGGATATTGACACCCTTGTTTTGAGTATACAGAACCGCTGCAGATGTGTCAGGAGAGTCTTAGGCTGATCCACGGATTATTAATTTTAAGTTTTCAAAAATTTTTATAATAAAAATGGTTGTTTTGTTTAGGTTTTGATGTCTCAAAAATAAAGTTTAGATTGAAATTTTGTCTGAGATTTTCTATTCTTCTAAGTTTTTTTTTAAACTTAACTTTATCTAAAAGTCTATTATCAGATTAGATAGGCTATTAAACAAGGTTTATTTTAATGTGTAGGTGTCTTAACAAAAAGTTAATAAAATTTTAGTTGTTTAGGTTTAATTGAAATATCCCTAGACACTTTTGATGTGTGTAGTAGGTGATTAGAATTTGCGTCGCATTTAATATCTGAGAGTAAGTTACTCTCAGATATTAAGAATATCGTGTCGATGTAATGACGATGTAATGAAACTTCTTTAGTCTGGATATGGTGTCAGGGCTCTTAATTCAAATGATTTAATTAAAAAGATAGAGCTCTTTCTTTAACACTGGTTGATAAACGTGCATAGATAGATATATTGATGCTCCGTAAACTGTTTGCGAAGAACACCTACAAAATTACTTCATTGGCAATTTTTATTCGAAAAAATTGTGTCCTATCAATCCTATTTGTGCATTATGATTGTATGAACTTTTTTCTTGTTTCGAACATTTTGGATAAAGCCGATTTTAATCTTTCAACTTACTTTAATCATATTTAAGGCGAGACGACCCAGATTGCCAGAGTACATTTAGAAATGTAGAAAAAGTATGACCTATTTATAAGCACATTAACATGGCTAGGAGCCGTAGATTCACCTGTTTTTAAATGCCACAGAAGCCCCGATTTATTGGGCACGCCTAGTGATAAAGTATTAACTCTTTATCACATATTTTGGTAGACGATGGTTTCTCGGAAATGATGACAATTCGCATGCTTAAATAAATTGCATGGATAGGCTTAGCATTTCTAATACTTAGCACGTGCGCACGCGCAAGCTACGATTTGTACAAAAAAAAACAATGTCTATCCTTTGAAGATATTTACAGAATATACTAAACTAGCTTTTGCCCACGTCTTTACTCGTGTAGATGTCGGAATTTCCTATTTTAGCTTTTAGAAGTGGAATTTCCAAAAATCCTTTCTTAGTGGATACTTACTCTTCAACTCCCCCTTAAGTTATCCTCTCATATCTTCTTTTATATCTCTAGGACCAGAGGTTGGGGCTGTGCGTTAACATATAAATAATTAGTCAGTCAGTTTATCATTTTATATATTTAGATGTCGGTTCTTCGATGTTTCACGTCAAAAGTTCTATTTTTGATAGTTAAACAATAACCTAATTATCTACAGCACCAACAATTTTCATCACATCACCAAAATATAGGTTTCAACTGAAAAATCGAGGGCATCCATTGGAATTTTCGTATCGTACCAACGTCCATTCATACAGACGGTACGTGCACCTAGCATCAGTTCGAGGAAGCGTTGCGGACGAGAGCTGAATCGAAAACACGTCTTCTTACACAGCCCAGACTCACCTGACCTCCCCTACCCCCTCCCCACAATAAAAAGAAAGCCAATCCCAAGGTTTTGGTTCAAGTTTCAGAGGTCTGAGGAAGCTGGTCGACGGTTGATAGACCAACATTACCGTTATGCGATGATCGACTCGGTGAATGAAGCCATTCAATGGCTTTGGAGAAATGTAGCGGGATATTTTTGTTTTGGATGCTTCGCTGCTGTTCTAAGGAGGTGTTATTTGTCAATTGGAAACCGTGTGACGTGTAGTTAAGACGTTAATGTTATGTAAGAAAACGCCAGAGACATTGAAGGGGTCGGTAGTTGCGTATTTGGTTGACTCATATTATCAACTTATTATCTTTGCTGACCGTAGGCCTTCCCAAAGAAAGATGTAAAACCCGCCTAGATGTAATAGTCAAAGAGATCTTTATGTACCCATTTGTTATTTTGGTCAATGCATTCAAATGTTATAAAACAAAAGATTTTCACTACTATATTGTCACGTCATCAAATGCGCCAAGATTTAATTACATAAGTTTTTATGAGGACATCTTAACAATTGCGCTGCGTGATCGGATAGACCAATTTCAATCACCTTCCTTTAGCATCTTTGTATTGTATATTGTAAATTGTGAGCACCATGACAAGTGTTACTGCTACTAAGTCTAAAGTTAGTACTAGCACGTTTAAATCTAGCCAATCTGTGAATGCTAGCTAATCTTTGACTTTTAAATTTCATCCAACGGTGATAGTAGCGAGTGTGAATGCGAGATCGTTTGCGTACAGACAACATGACATAACCACGAGAGAATCTGTACGCACAACCATAAAGTAAATAACTACAGAAGATCCAGTTTTTTTACATCTATCTTTACAGCTAGTGAACTACAGCGTCTTTTTAAACTAACGGCACGTCCCAAATTTGGAGGGACCTTCTACCTTGTTACAAATGTATAAAAATTTCTCTCCTATTAATATCCTATCGCACCTGTCGTGTACAGACAGACCCGGCGGGGGACTTTATTCAATAATACGAAAGGATGACTCGGATAGCAAGGCTTTGCAGGAATTGCAGGCTTGCACCGGCAGATAGCTGAAGTTACAAGCAGTAACTTAATTATATTTTATTTCGTAAAACTATGTAGAGTCACTATATAATATATTAAAACAAAGTCGTTTTCCGCTGTCTGCCCGTCCCAATGTATACTTACGGATTTTGATGCGGTGTTTTTATAAGATAGAGTGATTCAAAAAGACTAGGTTCTATGCATATTGAAGAAGAGAAAAAACTAGGGCTAGGGAGATGATGATGACTTTCTGTCCCCACCTATTCTGTGGTACGACTAACAAGGAATTCACCTCGCAGTGAATGAATGAAACGGTCGTGTACTTGCTAATTACAGCACAAACAATTCTGCTAACTAAACGCACTTTCCACTTATCTATGCGATGCCACGTGACCCAGCCATTCACAGTATTGAAATCACATCACATCGGTATAGGTCAATGGTAAGCTCTGTGCGTTCGTTTGAAAGTGTCTATGGACTTCTGTTGTGAATATTTTGATGAGGCAATAGCTAATTTGTATGATGATTACGCATTATATCAGAAATGGGAATTAATGTTCAAGTCAAAGCTGTAGATGGAGTTCGAAATAGTATGATTTTTATGCATCTAGAACGGTGGTATGGTCATTGTGCGCCTGCTTCTGAAAGGAAGTGGGCTTGCTGGAGTAGGACTTTGAGGAAACCAAGCCTCCCAGAGGGAAGTCCATAAAGAAGAAGAAGACGACTCTCAAACTACTAGTAGGAGGTCATCCAATCAGAGCGCAAGATTCGTCCATCGCATTCAAATATGACGCCAGTTAACAATTTAGTGGTTTGACACGGACTGAGTAAAATATTAACCAGCCTGTGACTGTTCCACTGCTGGGCAAATGCCTCATCTCGTACAGAGAAGGCACGATCATTGGTCACCACGCATGCTCAAGGCGGACTGGCGATTTCGAACTTATATTACTACAAGTCCAGCTTTCCTCACGGTGTTTCCAAATGTTATATTGTAAACAGCACAGTTCAAAATCTATCGACAGTGAACCTGACGGTATTTACAATCGTATGTGACATGTAACAAACAAGGATAGATATTGTAAGCAAGAAATACTTACGTTGCTTTCCAAGAACCCTAGATAGTATCTTCGCGCACATCAAAAGCACTTTATCTCGTAAACCGGGTTAGTTTCTTATCACTTATCACGATAATGGTTCAATAATTCGTTCCGAGATTATCTGTGACGAACTTTGTTTGTGCAACACTCCTTGGAATACTTCCATATTTGCTTAAGGACCGACCCTGTGCTCATTTTTGTCCTTTTCTGGTCCTTGAGTTTATGATTCACCAGCTTTTGCTCGCGGCTTCTCTCGCGTTAGAAAGAGACATTTCATTTATTCATAAACAATTTACATTGTGTTGAATTCAAATATACATGCAAATACAATATAATTAGAAAAGTAGCCTATTTCAATCACCATCCCTTCAACTATCTCCACTTAAAAATCACGTCAATGGCTCTGAATCCTTGTGAGCTATTATAAGATAGAGGCCTAGGCGGGAACGTGCAGTACCCCCCCCCCCCCCCCCCGACCATTTTTCTTGATTATTTTGCCATTCCGAATAGACAGAGGGCTCGTTAGTCTGAGCCATATTGTAGCTTTTTAGAAGTGCAATATTTGTCGTAATTGAATTAGTGCTTCCAGAGATAATCATACCTCTAACAATCATTATAATTTTACGTATTTGGACTATAATCATCATTATCTTTAACCGAAAGTCGACCACTGCTGGGCAAAGGACTTCCACAAATATTTCCAGATGCATCGGCCCCGTGCCACCCGCATCCATCGGGACCCGACAATCTTGATGAGATCCGATCCATCTTCGGGAGACCTGCGCCCACGCCTCGCGCTTGCGGGATGCCTGTGTTTGAACTAGATAAAGCAAAATCGATAGAAAAAGGAGGTTTATTTGATCATATTATCTTAGAAAACCACAATTCACTTTTAGAAAAAAAAAATTATACTTCTACTATAATTATAATTATAAAGTTTGATCAAAATCCGTTCTGTAGTTTTTGCGTGAAAGAGTAACAAACATACAAATCTTTCCTCGTTATATTATTAGTATAGATGATCCACTGAAGCCATCATGCACGTGTATAAGATATGATACTTAAACAATTTTCTTTCCTACTAACCAATTCCGGAAACCACTTGTACTAAATATGATACACAAAATTCGTGTGGACACACCCGGTGGCGTCTGATAACCACTTCTTGTGTCGATTAGCTTACTATAAACAGTTTATCTTAAGTGATGTGTATGACACAAAGTTATCGAAAACTGGCACACTTTGGCCGCGTGGATTCTGAAGGCATTTGAAGTTTTGAAATAATTTCCTATCTGAGAAAATATGAAATCACTTAAATGTTTGCATTTCTTTGTGTACTTTTAGACGTTTGGACGTAGCCTTAAAAGTTTCTTTCGAAAAAGAATCAGAAATTAATCGTTTAACGTAGAGTCTATTCAATTGAGGACAATGTACCTATGCAGTTAAAAACTCATCAACATTGATATTTATTGTAAGACATTTTTACGTGACATGCGCTTTCTGAAATATGGAATTATATTATTAAATTAAGTAATAAAATTTAATAAAAATATTATTGAATTTCGGACATATTTTGCTACTTTATATAAAAAATACTTCTTGCTTAAAAAAACATACTTAGTCAAAAAATTTTAATGACATCCAAATAGTTTTAAATACTAAAAAAATAATTGACTCTCAATTGAATCTTATGCCTTTTTTCCTATTATTAGGGCAAAGTCTGCTTAGATTTTAATCAGATGGCCGTGTGTGTCGTCCTAGGATAATTATTTATTACTTATTTATAAACGTCATCCATCACCAATAGGAGAAGCTTCCAGCCTTCCACCTTTCTTCAAGAAGTTCCAAGTATCACTTCTTTCTGAATACGGCCATACATCAACATTGTAACCGTCGAAAATACCTGATAAGCGTGACCTGGTATTCTGAGATATACCTCAAGTGGACCACGCTATGATAGGATTTTCATGCGATATTGATAGCCTGATAGCTGTTATCATTCCTGAAATAACCAGGCAGAAGCAGCACCTGTTGAAGATAAGGGAGGATTACATCTTGAGCTTGTTATCAATTTTAGGTTGCCTTTTCTGTGATTGTTGAAGCGACTTCAAAAAGCAGGTTTCATTGCCTCTGTATGTTGCTTTTTTGTATATATTTTGTGACGCGATTTCTTTGCCAATAGGGTATTACACTGTATAAGAGAAAAAATATAAAAATATATTATTGAGGTAGCTTAAGCAAAAAGCAGCCGAACAGTGTTAGTTTTAGTTCATAAAACTAGAAAATATTTTTTTAAATTCAATTCATAGTTTTCAGTTTTTTTTACCTGTTCTTGAACACACCGAAATACAGACCACAGACAGTGACAGCTGTCGACTGTAAACAGTGTCAACTAGACGTCACTATTTGTTTTATTTATAACCTCCTAATACGATCTTTATTATAAAAATATACTTTTTCATGGAAGTTATTGTGAAAGATATTTTAGATGGCTAATGCACATGTGTACTTACATCAAAGTGATATTTACAACAACAGTACAAACGGTACAAACGGGTTTTTATGGTGTAATAGTTGGAATACTCTTCCCACAACTTTTAACTAAGTTTTTCTTAAATTTGAATCAGTTAACACTAGAATTCACAATTATTCCGATGTTTTCACACTTGTGTTCTTGCATTCCGAAACGCACACCAACGGTAAGTCGAACAGTAACTAATTTTTGAGATAAAAACAATAAAAATTATGTAAAGTGTCACAGCGCGTTTGTTTATTTACATGACGTAAGGACGTCATATCGCCAAAGCAAAACCACGCCCACGGCGTTTTCCGTTTTTGGAAATTTCCGCGCGAAATTTGAAAATACAATTTTTAAAAGCGTTTTTAGGGTACTTAGCGCTTAAATAAAAATTTAGGATTTTTTTTAGTGGTTTCTTAGTACTGTCGGAGTTATTTGAAATACTTAAAAAAAAAAAGAGTGTAATACCCTATTGTACGTCGATTCGAATGATTCTTTTTACATGAAAGAGTGCATTCCGAACGGGTGCCTTTTTTAATCTGACAAATACTTTCCAAGATAGGCGACTGAATACCTCAAATTATGTCAACTCATCAAGACACAAACTTGTGTTGGCATTAAAAAGTGAAAAATAAAAATCTTCTTTACAAATTATAAAATTGTCTTTAAAGACATAAAAGAGAAGAGAAATATATTAATTTTCAGAAGTCGTTTTTTTTGTTTTACAGGTCGACTTTTGATTGAAAGCAAAAACCCAGCATAAAAATTATACTTGCCAGTAACCAAAAATATCCCTACTTTTACTGAGAATATTCTTCATAATCGGGAAAACCTAATTATACGACCAGAAATTGAAAATGTGACTCATAAACTGGGTTTTTATTTATACACAGAAAAGTCATTTTAGAATACTAAAATAACTTAAAATATTTAAGTAATAGCTTTTCGATTTGATTAAAAATAAATTGGCGTTTTTTGAAAATTGAACCTCTACGGTGATGATATAGGAAATACAAGTTTGTATGAAACTCTGTTAATATTGACATTATTTATTACACGACAGAATTTAAAAATTAGAAATCAGGTAGTTTCGTTTTTAGATAAAATATAAAAATATTTTCTCACTTTTTGGAAATTCCACCCTTATAACGGAATTAATTAATTAATTTTAGCGGAATTTACATTTTAACATTTCAACGACCACGCGACAGCCGGCTGTCGCGTTGTTATTGTCTCAAATTATGTGTGTTCGAAGAAATAATGGCAGAAACTAATATGCTAATAAAATACATTTTATCAAAGTGAAAACTACCAGCATTTATTGTTATTTTCGACCAATTCCAATACGAAAACTGTTCACATTTTTCGTTGATATTTTTTCCTTCTTAATTGCATATTCATAAGTACAGGAAAATCTCAAACAATACCAACTACACTGTAAGTCTAGACCGAGTGACGTGGGTTTCTTACGCACACTTCCTTGTAATTCACTTATGACATATCAACTTGTTCTGGCAGTTAGGTACTCCTTAAGGAAGCCATTACAATTTTCGACTTCCATTTCTCACTTATTTTCCGTCACTGTCCACTTTCTTTCCTTTTTAGGGTTCTGTACCTCAAAAGGAAATAGTGAAACCCCTATAGGATTACTTTGATGTCTGTCTGTCTGAGGGTCAAGACCCTTTACTTCGGAAGCTAGTGGAGGTAATGAGTTGAATTTTAAAGGCAGTTTTGCAACCAGCCAAGTAAAAGGCAAAGCGCATTGTAGGGTGCCGTTGAGTTGAGATCTTGGTTTGCTATGCTGACCGGTCTGTATACGTATAATATCCCATCTTTTCGTCGCTAACTTTTTGTATTGTTACAAGCCATGCAAAGCTCGGGCGGGTCACTAAAGATATCTGAAAGTAACAGTGTTATTCCACTTATGTCCCTGACTGTACTCAAGGACCGCTAGACCAAATTCTTCATTGTTTAATAGAGCAGTAACAATTTATTTAAGTACGATGTAATCCGCCCACCAGAGTGTAGCGTGTGAAGGGTCCATAACGTCTGTTTTCTAACACACATCCCTTAGGTACCGGAGGTTCTAAAATTGAGCTCTGTCAAACACGTCATCGATAAATATTTTATTTGTACAACAAGTGTCTGTAATAATATACGTGAAGCAGTGAAATCAGTGGCATGAAATATACCCTTAGTTTTATGCTTCCTCGTAAGCCTAATGCCTATTTGGTGTGGTGTGTTAATCTATTTCTGTGCACTACAGGGTCTATAATAAAGTCAAACTATAACACCTAAGCAAAGTATTAACTCGCTTTGTGCCAGTATAACGACCATAAGATGGATTTTAATCCGATGATATGTCTATGTTTTTGATAATATGACTCCAAATTCGGTTAGCAATGTACTATCGCCTATGCAGCTACGCTACCGTAAACACTGAGCATTAATGTCCACGGTTCAGATTATAACGTCATTATACGCTTGCCTGCAGTTAAAATACAAAACAGAGCGTATTAGGCGTACGCTTCGTCGACAGAGTTTCATAGTTTTGTATATAGCTGCAAGCAGGCGTACACCAAGCGTAAAATGGCTAATACGCATCTATGCAGATATGCCTCCGTGGACAGTGGCACTAAGTCTGAAATTTCCAATCCTCCTTGAGTAAGCGCGATGATCAATGTTCGTGCATTCTCTGAATAAAAAGAGGTCTTTACCAAGCAGTGGGATAATAATAGGCTTATTCGATGAACACTCATATTTTAATAGTAATTTACGCTGCATACTTATGTACTTGTTATATATAGTTTCCGAGGGAACACCGGAACCCGTATGTAAGCGCGGCCCTGACTCAGTATCTGTCGAGGAGCGTATTCTGCAACTTTTTACACACGTCGGGAATAAACGTTACTCATATAGTAGGTTAGGGTTACGCTATTTTATTTGGAAATGTTTGTCAGGGGAAAATAGAACGGGAATTTATTTCAAGGAAATGTATCCGCATTTAGAATAAAATAACACTATTAACCGTCAGTAAAGTGAAACTGGGGCTGTCCAAATAACACCACATATTAGGGAAATAATGCTAATAGTATAAGCTGAATAATTTGTTTCGTTGAACACGCTAATCTCATAAAGTATTGGTTCGAATTGAAAAACTCTATTTGTGTTCTAAGCTCATTTCTCGAGAAAAGTTACAGCGGCATCTGTACTACCCCTTGTATCTTTGCAAAGAAATCTTCTTGTCTTACAGATGTTACGTAAGGTGTTACGTTGGTGGACACAAATGAAAAAAATCAAATATTAAAAATGTTGCGTATATTTTCAAATAACTCCCTTTATAACGCGGTGTCCTGCGTGAGCGGCGAACGCGACGCGACGCGACGCTGCAAACGCGACGAACGCGATCAACTCAACGGCATATCCTACATGCGGCCTATATGACAGCCTGCGGCGAGACGCGACGTAACGCGCACTTGTTTTGAGTGCGACGACCAGATGCAACACCACGAACTTTGAAGCAAAATTGTACTGTACTTCTCCATGATTCGAGTAGTAATGACCAAAATTACGTAGGACTTAGGACATTTGTCGCGTATAGCATCGCGTCGCATTACGTCGCGTCGAGTTGCGTCGCGTCGCGTTCGTCGCTCACGCAGGACACCGCGTAAATAATCGCGGCACAGATGCTAGCGTAAAACTTGCAGAATAAAACAGCAAATCCCTTATCGATAGTGTTCGAGTTAACTAGTTCATTTCCCCATTCTATGATGTTATACAAATATCTTTCTAGACCACGTATGTCATACAATATTGATATTTATACATGGGAAGAGAATTGTTAAGCAGGAAACTGTTTTGTTTTATTTTTCACAGCTGTCCCTAGCAGTTTCACAATTCACATGCGTTTTTGGTTACTGCTTCGCGTCCGATGGTTCCAGTGTGTCGTTACATAGCGTAAACCCTTCGTCAATAAAAAAGGGCTATTCAACACAAACATATTTTTTAATTCGGACCAATAGTTCCGAGATCGCGTTGAAATCAACAAACTTTTCAGCTTTATAATATTAGTATATAGATTTTATAGCTTATTTTAGTGGCACACTAACATTAGTATTATGCCTTTTTAAATGGCAACTTGAAACCCTGTTTGAAGGACGTTTCTTCAAGTTGTTAAAGGATCTTTCCACCCCTCCCCGTTCACTCCTAAGTCCCTTTTGCATTGTAATTATATTTATAAAACTATCTCCCCACTATTTAACCTTTCGACGACCAAGAGACAGCTGGCTGTCGCGCTGCTATTGCCTTTCTATTGAGTCTAGAATCACGTGTGTTCAAAGGGTTAAGGGATCGAATTTCCAAAAAATCTTTTCTTAGTGTATACTAACTCTTCACAAAGCTATATCCTCCAAGTTTCATATCTCTAGGACTATTAGTTTGGGCTCTGCGTTAATATATCAATTAAACAGTCAGTCAGTCAATTTTATTTCTTGACGTTTTTATTTGCGTACACAAAGACCTTTATATATATGTATGCATGCCAGTGATAGCGGTATTATCAGTGACTGGTAACTTTTAGAACGATAATTATCTTATTAACCGGTGAGTTATTAATAATCTATTAGTACAGTTTGCCTTCGTACTGCGTAAAACAATGGTGCTTATAGGAATTGAAATACATACTTTATTGGTTTAGATAATTAACTAAATGTAAACAATCTTGACATGACTTTTTATCAAAAAGAGAATTATTTAATGTCGTATAGTAATTTCGTTTCTAAACCGACGTTGCGAAAGTAGCTAAATAGAAACCATATGGGTATAGTTTGTATGATTGGTATGATCTATTATATAGACTGTACCATTAAATTACCTATCTATAACATAATACAAGCAAACTCTCAAAGACGCCTCCCACAAGAACAAAGGACTCTCGCATAGCAACAACATTCATCATTCTGTAGGCGCGGCTAGGGCGGGCGAGATGCCAGGGCGGGCGCACACACACACATACACCCTACACAACACAAGGTGGGTGTGTGAGTGGAACTGAGAAGAGTGGGTTCGTAAACAAAGTAGGTATGTGTAATTGTGTATGTTATGTGGTGGTGTTGAGAGAAGGTGTGCGTGTGTGTGTAGTGGGGTGTGTATGTATGTGTGGTACTCTTGTGTAGTGAGACGAATGTTTTTTGTTTTTAATATTGCTTTTAAATAAGTTGTCTATACTAAATTGCGCTAATGGATAACAGAGAGCCTATAGAGTTTTATTTAGCTCGCAATTCTAGTTTTGCGTAACGATTTAGATAACACCTAAAATTAGTCTTAAAATCAAAGAAATATCTACATAGGTACTCATAATCTATTACCGCCATGTCCTTACAGATATGCATACAAGGAAAATCCGCTATGTACACACATTTGACGTCAATTTTCTTTCACTGTAAATATACATTGTCTCCAGAGCAAATCGATCTTAAACAACCGACCCGACATCATAAAGGCGCAACTGACAACATCGCACAGGAAAATAGACAAAAACTCCCTAAAATTTCAATGGTTAAGGACCTTTATTGCGTGCGCTAGTCACGGTTTTTCCCTAGAGAACCATCTTTGCTCGTTCCATATTAAATTGTTCTATAATTTTCTTGGCTTCATTCAAATTTCGACTCCAACTCTCGTTGCTAAGTTTCATTTTCGGATACCACTTCTTATTTTGAGAGAATCGATCTCGTTTCTTATTCCTTTTTTGAATGACTTAAACGACACATATCCTTGTTATTTGAATTTGAGCCTTATTGTTGTGAATTTTTAATGGGTTTGTGTGCGAGTTTTGCTTGAGATGGTTTAGGCAGGGAGTTTAGTTGTATCTCTTGCTGGAGAATGATTTTATTCAAGATTGAATAAGAACTGCGATTGGTTGAGAAAGATGTGAGGGTACATTGTATATGAGAGGAACTCTTTGTATGTGATAACTACATTAGATTTTGGTCTATATACTAAATTGAGTTCTGTACGAATACTAGTTTCGATTTATAAGTCTTCATATCGAATATAATCTCCTGTTTAGGACGAAACTGTAGGCAACAATCTACACTTTTACTGAAAAATAAAGTTTAATTCTAAAGAAATAATATAAAACTATAACAATATTATACGCTCATAGCATATTCCCTGGGGAATGAATATAAAATTTTCAATCACTAAGTATTGAAATAAAGTTACAATTCCATTACTGCCTTCTTTGTGTTAACTATATTGTAAACTACAATTTATTTACAAGTAGGTAATGCTACCTCAATAAAAATATTACTAGAGCATATGGCATGGCTCTCGCAAAATATACAGGTAATATATAAAAGGTATTAAAATGCTGCAATATGGTCCTTCGAGCCTTGGCTAAAAAGAAAATGGTTTTTTGAAGATGCTATCTTGATGATATCTTGTTTTTTTTTGCACTCGACTTGATCCACCTGATTGTCAGTTATTACGAGTGGGTGTATAGTTGTATACGTCAAAAAAGTAGCCCATATTGTTCCTTGGGAAAAGTCAGTCCACACCTACCAAAATTCTTTAAAATGAGTTCAGCGGTTTGACCGCATTAGCGTCTCAGACAGAGATACTTTAGCATTTCTAATAATAATATGTAAATACTTATTATTTTTTTTGTAGTCCCTTATGTACTACAGAACATATACACTCACATACACAGAAATCAGATAACCAATCAGACCCAATACAATTTTATACTATTATTACAAACTAGCTTCTGACCACGACTTCGTCCGCGTGGATTTTTCCTGAATTTTCTTTGCTATAAACCTTACGGAGCCCGAGACCTTTCCAAAACCGTGGAAATCGGTTCGTGCGTTCTGGAGTTATAGCGTCGGGAAGGAAAACCCGACTTATTTTTATATAGTAGATGATAGGTTTGTTACTATTACAAATAGTAGATAATCAAAACTCCCACGGACATAAGAACTAAACAAATCCATCCTATTCTCAAACAAGAATTATCTACGGGTCCTCCTACTCACCATGAAATCCCCATCCCCCTAACTCTTAAACCAGGAGTAATGGTGCCAGGCGCTGTCTCAGTGTCCCCCCTTCCTACCCCCAGGGGGGAGGGGTGGCGGCGATAATTAATATTCGAGCCTTCACCCCCCCTGACTCCTTCTTTGTGGAATCGTGAGACTTGTCTTGTTGCTTGAAAAATGTAAGTCTTTTCTTATTATGTGGAAAATGAGAAGGCTTTTTGCCTTAAGTGGAACAATACACTTTGAAAAGACGGAAAACACGACAAAATATAAGGTAATGTATGGCTCTTCGTCTAGGGTTTTGTTACTTTGAGTGCTAAGCGCTCGCGGGTTCGATCGCACCCATAAGAAATGCATAAAAAATTAAAACTAAACTTATATGACTGTGAAATAGTATAGGCTACATAACATTACGCCACAATTAACGGAAGCGTAGTAGTGACCAGAGTCGTGAGTAAAACCACTTGGACCGTTAGTTCATCACAATATGAAAATAAGGCGTGTCTTCGTTTCTTTAGTTATGCCTGAAATGAATCACTGAGTTTGTAAGTGTCGCTTGATTCTGTCTCTTAACAATAGTAACCATTGTGTCGATTATCGCCACGCTTAACGAATAGATTGCACACAATTTGTTATTTATATAAAAGGAAAAGTCAAATATAAGCACGATTTTCTAAAAAAAGTGTCCGTGTTGCGTCTACATAAATTAACTTTGTGTCTAACTTACTTTGACGATTCACATCTAGCTATTGGCTCTCCGGCTTACAAGACCGACACATTGAGTCTTCAGTATTAATCATCAACTCAGGCCTCCTCTAACCATTGCCCCTTCGAATTCTTGCTGATAACTTCATATTTTTTTCACTTCAATACACTTCTCTTCACTTTTTACCTCATTCTCACGTTACCGTATCATACCGAAGGAGATTTTCACAGAACCTCATTATCTCCGTAGGCCTTTCCCCAACTATGTTGGGGTCGGCTTCCAGCCTAACCGATTCAGCTGGATACCAGTGTTTTACGTGAAGCGACTGCCTATGAGACCTTTAAAACCCAGCTACTTGGCGACACAATATCCCTTGGATAGTCTGGTCAGACTTTCTGGTTTCTGACTACCCGTTACGACTGTCAAAGTTCTACGAATGATAACCGGAACGTTTTCAGAGAACCTATTCTGAAGTATTTCCTTACTACACATAAGTGAAAACAGAAAATTATCTATAACGTATTTACGTCAGATCTTATGTATTGAGGTATCAATGAATACACATATTGATGTAATTCCTTAGGTATTAGTTAATTTAGGAACATTAATCTTCTTTGTTTTCTAATCCCTTTGGTGACGTAACGCAGTGCTTACCTCCTAATTCGGTTATCATTAAGAATTACAAGTTATGTGTATAAACTAACTAGTTATTTCAGCGGGTTCTTTTCTTGTTAACCTTTCGACGACAAACCGACAGCCGGCTGTCACGCTGCTATTGTCTTTCTATTGTGTCTCGAATCACGTGTGTTCAAAGGTTTAGGCATAAGTCAGGATAAACTTGGTTTTTATCATGCATCAAATGCTTCGCAAGGATTGTGCTGTCCGCATCATTTTCTTAAGCAGTTTCAAAATTTGTTTGCATCGTTGATTCTGAAAGATATTTTACCATGATTCAGGCAAAATCAGTTAAATCCTGGTCGTCTGACGTAACGGTTCTAGGCAAAGTTGCCTTGCCCCGCTAATGTTTATTTTGATCGGTCATATAAGACCGTGGCTTTCTGTGTAACCGACATACTAGTAAAATTTCAGGCGACTGGTATAGTAAATCTTGTTTTAAGAGGAAAACTTCCATAATGTATTGTTTTAATATAACTTACTTAATCTATTTGGTTATCATCTCAATGTCTGAACACTGTTCCCCAAGATACAAGCTCCGGCTTAGTAAGGGTTTCAGTATCAGTAATTATTGTATATTACATTTTTATTGTGATAATATGAATATAATTATAAAAATATTTACCGCACAAATTGTAGAAGTGTTTTTTGTGACAATAAACAGTTTTTTTATCATACATGGCGCACGCCCTTATTATTTTTATTTTTTTCCGGCTTCATCTAGAATCATCTTTCATTTTTCTCAATTTACACGTGATTTTTAGAGTATAATATGTTTTCCTCATGAAAATCGTATGATAAACCTTTTCGATCTTGACACCTTCATACAGAAAAGCAGGACTAATGGGAATTTTATTATTGCGAACAAATCAGGTTTATTAAGGATTAAAAAGGCATAATCAAACGCATCAGGCTAATTCCAGTTTCAGTCTAAGTGAAAAAACATTGAAGATAAACAAAGATAAAAAATTACAAAAACAAAGAAAAGTGCGTGCTTTATAGCTTTTGAAAGATGCCGCGAAGATTACTATTGGTTAATTTTTGATTATTATTACCTAGGATGATTAGGATAAGGGGCTTCCCGGTTTAAAATTAAACTCGTTATAAAACTTGATAATAGAATCTTTATCTAATCGCTGTCTACATTGACTGTGCTGCTTCTTAAATAATAAAGTATTAGAATTAAAGATGACGTCATGAGTAAAACTGAACTCATCCTACTTACTTAAGGGCTTTAGCTAAATACCATTGTTTTACATAGAGCGACTGCCGATCAGATCTCTATAACTCAGTTACTGGGTAAAAAGATACCCCTAGTTGAATAAAAAAGTGGTAATTTGCCAAAGGTTTTTTTTTTTTTTTGGTGAGTGGGAAATCATCCAATGACTGCTCCCGTCCTGGATGCGACGGGAGGGCGTGTCAGACTCTTACTGACTAAAACCCACTCATGTTCCTTCGATTGCCCTTTATGTTCCGAGGTCACGGTAACTATTATAAACATTCCGCAACCAATTTGCCAAAGGTCATATGTTGTTTAAATTTCGTTGTCAAGAGATCCCTCATTTTAAGAAAATAATGCCTAGAAGACACCGCTCTTTCTTAGCTAGGGGGGTAAATGGTAGAGAAGATATTTTTACAAAGAACATGTGATAAATTGTGGAAAAGTCATTTTTTTTATATTTTTTACAAGAACATGAATAAGAATAATTGTGATGCGATGTAAAGAGAATGATGTAATTTGGGTAATGTAATGTGAGGGAAATTGAATGTCTGACTTTTTGACTTTTGACTACCCAACGGTTGTCAAAGATTTACGTTTTTTCACGGTGTCAGAATTGGTTTTTAGACCCTAAATGAGATTAAAGAACGTTCCATAGGGGAGTATAAAAAGAAAGCCCTTTTACTATGAGACCGATTCTGAAAGGGAATCCTCCAGGGAAGCCATTTTCTGAAGTCCGTTAAGACTAAACAAAAGAAACTAAATAAATAGATTGAAAATTGTTACTTTATTAATCACGATCCCAAAATAAAGGTTCCTAATAGTCGTAGTAGTTTCCAATGTGGAATTTCGGTATTTCCCGGAAAAATAGCTGAATTAGAATGAGTGGAATTTTCGGGAAATTCCGGAAACGTTTCTAAACTTGACTTTTTTTCAGCATTCAGATATTTAAGGCTAACTTTAACAGCAACTCTGATACCAATTCAGCTTTTATCTTCAAACAAAACCCATTTACAAGCCACCATCCACTACACCGCATACCTACATACCTAAAAGATTATACCAGTACATAATCTCTTGCTTGCTCACACACATTAAAACCAACTGTATTCCTGCAGCCATAAGGTCGAACTTGAGTCCAGGATGAGGGCAGTTCATCTACATCTCGTGAGCGACAAGGACGCAAGATTCCGTGGAGATTAGAAGCCGTCCGTATTGATCGTGCTCCCCTGAACGGGTGGGGGGCGGGGGACGGGGAGGGAGAGTCCATTTCGTTAATCTCGCCGCAATGTCTGCTCGGGGTGTATTTGAAATGGATTTTCAGTACAAATGGGATGGGGGACGCTTCTTTGTGTAAATTGTAGGCTTCTCACTATGCAGGGGAATATGTAAGTACATACTGGAGTGTTAGTTCGAATATGAATCATCTTTAGGTAGTTTTACTGAGTTATGACGGTATAATATAGGTATTTTGATAGGACATGTTATTATCCGTAGATAAAGCAATATTATAGGCTTAAAATTGAGATAAGGACAAATAACTGACTTTCTAAATTTTCTTTTTCTTAAACAAGGCAAAAAGTCTATGGCACTATTTAACTACCTTCCAAAAATTTAGATTAGAAGTTCTATAGAACAGGCATTTGAAACGTTCTAATTTGGAATGTCTCAAACGCCTGTTCTATTTTTGAATAATTTCTGGTTCATAATTTAAAAAAATCCCGCTCAAAATACTGTCAAATTATAAAGGTATACATCCTTTTTCGTAGGTAAACTTCTTTTTATTATTCTGTTATTCTGTTCCATCCGGCCTCTGTGTTGTATGGTGACCTAGAATGAGTTTCAGGGCGTGGCACTTATCTGAAAGGTTTGAAGGCGTAAAGTTACTGTTTGTACAGCGTTGGTTTACAAGAGTTTACTTATTATTGTGTATTTTAGTGGAACTTTAAATTTACCTGTATTATCAGGATATTTCAAAATTACTTTACTTAAACTCCAAAAGGCCATTTTTGAATGAATTGTAAAATTAAATTTTAGTTGCACTGAAAACAAAAAAATATCTGGTTAGTCGATTGAACTAAACACTAATTCACATTGACATGGCTGTTGATATTTCAACGCACAGCTCAAACCGCTGGTTCTAGAGACACGTAACTTGGAGGGTGTGTCCTTTTGAAGAGGAGGTAACCACTAAGAAAGGATTTTTTGGAATTATTCCTCTAAACGGTAAAATAAGGAATGAAAGTTTACTACAAAATGGCAGAAGCTATTATAAGCTCTAGATACTTAAAATAAAATGGTTTTAGTGGCTCAGTTCGACGATAGCTCGGGTGTAGTTGCTTCGAGATCGGAAAATCAAACATTCGTCTCTTTTTATTCATCTCTGAAAAGCCTGGTCGGATCGCCTATGATTTTTAAGCAAAATATTATCGTGAGATGGGGACAATGTTAGCACCAGTATTATACCACCGTTAAAATTACATAAAAACTTATTGTAAGACTCTTTAGACCTACCCATGAAAATATATGATGACTTACTTTATTCTGAAAAATATTATAATATCTAAAATGAATTTAGGTGCACGTAACAGCCGAAATAAGGTGCACTGTCAATACCTAGCATTTATTCATCTCTTAACTTAATCTAAGACTTTCACAGAATACCACAGCAGTAATGTAAGTATCTAGTAAATTTCTCAAATACTCCAGGCCACATTTCATGACTATTTTGTAACCGATTGATGTTTATTAGATCGTGTAAAGTGAAGCACTCGTTCGTTTGCAGGATGTAATGCAACATGTACAACTAGATTTTAGTTTGGTGATGTCGGCTAATGAAAACTGGTATTGCCAATATTGAGTGCGATGCCAGTTTTTGTATGTGATTGATTGCCTATCTGAGGTTGAGTGTAAAGAAGAAATTGCAAGGAGTATCGGGTTACCCAGTAACTGTGGCGGATAATTTACAATCTGGTTATACTGAAAGGATAATCAGTGATCTTCGAAAAATTTGGACGGGTTGTTCGAGGTAACAAAGCCTAGAGCTTCCTCTACGCGTCTACTGATGCCTCCGCAGCATGAAACGCAGTAGTTAAAAGTACTAAATAAATAAATAAATAGCTGCGGCAACATATGAGATGCGTGTGTCGAGGATGAACATAGACAGATGGATCTACAGACGTGTGGACGGCTCGTACAGATCTATCTACGGATGCGTCTGCCAGAGTTCGCGGATGCGTCTGCAGACGTGTAGAGGAGGCTAAGCGTGTGGACAGACATAGGAGGTCCGCGCCAAAACCCTTTGGTCTGTACCACAAAAACCACCAATTATCGAATTCGAGTGTGCGTGTACGCGTGCGGACAGATGCACAAAATTTATTATTTACCTATCATCCTGAAATACCCATGGATGCTACTGAAATTCATAAGTTAAGCAAAGCATCCCAGCCATCGATAATAACAGTGAATTCCAAGGATTGAGCAAGCGCACCAAATCAGAGCGTTCAGGAATCACAGTCCAATGAAACGATTAAACGAAAGAGCATCGCGTGCGCAGGGTTACACACATCTTGCTAAATTGATAATGATGTACCATTTCAGTGTATATTGATTTATTTTACTACCGACCCGACACAGCTTCTATAGACAAATATCTATTATGTTTACATTAATGAAATATAAAATCGATGTGATAAGAAACACGTCGATTTTTTTTAGAAAGAAAGAAAGTAAACAGTTTATTGACGCGGTGAAAATACAAAATATTTAACTTAAATAAAATAAACCTTTAAACCCTAATAATAAACCCTTAAACTAAATAAAAGAGGAATTTAGTAGCTTCACTAGCTTTTTACGCCATTATAGAATTCTGATGGAGTAATATTACCAAAACTAATTCACGTTCTCATTGCATAATAATATATGAATTAGGCACTAAGAAAATTAAAAATATAAAAATATGTAATATACATGAAGTACCTATTTTTAAAATAAGAAACGTTCTTTCATATTGATTGAGTAAGTACCTAGTTGTCAAATTAAGTGACCAAGTAGTAAAAAAGTTTACTTATCATTAATAAGTGCTAAACGCCTGAACGAATTTAGATGTGTGAGCATTTTGATAGTATTCGATAGACAGGATTCAAGCATCGCCCCGAGTAACATAGCTAGTAATACCTGTAGGCCACATAAACGGGAACAGCTAGTAATAATATTTGTTAGAAAATGACAAGTGAACGAAGTTGCAGGCAAAGGCTAGTGTGTAGATAAACTGGATACGAAAAAAAGCACCCAAGTATTAATTATTCATTTAATGTTGTAACGATAGCATAACTCATTGTTCAAGTAATGTGAGGTAGAGTGCGCGAGCGCTACAGGGCTGTCGAAAATATGAAGATTCTGAATAATTTAAGATATTTTATCTGTATTGTTTGGCCTCTCAGGCGTGGAAATGATGCAGTTGTATTTTATTATAAAATTGCCGAACAAGAATAAATAATGGTAGAGTAAGAAAAGTCAATTTATAATTATGTTACAAGCATTTTATTACAACTACTTATTATAGCATTTAAATCTCTAAATAACTTGGATTGGAATAGCCAGCCATATCCGTGAGTTATGGCCGAATACTTAAACATCGCTTAACAATGACAAAGACGGCAACACATATGAGAGCAATGGTATTATAAGTAAAAAGGTGTAGATAGGTTACCCAAACGAAATTCTATCTTCAAAAACGGCACACTAATGCACACATACATTACACGTCAAAGTAGGATGACATGATTGAAGTAGTGCGAGTGAAAAAGAGATAAACGCCAAATGTCAACGCGATACTCTGTTTCGTGTTTGCCAATTGGCAAACTTTTAGTGTGCCACTTTTTGGCTGCATATAACCTATCTACACTTTTTTACTTATAACATCATTGTATGAGAGCGTCTTTAAATTAAGTGACATTAGAGTATTCGGGCATAAACAACATAGAATGGATTAAATCCATCCATTTAAAACCCCAAATGATGATAATGGCATTTTAATCCCAGTTTGTAAGAACACATAACAAATTATTTATGCAACTTTACATCATTTACTTTGTGTGGCGAGCATGATTTTTTATTCTGTGTCTGGGTATAATTTATACAGGGTTATTGGTAAAACACTGACATCCTCTCAGGACTATGTTACTATCATCATAAACAACAACTTTTGTTCTATGACTTTTTACAAAATGTTATACATTTACCAAAAACAAATCTTCAAGATTTCGTTGTCCTATCTAACACATTTCAACTCTGTATTGTGCCGTAACAACATACCTACGCTTGCCGCCCACTGTCCTCGTATGCTACGCAGACTTCCTCACAATTAGAGTGTTCAATATAAATAGTTTTAATTTTGTATGAAAATGTAATGAACTAAAGTATGATAATTTTTAAAATGTCGTAGAACAAAAGTTGTTGATTATGATGTTAGTAACATAGTCCTGAGAGGATGTCGGTGTTTTACCAATAACCCTGTATATCAGTTATTTATCGGTTGTCTGGGTACCATAGTACAAGCTCTGCTTAATTTGGGATTAGATGGCCGTGTGTGAGTTGTCCCAATATATTTGTAATTTAATTGAGAAACAGAGTACATTGCATTTATCAACAATGCATTTTCATTTTCTCTTACCATTTTTGTCATAAAATTAGCTGTGTAATAAAATTGTTACAACGAACACTGAAATAAAATTTTATCGTTTCTGCCAACCCTAATCTGCAGCCGTTTCTCAGCTGCGCGCGCAGATTTGCATAGCGCATGCGCAACGTGTGGAAAAGTGGCTTTATGCAATTATACAGACGACTCGTCGTGTCGGGTACAAGTTCTTATTATTTTGTGTAGATAAGGAACAACAAAGAAAATATAGCTGTTCCCCGCAGCTTTGAGCGTGGATGTTAAAGACTTACTAAAATTTTACCTTTTAGTGGTCGAAATTTCCAAAAACCCTTTCTTAGTGGCTACCAACTCTTCGCAAAGAATACACCCTCAAGTTTCATGTCTCTAGGACCAACGGTTTGGGCTGTGCGAATATCATCAGTCAGTTTACAATTTTATGATTGAACTAGCTTCTGCCCGCGGCTTCGCTTGCGTTAGAAAGAGCCAAAAAGTAGCCTATGTTACTCTCCATCCCTTCAACTATCTCCACTTAAAAAATCACGTCAATTCGTCGCTCCGTTTTGCCGTGAAAGAAAGACAAACAGACAGACAGACAGACACACTTTCCCATTTATAATATTAGTATGGATAACAAAAAGACCTGATTCTGACTTTGAATGTTATTGTTATTATCGAATTTTAGGACATTGCGCCTTGCGTCAAGTGTTTTGACAGTTTTGGTATCAGTTTCAAATCTAGTGTGTTCTGAAACGTAATAAAGTGATAATTTATTAGAGACCGAATTCCGATCACGGCGGCGAATCTGAAAGGAATTTTGGAATAACAAGCCTTGTGTTCTTGGATAATCGGCAAGTGCACAGGCCATATTATTTACATCCCTCCACATTCATCCTATCTACCTAATTATTAGTGTCACTCTTAATGGGTCCTACATAGACACTATTGACTTTTGCAGATCACCGGACTTTGAGTTAATCTGTCTATCAAAGATAGGATGATGTAGTCCATCTCTTTACCACCATATACTTAAAAGGTGGCCCAAATGCCCAATCTAAGATTAACACCCTGACCACTTTATATTACGGTCAGCAATCATCTACCTAGTATTTTCCAAGTATGGTAGGATTGGCTTCAAATCTTACCGGATTTAGCTGGATACCAGCTACCTATCGGACCTCCAAAACCCAGTAACTGGATACTAGCACGATACCCCTGATTGTCAGTTTCTGTCTTCTGACTGACTACCCCATACGATGGCCCTTTTATCACTAGTGTTTAGAGGTGTGGGTTCAAATCCGGCCAAGTATGTACCAATATGACTTCTTCAGTTCTTATGTACTTTTTAAAACGTATCTTGGACATCACAGACATCAGTGAAGGAAAACATTGTAAGGAAACCTGGACTTGTAGTGAATATAAGTCCGAAATCACCAATCCGACTTGAGCAAGAGTGGTGATCAATGCTCGTGCCTTCTTTGTATGAGAATAGGCCTTTGCCCTGCAGTGGGACAGTAATAGGCTGGTTTTGTTATCTTTTATCACTACTACAGCCAGGTTATTTAACACCCCTTTTAATCACATACCATTCAAACTAAACGTGTTAAATGACGTAGCCGGGGTCACCTGTCTCGCCTGTGATCGCGGACGACCTGCGCGCATTTGAATACAATGCGCGCGCACTGGACGTTATGGTGCCGACAACTCACTTCACTTATTGTTTTATAGACGCTTGCTTGATGCTGAGGAATAGATTGATAATTGGTACTTTCTGGATTCTTAATAGTAGTCAAAATCAGAAAGGGAAAACGCACATTCTTCTTCTTCTTAGGGATCTCCCTCTGGGAGGTTTGGTTTCCGCACTTAGTCCTCTTGATGTTTTTTTTTTGGTGAGTGGGAAATCATCAAATGACTGCTCCCGTCATAGGTGCGGCGGGAAGGCGTGTCAGACTCTTACTAACTAAAACCCACTCATGTTCCTTCGATTGCCCTTTATGTTCCAGGGTCACGGTACCTCTTGATGATAAGACTATAGTAGGTGAGGACTATGCACATTAATTCAGCTCCTTTTAGCTTATGTCTACAGAAAAGAAGGATTTAGTACGAAAGCTGAACAGACGCGGTAAGCTGAATTTTCTATGGGCATAAGCTGAAGAGAGCAGAATAAGTGCGCATAGCTCCTTAGCCTTACAAAAGAGATATCGTGTTACCAGATGAGTGGATTGTAAAGGCAATCGCCACATAAAAAACCGGTAAATCAGATGCATTCGCTTTTACTGAGAGATTATAAAATACCTTTCTACCATCCTCACTATAATATAATAATATAATAATAATATTATAAATGGGAAAGTGTGTCTGTCTGTCGGTCTGTCTGTATGTTTGTCTTTCTTTCACGGCAAAACGGAGCGACGAATTGACGTGATTTTTTAAGTGGAGATAGTTGAAGGGATGGAGAGTAACATAGGCTACTTTTTGTCTCTTTCTAACGCGAGCGAAGCCGCGGGCAAAAGCTGGTGGACATATATTTTGTAACCAGACAGTACTCCCAGATATTGTCTTCGACTAATATATAAAATTTCACCTTTCTGTTACTAAAGTACTTGAAAAAAAAACCCTCTCTATAACTTAAATACTTACGAAATTACAGATTTCAAGCCCATATTGACACACAACCAATGATTGCAACACACGACAAAATCATAATTACCTACCAAGATAATTCAGAAAACCTGAATTTGTCACAAGTAACTGTTTGTTCTCAATTTTATATCTAATCACTTCAGTAATTCGTAAATAATACCTCGATCTCATATCACTGATAAATGATAAGATTTGTGTCTGTACAAAATATTTTCTACTCATTATCTGATAACAGGGAATTTAACAGAAAATAAAAATTTAGATTGGTTATAAATAGGGTAGCATCATCGTTTGGAAATAAAAAGTAGTAAAAGTACATCAAAATGTTTTTTTTTTTTTTGGATTAGCGTGTTTTTGCCTTTTCGTCCAATAGAAGTTTTTGATCATCATAAGAAACAGGATTGATGGGCATCAAAAAAGATGTTGAGTAAAATGGCATTTTTCTTGTTGTCTGCACATATTTTTTAAAATCTGAGTAGGGATAAATTTTTATTAAAAAAAATATAGATAGTCTCCTAAGTCGTGTTTCGTGTAGCTGCAATGGAGGTAAATCATACCCATTTGAACCAAAAGCATCTGACCCCATAGGGTGTTAAGATGTGTGTAGCAAAAAAAAAACATTTTAATTCTAATTGTCAATATTCCTGTACTCTTTATGCAGTTACATTCACAAACACGGGGACCTTGTGACGTCACAGAACACCTCGACCTTTGCTCCTCGTATATAAATAGGTCTACAAGTACATTATGTTTTAATTTACTTGTTTACGCTTGCCTTTATTTTACTAAAGTAATACGACTGGACTGGTAATTGAATAATACCAAGATGGTATCCGGGAAACGATCCGGTCCCGAAAGCCCCCGCAAAAATGATAATTGATATCAAGGTGGCGGTTGGGACTGCGGTCCCGGTTCCAAAAGCCCCATGAAAAATGATAACTATGATCAAAGTGGCGTTTGGGACCACAGTCGGCACCGGGATTACGTATCTTGCAGAAGCCGAGCGATCGCGATAATTGCGCAATATTTGCATCTCAAACGTCAATTCAAAATACGTCAAGTCAAATAGCAATCTAGCGATAGTGCTGCCTCTGTGGAGCAATCAGTCAACTAAAACATGCATTTTTCGTTTGGTGGTTTCGTATTTAGTATGGTTTTTAAGAGCAAAGTTAAGTTTTTTTTGTTAAAGGTGATATTTAATTAGTTCCAGCGATTGCTACTTTATCGTCATCGTAGCAATAAGTGCATTAGAACAATCAGCGAGCGAGAGTGTCGTGATGGCCCAGTGGATAAGGCGCCCGCCTCTCGTGTAAGAGATTGTGGGTTCGAATCCGGGCAAGTACCAATGTGACTTTTCCAATTCATGTCCTTTCTAAAGTTTATCTTGGACATCACTGACATCCCGTGCCTCGGAAAGCACGTTAAGCCGTTGGTCCCGATTGTCATTCGTAGAACTTTGACAGTCGTAACGGGTAAGCCGGAAAGTCTGACCAGTTACTGGGTTGTGGAGGTCTGATAGGCAGTCGCTTCACGTAAAACACTGGTATCCAGCTGAATCCGGTTAGGCTGGAAGCCGACCCCAACATAGTTGGGAAAAAGGCTAGGGAGATGATGAACAATCAGCGAGCGATTAGCAATCGATTCATACATAATACGATTTTTTTTGACGTTAAGCGATTAATCGCGCGGTGATCGCTAATGATCTCTGCGATTCACCCCTACTAGGATAAGTTTTTGGTTATACTGCTCCGCTCCTGTGTATAGTCAGATGTTATTCTGACGTACAAACCGTATTGTTTCAAATTAGTTTACGTATAAGAGTAAAAAACATTCGACAAAAATGTTTAAAAAACAAGACTGATACAGTTGGAGTTAATTAGACCTTGCGAAGTTAGTATGACTGAAACAAATAAAAAATCAAAATACCTAGATTTGTAGGTATATTGTTAAAACGTATACCTACAACGTTTACACGAATCGTAATCCTATATTATTATGGCGCATAGATAAAAAGTATTTATTCCATGGCATGAACATTCTAAAACCCGTCTGTCATTTATCAAATGATCGTCCAATCAATAACTAATCGCAGCGTAGTAGAGGTGCGTTCGCATGCGTCGGTTGCGTGTCGCGCGCGCATCCTGATTGTACGCGCCATATCTTCACCCGAGCGGTTAGGGCATGCGGTGTTGACAGGCTAGGAAAATTCATTATTGTTATTAATTATCGGTGTGTAGAGAAGTAGAAAAAAAATAGCAATGCTAAGCGCAAAACTTAAGAACGAATGGAACAATATTTGTCTGAGGAAGTCTGAGGAAAGTTATTATGAAGAGAATTATAAAACTCGACCGAATAATTATGAAATCATTGGACAAGACGAAGTTTCTCGGGGTCAGTTAGTAAATAAATATCGGATAACTCACAAACTTCAATCTGATCGTAAAGTAGCAAAGGCTGTACCGTAACCAAACGACTGATACCTATACATATGTAGTTTGTAGTTTACTTACGCCCGTGGCTTCGCCAGCATAGATGTCGAAACTTACTTCTCCATTTTTACCTCTTTGGAGTTAAAATTTCCAAAAATTCTTTCTTAGCGAATATATCAAATACCTAACAAGTTTAATGTCTCTAGAACCAGACTGGACTGTGCGTTGTAATATCACCCAGACAATCAGTTTACCATTTTATATAATTAAATATCACAAAAAATCTAAAAATCCTGCTAGGTTACGAATTTCGTAGCACATAACGATCAAGAACTCCGACTTCCTTATTCAAAAACTATATTTCATGAACGTCAAAATTAAAAATAAGGTACTTATTCCAAATTTAAATTAATACCTCTCGTTTCACAAGCTGGCAACCCACACAACAAATCACTGACATCAGGTGCGCGGGCGCAGTGTACGTTACGAAAACGACACGTTTTTTCACGACATTTCGTGTTGGAGCCGACATTTCCACATCATTCATGCTTCACTGAATCCTGATTTATTATCTTCAGTAACCGGTGCTGTTAGATCATTTACTATGTTTATGGTTAGTTAGTTAGAAAAAACTTGAGGTGGTTGCTAATTGATTATCGTTTCACCTTCCACGGAAACTGTCCAGCATATCGTCGCATGGTCGTAGCAAAGGGTTTACTTAAAGGGGGGTAGGGGGTGAAGTAGAATTCCCAATTAAATGTCCCCGGTTCTTTTCTTTCTTCCCTCCCTCAGGTGTCGAAAGTGGATTTGAGGACCCACCACTCCCAGTGTTGGGTCCTCTAATCCACTCCCTTGCTGGCTTTGTTTGGCGTGATGATTTATTAACAAAATGATTTATTAACCAATGATACAAAGTGAAGACCTACTCCTCCAATTAGGTCACATCTGAGTTTGAAAATTGGCGGAAAAGGTGGAGCCCCGCTCGCCCTCTAGTAAACCGTATGTGACGACCCCTGACTAAACTACTTTTATTGAAGACAAGGAAAATAGGGCTGAAACCCAACAACTGAGCAATAAAAAAAAACAATAAATTTAAGAACCTCCGCCTCTTTAAATCGGTTAAAAAGTAGCCAGCATCATTCATATTACTCAACGGCATGCATAAGTTTACTATCCGATTATGGAAATAATTATGTTAATATTTATGGTTTTTCCTTCTACATGAATCAGTCTAGCAGAAAATCGAATGTTATAAACAATACCATTTTTTCGGGTCATTGTACTAATGTAGTCGTGATGGCCCAGTGGTTAATGCACCCGCTTCTCATGTAAGAGGTTGTGAGTTCGAATTCAATTTGTTTAGTTCATCTGTACTTTCAAGTCTGACCAGTATAACGAAGAGGTATCGTGTCGCCCAGTAACTGGGTTGTGGAGGTCTGATAGGCAGTCGCTTCACGTAAAACACTGGTATCCAGCTGAGTCCAGTTAGACCGGAAGCCGGAGGGAGATGATGATGACGATGATGATGATGACTAATCACGCTCAGCAATCTCTTAGACCCAGAAGACCATAGGCTCACTTTTTGGTTGCAGTCGGATTTAGTTTTTACCAATTTTTTTTTTGTAAATTACAACCAGAAAACTTCTCCAATCTAGTCGCAATTTAAATACTAGAATTAAGATGCTAACATTGACGCAGCTGAGAGGTATATATCGGGACGAAACTTAAAAGGCGATTTCATCGTAAAGTTTTTGTTTTGCTATTTTGTTTTGGGAGATAATCTTCTAATTCAAATCCGATTACATTTAATTTTTTTCTCTTATCGATTCCATTTTCCTATAGAAGAAATTTGGTTGGAAAAGTGAAATAAACCTTTAAAAGCAACTTCTAAAGGCTTATTCCCGAGTGCTCGACGATACTAAAACAGAGTCTCAAAAACTATTATTTAATTAAAACAATAATCATCTCATAAGTAACCCGCACTAGATAACAAGTATAACAGCCCAGTTATGTGCATGTGTAAACTCCGGTCGTCACGCTCGTAGGCGCGAGATTGAAACTGCGCGCGCAGTTAGCCGCCGCTTTTTATTATTTACTTGCATTATGCTTTGTTTCACTACGACGATCTTTATAGTATAGAAAGCGATAGTTTATGAGATTATTTGCTCATTATATAAGGTCTTGCGGTTTTGTTGGGTGGGTGAGGTGTGTTGAAAGGTTTAAGAAGGCCATAGAATTTGATTTCCTCGTTGAATTAACTATGGATCCAAAAAAAGAATTCAGGAACATCAAAACTGTTTTTAGACCGAATAGTAGAGCTGTCGATTATAATCTCTACACCACCCTTGGTTAACTGAGAGAGAATGAGAAACTGTATATTTGCGCATACAAGGATAAATAACAGTGCTCCGGTTTCACCTAGGAACTTTCCTGGAAGTTTTAGAAGTTGGCAAGTAAAAGAGCCAGAATAATAAAACTTTTCAAACGTTAACATAAAAAAAAACTAATATTATTATTTATTGATTTATTTATTTATTAAATATGCAAGGCACAGCTTAAAAAGATCAGTATAAAAGTAGTATTCTAAAAACGTATTTTTAGCTGAACTGTGATAAATGCTTGCACTATCTGGACGTTTCCACTCAAATATCTGTTCTTGTCTCATCAAGAGATCACTTCATGGTGTCGTATGATTTGACCAATACAATTACAAGCACAGGAACTTCAGAAGAGACTTTGATCTCTGAGTTTGTTTCAGATGTTTCTTCTCGAGTCGTCAGCTAGGAAACACCGTCCCCATCGCTTGCTTAAAATGAGAAAATAATGAAGAATGAAATGAAAATAAAAGAATAGAGTTTTACGACGCTGAACGCGGCTGATAGAAGTAAAACGTATCAAGTGCGGAGCTGAATAAATGTGCCTAGTCCCTTATATTTTTGGTACACTCCTAACAATCACTGACATCATCATGTTCATCATCCTGCCTAGGGGTTGCGGAAGATTTATAATAGTTACCGTGACCCCGAAACATAAAGGGCAACTGAAGGAACATGAGTGGGTTTTAGTCAGTAAAAGTCTGACACGCCCTCCCGCCGCACTCAGGACGGGAGAAATCATTTGATGATTTCCCACTCCCAAAAAAATAAAAATCATGTTCATAATTTCCATCGTTAAAACTGCTTTATTGATCTAATAGACTTGTTAACCAGTACAATTTACTGTGCACCTGGCTGGAATGCAATCCCTCCCCCGCTTTCCCGCGCAGCGCCCCGTGTTCGTCTCGTTCGTTTAGTAGCCACTAGCTTCTGCCCGCGGCTTCGCTCGCGTTAGAAAGAGACAAAAAGTAGCCTATGTTACTCTCCATCCCTTCAACTATCTCCACTTAAAAAATCACGTCAATTCGTCGCTCCGTTTTGCCGTGAAAGAAAGACAAACAGACAGACAGACACACTTTCCCATTTATAATATTAGTATGAATAGCATTCCGTCAGTGTTACGTCACAGCGCAAGGTGGACAGTTAACTCCTATGGGTTGAGCAAAGTGCAAAGTATTAGGAATTTTGCAGTCTGGTGATTGAAAGTTGGTCCCGTCCAATGCCACCCCTGGTCTTACGAATGGGTTTCGGGTCACCCAGTAAATAGGTTGTAGAGTTCTGTGAGGATGTTGCTCTCTGTAAAACACTGGTATACAGGGTTATTGGTAAAACACCGACATCCTCTCAGGACTATGTTACTAACATCATTATCAACAACTTTTGTTCTACGACATTTAAAAAATTATCATATTTTAGTTCATTACATTTTCATACAAAATTAAAAATATTTAAATTGAACACTCTAAATGTGACGAAGTCTGCGTAGCATATGAGGACAGTGCGCGGCAAGGTAGGTATGTTGTTACGGCACAATACAGAGTTGAAATGTGTTAGATAGGACAAAGAAATCTTGAAGATTTGTTTTTGGTAAATGTATAACATCTTGTAAAAAATCATTGAACAAAAGTTGTTGTTTATGATGATAGTAACATAGTCCTGAGAGGATGTCGGTGTTTTACCAATAACCCTGTATAATTGCATCTGTAACTGGAAGCTAAACCCAAAGTTAGGAAAAGGATAGGCAGATTATTAAGTAACATTATTATTGCTACAGAATCTCCCTTCTTACCATTAACTAGGTAGGTAGGGGTACATACTTGTACTTTACAGTAATTTTTAAGACACATCATAAACCCACATTCCTTGTCATCAAAAATCAATCATTCCAATCATGAACAGCGACCGTTGGGCGTTCCAATTTTAAAATCAAAATCATACCGCAAGATGGACGGCAGTGAAAGCGCGGTCATTGGTCGTTGACAGTCTGCGTGCCCATCTATACACGAATACCAACATAACTTTGCAAGTTACTTACACCTTGTCCTAAAGAAATAAGGTTTCATATTGAATGATTGGGTTTTACCGATTAGTTTGTCGTACACTACCGCTCTGCGACGCACGCGCGCGGCGTCAAATGAGAGATAATTGTTCTTTTGTTTATTTGTTTATACTTCGCGTTCATTGCTTTGTTTATTGCTCGGGAGGTGTAAAGATTATATTTTATTTAATTAATAGTTGAGCTAAATCATTTCATGGAAGTCGCAACCTATAGGTATTTATGGAGGTGAAAGTTTATTCTTTGTTTTCCCTTATTTACTGAACTAGTCGTGTTCGGTAATGAAGGAAAAACAAAGAATTAACTTTAACACAAACAAAAAACAAAACATACAGAATTATCTATTTTGAACTAATCGTAATTAAGTATAATTATGTATTATGAAACAATCATTTGTAAGAAAATTATACTTCTTTCATCATACTTATAGGTACTCATCATCAGAATCTTACGTTTTGCGACTTTTAGTTATATGTTAGCCTACCTATATACATGTGACCAAAATCGTTCAGTGAAACGTTAATAGAGGTTCTTCATCTTCATCATGGACCTCCCTCTGGGAGGTTTGGTCTCCGCACTTAGTCCGAAGTAATAGAGATGAAGTGTGTGTAGTCCCTAAGGCAGCGACAAGACAAGGTTCAGGATAGACATTGACAGTATCACAACTGCTGTTGCAAGTACTTGCAACCTCAATTCGGATTAAACAGTTCTGATAAAAGATCAACGCATCTGTCAAGAAGAAGAAATTGAAAAATCCCCGCCCTCAAGATCGCGACTACAGCTAACAAAAGACTCGATAACTTCGAAACGACTAAACTGATTTTGATGAAACATATGTAAGAACCATCGCTAGATAATCTTCTTTCAACTATAGAAAGCCGCATCCAAATCAGTTCACCTGTTTTAGAGCTACATTGCCACAGACAGACACAGATAGCGGTTAAATTTATAACACCCCTATTTTTTAGTTGAAGTTTCAGGCCCGTATTAATAGACGTCACTCAATTCTGAGACGCTCTCAAGTTTATTGCTGTCCTTATTTTTGCCCTTTAGAATGACAAGGACAGCAAGAGACTTGAGAGCGTCTCGGAGTTGAGTGACGTCTATTAATACGGGCCTAAATCTTTGAACACACGTGATTCGAGACACAAAAGAAAGACATCAGCGCGACAGCCGGCTGTCGCTTGGTCGTTTAAAGGTTAAAAATCTAAGATAAGTACTGGTCTACTAAATTCTAACAAATGCTAGTGCACTTGAAACCAGTATCTCAGTATAGATGTTTTGTTTACTTACCGCACTACGAGCTCAGGTGTGCCGCTCTATAGAAGCGGGTGTTGATTCTGCACTAATCCAGGGCTGCTACAATGACGATGTTAGATTTTTTTATATATAGTGTGTAATATTATAATGCGAAAGTAACTCTGTCTGTCTGTCTGTCTCTTCTTCACGCCTAAGCCGCTGAACCGATTTGAAAGAAATTTGGTACAGATATAGTCTGGGACCCGAGAAAGGACATAGGATAGTTTACATCCCGGAAATCCCCCGAAAACGGGAACTATTATTCCACGCGGACGAAGTCGCGGGCAAAAGCAAATTTTCAATATTGTGATGGCCTAGTGGATTAGGCCTCCGCCTCTCGTCTACCAATGTAACTTTTCCAATGTACTTTCTAAAGTTTATCTTGGTCATCACTGAAATCCTGTGCCTCGGAAAGCACGTAAAGCGTAGGTCCCTGTTGTCATTTGTAGAACTTTGACAGTCGTCAGCAAGTCTCTAACCAGGGGGTGTCGTGTTGCACAGTTACTGGGTTGTGGAGATCTGCAGTGGCTTTACGTAAAACACTCGTGTTTTACGTCTAGCTAAATTCGGTTAGGCTGGTAGCCTGCCCAAACATAGTTGGGAAAAGGCTAGGGAGATGACTTAACGTTAGCGTTCCCGACCTTAAAGACAATCCAATCCGAGAAGTTTTGTTTACCAAAAACGTAAACAGTTATTACAGTTGTCTAATCTTTAACATCAAGGTAAGCCTTACCCTAAAATAACACTCAAATTATTATTTTAAGGAAAATGGACCGTCTTCTGATAATGTCGTTATCTAATCAATTAATCTTAATGCTGATATCTTAATAAGCACAGCAGGATATTAGTTATCGAACTACATCATTGTGTGATTCACTGTCTTCTGTGCTATGTCACATACCTATTACGTCTGTCTGCGAAATTTATGTTATACTTAAATAATATTTTTAGGGGGCAAACGATCAAAAATGGTAGCTACACGAAAAGGACAGGAAGATTGCTCCAAACTAACCTAGCAAAAGTAAAGGTCAATAGGCAAATTAAAGTATGGTAGAAAAACCCACGGCGGACAGAAATTAAATTGAGAGGATATATAGATAAATGACTCTTGATTATCATGATAATGGTACTAATAATCTACTATGAATTTACTCTAATTTCGAAAGAATAAGTATTATCTTGAATATTATAATGTAGAGCTTATGTGACAACCCTAACGTAGATCATCTCACACATTCCCGTAAACAGCTACCGTGAGAAATATCGTTCTACACGTGGTATAACTAACTATAGAACAATATTATAGTAGTTTGTCGTGATAGCCTAATAGAAAGGCCATAGAACCACCGCAAAGTAAAAAATTGGAATAAGAACTGCTGAGTGCTAAGTCATGTCTCGAGTTCAAACCCAAGCACAAAATGACACTATGACATTTTGAATGTCATGTCCTGCGCCTGATCTTTCTCTAGCCCTTTTTCAGGCGATTGGTATGGTTTGGCGACCAGGCCAGTTGAGTGAACCACAACCGTAGCACAGATAAAACAATAAAATGACATTGATCATAAGGGTAAATTTCGCGTGGCAGTAATGACACCTGACATTAATGACAGTTGTCAAATTGACATTTCGCTAGACCGGCTAGTCGTGTCCTGTCGCTGTCAAATCAGTCGCTGTCCTTATTTATCCCTTAAGAGTGACAAAGACAGTAAAAGATTTGAGAGAGTCTGAAAATTAAATATTTTTTGAGTATTCGGCCATGAGAGACTGAGAGTGCATCTGCGTTTGCTCATACGATTTCGCACGATAATGTCTCCAACGCAGATAAAATATATCCTCGTTGAGGTTATCCACCATGACTGAAATCAGTCGGGAGGACGTTTTTGTTATAGTAAGTACACAATCCAGTTTGACTGCTTAATGGAACATGAGTACATGACTGCTTTATTTCAAATGGAACACTTTTAAAGTCTTCTTCATCATCTCTCAGATTGCCGTTATAGAACCGCTCTATCTTGAGCGTTTGTCACGAACGCCCGGTTTTAAATCGGAACCTCAGGAAACCACTTGCCACAATATGAAAGATTATCTTCTGATCCCACGTTGTCAAAGTTTCATAGAGTCTAAATTATTGAAAAGATTCCACGATAAATATGTAAATTCTAATGTTTGTAAACACGACGACGACGCTAAACGCTAACCCATATAAATCACAGAACTCGTTACTTTGAAATTTTTTTTTTATTATTTTTTCTATAATTTTTGTCTCAGTAATTTCAAAGACTAAAAGGGAAAGAAATATTTTACAGGCATTCAGACGAATGATTCTACAGGAGAAAACCTTAAAAACAAAAAACCGCACTTTAATCAACAAATCCCGTGAGAATTATCGTATCGAATACCGCGAACGGTTCCTGGCTTATATAACTACAACATCTCCTTAAGACGAATCAAAGCGAACACAATTCTTAGAAGCTCTTGTATTGTGATCTTGCATTGTGACTTTACTAGAATACTCATCGGACACGGGAATCGCTGGGTTTTCCCACGGCTGTGGATACTTCACCACCGTAGTGACTAATTCACTGATAATTCTTTCTGTCTTTTGGGGTCATGATGTCAGCAGGTTCAAACTACCAGTTATTGGTTTTGGTTAGTGTTCTCTGCTTTGTTTTAATTCAAACTAAACCAGATTTCACAGCAGTTCCTAACTAAGAAGCATTTTTGGAAAATTTGATCTCGAGATAAATATAAATAAAATATAAATATACTGGGACAACTCACACACGGTTATCTGATCCCAAACTAAGCAGAGCTTGTACTATGGTAACTAGACAACTGATAAACATACTTATATAATTTATAAATTCATACATATAAAGATAAATTACACCCAGACACAGAATAAACCATCATGCTCATCACATAAAGTTTGTTCTGGATGGGAATCGAACCCACGACCTCCAGCTTCGCGGTCAGGGTCACTAACCACTAGACCTACAGGCCCGTTAAACAGGGGTAAGAACCGGAGAAATCTTTGAATGATAAGGGACAAAATCGTAGGAAACAACTATAGTTCTCGTCATGAGGAGCTATGTATACTTATATTTGCACAAATATATATTGTAAACACACAGTTTCGTATCCTTAGGATTAAATTCGGAACTCGAATTCGAAACTCACATTGACAACGTCAGCAAGAACTTAATTCAAATTAGCGGCCCAAATTTTTACGTTGAATGTGTCAAATGCATATTATAGTCAGAGTTCTTTTATTTCCAATTTTTTTCTCTACTCGCGGGAACTATTGCTGTTTCCTACCACTTTGCTCCTTATGTTAGGGATAGAATTTTCAAATATTGCTTACTGAGGCCATATTACTGTGTAAATATGTTTCTGCAGTAATTTTAGCTGTGCATTGATTACCACCAATAATGTATATAAAGATGAATATCACAATTCTTGATGTTCACTCCATTTGCCTCGTGGGTACAAACACTCAGACTGGTATATCAGATTGGGCAAAGCCACTTGCTTGCACTTGCACTTTGGCCGACAGAGATTTAGTATCCAACTCTAATGATTTCGTATCACTGATAGAAATACGATTATAATAAACTAGCTCTTGCCCGTGGCTTCGCTCGCGTTAAAAAGAGACAAAAAGTAGCCTATGTTACTCTCCATCCCTTCAACTATCTCCACTTAAAAAATTACGTCAATCCGTCGCTCCGTTTTGCCGTGAAATAACGACAAACATACAGACAGATACACTTTCTCATTTATAATATTAGTATGGATTTATAATATTAGTATGGATTAGTAAGGATTAAATGAAATGTCATTATCGAACAGAAGATTGTTCGTAGGATATATTTAATAATTAGAGTTTAAAATATGGTTTTTGCAGCCTGCAGGATTGACACTGGTAGCAGGGCTATTCTGGTATTCTGAAATCACGACAAAAGTTTTTTTAAGCCTTCAGAAACTAAAAGTGTCACACCGATAGCGTTAGTTCCATTGATTATTTTCGTTGCCACTAATTTCCAAAATATATTTTTTTCACGCCTAAGTCTCGCTTGAAGTCGTTTAAAAAAAGAAATGAATAGGTATCAATGTTGCTCTAAAACAACAACATGTTTATCCGTGTCTTTCCCGCAGTCTCCAGTTACCGTGACCCTTCTGAATTGATTGACATTCAGCGTTAACATAAATAATTATGACTTTGCATATATTCACATTGTGCTGATATATTTACAGTATAGGCATGTAGTTCTTAGGCTGTGGACACAAGTCGTCGGGGACACTAGGCGGCCAGACTCTCACGCCATTCGCTGCCTTTGAGACCATTTCCATATAAAGCGTCTGTCTACAGGAGTGGTGAGCAAATCAAAGATACACCAATATAGGGTGACTGGCAATTAGTGTACGATACTTAAGCACGTCATTGTGCTCATGATAACAAAAAAAAATATAATGGGAGCAAAGTTGCGAAAAAATCTGCTGTTCCGTACATTAGACAAACATAAATGTACTGAACAGATGTTTTTTTTGCGATTACAGGTTTATTCCCATAGTAAAAGTTGTTGGTTATCATAAGCACAATCACGTGTTTAAGTATCGCACACTAATTACCAGTCACCCTATGGAACTGCATATGATCCCAGCTCGAGATTCTATCGGTGGATTTTTGACTCGCTCACTGCTTCGTTCTTATATACAGGGAGTCTAAATCTATGTTTTAAAACGCGCTGCCACCGCCGCCACCGGTATCTTCGTGTCCGTAACCTTACACTTCCGTTTTTAGTTAAGCTAAACAATTGTTAATAAATGCTTGCATGCCTGGACAGGTCTACTGAAGTCTGCAAGTTTCTCTCATCTAGAGAGCATCTCATTCATAATATCTTCCTGGCTCTCGCATGATTTGACAAAAACTTTAGGAAAAACTTTGACCTCTGAATTTGATAAAAATGTTTCTTCTCAAAGTAGTCAACTACGAAACAGCAACCCCATTGCTCATTTTTATAAGAATCAAAACACAATATTGAAATTAAATCAATACTTTTCTCGATTAGACCAGATTTTGCCTACGACTAAGCGCGTCGCGTACAAAATGACAAAGACCTTCTGAATTCAGCCCTGTACAAAATCGTCTTCTCATTGTCGTCTCATCTTCTATCGTGATTGGTCGCCAAACAACCAATGAAATAAACTGACATAAGATTTAAAACAGATTTAAATTGAATAGAGAATCTTATCGGAACATGAACAACACGTTTCGTAATTCGAACGAATAATTAATATTAAAGCAGGTACCTATATCTTTGTATTGTATTGTAAGACGCAATGAAGATGCGTTTCCATATTCATGGGGACCTAGACCGGTCGGGTCAGCTTGCGTCCGCTTGAAGGAGGCCGATTGTTACGTATGTGGAGTGAGTGCTGATGCAATGTGTTATAGTTTTATTGTACAACTCTATAACGGTCTAAATGTGTCTTTATTATTAGCTAATGGCAGTATTGGCAGCCCACAGCTGAGTATTGGCATCTCCGATCCTGTTTTACCTTGTAATGTTGAATCGTTGGCGCAAGAGTTGACGCAATTAGATAAAAACCTTTTTAGATGATCGTCCTTTCCCGTGAAAATTCGCAGATCGAATTGTAAGAAACGATTAAATGTTAACCATTGAAACGTCAAGGCGACTATAGTCGCCCAAAAATTTTTCCGGTCAAACGTCCGGGCGACTAGAGCAGCCCAAACAACTTGCCTTACTTTAACTTGTTTTTATCTATGATCGTGCTCAAGTGGTTCACAAGTGTTTCGCTAGATGGCTCTTTATTAAATTATGCGTCTTTTGGTTGGTCAAACATCATATCACGGCGTCAGCACGATTTAAAAAAAAATTGTTTACATTTAATTTGTCAAGTGCTTTGAATTGTGTTGAAGTGTTTGTGAGTGTCAAATTTCAAATGTAAGTAAAAATGTGTTTATTATTCAATTGTATTAAGTGTTATATATTAAAATACTCCTAAATATCCATTCTTTTAGAATAAATACAAATTTCTAGACATCCACAGACTGAGAAAATGTTTTTAAATATTTAAAATCGACAAGTAAAAACTTTGCCTTTGTGTGCCGGTTTTTTGTTAAGTTTTTGTGTGATATATTATTAAGTGTAGTAAAATACTTCTTGTAATTGAAAAAATAGTTAATTATTAATATCTGTGTAGACTTAAACAAAAGAAATATGGCAAAAAATGTTAGGATTACACGTTTTTATTATTTAATTCTCAGTACTTGCGCACGGGCGACCGTAGTCGCCCGCGTAACGTTTACGTTTTCGTTTACGTTTAAATAAGGGTAAATTACAAACGAGAATTTGTGTGGGTGTATAAAATGTTTTATTCGGGGCATTTTTAACGCATGCAAGTATGGGATGTATACAATAAATAACATAAAATAATTGTTTTAATTATATAGGTAAAAAAAATGATTTTACCCAATTTTAGGTATTAAGATTAAGTGGTTATGGGGTTAAAGAAAACAAATACTTTTCATAGGTGTGGTTGGTGGCAGAGATTGTTTTATTCTATTTATATTATTTTATGATATTATATTATTAAAATATTGATATTATTTCATATTTTAATTTATATTATTTTATTTTGTTTTATTTTATTTATCTATAATGTATGTATTTATAAAATATCTAAGTATGTTTAGCAGTTGTCTGGTTACCATAACACAAGCTTTGCTTAGCTTGGGATCAGATGGCCGTGCGTGTGTAAGTTGTCTCAAGATATATATATCTTTTTTATTTTATTTATTTATTTATTAGTTTCAAAGCTTTCGCGTGTTCTGTCGTGTAACCAAGTATCGATTGCATTCTAGGTCTGAGAGTCAAAATTTACGCGGATGCCGAGGGTTGGGTGTAAACCTAGGGTCGGGTGGAGGCACAGGGTTTGGTGAAGGCCAAGGTTCAGGTAGTGCACCATTAAGCCAACCGTAAGTATGCAATATTAAAATTTTATTCCTTGAAAACGGGGTGGTGAAAGTGAATACCTACATTTATAATACAATTAATTTTAGAACTGCAAGTAATCCAATAGAGGGAAGTCGCGGACGAGGACGAGGGCGTGAGAGAGGACATGGTTGAGGGTGTGGGCGAGGGAGCTTACAAGCGTAAGTGTTTTTTGCCAAACCTAATAAATTTATTTTAAAAATATCAACGATGTTGTGCAACTGCATAATAGTTTACAGTGCCGCTTCGGAAGACCCTCTCTGCCAGATCAGGGTGCGAAAGGCAGCTAACGCAACGTCGAATGGCCGCGCTACCTACAAGCCATAAGATCTGAGTTCGTAGGCGCGGGTATTCTTTTTTTTCTTTATTTTTTTTTTACAGAGTTTAATCTAAAGGTCATGCCAGGCTAGACACGGGTCTGCGGGCGGCGAGTGATGGGTAGCTCGCCGCCCGGCTAGGACCAAGCCCGCGTCGACGGCGCGTTAGTGTTTGTTCCACGCGCGCCTCAAAGAGAAGTCAGCACGAGAAGGGAGGGGCTCAACAGGGCCAAGGCCTGCCGGGGTTGCGGAGTGTTTATAATAGTCACTGTGACCCTGGAACATAAAGGGCAATCGAAGAAACATGAGTGGGTTTTAGTCAGTAAGAGTCTGACACGCCCTCCCGCCGCACCCAAGATGGGAGCAGTCATTGGATGATTTCCCACTCACCAAAAAAAAAGGAACATGAGTGGGTTTTAGTCAGTAAAAGTCTGACACGCACTCCCGCCGCATCTAGGACGGGAGAACTCATTTGATGATTTCCAAAAACATAAAAAAAAACAAAATATAACTTCATTATTTTTTACGCTTTAATTTTATTTTTATACATATTTACTTTTTTTTTAATTAATAAACAATGAATACCTACAACCTGTCTATCATTTAAATATAATTATTGAATACCTACTAACAAAAAAAAAACCCATCCTATTCCTAAAACAATATAATTCTAAAGAGTTTGTAAGCACCCTTAGATGGGCGGCCATCTTGCCGTGATTTTGTCATCAGAGGTCATATCAAAACGTATCAAATTAATATCAAATTCATGCAGGAATGAGTAGTTTGTTTTGATTTATTGTGCTATACTGTTTGTTTGAAGTAATGATATATTGGTATCAAAAAAAAGCTTATTTCTTCTAGTTTATTAATATATAAATAGCATCGAGGTATATTACGAAATATTCCGTAAAAACTTGTAATTAATAAATATTTTACTCAAATTTCACCACTATTGTAAAGTTCATATTTTTTTTGCACTGTTTACGATAACAGTTATAATTTAGTTTTCACATATTTTGATTCCTTATAATGTCAGCTCTATACAGGTATTTTTTAATTTGCCATAGAAGTTGTAGTTTGGTAGAAAATAGGCTTTTAATTCGGTGACGTCATCAGGCGCTCGTCCGCGCGCGTACTCCGCGCGCGGGGGGCGGATAAGCGTTGACAGCTATTGTCACCCGACCGGTTCAATGGTTACAAGTAATATTAAATGTGCAACGTCTGTAACTGGTTCTATAGATTATTCTTAACAGCCTTGCATTTTCACTCATGTTTTTATGCAAGAAGTAAGGTTTTTTCGGTGGTAATCAACGCACAGCCGAAAGAATTTGTTAATAAAGAGACGATTTTCAGATTTTAACCCTTAGCAGGTAGAAATAGGGAAGAAGAGTTTGAATAAAATTGGGCAAGCGAATCCTCAGGAAACAAGTAATAAATATCCATTTTTACCTTAACACAATTAAAGGAAAACAATTGCCACCCGATATCAATTCTATATTTAACTCTAAAACCACAAGTAAGACTCATTACATAATACTATTAACGACATTAACCGATACGGGAAAGCGAATTACTTAATTGTCAGAGGGCTCTCTGCGAGAAGAATGTTAATCGGCTCCTGCGCAACTGATCATTATCGATTGCTAATTGATCGCCACCTGGCGGATGAATCAGGTGGAAAGTTGGCAAGAGCTGCTGGGAGGGGCATTGAATGGGCTGTTGGCCATCTCCGACTTGTGACGTAAGAAACAGGTGGGTTGGCAAGTGAATTGAGTGGGATTTGTGGCCAATTTGATAATTGCAAATTTTAACACCAATAAATGTAATCTAAGAGTCTTTCTTTGAAATCTCTAATCCGCCTAATAATCGCCAATCCGCCTTGAGCAAGCGTAGCGATCAATGTTCGTGCCTTCTCTGTTTTAGAAGAGGCCTTTGCCCTGCAGTGGAATACTAATAGGCTGGTATTATTGGTAGTTACCGCGGCCCCGGAACATAAAGGGCAACCGAAGGAATTATAGGGTTGGTTTTAGTCAGTAAAAGTCCATACACTAAGAGCGGGAGAAGTCATTTAATGATTTCCTATCCAGACAAAAAAAAGGCTGGTATTATTATTATTATTATTTACTAAAATTAATAGGAATGCAATAAACTACTGAATGACTACAACACCAACGTTTACAGGGGGTGACACGTACAAACTATTATAAATGTCTTCCCTATTTACCTTATTCGGTAAAGGGAAAAAAAGTTCAGGTAACTAAGTCTGGTATTGTTAGTCATAATATAGAACAATTAGAACTTTATTCAAAACTGTCTTTGCGGTTTAATACGTTAATGTCCATTAGGGTTTATAAGGAAGGAACTGATTATAAAATAATATGTATTGGAGTAATTTGTATTTATTAAGAAATTGACACTGTAAGGTCTGCGGATGATAATTTTATGTTGGTGTAATAAAATATTTAATAAAATATTATTTATAATACCTATAATGCTGTATGCTTATTATTTAAAATTTACAAACATTGTGGCTTAAAATTCTTTCTTAAGAATTTAAAGGCTTATATAGGATTTATTAACGGGGACAAAAAACTTAAAGATAAAATGAATTTGTTAGTCTTATCGTATTCAGGTAAATTTCAAGGTTTCACATGGATCGACAGCCTATCGGACCTCCACAACCTGATAAAAAATCTTGTGTAATGTGCAATAACACACCTTAATGTTATTTATTAGTATAGGTGTTCTCTGCAATTACAGCACCACTAGACAAGTGGCATTGTAGAATAAATGGTTAGAATACAATTTGATACAAGAGTCAAATTACCTAGTTTAAAAGTCTATTCTATTCTTTCATCTATTCTACAATGCCAGTTGTCCAGAAGTGCTTGTCAGACCACCAGAGGCCGGGCTGTTTTCTAGAACACTTGACTCCCACAAATAACGCAACTAAAATCCAGTCACAAAACAAACAATCTCTTAAACATTATACGCTTCAACGTATTCGTCGTTTTCCCTGGAAAAACACTAATGAATTATAATATAAAACAGCACGTGTGCTGCGTATAGTTTACGTTCGCTGTTCGACGTGGGAGGTAACTCATTAGCGACATTCGTTAGCGAAGGTTCCTCATTACTGTCTTTGCTAATTAGAATGGAGTTCTGTGATTAAGAGGTTCGCTTTCGATTTGATGAGGCTGTTAGTCCTTTTGGCTGGATCTTCATAGCTTCTATGTGAGTCTGTTGAGGTCCCTAGCAAGTGGCGTTGCACGGAGGGGGTTCCAGAGAGGTCTTTTAAGAGGCAACGGAGCCCCTTCTATATGCCGATGGTGATCACCGGGGTGGTTTTAGTAAGGTTTTACCTCCCACACTCCCCGGACTTAACTTCAAACTCCGGTATGCTATCGCTACTAAACGAATGAGGCAAACACGGGGCGCCCCGATTGGAAGCGGGATAGGGGTCGCAGTTTAGCGAGGTGCACATAGGTAAGTCGCACGGGTGCATGAAATTTTTGCTTTATTTGTAAGTAAGTTTTGCGAAATGAATTGCTTAATGGATACCCTCCGTCGGACTAAAACCCCACGGATCACCCTGCTACAACATGGAGTGGTAACACCACCTCTAAAATCCTAAATCGTGAATTTATCACAGTCATTCTATAGGGGTACCGTTTCATCTAGTAACTGAGTTGTGGAGGTCTGATAGGCAGTGGTTTTAAGTAAAATCTGGTATCCAGCTAAATTCGGTTAGGCTGGTGGGCTACCAGCCTAACCGAATTTAGCTGGACGTAATTAGGAAAAGGCTAGGAGAAGAGATACTGTGATACTGCACTGTGATGGTAATGTGAAGATGTTGTATGTAAATAAAACGAAGTAAAACGGACTTTTTTCCGTTCTCTGAGTACGTTTTACGTACGTTTTTGCGCTCTCGACTTTTCAAATCGGTCCTACAGCTATCACTCCGGTATCAATGATTCGAAAATTCCTCTAGAGAAAAGTTTGACAGTGCATTAGCGATGCGCGGGCGCAGAGCGGTACGCGCAAACATCCGGCCGCTTTCGCGCGCATGCGAACGACACATTTCGGAGGTTCCGTTCATGGAGGTATGATTGTATGGTTTGTTAAGGAGCTATTTGTAGTTGTTATGGAGATTGTTAGGCTGAGATTTGGAAAAAAAATGAATGTGTGTTGGTCGTAATTTTTTCTGTACCGGTGTAGTGGTGTAAAACCTACTGAAGGAAAATTTTGTCAATCTAAATTGTAATTTCCAAAATTTTGTCACAATAAATCATTCTAGCTATGATCAACGTGTAAGATGAGTTTCACAAAACTTTAAAAGTCGAAAGTACAAAGAATTTAGATTTTTCGACAGTTTTCATACAAAATATGAGGCGTATGTGAGTTACAGGACTTAAAAAAATGAATATAATGATGAATATCAATAATAATGAGTTCAAAAAATTTGGCCTTAAAGCTATTTTAGCGAACTTTTCTAAAAAAAAAATATAATTTACCTTGCTGTGCCTATAGATGCGATAAAATAGCGTCCCAACTCTAAAGCAAAACATAGTAACATAGAAAATACAAAACTAACTCTTATTTATTACAATTGTAAATGAAACACATTGAGAAAACGCGTTGTCGTAAAGATGAGTAAATAAACAATATGCAGAAACATCTGACAGATTGGCAACATGCCTGAAGCTAACACTACTAGGGCCTTATTAAAAATCTTTTACTGCAATATGGCCCAAGACATTGTGTCAAACAGTATGGGAGGAAAAGTAAGGTAAAGTTATTAAGTGTCTGCTGTGGTTTCCTATAATTGGGGGAACACAGTTATCAGTTCCTAATGTATGTCTCATAGTGTGTAAACTTTGTAGCCTCTGTTGGATATCCTATAAAAATAAATATGTTTGCCTTTAAGTGATTAGGAAAAAAAGAAAAAGAAATGTTCCTCATTCCTCTATTCATCCGTACAACCTTACAAAATTCTGTTTAATGTTTTTAATTTCCGTACCCAGTTGCGATTGCAGCTAACAAAAAAGGTGATAACTTCGACACTTCTGAAGGGATTCTAAAATATGAAGAGAGGATTTGACACTATTGAGGTCACTATATGATGGTTGCGGAATGTTTATAATAGTTACCGTGACCCCGGAACATAAAGGGCAACCGAAGGAACATGAGTGGGTTTTAGTCAGTAAAAGTCTGACACGCCCTCCCGCCGCTCCCAGGACGGGAGCAGTTATTTGATGATTTCCCACTCCCCAAAAAAAAGGTCACTATATGATACCAATAATATTGTGGCCCAGCAATAGTTCTACAGACTATTAGTCATATGCCCATATGGTTTCGGTAGGTTTCCCTGACCAATCGCGTAACCATTACATACGTCAATGAATCGAGTGTTTGGTAAGCTTTTCCTTAGTAATAATTATTAATGAATTTAATGATTCTTTTCTCGTTGTGCCTATTGATGGAATACTTTTCCAATCTTTGGTTACTACTCGTGTCGGTAAGCGCGTGAATGAAGTTATATAGCTTGTACCGTTCCTCTATAAAAGTCTATTTAACTCAATTGATTAAATATTTATTGATTTCAAAGCAACACGAAAATCCAATTGTACAGTAAACAGAAAATTGATCAGATTTTGAAAGCTAAAATAAGAGAGGTTTGATGGAAATTACATTAATTGGTTAATGATGTAAAATTCTCTATTATGAATACTAGTATCATTTTGGATTAATATTTTGAATACTAATATGATCTCTAACTAGTATTATGAATATTTAGTAATATCGCGGATGCGAATTCTTTAATAACGGCTGTCACATGCACGTATTTAAATCGTTGGTACTACTCGATTCCGTATTAAAAATTGCCAAAACGTGCGTAAAAAATACAATACTACTGTTTTCAAATCACGTACTCTTAAATCTAGTATCTATCTACAAAGGAAGTGTCTTCGTGATCATAATAATGGGCTAGGTTAACAAACTTTGCAGATAAAAACATACATTATCTTTATATAAATATAAAATCTATATTTGTTGACACGCCTGTTGGTCTTATGGTTAGTGACCCTGACTGCTAAGCCGGAGGTCGTGGGTTCGATTCCCACCCAGGGCAAACTTTATGTGATGAGCATGATTGTTTGTTCTGTGTCTGGGTGTAATTTATCTATAATATGTATGTATTTAGAAAGTATATAAGTATGTATATCAGATGTCTGGTTACCATCACAAGCTCTGCTTAGCTTAGGATCAGATTACCGTGTGTGAGTTGTCCCAAGATATTTATTTATATAAAAAGCTGACTGAATCAGTGATATATCAACTCACAGGCTAAACTGCTGGTCCAAGGGATATGAAACTTTGATGGTGTGTTGTTGTGAAGAGTGAGTATCCACTAAGGAAGGATTTATGTAAATTCGGTCGCTAAAGGGGTAAATAAAATAGGGAATGAAAGGAATGACATCCACACGGGCGAAGTCGCGGGCGGAAGCTAGCCTAAGGGCCTAGACAAGTGGCATTGTAGAATAGATAGCGAAAACGAATAGATTGTCAAATGTATGAAGATGTCAATTATGTCAATTCCATACATTTGACAATCTATTCGTTTTCGCTATCTATTCTACAATGCCACTTGTCTAGGGGGGCTACTATAACTGATGTGAGAGTTTGTAAAGATGACATTTTTGTTGCTTTTTACGCAAAACTACTGTGAGGATTTATTTTGATAACTAGCTTTTGCCCGCGGCTTCGCTCGAGTTAAAAAGAGACAAAAAGTAGCCCATGTTACTCTCCATCCCTTCAACTATCTCCACTTAAAAAATCACGTCAATTCGTCGCTCCGTTTTGCCGTGAAAGAAAGACAAACATACAGACAGACAGACAGACACTTTCCCATTTATAATATTAGTATGGATACTTTAGAATGACATAGTTTTCACATCTGACCTTTGGAATGGAGTGAGTAATTGAGTATCCAAAAACGTCCTAAAATAATGCGGGTGAAACCGCGAGGAACAGCTAGTAAACATATAATCATGTATTTGACTTCGGTGTGACCGTTCAAATGAATGGAATACATCGCAGGATGTTTAAATGTTTAGTTTCCGAATTCGATCGGGTTTCAGAGTTGTTCGCAACTAGAATTTAATACACGCGTGATTCATAGATTTTTGTGTGTACAAACAACTGCAATTTGGTTTGTAATAAAATAGAAACGGGTGGAGTGATTGTGATGATACATATCTCAAAACCGTCGCTAGATAACTTAAAAAAACCGTATCCAAATCGGTTCACAAGTTTAAGAGCTACGGTACCAAAGGCAGACAAACATACACTCACATAGCGGTCATACTTATAACACCCCTCTTTTTGCATCAGGAGTCAAAAACTCAATAACACATTTTCCTAATTAAAAATCCCTTAAAACCTGTACCAAAGAACAGACGACAGCACATCAAGCTACCCTTATCTGTGAAACTTTCTCACCCAACTTTGAACCTAATGCTTTAGCGTTAAAGTTGAAATTTCATTGAAGAAATTTGACAGTTTGTAGCATAAATTGATAATATTTAGTAATGAACTTTAAACCTAAAGTTTAGGCGTTAAAGTTTAAATTGTATTAAATAAAATTGACAGCTAGTAGTAAATTGTCGTGCTGGCGTACAAAATCATAGTTGGTGTAATTAATGATAATCTAAGTAGCTCCATGAATGTGAATAATTATGATTGTTCTTAATAGCTAGTTTAGAACGAACTGCTGCTAGACACAATCAAGTAATTACTTGGTAATTAATAAAGGTTTAAAATGATATATATGATAATACTTTGTTAATTTTTGACATTTCAAACGAAATTCTGTCATTGTTATCATTATCATCAGCTGACACATTGAATGTCATGAATGACACTATGCCGAATATTTTATTTGAAAAATATTTAATGTAACCTCTTTAAAGATGTTTTCTATTACTGGCCATTTATTGTGAAAAAATTAGTCGACGCCATTAAAAAATTTAAATTTTTATTGAAGTGAAAACTTCTTTAGCGGCGTTGAGCACTTTTTAGGGTTCCGTAGTCAACTAGGAACCCTTATAGTTTCGCCATGTCTGTCCGTCCGTCCTCGCTTAATCTCTGTAACCGTTAGCACTAGACAGCTGAAATTAAGTACCAATATGTATATAAATCACGCCGACAAAGTGCAAAAATAAAAATTGGAAAAAAACGTTTTATTAGGGTAGCCCCCCTATATGTAAATAGGAAAGTGGTTTTTTTTTTAATTACAACCCTGACGTGTGATATATTGTTGGATAGGTATTTAAAAATTAATAGGGGTTTACTAAAATCATTTTTTGATAATGTCAATAATTTCGGAAATAATCGCTCCAAAAGGAAAAATCAGAGCGTCCCCCCCCCCCTCTAACTTTTGACCCGTAGGTTTAAAAAATATGAAAAAAATCTGGAAAGTTGAGCTTTATAAGTACTTTCTAGGAAAATTATTTTGAACTTGATAGAAAGAACAGTTTTTGTACAAAAAAGACAAAAAGGTTGTACAAAATAATTTTTGCGTACTTAGTATGGCAACGTAACAAATAGCCTTTTTTTAAACTTATAAGTAGGTACACTTATTGTGACGGACGGGAAACTACGGAACCCTACATTGAGCGTGGCCCGACACGCTCTTGGCCGGTTTTTTCTGTAATGGGTATAAAATCTTAAACTCGCGTCAAGACACGTGACCTGATCGAAAAAGCGTAGGACGATTAATCAAGTTTTCACTTCTGCCGGCACTCCCGGAGTGCAACCCGTCTTTTTTTTTTTCGGAAAATAGGGCTATCGATGATTTTTTTACCTAAATCGGACAGTCCCTCTGTTTTAATGCAACCTTTTTTTGAAACTTTGTGTTTTTTTTTTAATCATAAATATACTATTAGTGAATGCTATGTGTAGAAATAAAACTCAGAATTTTCGTTTTACGATTCCATATACTTAAACATGAAATGAAACTTTTAGGTAAACCGAAATTACTTTTGTGTGTTGTAATCGTATCTGATTCCGTTGATATCCGAATCCATATTACATCCTTGCTCATTCCATATGTTACAGAGACAGTTAATGTAAAAAGCAGCATTTCCCATACTAATTATTATAACCCCCAAAAAAAACAATAAACTACAACATTGGCGCCAAAACCTTACGTCAAAATCACAAGCAATGTTGCCACAGCAAATAAACCACCGGAACTTGCCACAATAAAAATATTAGGTCCGTAACTAATATAAAAAGGTTTGCCAACGTGTTAATTAAAGAATTTAGGCGTGAATTATAATGATTTGCGACTAAAGAGGTCATGACGTAACGACATGACACTTGTGTCGTAACTTCGCGAGATGAGCTTCAAATGTTACGCTATGAGTAGACCTTGTTACTACTTAACGGAGTATGAGCACGACGAAGATGTAGGGTGTTTGGAAGCGGCCTAGCAGACTCGTAGACTAATAAGGGTATAACTAACTATCACGTACAATGGTCCAGCTTCTTCAAGAACTAATTGCGGTAACCACGCCTTCCAGAGAAGAGTCCTAGAAGTTGTACTACCGAGCATACTTTATACAATTTTTTCCTAAGATTTTTTAAACTTTACATTGACAAAGCAGTCTAATTTTAATGGAAAATAAGTAAAGTAGTAAAGTATGTAACTTCTTTTTTAAGTGATCATATTTACAATCATTTTGAACTGTCTACTAAACTAACCCAGTTATTGTAACTGAAAAAAATGTTTACAGTATTAAAATTAGCAACGGCCAACAGCTTCCTTTGGAACAGCCACATCTAGAAACTCTAACTCGTAATTAATAAATATGCAAACGCATACCAAGCGCAATGTATTGTTATAATTATTTAGCTAAACGTTTCATAAGGTTTCGAGAACGTCTTATTAGGGCTGCCATAAATCCGGGATTTTGATTTCAGTTAAGAGGGGCTCCAAATCCTCGCAGTCTTATTGCCTATATTTGTGTTTTAGATCTTTCTTCGATTGAGATATTGTAAAATAAACAACAAAATTGCCACCACCTTCGTAGCAGAATATTGTGGTGTCTTTTCCACATTTTCCACAAATGCCATTAATAAAGAGTTGAAGTTGACCATCTTATACAATGCCACTTGTCTAGAGGCCAGTCAAATACTTAAGCACTTTTTTTCAGGGCCATTCGGGAAACCATCCGACCTTTTTGGATATTCTTCCCATTGTTGGCAACCCTAGCTATCTACACATACGACGTTATTATCTCAACGGCCGTCTGTTCGCAACTTTAAGTAAACGATATGATTAGCTAATTGTAAGTAATGAGAACCTCCTGAAAGGTTCGTTAAACAAAATGGCGTGATATCTCATTTTTGAGATGGCTTTGTTGCTCATAAATGTTGCGCTGTAGAACTAATTAAGATAAAGATGTACCTAGACGAAGCCTGGTAATCCCTTGCTTGTTCAAATAATCAAAACTAATTAATGCTGTCTGTTGCTTTGTTAGACATTTTGAAATGAAAAAGACAGAATGTTACAAAACAGGGAATTTTGGAGATTAGCCAAACAAACATATTATAGAAAAAAAAAATTGTCTTACCCCGACAGACGTTCCGTAGACAACGTACCTAATCAAACCGTTTTGTCTGTGCTTTATTTCAGTCATGATTCAGAGATAGCAAGTTTATAAAAATTGGTCCAGCTACACTCGAATTTTAAATTATATAAATAATCGGACTTTAAATAACAAACAGACGCTTTAATTTTGTGATTTTTTGTAGATAATATGTAATCTCTGCACCACCCTGGGTAGGCTGGTAGAGAATGCCTAAGGCATTAAGTCCGCCATTGTACATATGTGCATAAAGTTTAAATAAATAAATAATAGTAAAATATAGTTTTGTTTTTCTAATTGTGAAATCTAGGTATATATAGGTAGTGTATTATTTTCCGTAATAAAGTGTGTGTGTGTTCCTCTATCGTGCGGAAGCTCCCACGAGAATCACTCTATTATCAATAACATGTACCTAAATGCGGTTTGGGATAAAATCATGCGGTATTTTTATCTCGCTTTGATAAAAATGTTGTTTAATTGATTAGGCAATGTATTGCCTAATAATTAACAAAAAAAATATCTGTACTATTTATTTTACGAAAGTTGAAGAGACTGAAAAATTTTAAAATAATTTACTTTTAAAATGGAGATGGTAACTTTCAGTTAAAACTATTTTAGAGTAGAGAATTTACTGTATAGTATAAAATATAATTGAAACGAGAATTACAATAGCTATTTTAAGATAAATCGGTATTTCAGGATTCCGTAGTCAACTAGGAACCCTTATAGTTTCGCCATGTTGCTAAATGTTTATGATCACCACTGTACACAAAGGTTAAGTAAAACTAAATAAACGAATAAGCATAACAAAGCTTCCTTTATAAACAAAACACATTAAATGTGTAGTTGAAAAAGTTAGTAGTCAAGATGACAATGGAAAATGAACTTAATTTACACATACATAAAATTTATAGTTGTGCCAACAAATGTCATATTAATTTAAACTTGAATTTCAATTAGAAGATTTTAATTACATGACCCATTTATATCTAGGTAAGTATATCATATTTGCCGTAAAAACCTATTTAGACAAAGGCCTAGTAATCAGGGGGCCTACCACAAGCCCTTATAGCAGTATTACTTTCAGTGGGAAAGAGACGGCGCTAGACAACGTGTGTGCGCTACACACGTTGTCACTTGCACACTCTGGAACAGGAATAAAACAATCTTACTTTAAACGTCATGGTAAGGGGACTGGTCTATTCAATTTTGCCTTCCTGCCCTTGTTGTAAATAATTAGCACTTAATGTAAGTCAGCAAAGCAGATAAGCATGCAGGGCCGTCAGATACCATTTAAGTTTTCTCAAAAACCCATGGATATAAAAAAAAATATTGTAGAAAATAACTAGTTTTTAAATTAATTTAAATTTTATTTGAATGCATTCATTGGTATTTAAGAAAACCTTAATTGTAGATGACGCGGTGACGCCCTGCATATCTATGTTACTTTGCTGACCGTACATTCAATTCATATGTACCTTCCAAAGTTAATCTTGGACATCACTGACATCACGTGCCTCAGAAAGCACGTAAAACCGTTGCTCATTCGTAGAACTTTGGCAGTAGTTACGGCTAGTCAGAAGCCAGAAAGTCTGACCGCTCTAACCGAGGGGTATCATGTCGCCTAGTAACTAGGTTGTGGAGGTCTGATAGGCAGTCGCTTCACGTGAAAATCTGGTATCCAGCTGAATCCGGTTAGACTTGAAGCCAATATAATTCGGAAAAAGTCTAGTGAGATCATGATAAAATGAGCCTTGGAGAATCTTTTTTCCGACCTAAATATAATTTAAAAAAAGTCTAGCGAGATGATGATTGAAGAAGAGAGTATGTAGAGATAAAATGAGCCTTGGAAAAGATAGATAATTAAATAAATAAATATCTTAGGACATCTTACACACGGCCATCTGATCCCAAGCTAAGCAGAGCTTGTGTTATGGTAATCAGACAACTGATATACATACATAAATATTTTTTAAACACATACATATTATTATAAATTAATAACACCCAGACACAGAACAATCAATTATGCTCATCACACAAAGTTTGTCCTGGGTGGGAATCGAACCCACGACCTCTGGCTAAGCAGTCAGGGTCACTGACCACTAGACCAACAGGCCCGTCATTAGACCAACAGGCCCGTCCAGATTACCCAATAAAACCGATAATATTATCAAGTTGACATGTTAGCTAGCAAAAAGTACACAGTCCTTAATAAAAAGACAAAAGAAAAGCTGTCTATACGACAATCTTTGTCTTATAATAATTTATTTACAATGTTAGAACAATGAGACGTATCACGTACCTAGTTGGTCATACCAAGTGCAGTTTTCGAGTTCAACCACAACAAACAATTGAACGTGTACCCGCGATCTGGCCACAGAAATAGCAATAAGGTAGATATGACATAAATGTCATATGCGTATACTTCTAGCATAAACACTAGAAGTGTCCTTATAAAGATGTGAGGTCGAATTAGACGTTTTCCGCTATTCAAAGTTATTAAAATCTCTATTCATTATATCCGACTCTTCGAACTCGATCAGTAGCTCTACCATGAGTTTACATCAATAAATTCGCTAGCGTCTCCGTAAATAAATTGTATGAAATGTTGCAAAGCGCCCCTAGCTGTCACAGATAGAATTGACAGTGACATATTGGGAATCATAATTAAAAAACCACTAAATCCCTAAAGTAGTTCACTAACAGCCAACCTTACTATTTAGTCGGATTATTGACTGTCACATCATTTTTACGCCTACGGTAGCGAGTAAGTTTTCGATAACAACTCATGGTAGAGGTACTGATTTTTTTTACTAAGGCTACTGAAAAGTTTTTCAATCCGTTAATTCTGGTTGCTTTAAAAAGAAACTAGCATTTGAAGCTCCATATGTAGCCAACTAGCGACAAACCTCAGCTTCTTACGGATATTACAAATCTTTGGAATTATTTATTATAATAAGCTTGTAGGTATAAACCGAAATCTTCATCATGCATCAGCACTGTCCATTACTAAAAATCCATCTAGCTGCACTTTCAACTTCAACTCTTTAGTAATGGCAATGGAAAAGACACCACAAATCTGCCACGACCATGTTCATTTAATTTACAATATCTCAATCGAAAAAAGATTTATAACATAAATATATGTAATATGACTGCGAATGTCTCCTCTTTGTGAAGAGACACCTGGTCCGTCAGAGCCTCGTCAGTGAATCAGCAGGGTCCACCACGTGCAGGTGAGGTTGGCTTTGACCCTGGAGGTCATGGTAGGGCCACTTACACCCCCTGGCTGCACCTAGTTTGAATTTAAAATATGTAAGAGTTTGAACCTTATTCTCTTGTCTAGACGATAAGTCATAGATAACCACATAACTGGGACTTCTATAAAGTTATTAACTCTTTGGTAGGTAACTTTATTACACATAGTCCGTCTGGCATCGGTCATTTACTCGCGAATGACAATTTGTCGAACAATGCGCTCCGCGCGAAGAAACTATACTATTAGTATATAACATGATTGTAAACTTGTAGATGAAAAGAAAATAACGAAATCAAAGAGTTTTATTTTTTATGAATGAATAAAACTGTGGTGATGACTTATTCTTTGTATTTTTGAAGCCAATTTCTAGATGTCGTCGAAAAAGATGAAATTAAGTTTAATTTAAGTAATCGTATTTTATTATGCAATCAATACCGCCATGGTTCTCGACCACCTTGAATTAGTTAGTTTTTTCGATATTTGAAAAATATATTTGTTGAAAACAAAATGCTTCTAGAATGTATGGCCCACCTGATTTTTTTTAAATATGCGATGAAAAATTTGCTGTTTACGGTTACAATTTACTGTTTTTAGAATGTTTCATAATATTCCATCTAGTAGTACTTACATAAGTACCTGCTAAGTAGAGTCAAGGTAAAATTTTAGATACTCGTCAATGTCGGATATCACCATTTAAGTGTCAGTTATAAGACTTTTTAGATTAAGTTTATCAGATACAAGAATATTGTTCTTTACTCTAGAATAAAGTTAGTACATACTGTGTTAGTACGCAAGTTTTTCTTTGACTCTCGACCGATTCTAACGATTAATAGGCATTGCCAATGCAATGTACTAATTTAACCTTCCAACGACTAAGCGACAGCCGGCTGTCGTTCAGCTATTGTCTTCCTATTGTGTTTAAAATCACGTGTGTTTGAAGGTTTAAAATAGAATAGAATATTCTTTATTGTACACCAATAGGACAAAAACGGTAAAGGAAAATAAGTACAAACAAATATGCAAGATAATAAAAATAAAATAATTAATATTAATTATATTAATGAATTGCCCACCGTCTCAAAAAAATATAGCAAATTTAGTTGAAAAGCCACAACAAAACAAATTGTATGAAAAATAACACAAAAGACTATTACAATTTTCTTTTATGCGCATAATTTTCCATCGACAACATTTACACAATTTTCTAAGCACACATAGGTATGCATTTAATTATTTGTAAAACGGCAAGAGAGGTGAATGTATTTTTCTGTACCTAACAATCAAAACGTAACAACAGATGTTCTCTGGCCGCCATATTTGCACAAATGTCTTTATTGTGACGAATAAAAACTACGCCGCGAGATATCTCTTATTTATCTCGTAAAATACTGAATTAAATAATATTAGAAGATTTCGCGGCCTTTGCACTTTTCAATACCATTTATAAAACATAAAACAGAGCTGTTTAAAACTTCGAGACTAATATTTAATTAATATTGTGTAATAAGAAACGTTTGAAATCGAGTCTATTATAAATTATAACATTCAATTCTATTTTTAAATAATGCAAGCAAAGCCAATGCCGACTGTTCTGCCAATGTCAAAAGAGCAATGGAAGAGCAGGTGTGCAAAATAAAAAAATACATCTAGATGTAGGCAAACCTGCGAACACACGTGATTCGAGACACAATAGAAAGACAATAACGCTACAGCCTGATGTCGCTTGGTCATTGAAGGGAACCAGATATAATTCGCTATATGTTGTTGTTGTTGCAGCGCTGAATGTATGTTATGCAAAGAAATGCACTACGCTCTCCAAATAGTGGAGACATGGTGCAACGAGCATCAACTCTCAGTAAACCCGAAAAAAACAGAACTTATACTCTTCACCAACAAAAGAAAACTACCAGAATTAGTACTTCCAAGCTTATTCAATACCAAGCTCTCCCTAGTACAACAAGTCAAATATCTAGGGGTAATCCTAGACGAAAAACTGAACTGGGCGAGACACATTGAATCAAAAACAAAAAAAGCCTGTATAGCCTTCAATCAGTGTAGAAGGGTTGTGGGCAAAAAATGGGGCCTCAACCCCGAAATAACACTATGGCTATACACCTCAGTTATCAGACCTTCGCTAACCTACGGATCGGTCGTATGGTGGCCTAGAACCCAACTAACCACAGTAAAATCCAAGCTTCAAAGCCTACAACGGCTTGCTAGCTTGGCAACTACTGGATGTATAAGAACCACCCCATCAGCCGCACTAGAGTATCTTTTAGAGCTGAGACCTCTAGATCTAGTCATTCAAGAAGAGGCGAAAGCAACAGCCTTAAGACTAAAATCACACGGGCTATGGAAACACAACTATGAAACCCCTCACACCAAAATCCTTACAAGAAGCCTAAAGGAAATCCCACTCCTTCAGGCTCCCATAGACAAAATACCTTGCGTATACGTCTTTGATAGGAAATACGATATACAACTCAACGAAGAACTAAAAGACAGCTCTGACATCAAGGAAGTTAGAATATACACGGACGGCTCCAAAACTAAAGATGGCACCGGAGCAGGTGTATTCTCAAACGACCTTAATATCAGAATATCAACCACTCTTGACAAATTAAACTCGATTTTTCAAGCAGAATGCTTAGCAATCACCAAAGCGGCACAGGCAACACAAGCTAGAGGTATCAGGGACATCCGAGTGAAAATCATCTCGGACAGCACCTCTGTTCTTCAAGCCCTGAGAAACAACACAATCCACTCAGCCCTGATAATGGAATGTCACAATGCCCTCCAAACCATTGCAGAATGTAACACGGTAACACTGCAATGGATAAAAGGACACAGCAACTCGCTGGGAAATGACGCAGCGGACGAACTTGCCAAAAGGGGTCAAACAGTACGGTCTGTGGACCAACACCACTGTTACCCATACCCCCAACCCAGGTAAAATCCTGGCTGAAGGAGAAAACCAAGGAAATCCACCTTGAGGAATGGCGTAACAGCAACAGCTGTAGACAAACAAAACACGCCATCCCAGTCATGACCAAGAAGTTTGCCCGAAAACTTATTAAACTGAATAGGGACAAAATCAAAACAGTTATAGAAACCATAACAGGTCACTGTCCCTTAAACAAGCACCTATTCACAATAGGTGTAACAGACAGCCCTCTATGCAGAGGCTGCTTAAAGGCAGAAGAAACGCCACAACACGTCCTCATGGAATGTAACAGTGTGGCCGAACAACGGGCAAAACTACTCCAACACCCCGGGTCACTTCCAGAAATCTTTGGCAGACTGAAAAGTCTCCTACGATTCTGGGAAAGTGTGGGATGGTTGAAATAGGCGACAAGCCACACACGCACAATGGCCCAATTATGAGGCTAAGTGCGGACAAGCCCAGCGAAACTAAAACTAAAAAAAAATGTTGTTGTTGTTGAAAAGCCCTACTGATATCAGTTCGAAGGCGCATTTTTCTCGACGTAAAAAGAGGGGTGTTAAATTTACGGTGTGTGGCATTTTAGCTCTTAAACGAGTGAACCGATTTCGTTGTGATTTTTTTTATTTGAAAGTAGGTTATTAGCGATGGTTCTTGAATATGTTTCAACTAAATCGGTTCAGCCGTTTTTTAGTTATCAACTCTTTTGTGCAGCCGCGGGACATCCGTCAAATTTAAATCTAGATTCTTGACAGCCTCGTTAACATGTGACGTAATTATTGCAATTATTTACATGATATTTGTTTAATTATTATACATAACTCAGTGTATTATTTCAGCTGAATAAAGACTAGGTAGGTTACCTAACTGTACGATACAATGGATTCTGAAAGAATCGTATCGCGCAAAAAATCCAATTATTGTTTTGGGTGATATAAAGTTTGGCCCACGGGGCCTCATACATGGCAGAATTGGGTTCCATCTTCTTATTGTGGTCCGAAATTATTTATTTATTCTATCTTACATCTATCATTGCAGGTATCTTCTATCATCTTAGAACTCTCACTTATTGCTATCATTCTTAGACGACTCTATGAAGCCCAGGAGACTTTTTTTTCTGAATGGAAAATTATCAAATCACTTCTTCCGCCTTAGTGTCAGACTTTTACTGACTAAAACCCACCTATGTTCCTTCGGTTGCCCTTTACGTTCCGGGGCCTCGGTAAGTACTTATTAGAACTATTCCTGCAGGAGCCCAGCAGATTTGAGATTCATCTAAAGCCTATTTTTCTATGCAATCTAGAGTAAAATTTAAATTACGTAACAAAAATAAATCGAAGTATATACTCCTAAATACTGGGGTTAATAACCTGTGAATTTTAATTTTAAACAAGATAGTAACCGGATAATTACAACAAATACAAATGAATTATCGTCATCAAATATTGGAACAGTGTCTCCAATTGAATTTATTAATTTCACAGTGAGTTCGTTCAGCCTATTTCAGTGCAGAAGGAATAATTAAAAAAGAATCGCTTTTTTTGTTTAATCTTTTTGTGTGCCTCTTTTGTGATTTTGTAAAATCTTAAGTTTTAATTATTTAATAGAAATAACTGATTTTGATTTTGACCCTAGCCGACTTCGTCCTGCCTGTCCAATGGTCTATATTTCACACAAAAAATACTACTGAAAAAAAAGGAAAAACTGTTTTTTCACGAATTTGAACCCACCATAAGAACTTTTCCCAGGTCTCGAAAGAATCAATATTTTAAAAATATGCTTATTTTTTATATTCTTTCGCTTTAGTGGTTAGGTTCACGTTTAGTATTGTGCATTTTTGTCAAGTTTATTTATTTTACACTTAGAGCCTTTACGAGTTGCCTGTGATTGGCGAATGACGGATCGGAGTCTCAGCATTGCATATTTCTATTGATACACATAAAACCTTCAATGATAACTTCCAAAAAAACACATTAAAAAGTTCGTTTCACAGAGTATAAAATGCAAGTAGGTGTATACTTGTATGAGATTCGGATCACGTGCGATGCACCGGGGTCAATGCCCGCTCTGACAATATTGACAGTCAAGAAGAGATACCGTCTCAAACAAATAATGTGGTCAAATACGATAGATGTGATCGGAAGAGGTCTTGTATCCTTATTTTTTTTTATGGTACGAGTTATTTTTTTTTTATGGCGCTAAGTTAAGATTATTTGGTTGGCCAGAAAAAAAGTAGGTGTCAATGCCAAAAATTGACGGGATATAGGTACCTATTGGCAACTGATGACAAAAGTGTGGGTTGCTCTTTAAGATATTATCAAAATGATGATCTTTCTGAGTAGAAAGATCATCATTTAGACAGATATGAGTAGGTATATCTGTCAATTAAATGTTTATAACTACTATACATTATGCACCCCACACTTTTTTACTTTAATAATTTTTTTTAATTTGATTTTCCTCTTTTTCGTTGGATTTTCTATAAAACCGGTGTAGTTTGTCGTAGTTTGTAGTTTTTTTATTGGGATATTTTCAACATGTTAGGTGTCCTGTTTATTTATTATGACAGTGATTTAAAAGCGTTAGGTATAGGTAATCCGAATTCATAAGGAAACAATGGCAGTTATTAAATATGATGTTAGACGTCAAAAAGGTTTAGGTTATCATTTGCCTAACATGGATGTTTTTCTATTTGCTTCATTAATTAAACAGACTGAAAAACTATTGTCACCTGCGCACTGCGCAAAATGTGCACCTAGGTAGGTACGCAGATCTGTATCAAGCGCTATTCAATCTATTGCATTATTACATTGGCATAACAGCTGGTTGCATGACATTATTTTCTTTTTTCTACGCTACGCAGCAAGTGGTAACAGACACTGGCCGGTAAATGTCCCGCGCTAATAAACGCCAGAAAAAAACAAAGATTCATTTTCGCGCCAACACTCTTCCGCCATATTGGTCGCGTGATGAAAATGATGTATTTTACGCGACTTTCATTCACTTTCGATACAGAAACTGTGATGTTCATCATGTTTAGTGCTCTTTTCCTAGTTCGTTTCATTCCATTTTATAATTAATACGATTTGAAAATATGTATGTTGGCTGTTTCCTGCTCGTTATTGCTGTCGTGTTTAGCAGAAATAGATGTGAATAATAAAAACACTGTTTATCTTATAGACGTAACAACTTGCAAACTTACCCAGCTTGCTCAAGTAGTATAAAATACCTAACTAGACAAATATAATATTACATGTAATGTCTACCTAGGTAACGAAATAAATCAAGATACGTTAGTATTTAATCTGTCTAGTAAAATAGGCCAAATATTAATAGGTATACATTCAAATTCAAAATTTGAATTCAGTCACGTAAGAATATTGTTGATATTCCTAAACCTTCAAATTGATTAGCTAGAAGATGGTTTTGATTAACATCTATTGTGTTAGGGGATTTGCAGCCACCCTGGTCTATATTTTGTAAACTAACTGCCCGAACATCCCGTCCACCTATTTTTTCCGTTGACGAAGCCATGTTTGTAAATGTCTATGTCGGTTTGTGAATGAAATTCGCGCAGTTTCCGCGATTTGGCGGGAGAACGTGTCGGTAGGCAAACATTTAGACACGTTGCACGTGAATGAACACCTTATTGCGTAAGTCATTGAGCCTGAATTCAGTTGCAGAGCTGTGGCACGATCATAAATCGCGTGAGGACAATGACTGCATCTTTGAAACTGTCCAACCGCACATGACAATAATTATATCACAGACACACGAAACTAATTAAGTTATTTTTTTGTTTTTCTGAAATCTAGCTAACGTTTCTATTATTTTTATAATGTCGTGGATACCTACTAAACCAAACATGGTAATGCTAGATATTAACTACATCTTCACCCGCATATTTTCATCCCCGTTTTCACCCCCCGGTACTCCCCTGAATAAAGGGATCAAAAACGCTTCCTCGTTGGTCTAAAAAAAATGCTGTGGAAGTTTCATGTTTCTAGCATAAATAATTTGGGATATACTTAACATGGGTTTATTAAGCTAACGCGTGCCGGCGAGAAAATTCACACACAATGCATTTTAAACTGACGCCCTGCAGCTATATTGGGAAGTAGGTACCTACGCTAAACCATGAATTAACGAGAATCAAGTATGTATATCTGTATGAGTCAATTAAGTAATATTAGAATTAGCTGTTGTTAATGAATATTGTATTGTATTGTTAATAATCCTATTTAATTATTACACAATACATAAAAACTATAAATTCTTACACGACCACTGTCATATTACTAAATTTAGCTCGATGAATATCATAAAATACTTGTATTAGAATTATTAAATTTCGAGCACTTTTGACAATGTTTAAAATATTTCCTTATTTTGTCTAAAGGCTCTATAAATGGACCATGTAGATTTTGGCAATTTGAATTAGCTAAAAAAACCGTAAAATCTAATTTATCTTAATTTATACATCTTTCAGCCATCTAGTAATTAAAAAATATTCATAAACACTTGGCTGTTAAAAAAATTACACACACACGCGCACATTTAAACATCGACTACATTGAACGTATATATTTTTTAGATTTTACCATCTGGTCTCAAAAACGAATTGTGTGAAAAAACATAGGGAAAAATTACGATATTAACACAAAGGACACTGGTCTAATGATCCTGGTTTAAATTTTTTTAATTAAGACGTTATTGCTCTAAAATCGATTGTTAATTGAAAATGCGAGTGTTTGAGGGCTAAACTTTTGTATGTTATTTAGGAAGTTGTGTCATGAAATTTTTTGTGACTTTTGAAAATATCTTCTTCTTCTTCATCATGGACCTCCCTATGGGAGGTTTGGTTTCCGCACTTAGTCCTCTTATAGGTAGGACCATTGTACGTGATTTTTTAAAATATCTTTCAACAATAGTATTCTGCCCTTTTCAGTCTATATAATAACATACGATAAACCTGTAAATTATTTATTTACAGATTTATTTAACACAGTATTATTATTTTCAATTACCTATTCATCACCATCAATCCATCATTATTTAAAATTACAGACCTATCTCTCTATTCATAATCAAATAAATCATTTGTCTTACTATCTTATCATTCCATTTATATGTATAACATTGAACTTTGTTACATTTCTATAATTTGTACCTACTTTTTATGTGTCAAGGACCAAAAAATCTTGGGTTTTCTGTCACTATTCGTCATTACTTTAGATACTGCGGTTATGAACCAATTTCAAATACCTGTTAAAATGGCGAATATACTTACGTATAGGACAATTTAGCGAATTCCTGCACAAATTAATACACAATTCAATATTACTTTTTTCCTTATCAATGACTACCTATATAACTGACGTATTTCATGCGCCTGCAGCGTTTAGTTTAATCTGTTATCCTCTTAAAATGTATCATGGATAGGGATACATTAGAACGGTTTACGTCATTAATTCAGATGAATAATGTTAAATATTAATAAAGTTTCTTAATCACCCAATATTGTAGTTCGCACGTCAGCGCGGTTTTATTATTTTTGTTTTATATAATGTTTTACATATCTACAAGTAAATAATTGTTTAAAAACGTTCATAGTGTTTCGTTCATTATTTTTGGTACAGGTTTGAACCAATGTTTGATGACATAGCTTTATCAGTTAAATGAAATACGAAACAGCTTCAACCTAAGATGCTATAAATCTCAACTGAATGTCACTTATTTCAATCTCTTTCATTGGCGTCACCTAATTTATCCCCATGTACCCACTAAAGTTATGAACACTCAACCTGAAAACCGAAATAACAAATCACAAAGAACTACAGGTATAGCCAAGTTTATATCTTCTTCGTCGAATTGCATTACGTCATAAGGTGTTGAAACAGCCTTATCTGTGAACGGAACATCGTTTAGGAACAAGATTTTTGAAGTAGGTGTACACTGTATCTAGTAAAACTGCTAATGGACACTGAGTAACTGAAGATAAGATTTCTTCATCCATGTGTGTTGTTTGTTCAATAACTTTGCTATCAGATAATAATTATAGTTTCCTATACTTTAAACTGTATGTTGGAATAGTACTTTCGATACCCAGTTCGAATCGATACATTTAATAATGAGGCCAAACTATCGATATTGATTACAGAATGACAATGCTGATTTGCAAACTGCTAATCATGACTTGTTATGACCATTCAAAGAATTGTCTGCTTAGTAGCTTTTGAACAGAAATGGTATTGAAATACCATGATAATAATAGAAAAGCTTTTCATAATAAAGAAATAATTTTAGGTAATTTTGCTAGTGGAATGACAAATGAGAATCAGAACAATGACGCGAAAAGATTAGACAATGACTAGAAAGCTCACTTGAAAGAAGTCTATACATAATCATTCAAGAAGATGACACATAGACAACATTAACGTTACACATGTCGTCGACACAACCTTCGTTACTACTAACAGATCTCCTTGATACAAAAACTTCCACATCTATTTTTCTATTACTAATCGATAACAATTACCAAGATTTGTACAAGGAACCTTGAAATGTATTGAAAAACAATATTAATTTTATTGTTGAAGATCCATCTTATCTAGGCGATATCGATTAATGTCATGCTGTGGAGGCGACAGATAGACTTTGTTTAACACCTACTCGTTTTATGTCCGACCTTTATTCTTTTGTTTCTGATTCGATAATCTCACAATTATCTTTTTCAAGACAAAGATATTGAATATTATATTGATTTCTTTTATCAGTTAATCTATACTGTTATGTGTTTGTTGATCTTTATGTATATTGTAGGTAGTACTTAACGCTGTGTAGTATGGCAATGTTATTTGTAAGCTTGAAAAATCAAGGGACATACTGACGATGTAGAAGCCTAATACGATTAAACAAAATAATCAATAGCAGATGAGTTTATCAATAGAAAAAGTTCGTTACATATTAGATCCCTATGATACTAACCATATAAATAAATGAATAAATATCCTGAGGCAACTCACACACGGTCATCTGATCCCAAACTAAGCAGAGCTTGTACTATGGTAACCACACAACTGATAAACATACTTATACATATAATTTATAAATTCATACATTTTATAGATAAATTACACCCAGACACAGAACAAACTATCATGCTCATCACACAAAGTTTGTCCTGGGTGGGAATCGAACCCACGACCTCCGGCTTAGCAGTCAGGGTCACTAACCACTAGACCAACTGGCCCGTCATATATCACCTTTTACCCTTTTAGAACTTATCATCTCCTCAATAAAAATAAATAAAAAAAACGACCAGTACAGAGACGTTAGCCACGTGTTGACAGATGGAGGGAGCCATGTTTGCATACGTTCGGCTGACCGATACCAGAGGTCGGCTCCAGATGGGGACCGAGTCCGATAAAAAACTGATTTTTGTATTGAAGCCTATCGCCTCTTCTATGTAAACAAGAGGTTAAAGCACCTTTTAGAATTAAGGAATCGAAAATGTGTTTTGGGAGATTAAAAATCTTAAAATTTTCCGGACATTTTAAATAAGAATGGTGGGATTAAAGTCAAGATTTTAAAATTAGTATTTAAAAAAACAAGCAAAGCTAGAGTAAATAATAAACAGCCAGAGATGATGTGGTTTTAAAAAACTGTTTTGAAGTATGTATGTAATTTTTCGATGGATTTATTGATCGTAGAATCATGGTTCTAATTAGATTATGTTTAAGTGATATTTTATTTAAACCGCTGGTGACTCTACAGATTCTTACCAAATATCTATACTAAACAAAACAAATCTACTATTTCTGCTAGCCAATCAAGCTACAGGACTCTTCTCAAATAGAGAAGGCCCAATTTACTACGATCCTCTCATTAAAGGTGAAAAATAATCATACCTGGTAGGGTACGGTTTGGTGGCAAGAATGACTACCCCAACAATAATTTCATAGAAAGAAACAATATAATACTGACATCAATAAAGATAGAAAAACTGCGTTTTTATAAATATATCGTGCGTTTCAGCTTTTACACACAATTGTGAATCTTTTTATATACAACAAGGTCACCAGTAATAAGCGTGTATTATGAATTAATTTAAATAATGCAAATAAACACACAACACAAAAATTACAAAACTGACGCTTTTGCGATCGCCAGCGCCATCTTTCTTTCAACCGCCATTACAATTTAGGCGCGAAAATACATAACCGACATTTTAGTTCTCGATCTGTTTTTCTAACATTATAACAGTGTTTCGAAGTCAAAGTGTTCCGAGATACTTGAACAAACAATAAAATATAGGGCAAGTGCTAATTAAACAGTCAAATGACGCTGTTTACCTACGCATTGATAGGGAATGAGAATTAATTACAAGTAACATGTTTTAAGGCGATAATGTAGTCATCTATTCATGTTCTTATTGACTTTGTGTTATGGACATTGATACTTGAGTTTTGCGTCACAAAACCCGTACCAGTTAATACAATAATGAGCACAATTAATTGTCAACTATAAAGAAATTTAATGCTAAAAAGAAAATAAAGCGAAAAGACTTACAGTTTAAGAAGGAATGATTAATTACTGTACTTAACCAGAATTCCAAAGCCAATAAACCAATACTCGATTTATTGGAAACTATTAGAGCACTCAGAAATTAGCTAATGATTTCTTGATTTCCTGTAGGCCTTTAGGCCCTAGGTAAAAACCTATTCAGAGACATTCTAAGTCGTCTGGGTTATAAAAATATAATTATTTTTAGTAAGCTTGTCATCGAAGCATTAAAGAAGATATTTCAAAGAAATAAATCTATATCCAAATAATTTATAAATGATAAACTGACTATTTGTTGATTGATCAACGCACAGCTCAAACCGCTGGTCACAGCGACTTAAAACTCGGAGAGTATGTTTTATTTGTGAAGAGTAGATAAGTATCAATCAATGATTCTCTTTGGTATCAATTAAAAAAGGATTTTTGGAAATTCTAATCCTATAGGGGTTGGATTGGAACTTTCGACATTCACTCACGTATAAAATCCTAATCATTTTCTTTTGGTGCTAAATTCTAATAAACAAGTTCCGTAAGTACCTATGTATTTCTTAAGATAAGCTCAGCGTTGGCTTAGTTAGTATCGTTTTGTAGTAGCAGTAGGTAGGTATTATACTTAACTTGTAGGATGATCGATCACCAACTTACGTCATCCTTAACAAACACGCCTTTAACAGTTATCGGTCTTACGCCACTTACAATAAGACACACAATCACGTTTTCTTTAAAACAAAAAAGGTCTTTAACAAAATCGTTATTCTAAGTACCTACTTAAGCAGTTGTTTTCGCGAAAGAGCTAAGATAAAATAGACACGTTTTTACGATTAATTAAGATAAATTCGGGTATTTATTCTTTTATCTTAAATCTTTTTTGATGATAAACACGAGGTGCGTACGCCATTTCGTTTTTTTTTCTAATTATGATCAAAGATTTTAAGCTAAAAATATATTTTGTAAAATAAAATTATTTTTATGTCCTGAAGACGATAATTTACTTCTAAAGATCACTAATCTCTAATATAAAATTTAATTTCATGCGAAGAGCCATTTTATTTCGTCATTTTAATTTCATGATTCATCTTATCAATAGATACTTTTTATATGTAAGTAGAGTAGGTACCTACCTATTTATGTGCCCTCATTATGATAACTAATTTCGTGTGTTGTGTTGATTGATTCGATAAACTTATCATTGAAAATGATACTGTTATTTATATTCTCAAATCAAATCAAACATTTGATAAATTCTTTGTCTTTGACGCAAATAACCGATGATGTTAATTACGGGAAGATAGACTCTGTAAAGCTGCACATCATTATTTAGTGATTAAATAACTCAAAAATATGTGTTAAAACCGTTATGTAGGTAAAATAAAAATCACCCGCCATCATTGTTCTAATCACAAAGATAAAGCTAAATAAAGATTCGATAATGACGGAACCACTCGGTGCGGCATCTCCACATTATTATCATTGCGCGCTCTCGGCGGTGATCCACCTGAACTCGCGCGGACAATCTCGCTCGGTCGACGAAACGAATGACGCTAGCTGTCTCGCTCGTTCGCAGCCCGCGCGAGATGCGCTCTCTCCTTCTCCCCGCGCGCCAACCCGCCGCTCTCGACCAATCGGTGGCCATCTTCTGCTCCCCCGAGAGCAGAGCGACAGTGCGTACTCTCATCACGATCACAAGGAGACGACATCTCGTCGCGCGAGGTTGTCGTTCCCGCGCGAGATGCGACACACGTTCGACGCGCGAATTACTTGAATATAGTGCCTTACAAATTTTAAAGTGTTTGTAAATAGAAAATAATACAAGACTGTAAATCTGTGCTCAAAAATTAATTAAGGTGTTTTGTGAGAGACTGGACGCTGTTTCGTGTGCTGTTGGACTATTATTTTGAATTATTTCGGGCATCGGCTGATATCGCAAAAATTATCCACCATTGGGTAAGTTATTTCGATTAGATTACGATGCAAATTATCGTTTGTGACGGCGGGCGTCGCCCTGTGTTTTAGGTAGGTACCTCTAGTAATTATTATCGAGTAGGCTCAGTGCGATACGCGACAGTCGAATGTTTTGTCGTCTCTTGACCCTTGAGCCCTTGAAGGTGAATTTGTGTGTTCAAAAAACAATTATTGCAGAATCTCGCTTCATTTTTTTTTTATGACTATTTAAAAATTGAGAAAAAGTTAGTTTTGTTTCAAATACTCATTTAGTGCACAAAAAAAGAACGTACCAAATCAAAAATTTGGCATTCGGCTAGGTAATTTGTTTTTTTTTTTTTTGCAATTTGCTATTTTACCCGATATGTGAGTGTTATATTTTATGTGAAACTCGGTTAAGCAAAAAAAAAATTAATCAATATTGTTATAGTGATAACAAAAACCATCATATCGTTCGCGAAAACCCAATAAACGATGCAAGAAAACATACCTATTTTTTTTACAAAAATGAGCCTTAATTCTTCACCTACCTACCTTCGTTAAAATATTAACGAACTACTAGTAACGTTAAATACAGTAAATAAAGCCAAACAAGAAAATTGCGATGCAAAACGTTTTTATAACGAGATAAAAATTATCACTTTCGCCGTCGGGTGTCCTCAAGTGAAGCTTATTGTTCGCTAAGTTACGCCAAATGTAATTAAAGTTATATTATCTTAACTTTACATATTAAGCTGTAGATTATGTTTTCATAGCTTTATGTATTCTAAACATACATAAGAATGTACTTACTGTCAATTTATTCGGCTATACCGCAGGTAATTTTGTCTTATTCTAATAAATAATAAAGTTGTAGAAACTAGTTATCTCTTAAAATTCTAATAAGAATGTATGTTTTTTTTTAAATGCATTGTTAAGAAAGGATATAGGTAGGTATTACTCCTTACATACTATTTCATATTAAATAAAATAAAAATTCTTTAAACTGGAAAATTAGATAATCGATAAAATAAAACTAAAAACGGGCACTTATTCACAAGAATCGTGTAATGGAAATCGTGAAATCAAATAAACGAAGCGATATTCTGCATTTTTTTATGAACATCTGATTCCTTGCGACGGAGAAATTCGCAACCCAAAATTTTATTTCAGAAATAGAAACAAATGCAACTCAAACGCATGCTCAATGCTTTTCAAACCATTGAAATCCAGCAATCACGCTATTTTATTGGTTCATCATTATCATTCTATTAATCTAAACAGAGTATTGCTTGCTGCGCAAATGACAAATCATTTTTGTATAATTTAGAGGAATTTCTAAATGATTCAATTTGGGAATTCCAACTGATTAGACAATGTTAGTTGATCAACTCATCACCAATGTACTAAATAGTAATTTTAGATCAATGAAATTTCAGCGCTGCATTTAATTTCAGCAACTTCAGCAAACTGGTTAATCATTGCAGTTTAATGCGGGCATTTCTTTTATATTGGTACTAAACGACAATCATTCTAGTTAAAAGATTAATGTCTTGTAGATAATTAATCTTTTAATTAGAATGATTTGCTCCGAAAACAGGCATTTAAAACACCTCAACCTGTTCATGCTCATTTTATTTCAATCATAAATCGAAATCTAAGACTTCTAAATGACAAATTAGAAATGGACCTTTTTAAAGATTTAATAGTTGATATATTGCCAATAGGCTGATCGCCAGTGATGACGTAAAACGCAAAAGACTGCCGCATTAACCTCTCGACGACCAAGCGACGCTGCTATTGTCTTTCTTTTGTGTCTGGTTCAGGTTTATTATCTGGAAGTGTTACCCCCAAACAAGGAAAAAACCAGGAGACTTCAACAGCCAATAAAATAAATTACAACAATCAGTTTTATCTTGTTAAGAAACAATGATTCGAGTAGGTGTAATGTTAGATACAGTGTTCAGATAAGTAATTGCTAGATAAAGTGTCAATCTCATCTCTCATTGAGACATTTGTTGTCCATTATCTCAGTAATGTCTTCTATCTCAAGTGCAAGATAGCCGTGATGTGCTCTTTAGAAAATTATGTAAGACCGCACATTATCGACTAGCGTTTGGCAATTCTTTTAAACGTTAGAAATCGTCGTCATCTTTACTTTTTAATAGGTATTTTTATTTAGTTTAACATTTATTAGATTGCTACCAATTAGATTTTAAATATTCGACTTAAAAGTCGAATACAGTGAAACTATTTCAAACTGTTACTGCCAGTATGTATTTTAGCTAATAAATCATTAATTCATTCAATCAAAAATTATTGATCTTAAAGAAATTACTCAATACTAGATCAAGTATTGTCAAGTTTTTTATTAGTCTGTATGTAGAGTGTATTTAGATTCTCGCTAATAAATAGAAATCAGATACTCCTAAACTCTCCAATAAGAAGCCGACAATCTATTAAGAAAATTACTGCACAGTTCATCAGAAGATGCGACACTATTTGTAGTCTGCGCGACTAATCGCATCATTTATCTACAAGTAACCGTGCGGCAATCCTTACTGATATCCAACAAGCAAGACAAGTGGTTATCATCATCTATAGTAATACTGTAGCCAGATTGCGACAACCAGCCTCTCAATATGAAGATGTGACAACTGACAACTTCGTCACGGACAAACTGATAGCAGTTGAACAGATGTTGCCACCTTATCTACTAATTGTCACTTATTTCTATACGATTGTGATAGGTGTTTTATATCTAGATAAATATCAATTAGATGACATAGACTATTCATTAGCTGCTTTTTCTCATTAAAGTCGTAAGTTACACCTGTTTATCTATACTTTTTTTAATCAGTCTAAACGCAGATGTCTCAATGTTAAAAGAGCAACGTTTACTTCGCAACTGGTAGTTAGATGCGCTAAGTTATTTCACACCGAATCTGTAGTATTCATCTTCTAATACATGTTATTATTTTCTTAATTATTATTCACTTACTTAAATTGGAGGACGCGGAATGAAGACTGAATACAGTCAATTGCAAACTTGCAGATAAAATTTTCGGCGAAAAAATTTTAAACTAGGATACCCGACAGACGTCGTTTTGTCACAGCAAGGAAGAGTTTTATCGGGTGCAATAAAAATTAAGCTTTTACGTTTTTTTTCCTCTTCACCTAGCGAAACTTAACAAACAAAACAGCCAAATTGGTTCTGCCGTTTCGGAGTTTTGGTCCTTATTTCCGTAAAATAATCTTTTCCAATAAGCTTGTAAGTTGCAAAACCTAATAAGAAAAACATTACAAAATTTCACAAGAAAGAATACGTGATTTAAATCACCTTCTCAGTACTCAATATACTTGACAAAAATATATGTAATAATTATTAGTTAACAATAGGTAAAGATTAGACCCTGTCATCGGATCACGTCTACCAACTGATAATGAAGAAATCCTTGTGGCTCGTGATAACAGAATCAATAGTGCTTTATTTTATTACATTCTTAATGGAAACATGGAAATGTGAACATGATTTTTCTTTTATGTCATAATAACAGAAAACATAAAAAAATGTTCATGTCATTTTCAATGTTTATTAGTTGAAATGCTTCATAAAATTTTGAGAATGATCCAGCTAAATTCCGTTCTATATTTAATTTGGATTTTATTCCTAAAGTTGGCATTCCTGAGAAGATTGTATTCGAAAATCAAAATGACGATTTAACATTCGAATATTAGTAACCAATTATTCCTTTCTTAAAACCTTTTTAATATTTGAGGATTTTTGTAAAATAGATATGACCCAGAAGAAGTGTATTTAAGCTATTTTTAAGTCGTGGCCTGCAGACGAAATCACAGCGAAATCTTTAGTTCTAATACTTCGTAACTGCTTTCATAACTTATTTACTTTAAAGTTCTATTGGAAACTAACAGTTAGAATTTCTAACTGCAATACCAATTGATTTGCAAGCTCACTTTTTATTATTTAGATAACCCTTATTTATTTCAGATTAAACTTTATTACAGCGTACTTATTATATATTTTATTTAAACCTAAAAAGATCGTGTAGCGAGATAATAATATGTAGGGTACAAGAAAATGAACAAAAACCGCTAAATCAAAATAAACTAAACTATATAAAATCAGTTCCTATAGATAACCACAGTTTTCCTCTTCAAAGGCAGCCGCCTACAAAGATAAGTATTAATATTGTATTACGTTTCCGAGTAAACTGTAAACGTAATCATCAAAGGCGCCGATGAGAGTCGTTTTCATTACATTTGCTCATTTAACGAAAGCTGAGAACTTCGCACAAGATGTGAAGTTTCCAAGGGAAAATGCTGAGATATATGTCTAAGGATACAGGTCAAAATGTTGAGATAGCGAAAACTGAAAGCCTGAAAATCGCTAATGAGGGTTTTTTGGCAGCACGTAGGCGTCAGGTCCAACTGCAGCATGATTGCTGAATTTTGTCATATCTGTCGATAAAACGGCATGATATTGAAAACCATGAACATGCTGGTTCTATCGAATCTCGGTGATTTTGGAGAATAAACCCCTTTATTTCCGAGACTCGAGACGAGACTATCGTACAGATAGATAGGAAATCCATAAGGATAGAAGGAATCCATAAGGATAGAGAGAATCCATAAGGCTATCCTTATGGATTCTCTCTATCCTTATACGAGTGATCCTATAAAGATCACTTGTATCTATCCTTATGGATTCCGTTGTTTTACAGACGTATAAGTCTCTAAAAAATTGTGTGCAAGGAAATATAATGGCAGAACCAAACTTATGTGGGGTTTGGTTTCAAACGGGACACTATTCCTGATGCCGCAGTCTTACGTGGTCTTACTGTTTGTCAGACTTTGTATCATCATTTGTTTAAAGTTTACTTTATAAGCAATCTGGGCATATTTAAAATATACCCTGAGCCGAAGGACGAACCCCGGGGCATATAAAGCTTTTCATTTCAAACGATGAATTTACCTGGAATTGTTCGAAAGAGTTACCGTGGCCCCGGCACATAAAAGGCAACGGAAGGAGTGTGGGTGGGTTTTAGTCAGTAAAAATCTGACACAACCCCTGCCGCGCCCAGGGCGGGAAGGGAAGTCATTTGATGATTTTCCATTCACAAAAAAAAGGAAAATTTCATCGAACATTTTCAATCTTACTTTTTCTTAGTACAGTTGTACCAAAAACCCAGCTAAACTAGACAGATACATAACGCTACCAGTACATTAAGTAACAGACAGAGCAGGTTAGCACAGGTAATACATAACTACTGCCAACCACGGGTTATTCGCTCGCATTGTCTGGACTTATAATGGGTCAGACGCGCGTGCGCTGCACTGCAAACAGTAGGGTGACCGTGCGATGCCAGGAAATTGTGGGATATAAAAAAAAAACATTTTTTTTTTAATAAACAAGTCGCAAACCAAGCAGAAACCATGTATGTCTATGGTGGTTTATAACTTGGAGTGGATGAGAAAAGTAACTTAAAACGGAAATATTTTTTGGATAAGTTTTTCCGTTTTTTCTTGACAGAATTTCCGATATTAATCAGCTGCGTAAGACTAGCTGGACATATTTAAATCATTTAAATGCTTGATACATATAGTAATAGTAGTACACAGAATTAAATGTTATTACTTTATTTTAAAAACAAATTAAATATGTTAGCAAGCGTCGCTTCACTGTTTTAACAACGCTAAAAATAGTTTTAGTTTATTTGTTGCTGCAGCATTAATAGCATGACAGTCGATTGAATTATTAGCATACATTGTTTGGATTATATTAAATGGCGAGACGCGTATGCGCATTGAACCCCAGGTAACTGCGTGGTAATCAGGCCATGTTTTGAAAGGAAAATTAGGAAATAATCATTATTTTTTCTGATTTTACTGATAAATTAATGAGAAAATTAGAATTAGAGAAATTTCAGACGGTCAAACATAGGCAATTTTAGTAGCTTCCTAATATTATAAAATTAACTATTTAACCTTTTGACGAAGAAGCGACAGCTGGTTGTCGGGCTGTTATTGTCTTTCGATTGTCTCCCGAATCACGCGTGTTCGAAGGTTTTAATATCTTATTCTTGATATTTATTGGTAGGCTAATATTTATCAACTCACAAGCGCAAGCTGGAATTTGCTCTTGTACAGGATTTTTTTTTGTAGAAAAATTAAAAAACAAAAGGCGGACAGTCTCAAGCCAGTGATGCCTACTGGCGGCCCCACCCAACAGATAGGTGTACGTAGATTAGGTACCCTCATTTCTCGTCGATCGATGATCAGCGTCAAGTGCCGCAGGAAGCCGCAGATAGCGAGTGACTCAATACTCTTTGTCATTTAGTTTGTTACCGAAAATTTTCAGTTATTTATTTTGAAGTTTTTTACTTAATATTTTTGAGATTTTTAAAGATTTTCCATTACTATTGTATGCATTGCCATGGAAAATCTTTATAGCAATAGATTACACTGCAACGTAAATTAATAGCTATTAAAATAATACCGTTATCTGCAAAGATTAAGATGTTAATTTTATATCTATGGAAAAATGGTTTGACTTTTCATTTAACAGAACTTCGAGAATTACTTGTTATGTACTATTTTTTGTATCTTAATTATATCCATTGGCATTTTACTACAAAATAAAAGGAGCAATGATCTTTTACAATAATTTATCAATAAGTAAAAAAAAAGCCATTAACAAGACCACACCGAACTTGATAAAACCGATTTAAGCATTTAATTTAAAAACATACGGGTACCATACATACAAATACTGTTAGCTTGTACTAAGAAAGAACATAAAAAAATTCAAAGAAATTGTACTCCAGAAGCCGCTCAATTATTTCAATTTCATTTAACTTACACCTGCTTTAGAATTCGTTAACCATAAATTCCAAAAATCGCGGATAAGTCCTGAAATAAAATAAAGGTCTTACAATTAATAACTAGTTTGTAGTTCAATAGTTATACTAATATTATAAATGGGAAAGTGTGTGTGTCTGTTAGCCCGTCTTTCACGGCAAAACGGATTTTTTAAGTGAGGATAGTTGAAGGGATGGAGAGTGACATAGGCTACTTTTTGTCTCTTTCTAACGCGGGTAAAGCCGCGGGCAAAAGCTAGTTGCTTTTAAATATGTGTCTGATTGGTTAGCACAATTGTGTAGCTAATAAAAATATGATTTTTCTTTGTTTTCTAGGCGCAGGCGTGGTCGTCCGTCGCGGGCCATGCAGGGTGCTGCGAGCGCGCCCGCGCCACCCGCGGCCGAGCCGCCATCTTCACAACGTAAGTACCTACCTATTCATCACCTTTCCTCATATGATCATACAATCATTATGATGCCAGCATACTATTAACAATATTATACGAAGTCATCGTAATCGTAATCGCCAACAATTAAGATCAGCTGCCATTCATCGCATCTCCGGTGCAACAAGATGCTTGTGCGCTCAATGACAGCAACATGACGACTGATTGCGCGCACGCGCGGTATCCGACACCTGAGCATTTATACGACTACCCTCATATTTAATTACAACGTTTTAGAACAGCTGATAATGTTTATGACTTGGCATCCGGTATAGAGCGACATATCGGACGGATTCTTCGTTATTGTTATGTAAAATAGCTGAGGCTTGCAAGCAAATTTTTATTGTCTGTTTTATTGATACTTCAAATAGAAGCAATTAAACTAAGTATATTTTCTTATCTGTGGCGTGCCATCACAGGTGTGTATCTGCAATTGTTTTTCAAATAACATTTACGGCACTTAGAGGACACGTTACTAGAAAATTCTGTATCCAAGCAATTTATACTGTGTAATAAATAATATTTAAATATCATATTCTTGACTTAGGTAATAGATTTGATTTTTCATCGATTTATTAGGATATCAATAATTCTTAGCATACTTACTAATTACATTTCGATCGCACTACCGAAACAAACAATATGATCCATCCCAAAAATTCTTGCGTCTACGCACGCGGTACAAAAAAGCCCTGACACCCGCTGTTCAAACAGCAAGATTTAACAAAACCAAGGCAAGTTTCGTAAGCCAAACATAACACAAAATATCTCATTAGACACTCATTAAGACAATCGGAATTTGGTTTGCTCAGCCGACGCGGCAATCTCGAGAGATCCTCACATCCTTTTGTGTCATACACTTGTGTCAACAGACATCTTAAGGCCATTCATGCAGACAACGGTACTTTAAACCAATACAGTGATATCTAGAATGGAACTTTAAACAGATAAAAGTTTCTTAGAGTCAGGAAAGTTTTCTGTGTATGCAATACTGCATTTGTCACTCAGTCACGATTGGGCTTTTCTTATGTCTTTATTTAGAGATAGACTTTTTGGTGGTGAATAACATTCAGCCAAAACTATTGAAGCTATAAACATGAAATTGAAATTCGCACAATAGTTTCTTCGAAGCGATTTTCAGAAATTCAACCCAAATTGTAAAATTAAAGTTGAGAGTTTGTATGAACACAGGAAACAGTACAGTGTTGGGCACACCGTTTAAGTAATGAGTTTTTCTTTGCAAAAATGGTCAGAAATTGTTTTCTGAAAAGTCTTGACACTATTCGCAGTATTTTTTTAGTTCAAACAAGGATTTCCAAATTAGCGTAAAATCAAGGCTCAGATAAAGAAAGTGGAACACGTAAAATACTTTTTAGTAAGATAAATATTTTAACGACACTCCAAATGATTCAGATTAAACAAATGCTTATGTAGCAGTATTAGGAAATAGCTAGGCGTTCTCTAGATTAGATTTCCTAATCTACTTCCTTTTTCCGCTGTAATCATGACTATCATCTTAAAAGGAATTGTGAATCAATTTACATCAGAACACATTACATATAATTTTATCGATACATGTATCGTTACACGTGCCATTACAAAAAGCAATTATATTTCTTTTTAAAACGGACACAACCCATAAAAAAATTTGCAAAACATTAGCATTACCAGCTACTTTTATCAGTATTCAAATGCAAATAAGCATTTATCAACACTTTGAAGTTTTTAGTACATTTTAGGTACTCTTAATGTCCTCTGACCGATTAGGACGTCTGCCGAAGGTGTAGCAATAACGGTACTTTATCTGATAACCTATTTGTGTCGTCTTCCGGCCCTAATTGCTGTTTGTAAATACAAAACGGCAAATAATGACAAACCCGTAGACGACTGTTACAATTTCTGATAATTATCTTGTTTCTCGTTTTTAAAAGCACAAAAATCATGGCTCTTTCATTATTCTACCATAGATAACAATATCCCGCGTCTATACTTAACTGGCCAATAGCCAATTAAACTTCAAATAAGGAATTGATGGAGAAGTCACTGGCTGATAAATTAATCTGTGCTCCACAGAGCGCCCCAATACTTAGAGGAATAATAATAAGGCATTGTTCTAAAATAGCATAGACTTTTATGCGTCGATAAGTTGTCTATGCTAACTCTAAACTCATGGACTAACGCACTTTCTCTGTCCATAGATTATGGTAAACTTTTTCAGTTGGATGGAACAGCTGAACAAAACTTTATTATTTTCTTTCGTCTGTGACTAATTTCTTTGTATGCTATAATATATAAGGTACATGTCATGATTTAAGAAAAGACTTGAGAAACTACGTCAATGTAACGTCTGTATTACTCTTGATTAAATCAATAAACTTCCACGTGTATGTAAAATCTGTTGTAAATAAAATAACTTTGCCACTTTACGATCTTGAATACATAGAAGCATACACCTTTGGTTTTATAATTAGGTACGTCACAGTTTTAATAAGAAAGATAAGTAGGTATTTTGCTCATCGATATTTTTCGTGTCTCGAGAATTTCGGCAGAATACCCCCTTTTAAAATAGTGCAGAAAAAGTAAAAAAATCAGCAACAATTTTACTTAAAATTTCTTCCTCTGCTTCACCATTTGAACAATAAACAGTACGCTTGTCTGTCTACCTATCAATCAAGCGACAGCCAAACTAACTCAGTGTCAAAGCACTCAACAAGAAATATGTGGCATCACTTGGTGCCCACATCACGAACACCGGGTCGTCGGTCCTGCCATCTCTCGGGCCCTAAACGAATTAATATTCAATTATTCACATCTCTACTGCCCAGTACCCCCTCCCTCCTCTCCCCTCGACTTATATGCGCCTAATTGGGACGCTTTTCCGTTTGGAGAAAGCGAGCGATCGAGTGGAAACCATTTTTGGGCGTGCGATTGATCGATTTCGTATCGAGATTTCGTTTTATCTGATGACGTCAGAATCGTTACTAGTGGGATCTTTGTTGGTTAGTTGTTTTCTGTTTAAAGAGCCCTTGAAATTAAGCTCATTGCTTTTCGTAATTAAAGTAACTCAGAACTATAAGTGTGAACGTAAATAGTTTAGATTTGACGTAGATTGAAGGAAAACCCCGATTATTGTTACGTATAATCTAAAAATATCTTCGAATTCTTGTAACGTCAATGTATTGGAATTGGAATATTCGAATGTCTCCAAAACTCCAAAACAAAAACGTAACGTAAACTGGATCACGGGTTAATCTTGAAGATAATGTCAAAATACTTATGTCTTCACGAATGCCACTGTAACAAGATATCTGAAACGCGAGCCGTACCTATATTCTATCATTTCCAATTACGCCGAATATTTCTATTTTCTTGGAAAAACACACGTTAGCTAGAACATTAGATATGAATAAACACATTAATGATGAATTTGATACTTCCCTCGATCTAATAACAAGTAATTAAACCGTTGACTTCCTCTGAAATAAAAACATAAATCTGCATTAAATAATGTCAAGATATTTTGTACGGCAACCAATTTCAAATAACTCTAAATGACATTAAAAGTACTCTTAAGAAACTGAACTGAAGGACCAAGAGGATAGTAAAAATGAAATTAATTAAATCCAGAAATTTGTCGTCACCTTAGGAAATAATTAAACACAACTTTTTAGTTTCCTTAAAATATAACAGGTAAATGAACTTAGGTTTAAACCTCTTCTTGAGGATAAAAAGGCCATTTGATTGATTGAAACTTATAAGTAATTCTTGAGTCAGATATACCACCTTTGGTTGAGTCCCTTAAGTATGCCAACAACCACTGACGATTAAGGACAAGCAACGTAACGAGAAAAATATATCCTTATCGCTACGATTACCACGCATAGAAAGTGATTCGCCAGCAAGAACAGCCAAGGCTCAACTGATACTAATGTATCTCTTATTTGATGGAACTTTTTCTTACTACATTCATTAAACTTCAAGAAAATCGACAACTGCATCTCTAAGTGGCATTGTAGAATCGATGGTAGAATGAGTTCGAGACGAGATGTCAAATTACTTAGCTTCTGTCAATTCTATTCTACTATCTATTCTTCAATGGCACTTGTCTAGAGGCGCTGGTCATTTTTCCGAAGGCAATTTACCAGGAGACTTATATTAGAATTCTTCCTGCTGCCCAGGAGTCAGACGTCCCAGTAACCAACAGAACTATAACGTCCTATAAAATATTGAAGGCAGACATCACCGTGCCATCATAACTGCACCGTTACTGCGGAAGGCACGCTCCTGACTTGCATTAATCAGGACGCCATCTTCAAACCATAAACAGTACGTCCATAGAGTGATGATGAGGTATAAAATGTTGTTTTGTTGATTTTATTCGTTTTCGGTCGTGTTTGTTTTTCTTTATTCATTTCTTCAGAATTGGTAATGAATGTCGGTGAATTTTATGCATGAGAGCTGTTTGCTAAAGTCACCTTTAACGTTGACTTGCAGGACTGTGCCACTGTTCTACCGCTGACAAGCACCTTGTGCAATGACAAATTGGCTTGTTAATAGAAAGTATCTCGGCCAAAATGTCGTACCAATTGCATAAACCCATAATTAAGTTTCCCCCGAGATCCGAAACGAGTACAACGCTAACAAACGTACAAAATGAACGTCCGCGCACCACATTATCAATTTCTAGACAATAGCCGTCTCAGTTGTCACAGACAAAGTTAACTTTGCCGCCAGGTGCACCTAACTAGACCACAATAACGTGCAAAATAGTCCAATTTCCCAGCAATACAACAGTTGCGAAAGCAAACCCGTATGGTCAGGTAATTGCCGATGGCGACACCATAAGTGACGGCTTGGAGATACTACATGGTGTAATTCAGTACCGTTGAGGCTCATTGGAGTGTTGAAGAAAGCAGCGGTACTGTGCGACGTCCCCGACATATCAATCAAATAGCTTATAATATGCGCCGCCCACCGTTAGAAAGACAACCATCTTATTATGCAGACAATAAGAGTTATTGTCGTGCAACTTCGGCTCACTTCGGGACACTTCGGGATGGCGATAGGTCGATTTAAATTCCGAATAAGCGGGAAGGAGGAAGTCACGGTGCGCCAGCGCTTCTATGTCACACCTTTTCTCCGTATATGAAGTTATTGAACTCGAGTGTACGTTGAATTCGGATGGTGTTTATTCCGTGATTGTACAATTTTGATGACCCATACACGTGTAACATTAATTCTCAATTCTTTTTGGTTATCCGGTGGCCAATAGATATGTTTGCTTTCGCTAAGACGCCTTTAGGCGGACGTCATGAATTCCCAATTATAGAAATCAAAAGATGCATAAAAGCTTCTAGGCCAGAAAACTATTGAAGCTTTTATAAGAGCTTACCTATGTAATCTTTAACTTTGGACGATTTAGAACTCACCAAAGTTAAAGGTGTAGGCTTATTTCCAAACGCGTACTTTGACGAAACACTTCTGAAAAACTAGTAAAAATAACATATTAAGATCATTAACCTCTACAAAAGGCAAATTAAACATCCACCTGACTATGAGCTCATGTAAGTAGGTACTGACCTGTTCATCACCGCTGAACTAGTTTCATTAAGTTTTTCTGACCACAACAACTGACTAAATATCTTCCATATTGGGCGCTCTCGCGTCATTAATCCCTTACCGTCATTATCCGTAACATTCCTCATTAACTCATTACGTACATTTATTGACAATAAATCAGTATTTCATTGGTTCGTTGAACGCGTGCTACCGAAATCGTGTGTTTAGCGCATTTCAGAACGTTTCCCAGAATAAATACGTTTTCAATTTCGACACATTCGCGGCTAAACTTTACTTTTATTTTCCTCGTACAGTCAGCGTCAGAGAAAAGGAACCCCCCAAGACTTAAAGAATTATCGCCCGAGCGACGGCGCGCGCGCTGCCACTCGGGCGGTCGCTTCACGTGACTCAGACCCCGAGCGGCTCCCTCCCCCGCCACGCCGCCTCACCCATCTCTGCCTGCCACCGATCCCACTCAAATAGTATTTGCACCTTTTTAATATTTTTTTGGTATTTTTTCGGCTTACAATGAATAACTTACAAAAAGCTGTTGAGGATACGAACCCGCATCACTAGGTGCCAGCCGATTATCTGGACCGTGCCTTATACCACTAGGCTATTGGCACAGTTAGCAAATATAACGAAATTTCTAATATAATTATTTCATTTACCGAACAAGGTTGATAACGCTCTAATCGTCTAGATAATAAGGTTTAAATTTCAACTTCCGTCCGGTTATATCTACCTTACCGTTTTGTTTTACGATTAAATAAAATCAATTCAATCACCTAAAAGATAATTCAAATATCTAAAAGATAAGGTTCAAATTAGCATACATTTTTTGTTTGGTTGAATAGAATGTGCTCGATTCTGATTGTTGCACTACCGTAATTTGACTTCAGAAACTTAACTGCCGTATGAACTGCAAGATATGGTTGAAATTAGAATACTTTTTTGCCATACACAAAACTGTTATTGAGGGTATATACTTTTCAAATCGTTTCGTTTTCGAGCCGATCTGCTTGTGTGTTGTTATATCTTCGCCCAACTTAATAATTATTTTTCAATTTATTAAGTTTTTGCAAAGTTGATTCTTTTAACTGGTAGAATGGATCGATTAACAACTATTTTGAAGGCTAAAAGTGGGAACAGGAACAAAGCATAAGAAAATAGCACGAGATAATTATGGGCATAACGGTAAGATTTACATTTTACACATTATATTTATTGCTGCAATCATGATGCATAATTACTTACAAGTTGTTTTTTTAATGTTTTTCTAATATTATCATTTTCATTACAGAGAAAAAAAGTTCGTCGATGGATACAAAGGTATCAAGCGACGGGTGATGTAAAATGTGATCGCCAAGACCCTCGCCCAATTGCTTACACTAATGAATCGGAGGGACACCGTAATATTGTGGAAGTTTACTAGTGATTAGTGATCGATGGTGCCACCCTTTAAAACGACGCGTTCAAGTGCTTCAATATGGTTTTGGGCATGAAAAGTCGACTTCAGGAAGTGATAGACAATGACGGCCATTCTCTTTGTTATTAATAAACAATTTACTCGGAAGTGTTATTGTGTTACTCAACTGGTAAAATTACATTGGAACGTATGATCAAGTGTTAATCATTTCGAATATTAGTGGGATCATTATCTAGTAGTTAATCAAAAATAAACAACCGTTATTATTATCGATCCAGATACTCTTGTTTACGAATCTAGTTAGTCTTGTAATGTGTTAACGATGCACCACCTGACCTCACATATTTTTCTAATGTTGTGTTAAAAGGGTTATCAAAAATTTGATAAAAGAGAAAGATGTATATTGCTATACTGTCATAGTTTAGCATGTTAGTTCTTTCTCTGTAAATCATAGGAAAAATGACTACATTTGATTTTTAATCAGGCTTTTATTTATAATTTAAACAAAAATAACAAAACACACTATTTAAAAAACCTTAACCTACACGTCATCATAATACTGTTTTAGAAATATCTATAAACGAACAGTTTTCTAATGTTAAACGTTCTAAACCTCACCCAGAGTATCTATTTTGTGTTTAGTTAAGTAATATTCTAAGTAAATAAACCCAATTTAACACAGATAAAAAACTGTATATTATTATTCAACCAAGAAGTGGATTCCATGAAGTCCTACATATGTATGTGTAGAAGTATTGTGAGGTGAGAGTGATTGATGTAAATGTCGTTGACAATTTTAATTTTATTATAATTTTGTTATTTATTGTGTTATTTTGTTTAGTTACTGTAATCAGTTGTATAACCGTTTGTAATTAAAATAAATAAATAAATAAATTGTTTATGCAACATGACTAGCTTTTCTTATAAACCCCCTACATACTTTAAAAATTGATTTCATAAATAATAGTTAACGAAAACAACCTTATCACGTAAATGATATCCTAAAAAAAAAGAAAAAAAAAAACAAACTAGACTTCCGCGGATTTGAACTCGCAACCATCGCATTGCTCAGCCGCAGTCTTAACCCCTAGACCAACATGACATCTACGTTCTACTGCAAAAAACTTAAATGGTTTGATGTCATTACCAAGGGGGGGACCTTTTCTCTGATGCTGGCTGTACATGTTGCGTAAAAATTAAAATATGGCTGTATTTACACCATCGCAATTATTATCTGTGGTTCTTTGTAGGGTTGTGTTTTTTTAATCTACGCAACACAGACAAATACTTCATACTTTGTTGACATTACCTAAAAATCCTTAAAAAAAGAATGTAAATATTTCCAATTCTTAAAAATGATAAATAAACTAAAATATAAAGTTATGTAAAGTTTCATTGACTTCAAAAGTCCCTAAATAACAAAAAAATAAGGCAACATTATAAAGAAGGATCAGTGAAAATTTCAAATGTTACACTCCGGTGTGATAGGGAGTCACAATGCGCGCACGCATCAAGTTACAGACAAGATTGCGTGAAATGATTATTGCTAAGAAAACCCGACACGATACATTTTGCTTGTTCACAATTTCTTCAAAAGCTTGCGATGTGAACTGACTGTCATTTTATTATGAAAAAAGTGTTATGCAAATGAAATTCTCGTGATGGAGATACAAGATTTAGATTTGCAGACTGAAAATGCACTTTCGCAATGGGGTATTTATTTTAAAGGTACACGCGGGTTGATAGAATGAAACGTCATGCGTCATACTACGTCAATTGAGGAAACGACAACTGTCAAATTAATCCTGTGTGATCTATGACAAATATACAAGAATGAATTGAGCCTACTGTGACAAAGGTTTTATTACAAATAAAATGAAAGGAAGTCGGTGTGATTGTAACGCTCCCAATGGGAATAAAATTCATCATTCATTACATTGCTTCAGAAAATACTCTCCCTTATAAAGCAACAAGATATTTTACCTGTTAAAGCCTGAAACGCCCCCTTCACCGTCCTCTTGGTTGGGGCAGCCTGTCTCCCTAGGGGGAAATCTCATGGGCGTAGCCAGGGGGTTGAAATAGGGGTGCAAATCTCCCTCCCCGAAATAACAGATCCGAGTGAATTTGTGAGCGAAAATGACCTTTATGGAGGGTAAAAACTTCCCGAAATCCTAACGTGGCTTAGACTAAAATTCTGTAATCATTTTCCAGTTGTTTTCCATATGTTTGATATCAACAGTTTCTGCGTAATTCGAGACACAACGGATGTGTTTATCTAAATACGCGTGACACGACTTATGAATGTAATTTAGGTGAATGCGCATAAAACTTGGAGGAAGGTGTCGAATTTTGTAGCTACGTCATGAAAAATCGTATTTTATTGCATCCTTTGGATTTGTGCCCGTTTTTAATTAACATGCCTACATTAGTATAAGTTTTTTTGTGAGTCAAGGATAAAATTAAGAAAATTCATGTTAGAGTTTCTTTGTTGGCTAAAACGCACTTGAATCTCCAAAACGACTGCTCCCTTTCTGAAAATTCTTTCTCTTTTATGAAGATACGTTATCCCTGAGTATCGTAAATTATTTATTACACACACTAGACCCATAAAACTAAATTTAAATAAAATAAATACCTATAAATGTACTAACAGAGAAAATATTTCATTGACACACAGGAATGTACGAAATTCTAACTGATGATAATGACGAATGTTCTATATTTTAAAGCTAAACTTTTCCTCACGCCCAAAACGCGGTAAATGCATTTATTTATTACATAACTTAATACCATATTTGGTTGTACATTGATCAGTAATCTCGTAATAATGTAGGTTAGTGACGTACAATGAGTCAGTATTAGTAATTTGTCCTGTTCGGGATTTCTATGGGCACTGAATTCGCGTCATTGTTAGGTAGGTACCGTGTTTTGTTTTAGCTGCATTCATTAAAGAACTTTTCTCATGTCAAATCGATTACTAAAATTTTAATTTAAAAATCTAGCTGTTGTCTGTGAATTGGTGTTGCCAGTCATAAAGTGTATCTATTAGTGTTGCCATTGTATTTAAGATAGTTTTAGTTATTAGTGATCAATAAATTCATCCTTTATACTTATCTGGGGTACATACCTAGTTTGCCGTGAGTGTCTTTAGTGATAACGGTATTACAATAATAAGTAGATGATTCAGTGTGTTTTCTTTTAAATTATGTAGGGAATAAAGTACTTTGTGAGAAACCTACCTCAAGAATCTATAACGATAATATCAATTGCGATTTTAAACCTTAGCGACTAGTGGTGAATAAAGAAATAAGGTTCAATCATCCTTCTTTTGATTTATTGTCTATTACTCAATGTCTCTTCTGTCTGTCTCTTAATCTAGATTCAAATAGAACGTCACCAAATTCAAACGCGAATTGGCGCGAAGTAATCTCTACATCATCTGTGTTTTACCAGCCAAATAAATATAAATTATTCAGGGCACGATCGTTAAATATGCTACAAATGCTACTATTTTACAAAAGCATCTAATAGCCTTACTCGTATCTAAACGCATCTCATTTGAAAATTGGAGATAAAATAAAAAGACATGGGTGTTTTTGAGACTAAGGAACTTACAAATTTATTAGAAAATCAGCTAGTGTGCCCTAAATCCATTTTGAAAATGCTAGGGTCGTAGAAATCCGGCGAAAGGCGTTGACATCTGGCTAATGTTGGTTTTTATTGTATAGTTTTATTATTTCCTTAATCGCTCTAAAAATTGTGACTTTCATAATCATGAAAATCACTCGTGAAGCTTATAGAATTGCCCGCCAAATATATATGTATTTATTCATAGCACGTCCCTAAAGTATCTCACAATCGCTACTTTTCACAAAACAACGATCTGATAGCGTTTACGTGACTCAGCCGTTGCCAATACACTCCTCTAGCTATAGTCCACTAGGTGTCAGTCTTATTGATTTTTGTGCCCTATAGCCTCAGCGAGGCTTACGGAAACGGCTGCAAAGAGATTTACACTTTATTTCACAACGCCTAGAACCGCTTTTTCAACGAAGTTATCGTTCGTTTTAAAACAAAAGATAGTGTGAATCATCCGTCGAGAACTTTGTTGTGGTTTGAGAATTTTAGGGATGGAGAACTGTTGTGCGATTTTAGTTTGTATGGAACTAGATATAAGGTCGATTTAAATAGGATTAAGTTAGGAAAGCTTTTTAGGTTTCAATTTACTTCAATGATTCGGTATTTCAGTGAAGTAAACTATATTTTATGGCTAGATAGAGATAGAAAGATAGCATTGGTTTGCGCATAGTTTACTGCAAAACTAAAACGCCATCTGTTATCGAATAGCGACAAACAAACACGTAATTACAAAAATCTATTAGCAAATTGTTGCTAGAATCAATTCCAATGATGATAATAATATCAGATATTATTATTCTAATATGTCGACCTCGCACAAGTGAATTGCCTGACTCATCTATTGTCGACTTTTCTTGGAATTGTAAGAAAGCGCCCCGCGTTATTCAAACATACAATCCGTAATCAATTGTAACATGTACTCTTTTGTTACAGAAATCAAAACAGAGGAGGTCATCAGTGAAGCTAAAATCGAGGCCGACGAAGAAATGGACGCCGTTCAAATTGAAAAGCAAGACCTTCGCGTCACTAGGACGACGAGCATCGACAGCGACAACCGATCTGACAGGAGCGAGGAAGAAGACTTGAGAAGAGCGCGCAAACGGGCCGCATCCACCTCACCATCACCCATCCCAATGGACAAAAGAACAGCAAGGTTCGAGTGCCCCAAGTGCCGCCAGCGATTCGACTCGGTCAACGCTTTTGATATCCACCGGTTCACTGCCCACAGTGACGACACCAAGACTGGCTTCGACGATCTTACCTTCGTCGATTTCTCAAGCAAAAAGTTTCCTGAAATCGCCAGAGGAGTTTGCGAGAGAAACCCTCACGTGTCAGTGACAGATCAACGTTATAGATGCGACATGTGCTGTAGAGACTTTCCTTGTGGACAGGCTTTGGACATTCATAGGAAATCTTGCCTTTCTACCACCCGGATTCCCAGCCCTGAGAGGGATCGCAGGGAAGATTTCTTTGCCAAACTAGATCTTAGAAACAGGTCCTTTGGCATACCCGGTACTTTAACGCCACCAATGGACAGGTTTACGCCCAAATATGAAGATAATCATCTTACCAACGGTATTAGGCACATCGATGCCGCTCGCGACTTGGCAGATATTCAATCGATATTAAACGTCACGTCAGCTGGCGGCCTTCTAGAAAGGCTCACTGGCACAAGAGTGTCTTTAGAAAGTTCGGTCCTAACGCCTCCCGACACAATTATTAAGGAAAGAGACCAAGAGGAAACCCAAGATAATTTCGCAGCAGAGTTCAGACGAATGAAACTACGTGGAGAGTTCCCCTGTAGGTTGTGCCCTGCCAAGTTCCCTAACTTAAGAGCTTTGAAGGGACACAATAGAGTGCACTTGAGCGGAACGGGCCCGGGACCTTATCAGTGTAACATGTGCCCACATGCCTCTTTAGATAAGGCAGCGTTGGTACGTCACATGCGGACACATAACGGGGACAGACCGTATGAGTGTGCCGTGTGTAATTACGCTTTTACTACCAAAGCCAACTGTGAGCGTCACTTAAGAAATAGACATGCTAAAGTCACAAGAGAAGATGTAAAACGCTCAATTATTTATCACCCGTCTGAAGATCCAAATAATGATGAAGTGAATTCCAAACTTGCGAGGGATGAAGTGAAAAGATCGCTTGCCTTCCACACCCCAGACGTTGATAGACGAAACGAAAGTTCAGGACGTGATACGCCTCTAACGCACTTCACTCCAAGTTTCATTACCGACCGACATCCTGTAACTAACCTAACAACTAAACAGTTACCTTTGCCATTGCCTGAGTCGCCCTTACCTTTACCTATGCCTAGAGACGTAGAGCAGCCTCAACCTCGAATCAAAGTGAAGGGTATTGGCCAATTAACGCAAATACCTGAGTTCAGACCACCTGAAATCACGTATAAGCACAATGACATCTCACACGATTCATATGATGAAGAAGCTCCCGTGGACTTAAGCACAAGTGACAATAATAGTTGTGATGTTCTTGATCTCAGCAAGAAGAAACGTGACACTGATTCTGAGGAGCCTAAAGCCCCACCACGTTCATCCTTCGAGCCTGACCCAGCGAGCGTTGCCGCTTCAGCGTTTGAAAAGACTAGATTCTTGTTAGCGTCGCAAAGACTTTTCGAAAACTCTCTTCCTAAAATCGATCCAGCTTACTATGCCTCCCAGCTGTCACAACTGTACGCTGGAGCAGTTCCTGGAATCCCTGGATTACCTTTGCCACCATCCTTTCCTATCGCACCTTACTTACTTCAACCTTCGTTTTTTCCTCACCCAACTGATTCCCAGGAACTTGCCGAGATAAAACAGCATATACAGAAAGAAATCATTCGAGGCTTGAGCATGTCTGGTGGCAGACTTGTTCCTAATGACCAGGATAATCAGCCCAAGATTGAACCAGAAGAAGAGGAACAAAAACCACCGCCATCGATCTCTCCGATACCTTCACCAAACCCTGAATCTCCACGCCCACCAACAAATAACACTCTCGTCCCGCAGACAGACTCAGTAAAGATGGTAATAAAAAACGGTGTTTTGATGCCCAAGCAAAAACAAAGGAGATATAGAACTGAAAGGCCGTTCTCTTGCTCTCAATGTTCAGCGCGGTTTACTCTCCGTTCGAACATGGAACGCCATGTAAAGCAGCAACATCCTCAGCACTGGAGTGTCAGAAGACCAGCTCCTAGAGCGCCGCCACCGTACCCAACTCCAGACTCGCTGACTGGTGTTGGATTGGACCGCATGAAATTTGCCTTACTAGCTCGCCATCTTGAAAGGCCTCTACAACAATCTGAGCGCTCTCCTGTGCGACGAGACTCTGATGAAGTAGCCGACAATGAGGAAGATGAAGAAGACACCCTAGTGATTGATGAGGAGCCTGATCAGGATAAGGCGGAAGATCATAGTGCAGCGCGCCGTGCGGCCGCTGAAATCTTAATGGCGACATGCCAACAAGAAATGACTAAGGATTTTGACCTTAAAATCGCGGGAAACTTGATCAATAAGCCCGTTCTTATTGCTAATGATAAACCTGAGACTGGAACTAATGCTATTCCTCTGACTCAAGAGTCACTGCCAGTGCCGGTAGTGCCTACACGTAGCGATGAGGAGGAAGATGAAGAGGGACTAGTCGCCTCCACAAGTGAGGGAAACAATTCTGGCAGCGATGAAAATAAGTAAGTTTTACAGTTTAATTTGAATACTTCTGTATAAATTGTTGTGCATTATTATCTTTAAAATCTTTACCCAGTAGCATTACAATTTATGTTAAAAATATAAACATAAACATTTTACTATAATTACTAACGTAGCTCTTGTTGTTTCAGATCTGAATCAGATACAGCACTACCGCCTAAGAAGAAGTCGGCTTACAGCCTAGCACCGAACCGAGTATCATGTCCCTACTGCCATCGTAAATTCCCGTGGTCATCATCCCTCCGTCGTCATGTCCTCACGCACACTGGACAGAAACCGTTCAAGTGCCCGCACTGCACACTTCTTTTCACTACTAAGTCAAACTGCGACCGCCATCTGTTGAGAAAGCACGGTGGTTCCGCCAGAGCTATCTTAGCTGAACCAATCCCTGTGACTGTTTCCCCACCACAGTCGGTAAACGATACCAGAGCAGTGCCAGAAAGACCTTACAAATGCGTGTCATGTCCAACCAGTACTTTCTCGTCTCTCGAAACTTTGAAGAAACACATGTCCTCTCGGCACGGGCCTGACTCTCAACCAAGCTCCCCGAACCCGGAAATTGTAGAAGAACCAAACGAAGGTGGCCTAGTCTTCAAATGCCATTTATGCGAAGCTTCTTATGGAGACAGAAGCGGAGCTCTATCGCATTTGGCGGCGGGACACGCGGCCGAGTATGAGCAGCTAGTCAGTAAGGGAGCCCTGGATGCTGCCAGCGACAGGAGCGAAAGCGCTGATGATGATGAAAGAGGGAAGTTTCCTGACCATGCAAACAGAAAGGTAAGAAATATAAAGGTTTTGAATTATGAACTTTAACGAGTAACATTTTAAGCTTATATTATTGTAAACAATCTACAACATCATTGTTCTTTCCAGGTTGTCTGCGCATTCTGTGTCCGCCGTTTCTGGTCAGCCGAGGACCTTCGTCGCCACATGAGGACCCATTCAGGGGAGAGGCCATTTGCTTGTGACCTGTGCCGACGTCGTTTCACCCTGAAGCACAGCATGCTACGACATCGCAAGAAGCATAGGGAAGAAATCACTGATGATGAAGAGGCCACCCCGCCTAACACGCCGCTTGAAGACTCTGTCACTAACGGGTGAGTAAAAGTATCTTTTGCCTTGAGCTTTACTCGCGAAGTCATCTGCATGAAAGACAGTTATCGGATTAAAAATATCTCCTTTGTTCAATCTATCTATACCAAATTGCATGACAGACAGTCAGAGTTACTACATAAATTTATACTATTAGTACGGATAAATGGTAATCCAAACATCCTAATTGCAAAACGATTTGCAAGCTACCAAAACCACGCCACTAATTTATCCTATCTTTACAGATTTCGCTACCAAGACGACGATGGTTCAGGCAACGAAATCCCAAGCAACGTCAATAACAACAACTCTCCGCCCTCCGCTCCATACGAGAAGAAGCTCAAGCTGGACATGACATCGCGCAAATACTCCTCAGAGGCCGAAAACGACCCTGAGAACAGTGACCTCATCGGCAAACTCCTCGGAATTCCCGACAAAACCATCAATAAACTACTCTCCTCCGCAGATGAAGCCGCAAAAATCCTTGGCGTGAATAAATGAGAGTACGCTATAGTCCTCGTGACACCAGCTAGACTTATTCTAGCACCGCGAGGACTAAAAATACCGTTGCAAAACTTACAAATTCCAACGTCCAAAGCTAATGAAAACGGTACAACGCCATCTAGCAACAAGTAGACGTAACATACCTGTACGTTTGCGCAAAGGTTGTAAATATTTTCTGGGTTTTAAAAATGGAATATAACCAAAATCAAGCTTCAACGAATGTATATTTTATTACAACGCCATCTAGCAACGAGTAGAAGCATTAAAGTGCTGCCATTTGGTAACGGTCACTTCAATGCAATAGCGTGTAAATATTTACTAATTTATCTAGGTGCCTTTAGCTGCCTTAATTTATAGTATAAACCGTCCTATAATGCCTTACTGTACTATTTTATGCTTAACAATGTGGGTAAACAACAACGAAGGTTTCTTAGTGCCAGTCTTTAAAAGTACACTGTATATTTGAATTCTAGTTAGTATGTACTCAGGTCTTATATTTTAGTAAAGTAACTAACTTAGGTGGTGTTAGCCAGTTTTAAGTAGAGTCAATTTGTGATCGTGAACTTTTTATTGTCATTTAGAGTTAAAATTCCAAGATTGTGACGATTTAACAAAATTCTTTATTTTATTGGTAGCTAAGTATTGGGTAGCTAAGTAGCTATTTAGTACAGGTTTTATTCGAATCATTTTTATTTCTCAGGAATCGGTCTCATTTATCTGAAAGACAATAAAAACACTGATCTTCACCATCTCTACTTATCTCTATTATTTAAATGCACAGATTTAGCTGATAAAATATCGTCGAGCCGATGAATTTTGCATTTCCATCTAGTCGGGTACTATTTTTCATAATTACCTTTTCATGTACTATAAAACACCAATTTTAGTAATAACGTTCAGCCAAAAAATCTTAATTTTCGCAAACCCAAAATTGATCTAGTCAACTTTAAAACGATTTTTTTTTCTTATGCTAAGCTATAATACCAAAATATCAAGTTTACATTTTCTTACAGTTTAGATTAACTCTAAGTTAGAAGTTAACCTATAATTGTACACCAATGAATAGTTTTAAGCGTCTATTACAATACAATGGTTTACTTAAATAATTGTAATGTAAGAAATTTTGTAGTTTCTGTGTGTAGACATTGTCTACTTATATATACCTAATAAAAATATCTTTACTATTATTATTTTCTTGAATATTTCAGTCTATATCTTAATATATTACTGCTAAGCTGTATTCTATTCTTTATATTAGGTAACTATTTTATTCTTAAGAACAAGTGTACATAGCATTTTATCTCAAGGGGCAAAAGCCAGTCTTAATGCTAATCTAGAATTAGATAAATACCTTTTTAACTTTTCTAGGACCTTTATTCCTTAGAACGTGAATTAATTTTATAAAAGACATTTTGTTTGCTCAAATTCATGGCATTTCTTTACCGACAAAGACTAGGGATTAGAATATTTTTAAGTTAAAAAGTTAGGATCTCCTAGGTAAACTTATTTTTATTACTTTACATTCTGAATATACCATGTTATGTTTCTGGCCTATGGCTTTTGGGGATACCCGTTAACCAACGGAAGGAATCTATTTATACCGGAAGTAAAAGATTTAGTTATCATTCAAAAATTTATTCGCGTTTTTTTTTTATATTTATAAGTAATTATAATTATTATTTTATCGGTAAAATATCGGTGCAGCAATATTATTATTTTTTCGTAAAGGTTATAAACCTCATAAGGTAGTTATAGGATTTACAGTCTCCTGAGTGGATTGACGAATCATACGCTAGAATATACCTAAGTTCGAATGTGCTTTGTATATTTGTAACGCTACTATATTATACCAAATATATTTTAATAGTAGTACTATTGTAAGGTTTATTATGATAATAAATACTTTTATATAAATAATAGAAAGTGCTCTTTTCGGAGCACTTCATACAGAAGTCAGTTTTAAGCAATAATTGTCTAAATTATGTGTGGTACATTCTAGGAGTCGCTGATGAGAGAAACAATGTCATTTAAGACTAGATTTAGACTTTTTAGATAGTACTAAAATAGATTTACTATAAAGTCTAATAAAAATGACTTTGATTCTTTCAAGAAATATTCTCTAATTACTATTCTTAAATATTTAAAAGATAGACGTGACTTTTCTTAAATTATAATATTGGTTTGAAACTATTGTATACCAAAGTAAGTTATATTGTATAAGTGTACGTATTAATTTAACTGAATCCTGCTTCATGTCAATTATAGTTAGAAAAAAAGCGAATGATTTTGATATTTGTAATTATATTTATTTAGATTTGTTTTGTATAATTTGCTTCGTCCAGTAGGCCAGTAGGTATGAGTTGCTGTTTTAATAACATTAAAAAGTAATGTTACATAATTATAGTTAGTAAATAGGTAGTAATCTCGTATTTACTAGAAGAAGTAAATTAGTTTATATACTAGTGTATAAGAATATTGTGGCAACACCGCTTGGCCTTTTAAATGTAGTGTTCGTGTGTTTTAAAAATATAATAATTATGCTCTCGTATAAGTAAGTAAAAAGTAAATTTTACCATAATTACGCATGATTTTAATAGTAATAATCATACAATTATTATACTTATAATATAAGATGTTACGATTCACCTTTGCCTCTCTTTCTTTATGCAATATGAGTGTCGTTTTAAAAACGGTTTTTTGTCAAATAAATAATGGTGTATTATTAAAATAAACAAATTCTTTTATTTATCCATGTTGGCTCTGGCTGCTGATTTTATCACACTGACCTTGAAAAATTAAGTTGAAGTGAAAAAGTACGTTTTTGTCACTTCTTTATTTTGGTTTTTTAAAATAATTTTACAAAATAATATACCTACTTAGTGCTTATATTTTTTATCCACTGCAAAATTCTTCACTTCAATAACAATAGTAAATATTATTTTTATAAATACATTCAAAATTTACAACGACATCGGTATTAATTTAGTTATTAAAAATTTCCAGATTAAATTGAGTTATTTATAAGAAAGTTAAGTTTTATAAAAAAGCCGCTAGAGGGTGTAGCTCAAAGAGTACAGTGTATAGGTATACTGTGAAAGTGTAGCTGTAGGCAAAAAATGTGTTTAATTTGCTACTCGACACGAGATGGCGCTAATAGTTTTTAGCCATTTAAATCTAAACTAGTGAATCCCGTGTTATTTAAATGGTACATAAAAGGGTTTATATTTTTTTTTAATAATTAATTTTTTCTACTAATATAAATTATGATTTATTTATTTTATTAAGAAAAAACAATCTAATCATAAATTGAATGAATGATGAACGCATCTCAAGCTCCCAACGTTTTAGAATGAACGATGGCCAATGAATGATTAGGGATACCGTTGGTAAAATTTACCCACATAAAATGCATAATTGCATAAAATGAACTTAATTTTTTTTAATTATTAGATCTACGGAGTTTACGGAATAAAATTGAATACCTTTTTAAGAATTATTTAAAATAAAAATGCTGAAGATGACACAGCGATTACCTACTAATCGTTTCTGTTCCTATAATAATCTAAATTATTCTATTCGAATCGTGTCATCGCATTCTCGTTATCACCATTTATTTTCAATATGTGAGAAGTGAGATAGCATTTTGCTTACCTTTCGACATCAAACGTCGCAATGTCATAGCGATCGAACAGTGAACCATTGAAACAATACGTACGGAAATAGTGTTAACATTATAACATAATACTCGATAAATCAAAAGTATATTAGACGTCAAGTCTTAGGCTCAACTCACACCGAAAGAGAGGCGAAGGGCAGCGAAGCGGGACGCAGTTTCAATGTCATAATTATGAATTTTAACTTTATTTTTATCGCATGAGAAACTCGTTTATGGAATTCGCAAGTATTCCCGCGCCGTCGCGTCGCGGGCATCCGAGTGACTAGTTCGAGTTTCTCATGCGATAATAAGTATTATAGTTATGAAAATAAAGTTAAAACTCATTTGATACTGAAACTGCGTTCCGCTTCGCTGCCCTTCGCCGCTCTTTCGGTGTGAGTTGAGCCTAAGAGTAGTATAAATTACATAAATATTGAAAGAGGTCTAGTGCATTTACTGCGACTAATACACCAATGAAATCCATTGAGCCAAATAAGAGCTTATAAAACAAAATAATTAATCAATTTTATTTTATTTCTATTTTAAACAGTTTCTTGGGCAAAACTCAATTCTAGTTCTGGCAACCCTAAATAGGTGAACGAAGGATTGAGATTCTCTGGCGGGAAATCAAATTGCGCGGGTGTTAAAAATTTCTCTTACGAAAAAATTTTAGATTTTGTATAATATTTCTTAAATATTTCATTGAATAGTTCTTAAAAAAAACCCAGTGTATATAATAAAATGGGTACAGAAAGCGATGGGGGCGATGCCCCCATCGATATAGAGCCGAAAAAGAAAAGAAAATTGGCTCCCAAGGAATCGACACAGTCTGAAACTTATAAAATCTTCATGAAACCGAATTATAAGAGACAATTTCCCGAATGCCACAGCGGCGATTGTGTAGTATTTGTGGAATCGATTGAAAATGAAAAATTGGGCAACAAAAACCCAATTGGACTTACTAAATTGTTTACAGAAAATGTTAAAGGTATCATAGGCGTACACCGAGTAAACGCATACAAAGTTGGGATAACTTTTAAAAAACCTGCACCGGCGAATAGTTTCCTCAAAATGGACCATTTCTTAGGAAAACATAAATTAAAAGCCTTCGTTCCAGCATATATGACGGAATCAACAGGTGTTATACGTTATGTACCGAAAACTATGTCCAACGAAGAAGTATATAAAAATATACAAAGTGACGTTGAAGTTATATCTATCAAAAGATTCATGCGAAAAGTTGATGGGAAACTTACACCATTGGGTACAATAGCAGTAACATTTGCCGCAACAGCATTGCCACAATATGCATATATACACATGTTCAGGTACCCGGTACAAACATATATACCACCTTTATTACAGTGCTATAAATGCCTAAAATATAACCACTCTGCAAGAGCTTGCCGTGGGGAGCAAATGTGCTCTTCTTGTGCCGGTCGGCACTCATACAAAGAATGCGATGTCGAAGAGATCACATGCATCAACTGCGCAGGTAATCATCTTGCCATTTCACGAGACTGTCCCATTAAAAAACAAAAAATTGAAGAGAAAAAGGCCAAATTCCTGCAGAAAACGTATGCCACTGTTGTGAAACCACCCCCTGTATTTAATGAGAAATCTTTTCCTACTTTACCCAAGGTTGCTGATAAGGCTAAGTCCAATGACATTTTAGATTTTAAACTAGTTGCAAATAATGATATTATTATTAACGCAATTGTTAAATCGTTGGTTGCATTAGGAAACAAAAGTGACTCTGATGGGCCACTCACACATAAGAAAATAAAAGAAATATTTTTATCAAATTTAATTTAAACATGGATAATTATCTTAATATTTTACAGTATAATATACAGAGTTTACAGAGTAAAAAGAGCCTATTACAAAATTTATTAATTGACAAAAATATAGATATCTGTCTTCTTAATGAGACTTGGCTTAAATCTAATTCTATAATCCCACACTTTCCCACATATAATCTTATCTATAAAAATTCCATAAATTCTCATAATGGAGTAGCCATTTTGGTGAACCATCGTATAAAGTACAAATTAGTTAATACACACTTCTCAGAATCCATTCAGAACTTATGTATCACTATAGAAACACAATTTGGAGCATTGGCAATACTTTGTGTTTATAGCCATCCAAGTATCAGGTTTGACTCAGCAAAGTTAAAGGATTTATTCAATAACATACCCAAACCTTGTATAGTTATGGGTGATTTTAACGCTCATAACGTAGCTTTTGGATGCCATAGTGATAATAATAGAGGTAGATGTTTGTATAATATTATTGATGAATTTGACTTATGTATTTTGAATGATGGATCACCAACAACTGTTCCTTATCCTAATAGACAAGCTTCCGCAATAGATCTTGCCCTTGTTAGCTCTTCAATTGCTCATTTATGTAACTGGTATGTTCATGACGATCCCATGGGTAGCTATCATCTTCCAACCTTACTAGAGATCAGCATTCAACCATCTACGTATGACACATCACCTCCTGTGGATCAAGAGAAATATATTTATAGTAAGGCAGATTGGGAAGAATATTATAGACTATCAGAAACTTGTTTTTCACACTTGAACTCAATAAATGATTCCCCAATTAATGCATACAACCATTTTATATGATTTAAGGAATAAATCAATTCCAAAACGTAAATTAGTTGCAAACACACTTATTAAAAAGCCAGTACCATGGTGGAATTCAAAATGTAGTGCTGCTGTCGCAAAATCAAAAGATGCATTAAAGTATTATTTTTCTCAACCCAACATTGAAAATTGGATAGCATATAAAAAACTAGATGCAAAAAAGAAAATAATTCTGAAGGAAGAAAGTTCTTCTTCCTGGAAAAATTTATGTAGTAGCTTCAATAGGTTAACTCCAGTTTCTAGGATATGGGGATACATTAAAAAGTTTAAGAAAATTGGAACAAATCAAAACAAAAACATCAATGACGAGTGGGTTCCAAGATTTTTAGATAACTTAGCAGATTCTACTGAAATAGACGACAATAGGCTTGATTATTTGTTTGCGAGTGCTACAGAAAATGATGTAAACGTATTTATCAAGAACAATTTTACTATAGAAGAGTTGAAAACATCTTTAAAGAGTAGGAGAGACACTACACCAGGATTGGATGACATACCTTATATGTTAATCAAAAAATTACATTTAAATGCACAAACAACATTACTTAATATTTATAATAAACTATGGGATGAATTAGAAATACCTGAGTCTTGGAAAACACAATGTGTCATTCCAATTTTAAAACCTAATAAACCTGTAAATAGTGCTTCTTCATATAGACCTATTTCCTTATCATCTTGTTTGGGTAAACTCTTTGAAAATATGCTGAAGTTTAGATTAGATTATTTTGCTGAATCACAACACTTAATTCCTTCTATACAGTTTGGCTTCAGAAAAGGTAAAAGTTGTTCTGAAAGCCTTGTATCTTTATTATCAGATGTTAGACAGGTTAAATTAAGTCACTCTAATGCAATCTGCGTGTTTTTAGATGTAAAAGGTGCTTTTGACAATGTAAATATAGAAGAACTCATTCAAGTATCTCACGATATTGGTATACCTGGTCACGTTCTAAAATGGCTTTATTCTTTTTTAAACAATAGAACTGTATTTGTTAAATACAATAATAAAGTGCATGGACCTAGGACTGTCAACAAAGGCACAATGCAAGGGGCAACTTTGTCTCCTTTGCTTTATAACTTGTATACTTCTGAAATATTAAAATATGTAGATGTACCAGATGTAAAAATCCTGCAATTTGCAGATGACTTGCTTATGTACAGCATAAATCAAAATATAGATATAGCAATGGCTAATATTAATAAGGCTTTGTCTCAGTTATACAGCTATTACCATAATAAACTTAAATTAGAAATAAGTCCAGAAAAGAGTTCAATTTTAATTATCAGTAAAAATGTAAGTACTCATAGCAATGTTAAAATATCATACAACAATGTAGAAATTCCTGCTGTTAAGCAACATAAATTCCTAGGTGTCATTATTGATGATAAATTAAAGTTTGATGAACATATTAAACATATAAGTAACAAAGCACTGAATGGTATTAATTTATTGAGACATTTAGCAGGAAGTTTTTGGGGATCTGACCCCAAAGTTATGAGTATGCTGTACAAAAGTATAGTGAGAAGCCATTTTGATTACAGTAGTTTAGCTTACATGAATGCCAATAGCACCTTGTTACGAAAATTAGATGTAATTCAAAATATGGGACTGAGACTTATTTGTGGTGCTATGCGCTCCACACCTATTAATTCGTTAGAAGTTGAGACATGTATACCTCCCTTGATATTACGAAGGTTGTTGTTGGCTGAGAGATTTTTAGTAAAAGTCATGGTGTCAAATGATAACCCTTTACTTAAGAAACTAACAATACATCCTAAAATTTCACAGTCAATTGCTTGCAATGCCATCACTGCCTCTTCTTTGGTTGGTGGAACTCTACCTGAAATGCCAACAATATTTGAGCTTGTTAATATGAATTCCAAAGATATTTATAAAAATGACATTTGGCCCATATACAATATCCCTTTTAATAGTATTATTAACAGCTGTGCAATTCATTTAGACACAGTGCACAATAAATTTGATTTTTTACAGTTTAAAGAGAATAGATCAGAACATTATGTTATATATACAGATGGATCTAAAACAGACCATAATGTAAATGCAGCTTTTTATGATCCACAGCTAGATTTCACTAAATGTATTAAATTAAATAAGGTGTGTAGCATTTTCACTGCAGAATGCTATGCAATTTATTGTGCACTGCAGCATGTAAATAGTCTTGTTAATAGTGTACATAATATTCTGATAGTTACAGACTCCAAAAGTGTTTTGTCTGCTCTATACAGTGTAAATATTTCTTTTAAGTTAAATTATATTATTTATAATATTAGACTTATAATCCAAAAACTACTTGATAAGTATATTAAAGTAGAATTAGTTTGGGTACCTTCACACAGTGGCATTCGTGGAAACGAAGTCGCTGACACTGTTGCCCGTTCAGAACATGACGAGGATCGATCCGAGTTGCTCAAGGTTCCATTCACTGATTACTACAGTCTTTTCAATGAAAATAATAGACGGTTATGGAAAGACTATTGGGCCATAACCCTGGAAACGAAAGGCAGATGGTATGCTGGAATACAAAATGAATTACCGATTAGACCTTGGTATCATAACTTCAAATACAGCACAAGAAGATTTATAACTATTATATCACGCATGAGATTGGGACATTGCTTAACACCTGCTCACTACTAGAATTCGCATAATTAACAATAGCCGATGTCAACATTGTGGAGCAGAGGATGCTGACTTGGATCACGTTATCTTACAGTGTTCAAGTTTTAATATGCAACGTTTGATTTTGGTCAGTGAATTGAGAGAACTTAATGACAATGACAGTGAGAGTGAACGTCAAAGTGATCCCCGCCGCGTTCAGGATTTATTAGAAAATAAGAAATATTTTAATGTCTTGTTTAGGTATATTTGTAATACGGTAGAAAAAATTTAATTTATTGTGTAATCTGTATATATCTCAATTAATTGTAATTATATTAGTAAGAAAACTATATCACCACAGACATCTTTATGTCTGTGTAATATCTCTTATCATATCACTGAGATGTATTCACCCAACCCGAAAGGGAGGCAAGTGGATAATTTTTATGAATAGATTGTACATTATTTTAAACTAAGTATCTATAACTTTTATGTACTGTATTGTAGTAGTATTACGTTTTAACATGTATTCGACTGAAGGACTTGTATCCATGGTCACGAATAAATTATTAAAAAAAAAAAAAAAAAAGAACGAAGGATTTTTTTAAGAAATAGAAAGAAAAGAAGTCGCTAATTTATGCGAGACAGCGTCTTTATTTTGAGATTCAATTGCTTAACTTTTTGTGATAGTTTCGAAATAATACGCGGTGCCCTTGTACAAGAATCCAAGTTGGTCTACAGGGACCAAATTTGTAAATAATTATTGTAACCAAGTGATCGTAGGTGAGAGCATCATTTCTATTGCAACTAGTGACGTAGGTAAACGATTTAAAGTGCACTATTTAATTGTGAAGGTATCGTACTAAAAAGTGATTAGAATACTATTATCAACTTAAATTTTACGATAAATGTGAACAGTGCAACATTATTTATACCTTACAGTAGTTTATTTGTGTTTTTCAGTGTAATAAATTACCGAAATGGGTGATCAACAATTCTTCCTCAAATGGAATGATTTCCAGACAAATATGGTGACATCTTTCAGGCATTTGAGGGATGAAAAGAGCTTCACAGACGTGAGTACGACGAAATATCGTTATATTTGTGTACAAACAAACTATTCTAACCTCTTTAGTTGTAGATAACTTTCATGCTGTGATTTCATGTTGTAATAAAATTCTGGTACATTTTTTTTACCAAGTTACTGATAATATGTAAGGAATAAATTATGAATTAACATTTAGTAGAAATTAATTTTATTTATATTAATTTATGTATTTAAAGATACAAATATCCATGCAACAAATTGAATCAGCATTACTGCAAGTTAACTATATTATATGTTCTAAATTTTACTTTTATGTTTCAGGTGACACTAGCTTGCGAGGGCCAGACGTGTAAGGCACATAAAATGGTCTTGTCTGCGTGTAGTCCCTACTTTAAAAGTTTATTAGAGGTGAGCTAAAACAAGGTAGCTGTATCATATTTTAATTGTATTGATATTTTACTCAAAATCCAAGAAGTTACTTTATGCGGGTCTGAAAAAAAGAATATTTATGTAATAAATTGTCAATGGTTTGGTTTGTAAGCTGTTATTATCATTTGAAAGAATTCTCAATCAAACAATCATGTTTATGCTGAGTATTGCTGAGTTCAAAATTAGAGTTGATCTAATAATAGTTTTACTATAAAGCTGAGCTTTGCTTGATTGAACATTCTAATGAATATTACTGGTTTCATTTAAAAATTCTTATTGTATTGGATAGCATGTGTCTTAGAAAGGCTCAATGGCTTATGGACACTAAGCAATAATCAGAAATATGAGTGAAACTGCTAGCAACAGCTTATCTATATTAATATTATAAAGCTGAAGAGTGTTTGTTTGATTGAATTGACTAATCTCAAGAAGCTCATTTATCAAAGACTGTAACATCAAGCTACGACCTACAACCTGAAGCTTCCAACAACTCTTTAAATCTTCGAACACATGATTCGAGACACAATAGAAAGACAATAGCAGCGACAGCCGGCTGTCGCTTGGTCGTTTAAAGGTTAATGGCTAGCTGTACATTTATATCCATAGTAATTTATATAAAATTGCTAGGATAGCAGCTTTCCATTCAGATTTGAAAGTCTAAGAAAAGCGGTAATAATCTGCGTTTGCCTAAAAGGTCTGAAAATCATTACTTATTTAGTATTACTCATTTAATTAGTTCAGTTGGTAAAAAAGTTTAGGACTAAAGTCTCCTTGTGTGGTGATTGTTGCTTGCTCCCTTCTTAGATATTGGGAGTTATTCCCATGTAAGAGTACTGGTATTGTCAGCGAATCCAAAACAAAATGTTTTTATGCAAAAACAAATTTTTATTGTGTGTCATCTACTATATAAAAATAAGTCGAGTTTTCCTTCCTGATGCTATAACTCCAGAACGCAGGAACGATTTCCACGATTTTGCATTCGTTAGAAAGGTCTCTGGCTCCGTGAGGTTTATAGCAAAGAAAATTCAGGAAAAATCACGCGGACGAAGTCGCGGGCTGAAGCTAGTGCCAGTATAAAAGTGGTTATCAGCAATAATTTTTGCTCTCCTCACATGTGTGTACAATGGAACCTTTTACAATACATGTAATTTTGTCCTTTATACCGACTAAAAAAAAAGTAGGGCCCAAATTAAAAAAAATTATACATCATTAACATTGACAAAAAGTCTGAAAAGAGGCTAAAGACAGCATTAGTGTAGTATAGTTATTAATTTTTGCTCAATGTTATTTGTTTACACATGGAGAATGCATACAGTTATCAGCTGTGTGATAATTATGTCAACCTATTTGCAGTTTTATTACATCACCACATATTATAAAATAGATTGTCTCTCCGCTGTCTGTCTGTTTCTATGTATCTTAAAAACTTAGCAACGAATTTTGATGCGGTTATTTTAATAGATACATTGATTATATGTTCAAAAAATACAGTACAGAAAAGGAGCGATTTTCGAAGATCAGTAACCAAATAAAAGTACACAATTGGAAAAATGTCGTGATGGCCTAGTGGTTAAGGCCTCTCATACAAGTGGTTGTGGGTTCGAATCCGGGCAAGTACCAATGTTAATTTTTTTAATTCATTATGTACTTTCTAAAGATTATCTTAGACATCACAGACATCGGTGAAGGAAAACATCGTCAGGAAACCTGGACTTGTAGTGATTATAAGTCTGAAATCGCCAACCCGTCTTGAGCAAGCGTGGTGATCAATGCTCGTGCCTTCTCTATATGAAAAGAGGCCTTTGCCCTGCAGTGGGACAGTTATAGGCTGGTATTATTTTATTATTAATTTAAATTGATCATGCAAGCAACATACAAAAATGCAAGTCAGGAAAATAATATTATTGAAGTATTTAAGTTGGGTCAGTAAAAACATAGTGTTATGGATACAAATGGTAAACATGACTGTTAACCAGGATGTTATACTAAATCAACTGGAAACTTGACACCACCCCAATGTTTACGTCGCTGCGACTATAATATTAGAAACTACTGTAGTACCTTGCCATAGCCACCTGTAGATCATCTATTCATCGTCCTCTTTTAACCGACTTCAAAAAGGAGGAGGTAGTCAATTCTACTGGTTTTTTTTTCATACATTGCTAGTTCCTTAATAAAACAAGTGAATAATTTTTGTAACCAAACATCAATTAAGAATAATTTTGCAGCTACATTCTATAGGCATTCTGATAGATGTTTTTATTCTTTTTACTCTTTATGTGTATGAAAAAGAAATAGGTTTTTAGCAAACAAATTTTGGCCGGAACTTAGACTACTATTGTCGACTTTGAAAAGTTCTCCAGTTCGAGATTTTAATACAATAACAGTAAACCCAAATAATATCTATGATACCTTTTTTCACACTATTATATTCTAATTTATGTCGATCAAGTACATATTTTTGTCAAAAACAAGTTGACATCCTCGCATTAATAACATTTTCTTATGTATTGAACCACCATTTGTAGGCCAATATAATGTTTATGTTACAAACAAACCCTTTATTAAATGGTTTTATTTAGCTTGCCCTGTTTGATAGTTGTTGTTGTTTCAAATTATATAATTATTTGTCCAGGACTCTTTACCCAAATACCACTTTTGTTTTTCCAGGAGAACCCATCGAAGCACCCTATAATAATCCTGAAGGATGTGTCGTACCTGCACTTGCAAGCTATTCTGGAGTTCATGTACGCGGGGGAGGTGAACGTATCGCAGGAACAGCTGCCCGCATTCCTCAAGACGGCCGCTCGGCTTAAGGTAACTTAGTGCATAAAGCAAAATTAATAATCTTATATTTGACTAGCGTCCCCCGCGGTTTTACCCGCATTGTTCCCGTTCCCTTGGGATTTTTTGGGATAAAACGTAATCTATGTCCTTTCCCAGGCTATTGACTATCTCTGAACCAAATTTCATTTAAATCGTTTCAGTTTTGGCGTGAAAGAGTAACAAACATCCACTCACACTCATACACACATTTAATTTTATATAGGATTAATAGGACTAGTAGGATTTTACCTGAAAAATACCTGATCAAATCTCGGAATAAAAATATATGATAAACCCATGATATTGCCGCGCTAGCGATATCAGCAGTAAGTCAAATTTTTGACAAAATGAGTTAAATATTAATAATATCCTCGGACAATAAATGACAAATCTTCCTTAACATAACAACAGTAAGTATAGTTACCCCGGGTTAGCAAGTAAAGCTCTATCCTTTAGGCTTTACTTTTACTTAAGTTATGTGCAGTAACTGTGTATACTGTCGATATTATAAGTAGAGTTTGTTTTTAATTAGGCCTTAATTGATTAAAATATCGGCAGTAACTAAACATACTGTGGATATATTATGTAACTAGCTTTTGCCCGCGGCTTCGCTCGCGTAGATGTCGAACTTCCATCCACAATTTTGACCCTTTAAAGGTAGAATTAAAAAAAACAAAACTTTCTAAGTGGCTATATAAGGCTTACCCTTCACAAAGAATAATTCCTCCAAGTTTCATGTCTAGTTAGTTATTGTTAAATATCGACAAACGCGATAATATTAGCCAGTGAGTTTACTTCCGGGGCAGTGATAACTATTAGAATTAATCCTGACTGCTCTTTGAGGCGCGAGTGGAACAAATGGTCCTTATCTACTTTATAAAAATAAGTCGGGTTTTCCTTCCTGACGCTACAACTCCAAAACGGACAAACCGATTTCCACGGTTTTGCATTCGTTGGAAAGGTCTCGGGCTCCGTGAGGTATAGGTATAGCAAAAAAAAAATTCATACAAAAAAAAATTTCTTCATCTTTTAATCACCAAACGAAATGTTACATAAAACGAAGCCATCTGGTGGCGAAACGGAGTTCGCCGGGTTTGCTAGTCGGGTTTTTATTACCCATCGCTCGCCATTCGCAGTCCCGCGCCTATGGCGGCTGGTAGTCGTCTTGCGACTCTCAACGTCTACGCCTGGGTCACTGTCCCGGGCGTGAAGCTTGAGGCTGCGTAATGCGCGCCGCCGCTTTCTTCTCCAGCATGACCGCTTCGCAAAAGGGTACGACGGCTTCCCATCCAGTCACCCCCGCCGATCCCCTATGCAAGAACACGGCGGTTGCCCACCCAATCGGGCATACTACCACCGTATGCTCCACCGTGTTCTCTTGGCGACCAATGTCGCAGTGGTGTCACCACCCAGGCTTCCGCTCGAATCCGACACAGGAACCTCCCGAAATTTTCGTGTCTAGTGAGGACCTGCTTCTAGCGATACGTGAGAATGCCGTAACGCCTCTCCAGACACTCCTCAAAGAGGCGTGTCCACTGGGTTGCGACAGTCACAGCCTAGTCTCCATTTCGCCATGAGTTCCGCCGGAGCTCTGTGCCTCGCGCTGCGATTTGCCGCGGCAGCGGAGTTAGGTTTTTGGTTCCTGATCGGCTCCCGTGGCTCATGGTGCAATGTTATGTAGCACAATATTATGTATTATTCTGATTTATATGCTACGAATATCTTGCAAAGCCATCGGCCAGCCTGGCTACTGCCCGTACGTTGCTGCGGAGTAATTTTAAAACTCTGTGATATCTCTAAAGATATTTATTGAAATTAAATTTAATAATGTAAACGGCAATGTTGTACAAAATTAAAAACTTGTATCGGATACCGTATTAATATTGATAAAGATTAATACTTTAATCATGAAAACACCCTGGCAAGTCATGTATTTTTATAGAACTAATTTTATTGCCATAAAAATGGTTATAGTGAGTGAACTATAAATAATAGACATATGTTGTTGTAGACTTTTTAACAACATTTTAAGAGGAACAATTCTTTGTTGCATATTTTTTGCGTAACTTCAACCATTTACGCAGCGCACGCAATAGAATCTCTCAAAAGGGATATTTTTCCCTCATTTTTGTCACACTTTTCATTACTACTCGGCTACTATGTGTCTCAGCGTTATGCTATATAACCTATAACCTGCCCAGGAGTATAGATTACAATCGTACCAAGTTTGGTTAAAATCCCTTCAGTAGTTTTTAACTTATACGTTCACATACAGACAGATAGATAGACAGGCAAAAAAATTATACTGATTGCATTTTTGGCATCAGTATCGATCACCAATTATCCTCAAATTTTAATTTTGAATATTATATTCAATGTACAGAATTGACCTCTTTACAGTTTTATGATAAGTACCTATAAGTATATAGATTTTAATTTACGATACCCACTCACTGTTTACAGCATGCGAAACGACTACCACATACAGTTCGATTGCAATGGCTTAAAGTAAACAATTAATTAATTTACTGAATTAATTGATTACTTTTTGTTTTTGACCAAACGTCCCAATAATTATCACAAACGCATAGATAACCAAACACTTTTTACAACAGGGATAGGACCTGCACAAAGAAAAGCTGCCTGGGAGGGTCATTATTTTCACAAAAATGTAAACGCCGCGTTATAAGAATTGTGACAGAAGGTACAGCGCCATCTAGCGAAATAAAACGGAAACTACGAAGAAATTCAAACCGTTGCGCTTTGGGCTTAATATCTTTTGAATGGAATTTCCGATTTGAGTAATTCAAAAAGTAATTAGTAGGTGTTGAAACAGACTTGAATATGGAATAATGTATTACGGTGAGGATGAATACAATTTTGTGGCATTTTATGTTTTGATTGCGATTCTTTAGATTGACATAACTTTTTTATTTATGAACCGATTGAAACAAAACAAAGACTAAATGTTAATCCCGGCAAACCGCAACGCAATAGTGAAAACCGCATCCAAATAGGTTAAGCCGTTTTTGAGATTAGCCTGCACAAACGTACAGACAAACAGACATACAGACAAACAGACAAACAGACAAACAGACAAAAATTCTAAAAATCATAGTTTTGGGTTCTATTGCGTATATAAAGTTCCCCTAATAAAGTTTTTCTTATTTATCTTCCATGTACAGACACCGACCTTTTAGAATTTTATTATATGTATAGATGTATGTTTTTTATTCTTCTTTAAATACTTAGAATATCTGCAGTAACTCATCATACTGTGGTTATATTAAGCAAAATGTACTTCACATTCGGTCGTGATAACTTACACTGTTAGCAGTAATAACTTAAACTGTGACTAAATTAAGAAAAATATATGATTGAATTTGGGAGTTCAAGCTATTTTGCCTACTGCCGCGCTAACGATAAGGGCAGTAAGTATGTTTTGCATAGTTTTGAGTAATTGGCGCGCAAAGTTTTTCTTACATTTTTGTTTTTCCGGACTTCTGTTTTTAAGATATGTTAATTATGATGGTTGAAACGTGTAGCCAAAAAAAGCGCTTTTATATTTTTCACTCACAAAAATTGTATATATATTTGAATAGTTTTAAATAACGAAAATCCTTTTATATCTAGTGTTAATTGAAGCAACTGAAACATCAATTGCTTAGAATAATAGCAGTAAGTAGTGAGTTACTGCTGTTATTATAAGCAACTCATACTAGGTTTAGGTTATAGCTTAGGAATAAAAACAAAGTGTTAGATAAAAATGTTTCTGTTTATTAATATTTCTTTACTTACGTATTATTATTATATTAAATAACGAGGTTTCACTAGTTTCACAACTAAGAACTATAAAATTTAAAAAAAATTAACTATTACACAAGTTTAAATCAGTCTTTCTTAGTTTGAAAGTCTTATAAAATAATTATAAATGTTTATTGAGCTCCATTCTACTCTCGTATATTATTACAAAAAACTTAAAAAATATTTAAACATTGGCAAGTTAGCCATATTGCCAAGTAACAAACAAAAAAATCAGCCTTTCTACGTTCACAATTTGAGATCAAACTAAGTTAAAATACTAGAATTAAACAATCAAACATAATGTAAGAAATAAAATAACAAAACCTTTTTTTGGGGTGTCATGAAATCAAAACACATAAAACTATCTATCTTCGCAACATAAAATGAGGAAAGTACAACCTAGAGTGTACCTTAAAGATATTATGGTTTTAGTCGCAAATCGAGGCGAGTTCACACTGCAATACAAAACTAACCATGATGACGAACAAGTACAAAGTTTAGACTTTTTGCAGTTAAAGTACCTGAAATCAAGAACATTTCCTGAATTCAGTTCAAAATTGACACCTAGAGGAATTCCAGAATATACGAAGACTGAGATCTTAAAGAAACTGTTAGAATTAACGCCAGATAACAGAAAGGGGGTTTGGTTAAATTTACCGGTTTCAGATAAAGTCAGTGATATAGATTAAGTTTTGCTAGATAGTTTTATGTGTTTTGTTATTTCATGACACCCCAAAAAAAGGTTTTGTTATTTTATTTCTTACATTATGTTTGATTGTTTAATCCTAGTATTTTAACTTAGTTTGATCTCAAATTGTGAACGTAGAAAGGCTGATTTTTTTGTTTGTTACTTTGCAATATGGCTAACTTGCCAATGTTTAAATATTTTTTAAGTTTTTTGTAATAATATACGAGAGTAGAATGGAGCTCAATAAACATTTATAATTATTTTATAAGACTTTCAAACTAAGAAAGACTGATTTAAACTTGTGTAATAGTTTATTTTCTTAAAATTTTATTGTTCTTAGTTGTGAAACTAGTGAAACCTCGTTATTTAATATAATAATAATACGTAAGTAAAGAAATATTAATAAACAGAAACATTTTTTATCTAACACTTTGTTTTTATTCCTAAGCTATAACCTAAACCTAGTATGAGTTGCTTATAATAACAGCAGTAACTTACTATAGTGGGGGCGTTATAAGCCATTAATGTATGGGGAGCAATATTTTTTGCATTAAAGCATGAGACTTGGTACACTTGTTAGTTAGGTGGGTTAGAGCGAAAATCGCCCGGGAGGCAATCGGAGGCACCCCTCTGGGGGGGAGGGGGAGGGGTTGAAGTTCTCTTCTGCCGCGCGCTCTGTTTGTCGTCATAACTCCTAATTTATCGTTACTATGGCAAGTGGGGTATCATTTTCGGATAAATTAAAGATGGCCAATCGTTTTCTGAAATAAAAAATACATGTCTACATACAAAAAAAGTGAATTATGCCCTTAAATGTGAAAATTCCAACCGTAACAAAAATCATTAAATGGCCATAATTTTTCAAATCGTAACTATATCGACTTTAAAAAAATATGATTAAAAAGCTATATGCGTATAGATTCTGAAAGTATAATATATGTCTATACTGATATAGAAAAATCGTTAGAAAAAAAAATGAAAACAGCTTGGCGGAGCAGCCAAAATTCATTGTAAAATAGACAACAAAATCGATTTTTAAAAATTGACCAATCTTTTTACTAGTAAATATAGAGATTTGATTAAATCAAATAAATAATGAATTTAAATGTTTTCTTTTGTTAAAAATCTATCGTTTTTACCCTTAGTACAAGTATAAAAAATTGACATTAGTCATATTTGATCTTATAGCTGAGCGGGCTCTGCTGACTATTTTAAGTGAATCAAACGTCTGTAATTAAAGTGACAACATATAACTATGCTAAAAGCTTAGCTAAAAGTATTTATAAAATAATGTAAAAGGTGACTGCACCATTGATTAACACTTTAAGAGTTAGCCCTAATAGCCGGACGCAAAGAATTGTTTTCTTAAATGTCGCCATTTTTTACGTCAGATAGTATGGTTTTGCCAGAAATAGAGTTCAAAAATATCTTAATTGTAAGTTTTATGAGTTATAGGCCAAAATAATAGCTTATATCTGTTTATTCAGAGTGCTGATAATTTGGTGCAGTGCTAGCATTCGAGTCACTGCCCCTATCTCATCATCTCCCTAGCCTTTTCTGGATTATATTGGGGTCGGCTCTCAGCCTAACCGGATTCAGCTGGATACCAGTGTTTTATGTTAAGCGACTGCCTATCAGACCTTCACAACTTAGTAACTGGGCGATACGATGCCTCTTGGTTAGGCTGGTCAGACTTTCTAGTTTGGCTACCCGTAACGACTGTCAAAGTTCCACGAATGACAACCGCTGCCCCTATATTGTTTATTAAATACTTTGCCGTCCGCAGTCGCACAATTCCAATCACTTAAGTTCCCACTGAGAGCATCTTTATCTTTATTTATTTATCTTAACATCATGGGTACATTGTTTACCCTGGGTAAAGTACAATCTTAAATAGAGAAAGGTGTCTGAGATAGAATAGACACCTCAGACCGCCGCACTTCTTTTTACACCTGCACCGGATCATTTCCACACAGACGTCGAAAACCACTGTACTGGCAAGTCTCTCCATGTATGTTGACAGTAAAATAACCGACCTTACTCTATCCCTTATTAGATGGATCAGGTGGATTCGGTGAAAAATGTTCTCAAAAAGAAATGCAGGGCAGCTTTTCAATAATAGCGAAAGCCTCGCTAATCCTTTTCTCATGTGCTGCCAAAAACTTTTTTGCGACAGTTGGAAAAGCATTCCATGTCTCCGTTGCGCTTTTTTTCTCCACCGTTCAAATAAGTCACAGTGTCACAGCTTTTTTACAGGACCATCACACTGGTGGTTCTGTAAATAATCCTCATCCTATTTTAGTCCTAGGAAGTATATAGCGGATGAAAGAAAATAATTCTAAGTATTTTCAATGGAGAGTACTTGATACCTTGAATTGGTACAGGTGGGGTTTTCCAATGCCTACATTACCCACAGCTCCTCTAGCTCAGGCACTCGTCTATACCAAAACGACTGCTAACGAGACGTCAGTATCGACAGTACGTGTACGTATCATTACTTTGGCACAACTCTGACTACTGCGTTAGTCCTATCATCCTGTTGTTCGCCACTTGGTATCCGCCGTTATAAAAAAATCTTTTTACAGGACCACTTAAAGCTAGTCTTGCCTCTGTTTTACGCTTTTCCAGGGTGTCACAATGTATCTTGGTTTTTAACTGTGAAGGGGAAAAGGGTTTCTGGCAGCATATGAGGGACGCATTAGCGAGGCTTTCAATATTATTCGCGGGCCAGTTAGTCTAGTGGCTAGTGACCCTGACTGCTAAGTCGGAGGTCGTGGCTACGATGCCAACCAGAACAAACTTTGCGTGATGAGCATTGTTTATCCTGTATCTGATTGTAATTTATCTATAATATGTACGAATTTATAATAAAAATATAAGTATGAAGAACAGTTACTTCTAGTCTGTCATAGTATAGCTCTGCTAAGTTTGAGATCAGATGGCATATGTTGTCACAGGATATTATTGAAAAGTTTATAAGATAGTTAGAAGTGTTTATTTCTGGTCTTGCACATTTTGCTAAGTAAATGAAACCTAAAATATCTGTTTATTAAAGATATTCGTTAACTAGAAAATGGTGTCTTACAAAAGCTGCCCTGCACCAACATTTCTTGAGCAGTATTCCAAAACTGTTCCTGTATGGGATCAGATGTCTGGAAATCCACCAGATTTGTCTGATTGGGGACGGAGTAAGGTCAGTGACAACTGTCAGCCTACATGGACAGACTTGCCAGTGGTTTTCAACCTATATAGAAATGGTCCAGTGCAGATGTAATAAGAAGTGCGGCGGTCTGAAATGTCGAACAACTCTTTGCGTCCTGCTATTGGTGCTAACTCTTAAAGTGTTTATCATTGGTGCAGTCACCTTTTATATTATTTTATAAGTAAGTACTTTTAGCATAGTTATATGTTGTTGCTTTAATTACAGACGTTTAATTCACTTAAACTAGTCAACAGAGCCCGCTCAGCTATCAGATCAAATATGACTAATGTCATTTTTTTATACTTGTACTAAGGGTAAAAACGATAGATTTTTAACAAAAAAAAAAAACATTTAAATTCATTATCTATTTAATTTGATCAAATCTCTATATTTACTAGTAAAAAGATTGGTCAATTTGTAAAAATCGATTTTGTTGTCCTTATTTTACAATGAATTTTGGCTGCTCCGCCAAGCTGTTTTCATTTTTTTTCTAACGATTTTTCTATATACACTATAGACATATATTATACTTTCAGAATCTATACGCATATAGCTTTTTAATCATATTTTTTTAAAGTCGATATAGTTACGATTTGAAAAATTATGGCCATTTAATGTTTTTTGTTACGGTTGGAATTTTCACATTTAAGGGCATAATTCACTTTTTTTGTATGTAGACATGTAATTTTTATTTCAGAAAACGATTGGCCATCTTTAATTTATCCGAAAATGATACCCCACTTGCCATAGTAACGATAAATTAGGAGTTATGACGACAAACAGAGCGCGCAGCAGAAGAGAACTTCAACCCCTCCCCCTCCCCCCCAGAGGGGTGCCTCCGATTGCCTCCCGGGCGATTTTCGCTCTAACCCACCTAACTAAGAAGTGTACCAAGTCTCATGCTTTAATGCAAAAAATATTGCTTTTGGCTTATAACGCCCCCACTACTACTTACTGCTATTATTCTAAGCAATTGATGTTTCAGTTGCTTCAATTAACACTAGATATAAAAGGATTTTCGTTATTTAAAACTATTCAAATATATATACAATTTTATTGAGTGAAAAATATAAAAGCGCTTTATTTAGGCTACACGTTTCAACCATCATAATTAACATATCTTAAAAACAGAAGTCCGGAAAAACAAAAATGTAACAAAACCTTGCGCGCCAATTACTCAAAACTATGCAAAACATACTTACTGCCCTTATCGTTAGCGCGGCAGAATTTCCAAGGGTTCCCATTGATCAGAAACTTATATAATAACATTTCTTCTATAGAAAAAATCATGAAGAAACTCTATTTTTTTTTCGTTTTATACTCGATTTGGTAATGACTAGTGCGATGCGACAAAAACTTTATACAAAAGTTTTTGTATAAATTTACTACTTTATTATTATATTAATTTATACAAAAGTGAGGGTTGTGTTTAGCCATTTTTTTAATATCTTTTAATTTTTATTTAGTACGATAAAACACTTTCGGGAGCTTAATAATAGACATCTTACCTCTCACGTTACAAGAGCTATAAGCATTTCTCCATTTCACACATAATACATATCTTTTCTCTATTTTCATCCATCTCACATGTCAGGGTCGGTCAGTACAACTGAATGAATACAGCTTAATACCAGTGTTGTTGGATGACCACTTTGTAGGACGACCTTGAACGCATTCATTTTAACTTTTGATGCTAATAAAATCCTTTTAAATTGTACTATTTTGTACTACTAATTAGCAATTTTATACCTCTCTACTAGCGGCCCGTCCCAGCTTCGCACGGGTAGATATAAGATTACAATAAATATAGACTAATTAGCGCCCATATTATGCGTGAAATATTGCGAAAGAGAAAACTCGAAAACATGCGCTTCCCCAGACATAAGACTGAGCTAGATCGATTTCTCGTCCCCGAAAACCCCAACATTCCAAATTTCAGCGAAATCGTTAGGGCCGTTTCCGATTTTTAGGCACACTTCAAAACTCTTCTCAAAAAACTCAGTACCTTTCAATTTAATATTTGATCCAGCACATGGTCTACCTACAATAACACAATGATAACAAAACTTTTTTTAATTTGATCGCAGCGCTTACTGTCGGGACTATAGATGCTGGCGGGAAAAATTCCGAAACATTCCCGTCGAATACTTCGGAAGTATTCCGAAATATTCTGAAACTTTGGGAATATTTCAACTGCCAAAAAAAAACCCGGTGAAATTGTATTAATCCATTAAAAGCCACTGTACTCGATTGAGTACAGCGTAATGAAGTAAAATAATAAGGTGTATCACCTAAAATTTACAAGATCTGTTATTTATACTTCGGAATAATGCTGTACTCAATCGAGTACAGCAGTTACCTCTAATGGGTTCATAGGGAATATAGCCTACTACCTGTCCCCCGCGGTTTTATCCGCGTTTAATTTCCTTTGGTTACTTCTTAGCCCCCCGTAAACCGTTTATTCAGCGCACGCAACAAAAGTCCTCAAATGTGAATAATTTTCCCCGTTTTTGCAACATTTCTCACTGACGCTTTGCTCCTATTGGTCGCAGCGTAATGTTATATAGCCTAATACCTTCCTGGACTTTAAAAAACAAAGAATTTCTCTAATCGGATCAGTAGTTCCTGAGATTAGCGCGTTTAAACAAACAAACAAACAAACTCCTCCGCATTATAATATTAGTAGTAGCTTTCCAACAGTGAAAGAATTTTTGAAAGCGACACAATAGTTTTTGAGTTTATTTATTAGGTTTTCCTTTATTTAGTAATACCTATATATGTGACTCGCGAATACTTAGCGATGCGAACAGCAGAGCTATATACAAACTAACCAAAAACATAGGCAACCCTTTTTCAAAAAACAAATCAAATATGCTCGGCCTGGTTTTTTATTCCACAACTAACATTTTGAAAAATAGCATTCGACTTCGATATAACCTACATAAAAACAAAAAAATAAAAATCCTGTTAATTGCAGGATAACATAATATTATGTAGATATGTTATCCCGCGATTAAAGGGATTTTTATTTTTTTATGAAGATATTAACAAATATACTTAATCGATCAGATTTATAATAAAATAAACATTTATATTTTACTAACTTATGTGCCACTGAAAAATAATTAAGTCACCCACCACACAAAAAATAAACACGTTTATTCTTATTGAAATATTCGGGCGAAATATTCCGCGGAAACTTTCGATTGCGGGGTATGAATCTTTCTGAAAACTTCTCCGGGGGGGGAGCATCTCCCCTCTCACCGCACCCCGCACCGCCATCGCCTTCGTGCACGTGCACACACACAGTCAGCCGGCGGCGATCGACGGTCGATGCAAAATTCCATTCGATATTTAAAAAAAAATATAAATATTTTGCAAAAAAATACGATTCTAAATTTAAATTCATTTTGAATAATTCTGATTTAAAGAAACTTTCCCAGAAGTATTCCGGAATTATTTCGAATTTTTCAGAAGTTTTGCAACTATAGTCGGGACAGACTAAAATTAAAATTCGAATATTATTTTAAGAAGTATGGCTACGCATCTTCTTATAGAGCCTTTTTAATATCATTGACTATGTTTATGACATCTGAAAGTGGTTGCTATGTAAGCCTGTCATTGTTGTTAAATGATTATTAATGTCTTAAAATTTGACACTGCGATGGTAGCGCCGTCTGTCGGATCCAATGTAAAACATTCCAAAATCAACAACTACTAATAAATTAAAAATTATTTAAAAAAACATTGTCCAGCGGACAAAATTGTGAATCTAAACCATTCCCAGATCCCCTTGAACACACACAAAAAAATTCATCAAAATCGGTCCAGTCGTTTGAGAGAAGTTCAGTGACATACACACTCACAGAAGAATTATATATATAAAGATTATCAATTACGGTTTTGTAGGGCTTAGTTTATAATATAACTTACCTTTGTGATGTTAAAATAAATAAATAATATCAACTGAGAATATTCCTTCCCAACACGATCACGGTAAAATTCTAGCTGACATAAAAATTGACGCATTGAGATCATGCCTAAAAATTTGTACTCATTATGTACTCCTATTTTATTACTTACTGTTTCAAATTAATAAAATAAGACTAGCCTATTACTGTCCCACTGCTGGGCAAAGATTTCTTCTCAGTTGTAGTTAACATGAGTCCGAAATCGTCAATCCGCCTTGAGCAAGGGCGTTAATCAATGCTCGTGTCTTCTCTGTAAGAGAAGAGACCTTGTTTCAAATGAAAAAAAAGACATTAAAATTTGTGTAACTTAACACGTTTTACACATATGCCCTTACTAATAATCACTGCATAAAGTTATGACAGGTTTATACGTCAAAAAATGTATGGTTACACAGGCTTTATTCATTGCATAACTTTACACAGTGATTATTAATAAGGGCAATAGTTTTTAAATATTGAACCTACGGGTATCGACCCATTACACATATTGCCACCTACGCTCAAATACCATTCATTCATGCTATCGCTAAATATCCGCAAAGCATTGGTGAAAACATTTTATGTCCTTGACCTTCGAACCAATTCAATAATTTGTGGTAAACCCAACTTAAAAAACCACCCAAAAGTACCTTATTTTTTACCGAAACGTATATTAGTCTGTTGGCTTTTAAAAACAGTAGTGTTACAATAGTAGCAATAACTTTTTTTTTGCTAGTTGTAGTAATAGGAGATTGCTTATTTACTATTGATAAAGTAGGTAATATACAATGTCGGTACATCCTATGTATTTTTTACCCTATGTTTTTGTCTGAAGTTTTTTATTCCTTTATTATGTTGTGTTATGTAAGCTCGTCTTTTTAAAGCGATTGATTAGTGTGAGTGGACCGCACCGGTCAGTTACCCCTGAATGTCCTCAATATTAAGGTTTATTAAGTTGTACACGACCCAAGAGAGTTTCAATTGACTGAGTGAGACTTGGAAACATGCGGGATATTTTTGAACCGCAGTTCGAAGCCGGACCCTTTAGCATATGGCCGCTTAATTTTAAATTTTGATTGGCCTGGCTGGAGATCTTAACATGTGGTCTGGCGAAATGTCAATTTGACAACTGTCATTAATGTCAGGTGTCATTACTGCAACGCGAAATTGACCCTTATGATCAATGTCATTTTATTGTTTTATCTGTGCTACGGTTGTGGTTCACTGAACTGGCCTGGTCGACAAACCACACCAATCGCCAGATGAAGGGTCAAGTCGACTCTAGAATGCATTATTCGTTCCATTTTGCAGCTTGCTAACCTCTCTTATTGACGCCCAAGCCGAAATCCATATCCTTCAGGAATGCCCTTAGCAAGTAGTCACTTAGTAACAAGCTGTTTTTCTGCAAACCAGGCAAAAACCTCACCACATCATATCACCATAATTAAAATTATTAATTCTACTTTTAATCTTTCCAGGTGAAGGGCCTCGCCGAGCCCCCACCACAGATGCCCAGCATCAAGCGAGAAGGCTAGCCCTTATATCAAGTGCCCTAAAGACTATAGTGAACATATGTATGAGCGACACAATGTAATATTACTTATATCTAGACGTAAGCCTTCTAATAAGGTTGGGTATTCAGTCACAGTTTAAACTCTAGGCTTTTGAGACGGACTAGATATACTTGCTTCTGTCTACGACTTTGGATGGAAGTCAATTGAACCATAAAATATTGCCTATGGCACTCAGCGAAAATTTAGCTGACTATTAGCGAAAAAAAAAAACAAAATCGGACCAGTAGTTGTATTATAATTTACTACAAATAAATCTTTGAATAATTTTTTTTTCAACCATTGTTTAGGGATTTATAATAATCTACAAGTAGTACTAACATATCATAATTTTTGTTTTTATTTCTCGAATTTCTTGCCAGTTAAGAGTTGTGCCTTAGCTCTATTTAGTCTGTGGTTTTATGCCAACAAGATTGTAAAAATCTATGCGATTGAATACCCTACCTTAGACAGAAAGAATTACATCTATTTATTTCAGTTACAAGTAATAAAATATCCCGTTCGCACTTTCTTTCTTTCTTGCACCAGTGTTGTCATCAAAAATATATAAAGCTACAAATTTAAGTGTTGCAAAAGTAATAAAAATTAATCTATTCAGCTCTGCAAATGTGATATATAAGTCGTCATGTTGTAAATTTAAATAAATTTTGGCCAGCCAAATTGGGCCAATATTTAACCATCGCTCGACTCATATAAAATAGGTTTATCATAGTAGTAATATATGAGCGTTGGCCGTAATATTGGCGTTGGCCGGCCAATGTGTTTGTCACCAACAATAACCGCCAAATATTTTAGTATTCCTTTTTTAAATTTGACAACACTGGTCTTGACAAAGCTTTTTCTTTTTAATGAAATAAAATGAGTTTCGCACTGCTTTTTTATCACTTTGAAACTGGTAGCGGCCAGGATCTCAACTATTTGGGTGTTTTTTTGTTTATGTGTAAGTATGAAAGAATCAGATAACTGTAGTGTTCGCAGAATGTGTTTCATTATATAAAACTTTATTACGTGCTTTGGCAAATCGGGTTCATTTTGGCTGACAATGATAATTTATCTTTCAAATTAATTTTGATAAAGATTTCGTGGAAATGTTGAATACTGTTTTTTCTTAAATATCTATAGTACCTTATCCGACTACAAATTAATATCCAATTATATAGTTTTTTCTTATAAACAAAGGCTAAACCCAACACGACTTGCCATAGCACTCCATAATAGTTAGTATCTCCAGTCGTAGCATTGATATGGCGGTGTCAACAAGATTCTTACCTACGCTCCTGCCTTGCTCCGTAAGTTACCTAACGACCAAAGTAAATTATTAGTATTTAATAACTCCACTCCTTACACTAACGTTAACGGGCAAAGGGAATGTGCTTTGAGTTGGACGAACAAAATGTATGGTAATTGTCTCCCATACATAATTTCTTGCCTTGCCTATAATATGAAAGCATTGATATTTATTCTCAATATAAACCCCAATATTTATTAATAAACCTGTAACATTTATTAATACTAGAGCGCATTCCCACTGCCGTCCGTTGACGATCACGCACTAAGAATTAGCACCACGTCGTCATATCAATGTAGACTCCACTCCACCAATGGTTGCCTTACAGATGATTAGTAAATGCAATACAGTTTGAAATGTCGTACACAGATGTTTTTACTGTACATATTTGTACAATTTATATATAGACACTAAACATGACTTAGCACTATTCTTGTCACTGTCACATAACTGTCATATTATGATGGCAAGATAAAACTGGAGTATTTTTGAGCCAAAGTACGTGCTAAGTAAGATTAGCTTATCTCTGCGAAATGCTCGATACACACGACAACGATTTATCGTTACAATTTGCAGTTGGTCTGCAAACGAGCACGATATCGGCGTCGATTTATTTCGTATGCGTTGGAAAAAAAAACTGCGCCCGCAAATCGTAGCGATAAATCGTTGTGTTTACCGAGCATTACCCTTTCAAAGCCGCCTGACGTTTCATGTCGGTTCTTATTACGTTTGTTCAGAATGTTTTAAATATTTTCAAAAAAATCATTTGTACATACATTGCTAGTATCACGACTTTTACAATTAATCGTTTTAAATAATTGTACACATATTCTGGGATCGACATACAAACTGTATTGCAACATGTATGTGTAACGACAATGCTTTTAGATGATAATTAGTGTTGATTTCATGTATAAAATACACTGTAATATTTTATAAGCCCATATAGAAAGCGCAATATTATGTCCAGGCGAAGCGGGTTGCGTTATAAAGAAACAAAAGCCTATACATATATAACTCGGTGCACTTGCGCCTAATAAACTCACTCTGAGTACCTTTCAGACTCAATTGAAAGAAAAGTGAAAGGTGAGACAAGCCCAATAAGAATTACACGCGTGCGACCGAAACAACAATATTCATGCGCGCCAAGTTACGGAGGCTACGCTACGTACCTTCGTAACTTTAAATCCGTAAGTATAAATATTGTTCTGATGAAAGAGTATCCAGTTTTAACCAACTAAATAAAAGACAAGAACTATATTTAACTAACTAAACCTGAAGGTATTTTTCAGATATTATAATTTCTTGCGGGCTTAACTCTCCCTTACTAACTTTTAAACTTTCGCGTTTCATGTTAACACATATTATCACAACGGGTATTAACGCGAAAAGTGATTATAAATACCTTGGAAGGCTTGACGTTTCGACCTGGTTGCACAGGTCGTGGTCGCAAGCAGACCTGTGCAACCAGGTCGAAACGTAATACCCGTTGTGATAATATGTGTTAACTAGGGATTGCAATCCGGTACAACTTTGAATCCGGCCGGATTTACGGGAATTCCGCCGGATCCGGTCGGATCCGGCCGGATTGGTATTTTGGGTGTTCAACATAGCGCATATTTCTAACTTCATGGCATATTATGTGAAATAATCTACGGGGAAAATAGAAACGAATTTGTGCGAAAACCAACTCTTCTTTATTTATAACTAGCTTTTGCCCGCGACTTCGTCAGCGTGGAATAATAGTTCCCGATCCCGCAAAATTTCCGGGATAAAAACTATCCTATCTCCTTTCTTAGGTCCCAGACTAAATTTGTGCCAACTTTCATTCAAATCGGTTTAGTGGTTTAGGCATGAAGAAGAGACAGACATACAAAGTTACTTTCGCATTTATAATAAAGGGTGTCTCAATAAGAGTGCACTTTTTTAAATTGAAATATTTTTTTTCTCATGCACGTGGCAACTCTGAAATTTGACTGTTGTCACCTCTGTTTATTCCGATTATTAAAATGGAGGGCTTCTCGAAAGAACAACGCGTTATAATTGTAAAAACTCATTACAAAAATAAAACCGCTCGCAAAGTCTGCCAAATTTTCAGCCAACCATTCGAAGATTTGTCAACAATTTTGAAAAAACTGACAACAATGGTTTCAGCTGCGCAACCTCACCGCGCATAAAATAATCGATTTATTGCAGCAACGATTTCCAAAACACATCATCTCACGAAATTCTGATGTCAACTGGTCGCCAAGATTGTGCGATTTAACGCCGTGCGTTTTCTTTGGGGTTTTGTGAAATCTCTGAGTGTATGCGAAAAAACCCGAAACAATTCCTGAGCTCAAACCAGAAATCCAACGCGTCATCGGTGAGATACATCTCTGTGCAAAAGTCATAGAAAATTTCATGAAAAGAGTAATGGCTTATCATTGGAGCCGTGGGGGTCATTTGCCGGATATTTTAATCCATAAATAATCGGAACATGTCTTCTTTACAATACATTAAAAATATCACAATTCTATCACAAAATACTTGTTTTTATAGTGAAATGAAAAGTGCACTCTTACTGAGACACCCTATATAATATAATAATCAGTCTGAAAGATTACAAACAACAGTGAATTATTTATGGTATAAATTAAGTTAATCCCGTTCATAAAAACTAAATTAAAATGCCGGATCCGGTAGGCAACAAAAACGTACCGGATCCGCCGGATTACCGGATCCGCCGGACCGGATTGCAATCCCTAGTGTTAACTCTCCCTTCTCTAGATTCAACCCGCTTCGCTATGACATACTCTCAATGTGCAAGGGGCTCAATTTAAATAATATTATTTGTGCTGCGTTGCGGCCTAGTACCCTAACTCTTGTCTGATTTCACTTTCCAAGCTTTTAATGTGTTTGTTCGATACTTATGTATGAGTGAAATTTTATTGCAAATCGAATCTTACGTATGTATGCACTGAGTTTTATTTCTAAAATCAATGCAATCCATTGTTTGTCTAGTACAAAAGATATTTGGATATTTATAAGAATACAATGAATATTTCTATAAAATTAAAAAAAAAACTTAAACAATAAAATTATTACAACTTGACACAAAATAAAATACTTTTGTGGTAATTACCATTCAGCGCCATATTGGTTTTATTTCGGGTATTCGGAAACGAATTTTCCCGAAGTTGTTATTTTTATCTTGTGTTGATTTGTAAAGAAATTTGAATAGGTTTGGACTTGTCTTAGATTGATATAGGTGCAATTATTTTCATTTGCAGCGTGATTAGAAATATTACTGGTTTAATGAAATTTCATTATATATTTTGAAGAAATGTTTCATAAACAAATGCATGGGTTAATAATCTGGCAATAAGCATATTGTATTTTAATATCGACAGAGTAGTTATTCATGGATTTATTATTTTCAGATGTTTTTTTCACCTCTAATCAATAATGTTATAAGTAAAAAAGTGTAGATAGGTTATATGCAGTCAAAAAGTGGCACATTAAAAGTTTGCCAATTGACAAACATGATACTGAGTATAGCGTTGACATTTGACGTTTATCTCTTTTTCACTCGCACTACTTCAATCATGTCATCCTACTTTGACGTGTAATGTATGTGTGCGTTAGTGTGCCGTTTTTGAAGAAAGAATTTCATTTGGGTAACCTATCACTCCAATGATATTTCTAAAACACGCTGCATCGATACTTAGCATAAGTCAAGTTTTTCTTTTCTAGGCGTTTCTTTTAGTTACGATTTCAGCACAATTTTGTAGATTTGGCTTTTTATTTTAGTTCTATTTTCAATGTTAGTAATGCTGGCTGGATGTGTGAACGAAAATAAAATGTCTTCTTATTTTAACATTACATATTCAGCCTTTACTGAGCATAATTTATGAATAATATTCATTCATAGTGCTACGTAAACTGGCCAGTAAAAGCATTTTAACTAAACTGCCATCATTTACTGTTCTCCCCTATCCCCTCTGCCCCTCAGATAACCTCAAGTTTATCGTTAGCGAATGTTGTAAAAATGTAAATCTGATATTTTTAGACGACAGAATTAATGGTATGTGCTGAATAATCACGTGGTAACTAGTTGTAATGTAATGATTGAAATTATGAAAGATTTGTAATTTTAGATAATACAGATTAATTAAAATATATTTTGTGTTTTATTTGTGGTTGTGTAAATGTCTTTTTTTTTCATAGTACTACTAGAGTGCTTGGTAGTAGTACTACGGGATGAAAATTTATGCCCGTATTAATAGTACCACGGGCAAAACTTAAAATATTTCAAACTAGCTTTTGCCCGCGACTTCGTCCGCGTGGAATAATAGTTCCCGTTTCCGGGGGATTTCCGGGATGAAAACTATATCCTATGTCCTTTCTCGGGTCCCAGACTATGTCTGTACCAAATTTAATTCAAAATTGATTTAGTAGTTTAGGCGTGAAGAAGAGACAGACAGACTGGCAGAGTTACTTTCTCATTTATAATATTAGTACGGATTAACTGTGGAACTATCTTGAGCGTACACAAAAAGATTATTAGGGTTGTATAAACGTGAAAGTGCTACATTGACCATGGTAAAAGCATCCAAAACATATCCAATGGCGTTTTTTTATGGATAGGATTATAGGAAATCATCAAATGACTTCTCCTGCCCCTGAAGAGGGAAGGAGGGTCAGACTTTTACTGACTAAAATCCAATAATATCCCTTCGGTTACCATATATTCCGGGGCCGCGGTAACTATTAGAAGCAACGACATGCCGTCGACACGGGTCTGGTCCTAGTCGGGCGGCGAGTTACCTACCGCTCGCCTTCCGCAGGCCCACGCCTCCAATGGCCATCATCTTGTGACTCTCGACAACTAAGCCTGGGTCTCTGTCCGGGGCGTGAAGCTTGACGCTGCCTCACGCGCCCCACCGCTTTCGTCTCCAGCGTGTCTGCTTCGCAGGAGGCGACGGCTTCCTATTCAATTTCGCCCCGAAGCATGGCCTGAACCAGCGCCGATCGCCTCTGCAACGACACGGTGGTGGTTCGCCCAAGCGGGGCCTACCTCCACCGTATGCTACACCGTGTCACGCAGGCGTCACTTCCGCCCGAATCCGACATAGGAACCTCCCGAAATGTCCGTGTGCTGTGAGGAGGATCACCATCTCCCTAGCCTTTTCTCAACTATGTTGGGGTTGGCTTACAGCCGAACCGGATTCAGCTGAATACCAGTGTTTTACGTGAAGCGGCCTATCAGACCTCCACAACCCAGTAACTGGGCGACGATACCCTTTGGTTCGACTGGTCAGACTTTCTGGCTTCTGAATACCCCTAGCGTCAAAGTTTTACGAATGACAACCGGGGCTTAACATGCTTTCCGAGGCACGGGACGTCAGTGATGTCCAAGATAAACTATAGAAAGTACATATGAATTGAAAAAGTCACATTGGTACTTGCCCGGATTCGAACCCACAACCTCTTACACGCGCCTTTATGACGATATGTACTTTCTAAAAAGTTTATCTTAGACATCACTGACATCCCGTGCCTCGGAAAGCACGTAAAGCCGTTGGTCCCGGTTGTCATTCGTAGAACTTTGACAGTCGTTACTGGTTAGTCAGAAACTCTGGCCAGTCTAACCACGGGGTATCGTGTCGCCCAGTTACTGGGTTGTGGAGGTCAGATAGGCAGTCGCTCCACGTAAAACACCGGTATCCAGCTGAATCTGGTTAGGCTGGCAGCCGACCCCAACACGGTTGGGAAAAAGGCTATGGAGATGATGTACACCAATAGGACAAAAACAGTAAAGGACAATACAAACAAATATGCAAGAGTACAATAGGCGGCCTTTTTTCGCTAAAAAGCAGTTTCTATTACATACTATCCATACTAATATTATAAATGGGAAAGTGTGTCTGTCTGTCTGTCTGTTTGTCTTTCTTTCACGGCAAAACGGAGCGACGGATTAACGTGATTTTTTAAGTGGAGATAGTTGAAGGGATGGAGAGTAACATAGGCTACTTTTTGTCTCTTTCTAACGCGAGCGAAGCCGCGGGCAAAAGCTAGTCATTTATATTGCTTGCTGCGGATTAATGTTAAAACTGTGAATATCTTCAAAGGTATTTTTTTAAATTATAAATGACTTCCGCACAATGAAAATTACGCTAGGGGCATTTTGCGTTTTAGTAATTTTATATTATCTCCGGAACTATATGACCAATTGACATACTGTAAATGGCAAATCTTATCTGTATAATGTCCTTGTGATACTGAAATAATTTATTGTCATAAGAATTAATAGTTTGTTGCTCAAACAATCAACCAAACGTAAGTATGCCGAAAAATCATTTTTTTAATGCAATAAAAGAAGTATAAAAGAAAAAATATTAAAGATAGAGATATGGTATCGCGGACTTTTTTGTAGAAATAATTAAGACAAACCAAGTTGCCATACATTGTTTTTAATTTTAAGCAACTGTTTAGGCAGCGCACGCAAATAATTCTGTTTTATGAGGTAATTTTTTCCGACTTGCTAGACAAAAGTTGCGATAGCTCGGTTAATATACATGTTATAAAAATAATTTATAGCCTATAGCACTCAGGAATAATGTAACTTTCTGCCAGTGAAAAAATTTTTGGAATTGGTTCATTAGTTCCAGAGATTACCCCAAACATACAAACTTACAAACATACAAACTTACAAATTTTACCTCTTTATAATATTAGTATAGATTACAAACATACAAACTTACAAATTTTACCTCTTTATAATATTAGTATAGATTAGTATAGATAAACGGAAAGACCTTACAACACTTCGGAAAAGGCTCTACAGGAAAAAGAGTTGATATAATGTACATAAAATAAAAACCGTCATTATTCATATAAATATTTTATTACACAGCTATCGATAAATCGACAAACAAATGAAATAATTATTACATAATAGCACCACAAAATAAATAGAGAAAATAAACTATTTTTCATTAAAAATAAAATTCAAAGTAAATAAGGAATGATAAGTTTACAGTTTAATGCCAATAATAACAGGCAACGCCGAAAGATTTGGTTTAGCTAGCACCTAAAGTAAATATATGATAAAAATAAATTAATATTAATAGATGGCACAGCTCTTGACATTTTTTTTATTATCGTTAATAACATATTGGGTTTAGCTTTAAAAAAAAGGCTGTGTGTTTTTAAGCTTGCAAAAAGGCCGTGGATCAATCATAGCCTTTTTCTGCAATTAACTCTATGGCAATATCCATTTAACAATAGCCTTTCAACCCTTATTAGGGTGTGGATATACCGAACATAGTATGTGTTTGTTAGTACTGTTTTTCCGGTAGAGAATGGCTACGGCATTAACTCCGCATTTGTACCTATGTGTACGAAGTCAAACTTAATTCTGGTGTTAGTAAATATAATTATAACGACAATGTTAAGAAACTAAATTTTATGTTAAAATATATTGCTTTTGCTTACTCCCTAACGTCAAAACATAATAAAAAATAAAATTTGTAAACTACTAAATAATTACTCAAATAAGTTTAAATAAAATATTATCTTTTTAATCACTGGTAAATGCTTTGGCATGTGTTGATATTGCTTTGGTCCTAAATTAATTAAATAAATACAAAAATATACTAAATTACATAAATAATTAAAAGTAAAAATAATATTATGGCAACACAATAGGAACAAATTAATATATGGTCATAAATTGTATCATAATGATAACTATTCGAAATAATGGCATTCCTACACATGTGACTTTGGCTTGCAACGTAGCGAGGCATCAGATAAAATGGTTTCCTTTACATCAACATAGTAAGACAACTCCTTACCCAACGCTTATTGCCGATTTCTTAGGACCTTACAATGAAATCAGCTGTCTTGTACAGACAGACCAAGTTATCTGTGAACTGAAGGAAGGCGACTCCGTCGATTCAGAGTTGAACACTCAAATGAAGTCAAATGTATGACTGAAATGTCATGTCAACCGTAGTTCCAATTTTAGACATTTCACATATAACTTGGTCTGCCTGTGTACAATATCGGTACAAAATCCTTTGAAGCCAGTGATACAAAATGAAAAACAGTACCTCAGAGCAAGACGATTGTTTATTGTTTCACCCAAGGTATATGTACAATGCCGGGTAACGAAACCATAGTGAGATGTAATTCGATCCCAACGCCATCTATCGAGCATGCAGGTAGTTTGCGTATATTATTTGTGGGATAGCGTTGGAATCGAACGCATATTTCATAGCTCTTATTACGATACTGAACATTCCGCCCACCAAAAGGAATATATTCCTTTTAGTACCGCCCACCATGAACAAACTTAACAAAACAAAAGCAATGGACTGTATGATAATTACAAATATTTACAATGCAGTGGACGGCTTCATTGCCTACGAGTGCAGTTCGGTGGACAGATAATATGGTTTCGATCAAACATGACAATACTACATTTATCTCATCGACAAGGTACGATAACAACCTACAAGTAAAACAATATCAAAGTATTATTGAGTTCGTTTAAACTCTATCAAAACACAAAGTTATTAGTAAAATGATATACAAAACACAGTATTAAAAACAATAGTGCAATAGCAGAATAAAAATATAAAAACAAACAAATCTTAGTTCGAAACAAATGGTTCTAGACGTACTAATGACACACATTTTGAAATTGGACGTAGTACCCTTATAAGAATTAATGACGACGCGTGTCTAACTATGTAATTTTACGGTATAACCATCTAACTGGTGGTAAGTTACCTTTTTGCTTTAGCTCTACATCACCTATTTTATAATCGGCGATACCAACATTCCATTTATTTTTTACAGTTTGAGTATGCATCGCCATCACAGTATTATGAGACCTATGTGCTCTACTAACATGGCCTGATACAATCCAACCTAAATGTGTGTCTTGTGCAACCAGAGAGCCTACCGGGCTCTTCATTAGACCTTCCTTTAAAATACGGCAGTATGTTTTGGCTCCTAACAAAATGTCGATTTTACTAGGACAATTGAACTTTGGGTCAGCTAGGCTTATAGTGTGTATTTCTGGCCATTTCTCGAGCTCAAAGCTTGTATCAGGCATAACTGAGGTCAGTGAGTTTAAAACATGCGCAGTTACTTTAAGGGTAAAAGAGGGATCATGCAACGATTGAATGTTAATGTCAACTACATGTCTAGAGACGATATCGCCATGACCACCTCCAACACCTGCAATAGTAGTCTTCGAGACTACTCTCTTTAAACGTAGCAATTGCGCTGCTGCCTCAGTAATAAAGGATGCTTGTGATCCTTGATCCAACAAAACTCTCAGAATTCGAGAGGACCCATTTTGTGACTCGGCCCTAACAAGAGCCGTGGCTAACAGGACTTGACCCTGTGCTTGTTCATTCACAAAATGAGTTGCTATATTTGTACTGATATCATGTACAGGCTCTGAAGTACTACTAACATGTGAGGTTTTAGGTTCCATTGGCGTTGCAGCCAAACTGGCTCCACTAGGATTCTTTGGATGTAACAACGTATGATGTTTCCGTTGGCATATGCGGCATTTTGAAATAACACGACAAAATTTGGAAGTGTGGCGGCTGCCTAAACAATTAAAACAAACACCTAAAGATAATGCATTGGCACGGCGATCGTCAGTATCTAGTTGACAAAACTTCTTACAACTGCCGAGCTTGTGATTTTGGGAACAATTTGGACACGAAACATTTACAGCATGCAATACTTTTATGCGCGATGTAGCATTAATATCAGCTTTCGGTTTATTCGTGGCTTCAACGCAGTCTAGGGCTCGAAATCGCGTTTCAAAAAACTCACAAAATTGCTTAAAGGAGGGTAGATCATCGGATGATTGACTAACATGCAGTTCCCACTGCTTCCTAGATTCTACGTCCAACTTCAAACTGGTAATATAAACAACGATAACGTCCCACGAAGCTACATCAATGCCAATATTAGTAAGTTCGTGCAAACAATTACTAGTAACATCAATTAAATCTTTAAGTGCTTTAGACGAATCGGAAACAATATTGCGTTGGCCAAATAGACGATTTAAAATACATGTAGTCATAAATTTCTTATTATTATACCTATGTTCCAACATTTCCCAGCATTTTTTATAATTAACATCAGTTATGGGAATATGTCTTATAAACTGCTCTGCTTCACCTGACAGTTGAGTTTTTAAATAGTGGAATCGTTGTACGTCATCAAGTTTCTTGTTATTGTGAACTAATGATGTGAAAAGATCCCGAAACGACGACCACTCTGTATATTTTCCACTAAATGTAGGTAAAACTATTTCTGGCAATCTTACAACACTGTCAGACAAACAGTCACAAACTTCTTTACTAGAATTATTAACCTTATATTGAGACAGAGCATTTTTCAATTCAACTTTATACATGAAATAGGTTTCATAAACTCTCTCATAAATATCTTCCTGAAAGTAATCATACAACTCTTCTCCTTCACACTCGCCGACTATTTCTTCATACTTTGCAGTGAAGTTCCTGAGTTGTGTCTCCAACGTCTCTAGACGTGTCTCCACATAATTGTTATTTATCCGATCTTTCGGAGACTTTCTAAAGTTTATAAAGCCTTTCTCAATCTGTCCCTTGACATCCTTCAACTTTCTCAATTCCTTTTCCATGTTTGTATATCAAAGAGTAAGGAAGTGTGAATTTTCTAAGTCCCGTGAAGTGTATTTTTTCTAAGTGTCGAAAAGAGTAAATTTTTCTAAGTGTTTGGGCACTTGTAAAATCGCAGCAAAATCGGGCATAGATTCGTCGTCTGGTCGTTTTTAGCGAAACTATTCTAAGTCCCTGATCACTGAATTTTCTAAGTTTAAATCGCTAAGTTCCCTACACTGTATTAAACACTTGAATGTACTCACAGTTTATTGTCCACACATATGCACTTCACTACTCACGTGATCCAGTCAATAAGGTCCAATATATCCAATTTTCTTCAGTATAATAATCCTCAACATGTATTTTTGTTTGCCAACAACTAGCGCCACCTCTTATCCAAAGCAGTTACTAATCCTTTAGACGTGTGTTATTCCAAAAACACCCTTCGGCTCGAATGGACCATGTACAATATCGGTACAAAATCCTTTGAAGCCAGTGATACAAAATGAAAAACAGTACCTCAGAGCAAGACGATTGTTTATTGTTTCACCCAAGGTATATGTACAATGCCGGGTAACGAAACCATAGTGAGATGTAATTCGATCCCAACGCCATCTATCGAGCATGCAGGTAGTTTGCGTATATTATTTGTGGGATAGCGTTGGAATCGAACGCATATTTCATAGCTCTTATTACGATACTGAACAGCCTGTATGTGCAATTTTCAAGATATTTGTCAAATATCACCTGTCGGAATAAGTTATTCTAACCAGCCAATCACAGAAGCCAATATTGTTCTGGTCGAATTGCACCAAACTCTTGCAAAATCTTATCATTGAAACGAAAGTGACGCCTCACAGTTCTATATTAAATGAAAATAAGCTGTAAAAAAATGCGCATATATTTTTTTCGACAACCAGACTAGGTTGGTTGGTTGCTTACCAAAACTTCGAATAATATTTAAAAAATTTGACGCCTACTACGCAAGCCGCAGTCTAACAATGTTTATAAATAATTATATCATGTTTCACATAATTATTATAACAACTAAAATGGCTCTACTTTACGCTACAAATTGATGTAAACGTTCGAATACGGAATTCGTATTTATAAAATAATAAGTCATTCATTCTTAGGTTCGGTTTTTGGTTCCATGTAGTAATTTTTGGTTGGGCCTACTTGAATTATCATAGTGGGTTTGCTAGGGCTTGCTTGGCGTGTTACAGCATGTATGCATAAATATGTTAATACAAATTTTTGATTGGGCTTTTTGGCCATCTTTGCTTGAATGAGCACTTTTGTTGTACATCAAGGATTCGTCAGAAAATCAAAGCGATTAATCTGTACTTATTAAGCAGAATACTTTTAGCTGCACACAACTGTTTTTAGCAACATTTAATATAAGCTAGAACCCAACGTACAAAATCCCCCAACATCTCCCATCCCAAACCCCTGAAAACTCAAGTCTCCGACCCCCTCCTTAATTGGCCCTAAACCCTTCAGGGTTGTTGCTCTGCCACCGCCAGGTGTCAGCACACATGTCCTCCAGGGTCCTGGTAGCTCGCCAGCCCAGCAGGCGATGAGACAAAGAGACATCGGCGTAGTTAGCTGCGATGTCTCCCGTCCTTCGCCCCACTATGCGGTATGGGACATCGCGACCACTCGCTACTTTGAAAGCTGCTATCATTTGGAGTACTGAGTAGCCGGTGCCAGTACCTGGAATATATTGATTTGTTTTAGTGTTGTACAGATTTGTTGAAGTAGGTTTCTATGACAAATTGTTTGGAATGAATTAATGGTTCAAGCGGGAATAGGCAAAGAAAAAATTTTACACTGTTGTTAAATAATTATAAAATATTTAACACTAATAAACCTAATTTTAAATCTTGAAAAAAAGAAGTTAAATACAGCCTACGAGATTTGAGACAAATTCACGATTAACATGTAAACAACAAGTTACAGCAGCGGAACGCCTGTGCCGCCCTCTGTAGGAGGATGACTTACCCAAGTTGATAGCGTGGAAGCCGCTGAAGCCGGGCTGCCGGAACAGTTTGACGGCCTTCACGTGGCCCTCAGCCAGGTCCTCGACGTGGATGAAGTCTCTCACGCCCGTGCCGTCCACTGTGGGGTAGTCGTTGCCGAACACCAACAGCTCTTGGAGACGCCCTACTGCGACCTGGAGATATTAAGGATAATGTGCTATTATAAGAATAATTTTCATAACTTATTCTAGCCCGTAATCTGGCCGTTGTATGGTTTGTCGACCACAGGCCAGTTGAGTGAACCAAAACCATACCACAGATTAAACAACAAAATGACAGGTGATCATAAGAGTCAATTTCGCGTGGCAATTATACGACAGCTGACGTTAGTGGTTACGGTCTCGTGTCTCCCCTGACGGCTCCCCTCGGGGAGACATCAGGATTTTTTAAATCCTATTGTCTCCCCTAGGCGGGGGAGACATCAGAACTTGCTAATAAATTATATTTTGAGTACTCGTATATCCCCTGTCAAGCATTACATAATAACCATAAAAGAAAAAACCCGTCAAGCATCATGACGTACCTACTACTATGTCTACCTATTCACTTTTGCCTCCTCAAACGAAGCTACCAAAGTAAGATAGCTTTTTTAGCAGTAGGTACATTTCAGTAAAAGGTGGAAAGTTCAGATCGAAAGCGACACGTTTATATTAAACGCACAATTACAATTAATTCACGAAGATATCAATGTTGGACATATTTGGAAAAGCAGCGTAAAAGATTAATTGATAACATGAGCTTTTACGAATATGGGTACCTACTTACGTTATTATGTAATGCTTGACAGGGGATATACGAGTACTCCAATTATAATTTATTAGCAAGTTCTGATGTCTCCCCCGCCTAGGGGAGACAATAAGATTTAAAAATCCTGATGGCTCCCCTCGGGGAGACATCAGGATTAGGAGACACGAGACCGAAGCCACGTTAGTGACAGCTGGCCAGAGCACATTGACATTTGGCCAAAACAGAGGCTAGAATATATATAGAGTTATTGTGTGTGTTAAATGAACAAATAAATTACTTATTTATTATAAATAAAACTGCGCTTGAAACAAAAGTTTCAATCACTAAAAACTTTGCAAATACCTAACTGTTAATTGACGTTTACTTTGTATATACGTAACTGTTTAATGACGTCTTTGATAAAACTCACGTTTTTTTTTTCATTAAAGTCATTAACATTACATTATCACTTGAATTTTTAGGAAGTCAGTCAGTCAGAACGTCATAAGAAATTATGCCAGTCTAATGGCCGAATACTCAAACGTCACTCAATTCTGAGACGCTCTCAAATCTATTGCTGTCCTTATTTTTTCCCTTTAGAATTACAAAGACAGCAACAGATTTGAAAGCGTCTGAGAAATTGAGTGACGTTCGAGTATTCGGCCATAAAACGTTTAATTAAAGTAGGAGGTTTTATAATAACTTAAAAAAATTTGGGGCGTTCAAAATCCTTATGAACTCCTCATTCATACCACCATTTGTTTTCACCCTTAACCTTTCGACGACCAAGAGACAGCCAGCTGTCGGGCTGCTTTTGTCTTTCTATTGTGTCTCCAATCACGTGTGTTTGGATATCTAAAGCAGATCCAAATATAAGTAATTCTCGTACCTGCGCAATAAACGGCATGAGGTTGTTAGGAATGCCGCAGGGGTCCTCCCCAATGCGGCCGCTGCGGTGCGCGCCCACCGGGTTGAAGTAACGCAGCGATATCACCTTCCATTTCTGTAATACAAGCATAACATCCAGTCTGTATCATATGAAAAAGTTCTCTGACGTAAAAAACTTGTGAGGATAGGTGGATGTTTACTATTCATTCAAGGTCGTAGTCACAATATTCACAGTAGTCAGTTGTATTTCATCAATAAAGGCTATTTTATTTTAGTCACTAACACACAAGTCCTTAATGATCTCCTCGTGGAAGTACTTGGGCAGCCGCTCCGGCTCGCCGTAAACGCGTTGTATACGCCGTAACTACGCAACACCTGTATTGAGAGATCTGCAGATATGTTCCACTTCTACTAACCTCGTCACTAACACACAAATCCTTGGTGATCTCCTCGCAGAAGTACTTGCTCGCCGTACTCCGCTTGTATACGCCGTAACTACGCAACACCTGTATTGGGAGAGCTGCAGATATGTTCTACTTCTACTTACGTCGTCACTAACACACAGGTCCTTGATGATCTCCTCGCAGAAGTACTTGGACTTGCCGTAGGGGCTGGTGAGGCCGCGTCCGGTGGGGTGGCCCTCGTCGACGGGCAGGCGCTCCGGCTCGCCGTACACCGTGCAAGACGAACTGTATACTAACTTGTATACGCCGTAGTTACGCATCACCTGAGAAAATTGAACAGGTTGACTGGTAAAAAATGCCTAAGGCATTAAATCCGCCTATGTACCGTTTGTCCATGAAGTTTAAATAAAAAAATTAAACCCCCACGGCCCACTTAAAAATTTTAATGAATTTGGGAGAGTACTAATAGTACGATTTATGTTACAATTCCGTGATATGATTAGTGTACTTCATTTTATGATTACATTCACAATCAATATAGTGGTTTTCAAGGTCATAGGCAGGCAGGGTTGTGTTATCTCTTACTTCTATTTTTTACAAATCATCTATGGCAGCTGTCGGTATCGTTTTGGCAAATGCAGCTGATTGTAAAGCGAAAGGCCACGTGTTCTCGAGTTTGAGTCCTAAGAGGTCATTAATGAATGACGTCTTTTACTGCATAACTTTATTAATAAAATTGTTTTGATTACAAATCATTGGTTTAAGGACTTCATTTTTAGTGGGGTAATAGAATGCGTCATACGTGACAAATAGCTAAACCAATGTTATCGATTGATGAGCCACGCATCCACCAGACGGTTTGGGCCGGGCCGGTCCGGGCCCCATTGCAACACCAAAATCCACCGACATTTTAAGTAACTGCGTGACAAAAATGCTCTCCACAGCGTTTCGGCCCAACATGTCTAAATTAATTGGAGGCCTTCATTTATGCAAGAAGTCCACAATATTTGTGTTTGATACTAATCTGTAGGTCATACAAACAATGTCCGTTGCGCTTTACACGTCATGAGTACGTTCTTAGTTAAATATTGACCGCACCAATGACCTATTTCTATTATCGACGAAACGTGTTAATATGAAACAACTTCATAAATTAAGTATTTACAGGGTGTTGGCTTTCACAATGTAAAAAGAAATATGGTCAGTTCACACCGAGTAACCACCAGACGCGTAGAAGTATACACTTTTTGAAAAAGCTATATAATAAGGACCTTTATTTAATGTTCAAAAAGGTACACATTTCAGTGAGAGAATTAATTTCGCCTCGAGATGTCTCGATGCTCAGCGCGAACGCAGCGAAGCATCGGTGAAATACACACGACGTGCAAGAGCCCAATTAGCCATGATCAAATGACCCAGCAAACTGGCAGTTTTAAAACTCGTCTCGCCGCGTATAATAGCAACAGTCCAAAACTACCGACAACACATTGTAACTGGAGTCGGGACGCGCTTCGGTGTCCGTGACCTCAAATCAGGGGTATGGCCACACAGTCAAAGTTTAAGCTTTAAGTCGGCGTTGTTACAAAGTTGAAGAACAATACAGTCCACAATTCGATTCCAAAATTGATCGATCTTAACCGTGGCCAAAGAGTTCATGAGCCCTAAGGCAAGGAAGGACTAGGGGTCCTTCCTTGCCAAGGAACCCACTCGTATAAAACCGTCTAATCTTTAGTTTTTAATATCCTTACCTCTAGGAGCGTGCAGGTTCCATTGATGTTAGCTTGGTAGTATTCTAGGGGTTTCTGTACAGACTCGCCGACCGCCTTCAGAGCAGCGAAGTGGATCACACATTCTATGTCGTACTGCAAATATACAATATCATGTTCTTTACGTGTTTATGACGTGACACGATTATCTTTTCAGGAAAAGTAACTAACTTAACCACTTCAAGAAATGAACACAACTATTTCATGAAATGGTGGAATAGTGGTTGAACGTGTCATTTTAAGATCTGGCCTCCTCTTTATTTAAAGACATTACTTGAAGTGATGAAAGAAAACATCATTTGGGATCCTAGACTCAGTCTTTAATCTGTCAATCTGAGTTGACTAATCATGGTGATTAATCCTCGTGTCATTTCTGCATGACAAGAGGCCTTTGTTCTACAGTGGGACCATAATGGGCTTGTGATCTGTTGTGTACTGAAGTCGTAGCCTGTAAAGTAGAAAGTATAGAAAGAAAGTTCTCTTACCGTCTCAAAAATCTTGGACAACTTCTCTTTATCCCTGATGTCCACTTCAAAGAACTGTATCGTTTTGTTCGTCAGCTCTTCTACAATCCTCAGCGGTTCCGGTTTCTTCAGACCAGCTGCCTTGTACGAGTTCGCCAGGTTATCTACAACTATTATTTCTATTCCTGGGTTTTCTGACTGTCTTTCTAGAAGAGTGGCTACCGTGTGGGAGCCAACGTAGCCAGCTCCGCCAGTCACAAGGATTCCTGGCATTTTGACTCTGGAACAAGAGATATACCTGGTTATGTTTGGAGTACACTCTTGGTGTATGTATTAATTGTCACGATCTATGTATTAAGTTTTACGCCAGGGGTAGCTTATTTTCTATGGTGGTGTGTACTGGGTTTTAGACAAAGCAGGTAGATGCAAATTTTGAATGAAACAAAACAAATGTTTTGAATCTGCCTAAATACACTGTTGTGTTTTTCCTTGTAAATAACATGTATATCACAAAAAAACGACAAAAATACTATTTAAAACACTTAACTTTAGTTTATTTTAAATGAATTATGATGAGTAAGTATGGAGTTTCTTACCCATTCCTCTCCATACGAAAAACCATTTTGGAATGGGCAACTAGATTCATTTTTGTTTTGTATACGTCCCAAAGTGCCTTTTTTGGTGTAATGGAAATAATTGATTTGACTTTGACAAATTAAATATGGCAAATTATGATTCCAATATTATGAGTTTCAAACATATGGTAAATTATCATTCCAATATTATTTGAAAAGTGATAAACCTCCACAAAACCTACACACAATAATCAGTTACAATCAGCAGTAAAGTGCTCTCTCTACCTTACTGTAATACTGTGTAAATAAAAAATATAAGTAAATATTTATGTTTATTTGTATTTAAGTAAGAATGTGCGACAGTCGTACATTCTTACTTCTATGACGTAGCTACAAACGCCTGACAGTATTGTTTATGTTTTGTTCTTTCAATACAATAGTGTTTTTCTTTATAATATGTAAATGCATCATAGTGTCCATAGTTGCGCTTGCGACCGTTAAGAAAACCAACTGTGTCAGTATGGCTTTAATTTTTTAATATGAACTTATTAAGTTGGTAGTAAATCCTTAGTTTTCTAAAATATTCTGGTTCTCGTTGAAAATCAATTATTAGGTATTTTACATCACTAACAAATAAATGTGAGGCACAATTTCTATAAAACCTCTCTTAATTTTAGCCCCAAAAATCCGATTAATTTTCAATTCACCGTAAATCTGAATTTGTAGCGACTTGAAAATCAAAAACCGGCCAAGAGCGTGTCGGGCCACGCTCAATGTAGGGTTCCGTAGTTTCCCGTCCGTCACAATAAGTGTACCTACTTATAAGTTAAAAAAAAAGCTATTTGTTACGTTGACATACTAAGTACGCAAAAATTATTTTGTATAACCTTTTTGTCTTTTTTGTACAAAAACTGTTCTTTCTATCAAGTTCAAAATAATTTTCCTAGAAAGTCCTTATAAAGTTCAACTTTCCAGATTTTTTTCATATTTTTTAAACCTACGGGTCAAAAGTTAGAGGGGGGGGGACGCTTTGATTTTTCCTTTTGGAGCGATTATTTCCGAAATTATTGACATTATCAAAAAATGATTTTAGTAAACCCCTATTCATTTTGAAATACCTATCCAACAATATATCACACGTCAGGGTTGTAATTAAAAAAAAAAGTGAAACTTCCCTATTTACATATAGGGGGGCTACCCTAATAAAACGTTTTTTTCCAATTTTTTTTTTCGCACTTTGTCGGCGTGATTGATATACATATTGGTACCAAATTTCAGCTTTCTAGTGCTAACGGTTACAGAGATTAAGCGAGGACGGACGGACAGACATGGCGAAACTATAAGGGTTCCTAGTTGACTACGGAACCCTAAAAAATTGTCAATTGAGTTGTTTACTTACAGACCGAGTATTGAGTTTTGACAGCTCATAAAAAGTACGCCAATTGATGTTGGTACAAAATACGCTATAAGTAATACAACAAGAAAACGTTTAAAACAAAGGTATGCTATCATATGCGTGGGAGTTGACAGATTGCGTACGAGGGTTAACGAAACGTCATCCGGGAAGTTCACAGGTCAACTCAAATTAGATAAGTCTGATAGTTGTATGCCGATTCTGGTCGCTTTTTTTTAAATGGGAAATCGTCAAATGACTTCTCCCGCCCTGGACGGGGTGGGAGGGAGTGTCAGGCTCTTCCTGACTAAAACCCACCCACCCTTTTTGCTTCGGTTGCCCTTTATGTTCCGGGGCCGCGGTAAGACTCTGGTAGCTTTAGGTTTGCCTAAAAGCCTGTTGAGCTAATAACAAATATTTTCAGCCTATGATTATCCTTATGCAGGAGGTAAAGGTCTCATTGTCTGTGATGTCAAAAAAAAATAGGAAGCATATTTAAAATGAAAAAGTCACATTGGTTAATTAACCACAGGGTCATTTATATGGTACGGACTAACAAACTGAATGCCTGATCGTAGATATATCAACCCCTAGCCCAAACCGTTGGTCCTAGAGAGAAATTCGACCCCTAATGGGGTGGAGGACGATACTTCGAAATCCACGCGACTTCTACTAAATTCATAAGAAAATAGACTACATACTTAGGTGGCCATCCATACTAATATTATAAATGGGAAAGTGTGTCTGTCTGTCTGTATGTTTGTCTTTCTTTCACGGCAAAATGGAGCGACGAATTGACGTGGAGATAGTTGAAGGGATGGAGAGTAACATAGGCTACTTTTTGTCTCTTTTTAACGCGAGCGGAGCCGCGGGCAAAAGCTAGTATTTTATAGTTCAGAAATAACAAAAGTCTATTTAGGTTATCCAGGTTGCCACAACCTTTATTCAGGTTACTAAGCAATTCCATGACGGAAATGAAAAAATAACGAAAAAATAATATACTCTCTCTAACAGACCATTAAATATTTATGTTTCTTTACAAAAAATTTTAGATACACTATCAGTGTATGAAATTTCTAATTGGAAAAACTTGTAAATATAATTAAGACAAGTAATTACTACACTATTCGTAGTAAATGGATTAGTGATGTTAGATGTAAAATAAACGTTATCGCGATTACAGACGCTTTGCAATAAACGTTTACAGGCAATTACAAATTTATTTATATTTATTAAAAATATGCACGTAACCTGCTTTTTAGAAAGACGTTAACGTAGTATTGATACGTTATTACTTAGTCAAATTGGGTATTTGCCCAATATGACAAATAATTATAACTTATCTCAAATAATACATAATAAAGGAAGTAAGAAAGAAAGAAAGAAAAGAAAGAAAGAAACACAAAAAGTTTAAAAATGAGCCATTGATTGATTGATTGTATCTAATGGCAAACATATTGGGTTTCATCTGTGCGAAAGTAACTTGAAAATGTGTCGTTGTTATACATATAATTCCAGCATTGTCTTTAGTGTGACCGACCATACTCCAAATGTAGCTAAAAGGGTCGGCATTACTTCCTATTACCCGGCAACTCCGTATTAATGCTGAAATACTTTATACATGATCGCTCATCTCCCTAGCCTTTTTCCCAACTATGTTGGGGTCGGCTTTTAGTCTAACCGGATTCAGCTGGATACCAGTGTTTTACGTGAAGCAACTGCCTATCAGACCTTCAGAACCCAGTAACTGGGCAACACGATACCTCTTGGTTAGACTGGTCAGAGTTTCTGGATTAACCGTAACAACTGTCAAAGTTCTACGAATGACAACAGGGACCAACGGCTTAACGTAAGCACGTTGCTTCGAAAAGCTTCGAGGCACGGGATGTCAGTGATATCCAAGATAAACTATAGAAAGTACATATGAATTTAAAAAGTCACATTGGTACTTGCCCGGATTTGAACCCACAATCTCTTACACGAGAGGCTCTACTATTATACATGATCGCTCAAAGTGCCTTATTTCTCATTGCTTCTGCACAGGCCATACATACACCGTGGCAGGTAAGACGAGAGACTTATTGAAGAAGGCTATTCGGTATTTGATTCTCGTTCGGGTCGTTCCAAATAGGTGTGTAAACCAAAGAAATCCACCTTGAAGAATGGCGTAACAGCAACAGCTGTAGACAAACAAAACACGCCATCCCAGTCATGACCAAGAAGTTTGCCCGAAAACTTATCAAACTGAATAGGGACAAAATCAAAACAGTTATAGAAACCATAACAGGTCACTGTCCCTTAAACAAGCACCTATTCACAATAGGTGTAACAGACAGCCCTCTATGCAGAGGCTGCTTAGAGGCAGAAGAAACGCCACAACACGTCCTCATGGAATGTGTGGCCAGTGTGGCCGAACAACGGGCAAAACTACTCCAACACCCCGGGTCACTTCCAGAAATCTTTGGCAGACTGAAAAGTCTTCTACGATTCTGGGAAAGTGTGGGATGGTTGGAATAGGCGACAAGCCACACACGCACAATGGCCTAATTATGAGGCTAAGTGCGGACAAGCCCAGCGAAACTAAAACTAAAACTATAGGTGTGTAAAATAAACAAAAAATAATTGTTTGACTAATTGTCTCATAAAATAATTAAATAGTTGATACGCGCGCTAGATACCTACCCATCAATAGGAAAGTAGATCATAACTACCTCACTATCTATCATAGGTAAATGACCCGAAGCAACCGCGAGGGCAAGGGTGTCTTTTTTTAAGACTTTGAGAGTCATAATGTAATGGGATAATTTCATTAAGGTTTATATTGTTTTATTAACTTTTCAACGTCCTAGTGAAAGCCGGCTGTCGGGCTGCCATTGGCTTTCTATTGTGTCTCGAATCACGGTGTTCGAAAGGTTTAATATTTACATTTTTAACAGTCATATGTAAGCACATTACTGCCGCCTAGAATATGTCCCTCGTTTAACCTGCCACAATGTATTTTTTGATAACGTGTCCTAAAAAAATGATATGGTGAGTGGGTGTATGTTGCCAGGCTGACCAGCAACATGTTAAGCCACAATAGAAATTATCCGGAACTTTTGGCAGTAAAAGTATTGCCCGCATAGTAACACCTTAACAGTAGGTAGGTTACTTTTATCACAACGTTTTTCACGTTTTTTATCAGTGGAATAAAATTACCGTGAGTCTTAGCCGAAAAAACTTTCTAATTAAATCGAAATTAAAAATTCGCTGGTAAGTATTAGATAAACGTCTGTTTTCTTTAATTCTTTGTATTTGACCTTCATAATAGTTGCTGGCATTTACCTTGTGCGACAATTGAAGTTCATTGAAATTAATATTCAGTATTAAACATACATGGTTCCGAGAAATTGTCAGTCTTCAAATGAGAAGAAAATACTCTAAGCTGGAGGTGAAGCTCGAAGCCCCGAAAAAACTGAAGCGATCTTTTTGATTCTTTCTGAAAAGGCTTAGGTCCAAGAAACGTTCCCGAATCAGCCTGCAATTCATGAAGATCAAAGCCTTTAGCCATCCGGACTCAGGCCAAAGCAAGTAAGGAAGGCAAATTTGATTGCATTAATTAAAAGTTATCAAACTTATCGACCTAGACCTTAGCCGAGAGGCGTGATGAACCACATGACCCCCTCTTAGACAGACCTTTGGCCTATGACCTCATCCGTATGGAAGTTATGGTCAAAGTCATTCTTAATTAATTGCGCTCCTAAGTCTACATAAACTGTATAATATTATTGTTAAAAATATGACGCGATTTCGAATGTTTGCATTCACGAAATTCAGTTTTTCAATATTGCAACCAGCTTTGCATGGCAATGGCTCAATTAAAAGGGTCAAGGAATGGGCAGAATATGGCAGCGTGCAATAAATTAGAGAGACCTATCGCAAATTAGAGGGACATCTACTTATAGGCTGGCTCCATAATATCCACACAACGAGGGAAAATGAGCGCACATGCAAATAGACACGTCTAGGAGACGTCAATCGAAACGGATAGATCACAAAAAAGTTGCCAGGTCTGTGAATTGGGAAACACCATCCTTTTCGGATCGAGTTGTCTCTAATGGTGCCAGATGGTCTATTTTTAAGCTAATTTGATGATTTATTGAAGTTTTGTTGTATTATTTTAATTTTTGTAGTCATCTGTTGGACTGGAAAAATAGTCACATTTATGAGAATACTGTAGGTAGGCTATAAATAACATGCTACGACCTATGGATAAAGATTATAATATTATGCTCCTGATTGCTTAATGGAGATAATAAGTGCAAACAACAGCTTGAAATCACAGTGATTGACTGATATCTATCTGAAGGTTATGATAGCAAAATATTTACAGAAGATATATACGAGTAAAAGGTTATCTGTTTGACACCCTTGTTAATAGAATTAGCCCTTTGAATTAAATATTTACTGGACAGTCGACTGCATGGTGGTGGTTCTGTGGTTATAATTTGAGTTTTAAGGCGAGGAGATGTCGAGGGCGCGACGAACTGGATGGATTTCTGCTCAATTGTAAAGAAGATTCAAGGTATCCTGAACAGTACAAGGAGTTGAGAGAGGCTTTTGGCCAGGAGTGGGACACCACAGGCTAACAAAAAAAATACGCTAGCGAAGCTCTTCCTTCCATTTCCAGTTTATGTGCTTTTAACACATTACCATGAAGTACAATGACTTAATCCAGCTTCAAGGACTAAGTGCGGAAACCAAGCCTCCGAGAGAAAGATCTATAAAGACAAGACGAACCTTACCTACTAACAGTAAACGATACTGTTTAGTTTACGTAAAACAAAAAGTTTTATTTATTCGAGGCGTTACGAGTAGTCAGAAACCTGAAAATCTGATCAATCCAACAAAAGGGTATTGTGTCGCCCAGTTACTGGGTTGTGGAGGTACAGTTACTGATATGCAGTCACTTCACGTAAAACACTGGTGTCCAGCTGAATCCGATTAGGCTGGAAGTCGACCCCAAAATAGTTGAGAAAAGGCTAAAGAAATAGGGAGTTGATGATGACCTTCTGTTCGTGACTTCGTCCGCGTTAATGCCGGTTATCAAGGATGAATGCATTCGCTGATAATAAAAAGCACCTGTTAACTTCGTACTAAATATCATCAAAATCGGTCTAAAAGTTAGCCGTAAAAAGCGTAACAGTACTTTTCTCCTTGGGCAATGTCAAAGAGGGTGTTAAATTTTGCCATATGTAGAAATGTAGACACATTTTATTAGCTGTATCGTTTCCTGATTAAAACACCACGATTAGGGAAAAAGTTATCAAATCTATAGAATACATTTTATAGTTTTTGCTTAATCACCTTCCTATCCTACTCATTAAAAACTTTATACAGAAAGAGGTTCTAGGTACCTAATGTGTAGAGATAGGCGATAGCTCTTTAACTATTATCAAATTGATAGGATTACAGTACTTTATTAGCCAATAAATGTTATCAATTAAGATAATCGTAACCCATACGAATAGGACGGAATTATAGAGTGTTCTATAGCTATTATTTAACTAAAAGACACATTGGAAGTAATTGGAAATAAGACCTAATATGTGTGTATTCAGTACACACTACACACACAATGTACAGTGAGATCGCTTCCAAGGAATCGCGACATTATATCCCTAGCCATCCCCCTATTAGATACGTTACTAAGGTTTGGCTATCGTGACTCGTGATTATTACTGTGCTTATGACTAAATCATATTATTATTATTATACACAAATAACGAGAAAAGGACACCTAAATCATGATTATTTTGTCGTGTCGGCATCGAACCTGCGACACGTAGTCCCGTAGCGCAGCAACCAATAGCAGAGTCACTCAAGTCATCATGTGGTGGCCCATGATCATGTTTTTAAATAGGTAAGTACTTAAATAAAAACCACCAGTAACTAATTATAATAGGCAATAATATGCAAAACTGAAGTGTGATTACGGAAATGATGGAATACGATTAGAAAAGCATTGTTTTATCAAGTTGTATTAAATTAAAGACTTACATTCGTTCTAATTAAAATTTGTTTTAGGAATTACGTCGATACAAGTAAAATTGTAATCAGACCACGGAGGAAGTATATCAGACCATCCGGCAATAAAACTAGAACTTGTAGAGATAGCTAGGAACACGTTTTCGGAATTCTCATCCATAGCATGTGAACTACAGTTGTATTGTTCATCGAAGCAGTAATAAAACCGTCAATCTAAACTAATAAGCTTGTTAGACACACATTCCGACATGAAGTGACGTTTTTATTTTAAAACCTATTTGCTCGTGAACTACACGAACTTAACAGATCTATTTTTAAATCTAGCAACACAGGGAAATTAATTAAAAAAGGAACTCACAAACTTTTTTTTTCCCGATAAGGCAAAGGCAGGGAACACACGCGAGCCGGGGAACGGCTATGAAGTTACTGCGGAGAGTTCTTATCAATTTGTACACTATTGACTACGTTAACGCGGAAATTATATTGAGTATACAATACAATAAGTGACGTAGCTGGGTAGGTACTGCTTTCAGTGTAGGGCACGTGTTGTGATTATGACTTCATCTTGCTCTATAATCGTGATATCTGCAAATCCTTTTTTGAGTTTATCAATCATATGTTTTGAAGTATTTGTATTTGAAAAAGACTACAGCTCGACCTATATTGGGCCGTAATCCGTCTACCTCTGCTAATGTAGAAAAGTCTTAAAGAACTCGTGATTTTATATCAAATTCAGACATTTTCGTAATTTTAGAGCTTAGTGTGGTTCGTACAGCATCTTTCAGTTTTAGGTTCAACTATTTTTACTTACATCGCGTCTCAAGCGTCTGTTTTACGTGAGTAAAGCGCGCTCATTCAAATTTTCTAAAAAGCGGACCCAGCCATTTTGGCGTTTGAAGTCCAAGCTTACCAGTCAGGAGGGGATCACAATATCACATGGTTGAAGACTAGAGACATGGGTGAATCACATATTCTAAGTCCAAGGTCTAGTCTTCATTCAGGGGGGCACATAATCGAACTGCATTTCAATTATAAAACTACCCGTTATTAGTGTAGAGCTTAGCCACCAGGAGAGATCAGTGAGGTTATCATGAGCCCTTTCTCTGGATCCACCCTTGATAATTATCCATAACTCGGACTGTCTCGTTTTCACGCCAAAATGACTGAACTGGCTCATGGATATTTGGTACAGAGATAGTCCATAGCCTCATAAGACATACGATGGTTTTTGTTCCGAAAAACCCACATAAAAGGGGAACTACGCAATTAAACCGAGGGGGACCGCTAGTAATCAATACATAGTCTTTTTATCAGTACATTACCACGACGATCTATAAGAGCATAGGACCATATCACATACATTGATCTCCTCACACATTCTATTCTCTTCGTCGCATCTGCAGTAAAATTTGTGAAATAAACTCTAACATAGCATAAGCTCAGTATGTTCCAGAGTACTATTACAGGCGGATTACATTATCAGCACTTGTATCAAGTTGTTGAGCTATGTATTTTGTAATGTCTGTCACTATGGCATGATTGATTTGTTTTAAATTTCTTTGTTTTATTTGGAAAATAAATTAATATTAAATCATAAGGTGCATGGAACAAAGCGATTCGGAAAGAGAGGTCATGATTCTCATGACCCTACGATCATCTTGATTGACCTAGGCAGCGATGTTTCCAGTCGGAAATTGCGGAAGTCGCACTAGTTCCCTTGATCCTCGGCATAGGTGGAGGAACATCAGGGTGGTTAGTAGTAGTCTGTCAGACCCTTCTGCCCGCCCATGGCGGAGGACATCCAAGAGGATTTGCTACCCAGAATATAAAAAGGCATCAATGTTTGGCTGTATGACAATGTGAGCATTCCTGCCCTGACTTGAAGGCTAAATCTTGACACCTTTATAACGGATTAACTTTACAGGGCAAAATGCTGGAATTTTTCTGCACACAATTATGTTAAGCAGTTGATCTCAGCTTCTATTAAAGGTCATCAATCAATGTCATGAGGTCGTCAATTGACCAATGTGGGTCAGATGCTCAAAAAACAACTAGTCTTGCCAGAGGGTATCACTTTATTCAATAAACTGGTGGATTGTGTTGTGGAGGATATATAGACAGTATTTCTGTGTAAATTATTGATATTCAGCTGTATCCAGTTCAAAACTGGGAGCCAACTGCTTTCTGTGTTATAAACATTATTGAGCTTTCATGTATATTTTGAAAATCTATACAAATGTTATAAAACTGAAGAGGGTGTTTGTTTGGTGAAGTTCCTTAATCACAGGGAAAATATATTTGATAGCCCATTTATAGAGGAAAGTCATATAATATGCATAACATCTAAAACATAATGCATATGAGCAAATCACATACACACAAAATGGAACCACAAAAGCCTTATGAAGCAAAAATTAATTGCCAATCATTTTTGAGAATTCTCTTTTTTTACTTCTATCTAGCTTGTATGGTAATGTAGAGGTTTAAAGGACCTCTGCTGTCCCGGGATTGCTATAAACTTAATTAAAAGGTATTTTGCGTTTAGTTACACATTTATAACTCAAGAACGGCAGAACCGAATTGGCTGAAAATTGGTGGGGAGGTAGCTTAGGACCAGGGGAAGGACATAAAATACATTTTATCTTCTTTTTTTAGTAACCAAAAATCTGATATAATGCGGGTGAAACCACGGGGGACAGTTAGTTTTACATATTGTATAATAAATGTTATTCTAATAACGACAGCTTGTCAGCCATATGGGCTGTTAAGTCTTTTCTTATTCTAAAACTATCATCTAATTGAATCCATACTAATATTATAAATGGGAAAGTGTGTCTGTCTGTCTGTCTGTTTGTCTTTCTTTCACGGCAGAACGGAGCGACAGATTGACGTGATTTTTTAAGTGGAGATAGTTGAAGGAGTGGAGAGTAACATAGGCTACTTTTTAGCTCTTTCTAACGCGAGCGAAGCCGCGGGCAGAAGCTAGTTATTTAATATATCTAAAAAGGTTTCATTAAGGCAATATCAGCTGGAGTTGCTACACCTGGTGCCATACAAGTTAATACATGACTGGTTGAAAAACCTTTGTGAATTTCTTCTCAAAACTCTGCATTAAATTGAACTATACAATAGGACCCAGAGGTCATTCAGACTGTTACAGGACTCTCATTTTATGTGCAATTTGATTACAAAAGGTCTATTTAATTCTTTGCTGATGCAATATAAATTAAGCTTAAAAGATTTATTATTTACACATTCTGTATCAGAGGCTGGCTAAATGAGAATCTCTTTAATGTCATACATTAACTTTTCAATGACCAACCAACAGCCGGCTGTCGGGCTGCTATTGTCTTTCTATTGTGTCTCAAATCACATGTGTTCAAAGGATTAAAAAGATTCTGAATGCAATGACTTTTGTAACTAATTTGTATTTAGCTCAATATCTATTACTTTGAAACACCATCATTAAAAATCAAATGAATGTAAGTACAATTTAATTTAGTGTTTTATAGTCACAGCAGGCACTTTGATATGTATGTACTAATATTTTTATTGACTATGAAAGCTGGACAATTAAAATTCAAACACCTGTACTAATGTTTACTAAATTATTTAAGTATATACTTATGATTTACTGCTAACCTCTTATTAGTTTAATTTATTATAATGTCCTAAAACTTGGTAATTATTTTACGAGAAGAGGCATTTGCCCTGCAGTGGGACAGTAATAGGCTGGTATTATTTATTATTATTTTAGGTATGTATTAACACTGTATTTTAGTGTTGTCTGTACAGATTGTGTTCAAATATCTATCTACCATTGCTAACTGGAATTTACCATTGTTATTTACAAAGAACAAACACAGGCACTAAATATGGGGCTTCCTAAGACTACCCACTGACCCTTAGTTTAGTTTACCTGGGCTTGTCCGCACATAGCCTCATAATAATTGGGCCATTGTGTGTGATGAATAAATATATAACGTGCCCCGGAGCTAAAGCGACTACGGGGCTATTGTAACTTAATTAACCATTCGACGTAGTTCGACGACCAAGCGACAGCCAGCTGCCTCACTGCTATTGTCTTTCTATTGTGTCTCTAATCTCGTGTGTTCGAAGGTTTTAGCAACTTCGTCATTATTTTAGGGTTTTTAATATAATAATGTCTAATTTAGTTACAATAGCCCCGTAGTCGCTTTAGCCCCGGGACACATATATATGGAGCTTAATCAGAAAAAAACAACTACAAAAAAATAGAAGCATAATAAACACTTACCCATTCTCGATAGGTTTCATTTTGACACAGCTGCTACTACACTCGTTGTGAACAAGCCAAGGTCTGTTTATACAATATTCGCTGAAACACTAATATTCAACATCTTTGTTTACTTACTATTTCAGTAAGTTTATATCAGTCATTCTGATTTAAATTCGATCAGAGCTACGTTTAAATTTTTTAAATGAAACGACCCTAAGTTTATAGGGCGTTTCAAAATTAAATATTGTAGAGGTCAATCAATTATTATTGTATTTTATTCATTTATTTTAATTCGAATTGCTGAAATTACTCGGTCCTTCTCTTTTGCTCCGGTCCTATTCTCAATGATTACTATTTACTACTGTCTGACTAACTGAAACTGAATGAAACACCAACCAACCAAAGTAAGGCTGCGTTCCAAAACGTGCGAATAATTCACTCGGAAATTAAAAAGAGATAGAAACAACGAAAGAAAGAGAACGGCTATACTGTTTTTGAACGCTACAGAGCGATTTACTGTTTTGGAACGGGTTAGGGTCATGACTCATGATGGTTAGGGTCGTATGATGACACTGTCAACATAACCTTTTCTCTCTATTGCAAAGAAGGAAAATCGTGTTTTTTAAGCATATTTTGCAAATAAATATGTACTACCTGTTCGTTTCTACTTTAATAAATCCATTCTTCAACATCAAACTTCAACATTGGCGCATATATGATTTTGACATATGTCAGGTAATTTTTAACGACGCTCAGCCAAGGGTGAGAAATCGCACTTGTCAGTGCGAAAATTACTCTACCGAAAGCGTTCCAAAATACTGCTCGGGTAGCTGTCGAGTAATGGTTCGGTTACCCTCGGTTTCACTCGGCTCATTTCGGAACGCTCTAGAGTAACTTTCGCACTACTCCGTGTAATTTTTACCCTTTTTGGAACGGACCCTAATGTTATAATTTAAAATGTCAGTCGGCTGTCAAGCAAGTTATTACTTATGTCATTGTCAATGTCAGTGGCAATTTGTTTGTTTCCTAGGGTGCGTTCCAAAACGTGCGAATACTTCACTCGGAAATTAAAAAGAGATAGAAACAACGAAAGAAAGAGAACGGCTATACTGTTTTTGAACGCTACAGAGCGATTTACTGTTTTGGAACGGGTTAGGGTCATGATGGTTAGGATCGTATGATGACACTGTCAACATAACCTTTTATCTCTATTGCAAAGAAGGAAAATTGTGTTTTTAAGCATATTTTGCAAATAAATAAGTACTACCTGTTCGTTTCTACTTTAGAAAATCCATTCTTCAACATCAAACTTCAACATTGGCGCATATATGATTTTGACATATGTCAGGTAATTTTTAACGACGCTCAGCCAAGGGTGAGAAATCGCACTTGTCAGTGCGAAAATTACTCTACCGAAAGCGTTCCAAAATACTGCTCGGGTAGCTGTCGAGTAATTGTTCGGTTACCCTCGGTTTCACTCGGCTCATTTCGGAACGCTCGAGAGTAACTTTCGCACTACTCCGTGTAATTCTTACCCTTTTAGGAACGCACCCCTAATTTCATTTATTATTCGAAATTCCGAACTTCTATTTGATATAAATGATTGTGTGAAAGTGTTTAATTAAAATACCACCCAATGCTTGCTTTTTGGGAAAGCCAGTACCTAAACTGAAAATTGGCGTTGAAGCGCCTTTTGAAATCATGTGCCAGAGAAATTATAGAAAAAATATTTTTATCTAACGTATTAAGTTTTAGAACAGCTGTTTAAATGACATTGGTGCCGATTCTCTTGTGCACAAACTATCGTAAATTTAAGTTAAGTGCATCTTTCTCTTTCCTTTTAATTAAGAAAATGTAAGGCTTATTTGAGATCGAAACACGAACATTAGGAATATTGAATATTTTATTAGATAGAATTAATTATTTCTTAGATGACATTCACAAACAAGGTATCACCATGACAACGACTTTGCCATGAACAAGATTTCTTCTGCATGAAGACTCTAACAAATCTCCTCCTCATCAGAAGAAATTCTTCAAAGTAATCCCAATGAAGATCTGAGTTTACCAAGCTTAGGTCCAGCTAATGCTTTGGTCAGCAGGTCAGCTTCCATGTTGGCACTCTCCAAATATTCAACCTCTATATCTTTTAATTGTCTGATGAAGTGTAACTTCGTGTCAATGTGCTTCGTCTTCGAACTGACCACTGCATTCTTTGTCAAATGTATAGCAGCTTGGTTATCATTATATATTGTTATGATTTCCTGGCGCGTGTCCGAAATGCCATTTAGTAAACGTTTCAAGTGTATAGCTTCTTTAGCAGACTCTGCAACACATGCATACTCAGCTTCAGCTGTTGACAAAGCTACGGATTTCTGCTTTTTACTCTCCCAACTTATAGGCGCACCGGCAAGCTTAAAACAATATCCACTGTAGGACTTTCTGTCCAAAGTACAAGATGCAAAATCTGCATCAGCTTGTCCGTATAATTCCAAATCAGTTTTCTTATACAAAGGCCCCATACTCTTAGTGCCTTTTAAATATCGGAGTATTCTTTTCGCACACTTGAAATGTTCCTCATCATAACATGAGTTAAATTGTGACAAGTAGCTGACACTAAACATGATGTCTGGCCTTGTGGCCACTGCCAAATACATCAACGAGCCAATTAGTTGCCGATAGGGCAAATTCATTATATATTGTTATGATTTCCTGGCGCGTGTCCGAAATGCCATTTAGTAAACGTTTCAAATGTATAGCTTCTTTAGCAGACTCTGCAACAGAAAAGGACAGAAGATCAAATATTAGTTAAGTCCTGTCAAATTTAGACACTCCATAGATAATTTAGACGCAATTTAAAAACATGGCGTCTAAATATACGTCAATTTTCGTCAGGCGCTGTCTAATTTGACAGGATTAAACTAAAATGTATCTTCTGTCCTTTTCTTTAAGAAATGGAAAGAGAAAGATGCACTTAACTTAAATTTACGATAGTTTGTGCACAAGAGAATCGGCACCAATATATCTTGAGTTCAGGAATTTGGAAATCAGTTTTCTTAGCGTTCTATTAAATATGCTGTAAACTGATTTTTAGGTATCATTGCACTTAAAGCAATAATTTAGATGGTCAATAAAAAAGAAACAGTGGTTATATACTAACATTTTGTATTAACATCGTAATAAAATCAGTAGGGAACTATCATGGATGTATTATAGTTTCTAGACGACATTTTCAATGTTGCCTCTATTAAAATTGAAATATACTTATAACGGAAGCAGGGAAATAATTATTTTCCTGGGCATTTATTTTCTACGAAATAATAAACAATCGAGCAGGATTAATAATATACTCGTCTGTCATGTTTTTTTGCTGCTAAAATAAGCGCTATCTGAAGGTCTCAGCACACATATGGGATCGGCAAGGGATCGTCCCCGTATCGCCTCGAGCCGCTTAGAATGGTTTGTATAAGCTCCCTACTGCAACGCACACTAATCGGAATCGTATCGTAATCGCCTCATGTCAGAACAGGCTCCGAACTTGAAATTCCACGATATAATACGGCACGTCGTCTCCGCGCTTATTTTTCTTGCGCTTACCTCATCCACTCTAGTCTCGTAGCGTAGTGTCCTCTCCCACGCACGACTGACTGCTAGTGCGGTGTCGCCTTGCCGTAGCTGAGCTGACGTACAGGCGCTGCTGATACGCTTACGTTACTTGCTTAAGTTAGGTTGACGCCTGGTTGACAGCGAGGCGAAAGGCGATACGGTTACTATTATAGGATTCCGTATAATCCTCCTGATACCGGAACCTAAAGAAATAAGCTAAACATTTGCTCACCCTATCTTTTGGAACTTACTAAGTCACCAGGTTACCACGAAAGGCTAACTTTCAACATATCGACTGTGTATTTCAGGACAAAAAAATATTTTAGAATATTTATTTTTTGTTACGTGAAATTACGAGCGATTACAAAACATTTCCAATATACACAAAAAATGTCCAATTGTTGCTCTACTCCAGTACAATAAATTTATGAAATTATGTACATATTTATAATAAAAAGATTTGAAGATTCCATTTTTACTCTTTTTTATAGAGTAGATTTTAGTTTGTATGCTGACAACACTACGTGGCTATCTCTTTCTCTCCCGTATAGTTCTCAAGGTAGCCGTCCTTATAAAATTTTAGATAAATTTTATGTATTTAAGCGTTTTGTAAGACAAATAATTAGTGTTTCTATTTCTATATTAATCTAGTAATATATTTAGGACAATTATTCATTGTTAACGGTAAAGATTACTTAGATATTTTGTGGTGACAAACCTGCCCCCTCGGTGTCCAACGTTGTTTTGGTTTCTGAAAGTGCTATTTTGATAAGATTGATGTTAAAATAATACAAAACGCCTAAATGTAAGGTGTATGTGGTATTGTGGCTCAGTTTTAAAGTGAAAGATTGGAATAAAAAGTTAAAATCGTGAAGTTATGTTTTCTAACCTAAAAGTTTGGAGTGGTGTTCTGTATTAGTGTTTGTACGTTGCAGATGAGTACTAAGATCATCAAAGCGAGCGCGGCCGAGCCCGATGTCTTCGAGACATCGATCTCACAGGCCCTGGTCGAGCTGGAGACCAACTCTGACCTGAAGGCGCAACTTAGGGAGCTCTACATTACAAAGGCTAAGGAAATTGAACTGCACAACAAAAAGGTAAGAAGAACTTACGTGTCGTTAAGTCTAGGATTATAGTTTTCTTCGGAATACCCACATATAATGTATGTTTATTGAATATCGAAATTGTCCATGTGTCAATTTGGATTAAGTCCAGTTTTTCCTGAATGTCTAGCACATACCATATGCCCAAATACCTGGGCTGGCCTTGTTTTACTTTATCAATAGTATAAGTGAAGTACTTTTTCAAGCTACAAAGTCAAATATATTGGTCATACTCCTTTCTAAGCCAACTCAGATTCAATCTGATCAGCTAAGATTTGACTGGTAGGTTCCTGTGTGATAAGCTGTAATTCTATCCACCTTAAAATGTTTATTCTATAACCATACGAAGTTTATTATACTGAAAAGATCATAATATATTATTATCACCTTAAGATGCAATATGTGTGTACTTCAAATACGTTCTTTATCCATAATATGAGAATCAGCTGTCAAGACTTGTGCCAAGCCAAATAAACTGTGTTTTTTCGCACAATGCAATATTTGATTAACTATCTTAGCTTAATATGACAGTGGCAAGAATATTATTTACTAGCTTTTGCCCGCGGCTTCGCTTGCGTTAGGAAGAGACAAAAAGTAGCCTATTTTACTCTCCATCCCTTCAACTATCTCCACTTAAAAAATCACGTCAATTCGTCGCTCCGTTTTGCCGTGAAAAAAAGACAAACATACAGGCAGACAGACAGACACACTTTCCTATTTATAATATTAGTATGGATCCTAAGCATAAACATTGCTTATCTCAGGAAATATGTACAGGATTTCATTTACTTGATTGTAAATAGGACAGTAGGCTTTGTGCCTTAACACTAACTGATTGATAATATTGAATTGTAGGAGAACCTAAATCACTATTGATAAAAAAACCATTTCTGTTTCCAGTCAATCATTATCTATGTGCCCATGCCCAAGCTGAAGGCATTCCAGAAGATCCAGATCAGGCTGGTGCGTGAATTGGAAAAGAAGTTCAGCGGTAAACACGTGGTGTTCGTTGGAGACCGCAAGATTCTGCCCAAGCCCAGCCACAAGACACGCGTAGCTAACAAACAGAAGAGGCCCAGATCCAGGTAAATAATATTATTTTCCTAGTATGTACTAAAGACCACATCATGAGAAGCTACACATTTTGTAAATACAGTTCACCTGTAGACAAACAAAACAGGCCATCCCAGTCATGACCAAGAAGTTTTCCCGAAAACTTCTTGGTCATGACTGGGACAAAATCAAAACAGTTATAGAAACCATAACAGGTCACTGTCCCTTAAACAAGCACCTATTCACAATAGGTGTAACAGACAGCCCTCTATGTAGAGGCTGCTTAGAGGCAGAAGAAACGCCACAACACATCCTCATGGAATGTAACAGTGTGGCCGAACAACATGCAAAACTACTCCAACACCCCGGGTCACTTCCAGAAATCTTTGGCAGACTGAAAAGTTTTCTACGATTCTGGGAAAGTGTGGGATGGTTGGAATAGGCGACAAGCCACACACGCACAATGGCCCAATTATAAGGCTAAGTGCGGACAAACCCAGCGAAACTAAACTAAACACAGTACACCTGCTGTAATCTGGACCCTATTTAATCCGTTGCCCCTTGTAATTTGACACATATTGCTGAGTGAGAGAAAGTGAATATTTGCCAACATTTTTAAGTATAATTACTTAATAATATTGGCATATATTCACTTTTATAGTTGGTTATATTACCAGGTACCTACTCAAAAATAAATTCAAATCATGATTTGAATGTATTTACATAAAATCCTGAAAATTTTTCAAGCCAAAGCAATTAGATGTATGTTCACCATTCCAAGCTGCATCAGCAACAAATATGTATGTCTAACAAGATCTGAATTTGAGAACTTGGAGGAAATGAATGCCTTAGCTGTTAGTATAAGCTTAGCTTCTCCAAGTTTGAAATGTGTACTTCTCCTGTATCACCCATTTGTCAGTTGGCATATAATTTAACCTCTTGACGACCAGCCGGCTGTCGGGCTGCTATTGTCTTTCTATTGTGACTCAAAATGTGTTTGAAGGATTACATATATATAAATAGATAATCGACAAGGCATTGGCTTAACCATAAGAACAGCTAAATGTGAAAAACTGTAAAGCTCAGCTGTGCAGACAGTTGGGGAGAGGACAGACTGACAGACAATATGCAAGACCTTGTTTATGGTCACAGATGTAGCTTTATAAAGTCAATATTGACTTTAAATTACATAAGGTACCATTTTATTAGTCAGTTGAGCCAGACAGTAGCTTGTTTTCATGGTAAATTCAATAGCAAAAAAACTAATGATATCTTTAAAATTACAAATCAGTAATAACCACCTTTTAGATAATACTTAAATGTCCATCTATTTATTTATTATCCCCGTTTCCAGGACCCTGACGTCAGTATACGACGCCATCTTGGAAGACCTCGTGTTTCCCGCGGAGATCGTAGGCAAGCGCATCCGGATCAAGCTGGACGGCTCTCAGCTCATCAAGGTGCACCTCGACAAGAACCAGCAAACCACTATTGAACATAAGGTCAGTTTTTTTAACAATAGTCTGATATAACAAGTAATTTGCCTAATTCAGTGCACAAGAAAATGCACCAACTTTTTCCTAAGCTGCATTTGACTATCTGTTAGATTTTCATGCTGTAGTCGCAAATACAGAGTGATTAATGAAGACCATCTTCATTAATCGCTCTATTCAGGTTCCACCCATTCAAGAAATTTATACCAGAAACTGAGGCACAGTATTAGGTATGTAAAAATTAGGGTTTTTGCCTAAATACAACTTTTGAGAAAAGTAAGTACCAAAATTGATAATTCCTAGGTCAACCAGAAGTACCCTATAGCTTTAGGATCGAAAACCTCTATGGTAGTTACTGCTCTGATCTTCGAGCTGGTCTGTGTAAAAGGACCCTAAAAGTAGAATTCCGAGAAACAAAGATAGATCTGAAAAAAAAAATCTAAAAAGATTTTCTATACAAATCTGTATGGAATATTTAGTGCGCGAGTCCGACTAGCACATGGCCGATTTGTTTGGGTACTGTCCCGGTCCCGTTAGTCCTAGTATGATGTTATGTAGCCTATTCATCATTTGGATGTATAAGCTATATAAGTTTGAAGTTTTCATCAAAATCCATTTGGTAGATTTTGCGTGAAGTAACAAATATCCTTCCATCAATCTTCACAAACTTGCGACAGTTTCTGAGGTGGAACATAAAGTTTTGCATCAAGATCACTAATCTTTAAACCATCAGACCATTTCATATATTCATCAATTTTCTTTACCACACAGCAGGTCCCAACATTAACATCTACGATTTTCCCAAGTAGCTATGATTCATGTAATGCGCGTATGTAAACTTAAATATCACTTACCGGATATCGTCATTGTTCGCAGGTGGACACCTTCCAGTCGGTATACAAGAAGCTGACGGGGCGCGAAGTTACCTTTGAATTCCCCGAACCCTACTTGTAAACTTAGGAATATGACTTTACAATAAACCTAAAAAAAATATTCAAGGCTTTTCTTTATACCACTGTATTTTGGCACTAAACAGCCGTATGTCTTCTATACTCGTCTTAAGCCGCAATCATATTATGCTGACGCCGCGTGTCGCAACGCGTGGGTAAGCTATCGGTTACATACATTTAGTACACGACACAGCGACACGCGGGACGGGACTAATGTAATCAATCCAGTACTAAATGTATGTAACCGATTGCTTACCCACGCGTTGCGACACGCGGCGTCAGCATAATATAATTCCGGCTTTAACCTTTTTGACCCCATAGTCATGTGTACATGACAAGCAAATTATGCCAAGCATGGTCACCAACCTGTGCCTAATTTCTGAGGTATTAAGCTAGCTTGGCACTGAGGGCACGCTTTCGCTGTTCTCTCGTAGCAGTTAAAAGGTTAAGAATTCTAGTCCGTCGAAGATGGAAGAAAATGAACCAATAGAATACCAATAAGGGCCGAGTCACCGAAATGGCAGTGGCCGCCAGCGACGCAAGAAGCGCGAGGCGCGCGGCCGCTCGCGGCACCGCGGGCGGCCTTGCCTCGACCTTTACAAGCGTACAAGCGATACCTACTGGTCTTTTAAGTATGTAGTTGGAGTTTAAAATTATTTCACACTGAAAGTGCTCGCCGCGTCGCTGCCATTCCGGTGTGACTCTGCCCTAATGCTGCTAAACAGTGGTTTTTTGTTTTTGGTGAGTGGGAAATCATCCAATGACTGCTCCCGTGCGGTGCGGCGAGGACGTGTCAGACTTTTACTGACTAAAACCCACTCATGTTTCTTCGATTGTCGATTGCACTTTATGTTCCAGGGTCACGGTAACTATTATAAACATTCCGCAACCCCGGCAGGCGTTGGCCCTGTTGGTTGGCCCCTTCCTGTGCTGACTACTCCTACTCCTCTTTGAGGCGCTCGTGGAACACTAACGCGCCGTGTCGACGCGGTCCTGGTCCTAGCCGGGCGGCATGCTACCCATCGCTCGCCATCCGCGGTTCTGCGGTACGCGGTGGCCGGTCGGTAGTCGTCTTGCGACTCTCGACGTCTTCGCCTGGGTCTTAGTCCGGGGCGAGAGGCACGTCGTTGCCTCTCGCGCGCCGCCGCTTCCTTCACTAGGCATAACTGCTTCGCAGAAGGAGGCGACGGCATCCCATTCCGACTAGACAGTGGATGGAGCAGCAATGTAATTCGGTGGATTCCATTCAAATTTTTTTAATTTCCCTGTAGGTGATTTTGCGGACATGATTCACGTACCAGAGTTCGCAATGTAGGTAAAACATCACATGCCTGTGACAATCATGGTAGGGCAAATAAGGGACGAACGTCATAAGGGCCATTTCATTGGACAACGGAGGAATGAAGGGTATTTCACTTGGTGATGCATATACCTTACAATGCCTTACATACACCTGTTCATTTATGGGTGGCGTCCGCGTAACTCGCAACAACCACGACACCTCTTTGAAATATGGCCCTAATTGTTTCTGGTAGGTAATAAATAATAGTACACAATGACAATTTGAAAATATCGGCTTTATTCATCAAATCTGTCCTGACGTGTACACTAAGAATTGAATTCATTTTCAATATATGTATCATAATTATTATTGTATACGTTTTACGAAGAGAGCTTATAAATAAGATTATAACATAAATTGTTCGAGTAACTGACCGCAAACGCGTTCGGAAATTGAAAGATTGTCTAACAACAAGAATTACTCACAAAATCATTAGCAAAAAAAGGATTGAAAGCGACAGAACACAGAGTGAGCTCCCAAGGAACCCATTACAGTAAAATAAGACAACCTGGTTTATATCAGTAAACTAATATAATTTTACACTACCATTCCGCGATCAGTATTACATATATCTAAATATGTGTGAGTTGGCTCGTACGACCTACATTTATTATGCGTTAACACGCAATTTGCAACCACTTCAATTAATATGTGGCGTAATTTAGCTAATACCAAAATACCTACCAATGAGTGATATTCTTTATTTCAACACACATAAGTGTTAATTTTCCATAAAATTGACTAACTTACAAGAATTGTTACTCTCTCTTCTCTCTTTCTAATCATTTACAGAAAGTGTTAAAAAATGCAATAACTTATTGGTCGGATCATAGTGAAAATAATACCCCGTTTGCCCAATTATACTAGATTACAAATCTAAATAATTTTAATTTTGTTTACAATAATTTTACAGTTAATTATTATATATACTTGGTAATATACCCAAAAGTTAGTAGGTACCGCTTTAACACAGGAATCCATAATTAATAACAATAAATAAAAAAGATGTGACATAATATTGTGATTGACTAGTACTAAATTATTAAAAAAAAATACACATAAAATATGAGTCGAATTGAATTGCTTTAGTCACTGTTTAAATTTTGGTATAGATAGATATTCATGGGACAGTTTTATTAATAAATTAATCTGTAAAAAGTACCAATCACATTTGTTATTCGTAATTATATAACAGTTGCACAATAACAATAAATGATTGCACCAACACCATTCTTTGTCTGAACCATAGAAAAATACTTTATTTTTAGGTAAATTGTAAAATGCATAGAATTACATACAGACACCTACGTAGATCGACTTATTTACTAAAACTTAATTACTTAGCCGTTGTTACAACCTTCGCCATTTATTTGACGCTGAGTGTTGAATATCATAACGCGGTTAAATAAACGTCGCGTTTAATAACCGCTTACATATACAAAAGGGTTATTCTCAAACCACAACAATGTTTAAAATTGGAATGAATAGCCGAAACAAAACCTGGCAATAGTATTTAATAAAGCTGGGAATCGATTAAGAATAATACCGGTTACCGGAATAGGTTCGGAACCGGTTAACAATACACCAGCCAGTTTTTAGCTTTTTCGTTCGGATTTTTTGGTCCGTTTCACGAACGGCGTAAATGCGTTGCAGACTGCCCATTTTTCACATTTCTAGGCAAACGCATTGAGAGTATGTCCGAAAATAATGGGTTGGGCTCAACGAAACCTTTATATAAAATGTTCTCCAACAAACTGGGTCAAGCCTTGATATTTTTAAACAAGAGTCAATGAAAAGAACGCATTTTTTCCACGAATGTACCAGAATTCAAATATCATGATCCTACTTTAACTAAATTAAGGTAAAATCATTAGTTCATTGGTACAAGGAAATATTTCACAAAACCATTTTGAAATGCTACTAAATTAAATAATGAATCATTCGTCTGACTGTGGAATATCACAGTTAAAACTTGATTTTTTAAAAGTCATAAACCTCATTTTTTAAAGTCCAGTCTAACTGGGCTACGGCCTAGCCAGTACACAATCTACAGTCTTTTCATTAAATTAAAAAAAAGAAGATATTTTTTAATATTTTCTTTTTTATAAGTTTCCACTTTACTTATTTGACAGTCAGTCGAGTATTATATTGACACCTAAGCTTTTGGGTGGTTTAATATAATAGATGTGCTTACTCCATTTATTTTTGTTTTCATGCAGGGACGATCGTCATGTTATTATTAAAGTTGCGAGTCCTCTGCTACACGATTCCCAACAAACAAACAGACATAATATCTTTCCATGCAAGGGTTACTAGTTGAGAAAAAAAAAACTCCCGAGTAATCCTGAGCAAATCTCAATTCAAAATTGGAACTCAAACAGAACGCTTTACAGAGTAAGCATTTAAAAAACTATAAACCACCAAAAAGTTTAGCCTCGAGGTTGAGCGCCATTTTGCATATCATTAGAGCGGGGCCCCATATTTTGCCTAATCTTCCTATTGTGTCTTACTAGAGCCCCAATTTCGGGTATATCTGCATCGTCACCTTCTGGTGTATCATTTAGGCCTGGACTTTTGATTAAATCGACGTGGTTGACGGGAATAAGTCCTACGTGTTTGCCGTCTATGGTGGCCATAAGCCATCCCGTGTTCCATAGCTTGCCCTGCAGTTGTTCCGGGGCTACAGTGAATCTCTGGTGTGCCTTGAAGGACAACTCCTGGTCGGTGCTCGCTTGGAAGTCGAACTTCGCGATTGCCCCAAACGGTTCTTGCCATGAAGCTGGATCATACACTGTAAGGAAAATAGTTAGGTTATTGTAGAGATGTTGTTCAAAATGAAATGTATGGAGGGACAGTCTATTCTTTAGTTTTAGGGGGGAGGATAAACTAATAACTTCAATCCAAACTTTATTATTCACTAGACTTTTTAGTCATGCCATATGGCCCTTTGGGCGACTAAAACAACGATGACTTTTTTATTATCATAGATTTCAAATTGTGAACAGGTTGAGCCATACATAAGTGAAAAGGGATGACGAAAACATAAAAAAAAATGGCATTCTGTTTAGTCCGTCCAAAAATACTAGACACATATTTTGCTTAATAAAAATAATAAAAAAATACAAATAGAAAGAGCACCAAAGTTTCGGAGTTCGGGTTAGTGACGTTACTGTTTAGTAAAAATTGTACGAAAGCGTGACGTCACGCGAAACTTCAACGCACTGCATCCAAGTCTTATTCCGTTTACGAGAAAAAAGAAAAAATACGTGTCCAAAATTTTTCGATAGTCTACCTGTCGGACTATTAGTTTTTTTGTCGTCTCGCCTATTATTGTGTTAAGAATAAAATATCTTACCCTCAACCGGGACTGTAACAAATTTATGACACTTGCTACCCGAGGGTCCGCACAGCTGGTGAGCTGATGCAGGGGCTCCTGGGCAACAATCATTTTGTACTATCCGTGCAAGACATGTAATGATGATGTCGTATAAGTTGTTGTATCTACAATACACAATCTACTTGAAGAATTTTAATAGGTCCATCATTTTGTAGGCTGAGTTTTACACACATTACGATATTGATAAACAGTTTAATGGAAAAATGAATATTGTAGGCTCAAAAACCGTACAATTATCACCCTTGTTACCTCGCAGTGAAATGCAATGAACAATTTACAGATACTGTAAGGAATATTTTGTTAAATAACTTTAGATCATTGTATATTACAAGGAAAATGCATAACCAGTACCTACTGCAAGCTCTCCATATAGGCAACTAAAAAGTGTTAACTACAAATAAATCCAAACTGCAATATTGACACAAAATTGAATAATTGTCTAGTGCCTGTATTTTATACATTAACCCTTATTGACGGTTACTCACAGTTCGCCTTAGTATTTCTGTTAAGGCTGTTGAGCATCTTGAGAACGATGTAAGGCGCAGCAGTCAAAATGCCAAAGAACAGGATGACGGGCCATCCTGAGGACTGGGGGCCACCGGCGATAGCTCCAGTCTGGGTTTGAGTAGCGGCCACCGCTTCAGCCCATGCCTGCGAAGAAAACAGTAGTCAACATGGCTCCTCATCTTTTAAACCCATGGATCCTAGTATTTCCCCTCTAATGGCGGGGACACTCCAAAGATAATTTAGACGCGATTTAAAAACATGGCGTCTAAATATACGTCAATTTTCTTCAGGCGCTGTCTAATTTGACAGGATTAAACTAAAATGTATCTTCTGTCCTTTTCTTTAAGAAATGGGAAGAGAAAGATGCATATAACTAAAATTTAGTTAAGTTTGTGAACAAGAGAATCAGTACCATTACTAAGCACTGGCTTTGGCTTAGAACTATACCTGTCACTATTACACAACTGCCAAACGTCAAGTGTACGATGGAGACGCAACGCAGCTAAGCCAAAGTCCGTGCTTAGTATTAGTAACGTCTATTTATCTCGCCATTAGTGTTTCTGCTTAGTAGGTGGCCCGTTTATAACAGTATTATGGTCGAATATTAGAGTCACATTTGAGGTCACTTAACTTTTAAGACGCTCTCAAATATGGTGCTGTCTCTGTCAATCTAAGGGGATAAAGTAAGGAGGAAGTAAGGACTGTATGTAATAAAAAAAAAGTGACGTTCGAGTATTCGGCCATTATGCCGTTATTATTATAAACACAGACTTACGGAAGATGTGTATTAAATCTAGTTTGGAGATGATATTGCTTATATTGATAAAGTGATATTCTAAATACATACTTCTTTTTTAATCTTTTTGAAAAATTAGCGTTTTTGCATATGCTTGTGTTATATTTATAAACACTATTATTTATTATATAAATAGTTGGGAGGCCAGTTTTATCTACAAAAGAAGTGGGATTAAAAAAATAAAACAATACCGGTCAAGTCCGAGTCACACTAGCGTACCGAAGATTCTGTACAAAATTAAATATTTAGTGACGCAATTTTAACTTTGCTTGAGCTATAAGAGATTGTTTCTGAGGAAGGGGAGTAATATGCAGGTTTTAATTCTTTTACGAGTTTAAATATGTGGTTTAAACATCACTTTTTAATAGCGTTTACGTATAAGTTTGACTATTTTACAGCTCCAAAGGACGGCAGACCTAAGTATTCCATTTTAATTTCAACATTTCAAAGACGTCGACCTCTACCCGTTCCTACAAAAAGAGTCTTTATAAACAGAAAGCCAGACGGTCAACAAAGTGATCCTTTAAGGGATTCTGATCTTTAAAGAACGGAACCCTAAAAAACAGCAAACTGAATGTTATCATTGTTTTATACTCGTGACTGTAACGTGATTGATATCACGTAAGTATCTTGTGATAAGCAAATCTCCATGTAAATCTTCGTTCTACACGCACTTGAAATTTTATAGATTTGTACATTTTATTTTGGTACAGATAATTTAAGATGTTAGCAAATTAAAAGAAACAGGCAAACAAAAAAAGTATTTTTCTTGCTATCTATACATTTTCTGGATAATCTGTGTCTAAGTACCTATCAAAGTTATCAATCAGATCATTTAGATCACACTCAATTATTTTTCATGATGTGCTTTCGTATTGTTTATCTCATCTAATCTTTAATAGAGAATTATTTTTCAAAATTTAATGCGCAGTGTTTCGGAGACATCGAGATTCGGAGAATCATCATCAGACAAACAGACAGGAGATCCTTTTAGGCCCGGCGCCCATTATCGGCATCGGCACGGCTCAGGATTTTAGTTGATAAAAGGATTATAGACATTAGCATCATGGCAATAAAATAGATATTTCCATGATATATGATTGTAGTAACAAAAATACCGCTTCGGTATGCTTGAGGCTACTGCATCGGCAATTTCTACTTTATTGCCATGAAGTTAATGTCTATAATCCTTTTATCAACTAAAATCCTGAGCCGTGCCGATGCCGATACTGGGCGCCGGGCCTAAATCGGACTTCCACGTAAAATATCTCCAATTACTTCAAAGAAATGGTAATCTTTTGGATACTAACCATTCTTGAACTTAAAATCTATTCTATACATAAGTTAGACCGGTACATTGAACTGTTATTGTTTGGCATTACAAATTAGTTTGACGTAATTAATTTGCATTAATGGGAGATAGCAATTCTCAATTGAATGTAAGTTAATAGAATGTGTAAGCACCTCCCTGCGTAATTGGATGATTAGAGATAACCTTTAGAACCGTTATTTCAAACGACTGATAAAAATAAATCACTTATTAAATATAAAATAATCTATAATCAATATTCTGAGAATTAATACTGGCGATAATTTAATAGCTGAGGGGTATTAGTAGAGCTTGAAGTTTATTATGTAAATCTTTAAGGATATCTACCGTAAATTACTAATACTAAATACATATATCGCGGAAGGTGTTTATATCATCATTCTGTTTCTGTTAACTTCGAACGATTGGTGAAAAGTTATTACTAAAGGTAAGCATTGTTTAAATAAGAAATCTCGGAACAATTGACTCCGGATATGTTTTTTGATAGTCCATTTTTAAGCCGAAGTCAAAGATAATAATCGGCAATCGCCGTGAGAATTTTGAGTCAAGATAGGCTACAAGCTACAATTAGTAATACAAAAAATAAATTAATACTTTAATATTCAAGGTTTATGTTGACTGCATAATTTACAAAGGCAATTTTAATCATCTCGAATTTGCTGGTTTGTCGCGTTCTTAATAATTCGTTTGTAATATTTCATTCAAAGTCCGACTTCTGGACAAAGATAAAATTTCGTTGAAGATAAAGTTGTAAAGGTAGCCCTCTCTTCTTCGAAAATTTCTTGAAATACTTATTCTTCTTGTTGAGTTTAATAATTTTTATTAAGACGATGTTACATTTATAAACCGAAATAAAGAGAGTTGTACAACTAACCTTAAATTCATTTTCGGTTCTAATACCAATGATGACCATGAGTTTTCTGATGATCCAGTTGAGTGTCCGAACCACAGCAAATGTAGACCATACTTGTGAGAACATTGACTTCAGCCGGCTGACGTTTTCTGCTACGCCTGTTTGCATAACATAATCTATTATAGTATAATCTTTTATATATTTATATAGTATAATAGTCTGTGATTTTTAACCGACTTCAAAAGAAAGTAGGAGGAGGTTCTCAATTCGACCGTATATATGACATAACAAGGCTAATATCATAATTGAAAGTAGGTTTTAATATTTTTTACTTACCCAATATAGCCCTGAATGAGCTTGTAATAGCAAAGAAAGTGTTTTCCAACATCATGGCAACACTGCCGACTGCATTCACACAGCTCTGTATGGAATCAAAAGCTGGACGGGAACTCTCTTCTGCCATTTGTATGAACCTGGAAGAAAAATATAAATTAAATTGTTTTTGTTTGCAGGGTATGCCTATTATTGTATTTCAACTCTGCATACTGTATACTTAAGCAAAAAGACTATGTATATTTCAGTTTCATGAAGTTATAATAACCATGTTTGTCACTATATAGGTTGAAGATAAAAAATAAGGAACTAACCAGTATTTCATTGTTTATTCTTTAGTCTCTATTTATATACATTCATTCTTCTTTTTTTTACAGTGCACTATGATATTATTGAGTTTATTTTAATTGAATAATATTATTATTATCCAAAACAAAGTTTGCTACCCTAAGTATGGTTGAAATAAAATAAGTACTTCTCACACATAATTATAAGCTTTTAAAAATGTAAGTACTGCATAAACAAATACTATTCACAAAACATTAACAAGCAAAAACATTTCATTTTTATTATCTTTTAAACCTTTGAACACACATGATTTGAGACACAATAGAAAGACAATAGCAGCACAACTGCCAGCTATTGCTTGGTTGTCGAAAGGTTCATAAACATATTGCATTCTGTGTACAAGCACATTCCAATATTGGTAAATGGAGTGCTAGCTCTGTATAATGCGTATCTCAATAGAAATCTAGCTAAGTGTCAAAGTACTTCTACAAAAACAAACTACAAACAGTCAATATTTACAAAATGCTTACCTGCTATCAATATCGCCTCCAAATCCGAATCGGTTGTATCCTCCGTACATGCCTCCCATCCCTCCCATGCCGTAGCCTCCGTAACCACCGTATCCTCCCATGCCATAGGAGCCCATCCCCATACCCATCCCACCGTATGAACCGAGCCCTCCATAGCCGCCCATTCCACCATAGCCCTGGTTCTGGTACATGGGCTGACCGAAACCTTGGTTTAGGTCCAGTCTGGGCGGAAGCGGAGGTGGTAGGCCACTCTGAGCGCCACTCGACGTCGAAGGCACATTCATATGAGACACGAACTGGTTTCCATAACTCGGTGGCGCACTGACATTTCCCAGCACCTGTTGGGGGTTACTAACCCCGAATTGAAAAACTGAATCATTCATTCCCACTTCTATTATGTTCGTAAAAACTTAGATTACCAAATTCGCACGATAATCGTCACAATAGTCAAGTACGCAGGTTCACTGATAAGCGATAAACGCCATCTTAGTTAGCAATTTTTTAGTAAAAATTATCGGAGTATTGATTTTCCTCCCAGATTATGCAGCTGCGCAAAGGGCACTTGAATTTGTTATTTATTTATACATTGTACAATAGGTTCATGGTGCACACCCACAGAGTACAAGATTTCATTCAATAGTTGCGACATTTGAGGACATGACATAAGTTTGACATACTGCGACAGCTGAGTGACGTAGAAGTTAAAGTAGCCACTAGAAAAAAACAATGAAATGTTTATTTGTTTTATTTTAAGTTTTTATCCTTTTCTATTGTAAAAACTTTAAGTTTGTTTAATATAAAAAACTATCCCACGAAACAGTCCTTAGAAGCTGTTAAAAAATCTCGAATTATGAAATGTAAAGAAAAAAAATTAAAGATTTTTATTAATAATTTTTATGGCAATCTCATGTGACTATAAACAAGATCTTGTTTACTTTCTTCCTTTACAAAAAAGGAATGTGATTATGTCTTTGATAAAATAAATTATAAAAAAAACGTTACAGAATAATAAATGTTTTTTATTTGAGATACTACAACTATGCTATTATAAATTAAATATATAAAAAAATATTTTAGCGTCCAGTGAAAGTGAAAACTCACTTTGACATGACCGTCACCGAAGCCGATGATGGATGACCTAGTTTTAAAAAAGCAAAATTTTGTCTATGTTCCTATGGGTGTCAATAATTTCGTTATTGCAATAAACTTTTGTTGTTATTACTAATAAGCAGGGCTAAAAGTGTTTCCTAAATCCTAAAGCAATAATTAGTGAGACTAAGTTACATATTATAAACGGTAAGTAGTACTGATATCTTAAAGTTTTACATAAAATATCTCTAAGTTTCTAAACCAAAGCAAGTGTCATTTATTCGTAGCTAGTATTTCAATGTTTTGCACGATTTATTGTTAACATAAGGCTTCTGTTTACATGATAAAGTGTTAAGGATGACATTTGTAATCTCTGTTAATTGTTCTGGAAGTGTAACGATGATTTTGGTAGAAATACAAGGCACTGGAAAGGCGTTTTTTGCGACCGGTTTGCTAAGACATAACAAGAGTTACCGCCTAATCAGAATCAATTACTCGTGCTAGCTGGAATGACACAAGTAATGAACGTTTATTGCTGACATCTCGTAGCCAATATAAATAGCGAAGCAAGCGAGAATGTAGCAGTAAATGATTTGTACTTAAACCAGTCGTCAACACGTTATGTTCGCCCAGTTCTGCGTATAATTTGAATACACTGTTCGATTGTGTAATTTTATGGCATGTATTGATAAGCAGATGATTTCATTTCAAACTTCAAATGCAGAAATTCTTAGCTAGCTTACTGAATACAAAAAAAATGTTATGGATTTTATACGGTTCTGCTGTGTATCAAAAAGCATTTACTAAATTTAAAAACAGATTACAATAAAAATAGAATACTTATTACAATAATTGTAGCTATGACCTATAGCTGATTTAACTTCAAGGAAAACAAATACTAAAAAGTAGGTAATACTAATAGTTTATTATCAGTGATCGGAGTAGGTAGAGTGATTTTACGTACTTGCATCATGAATAGTCATAGAAATCATAACATGGATAATCCTTTATTCCGGGATTTCATTTTCGTATTTACGGGATTGAATCAAATATTGTGAATGAAGATTTTTAAACTAATACATTTGAAATGTATAGATTGCGATTCTATAAAAAGGACAGCAAATGGGTAATACATTTCTTATTTTTATTGATATGTTCTTCATCCTACACATTACAATGTTTGAAATTCCTAAATAATTTTTTTTTACGAAATCCCGGGATCCCGGAGGCATATCCATATTAATATATACGTGCCGGAGCATTGACCGCAAATCACTCTACCTACTCCGATCACTGTTTATTATGTACTTTCCTATGCAACACAATAACTGTATTAAATAAAGTATTAAATATTCCATGACTTCAGTATGTATGCATACTTCTACAGACTTAAAAAATAATTCTTTCTTTATTTCAGTTATTAAATATTAGCTTGCGAACAAATTTTTGTGGAAAAAATCATCATAATGGAGTGTCAATTATTGATCAAGCAAAAATGAATTATGACACTATTCAGTGTTAAAAGGAATTTTATTCCCACAAAATTATGTCTTTTAAAATTATAAAATTTCAGTAAAGGATACTAGTACCCAAAATAATTTTCATATGGCATTTCTGCATATTATATATTATTGAAGATAAATGTAAATGCCTAACTTTTTTATATCTATTACTCTGAAACATAATGTCTAAACTATAAAAGAATCTATAAAGGTGTTGTTTTACACAGTATTTTATACATCCATGGTAAAAACTAAGTCCTGCTCCACCTAAGTTTAAAAAAAAAATACAAAACTAATATAACCATACAAAATCTAACAGTAATAAAATTATTCATCCTATATTACCCTCACATATCCAAACAGTTTCTACTTATACAACAAACCTTATTCAATGTGTGTAATAGACAAAGGGAGTAAGTTCTCAGTTTTCCCGCCGCGCAGGAAGGCGGCAGCACTGTCGCAGGAAGCTGTCGGCCACCTCCGAGGGCCGAGTCCCGCTCCTTTGTAACGTAACGTGATATCGTACTTTATTTTGTATTTATACATAATTATAGAGAAAGTTTTGTAATATTGTTGGTAGACCAATTTTTTTTGGTTTATATTACAATGCGAATGATGCGGTCGGTGTTTCCAACCAAGCCTACTCAGAGGAGAATTAACTTCAAGTTATTTACTTTGAATAAGACGAAGAAAACCTTGGCGGATTCGTTTGAGCAATTAATTAAATCGGAAAACATTTTGTTGTTTTCTCATCTAAATCGAATCGGACTAAAGCATTGACAGTCAATCCATTGCGAACATGCAATCACTAATCAGAGAGTTTTTTAAACAAATGTCTCCAGCCTTAGCTAGAATTTAACCCAAGTACTAACAACTTACAAATAAAACAAATAAAAATACCTGTCAAGCAGGGTTGTCCCGCTGCCCCATTTCCAGGCTGGTCCATTTCGTTCGGACATTCGCCGGAAATGACGCTGCCGCCAACCGTTCCGACCGACACGATTCGTACTCCATTCATACATACAGCCAGTATTGTTAATAAAAACCTTATTTTTGTTTTATTGTTAAACGATGTTTGAAAGTGGTAAGGGTTAAAAATGCCACTGCACCGGATTGACGTGCACGCGTAATGCACACAGACCTTTTGTTTTAGTAATTGCCACTGCCGTGCACGCCTAGAAGATATGATTATCTTTTAAAGAAAAATACAAACAGGTAAAAAACATTAGGTTACATGTAAATCTAATTTCATTAATACAAGTCGAGGATGAGGATGCAGTCTCTCTCGCAAAATACAACTGGATGCGTACTATCTATAACAAAGCGACTCTCATGTAGTTCAAGTGCTAGTCGAGATTGTTCTCTATTCTTAGACACCTATTGTAAACACTCAAGTCTTGAAATTCATAGTCTGATTTCCTATAGTATGCGGAGGCTCCAGTCCTTTGGAAGTTTACACACAACGTCAAGACCTGCCGCAGCAACTCGGCACTAAATGCTTAATTGAATGTGTAAGGCTGAGATGGTTGTCTATTGTTTGCCCGAAGATTATATGCCATAATCATCATTTTCCCGAATTTCATTTACCCGAATTTCATTTGCCCGAATGTTTCATTTGCCCTAAAAGACATATGACATACTTTTAATTGCCCGAATTTTAGATACCATAATATACGAATGCCATAAGTATTGTTTGCCCTATTTTTATGTGCCATAATAATTTATTAGACATAATATTTAAATGTCATAATATTTAAATGGCATAACAAGTATTAGACAAATATTTAAGCCCCGTAATGGTTTTTTTTTCTGTGCATGGTTGATGGTGGGCTAGGTCGACGGAGCCCCGCTTCGCGGGGCTCCTACTTCTGTGTGGTTTATAAAAAAATAACCACGAAGGGGATGGCGGGGTCTATTCGCTCGCTTCGCTCGCTCACACGACCCCGCCATCCCCTTCTAACCTAACCTGTCCGAGTCGGGGTGCCCTAAAGTCCCAATTGCATCCAATTTCTCTTGATATAAACAACCGTTATACACCCAATGTCGATGGCAAATTATGTTATGGCATATCATAATTATGGCATGTGATAATTATGGCTTACAATGATTATGGCAAATGATGTTGTGACTCTATGGGAAACAATGATTCTGGCACGTGACTAATATGGCAAATGAGAGTAGGGCAAATGAGTATTATGTCATATGATATTATGGCTGTTGACTATTATGGCAAATGAAATTAGGGCAAATAAAATTCGGGTAAACGGCGGTATACCAGGCTGAGATAAATAAACGAAGCTTAACAAGTGCTTGGGCCAAGAAATATTACTGTCACTGTCGTACATTTGTCAAACTACAATAGTAGAGATGGAGAATAGCTACCCCAAAGTACGTGCTAAGTAATTTTTCAGTCTAAGGCTCTAGATTAAAAATACACGTCACACACAATCATCGGAACGCGATTGGAGCTGTATAAGTGTGTGTGTGTGTGTGTATACAGCTCCAATTGCGTTTCGATGAACAATTTTGGTTACACTTATACAGTTCTACTTCTATTAGCCGCGTTTAGCGTTGTAGGAATGAGAAAAGCCGTCAAGCTAAGGGACTAGGCACATTTATTCTTCTCTATTCAGCTTATCTCCATAAAAACAACGATTTTACATAAAAGCCAAACAGACGCGGAAACCTGAACGGACGCATACGCGTCTTTATACAAAATCTTTGTTGGATTAGCTGAATAAATGTGCGTACCTAGTCCTTAAGACCCATACACTATAGCTAAGTAGCTTCTCCTTAATAATATTTACCACATCCATCCGCCATGATAGAAGTGTTTCAAGAGCATCTCAAGAAGTTTGCGGCGTGTTTAGACCTGTCCTTCAGTGGAGAGTCTGTCACCGCCTTATGACGGGGGTCGGGGACTAATGGCTTCCCTTGTTCACGGGCCCTCTATCAACAATATTGTGTTTCTGAACCGGATTTTAGTCTATAGTTTAAGTTTGGTTGGGTTTACGTAAGTTTTGGTCAGCCGAGCTGTTATTATATTTGCCGATGTAACTCTAAAGAAGAATATTTAAGACAAACAGTTGTTTAATAAGCTATCGTGGTGGTATACAAGTGTTTTTCCTAAAACACATCACTCGAATGCTATTCCCTATCAATTACCTACTTAACTTGTTTGAGTACAAAAAAAGATGCAGCATTTAGCTATATCAACAAAAATATTATTTGTTATTATAACATCGTCATTAATCAGTAAATTATAATTCAAATCTTAATATTTGTTTCAGGTGACATATTCCTGAAACAACTCGGTCCAGTTGGTGAGTCAAAACAATTATTTATAATCTTTACAGATTGAGGCGAGCTTTGAAAAACAACTTTTATATTATTCTATGAGCTAACAACTAAAATTGTTTTAGTACCCAGTTGTTTACCATTATGAAAGTCGTGAATTTTTAATATAGCTCTTCTATTTTTCTAGACTTTCCTGGTAAGCTGCTTTTAGTGTCGAGGCGAATGACCTGTATCTATCTAGCTAGTCTACCCGTCCTTAAAACAAATATCTATTTATAGTTTTATGTAAGCATTTCTTACTAGTTTTATGATTCATATGAAATTACGTTTTTATATCTTTTGAGCAGTAGTTTAACTAGTCTGTAGTCTAATCTAGCCTCGGTGTTTATTCTAGTTGTCTCGTAAGAAAGACTTTTTCATTTAATTATTCATGTGCACTTTAGAATATTTTGGTGGTGAATATTATCCAGTAGTGGTTTAGGAGGCCAGATATTTATTAGCTTCATGCAAAACGCTGATATTCAGCATTGGGGTTTCTTTTACTAATTAGATCATGACATAAGTCTAAATATGATCCTACACAAATATAAAATAAAAAAAAGACGGGTTGCACTCCGGGAGTGCCGGCAGAAGTGAAAACTTGATTATAGCTGTCTACTATCCATCCGTCCTACGCTTTTTCGATCAGGTCACGTGTCCTGACGCGAGTTTAAGATTTTATACCCATTACAGAAAAAGTGCTCAACGCCGCTAAAGAAGTTTTCACTTCAAAAACACATTCGCTCATTTATTTACGAGTGTGCCTTTGGCTCGCCTGCCCCAAGCCATTAGCAGGACCACTATATCTCTCTCTCTCTATCTACAGCAAGCTTATATTAAGCTGTTTCGCCAAGATTTTCCAACACTATTACTCCACGGGTTAAAATATAAACAAAGGACATTGCCATGCGTCCATACATTGTTTGCCTAAGAACCGATAGGGATGTGTTTTTTCATTTTTGGTTCTAAATAATATATGTTTTCGATTGAAACTAAATTAAAACTACGGACACTTGAGACTTCTAAAAGCCATCAAAATACTTAAATAACAACATCATGTCACATCAAAAGTATCATCTATATTTTCGACCAATATATTTGCAGCGGCAGAAGTCTTTCCAAGACACTTATTGATGTTCCCTTTCTCTTTTACATGGAGCCAGAAGCTGATCCGCAATTTACACAAAATATAGGATAATTTTGGGAATCCATGTTAAATCTGCAATGTCCGTTTAATCTCTTGACACCCACCGCCATGCCAGGTCGCCGTTCTTAGTAGGTCCGTACATCAGTCAATCACAGCCGGAGGCATTGAGTTATAATGTACTTCGTACTAGAGGAGTCACCTCAACTCAATTTTTTGTAACACGAGTTAGAGTGCATGCACCCTAACTCATTTAGTCTATGTCGAGCGCTTGCAGCAGCTAGACGATAACAAGTGCAAAGTTTTTTTCAAAAAATATGCCTTCGGGTGCATTGAGATACTGTTCAAACAGCTTGAGAAATATAAATAAAATTCAAGGAGTGATTTTTTACCAGTAAGTTTAAAATATTATCTTTAAAACATGCCTAATTTTATTATTTGTAATTATTATTGGAAAGTATGACTAGTCACCTCGACGGCGGCCATGTTGACGTTAATATCAAAGAGTAAAATATTTGTTGCATACGCAGAATGGACACTATCGTCGGGTAACGTTAAACAATTACGAACAAGAAAATGTTATTAATAATCATGAGAAAAAAATGTATTAAGTAATATTAATATTTTTTATTTACTTAATATATATATATATATATATATATATATATATATATATATATATATTTTAAGGTTTCGTCGGCCATGTCCTAGTACTAGAGAATTATGGACTAAATTTATTCAGAAGAATCGCAGCAAAGTCACGTGATTGCGAATAGAATATTCACGAATATGATCCGTTCATTTCAAGGAAAACGAGAAATACACCACAAAGTCAAGAAGAGTACTTATATTATTTCATGAAAATTAAAATTTTTACAGTTTAAATTCGTTTTATTTATATATCATACAAGATATTGTGAGGCAACTGAAAATACTTATGTATCTTCTAAATTCACGACTTCCCGACTAATTTTGCCTTTGCTAAGTTTCACGTATACACTGACCGACACTTTGATACTCTATCTCACACAGTCCACACTACACTCCCTCACTTCCCTTTCAATCATTTTTATTTTATTTTGTTATTTTAATATTATTATTTTCCACATAATTTTATGTTATACATTTCTTATTTTAAATATAATTATTTCTAAAACGATACCCATAATGCACGTACCTAATATAAAAGAAGCCTATAGAAGTCAACTTCAAAAATATGTCGCATCTGCGCGCATTGGTGTTATCTATGGCACCCGCTTGCACTGCGCATGCTCCGCTGTCACCAAATTACGCGCCATATTTTGTTTGAAATAGCTCCTCTAGTACGTAGTACATTATAACTCAATGGCCGGAGGTCGCTATTTCAAGAGGAAATCACAGTCCGTAGTTTAAGCGAAGTGGGTAGATAAAATCGGAAAGGAATAATAATAAAATGCAAACAACCAGATTACACAGAACCTGGTCAAATGTTGGCATCTGTCAATTCAATTGACGAAAAACAATAGACTAATATGTTGATCTTTTTTTCTAAACAAATGGCTTGTTCATTTGACACAGCGCTTTCAATCGCTTTAATGCCCATTTCACACGAGGGCAGAACAGTGGGCAGAACAGTACTGCTACTGTGTGAACGCACAAAACAGTACTGTTCTGTGCCAGCTTCTTAAAACGATGACTCGTAAATATTATATGTTTCCCACAACCAAACTATATGACGAATGTAAAGTTTTAACCGTGAGGCAACTCTTTATCCTCCTACCTTTCTACAGAAAACCTTCTCATATATGGCTATTAAGCTGTACACATGCAATGGATTACTGTTACTTACCAATTTTTACATATATAACACCTAATATACACACACTGACAATCACAAACATGCACACAACACACATACACACACATGCACGCACTCATGACTCGAGAGTTTATATGAATATAATAATTCAAATCGACACTGTTCTCACTTGTTAAATCTTATTATATAATCAATTTAGTTTAAACCAATGGCTGAACCCTGTCTCTTAAGATACAGGCTAGACCTAGTTTAAGGGATAGAGTCCAATAATGTAGTTCTACATAATTATACAATATAATTCTAAACTGTTTAGTGTAAGCCTTTATGTATAGGTGCACTGTTCCATGTTTTTATGAAATAAATACTTATTATTATTATAACTGTTCTGCCTCACTGTTCTGCCCTAGTGTGAAATGGGCATTATATATTCGTATTAAAACCTTATTCATAGATCAAGCGCTGAGAATATTGATATTTTCAATTTCGGTATACATACTTATTTTAATACTTGGCTGCATGAGCTACGATACCTTAGTCTACTACTAACTTCAAATTAAATCAAAATATCTGACACCGGAGATTGAAACGAAATTGAGTTACTTTTTATAATGTTTCTGAAATTAACACCTGTCCATTGTATTGTAATAGTCGTAAAGTACTTTATAAAAAAAAAAACTACTATGACTATGACTATGACTACGTCTACGACTACGACTACGACTACGACTACGACTACGACTACGACCACGACCACGACCACGACTACGACTACGACTACGACTACGACTACGACTATGTAGACACGATAAAAATCTCACACACACTGATACAAGGTACAATTTTCCCGAAAATTGTACCTTGTATCAGTGTGTGTGAGATTTTTATCGCGCGTTCAATTGTTATCCGTCCTACGCTTTTTCGATCAGGGTCACGTGTCCTGACGCGAGTTTAAGATTTTATACCCATTACAGAAAAAGTGCTCAACGCCGCTAAAGAAGTTTTCACTTCAAAAAAATCTAGGCAGATAATGACTTTACAAAATACTAATGCTGCTTCGATGGTACGTTGTGGAACCTGAGAGACTAGGCGTTTTACATTTTCACATTAATTTCAGCCTACCCAGTAATAGAGACTCGAGAAAAACGCCGAGAATTTTACCTGAAAAGCTATCTAATATTTTGAACGATATTCACACACACACAGAGTCTAATTTCAATCTGAATCGCCCAAGATACTAAATTTCCTACACTTTTACATTCGCCCATTCCATATTCAATTGCCTCCATAAAATGTACCCTATTCACCCCTATACAACACACAACACAATCCCATTTCGCAATATCCAGGAGACTAGTTCTAAATTGCTTTTTACCCTGTGCGTCCTAGCCTGAAGCCCCGCATTCGTCGTGGGCGTCTCTACGAAGGCCAATATTCCACCTACCTGGCGTTGTCCAGAGTGCAAGAAGCACATCGCTCGAGACAACAGGGCCGATACCCCTGTTAGAGGTCCTACGCAAAGTCCACCTGCAAATAACTCGAGTGCAGCAACTACAGCGGGTTCAAGTACACCAAACAGCACTTTAGCTAGTTCTGGGAAAGAACTTGCGTTGACTGTCAGTCCTGTCAGTACTGCCGCAAACCCCCCGCCGCCGTCTGAAACCTTGGGTGCCAACTTCACCGCGCGGGAATCATCGCCTGTACCTTGTTCCGACTTGCGGGTAATAATTGAGGAGCTGAGAGCGGTGCGTGCGGAGATACAGGTGTTTAGAAGGGAGATGGAGGTGGAAATGGCGGAGCTTAAAACCACGTTAAACACCTGCAGCACGCGCATCGACGGCCTGGAGGCCCGAGTAGATACTCTGGAACGACGCGCTACTTCGGGAACCACGAACTCGGCCAATGTGGATGAGATTGTGGAGGGTCTGAGGCGAGAAATCAATGACAGGGACCAGGATCTCCTTGCAAACGACGTAGAGGTGTCTAACCTGCCGGAGGTGAGATCCGAGAACCCAGTTCATATAATTAAGGCCATAGGCCATAAGCTGGGGGTAAATATTGACGATCGGGACATAGTCAGTGCGGAACGCGTTGGTGGTAGGCAACTCAACGCGACAAGTTCCACAGGACCGTCTGAAACTCGTCCTCGGCCGATTGTCGTGCGCCTTGCTCGTCGAGACCTGCGCGACCAGCTTCTGGCAAGCGCGAGACTGCGGCGTGGAGCGACTACTGCCGACCTCGACATGCCGGTTCCTGCGCAGAGGTTTTTCCTGAATGAGCGGCTGACGAAAACCAACCGTCAGTTGTTTCGTAGGGCGAGAGACACTGCCAGTATCCATAACTGGAAATTTGTTTGGACCAAGCAGGGCCGCATCCTCGCCAGGAAGATGCCAGGAGACAGGGCGCAGAGGATTCGCACGGAGGAGGATCTATCCCGTGTCTTCGGAACTGGAAAAGAAACGGCCTAATAATAGTTATTTTTATATTTTCAATATCTTTAAATCTGTCATTCAGTATGTAAATAGTTTCCTTTTTTCTGTTAGCGGTTTGGTGTGTTGCTATGCATTGCATTGTGTGATCAATCTTAGACCCTTAGGGTACATTTGCCTCCATTGCAGAATTGTGATGTCACTCACTCTCTCAGCCCACTGTCAATTCACAGCTGTACTTAGTGCCCAACTAAACTGTCACATATACTCATTTATCCACCCCTACACTCTGTATGTATATTTGTCACCTTACTCTCTTTGATGGCTCCGAGTAAATACATTAAGTTTGGTCTGCTGAATGCGGGATCCCTGGGAACGAACCAGGATGAGTTCCTGATCGCCATGGGCAATCACTCTGTGGACATCATGGCCATAAACGAAACGTGGCTACGTGAGGGAGAAGAGGACCGGGCTCCTAGTGTATCTGGGTACAAATTTATACATATACCCCGGCCTCTGAGTACACGAGGTGGGCGTGGTGGGGGAGTTGCTTTTTATGTAAAGAACGGCATAAGCGCACGGGTCAGAACACCCCCTGAGCACTCTGATGTGGAGCAGCTCTGGCTGGGCATGACATTAAATAAAACGAAGATACTGATAGGGACCGCGTACCGCCCGCCCTGGCAGGATTTAGAGCTTTTCCTTGACGCCATCACTACTAGTATTAGCGCTTTAGCCCCATATGACAATCTGGTGCTACTGGGCGACTTCAATGTAAATCTGTTAGATGTTAACAATTCAAAGTCTAAGCAGCTCACAGATTTCATTAATTACCTGAGCCTGGTACAGGTGGTGAAAACAGCGACTCACTTCGTAGGTGACAGCAGCACGCTCATTGACATCGTGTGCACAGATGCCGTAACGCGCCATGTTGGTGTGAACCACATCAGTGAGCTCGGCCATCACTCCTTTATTACTTGTGAGACCATTTTCAGGAAGCCTAAGATCAAACCTAGATTGGTCGAGTTTCGCCCACTTTCAGACATCTTGCCGGATCATTTCGAAAATGACCTGAACATAATACCATGGTCCTCTATTAGTGATTTAAGTGATGTCAATTCCATGGTGCATACATTCAACTCATTCATAATCCAGCTTTTTGATCTCCACGCTCCAACAAAGAAAAAGACCTTCTATAAGAGGCCCACACCCTGGATCACTGACAATATACGTTTAATGTTCAGGCTGCGAGACGAAGCTAGGGTCAGATGGCGTAACACAAAGGAGCCGAATCACAAGCAATACTATACGACTCTTAAACATGAGGCAGCCGCCGCATTGGTAAGGGAAAAGACAGCGTACTTCACAAGAAATATCAACACCCAAAGTAAGGATCCTAAACTCTTGTGGCGTAACTTGAAGGCAGATGTTCTTCCTGACCACAGAAATAGGTTACTGCCAAGTCATTTTGATAACCCGGATGCAATCAACGCGGCTTTTCTAGACGTACCGGGAAATCACAATGACAACATATTGCTAATGCGCTACTTCAACTCTCACAGGCATGGTCCAACAGAGTTCTCACTCTCTACAACAAATCAAGAGACGATCCTGAAGATAATCAGGAGTCTAGGTTCTAATGCTCAGGGTGTTGACGGCATCAGTCTGGACATGCTGACTCTCACTTTGCCATATTCCTTGCAAGCCATCACTGACATCATTAACAAATCTATAGAATCACGCACATTCCCCGACCTTTGGCGATGCGCTATTGTTCGCCCTATTCCAAAAATCAGTGATCCAGTCAGCTTAAGGGATCTCAGGCCTATCAGCATTCTGCCCTGTCTATCTAAGGTACTGGAGCGTGTGGTGTATCTTCAGATGATTGAACACCTAGAGACAAACAACATTCTTCCTGACCTTCAGTCGGGTTTCCGTAAAAACAGAGGTACAGCCACTGCTCTGATTGATGTTGTGGGCAATATCCTGGAGGCGCGTGATCGGGGGGAGGGGTCGATTCTGGTCCTGCTGGATTTTTCACGGGCTTTTGATGCTATTAACACCAATCTCCTGTTGTCCAAACTAGTGTTTTATGGCTTTGACTGTGACGCAGTGGATTGGTTTAGTAGCTATTTAAAAAACAGGTCCCAGTATGTGGAAATCCACAGGGAAGATGGATCGACTGTGTCTTCTCCTCCACTCCGCGTATCCAGGGGAGTCCCTCAGGGATCGATCTTGGGCCCTCTGCTGTACATCCTTTACAGTGCTGATGTAATCAAATCCTTTGTTAACTGCAAATATCACATGTACGCTGATGATATCCAGCTGTATGCCTCTTTCAAAGGAGATGATACTGCTCTCGCAGTACAAATGGTAAATGAGGACTTACAGAGAGTGGTAACCTGGTCCGATGAGAACTCTTTAGTTCTGAACCCGCTCAAGTCAAAGTTTATGGTGTTGGGTACAAAAAAACAAGTGGCTACAATATTGGCTGCTGATCCAGAAATCGTGATCAAAGGCCAAAAAATTGAACGAGTAGTTCAGGCTTGTAATCTGGGCTTAACCTTGGATCCAGAGTTGCGCTTTGAAGCCCACATAAAAAATGTAATGCGTAACTGTTTCTATAGGCTGAAGGTTTTGTATGGCTTACGTGGATATCTCAGTGTGTCACTACGGAAGCAATTGGTTGACAGTTTGGTCTTATCGAAGTTTAATTACTGCGACACAGTCTATGGGCCCTGTTTGCTTGCTAGGACAGATAGGTTAATTCAGAGAGTTCAGAATGCCTGTGTTCGCTTTTGTGTCCATGTCCCCCGTAGACAGCATGTGACCCCTTACATTAATGAACTCAAGGCACTTAAAATGGCTGCCAGGCGAAAGCTACACCTAGCGAGCTTACTGTTTGGCATTGTAACTACCCATAAGCCGCACTATTTATATGAAAAACTCACATGGCGACATAAACACTACAAATATGCTCTTCGCTCCAAGGTCTGCCCGCTAAGGACTCCACGTCACAGAACCGCAGCTTTCAGGGGCAGCTTCAAGTTCGCGGCCACACACTGCTGGAATGACCTTCCACCGCCAATCAGAGGCCTGAAAACAATACAGTCTTTTAAATATCAACTTAAGAAATTACTTTTACATGCACAGTTCTCTACTCAATAATCTCTCCTGATATAATTTCTCATGTTATCACCTCTCGGGTCATGGCCTTCAGTCCTTGGTTGGGTATCCGGCTGTGCCGCGACTCGTATCTGCCTCCTGTGTGCTGGGTTCTGATAGCGGCGATTTCTTGTTTCTACGCTTGTACACCTGTGTGAAAGACAACAATACTGTTCATACGCCTTTTAGACAAATATTCATTCTTCTTACATGTTTTCATAACTTTTTTTTATTTATTTATTGTCTCAAGTTATAATAATTAAAAATATCTCACCATATGTGTCTTTTTTAGCGTTGCACAGTTTGCTTGGGTCGGTTTCGCCTTCCGCATTCTTAAATGGTCGTTCGCGAAATGGGTTCACTTGTTTCACACACCATCACCAATACTACACAACTTTTTATCACAAACTTAACTGTGGACATAACTTTCCTACTCATTGTTGCATCATAATTCTGCAATTGTCTACTTGTGTTCGCCATCTTACGTAAATCACGTAATGCTTATGACATAACCTCTTTGGATTCGGATTATTTCGGATCATATAATATAGAATATACCTATCTAATATCTATGGTCACTTGCATAGATTAAACAATATTAATGATCACTTGCTTTAACTTTTTTTTTTTTTTTTTTCCATACTTTATAGTGTTGTTTTTAGTTATAATTGTCTGAATGTTGCCATCTCTTTACTGGTTTGTTTTTAGTGTGTTTATTTTTATTTTATTTTTTGCTTTGTATCTGGCATACATATTTGTTTGTGCTCGCCGCGCCGGTACAACGTCACATTTCTTTGTGGTTTTTCTTGTCTCTGAACAGTGAATAACAAACGTTATTTATTGTTCCGAGGCAAAAAAAAGCATATTGCCGGCTAGCGCTGAAAACCAGCGTCGGGGACTCGTGCGTGTGTATGGGTCCCGGCATTATGCTGAGCGCTAGCCGTTTCGCGCGGTAGTGACGCTACCTAAATGTTTTAGTTTTATGGATTATGGTATATAAGTTTTTTTTTTATTATTTGTAGCTCACTCTGTGTGAATAAACTGTTTTTCTTTCTTTCTTTCTTTCTTTCTTCTTTCATTCCTAACCCGTACGTAATTAGTCTCTGCCCTGCTAACCTACCCACTGGACTATAAAAAGAGGTCCCTAGTTCCATAGTTTTCAGTCTCAATCGGCCAAAAAACTTAATTATCTACGCTTTTGATATTCGCCCATTCCATATTTAATTGCATCCATAAAATCTTCCCTATTCACCCCTATAAATCAAAGTTAAATCACAATCCAACAAAAACGGCGTATCCGAACAGAGCACACAACACAATCCCATTTCGCAATATCCAGGAGACTAGTTTCAAATTGCTTTTTACTCTGTACGTCCTAGCCTGAAGCCCCGCGTTCGTAACCCGTACGTAATTAGTCTCTGCCCTGCTAACCTACCCACTAACCTATAAAAAGGGGTACCAAGTTCCATAGATTTCAGTCTCAATCGCCCAAAAACTTAATTATCTACGCTTTTGACATTCCCCCATTCCATATTCAGTTGCATCCATAAAATCAATCCCATTCACCCCTACAAATCCAAGTTAAATCCCAATCTAACAAAAACGGCGTATCCGAACAGAGCACACAACACAATCCCATTTCGCATAGACTAGTTACAAACTGCTTTTTACTCTGTGCGTCCTACCCTGAAGCCCCGCATTCGTAACCCGTACGTAATTAGTCTCTGCCCTGCTAACCTACCCACTGGCCTATAAAAAGAGGTTCCTAGTTCCACTTGAACACGCGCGAAGCCTCAGATTGAGAGGACTTGGGGGTTATTTTCAGAAATGTTAGGGAAAAAAGGGTTGATACGTGGTAGCGTTTGAAATGGTCTAGTTTTCTTTGTGTTTTCTTACTTTTCTTTATTTACCGATTGATGTAGACTTGTAAGTAGTGTAGATGGTTTATTAGTTTCATCGTATAATTTCGATTAAATGTTCATTGTTGTCAAAAGTCTTAACAACAAGTTATTTTTTTAATGTTGTTACATTAATACAGTCTGTAGATGCTTTAAAGTTTAAAATTCTTTCAGATTCTATTTTCTGGACACTGAATTTAATCTGAGAAGTTTTTTTTTGTAAATTAGAAGATTGCCAATATCAAGAATTGAAGATTTAATCCTAGAACTAGCCAGCAGAGAATAAAATATGCGAATAAAAAATATGCCACTTTCCGCAGTTCTACAATATCTTTACCCCTATAAAATGTCAAGTTTCTTTCAGACTCGTAGGCCAAGGTCAGATTACTAGTCCAAGGCCCGTGCTCTGTGCCAAAAAATATGAAAAACCATTCTCATTTAATTTTTTCTTGTGTGGCTCCAGTATCTAAGATAGATGATATCTTATCATTATCTAGATTAAGTCTATCAGGAAATAAAGATAACTAACACGTAACATAGATAAATTTTTTAAGAGGTTGGATGATACGCGTGACAAAAAGAGTTATAAATACTGTTACGAGCTGGGGTTCGGGATAAATTAAAATAACAGTTTTACTCGAAAAAAACACAATAACTTTATTTAAAATTCACAAACACTTTACTAGAATTCACTAACACAAACTAACACAACACTACACAAAACACACACTTTGTATCGCAGTCGTAGTTCCGCTTCGCGGCGATGTTCACTGTTTCGTTCCCAAAACTGAACTGAGTCCCGTGCCGACACGTCCGCTATTTATATCTCCGGTCACATTTTCTAGAAAGTTCGACAACCCGAGGTACCCAGGTGCATTCGAGAACATTCCAGTAACATCGCGAATGATCGACGATGATCTGGAAGTTTCTCGAATGACCCCTCGGAACTCCATCGAACGTTCTAGAACGTCGTGGAACTTTCCCGAATTTTCTAGTAAATGTGCCCGGAACAATCGACACTTACGTCACCTATACCTACCTACGTAACACTGCCCCCTCCTAAGACATGCTCGTCCCGAGCATCATTATTCCCGTAGTATCGTGCTAGCAGATCTACGTGAACAATTTTAGGCGCAGTTCTCGTACTCTTCCGTATCCAGTAGGTGACGTCGTTGATCTTGGTCACTACTCGGTATGGTCCATCCCATTTTGCCTGTAGTTTAGGCGACTTCCGTTTGCTACGCACTGGGTTATGCAACCACACCAGAGAACCTTCATCAAATCCGCTCTTCCGGTCATAGCGAGTTTCCGTCCTCTCAGGCATCTGCAGACCTGACTGTGTGGCATACTGTGGGGTTTCCTTCCGCTCGTCACTCAGGTCTGTTCTTAACATCCTGACAGGAACTGCTTCCCCAACTTCTTGCCTATGACGGGAGTGTTCACGAGCTGCAGCTCCTTCAACGTGTGCCCGTACTCCTCCTGTTCCACCAAGCTGCTGTTGTCGAGCCACTTGATCGCATTGTTGCATTCTCTCCTCGTTGTCCTCTTGTCTACGGCATCGTCCAGCACTAGCTTCACACTGAACACATACGCTTCCAGCCAGTTCCTCGCCCAGATCCGCTGCCTCTACGTCTGGTCTTCGTCTTTGTACCTCTCTACCACGGCGCGCAATCTCTCGCACTCCACCTGCGACAGGCATCTCTTGTCGTTCTTGCTTCTGGGCGGTGAAATTAACTGCCCTCCTTCTCCAGGACAGGTCTTTGTTGGCATCACGTCGCTTAGGGCAACTCGATCTAATGTGACCCTTCTCTCCACAATTGTAACACGTGGGACTGTACCTCAAACGGTCACGCACATGTGATGCCGCAACCTCGCTAATACGGTGGGCACGATGATCATGCCTTACTGCCTCTACTTCCAAGGCATGGGCCAAGGCACTTCTCAACGTCTCATGGTGCCCATGTCTCACAGCAACCTTGACTTCAAAATTCCGTATGCCATCGACGAACGCTTGCACCAAATTTACGTTGATGAGCTCAGGCGCAGACCGATATGCCTTTCGAACCAGTATCTCCACCTCCAGAGCCCACTGCTGCAGATTTTCTCCGCTGCGCTGCACGCGATCCTTCAACTGGGCACGAAAGACGTGCTCCAGGTGAGCGTCCCCGTATCGAGACTCTAGGGCTTCAATCAACTGCTCGTAAGTCGCATTGTTGCCAAGAGTCTCTAACACCGTCAAAGCCTGGTCACGAAGACCCAAGGTGAGTGCGGTCATTGCCTGCGCATCTGTCCACCCATTCGCTTTCTTGACAGCTTCAAATTGGAGCTTGTACGCGGACCAGGAAGATGTTCCTTCGAAGGGTGGCGCTTTAAATCCACGCACCGAAGGTACCGCAACCACAGAAGCCACAGACCCATCTCCAGATTTCAGACATCCCAAAGCTTTCTGGATGTCAGCAATCTTGATTTCGGCTCCAGATATACGGCTCTCAGCACCGAAGACACGGTTTTCGGCCTCGGAGATACGGTTCTCGTGAAGCTCGATCTGTTCTTTTACGGCTCCGATATCTTTGCCGAATGTTGCGTGTAAGTCCTTGATGAGGAGGATCTGTTCCTCCTGTCGACGGCTCTGTTCTTCCTGTCGCCGAGCCTGCTCTTCCTTGTCGCGCTGCAGCTGTTCTTCCAAACGGGAGGCCTGTTCTTCTTGTCGGCGAACCTGCTCTTCTTTATCGCGCTGGAGCTGTTCTTCCAAACGGCGGGCCTGTTCCTGCAGCAGTACCATCAGAGCAGAAAGGTCCATAGTGGTCGATGCTGCAGAAACACCAGATACCTGAGCTGACGCTGGCTCCGTCGTCGGCTGGCTACCACCCGGTACGTGCTGCGACGTGGGGTCAAATCGTCTCTGGTCCACCTCTTGCTGGCGTTGGCTCCTCGTACGGATTCCTTCCGTGTCGTCCTTCGGTAAAACCGGCATGATTTATCCCTCACTTCTGACACCAATTGTTACGAACTGGGGTTCGGGATAAATTAAAATAACAGTTTTACTCGAAAAAAAACACAATAACTTTATTTAAAATTCACAAACACTTTACTAGAATTCACTAACACAAACTAACACAACACTACACAAAACACACACTTTGTATCGCAGTCGTAGTTCCGCTTCGCGGCGATGTTCACTGTTTCGTTCCCAAAACTGAACTGAGTCCCGTGCCGACACGTCCGCTATTTATATCTCCGGTCACATTTTCTAGAAAGTTCGACAACCCGAGGTACCCAGGTGCATTCGAGAACATTCCAGTAACATCGCGAATGATCGACGATGATCTGGAAGTTTCTCGAATGACCCCTCGGAACTCCATCGAACGTTCTAGAACGTCGTGGAACTTTCCCGAATTTTCTAGTAAATGTGCCCGGAACAATCGACACTTACGTCACCTATACCTACCTACGTAACAATACGAATGTGAAGTGGTCTCAACCACTACGGGAGAGGCAGGAGGTGGCACATGAGCGTTTCAGCAAATACAATAAAAAAAAAGTTAAATAGCTATCGGAGAAGTGTCTTAGTAACATGTAGGGATTATCTGAAAAATCTGTTCGGCTGGCACTAATTTGACCCCTAGGCACGTCACTGGTTGACAGGACGGAATGGGAGAAGAATTGGGGTTTTACGGGCCCAAGTGACATGGGAAAAGGACAGAAAAGTCTAATAAATTTAAACGAACAATTCTCGTATTTGTCTTGGGTTTAACGTTTTAGATGAACATTTTGTATATACAGTGTCTGGTTAAGTTTACCAGGTAGCCCAGATAACATTATGTTATGATTATACTTTGGCACAAAACTCTTCACAAAGTTCAATACAACTTTTCCGACGGATCGGAAACCCGTATCCACCCGTACTCTTTTTGCCAACTTCAAATCACTCATTTCGTTTGCAGCTGATGTGTAGATCAAAGTCACGAAGTGCTTTGTACTGCATCGGTCGATTCGTCACAGATTCGATCCGCTCAGATTATAGTTATCAAACAGTGTGTCACCCCGTTTAGATTGCGCTATGTGATAAAACATGCGGGTGGGGTGGAATATATTTTGATAGTTTTATGATCTTTGTTCTGCAAATGTTGGGGATGAAAAACCGTAAGATCAATTCTTTATCACCAACAATTCAGCTCGTTGGAACTAAAAAAATATAATAATAATTATAATATATCTAGGTAGCAAAGCGTGCTCTCATTGGCAGACAGTAATTTTCTAGTCGAAATCTGTCTTAGTTCATTGACTTAGCAACAGCCGAAATCGTCGATAAACTATGATTATGTTTTGCTACAAATAATTTCAAAGAAATCAATTCCTTTAACATATAGAACACCATCATTAAACCAGGCTAATAATAGTAGACGACTAAACGATGTATAATTGGGAAGGTCCTCAAATTGCATAGGTCAACGGTACATCAAATTATGTTAGCGTTTAATAACACGACGAATGTCCATCCGTTGGATTTTGATGGATTTTGATTCTGAATGGGTACAGATTTAATATAAGCTATTATACAGGATATTGGTTATTATAACAGTTGTTACCTGAGTCTTTTGCTAGTGTTCCTAAAATATTACTATATCAATTAGTTCTGGCGAGCGTTCCCTTAGTTTTTTGTTTATCGAAAACTCTCGAAGCTCTTCTAGGTCAGCAATAGGCGTGAGTGTGACAGATAGTCAGTCCTATTATTGTTCCACTTATAACGTATTACTTATTGTTATTCAGTTAACAAACTAGTCAGGCAGAATAGCCAAAAGTTTGGGAATCCTCCCAAACACTCTTCAAATCGTGGTTGACGTTATTTAGTCCTAATGTGGTAGGCGGCAAGCCAATTCGCATTTATTGGCACAGTTTCAAACGTGAGGCTTACAATTAAACTTTTTCTCAAAAAACTTAGTTGAACTTATTTCGTAAGAACTAGTACGGACGTCTGGAAGGTATTGAAAGCTGAGAATGGTTCAGCGGTTACAATTTTCGCGGTGAAGTTTGTGAATGTTGAAATAGACCTTAATACAATATTTTTATTAAGGAATCTGTTTTGTAACAGTGCAAGTCTCTTCTTTGTAAGAAATTTCTTTATTTTGAATGCAGAAGATCGTCATTTAACGGTCTGGGCCGATTATTTCTATCAAAGAACCGCAAAAATAACTGAACCTCTAAAGCTTTATCGCTTTGTTCGTCAACATGTCAATCAGACACAATGCTGGTGACCTCATACTAGATGCTCATCGACTGTGTGACGATGTTATTAAAGTTAATCACTTTAATTACAGTTACTACTACAATACACAATTGTTAATACTTGGCAACAATTCACACGAGTTTTTTTATCCGTGTCCATTGAATGACTGCCGTAGATAAGGCAGCTTGGTAGATAGTTAGTGACTCATATTAAAAGTTTTTGTATATTCTTAAACATAATTATAGTCATGATTTTAAAGGTATAAATATCAATCATTTCATTATTAAATATCAGTTCTAAAAAGTCTAAAACCCAAAATCAAGTAGGTAGCATCCTTAACTTTGATTTGCGCAAGGCACTACATCGGGAATCTTAATTACAGAAAAGGCAATGTTCACATTAATTTTACTCACTCACGTTAATAAAATTTAGAACAGAAATTTCATTACAAATTCTTCACAATACTTATGTAGCCATTATAACGGCACCTATGTTTCCCGGCGCATCCACCATCTTTATACAATCTGTGATCTTCACTCATTATTCATCATATGATGCAGCGGTAAACGTAGCGGTTGTGGTAGATTTGTGACCACTTCTTGCCATTTACCACTGTAATGAGTTGTCATTACCACTACTTATTACATGATGCCGGCATAGCTTGGGGATGAGAAACTTGTGACACAAGACTTTAATGGTAATTGATTCGATGGACTTGAAGCGAAAAGAAAAAGATTTGAAACTATTCTACTTATATATGTTAAAAAGAAATTGAGATACTTAATCACTGATGACTTACTTGGGTGGACGTAGGTGTGCACTAAGAAAGGATTTAACAAGATTCAACCCCTAAGGGGGTAAGACTCTGGATGAACTTTTAATAAAAATCCGTTCATTTCAAAGCATAACCACGTGGGTGAAGCCCTCTGGCAACAGCTAGTCACGTAAAAGTTATGCCTTATTGCTTTCCACACATATAATTAAAGTTTCGCCAAATTTACTTCACAAAACTTGTTGTTTCGGCTTCCCATTTCCATTTATTCGAGCTGGCTTCTTTAACTCTAACCAACTTTGCTCCTAACCTCACGAGGACTGACACTGCCAACTTAGCATAATTGCATTTTCTTTGCCACGAATAATTATCATAATATTATAAGCCGTTAAAGAGGTGTGCGGAGTAGAAAAGATGGATAGTGGCAGTTAAAAGACGTTATAAGTCTCGGTGGTGCAGCAGCTGTGGTTCCAAATAATGCGGTACTTAGTATAATGTTGCCATGTGGTCGATTTTAGTGGTAGTGTGTGATAATCTGTTGAATGTGGGTCGACAGACAGTTGAGAGTAGCAGTCTATGAAGAATGTTATTATTTACCAAATAGTTTATTAAGCAACTTATGAATTCGTAAACTTCCGATGATACCATCATACAACAAAATTTTACCAAGTCGGGGTAGACCAAAGCAAGGTCCGAACCTAAAACGAACCTCAAGTATCGTAAGCCTTGAAAACGGACTATAAACCTCAAGAGTAGAAAAATGGGGTGCTTGGACAGAAAACCTCCACGCGTGCCCGAGGGCTGGAGTTCGCTTATGGATTCTTCCGGGGCGAAGACCAGTCCGAGGGACGGTGCACCCTGGGAGGTGGGCAACGACTCGTCATTGGGTACGTTGTGCCTGTGGGGTCTCGTTGCCCACTTGCCAATATTCTGTCGCGGAGGACTCCACCACCTGTCCCTCTGACTAGCAGAGGGCAGTGTGTGTTGGAGTCGGGGAACGGGCTCTGCGTGCACTCACCCTGCCGCAGAGCAGGCAGCTGGGGGTCGTCATCCCTAGCTGCCCCCGTTGATCTCGTAGCCCCGTAGTCTGTTACGGTCATGTCTCTGACTTTCGACGGGGGTCGAGGGCCTTGGCTTAACCGCCCGGGCCGCGAGGTAGACAACCTCTATAAAAAATTACCTCTAATACCAAGTTCTGGTGCGTGGCGAAGGTACGAATGGCTGAGGAGTAGTGTCGTCTGTTTGTGGACGGCGCATCAGTCTCTAGCGCACCCCCAGCCAGGGAACCGGTGGACCCTCTGGTTGGGTTACAAATGTACACTTGCCCAGGGACAGGGGGTTACCCTGGGTGTACCTCTTAAATCCCCCATACTCGTGGGATCAATTATGAGCACAAATTTAAAAAAGAACAAACACACCGATGGGAAGGAGGACGAAGCGCGGTCAGGGACCGATGCAGGTATGGTCTCGAGCTCGGGGAGCTCGAGTTCGGAGGGCTCGGGCTCAAGGAGCTCGAAACGTAGCAGAGGGAGCCGCAACCGCAAGCGGACGATGTCGGAGGGCGCCTCGTCGTCCTCCGACAGCGAAATTACGGCTCCGGCCCCCAAAATCCCCACCAGCAGGCGGGGTGCGGGCCGAGCAGGAGGAGGGGGGCGCAAGCTCCCAGCGCAGGAGGCTGCGCGGCGAGCCGAAAGGCTCGCCTTGGAGGGGCGTCACCCCGGAGCGGCTGCAGTGCAGGCTCCGAGGGATGAGCCAGCCGCCGCGAGGAGCTCCAAGGAGGAGCGAGCGGCCGGGCTGGCAAAGGTGGTGGGGGAGGCGCTGGCGATGGTGGCCCTCAAGCGTAAAAAGGGGTCAAAGGACGCGGCCATCGCGGAGGCCACCGCCTCGATAATGGCGGCGGCGGAGGAGGCCGACATGGCCGCAATGCGGGCGAATTTAGCCCGCCTAACTGCGGCCATGGACGCCCTCCAAAAAGAAAACGCGAAGTTGCGCGCGGAGCTAGCCAGGCTCCGGGGGGACGCGCCCCGCAGGGAGGAGCCCAGGGAGCGGGACTCCCAATTTCAGACCCTGTTGCAGGGCATGACCGACCTCCAGCGCCGCTTCTCGGCGCTGGAAGGCAGGGTCCTCCGGCCCCCGCTCGCGTCCAACCGAGCGGCCCCGGCGACGTCGGCAGCAAGGCCGGCGGCATCCTTTGCTGCTGTGGCCGCGGCTCCTGCGGCGAAGCGCGCCGCCGCCGCGCCTCAAACGCCGGCGCCGGCGGGAAAGAAGACCGCGCCGCCCAAAAAGGGCAAAGTGGCGCAGCAGCAGAGAGCGGCAGGGGCACCCGCGGCCAGTGCGGCTGCACCACGCCCCCCGCCGCCTCCCTCTTCTCCCCCGACTGCCGAAAGCCCGGCTGAGCCCGGCTGGCAAGTCGCCGGGGAGAAGAAAAAGGCGGCCAAGGCGGCCAGGGCCGCCAAAAAGCGGCAACGGCAGCGGGAGCGCCGCAAGGCCAAGAGCCTCGCGGCCAAGCTCCGCGCTTCAAAAACGGCAGCGGTGGTCATCACCCTGCAGCCGGACGCTGAAAAGAGGGGCGTCACCTACGGGGCGGTCCTCGCAAAGGCCAAGGCGGCGGTGAACCTCGCCGAGATCGGCGTGACCGAAGGCCTGCGGCTCCGTGTTACTGCGACTGGAGCCCGCATGCTGGAGGTCCCAGGGGCAACCAGCGGCCCCGTCGCCGACGCCTTGGCTGAAAGGCTGCGGGCGGCACTCCAGGCGGATGAGGCCAGAGTGTCCAGGCCTACCATGCGCGCAGACATGCGCATCATGGGCCTGGACGACTCCGCCACTAATGAGGAGATAGTGGCCGCCGTCGTCGAGGCGGGAAGCTGCGCGGCTGGCGATGTGCGCGTGGGAGCCATCCGCCTTGACCGCTCCGGGCTGGGAGCGGTCACTGTTAGCTGCCCCGTACAGGCGGCGAAGGCTATAGAGGGCCACGGCAGGCTGAAGGTGGGCTGGACCTCGGCGCAAGTGAAGCTGATGGAGCCCAGGCCTCTGCGGTGCTACAGGTGCCAGGTAGGGCACCATGTTGGTGTCCGCTGCACCGCGGAGGTGGACCGTAGCGGGGACTGCTTCCGCTGCGGTCAGCCCGGTCACAAGGCCGGCTCGTGCACTGCCGCGCCGCACTGCTACTTATGTGCGGCAGCTGGCAAGCCGGCTGATCACCGGGCTGGGGGCAGGGCTTGCGCCCCACCCGCCAAGACCAGAGGCAAGGGCAGAGGACCCTCTGCCGCCGCTGCCGCCGCTCCCGTTGCGGCCGCCACTCCCGCTGCCGCCGCTGCTCCCGCTGCTGCCGCCGCTCCCGCCGTACCCGCCGCTGCCGCGCCTGCCGCTGCCGCCGCGACTACCGAGGCCGCAATGGAGTGCCAATAATGGCTCCATTGCGCCTCCTACAGGCGAACATAAACCACTGCGCCGCCGCTCAGGATCTGTTGCTCCAGAGCATGGCGCAGTGGTCGATCAATATCGCCGTGGTCTCCGAGCCGTACTTTGTCCCGCCCAGGGATTCTTGGGTGGAGGACCTGAGCGGCTCGGTGACCATCATTTCGTCGGCCGCCGCCGGTACCCCGACCCTCGAGGGTGTCAAGAGGGCACAGGGGTGCGTTGCGGCACGGTTCGGGGAGATCGCCGTGGTAGGCGTCTATCTCTCCCCGAGCCGATCCCTCGTCGAACTCCACAACTCCCTTATGGAGCTGAGCGTCGTCGTCGCCGGGTTCCGAACCCTCCCCGTGCTCGTTCTCGGGGACTTCAATGCCAAAAACTTGGCTTGGGGCTCCCGATACACTGACGCACGGGGCAGAATGGTGGAAGACTGGGCCCTAGAGGTAGGCCTAGTCGTGTTGAACCAGGGTACCGTCCCCACGTGTGTGCGGATGCGGGGTGAGTCGGTGGTGGACATCTCGTTCGCCAGCCCCGCTCTGTCACCGCGTGTCGTTGACTGGCGCGTAATGGAGGAGGTGGAGACGTTCTCCGACCACCGGTACATCCGGTTTGACGTCTCCGCCCAGACCTCCGCTGCGCCGGTCCGACGGACCCCAAGCGGTCCGCGTTGGGCGCTGAAGCAGCTGGACCGGGAGCTTCTCCTGGAAGCCTCGATAGTGCAGGCCTGGGTGTCATCACCGGACAGGCCTGCCGACATCAACGCCGAGGCTGGGTGGTTCCAGGAGGCCATGTCCGAGATCTGTGACATGGCAATGCCCCGGGTTCAGCCTGGAAGGGGTCAGCGCCAGGTGTACTGGTGGTCGCCGCAAATCGCGTCCCTACGCGAGGCGTGCGTGGCTGCTCGACGCCGGTACACCAGACACCGCAGGCTCCGTATCCGCCCTGTGGATGCGGATGCCATCGAGGCGGAGCTATATGAGGGGTACAGAGCTGCGAAGAAAGCCCTCCGACTGGAGGTAGTGCGGGCCAAATCTTCGGCCCGCCAGGAGATGCTGGGGACTCTGGACAGAGATCCGTGGGGGCGCCCCTACTTGGCGGTGCGGGGCAAGCTCCGCACCGCGGGCCCCCCCCTGACGCAGAGTCTCCGGCCTCAGATCGTGGAGGGCGTGGTGAGCGCTCTGTTCCCTTCGCGGGGGGAGTTCACTCCCCCGCTCATGGCTCCGCCACCGGCGGTGTCCGATGCGGACCGCGACGGTGACGACGACGACGTTCCAGAAGTGACCGAGGTAGAGCTGGGAGCGGCGGTGCTAAGGCTTAGGGCCAAGAACACCGCCCCAGGACCCGACGGCCTACCAGGAAAGGCCTGGGTCCTGGCCTTAGGGGCTCTCGGGCCTCGACTAAGGGGGCTCTTTAGCGCATGCATGGAGGAGGGCCAGTTCCCACTTCGTTGGAAGACCGGGAAGCTGGTCCTTATTCCGAAGCCGGGGCGTCCTGCGGACTCTCCGTCCGCGTACCGGCCCATCGTTTTGCTCGACGAGGCGGGCAAGCTCTTGGAGAGAGTAATTGCGAGCCGTCTCGTCGAGCGGCTGATGCGGGTGGGGCCGGATCTAGCGGACGGCCAGTTCGGCTTTCGCAGAGGACGCTCCACGGTGGACGCCATCATGCGCGTGCGGGCCCTCACGACAGGGGATGCGGTGGCACGGGGCAGGGTCGTCTTGGCGGTGTCTCTTGACATCGCCAACGCCTTCAATACCCTGCCTTGGGGGTGCATAGCGGCCGCATTACGGTATCACCGAATGCCGGCCTACCTCTGTCGTGTGGTCGAGGCCTACCTGACGGACAGAGCCGTCATCTACCCCGGTCACGAGAGAGTGTGGAGTCGACGAGGGATGTCGTGCGGTGTTCCACAGGGATCGGTCTTGGGGCCGCTCCTGTGGGACATCGGGTACGACTGGGTGCTGCGCGCCGACCTTCCCGAAGGCGTCAGCGTAGTGTGCTACGCTGACGACACGCTAGTCCTAGCGCAGGGAAGGTCGTTCCAGGCGGCGGCCGACTTAATGTCGAGTGGTGTTGCGACAGTCGTGGACAGGATCCGGCAACTGGGACTTGAGGTGGCCCTGCACAAGTCCGAGGCCATGTGTTTTCATGGCCCTCGGCACCGGCCACCTCCGGGGTCTCAGATAACGGTAGGAGGGGTTCACATCGGTGTCGAGTCGACGATAAAGTACCTGGGACTTGTCCTCGACAACCGATGGAACTTCACGGAGCATTTCCGACGTTTGGGCCCCAAACTGGCGAGGGCTGGAGCTGCCCTCAAACGGCTCCTGCCCAATCTCGGTGGCCCAAACGCCTCCTGCCGGAGGCTCTACGCGGGGATCGTGCGGTCCATGGCCCTCTACGGGGCTCCGGTGTGGGCGCCCAACCTAGCCAAGGCTCCGGCCCGGCTTCTGAGGGCGTCCCAGAGGGTCATGGCGATTCGCATGGTGCGGGGATACCGCACGATCTCCTGCGAGGCGGCATGCCTCCTTGCCGGCACTCCGCCGTGGGATCTGGAGGCAACAGTCCTTGCACACACGTACGAGTGGCGCGTGGAAGTGCAACGCCGGGGCGAAGTCCTGCCGCCGCGGGTTATCGCGGCACGGCTCACGGAGCTCCGGCGAGATCTCAGGGCGGAGTGGAGACAGCGACTGTCGCAACCTAGTGCTGGGCACGCCGTGATAGCGGCGGTAAGACCCCTCTTTGAGGAGTGGCTGGAGAGGCGCCACGGCGCTCTCACGTTTCGCCTGACACAGGTCCTCACCGGACATGGTCAGTTCGGGAGGTTCCTGTGTCGGATTCAGGCGGAAGCGACGCCTGGGTGTCACCACTGCAGCAACGGTCGCCTGGAGGACACGGTCGAGCACACGGTGGAGGTGTGCCGCGCATGGGCGGACCATAGACGTGTCCTCGTAGAGGTGATCGGCGGCGGTGACCTCTCGCGCCCAGCGCTGGTTCAGGCCATGCTGCGGGGCGAGACGGAATGGGATGCCGTCGCCTCCTTCTGCGAAGCAGTTATGCTAGTGAAGGAAGCGGCGGCGCGCGAGAGGCAACGACGAGCCTCTCGCCCCGGACAAAGACCCAGGCGAAGACGTCGAGAGTCGCAAGACGACTACCGGCCACCGTAGGCGCGGTTCTGCGGATGGCGAGCGATGGGTAGCTCGCCGCCCGGCTAGGACCAGGACCGCGTAGACGGCGCGTTTTGTTCCACGCGCGCCTCAAAGAGAAGGAGTCAGCACAGGAAGGGGCCCAACAGGGCCAACGCCTGCCGGGGTTGCGGAATGTTATGTTTATAACTGTTACCGTGACCCTGGAACATAAAAGGCAATCGAAGGAACATGAGTGGGTTTTAGTCAGTAAGAGTCTGACACACCCTCCCGCCGCACCCAGGACGGGAGCAGTCATTGGATGATTTCCCACTCACCAAAAAAAAAAAAAAAAAAAGAGTAGAAAAATAAATATTCTATTAGAAGCTAAACCGCGGGTACCGCATGCTTAATCGACTTATTAAAACATAATGGGGAACAGCTGACGGCCGTTATCGTTCGAACAATACGCTCCCACTACATGACTAATAAGTACAGCAAAATAAAACTTAATTGCCCCATTTTAAAGTGCACAATGCAATATTAAAACTAATGACCTGTGTTAAGGAGGATGCTCACAAACCGGCATGATTAGAAGGCACAAGAAATTAGTAATCAAGCATTAACGTGTTAAAGAACTTGGTTTTAATCATGCTGATGTTATGGGCAAAGAAACTGTCGACGTTAATCGTGGTAGCTGCTTGATGCCCTTCACTATCTGGGTGTCAAAGAGTTATTAGTAGTGACGTGAACTAAACTGCTACTTGCGTAGGTTACATTATTGCAAATTCTATCTAAACGGAAAGGTAAATTACAAAGTGGTATTTATGATCAGAATTCATAGCAGCTGTATTTTATGCACTTAGTAAGTAGTACTTATATTGAATACTCTTATTAACTTGCGTATCTCATTTATAGTATCAGTAACAGACATCTGTCTTCAGTAACGTAAACCACATACAGAATGTGTCAAAATTCCTTCTTTAGTAGCTAAACCCACAAGGATAGATACCATTAAATTGTAAATATTCTTCCTCCTCCAACTCTAACTAACTGATACATTTATTCACGTCAGAAATCAGCATCCTCCCTAGTTCTGCTAATGCATGACCTGCTTTAGCATTAGTTTGGTCTAGCATTCCCACGGCCGGAGTCACAGAGCGGAACGGGTCACTTCTTTCACCAAGGCACGGTGCGACGAGTCAAACGCTTTGTGCACATCCAGACGACACAGTTAAAATGCCGTAGAATAATTCACAATTGCGGTTAATGCGTTCTCGGAATCCAATTTTGCGAATACACGGTTGGTTGTAAACAAGATGGATTTTGTGGTGTAATGTGAGAAGGACTTGGTGTTATGTTGGGAATATTACCTATTGTTATTGGAATTTGCGTTTTATTTTTCAAGTTTACGAAGACTTAATATAGACTTTGTTAGACAGGTGAATAGTTTAATGGTTTTTTTTCTTATAATCCCAATAAAGTACGTTCTATCGGCAGGTTATTAAGGGTTAGCAAAGTCGTTTAAAGCTCATCTAAGTTCACAAACCTCGAGATAAGCAAACTCAAAAATCTCAAGCTACGAGAGAATCTGAGTCAACCATCCATCTCTGTCAATAATCAATAATGTTTTTGTATCAGTTCTGTTTTCAGTAGTTCTGTAAGTATTGAAAGCTTCTCTGATAAAAACAATACAAATAACATTGCTACTGTTGACGTCGTTAAAGATACACATGTTTTTAGAGTTCCGTCAAATTTGTCATGAGTTCATAATTCTGATTTTAGACCCTTTGTAGGGTACTTTCCTACCTAGAAATTTGGCAAGACGAAATTTCTTACAGCACAACCGAAAATATATTGTATTCTTCTATACCCACAAATTTGCGAGACAGCAAATGCCCTCGACTCGCATATGCCCGTTTTTTATATTTTTTTTTATTTTCATACTCTACGTATTCTCCACTCTACTTAACAAATGCAAGATAAAATATATGCATGGCTTCATATAACTCCGTACAGATCGTTTCTCCGTCAAATGTGAAATGTTTTGCAAACATGTAGGATGTGTTGTCAGTAATATGAGCCGTCTCGTGTTTGATATTGAAACAAGATCGTTTCGATCCGCCGACGATACGGAACGTGGATACAAATAAAGGGATATATGTGAGGTTTCGATCGCTTTCATAAATGGTTGGTTAGACTGTTATCGCCAGTTACTGATTTCAATGTCTTGCTAAAAGTTAGCACCTTTACTTTGGGCAAAACTTCGAAAACAGTTAGTCGTTAAAGAAGCAAAAAGCGTAGCACTAGTGTCAAATATATCGGCAGAGAGAACTTCCAACGTCAAGTCGTCAACATACAGATGTTACAATATTTACTGTATTTACAGTTTATTAGATCTGAAATTCTGTTATTAATAATTTGGTAATCTTAGAACGCTACAAATAATTTTTCCTAAAGAGCAGTATTAGCATCATTTTTGGATCATTAAATGCGTGACAGTGATGATATATCAATACGTTGTTATAATTACTCATATTTTTTGAAATTTTGTACTGAAGAAGGCAAGAACTGACTCGGTTTAATCTGTCAGTTTTATTATGCAACTGATCCAGGTGTGGTAGCGTGGGCTCAAGTAGTGGGTGTACTCATATCCTTGCCATTCAGTTAACCGATCTACACCCATTCCGAGTTTACCTTTATACAGTGCTATTAACAAGTTATTTCCACTTTGACGCTAACATATTCTTTTTAGTTTCCTGCCTTGTAAACAATGTTGTCATTTTTTAAACTTATCTCTACATGCGCTTTGAGAGTGGCCCGCATTTTATTGTGCATATAAATTCTTGTCTTCCACTTTGCGATATTTTAGCGCAACATACGTGTACAGTTTAAAAAGAGGAAATTATGGTAAAAGGATTCCATAATTTTAACCTTTACGGCCTGTTTATTGCACATGTGCCGCTAAAGTATCCGAGTTTTATACGATTGCCTAATGAAATCGGAGATGCTGATGCGGTTCAATAATGTCGATTTGCGATTTGCTTATTAAAATGCGCTTCGTTTCGCAATCTCTTCGCGCGGGTGTTGTTGTCGTTGGTATTGTTGAAAATTTTCGCATTAGGCGTTTTGGTCACGCGACAGGAGCGGAGGCGGAAAGATCTGTTGTCCTGTTCCAGGAGCATCGATTGGTGTTCTCGTTGAACGTCACGCGAGACGCGTCTTTGCGGCCTTGGGTTTAGGGTGTTTTCGCGTGTCTGTGCCGGGAGTTAGGTCGTAAGGTTTCGGAGCGGTGCGGGCTCCACGCGGCCGGTCGCTCGCCGCAGTGCCACGCCGGTCGCCGGCACCACCGCCCGCGTCACTGTCACTGCAACCCCTCATTCGGGAACATCGAACATCGATAACAGGCGTCGCGTTGCGGTAGGTTTCGTATGACGAACGTTCGCCGAAGGTTCCGGCATTCGTGCGGGAAAAACAGTGTTTTCAAAAAATATTATGAAAATATCACAGTGTATAAAGTGCTGAATTTTTGTATGTCGCATTTAACGAAGTTAGTGCATAGTTTAGTGAGTGTGTGATGGATATTTGAAGTTTTACGCATTGGTTTGTTTAACTTTTTAATTAGTATTACACAATAGCTTACATTTCCCCGTGTACTGAGCTTTATTTCTGGTACATAATACTCTAATTTAAAAGAGTTTCAGTCGGAATACGTGTGAATAAAATATTTTTGGCTAAGTTCCCAGGATACAGTTGGTAATTCAATAAAGCCGGTGTATTTCGAAAAGCGTTTTCGTTTGAGTTGAAGAGCCTTTTTAAAACTGTAAATGTTATGGAAACCATTATGTTTGTTTAATAGGGAGCGATGTTTAAGTGATTAGTTTATAATAGAAGGGTTCGTTTTCGATTTGGTTAATTCATTAATTTCTTGTTTGACGTATGATTGGATTACTGTGTTTTAATGGCAATCTTGCTTATAAGTAGCCAACTTGGAAGGAAGTTAGCTTTTGACTTTGCAATTAGAATCTACTCGGATGTTCAACTGAAATGAAAATGAAATAGCGACAGCTATTGTATTGAAATTAGGTTGTGAGTTATTGCTTAGACCACATTTATAATTAGCATAAATTATATGCTAGGCATCTATGACATGTAGCTTTGGCGTACGTGGTTAAAATCAGGAAAACCTTTTGTAGGACGTGGCATTTAATTACTCTTTTGTTTTGCCGAAAACATTTAGCAGTATTTTTCTACATGTTATTTTGCGTAGTTATAAACGGAAGCAATATGGCGGTACGATAAGGGAATTATTATGCCAATTATCCAATGTTTTGTTCTGACCTTAACCATAGAGTCTGCGGTTATATAGACGTCTTTATAAGTTCGTTAGTTCGCATAAAAAGTTATTTCGTGAAATGGAATTTAAAACATTTTAGTTTTAAAATTGCTGAATCTTTTTGTCAGCAGTTATTATTATTATTGATGTACTTATGTTTGCTATATTTATTATTGCAAAATGATAGGTTAGTTCTTGAATTGAATCCCAATAGTTTTCCGACTTAACAAATTATTCGCTCTACCGACCTGTAGACCTGAAAGAAAACCTAGACCTATAGTGTAGATATCGCGTTGAGAAAATTGCCACATCTATAAAATGTGAATTCTAGCAACACCTTCAATCTTGTAGCATTTGTGTTTTCCTTTTTCTACCGATCGCGTTATCACCCCCGTATGCACATAATTGTACTAATTAATAACAATGCTGATTTATCCTGTACTATGTCATAATGTGTCACGTTCCTATCTTTGGTAAAGGCGCTTGCAGACATGGACGACAATAGCAATTCTCGCTCACCGGCTAAAATTAGAATTTATTTATATTATTAATAGCGCAAGAAAAAGACATCTGTTTTGTTTACAGGCTGGATTTTAGTGCGTTTTCAAGTACCTAGTAGAATAATGAGCTTTAATGTGGTTGCGTTTATGTTATTTAGCAATAATAGACAGTTTATGGTAATGTTCTATAACGTAATTAATTTATCAGTGGATGTGGTTACTGGAGACCGATAATAGGGTATTACACTGTTTAAGAGAAAAAATCTAAAAATATATTATTGAGGTAGCTTATGCAAAAAGCAGCTGAACAGTGTTAGTTTTACTTCATAAAACTAAAAAATAATTTTTTAAATTTAATTCAAAGTTTTCAGTTTTTTTTAACTGTTCTTGAACACAATGAAATAGCAGCCACCATGTTCTATTCTATTCTATTTTTATTTAATGGCAACCAAGCCACCATGTTATTACATCATTGAGCTCAGGTGACAGCCGTCGACTGTCAACAGTGTCAACTAGACGTCACTATCTGTTTCGTTTATAACCTCCAAATACGATATTTGTATTATAATAAAAAGCTTTTTTAAAAAAAAGATAACCGACTTCAAAAACTAAAAGCTTAAAAATAACTATTTCGGAAGTCGGTGGCAACACAAATCGACCGGCAGAAGAGAAGCCACCGACTTCCGAAATAGTTATTTTTAAGCTTTTAGTTTTTGAAGTCGGTTATCTTTTTTTAAAAAAAGCTTTTTATTTTTTACTTTTTAGTTAGAGTCTCAGTGTCTGACTACGTTTTAGGGTAGCTCTCAAAATAAACTTATAATTTTATAAAAATCTACAATCCAAGAAAGCAAAACGCGATCTATGCGGGCAACGTCACGGGATATCTATTAGTGTTATATACTAAAACCTTCCCCAGAATGTAACAAACACTTTGCTGAAAACCGCATCAAAATCGGTTCAGCCAAACGCGAGATAATCGCGGACAAACATACATACATACATACATACATACATACATACAAGTCGAACAGAGAACCTACTTTTTTTTTGAAGTCGGTTAAAAATATACTTTTTCATGGAAGTTATTGTGAAAGATATTTTAGCTGGCTAATGCACATAGGTACTTACATCAAAGTGATATTAACTAAAGTCCAAACGGGTTTTTATGATGTAATAGTTGGAATACTCTTCCCACAACTTTTTACTAAGTTTTTCCTTAATTTGAATCAGTTAACACTAGTATTCACAATTATTCCGATGTTTTCACACTTGTGTTCTTGCATTCCGAAACGCACACTAACGGTAAGTCGAACAGTAACTAATTTTTGAGATAAAAACAATAATAATGATGTAAAGTGTCACAGCGCATTTGTTTACTTACATGACGTAAGGACGTCATAACTGCAGAGCAAAACCACGCCCACGGCGTCTTCCGTTTTTGGAAATTTCCGCGCAAAATTTGAAAATACAATTTTTAAATGCGTTTTTAGGGTACTTAGCGTTTAAAAAAAAATTGGATTTTTTTTAGTGGTTTCTTAGTACTGTAGGAGCTATTTGAAAAACTTAAAAAAAAAGAGTGTAATACCCTATTGACATAAGCATTTCTTTGGCATAATGTGTCAAAATATAGCTAGTCAAATAGCGCGGATAGATAAATTATTTTTTTATTGAAATTAGCGCTTCATTCGATTGATGAAACGTAAAATTTAAGAATGCTTTGACACGCCCGCTACATTATAACATGGCATCCTCTCGGAAGACAATAAACTCCATATGAAAGTCGTAAAGAATAACCCTGATCATTAATAATGTCGATTGATATATACGACTGGTATTTTATTGCGTTTTATTAGAAAATTTCATCAATCAATTTCAATTTGATGATAAATTATAGGGTATAAAATTTCGAAATCTGACCGTATTTTGACATTTCTTGTCATCAAATCTGTTGCGTTTGCGTAAAAATGACATGACAGTCATATATCCGACTAATTGGAAAGATGATTGTTTAATTTTCATTTTCTTCCTCATGTCACTGTTATTTTTCTGATCAATCATGAACTATTTTTAACCGACTTCAAAAAAAAGTAGGTTCTCTGTTCGACCTGTATGTATGTATGTATTATGTATGTTTGTCCGCGATTATCTCGCATTTGGCTGAACCGATTTTGATGCGGTTTTCAGCAATTGTTGTTACATTCTGGGGAAGGTTTTAGTATATAACACTAATAGATATCCCGTGACGTTGCCCGCATAGATCGCGTTTTGCTTTCTTGTATTGTAGATTTTTATAAGATTATAAGTTTATTTTGAGAGCTACCCTAAAACGTAGTCAGACACTGAGACTCTAACTAAAAAGTAAAAAATAAAAAGCTTTTTTAAAAAAAGATAACCGACTTCAAAAACTAAAAGCTCAAAAATAACTATTTCGGAAGTCGGTGGCTTCTCTTTTGCCGGTCGATTTGTGTTGCCACCGACTTCCGAAATAGTTATTTTTGAGCTTTTAGTTTTTGAAGTCGGTTATCTTTTTTTAAAAAAGCTTTTTTATCGCAGCGTTATCGACAAATAAATTGCAAATCTGCAGACCCCTTTACCAAATAGTGGGTCGAAGTCGACCTTAACATAGAAGCAATTTGCGATAGTTATAACTGGTTTATTATTTGTAAATTAGCACGGGTTTTGTTATTGAAACAAATTATGGATAACCACCGTTGTTAGTGCCTAGTTTACTTAGGATTTTAAAACACGTTCCTTCAGTGTTTTTTCAACAATTTTATAGGTTGTCTGTTTAATAGCCTACTACGCAAAGGATTTTGTGCGGTCTCTGGCCTTTGTTCCTCAAATGTTTACGTCCACCATCGTAACGGTGGTCTTACTAACGCCACAGCAGACTTGATGATGCCAGTAACCATGGCCAGTAACAGACATATAACGTACTTTCCATTCTTTCTCAAGCCATTGGCCCTGTTTCTCACTCTCACTCTATTTCTGTCTAGTTCGAATTACGGTTACGAGCAAGAGGTAATAGAGTCCATAATATACTTGCATATACGTTTGTGCTCTATAGCATCTCCTGTGCAGATGGCTAATCTTGGTTGAGTCTGGCTGCTTTGATTAGTTATATTGAAGAGCATAGCAACACTATATACAGGGTGTCCCACGGCTATGCCACATGGAGGGAAAGTACCTTAAATCTTGTAGATTATTTACAAAATATCAGCTATTTCACGTGACTTCATATTCAATACTAGCTTATTGTAGCAGATTAATAACTAGCTTCTGTCCTATCTTTTAAAATATTGACATGTATTGATAGTAAAACGTCATCCGAAAATACTTTCAGTTAATAGACGAAACGCATTACAATTCAAAAGCAATTTTCATTTCTTTCATTTCATGAATTTCACATATGCAATCAACATTTTATTAGAAACTCACGTACCTACTAAAACATAAACATCTGCTGTTAATTATTTATCTACACGATTATTACGCAAGCAGTAAATCAAGATGCTTTTCAGTGGTGCGTAAGGCTGCCTAACCATAGGAGCGGAGCGAGGCAACTAAGCGGTGAAGGAGACAAAAATCCACCAATAGAATTGCATAAAATCGAAGCTCGCGAGATTCTATTGGTGGATTTTAGACTCGCTCACCGCTCCGCTGCTTTGCTCCGCTCCTATGGATAGGCATTAGGCAGCCTGTAGCTCCCGCTGAGAGTCAATGACCTCGGCGTGTGATAATGTTGCGGTTTCAGTATCTAGATAATTATTAATATACTTCAGGCTGTTTTAAAAAAAATGTACCGCTTATCAACGCAGCTACCTACTAATCTGAGGTTGAAAATTAATAGATGTCGGCTGGACTGATGTGTTTTTTTGGAACTTGTTCTGTAGTTGTTTACTAAAGTCGAAGGATTTACTAAAACTGCTTTTGTCCAAGGACTGCTTTTATCATGGAAGTCATGACCTCTCCCCCAGACCAAGGACGGGGGATATCACTGATATTTCTTTTTATCGAATTTCAGACTGAAAATGAATGAACTTCGACTATTGTGTTTCCTTCTGGAATGAAGATTGGTGATTCCGATCTTCTTAACTGTTTATCAAGAGCTTATCTTTAAGAAATGCTATTGTAATCATCACCATTATCGATTATAATCAGCAAAAACAATGCAATTCTAAAATAAACATGTAGAAAATGCAATTAATTTATAGGTATTACTTACAACGTTATCTGTTTCGATACCGCTAAAACATAATCGCATTACATCGCATCGATTATTCAAATCGATAATCGTATCGATATCGACCCGAGAGTTTACATTAAAAACGTCACATAACTTCTCTTCAATATTATCTCTGGTTCAAAGCCAGCATTTGGACTAAATTATTCAGTATTCTTTCGTTCGTTCATTAATCAACATGCGAAAACATTATTAATATTCCAACAATAAAGTTTTACAGCCTACAGTGTTGTGTTGTTGACTGCCAATCTCTGCCATTACTAAATTAAATTCTAGACTTGGAGGCAGACGCGTTTTAACCTCAACCATGTAGGGGTACTTACTGTTTAATGTTTTGCATATTATGTCAATGACTATTAAAGATACACTTTAAAATGTTTTTCTATATCCTTTAGTAAAATCTTCTACCATTAAACAAGGCAACGTGTTTTGATGATTTTCTCATTTTTTTTTAAATTTTGGATATTATAAGCAAAAAGATGTTGATAAGTTATGCTGAAACTTTATCAAGCAACCATACATTATAACATCTCGAGCAACTTACGACGGGCTTGTTGGTCTAGTGGTTAGTGACCCTGACTGCTAAGCTGCAGGTCGTGGGTTCGATTCCCACCCAGGACAAACTTTGTGTGATGAGCACGAGTGTTTGTTCTGTGTCTGGGTGTGATTTATCTATATTATGTATGTATTTAAAAATATATATAAGTATGTTTATCAGTTGTCTGGTTACCATAGTACAAGCTCTGCTTAGTTTGGGATCAGATGACCGTGTGTGAGTTGTCCGAGGATATTTATTTATTTATTATTATTACTTGATGACATTTCTCGATATTGTGTTGAGTATGCGTTAGTGTGCATTTGTGCGAAGTTAGAATCTTGTGTAGATAACGTAACTAGACGACTTTTTTCCTTGTAAGTAATATAATTGTTAATCCATTAATTTCGTAATGACTCTATTATGATAGCGCAATTAACAGAATTCCCTTTTAAAAATCTTATCTCAAGGATGTAGGACTATGCATGTAAAATGCTTATTACAAAACAGATAATCCTACATAACCACTTACTTGTTATAAATTGATACCATAGTAGGTCAAATAATATTCGCTTGACAGTTACCTAACCGGCTAACCCTAAATAATAATTGCAATAAACGAGTTTTTACTGCTATCACCGCTTCAGGCGCTAGTGTAACCCTTGGGGTCCTTGACCACACTTTATATTGGTAACTTTTACATGTTGGCTTTAGGCATAATTTTGTTGCAGAAGAAATGGTTTATTTTGCTAAGTATCCCTCAGTAATTGATTGTTGATTAGATTACACATGTCAACATTTTATTTTTAGTAAAAAAAGTTTAATACGCCGCCGCCATGTTTTTAAGCTACTGCAATCTGTCAAATTACTTTAATAGATATTCAACTTTATTACGAAAGTATTAAGTTGAAGGTTGATTGGGAAAATTTGACAGTTAGCTAAAGTTACCAGAAATTAAAAGAGAAGAACTTGGAGTCAAGCACTTTTCTTTTTAAAATTCTACATTGCGTGTATTAGTGTAAATTCTACATTAATATCATAAAGACATTTTTTGTTTGTAACTAAACAACTGAACCGATTTATGTTATGTCCTTGATATCAGCGAGTAACAGCTAGTAAATAATACAAGCGCTTCGTACAATTCATTAATTTATATTATTATCCTAACATGCCCCAATATTGCAGCTATTGAAAACAGTGCCCGCCCGTCTCCCGGTCTAAGTTTATTATTAGCTAATATACGTTGATGAATCATTCATGATTGCTCTTAGTATAAACCATGCTCTTAGTTCTAAAGCATGGTTTATACAAGACGGCCCGTGGGCGCGGGCGTGATCACAACCTTCCACAGATTACATAAAGCATTTATTTTCAATTTTCCTTTGCAAAATGGCGCTTGTTGACTCTGTGAATTTTAGTTCTGTTTATTAATAACTAAACAAACAACTTTAATAACTGATTTAATGTAATAACACAGTGTTTTGTGTACTTGGCTTGTTTGTATTTGCAGTTTTTGTGTAACATATACCCACTTAAATTTAATGATAAGTAATTGTAGACACAGACAGTACTGTTTTATGATGTAATTATATATGTTTGTTATTAAAAAGTTTGTGATTCGGAGATATTTACTTATAGGCACTATATAGATAATAGGTTTATACGCTAAATATAAGCGATGAACAGAATAAACTGTATAAAGACGTCGCTTAAAAGTTTTGAAGAAATAGATTCTAATTTATAAGTGAAGGAGTACACCTAATAATGTTTTGTGTATTTCCTTCGCTGGAGATTCTTAAATAAATAAATAATTTCTTTTGAAATTCTCCGTACCGATTTTCATTCATTTTATTTTTGCTATGGCAAGAAGGTTATTACTTATTACTGAAGTTATTTCAATAGGGATGACGACAGCAATAAAATAATGGCATTCTGTTTAGTCCGTCTGATAGATTGGCCGAAAATACGGGACACGTATTTTTTGCTTGATCAAAAAAACTTTTTCCAAAAAAAAGATAACCGACTTCAAAAACGAAAAGCTCTTAAATAACTATTTCGGAAGTCGGTGGCTTCACTTCTGCCGGTCGAATTGTGTTGCCTTGCCACCGACTTCCGAAATAGTTATTTAAGAGCTTTTCGTTTTTGAAGTCGGTTATCTTTTTTTTGGAAAAAGTTTTTTATTTTTTACTTTTTAGTTAGAGTCCCAACTACGTTTTAGAGTTACTTACAAAAAAAATGTACGGTTTTCTACAAAAAAAATTGAGGAGTTCCCTCGATTTCGGCATGATACCATCATCAGATCCTGGATCTGATGACAATGGGACCATTTGGGAAGTCTACCCTTTCAAACAAAAAAAGAATTGTTCAAATCGGTTGGCAAACGACGGAGATATGCGCGAACAAACATAAAAAAAAAAAAAAAAAAACATACAAACATTCGAATTGAGAACCTCCTCCTTTTTTTAGAAGTCGGTTAATTAATAAAAAAATACAAAGATAAAGAGCAACAAAGTTCCGGAGTGGGGGCTTTTGACGTCACCGTCCTGCAAAAATTGTATCAGATCATGACGTCATGCGCAACTTCAACGCACTGTATCGTCGTCATTCTTCGTTTACGAGAAAAAAGAAAAAATACGTGTCCAAAATTTTTTGATAATCTATCTGACGGACTAATTACTTTTTTTTCGTCGTCTCGCCTATTACCAATGGACCGGATGAATTTATTAGTTTTACACGTTTTACAACTGTTCGAAGCCACATATCTTCACACATTGTTTTTATATTTACCTTTATAAGTGGAAGAGAAAGTAGTCTGTGGGTACCTAATTGAAGTCACATACTTGCGGTATCGGGCGTGATTATATGTTGTTTGCTATTTAGTTCAGAAGGCCGAAACAAATGAAGTAAAACCTTATTAAGAGGTTCTTAATTTGCGATAATGATTTTCAGGCTAAGCGTGTATATATAATCTGTGATACGTTTTAAATTATTAGTATAGTTTAAGTATGTATTATATCCATTATTCTTACTCCTGAGCATGTAATTGTTTTTTGACCCAAATAAATATTATGAGAACCTTCACCGAGTCCAGTTAATCTATGCTCAAGCTTTACTCTTTGCCAGTTAAAAACAATATCGATACCATAATTCTCAATTCCATTCCAAATTCGAAATTTGAATAAAGTCGTTACGTACTAACTGGTTGGCTATAAACATTGCGGTGCCACATTTGCATGACAACGGTCGTCGGTTCGGCGAGCCCATTCAACTGTATCTGAACGTCCAAATTGAAATTCGGCCTTCATCCTTAGCCCTCACAAACAAGACTACAGCCATTTTTAGCCTCCGGTCCGGCCAGCGTGACATCATCGAAATTGATGTCAGAAATGCAGTTATTTACGTTGAAATGACAACGGATTATTGTATCGTATCTCTTCTCATTTTTATTAATATACGTCCATATTACGTAATTTGTACGCATTGGAATGAACTTGACTGCAAAAACATCTTTTAGCGACAATTTTGCTGAATATTTTTTTCGATTCTGGCGAACTTTTCTCGTAATAGCTCGAGCAAGTGCTAAAGGAATAGAAGAGGCTTTTAAGTGCGAGACAGACGTCCCTTTATCTACACCATCAATCATACTTTCCCCACAAATGTCTTTTATATAACAGCTATATAATAGATAGTTGAAGGAAAAACATTGGTTATATTCTACGGCATGTTTTTCTTTACTTAAATCCTCCTAGACTTATGTGAAATACAATACGTAAAGTGTGTTTGCAAAATATAAACAATCCCGTTGAAGTGTTCTGCCGTTCCGTCTGTGGAGTTCTTTTGTGGATTAAAGTTTGATCGGACTAGTAATCCACAGGATTTCACTGTGTTACAAGAACACGGTAAAATTGTTTGAAGATTTTCCCCTTGTGAACTTTTTACCGAAACTTTGTTAACTGTTACTGTTGTTGTGAGAATTTGTGGTGTAAAATTTTGCGTTTACGATAAAATATTAACATAAATTATCTTGTCTGTTCCACTTTTCGGCTCAATCGCTATCTAGTTCAATCAGAAAAACGTGTAATTATAGTTAGTATTGCTAACTCAACGTGGTTGGATAACCTGTCGGTATTTGGCCGCTTACGAATCGTTAAACTCCCAGTTATCGGTAAATCTGTTCTGTCGCCGTCGATAAACCGGCTACAAAGGTTGCTTTGATAATATAGGTATTTGTCGTTTGCCGATCCCCTATAACCTTTCGTTATCTGTATCTATTGCCGGCACGAATTTGCATGTGAACAGTCATCGGATTGGATAGAAAGGCACGCTTTCGTTGTACAGGCGTGACCGACAGCCATGCCCAATATGTTCTATTCAATATGCAATTTCGCTTTTAGTTACAATGTCTACTCTTAAGTATGTCACCAAGGCATCCCGGAATTTTAAGTTCATTAAGCAAATGGTTGGCTTCCTCCGCCAATGCCGAGGTTTGTTTTTGCTGTTAATTCAATGATGCTCGCCTTAAACATGCGAATGGCTGCGTAATTATGGCACTTACATGTTAAAACATTTTTGGAATAAAGCCGCCATTCCCATCTTTACGCAGGTGAGAATTAAGCGCGTTTCCGCCGTGACAAAGGCTTCGTGGAACTACGAACTACCGCTTTGTTTCCTGCCCCTAATTCTATAGTCTTAATGAGCATTCGTGTTCACGTCCGTTCTCTGTAATTGGCTAATTATCCTGTCTCTTGCAAAATTGCCCTTTAGCGTCCTACTTTCACTATAGTTGAGAGTTAAAGCTATCGCGCAGAACCGATGTTCCAGGAAAGGTCTATCGTCCTTTAATATCTGTCCACATTGATAATCGTGCAGTCCTAGAAACTTACTAACGAGCGAAATAACGGTGTTATGGCTGTACCTTCGTAAATCTAGCTATTGGCTGGCCTTCAGACAGATACCATCTGTACCAATTGTGCAGCTCTCCATTCCCACGTATCCTCCACTTGGAACATCTGGTCTTATTATGCCCACATTTCTAGCAAGTTTAATGCAATCTTGTAGTGAAATATGCAAATAGTTTCGCAATTCGACGTCTCAAAGTGGAAAAGTAAAAGATGCTTTTCGTAGATGAATTTTTCAACGCCCTATGTCGGATGCATATTGAAATAGCTTTGCATCTGCACGTTGCAGGCGCCAAAAGCGAATACGTTTGACGATACCGAAGAAGGTACTTCTTTTAAAATAATAGTTGTTTTATATTTTGATACGTAGTAGCTGATCCCTTTCATTACCCAACCCGCCTCGAGGTTAGAACTGTTTGGAAAAGTGGCAGTTCCAATAACATTTAAACGTGTAACGATCGGTAAATATGGCGGTAAGCTCAACCTTTTTAGATAGCATGTCTGATTACTTGACATGGGTACAGGGATCCCAAGTGATTGGGTTTGTTTTTCTCAATCTTTGTATCGTGATTTGGGTTCTCTGTTCGTAGGTAAAATGATATTTAAAAAGGTATCGTATTGATTCGGGTTCTCTGATTGTAGCGATTGATATGAGATTTCAGCTTGAAAATATCTCATTGATTTAAAAGACCTATCTAAGTTAAACACGGTATCAAACTTATTACATTAAAATTCATGATCTCAACAGCACTGAGAAAACTGCTCGAGAACTACCTAGGGCACTATGTTATAGCCCTGCATTACTGTCTATGAGAAACAGGTAATAATTGCCTGGGATGGGACTCTAACTCGTAACCAAACAAAAGATCGCCCCTACCCATTAGACAAACAAGAAACTGCAGGTATTGCTAACAATTCCCGCCATTACGTATGTAAATCCGATTCCCTCGTATTTTTACTGACTTGAACAAAATTGCAGAACACGTCCACCGCCAATTTCAAAGCCACAGTCTGCCAAGTGCCGGTATGGTCAGCGCAAACTGTAGACGGAATGAGGTGCTTACAGACGGCGAGACGTGTATCGAAAATTCTTTAAGAAACTGTAATGTTCGGTGAAATTGGTTCGTACGCTTTGACGTTCTATTTTTAAGGTCAATATGAACTAGATGAAATGATGATTGATCTTGACTCTGGTTCTTCGCTTACAATGGTCCTAACAATAAGAGGGCTAAGTGCGGAAACCAAACCTCTCGGTGAGAGGACCAAAAAGAAAAAGATTTGACTCTACTCCTAAACTAAAAGTCCAAATGAAGCGGTCATGTTTTTCTAATGCAAATAATGTTCAAAAATAACCATTTCCCATAGAACGTTAATATTTTAAAAAGATATTCATTTCGGAATCCAAGAATGCTTTGTCACACACACATTCGATCCAACGTTAGATACACTTGCCATGTGAACCACCTTTACCCAGGTCGTTGAATCACGCCGGTGATCAGGCACGTGCGAGCCAAATAGAGAGAAATGGTTGTCTCGGACGTACCTTTATTAATCATTGTTATGTTATGTCTTATCATCGGTGTCGCCATTATTGTGTGAAGCATCACGTGCACCGGACGTACGCATCGCAGGACTAGGAAGTATGGTTAGATGCTCTAATTAAAGGATTGTTGTTGTTTTATGTTCGCAGCTATTTGTAGGGACACTAATTAGTCCTTTTGTAGGCAGTCTGTAAATGTTATTTGTGTTCTGTAATTATTTAATCCGGTGAGGGATTAATGTGTATTCCGACACGTTGCCAATATTAATTTTTATTTAATAATTATTTATTAGGGACATAAACACTGCTAAGTATACAATAAATTCTTACCTTAAAATTAAAAACATGTTACCCACTACATTGTCCACATATTAATAAAAAAAAGTTGAAGTAAAAGACAAAACTATTATTGTCAATTTATGCATAAAAAATTCTTGTAAATATTGAAAACAGTATACACGTAAATAAAACTTACCTTTCGGCTCAAAGTCTACAATGTTAGTAAACGTCAAAAAAGAAGTTCACTAAACCTATTACCGACTTTTGTCTTACTTTTTGGTCGTTCGATTCGGTTCGATACTCGTGCTCGGGCCAGGCACGGTTGGTATTCGATCTATCGAGACTCCCGCTTTTCCAAGTCATTCAGGAAATGAATTTACGAAGGAACTCAAACGATTCTCTACTTCAAATCGAGTTGAGTATACGAACAAAACATCTCGAGCGTTCTAGGAAAACCTTATTTCTTTTGTACCTTATCAATCTTAAATGAAAGGAGTTCCATTTTTGAAATGACTACCATGAATAACTTGTTAAATTAATCTGACATCACAGAAATTGCCAAACAAATATTTCATCCACTCAAGTGTACATAAATATTCACACAAAAGGCCCTGAAAATACCGAATAAAATATATTTACAAACCGAGCAATCAGCTCCCAAGAGAAAGTTTTCTTTTCATACTGAATTACTTCCACAGTTCGTCTTTCGTCTGGTTCGCAGGTAAGTTAAGCGCGGTCTCCACTGTAGTAATTACAGCAAATTGCTACCATTGTGCTCTGACAGTCTACCGATTATGCCGCGTTGGGACTTCTCCGGGTCCTAATGAAATCTCTTTTTGATTACTTTATTTGTTTGTTTGTGGAATGGTATCACATTTAAATGATTTTATCTTCAGTTTTGCACGTTGTTGGAAAAATTAAATCAAGTTTATGAGACTTTAGCCTTTATTAAATTAGTGTTATGTTTTAAATTGAGCTGGTCAAGTATACATAACAGATACGAAGTAATGAAAGTAAGAGTAAACAATTTGGTTAATTATAATTTGCAAACAAGCTAGGTAATAAAATTGATTGGAACGTCTGATTGAAACAAAACAACGCTTCTTGAAAGCCCTTCAATCAGTCGATCATAATTCATATTATTGCAAAAGATATAATAAACAAATTGAACGAAACCGCACTTGATGAAAGCACCAATTAGAGCCAACAATAGCACTTGGGCTCGGCGTAAATTAACACGGCGCGTTTGTCGAGTGGATGGCCAACTTTTCAATGGCAATCCGTGTGGATTGTGAATGAAAAATGTTTCAACCAATGTTTGCTCAACGCTGCTGTTCAATTGATTGCAGTTCCATAACAAAATGAGGGTTGTTTGCAGTAAAGCATGTAAAGCGTGAAGTTGGTTTAAAAAAGAATAACTTTTTCTATGGAAACCATTTTTGTTTTTTAAATTTCGAATTTCACGCTGCCTGGACTGTTGGTAGTTTCGGTTTTTTGACGCGATAGATGTGGAAAATGCTAACCTTTCTTGATAAATTAGTATTTTGTGAACGTATAACATTTCCTATTTGTTATTATAAACAGAATAGAATTTGTACACACAACCTTTATTCAATCTAGAGGTTCCCCCTGCTGGAATTCAGGGTCAGATTCTTTGTGAGAACAAATTACGTTCGCTTCCTATTAAGTTGATCCAGGAAAGTACAATTTATGGTAATTCTGGCAATGTTTCCAATTTATGGCTGCTTTTATTGTTGCCTGCCAACAGGCCCTCATCAAATCAAATCAATTGGATACTTCCTGCGTAATGTTGACCATAAACCTAATACTTACTGTTGTTTAATAAAGTATTAACATGGGGTGGTTATCTATAAGAATTAAGAATGGGGCGTTGTTGTCAGATTCTACTTTTGCCACTGGTTTTCCTTGATGACTTATATTTTACTCAAGCTTTTGTCTGCTACTTCATCCGAGTGATTGTCGGTTATTGTCTAACTTGTAGATTAAAAAGTAGCTTTTCTTATTTATTGAGGTTCAAGCTTACTGCTAAAAGTCGGCTCAGCGTTAGTTAAAGCATACAAATAATTGTAATGACAGAAAAATAACCACGTTGAAAATAAAACAGTTTACATAAATCTTTGTCCTCACAAATGCCAACGAGTTCTCAACATGCTAACTTGCGGGGCAAGCTTCATAAATTTGCCATAACTCTGCGTATGTAGCATGCGGTCTTCTACTGGATTAAGCCCATATTTTTCGTGGTAAACGTGCCGTATCGCAGACTATATTCCAGCCCGCTTTTCATACACGCTACATATTTTGTGTCTGCTTCATGAAGGAAGACTGCGTTACCGATTGCTGCTACATTTTCGGAATGCAGGTCGCGTTTCGCAATATGCTACCCATTCGTAGACTCAATAAAGTTGTGTTAGCATTAAATTGAATTTTCATGTCTTCAACTTTGGTAGCAGCTGTCTAAAGAGTGTGCGTGACAGTTTGTTGGGACTGGAAGTACGGATGGTTCCGGCTTAATAACTTATTTAGCTAGTAAAGGCGTAAAGGTAGCCTGAATGCATAATAATGTTTGTTAACTAGCTAGTGACTAGAAAATGCTTATTGATTTGTAAAAAGGAACGAATGGCACATTCTTGGGAGAGCAGTTCCTGATTACTCGTCATCAGTTATTTTAAAGTTCACGGTATGTCATAGTGTATATAGACATATAATATTATAATATCACGATAACTGTTGTATTTCGTTGGACGATAAATCAACAGCCAATGATTTACAGAGCACCTGAGATTGATGGGCAAACATAGTGTGTGTAGCCGCTCCCCACATGAAGCGACGATCTGCGAAGGGCAGCTGGCCGCAACTGAAGTATAGCCGAAGAATGGCCTTGGGAGAGGCTCATGCCCAACAGTGGACTAACGCAATCTTATGACGATAATGATGACAACTTGAGATTTCGTTAATATTTTTCAAAATCAAGTCTTAGTTCTGCTATAGTTGTTAATTAAAACTACAGACACTTATTATTTATATCTAGTGTGTTTATACGTTAAAACAAAGTAACTATCGCTAGAATTCTCTCGTTTAATATCAACCAGTTAGTTATTATGACGTGCCACAACAAATATGGGAGCAATTGTGGCTCTAATCGCCTCGAGCGGCGCCGGCGTGTTGCTAGATGATCCTAATATATTAAATTTTCTAGATTATATTGCGTTTTTGTATACTTTGGTAGATGTTTCGGCAAAGCTCGTGACTTATACAAAATATTGCCGAAATTAGTGTTGAAAAAAGTATCTCTTACTGGAGCTACGAGATTCGTAGGTTATATGCATACTTTTTGTATAGGTAGTTTTTTTTTTCTATGTAAACACGTAACTGTAGTTGAATAAGGTTCTTTCAAGTCGTCCTGTCAACCGTCTTGCTAACACTAACTCCTTTCTCCTTCATATGATTCTTTTGATCCAGATATAGATACGGTTATTCAATTATTTTCGGATAATCTGGTAGTTTCAGTAACGGATGTAAGATTATCCCACAAAAATGGGTTACTGTCTCCGGACAGGATTAAGCTATAGAAGGCAAAACCAGTTGTAATGGACCAAAAACATTTGAAACTTATACTGGGTGTATTTTTGGTCTTTCACAACCCGCTAGGAGATGATTCTACATAAAAACAGACAACTTTTATTATGGAACCAACTCTGCAATGGCAAAAAAATATCTGCTGTTTCATACAATTATGGTCGCGAGGGCATTGAACTTTTCTTAGAAACAGCTGATATTTTTTTAGTAGTACGAATTTCTGTAGTAAGCTCTATAACACCCCTGGTACCGGAATAATACATTTTCTTATATTTTGTGTGTAAATAGGGCCGATGTTTCATACCATAATTTTTTGTACTGCTATCCTTTACTACCCTAAAACCAACTTTTCAAATTCATAACTTTGCCAGCATCATCCATTATTCTTTCTTCTATTACCCATAACATTAATATAACTTTACCGAAATGAAAAAGGTGGTGTTATTGTTATTCGCTTCCGTTCGTAACTCTTAGTTATTGGGTCAGCTCTCCCCGGACCTGACCGTTTAGGCGAAAAACTTTTAAATAATAAATTATTGTTGGAGGTGAGGAAGGAGCTTTTACTTTTGGAAAGCATTTGTTATTAGTAGTTTTTTCCTTTTCTTTAGACTAAGGGACTACATACACTTATTCAGCTCTATTCAGCTTATGTGTCTTTCGCAGATCTTTGAGAGTTTTACCGGTATTCAGAAGGTCTGACAATCAGTCTAACCAACTGGGAGTGGATGTTCAATAAGGAGTCGCTCCATATTTACTTAGATCCGGTTGGAGTGGAAGCTGATCCCAAGATAATTAAATAAAAAAAGACGGGTTGCACTCCGGGAGTGCCGGCAGAAGTGAAAACTTGATTATAGCTGTCTACTATCCATCCGTCCTACGCTTTTTCGATCAGGTCACGTGTCCTGACGCGAGTTTAAAAAATAAAAATAAAATAAGAATACTTAAACTTTGAACTCGGGAAAATTGTACCTTGTATCAGTGTGTGTGAGATTTTTATCGCGCGTTCAATTGTTATCCGTCCTACGCTTTTTCGATCAGGGTCACGTGTCCTGACGCGAGTTTAAGATTTTATACCCATTACAGAAAAAGTGCTCAACGCCGCTAAAGAAGTTTTCACTTCAAAAACGCTAGGAATGTCATGATGAAGTGAATGAAGGACTACGCACTCTTATTGAGCTATGTCCATAGAAAATAACTATTTTGTATGAAGACTCGTACGCGTGCGTTCAGCTTCGCGTCTGTTCTGCTTTTGTATAAAATTGTGGTTTTTTAAGGACATAGCTGAATAAATGTGTGTAGTAAATGTAAATGTCCCTTAAGCTTGACGTTTTTTTGGGGAGTGGGAAATCATCCAATGACTGCTCCCGTCCTGGGTGCGGCGGGAGGACGTGTCAGACTTTTACTGACTAAAACCCAGTCATGTTCCTTCGGTTGCCCTTTATGTTCCGGGGTCACGGTAACTATTATAAACATTCCGCAACCCCAGTTTTTTCTCACTCTTACGATGCTGAACGCAGCTAATAGAAGTAGAACTGTATAACCCTTAATCTGGCGATTGGTATAGTTTGTCGACCAGGCCAGTTGACTGAACCACTACGTCCACAACCGTAGCACAGATAAAACAATAAAATGACATTGATAATAAGGGTAAATTTCGCGTGGCAGTAATGACACCTGACAGTAATGACAGTTGTCAAATTGTCATTTCGCCAGACCACAGGATAAGTGTGACCAGAATCGTTCAGCGAAACGCGAATGGAGCTGAATAAGTGTACGTACTCCCCGAAATAAATCTTCTGTATAATAGCCTGGCTGTATAAAAGTATTCTGTTTCGCTCCCGTGCCCCTGTAAGCTACCCGCAGTTTGTTTCATTCGTTAGCGTTGCATGCCTTGGGATTAAAACATGAACAGATAATTAGCAGCCTCTTATTTTGCGTGAAGAGTTCAATGTTTGATTGATAGGGGTTTTTTATCTATCTGAGGGTTTATGTTTTGGTACAAATGTTTATATATCTTTATCTTCTCTTAATTTAATCCTTATTAATTAAAATGATTAGTTTTTTAGCAAGTGGTTGAGGGATGTAGGGATGCGAGGCACCCATTTAAATACCAAAAAATTAATAGAAAATTACTAAGATTTTTTTTAACTTACACGTGTATTTGGTAACCAAACAACTGACCGTAAGAACTTTGTATTTTATAAATACTTGAATACAAACATATTAGTTTTATTATTACATGCAGGCACAAGAGAAAGAATTATCCTCATCACACAAAGTTTGCCCTTGATGGGGATCCTCCAGCTTAGCAGCCAGGGACACTAACTATACTAGCCCAACAGCCCTGTCGAAGAAAATTCGCCAAAGAATTTTCGATATAGGAGTGCGCGAGCTTTGGTTTCTAAACCAGTGGTTGCGGAAAAGTTCTCCGGAACATACAGAGCAATCGTAGGAGCAAGGGTGGGTTTTAGTCAGTAAAAGACTGACACTAAAGGGACTGGGAGAGAATGCCTTTGGCATTAAGTCCGCCTGTGTACCGTTGTGCATAAAGTGTAAATAAATAAATAAATAAAGGGCGGGAGAAGTCATTCAATGATTTCCTATCCATTAAAAAAACCGGTTTGTAAACGATATGTTATTATGTAAAAAAATTAAAAGAATATGAACAGTATAACAATACGCAATCCAGGATAGTTTATTATAATATTTTTCCTGAATGGGTAAATATAATTTTTGTTATTAATAGAAAGGAACAGGATTTTCCTTCATAGAGGTCGCCATTTAGTCAGTCATAGTTCTACCAGGACTTCATATAGCCGTGTTTTCCTATTATTTATGGTTTCTGGAATTTTAGTTTAATGTCGTTATTTTTGAATTCAGAACTATGTTTTGGTGTGATTGTTTGAGTGCCGAGAAACAAATTATGGATTGCCAGTTTCAGTGGAGTAGTTGTTCAAATATGAGCAAATTGAGGTAAAGAAACATGTATTTATTTTGCTTTGGGTGAGTAAAGTGTGTTTCTATTAATTAAGCACTTAATTACCGTTGTACCATGTGGTGTGGTTATATACTAGCTGTCCCTTGCGATATCTCACACTATCGGAAACCAAAGAGGTTACTGCCCCGCTTCCGTAGGCCGTTGCATAATCCATACTTAATATTATAAATGCGAAGGTAACTCTGTCTGTCTGTCTGTCTCTCCTTCACGCCTAAATCACTAAACCGATTTGAATGAAATTTGGTACAGATATAGTCTGGGACCCGAGAAAGGACATAGGATAGTTTTCATCCTGGAAATTCCCGGGAACTATTATTCCACGCGGACGAAGTCGCGGGCAAAAGCTAGTATTACATTATATTTGCCATAGATGAGCAATAAGCTGAATTTTTAAAGATTTTAACACCTGTGCAAAGTTAGGACTTGTCGCTAGTCCTAATTAAAATGATAACTGCATCTTATTGAAGCGAAGGGCCAGAATGAACCGTTCTCATACCTTAATCAGTTCAAGTAGAGAGGTATGACAGGAATCTGAATGCCCGCTAATTATGACATATGCATATGAAATCAATTGAATATTGATTGGATGTGTGTTCGCTAGTTATTTAGTTTCACACCTTTCTTTTAAAAAGGGCCGACAGGGCAATGCACTTTTATTTGATTTGACAGCTGTGCTTGCCATAGACTAAAATGGGCCATGATTTTTTTTATGACAGGGGTAAAGGGATAACTTTCTTTATTGTGATTTGCAGATCAATTCTTTCCTACAACCAAACAGGCACTAGTCTTTCATACTAGCCTAAATGTCCTACTTACACTTATAAGCTGCCAGATACTTATCAAACTGCAAAGAAATATTAAAGAACAAAAATAAAAAAACAATGTAAAACCGTTTTGGAGGAGTCTCTAAGAAGCTTGCCAGTTATATCTTATCTTTTAAATTCTGCGAGGTCTCTTATTTTGAGTTCTAGAGGTTCCACAGGGCTTTGCCACAGGGTCACTAATCATTGGCTCGTCAAACGTGATAGCTGTTGTAGAAAAATACAAGCGGCTTAAATTTTCTTTCCCCTAATTTTGACCCCTACACAAACTACTGCAATCAAAACAGCTTACTCGGCAATTGACAATCTGTTACATAAAGCCGGGTGTTACCTAATTTGTTCTTTATTCAATAAGTAATAAAATTACTTTTTCCACAACCTTTCTTCCATTACAAATAGGTCTGGCTAGTCAAAACTTGCCTTAAACATCGGAGTCAATGGCATTCCACGTCGCCATGAAAACAATGATGTCGTAACTTTTTATGTTATGCCCACTAATGTCTTCTTTAACATCGTCTGACTGTAAATAACTGTAGCTATCTCTTTCACACTAGCGGGTAAAGGATAATTAAAAAGAGACGACGTAATTTTTGCCAATAAAACTGTTAGGGTGGAAAAGTTTGATGAGCTTGGTCACGACTTTCAGCTTTGAAAGCGTATTGTATTTTTTAATCTTTAATAGTGAATAATTGTTACGATTCATTTAATTATTAAAAAAAAAACAGGGAATATAATAAAATAATAAGTACTTGGGAGTAAAAAAGATGTCTCGGGCGGGTATAAATCCTTACATAATATAAAACAAAGTCTTCGGGCGCTTCTGTGTGTTCACAATAATCTCAAAATTACTGAACGGATTTCCATGCATGAGGACGGCTTAGGTTTAGAATACAAGCAGACTATATTAGAGAAAAGAATTTATACACCTATGCAAAGTTGGGGTGCGTGCGGCGCTTTAAACAAAATTAATTTCAGTCTAAATGTAAAACCAGTTCTAAAAAAGATTTTTTGCCTAGTTATATACACAGTTGTCTTCCTCAAAATAATTATCAAATGTTAAATTTATGACTAGGAAAACATTTAACAATAAAGTCAAAAAGCCCTGTTACTTATATATATAAACCGAAATAGGCGTGATTCTTAAAACGCCATATCCCAACGTACACTACAGATTTGGCTCTAAAGTAAAAACTAACAGTATAAGTCCTCTTGCTTTTACAATTTATTGCTTTTCTATATCCTATAAAATTGTAAGTAGGTATTAAATATTTTTTATTGACATCAACATTTATTTTAATCCTTCTTGTAACTCATCAAACAATTATAATTATGGCAACACCAGAACAAGTTCTCACTAATAATATTATTGCCACTAAAGAAAACTCATTATCACAATGATTGTTTATCTCAAGCCTCTCAGAGGAGTGTAAAATGTAGGTATATATTACTCCCGGGACCAAGCGACATCCGACGTCGCGCGACAAGAATTCTAAAGAAAAATCTGAAGGATCTTTCAAGGAGTTTGTTGTGGAAAATTCTTTAGCAAAGGAAAGAAAATATATTTACAATAGCTTAGAGATGACTAGGATAGTCTGTGCGTAGGTATTTGAGCTTTTTTTTATGATTTTTTCATTTTGCCAGTCTGACTTCTCGGCTTTTCAGACGGAGAAATGATTTGCTCTTTATATATCTAAAACGCGATAAGTCTGAATTACGTTAGGCCAATTATTTTTTTGAATCGCGTTTTGCCTATTAGTATAAAAATATATTGTTACTTCCGTCTATTTCGCAATCAACTTATTAAAATAACTTATTTGCGTTAACTTCTGTGATTGATTAACAGAATTATTTATTATCAACAGTAGCGTAAGCCTTAATGAATAATTTGTATTGTTAGTGCTCCTCATTAATTTGCGGGTTCATGTAGGTATCAAATCAATGTAACTTTCAAATAATGTACTATCTAAGTAAGTATATCTAAGACTTCACTGACATACCGTATTTTGGAAAACAAAACGTAAAGCCGTTGGTACCAGTTGTCTTTCGTATGATTTTAAGTCATTAACGGAAATCAGGTAACGTGTTACCTACCCAATAACTCATTTGTTTGGTTTGTTCCATGAAAACGATTAGTATTAGCTAAACCTTATCAGCATGGAAAGCTACCCTAACATCGATAGGAAACTAGAAGATGAAATAACAGTTGCATAAAGCTCATGATAATTTGTCATATTAATAATTTGTTCGAGTCAAGATTATTTTAATCGGTGCGATATTTTTAAACACGTGAAATTGCAACGACAGCAATAAACAAGGCAATAAAGTATTGTCAAGCGCGGATATTGGTATTGTTTATCGATTGTCGATTATTATTGTCTGCAACGATTGAAATTCGTAGCTCGCGCTTAGCCTAAGGGATTAATTAGATTGTTTATTGCCTGCAACTGCGAAATTTCAATATGGAGTTCACTTTTCATTAGCTTGCCGTTATAGCTTTAATTAAAACTTAACGTTTGAATTTATAATCTTTATGACTGAGCTTATGAGTGAGGCTGTCTTTGTGAAAATCTATCTATCTAAGTATACTTATACTAAGTGTATTTTTGGTCTTGCACAACCGGCTAGGAGATGATTCTACCCATGAAAACAAACCACTTTTATTAAGCAACCAACTCAGAAATCGCGAAAAAAATATCAGCTGTTTCTAACAAAGTTCAATTACACATTATAGTCGGGAGGGGTCCCGAACATAATGTATGAAACATCATATATTTATTTCCAGATTTTGGAGTGGGTTCCATAACAAAAGTTGTTTGTTTTTATTATAAAGAGAAAAGATTTGATTATTTGTTTGTTTGCATTGAATAGGCTCCGTAACTACTGAACAGATTTGAACAAATATCATAAAATGAATTCAATTGGCCCCACGTACATTCTGTTCATTTTATTTCATACATTATGTTATCACACATTTATTTTAACATCCATCTTTCGCAATGATAACATTGGTAGCATTTTTATCTCGCAAAATGTCGTTTTTCAAGGCTCGGTTGATTATTTCGAAGTAATTTAACGGGTTTATACTCCCTGAAATGGCGCAATGTCCTGCTTAATAATCTAGAACAATTTATGAGAACGGCGTGCACACCCTTTTAAATGGGCATTTTTCTTTTTGCCGCGTTTTTCGTGGCTGAAGTAGTATGCCAGTAAGTCAATGGATAGTTCTCTTTTCAATGTTTTTCCTGTAGTCACTGAGGAGGTAATAATATTAACTAAAAATTGACTAAGTGTATGTCAGAAGACATCGAATAGGGTCCTGTTATTTAGCATTATAGTTTAACAACAACCATTTCGCATTAGGTCAGTTTCGAGATTTGACATTCTATTGTTTCTCAAGTTAGACTTCTATCTTCCGAACTAATGGCGAGATTAATAGACGTTACTAAGCACTACACCTACGCTTAGCCGCGTTCCGTCTCTATCGTGCACTTGAGGTTTGGCAGTTGAGTAACAGTGACAGGTATAGTGCTAAGCCAAAGTCAGTGCTTAGTAACGTCTATTTATCTCGCCATAAGAGTGTTATCTAAGCCGTTATAGTTCTCTTTAAAGTTCGATTTAGAATTTTTAGATTTTTTAGATGTTATGTAACATCGATTTGACGTCTTTAATTAGCATGTCTGTAGCAGGCAGACAGTCACATAATACCGTTTTTTTTCAACACAACATTATGTTTATTTTTTTGGTAACTAAACAGAAATTTTAGTACCTTTTACTCCATTTCTCACTTCTCCATGGCCGCAGGTCGTTGCCCTATCTAATCAGTAGACTAACAGACGCTCAGACGATATAATTCATCATCCAAAGTTTAATCCCAGACAAATCGTCGAAAAATTCAAAAGCAGAACGCCTGTCATCAAAATGTTCGTTAGAAAGGAGTTCTAATTTTAAAGGTTTCATTTCAGAGGTAGTTAGTCTGTGTCCACATGAGTGGGCATGAGTAGGGGTGTAGTGGGTACGCCTGATTTTCGTCTCTTTGATGTAGGTGGTATATTTTAATTAGGGAGGGCTGAATTGAGGTATAGAGTAACAGGAAAAACAAGACCTAGTATATTGAGAGTCGTTTGAACTTATCTGTTGCTTTATTTTGCACGCGTGTAGACGAGTTCTACTGTTGATGCTATACTACAGAACCATTTCATTAAATTAAAGTTGTGTTAATTTCAAGAAGTGGTTAGGTTCGGCTGACTTAAGAACTTTTTAAGAATGATGTGACCACGACCTATATACATTCTACTTTAAACGGTCGATAAACAGTAACACGTAGGTAATTTAAAATGAGCCCAATATGTCCAAAGGGGTAACAGATTGCATGTTTAACTCCAATTTGGTAAAGTTTGGCTGATTACCCTCTCGATATGAATACTTTACGGCCCGAGTAAATCACAATAGCGTGATAATGCTCAGTATTAACACTTGGTTAAAATTTCGTTTCACTCCTTTTGTACTGTTGCTTTCACGGTTCTGGGTATTGTGTGATAATGAAGATATTAAAAATCTGTAGTACGTGGTTAAGATTTTAATTAATATGCATAGCTGCATCAAATAGTACTTCTGACTTCCATGTCGTAGACGAGCTTAGTTAACTGTCATTGTGACACTGACAGCTGTCATTTACAACCATTTCTGCAGTATACACGCACTGCAGCGAAGCAGCATTTATGAAAATTTGCAGCGTTTCTTTGTTTTAAATTTTGCAGCAGACTGTGTGTTAAATATAGGAAACGAAGAACTGATGCAAAATACAAACTATTTCTAAATTAAATCCCGATTCGCGACAGTAATAAGTTCTCGAAACTTCAACACTCTTGCTTATTTCGGTCATACTAGCATTGAACGTCAGTTGGCAAACTTGTTCTCACGTAGATTCACTCTGTCAGAAACTAGAAGTGTCCGCCCGAATAAATCTCTTCCAGACTTTATTAAGTTTCATATTTTTGGACGGCATATCCGTGACCTGTTCTTAAGAGCTTGTGCTGCATCTGTATGTTTTGCTGGTCTCGTCTCGGCTTTTATGCAGGATTTAAGATGAAATATTAAAGTGGATGAGATGTAGCTTCTGAGATTTTGAGGCTCCTAGACTAGTGTATTTTGTATGTTATTAGTGAAGTACTAAACTAGGGTTTCTGCAATTGTAGCGTAGCGTAACCTCTTCAAGTATTCTATTTGAGGAACGTACGTTTTGAAAAAACTTATTCCATTTCTCGTGTTCTTAGTGCGTTTATACAATTTTGATTGGAATTAGCATCAGTGCTACACGCTTTCGTCTTTTACGTCGTCTTATCACCCGTTATGATATAACTCTCTCCTTTCTCCTTCATATGTGTGGAAAATGCTTTAAACATATCAATCCATCCAGTTTTTTCGGCCTTTCCCCTTCCTTGCATCTATCCACATTGATCTTCATAATTAGCACATGCATTTCAACTAGTCGATTACTTTCACCATTCACCTTTTCCCCAAAGCCTTAACACCCATTATTTCCCTTAATTCTTCCTTAGGTATGTTAATGAATATGTTAACACCACTTAAAGGCGCTGCAATCCATCAAATATTTGTTAACCGCTTAACCGGTACATACCAAGTGGCGGCTACAACAAAAGATAACCATCTAACTGTACATATAAAATTCTTCAGTACAGTACGTTGTGCAGTTATACAGATTACAGATGACATTCGATAGCCATTTACGCCTGTATCGATGCCGAAATAAGTCCTAATTAGCCATGTGTGCCCCGTTGTGCAGACAGGTCATTGTTCCGACAGCACGCTTTTTGGTATTCGCGACGAGAACAGGTGGCGTGCGTGACACCTGCTTCCGGCGATGCGCGTACGCATATTTGGGATATAGAATGCATGTCGCGGACGCTTTATTGGTCAGTCGTGTCTGGACGTTCGATGCGTACACATGTCATGCACGGCGCCGGTCCCGCATGCTTTCGAAACAAGGTTCCATATTGGTCGATGTCTGTAAATAAGTAAAAATATATTGAAAAAAAAAATTATGATTCAAGTGAAATTTATTTATGAGTAACATGTTTTTGGCGTCCGTTTCATCACAAGTTAGCGGTAGTTGCTCATGTTTATATTTTGTATTTGGAAAGTAATATTTAGTTAGGACGCCCTGAATGTTGTGAACAGTGTTTTGGACTTTGCATGTCGTGTATGTTATCTCTACCGGAACAATTGTCCGCCGCCGGATGCTGCTGACAGTCCCAACGGCTAAATGATAATGTATGCGAGTGACTGCCGCTGTATTTTTAGTATTTGCACAATATTTTTCAGTTTATAGGTTTGAAATGATACATTAACGCAAAAATCCTCATACGTATTACGACTGAAACTGTTCGATGAAATGCCAATAGAGTACGAAATTCATATGTTTTCATATCTTTTCCGAATCTATTCACGTCGATCGTGTGGATAAGACGCGTCGGAACTTGGAAAGCGCGAGAACGAACGATATTGACGTCTTAGTAATGACAAGGGTAGCCGAGAAAGGAGTCGTTTAAAGCGAAGGTCGGAAAACGTGTTCCAGAAGCCTTTTGTTGGCTCAACATTTGATACCGATTTGCTCAGACTTCAGATACGCGAGGAAATAAAAGCTATTGTGATAAACTCAATGTTTACGTACAAACCTTTCCGCAAAACTTGAACAAATTTTCTTCTTTTTCAGACGCAAGCAGGTTTATAATATTCTGCCAAATCGTTGAGAATCCAATTAAAAGTGGACTGTGATCGCCTTTTAGGCGTTAAACTAGTAGTCATAGTGTAACATTAAGTGCTTGTTTACCAAATATTTATACCTTGTAACCAATAAATCAGCCTTAAATATAGAACGAAGTCACCTTAAAGGACCAAAACAATTTTGTAAACTTTTTAATAGTTGACGATCGCCTTAATTTTTTACGGGATTATAGTGTAAGTGTAAATACATGACAGTGCTTTTAAACCTTTTTTACTAAATCCTTTTGTACGATATCAACGAATCTTTGTAGAATGGTAATTGTGGTAGAGAGTGGTTTGTGGTGGTCCCGTGATAACGTGAGGTGGTGTTGAACCAGTGAGAAAGTTCCAGAAAGTGGTGACCATGGAGCGTTGTGATGGATTCCTGGTCTACAGAAAGCCGGTGTACAGGGTCTTCCAGTATTTGGAAACGTAAGTAAACATTCCTTTATAGGTTTATGAACAACAGCTGCTATTGTTTGATATACTGTTTAAAGAAGGGTTTTCGGCAATTGGTCTCGGAAATGTGTTCAAGATGAAACGCCAACGGAACGGATGGAGCGGCTTCCGAAAGCAAACCAAGTATTCATTGAAACGGCCTCGGAGTGTTCTAAGAAACCAAGAATTCGTCTAGGCCTATAAATGATGAAATGACCGCATTTTCGCTCTCCAAATTAACGTACTGTTGTTAAAATGTGACGTCAGCAACTCAGTACTTCAAAAAGCTCCGACATTAAGAATCTAAATGAGGTACTTTAAGTATTTAAAATTAAACGCTCTAAACGATCATTGCGAGAAGTTCTAGTTGAGGTTTCAAAAAGTAATATTTGACCTGTTTCGACTTTGATATTCGGTTTGCGAGCAGAATTTGGGGAATGAAACTAAAAAAGATACTTTGTAAAAGGCAGATTAAATTGATGATAACATTAAGTGCCTCACGTTGGCCTTGCGAGTTCAGGTAGATTTTGGGAGTAAAAAATCTTATGTGTAGGTGGAATAAAAAGCTGTCTAAAATTAGATGTTCAAGAATCTGAGGTCAAATATTGACAACCAACAACCATAGGCCTTACCAGATTCGTGTTCACTTATAATCTCTGTATTGCCTGTTTTGCTACTTACCTTTCTATCAAAAACTAATACAGATATATCCTTGTCCAAGATTCAGACACACACAAATCAACTTACACCTCATACATGCTTGTTCAAGATTTAACATACACAAATGTCTATCAAATCCTGCCTCACTCACACAATAAACTACCATCTCATAATGAAGAAGCCGCAACGTGTTCAGTGGTTTGAACTAATCATCTATTAAGTAGACTCAGCTCCCGGATTGAGATATTCTGGCGGATAGCGTTGAACAGTTCGGTAGACAGCCTGCATGTTTGATGAGGCTCTCCTTCGAACCCGACAGACCAATCGATCATTAACCTAACACTCAGTTTTGAATCCTAAATTAGTGGGGCTAGTGTTGGGATTGTTAGAATGGAGTTAGAAAGGATAAATAGCTCGGAATTGATATGGTATTTAGAAAGGGTATTAGTTTCGACATTGCATATTATGTTGGATGTCTTTAATAGCAATAAATCAAGATTTTAAAGGGATTTCAACTTAATTGTTGATGGTTGCAAATGTTCTGAATAACGAATTAATGTAATTTAAGCGACATTTAGCACTATTTACGAATAATATTCACGAAATAATTACGAACAATGTAGCACAAAAATAAAACATCGGTCAAACATTTTTTTGTTTACTAGGGGTTCCCCACGGTTTAACTCAGATTGAGAGTATACTGCTTCGCACCCGTGAATCACAGCGTGACGTTATATAGCCTACGTTTTATTCAGATGTATAAACTACATGACTGTAAAGTTTTCACAAAATAAGTTTTGTTGTTCTTGTGTGAATGAGTATCAAATATCCAAATATCCATTCTTATGAATTCTCGCAGGAAGTAAGATAATGATGAGGTGTTAAACAAAGAACTTAGTATAATAAAAGCAACAGTAAAATAATAAGCTACAGTAAAATAATAAGCTACAGCAGCTTTAAGTTAGCAGAAGCATCACAAAAATAAAACAGTAGCAAAATAATAATACCTTAGCAAAATAACAAAGGAAAACTCACTTCTACACATAAGCCTAGATACTAAAATGTAACGTACACAAACAAAGCAAAACATATCTACCACAGGTCTCGTTTTCAATAGAATCTGGTCCTGATATCGACAAGGTAAACGCCATTGAAGCGTTGGGTGATATTCGCAAGGGACAAGGCATTGTCGACCCACACATCGGAATACCCTTGGAATAGCTCTGACCACTGGATACTGGTAGATAAAATCTGAATTATTTGACGTGGGAATAGAAAATGTAGGCTTCGTTATGTTATTGGATGAAATTGGTATTTTATAAATGTTTCATTTAAATGGAAGGGTCGGTTTTGAACCCAAATTGCAGTAACTCCACTGATCTAGAAATATCCTTTGGTTGATGATATTTTAACGGAGATAATGTGTACATCATTAGCTGTACCTCGCGGATTGGTGTTAAAAAAAACTATTCCAATCTGAATTTTAGCTTACTTAGCTATAGCTAAAATTAATCTTCAGTTTTTAGTGTAGGTGTCATGAATATTTGTATTTTTAAGGAAGCATTAAGGTTGGAGGGCGGAACCTTTTCAACAAAACCCTTCAAGCCCGAAAGAATTTCTAAATTAACATGACCACGTGCTATGCAATAAAAAATTAATACGTTTTCATGCAGCGGCGTACGTTTTGAATAAATTTTACATAAACAGCGAGCAGACCGGTGTGAGTTGGAGCAAGACGTCGAAATTTACATAAAACCACGATATTTCACGAATGTACCAGCCGGCATGAATACCTATCCTACTGTTACTATTGACCTGCCTTTAATTTTCAAGTTCTCTGTATAAAATATCTACAAAATGTTTGCTGCCTCTGTTTGTGATGTAAAATTGTTGTTTACAACTGGATTGGGAGTTCCTACTGCTTCTTTTGTGGTAGCTTTGACTGGGGTTTCATATAGACTCAATATTTTTATTTCTTGCCCATTAATGCAAGGCTGCGATCCTACGAAGTCAAAAACCTCTTGAAAAGCTACCAGTATGTATATTTTGGTAACCGTACTAACGAATTCATCTACAGAATACATTACTTTGACAATTCCCTAGAGTAAGGTCAAAAGGGCTTACAGAATTGTCCCTCTGAAGCACGCTTGAGAGAAAAACAGCTTTATCATCCTAAAGGTGCTTGACCTCTGAAGTTTGAAAATATGGAACGACATTTTGTTTTGGTAGAAGCTTTAAACCTTCGAGCAAACGTGATTCAAGACACAACAGAAATACAATAGCAGCGCGACAGCCGGCAGTCGCTTGATCGTCGAAAAATTTTGTGAATTTCCTTTTATAATTTAAAGCTATTATTAAAAGCTATAGCTGCGAATAGCCTTGAAAATGAGGTGCTTACAGACGGTGGGGCGGCCGAATAAAACGTGGCGTGTGCTCCAACGTTAAAGTGAACCGTTAATGAGTGGTCCAACATTGTACTTATTAGGGTTCCTTTGAAAAACGAGCAGTCCTTTTTGAGCGCACTGTATATGAAAATTAAAAGAAATGCTAGTTGGTGTGGTGCTGTGTTCATGTTAATAAAAGCCAGCAGTATCTGAGAGCATGTATATTTTTCTAATAATGATAATGCATCATCTCCCTAGCTCTTCCCCAAACTTTTTTTTTGGGTCGGCTTGCAGCCTTACCGCATTTAACTGAATAATGGTATTTTACGTGAAGCGGCTCCCTATCAGACCTTCACAACCCAGTTAGTTTCTGGGCGACACGATACTCCATGGTATATTTTTTGATGCAGTGTTTGAATAACAAGAACGTATTTTAATAACAAAAAGTGACTTTCCTTGTGAATCTCAGTAATCACAGATGCATACGAAATCGCCGATTAATAATTAGCCTATGTTCTTCCTTCTAGTTCAAGTTTCCTCCTTGGCCACTGTTATTATAATCGGTATAGTAGTTTAGCCGTGAAATTATAATGGACAGATATACCTATTTTCTTATTGATAATATTACAAAAGATTTATCTGTGTCTTGACTGTCCCAGATTCTACAATAATTTGAATGCCTACAGAACCCTTAGACATCGGTCCGACACGAACCCAACTTTTTTGAACACCAAAGCAAAGGGTGGGATGTTTTCCTAACGCATTTTTAAATATAGCACGGCTAAAAGGGGAGCTAAGTGTTTTAAGTGCAGTATGCTATGTTTTGGTACTTTTATAGAATATTCGTTTGTGAAGGTGGTCGTAATAGGGCTATAAAATTTAATGACTTGTCTCAGAATTGTTCTAAGATGGGCGTGTGTTGACGGTGTTAGTTATTGATTGTCTAATTTGAGATAATCTTGGAATTTTAGAAGACGTGTCTATGGGTTTGTTAGTGTAATGTTGAATGTGTTGAGAAAGGTTATGGTTGGTATGGTATTCTGTTTGGGGGTAAAGTGAAGTCATAATAATGTATGCGGAACTTTTTGAATAGGTAACTGGATGTAGTGATGTTATATGAATTAAATATTAGTTGTTAGCGATTGTTAGTTTTTAAGTATACCTAAAAGTGAGGTAAATTAGAAAATAAACAGTTCTTGAATTTTTGGATTTTACTTTAAATATATTCTATTGTTTTTGAAAATATTTCTGACTGGCTGAATTTCTATTATATCTGACGTCCCTGGTCTATCCTATATTTTATTGACTGTAAGTTGTTGAAGATTTAGTTTGGGGCACTTGCTGCCTAGCTCTGCTTTCCAAAGCGTTTTATTAACATGTATATTTTACCTAACCTAGTATTCCTTTGTTAAGTCGGTTAAAAAAAGCACTAAGACAGTAAAAATAACAAAATGCTTTTAAAAATATGACAGACGGAAGACCTGATAATATTTGAAGCGGTAATAACAACGAATAATCCCAAGGAATCAATAACAATGACTGTTTAAGTAGGTACTACACAGCAATGAAAGCTGTGACCCGGAAATCTGTACAGCCGATAGATTGGTTGATAATAGGCCAAATCTATTGTCAGTTAATTAGCAACCAATTATACTAAACCGGTCAAGTGATACTTGGGCTCATAAAAAGACTATTTCATGTGAACTGCCCATTACTCTTATACTGGCAATCGTTAAGGAGGGTTCCGGCGACTCGGACCGCAATTAACTAGGACCGCGGTCCCAGTCGCCGGATCCGTAAAAAATATTTAATTTTCTTCCGGCGACTGGGACCACTCATAAAATGATAACTGAAATCAACAAAATGTACAGTCAACGAAAAAAATTTTGATGTAATAATTGAATAGCGGTGGTAAGCGCTCTCACGTTTCGCTTGACACAGGTCCTCACCGGACATGGTCAGTTCGGGAGGTTCCTGTGTCGGATTTGGGCGGAAGCGACGCCTGGGTGTCACCACTGCAGCAACGGTCGCCAGGAGGACACGGTCGAGCACACGAAGGAGGTGTGCCGCGCATGGGCGGACCATCGGCGTGTCCTCGTAGAGGCGATCGGCGGCGGTGACCTCTCGCGCCCCGCGCTGGTTCAGGCCATGCTTTGGGGCGAGACGGAATGGGATGCCGTCGCCTCCTTCTGCGAAGCAGTTATGCTAGTAAAGGAAGCGGCGGCGCACGTAAGGCAACGACGAGCCTCTCGCCCCGGACTAAGACCCAGGCGAAGACATCGAGAGTCGCAAGACGACTACCGGCCACCGTAGGCGCGGTTCTGCGGATGGCGAGCGATGGGTAGCTCGCCGCCCGGCTAGGACCAGGACCGCGTCGATGGCGCGTTAGTGTTCCACGCGCGCCTCAAAGAGAAGAAGTCAGCACAGGAAGGGGCCCAACAGGGCCAACGCCTTCCGGGGTTGCGGAATGTTTATAATAGTTACCTGTGACCCTGGAACATAAAGGGCAATCAAAGGAACATGAGTGGGTTTTAGTCAGTAAAAGTCTGACACGACCTCCCGCCGCACTCAGGACGGGAGCAGTCATTGGATGAGTTCCCACTCACCAAAAAAAAAACATTAAAAAAAAACCTTTTTGATTTAAAAATATTATTTATTGATATAAAAAGCAGCCTTTGACTACAGTTCTGTTATTTAAATCTTTCATAATGAAAACATAGACATAAAAAATATATAAATAAATCATGTATCCAAATATCGAAGAGGATGCATTCTTCGATTGCTAAGATGAAAAAAAAAATATCATTCTGTTGATGACTTATTTATTTGGTAAAAAAGTATCGGCCATTTTTTGGAGAGGCTGCGATGAACATTTACTCCGGGAGTGTAATTGATCTATACTATGTAGATTTTAAGTCATTGTATAATCTATATATATAAAACAAAGTCGGGTTTGTTACAACACTTATAACTCGAGATCGGCTAGACCAATTTTCATGGTTTTTGGTTCGTTGGATTTGTCCCCGCCCCGAATAGCAGAATACATCTTAAAAATAATGAAAAATCGACGAGAGCATAATTATAAAAGATGAATCATTTTCCCATATAGTTAATTCTAAATTCAATTAAAGATTGAAAACTTAAGAGAACAATAGTACTAGGAGCACAGTAATGTGAAGTGATAATTTGAGAAAATTTAAAATACTGAGATACTTAGTACTTAAATCAATCAAAAGTACTAGGCGCGCAGTTGTGTGAAGTGGTTAATAGAAAAATGTGAGCGCAATTTTAAGAAAATATATGTTTATGAACTTAAATAATATCCATCCATACTAATATTATAAATGGGAAAGTGTGTCTGTCTGTCTGTTTGTCTTTCTTTCACGGCAAAACGGAGCGACGAATTGACGTGATTTTTTAAGTGGAGATAGTTGAAGGGATGGAGAGTAACATAGGCTACTTTTTGTCTCTTTTTAACGCGAGCGAAGCCGCGGGCAAAAGCTAGTTTTACTATAAATGACTGATTGATGAATTTTTTTTGAATACAATGAATGATATATTGGGTGTTTCTGGATCTCCTCTGATCGAGAAACCCCAATTTACACCTACTGCCATAACGGCCATTTTAAACTAATTATGATTGACATAGATAGTACCTACGTTTATAATTTTTATTGTGATTTTTGTTATTTTTTATTATAGTTACCAACCACTTAAAGGCTGATTTTGTGATATTATTTGAAAATTGTTGATTATTATTATAAGCACGATTTATGTTTTTTTATTATTATAAGCATGATTTATTTATATTTTTTTATGTCTATGTTTTTATTACGAAAGATTTAAATAACAGAACTAGTTACGTTAGATTTTAGTTTTAGATATTAATTAGTTTTTTTGAGTTAGTTTTAAGTTAGCCATATTTATTTGTATATTGTACGTATGTAAATAGTTTATTTCTAAATAAAAGCTGTAAAACAAAAAAAAAAAAAAAAAAATAACAGAACTGTAGTCAAAGGCTGCTTTTTATATCAATAAATGATGTTTTTAAATCAAAAAGGAGTTTTATTCAATTATTACATCAAAAATATTTTCGTTGACTGTACATTTTGTTGATTTCAGTTATCATTTTATGAGTGGTCCCAGTCGCCGGAAGAAAATTAAATATTTTTTACGGATCCGGCGACTGGGACCGCGCTCCTAGTTAATTGCGGTCCGAGTCGCCGGAAACCTCTCGTTAAGACCTACAGCGGAGAGATGAGGTCCCATAAACAAGTAATGGAACTTGTGTTACGTTGAAGTAAGATGAGATAATAATGCTAGCTTGGTTGTACGAGATATCTTTAATCTTTGGTGAAATATTTATCCTGTGATCTAAATTTATTTGGTACAATAATATATTCTTTATCTACAGTTATATTCCGATCAGCCGTTATCTTTGTTCAGCAATTTCCAGCCTAACTAACTTTGCTGAATCTTATCATCTTCATTATTTTTTATACAAAACTTTTATCACAGATTATTAACTGCTTCATCTAGGTATTGTAATTAGGTTTAAATAAAAGTTGTCTATTTGATATTTTTAAAATGGTTGTAATAAAGATCTTCATTTCATTTTAGAAGAATATATCACATCACATCTCAATCAATACTTTAGTTAGCAGAAGAACGCTATAGTATTTTACTATGCGTATTTTTTTTCGTACCTGTACTTAGCTAGCCCCAGTTACTTGGGGTCGGCACCACACGTCTTTCCTGTAAACCGTCATTAACTTCAATTTGTTTTATATCAATCTTCACATAATCCATTTTTTCTTCAGCCTTCCTTTATTTATTTATTTATTTAAACTTTATGCACATATGTACAATGGCGGACTTAATGCCTTAGGCATTCTCTACCAGTCTACCCAGGGTGGTGCAGAGATTACATGGTAGGTGCACTAATAAAAAGAAAAAAAAAAGAAATAGAATAGAAGAATGCAACTTAAAATAGAAAAAAAAAACTCACTCTCAACTGACTATTCCAATTTAATAGTATCCACTTAATTATTAACAGCACCAACTCTTTATTTAAATATTTACGCCACGCTTCACTCCACTCAATTAGTTCTCATCAAAGAAAAATATAATTAAAAGGAAGCAATATATAAAATCTTTTGGAGATAATTTTCATGAAAGCTAATTAGAGACGGAGTTTCAACGTCCATTAACAAAATTACTGCGTCCCCTTCTTGAATCCTTTAAAAATGTTTGCATTGCCGGGTAAGGGGTGACCGTCCCGATTTCCCCACTGTATTGAATTCTACTTTTTATAGCATTTTGTACACTATGCGCGTATGTTATACTTATAACGGTAGCCGTAGGGGAGATGACGAGGCTTGTGACGTAGATAATTTTGGTTTTCGGTTCCCTTTTTGGGGAGTGTGGCTGGATAACTGTGAGTAATGATTTGCGAATACAAAAGTGACTAGGGTGACGTAACTCTCTGATTTCGTGAAATAGCAATAGTGGAAAACAATTGAACATTGCTTCCATGATTTTGTTAGAAGGGAATAATCTAGAACTAGCGACCCGCTCCAGGTTTACACGAGTGTTAAAAATCTTCAAATATCTCTGCTTTTCTCTATTTAAATATGCCTGTATTGTACATAATACAAACCTTCATCTGGATTTAATATATTTATTGATGAAAACATTGAAAAACGTTTGTAGTTCGAGAGATCTCAGTGTACCTACGTACTGACAGACAAATCCAGAGCGTTTACATTGAATAATATGTAAAGATTTATTACGTAAAGATTGGTTACACAATTTAATGTTATTAAATGTTCAATATCTTTAAAACCAGAAACCTTACCAAATAAACGTAATCAAATTCCACAAAAGGACTGACTTTATAGACAAATAAGTTTTGAATCTAACTAAAAGTGACTCATTTTAATTTAGCACGTATAAACTAGTTTCACACAAACCTAGGTTCTAGTCGTAAACTAGAAACCTTATAAATTTTCGCAATAGTAGCAGATCAGATATCTTACGTTACCGAATGCTGACAGCCCATTTGATACGGTCGTGTTACGTACCGTATGACAACTTTGACGCAGATATCAAATAAATGAGTGTTTGAATTATTGAGCAGTAAGCTGGAAACTTGTAATGTTATTTATGATAGAAGAAATATAATCTCGTATAATCTATTAACTAGGTAGTGCTACGTGTTAAATAATACGATTTTAAAAGCAGAGCTAAGTCCTTAAATAACCTTTGTCGAAATCCTGGACTTTAAATTAATATGCATCGCCATTCCGCCTTGAGCAAGCGTGGTCAAAACTCGTGCCTTTTCTGCTCGAGTAGAGACCTTTGCCATATAGAATAGTATTTATTTTATATTCATATTCATAAATTTATATTTTTCTATTGATCTCTCAATCTTTTTCTAGGGATTTTTATAAGCAATATACTTAGATAAGGAATGGGCCATATTTCCACAGCTTCGTCTGAACAAATCCCTAGTGTAACCATAATATGATTTGCGGCCTCGTCCTAGAAAAACGTAGGTATCCCCGTTTTCTATCCCTATGACTTTGGCGATATTTCACTACCCCAGACCAATTCTTTACACATTCTTTGAAAGCCACAAGTAAAGTCAGCAAAATTGATCGTTGTTTAGGGTCCTTTTGTAGAAAAAACTGATAGTTTTCTAATATAAATATGAATGTACAAAAAGCTTTTTCCAAAAAAAAGATAACCAACTTCAAAAACTAGAAGCCCTTAAATAACTGTTTTGGAAGTCGGTGGCAATACATCAAATGGACCGGCAGAAGAGAAGCCACCGACTTCCGAAATAGTTATTTTTGGGCTTTTAGTTTTTGAAGTCGGTTATTTATTTTTTTAGAAGTCGTTTAAAAATTATTAGCACTTAATTCGTTTATGCCGTAATTGCCTAGTGGTTAAGGCGCCCGCCTCTCATGCAAGAGGTTGCGGGTTCGAATCCGGGCAAGTACCAATGTGACTTTTTCAATTCATATGTACTTTCTAAAGTTTATCTTAGACATCACAGACATCGGTGAAGGAAAACATCGTGAGGAAACCTGGACTTGTAGTTAATATAAGTCCGAAATCGCCAACCCGTCTTGAGCAAGCGTGGTGATCAATGCTCGTGCCTTCTCTGTATGAGAAGAGGCCTTTGCCCAGCAGTGGGACAGTTATAGGCTGGTATTATTATTATAATTCGTTTGAATTTTATTCGGATACATTTATCGGTGTTCAATAAAACTTTTTTGTGGATATGAAATCATCAAATGATCTCTCCTGCCCTTTGCGGGGCGGGAGGGAGTGTCAGACTTTACTGACTAATACCCACCCATGCTCCTTCGGTTGCTCTTTAGGTTCCCTGGCCACGGTAACTCTTTCAAACAATTCCACAACCCCGGCAGGCAATGGCCTTAGAGTTTTATCTGACTACCCTCAAAGTGATCTACTTTGCAGACAGTACCTAAGTTCAGGTCCTTTGCCGCGATTTATGGCGAGACGCATAATCGATCGCCACTCCCGAGTGCGAACTACCCTCACTATACGAATTATTATTTGTGGAAACACACGAGAGAGGTTTTATAATTGATATTGATTGAGGGTAGGTGGAAAAGTTTTGGCGTACGAACGGTACTGGTAAATATTTGAACATCGAATGTGTGGGAAACTGGCAATTGTATTTTTTTGTTGTTGTTATACACTGTATTGTTTGTCTGGTTTGATTACTTACATTGTTGTTGTAGTTGTATTGAGTTGAGAACTTGATTTGTTGGTTTCTAGCCTTCGTTCTTATAATATTATAGAGGTAGGTAATGTATTATATTATAAAAACTAGCTGTCGCCCGCGACTTCACTCGCGGTTTTTCCCACGTGAATACTTTTATCCCCTATTTTATTCCTTTATGGTTGGAATTTCGAAAAGTCTTTTCTTAGTGGTTACCTTCTCTTTAAAAAGAACACCCTAGGTAAGTTACATGTCCCTAGGACCAACGGTTTGGGCCGTGCGTTGATATATCAACAGTCAGTGAATCAGTCAGTTAGTTTACCAATTTATTAGAATTCTGAGTTAGTATATAGGGTTCAACTAGGTTCATTTTTCTTTGTTTTTAATGGTCTAAAGTGCCTTTTAAATTGTCTACTGGAAATAAATGATTCGAGTTTGTTAGAAACTGTGTCCAGTTAATCAAGCCCAGAATATTCCATGCATATTTCGGTTTACATAATACTCTATTACGAATATAAACATACTTAGTTATCAACCACTGAAACCTATTATTAGGTAGCAACATAGCGTCTTACGTCATAACTTACTAAGAAACCGCATTTCAAATGTAACACAAATCCTTTGAGCTTAATTACTAGTTAATCGTACGTCTAGTTGAGATGTAATCAAAATGTACCAACATAGGATTATGTTTAAAATATATATATGTATTAATAGCTGTCCCCCGCGGTTTCGCCCGCGTTATATCAGATTTTTGATTACTAAAAAAAGATGATAAAAAGTATTCTTTGTCCGTCCCCTGGTCCTAAGCTAACCTCCCCACCAATTTTCAGCCAAATCGATTCTGCCGTTCTTGAGTTATAAAATGTGTAACTAACACGACTTTCTTTTATATATATAGATGTGTAATTCATATTTTAGGTAGTAGTCAATGCATGTTTATTACGTATGAAATTGTGAGGTAATGTTGGCCGTTGGTAGTTTCAGCAACTTAAAGTCGCTACTAACTTAGTCACTCCTCACTCTCACTCACACATACACTTAACCATGCCATATAATTATATATTTTTTTTAATGTTTTTATTTTTTTGTTTTTAGCTACTATAAATGTTTCTTTTTTAATTTAATTTTATAAGATGGAAGAAACTTTTGTCTATGAAATTCCGGTTTTGTCAGCAATGGATGCAACTTAACGGCCGAAACGCCTAAGCCATTGCTTATTGTATTGTACTACGCTAGAATTAGTTACATATAGCCACCACGTTAGATATCCAATACTTACCGTTATTCCTGATGTATAAATAAATCCTTGACCTGTAAACCAACTACAAGCTAACGTGATTATTTTTCACGTGAAACGTATAATTTTATACATTTCACGAACCATATGTTAGTCATATTTATTTTAGTTTCGCACGAAGGGGCGATGGCACGCGAACTTAGATTAATTAATAAAAAGCATTGTGTGCCATTATATATTACGTTATGGATATATAGTTTTGTCTATTATTTCACTTGGATGACGCGTGCAAGCCAAGTGCATTGGTCAGCGATTGTCAAACTGAAAAAAAAACTACAACTAGTTTAGTTTTTCTATAAAATCTTACTTGGCACTAGAATTTCGTCCTGTATTTTAGGCACTTTTACACACACAATAACAAAACTCAGAAATACCCTACGATTAATTGGCTCGTGCAGGAATCGAGCCCACGACACATAGCGTCCAAAAACCACGTAACTGTCAACCGCTTGGCCATGAATAAAATTTGTAAAATGCGCCTAAAAACGTTTATTTATTTACTGTCAGCATAAAGCATTACATAGACTTACCTTACTTAATGAAAACCACAGCGTTAACAAAATTAACCCCCAGTAATTAAATAACATGAATAAAATAAAATACCTGACATTGACACTGACATAATTTTCATAAAATATAATTTATAATGTTGAGTAACTCTGGTTTAACATGAAATGCGCACCCCTGTTAACGCAACTAGGGGTGGCCCTCACGTGTATGATTTCACACTTGATTTATATTCAGTCTATAGACTCATATATTATTGCGAAGCATTCGGTTACGGGTCAAATTCGATTGGAGAGCGTATAGTGTCGATATTGAAATATTTTTAATTAATTTTATGGTAATGGCGTAGGGTGTAACGGATGACGAAGGGGAGTGATTCTCTATGTTTGTGTCAATAAATTAAAGTAATGTATTGTTTATGTTTTAATCTTGCATATGGATTTATCAATCGGAAGGTGCTTTTGAAACTGAAATCCTGAATGTAATGTAAAAAATGATAAGATAGATTCATTATTCCATAACTAAGGCGAAGCAAAAATATTATCTTCCTTCTAGGTCAGTCGGGTAAAAGGCGGGAAAATAATATCTCAATTTGACAAATGGGGAAGCGCCTTGATCGTCTACTAGTTTTTGCACTGGCGTTCTAAATAATGTAAGGTCAGTCGTCAAAATTGGTTGTTTTTTTTTTAAAGCTACCACAACATGTGTGTCAAAAGAAAGGTATCCTTAAGCTGCAGACCACGGTTTTACCTTGACTAGTCAAGGTTTATGTTACTTAATTCGTTTTGGATCACTGTCCTGTTGTAGTCGGGTTTTAGTATTTAAACTTTTTGACACTATTTTTGAATTGTAAAATACGAACATGCTAAAAAAAAAGTTAGTATTTCCCGAAGTTTTCTAGTGACAACCATTATCTTAATGTACGTTACTCGAAAACTGAATAGGTAAATAATTTAAAACTTTTGATCAGATCCCCTCTTAAGAGGATCCAAAGGAGAGCCTTAGTAAAGCTATCCATAAGAATGACCAACGCCGACGGTAGTAGATATATTTAAGTCTTACCTACCCTAACCTATAAAATTCATGATTCAGTTTACGTAACAAGATGAGAATTTACCGATACTTGAATCCTTGATTTGACGAGAAAATTCGAACTTTACGATATAGGTTCGTACTAAGCGGGTTTCAATAGCAGTTTTTTTTGCCAGCTTATGAAAACAAACGTTACATGAAAAGGTTATTTATTTTCGCTTTATACTCGTTTATGTGTTTACTTTAAGGGTACTGTAAAGATTAAAAGGGTTCGAGCAAAAAGTGCTGGAAATTTGTCAGTAGGTATTAGCAAGAAAATTAGAAGTTGGTGATGTGATAATATGGTAGAGATTACCATAGGAGCCAATTAGTTATAGTTATGTTGCCTTTAAGGGTACAAAAACAAGAAAAAGCTCAGTTTCAGAACTTAATCTTAAGGAGTTTGTGGGTTGACAAATCGTTTGAAGCTGTCAAAATAATAAGACTAGACGTGTGACATTTTTAATACATGTTTACGCGATAGTCGACCTAATTGTATTTAAATGTCTGTAGGAAAATAAGCTTATGGTGGGTCATGATTCCATTTGGTCGAATGTACCTTGCACTTATTGCACTCACGAACACACAACACTTCAAAAACTCACGTAGCATAATATCTTCTTTTGTTTTGTTATAACTCTCTTCCTCGCATTACATGAGGCGATTTTAGCATTTTAAGCGCAAGTACCTAAATAGTTTAATTTTAAAGGTGTTAGTTTTGCGTTCTGTCATTCAGGTCCCGTACCCAGTATAGACTCCAGCACTCCCAAATTGCACCCTTTTTAGGAGAATTAAAATGTATGTAACTCTAACTAAAAAGTAAAAAATAAAAAAGTCGGTGGCAAGGCAATACATTTCGACCGGCAGAAGAGAAGCCACCGACTTCCGAAATAGCTATTTTTGCGCTTTTAGTTTTTGAAGTCGGTTATCTTTTATTTGGAAAAAGTTTTTTTGTAGTAATAAAATATTTAATAATAATAAACTAGACACATAAAACTAAGCTGACTGCTTTATATCTGATTTCCTCAGATTGAGATTAACTCTTAATCGCTAAAAGGATGGCTTGCTATCTACTCGTTCACTTTTCAACTCATTTCGCGAAAGACTTAAAACTTGGGAACGTCTTAAAAGTTCCAATGTCTCTCCTTTTTCCATTTAAAAGGTGCTGGTGAAGTTAATTTGGCAGATCTATGCAGCTACTAATCGAATTCCTTCGTGATTGAGTTGGAAATAGTGATTGAACATTTTTTTTGTGTTCTTCATGATAACTCTAGTTAAGTAATTATGTGTAAAGCGGCTAGTACTTTTATTGAGGATGGGAAATTATCAACTGACTGAGGGAGTGTCAGACTGACTAAAACCCTCCTTGTTCCGGGTTGCCCTATATGTTTCGGGGCCACGGTAACAATTAGAACTACTCCGCAACCCCGGCAGGCATTGACCCTAGAGGGCCCAGTCACGTGAAGTGACTAGCTTCAGACCGCGCGGTTTCGCCTGCGATTGTGAACTTCCATCCCCTATTTTACCCCTTTAGGGGTTGATTTTACAAATGAATACCTTCTCACTCTTCACAAAGAACACACCCTCTAAGTTTCATGTCTCTAGGACTTGCGATTTGGGCTTTGCGTTGATATACCTATTACCCGGTCAGTCAGTGAAGTTATACATAGAGATTATTGTATGGTTTTATGTCTTCCGCGATGGACTCGAAAACTACTTAACTAATTTTAATTAAATTTTTCCGTGTGTAGTTTGATCCAACTTGAAAGATAGGTCATATCGGCGGTGACCTCTCGCGCCCGGAGCTGGTTCAGGCCATGCTTCGGGGCGAGACGGAATGGGATGCCGTCGCCTCCTTCTGCGAAGTAGTTATGCTAGTGAAGGAAGCGGCGGCGCGCGAGAGGCAACGACGAGCCTCTCGCCCCGGACTAAGACTCAGGCGAAGACGTCGAGAGTCGCAAGACGACTACCGGCCACCGTAGTCATTTGATGATTTCCCACTCACCAAAAAAAAAAAAAGTTAGGTCATATTTTATTTTGTTAACAACCACACCGGGGGCGCAGATTGTTTAGCATAACAAAAATCGAAAGGAATGTCAAATCAAGTTCCACGAGAAGGTACAAAATACTTAAATACCGAAGCATGAACATTTTATACATATTTCCCTTCAACTGTGCCATAAAGGCCCAGTACAGTAAAAAATGCTAGACCAATTCGACCTGACGCTGGTTTTTCTTTCGATTTGTCCTGTCCTGTCATTAGCGAGCGGGAGCGTCCCGTCCCAGCTTCGCACGGATGTTACAAACCTTTGAAAATTTCGGCTTTTCTCTACTTTAATATACACGTAATATACATAATAAGCACTCCTCTTGATCCTATCTATATCTTATCTACCCTAAACCGCATTAAATTGCGTAGTTATTAAGGTCTAAGAATACATAGGAACAGGCAGATGCGGAAAGCGACTTCGTATTGTGTAGTGATCCATAGTCGCTTAGACTATTTCATGTCTTTTTCGAATTCATTAATCAAATTCGTAAACCTACGTATTGTTTACGATACACAGAAAAGTGACACTTACCAAACTATCCGCGCCTTCCATAAGTTGGCGGGAAATCTTTTACAAATTCTTTCTGGGCAAACTTCGGGAATGTTCGATAAACAAAGTTTTCCTGGAAATCGGTAGTTTGCACACGCTATGAAATTGTGCATGTTTCGAAGTTGAAACCTAGATACTTATAATATGTCTGTCTTAATGGAAGTTTGAAGACAGACGGTTTTATACGGGGTCTTATAATAGTACATTATGATACAAGAGCGCTGTGTTGGTCATTACATACGAGGCGATATTTGTGCGCGAGCCGCAGGCGAGCGCAACAAGAAAGCCGAGTACGTAATGACAATAGCGCGAGTATCATACGACGTTTTTCAACACAATTGTGAGTAAAATAAACACATTTTCTGAAAATGACTGCGCTTTTTCACTGCATGAAACTATCGTACGCATCCTTTGACTTTGGCGGCAACAAATTACTACTTGCGTTTTACGCCTCCATAATTATTTTCCGGCGGAGTTAAAAATACAGTTTCTTCTTTACTCGACATATTTAAATACTTTATAATCAATTTGGAATATCATCAATTAGATAAACAATAAAAATGTAGAATGCCGCGCAACGCGTAAGTTTTTTTTTCGCGCTCTGCCAATACCCGGGCATGACCACAGATAATAAGTATACTAAACTCTCAAAACAGACAAAATTCAAAACTAAATGTATTTTAGCTTTAAAAAATCGGGTTTAAGTGATTTTTTAACAATTTGTTTTAGTTATAGTTATTTATTATTGTTTTATTTAAATTCCTTTGTTATTTGAATATTTAAGTAACCAGTAAGTAATAGCACAGATTAATAAATAGTTACTACGTAACAGATACTTCACTCCAATACAAAAACCAAAATACCTACGCTATAATAGCCTACAAAATCATAATAATAATACCAGTTGTTTGCAGCAAGGAGAAATGTACCATAAGTACGCACTAAGAGAGTTGAGATTCTTTTGCCCGCCGCGCGACTAACGTGTGTGCGTGTCGTCCAGCAAATCTGCTAGGGTTATACGTATGATGACAATGGTAATAAAACGAAGGTTTTAGAAAAACAATTATTATTTTATTTGTTGATCGAATATTTTTTAGTTTGATAAATTGACTGATGCATATTTTTCGTTCCTTGAATTCCCGACCAATATATTTTAGTGTCAAAAATATCCAAAACCGCGTGAATAATTTTATTAAATAATCAAAAGGGAAACAAGGGAATTGGGAAACAGGGGAATTGCACAATAATCAGGCAATAATTACGTGGTTTCGGCATTTTGATAGTCAGCGCTGTACCCGTGACGCGCGAGCACTCAGCCGGGCGCGCGACAGCCCGGTGTTCGTTGTATCGTCGACGATACGCAAAGCGGTAGGCATAAAACGCGTGGCCTTGAGCGAGTGACGGACGCCTGGTAATAGGCTGTTTGGCAGTGTCATAGAGTCGTGTTAGAAAAAAAAGTTGTTGCGTAGCAACAAAACGTTTTTAAAAAAAAATGTGTATTAAGCGACAAATTTAAGAATGCGTACTGGACATACTTTTACTTTGGAATCTTGAATAAAATAGAATTGGTCGTGTTAAGATTACCGCACGCGTGCGATAATGTAAAGTGAAACGCACGCGTGCGTAATATACTCAATAACGGGTCTAAATGCAAGGTAATAAGACCCACTTTACGAGCAAGTGTGTTGAAAAATACTTTATTGTTGTTAACTATTATACGTATATTGTCCATCAAATTAAAGAACGTTGAGCAAAAATTGTTTGTATGCTTCATATGGTTTAGTGTAAAATTATGTTGTTACTGACGTAAAAATGCACAACAGTCGACAATCAACAGTTTTTGCAAAAACAGCTCATAATAATAACTCTAAAACCAGAAATTTTTAATTAGATTATGACTTTTTGTTTAATATTTTAAAGAGAAATGTGTAAAGGAGGTTTTTTTTTTCTGGCCCAAACCTGTACCGAGGTACAAATTACTAATAAAATTCCTCCCAATAATTTGTGTTATTAGCAGTATTTAAAATCCTTTAATATCACGTAGATTTGGAAATAAAAGAATATTAAAAAAAGCTGCCTCGCGTCGTTACTGCGTAAAAAGAAACGTTCATGAGAGCGTTGACAGCTGTTAATCTGTTGTTTTTTGTTTGTTTGAATGACAACTGACAGCAGAATAAAACTATCGGCTCTGATTTGGAGCCCGGTCTTTTTTCCGGTAGATAACCAAACGCAAAAAATGATATGAATTGTTAAATAAAAGTATTTTTGGAAATACTTTTTTCTATAATAATTCACGACAAATGTAACTAGAAAAAAATACTATTTGTAACACAGAAAAAATCCTTAATAATACATTTTTAGGTTAATACAATGAAGCAACGAAACGCATTATCGAAGGAGTAAATCATGACATTGCCAGACTGAAATTCTTGGGTTGCAAGTTTTTAACATCTTCGATCGACATTATTTCAGGTGGTACAAATGCGCAAATAAATCCAGTATTTTTTTTTTCAGATTCTACGATTTTTTACACGTATTTTGATACTTTTTTTTTGAGGTACACGCCAGGGCCAAACTTGTAGGGAAAAAGAAACACCTCCTTTGACTATGTAGTGTCTTGTCGCACCCTTTACGACCCGTGCTAGTTTCATAACACTCTGCTGATTGGACGGATTACAAAGTTATATAAAGACTAAGTTTGTTACTAAGTAGAATTAAATGTTGCAGCAGTTGCAATATCTAAGAGATTAGTAACCATTATTTTCTGTTCAAGAAGTCTAAATTGAGAAATTGATGAGAGATTGAATTATTTTATTTTAACCCATTTTTTTTTTGGTTAGTTGGAAATCATCAAATTACTTCTCCCGTCCTGGGCGGGGCGGGAGAGCGTGTCAGACTTTTACTGACTAAAACCCACTCATGTTTCTTCAGTTGTCCTTTATGTTCCGGGGTCACGGTAACTATTATTACTATTCCACAACCCCGGATAGACCCATTACACAAAAAAATTCTTCTGTATTATGGATTCGTTTACAAAGATTAATAAACCTGAACGTATACAGACAACGGACGTGGAATTAATAATTCCAGGTTTTATAGATGTCTTGAAGATCATTTCAAATATTTTATGTAATAAGTATCTACTACGTTTTTGGAGAGACCCTGACTTGTTTAAAATAAGGATGAACAATTGTATTAAAGTCTGTAATTTTCAAAGTATTTCCGAGCAAGTAAAACCTTGTATACCTAGTCCAAACCAAAAACAAATTCTCTATCAAACAGAAACCTTGATTTCTGTCACGTTTGACTGACATTTAATCCATCTATTTTGTACTGTAACCAAGCATCAAGTCACACAGTAAATTGCTTCAGATTGCGCCGCGTCGAGGTAGTTAGTATCCCTTTCAAAGGTTTCCAGGGGCTCCAATATTTCCGACACAGAGTAGGAAATGTCTTAGATTGGCGATTAACCGTTTGCCAGTCCGTCAGGTTTGCTATACCGATATTGAATGGCTTACGGGTCGATGATGTGGAAGCCAGGAATGGAGTAACGTCAAAGAAAATTGAGTTTTACATGTAGTGCTTGTGATATAGGTTCCTAATAGAGATAAGGTGGCTTTTAGTAAGTATACATTGATATCATTGCTTTTAGGTTTAAATGGTGTATTGTGAACTAGTGATCCAAGAGCTTTACTAGTGTTATAAATCCTTCAAATTCTTGGCATTTCTAAAAAGGCTTTATTCTGTTTCTTTATAGTGTCGTAGTAGATCGACATGGGTTTCCTAAAATCAACGGTATACTAATGGTTAATTTGCCGAACTCTAATATCCATATAATAGTATAAATCTCAACTTGCGGACCAACTTTGAATTTTTGTCAGTGATTATTAATTACAAACGCAAATTTGCCTAACATCAATTTTAGTCGTTTCTTTTTTCAAATAGGTATATGAAAAAAAAAATGGAATAGAATTTAGGAAATCTGACAGTTATTTCAACCAGAACTTTTTAGAAGTATGTAAAACAGGACCTAAGAAAATTATAATCCCCTATCCATATACAAAACTAATGAGTCGATACCTATTTATTTTGCAGTTCTTTTAATCAGTAAAGTATCTCTCAATTTCATAATGTAAGTAAGTAGTAATATTTGCCATACAGTTGGCAGAGTGCCCGGCAAGGCAGAGGTGGCCAAAGGAGCAGTCTTGAGGCTACCGCAAATGGGAGTGCTTTTATAAGCGCACTAACAGTATTTTTGAGTGTTAACTTGTGATGTTTTTATGAAATTTCTTTAGTGCCTTATATATTACTTTAAGGAGATTAAAATCATTTATTTGTCCGAGTTTATGTGGATAGCATGGCGATAGTGTAGAAGCTATCTAGCTAGCAAATATTTTAAGGTGTAGCTTTTGCAAATTAAAAAATATTGAACTAGCTTTTGCCCGTGACTTCGTTCCCGTTTCCTTGCGATTTCCGGTATTAAAACCATCGTATGTCCTTTCTCGGGTCTCAGACTATATCTGTACTAAATTTCATTCAAATCGGTTTAGCAGTTTAGGCGTGAAGAAGAGACAGACAGACATCGTTACTTTGGCATTTATAAGTGTGGATAAGAGTTCTCTAAGTGTTTAACCAGCAAGGTGAAGTAGAGCTAGCCAGCTGATGATGATCAAAAGCTTTAAATCGTTTTTTTTATATATAGTTATGTTTTAATATAGCATTTACGATACGCTCGGCTTATCGTGACTGAATTTGCGAGTTAGCTAAAATAACTCTGAAACCTCAATAACCGCCAGACCAACTTTAAAATGGCTCCTAAACTAATCCTTCCATAATTTTATTGCTCATACAATAATCCAACTTGTCCTGCATGCTTGGAGTTGCAACAAAACTGTTTAAATTTTAAACTGTTGCCACGCTTTCTGGCAGCGTTGACCAACTTTGACCAAACTGTTTTATGTGGACTTTAACTAAGTAATAAATATTAATTGCGGTCAAAATGAGAAAACCTGGGAATTGGAACGGGATTTTGTTCGCGTAGTGCGGTTTATCACAATTAAAACTTTATGCATCATAAAGGTTTTTGATCAAAAGAATGACATTCTGTTTAGTCCGTCTGTTAGACAGTCCAAAAATACTGGACACATACACACATCAAAAGTGTCTAGGGATATTTTAATTAAACCTAAATAACTAAAATTCTATTAACTTTTTGTTAAGACACCTACACTTTAAAATAAACCTTGTTTAATTGCCTATCTAATCTGATAATAAACTTTTAGATAAAGTTAAATTAAAAAAAAAAACTTAGAAGAAGAGGAAAAACTCAACAAAATTTCAATTTAACTTTATTTTTGAAATTTCAAAACCTAAACAACAAAACAATTTTTTTTTATAAAAATTGTTGAAAACTTAAAATTAATAATTCGTGGATCCACCTAAGACTCTCCTGACACATCTGGAGCGGTTCTGCATACTCAAAACAAGGGTGTCAATATCCTGTTGTGGAGTACTGTCCCAAATCCTGCTAAGATGCAAGAAAAGCTGGTTTTGATGCACAATATCAACAGGGAAATTCCTACGAGCTCTTCTCTGAAGCATATTCCAGGCATGCTCAATAGGATTTAAGTCAGGGGATTGTGCAGGCCGGTCTAAAGCTTGGATAACATGCTGTTGTAACCAACTTGTAACGATACGCGCCGTATGTGGACGGGCATTGTCGTGCATTAGCTGGAAATTTTGTCCCATTTGCTGTTTGTGGGGCAAGATTACAGGCTCTAGCACCTCATCTCGGTATTTTCGAGCAGTCATATTGCCTTGTATCCAAACGAGGTCCGTTCTACCGCCGAGACGAATTCCTGCCCAAACCATAATCGTGCCACCTTAATATGCATGAACTTGTTGTGGGTGCTGCAGTCGATTCCAACGTCCAGGTTTTCTCCAAACGCGTACTCTTCGCGAATCAGGATGAAATCCAAACCTAGATTCATCAGTGAAAAGCACAAGTGACCATTGAGAATGGTTCCAGTTTTCGTGTGCAATAGCCCATTGTAATCTTCTTCCTCGATTACCTCTCCTTAGTGCTGATACCCAAAATGGCCTACGAGCACGTAGATTGACTTCATGCAGTCGCCTTCTCAAAGTTTGACCGCTTACCAGCAAACCATACTCTCTCTGTAGCCTTTGAACCAATTGCATCGCCGCTGAATTTAGTTGACTTCGTGCAGCATTTACTATGAATCGGTCCTGTACATGTGTTGTAATGCGTTGAGGTCCTCGGTGCCGTTCCACCACTTCCTCCGTGACACGATAACATGACCAAAGCCTGGATATAACGCTCTGACTGGTCTTCATGGCTTCAGAAACGGCAATTATGGGACAGTATTCCACAACAGGATATTGTCACCCTTGTTTTGAGTATGCAGAACCGCTGCAGATGTGTCAGGAGAGTCTTAGGTGGATCCACGGAATATTAATTTTAAGTTTTCAAGAATTTTTATAAAAAAAATTGTTGTTTTGTTTAAGTTTTGATGTTTCAAAAATAAAGTTAAGATTGAAATTTTGTTTGAGTTTTTCCTCTTCTTCTAAGTTTTTTTTAAATTTAACTTTATCCTAAAGTTTATTATCAGATTAAATAGTCTATTAAACAAGGTTTATTTTAATGTGTACATGTTTTAACAAAAAGTTAATAGAATTTTAGTAATTTAGGTTTAATTGAAATATCCCTAGACACTTTTGATGTGTGTATTTTTTGCTTGATCAAATTAATAACAAAATACAAAGATAAAGAGCATCAAAGTTCCGGAGAGGGGGCTTGTGATGTCACTTCTCAGTAAAAATTATACAAAGGCGTCACGTTTCACGAAACTTCAACGCACTGTATTGTCGTCATTTTCTGTCTACGAAAAAAAAAGAAAAAATACGTGTCCCATTTTGATTATCTAACTGACGGACTAATTACTTTTTTTTTGTCGTCTCGCCTATTGCATTATAAAGCCTGTACCTCATAGGTGCGTTATTATCAGTCGATAAATCGCATGCGATATTGCGTTCCGATACCTTGCACAATGACTTCAATGGGTTTAACACCCAGAAAAGATATTGATTTAGTTTCTTCTGGGTTGGAGTAAATAACGAGTATCTTACTCTTTCTCTCCATACAAATTATTGGAAGTACTAGTTTCAGAATTTATTTTTTCCTTTTAAATTACATTAATGATTTTTAAATGTCTTTTAACAGATTAATTGAACTAAATATTCAGTACTTTAAATGTTTCACAATCTGAAATACTAAAACCCTTTCCCAAAAAAGTGTAATTATTAAAAATTAATAGGCATCCATTGGAATACTTCCAAGTTTGAAGTAAAATTCTCAACAGATGTTTAGTAAAATTGTTCCGCTTTAGAATTCAAGTTGGCATCTCTGAAATATTAGAGGCTATTCCGAAACCAATTTATTTATTACTTGCCTGTAGGTATTCAAAGGTCTTCTTTTGTCGTTCTGTTTCTTTTCTTCCTATTGGATAGGTGAAAAGACACGGATTGTGGTACTTATTAGATCGCATTTATTGAAAAGAAGTATTTTTTGAACTGACTTCTTTTTTAGCTGCCTTTGCCTTGTGATCTGAACTATGTAGTGATCATAGTGTAAATCAAAGTCGTTTTTACAAATTATGAAGCCATATCATACATTTAGTTACAGATAATAAATAAACTGACATTATGTTTAGTTTTTATAGCTAACCTATCTTCGCTATGAACTGGTGTAGCAGTTCATAATATAAAGAAAATATTGAATTAAGTTATGTTATAAGCAAATTTTATTACGTCGCTACTTTTGAAAAAGATTTTTGTTAAGTGTATTCACGACACCATAGCACAACCAAATAAAACAATAAACAACAACTGCCAACCTCATGACGAGAACCTATTCCTCAAAGCCACAAATCGTGTCTATGTTTTAAAAAAAGGCGTCCTACAGACTAGAAACTGTCAGACTGCTCTCGGCCGGACGGAGTGATTGGCGGGTCGCACGCGACGGTTCGTGTGCAACTATCCTTAATAACAGCATACCAGATTATACCTGCAGGAATACTCGCGCAGATTGTGCCTCTAAGATTTATTGTAATAACTAGTTAGCCTCCCGGCACCGCTCATCTTAAATTCTTGTCGGTGTTCAAGTGATTGAGCTAGACAGCGAAAATGCGTGAGAAAAAATAAAATTAGAACGGTGCTTTCGTGCTTGGTAGCAACATAAGTGCTCTTACAGATTTTAGAAATGTTAACGAATGTTAGTAAACAAATTCCAAACTAACATTTGATCGCGTTAAAAAAATTATTGTTAAGAAATGTTAGTAAACTTTTCAAAACAATTTTTTTTAACAAACCAAATATTTGTTTGTAAACAATTTATCGAGACGACACGCAGGGTATGTTTTTTACCCGACTGTCGTAAGGATTGTATTGTAGAAATGTATTTTTTTTAAGACTCTGTTTTTGTAGCAAGATCGATATCAATATAATACATCTAACAATAGAAGGTAATTCTTAACATTGAATAGTAAACAAATGTTGGTAAATGTTTAATATTTTTTATAGCTGTGTTCCGAGTACCATAATCCACCCCGATTTGGTACAAATAAGAAATAACAGAAACAACAGAGCATTCAAATAATTCAGAATCATTACGTTTTCGATATCACTGAAAATAACCGCATCAACTTAATTGAGGTTTGCGGCTTTTAATTGACTTTCCTGTCCAATTTTGACGAGAATCGGTTTGTTTTAGAACAGTTAAACCCGAAGTTTATTTCATGGAATTAACAGAATAGTTGATGAAATGTGGTGTCCTTACTTAATTTTTATATAGAGACAGGATTTTTGTTGTAAATCTATGCCTAGCTATTAAAGCCAGTGGCGTGCCCGGGATATGAATAGCGCTCAAAATTAAGGCAAACCCGTTTTTTTACGATTATAAACTAGCGGTTGCTTTGACGTCCTCTATTAGTTGTTAACTTTTTTTTTTTGTAAGTTTGTTTATTGATGGCTGTTATCAACATCTTATTTAGTGTAAACTGATCTCTCCGGCTTTTGCGATCGAAGCTAGGAATGTGTAGTTCCTTTTTATAACGTAAAGGCACACTAAATGCGTTTTTTTTTTTCAGAATTCCCTAACGGGTTAAAATAAGCAGGCGAAACCTCAGGAATAATCTGCTATATAAAAATAAGTCGGGTTTTCCTTCCTGACGCTATAACTCCAGAACGCACGAACCGATTTCCACGATTTTGCATTCGTTGGAAAGGTCTCGGGCTCTGTGAGGTTCATAGCAAAGAAAATTCAGGAAAAATTTCAACATCCACGCGGGCGGAGCCGCGGGCGACCGCTAGTATAATATACAAAACAGGACAAACTTTGTGTGATACGCATAATTGTTTGTTCTGTGTCTGGGTGTTATTTATCTGTAATATGTACGTTTTTAAAAATATATAAGTATGTAGGTATATCAGTCGTCTGATTACCATATCACAAGCTCTGCTTAGCTTGGGATCAGATGGCCGTGTGTAAGATGTCCCAGGATATTTATTTATTTATTTATACATATACTTCTGCCAGCCTCATCACGATGTAAGGTCGCACCATTACCTAACCTCTCAGCTCTGTGTCAGCATCGTTTAACTCAACAAAAGCCGAGGATTTCCCCAGTAGTGTCTAAATCTTTCGGTTGACCCGTATTCGGGTATTGTTGGAGGGTTTCCAAACGGTAAAACTTGCCTTCCGTTTCCGCGCCAATGCTGCTTCCTCAAGCGGCCATTGTGGCGGGCAGCCATGTTTATGATTCTTATCCCTTTACTTACGTATGACAATACCGGTAGGAATATTGTGAACGTGTAAAAGATCCTCGAACAAAGCGTTGTGAACGTTTTGTTGGATTTCCACGAAGGTATCTTATATATGTATATGTGTAGGCAGTGTGTGCTGTTTTGAAAATGGAGGAGAATATCAAACGATTGTTTTATTTGAGTATTTTACATCAATAGCCAACAAATGTAAGACACAATTTCCTTAAAAGCTCTCTTTAATTTTAGTCCTGAAAATCCGCTGCATTTTCAATTTACTCTAAAATTGGATCTTTAGTTGCTATGAAATCATATAAGTTTAGCGACGTCATAAGATGACATTGCCTTACAAAATCTATGGGAGAATCTCGTTTTGACAGTTCATAAGAAGCATAATTATACGTCAATTGATGATGGTGTAAAATGCCGGTTCTTACAGAGCCCAAACCAATGATATTAGAGACATGAAACTTGTTGGAAAATAATTTTTGAAAATTCCAATTCTAATGGTGTAAAATAGGTGGCGAACGAAAGCTAGTTCATACGACATACCTAAAGTAACCGTATTTCAAATCCATGCTTCGCTTAAACGTATAGTCATACTATACACATGCTCACGATCAAACCACCGCTAATATAAACCCCCAACTTGCCCAGGCTAGGTCTGAACACAAAGTACTAACGTAAAAGGGTGCAATGAACAAGCGAGTTACAGCCCACTGAACGTCGATGCTATCCGTTTAGGTGTTTAGCTATTCAGTGGCTGTTCAGAGCTCAACGGGTTAGGCACCCCAAATACCTAACCTTAGGGTGACTCCCTAATAATTTTGTCACAAGCGAAGATGATAAAAGGCGGGATTTTTTAATAAAAAAATCTTTAGAAAACCCTGGACTATAAATAAATAAACATCTTCCATCTATATTATCTTTTAAGGGTCAAATTTCTAAAAATCCTTTTAAGAAAGGATATTTACTCTTCACATTGAACACTCTTAGTTTCATGTCTCTATGACTACTGGTTTGGGCTATGCGTTAATATATCATTCAGTCAGACAGACAATCAGTCAGTTTACTATTTTGTATATACATTAATTGACATTTCAAACTTCGATATTCCGTGAGACAGTGTTTTTCTGCCTTAAAGTTTAACAGAGTAGATAGATAAGGCTACCTTTTGTACCTTCAAAAAAAGTGTTTTATCTTTACCAAAGGTTTTCCTTAAGGAACTGTGTAAAAGATGGATTATCTTGTTTTTCAGGAAACCGTGAGTAAGACGAAAAATACTTATTTATATTTTGGTTCAATCAGATTTGCTGGATAGGTATTTTACTAATCTGGTTTTAACAGGTGCAATTCTAACCTGAATTAGGTTTTCTACATCTGCTAAGAGTTTAAAAAGTTAGTTTGGTTCCTTTGATCTATTGTAAACATTACAAAAAGTATACTTATCAAAAATACCGCCGAAAATCACAGTAAATATATTTTCCTCTTTAACAAACGATCAACTTACGACCAACAGTAATCCTGCTTATTCCCCAGTAATCGTGTTGTATCCAACAGAGGCTTTTCCTATAGGCCTACACCAACATTAAATTGCGGTGGATCCTAAGCGGATAAAGGCGTAATCAACATGTTTGGCGTCAGGATTAGCTCCGTGCGCTGCTAATATCCTGGTAGGTCCTTGTGTACACTGTCAATATAATGAGAGAGGATTCTTGAGCTTTTTCCTGGACTTTTTCAGATTCCCTCCAATATTTAGTTTCAAAATTATAGTCTTTCAATCTCGAGGTAAGAAAAAGTGACTAACCTTAACAAGTTTAGATATTGTTGCCTTTGGTACAAAACTTCATTTATTTTAATATGGGAATAGCCGCGGCCACCAAGATATTCATCGATCGTCGAAGTTAATTAACAGACCAAGTTAAGGTAAACAATAGTTGAATATACCTACCATTTTTACGAATGCCCATTTGGGTAAAAGCATAAATCAGGATACAACATTTTCCGACACCACTTTTCCTGTTTCCCCGTTTCATTTTGTCAAAGTTATAAGTGTAATTAAAAACGAGCAAAACAAATAAAAATACACTGCAATGAAATGGACAAAAGCTATGTGTTCGTATTTGTACAGAACCGGACATTGAATGTGCCATTTTTTGGCAGGTCCTCTAAAAATGGCAGACTGAAATTGGCGCGGAAAAATGACAAGTTCTATATATTTTTTGGTACCTATCTGCACTTAGGTATTCCAGGTGAAACTGATATTTGTCTCGCAACTGAGGCTATATTCAACCGCTGCGCGACCTACGACACATGAGCGATTAAAAGAAATAAATGAATGCTCACGTATATTATGCTCATGTAAGTGTACTGTATAATCTATAATACTCTAAGAGTACGGTAATATATTCTATTTTATAATTTTTTTACATTTATACTATACGAATTACGCTTATTAACAATGCTGAGAATCATACGATTATTTTTAAACTGACCAAAAGTTGTTATCCTCTGGAAAAATATTTTTTTTTATTATTATACGAACTTTATTTTAAAGGTTCGTACTCTGTATTTACTTCAAAGAAGTTGGCAACCCGTACATCTAATATTACTAGCGATTTTTATTTATTTTTGCGATAGGAACAACATTACTGTAATCTTATCAGCTACAACAACGAATCATATCGAAATTGAAGTGACTATACGTCATATTTTCACACAAAATGTAACCATACCACGTTTGTCTTGTTCTTCCAGCCGAATCACAAATCGCTGCCTACTTAAGCCTCAGCCTTACCATCAAGTCAACTTGTGGCTCTACAAAGAAATTGCTGTTCCATGCAATAAACTTACACAACCGTATACAAAACAGTTTTGCTTTTCCTATTTCTAGCTCACGTAGTGTGTAACGTCAAAAACATAATTTTTCCTCTTTTCTTTTCCTAACAACGTCCGCATTGAACCCTACATCCCTTTGAAGTGTTTACCTGCACAGGTACGATCGTTTGAAATATTTCCACGACCCATTCAAATTCCTGCTTGTAGCTGCGTTTGCATTCGTATTATATTTGTACCATGCATGCACGTGCGGAAATGAAACACGTCCGTATAATTTTATATGACATGTAATAGTTTGCGAACATCCGCCATTTTTTTTTTTTTTTTTGGTGAGTGGGAAATCATCCAATGACTGCTCCCGTCCTGGGTGCGACGGGAGGGCGTGTCAGACTCTTACTGACTAAAACCCACTCATGTTCCTTCGATTGCCCTTTATGTTCCAGGGTCACGGTAACCACTATAAACATTCCGCAACCCCGGCAGGCGTTGGCCCTGTTGGGCCCCTTCCTGTGCTGACTCCTTCTCTTTGAGGCGCGCGTGGAACAAAACGCGCCGTCTACGCGGTCCTGGTCCTAGCCGGGCGGCGAACTACCCATCGCTCGCCATCCGCAGAACCGCGCCTACGGTGGCCGGTAGTCGTCTTGCGACTCTCGACGTCTTCGCCTGGGTCTTAGTCCGGGGCGAGAGGCTCGTCGTTGCCTCTCGCGCGCCGCCGCTTCCTTCACTAGCATAACTGCTTCGCAGAAGGAGGCGACGGCATTCCGTCTCGCCCCGAAGCATGCCCTGAACCAGCGCCGGGCGCGAGAGGTCACCGCCGCAACATCCGCCATTCAGGTTCTATTTCGTTGAGAATACAAAATACGAAGAACGTGAGAAGCTAACACTTTCCCATGATAACGTGAGTCCTTTATCTCTAGTATGGATATATCTAGCAAAATAGTTAAGACAGTTTTCGTGTTGCCTCTTCTTCAAGAAATAAAATCGTTAGCACCAAAAAGGGTCCACAGGGTTCTACTTTCAGAGTGTATATAATAGGTCAGTGTTAGCAATTAACTTTGATTTAAATGATTACAAATTAAAATAGGTTGACAAACGAACCCTTTTTCTATCGTTATTGATACGGCTTTCTTAAAGATATTCAAATGTTTTTAAAGCGTTCTATTTGCTTTTATATGAATAACCAGTCAAAAGGGCCCACAATGCTCCAAAACTAATGCATATACTTATGTACCCTTACCATCTAAGTTCACATTGTGGAATGCAATAAACGATTGAGTAAGTTATAACTTGGTAGTAAAGTTCGTAAACCAATGACCGTGCTTACAAAACTCAATGATTCAGAACTGATGAATCGTGCCAAATTCACTCCGACATTCGACACCTATCGAATTAACGAGTTTGTAAATCAAACAAGTTTAAAATAGTCTCCGTAGCTACCGAATCGTAATCGATACGGACACTTCAAACTCGATTAGCGCATAATCGAACACCGATCGACCTTCATCGAGTTTGAATCGTATTACGAACTGTGAGGCTATGGTGTTAACGCATTCAAGCAGCAATTTCTTCAGACTTTTCTTCCAAGACTAATTATATTATTTATACAGCTTTTGGCCGCTTGAATGTCGATTATCTCGAAAGCGTACGGATTCAATGATTGAACAGTAGCTTATGTTTTTTTTTTAGAATTCATGGCCAAACATCCTTATGAAAATCGATTTAATGGTGAAGCTAAACACAGACAGTCAAATATAATAATACTTATTAGCATTATATTAGTATGGATAGCGGTCTCTAACTCTCGTAATCCGAGATTACAACAAAGTTATACCCGACTGAGCTCTCGATATTTCCGTGACTGATGCAAACGGATTTGTTTGTATCATGTTCAAACTTAATAATTCTGAACAGGAGTCGAAATACGAGTCAGTGTTTCGCGAATTGACATTAACAATTTAATTAAAATCTTTTGAAACAAACCCGCAAGCATATGAAGCGGAGACGAAAGTGTTTAAAGCCGAGACCATTTAAATATTTCACCGTCGTATCTCGACAGGGGGTGTACCCCCTTCATGTAAATCGATGTGGGGGTGGAACGTCCCCGGCAGTTGCTCCTATTACCGGGTTCTTTTTCGTTTTGTTTATACTGGAATTAATGAAAAACGGTCAGTGCCGCGGGCTAGTGTCCTGTTGGAGACGGTCTCTTGAATTTTTGGACCATTTGGGGCGTTGAACACTGCATGGGGCGGTTCTTTGTTGCATTAAGAATACATTAATCCAGATACCTGTGCTTTTGCGTTCCAAAGGTAAATAACTTTATCAGATTGAAAGCAGCTCTATGTATATTCCATACTTATCTGATAAGAGCTTAGAAGGATCGTTAAAAATTTACTGCACACTCGTTCCGCCTTTTAGAGCCAATTTTTCGCAGTGGAAAATCAGATTTGCTCCAATCCAATATCTTGTGTTACCGGTAAAAGGTCTTAACATCTCTTGATATAAAGGTAAGATTTTGAGGATAGATAGAGCTTTTCATAGGGAAGTTGATTGAAGGAGTTGCTTTATATAAAACAAAGGTAGTAGAGAAAATTTTGATTAGTAATTAAATGGTGTTATACGTTATACAAACGTCTAAGATCTGAGTTATGGTAGTTTGAAATCGATGAATAGTCAATTTATTATTCGAAAAGATGTCGTTACCTTGCCCTGTAATTATACAAAGTCAATAGGCGCATCGCAATTTGGCTGGTCATAAAAGGTACATTAGTTGGACGGGTGGCCACGTATTGGCGATTTGTTGTTTTTGCAAATAATATAAAACAATATATTCTACCATGAATTTTAAGACATTTGTTCTGGCTACTAACTACAGAATTTAAGCTGGATTCAGAGCGTCTTTGCCACAAAGATGGCATGCCGAGTAGCTTCGGTAAGACGCATCGATGCCTTCCGTGGCGCTCTGACTTAGTCCCGAGGGAAACCAAACTCGTTTGAGGATCCTAGCGACCGATAAAAAAAAACTTAACAGGAATTGGAGCCTAACTTTTAATGAAGTGGAAACGATTTTTTCTTACTCCTTTGCTCGCTTTTCTTTTAAATTAAGTTGCAGGATCTAATATAGTTGAATTGGTTCGCCAGGACTTGTCGAACTTCATTGGTTCATCGCTTTTATGGTTTTCACCTTTATTCTGTCTTTCAGGAGTTGTAATAGTTGGGAATCTAGTAACGGTCTGAGTCTGAATACAAAAAAAATACGATAAAGGTACCCGCGACAGTTTTAAAAGCCCAAAGCTGAAGCATTTAATTAAATTCAGTGTTAAACTGTAGCCACAATTTCTGCTACATTTTATCGCGGTTTCGTACTCACGGCGATACGTTGATCTGCACATTTCCAGCTTAAGCTGACCTCAGTTTGAATAGGCTTTTCATGTCATGAGCGGTTAGGTTATTCTGGCAGTGTATAGTTTGATATGTAGTGGCGGTATCATACATACCATGAGACCATGCAACCGTGCTGAACGTAAGTATGTATGCGACATTTTATCCGGGTTTTTTGGCTTGCGAGCCCGGTGATAATAAAATTCCCTTTGTTGTGTCCTGCATCCGCCAGATATGAGCTTTATCGAAAAAAATGTTGCTCTTTATTTTTGTATCGAAAAAGCTTTCAATGGCTTGATTGGTTTTGCATATTTTATGGGTGTCCAGGTTCGCAATGCATGGTAAGTGGCTAATTTGGCTGAAACGTAAATTTGTGTTACTCATCAATATTATTGACCTATTATTGTCTCATTGCTTGATAAAAGCCTCATAGATGACATACAGTGATATAAAACCAAGCGTCCTCACGGTGTTTTTCTTCTTCACCGGTGTTGCCCAAAGTTAAAGAAAAGCGAATTTTAATATCCTTGCGTGAACAGTTAAGTATTGTACCGATCTTAACCTTTCGACCACCAAGCGACAGGCGGCTGTCGCGCTGCTATTGTCTTTCTATTGTGATATACACAGAGAAGGTTTATCCCTGCTTTAAAGCAGGGAGACCTGGTATATATCATGTTATGCATAACATGAATCATACCAGAATAAAATATACCATACGAAATAGGTAAACACTTGAACGCAACTGAAAAAGAAACCACTTGAAGCCTGAAAAAAAAACTCCAGTATCAACCTAAAAAACACGCATACTATAATTAGATTTTCCTCTATTTATTCCCAAAATGGTTACCATGCTATCACAGAGCTTGTGACGATAATGACGTCATACATATAACAAAACTCCTATAGAAACCCACCCTACATTACCTCTTACACTACAACTTAGAACCCTTATACACATCTTATTATATTCTTCGCCTGGTCGCCTTTCTCCGGTCTTCCATAATATAAGTATTAACTGGGTTGTTGGTCTAGTGTTTGAGGACCTTCAGCCGGAGAATGCGGAAGTCCGACTTTCGCATTCATTGGCTTGCGAAGTCGCGTATGTCCGCGATTCTCGGCGAAGGTGGGAGAAAGAACACCAGGGGCGTTTTTAGTCAGTAAAAGTCTGACAGTCCTCTTTGCCCGCTCAGGGCGGAAGAGGTCTAAGAGGATTTTTCACCCCGGATAAAAAAAAGGTTAGTAGCCCTGAGGTTATGCCGGAGGTCGCAGAATTTATTTGATGACCTTATTTTAAACATGAATCCATACTAATATTATAAATGGGAAAGTGTGTCTGTCTGTATGTTTGTCTTTCACGGCAAAACGGAGCGACGAATTGACGTGATTTTTTAAGTGGAGATAGTTGAAGGGATGGAGAGTAACATAGGCTACTTTCTGTCTCTTTCTAAAGCGAGCGAAGCCGTGGGCAAAAGTTATACCAGTCGTTGCTGTAAAGTTAAAAATAAATAAATTATATAAGTATGTATACCTGATTACCTGGTTACCATAGTACGGACTGTCCAGCTTGATCGCATGGCCGTCTATAAGTTGTCCCAAGATGTTTATTTGGATATCTTCATCACGTTTTTACCAGATAACTAATGAAAACCACAACATCGTATCTTATCCCGCGAGTGTTAAAGTGTATAAACGCCCTTAGGGACTAAATTAGGGCTATGGCCACTGAAGCCGCCGATGTGCTCATAACTTTATACTGCGTCCGTTACGCTGGGCTAGTCTCAAAGGATCATTTATTATAACTGAGATTTGTGGGTCTAGTACGTGTTTCGGCTGAGATTCGTCCGGTCCGGTCAAACAGGAGTTTTGTTTTTTAATATTTTTGAGTGGTATTTCGGACGATACTTTTTTTTAAGTAATTTTGTACAGTCAGAATAAAAAATCTTCATTATCATGGTACAAAATTAATAAAAATAATAATATTCTGGGACAACTCACACATGGCCATCTGATTCCAAATTAAGCGGAGCTTATACTATGATAACCAGACAACTGATATACATACTTATATAATTTGTAAATACATAGATATAATAGATAAATTACACCCTGACACGGAAAAAAACTATCATGCTTATCACACAAAGTTTGTCCTGGGTGGGAACCGAACCCGGATAATTTAGATTTGTTTTGTACTGTAAAAATGAACAAGTTTTGCATTCTGACTACAAAATGAGCTTAGAAATGGCATCGTCCGAATCACTATTTAAAAATAATAACATACTAATTCGACCGGACCGGCCGAATCTCAGTGGCCAAAACCCCTACCAAACAGATTTATAGAAGGTTGTGCTCATGCCTACATTGTAAATACTCACGCCTTTTTCCCATGGGGTAGGCAGTACTGCAGTAGCTCTATTTCACTATCTTGAATAGTTATAGTTTGTCGTAAGGTATGTTGGGACTTAGGGTCAAATTTATATAGGGTCAAAGGTAATTCGGTCGATCTTTAAACGTGTAAGTTGTAATTATACTCATAATTATCATTTTTTAAAATCAACTACTAGTCCATCAGGCCACACAATTCAACCTTTATTTTATACATACAGATTTGTCATCTGAAATTGAGAATCATCACACTTTCACCCTTCTTAAGTTATTATCAAACTGGAATTTCTTATATTTCATGGCTGTTTATCTCTATCTACGTTTCTAATCTAAGTCTTAGATCTTACAATTGAGCTTTTGCCCATGTAAATTATTTGGTCTGAAGGGATCAGCAAAAACGTTTACATTTTTTCCTCTATTATAAACTTGATGCCTAGAAGTCTTACGAGTCCTCTTTCATGAGAATTCAACGGATAGTCTACCGCTCCTGCAGTTAGTTACTCAACACAGCCCAAGATAGAAATACTCAACACTCAAGTCGAAAAAGCTCCTCCTTGAAGTATCAGGACCAACACAGCAAAAATCAAAACGGTAACAACTGCCTACATTTATTTAAAAACGCTTGACACGACTCGGTAGTAAAAAACTCAGTGGAGGGTGAAAAAGGGTGCTAATGTATAATAAATGGGCTTGTCTCCTTCCGACAAACCTGATTCTGCAATCACGGCATGCAGGCGATCGAAAAAGAATTGTAAAGTTAAAGTATTCGCTTTTTTATATTCTGAAAACGACGAAAAACGTTATGCTTTTGTGCGAAATTAGCATAGGCTGAATTAGCTAGATGTTTTCTGCAGTTTTATACGCGCTATGGTGATGATATCTAGCCTATGTTACTCGCTGATAATGTAGCTTTATATTGCTGAATTTTTTTAAATGTGGTTGAAAAGCTTTACCATTACAAACGAAAAAAAAATCCTCCTTAAATATCAGTGTATGCACGAAAGTCAGCAAAGCTAGTTTTTCAGAAGTATTAAACCCTAACCTAACTTAACCTAACCTTTTTTAGTTTTAGTGGTTTATGCATCGATCAATGGGTTTATGTTAAAAAGTAACAAACATCTTGAGAGGCTTTCGCGTTTATAATGCTAGCAGAATTCTTGCTATGTTGTGGTCACTTTAATTTTGTTATTACTTACACTTTCAGCATCAGATCCTTTTTATAGTGCTTTTAAAAGTCACTAACAGTAATTGGCCTAGTGCCTAGAGTATAAAACGAAATAAAGAACATCGTTCTTCCGAGTTTAGCGAAAACCCACACAGAAAATATCTTCTGCATTTTAAAAATAACTGCACAAAATTGGCTGAATTCTCTCTGAATTCATCCTGTACCTATATTTTTTTAACTTTGCGTACGTTGTTAGCTCGTTAAAACAGTAACCGGATAACAACTGCGGTCTCCGTTGTTCTGACGCATCCATTGTTTTTAACTGACTGCTGCATTATACGTTGATATGTGACAGATAAACTCGGAAACTAGCGGACTGTTTTTAAAAACTGTCACAATGTGATAAGAGAGGTTTGTAGGCAGAAGTTATGGGCAGTTATTACCGGCTCGGAAAACTTTATGCATAGCGTTGGTAAATTAGAAAAAATCAGGCAAACTGCGAGCCAGACTAAACACTCTTACAAAAGTGGAAATAGTTATTCAGATTTAAGCTTACATCTATCTTAAGCGCACTTATTGTGAAGAGAATTTTCCATTTTGTTGTTTGTGTGGATAACTTTGGTTTAACGCCACCTGGGAGACTTTTTTTAATAATATGCAAGTTGCTTGTCCGAGCGAGCTTGTCCGTTTTAAACAATCTTCTTGAATAGGAGACTACATTCATTTCTATTTAAAAGTGCCTTTTTAAGAGTCAAATTTAATGCAGTGGCAACCATTCTCCTTTCATTAACAAATACACAAATCATAAACAAGTGTAGTCCGCCTACATCTGATTTTGTTAATATTTGGCCCATGCTTACTAAAAGGTTGCCAACTGCTACTTTTGTCACAATTTGGCCCTTACCTACTAAATGGTTGCCCTAATGGAAATAAATAGTTGGACAATGAACTTTTAATTCGTGGGTGGTCTAGTTTTTGCAGTTCCCTTTCGCATTTAATTCCCCTTAGTAGTTATACCAATTTCCCCGTCTCCATTTTCCCCTTACATAAGGTTAATTATTACATAAAACAAACACGATTAGATATCAATCGGAAACAATGACGTTTATGCAAATATGTGGATTTTCCCTCGTCACCGTCTGTCATTGTACCTTAATTGAACGATGAGATGCCACCGCGACTACCAAGTAATGATACGGAGGAAGAATAAAGGAAGTTGGTTGAAGAAATGTGTATTGTGTTTTCCTGACATTCATACTAATTTGGTTTCGAGTTACGAGTTTTCTCGTAAGACGAAAATATGCGCTACTGTGTCACATAATTGGTTTTTCCGCTTACAGTTCTGAATTATTTACTGTAGGTCTGATAAAAGTAGGCAGAGTTTAGTAGAAAATAGATTATTTATGTAAAGCGGAAAAGTACCACAATCATTTGATTTTGACGTTCAAGTCTACAAAGGTATGTTTTTAGGTTTGGCAACTAAGTTGGGATCGACTTACAAGGAGCGACTGCCTATCACGCCTCCGTACTTTTTAGCATTAGGGACCAACGGTTTACAGTGCACTAGAGAAAGCACGGGATGTCAGTAATGTCTAGATTATTCTTTATTTTGTATTTTTTTTTCAGGTAGCAAAGACATATACTAATTTATTATTATTTATTAGATAAGAAATATATCGTTTGAAAAACTCACAACTTTCTTGGTGTTTTTTCAACGCTACTAATTACATAATACTTCAAACGATATTAAATCTTCAAATTATTGTAGAACCCGCAAATTATATCTTAAACTTCCTCTTAAAATAAAAGATTCCGTTGTAATATTATAACATTTTAAAGTTGGGTAACATTGTAAATCATCTTTTGCCGGTCTGGCTGCAAACTTGCGGAGTCGCCAACTTAGCGTCTTGATCAGCAATTCCGTCTATAACTTTATCTTAGTTTTAATTTGTTCTCAAATTGTGTAGTAATAATGTACATCTGGGGTAGCCTTCGCAGACCACCACAGAATAGACAAATGAGCCAGAAGGTCAACAATGTTATTCTGACTCAGAACTGAGAACTGTCGGGAAAATTCAAATCACCAGCGAACTCAACGAACTAAATGAGTTTATGGTAGTTAATAATGAATCTTGAAGGACATTATGTCATAAGATCATATTATAGAAAACGTTAAACAGGAATGTACATCTTTTATTTTGATTATGCTCTGAAACAAGATATAAAAACCGGCCAAGAGCGTGTCGGGCCACGCTCAATGTAGGGTAACGTAGTTTCCCGTCCGCCACAATAAGTGTTCCCACTTATAAGTTTAAAAAAAGGCTTTTGTTACGTTGATATACTAAGTACGCAGAAATTATTTTGTACAACCTTTTTGTCTTTTTTGTACAAAAACTATTCTTTCTATTAAGTTCAAAATAATTTTCCTAGAAAGTCCTTATAAAGTTCTACTTTCCAGATTTTTTTCATATTTTTTAAACCTATGGTCAAAAGTTAGAGGGGGGGGGGGGACGTTTTGTTTTTTTCTTTTGGAGCGTTTATTTCCGAAATTATTGACATTATCAAAAAATGATCTTAGTAAACCCCTATTAATTTTTCAATACCTATCTAACAATATATCACGTCAGGATATAAATTAAAAAAAAAAACACTTCCCACTTTACATATAGGGGGGCTACCCTAATAAAACATTTTTTTTCCAATTTTTATTTTACCACTTTGTCGGCGTGATTGATATACATATTGGTACCAATTTTCAGCTTTCTAGTGCTGCTAGAGATAAAGCGAGGACGGACGAACAGACAGACAGATATGGCGAAACTATAAGGGTTCCTAGTTGACTACGGAACCCTAAAAAGTGGTTGTTTGTAAGAAGCGTCTCTTCAAGAACTGATCCGCCAAAAAAATTATTTTACTTAAGTGGTGGTATACTAGATTTAAACGCAGATGGCGTCACAGGCTGAAACAATTTTAATTTTGCTTAGCTTGTCATACTTATACTAGACTTAAACGAAAACAAAGCGTGACAACATCCTGCAGGATGAAACGGTTTTATTAGTATCTATTAAAATGCACTTGACTGAAGTCATGATGCCATCAACGATAGTGCTTTTTTGGCAATTTTAATGCAATTGGAACGAACAATATTTTGTAGTTTTTTTTGCATGTTTTTTAAAATGGGCCTTCTGACCAATCTTCCTTGTTTCTTGGACGTAATTAAAAACTTGGTAAGGCGAAGTGGAAAGAGACGCTTTGTGAAGACACGTACAACTTATCTTATTTCGCTTGTTTGTAGCTAGCACTGATTTAATTTTAATAAACTTATTTTTTTAAATTAAAATATTAGTAACGATCAATAATTTGTTAGTTGATTACAGCAATAAATGAACAAGTCCTAAAAAGGATTATTTTTCTTTTCATATATTTATTCCGTTTAACACGATATCTTTTGGTTGAACTGATCGTCTGACATTTCTGGCTTCTGAGTTTTGACCTCCTGACTAGCCGTAACGATTGTCAAAGGTCTACGAAGTACAACCGGGACCAACGGCTTGACTTGCTTTCCGAGCATAGGATGTCAGTGATGTCCTGTTTAACTTAGTTGTGGCATCGATACTGTTCAATTTACAGCTATTTCAGTTCGGGCATATCTGAATGATATACTTTAAACAAAGTACATTTATGAATTGAAAAAGTCACATTGGTACTCCGGTTTCAAAGTCACGTCTTCCTGCGTGGGGCGCTTTAACGGCCCTCACGACCCTTAATATTTTAATGATACGAATACTTCAAAAATTACAGTCAGTTAAAACGCTCCGTTTTTTACAGAAATAATCTTTGCTGCAGACCAAGTTTGATCTGATGAGTAAACTATAAAAGCTTGTAAGGGCACAAAGTTGAGCTCTAAGCTGTGTACGTTGACTCTTCGGTCTATTCACGCAACTTTTATATTGAGCTCAACTTTGAGGGGACGGTTTTTTTGCTCCGGCCAGGCTGAGTCTGTGAAGCAATTATTGGGGAAAGGAATTCAATTTTTGAATGAATTTTGCTTTTTATTTCGCCTCTAAATGATTGGGAAAGGAAGATTCGCCATTTCACGTTAGTTGGCTACTGCCCACGATGAAATTACGAGTAAACGTCAGTTGTAGTTCACATGTGGCATGACAGATGTCGCTACTGACTAAACTTTATCCTTGGCAAAAGCTTTCCGCCAGGTTTTTAAACAAGTCTTATGCCAGATATTAATCCATAATCATATTGTAAATGGAAATTTGATTGTATGTCTTTCTGTTTGCCCGTCTTTTACGACATAACGGAGCGACGAATTGACGTGATTTTTTAAGCGGAGAAAGTTGAAAGGATGGAGCATAGGCTACTTTTTGTCTTTTTTTAACGCGAGTGAAGCCGTGGGCAAAAGCTAGTTCACCAAAGCTTGTAAAAAGTAAATTGCAAGTACATCACAATTAATTAAAACTGTTTTCGCTTTGCATCAAACTTTACTCCGTACCTTTAACCGTGATTCGAAGAAATGAACAACCTCATTTGAGTTCTTTTGTTTTTACAAATCCATTACTTTGAGAGTGAACGATAATGATAAATTACTTTCTTACCCTTGGCTAACAGATTAATACTTTATTTCCTTTGTTTTTAGTACTCTCCATTTATTATGAAGTTAATTTTCTTTCCATTAGTACTTAAAATGTTAATGTTTACGTACAGTTCCTGTTTACGAAGGAATTGTATTGGTTAAACAGTAGAATCTTTGGGTATACCGCCGTTTACCCGAATTTTATTTGCCCTAATTTCATTTGCCATAATAGTCAACAGCCATAATATCATACGACATAATACTCATTTGCCCTACTCTCATTTGCCATAATAGTCACGTGCCAGAATCATTGTTTCCCATAAAGTCACTTACCATAACATCATTTGCCATAATCATTGTAAGCCATAATTATCACATGTCCTAATTATCACATGCCATAATTATGATATGCCATAACATAATTTGCCATCGACATCGGGTGTATAACGGTTGTTTATATCAAGAGAAATTGGATGCAATTGGGACTTTAGGGCACCCCGACTCGGACAGGTTAGGTTAGAAGGGGATGGCGGGGTCGTGTGAGCGAGCGAAGCGAGCGAATAGACCCCGCCATCCCCTTCGTGGTTATTTTTTTATAAACCACACAGAAGTAGGAGCCCCGCGAAGCGGGGCTCCGTCGACCTAGCCCACCATCAACCATGCACAGAAAAAAAAAACCTTTACGGGGCTTAAATATTTGTCTAATACTTGTTATGCCATTTAAATATTATGCCATTTAAATATTATGTCTAATAATTATTATGGCACATAAAATTATGGCAAACAATACTTATGGCATTCGTATCTTATGGTATCTAAAATTCGGGCAATTAAAAGTATGTCATATGTCTTTTAGGGCAAATGAAACATTCGGGCAAATGAAATTCGGGTAAATGAAATTCGGGAAAATGATGATTATGGCATATAATCTTCGGGCAAACAATAGACAACCGAATCTTTGTATTTTCAAAAGTTGCTTGTAATTATTTGACTTGAAATAACAATCTTGTGAACATTATTTGGCTTTCATTTCTTAGCATATACCTAAAGTATATATTGAAATTGTGTTCACATATTGTAATCATGTATTGTAATTCTTTTATTTAATAATATATAAGAGTAAGTACTCTTAGAGTGTCCTGCCCATTTTTCTTAATAATAATTATACGAAACAACCTATTGGAATGGTCATTAAACGGCAAACATATATATTTTTTTGTCCTTGTAAATGACGGTTCAAAGTGCCTTCTCAAAGATCAAATGGCAATAAACAATTTGAGTTTGATATTCCTAAGCGAAAGTCCACCATATGCTGTGGCATATGGTGGTATATAGTGTTTATATAAATATACAAATTGGTAAACTGATTGACTCATTGACTAGATATATCCACTCTGCCCAAACCGCTGGTCCTAGAGACATTAAACTTACAGGGTGTGTTCTTTGTGCAGAATAAGTAACTAAGAAAGGATTTTCGGAAATTCAACCCCTAAAAGGCTAAAATAGTGGATAGGAGTTCGACATCCACGCATACGAATCCGCGGGCAAAAGCTAGTCACGAAACAAAATGCTCCATTATAAAACCACAATCAGTATTTAAACCGTAGCACAAAGCGAGGAAATCCCAGTTCTATTATGACCGCCATTTTTAACTGCTCCACTGTTCCCGGGTTTTTGTCAGGTAAAACTACAGCCTTTATTCTTTGTGTTTCGTGTATTTGGACGACTTTTTAACTTGTTAACTAGTGAAATTTTTGTGTCAACTTGTTCTATGTTGGTTGTGCTTTGAAGTTTAACACTGTTTGTTCAGTTTTTTAGAGACACTGTTCTGTTAAGTCATGTTTGGAGAAGAATTTAGCGAAGCATAGTTTTTGTCTTTCATAACATAAAAAACCTTGTAAACACAAATGACATACCTACGTGTAAACACTTTTTTATGCAATTTTAATTCCGTGCGAAACTTCTGCAATTGCAGATGTCTATATGGGGCTGTTACTACTTATATCAAGTAGGCGTATGCCAATTATTAGTTTTATGTCCAAAAGAAGATAAAGAAGTAAATGAGGGAGCATCAGAGGAGCATCAATTCGAAGAATGAATGTAGTTTTTTAGTCTAGCTGCATTTGATTTACTTACTAATAATTATTTTAAGGTGCCCATAAACGTTCGGGATTTTACTTTTTTATTGTTTTAATTTGTTTCTGAACCTACATACCGGGTATTCCCTTTAATTTAAATGATAAAAACAATAGTTTCAATGATTGCGACACAAACAATGGCCGGAACAGTGACCAATGAGATAAATATATAACTCATTGAGTATGCGGTGTCATTACTCTTTACCGACTATTTAATTTTGCACTTTATTGCGCCATTCGTATTTTTTGCTATTTCTGATTCGCCTTTTTCCCTAATAGAAGGGATTTTCGGGATTAAAAAAACAGAATTGAAATATGTAAAGTATTCGAGAACAAAATATATTTTATTATCTCTTGAATATACTTCATGATTTTGTTTTCAAAAGTCTATTTTTTGATTTATTACATTTTCACTACTGAATATCTGAACCAAACCAACTGTTATGAATTTCAGTAAGTAAGTATAGAAATATTGAACTTTGGAAAAGGACAATACATAGACCAATTTTTTATTTTTGACTTCGCGTCAAATCGTCTGATTTAAACGTCATTTTCTTAGTCCAAAACAAGGAAAGAAGCTAGTTATTAATAACTCTTACGAATACAATCCTCAAATCCCTTTATTTGACTGATCATTCATTAAAGAAATCCGTCAATCAAATATTAATGAATATTGTATTTACACTTTTCTTCCAAACTGCACATGTAGCCTGTAGGCATATCCATTCATCATTTATCACTTTGCAGCTATTTCTGTAAGCCAATTACTTTGTAGTGACAAAATGTGATTACTTGCGTGATTGCTGAATGTCAAGCGAGTGATTAATGATCTGATAACTGGAATGTAATGTAGATTTTCTGGTTCTTTTGTACGGCTATTTTAATTTTGTATGCTGTTTAGTTGAGGCATAAGAAACTGTGTTTATTTATAAAATTTAACAAAAATATTTAATATTTCGGTTAAAGTTAATTTCGGGATAGTTTTTATTCATTTACCATAATCTTGATCTGCATATTATGTCTTAGCTTTTCTATAAGATTTAAAAGAAGCTAAGCTAAAGGAAATATTTTTATAATCTAATGCCGCGATATAAATAAACGGTGCTTAATGCTTAGCACCTGCTTCGGCTAAGTAATACTTCTGTCTCAGCACAACTACAACGTTGATAGCGACGATACAAATTAATGAAAACGAAGCACTATCGTTCGCAAATTGTTACCGAAATAGACGAAAAAACCAGAAAAGCGTCTGTATATCAAGTATGGAAATTTCTAGACGGTTTTGGCAGCTCGCAGTCGTAAACAAAGACACAGGTTTCGGACAGCTAATTGACTTTGACACCTGACAGCTCGGTGTTGCTAGTCTTACGCTTAAGTGTTTGCATTAAAAAAAATACGGTGGCTTTTCAATTTGTTCCCGTGTATTTTATTTTATTGTTAGTTTTCTTGTTTCCCCGGAGTTCAGCTGCAGGTCAGTTTTCCGTTGTTTATTGAATTTTAAACTAGTTTTACATGCCTGTGGAAGTTGAATTGGTTTTGTATGGTCGCTTAGAAAGAAAGGACTAGAAAATTCTAGCTTTTCTTATTTCATATTAAAAACGTTACTGCTACCACGTTTAGAATACTCTAACTTGTGTTTCTTTAAAGAAGTTTTTGTTCAGTTTAAAAACAGAATCGAACACGAAAAAAAAACGAAAAGAAAAAAATATTAATTTTAAACATTTTAAACATTTTTGATGCTATTAAAAATGTTTAAAATGGCATTTTTTTTATTAACAGTATTTTTTAATCTGTATTTATGGGAAACAATGTTTCACGAAGAATTATGGAATTATCGTATACTTAGTGTCGTAGAAGTACCTAGTAAGCTACAAAAGTTTTCACCCTGTATACGTATATTTTGGTTGCTGCGAACAAGGATTACAAATTGTATGCATTTATTACATTACTAAATCATCCAAATCGCATTATAATAACATTAAAACGCAACTGTATTTACAAATAATATTCGATATCGCGTTAATTCTATACAGGAGTAAAAAGTGCAAATAGCTTTAATTCCGCGGCTTTGCGTGTTAGCACGGAGTTTTATATATATAGATGTGGGGATGGGATATCCTATTAGTACAACAGCTGATATTGATTTTTGGCTTTAGGGATTCAATGAATGTGTGTATAAATAATGGGATTGGCAATTTGTTGTAATTATGTTCGTAATCTCGTCCTCATTTATTACTATGTAGTTTGCACTTCGCACAACTCGCTGTATCACAATTTTTAAAGATGAACACATTCATCAAAAATATTTGGTAGTCTGTGGTCCGTCGTACATGCGCTCTGTGGATATCTGTCATGTTCATTGTACTTTTTTGTGCCGCTCGCTGTGCACAGAATTCCGATTCAAGAATCGACAATAGTAATTATTTTGGTAAAATGGGAAAAATAAAAGGAAAATTATCGAGCCAAATGAACGGTTACGAGATCTGGAGAAGCGGTTTTACGGAGGAGTCGCTATAACCACGCCGGTAAGTTTTAATTATACATTTCGACGTTTGACAAATTCCTAGAAATCGTATGTTCTAGAGATTTTTTGTTGGGTTTTTCAACTTCTTAGATTACCCACTGACCAGAACGACACCACTATTGAGCTTTCACGTGAGGTTAGCCGTGGTATGTTCGTAACGCTGTAAGTGCGTAATTGAAATAAATGTTTGTACCCATTAGGTACCTCCATATTTAGTTCTAACTGCATCATAAGAGCTTTCAGGAGAGGTTAGCCGATGACAGATTTTTCGTTAACAAATATCAAGAGATCCGACTGCATCATAAGGGCTTTCACGAGAGGTCAGCCGATGTCAGTTTTCGTCAACAAATATAAAGCAATCCTACTGCATTATAAGAGCTTTCACGAGAGGTCAGCCAATGTCAGTTTTCGTTAAGGAATGTAAAGTAATCCGACTGCATCATAAGAGCTTTCACGAGAGGTCAGCCGATGTCAGTTTTCGTCAACAAATATAAAGTATTCCTACTGCATCATAAGAGCTTTCACGAGAGGTCAGCCGATGTCAGTTTTCGTTAAGAAATATAAAGTAATCCTGCTTCATAAGAGCTTTCACGAGAGGTCAGCCGATGTCAGTTTTCGTCGACAAATATAAAGCAATCCAACTGCATCATAAGAGCTTTCACGAGAGGTCAGCCGATGTCAGTTTACGTCGACAAATATAAAGCAATCCTACTGCATCATTAGAGCTTTCACGAGAGGTCAGCCGATGTCAGTTTTCGTCGACAAATATAAAGCAATCCAACTGCATCATAAGAGCTTTCACGAGAGGTCAGCCGATGTCAGTTTACGTCGACAAATATAAAGCAATCCTACTGCATCATTAGAGCTTTCACGAGAGGTCAGCCGATGTCAGTTTTCGTCGACAAATATAAAGCATTCCGATTGCATCATAAGAGCTTTCACGAGAGGTCAGCCGATGTAAGTTTTCGTTGACAAATATAAAGCAATCCTACTGCATCATAAGAGCTTTCACGAGAGGTCAGCCGGTGTCAGTTTTTTATCAACAAATATAAATCAATCCTACGGCATCATAAGAGCTTTCACGAGAGGTTAGCCGATGTCAGTTTTCGTTAAGAAATATAAAGAAATCCTATTGCATCATAAGAGCTTTCACGAGAGGTCAGCCGATGTCAGTTTTTCATCAACAAATATAAATCAATCCTACGGCATCATGAGAGCTTTCACGAGAGGTTAGCCGATGTCAGTTTTCGTCAAGAAATATGAAGCTATCCTACTGCATCATAAGAACTTTCACGAGAGGTTAGCCGATGTCAGTATCGTGGGAAACATGTCGACTGGATCCTAAAAGCTTTCACGAGAGGTTAGCTATGGATTTAACAGTTTCGACATTAATTCGGCGTTAGTTGGTCAGATGACTACGAAAACTGCTGCAGCCGAGCACGTTCAATATGTCATTCATCATACGAGCGAACGCAATACAGGCAGACACGAAGAAGTTGGACGCCAAGACGTCAGGCTATCATTTGCCTTACTAAATTCTAAATACAGTCGCCATAGTAAGTCACTTAGTGATGACAACCAAAGAAGAGAAGGGGGGGGGGGGTAGGCTTAGAAGAGGCACCGCCCCTTCCAAATGAGGTTGCCTGAGTTGCCCTGAGATCACTCCGGTGATAAACGAAATACTAGCCCATATTGAGGGGCTCCTAGGTCAGGAAGGTGTCCTACCGTCTAAAAACTCGATTGAGTTACATGTAAGTTTAACAAAACGTTGGACGGGTATTGATCAAACCGGACTTAAAGTTGAAACTGGAGGTAACACATTATTTAAACATAATTCCCCCACTATTGAATGAGAATGGTGCTATAAGAGACAATTGAAGAGCAATCACTACACATAATGTCACTATAATTGACACTGATGATTGATGATGATATTAACAGTATGATTGTCACCACCACATGAAAATGAACAGTACATTGAGAATTTAAGTGATGCAGCTCGTCTTCTATGCGTCTTGTTTCATGAAATTTCCACCATACGGAGGTCTCTAATATTACCGGAATTTAAAGACTTGAAAGATGCATTGGTAAAAGCCCCTTTATGTAAATACTTGTTTGGAGACAAATCAAACGACAAGATCAATGCTGTTAAAGCAGTCAAGAAATCAGGGTTTGAAATAAAAACACACCCTCTTAACAAGTAGTTCTTAAGAGGAATAACTTAAGCTACCGGGGCCCACAGCGATCACTGGTGCCACGTCTGAGTGGGCAGAAGCCAAAACTGAAACAAACGACACACCAGTCATATTATCCCATCAAGCAGTAACGTCCACGCCGTCAGCGCCAAGATCGCCGAGGCCGCTAGACCAGGTACACACCGGCAGACTTAAATATTTTTCAGACTGCTGGCATAGTATCGCTACTTACCCCACTTTACGCAGATGGGGTATTCCATACCTTTAACCAATGATCATGTACAAGCCGTAGTGCCACAGAACAATAGACAAATTTTGTTTAACTTTACAGGGCCAGTTTTTTGTCCAGACATAAGATTCCTGGATGTTTTATGGCCACGATCGATCTGAAGGATGCTTATTATTTTAAGTATATCAACTAAAGAAATTGATAGGAAATATATGCGTTTCCTAACCCAAGGCAAATTATATGATATTTAAATGTCTTCCCTTTAGTCTTAGGACAACACCATTATGTCTTTACTAAGTCATGAAACCAGTACTGTGTCACCTGAAATCACTAGGTTTGTTGTATGTCATTTAACAAAAGCCTTAAAAAATAATAATGAAGACTATGAGGCATATCTTTCTGCATTAAACAAAATCAGACTATATTTGGAATGGTGGTTATCTCACATTCATCTGAATCATAATAAAATAAAACAATTAGATTTTTCTTTGGAAATATTCTAGGATGCTTCAGAAACAAGTTGGATTTCAGTTTGTAATAGTGTTACAACTCATGGTCACTGGACAGTTAAAGATAAATGTAAATTATCTAGAACCACTAGCAGCATTTATAGGGTTAAAAACGTATACATCTGAACTAAGATGTTGTGGAATTCTTCTTAGAATAGATAACACCACTGCTATAGCCTATATTAAAAGGATGGGGGACCTATATTAATGGGATGGCACTCGTTTTCAACATATAAATAGTCCAGCACGAGTGTCATGGCAGGGGTGTGAGGAAAGTCAACTATGGATGTATGCATCCTTCATTAGCTCGAAAGGTAATGACGTGGTGACTGATAAAGAATCAAGACGTTCTCAATCTGAAATTGAATGGTTTGTATGTGACAAGGCATAAGAAACTATTGTTGCTCACTCCATAAATGCTTTTACTATATAATAAATGGAATGGAATATTTTTTCAATGCATTTCCTCCATTTAACCTTATAAGTAAGTTGCTACAGAGAGTAATGGCTGAGAAGGCAACAGGGATCCACATCCTTTGCACAAGAGTCTCCAACTGATACCCGCCATATTATTAGGAGCGCGTTCCTGAAGAAAGAAATACTTCCTGCCTCAGTGAAAACAATGAAACAATGTTGTCTCTCTTGTCTAACATAACCAGAAAACAGGCACTATATCAGTGGATTATCTTATGCAGGAGTAAAAATGTGCATCCCTTGTCGTACTCAGTACCCATGGTTCTGATCTAAGATCTAAGTTTGACCAAGGACTATTTTTTCGTTCTATAAACACCATGAGGGCTGCATTTTCTTAATCATAGGCTTTCATTTGGGAATAGACGAGAGATTGGTGAGGATTTACTTAAAGTATTTACAAACTAAGGCCTCTTAAATTTAAATACGACATAGTATGGGATCCCAACATTGTCTTAAGGCACCTGTCAAATCTATCTCCTAATCAAGATCTTAGTTTGGAATTATTTACTAAGAAATATGTAACATTGCTAGCTCATGTAACTGCGCAGGGGATCCAAACTTTTTTCTATATTCTTGAATTTATTCTTAAACTTATTTGTATTGAAAATATTACTATGAAGCTTATATAATGATTAAAACATAAGGACAAAAAAAATATATAATAATAATAACTTCCACCTAACTTTATATTACCGTTTTTCAAAGGTAATGTGAACATCTGTCTATCCAAAACGTTACTTTGTTATTTAGCTTAAGTTTTATTAAAGTTGTAAGACACACAGAATACCTTACCATACTGCCTCTACTGCGTATATGGGTCGGTGGATAAAGCAAGTTTTGAATGACAGTGGCTTACATACTGCTAAGTTCACTGCTCACAGCACAAGACATGCTTCTACTTAAAAGGCTTCTGGGGGAGGCATAAATATTGAGGTAAGTAATAAGGAAAGCTGCAGGCTGGACAGAAAGATCGTTTACGTTAGCCCGTTTCTATACTTAATAGACCAATAAAATTGTTAGTAATCCAAATGCTTTTGCTCAAGCAGTGTGTTCCACAGATTTGTTTATAAGATATTCAAATATGTTTTACACTATGTTTTAGTGTTTGTGTTATTAACAACCACGTTTAGTTTAATCTTATTAATATCTCGACAAATAGTAAGTAGCCATTAAGGTTCATAATTAATAACGAACTATTGAGACTAGTTATTCTGTAATGATTAGAAGACTAAGTTACTTCATGTTTATCAGTTAAACATGTTGATTATTAACACAACTTTCTTCTTTAAACATCTACATAGTAATAAATGAGGACGAGATTACGAACATAATTAAACAGATCGGATTAACTTACCTAGTGACATCCGATCCTCAATTATGTAAAGTAATCTCGTCCTCATTGTATCCCAACCCTTCCCAGATTCTCATCTCTACCCTGATCGGAAGTTGTGTTTAATGTATGGCTACGTGTGGCTTTTAACTTTGAACTAATGAACATGACAGATATCCACAGAGCGCATGTACGACGGACCACAGACTACCAAATATTTTTGATGAATGTGTTCATCTTTAAAAATTGTGATACAGCGAGTTGTGCGAAGTGCAAACTACATAGTAATAAATGAGGACGAGATTACTTTACATAATTGAGGATCGGATGTCACTAGGTAAGTTAATCCGATCTGTTTAATTATAGGTCCTTCTAATTAATATGAAAACCTCGAAGGTTTGGAACAAAAAGACACTATATTTTTACACACGTAATTTGAGACTAGAAAGAAAGACAATAGCAGCGCGACAGCCGGCTGTCGCTTGGTCGTCGAAAGGTTAAACTATACTATTAATTGGTCAGCGGTGGTCCGAAATAAAATGGACTGACACTTCTCGATGCCTATTATCTACTTATTTCATCAGAAAACTTAATTCTGCTGTGACTCATCAGAAACATAGGACCAACGGCTTACGCGTCTACCTGAGCTCAGTGGTCACAATCACCAAACTGCCAGATTCTGAACTACTATTAAGTAAAACCCAACAACACCAAAATGCTGCTGATACAACTAAACAAAATTCTCAGCCAGCAAAACGCAAGATGACACAGCAGACAATACCTTTCAAGAAAACATTACATTTTCCGTAGAACAGGCCTCTTTCGAGAAAATATCTGCCATTGCCAACATCGAGCACTCGAGCTCCTCCAAGAGTTGGAGAGACTAGATACAGTGGCGGTGATGTAGCCACTCCGGCCACCGTCCCTCAAGTGGCCAATTTACCAACCACTCCGCGAATGGCCTAGCCGGGATTTTCGCATACAATCTTCCCTCAGTTTTCTTTAAGTACCTTATTTTTGTGTAATTGGCTGTTTTGTGTTTAAGTAGTCTTCGGATTTGTGTTGTATTTTAAGCTTTTTGTATAATATTTCATGGTTTAAATTAGTTTATTGAATAAAAATGTTTTTGAACGTGTTCTGGTTTTTGGTGTTCATTAAAAAGGCTTTAACTGAATGTTTGTCTTGCGGACATTGTTGATTATTTATTTCATTAAAAAATGGTTTAATACTTTTTGATGCGTTTTTCAATGGTTCTGGAAGGTATGTACGTTAAATTAAGAATATGATTGCTTGCGTAACTGGTAGCAAGTTTTAAACTGTGAATTCCTCACTAAAAGAGTGACCATAACACTTAAATTTTTCATACGGACGAAGGGTATCATAAAGTCGTCACATAACCTCTGAAACACTAATTTCCTTACCATGGGGTCACTAGGCACATATATGGTACAATATCATTCTACCCCATATCTTAGCTAGTTAATTAACATTTTTGTTTACGTCAAATAAAATATATCATTATTACTTATGGAATGACAACACCAAAGATGAGTTTCTCATTATTTTCCGTAATAACACATTTCAAGTTAATAAGATTTAATCAATTATCATAAAGTTAAGTTTAACAGTCGATAATAATCACCTTATATCTGCTTATTAGCTGCTTAAGTTATGTTGATTGTTTCTCGTTAGCTGAGCTTGAAAACCGTACATATAAGTGTTCAATAATCGTAAATGTAATGATTATTTACATAGTTGTGTGTGTGGTAATCGGGTAGTGAATAACCAAAATATTTGTTTATTACGGATTTAAGTTACAAGTCGAATGGCATTGGATGGGGTCATGTCAGCCGTGTACAGTCACGTGTATAAACATGTATACACCACGCTAATATTAAAATCAATTTTCTCTTAGAATAACTATAATAATATTTAGTTTTAGGGCACATTTTATCTAGGGTCTATGATATAATCACTATAAAATAGGTTTTAACTGAAAGTTATGGCTCAGTTAAGAGAATATTGGTTCAAATCTTTGCGTAGTGTATACATGATTATATATCATTATTCCTACTTTACGAAGGTGTAACGTCCCCCAATAACTCATATTTTCTATAACAACCCCAGGAAATTTACCTCGTACAAGGAGCCAAAGAAAAAAAATCATTTCAGCGCTCATAAAAGGTGCTTAAAACTTTTTCGTTGAAGCGAGTGTGAACACAGTTCGTCCTGTTCGGCTAATATTTCCTACTTTTATACTGCTAGGGTTGCCAGCTTTTTGAAGAGCAATAGAGTATATCTTATTTCAGAGAGTGTTAATAACTATTTAAAAAAAAATGGATTTAGTACTTATGATAGTGGGTTACTTATCATATTAGTAACGTCAAAACTGCGTATAGTATTTGTTTACTGTGAGTAATATATATATAGTAGTTGTAAGTATACTATGCTTATTAAAAATATTAAAAAAGAAAAGAAGGGAAAGGTTTATATAAGTTTATATAAGGTAGACTGGTAGAAAATGCCTAAGGCATTAAGTCCGCCTTTGTACGGTGTTTGTACATAAAGTTTTAAATAGAATAAAATAAATAAATAAAACAACCGAAGCTATTTCCAAAATTCTTTTACCAATATAAAGCTACGTTATCAGCGAGTAACTTATGCTATGTAACAGCGAGAGACAGTTGTACATTAGAAAGTACGCTTACATGAAATAGCTTACAATTCTTTATTTTCGACTGCGGTTGGCAACCCTGCCTAGTGAAAAAGCGAAGAGAAAAAATATAAGGCAAACACCCTCGGGCCACGGAAGTTTCTGGAAAGACAGCACTTATGACGATAGATGGCGCGCTAGCTCATTAATCGTGCGTTCTACGTGGAATGTTCTGGAAGCTTCTTACAAGTTGGGGGCAGTAACGGGTAGTAAAAGTCATGTCATTGGTCTTCGTTTTAACTCCGAAGCAAAAAGAGGGGTGTTATAAGTTTGACCGTTGTGTGTGTGTGTTTGTTTGTCCGTCTGTTTGTCTCCATGGCACCATAAGTAGGTACTTACTTACCTTTTAAACAAGTGATCCTATTATAATGCATTTTCGTTTTAAAGTTTATTATCTAGCGATGATTTTAGACATGTTTTGAATTGAACAGTTTCGCAGTTATCAACATATTGTTAGCTGATGTTGCGTGTTTAATAACTTCGGGGTGAAGTAAAACAAACACAAAACTACAAAATGAAAACTCTTTGATCAGTATTTTTTGCTTGAATATCTTTGGTTAGACATACTAAACGTTGTGTCAAAATTAGACCATCTATTTAAATAGGACCTTATATCCGCCATCGAAAACTCTTCACTTTTTTAAGTGTATATTTCCATATAATAAGGTTTATTTTTTACTTGGCAACTCTTCCGTATCGAGCCTCTTTTGTTTCAGTTCACGCGTGCCAACTGAAAACATTGTTCGTTCTTTAAAAGACTTTTTGTTTTCTTTTGTACAGTTTCCGATACTCGTTTCAACCGTTTTCAGGAAGCTTTTGGCGGTTGACAAGTTAATTATAACTCCATCCTGACTTTGACTTGTAGTCACATCTTTTTTGAGACATAAAATTGGCGTCGTTATTTATTGTTCTTTTTATAATTGAGTTCTGGTTGATGAACATTTCTAGAAACTTTTACATAATTAATAACAATAAAATTAGGCTATTATGCGTATTAATAATTACAGCCTCGAGTTAGTTAGTTACTACTTTGATGACTCTTTATGTTTCGGTACCACTGGTCTTATTAGACATATATATATAATATTAAATTTATAATCTTTTTAGATAAATGAATTATACTTTCGCATAAATAAGTCACTATTATTGTCCCATTACAGACTAAAGGACTCTTCTCAGACGGAGAAAGCTTTAATCAGACATTAATCGCAAACGGTTGCTTTGCAAAATTAATATTTATACTTATTTAGCTTTCAGCACCTTTTTTCTCTGTCTGTAATTCCCAAGATAAATTTTCAAAAGCACATAATTAAAAGCATTTCGAGACTTAATCAAAAACTATTTCTTCTGGAAAAACAAGAAAAAACATAGTACTTATGCTAACATAGACATTTATAACTATTGAAGTGACCATCATAGACGTATTACAAATAACTTCTATAACTACAATATAATACCAATATTGCTAAAAGAAAGCTTTTAGGTACAATTTGAAAGCCGCAATTTAAATGTTACGTCAAAACCAGGCCGTGTCCCTTAGGAGATAGCCAGCTCTCGGTAACGAACACTGAAAAATGAAAAAATAAGAAAATAGTAATAGGAAGATCTAGAAGTGTTTCAGAATTTATTGTTGTTTGTTTAACAATACAATAAGAAAACTCAGTAGTATGTTTTAGGTCAACACATTGTATTTAACTTAAAATCATGGTAGAAATGTTTCTCCATTTTTTTGGAAAACAACGAAACCTATAAACAACAATTCTTAGTTTTTTCGGACGTACAAATAACTGGTACCTCAAAAAGCACGCAAGTTAGTACTGGCTGTCATTCGAACATCTTTGACAGTCGTTACTGGTAGTCAGAAGCCAAAAACGTCTGATGGCGAGATAAATAGACGTTACTATTTATAAGCACTGACTTTGGCTAAGCCATGTTCCCGTCTCTATCGTGCGCTTGACGTTTGGCAGTTGTGTAACAGTGACAGGTATAGTGCTAAGCCAAAGTCAGTGCTTAGTAACGTCTATTTATCTCGCCACTAGTAACTATACTGTGGGAGTCATCTCGTGTTCTTGGTTATAAGAACACGTGTATGATCTCCATACTATAATTTAATAACCGTACAATTGTCACTAAAATATTATTACCTAATCAAACTGGACATTGGCAGAAATCACCGAAAATTCGGTGGATTGCCATAATTATATAAAAGTTGAAGTTGTTGAACTATACTATGGGTTTTAGAGTTAAGGGGGCGTACCACAAGCCCTTATAAGCAGTATTACTTTGATATTACTTTCAGTGGGAAAGAGACGGCGCTAGACAACGTGTCTAACGCTGTCACTTGCACACTCCTGAACAGGAATAAAACAATCTTACTTTAAACGTAATGGTAAGGGGGCTGATTAGCAGTAGCTTTACGTAAAATACTGGTTTTAGCTGGATCCAGCGCGACTTAAAACCGACCCTATCATTTGAGTAAAGGCTACGGAGATGTTGAAAATATTTCAATGTTTTGTTAAAGAAATATGTTTTTAATAGTAAAATTGTTTTTAATAAACGTTTTCTTTGTTGACAGGTAAGCGCCTACACAGTACCGTAGTTAGGTGCATGGCATGTTAAGTAAACGAGTGACTTTCTGTCTGCCACGGTAAGATGAACATGACTATTTAATGTGCCGTCATGTGGTGGTGGATAATGTAACATATTATTTTCAATTTTTATTAGACTAATGTATGTCGACGTCTTCGATCGCGTCAAAGTTGATATGAATCTCATGGAATACAAAAAACTACCAAAATGGTCTTGTGTTATGCTAGAATACTAGATCATTATAAGTAATCAGAATTTATAAAGGTGCATGACCATATTTTTCCGATCACTGATCATCAAGTAATATACCTTGAAAAATAATAATTTTATAGCATGTGGTTCGATAAAGCAGTGTTTCTATCACTGTGTCATAACTGGCAAACTACGATGCTACGATAGACGGAGAATAGCTGAGCCAAAGTACGGGCTAAGTAACGTAGTCATTTTATTTTCAGCCGTTTATGAGTACAAACAACCATACATCTTAAAAAGCTGTCGTAATCATAATCATATTAGGATATGAACAATTTCGTCGTCATCTTTTTGTAACTTATGATTAAAACTAAAGTTTGACGGTATTTTAATAGGAAAAGTTTCAAAAAATTTATATTATCTCTTCGATATACTTATCAGGTGTTTGAAGTATGAGGCCTCAGAAATTGGCTAACTTTGTTTACGTTCAAGCCAAATTATAAAAGTTTAGCAAACTTGATGAAAGTAATTTTTCTTTGACATTATCCGGATTTCCTATAATTGTGTCTCAAGAGGCGTTCCATCCTTGTGTTTCTGCCGCTTGTACAACGAGCTATTTTCCGAGGATTTTTTTGAGATTTGAGTACCCGGCACCACTCGCCACCGACTGAGTGTGTGTGTCTCGAGTGTCATGATGACCCCTTGGTTCCTGCCGGGGTTGCGGAATGTTTATAATAGTTACCGTGACCCTGGAACATAAAGGGCAATCGAAGGAACCTGAGTGGGTTTTAGTCAGTAAGAGTCTGACACGCCCTCCCGCTGCACCCAGGACGGGAGCATTCATTGGATGATTTCCCACTCACCAAAAAAAACCCCCTGGTTAAGGCGCCTGCCTCTTTTGTAAAATTTTAAGGGTACAAATCCGGGTCAGTACCAATGTGACATTTTCAATACATTATGCACTTTCTAAACTTTATCTTAGATATCACTAACATACCGTACCTAGGAAAGGACGATAAGTCTTTGGTCCCGGTTGTCATTCGTAGAACTTTGACAGTCGTTACTGGTCGTCAGAAGCCAGAAAGTCTGACCAGTGTAACCAAGGGTATCGAGTCGCCCAGTAACTGCGCTGTAAATGTTTGATAGGCAGTCGCTTTACGCAAGACACTGGTATCCAGCTGAATCCGGTAAGGCTGAAAACCGAATGGGAATTTAAAGGCGTGTGTGATACCAACCTACATGCTCCTGATGTAGCAAGCGTCCATAGAATACGGCGAGCGCTTACCATCTGGTGGGCCGATGCTTTTCTGCCACCATAATAGTATTCAATGAATTACACATAGTAATTATAATGATGTCATTATCCATTATCAAATTAAATATGTTGATTGAGATATTCATTATTTCATCCATATCCATACTAATATTATAAATGCGAAAGTAACTCTGTCTGTCTGTCTGTCTGTCTGTCTCTTCTTTAGGCCTCAACCACTGAACCGATTTGAATGAAATTTGGTACAGATATAGTCTGGGACCCGAGAAAGGACATAGGATAGTTTTCATCCCGGAAATCCCCCGGGAACGGGAACTATTATTCCACGCGAACGAAGTCGCGGGCAAAAGCTAGTTGTATATATAATACAATATAGTGCATTTAATTAAACCACCTATAATTGCCGCCAGGAACTTCTAACTCAAAATATGCCACAATTAGCCAACTAGTGTTAAAACATATTTTACATCATTTTACCACCCGGCCAATTATATCGATAATGACGATGCCTAATGACAATATTTTACCACTATCTTGACGTTTTATATGCAAAATTTACGTCAAATTTCCGTATTAGGACCAGAATGAATGTGCCTTGTATTAACCTCTGGTAAAACATAGCACGTTGCTGTTTGGTAGACAATTTCGAGTGATAAACCCTAGCAATAAACCAGAAGAAACATTTCCCCTTGCAATATAAATTCGGCTCTATTCCCTCGTGATACGGTGTTGTTCTGTTCGTTCAAAATAGCGGTTAATGCATTATGTTTGGCGTTAACGCCCTTGTAAGGGTGATGGATAATAATTACTATTGCGTGTTAGCTTGTTATTCGTTACTACGAAACGCGATAGGTTTTAGCTCGATAAATTAATTTCAGTAATCTTGTAGGCATATTTTACACGATTTTGTTTAGATTAAATTGTTACATGGCACTGACTAATGATTAGGTTTGACTGGAATTTCTAGCTGAATGCAACGCTAGATTTAGCAAAATGCCTTCCATTATTGCATTTTAAGATAATGCATTTTTAAGAATTCTAAAAAACAGACTCTTTGGAAGCGTCAAAGAATCGCTTGGTTAGTCAGATAGTTATACTAAAACTTATTCTAAAACATATGTCTTTGCAACGAAGAACAAGTATACATAATTATATTGAGTATCGAGTACCTATCTTTTCATTCAAGTTTTGCAAAATTCTGGTTGCATTAATCATTTTGCTTCTATAATATGTAAAAAACAATAATAGTAGAGAGCAATATCAAATTATGCCTAGAAATGGAATGGAATATAAAGAATTAGGTAAAATGGAAGATGAAAGTATCCATAAAAATGGACGGGCAAAGCCACAGACACCAGCTACCTTTATAAACAACTAGATTTTGCCCGCGACTTCGTCCGCGAGGATGAATAGTTCCCGTTTCCGGGGGATTTCCGGAATGAAAACTATCCTATGTCCTTTCTCGGGTCCCAGACTATATCTGTACCAAATTTCATTTAAATCGGTGGTGCGTGAAGAAGAGACAGACAAACAGACAGACGAGAGTTACTTTCGTTTAATAATATTAGTACGGATTATTTCTAAAAAAATGTGTCAACAATTTGTTAAATCTCACAATCCCTCATACCGTTTCATACAGGCATTCCGGACTACACATTCGTATTAACTTTAAACTAGACAACCCTTACATGTTTCATAATCGGCATTCAGACTGATAGAATTTCAACTCTATGTTTCAAAATTTAAGACATACTTTTCCGCTGAAGAGGTCCGTATTTCATATATATAACAGTTTGTTATAATTTAAACTTTATCATGTAACATATAAGATACATTTTTCTTTAATAACGTAGAGTGAATTATCTATAGCATGATGTACTGTTTATCAAAACTTTGCTTTTATGTCTTAATCTTGTTTCTTGTTTGTATTTGTTATGACTTCAATGAGAATTTGAATGCCTTCGTTATTTATTAGGAAGTTAAAAGCTTCATCTATTGTTTTGTTGCTAAGGGCTTTTATCGAGTTATTTCTTGTATTATAAAGGTATTATTAATTAAGGATGTTAACTGACATCTTCTGTCATTGTTCCTCAACTAAATGACAAGTATAATTCAGCTCTTAATTCTGTTTTGACAATCTGTCATCGGAATATTTGTCATTGGCATTTTCTTTTGGGCGTTCAGAATAGCTTTGACTTGGTACTAGTCGAATTTATAAGCCTTAATGAAAAGTAAAACTTTAATGTGTACATTATAACATTATTTTTAGAAAATAAATACTTTTTTAAACTTCAAACACACGACTCGACTTCGATATAAAAGAAAGAAAATAGCAGCGCGACAGCTAGCTTTCGGTTGGTCGTAGTTGACTAAATAGGTGTACTTATAAAAAACTTATCATGAAAAAAAAATGATTTGAATGTTGTGATCCCTTCTTGCATATGTGTGTGGGTTCGAAAGACCGAAATGGCCAATCCGCCTTGGGCAAGCATGGTGATCAGTGCTCTTACTTACATAGAAGAGACTTTTGGCCAGCAGCGGTGAGATGGTAATATGTGGTTAATCGTTTCACAATGTAAGAAAATAGAGCATACTAGCGGTCCCCTGTGTTTTCACCCGCATACTTCGTTACTGCTCCGCTCCCGTGGGTCGTAGCGTGATGGTATATAGCCTATAGCATTCCTCGATAAAAGGGCTATCTAACACTGAAAGAATTTTTCAAATCGGACCAGTAGTTCCAGAGATTACCCCCTACATACAAACTTACAAACTTACAAATTTTACCTCTATAATATTACTAGTATAGATAGAATGTCTTCATTTGTAACTAGGTCATATTATTTTATTTGTAATAAAAAATAAGGTATTGTCCACCCAAACAGAGTAATTCATTACTTTTATCGATGGCAATAGAATTTTTATCGTCCATATAAATGCCCACGCCTGCCAAATTGTGCATGACGTCATTTATTCGCTGCAGACGAAGGGTTTGCTTTACTTCTAATATGATTAAATATATTATAATAATAAATAACAAATAAATAAATTATTTTTTATCTCGTCACTTAAATAACTTTAGCCTTCATTGTTATCTGCTCTGTGGTAGATTTTTTAAATATTTTATTAAAATTAAAGTGGACAAAACAGTTGCAATATAAATTGATTAAATAAATAAAACCAAAATAATGCCAGCCTATTACTGTCCCACTGCAAAGACCTCTTTTCATACAGAGAAGGCACGATCACCACGCTAGCTCAAGGTGGATTAGCGATTTCGGTGGTGGAGGTGACAGCAATGATTAACATACCTCGACAAATGGACTTTACAACACCACAAGTTTTTTGAAATTAGACAAACAAATAAAAATAATCTTTATCTTTATTGTATTGGTAAGCTGTCTATAGAGTCTATAATCCGTACGAATACATATAAGTATCCCGTGTTCACAAACACATGAAATATTAATGTAATCTAGATGCACTAATAAACCTACCGGGTAGCCATATTGATTCCCAACGCGCAATCACTGCCGTTGGGGAAACCACGGACATTGCATTTCCCGAGCTCAGTACATAAATAATATAATTAACTGCATTTATCTATACAGATACATAAAATTAAAGTACATGTTAGCAATCCGTACTAATATTATAATTATTATAAATGCGAAAGGAACTCTTTCTGTCTGTCTCTTCTTCACGCCTAAACCACTGAACCGATTTAAATGAAATTTGGCACAGGTGTAGTCTGGGACCCGAAAAAGGACATAGGATTGTTTTCATCCCGGAAATCCTACGGGAACGGGAACTATTATTCCACGCGGACTAAGTCGCGGGCAAAAGCTAGTTACTTATAAATACTAGCTAAACCTTGCGGTTTCAGCCGTGTTATATTAGGTGTATGAAAAATAATTTACATCCTATTCTCTTACCTACTGCACAAAAACATATACCTACACAAAATTTCATAAGAATCGGTCTATCATTTTCGGAGGAGTGAAGACGAGGATTTTATAGAATTATCGAGTAATTTTATAAAATTCTCTTTCTCTCTCTTTATGTACTAAAATCGATCTTTATTTATTTTGCTGTCCGTCTGCTTGTATGTTTGTTCCGGGTAACCTCTGAAACTGCTGAACCAATTTCGCGGTATTTTCACGAGATAGCTGATGTTATGTAAAGTAACTTAGGCTACTTAAATTTTGAAAAACACTTTAAAGTTGCGCAAAAAGAAAAGAACCGGGTGAATCCGCAGGGGACAGCTTGTAGGTAATAATAATAGGGATGTTGACTACATCAAAAAATTACATTCTGTTTAGTCCATCTGTTAGACAGTCCAAAAATACTGGACACATATTTTTTGCTTGATCAAATTAATAACAAAATACAAAGATAAAGAGCATGAGCATCAAAGTTCCGGAGAGGGGGCTTGTGACGTCACTCCTCAGTAAAAATTATACTAAGGTGTGACGTTTCACGAAACTTCAACGCACTGTATTGTCGTCATTTTCTGTTTACGAAAAAAAAGAAAAAATACATGTCCCAAATTTTTTGATTGTCTAACTGACGGACTAATTAAGTACATTTTTTTTGTCGTCTCGCCTATTAACCGGGTTCATTTGTTATACAATATCCCAGTTCATATTGTGTTTGTTTAAGTTAATTGATTTGTTGTTTAAGCTCTAACTTGTTTTCCCTGGGGGTGGAAGTTAGAAAGTCGTGCCGAAAGTTGGGGCGATTACGCTCTTTTTCGGTACTTTAGGGTTAAATTTTATTATTTCTGGTGTTTTGGGACGCCAGGTTAGTTTGAGGATTAATTCAATTGTTTTTTTTCTGTGAGAGTTGGTTTTAATATATTTTTCTTTCAGTTAATAGAATTTTAAAAGGAAAATGCAGGAAAGTGTGACCACTCGCATTCAATGACTTCCTTTTATTTAGGTTTTAAGGTTTTCGTATGAGTTAAGCACTATATTAAGCAGAAGTTAAGCAGAATATTTAGTCGTTTTAAAGTTAAAGAGGAAGTTAGACGTAAGTTAGACACACAAGTAATCGTATAAGGTTTGAGTTTTTCATTCAGACGTAAGGAATCCTGAAAATCAACATTTGATTCAGCGTTAAACAGGGCTTGTGTTAAACCGAGTGAAAGTAAATCTACACCAATATATCTATACCATTGTTGTGCGTAGATATATCACCACAGAGTAAATATCAACCTGTATACATCACCCTGATATCTCACCTTGTGGTGATAATATCTACTCATAGCCCACTTCAAGTCCTGGGAGGCATGAAACTTAGAGGGTATGTTCTTTGGAGATAAAATAGGGGATGAAAGTTTGAACATCCACGAAATGCGGCGAAATCTAATTAATAATAAAACTTCACCTTGGCTAACGGCACCAAAACATCGATTCCTATAAAGACTGATAGTCACAAACTTTCACCTATAACATCATACCAAAAATATGGAAACCCGCATAACCATAGACAACACAATGACGCCATAAAAACATTTTGCGTTACAAAAATATCACCAAAACCATAAAGTGACAAAGCTGAATATTTCTCAAGCAGACTTTTTTTCTGTCATAAACAACCGACTGTCAATTACCATTGTGTAGTGTTGAGATAAGTCGATAATATGTGTGTGGAATTGTCGATGTTTCGGCAAAATGTGCCGATTGTGGGTTGAGATATTGCGTTTGACATGCGATAAGTGTTGGATCGCTTTATCGATGTTAATGGTGTGTTATCTCTTAAACTGGGTTTGACAAGACCTACAGTTGGCCATTACAAGGCTGTCATGCCATATACTCGCTCAAATCTTGGAACTTTTCACACACGGCCCAATCTACGCAGAGATTGTGTTATGGTCACCAGACAACCTGATATACATACATATATAATTTATATATGGTATAATTTATCTATAAACATTCATATTATAGATAAATTACACCCAAAAACAAAACAAGCATTTGTGCTCATTATACAAAGTAACTCATTGACGGGTATGTTGGTCTAGTGACAGGCAGCACCTTAACTGCTCATTCACGACAATAATTCGGAGAACGTCCAATCACATGCGTGTGCTGTGCTCAAATGAAAATCCCTAGTTCTAAATCTATATCTCCTATATCCTTTATATTATAAATGCGAAAGTAACTCTGTCTGTCTGTCTGTTACGCTTTTACGTCTAAACCACTGAACTGATTTTAATGAAATTTGGTACAGAGATAGAGTTGACCTTGAGAAAGAACATTGGATAGTTTTATCCCGAACTTTTGACGAGTTCTCTTGAAAACGCGATATAACCGACATCCACGCGGGCGAAGCCGCGGGCAAAAGCTAGTAATATATAAATAGACGCGACAAAAATCTGTCTAGTTTTCATATTTACTGAAACACGCCAGAATATTGAATTATGCCTGCTTATCGTTCCGACCACGTTTCAGAACTTTGCTAGCAACAAAAATGGGTCACTGCTTCCAAGTATCTGGGTTACTATTCATGCACTATTGCGATTTTTAAGCCCAATGCGATTTATGTAACTTGAATCCGTGCCAACTTAATTCATTATTTACACCGTGGTGTAACGCATGGGTGATTTATGAACACATTTATTTTAACTTGTTTTTATTATGGAAATGCATGTCATTTTGGTAACTGTAGCTCTGTTTGAAATGTAGTAGTATTAAATAAAAACTAGGAATCTGCAAGTCGAACTTACGTATAAAGGGCATGTGTAATGTCTTGTTATCTTCAAAAAGTGTGAATAAATAGTTACGGAGATAAAGGGGAGGTAACATCAGCCAGACAGATGTACGAGTGATCCTAAGAAGGTTCACATTTCCAAACTTATTCAAATGAATAATCCAAACACAAGACTAATAACGTGTCAACTTAATCAGAATATCGATACACATGTATCATGTTCACTAGAGTTTAATACTCGTTTCTAAGCTAACTCAATCAACCAACACTACTCCAAACCAACTCAACTCGTCGATTAATAGCTAACATTTACAATCGTGTCCAAACACTTAATTGCTACAAATTTTCAAGCAAACTCCGAGTCGCCAGCCTTTTTTTTGTGGAAATCATCAAAAGACTTCTCCCGCTCTGGGCGGGGCGGAAGGGAGTGTCAGACCTTTACTGACTAAAACCCACCCATTCCTTCGGCTGCCCTTTTTGTTCCGGGGCCACGGTAACTATTAGGCTGAGGCTACAGTGGGCAGCAATATGCGATGCGAATGGAAGAGCGAAAGTAGATAAACATGGAATGGCTACATTATAAGCGAAAGTTTGTCGTATATTTGATTTAATTTCGCTGATACGTCGATGTAGCCGGTGCCGCGATTACAGTGATGTAGTTCCTGTCGCAGAAAGAAATCAAAGATCGCTAGTAGTATTTGATGAACGGTGTAGCCATAAACTTGAGCATCCATGTATTTGTTTCAATTGCTAATGTGTCGCAGCTCGCGTCGCAGACTAGTGTAGCCTCAGGCTTAGAACTATTCCGCAACCCCGGCAGGCATTGGCCCTAGAGGGCCCCTTCACGTGCTGACTGCGCTTTGCGGCGCGCGTGGAACAAAACGCGCAATTGATCGATTAATAACGTGCCAACTAAATAGCAACATCGATACTCGTGTCCCATCTCTAGTGTATTGATGACGTAATATCGCCTTGCGATAACTTCACAGCGTCCGCCCACGCGATCACAATGTAATCATCGCGGCTGGTGTATTTAATGAAATAAACTTTGAATGAGGTGATCCAGTTGTTTTGTGGGGAAACCCGGGCGTTCTACTGGTTTTTGAAGTTGACTACAAGTGAACATTTTATTTAAATCCCCACCTTCGATGTTCTTAGGATCGCGAGCTTTCAAAAGAGTTGATAACTAAAGCGGTTGACCCGATTTAGATGACACATGTCTAAGAACCATCGTTATTATACGCTAGATAACCTACTTTCAAATAAAAAAGAGCATGCTACTCAGTTTACTCGTTTAAGATCTACGGTGCCACTGACAGACAGACACACACATAGCGAGATTTCACCCGCATCTTCCCGTAATCGCGTTCAACTAATCTAACAAATTTTGAGCTTGTTAATAATATGTAGGGATATTTTAGCGACCATAATATAAGCCAAAACATATATGTATAAATAAACACTGAAAATTTCAAGTGTCTACAAAAAATACAAGCCAGAGGAGCGAACAGACAAACGGGATTGCGGTTTTTCTAAAAAATAAAATCTGTTTTACTTGCAATTTTGACCCCTATTGCGACTGAATCCTGTATTCCCCAATCAAATCAGCCAATCACAGATGCGTACGTTACGTAATGGCGTCCCACTCGCAATCATAATCGTTGCACTGAACATCTTTGTGTAAACGTGAATCGATGTTAATGACACATATGTGAACCAGATTCCAACTCTTAACACATTTTAGTGTTTCTGTAATTCTGTTGCACTTCGTGTGATGCAAACGTACATTTTGACAAGCTTTTTTAACTTGCTATGTTTATTTGGGTATCTTGGTGTATCTTTAACCGATTAAGCTGAAATTTTGTATGCGTGTTTTAACCGGAGTGACGTATAAAGCAATATAAAAATGCATATAATTAAAAACTTTCTCAAAAAAATGATTTCTGGTTAATATTGTTTTAACTGTCAACAACAACGATCTGTCAATTACCGTAGTGTTGGCTTTAGTCGATAATGTTAGTGTGGATGTATCGATATGGCGACCATTGTACCGTTTATGAATTAAGGTATGGCGCTTGATGGCATATGATAAGTGTTGTGATGTTTGTGTTATTTTTGTCATATTCTTTGTCATGCTCTGCAGCCTAAACACCAGAATTTGGCATATGAGGTCTCATTGAATTCGTTTCAGTTGTGACAAAGTCTCAGTTGTAAGTGACATAGGGTATATTAATTTGAAAAACCCAACTGTAATTACATGAAAGAGTAACAAAGCTATTTACTTTTTTTTGTTGCTTGTGAAATTCTGATCTCCAAGATAGAGTCGGTAATGTTACTAAGTCAAAGTACGCGTTAAGTAAAGTATATTTATTTTGACCTGACATAAAGACTTTTATCTAGAACAAGCTGTCCCCCGCGGTTTCACCCGCGTTATATCAGATTTTTAGTAACTAAAAAAAGAAGATAAAAAGTATACTATGTCCGTCCTCTGGCTCTATATGAGCTACCTCCCCACCAATTTTCAGCCAAATCGGTTCTTTCGTTCTTGAGTTATAAAATGTGTAACGAACACGACTTTCTTTTATATATATAGACTAGAATTTTTATACTTCTGCACTCTGTAGTGTAAAAACACTTAGTACACAAGACAAAGCATAGTCTAAGCCGGAAGCCGCATTGCACGCTACGCTACACGGAGACCTACCTTTAAGAGTTCAGCGCAGTTCAACACTACCGTATATTATGTTTGTAGTATATGGACAATACATGTATGTACGTTGGTGAGGGGGTGTGAGTGTAATTCTCCGGGCTTATTTAAGACAAGCAATTCTAAACACTTTTAAGAACATTCTTATTCTCCTTTGTTTTTTTTTCAACATTGCCCCATACTAGGAATTCCTCCTTTCGTGGGCACGAGTAATCGGACTGGGGTAAAAAAATGCAGGAATCAAACCAGCGACGCGCAGCGCAACAACATAGCACTCAAACACTTTGCCAATCGTACCATCTTTCAGTCAGCCCTGTTAGTCTAGTGATTAGTGACCCTGATTGCTAAGCTGGAGGTCGTGGGTTCGATTCCTACCCAGGACAAACTTTGTGTGATGAGCATGATAGTCTGTTCTGTGTCCGGGAGTAATTTATCTTTGTTATGTAAGTATTTAAAAAATATATAAGCATGTCTATCAGTTGTCTAGTTACCATAATACAAGCTCTGATTAGTTTGGAGTCAGATGGCGTGTTGTCCCAGGATATTAATTTATTTATTTTTTATTTTATTTCCTCATAGCCGCCTATTGGGAATCGTGTGATGCGAGTTTGCCCTAATTCATAATACGTATAGTTTAAGTTTCTAGAATTTAAACATGATGTAGTTTATCAAAGATAAGGATTACTTTGGATCTATTTCGGAAGTTTATCCCAAAAATCACGTAACGCCGGGTCTACGGGAATTAGGTTCGGATCTCGCCAGACGTTTATTATTCACTAGCTGACCCGACATACGTGTCCTGTACAAACCCGAGATAAAATTCACAGCTTCTCAATTTTTTGGGACAACTTTTCCCTGAAGATCTTTAAAAATATTCTTTCTATAAGCCTTATCTTGTCATGTAATTTTTTTTTTGTATTATTATCTTCTGGAGGTCTTTGCCTTCTAGTGATATATTACAACAAGCTTTCGCTCGCGGTTTCGAAGTGCGTGAATCTCGTGTGAATCTCGAAGCTTCTACCCCTATTTTACCCCTATAAGGTTGGAATTTCCAAAAAACCTTTCTTAACCACCAACCTACCAGTTTTGAAGTGTGCTTTTTGACAAACAGTATTATGTAGCTAGCTGTCCCCGCGGTTTTTCCCGCGTGGTTCCCTTTCCCGTTGGATTTTTGGGATAAAAAATATTCCAAGTCCTTTCTCAGGCTATGGACTATATCTGTACCAAATTTAATTAAAATCGGCTCAATAGTTTCTGGCGTGAAAACGAGACAGAGTTACTTTCGTATTTATAATATTAGTATGGAGGAACTAATTATTTTAATCTCAAATGTACGATTTTAAACACAAAGTACTCTTTTCATTAGACGTCTGATATGCTTCAGATATCTCCAGCCCGACTCCCAAGAGATTCTACGTGTATAACAAAACAAACTTGCAATTGCCATTCTTCTTTCCTTCTAAAAGGTTTAGTAAAGCTATTTGGTAAAGCCATGAATAACGAAAATCACCATAGATACTAATTAAGACTCATCTATGAATTGTAATTAAACACCAGACGCTAACCAATGACTGTATCTGCGAAATATCACATCAAATCCTAAAATTACAAATACAACACTGTTTTCCAAGATGTATTAAACAGGCCATATATGGAGAAGCCATATTATTATAGTTTCCCAAAGTCTACATCTTTGGTACCAAAAAACTGTGTTACATGAAGTAACACATGTGTATAAATGCAACAGATGTTAACAATACTAAAAGTTTTTAATAAAATTGCCCGTCTCTGGCATAGCGCCAGGCGTGCAATTGCCCTGACATAGAGTAGATGCGACTAGTTATTGGAGATACGACACTTCTAACGCCGCGCCCAAGTGACATCATTTGTTCTATTTATTTATTAAAGGTATTTTTGTAAGTTACCATCAAGGTATAAGGAAACTAAAAATAACTAGATCAATTTGACAAAAAAGTCTAAGTGAGAAAAGAAAAGTCTAAAAGTATATTTGAATGGTGAATAATAGGGTTAATAACGCAAATTCTTAATTATGCAGAGTACATAAATAATATTACATTATAATGAGATTTTTTACTCTTTGGCAGAAGTCTTTTGGTATTGCAGATTTCTACTGGCGTGGCGGCGGTGGTCATGCAATAACATAAAAATTAACATTTTCTTTGTGTGTAACAAACTAACAAAACAATTACTTTACCCAAGTCAAAAATTCTAACGATCGCCAAATTACTCACCAGCAATTTCCTGACAGATTTATTAAAATAATTTAATTCCCATCACCCATTGGCATTTTATAGAAAGCGCATGCATTTTCTTTCATTCATTACAGCATGGTATTAAATATCTTACACTTGGTCCGACAAAACCTTCTTAAATAATTACATCAAACAAAACGTCAACAAAACACAACTTATAAAGTTATAACCTACACAACGCACACCTAACTTTACACATATCTCTGAAACTAAACTACTTACATCTATATTGAAACAGTTTCGACCAGAAAATTGGAAAACTTGACCACTACATTCGAGTGTCTTATCTGCGAACTTAGTGTTTGGCCGCCGGTCGATGACCTCCGCTAGAATATCAGATGGCGACGCACCGATAAAGTGATTGTTTAGATTATCTATTATTATTGTTAGACACCCATGATGTATCGATCGGTCGTTTATCGCGTGTGTAATTGGTGTCCTTATCGCTTCTGTTTGATAAGAAAGATTGACGTTATCAGTGGTTTGATGCTAATTGGGTAATTCTGTGATTATAGGAGGTTGGGATTGGTACACTATTTTAATCTAACTTCGTGGATGTAACATAGAGTGCCAAAACACCTGGATTATGGCAATCCCAAGTTTAAAAATGACTAATTATGATATCTTCGGGCTTGTACCTTAGATGAGGTTGTTGTTGAGTGAAGGATAATATCGTAAACAAACTAAGACTTTATTGCTTGCCCGGTTTCAAACTCTTATCGTCATGAAACAAAGGCGGACTCCTGAGCTGGTGGGCGATCATGGAACTCTTTTGCCTACTAGAAGCATATTTTTAAATAAAACCTTTAGTGCGTTAAAGTTATGTAAACAAATAAACCCTTCAGCTTTATAATGTTAGTGTCATAGATTAGTGAAACAGCAAAGGCTGTAAAAACATTTATTAATATTTGCCAACTATTTAATAATAACATTTTCTGATTTCATATTAGAAAATTAATAAGTAATTAATAATTATTAATAAATGTTATTTCAACCATCCACGGTGCGAATGTTTGATATTTGGTTACGGTTTCAAATTCACGGTTCATTTGATTGAAACCAGACAGTTTGCATCAAGTTAAAACAATGACATATTAATTTCTGTTGTGACAACAGTCAATAGCTTGATTACAATAGAAGAATATTGGATTTAGCTTCAGCTTTATTATATTACTAGCTGTTCCTCGCGGTTTCACCCGCGTTACGTTAGGTTTTTGGTTTTTGAGCCTATTCATTACAATCAAACAAACAAAGTTTTCCTCTTTATAATATTAGTATAGATTACTACATATTTATTTTTATATTATTTTCTTTATAATAAAGAGACAGGCTTTTTGGTGATAATCAACATACATATTATTATAACTTATATAGATATTAGTTAGGGACGAAAGATTCAGTAATCTTTGCTTCCACTTCTTTTGGGCTGCATTCATGAAAGCATTTTTTGAAAATTTATCCGTTAACTTGGTGAAATAGATTGTTACAATGTTTATTTAATTTTTAATTACAAAGCATAAAAAATTATCTTAAATTATTCTTATAAAAGTCTTGTGCAACATCAAAAGCAATATTTACGACATTCTATCGGTTTCGGAATTCAACCAATAAAATTAAAATTTGTTCTAACAAGGCTTTAAAACCAAAACTTTGGATTAGCATAAAATGCGCTTTGTTACTAAAAGGCCGTGTAGGGCGACTATAATTTTAGAATTACACGATAATCGTATATTTACAATTTATATTTTATTATTTATTTATCATTATATATTTGAAAACGCGGCCACGATACGGGCGAAATCGCTGTTTTATTTTCCAAAAATAAAATGAAAGAAAGTTAACATGATTCTAGGTCAATTGAAGTTTCATCCCCATAGATTGCGCTTTCATCCCCTCGTATGTCAACTCAACTGTTTAATTTTCTTCTCTGCTTCGAGAAATTGCAGAAATGCCTAAGGCATTAAGTCCGCCCATGTGCATTTCGTTCAGGGGCAAAATGTCCAATTGTCAAAATGTCCAATGGTCAAAATGTCCAACTCCCAAAATGAACGGTACATTTATGCATGAAGTTTAAATAAATAAAATAATTAAATGCAGAGCTCAGTTTGACATTCACCTCAACCTCAACCTCTGACAACAGTTGGACAAGAAATTGATCCGTATTTATTTAACCTTTCGACGACCAAGCGACAGCCGGCTGTCGCGCTGCTATTGTCTTTCTATGGTGTCTCGAATCACGTGTGTTGGAAGGTTTAATTATAGGGTACGGGAACGCTAACCGCCTTATTACAAAACAAGGTTTTTCTCTAAACCAGGTTTAAACCATTGAGCCAGGTTTTGTAATTTGAATCTTATCTGACACAATCAAGATTCGAAATACAAAACCTAGCTCCTAGCTCAGTGGTTTAAACCTGGGTTAGAGAAAAACCTTGTTCTGTAATAAGGCGGTAAAAGTTCTACAAAACTATCACCAAACAATAAAGTATAAATATAGGGAATATTCATCATTCCACTAAGAACTGGTCACGATAACCTTGGCGGCGTGTGAACAGCATCACCTACCAGTTTCCGAAGCGCGCCCTATATGGAGAGTGAGTCGTGAGCGCTATGTAGGTATGCGCCGGCACATAGTAGGTTATTAACCAGTTTTAACGTAATATTTGGGAAGTTTTCAAGTTTAGGTTTTTGGGTTGCGGAATGTTATGTTTATAACAGTTACCGTGACCCTGGAACATAAAGGGCAATCGAAGGAACATGAATGGGTTTTAGTCAGTAAGAGTCTGACACGCCCTCCCGCCGCACCCAAGACGGGAGCAGTCATTGGATGATTTCGCACTCACCAAAAAAAAAATGGTTCGGTTTTGTTTTAACATTAAAGTATTCAAAATTACGAATTATATCCTTCCTCGAGGGTAAAATTTCCATAATCCTATTTTTTAAGCTTATAACGACCAACCGACAGCCGGCTGTCGGGCTGCTATTGTCTTTCTATTGTGTCTCAAATCACGTGTGTTCGAAGGAATAAAGAATGCTTTGCGCATGATTTAAACAAGTTTGGAATAATTTACAAACATTTTTTTATTAAGTTTTCATTTATTTTATTTTACTACCAGACGGATCGTACTTAGATTTATAAAAAAAACTAGCTTTTGCCCGCGGATTCGCTCGCGTTAGAAAGAGACAAAAAGTAGCCTATGTTACTCTCCATCCCTTCAAATATCTCCACTTAAAAATCACGTCAATTCGTCGCTCCGTTTTGCCGTGAAAGAAAGACAAACATACAGACAGACAGACAGACACACTTTCCCATTTATAATATTAGTAAGGATATTAAGCAAGTCGTCTATAATATATTTTTTTCAGGAAAGTTTTTGTTCTATGTGTGTCACTAAAAGTACCTAGATACCAATTACCAGTCGTTCTATTTCAAAGATTACTCAAAGAAACGTATCTGGAAAACACATACGTAAGTATGTAATGAGTTAATCACATATTATAATTATCTCTCAAACGCACTCGACGTAGACTATTAATTGATATTTCCTCGTACACGTTGACGGCTTAATTAACCAAGAAATCTTATTAACAGAAATGTCAGGTACTATAGAGGTAAAGTTTGATTTTTTGTCTGTAGAAATATTTTCGGGAATTAATGACCAATTTCTAAAAAAATACTCTTAGAAAGCTACAATACATCTGAGTGTTATAAAGTTAGTCAAAAGCTAGTTAATTTCAATCCAGTGGCGTCCCTTTTACATGAGCCAAAAATCCCATCTTGCAATAATGACATCCATCCATACTAAAATATAATTGGGAAAGTGTGTCAGTCTGTCTGTTTGTCTTTCTTTCACGGCAAAACGGAGCGACGGATTGACGTGATTTTTTAAATGGAGATAGTTGAAGGAATGGAGAGTAACATAGGCTACTTTTTGTCTCTTTCTAACGCGAGCGAAGCCGCGGGCAAAAGCTAGTCTAAATATAAGCCTGACATTATGCAAACAAAAATATATATATAACATACACATATAAATAGCTGTTGTAGTTTCTGTAAAAAACTGTTATTCTTGAATAAATTGTGACCCCTAGACACTACACTGCACAAATACTTAATAATAACATCCGTACTTTTAAGCTTCATTACACTTCATGATCAACATCAATTGCCATTACCCACTACAGTTAATTCATAGGAAACTTAGCCGTAATCCGTAATCTTAGACTAAATCTACATTATGTATGACACAAAGTTCCAACTAATTGTAAAATGATTAGAACTCGCTTTTCCTCTTGGTCTAAGGAAAACTAGATTAGTACCAACTAATTATATTATATCAGTAATAAATATTCAGTAGGTGATTTAGTTGCGTGGAATCGTTAGGTTAATGTATTGACGTGTTTGCACTAGTCATCATGTTAAATCGAATTGATTTAATTTTCCATACTGCTTGGAGATTTGCAAATGTAGTAGAATTCCTCTAAGTGAGATATAACTTTGAAAACACTAAACAGATTTCGTTCTAAGTATTTTATTTATTGGCAAGAGCCGATAACACTATTCTACAAGTTTCTTAAGGTGATTTGCAAACCAATTTTTCTTCTCTATGGCCCACTGGTAAGTAATATTTTTTACAGACGCTTTTACAACTTCTACCATTCGATGACCAAGCGACAGTCGACTGTCAGGCTGCTATTGTCTATTGTTTGAAGGTTTAATAGACGTTCAACTTTATGGCTCACATATTAGGGTCAAGATTGATTGGAAAAATTTAACAGCTTCGAGTAGCCTACTCTGCTGGCATATGACCCTAAAAACGCTGAAATAAGAATCTCTTTACGACACTCACACTTGGTGTTAAAAAGTCCAATCAGCACATGTATACCCACCAAATTACCAAATATTTTCTCCTCAAAGAAACCACCCAGACAAACTTCTAACAAATACTCATTTGCTTTCATTCACCAACAAACTACACTCGTCTGAACACGCTTTTACGACAAGAGACGGTACAACGTCATAAGAATACTAATCGTCAGTTCTGATTCTAGAAACGTCGCGGTTAAACTCTTGTTAGAAGCTAGACTCTGATTTGTCATGACTCATGTGTCTAGAGGTCTAGCTAGAAGTTTGTCCTAGAAGGGTGGCGAATTAGCTTTGTTGAAACTTGATGCTGTTTGACGCCAAGAAACGATGTTTTGGGTGTAAGCTTAAATTGTGGTATCCATACTAATATTATAAATGGAAAAGTGTGTCTGTCTGTCTGTCTGTTTGTCTTTCTTTCACGGCAAAACGGAGCGACGGATTGACGTGATTTTTTAAGTGGAGATAGTTGAAGGGATGGAGAGTAACATAGGCTACTTTGGGTCTCGTCTAACGCGAGCGAAGCCGCGGGCAGAAGCTAGTAATAGATAAAAAGCTCTAGTCAGCAGTTTAAATGAAATAAGTAAACTCTAAATCGTTATCCTCAACATATTTTTTTCTTACTCCTTCACAGTTCTTTTCTGATTAATTTCGTTGCGGGATCCAAGACAGTTGAATCGTTTTTCAGGACTCGTCAAGCTTCATTGCTCGGCGCTTTTCTGGCGGACTCCACTGTTGATTCTGGCTTTCAGGAGTTGCAGTGGTTGGAGATAGTGTGGCGGGATTGTTCATTAAAAAAAATCCTCAACACATCTTGCAGGAAAATTTTAGCCAAACTACAACTTTAAATTCACTCAAAACACAATCTCTAAACTTCTCCCACTTTAATTTTAATATCACTTACCTTTCAACTGTATTCTACTTTTATTCCTCTATGTCAACACTAAACATCCGGTATTTACATACCAATCAGTTCACCTTAACTATGCAAATGACATGATCTAATAGGCCACCGCAGACAGTCGACATGTGTCCCATATATGGGACAGTATACCAAGTGTTACCAAGTAATTATAATGACGTATGACCAATAGGAACTTGACATCACCAATCGTTCTTATAATTTGCGTAAGGTTGGCTATTGGTCTATGGTTACCAGGTATAAGCCCCGCAAGTTGATATTGCGATGGAACCTTGTCACAATAACAGCTGGGTGACGAATCCCGTCGCACAAAAGGACAGATATTGGACAGCGATTGGCTGCGATTGGCGGCAAAGATGGCCGCCAATCCCAATATCAACTTGCGGGGCTTATACGTACTTTTCCAGTTTGAATAAGATGCATTCTAATTTTGAATCTTGGAAATGTCAGAGACCAATCTTTCCGTATAATTACGTTGTATTTGAATTTAGAATACTTCGTCATTGTAGTGTTTATATTTCCTACCTTCTTAGTAGCTGGCTGGTTTAGCCATGTCCGACCTTATTTAAATAGTCAAATAATATGAGTAATAAGATGAGCACTTTTCATATTAGAATAAAGGCTTGAAAGTTTGTCCCGCTGTCCAGCGGTTTGACGTAAAATATTATTATATTAGCTTAAACTATACTAATAATTATGAAAAAGCCGAAAAGGATTTTTGTTCATTAAAACGTGCTTACCTTTGGAACTAGTAGAATTAGTAAAATCATTTTAAAATCTTTCTAATTTATGAGGTATTGTTAAAGGAGGCTATAAACATAAACATCGCGCTACGGAACTACGACCCAGAAAAATAAATGTTACAGCATCGCCCAAAGACGACCAAATATAAGTAAAACCAGGAGGCACAACAGTAGGTAATGGTTATTATAGCTTTGAGATCATGTGTTCACGCTATTATATGCTATGCTATAGTATTTGCTGTTACACTTTCACATAGAATTTAGTAGCTACGACTAAACACTCAAAACCACAATGTCTTGACCATCGACCACAGATGCCGAGTGTGTTCATATTATTCAAGTTTCTTATAGAGCAATAAAACACGACTGAACCATAAACACAAGCGGACGCCGAACTTCGGCACTTGGACGCCGAAACTGTCCGAAATAAGCCGAGCGTTTTAGTGGCCCTAAAGTTTCGGCCAGCGCAAGAACGATGACCCAAGTTTTCCAATATAACTGAAGATTTGTTACCGGTCTGTACCGCAAATATTAAGATTAAGGATGCGGTTTGCCAGTGATGTGGTGGTAATTCTTGGCGAAGTTGAGACGGTGATTTGGTGACTTGTCCTTTAGTTTTTACTAATGATTGACGACATTTTATGTGGGAATTCAGTTTCAGTTATTTGCACTCAGTGCTGTGCATACCTAGGGCAAGTTAGAAGCCTGAACCTTTACAGGTTTTAAAAGAATGCGCAAAAAACAACAACTTTTAGACACTACTTATTATTTTTTTTGTATTTTCCATGTTTGTTTGTTTATAAATTGATAGGTCTCTCATTAGTTTTTCGGCTTGTATGGAAGACCACTACCTGTGTGATAAAGCCTTAACAATGCCATGTTAGTCAAAGACAATATTCACATTTTTTTACTTTATATTTGCACCTGCCATCATATCTCTGCACTACCGGTTGACTGGTAGAGAATGCCTAAGGCATTAAGTCCGCCTCTGTACATACATTTTGTGCATAAAATGTAAATAAATAAATAAATATTCGGGTGCCATGGGTGCCAATAAAAACACATCCCCGTAGCGCCACTTTGTCGGTTTAATCTAGCAGAAACCCAAAAAAATGTCGAGCAAATTGGTAATGATACCATTTACCATTACCATTTTGCTAAACATATTTTCTGTGTACCAATTACCATTACCGTAATACTATTACCATTTCCCATTAACCTTGTATACTGGCAGCCGCTAGACGTTCGCAAATCAAAACAAACCCCATATAATCAGGCTACAAGTCGGAAATAATTAAATGGAAAGTCAAAGACTAGCCGCAGGCGTGCAAAGCGGAATAAAAAACGATTAATTTACACATGTATGTACGTTTGTTGGTATCGCCTGTTAAAAGGTAGTCACGATCTGTGCTCACGATTTGAATTAGAGATTTACACAGAGAGAGCGGAGCTAATGCTATGTATGTTAGAGTTTTTGTAGTAATCTAGTGTAACTAGATTTTAAAGCCAGCCAGTGAGTTAAACTTGCACACGAAATGTTTCACCTAGAAAAACAATTAAAAAAATACTTCTATGGGCCACTCTGCACTTGATTGACAGCTGGACTGATGTGGGCCCAGTTGATCACCATCGGTAACTGGGACTCGGCCCAGTTGTATAGTGGGCCGAATGTAACCTTAACGAACTTACCATTCCTGTTGAAAACCACTTTTTCCAATACTTTCGAATGGCCATCTAAGTTTGTACTCACAATTTTGTATAGTTGAATTAACTGAACATGTTATTTTAGTCTAATCTAATATCAACGTAAAGATTTACTGGTAATTAGGGATAAAAACATCTTTGCTGGTTAGAGAAAACCCTTAATTAGAAATGCAACCAAAGTGCGTACTCACAATAGCGCTTGTAAGGGAGATAAATTAACTAAACTTTTCTAGTCTAATCCAACCTAAACAAATAGATTTACTAGCAATTACAATCGAGCTAAAAAAACACCTTTGCTGGTCAAAGGAAACCCCAGACGAAATAGTTTGAACAGGAAGTCTATTGATTAAGGCAAACAGCAAAACAAATTCGTTTAACTCTTGTCATCAAGTTAAACAAACTTTCAGTAAAAGATAACAGAACTGTTGAAAAGGTTAAATGTTTAATCTTAATGTCTTTGGCATTTAAAATAATTACGCCAATACTATAACTGGACTAATTTTCTGACAATGCCTTTCGCTTTAAATATTAAAAAAGAAGTTGAAAATGAAAATAAGTACAATGGCATTTCCGTTAAAGTAAGTACTCATAACTTACAATGTCACGTTCCCTAAGGTTAAAGCTGTTGATAGAACATTTTGTAGTTTTTATCAGAGTTAAAAATAAAAACGGTATAAAATATTTTTTCTATGTGGCAAATGATTTTAATATCAGCGTGTGATTTATGTGAGTTTCAACCAATTTCCTTAACTGATCATGTTTGAAAAGAGAAAAAAAATGACCATTTACATCATTACAAATTTTATCATTTTTCAGATTGGGGGCAGGTTTTTAACACAATTTTATTTGAAAACTTGAATAGAATAAGATAAGATAAAATAATGATTTATTGACACTTCAAGACACAGATATCAGTGTAGCTCTAACTCTTGAACTAGGGTGTCCTGTATCACAAGAGCCAGACCTCTCAATTTACAGGGTACATAAAACCAAAAAAGTACAATAGACAGGTCCAAAGGCAATTACTGGGTGACAGAATTAGAATAGAATACAATATCACTTATTTGCATGATCTATCGCTTTCACATCTCCTAGCTCACATTGCGCACACGCATAAGTAAAAAGTGAACGTTCCTCATGATCGCAATAGCAATGTTTACATGAGTCATTAGGTACCGTCATCTACTTATTCCATTTACTGTTACTTGTCTAGGCCGAGCGTACACACATTTATGATATATTGCTATACTTGGGGATTCGTGAATGTCAGAATTTTGTTTGTGTGTGCGTCTGTATGTTCATAATCATTATTTGTAGATCACTGCTGATTATTACTGTAATGACAAAAAAAAAGTAGTTTCACTGTATTGGACGTTTTAACAAATCCGAATTCTGGTCATAATCATAAATCCTCTCTGTCAGTTATTTTCAATCCTAATACAGGTGTTTTAAGTATATCTGCTAATTGATAATGATTGATCAATTCATATACTTTAGGTCATCACTGGCCTGTATCCCAAAAATCACGTAAAATCGTTTGTCCTGGTTGTCACGCGTAGAACTTGGCAGTTGTTACGTCAGCCTTAGTGAGCTGAACTGCGAGATGTCGTGATAAAAACGGGCAGTCGGAAGACAGTAAGGGCAATTTAAAGACGCATTACTGTCAGTGTAACCAAATGCTCCAATCGCTTCATATTAAACACTGGCATTTAGCTAGATCTAAGTTAGTTGACAGACAGTACAAATTTGAAAAAAAGCTAGTCAGGTGGAGCGACAGATGATTTACGCATTAAACATGTCAAAATGAATTCCATCCCGTCTAATTAAGGATCATTTACCCTAAGGTTACCAAAGCCAAACACAATTGCTGGGAATCTTGAACTGAAAAATATTAAATTATACTATCTGTTAATGGTCCAACAGATACCAATGATATTCTGACGCGAAATTATGACTGTAATACAGATATTGGATTTTAATACTTCTAGCTCCATAAAACTAGGTGATTTTTTTCTGACAAAGCTATCTTTGCTTTTAATTAGCTATGAAAACGAGCTCGTTCGCTGTATGCTCATTACCGGCTAACAACTACTTTCCGCGTCTATTTTTTTTGTTTGTTTTACATCCGACGTCGACTGCTTTCTTTTTCTATCTTGGCAAAAATGTGCTTGAAAATAAATTCAAAATTTTAAATGCATTTACCTTTTATGAAGCTTTTGATTTAGGGAGTTTGTGCTTTAAGATTTAGTTTTTGGTTTTCTTTTAGACGTCTTAATTTATACGACTGCATCAGTTGGATATAAGTTCAACATTATTTCTGCCGTTATTATTTTACAGGAGCACATTAACGGGATGATTATTTCATGTGTGCATTTGCACTTAATTCCTATTTGCCACTAAAGAGTGAAAGAGTAGCAAACATCCTTTTCATCTAGTGGATCATCAATCTATCTATCCATTGTTGGAAACTATCGTGTTTAAAATAGAAGTATGATTAATTGAAGCGTGTTTCTACATAGCTTATTACATGTTAAGCTACACAAACAGACGTCTTTAATTAATTGGGTGAAATCGTAAACCTCTTGTCCATTGAATTAGTCATTCATTTTATAACCTCTTTGTTTCTGGTTGACTTCTTCAAAGACAACTGTATGATCACGTTTATTAAACGCTAATCTTTGTTATTAAACCTGGGGCCCTTGTCTGTTATTCCAAACGTGTCTCAATGATCGAGTTGTGACGTTTAACGTCAAACTTTTGACATATTTTCCATACAAAAACTGTCAAAGTTGTCAAAGATCCGGCCGATGACTGGTCATTGAGGCACGATTCTGCCTTTTTAAAATCGGTCCTTGGTGCAATAGCGTGTTCCACGCTACCTTCGCATAAACGTGGTCTTCGATTGTAACACTTGTCTGCTCTACTGATCATGCTATTATTACAGTCATTTCTATTAACCTATCCTCTATTATGAGGATTTAATTACTGGAGAAGAGAATTAGCCAGAAGCTAATCAAAGAAATTAATCAAAGTTTAATTTCTAACAATCTAATCTACTGAAAGATGAGTTTTAGTAATATTAATTAATAAGTAATATTATCTAAATAGTACAAGTGCAACCGCAGCTTAAATCTAGTGCATTAATAATCCATAATTCATACGTTTGATCGTGTAACGACCTCTGGTGTGAGGCTGACTGACGCGGTCAGTTCCGCATCTGTCTGTTTATGTATTGATAATATTATATTATTTATGCACATTATTACTTTGCTCTACATTTTTATTGTTTATTTTTATTATGCTTTATTGATATTGTAATCGTTTCGGGTGTTTCCTTTACTGAATCCGGGTTTTGCAAAGATAACTATATTGATAAAGCAAAAATAACGATGTTATTTTCATGAAGCTATTCTGCTTTATATTAAGTTCATTAAAAATTATTAGATCGTCATCAATTACAGGCCTAGTATTAAGTCCAGCACTGACATACTAATTAAATGTCAAAACACATTATTATGAAAGAAATTTCAAAATTACAACGGCAGTTCCTGCGATTTGTGCTTCCAAACAAACTGTTTAGCTTTATGACAGTATAGTTAATACGACAAGCACTGACAAATTGTACGATCATACCAATTCAATACTAAACAACGTAATACCGTTAATACAGTAAAACACCGCATTAAGACCAAATTAACGACGTAATCGTTCTATTGACCAAGTCCTTATACAGAAAACCTTTTAAACTATGTATGTCGCACGAACGGAAGACCAAATTCATGAATAAATATTGTACCTACGTTTGTGTTAAAATATTGACTGGGTTACCAAGACCTCGCATACCTTCTGTTAACGATGGATTAATTGCATTTTATTGATCTAACACTCGCTCTCGTTTGTACCTATTGCCAGTTAATAGGGAAATTAGTAGATCAACTTAGATTAACTTTATTAACTCTCCCGAATACTCAAACGTCACTTAACTTTAAAACGCTCTCAAATCTATTGCTGTCCTTATTTTATCCCTATAGAGTGACAAAGACAGCAACAGAGAGAGCATTGAGTATTCCGACATATTTAGATTATTAAATGTATGGGACAAAAGCTTACGTTCTAGGTAATTTGACATCACGTATCGAGCTCTATTCTATCATCTAGCCGTCTATTCTACAATGGCACCTTGTCTTTTTGTCCGTGGTGAGTTATTCAGGAATCTCTTCATTTCTGTAGCCCAATTCACGTAATCAAAACCGTAGCGATATCGTAGCGACTAAGTCGTTAAGACCATTTTCGTATTCACATCCGTCAACGATTGAATGACGATTTAATTAGCTGAATACGCATCAACGACACTTCGATCGAGCGACTTTAAAATCGGTGTCGTTCTAACTCGATTGACGGATGTGAATACGAAAATGGTCTTAACGACTTAGTCGCTACGATATCGCTACGGTTTTGATTACGTGAATTGGGCTACTGATTTGACCAAGAAACAAATTCAATTTTCAAATTAACGCCACAGAATTTGGAATCGTTCAGGTCTCATATGGGTTTTCTGAGTCTGTCTCCGCAGTGGTATTGCACAATATGTGCAAAAACTTGAGCACAGAGCAATTACTTTTAATGTCATACCGCAGAGCGTGACTTTATATGGAGTTAAATAAAAGCTGCAAAATGTCCACCATTAAATTACAACCCGCTTTTATCGGATGTGATTTATTTTGCATATTTTATATTTTTGCAGAAAACGGTCAAAATGTAGAAATCTATAACGGTTTTAATTAATCAATATTTATAACGAATGTTCGTAACTGTTTCAAGTGAATAATTAATTCTTCTCTATCTATAACGCATTTGCATAAAAACTTGGTATTTTGAGTCTAAATAACTCTTTAGTTGTCTTCTAGACTTAATAGGTTAGTAGAGTAGGTTATGTACATCATCCTCTTGACCCTAGAGTCTGCTTCCAGTCTAACAGGATCCAGCTGAATACCAGTGTTTTACATGGAGCGACTTCCAGCAGACCTTTACAATTTTCTTAATTGGTAACACGATACCCATAGATTAAACTGATTGTCAGGCTTTCTAGCTTCTAACTAAAGCCTCGTATTCATGGTAAACATTTGTTTAGCAACTGTTGATCAACAGATGTTGTCGCTCGCCGGGCGTCAACTCTGCAATATGGCGTGATCAACACCGCAACACAAGTGTTGCCCGTAATATGATGACAGCAACTCGTCAACATGTTTATGCAACCATGTTGCTAAACAAAATGTTTACCATGAATACGAGGCTTTACTTAACCCGTAAGAACTTTCAAATACCCATGAATGACAGCCGGGATTAACGATTTTACGTGCTTTACGTGACAGTGATGTCCTGGATATACTTAGAAAGCACATACAATTTGAACAAGTCATTTTAGTACTTGCCCAGTTTTGAGCCCACAATCGCATGGATTTAGGATCTTACTAGTAAGATGACAGCAGACACATGGAGCTCATTTCATCAAAAATCACCTTTTTAGGTAAGGTTCTCCCTAGGATTTAAGAGAATAATCTGGTGGAGCTCTATTAAACCTTTGAATACACGTGATTCGAGACACAATAGAAAGAAAATAGCAGCGCGACAGCCGGCTGTCGGTTGGTCGTTGAAAGGTTATTAAGCTGTACATGTTTATTTACTCTTACATCTAACTAATCCACACCTTTCATCGTACACGCCATGGCTGCTACATAAAACGTCTATTTTAATACGTTAATTTGTCGATAAAGCATGTGTTAATATCACCGTACGACAGACTTAAAAATAACAGTAAGAGCACGCCTACAAACAGGCGTAAGACACCATTCATATGGCCAGCTGACATTTCACAAAAAAAAGAATTCACATTTTATTTATATTAATGCCAATAATGTTTTGTAAATCGTCCTTGACGATATAGCCTTGCGAAATTACGCCTCCGCGTCTTCTCTAGAAAACCACTAGCTTTTTATATCCTCTTCTAACTTTCAAAAGCTTCGTACGTGTGAAAGAGACGGGGGGTAAAGGTGAATGATGCGATCGGTGTGCTCCGACTCCAGCCAGTCTCAGGCCGCTGCGCGTGCGGCGCGGACCGCACGTTCGAAGTTTGAAATAGCGCGTTGCCGCGAGTTCGATTTTCGAAATAATAACGAAGTTTTTCGATGTGCCATTGTTCTGTGGTTTTCTGTGAACTGTGAATCTATGAGAGGTTTTTAATTTTAATTTGTATATTTTTTGCGAAACTTTAGATTCTCAGACCGGGTTACCTTATTAGTCATTGTTTTTTGTGACCACTATCTTCCTGTTAAAGCATGTGATTTACAACTAAGAATGCTAGTCAAATAGCCATGTATGCTGACATAAAAAGTCTAATTGGTATAAAGTGCCTATTTTATCTGAATAGTCCGCCTTACGTGACAAGATAAGAGTTTCCAAGACTTACTATTAATTTAATTCTCAGCTCATCAAAAGACAATTTTAAAAATCATGTAGAAAGCTTTCCACCATAAAACTAGAAAGAAACTCTTAAATAGCGAAAGGCCAAACCATGTCCTATAAAATTACGTGAACAAACAATTTCCACAATTTTCACTATACGTTTAGAAACAGCCGTTCTTTGTGTCAATGTTTATGCGACAGTTGGAAATAAACGAGACATTTTAACTGCTGCAGACGACGCTGTCACCCTTCACGAACATTTTTATTTAGATCTCTCGGTTTTATTGGACTTTTCAACGTTTGGACACATCTGTTGCGTGTATACTTTATCGTTGTGAAATGATAGATGGTAGCTGTAAATATCGTTAGATTTTATCCAACAATATTGATGACAAGGCTAAGACAGGCGATTGATATGATTTACATAATACCTGCAAACAAATCACAGAAACAAACGACAAATCATTTGCAAATGCAAATAAAAATAACGACGACGACGACGAAAACCTTTTTCAAATTGATGAAGACAAATTGACGAAACAATATTATATTAACCAATCTGATGACACTTAACGGAATCAAACAAACACGACCTAAAACAAACTGTGACAAGAGATTATCAATCCCATCCTCTTGTTTGAAACCCCACTTTAGACGCAGGAAACGCCGACTTGATCTATTAGTAGCGGGACCACCCAACACTTGACACCCATACCAAACAATAATAGCGATCGTATTCTGAATACTGAAATTGTAATGCAAATCAATATCGAGGAATGCACAAGAGGTCAGGTAACGTTGCTTAAACCAGTAAAACAAGACATGCCATAAAAATTACACGCTATGCAGCCTTAGGTCTCAGTCGATAACCTAGACACAGAAATTGAAATATGTAGATTGCATGGTTCAGACGTTATTGCAAGATTTAATGATAAACATAAGTCAGCCATTACATAATCAAAATTAATGATGAAGTAGAAACTAAGAAAGCTTGCTTAAACACCAAAGATAAATATTTTGATTCAGATAAAGAATTTGATGCATGTATTTTGCATCAATATCTAAAATTAAATTCAGCTTACGAAATTGACCTAATAAAAAGCAATCGTACATTAATCAATATCAAATGCTTCTTCCCAAAGATTTATACACGTAACTTCTAATATTTACCTTAATCCATGTGAACTAAATTCTCAAATAAAATGGGGTCAACCTCTGACCTCCTAAATTCCAAAAGTTTGTTTAGTAGTCTTACTGACGGCTATAATTGCAGTTCTATCTTCACTCTGTACGTAATGAATCTTTGTGTAAATATTCGGCGTTTTATAAACGTGGTCAACAAATCTGGTGCCATTGATTTCGTTTCAGTTGTATTCATTTAAATCGTTTACTGAAACGAGAATAATGACAATGGTAATCAGTTTGAAATTGCAGTTTAAATTAATTGGTCATTTGAATGATTTGATGTTGATGTTGAATTTATAATATTTGCTCTAATTTATGTAAACTTATCTATTACTAATATTTGTAAAGGTTGGTTATAACGGTGAGTAAAAGAAGCGAAATGATGACGATGATTGATTTGATGATGTTGAGGCGTTTTATGTTGATACAGAACATGATAGAATGAAAAATAATGTTTTTAAAACACTAATCTAAATTTCCTTAAAATAAGGAAACTTCATTCAATAAAAAGTTGAAACTTGCTAAAGGATGTAAACTGTATGAAAAAAAAAATAGATCTATATCAATGATAAAGTTTTAAAATCAGAGAACGAAGTTTCTTTTGACAGTTTACTTGATTTACGAGTCGTAGTAATTACAGGTCAGTTCTTTCAAGGAGTCTCACGATAAAATTCCGTATCTGTGGTATTTCCTGACATTTAAAAGTAAACCGTGAGTAATCCGTTTGAATATTTCATAATCAATTATAATATCAATATAAATTGTCTAGTGTCAATAGCACAGCCAATTTGTATAATGACCACGCTTTGAATCTAATAACCTGAGTTCGGTATCTATGTATAGAAGCAAAAGGTCATTCATTTACTTAACTATATAATTTATTATATAGTTAAGTAAATGAATGACCCAACTATATGATATATCTATACTAATATTATAAAGAGGTAAAATTTGTAAGTTTGTAGGTTTGTAAGTTTGTATGTAGGGGGTAATCTCTGGACCTACTGGTCCGATTTGAAAATTCTTTCAGTGTTAGATAGCCCATTTATCTAGGAATGCTATAGGCTATTTACCATCACGCTACCACCCACGGGAGCGGAGCAGTAACGAAAAAAGCGGGTGAAACCGCAGGGGACAGCTAGTTTATTATAATACATGATATATCGAAATTTGCATGACCTAAAAAGTTAGGAGCACGTAGATATGATTTTAGCAGAGGAACGGAATCAAAGGGATTTTTTAATAACCACACAGACAAAATATCAGGAAAAAACTAGCATGTACTGCTAATTTACAACAAGCCATCTTTTAGTGTCCTAGATCCGAGTTCAACAATCTAGAAAAGTAAATATTTAGATCAAACACCTAACATTTACAACGTGATGCTAAACATATGAATTCATCCATATTTTTGAAAATTTCTCTTCAAAACTCTCAGCGTCTTTATTTATATTTTCGTCGTAAACCGCTTTACTATTGGTTGTCTGTTTGATGACGTTATTTACTCATATTTATGCGTATACGCAGCCCGGCTGTTGTTAAACAAATCGTCTCGTTCCGTTTCGGACAGCTGAGTCATGAGTGCTAGGGTTAAACTTAGAGTAAAGCTGACTAAACCGTGGTTAGTGTCGCGTTACATGGGACTTTTTTATTTCTTTGTAACTGGTTTTGTTTGTATTTCTAAATCATTAGTGTGGTCTAAATCATTAACTTACGTAAGTATAGTTTTTGTTTTGAGCGTGTTATTATATCGATACCATTCTTCAATCTGCTGCCACACAATTCAGTTTTAATTTAACTACTTGTAAAAATCTCATTTCTTTTCCTAGAATATCCAATATTTCCTTAATTGTCAATTTGGCGAGGCTTTCGAGAGTTCTTTTTTTTATCTTATTAAGCTTTTCAATATTCGCTTCTGTTTTCGTTGCAAAAAACAACCCGAGCGTCTTCTCAGAGTAAAAATATAATTATGATGACTACTTATTTATTTACGACTACAGATAACGACCGCAAAAATTCAATTTTTCAATTATCCCCGACCTACCAGGGTTTGGCCTTCAGTCTTCAGAATAAAAACATTACGGAAAATATGTGGTTATATTAATTTATCAGTGCATTATTATCATAGTTCCTGGGCAATAAAGCGAAAGGCGTAATTATAAAAACGAGCCCATGTAATAAAGGACAACTGCTTATTTACTTAAAGAGTGCATATTTACGTTTGCAGACAAACAAGTTGAAACAATGTATAATGGTATAAGTATACGTTGCTGGTGTTATTACACCTGTCTTCTTGTTATTTCCATTGCGGGATGCCTGTAATTGCAGGCGGCATGTCGAGAAGTATTTAGTGTCAGCTGCAAGACTGGTTGCGTTTCCAGGAACAATTGGTGTCAATTTGTCTTTAGCTGATGTATCACTTGACATACGAGTAGTCACGTCTCAATTAAATGTTCAGGCTTCTTTTGCAAAACAGTTAATCATTTAGAAGGATCGATTAAGATTCTTGACTCCTTAATACGCCTCTCTTCCTTGCTTAATTTATGTGAAGTAAGCTTTGTCCTTACCTTGTGACCAAAAGGTTCTGCATCTGCTTATTGAGCTTCTAAACCTGTTGATTGACAGTTCCTGCCTCATCGGAAATCTTTTCAGTAGGAACCGGTGGTTAGAATTTTTTATTCTATATCTACTGCAACCTATAGATTATCCTCATAACTACGCTTATGTCCTAGTCGTCTTCATCTGTACCTGTTCATTGAAGACTTACTTCCTCATTTCATATTCTTGGAAAAAGGCAGAGGTTTCTAGTATCTGCTTTCCAGAATGTGTTACAAACTTCCAAGAAACAGTTTTGTCGTTTTTTATTAAAATACTCATATTCACGTGTATAATTCGCATCAAGTTTGTATCATCGCTTTCAACTGCTTGTATAACTAGTTTAACTCGATTATTTCTTACTATAAGCGTGGGGTGACAGGTTACAAGATTTTCCTACATTCCTCAATAGTAAATAGACATGTTTATGTTTGTGAGAGAGACATTCCTCAATAGTAAATACAAGAAATTATGTTCGTAAGAGAGGATATTTAATAAATGTACATAAACTTGCTATTTCTATTTGTTTTTAAACGCAGCAACTTTTCTCAAGCGAGGAGCCGTGCATATCTGATGGGTAGTAGCTTGCTTTCATTTCCTTATAAAATCTTTTACGCAAAGCTCACTGTTTTCCTATTCCTTTCAATATTAATGACGATAAGTACCTACCTCAAAAACTAACTTATCTATACTGCTAATATAAAATGAATGAGTTTGATTGTTTGAATCGTCTTCAAAGCGTGTTGTTAGTCCTCGAATAAAACTGGAGATATAGAGACAGAAATCGATGCAAAAATAAGAGAAAATCGCGTGCGAGTATACCTTGGGTCGGATAAACATCAATACCTTTTATAAGAAAACAATCAAATCGGTTGGGAATTACACTAGATCATAAAATCTATTAATATATTGATACCTAGTTTATTGAAGAATGTTAAAGGCACGACGCTACGGCCCACAATAGCTGAATATTAACCAAAGTCTTTACAAACAAAGGTGAAACCACAGAGTTTACCTAGTTCAGTAATAAAATCAACATCTCTATTATTTACTTGAGACGACTTCATTCGTATTTGCTTATCTCCAGTCTGGTTATAAATAAAACGGATATAACATTTGACATTTAAGCAAATAAAGCACAAGGATTTTGCAATCTATCTGTATTTACTTTAATTGACAAGATAAGTCCAGGACTTGGTCTAAAATATTGAAATATTGTGTTACAATCTTCGTTATTTTGTTAAACATGTAGGTCAAGCATTGATATCTTGATTGATGTGGCGTAATCATTCATTGCATTGAATAATATTATTGTTAAACTTGCTGCCTGTCCCGGTTTCGCACGGGTTTACTTACTATTAGTACACGCTTAGATTTCCTTGCTGTTTTGACTCACTTACTATCTTTTCATATGGACATTATTATTTTATATAATATTTTCTTTCAACCAAACATTGTCCTAACATTCACAAACACAAAAAGGTTCAATCTAACAGGAGCACTCGTTCTATCGTTGTACGCTTACATACATTCGACAATTGATTTTGAAAAGCGATTATGGTTATATCCTCATTATTAATAGAAATATCACAACAAATTTTATTTTTACGGCCATTGATTGGATTTCAAGAGGAAAGTTCGTGACCAAAGATGATGAGACGAACTAGACAGAATTACAGAAATATTAACTCCATGCTCAGTTGTAGGAGAATACAGGCTAACTTTATGAATATACTTTAAAGAGAGTAAACAAAGAGTCACTGAAACATTAATGATGAATGTAGAAACTGATCCTATGTTAATGAAAACCTGAATAATCTGTTAATACTTACATAATACGCGTTCATTGACGATCCTGTTCCGTCCTGATCAAACAAAGGATTTAAAGCCCTTCATTAACATATTCTATAAGCCTTGCCAACGTTTAGAAACATTTGAATTTGATGAATTTAATGTAACGGGTTGTAATGATGGGAACACTGAATCCTTTGGAATGAAAGGCAAAAAGTACTTCGAGCTTTTGAAAGATTAATCATCTATCAAGGAAAATATAACATTGAAGGGGCTTACGAAGAAATGATGCACTTCAAAAATTACTGTTCTTTTCGTAAGTGTTCTAATTTAATAATAAATATTGTAAAAGCCAAGGGAAACATGCCAAAGTTATTAAAACTCCCATTGACGAAAAAGATAAAACCCATCTTCAAAATTATTATTTCATTGAGATAATATCCTAAAATAGTTAAATATACCTTCCGCGCGCCAAAGATAATAGCCCCAATTAAGACTTTTTTAATAAAGCCTCCTTGATACGATAAAAAATAATAACGTTATAATTTTGAAGTAAAATTATCCTTTGTGGGAACCATTCTTAACAATCTTGTAATTAAATGTTTTTGTAGTATACCTACTGAAATTTATGACGTTCGGGGTCGCGCACTTCATGCAAAGTTCGCAATAATAAAATTAATGTACGTAGGTATGGTTTTTCCATGTCAAATAATATTGCTACAGCTTCCTAGCCTAAACTAGTAATTAAAAAAAACCGGCCAAGAACGTGTCGGGCCACGCTCAATGTAGGGTTCCGTAATTTCCCGTCCGTCACAATAAGTGTACCTACTTATAAGTTTGAAAAATGGCTATTTGTAACGTTGACATACTAAGTACACAAAAATTATTTTGTACAACTTTTTGTCTTTTTTGTACAAAAACTTTTCTTTCTATCAACTTCAAAATAATTTTCCTATAAAGCCCTTATAAAGTTCAACTTTCCAGATTTTTTCCATATTTTTTAAACCTACGGGTCAAAAGTTAGAGGGGGGGGGACGCTTTGATTTTTCCTTTTGGAGCGATTATTTCCGAAATTATTGACATTATCAAAAAATGATTTTAGTAAACCCCTATTCATTTTTAGGGTTCCGTACCGCAAAAGGTAAAAACGGAACCCTTATAGAATCACTTTGTTGTCCGTCTGTCCGTCCGTCCGTCTGTCAAGACCCTTTTTCTCAGGAACGCGTCGAGATATCAAGCTGAAATTAATATCACATACTCAGGTCTGCTATCACTCAAAGCCGTGAAAAAATCAAGTTTCTAATTCAACGCAAAAAAAAGATACGGCGGTTTATATTGCATATTTAGAAATTTGCAAGAGAATCAAAACCTATAGGGTACTTCCCATTGACCAAGAATCATGAAATTTGGCAAGAAGCAAGGTCATGTAGCACAAGTAAAGAAAAAACTTCGAAAACCGTAAATTTGTAGTTAGTTCACATCAGGCGTCCGTCTGTCCGTCTGTCTGTCAAGAACATTTTTCTCAGAAACGCGTCAAGATATCAAGCTGAAATTAATATCACATACTCAAGTCTGCTATTTCTCAAAGCAATGAAAAAATCAAGTTTCTAAATCAACGCAAAAAAAAGATACGGCTGTTTATATTGCATATTTAGACATTTTCAAGGGAATCAAAACTCAAAACCTATAGGGTACTTCCCATTGACCTAGAATCATGAAATTTGGCAAGAAGCAAGGTCATGTAGCACAAATAAAGGGAAAACTCCGAAAACCGTAAATTTGTAGTTAGTTCACATCAGGCGTCCGTCTGTCCGTCTGTCTGTCAAGAACCTTTTTCTCAGAAACGTGTCCAGATATCAAGCTGAAATTAATATCACATACTCAAATCTGCTATCTCTCAAAGTAATGAAAAAATCAAGTTTCTAAATTAACGCAATAAAAAGATACGGCGGTTTATATTGCATATTTAGACATTTTCAAGGGAATCAAAACTCAAAACCTATAGGGTACTTCCCATTGACCTAGAATCATGAAATTTAGCAAGAAGCAAGGTCATGTAGCACAAATAAAGGGAAAACTCCGAAAACCGTAAATTTGTAGTTAGTTCACATCAGGCGTCCGTCTGTCCGTCTGTCTGTCAAGAACCTTTTTCTCAGAAACGTGTCCAGATATCAAGCTGAAATTAATATCACATACTCAAGTCTGCTATCTCTCAAAGTAATGAAAAAATCAAGTTTCTAAATTAACGCAATAAAAAGATACGGTGGTTTATATTGCATATTTAGACATTTTCAAGGGAATCAAAACTCAAAACCTATAGGGTACTTCCCATTGACCTAGAATCATGAAATTTGGCAAGAAGCAAGGTCATGTAGCACAAGTATAGGGAAAACTCCGAAAACCGTAAATTTGTAGTTTGTTCACATCAGGCGTCCGTCTGTTCGTCCGTCTGTCAAGAACGTTTTTCTCAGGAACGCGTCGAGATATCAAGCTGAAATTAATATCACATACTCAGGTCTGCTATCTCTTAAAGCAGTGAAAAACTCAAGTTTCTAAATCAACGCAATAAAAAGATACAGCGGTTTATATTGCATATTTAGACATTTTGAAGGGAACCAAAGCTCAAAACCTCCAGGGTACTTCCCATTGACCTAGAATCATGAAATTTGGCAAGAAGCAAGGTCATGTAGCACTAGTAAAGGAAAAACTCTATAAACCATAAGATTGTAGTTAGTTCACATCCGTCCATCCTGCTGTTAGTCCGCCTGTCAAGACCCTTTTTCTCAGAAACGCGTCTAGATATCAAGCTGAAATTAATATCACATACTCAGGTCTGCTATCTCTTAAAGCAGTGAAAAACAAGTTTCTAAATCAACGCAATAAAAAGGTACGGCGGTTTATATTGCATTTAGATATTTGTGAGGGATTCAAAACCTATAGAGTACTTTCCATTAACGGAACCCTCGTTGCGCGAGTCCAACTCGCACTTGACCGGTTTTTAAATACCTATCCAACAATATATCACACGTCTGGGTTGTAATTAAAAAAAAACCACTTCCCTATTTACACATAGGGGGGGCTACCCTAATAAAACGTTTTTTTACAAATTTTTATTTTTGCACTTTGTCGGCGTGATTGATATACATATTGGTACCAAATTTCAGCTTTCTAGTACTAACGGTTACAGAGATTAAGCGAGGACGGACGGACAGACAGACAGACATGGCGAAACTATAAGGGTTATTTACAGATCTCCCTCTCTCTATAACATCTGTAATTTCTGTGACTCTTTGGAGAATGTACTACGATCTCGTAATAGGCCCACTGTTGTCCTAACTGGCGATGTGAATATAGATATCTCTACAGACTCCCACGACAATCGTGCTAGTGAATACCTTGATATAACGGGTCATTACGGTCTCTATCCTGGGCACCAGTACGCGACCCACGATAGAACATGCCTCGATCATGCCCTCATAAAGACCAAAAAAACGGCTTCCGTAATAGTCTGCGACTCCGGTATAACTGATCACGATACGGTAATTATTAGCTTAAAAGACACTCAGCAGATCCCTCAAAGAAAACGCAAGCAACAAATAAAAATTGATTATTCCAGCCTTCTAAAAGACATCGAACAAATAGACTGGAGCTTACTATACTCACTCAATAACGCTACCGAGGCTTCAGATGAATTTACAAATAAGTTACGCCAATGTATAGAACAACACTCAGAGATAGCTACTGTCAAAAACTCTAAGCTTGTAAGGAAACCCTGGATGTCAGAAAACCTAATGAAATGTGTTCGAAAAAGAGACTCATTACATTTAGAAGCCAGAAAGCCCATAAACAAAGACAACGGACTCCTTCAACAAAAATACAAAACCTACAGAAACTTCTGTAACAACATCCTTCAAAACCTAAAGAATGCACATGAAAAAGGACTGTTAGATAACGCTAAGGGCGACAGTAAAAAGACTTGGGCGGCAGTTAAAAATATATGTAATCTCAAAAACAGGACCACTACTAAACTTGATTTGCTGAGTGTACACAAGGACCAAGTCACGTCGCTAAACATGGCTAATAATTATTTCGCAAAGGTGGGTGAAAAACTAGCCGAAGACACTCTTAAATTACTTAGCAAATCTGAGGCTGACTTGGTTTCTATGGTACCTCAACCTAAGAAACGCTTATCCAAATCTTTTTTCATGAATCCTACCGATGAAACTGAAGTCTGTTCAATAATCAAGAACTTAAAAACAGGTTCAGCTCCAGGTTGGGACGGAATTACAAACCGCATAATAAAACTTGGTCAGAAATGTTTGGTGGCTCCTATTACTCATATCTGCAACATGAGCCTGTCATCGGGTACAGTACCAGAACAAATGAAAACAGCTTACGTTTGTCCAATTCACAAAACAGGCGATCCTACACTGGCATCCAACTATCGACCTATCTCACTTCTTACATGCCTATCCAAAATTCTTGAGAGGGTGGTAAACAAAAGACTATTAAATTATCTTGAAAAAAAGTCTCTACTCTCACCAAATCAGTTTGGTTTCCGCAACGGCAGATCGACGGAGGACGCCGTCTCTGGTTTAGTTGACTTTGTTACCTCGAAACTAGATAAGGGAGAAAAGTGTGCGGGCGTCTTCCTCGACCTAGCCAAAGCGTTTGACACTGTCTCCAGACCCTTACTATTAAAAAAACTAGAGTGCATGGGTATCAGGGGCACTGCCTTGGATTGGTTCGTTTCGTACCTCTCAGACCGCAAACAAAGAATTTGTCTGGATGACTATAGAAGTTCATTGGAGGTAATTAACTATGGCGTGCCCCAGGGCAGTGTACTTGCCCCGACGCTTTTTCTGGCATACATCGACGGTCTTTGTTCACTTCACCTGGAAAACTCTCAAACATTTGCATACGCTGATGACACTGCCATTATCTTTCACGGTAAGACGTGGGAAAAAACCTACGAAGCAGCGAAATCAGGTATGCGACAAATTGTGGACTGGCTACAATACAATCTGCTGACACTGAACGTAGCAAAAACCAAATTAATCAACTTCAGTGTTAACAGAAGAACTAGTGCACCTGAACAGCTCTTAGTTACACTGCATACATGTGAGAAAGATAGTGAAACCACTTGCGATTGCATTGGACTGGAAAGAGTGGTGGACATAAAGTACCTAGGAGTTAAAATAGACCAGCATCTCTCATGGCAAAAACAAATTGAAAATGTTAGCGCCCGAGTTAGAAAACTCCTGTATATCTTTAAAAAACTAAGAACGATAGCAGAAGTTACAACTCTTAAGATGATATACAATGCACTATGTCATTCTGTATTAGGCTACTGCATCATCGCATGGGGAGCAGCAAGTAAGACGCATCTTATTGCTGCGGAGCGTGCTCAGAGAGCAGTATTAAAAACAATGTACAGGAGAAAAATCAAATACCCAACACGGCTGTTATACAAAGAGACCCAAGTACTTACTGTCCGTCAACTGTACATATACTCTGTTGTGTCCAAATTTCACAAAACTGCAAGGTCCGCGACAGTAACAGATGGACGCTCGCAAAGAAGACCAAAATGGAATAAACCACCCTGCAAACTGAACTTTGGCCAAAGAGCATATGCTTTCATGGGACCGCACATGTACTCGAAGATAAACGCGAAAGTGAACATTTTCGATAAAAACTCACATACATGTAAGCAAATTATCTCTAACTGGTTGTCAGATTTGGATTACTCGAATACTGAAAAATTCACTGGTATTACTTCCTAAAGGATACACAGGCACATACACGCAAACAAACACTCTAACACACACACACACACACACACACACACATACACTCTCACACTTACCCACACACACACACACACACACACACACACATACACTCTCACACTTACCCACACACACACACACACATACACTTTCACACTTACCCACACATACACACAAGTCAAACCAATGCCAGTAGCCAAGATTTTTAATTTTCTCTTCAATTTTATTTTATTTTTTTCCTTTTTTTTTCCTTTTTTTATTTTTTATTTTTATTTTTTGTAATAAATCTGTCGTGCTATTGCTCTGTTTATAGTTAGTATTGTGCATTTATTGTTTGTATCTATGATGAAAGAGACTGACCTCCACGACACAGGGAATCCTAGTGTGGAGGCCAGGGTTCGTTGTTCAATTAACACTATTTTTTTTATGAACCAATAAAGATTGTTTTTTTTTTTTTTTTTTTTTTTTTTTTTTTTTTCCTAGTTGACTACTGAACCCTAAAAACAGAAAATCAAATAGAAAAATAGACCTACTAAAATGGCAACGAATAACTGTTATATTATAATTATTGTACTGTACTTCAGCAGATTCATCATATCATCTTACAAAAAAACTATAAAAGTTCATCTCTAAGACCCAATTTTTGCCATACGTAAAACATTTAGTCTTAAAAATTTCTTCCTTTATGCGAACCCGACACCCTACAATACTACTTTCAACCCAAGCATGTATCTTTTCTGCATCAACAACTTCTTCATTCGATCCATTCATAAGAACACACAATACAATCGAATTTGCCTCACTATGAACGGAGTGTCAAACTTCCACGCTTTGGTTTCCATTGAAACTTTTACCATTCAGTGCATTGTTTCGTGGATGTCGATGAGTCAGTGTATCAGTTAACTCGTTATTAACTCCACTGTTGTTACTTTCTGCTCCAATTTCGGTGGTGGTGGTGGAGGTGATGTTCTACTAACTAAATTGTCGTGGCATTTAGACGGATGATTTTAAAACGGTCTATATTTGTTTTGTTTCAACGTTAGATAAAATATTGTCTTATTAATATGCTGTCTTTTTGGATAGCAGCTAATCTACGAATTGCTGTAACTTTAATCAATATCTTATTATTTGTACAATTTTCTTTCATTAGAAGATTTTTAATACAAAGTCGTCAATCATTACACTCGTAATTTCAAATCAGAGTTGCTTGCCATTTGCGGGCTATCCCATTTACTAAATGGTCTCGGCTTTGGTCCGTTCAGTTGGTGGTCTCCTAGACGACGGCCGTGTCGATAAAATTGGCCGTGTATTAACGGTAATTGCTCTAAGCTTTTAGACTGTAGTTGGATCTGTAACTGTGTAGTAGACAGTCTGTTAGTTTTTTGCACTAAGTATGTTTTAGATTGAATCTTTTTAAAGTCTTCAATTGCCTGTTGTCTTTGTTCAAAGTCAAAATGTCCCATCCATCTAAACGTCTAACAGAATCAAAATATCTAAACCCCAAATGGTCCATCTCTCAAAATATCTTTGAGTATGTGGTTTTGTTACCGTCGGACATTTGACATATTGTCTGCCTAATGATTCTTTCTTGGTTTGAATTCTACTCCCCCTTATGTCATATGCATAGTTTTAATTTTTTCTATGATGTATATTAATTGTATGCTTTGTCCCATTTCATGATATTTTCTTTGTCTAAACATTCTTCGCTGTTGGTCGCCTTTTCCTCGAACAGAAATATGCTCTGAAAAATCTCGGGTTACACATCTTACATCATTATTATTTATAAAACCAGGAAACTGACGGCTTAATCCGAATGTGATTCATTCAAATTGTGGCAATATTATTTTGAACGTTGTAACGAGGAGACGAAACACAAATGTTTCCGTCTTGCCCTTTGCTTTTCACATTGTTGTATGATTTATCGTGTGCCTAACTGAAACACTCAATAAAACTCACGATGTTGCAATTTTATCGTTATCCAAATTCTTATTTACATGAGGTCTCCTTCCTTTCTCATTCCAGTTATTAGGGAAAGAGGCTATTAATGGAAATACTTGAATAACCCAACTATTCATTAATTATGAGGACTCAAAATACCCTAGCTCAATGACATCAGACGTGGCAGGAATTCCCTCGCTACCTGACTCATAGTCCTTTGGGTCTGTGCCAGGTCATTAGCAAGTCTCAGTTATAACACAGTTTTGTTAATACTATAAATAATTATTGTAATGTTATAGTCAAAACAAAGGATTTGTACATTTCTTTTGATGGTCGTGTCTACTACGCTTGACATTAAGTCAACTTTAGATTGATGAGACTTGGTTCCACACGATGTTTCAAAAGTTCATGGAGTTATTGTATTCGTTATATTATTATTGTTCTAGTGTGTATATTGATTCTTCTTAATATTATTTTTCTTTTACAATGTTATGATTACACCACCACTCTTAACTGTAGAGAATATCTATGGCATAAAGTGAAAATAAATAAATTCACGAACGGGCAGTTCCTTGAAGAACTGCCCGTCATCCAAATACTTCAATTGATTCTCTAACAAAGCATATTCTATAGCAAATTTATTTACCTTCTGCGCACGCCATGTCATTTACCCGAACAAATTATGTTTTTACGGTATTTCCCAAGCGAACAGATCGTTGCTGTATTTTAATTTGTCAGGCTTCCGTTGTATTGTCATTTGTCATGTAATTAACTGTGCCTGAAGGCCGATTTGTGATACAAAGCGAATGTACTGTAATCATAGAATTATTCGGAGTCTTACTTAGAACAGGATTTTGGAGTTTCATTTCTGCCATTTTTGTTTTCTTTATTTTGTACCTAAATATAATGTAAAATGGTAAACTGACTGATTGATTGACTGACGGTTGATATAAAGGGTGACTGGTAATTAATGTACGAAACTTAAACACGTGATTGTGCTCATAATAACCACTAATTTTCATAATGGGAACAAACCTGAAATCGCGAAAAAAATATCAGCTGTTCAGTACATTAGGCAAACATAAATCTACGGAACAGTTGATTTTTTAATGAAAATTGTTTGTTATCATGAGCACAATCACGTGTTTAAGTATCGTACACTTATTGCCAGTCACCCTATATAAACTCATAGCCCAAACCTAGAGACATGAAACTCGCAGAGTGTGTTCTATATGAAGAGTAGATAACAACTAGGAAAGGATTTTTGGAAATCCCAACCGTTAAAGGGTGAAAATAGGGTTCAAAAATTTCGAGATTAACGCGGTGAAGACGCGGTTGAAATCTAGTCTCATTATATACAGAGACAGACTTTTTTGGTGGTAAACAACGGGCAGAAGATCCCGCACCGGGATCACGTATCTTGCAATAGCCGAGCGATCGCGATAATTTACCAATATTTGCTGCTCAAACGTCAATTCAAAATACGTCACGTCAAATAGCTATCTAGCGATAGTGCTGCCTCTGTGGAGCAATCAGTTAACTAAAATATGCATTTTTCGTTTGGTGGTTCCGTATTTAGTATGGTTTTTAAGCGCAAAGTTAAGTTTTTTTGTTAAGGGTGATATTTAATTCGTTCCAGCGATTGCTACTTTATGGTCATCGTAGCAATAAGTGCATTAGAACAATCAGCGAGCGATTAGCAATCGGTTCATACATAATACGATTTTTTTTTTTGACGATCGCGCGGTGGTCGCTCGATCACTGCGCAAATATTGCTGATTTCTGTTTCATAGGTAATAACCCCGCCGATGTGGTGACAAGATCTCAAAATTAATAATAAAATCATGAATTCTCATGAAATCATGAATCAAATAACACAAGTTCTATAAATCCTGTAACACTTTCGACAGACTGAAATAAATTATAACTAACTCTATTATTTGCACTAGTACATAGGTAGGAAGAAAAAGAAACGCTTTTCCAATAGAAGTGAACGACCTGGGTGGTAGTCCTTAGTTCAATACTACCGATGTTGTTTCCCCCGGGACACGATTAGAACCTAACAAGGATGCTCGTTCCTTATTACTTTATTTTATTTGTTTATTTATTGAGAATTTACGTCTATGGGGATTTGTGTAGTTTTCTTTATTTGTATTGTAACCGGCTGGCCTTGTTTTACTCATTATTGCTACTTGTTGTAAGTTGTACATAGAGATATAAGGATGGGCTAAAAGTATCACTACTTTATCAACATCGCCTTTAGGTTTAAGACTGACTAAGGCCATTTTGTCCACCACCGCCGTCACAGTCACGTCAACTAGAACGAGTTGACAGCGAGCCGAGTTTATTATCACTTCATTATGTTTACCGAGACCTGACTTAACAATTCTGACTCAGAAGGAGCCCTCCTCCTGCCGGAGGCTCTACGCGGGGATCGTGCGGTCCATGGCCCTCTACGGGGCTCCGGTGTGGGCGCCCAACCTAGCCACGGCTCCGGCCCGGCTTCTGAGGGCGTCCCAGAGGGTCATGGCGATTCGCATGGTGCGGGGATACCGCACGATCTCCTGCGAGGCGGCATGCCTCCTTGCCGGCACTCCGCCGTGGGATCTGGAGGCAACAGTCCTTGCACACACGTACGAGTGGCGCGTGGAAGTGCAACGCCGGGGCGAAGTCCCGCTGCCGCGGGTTATCGCGGCACGGCTCACGGAGCTCCGGCGAGATCTCAGGGCGGAGTGGAGACAGCGACTGTCGCAACCTAGTGCTGGGCACGCCGTGATAGCGGCGGTAAGACCCCTCTTTGAGGAGTGGCTGGAGAGGCGCCACGGCGCTCTCACGTTTCGCCTGACACAGGTCCTCACCGGACATGGTCAGTTCGGGAGGTTCCTGTGTCGGATTCAGGCGGAAGCGACGCCTGGGTGTCACCACTGCAGCAACGGTCGCCTGGAGGACACGGTCGAGCACACGGTGGAGGTGTGCCGCGCATGGGCGGACCATAGACGTGTCCTCGTAGAGGCGATCGGCGGCGGTGACCTCTCGCGCCCAGCGCTGGTTCAGGCCATGCTGCGGGGCGAGACGGAATGGGATGCCGTCGCCTCCTTCTGCGAAGCAGTTATGCTAGTGAAGGAAGCGGCGGCGCGCGAAAGGCAACGACGAGCCTCTCGCCCCGGACAAAGACCCAGGCGAAGACGTCGAGAGTCGCAAGACGACTACCGGCCACCGTAGGCGCGGTTCTGCGGATGGCGAGCGATGGGTAGCTTGCCGCCCGGCTGGGACCAGGACCGCGTAGACGGCGCGTTTTATTCCACGCGCGCCTCAAAGAGAAGGAGTCAGCACAGGAAGGGGCCCAACAGGGCCAACGCCTGCCGGGGTTGCGGAATGTTATGTTTATAACAGTTACCGTGACCCTGGAACATAAAAGGCAATCGAAGGAACATGAGTGGGTTTTAGTCAGTAAGAGTCTGACACACCCTCCCGCCGCACCCAGGACGGGAGCAGTCATTGGATGATTTCCCACTCACCAAAAAAAAAAAAAAAAAAGGAGCCCTGACCAAAAAGCTGAATTTCGAGACCAGGCCTAACATCTGACTACTCCTCCGAAAAGCCTGGTTTCGAAACCAGGCCTATAAAATCCGCCTCCCCCCTCCTTCCACCAGCCAAAAACTCGGTAGGCTATGCAAATACTCCACGAGAACATTCCGCAGACGACTCACATTTATTTGCACCTCTCAGATTTGTTACTCGTAACTAAATTCCGGCTGATCCATTTCCCCATGCTATTGTGTTTTCCTGTACCCTGCGATCTCGTTACGTATATTTGTGCTACACTCCAAAACGTTTGCTAGGCGAATCAATTCACGAATCTCCAAGTAACTGTTTGTTTTGATACGAGAACAGCGTTTTCCCTTTGAAGTGTTGAAATTCTAGTTCAGTTGTGGTCGTTTGAGATAAACATTTAAATCGTTTGTAATGTTTTAACTGATTCAGCTGATTTCTGTTGCAGAGAAATTGTTATAACCTAAAGATATAATGTATAAGCTCTCCGTCTACGTGAATGTTGGTTCTTGCCGACTTTATAATTGTAAAAATCTTCAAAATGAATTTCGCTGGTTATACATGAAAACGCAACAAACAGACCTTCGCAGTTACCTTAACATAGTTTATAATAAAAAACGTCTTTTGAATTACGAAACGCATGTTAATGTAGTTAATATCAATAGATAGGCTGTCAAGAACTCTCATTTTATATCAGAGAAATAATATAAATGAGGTAATATGAACTTCCATCTCTTTGATGCAAACATAATATTATACTTACGTTACTCGTACTAACGTTTTATCGCAAATAATAACAAGCCGAACAACATCCCTCAGAATCGTTTTAATATCGCAAATGTAGGTTAATGTAATTGTGATTGTAGTGCTTCGTATTATTAAGGAAAAAGCTACCGCAATTTCTATAGGTTTCTACTTCAGTTTGTGTACGGAAAACCCCCAGACCAGAGTATTAGACATAAACCTTTTCTAGAAATTGGTCAGCTGCTAAATTATATAAAATAATTCACTGTGTTGTGTGGTCAAAAATGAAGCCATATTACGTTCGGATCTGTTCCATTTGTAGATTTTAATATAAGGATATCTTGCTATGCTTAAAAATTATGACCTAAACTCTAAAACTACTAAAGAGATGTTCATGCTGTTTTCATTAATAAAGATTTTTCTGCTGATTTCAATGTGATTTATGGGAAAGATTTAGATATATGAAACATGCATATTGTGATAAAAGGCATTTCGCTAGAAGTGATTAAATAGTCTGAATTTTACATCCCTAAGCACTAAACTGTTAACGCAACCACTAGTGCTCCCATCCTCTATTACAAAACTGTTCCAAACTAGACACATAAATAAACTTGCCAAACACAACAGAGGTACAGTTTTTCTCAGACACAGAAACATAATCCTCTCTAATTCTTCGGAAACTCGGCCCACTTACTCATACAAACATCGCGGTTTGAAATCTTTAACAATTTCATTAGAGATGGAAAGTGCTAAACTGTAGAGTCTTATACTTTGCATATATTATTATTAGTTTTTGCCTGTGGCCTCGGCAGCTTAGATGCCGAACCTTTTGTTTTTTTTTTGGTGAGTGGGAAATCATCAAATTACTTCTCCCGTATTAAGCGGAGCGGGAGGGGCGTGTCTGACTTTTACTACTGACTAAAACCCACCCTTCTGTTGCCCTTTATGTTCCGGGGCCACGGTAACTATTATAACTATTCCACAACCCAGATGTTGAACCTGCAACCACTATTTTACTCTTTTAGGGGTCGAATTTCCAAAAATCTTTACTTAGTGGGTACCTACCCTTTACAAACAACACAGCCTCCAAGTTTCATGCCTCTAGGAGCAGCGATTTGGGCTGTGCGTTGATTTATCTACAATCAGTCAGTCAGTTTACCATTTTATTTGTTGAATTTTGCATTTTCGTCGTATAAAGAAACTACTGCTGGTTTCATGTTTCTAGCTTTTGTAGTTTCGGCTTAACTTTGATTATAACAAAGAACCCTATCTCTTTATAATTGGTTACAGATTTGACTAGAACAAAACAAGCGTTAATAATTATCCCAACTAAGGTTTTTCACATTCAATAACTAAATATTATCTACAAATGCAAGTCGAGTCAGTTCTCCTTTATCTATTCCATTTTCAATCAAAGAAGACATTTATGTCTTCGCCCCTGCAGGAAAGATATTTCTGTTCAATCTGTCTTCATTTAGTACTTCTGAGGTAACTTGCACTTTTCTTGGCCCACTTTAGCCTACGTTTCACAATGTACCGCATTAGTTACAAGTAGTAGTACGCTTTCGACTCGTTTTCATAATGTTTACTACCATTTAGTGTTTCACAGTGGTTACAAACTAAACTACCTCGTTTATTTAACGTGTTTGGGACTGTGTTACTAGGCAATCATGAAATGGGCGAAGGTCATGCGATTCTATCGTTTAGGTTAGGCAGTCTCGTAGATAACTTTTGGAAATGGTTTTTGTAGTAGAGGAAACTTTGAATAAAATAATAAAGATAAATATCTTGGGACATACAGCCCTCTTGATCCCAAACTAGGCAGGACCTGTACTATGAAGCCAGACAACTGACATACTTACTAATATCTAGGATCAACTTCAAGACCGCTATCTGATTACAAACTAGACGGAGCCTATACTATGTTAACCAGACAACCGACATACTTACATATATAAATATGTGTATATTATCAAGAAATTACATCCAGACATGAAGCAAACAAACATGCTCATCACACAAAGATTTGTTGTGAGCGAAAATCGAATCTACGACCACCGGTTTAGCAGCTAGGATCACTAACAACTAGAACAACAAGCCAGTCTAAATTAAATAATGTTGAAGTTGATGCAACTAGTACGTTCTACATCCAAAATCAATATTACAGTCTACAAATACCACCAACCAATGAGAACTAATGAACCAAAACTTTACACAAAATCTTCCCAATCATCTTTCAAACAACCCGAAAGTTCTAATACTTGGCACGTGCACGAAACTTGGCGAGCACACTTCCCTTATTGGCCTATTAAGAAGCGTTACGGAGCACTTTCCATTCAGCTATCGGCTGTTGATGATATTACCAACTTTTGCTTCTGACTTGGCCATGTAGTAGCTACAGATTTTGGTTCGATTAACTTGGCTAGTTCAGAGTTTGGTGGTCATTAGGAAGATTAGGTAGAAGTTAATGAAATACCTAATTGTGTGATCGGAGTAAAGGTACTCTGAAAGTTGGAATTATGTTGGGAAGACATAGAAATGTAGTAATGGAAAAGTTGACTTAGATAAACGTTGAGAAATGAAACGAAAAAGATATAAAGCTTGTAATGAGAAGAGACACATAGAATTTGTACACAACACTTCTAACAAAGCAGCAGATTCATTTACCACCTCCAAAAAAGAAACAAATCATTTAATCCCAAACAAAAAGAGCTCGGTAGACCATCCAAAATCGCTTTCACACATAATCCCTAGGACCAGCGAAACAAATGACATCGCAATCCGATGATATGCGGAAACAAGCAGATAAATCAGTGCAGTGATTGATGCGAGCCATATGTCAAGCTTGACCATGCGTTATGGAAGCCCGGCTTGTGGGCTTGGAGCTGATAAGGCTACGGTACAGAATATATGCTTGAATTATTGCGTCTCATTTGCACGATGTGATTTCCAAATTATAGCTCTTATGTCCTTGGGCGAAAAGTAATTTGTTGTGGATATGAGAGATGTTTTTAGACGCTTTCACTTCAGGTATGATTTCATTTTTGTGCCCTTAAGGCTACAAGGGGGATATGTCTGAAATATACTCGCATAAAATATTTTGAAAGGCTCACTTTATAAACATTTGGATCTTTGTTGCCAGATGTATTTGATACATTTTCATTGAACGTGAATCATAAAACATATTTGTTTTTCACTAAAAAGCCTCTTCTGAGCTCCACTGTCTCGGCTTTATTCACCGCTTTTAACTCCGAACACCCCTGAATCAAAAGCCACCAACAACTGCTAATACCACTCTAACTAAGCGCATTCCAGGAATTCTTTTTTATCAAATAAACAACAGAAATCCATATAAAATAAAAGACAATCAACATTTTATGTCCGTTTGGATGAACGTTAGCCTAAATCTCTGCAATAACCGCTATTCTAAATATTTAGGACAGTGTGCTATGCAATCCAAAATGGCCGACTACCGGATTTTGTTGCAGTTTGACAGGAGACAGCTGCTGAACGAAAATAATGGTAACCGGAATTCGTTTTAAAATCCCTGTTATTTTTTAACGGGGAAATGTTAACTAGATTCTTCTTAGCACGATTTTGGAAAGCGTAAAACAGTATTCGAGGATTGCGTGAATCTACTAGGTCTTACTAAAGTCAACAGCATTAATTTATTCCAATATGGATAGGTAGGTATAAAAGCTCTGATCCATAACCACATTTCATCACAGTTCCTATAAATTTGTCATTAAATCGATTAGAAACAGAATTTCATAATTATCACTTTTCCTTGTCTTCCACAAATTTGCGTATAAAACGTTTCTAATTATACTAAAAACTGTCCCAGGTTGTCACTTAAAATACCTTTCTTCAGACTGCACATCATCGAATGCCAAAACGTCATTTAGAAACTCCATCACATCAGCTAATAATTCCCAACTGAGAGACTTCCATTGCATACGTTATGAGGAATCCTTGTAAGGCATCACCTACAGTGTCGGCTTCCGGCTATTGTCACCAACAATGCATCAGCTTTCTTAGGATCCCACTTGATTACTTAACGAAATTTCTGGAAAGAGTTTCTTTATTAGTTGTGGGTAATGAGTAAGTGTCTTTGTTTTATCGTGGTCGTCTGATATTATGTGTTTGTCTGTTTATATTTCGTATCTTTGGTCTTTTTTGTCTTAAGCACCATCTTACTAACCGAACCTAATTTATTTTTACTACTAGACCGCTTTGTAGTTTCTTAGTTTATTTAGAATCAATGCGATACTAGAATAGTACACACTCTTCTAATTTTTTTTTCCCATTTGAATGTGTTTGTATTATAATAATATTGTATTATTATAATAAACTTTATGAACCGAATGTCAAGGTTGCTTTCGCCACGTTCCGCAAGTCTCTAAGTCCTAAAGTTATTCACAAACTTGAAGATTTATGTACTACAAGTTGTAAGCCCATAACTTGCAAATAAGTACTGAGCAAAGATACTATCAGTTAGCAAGTTCTAGTCAACAATGAATGGCTAGTACTTGCCATCATTTTATCTTTTGAATTACAAATCAAGTGATGTACTATTTAATGTAGATATTGAAAGAGATTTCATTAATAACTTACAAGATAGGTAAACGACGATTGTAATCAATTCGTACATTTCGGAATTACAACTAGATTTCTAGAAAAAATATGATTAAGCACTTGTGTACTAAAACGCGTCACATTGACGCAATTTATTTTCTGATAAATAAATATTTTCTTTGATAAGACTTATTCTGCGGAGTTAAATGTTTACTATCGCAATTGCACGAATTGACGTGAACTCTTCGCTACTGTCAATTGATTTATAGGTAATATCCAAACAAAAATATATGAGATCTTTGAAGGTAAAATACTGAATTTACAATGTATCCTCAAAGCTTTTACCCATTAAATACATATACCACAATTATTTCCCACAAATGTGAAGGATTTATTGATTCATAATAACTTATTCATCGCTCCATACTACGTGGATGGAGGCACGCAATTTCGCTGCGTATGCGCATCCTACACGGTGCTGTTGACCTAGCGGTGCTAATAACCATACATATAAAACTATGTTCATAATTATTAAAAAAGATAAAAAGCTCATGTCTGTTTTATGAGCTATTGTTAATTAAAATGTATGCATTGGATTCACAAATTATGTTTTAGACTTAACACTTTTTAAGAGTCTGATAAAGGATCACTGCAACCGGAGATAACAAGTGACTTCTGATGTATTTGTTGTTGAGGATAATGACACATAACTAAGGATATTATACTGACTTACTTAGCAAAACTGGAAATTGCATCAAACATCGCCTGATTATGAAGATTAGATATTTGTAATAACTTCCGATTGGGAAACTCCCGATAAAATGTGATAAAACATTGCGCAGGATATTACCGATAGGTGTGCCGTAAAGTGCAAATAAAACTGAACAAATTAATATTTTATGGCTAAGGCCTATTGATTTCAATTGAATTAGATTAGAAACCACAGCAGGAGATAGAAATATAAACATAGCTGCCCTTTAATAAATACTAAAGGACTTAAAACTAAATGATTAACACGACTTGAGCAGGAAATTTCGATGCATCCCACACATTGGCTCCGCAATGTCGATGCAATGATTTCGTTCGATTCTCAAGACTTACTGGTGGCTGAGTCAGCCAGCCAGGCACCCATTGTAATAATAATGTCATACACATTCAACGCTTCCGTTGATTCAGACCATTCATACCTTTCGTTAGCTTCCTGCGACTCCTAACTTAGACTTCGGGGTTTTTGTTTCGAGTTATTGTTAACTTGTTAAGTACTATCTCCGTTTCCTTTAATCGTTAAATGGCGCTTATTGTTGTTGAGGAATTGGAATTTGTTTTAAGAATTTTGAATATTTTAGATTTTTTTCTTCGAAAGACCGTGGTAAATCGGTTGACGTAACTCGGTATGATATTGCTGACGCTTTAGGTGCACAACGATGATGTAACTTAAAACAAGCTAATAAGTTTTACTTTTACCACTATTACTTCATTTGCGATTAGATTTCTTACTTTATGCCTAACATTTCATATTTTCTAATACAGATAAAAAACTATTAAAAAAAAAAAATAACCGCCTTCAAAAACTAAAAACCCAATAATAACTAAAATTTCGGAAGTAGGTGGCAACACAAATTGAATGGCAGAAGAGAAACCACCGACTTCCGAAATTTTAGTTATTATTGGGTTTTTAGTTTTTGAAGGCGGTTATTTTTTTTTTTTTTTTAAGTTTTTTATTTATTACTTTTTAGTGTCGACTCCCAATGTTTGACTGTGTATAGTATCTTTCAAAGTAATTTATTTTCAAAATAAAACTACTAACAATCTTATAAAACGAAAATAGAAACTTGAATACAAAGCACACATCATCTATGAAAATTTCGTCAATTTTTTTTGTTCTTGGTGAATTTTTCGAGAAGCACTGAACCGATCGCCACAAAATTTATATGGGACCACCCCTGAATCATGACTTAACAAACAAAAAAAGAACCATCAAAATCCGTTGACAGTTGACGGAGTAATCGATGAACAAACAAACATACAAACAGCCAAACAAACATACATAGTACCTCCTCCTTTTTGTGAAGTCGGTAAAAATACTTGTTTCCCTTCGATTTTATCCACATCTTTGGAAGTTGAAATAGTCGATAAGTTTTCTAAAAATTCCAATTTTCTGCTTAATTTTTATCATTTTTGAGTACATCAGAACCTTTTTATTTACAAATTATTTGACAACACAAAAAAGTTTGAACGAAATCAAAGTTATGTATTTCTCAAGTTATAGTGTTACCAAGGGAAATATTGATTAATTTTCATATATTTGTGTAGATTTTATTAGAACACCCACAACGTTGCATTTTCGCCTCTAAATTTCTCCCTAGCAGACTTTACATCTACTTATACGATAGCTATGTACTACATCGGTACATTAGCATGCCTGTACGCACATATATTAGCGTCCTGTCGGCTGCTTCCTGAGCCAGCATTTAGTATGCAACGCTATTCGGCGACATCCGATATCACAGCCATTACGCCTCCTTGGAATTTTATGGCTATCAGTGCGTCGTCAGGAGTCGTCAACGCTTTGTTATCCCCCCAGTATGTTAAGCTGATATAACGTCGTTATGCTTGACTTTTTTTCCTTTTTTTGCATCCCTCGAGATTCTATTTTCTAAAATGGGTACAGAATCTACGAAGCTGTATACAGTTTTTGGAACTGTCAAAACAAAAGCAGGAAAGTGGTCAACTATTATTTCCGTTAACAATAAATTACAAACAAATGTTCTCGTAAGATTTTTATCTGTTTATTTAAACCATTTCCGCGCGGAAAGTGCAACACAATCTCAAAGTACGCGTTTAACGATATGTAGTCAGGAAAAAAGCCATTAAATCTAGGCCAAATGTACACAAATCCTGTTATAGTTGTACAAATTGTAATAAAAGACAAAAACAACGGTTTTATTGCTAGCGCCGCTTGCCCATAATGACCCGCGATTTGTCGGTCTCTGACCTCAATTCAACTAATTGATGTAGAATTCACAAATGATAGAAATTTATAAAAATTGTCTCATTTAGGGTCAAACTCGTTAAAATGGTTAGAGTTCATTAGGACGTTTGCAATTTATTTTGACATAAATTTTTCTGGTTTTACATAACCGACGACCTATATATTTGTTAATACAATATATTTATACAAATTATTATTCTCTTTACTAACATTGATAAAAGAAGAAAGTCAAGCATTAAACTATGGAAATATTTACTCTCCTTTGATACTAGAAAAAAAAACCTCAAAGGAAAATAAATATATCCTCAAAACGATATTTCTAATACATTTCACGCCAAATGTACTCCTGTTTGACTCATCAAGTCATCACCGTAGTCACTCCATCTTTATCTATGGATCCTGTAGACGTTTCGCATGATTGATTGCGTGGGCGCGTTTGTTATGCACTTTTCATTTCAACAACGTTTAGTATATGGCTAGCGTACGGATGTAACGGACGTGTCCAGTGTTAGACTTATTTATAACGTTAATCTGTCGTATCACATTTGAATTAAGTGTCTGAGGATCTAAAGTTTTTACATTTTCAATTCTTATTCTAGCATCGTTAAAGTCAGTGTATTAATGTGAAGTGACAAAATTCCAAAATGGTTATGGAATCTGGTCAGCAAAATGGGCGGTTTTGGCCACTTTCGCCCCGTCTGTGGCGTCGAAGTAACGAGTACTCCAAAGTGGTCTTTGAGCCTAGGAGACCTCCATTATCTCCTATTGAAGTAAGAAGACATGGATTGGATACAACTCCTCCAGACTTAATTCAAACGAGGAGTTTTATTAAAGAAAGGTTGGATCATCTGAATTTGGAGGAAAGGATAGTGGACGAGAAGAGATGGAGCGTAGATTCCAAAAAACCGCCAATCAAAGAAACAAAGAAAGAGAAGAAATTGGAGAAGTTCGAAGTCGAAGAAGTGGTGAAACTAAGAGTTAAAAAACACAGGCAGCCAAGACCGAACAGTCTTCAGTTGTTACTGTGTCCTTCTAGTTCAGGACATTATAGTAGCAATACTTGGAGATACACGAGAGTGCGGTCCAAAAGGTGCGTAGTAAAAACATTTTAATAACTCAATATTTTTTTGTGAAAAAACGTACGGTATTTATATGATCGTCGAAAAATAATCGATTTATTAACTTACATAACAATTATAACGATGTATTTTCTGCAACATTTATAATTATATCAGTCATTGGCCACGCTTGTTCTAGATAAATATTATGATACAGATTTTTTAGTTCAGTAATAACATCATTGAGATGTTTTTATACATTCTTGACCAACCGCCGAAACCTTTTTATAAAGAATGCGTGTCTCCGGTCATATAAACCCACAACTGAAGGTGTGGGCATAAAAATCAATTCAAGGCGTCCAACTTTAAGTAATTGTGATGCAACTTAGACACCTGTTAATCTCTAAACGATGCGTTGTAAAGATTCTATTAGCAATGCTGATCATGCCTTTTATGGTGAAGAATGATAGTGTATCATCGTAGTTATTTAATATTTATGATACTATTAACACCCTCATACTACTCTTGCTGAGTTTTAGAAAATACTTCACTATGTTAATTGAGTTCTTTTCCTGCATCGTCGTTCCAAGCATATGTAGCGAATTCTAAGCTCAGTTCAGTTCAATTCTAAGATCAGTTTCAACTAGTAGAATAGAATCTTAATTATGTATGTTCTTTAACATTGTTAGTTTAACGAATTTACGATATCTTACTCTATCTTGTTCACGTGTTTGATTAAAAGCGTGCACAGTAATTACTGTTCGATGATTCACATTCATTTGGGCTGAAACTGACAATTATTTTTCACTTTTGCTCTAATCACCTAGCATTAAATCAATGTTAATTATCGCCTTGAATTGGTACGATTAACGTTGGAAGATCAACTTTTTTGCTTATTATTTCATTAGAAATTGCTTGGTGTTTATGATGCTGAAAACATTAGAAGAGCGTTATTGTTCTTTTAAAATATTTTTGAAGACTGAAGTAAAAATGAGCGTGTAAGCCTAAACCAAAACGATTGGTAAATTTTTTAAATCGCGTATAAGTGAGGCAGTTTAATTACATTTTATTTCAGGATGCGATTTCAAAAATTCGATTTTTGTTTAAAGAGCTTTCTTACGACTTTTGGGATGGATCATCTAGTGAAGGAACATGACTATAAAATCGGCAAAATAATGATACCAAGTACTGGTACCGACCAGTTTTTCGGGGAACTCATATCATGTAGTTATGGTGAAACTTACGCCATCTCAGTCCGTAGGTGTCGAGTGGGTGGAATGATGTTGACAACACCCCAGCATATGTCGCTTATCGCCGACTCCGGCCCTTTAGTGTTAAGCAACGGTTTGACATAATAATCTCGCAACTTTCTGATTTAAAACGTTGGTTTTCTTAAAAGCCGGAAAGCTTTTAATAAATAACATTATCAGTGAAGTAAGCTTTGAGTGTTTATTTACGAAATAGCCGTAAATTATGCAGGTTTTGATAAATTTAAATGGTTAAATTACTTGTGTTAAAAGAAAATTTGCGTTACATTGCACTTTTTGTATTAACCCTATAATTTTGCCTTTCCCTGTAATTATTTTGGCATTAAACATAAATGAGCATGTTTATAGATATTGCGTTCGGTAAACCGGTTAGACCGAAAGCCGAAACCAAAAATTACCTATTGTAACATACCAATATTATAATATTAATTTTGATTGCGGCAACATTAATGTAAATCGATGAACGTTATTTCTTGAAGTTTATTGATACTAAAACTAAGCATTTCTTGAAATATAAGCACAGTTAAATAATATTCAATTATGAGGTACAGTTATTACAAACCAATTGTAACAATCGCTAACGTTAAGGTTGTAAATATGAATGGACATTTTATATTTATTGCGCCGATGTTTTGAATGTGTGGGCGTTTAAAGGAATTGTAGATAGTGTTGAGCTGTCGGTTTCGGCCAAAGGACATCCGTAATTTAACTTTTGAAACGAATTAAAAATATACGATTGCATTTCTAAATGATCATGCAATTCCTACAATACTTATGAATTAAATTGATATCTAATTTTTTCTCAGTCATTAGGACGAAGAGCGGTGAAATGTATATTGACAATAGGTTCTCATCCATACTAATATTATAAATGGGAAAGTGAGTCTGTCTGTCTGTCTGTCTGTATGTTTGTCTTTCTTTCACGTCGAAACGGAGTGACGGATTGACGTGATTTTTTAAGTGGAGATAGTTGAAGGGATGGAGAGTAACATAGGCTACTTTTTGTCTCTTTTTAACGCGAGCGAAGCCACGGGCAAAAGCTAGTCAGAACATAATGATCTGTTAGTAGACTGTGCTCTCTTCCTGACTGTAGCCAGAACAAAAAACGAAAAACAACGCCGTACAGCAATAAAAAAATACTCAACAAATGAAAAGCTTTGGCGAAACTCGGCACATAATTGGGTTTCGGCTTTCGGCTATAAAACGCCTTGTTGTGCCCAACACTAATTGTTAATATCTCGTGACAGTTTTTATACGTTTTAAGGCCAATGAGATTAAAATGCTTTATTATATTTAATTATGAGTCGTCGGCGCTCGGCCGGCCGTTTTGCATAATTTTGCTCGCTATGGAGGCCTCGTATAAATATGTAAATGTCTAGGCATGATACATGGAGTAATGATTAATTGTTTTATACATAAATGAACTACATATTGGTTCTAATGTGAATAGGGGAGATTTAATTAGGTGACGCTAGATTTTTTTGTGAGATATGCAAACAAGTATGCTGATTATTTTTTAAGATAAAGTGTAATCTGTCTATTGACTGATAAGAAGTTATGCCCTTAAAAATAAACTGACTTATCTATCTAATTAACGTCTTCCTTTAGTTGTTAACAACGAGCTTCACATATTTCTGCCCACCATTTTGCCCGGATTACAGTTGATTAGCTGTCCCCCGCGGTTTCCCTCGCGTCATGGTAGTTCTTTGGTTACTACTGCGCTCCCGTGGGTCATAGCGTAATTTTATGTAGACTATGTACTGTATATTGCTGTAAAGTTTTAACAAAATTCGCTCAGGAGTTCGCATCCATTCATGCACATAAACTTTCTACTAGTAAAAGATTTATTTTACAAACAAACAAAGTTATGTTCACGACACAACCACGCCCAAACATTAAGTAGCTGTAATCATTCGCCACGGTTAGAAAACTGATTGATTGATTAGTTTATTGTTATTGTAAATACAACCTACCCACTCTTTCAATAAGTCATATTTTACCACACTTACTGAATAAAGGCGGACATGCGGACATTTCTTCTCCACTCTTCTTGGACATGTCTTGCCCGTGACTTCGTCCGTGTTACAGTCGACTATCGCAGGCGTAGATGGAGCTGGGATATTTAAGCTTCTTTATAGATTATAGCTTATTTCCTAACCAAAGTATCTCTATACCATTACCAAATTATATTAAAACCTGTTCAATGATTCAGCCGTGAAAGCGCAAAAGTAAAACAGACAGAATCACTCTCGCATTTAGAACATTAAGGATTTCAAACATCCAGGTCATCCATCACTTACTAAACAACTGGCGCCTAAAAAGCCCACGCAACGTGTAAAATAATACATAGAATTAACTGTCAAATTAAATACAGTACTCAAACTGCCCACAAATGTCCTAGAAACGGCAGAGCCTAATGTCAAAGTCCTACGGTATAGAATAGAGTCGGTATGCGATGCGCGTGATTCACACGTGCGTCGTCGGTGACTGCCAGCGCCTGAGTTACAAATGTTGATATTTTTGGTCTTTACGTACGGAGAATATTGTATACAGATCATTTTAGAGCGAATATGGGAGTTGTTCGCACAACTTAGTTACTTCTGATACTTTTCAATTTCTTCGATGCTTGTTATTTACCTAAATACCAAAGACCATAAATTGATCTGAAGTAATCTTTGAAAAAACTGGTGAGGTTAAAAACATTTTTACAGATGGAAATCTATTTTATTGTCTAGTGTCGTTTGACTTTATTGTCTTACTACTATATACTATCGACCGGGTGAAGTCGCAGGCAGAACTTAGATCTACTAAACTTTTGTTCCATCAAATTTTCACATCATCCTGGAACAACTCCAGAACCATCGCATCTAAAATTCACTCTTCATTTCAGCATAATGTAAAAATTTTATTAAAACACAAATAAGGCGACAGTAAAGCAGCTCCAATGAAAAATGCTCAACACGACAACACCTCTTCCATCACGGCGCTCAATATATCACCGTGTTATTACGTCGTGGAACATTACACCCGTCTGATATGTCAGACAATTTCACTGTTAAGCTGCGGTTACATTTACACCGTAGCTTGCCTTTAGGAAAATGTCGTCTTTTTGGAAAAGAATGTCGTGATGGCCTAGTGGTTAAAGCGCCCGCCTTTCTAAAGTTTATATGTTGGTCATCATAATTATGACATCGTAAAGGAAAACATCTCGAGGAAAGCTAGACTTGTAGTGAATATAAGTTCGAAATCGCCAATCCGTCTTGAACAAGCGTGGTGATGGATGCTCGTGCCTTCTCTGTATGAGAAGAGGCCTTTGCCCTGCAGTGGGACAGTTACAGGCTAGTATTATACTTATCATTATTGCCTTTAGGGATTGCGTTCAGTCTAACATTCAAATGGGTATGTGGACAAGAGAAGATAGAAAGGACCAGAAAAAACAAAAAAGCAACTATCTGGCCTCTTGCTCTAAAGGTTGACCCTGACTGCTAAGCTGAAGGTCGTGGCTTGGATATTCCTTGGACAAATCTTTGTGTGACGACTTGATGAGCCTGACTGTTTGTTCTGTGCCTGTTTAGATATTTTGTACGAAATATCGCGAAAGGAAGGGCAAAACTTTCAGGAAAAATGTTATTGCAAATGTTTCATACTACAATAAATGGTCCAATTTTAGAAACTTACGAACTTAATAAGCTTAATCATGGCTACTGTCAATGGGCGTAGCACTCACAATCTCCATTTCATGCTCATTCAACTGTCCACAATCATTTCATAACAGATCATTAAAGCAGTAACTACACTTACGACGTTATTCTGTATCACGCTTTACACTGCACGCTACAAAATGTCCTAGCTAGAAACACGTAGTGCCGTGTTTCCAATGAATATCATTACGAGGAGAAACAATTTTCACGTTCATTGAACACAATTGTTTGTGGAGCGGCAGCCGTCCGTCGTGTTTTTCCATTGTCTAATGTATGTAGTATGTTTAAAGGTTTTTGAACTGGTGTTTTTCACCTTTTTTCTGGTGTAGGTGGAAATGTGTCAGAAATTATAATAGAATCGTTAGTTTTTATTTTGTTTAGAATTGCTTTATCAGACTACGCGATTTGGCACGCATATTCAACACTGTGTGGTGATTATCACAGATTCATTTAAAGTTACAGATTGAATAGTGTGTTAATTTAATGAATAAGCTATATTAGTGCGTAAGTTTCAAAAGAATTTATTCAGTAGTTGTTCATCCATCCGCCTTCATAAACTTTGATATTTATAATATGAACAGAATTATCATGGATATGAAATCAATTTAAATTATATGAGCTTGGTTTCTACGACAGCTTAAAAAAAACAGTAGCCCTAGTTTATAATTTACCGTTTCTAGATAGTGTCAGAAAGCTTATTAGTATGTAGTTTTTATGAGGTAAAATACCGCATGAATATTAATAAGAATAGAGATATATCAATATCATTATAAGGCTGTAAAAGTCATGTTCAAGTTGTTTGGGATTTACACACTAGAGTATTGGGGTCAAAGTGTACCTTGTAGTTGGGGTACCTTGTATTGGGGTTACTAAGCACTAACTTTGGCTTAGTACTATAGCTGTCACTATTACACATCTGCCAAACGTCAAGTGTACGATAGAGACAAAACGCAGCTAAGCCAAAGTACTTGCTTAGTAACGTCTTTTTATCGAGCCATTAGTGTCAAGATGTCGTATACGAAAACTGGCCAATTATTGAATCAAAAATTTTCTGCAATACTGATAGTTGGTATCGATGTGAACTGGTTTTAAATTACCTGTGACCCCCTAGCCTGCCTAGAGGTCAACATTACTACATGCCCAAAAGATTGTTATGTATTATAAAATCCCAAAAAAATCTAAATCACTGCTTCATTAGTTATTTACATATTTTTTATAAAAAGTTCATGCGCAAAAATAGAAAGGCGAAAAGGCATTCTTGACCAAATTACGAACAAACCAAATAATAATATTTTTTAAGCTTTGTACATGCTTAAACATATCTAATAAGTAAAAAATATATTTATTTACATAATACAATATAAAACAAAGCTAGTATTTTTTACAAATGTTTTCCTTACTTGTCAACCTACTTAAATAACGGTAAATCTCATTGCTTACGTCATACATTTAGGATGCCTATTCCAAGAAGTGCATGTGTCCAATCTAGATCCAGGAATTAATGTGAATACTCGTGAATCCACACAGATATATATGCGTTTTTTCCGATGTTTTTTTTATCAATACCGTTACGTCAGTAACTTATTTGTTTTAGTTAACTTTTTTATGATTTGGTAGTATTTTTATGGTAAATTATCGCAGCTGCCTCTTGGATAAACTTTAATATTAATGTATTTTTTATTATACATAGGTATACAAACTTGTTATCCTAATATGTGTTGAGCTTTTTAAAGAAAAGCGGTGGTTCATGGTTGATAAAACAGTCAGGATAATTATCAATAATTAATACATAATTATTATCAAACAAAGTCCTTCGCCGCCTCTGTCTATCTCTCTACAAACTCAAAACAGATAGATAAACTCGAAAACTTCTAATTTTATTTTCATTAATAGACAGAACTATTCATTAGTTGGCCCTCATTTTCCTTCGTAATCCGTACTAATAATATTATAAATGCGAAAGTAACTCTGTCTGTCTGTCTCTTCTTCACGCCTAAACCACTGAACTGATTTGAATGAGATTTGGTACAGATATAGTCTAAGACCCGATAAAGGACATAGAATAGTTTTTATCCCGGAAATCCTTCGGGAACGGGAACTATGCCACGCGGACGAAGAAACGGGCAAGCTAGTCTTCTATAACGTCCCTTTAATTTTAACTACCCCCGAAATATTTCCATCGTCATCTTAATAACGGCTAAAACGGTTTCAACGGTCCCATCCATGTATGTCACACCGATATCACCGTACATTGAATTAATCACCAATAACATATGCGGATCACGAAACTCAAGTAATTCTCACGCTATTTCTCATTAATACACACATTCCTATAATGATTGCGATTTTGTGACGTCATCGACGTTTGGGCGATGTGAATGTCAGACGGTTATCCTTTATTCATAGATTTATTCGAATATTCTGTGAAAATTCCAAATCGATGTTTTTTTTTTTTTTTTTTTTGGTGAGTGGGAAATCATCCAATGACTGCTCCCGTCCTGGGTGCGGCGGGAGGGTGTGTCAGACTCTTACTGACTAAAACCCACTCATGTTCCTTCAATTGCCTTTTATGTTCCAGGGTCACGGTAACAGTTATAAACATAACATTCCGCAACCCCGGCAGGCGTTGGCCCTGTTGGGCCCCTTCCTGTGCTGACTCCTTCTCTTTGAGACGCGCGTGGAACAAAACGCGCCGTCTACGCGGTCCTGGTCCTAGCCGGGCGGCGAGCTACCCATCGCTCGCCATCCGCAGAACCGCGCCTACGGTGGCCGGTAGTCGTCTTGCGACTCTCGACGTCTTCGCCTGGGTCTTTGTCCGGGGCGAGAGGCTCGTCGTTGCCTCTCGCGCGCCGCCGCTTCCTTCACTAGCATAACTGCTTCGCAGAAGGAGGCGACGGCATCCCATTCCGTCTCGCCCCGCAGCATGGCCTGAACCAGCGCTGGGCGCGAGAGGTCACCGCCGCCGATCGCCTCTACGAGGACACGTCTATGGTCCGCCCATGCGCGGCACACCTCCACCGTGTGCTCGACCGTGTCCTCCAGGCGACCGTTGCTGCAGTGGTGACACCCAGGCGTCGCTTCCGCCTGAATCCGACACAGGAACCTCCCGAACTGACCATGTCCGGTGAGGACCTGTGTCAGGCGAAACGTGAGAGCGCCGTGGCGCCTCTCCAGCCACTCCTCAAAGAGGGGTCTTACCGCCGCTATCACGGCGTGCCCATCCAAATCGATGTTGAGGTTTGGAAAAAAACATATTTGATAGAGGATTTCAAGTTTTTATACTACTAGCTGTTATTAGCTACTAGCGTTATTTTTTTTAACTTTCTAGGTTTTTCTTTAAGTCGTTCTCAAGTATGATGTGAGTGATGTAACAAATGGATATAAAGACATTTTTATATTTATACTATTTTTTTTGTGAGTGGGAAATCATCCAATGACTGCTCCCGTCCTGGCTGCGGCGGGAGGGCGTGTCAGACTCTTACTGACTAAAACCCACTCATGTACCTTCGATTGCCTTTTATGTTCCAGGGTCACGGTAACTAATATACACATTCCGCAACCCCTTTATATTTATACTAGCCATCTGCCCCAGCTTTAGATAGATGTTAGAAATTCTCAGCTTTTCTTTACGATAATATGAATGTATTATATCCGTAAACCTTCCCCATATGATTTTAGTTTAATCCGCATGAAAATCAGTTTAGTAGTTATTGACTTTATAGTTAAAAGATAGACAAACTCAGCGGGAGTCTTTGTTTTATAATAGGTACATAAATATATAAAGATAGAGAGATGTTGGTTGTACGTCTAGACGTCTCGTATTTAGTTTTATGTGTTGAATTAATGAAAGTGGACAGTACATGTAAGCGAGACCGTCCGATTAATGGATATTAAGGTACTAAGACCTTTAAGATAATAGAAGATCTTTTGGTATTACTAGTGTAAATTAAATACTTAAAAAACTTCCATATCTGAACTTATTAAGAACGCGACTTCAACTATGTATGTTGGAACTGTCTACATTGTTACACCTTATTTGAGCTTACCTTAGTTGAGCTCCTTAAAGTTTTAGTTGAGCTAAACGTAAGTTTGACAAATGCCTGCACTGTCTGGACAGGCCCACTCAAATCTGTGTGCTTCTCTCATCAAGAGAATACCTCGGACAGTAAACCTTCATGGTCCTCGCACATTTTTGACCAGTACAATTGTATGGACTTTAAAAGAGACTTTGACCTCTGAGTTTGATTCGGATGTTTCTTCTCAGAGCAGTCCAGCTACGAAACACCGGCCCCATCGTTCGCTTAATATATAAAAAAAAAACAAATATTGACGTGTAAAAGTGTTATATATAACCTATTTACATATTAATTATGATTTTATTGATTTTTAATTTTGTACCCATATTCATTGCAAATAAATGATTTTATTTCTTTCTTTCAACTAACAAAAGAGTTGATAACGTCGAAACGGGTGAACAATCTTAAGATAACTTATTTTCAAATAAAGAAAACTAAATTTATATCGGTTTACCCGTTAATGAGCTACGGTGCCACTGACAGATAGACAGACAGACACACACACATAGCGGTCAAACTTATAACACCACTCTTTTTGCGTCGAGGTTTAAAAACCTTTTTAGTTATTCCATCCTACTTAAGTAATTAAAATTACGTCAGATGAGTAATGTCACAAAGATATAAATAAACGATATATTTGCAAGATTAAATGTCATAAACTCATCACAACTGACACTTACGATTGATAGTATCCTAAATGCAACATTTGACCCAATTATTTTAACTGCGATACCGCATAACAACCGGGGCTATCAAATCCCTAACGATGGCGTTCTCCGAATTAATTAATAGCCTGCAATGCTTAAAATGAAGCTCAGATTAAAAATGTCGTAACTACACTTACTAAATAATCCTGTATAGGACTTTTCTGCTTTTGAAAAAAAAATGGTCACCTCACTTAAACGAAAAAAATTAACCATAGCAGGTCAAAAGCCTCTTCTCAAAGAGTAGTTGCACGTATTGATAAACAATTCAGCAAGCTCTCCTAGGTTAAATGGCGAAGTCTGCCATTAATATGTCCAAGTTTTTTCACGATGTTTTTCCTTCTTCTAAGTCAACCATATTTTTATACAATACCTTGACCAGAATGACAGATTAAACAACGAAAAGTCTAAATCTATACAGCTACACACTTGATATTATGGCAGTTGATACCTTTTGTGTCGGAAGTATCAATAAAGGGAGGACTATAGGAACTCTCCCCATTTATGCAAATCCGACATTTTCAAAGTATTATAACCGCGGGTAGATAGTCCAAGATAAACTTAGAAACAACCGATGACGTTTCGCGGTCTCATTATGCGGTTTCGGCGGGCACCTTTCAGCGGTATTTCCGGACCGTAACCACTTAGGGACCTTCAAGAAAACAGTCACACGGACCGGCAATGCACCGGCAACGACGGCCCCTCTGGTGTTGCGGCTGTGGGCGGCGGTGTTCGTCTCGATGACTCGCTTGCTCTTTTTCTCCTCTCACTTAGAAAAAGGAAGATGCACCGACGATCTTGTAATGATTGCCAGGTCGTGTTGGAAGGCTCTGGATTGGTACTTGTGTCAATCTTTGGTAGAGGTCTTTGTCTAGCAGCGGACGTAGTTCAGCCAATATGACGATCATAAAAAAGCCATATGCAACTACACATACGACGTTTAAAAATGGAGGGTGCATCGGCATCGTCTAATACGCGTCAAATTAACAACGACCGCCGCCCGTGCTCTGAATATTCATAGATATCACTTATTGCATTCGATATTTGCGAGACCCGCCGCAGTGCCCATTCAGATGGAAATATGCGGACACAGTTTATGAACGGGCACGCTACGGTTAGTTTTAACTGGGCAGGTTTTAACACTATGTTCAAAGATCGTTCTGTATGGTAGAAAAAAATAAACCGACGTAATTTTTTCAGAGGTCAGAGCTTCCTATTCGACTACTTTAAGAAGAAACATCCAAAGAACTCAGAGGTCATTTGAAGTCCAAACAATAGTATTGGTCAAATCATGCGAAAACCATAAAAGGTCATAATCATAACTGAGAGCGATATAGAATAGATAGCGAAAAGGAATAGATTGTCAAATGTATGGAACTGACATAAGCATTCGATAAACAATTTGACATCTCCATTCATTTGACAATCTATTCGTTTTCGCTTTCTATTCTACAATGCCACTTGTCTAGGGGGGCTGAGGTTTTTCTTGTAGAAGGAATTATTTTTTGTGAGAAACACGGACATTTGAGTTGACCTGTCTAGACGGTGCAAGCGTTGGCCATTAATCGTTTAGCTCAACTTAAAACAAAACATTTTCTCGTGGTTTAACAACACACAGCATAATTTTTCAGTGTTGAAGTTAAAAGGCGTGAAATTTGCCTTAAAATTACTAGTTTAAAGCGCCTAGTTATGAGAACCATGCAAAACACTCACATTGTGTTATTGCCACACTATAACTTAATGGCCATTTGGTCATATGAAAGCGGGGTATTTCTGTTGAGATATTGTTGGGGTAATATAGAAAATTACTATAATATGATAAGGGTTAAAATTATTTGTTAGATGGTTAGATTTAGGTAATCTCTTGAAGTCAGGGCCGTCTTTAACTAAGCTGGGGCCCTTGGGCACATAAGAATTGGGGGCCCTTTTAGGAAGTAAAAAACGCGAATTATACAAACGTTTTTAAAATGAGTCAAAACTTTTTTTTTATTAGCCTATTCTGTCCCGCTCTTGGGCAAAGGCCTTCCTCCACTTGTTCCATGTATCGCGAGATCTCGCTTCCTTTTCCCAATCCCGTAGGAATCTGTCCAGTTCGTCCCGCCATCTCCTTCGTGGCCTGCCGCGACCCCGTCTTCCCGTCTCAGGGCACCAGCTTTGTGCTATTTGAGCCCACAGTTTGTCTGTTGTATGCGGCAGACATGGCCTGCCCACCCAGTCCCATTTTAGTTGGAAAGCCTTTTGAGTCACATCAGCCATTCCTGTTTTGGGGCGCAGTATAGTGTTTCGAACTCGATCTGTTAATTTAACACCTAATATACTGCGCTCCATTGCTCGTTGGCAAACCTCGAGTTTGGACTTTTGTGCGTTTGTTAGTGACCAAGTCTGTGCGCCATAGGTTAAGACAGGGAGGATGCACATGTCCATGAATTTCCACTTCAGAACCATGGGCAAACCGCATTTGAATAGTTCCTTCATAGACCAGTACCTCTTCCAGGCGTTATCAGTTCTTCTAGACTTCTTTGTCTTGCCTCGCCTGGAAAGAGACTACTTGGCCCAAGTAAAGGTATTCTTGGACATGTTGCATTACCTCCCCGGCTACTTTATGCTTTGGTACGTTGGATGTAATTTTGGTCTCCGACATATTCATCTTCAGTCCAACCTGCTTAGGTCTTGGAGCATGCTTTCAAGCTCGGTGGCTGATGAAGAAAAGAGGACAATGTCTGCGAAACGGAGTTTTGTCATTCTCGTCTCTCCAAGTACAATGCCTCTTTCCCTCCATTCGGTTGGTGAACAGCTTCGGAGATAGCGGGTCGCCCTGTTTGACTCCTCTCTCTATTTTAAATTTTGGACGTGTGTTTTTTAGTTTAATGGCAGCTGTACTGTTTTAGTACATTAAGCGGAGTAAATTGATGTAGGTGGAATCAACGTCTTGATTGTCTAAGGCCTAAGGCGTCAAAAATGACCGATTGTGTAATGCTATCAAAGGCCTTGGAGTAATCGACGAAAGCAAGGTGTAGTGGGATTTTGTATTTTTGATGCTTTTCTATTAGTTGATTGATTGTATGAAAGGTATTGTTGAGAGTAACTCGAAAAATAATTTGGCATTTTTATGTCAACAATTTTGTTAGGCCTTGTTAAGACGGTGCAGCTAGAGATGTGAGGCGGGTCACTGTAGGATATACTGGTAAGTTTTGGGTAAAATACCAGTCAAAAACTGATAACTGGCAGTTCGTATAATTGCGAATTCGCATTATTGTGGTTCAATTTCATTAACATCTCATTAACTCTGTCTGTCTCATCCCTAAACCATTGAACTTATTTGAATGAAATGTAGTATGGAAATCCCTGGGGAACGGAAACTATAAGTTCAAGCGGTTGAAGTCGCAGACAAAAGCTAGTATTTAATAAAACAAAGACTCAAGTTTTATGAGAGTTTAAAAAGCGATGTACAAAGTTAGATAGTATATTTTGTAAGAAATTGTAGGTCCTTCGGGGCCCCCCTGAGAATGGGGGCCCTGGGCACGGGCCCCGTGTGCCCTTATGGTAAAGACGGTATTGCTTGAAGTGCTAGTCCAATTTAAAAAATGGTATCTGGTAGAAAGCCATTGCCGAGTGCTCTAAAAGTTTTATATGAATCCAAAATGGTCGAAGTTTCGGGAAACCTAGTAAGTATATAATATTAATAACACAATTTCCATACCATGACATTGACATAAATATTGATCATTAGTAAATAACATTAACAAGGTCAGTCACTCCCACGCGGTTTTTATGTCATTCGAGGTTGTTGCACTGTTTAATGATTTATCAAATCGTTTGTATGCAATACATGTCAATTCTTCTTCTTGTAAATCAACCTATTAAGACTACACACTTATTCAGCTCCATTTGCATTTCACTAAATCATATCCGCTAGATTTGGTCACACTTATACAGTTCTACTTTTATCAGCCGCGTTCACCGTTTTTGCGTTCAGTGCAAAATGAGAAAAGCTGTCATAGTTATATAGACTTATGCATATTTATTTAACTCTATTCAGCTTATGTTTATAGAAAACAGCTATTTTGTATAAAAGTTTAACAGAGGCGAAAAGCTGAACGGACGCGTACGCATTTTCATACAAAACCGTTGTTATCTATGAATTGGCATTTAAAAAAAAATGTTTACACCCTCTGTATTCTGGTTTAGACTATCTACTCCCTTACTGATTACATTGTAATGTAAGTTAACACTTGACTTTCACAGAATTACACGAACAAAACCAAATTTTATATTACAGCACTTATCTCTCTTTTTATAACAAAACTACACAATAATCCAATTCCACGATCCTTTTAAAAAACGCGTATGGCAAAAACGTGCGGAATTTAAAGGATGCGTGGCGTATTGAACTGCATAGTGCTATTAAAACTGGTCGCAAGCGATCGTATGACGCATTTTATGTTCGCTTTTAATTAAGGCTCGAAACGGATTAAATACGAAGAGACTTTTTTTTATTTCGATCTTGTTTTTATCGGATTCCGTTACTAATTTGATATTTATTTTTGAATCGGCAGTTATTTTAAATACAATTTATGCAAAAATGCGATCTTAGCTGGAACTTGTATCCGAATATTATCAGTCAATTGTTAACCTAATATCTATTGTTATTTGATTTTTTCTCTTTTCCCGTTTCACTATTCTTTTGTCTCCTTTGTGGCTTAGTTTTGTCGAAAAATCATTCGATGACATCGACGTTCGTTGAAAATATACTACATAATGACAGAGCGTTATTAGTTAATTTGTTTTATTTTATCTATGATACCTAAACAGCAAGCGGATAACGTCACGGGCAAAAAAAGTTCTAAAAAAGCCATCAAAAGCGCTTAACCTTTTAACGACCAAGCGACAGCCGGCTGTCGGGCTGCTTTTGTCTTTCTAATGTGTCTCAAATCACGTGTGTTCGAAGGATTAAACTTTCGCCAGATTTAAATACTGCTATTAATATCGTTACTTTTGGCGTACGCGTAACAGACGAACACAGCGCATGAATAAGGCGTTCGGCAGTTTACATCTAAGTATTTTAGCACAAACGATTTATTGCTTATTGATGCGTGTGAACTGTTTTAGATTCTGTCTGCCGAGTAATGGCTTTTGTCTTGATTTTAAAACGGAGTCTGATTGGCAGCATTTTCCGGAGTTTGATGACTTTTCGCGGCTATTGTTTTGTAGTTGTGTTAGCGACCTATTCGGATGAGAGTGTTGAGATTTATTTAGATATGAATAATTTATATGTTGGCCCCCCTGATCTTGCCCAAGGCATTTAGTCCGCCGTTGTGCATTGTTTTTGTACATGTGCATGAGTTTTTAAAATAAATAAATAAATAAATCTTGGGCAAACCGTTCTAGGCGGTCAGTTCAGGAGGTCCCAAAATCATAACATCAAGTACGGATTCATTGAAGGGTTCTCATTGTCCTATTTACGAAAAGTGCCAACTATCATAATAATATTATTGAGATTTTTTTAAATAATTTATCTTCATCACTAGACAGACATACCCAACTTTTAAGATTATGTCCTACTAGCTTCTACCCGCGGCTTCGCTCGCGTTAGAAAGAGACAAAAAGTAGCCTATGTTACTCTCCATCCCTTCAACTATCTCCACTTAAAAAATCACGTCAATCCGTCGCTTCGTTTTGCCGTGAAAGAAAGACAAACAGACAGACACACTTTCCCATTTATAATATTAGTATGGATTTTGAAATAATCGTACATCTGAGACTGTAGAAAGCTTTGTAAATAACGAGTCTACCTATATTTTCTCAGGAACTCTAGAAAGTATTTTTAACTATTTTGCTCAGAAGATTTTCAAGAATTCTTTTGAAGATCTCCATCACGGTAGCTAGCAGCTGCAAGCAATAAACAAAACAGAAATTCTATAGAAACATTATGGTCACAAACAGCTGAGCATAGACAGTAAACAATTACCCTTCGACGATTCCCAGCAAAGCACGGAAACGAGTTTAAAAATATCTAGCCAAAGTTCATTAACATTTCCAAAACCCCTCATCCGATATTTCGTTCCACAAAATTGCAATCGATTCCCAATTAGTATCGGTATATTGAATATTCCGTTTTGATGCAACGTTCAATTAAAACGATTATTCGATATTCCGGTTCGTCTCTAGTATGCGAGAGACATCCCGCAATTGATTTAGTGAACCGATATTCTGAGAATCGGTTTGGGAAATCGGATAGCTTTGTTGCTTGTATGGTGATGTCTTTGATGAAAGTTTTGTTTGTTATTCGATAGCGTTGATCGATTATTTGGCGTTTCCTGTAAACTAATGATTTTTTCTATTTAAAATTCGTAACTATATTAATCTATTCTTAAAACACTTGAGATTTGTCGCCAGAATATCTGGTTCCGTGAATTGCATCCTTATCTTAGACGTTAATTATGACGTCATATTTCAATTCAGCTTCATTCGACACGTTTGAGTCACGATTTTAACTCAATTTTAGTGTTACTGTCTTTTTAAACTTGATCTTGATTTCTTAGAAAGGCTTTATGTATTTTGTGTATTAAATTTACCTTATTGATGTTAAGTAAAGCATAGAACAACATAACGTATTTTGATTCACTTTATTATAGCAGACAAAATGAGTAAATGTGTGAGTTTATTTTTAAATTACCGATCTTCCTACAAGTAGGTAATATTTAAAAAAACTTGGGCTCTATAGATTACTCAGAAAAAAGTTAAAAGCGTGTAGTTCGGCTGTGAATACTGACACTATAATTAAATTAGCACAGCTTAGCAAAGCTTATTTCTTTTCTTCATTAATTTTGGACGAAATTGGTGCGGCCTTAATCATCGGCAGTCAGATGCAAAATTCCTAACACAAGGATGATCAATCATTTTCGCTTTCATCGCATGTAAGTATCTATTACTTTCACTTGTATTCAATTAAGAATGCTAATCACTGTGTTAATTTGTGAATCTAATGGCGGCTTTGGGAGATATCGATTGAAATGTATTCCGCATACATCGGTTACATTGTTGTTCGAAGATTTGAAAGTTATTGTGAACTAGGCTTTGGCCGCACCACTTTGGAAACCACTAAGAAAGGATTTTTGGAAATCACCATCAACCGTTAAAGGGATAAAATATCTGTTTAGTTGCAATCGCTGACCACCAAAGCGAATTGCTCCACATTAAAGGTCATAGCTCATTACAGCCACCCAGCAGCCACTCCGCACCGACTCGCCTTATAACCGAGGCGATCCAGTGACGGTACGGAGTTGATATAGTACGCGCATGCCCATACAAGTCCATAATAGCGTCATGCTCGTGAACGGGCGCTGTCAGTTGAGATGGGTCATCTCTTAACTGCCATGACTTTTTATATTTGACTTTTTATTTTAATTTTGTATTTAATTATTTTGTTACATACTTACATTGTTTTCACATGTAGAAGCAACAAAAAGAAAATGTAACCAAGATTTTGTAAAACATGATTATTTTTAAAAGAGTGTCCGTGGAGTTTCTTGCCTGTTCTTCTCCATAGAGATCTACGTTTTGGAACAGGCAATTAGCGTCACTTTTCTTTTCTGACTAACCGACCGACTCTTTTGACAATTCATAAGTACCTGTAAATGGTCTAAGTGAAATAAATGCTTTGAATTTTGAATTTTGAATATAAAGAATAGGTACTAGCCGCAGGGGGCGAGTCGGTGCGGAGTGGCTGCCGGGTGGTTGTAATGAGCACCTTTAGGGTGAATCTAGAACAGTTCTACCCCCAACCCCTGTTTCACTGAGTAGACACGGACTCAGTAATACTGTGGACTAGTGACTTGTAGAAATATAGAATGGAAATTTCGAAGCCGCGGGCGAAAACTAGTATTCTTATAAGAATTATAATGATTGATGATAGATGAATAGTATTGATCAAAATCGACACGATACCGTCAATATTATAAACCTAACAGTACCTCTTAATTTGATCATACAATAAAACTTAAAAAACAGCAATAAGGAATATAATTTATTACAAATAAAATATTTCCTTCAATCAATCGTAATAAAACTCATGATTGACAGTGGTCAATGACTTTAATGTTATCGACTCTATTGCCTACAACATAGGGTTCAATAACATAAAGCTTGTGCAATACGGGGCATGGAATAGATAACAATCAGAAGGATCATTCCTTCTCGAAGTGCGATAAGGAATAGAAACGCATTTCATTTAATCGCAGTTCTAATCGTGTCAGTGTGAGTCGTGATTTAGATCAGTGGTCTTCTTTTTTTTTTATTTAAAACTTTCAACGACCAAGCGACAGCCGGCTGTCGCGCAGCTATTGTTATTCTATTGTGTCTCGAATCACGTGTGTTCGAAGGTTTAAACGGGTGTTAATATTTTGTGAGAATGTGTTTTTTTTTTAATTATTAACCTAATCATGTCGTGATGAGTGAGTGAGGGTAAATCAAATTGAATTTATGTTAATGCCATGGGAAATGATTTTTGGTATGTTTTAACTTTAAGTATAAATTATTAGTTTTGTGGCGTCATATATACTATTTCGTATATTTATTTATTAAAACAAAACCTTTAAAAATAAAGTATTAAACTATACTGTCGGCTGACATTTTATAGATGTAGTGGCCAGATTTTTAAATATATTTTAATCAAATCAATTGATTCGTTGACGACCGTCGTCCCATATTGCGTCAACTCAGCCTTCTGTACGTTACCTCCTCAGTACACTACGGATGAGTCAGCCAACTAGCCTGTTCGAACATGTTCGATGGCCTACTTAATTGCGCACCTGTTCACGCCCGCTTATGACTTGTTTATTTGTAAACATCTCCCGTTTTTTAATGCGTTGCTTTTTATGTCTTCAAGCAATTCCTTTGTTAGTTCGTGCTACTTGTTTGTAAGCTTTAATAGGAAGATTATGAGGCGTATTTATAGTGGGAAAAACATGACGAGGTGTAATAAACACGTTGGAGTACGCACCTCAAAAGTCTCTTATCGTTTCGTTGTGGTGTTGACAACTGCAGCTATTGGGTATTTAACACCAAATAATCAATAAATGTATCTAAGACATAATTTCTATAAAAAACCTGGTTTAATTTCGATTTACTGTAAAATTAAATTTTTAGATGCTTTGTAATTTTAATGTATAGTGAGGCAATGGAGTTCTTACTTACTGACGTCATAAGGTAATATTGCCGTACAAAATGTATGGAAGAATCGCGTTTTGACGTCTCATGAAAAGAACGTCAATTCGAAAAAAAAAAATGCACTTTATCTTTAGTTCCGTATTCTGCACGATGTTCTCCACAAACAGCTACACTACTACTACCTATTTTGAATGTGTAGTTGGGAGACATATACCGTGTTCTAACGAAGCCATGCCACAGCGGTTCTTGGTGGTTCTCTGATGGTGCTTACTCCGTTGCACCGTCACAAATATATCTACTAAAATGGAGGGTTATGTCAGACTCATACCGACTAAAACCCCACGGTTCCTCCTGCAATCATAAGTCTGAAACCTGGAGTACACTTGACGCATATCTGCGCCCCTGACCGATAAGCATATAGAATTGTATACAAAATGCATGAGTCACATAAATGCGTCTGTCATTGAGGCTCCGTACTGTCTACTGCTCAACAAAACCCCAATGATAAGCATTACTTCGAATAGATGTTATCTGTAAGATAAGCCGCAGGAAACACTTACTGTTCCTGAAACTAATAACATACCTTTGAAAGATATTGATAACATTAACAAAGCAAGTGATCAATACATTAAGGCTTAGATAAAACTCAACTATTAGAGTATGGCAAACAATCGTCAGGTCCTCCTGATGTTAAGCGGTTACTGCTGCCTATAGACATCTACAATACAAATAGTACATAATGTTACGCTATAACCTTAAGGCTGCTACATACAGCCCCGACACTGTATGTAGCAGCCTAATGCGGCTTACGAACCCAAAACCACAAGCGCAAAAATTCAAATCTTTATTAGCAAAAACGCCCAGCAAAAGCCGTGCGGCATGTGTAGTGCCGGTATTGTAATTAGCAGCCAAGGAAACGTAGCAGTAACCACAAACGACCTGCACCCTTGAAAAAAAACCGAAGTACCGTTTAACCTTTAAACGACCAAACGACAGCCGGCTGTCGGGATGCTATTGTCTTTCTATTGTGTCTCAAATTATGTAGGTTCGAAGAATTAAATAGCGCGTTCTTTCTGTAGTGAACCGACAAATAAATAAATTTATTTTATCTGGACCGGCTAAAGACGAGTGAAAACAAACCACACGAATAATAGACTCGTAAACGTTTTTGGCAAACATCACAAGCACCTAGAACTGCCTACTTTAAGGCTGAGGCTATAGTAGGGAGCGATTTGCGATGCGACTGGAAGAGCGAAACGAGAAAAACATGGTATGGCTACATTACAAGCGAAATTCCGGCGTATATTCGGCGATGACATGGCTACAGTACACATGCTCAACAACGAATTAGCAAGAGCAATTTATGCGGCTTACTATCCATTGCGGTTTACTATACGCATAATGTAGCCACACGCATATTTAGCAACACTATTGAACTAGTCGTGCAAGTGAGAAATTTTCTAGTAAATTCGCTTCAATTTCGCTCATATGTTTATGTAGCCGATGCCGTGATTTTCAGTAATGTTGTTCCTATCGCATAAAGAAATCAAAGATCGGTAGTAATATTTGATGTACGGTGTAGCCATATACGTGAGCATTCATTTACTTGTTTTAATCGCTCATGTGTCGCAAGTCGCGTCGCAGCCTTATGTAGCCTCAGCCTAAAGACTAACAGTATTTGCGTAACACAAATATGCTGGATTCTCACACAATGCATCATTTGCATCGCACCGTGTCACCGTATCGATGCCAAGCGGCGCACGCGGGCCCCTTGCCAAATATGCGGAACACTTTAATTTCTATCAGAACAGAACTGCTTGGTCACATAAGCTTTATGAGTTAAATAATAATATTCATCGTTTCGGTAGGTTTGAGCACTCAGTCAGGATTTTAAAGCAATCCAGGTTAATATTTTGAATGGGAAAGTAACGTCTGTCTGTCTATCTATTATCTTTTTAGGACAAAACCACTGAGCCGCTAGTAATGCAGCTTGATAATCATGTTACTAGGAATTGGATAAAGATAAAAGCAACTTTTATAATCCAACTAACAATTTGCAAGTCCTTTTGCAATCGCAATGACCGACATTTACGCTGACGATGATACTAAAGCTGGTTCAAGTCAGATCTTTGCTTCTACAGATTATCTAGTACAATCAAACGTTCGCCTATTTATGGTGTAAATGTAGACATATGTATACAGTTTCGAAATCATACAAATATTGTAAACAGGTAAAGTTTGTTTAATAAATTAATCCTCTTGAACCACTAATCGGACTGAATAAATCGTTATGTATTTGATAGCCTAATTCATTAAGCGCCTTACTAATAAACGCTGCATAAAGTTATGACAGGTTTATACGTCAAAAAATGTATGGTTACACAGGCTTTATTCATTGCATAACTTACACAGTGATAATTAGTAAGGGCATAAGGCTATAGACAGGCCATATAACATAATGTTACAATCTACGGGAGCGAAGCACCAACCTAAGACGCGTTTGAAATTGCGCTCGGACGTCGCGATCAAGAGCTTGACAGTTGTAACTTTAAGACACTTACTACAAAGGTAGCATGAAATAAAAGCGTATTTAAAACACCACAACGGGTCTAAGAGTGGAAAACACATTGATTAGACAAGTGAAATGTAAACAAAAGCAAATCAACCACATACCCAGACCAGACATAGGAAACAAAAGTGAGGAACCTAGGACCTAGGGTTGGCGAATCTGAGAAGATGTAGATTGATACACAATTTTTATGTGTGTGAAGAACAACTATGTAACAGAATCTTTTATTGGTATTAATGTCATGTCTTGATTGTCACAGGAAGGGGCCCAACAGGGCCAACGCCTGCCGGGGTTGCGGAATGTTAATAATAGTTACCGTGACCCTGGAACATAAAGGGCAATCGAAGGAACATGAGTGGGTTTTAGTCAGTAAGAGTCTGACACGCCCTCCCGCCGCACCCAGGACGGGAGCAGTCATTGGATGATATCCCACTCACCAAAAAAATGTCTTGATTGTGGACCTAAACATTTTAAAGTATTTTGATACATTTTTGTATGATAATATTGGACTTGATGAAAAATAGGCTGTCTTTGACATTCATGTAAACGAAATCGTGGAAAGAACAAGTGTAACATTTGCTAGTAAGTGGTGAAACTCCAATAAAGAAGACGTTCAACAAAAAAGACCTGTTGACATTTTAATGTAAACATATTGATGACACATCATAATATCAATAATTCAGAAATTTCGCATAATTATCACAAAAACTGTGAAAGCGGCAATTGCTAATTATAAATTGTGTAGAGGCAAAACTATGTATCAAGACAAATAGACGTAATGCAGCCTTACTTTGGCTTAGTAATACTCCGTCTCTATCTAACACAATAAAATTACTAAGCCGAAGCACTAGCTAAGCAACTATCCCGCTTTAAATAAACCCATTTTCCATAAAACTGCACTTGCCAACCCTAACATAACGTGTCTAACTACCCGCAGTGCCTATTCTGAATGCAAGGGGCATTGTGCATTTGCATGCGCCGAAAGCCGCCAATCGATGCATGCGGGGGTGAAGTGGGGGGATGCGAACAGGGGGGGTTGGTCACCCCCAGCTAGGGCAGCGCGTGTTGCGATAATTACAACTTCCTATGTTCATGTTCTGGGTATTGGGACCAATGTGGTTGATGCGTTGAGTGGGGGAGAGGAGCCAGGTATAAATAAGGGTTAAAATTCGATTTCTTAATTTTTACGTTATGTCAAAATGCCGTTTTAGTAAGACAAAGATAAAGGTCAAAATATACTTCTTCATGTGCGATTGATGCATTGTAGTAAATAAAGACAATTAGAAAACTTTGGACAAAAAGATTTAACAAAATCTGTTCAGTACTTTTTGAGTAAAACAAACTTGTAGGATAGAAAATTAGGAAGCATGTATAGTAATAATAATATAATTTATTTGCCATAAGTGTATAGTATATGTGTGTAGTGTAGTGTGTGTATTATATCGGACCAGCAATTCCAGATATTGCCTTTTATAATTTACAAACCTGGCCTCTTTCTTATACTCTTTGATTACAGCTTTACAATAATTCGAATAGTATTCCTATTATAAACAAGCTACGATTGAAACTTCTAACAAATATTCCAACTAACTGCGTGCGCTCGTTTCACTTCCGCAAAGTAAAAGTCAACTGCAATATGTTTTCCTTAAACTTCATCCCTTTACAATAACAAAATTCTGTTTTTATTATATTAGCTTTTAGCCCGAGCTAACTCATTTCGCATTTTTCTCGTTTTTTAATTTTCTTTGAACCCCGTATTTTTTCTCGACAATGGTAGTCTGTATTTTAAGCTCAGCTTAGCTTTGGAATTTAAAATGTTCACAAAAATTATATTGAGCCATATTTTATGTTCCATTCGCGTTAAGTTTTTTGCTAGTTATTTTATTTTTTATTGTATTTGATTATTTCCAACTGAATGTTTCCATGCGGTATAGGATTGTGAATCTTTAGACGTGCCATTACCTCGTAAATTCAAATAAAATAAGATATTTACAATTTGGATACATTTAATTTTTTCAACTTCAAACAACTCATTTATCAATACTTTTTCTGTTTCGTAGTAAACGTAACAAAAAACACAGCTGACTGACTAGTAAGGTCGACCTGGCCATAATTTTTGAGCCATCGATGTTTGAAAATTACTTTAGCAATGACACTACAGATAAAAAAAAAACTGTTAATCAACATAAACTCTAATTTCAATAACTGCACACTAACTAATATTGACAGGCTATCGGGAAACGTCACAAAGTAGCACGTGACTTCATATGATAGGTTTCCGACATGGTAAGGAAACCAAAAAAAAAGTTCAAAATTGAATTTTGAAGCAGAGTTCAAAATTCAAGAAAGTTCAGGACTTTCATTTTACTTGGACTTAAAATTGTCAGAGTCGGTCGGTTAGTCAGAAAAATGACGCTAGTTGCTTGTTCTAAAATGTAGGAAGATTTTTATGTAGAAGAACAACCAAGAAACTCCACGGACACTCTTTTCAAAACTTCGTGTTTTCGAAAATCTTGATTACCAAGTGAAAACAATGTAGGTAAATAACGAAATAGACAATCCATACTAATATTATAAATGGGAAAGTGTGTCTGTCTGTCTGTCTGTATGTTTGTCTTTCTTTCACGGCAAAACGGAGCTACGAATTGACGTGATTTTTTAAGTGGAGATAGTTGAAGGGATGGAGAGTAACATAGGCTACTTTTTGTCTCTTTCTAACGCGAGCGAAGCCGCGGGCAAAAGCTAGTTAAAATAAATGACAGTGCAGTTACAATCTCAACTAACAGCGCCCGTTCAGGAGCATGACTCGTGGCCCGTGTCATCAGTACCATTTAGCTCAACCAGTTCTGGTGACAAAACTGTCCTAGAACTTGTACTTCCATCTCTAAAGCCAACATTTTAAACTAAACAACTCACCAAACTGCTTCAAGATAAGATCGTTTGAAACAAGCCGGATTAGGTTACACACTAACTGCCGGAACCAAGTTCCGTTAGCTTCATAACAATGTGTAAAGGGTAAACTTAGCTAAGAACATATACTTGAGATCAATATGGGTTCCTTAGCAAGTACTTTGGTTTAGTTATTTATCTGTTGCTATATTGCTGTCGTTATTGTGACAGCAATGTTGTTATGCCAAATCAATTGCAAAGTAACTTTATTTTTTTATGTGCTTTGATGAAGGATGAAAATTATGTGAAGAATGAGACATAATGAAGTAATAAAGTGCCTAGGTCTCTGAAAAAAGAATCAGAAGCTTTATTCTCTGAAAAAAAAAACTATTTTACTTGAATACGCTTTTTGTCTATGATACCTAGATTAATGGAATGGGAAATTGTACACAAAAATGTGTATTACCAATATTTTTTATTTTAAGTGAGTAGAAAGTTCAATAAATGTCACCATTGCATGTCTTCAAGAATTACGTTAGGATCTGTCTAAAAATTAATACCGTTTTGTATTTAAAACATATCCCGAAGATGCAAGTTTAACCAAATAAAAATATTTAACCCTATCTTCCTCTTTGCAATATGACAAGTGGATTCTCTGAATCTTCTTAGTCTATGACAGTGGGTAAACCAACCCTGGTTTATTAAAGGGCTCGGATGCCTTGCGGTCAATTTGATTCAAACCAATCGAGGGTCAGACCGACCGCTTTGATGGGAATCGAAGCGATATGAAATTGCTTGTATGTTGAATCGAGGTTTGTATCCGTTTTAATAATCTATTGACATTTTGGACCTTTTTGGAAGTCGAAGTACCTTTAATTTACCTGATTGTGGAGCTCATTGAGAGTAAGTTACTTTTAGTATACATTGATAAAGGCCGATCAACTGAAAAACGCCGATTCAAATTTTCGATAGAATTTTGATAATTGGCGAACAATTCCGGAAATAAGCGAGCACGTCTTTACAATATTTTCAGCATTAGTTTCCTCACGCGGTTTCAACCGCGCCTCTACCAATTAAAACTGTACACCACCTGTAAACCATAACTTTTATAAAATCGGTTAAGTCGTTTTCAAGTTGTAGTGTGATCAAGGGAAAAAGGCATTCATTTTTATATTAGTACTAGCTTCCCCTGCGGTTTCACCCGCTTTTTTCGTTACTGCTCCGCTCCCGTGGGTTGTAGCGTGATGGTAAATAGCCTATAGCATTCCTCGATAAATGGGCTATCTAACACTGAAAGAATTTTTCAAATCGGACCAGTAGTTCCAGAGATTACCCCCTACATACAAACTTACAAACCTACAAACTTACCAATTTTACCTCTTTATAAGATTAGTATAGATTTAGACATATGTTTAGTGTTTATTAGTTAATAGGTTTACATTGATAATCTAGATCAGAATTTAAAACCAATATAAATACTACATCTACATAACGAGAGAACCAGGGTAACTAGATAATAGACAATTATACAGCCCAGCTGATTGGAAGGCCTGACCGTAATTGATTGCAAGTGTTGCAATCAGTCCTTTTAATTAACGCGTCTGTTTTGTAATTAACTGTTAGGTGTACTTTGTTAAAAGCATTGACTTCACTACACATTTTAAAACACACTATCTGTTTGGGTAAGATAAGCTCTAAAACTACTGTTCGGATTTTTATGAATTCAGCTCGGCGAAGACGGTTTTAATTTCAACTCGATACCTCCACGCGTTCCCAAGATAAAGGAGATTGACAGACAGACGGACAACAAAGTGATCTTATTAAAGTTCCATTTTTCCTTTTGAGGTCAGTAACCCCAAAAATCTATGCATCTATGAATAAAAGCCAATATATAGAAAAATGTATATTCTTGTCAATGAAAAAGACAAAACACTAACGCCCTACTTTTGTAGGGCGTTAGTGTTTTGTCTTTTTCACAGTATTTTGTCGAAATTGTCTATGGTTTTTACCATAGACAATTTCGAGCGGCCATGTTTACACGCTAGCTTTTTCTAACAACCAGAAAGAACAGAATTAATTTGGGCTAATCCTTCTCTGTTCCTTTGTTTTACCATTCTAATAAAACACGAGATTTTGCGAGAAAGACGTATTTTTGCTTTCGGAACATTTTTCCCCACATTACATACGCACAATGTAAGTAATCCTCTTAGGAGGTAACGAAATAAAACATTATGTTGGGGCGAGGCTTAGGTTTCAGTAAAGAATGTTAGATACAATTGTTTATACGGGATTGTTTGTTGAATTGTTTTGTGTATGTATAAAGGGAAATTTTAAAAAATATATATCTTGGTACTTAACACAGCTTAAGCCTTCAATCTCTTCTCTTTGTTCACTTGAATCAATCTATCTATTTAAAAAATCCCATCAATATCCGTTGCGTAGTTTTAAAGATCTGAGCATACATAGGAATGTTGCGGAATGTTTATAATTATAATAGTTACCGTGACCCTGGAACATAAAGGGCAATCGTAGGAACATGAGTGGGTTTTAGTCAGTAAAAGTCTGACACGCCCTCCCGCCGCACCCAGGACGGGAGCAGTCTTGGATGATTTCCCACTCACCAAAAAAAAAAACATAGGAATAGACAAATAGCGGAAAGCAAACTAGATCCCGATTTGAAGATCCGCCCGATGCTGAAGTGGGTCTTGGGTGGGAAACCTTTCAATTCATTACGGTGATAATACGAAATTTGCACCATTCATCTCAATTTTTCTTGTGTTTATGACATGAAAATAGAAATTATACATTGCAATATTTCTTCCCGTGATATTATCGCTATGTGCTTTAACCCGCTACAAAAGACGACCTCTACACACTTCACTGTGTATACAAAGGCTCCCAATCTGTGCTAGGCACACAATTTGTGACTTAGTAGGTATTTCGGCCGCTAAGTTTCGCCCGCTCGGTCGAAATCTGAATTTCAGGAACAATAAAATTATTTCATTCCCACCGTACAAAATAACACTAAATATACTTTATGGTGAAAATGTATTTTTTTTTTCTTATGACCGTACAAAATTTGCTTTAAAGAAGTATCCTCCGAAACACCCCTCAAAAATATAACTAAGGCCCTGCGCAGACGGCACACTTTTTGTACGATCGAGTCTGCGGCGCACAAAAAGTCTGCATGGCGCGCAAAAAGTCGGTCGCGGATTTTTCAGACTCAACGCACACGACGCACATCTTCGATCATTTTGTCCAGTATTATCTATGTTGCGGACTAAAGTGTGCGCCGTCTGCGATAGCGCGCGTTGAAGCAAACGTTCAATTTTTTTCACACACTTTTTGTGCGGAGCGGCGCGCCGTGGCGCGGTGCTGTCTGCCCGAATTACACGGATTTCTTGTGCGCCGGACTTTTTGCGCGTCGTGTGCGTTACTGCATATAATTGCATAGGTTCTATTTTCACAGATTAAAAAGTGCGTCACGGATAGTCTGTCGTCTGCGCAGGGCCTTAACAATGTAATTTCTGTTTCGCCCAGAGACGAAACTCCACGGCTAAAACACCTACCAAGCCTTTGTGTCCTTGACTAAAGTTGTATAACCATAAAGTACTCTGTGTGTATAACAATCATGTCGTCCATATATTGACGACTTTGTTAAACCCTTGACTAAAGCTTGACCAATTCGGTAAAGCAAAAACGGTTCGGTATTTTGTTATGGGCATTTTTCTTTGCTATACCTAGTGTCGTGTTGAGGTCAATTTTTCGTTTTGTTGGTGAAAGTACAAAAGCCTGTCGTTTCCTTTTATTGTTTGGTGTTCGCTTTTGTTTCTGTGTCCTTGGCTATTTGTTTTTGTAAAGAAGTATTAATTTGAGACCTAGTAGAATAGTTATGATGCATAAAAATATCTGTATTTTACTGTCTTAATAAATACTTACATAAATAAATAAATATTTTGGGACATCTAACACACGGCCGTCTGATTCCAAGCTAAGCAGAGCTTGTGTAATGGTAACCAGACAACTGATATACATTTATACTTTTTAAATACTTACACATTATAGATAAATTTCACACAGAATCAGAACAACAATTTATTAGACCAACATGCCCTTCTTAGTGCTGGGCGAAAGCCTCTTCTTAAACAGAGAAGACACGAGTGTTGTTTATCATGATTGCTGACAATAAATACTTAAAATATATAAACACGTAATTATTCTGATTACCAAAACTCTAATTTAAAGCTGAGTCACTACTTCTGAGTATCAGATATCTATAATAATGTACGGTATGAAAAAGAAGCTAGCTAATCTGTTATTAAAATGTACTATTCAGGATTTATTACATTTTCCCGTTTCCCAGTAACGGAAAAGCAAAATATGTCTTTCCCAACATATCCAAAAAGGGCACATCTCCGTTTAATATCATCAGAAAGAGTTTTCCTGTACCTCTCAGTATTTTGTCGTTCTCCTTTACATATTTCTAACATAACATTGCACCCTTTTTCGTCGTCAGTCCTAAAATAGCAACTACAGAACTGTCATTAAAATTCGTTTAGTAGTTTTTGAGTGTAGCTCCCACAGAGACTAAAAAAAGTTTTTTCCTTGTATTATGGTTTTAAAATAACTTCAAAGACCCGATGTTTTGTAAATAATATACTACTTTGTATAGGTATTTAAGAGAGACTCATTCCCCCGAATACTTAAACGTCACTTAATTTTAAGACACTCTCAAATCTGTTGTTGTCCTTACTTATCCCTTTAGAGTGACAGAGACAGCAACAGGTTTGCAGACGTTTGAGTATTCGAATATGGTACTATTAGATAAACAAACGTTACTTAGCACATATTTTGGCTTAACTATCCTCCGTTTCTATCTTGCCACCGTAGTTTGACAAATATGCGACGACATTGCTTAACGAAAGCGCTTTATAAGCAACGGTTGGTTTCTGTCTAAATATTGGTGAAGTACGAATGATCTGTCATTCTGAGTTTCATTATTTGCTAACAATGTCTTGTCATTGATAGTCTGTGCTTCAATTAGCAATCAATTAAATTAAAATATCGTTTACGGTGCCAAAGTAAATATACATTACAATACAATATAGTCATGGAGACTACCAAATCATCAGCGATTGATTTACTTAAAGTGGACCAAATCTTAACAAAAATAGAGTTTAAAATGCAATAACTGCAATTATTTGAGATTTTGTGTAATCAACTAGCTGTTCGCGACTTTGTCCACCATTTTGTAAATTTAAAAATGCTTAAAAAATCTTTGACTTTTTAAATTTCCAAGGTACATTCATAATTACGAAGTCGTTTGTTTTCATGAGTACATTTTTATTATGAGTTTACGTAACGGTCAGTAGTTACCAGCCACCCTATTAGCTCTCTACCAATCTTCAAACTTTGATTGCGCGATGCAGAACATCAATTGTAGTTTACACCTAGAGCAATAGATGGCGCCACATAAAACGGTAACTTCACTAAAAATGCTCTAAAAGAAAACTGCATGCATGTAGATATGCTATCATCCTCATGAATAATAATGTGTGTACCTAGCGCGTAGTAACGTTTACGAAGGTAATGGACTGCGAAAAGGAGGTTGTTACGAGAAGAATTCATTTTAGTTGTTTGTAGAGGTAAATTAATGGCGTGTCTGGCTGGAGACAATTTCGGCCACCTTTCGACGACCAAGTGACAGCCGGCTGTCAATCTGCTATTGTCTGTCTATTGAGCCTCGAATCAGGTGTCTTCGAAAGTTTAATGCAATAATCTAGCTCCTGATTTTATGGCATTTAAAATAATCTAGCTCCTGATTTTATAACCGATAAAAAACAAACACCTATGTTTGTTTTGTTTGTTATCTAGATGGGTAGATCTTGTCTTTTTTTGTGTGGGTAGGAAACCAGGAGGGAAGTGTCAGACTTTTACTGACTAATCACCTATGCTCCTTTGGTTGTCCTTATGTTCCGACGCCACGGTAATTAGTCCGTCAGAAAGATAATCAAAAAATTTTGGACACGTATTTTTTCTTTTTTCTCGTAAACGAAGAATGACGACGATACAGTGCGTTGAAGTTGCGCGTGACGTCACAATAAGATACAATTTTTGCATTACGGTGACGTCAAAAGCCTACAAAAAAAATACAAAGATAAAGAGCAACAAAGTTACGGAGTGGGTCCGGAACTTTGTTGCTCTTTATCTTTGTATTTTTTTATTAATTTGATCAAGCAAAAATACGTGTCCCGTATTTTCGGCCGATCTGTCAGAGGGACTAAACATAATGCCATTTTTTTAATGCTGTCGTCATCCCCATTCCGCAACCCCCGTTCTAACGCAACTAACCTAACCTAACCCAACCTTCTTAAATAGAACATAACTAAACCATGAAATTGTTTAACAATAGATAAATTTTTCAGGGAATGTTTGGCCACAAAATGTTTAAAAATATTGGTCACGCCAACTTGAGAACGACTTAACAGATTTCATTCAACATTTTTTTTATGTTTTCTAACTTTAGTGAAGACGAGAGTTACAGGAACCGAAAGCTAAAAATAAAAATTCTAAAAAGTCAACCGTTTTCACAAACTACTTCGTAAAAAATAACTTTACTTTCAGAAGTCGGTGGCTTAAGTCTATTTGCTGTTTTGTATTGCCGGCGACTTCCGAATTTAAAGTTTATTTTCCTTTTTAGTTGGTTAAAGTATTTTTATGGAGAGCTTTGTTATGATTTTTGCAGACAAGCTTATGCCCTGCCTGACTACGCTCGCGGGTAAGTCAATTAAAAAGATTAGCTAATGTGTCAGTGCATTTTTGGATTTCAATGTAAGCATAGAACAACTTTTAAATCTGTTTATATCCGAAACTGTTAAGACTATTATTTTAAAATAATACCTCAAACAATAATTATTCATTAATTAAACGGATCTCTTTGTGTACACGTACGATTCGAATTTGACGCATTTTTTTATGCAAAATATGCGTCAAATTCTACTTCTTTTATAACACTTCTACATAACTACAGTACTTCTAGAGCTTAAGCTCTAGTTTCACATAAATGCTATACTAGCGACCCGTCCCAGCTTCGCTTGGGGGGTTACAAATCTTTGAAAACCGCATCAAAATCCGTTTAGCAAAAAAGATTTAGCATACGCATACTTAGGTACAGAAAGTGAAAAGCGATGTAATGATAATGATGCTTTTGGTTGTAAAAATATCTTTTACTCATGTTTCATAAATCGTAAAATATTCACATATCAACCTATCATCCCTAACATACGTCCTACTTTGTTGCAGCCATGAGCCGGAAGGCGGTGGGCGGTGCGGGGAAGGTCCGCTAGCGCGCGCCATGCAGCCTGGCCCGCCGGGCGGCTCGCCCAAGAGGCACCAGTCATCGACGCCCGCGCACGGTAAGCAACTTACAACTACCCGCTTTTATCGCGTAAGTCACTCGCACCTACCATATGAAATGTTGCGAACGGTAGTGGTATCCATAGTTAAAAATAAGACTGGGGATATGTCGGATAAGGCGAACTACAGACCAATATCCTTAGCCACTGTTATTGCTAAAGTGTTGGACGGTCTGCTTGATAGACAGCTAGATAACTATATCACGTTGCATGACGCTCAGTTCGGGTTTCGGCCTGGACTTTCCACAGAGAGTGCTATTCTATGTCTAAAGCAGACCGTCCAATACTATAAGGATAGAAATACTCCGGTATATGCTTGCTTCCTTGATCTCTCAAAGGCTTTCGACCTGGTGTCGTATGATGACCTTTGGGAGAAGGTCAGGGAAGCGGGCGTACCCCCGGAGTTGACAGGCCTGTTTCAATACTGGTACTCGAACCAATGTAATCAGGTTCGTTGGGGTAGTACTCTCTCTGAGCCGTACAGGTTGGAGTGTGGAGTTAGGCAGGGGGGTTTAACCTCACCTAGGCTCTTCAACCTGTACGTGAATGAGTTGATCGTTGAGCTTAGTAGCAAACCAGTCGGGTGCAAGATAGATGGCTGTAGTATTAATAATATTAGTTACGCTGATGACATGGTGCTGCTAGGCCCAACGGCTGGCTCAATCAGAGAGATGTTACGTGTTTGCGAGAGAGAGGTATGCTGCGACTCACGGCTTGCAGTACAATGTTAAAAAGAGTGAGTACTTGATCTTTGAGGTCCCAGGGAAAGGGGTGCGGCATGAGCCCATAATTTGTTTAAATGGGAACCCTCTAAGTAGGGTTACCCAATTTAAATACCTAGGCCATTATTTGACTGTGGACCTCAAAGATCAAGTAGACATTGAACGCGAACGCAGGGCGCTAGCAGTTAGATGCAACATGTTGGCTCACAGATTTGCTCGTTGTAGTAATGAGGTCAAAATCACTTTGTTCAAAGCTTTTTGTCAATCGTTCTACACGGGCGGTCTGTGGGTTAACTGTACGCGGAAGGCTCTAGACGCCCTGCGGGTTCAATATAATAATGGTTTTCGGGTGCTGTTAGGGTTACCTAGGTACTGCAGTGCGTCGGGCATGTTCGCTTGGGCGCGGGTGGATGACTTTCATGCCATCATGAGGAAGAAGGCAGCCTCGTTGCTAGGTAGAACTAGGTCCAGCGCTAACGGCATCCTACAAACCATGGCTGGCAAGTACGATGCGCCGGTGCTTAGGCACTGGTTAGCACTGCTTGTCCGGCAGTAATAAATAGTTTTGAAGTGTTACTAACCCTTAGTAGATAAGTTATTACTAACCATTGGACCTTTGTTAAAAACTAATACTATAAAACTGTTACGTAGGTAGGTATAGGTGACGTAAGTGTCGATTGTTCCGGGCACATTTACTAGAAAATTCGGGAAAGTTCCACGACGTTCTAGAACGTTCGATGGAGTTCCGAGGGGTCATTCGAGAAACTTCCAGATCATCGTCGATCATTCGCGATGTTACTGGAATGTTCTCGAATGCACCTGCATACCTCGGGTTGTCGAACTTTCTAGAAAATGTGACCGGAGATATAAATAGCGGACGTGTCGGCACGGGACTCAGTTCAGTTTTGGAAACGAAACGGTGAACATCGCCGCGAAGCAGAACTACGACTGCGATACGAAGTGTGTTTTGTGTAGTGTTGTGTTAGTTTGTGTTAGTGAATTCTAGTAAAGTGTTTGTGAATTTTAAATAAAGTTATTGTGTTTTTTTCGAGTAAAACTGTTATTTTAATTTATCCCGAACCCCAGCTCGTAACAATTGGTGTCAGAAGTGAGGGATAAATCATGCCGGTTTTACCGAAGGACGACACGGAAGGAATCCGTACGAGGAGCCAACGCCAGCAAGAGGTGGACCAGAGACGATTTGACCCCACGTCGCAGCACGTACCGGGTGGTAGCCAGCCGACGACGGAGCCAGCGTCAGCTCGGGTATCAGGATCTGGTGTTACTGCAGCACCGGTGACAATGGATCTGTCTGCCCTGATGGCAATGATGCAAGAACAGGCCCGCCGTCAAGAAGATCAAGCCCGTCGTCAAGAAGAACAGGCCCGCCGTCAAGAAGAACAGGCCCGTCGTTTAGAAGAACAGCTGCAGCGCGACAAGGAAGAGCAGGCCCGGCGACAGGAAGAACAGAGCCGTCGACAGGAGGAACAGATCCTCCTCATCAAGGACTTACACGCAACATTCGGCAAAGATATCGGAGCGGTAAGAGAACAGATCGAACTTCACGAGAACCGTATCTCCGAGGCCGAAAACCGTGTCTTCGGTGCTGAGAGCCGTATATCTGGGGCCGAAATTAAGATCGCCGATCTCCAGAAAGCGTTTGGATGTCTGAAATCTGGAGATGGGTCTGTGGCTTCTGTGGTTGCGGTACCTTCAGTGCGTGGATTTAAAGCGCCACCCTTCGACGGAACATCTTCCTGGTCCGCGTACAAGCTCCAATTTGAAGCTGTTAAGAAAGCGAATGGGTGGACAGATGCGCAGGCAATGACCGCACTCACCTTGGGTCTTCGTGACCAGGCTTTGACGGTATTAGAGACTCTTGGCAACAATGCGACTTACGAGCAGTTGGTTGAAGCCCTAGAGTCTCGATACGGGGACGCTCACCTGGAGCACGTCTTTCGTGCCCAGTTGAAGGATCGCGTGCAGCGCAGCGGAGAAAACCTGCAGCAGTGGGCTCTGGAGGTGGAGATACTGGTTCGAAAGGCATATCGGTCTGCGCCTGAGCTCATCAACGTAAATTTGGTGCAAGCGTTCGTCGATGGCATACGGAATTTTGAAGTCAAGGTTGCTGTGAGACTTGGGCACCATGAGACGTTGAGAAGTGCCTTGGCCCATGCCTTGGAAGTAGAGGCAGTAAGGCATGATCATCGTGCCCACCGTGTTAGCGAGGTTGCGGCATCACCTGTGCGTGACCGTTTGAGGTACAGTCCCACGTGTTACAATTGTGGAGAGAAGGGTCACATTAGATCGAGTTGCCCTAAGCGACGTGATGCCAACAAAGACCTGTCCTGGAGAAGGAGGGCAGTTAATTTCACCGCCAAGAAGCAAGAACGACAAGAGACGCCTGTCGCAGGCAGAGTGCGAGAGATTGCGCGCCGTGGTGGAGAGGTACAAAGACGAAGACCAGAAGTAGAGGCAGCGGATCTGGGCGAGGAACTGGCTGGAAGCGTATGTGTTCAGTGTGAAGCTAGTGCTGGACGATGCCGTAGACAAGAGGACAACGAGGAGAGAATGCAACAATGCGATCAAGTGGCTCGACAACAGCAGCTTGGTGGAACAGGAGGTGTACGGGCACACGTTGAAGGAGCTGCAGCTCGTGAACACGCCCGTCATAGGCAAGAAGCTGGGGAAGCAGTTCCTGTCAGGATGTTAAGAACAGACCTGAGTGACGAGCGGAAGGAAACCCCACAGCATGCCACACAGTCAGGTCTGCAGATGCCTGAGAGGACGGAAACTCGCTATGACCGGAAGAGCGGATTTGATGAAGGTTCTCTGGTGTGGTTGCATAACCCAGTGCGTAGCAAACGGAAGTCGCCTAAACTACAGGCAAAATGGGATGGACCATACCGAGTAGTGACCAAGATCAACGACGTCACCTACCGGATACGGAAGAGTACGAGAACTGCGCCTAAAATTGTTCACGTAGATCGGCTGGCACGATACTACGGGAATAATGATGCTCGGGACGAGCATGTCTTAGGAGGGGGCAGTGTTACGTAGGTAGGTATAGGTGACGTAAGTGTCGATTGTTCCGGGCACATTTACTAGAAAATTCGGGAAAGTTCCACGACGTTCTAGAACGTTCGATGGAGTTCCGAGGGGTCATTCGAGAAACTTCCAGATCATCGTCGATCATTCGCGATGTTACTGGAATGTTCTCGAATGCACCTGCATACCTCGGGTTGTCGAACTTTCTAGAAAATGTGACCGGAGATATAAATAGCGGACGTGTCGGCACGGGACTCAGTTCAGTTTTGGAAACGAAACGGTGAACATCGCCGCGAAGCAGAACTACGACTGCGATACGAAGTGTGTTTTGTGTAGTGTTGTGTTAGTTTGTGTTAGTGAATTCTAGTAAAGTGTTTGTGAATTTTAAATAAAGTTATTGTGTTTTTTTCGAGTAAAACTGTTATTTTAATTTATCCCGAACCCCAGCTCGTAACAAAACTAAAAAAAATTGTTAAGTTAACGGCGCCAACCGCCAATATCAGAAACAAAAACAATGTGTTGGTTAGCCCATTTATCGAGGAAGGTTATGTACGGGCGAAAGCCAGTCTATACAAATATTATAAAGAGGAAAACTTTGTTTGTTTGATTGTAATGAATAGGCTCAAAAACTGCTGGACCGATTTTAAAAATTCTTTCACCATTCGAAAGCTACATTGTCCACGAGTAACATAGGCTATATAATATCATGCTATGTCCCACGGGAGCGAGGCAGTAACCAAAAACCTAATGTAACGTGGGTGAAACCGCGAGGAACAGCTAGTATCATATAAAGGACAATGGGCATTATTGTATGAGATGCGTCCCAACCCTTGTAACAAGTTGCGACTAGTAAAAACATAATCATTTAAGCTTTTTTATGATTAATATACCAAGTTTTTATAGTAATTGCATGCAGGTCAAAAGTTATTGGGCTTCAAGTGAAAAAAGGTTTTTGTTTTAAATAATCATACTTTATTACATTTTGTAGTACATGTAAACATAATTATTACATTTATAATAATTGTACATTAATCACAGGCAGTAATAGTTATTTTTTGACAGTTATTAATAAACGCACAGTTGATAATGTATAAATAACAAAGAAAATAATACAATTTTGATAATTGTATTATTTCCTTTGTTATTTATATTTTCAAATACATAAATAACAAAGAAATAATACCCTTATGTAAGAGTATGGCTTAAACATATGCAAATTGTTTACTGGTACTTTTAATAGTGGTTATTATCTTTGATAATATCATCCAAAAAGATCGCGGGTAACAATATGCTTGGCTGATGTCTAGCCCAGCCAAGGTACCAAATGATACTCATTATGTCAGCACAAGTACCTACTGTTCTTTTTCTGTTAAACATGAGCAATAATAATAAGCAATTGCATCTCTCACCGTTTCTGCTCTATTTTTTATCAAAATATACGAATAATAAATCCTACCCGATACATGCCGCGATTTTATCCGCCCCCTCAACATAATACCTTCTGAAATATTTATATTGTACCGCACAAGGTTAGGAATAGCTTCTATGTATATTTCGATTGTGTACATGCCATTTCTTAAGTGTTCACTCAAATAAGACCGGGCGAGTTTTATTTGGTAACTGCCTAATGAAATTAATAAAAGGTCTTCTTCTGTTAATATAGGAAACTGCAACGGTGGGAGAGGGGGTGTTGGGTTAGAGTAGGCGCACGGTCGACAGTGTGGTTTTTTCCACTTGTTTTAGACCTTTTGTCATTGAAATACTAATTAATTGTGTTTTATTCAATATTTTTATCAAATAAATTAAACCACTATAACAGTTTCCCTGCACGAGATACAGAGTTACGCCCATACAAAAAAACATAACACTGATTGAGATCTTTCAAACGATATAGGTAGAAAAAAGTTACAGCACTTGGGACGAAACCGCTCATTGTTCTTTGGAAGCTGGTAAAAATCCTCCTGTATCCAGCTTAACGTTTGTTCTTTTTAATGAGACGAGCTTACATTACCACACTTTTAACGTGGACGTTACGTGTGTAGGAAAACCTTGTACTTACATCGTTTACGTCGGAAATTGTTTTTAAGAAGGGGTTTTTATACGTCGTTGAATGACTTTGTAATGAGTTTTGTTTGCATACCATATTGTTGTTTGTTTTTATTTGAGGCAGAGCAGATTTACAATTAAGATGTAGGTAATTTATTTTAAAAGAAAATAGTTTGTTATAGAAGTTTTTCCTAATATAAAGTTGGGTAATCTCTGTAACGGAATGATAGCCTGATAAAAAAAATGGAATGGAGATCAAAATTTCACAAAACGTTATTAGTCTCCTAAGACCATTTTCGTGTCTTAGGACGCAAATGGTTGAAACGGTTGGCAAACCATAATCTCCTCTATATATAGCTCATCTTTATATTTTACTTCAATTAAAACAAACTATTACCTATTATTTATTACCTCGCAGAAATTCTACCCAGTATATGCCATTAAATATCAATTTCAAACGACCATCTGACGGTAATTACAACAAGAGTATCTGCCAATCAAGATGCAAACCCAGTTCGCAGAATACAAAATTTACCTAACAATAACCATAAAACCATTATGTAGAGTAATAATGTAATAAGCCACGGGGGTTGGCCACCACTCCTAGCGACACGCCTCATGGTTTTAATTTACTCAGAGTTTTATTAACCCCATTACTTGGTGACATCCATTTAGTCCGTGTTTAGGCGCAGTCGTTTTAGTGAAATTGATCAGGATCAGCTGACAGCAAACAGGCTCTGTTTTTTAAGCTAGCTTTTTAGCTTTAATAAATGAAAAAATAAGGGGTTATAGTCGACTAAAATAATCTCATCATCTCCCTAGCCTTTTTCCCAACCGTGTTGGGGTCGGCTGCCAGCCTAACCGGATTCAGCTCGATACCGGTGTTTACCAAACAAGTTTATAAACTTTTGTGTCGACTAAAATAATCTACTATATAAAAATAAGTCGGGTTTTCCTTCTTGACGCTATAACTCCAGAACGCACGAACCGATTTCCACGGATTTGCATTCGTTGGAAAGGTCTCGGGCTCTGTGCGGTTTATAGCAAAGAAAATTCAGGAAAAAATTCAACAGGAAGCCATCTGGTGGCGAAACGGAGTTCGCGGGGTTTGCTAGTAATAAATAAAAATAGTTTCTTTCTCACCAGTACAACCACAAAATAACTTAATACTAGGTAATTATACTAATGCTAGTCCTAATGCCAGTAGTAAATAGTAGTTATTTAATGTTTACACTGAGAAGCGATTGAAATAACAAATTATTCATCATCTCACCTTAGGATTAGGATAGTAAAAAGATTTGGCGAGAAAATAAAATTTTCAAATTCATCGTTAACCTTTCAAGGATCAAGCAAGCGACAGCCGGCTGTCGCGCTGCTATTTTCTTTCTATTGTGTCTCGAATCACGTGTGTTCGAAGGTTTAAATGCGGTCTGAAATAATTTTAATGAACTTAAAATCTACTAAACAGATTCTGTTGAAAGTTAGCTTTCGACTACGTCATTTCCTGCGAACTTTGATCTTGTCTTCTCCTATTTTACTCCGTTAAGGTTGAACTACCTACTCTTTACAAAGAATTACACCCTGCAAGTTTTATACCTCAAGACCAGCGAACGGCTGCGCGTTGATATATGAACAATCAGTCAGCCAGTTTACCATTTTATATATACACTAGCTTTTGCCCGCGGCTTCGCTCGCGTTAGAAAGAGACAAAAAGTAGCCTATGTTATTCTCCATCCCTTCAACTATCTCCACTTAAAAAAATCACGTCAATTCATCGCTCTGTTTTGCCGTGAAAGAAAGACAAACAGACAGACAGACTGACAGAAAATTCAAAAATTCAAAATTCAAAGCATTTATTTCACTTAGACCATTTACAGGTACTTATGAATTGTCAAAGAGTCTGTCGGTTAGTCAGAAAAGAAAAGTGACGCTAATTGCCTGTTCCAAAACGTAGATCTCTATGGAGAAGAACAGGCAAGAAACTCCACGGACACTCTTTTAAAAAAATCATGTTTTACAAAATCTTGGTTACATTTTCTTTTTGTTGCTTCTACATGTGAAAACAATGTGTATGTAACAAAAATAATAAACAAATATAAAATTAAAAAATAAAAAGTAAAAAGTCATGGCAGTTAAGAGATGACCCATCTCAACTGACAGCGCCCGTTCACGAGCATGACGTGTGGCATCAGCACCATTTAGCTCAACCATTTTGAAGGGAACCGAATGATCCAACGCACTCGCCACCATCAGCGAGACTTTTTAAGCGAGCATGACAATGCTCCTAACCGCCATGTCTATTTGTGTCAGTAGAGAACTATCGTAATAAATCACTGCATCGTACTCACATTTACAAAAATTCAAATATGCATCTAAATTACACAAACCAAAGTTTTGTACTGTAAATGAATAATATACATGGGTGAAATTTATTTAGGTACCTATAAATATAATAACAATAACGATCTTAAATAATCATGTCAAAAATTAAGGGAATAACAAACATTTTAATCTTCCAATGATTAAAATTTCTAATTTTGGAAATAATGCTTTTAAATTATATAAAACTAAAGTTTTAATCTAAAATACAAAAATAGGAATAACAGTATTAGTTATTTATGTCAATTTAGGGACCATTTAGCATATTTCTCTTCCAAACATCCCTAATTTGTGAGACTAGGTGGCTGTGGAGCAGGACCAGCACCCAACCATGCATTTTTATCTATAATATAATCCTCTAATTTATAGTATGCTTGACTGCATAGTGTGCGCTTAATGCATGTTTTAAATTGTTTTTCATTTAATTGAAGAATATTGAGAGGTATTTTATTGTAGCATTTAACGCAATACCCCATAAAAGAAGTATGTACCTTGGACAATCTGAAACTTGGCTGGTCTAATTTGTTCCTGTTTCTTGTATTGAAATTATGCCTGTCACTTATTTTACTAAAGAGCTGAAGATTTTTACAGCAATACGTAATATTTTCATAAATGTATTGGCAGGGAACCGTCATGATGTTTATTTGTTTAAACAATTCCCTCAGTGATTCGCGTCTGCTGAGGTTATAGATAGCTCTGACAGCCCTCTTTTGCAGAATGAAGATAGAATCTATATCTGCAGCGCGTCCCCAAAGCAAAATACCGTAAGACATGATGCTATGAAAGTAACTAAAATACACCAGTCTCGCGGTATCTACGTCGGTTAATTGTCGGATTTTCCTGACTGCGAATGCAGCTGAACTTAACAGCCCTGCTAGAGATGTTATGTGAGGACCCCACTGCAGCTTAGAGTCAAGCGTGATCCCCAAGAAAACAGTTTTTTCGACGAATTCTAGCACATCCCTATTCAATACCACACTACATTCATTATTTCTAACATTTGGCAAAGTGAATCTTATACATTTGGTTTTCTTTTCATTTAATACTAAATTGTTTACTGTAAACCAATTATGAACCTTAATCATGGCGTTATTTACCTCGTCAAGGTGTTGTGCACGTCGGTTCACTTTAAAAATCAGTGAAGTATCATCAGCAAATAACACCATTTGAGGTTGGCTTTCCAGTATACTCGGTAAATCATTTATATATACTAAAAATAGGAACGGACCCAATATTGATCCCTGTGGTACACCCATTTTTACCTTTAGACCAGAAGAATTTACACCGTTTATTTGAACTTGCTGCAATCTATCATTTAAATATGATTTTATAAAATTTAGAGCTATCTTACTGAGACCGTAATGCTCAAGTTTCAAAAGCAATGTTTCGTGATCGACGCAATCAAATGCTTTGGAGAGGTCGCAGAAAATGCCAATGGCATCCTGCGACTCTTCCCATGCTTTAAATATATGTTTAATTAAAGTAATCCCGGCGTCAGTTGTGCAACGTCCTTTGGTAAAACCATACTGCTTATTGTGTAAAATCTTGTTACAGTTGAAATGATTGAGCATTTGATTTAGCATCACTTTTTCAAACACCTTGCTCAAAACCGGCAAAACAGAAACAGGTCTATAATTATTGGTATCCTTACTATCCCCGGATTTGAAAAGCGGTATAACCTTGCTATGTTTCATTAAATCCGGGAAGACCCCTTGGTCTATACATAAATTAAATATAAAAGCTAAATAGGGCGAAATTGTCTCAATAATTGATCTGCAAACATTAGTAGACATGCCCCATAGATCTTCAGTAGACTTTATTTTTAGCTGTTTAAAAGCCTTTACAACGACCACAGGATTAATACGTTTAAAATTAAATTCCATTGGGCAGGCCGAAACATTCGTTCTAAGTAAATCAGCAGCAAGTGTAGGCGATGAATCTTAACTTTCAGTGGTTTTAATTGGAATATTGGTGAAAAATGTTGAAAATTCCTGAGCCACTTCACTATTTGTCCGTATGAGACCACGGGAAGTTTCTAATATATAATCTTTATTATGTTTTTTATTTCTATTCGTCTCATGATTGATAATGTTCCAAACGGTCTTAATTTTGTTTTCTGACGTTTTGACCTTGTTACTAATAAACAAAGCTTTGGCTGTTTTGCAAGTATTTTTGAAAATTCTCGAGTACTTAGTAACATACTTTTTAAAAGTATCCGTGTTAATATAAGGCTTAAGGCCATACAGCTCGAACAGTCTTTCTCTGCTTTTTCTAATGCCAGGAGTTGCCCAATCACTAAATAGAAATTTGGGGCAAATAGTTTTATCATGTTTCTTAAAAATATTATTAAATTCTGTTTGGACAATAGAGAAAAAATTTTCATACAAAAAATTACCATCATTCATATTATAGTCCTGGGCGTTTAACTTGCTAACTAAAGTGTAATTAAATTTATTTAAATTACCAGGAGTAATCCGCCTTGTCTGTATCTGCACTTTTTGGGTATCAGGACACATGCGCGAAAGACATTTGCGCGAAAGACACTTGCGCGCGGCCGTTTGGGCGAATGGACACATGCGCGAATGGACGTTTGCGCCCATAAACATTTCCGCGAATGGACACTTGCGCGACTAGACGTTTCCGCGCCAAACCACTTGCGCGAAGCCCTTTGCGCGACGGACACTTGCGCGCCAGACAGTTTCGCGAGAGACGTTTGCGCCCAAACACTTCCGCGACTAGACACTTGCGCGAACTTTTTTCCAAAGGACATTGGGCAAATTTAAAAATATTATTAAGGGGTACCAATATTTTTTTATTTACTTAGTTTTTATTATATGGCGTCCACATACCTACCGTTGGTGGTAAGTCGTTTTCAAAAGCAAGATGGCGGCCATGATATTTTTCACAAAATACGTCATGGGTGTCAATTTCAAGGTTTTTTGGGGTGCTAAGGTCGAAAATGAGGTCGATTTGAGAATCCAAGATGGCGGCCGTGACCTTTCTCACAATATGCGTCATGGGTGTCGTTTTCATGGTTTTTTGGGGTGCTAAGGTCGAAAATGAGGTCGATTTGAGAATCCAAGATGGCGGCCTTGACCTTTCTCACAATATGCATCATGGGTGTCGTTTTCATGGTTTTTTGGGGTGCTAAGGTCGAAAATGAGGTCGATTTGAGAATCCAAGATGGCGGCCGTGACCTTTCTGACAATATGCGTCATGGGTGTCGTTTTCATGGTTTTTTGGGGTGCTAAGGTCAATAATGAGGTCAATTTCAGAATCCAAGATGGCGGCCTTGACCTTTCTCACAATATGCATCATGGGTGTCGTTTTCATGGTTTTTTGGGGTGCTAAGGTCGAAAATGAGGTCGATTTGAGAATCCAAGATGGCGGCCGTGACCTTTCTCACAATATGCGTCATGGGTGTCGTTTTCATGGTTTTTTGGGGTGCTAAGGTCAATAATGAGGTCAATTTGAGAATCCAAGATGGCGGCCGTGACCTTTCTCACAATATGCATCATGGGTGTCGTTTTCATGGTTTTTTGGGGTGCTAAGGTCGAAAATGAGGTTGATTTGAGAATCCAAGATGGCGACCGTGACCTTGAAAACGACAAAAAACCATGAAAACGACACCCATGACGCATATTGTGAGAAAGGTCACGGCCGCCATCTTGGATTCTCAAATCGACCTCATTTTCGATCTTAGCACCCCAAAAAACCATGAAAACGACACCCATGACGCATATTGTGAGAAAGGTCACGGCCGCCATCTTGGATTTTCAAATCGACGTCATTTTCGACCTTAGCACCCCAAAAAACCATGAAAACGACACCCATGACGCATACTGTTAGAAAGGTCACGGCCGCCATCTTGGATTCTCAAATCGACCTCATTTTCGACCTTAGCACCCCAAGAAACCATGAAAACGACACCCATGACGCATATTGTGAGAAAGGTCACGGCCGCCATCTTGGATTCTCAAATCGACCTCATTTTTGACCTTAGCACCCCAAAAAACCATGAAAACGATACCCATGACGCATATTGTGAGAAAGGTCACGGCCGCCATCTTGGATTCTCAAATCGACCTCATTTTCGACCTTAGCACCCCAAAAAACCATGAAAACGACACCCATTACGCATATTGTGAAAAAGGTCACGGCCGCCATCTTGGATTCTCAAATCGACCTCATTTTCGACCTTAGCACCCCAAAAAACCATAAAAACGACACCCATGATGCATATTGTCAGAAAGGTCACGGCCGCCATCTTGGATTCTCAAATCGACCTCATTTTCGACCTTAGCACCCTAAAAAACCTTGAAATTGACACCCATGACGTATTTTGTGAAAAATATCATGGCCGCCATCTTGCTTTTGAAAACGACTTGCCACCCTCGGTAGGTATGTGGACGCCATATAATAAAAAACCGGTCAAGTGCGAGTTCTACTCGCGCAACGAGGGTTCCGTTAATTTGTTTTTTAGTGAAATAACTACAAATTTACGGTTTTCGGAGTTTTCTCTTTACTTCTGCTACATGACCTTGCTTCTTGCCAAATTTCACGATTCTAGGTCAATGGGAAGTACCCTATAGGTTTTGAGTTTTGATTCCCTTGAAAATGTCTAAATATACAATATAAACCGCCGTATCTTTTTATTGCGTTGATTTAGAAACTTGATTTTTTCACTGCTTTAAGAGATAGCAGACCTGAGTATGTGGTATTAATTTGAGCTTGATATCTCGACGCATTTCTGAAAAAAAAAAGGGTCTTGACAGACGGACGAACGGGAGGACGGACGGATGTGAGCTAACTACAAATTTACGGTTTTCAGAGATTTTCCTTTACTTTTGCTACATGACGTTGCTTCTTGCCAAATTTCATGATTCTTGGTCAATGGGAAGTACCTAGGTTTTGAGTTTTGATTCCCTTAAAAATGTCTAAATATGAAATATAAACCGCCGTATCTTTTTATTGCGTTGATTTAGAAACTTGATTTTTTCACTGCTTTGGGAGATAGCAGACTTGAGTATGTGATATTAATTTCAGTTTGATATCTCGACGCGTTCTTGAGAAAAAGGTTCTTGACAGACATTCGGACAAACGGACGCCTGATGTGAACTAACTACAAATTTACGGTTTTCGAAGTTTTCTCTTTACTTGTGCTACACAACCTTGCCTTTTGCCAAATTTCACGATTCTAGGTCAATGGGAAGTACCCTATAGGTTTTGAGTTTTGATTCCCTTGAAAATGTCTAAATATGCAATATAAACCGCCGTATCTTTTTATTGCGTTGATTTAGAAACTTGATTTTTTCACTGCTTTGAGAAATAGCAGACTTGAGTGTGTGATATTAATTTCAGTTTGATATCTCGACGCGTTCCTGAGAAAAAGATTCTTGACAGACAGACGGACACACGGACGCCTGGTGTGAACTAACTACAAATTTACGGTTTTCGGACTTTTCCCTTTACTTGTGCTACATGACCTTGCCTTTTGCCAAATTTCATGATTCTAGGTCAATGGGAAGTACCCTATAGGTTTTGAGTTTTGATTCTCTTGAAAATATCTAAATATGCAATATAAACCGCCGTATCTTTTTATTGCGTTGATTTAGAACCTTGATTTTTTCACTTCTGTGAGAGATAGCAGACCTGAGTATGTGATATTAATTTCAGCTTGATATCTCGACGCGTTTCTGAGAAAAAGGTTCTTGACAGACAGACGGACAGACGGACGCCTGGTGTGAACTAACTACAAATTTACGGTTTTCGGAGTTTTCCCTTTACTTGTGCTACATGACCTTGCTTTTTGCCAAATTTCATGATTCTAGGTCAATGGGAAGTACCCTATAGGTTTTGATTTCCTTGCAAATGTCCAAATATGCAATATAAACCGCCGTATCTTTTTATTGCGTTGATTTAAAAACTTGATTTTTTCACTGTTTTAAGAGATAGCAGACCCGAGTATATGATATTAATATCAGCTTGATATGTCGAAGCGTTTCTGAGAAAAAGGGTCTTGACAGACGGACGGACGGACAGACGGACAACAAAGTGATCCTATAAGGGTTCCGTTTTTACCTTTTGAGGTACGGAACCCTAAAAACTAAGTAAATAAAAAAATATTGGTACCCCTTAATAATATTTTTAAATTTGCCCAATGTCCTTTGGAAAAAAGTTCGCGCAAGTGTCTAGTCGCGGAAGTGTTTGGGCGCAAACGTCTCTCGCGAAACTGTCTGGCGCGCAAGTGTCCGTCGCGCAAAGGGCTTCGCGCAAGTGGTTTGGCGCGGAAACGTCTAGTCGCGCAAGTGTCCATTCGCGGAAATGTCTATGGGCGCAAACGTCCATTCGCGCATGTGTCCATTCGCCCAAACGTCCGCGCGCAAGTGTCTTTCGCGCAAATGTCTTTCGCGCAAGTGTACCAGATCCCACTTTTTGAAGTGGTATAATGGACTCAAAAGTAACGGATTGTCCACTGTGATCAGAAGGAAGGTAATTTACTATGGCTTTATCTAAATAGTCGCAGCAGCAAAAAACATTATCAATACAAGTGGCAGTAGTCGCAGTAATTCGTCAGACAGACACACTTTCCCATTTATAATATTAGTATGGATTAATAGATATCTATACTAATATCATAAAGAGGTAAATTTTGTAAGTTTGTATGTAGGGAGTAATCTCTGGAACTACTGGCCCGATTTGAAAAATTCTTTCAGTGTTAGATAGCCCATTTATCGAGAAATGCTATAGGCTGTATACCATCACGCTACGACCCACGGGAGCGGAGCAGTAACGAAAAATGCGGGTGAAACCGCAGGGGACAGCTAGTATTTAATAAACGAAGTCTCAGGAAACATGCTAGTGTTGAAAAACTAGCATACGCTAATTAAAATTTGCATTTATTTCAATTATCTTGACGCTTCAACAAATATGGAATTGCAATGCTAAAAATAAGAATTGATAACATTTTTTTTTTTCAAATGATTCCTTTCGTCTAGGCGGAGCGGAAGGAAGTTTCAGACTTCTACTGACTATAAAAAAACTTTTTCCAAAAAAAAGATAAAACCGACTTCAAAAACTATAAGCTCAAAAATAACTATTTCGGAAGTCGGTGGCTTTTCTTCTGCCGGTCGAATTGTGTTGCCTTGCCACCGACTTCCGAAATAGTTATTTTTGAGCTTTTAGTTTTTGAAGTCGGTTATCTTTTTTTATTGGAAAAAGTTTTTCATTTTTTACTTTTTAGTTAGAGTCAACTACGTTTTAGAGTAACTTTTAAAAAAAATGTACGTTTTTCTATAAAAATTGAGGAGTTCCTTCGATTCCGGCATGATACCATCATCAGATCCGGGACCTGATGACAAGGGTAGACTTCCCAAATGGTCCCACCATTTGGGAAGTCTACCCTTTCAAACAAAAAAAGAATTGTTCAAATCGGTTGTTTGCCAACGGATTTAAACAATTCTTTTTTTGTTGCGCGAACAAACATAAAAAAAATCATACAATCATCCGAATTGAGAACCTACACCTTTTTTAGAAGTCGGTTAAAAACCCACCTATATTCTGCACTCTGCACTGTATCCGGAGCCGCGGTATCTCTATCGTTCAACCCGCAGATAGGATCGACCGCTGGAGAAGAACAAGGAATACTTTTTAGGGGTAGGACCCGAAGAAGTAATCCTGAGCCTTTGCTGTCCCTCTGCTAGCGGGATGTATCTCGTGATCAGTAATAAGTAGAGAGTTGAAATTCTCATGGAAAAAATATTTTTGTTGCCACTACTTTTTATGGATGGAAAATCGAAGTGCATGTCAAACTTTTACTTATTAAAACTCACCCATGGTCCTTCTGTTGCCCTTTATGTTCCGGGGCCGCAGTAACTATTAGAACTATTCTCCTGATACTGCTTTAGATCCCAACTACCTTTTGCCCGCGGCTTCGCTCGCGTTAGAAAGAGACAAAAAGTAGCCGATGTTACTCTCCATCCCTTCAACTATCTCCACTTAAAAAACCACGTCAATTCGTCGCTCCGTTTTGCCGTGAAAGAAAGACAAACATACAGACAGACAGACAGACGACAGACAGACACACTTTCCCATTTATAATATTAGTATGGATATAAGTTAAAAGGAGTCTGCATGAATCGGAATGTGATTTTCTCGCATATTCGGTCGATTTTGATAATATTGTATATAGTAAGTAGTACGGAATCTTTCGTGTCCATTGTGCTCGCACTTAGCTTATTTTTAATCTATGTCATGGTATGCATTCGCTGCATTTGTACAACTTACCAGTCACCTTACATATTGTGGGTTTTGTCAAAAGCCAAGTATGTCAATATGGATATGCCGTCACCTTTCAAAAACAATATACAAAGTACATTTTTATAAAAATACACGTTACGTACGTACTATATGTACAATTGTACAAATCTGGCACCCTTTAAAAATAACATACCAAAAATCTATGTATCCACCTTTTATCTCTGAACATATTGTTCTATTTACCAATTAAAACGCAAATGAAACAGTTAAATTTTTTTTAATTAAAAAAATCCAAGTTTACGCATGTTAGCCTTCCTGGTCGGTCCCCTGTCATCAAAGTTAATAGACGTTTACATACGGCTTGGCCCCGGGAACCGGAAAACCCGGTGCAGCGTCTTGTGCTGAATCAGGACTTGCCCAGACCATAGAGGCAGCTGCTAGCACGAGCAGACATAGAGAAAGCTGTAAAATAATTAGAAAACTATTAGTTAACCCTTTCACGACCAAGCGACAGCCGGCTGCCGGGCTGCTTGTCTTTCTGTTGTACCCGGAATCAAGTATATTCGAAGGATTAATTTGCGTAAATACACTAAATTGCTGGGGGCCAATTCTCAGTTTTAGAGATGATGTCGAATTCGACAAAAAACTCTAATGACGTCGATCGACGTATTTTCGACAAATTTTAAAAGTTGCTATTCTTGATGTCGATTTCGACATTTGTCGAAGGCTAACGTTAGAATTCATGTCGAGTGCTTCTGAGCAGTAGAGAAGTCATGTCGATTGTAGAGATACGTCATTTCTGAGTGAATTCGTTGAGATTTTGATTGTACGCTGTGTTTTCTTTTCTTTATTTTTTAAATAAAATACGGCTTGGCATCTCATATCTACTAGAAATTCGATTTATACTCTTTGATTTGTGCATTGTGTTTTCTTGAAACGACAACGAGTCATCTCGTGTTCTTGGATATAAAAACACGTGTATGATCTCGATACTATAATTTAATAACCGTACAATTGTCATTTAAACTGAAATATTATTTTCAAACTGGACATTGGCAAAAATCACCGAAAAATTCGGTGGATTGCCATAATAAATATAAAAGTTGAAGTTGAAACGACGACCTTCGCGCAAATAACACTCTGTAATTTGTGTACCCACGATTGGACTTGAAACCACTGAAAGATGGACGAGTTTATTAGCATTTTTACTTCGGAGTTGTTGGAAGAAAGTGGCGAGCAACTGGCCAATACACGGCGACAACAGCGCACTTATGCCGCCGTCGATATTTACGACTTGAGCGAAACAGAAGTCATTAAAAATTTCAGACCCAATAAAGATTTAATAAGGGTTCTAATAGATCTATTGGCTCCTGTAATTCAGGATACCACGAAAATAGACCTGAAAACAAAGGTAAATAATTGTCTGCTTCATAATTTTATTAGAGTCATGCATAACTGTTAAACTAACCTTACCCACCAAAAATACTAATTGCACACCCTAAAATTCCTAAATTAATTATGAAATGTAAAACAGCACAGCCCATTAGTGATGTAAACACAGAGTACATGTAAACTAAAGAGTATAACAATATATAGATATAACATAACAAAAGTTTTGTAGGAACTGCAAAAAGGCGCAAATTCTGACACTGACAGACAGTCAACTGTCAAAATGATTATTTTTACACTAAACGTTTCGTTTTATACTTAAATAATTAGGTTTAGTCAGCGTTTTAAAACAAAATCATTCATTCACTCACAGCTACCTAAAACGGAACGTGCGATTCTTCATAATGGTAACATTATCTTCACTCGACTCGACATTTTCGTGACATTTATTTCTATTTTGACTGAGAATACGGAATTCTGCTCAATTCGACATTTTTTGATAGACATAGAGATAGACATACAATCTCGAACTCGAGATAAATGGCGAAAATCGAGAATTGGCCCCCTGCATTTTGTTATATCCCTTGAAAAAATGCCTGTACAGAATATTGCCACAATTACCTGGTCTACCCCTAAAACAAAGTACACAGTAAGGTGGTCAGATAACTGTAGCAACATACTGTACTAGGAGAATCCATAGTCTTCTATCTGTCTGTTTGTTATTTTATGGATTTAGAACTAAAGTAATAAAAGGCAAAATAAATATATAAAAATCATCCATCACTACATTACAATATACTTTCCAAAACTGTCTTTAAGACTTCTACAACCCAGTTACTGGGTAATATACAGTGTATATACAGTGTATATACAGTGTATATTACCCAGTAAATACAATAAAATACAGTGTTTATTACTTAAGCCACATTATGTACATACTACATAATGTGCTCATTCGTCTTCTAGAATCGGTCAAATTTCTTTGATAGAATTTCAACTTTATCACTAAATTATTATGTTCAAAGTTGATTGGGAAAATTTGTCATTTTCGGGTAGCTTGTTATACATAAGAAGAATTACCATTGAAATAGATATAAAAGTCGATATTACTATTATAATAGTCTATTTACCATTATCGCGTTAGAAAGAGACAAAAAGTAGCCTATGTTACTCTCCATCCTTTCAACTATCTCCACTTAAAAAATCACGTCAATCCGTCGCTCCGTTTTGCCGTGAAAGAAAGACAAACAGACAGACAGACAGACAGACACACTTTCCCATTTATAATATTAGTATTTAAGTATTTATAACTCACCACAGAGGTAGCCTTCATTGTATTTCTCTTTCAAACGTTGTACTGTGTGCAAACGTATATAAATTGTGAGATTGTCTACTTTACTTTCTGTATTTACCTTATAGATAAAGTTGAGGAACCGGCTTAGTGCGAGTGTGACTTGTACACTTAGGGTTCTGTATGACCTCCATACGATATTAACATCAAAAGTAAAACTAAAAAAAAACACTTAGGTCAATCATTTAGGGCCATTCAATATTTTTAAAACTAGCTGTCCCCATCGCTGCTTTTCCCGTATTATTGGCTACTACGCCACTCCTTTCTCGATAAATGGACTATCCAACACAAATATATTTTTTTCAATTCGATCCAGCACATCCTGAGATAAGCACGTAAAACCAAACAAACAAACTCTTCACCTTTATAATCTATACAGGGACACTTTTCAATCACCATCCAAATTTTAAAATCGAGGACTTTTAATTAAATTATTTTCATATGTGAAACAATATAATCAAATAATAACAAAAAACAAATAAAAACATTCAAAAGAAAATATCCGAAAGCGGGGTGCAAGTGTGCAACGTGTGAGGGAGGGGTGGCGTAGTGCGTGCTTTTGTGTGCGTTGCGTTTCCGAATTTTAAAGGTAAGCGCGTGTGCAGTCAAGTTCAACAACCTAGTTGAATTGTATTTATTCCACACGTTTGGATTTTAGTAGCGGACAATAGTGAAAATCATGTAATTTTTTTTTATTTTTTTTTATTTCATTAATTGATAAGGTTATCGATTCTGAACCATTTCTGAAAATTTGGATGGTGGTTGCAAAATGACCCTGTATATATAAAAGAAAGTCGTGTTAGTTACACATTTTTAATCGACTTCTAAAAAAAGGAGGAGGTTCTCAATTCGGATGTTTTTTTTTTTTTTTTTTATGTTTGTTCGCGCATATCTCCGTCGTTTACCAACCGATTTGAACAATTCTTTTTTTATTTAAAAGGGTAGACTTCCCAAATGGTCCCATTGTCATCAGGTCCAGGATCTAATGATGGTATCATGCCGAAATCGAGGGAACTCCTCAATTTTTATAGAAAAACGTACATTTTTATTTTGAAAGTTACTCTAAAACGTAGTCAGACATTGAGACTCCAACTAAAAAGTAAAAAATAAAAAGCTTTTTCCAAAAAAAAGATAACCGACTTCAGAAACTAAAAGCCCAAAAATAACTATTTCGGAAGTTGGTGGCTTCTCTTCTGCCGGTCTATTTGATGTGTTGCCCCCGACTTCCAAAAGAGTTATTTTTGGGCTTTTAGATTTTGAAGTCGGTTATCTTTTTTTTATAACTCAGGAACGGCAGAACCGATTTGGCTGAAAATTGGTGGGGACGTAGCTTAGAACGAGAGGACGAACATAGAATACTTTTTATCTTTTTTGTTGTAACCATAAATCTGATATAACGCGGGTGAAACCGCGGGGGACAGCTAGTATTAGTATAGATTTTAAATTTTTAACTTTACCTATTATGGTTCATACTCGTAAAATACAGCCCGTTGACAGACAGACGGACAAGTGAAGGCTTAGTAATAGTCTCGTTAACTCATTTCGTGAACAGAACCCTAAAAGCAGGTTTCCAAGTTGAAATATACTTAGTTTTTTTTTATTCTAGAATAATTACTTACTAGTTTACAAAATAGTTTATCGTTGGTTTGGTTTCAGGTATTCTAAATATCCCAGTGATAACATTTTTTGGTGTTGATAAAAGTTCTTTACATAACTATACATACGTTGTAGTATCTCCTTCCTTTTGTTTAAGAATTTTAAATAAGTTATAAATATGTTGAAAAAACCGAAAGGTTAGTTACCAAATTTCAAAACCTTTCTTTCATAATAAATAAATATGTCAGAATATGTCGTGTCCAGACTTTTACTGACTAAAACCCACTCATGTTCCTTCGGTTGCCCTTTATGTTTCGGGGTCACGGCAACTATTATAAACACTCCGCAACCCCGGCAGGCGTTGGCCCTGTTGGGCCCCTTCTCGTTCTAACCGGGTTCAGCTGGATTCTAGTGTTTTACGTGAAGCGACTGCCTATCAGACCTCCTCAACCCAGTAACTGGGCGACACGATACCTCTTCGTTAGACTGGTCAGACTGGTAACTAGAAGCCCAAAGGGCTAGCTAGCTATACGTAACGACGAATGACAACCGGGACCAACAGCTTTGCGTGCTTTCAAAAGCTCGGGATGAACTAATTTCTAAGAACTAATTTCATTGCTATAAAAATGATTGTGTCTCAGACATTTTTTTAGGACTTTTTAAGAGGAACAATTCTTTAGTACATCATTTTTGCGTAACGTCAACCATTTATGTAGCGCACGCAATGACGCAACGGAATCTCTCAAAAGGAATATTTTTCTCCCGTTTTTGTCACACTTTTCATTACTGCTCGGCTCCTATGTGTCTCAGCGTTATGTTATATAGCCTATAACCTGCCCAGGAGTATGGATTACAATCGTACCAAGTTTGATTGAAATCCTTTTAGTAGTTTTTAAATCATGCGTGCACATACAGATAGAGTTATTGTATAGTGCAGTAGAGTTATTGTATTAATTGTTAATAAAATATTAAATAAATTTCACAATTTAAATCAACTCAAAAAATTGGAGCGCATAAACTTGAGGAGCTTCATAGTACTGTGAACGTACGAACATCACACCGTCACTACTACTAGCACCGAGTAAATCACCACATCATCACCACCTTCACTGCAAGCAACGCCCACTGCTGCTTGAGACCAGCCCACAGGGGCGGCACGCGTCCTGGCCAATTAGCTGCGCACGAGTATCGTCTCCGCACGAGCGTCACCAGCAGCAGGGGGAGATACGTTATCTGTCGTACTCTTTGCGTATAGTACTCATCTCTTCGCACTGTGACTATCGCCAGTCTTTGCTGCAGTCCTGGTACACGCGCCTCAAACACGCGAAGCAGGCAAATATCTCAGAGACGGATATGTAGAGTGTGGGTGGAAGCGTATCAGGCAATGTGAACGTTGTTAATCAAGCGAATATTAACTTAAATCGTTTAAAAAGAAAGAGGGAAAATGAAATGTCTCCTTTTACGACGGAAATACGCGAAAAGTTTGAAAAATTTGTCGTGGATCAAAATAATAAATTGCAAAACTTATCAGAAATTTAAAAACAAAATATTGCATAAATACTTCATTGGCTTTATTGTCTGATAAATACGATGATATCCAAAAAGAATTGGAAAGTTTGATTGAAGCAGAACCGTAAAGATCAATGCATTTACATAAAAAGTTTAGAAGACAAAATAGAGAACTTTGAAAAACAATCTTGCTTGGCAAAACTGGAAATTCGAAATGTGCCTAAGCTGATTTTAATGAGACAAAAGAAAGCCTCTGCAATGCTGTTGTCAAAATAGGTGACGCTTTAAATATACCTTTGCACACCACGAATATAAGAGACATCTACCGGCTCTTCATGAAATCTGCTGCTGTTAAACAAATAGGAGTCGGATTTACATCAGTCTTAAAAAAAAATCTCTTAACTCTTTCAAAAAGTCCGCGTACACCCAACCATCATACTGGCAATAGACATCATGCATTCAGCCTAATGACAAAAGAGGTCGCTTCGCTATTCAGCCTTGTCTTCGTATGAGTATAATAGTAATCAATTTTTAATATCGAACGGCGAAGCTCAATTTCGTTCTTGAAAAAAATATTTAGTAAAGAAAGATGAAAAAAGGCGGGAATAGAAAACTTTTACTTTAAAATGTTTTATTCATGTAATGCCGGTTTTTTTCTACTTACCTACCTCATAATCGAGATGTAAAGCAGAGTAGTTAGCTCGGGTGTAAGTATCAATTGCAGCCCGAGATATTTAGGCGCACGAGCGCAGCGAGGGCGCCTATAGTTCGAGGGTGCAATTGATGCCTTACAGCCCTTGGCTACTGATCTACTATTAAAGCCCCTGTAGGTGGCTCAGAGGGCTGTTCTGAAGGTTTGCACTTTTTGCTCATACATGTATCCAACCCATCTTCTCTATCAGTCCTGACAGTTCGTCAGTTGTTTATCTTTCTCACAGTGCTTAGGCAACACTCTCTGCTCTATTTCTCTCGCGGTAAGCAAAGTAGGAGACGAAATATTATTTGTGGTTTTGATCGACCTTCCTTTAAACATACTTATGTGAATAAATATTTTTGCTTCTTAGCACCGCACCTATATAATAAAATAAATGTCGATTTGGAAATATATCCACTTAATAAAAATAAGTGTAAGAAAAAGCTATTCAAATACATAAGTGGATTTACATATGAAGAGACAGGAAACTTTTTAAAAATAATGAAATAAGAAATTCTTTTACATACCCTTTCACACACTTCCATACACTTTCACGCGACTCACCGAGAGGGCAACACTCATCCTTTTTCTTTATTTTATATGTGTGTGTATATACCCTACCTGTGTGTATATACCCTATGATACTCCGTTTGTTTAATTTAGCAAAGAATATAATGGTCATTCTAAGGAAGAGCACTGATGTCTGAAATACAGATATTTATTTTATCTAGTTCGGACACAGATGTCCTCAGTACACCTAAGATCTTTGTAATATGTCATGTATATCTGATTAAATTGTAACCTTGTTTTGTGTCAAATAAATAAATAATTATTATTATTAAAACAAAAATAAAACAGTTAAAACTTTTTATTTTATTAAATAATTCCAAGTTTACTCATGTTCTTTGTGCGTTCATTGTTGTGTCATCAAAGTTAATAGATGTTTAAATTCGGCTTGTTAAACGTAATACCCGGTGCAGCGTCTGGTGCTGAATCAGGACTCGCCCAGACCATAGAGGCAACTGCTAGCACGAGCAGACATACAGATAGCTGTAAAATAATTAGAAAATTATTACTTAACCCTTTCACGACAAAGCGACAGCCGGCTGTCGGCTATTGTCTTTCTATTTAGTCTCGAAACACGTGTGTTCGGAGGATTAATTTACGTTGATACACTAACTTGCTGAATTTTCCTATATCCCTTGAAAAAAGCCTGTACAAAATGTTGCTGGTCTACCCCTAAAACAAAGTACACAGTAAGGTGGTCAGATAATTGTAGCAACATACTGTACTAGGAGAATCCCAAGTCTTCTATCTGTCTGTTTGTTATTTTATGGATTTAGAACTAAAGTAATAAAAGGCAAAATAAATATATAAAAATCATCCATCACTATATTACAATATACTTTCCAAAACTATTTTAGTGTCTATTTCCAATTTACTTTCTAACTACATACATATTATAGATAAATTACACCCAGACACAGAACAAACAATCATGCTCATCACACAAAGTTTGTCCTTGGCGGGAATCGAACCAAGTGGCATTGTAGAACAGAAAACGAAAACGAATAGATTGTCAAATGTATGGAATTGACATACGCTTTCGCTAAACAATTTGACATCTCCATACATTTGACAATCGTTTTCGTTTCGCTATCTATTCTACAATGCCACTTGTCTAGGGGGGAAGGTCACTAACCAGTAGACCAACTGGCCCGCCGAATTAGATACAAAAGACGAAATTATTATTATAATAGTCTATTTAGCATTATTAAAGAAAACTTACCACAGAGGTAACCTTCATTGTGTATCTCTTTCCAACTTTGTTCTGTGTGCAAATGTGTATAAATTGTTAGATCGTCTACTTTACTTTACTTATTTATACCTTATAGATAAAGTTGAGGAACCGGCTTAGTGCGAGTGTGACTTGTACACTTAGGGTTCTGTATGACTTCCATACGATATAAAACCTTCGTACACACGTGATTCGAGATACAATAGAAAGACAATAGCAGCCCGACAGCCGGCTGTCGATGGTCGTTGAAAGATCAAAAGAAAAGTTCACAGAAAAATTTAGTTGGTAAATCATTTAGGGACATTCTTTGTTTTAAAACTAGCTGTCCCCATCGCGGCTTTTCCCGTATTATTGGCTACTACTCCGCTCCTTTCTCGATAAATGGACAATCCAACACAAAAATATTTTTTTAATTCGATCCAGCACATCCTGAGATAAGCACGTAAAACCAAACAAACAAACTCTTCACCTTAATAATCTATATATATAAAAGAAAGTCGTGTTAGTTACACATTTTATAACTCAAGAACGGCAGAACCGCTAAAAATTGTTGGGGAGATAGCTTAGAACCAGGGGACGGACATAAAATACTTTTTATCTTTTTTGTTGTAACCATAATTCAGATATAACGCGGGTGAAACCGTGGGGGACATCTAGTATTAGTATAGATTTTAACTTTACTTATTATTTCCTATTTATTTTTGTAGCAGCAACAGAATTTTCCATTTCTTGAAAATTTTAACTTTACCTATTATGGTTCATACTCGTAAAACACCGCCCGTTGTCAGATAGACGGACAAGCGAAGGCTTAGTAACTATTTATTAATCTGTGGTAATAGTGTCGTTGACCCATTACGTTAACAGAACCCTAAAAGCAGGTTTCCATGTTGAAATATACTTAGTTTTTTTTTATTCTAGAATAATTACTTACTTACAAAATAGTTTATCGTAAGCTTGGTTTCAGGTATTCTAAATATCCTAGTGATAACATTTTTTGGTGTTTATAAAAGTTCTTTACATAATTATACATACGTTGTAGTATTTTCTTTTGTTTAAGAATGTTAAATAAGTTATACATTTGTTGAAGAAAACGAAAGGTTAGTTACCAAATTTCAAAACCTTTCTTTTACGATAAATAAATACTTATGTCAGAATATGTTTCCACGCGCGCCTCAATTCCACGCGCGCCTCAAAGAGAAGTAGTCAGCACAGGAAGGGGCCTAACAGGGCCAACGCCTGCCGGGGTTGCGGAATGTTTATAATAGTTACCGTGACCCTGGAACATAAAGGGCAATCGAACGAACATGAGTGGGTTTTAGTCAGTAAAAGTCTGACACGACATATTGCATTGCGACAGCTGTGCATTGATTAAAAAGCTTTTGCTTTAGGAAAAATCGCTGTACGCTGCGAAAATAAATTGTTGTGTGTTTAGTGATATTTTGAGTTGAATATTTTGCTGTGCAGTCAGTAATTTTGATGGGAATTCGGAATCTTATTGCATAAAAAATAGTAGATTGTATTACAAGGGCGTAATGTAATATTTTTACGGCGAGGGCGTTTTTTGAATCCAGAGCGAAGTGAGGGATTCTAGAGTAGAATCCCGAGCTTTGCGAGGGATTCTTAAATAGAATCCCGAACGTAGCGAGGGATTCAAAGTACGTCGCCCGAGCCAAAAATATATTTTGCACCCGAGTGATACACTCGACTTTTCATCACCCCCTATGAGAAAATAAAAGGCGCTTCATACTTTATTGTAAAATTATTATTGTAGCTGCTATTATTCACATAGCCTAATAATAATAGCAGCTACATTAATAATTTGCTGCAAAACAATCCGTGAAAATTTTTACGAGAACTCGTTTGCGTTTGCGTGTTTTATTTCTATTTAAGTTTTTTTTTATTTAGCTGCGGCGTGACATGGTATTGGCCGTCGTACAGCCATTCATTATTTGCGTTCGATACGGTAGTTTCCACCATTATCAATTGACGTACTTTTTATGAGCTGTCAAAACGCCATTCTCCAATAGATTTTGTATGGCAATGGTGCCGATTCTCTTATTCACAAACTAACGTAAATTTAAGTTAAGTGCATCTTTCTCTTTCCATTTAATTAAGAAAAGGACAGAAGATAAAATATTAGTTAAGTCCTGTCAAATTTAGACACTTCATAGATAATTTAGACGCCATTTAAAAACATGGCCTCTAAATATACGTCAATTTTCTTCAGGTGCTGTCTAATTTGACAGGATTAAACTAAAATATATCTTTTGACCTTTTCTTTAAGAAATGGAAAGAGAAAGATGCATTAACATAAATTAAGTTAAGTTTGTGAACAAGAGAATCAGCACCAATGGCGACTTATGACGTCACTAAAATAACAACTCAGTTGACTATCTATATATTGATTTCAAAACAACTAAAACTCAAATTTTATAGCAAATTGACAGTGAACCGAATTTATTAGGCTGAAATTAATAGAGGTTTTATAGGAATTGTGTCTAACATTTATTGGTTAATGGTGGAAACTACCCAATTCTTTGGCGTTGAGCACTAAGACGTTCCAAATTCAAAGAGTTTTTAGGCGCACTTATAACAGGGCGTAAAACATGCAAAGACGCTCCAAATTCAAAAATTGCGATTAAAAGTTACTTCTAGGCGCACTTTTTGAATTTGGAGCGTCATTATTGCCCGCTGAAAGTTTCTTATAGAAAACACCAACTTTGGGCGTACTTAAAGGGGAACAAAGTCGTCTTTTTCGAATAGGTGGGATAAAAAGGACATTTTTTGATTTGCGTTTAAATACTACCCTTCTAAAAATAAGTTTTAATAACTTAACGCCCATCTTCCTCGAACGGTTGGGCAAAGTTGAAGAAAACTATTCTCAAATGACTACTCTCACTCTGGGCTGAGTGGAAGAAAGTGTCAGACTTTTACTGATTAAAACCTTTTCTTAGTCCTTAGTGTCCGGTCCGGGATCGCGGTATCCCTTGAGATTAACCCGCAGATAAGATCCACCCGAAGAGAAGGACAAAGAATACTTTTTAGGGGTATAGATCTGAAGGTAACAGGCTCGTAATCCTAAACGTCTGCTGTCAGAGAGTTGAAATTGTCACGGAAAATGTATTTTTGTTGCCACTTGCATGAATCAGAACGTGATTTTCTCGCAAATATGGACGATTTTTATATTGGCAATCGTAGTGCGAAACTTTTCGTTTACATTATCCGACTCGCACTTAGATGATTTTTAATCTATGTTTTGGCATGCATTCGCTGCATTCATATAACTTGCCAGTCACCTTACATATTGTGTTTCGCGACAAAAGCTAAGTATGTCAATATGGATATACCTTCCAAAAATGTTGATACTACATTATATTGTACATATCTGGGACCGTTTCAAAAATAAAAAAGATGCCAAAAATCAATTAATCTGCTTCAATCTCTGATCATATTGTTCTATTTCCCAATTAAAACCCAAATGAAACAGTTAAAACTTTTTATATTTAAAAAAAAAAAACAAGTTTACTCATGTTCTTTGTGCGTTCATTGTCCTATATGTTCGCCTTCCTGGTAGGTCCCCTGGCATCAAAGTTAATGGTCAATCACAAGACCTGGTGCAGCGTCTGGTGCTGGATCAGGACTTGCCCAGACCATAGAGGCAGCTGCTAGCACGAGCAGACATACAGATAGCTGTAAAATAATTAGAAAACTATTACTTAATTTGCATAAATACAATAAATTGCTGCATTTTGTTATATCCCTTGAAAAAATGCCTGTACAGAATGTTGCCACAATTACCTGGTCTACCCCTAAAACAAACTACACAGTAAGGTGGTCAGATAACTGTAGCAACATACTGTACTAGAAGAATCTCAAGTCTTCTATCTGTCTGTTTGTTATTTTATGGATTTAGAACTAAACTAATAAAAGGCAAAATAAATATATAAAAATCATTCATCACTACATTACAATATACTTTTTTTTTTTGTATGTTTGTTACGCGATATCTCCGTCAATTGTAAACGGATTTTGATGGTTCTTTTTTTGTTTGATAAGTCATGATTCAAGGGGTGGTCCCATATAAATTTTGTGGCGATCGGTTCAGTGCGTAAATATATAAAAATCATTCATCACTACATTACAATATACTTTCCAAAACTATTTTAGTGTCTATTTCCAGTTTAACTAAATCTAGTTAAAGCTAGTGTTTTACTTGGAACGGCTGTCTTTAAGACCTCCACAACCCAGTTAGTTACTGGGTTTTATAAAGTGTATAATTACCCAGTAAATACAATAAAATACAGTGTTTATTACTTAAGCCACATTATGTACAGACACCAGCATCGGCTCATTCGCCTTCTAGAATCTGTCAATTTTTTTTGATAGAATTTCAACTTTATCACTAAATTATTATGTTCAAAGTTGATTGGGAAAAATTGACATTTTCGGGTAGCTTGTTATGCTGGCGTCTATACATAAGAAGAATTACCACTGAAATAGATACAAAAGACGATATTACTATTATAATAGTCTATTTACTATTATTTAATAAATAAATAAAATAAATATCTTGGGACAAGTCACACACGGCCATCTGATACCAAGCTAAGCAGAGCTTGTGTTATGGTAACCAGACAACTGATATACATACTTACATACTTACATACTTTCTAAATACATACATATTATAGATAAATTTCATCCAGGCACAGAACAAACAATCATGTTCATCACACAAAGTTTGTCCTTGATGGGAATTGAACCCACGACCTCCGGCTTAGCAGTCAGGGTCACTAACCACTAGACCAACTGGCCTGCCGAAATAGATACAAAAGACGATATTACTATTAAAATAGTCTATTTACCATTATCAGAGATAACTTACCACAGAGGTAACCTTCATTGTATTTCTCTTTCTAACGTTGTACTGTGTGCAAATGTATATAATAAATTGTTAGATTGCCTACTTTAGTTATTTATATACCTTATAGATAAAGTTGAGGAACCGGCTTAGTGCGAGTGCTATCTGTACACTTAGGGTTCTGTATGAGCTCCATACGATATTAAGATCAAAAGAAAAACTCACAGAAAAATCAAGTATGTATACGTTTCGGGGCATTCTATATTTTTAAAACTAGCTGTTTTACACGTATTATTGGCTACTACTCCGCTCCTTTCTCGATAAATGGGCTATCCAACACAAAAAGATTTTTTAATAACCACCATTACTTCCAGAGCACGTAAAACCAAACAAACAAACTCTTCACTTTATAATATTAGTATATAGCATAGATTTAAACTTATTATTTCCTATTTAGTTTTTTAGCAGCAATAGAATTTCCCATTTCTTGAAAATTTTAACTTTACCGGCTAAACTGGAATTCTGTGGGTTGGGATTGTTGGGTTTTTTTGGGTTGGGAGAGGTAAAGGGGGCTCCCCAAACACTTCCAAACGCCTTTCCAAACAAAGCAAAAGCTTACTTTTAGAGATATATGATAAATATGTACGATACCGGATTGGCAAATTAAAGGCTCGTGAGGGTCTCAGGCGCTGCGTGTGGTGGTGTTACGTTTCAGGCACTGCAGAAACTTCAAGATACAAAGTTTAGACACACGCACACGTATAATTTTCTAAAGAAAAATAACCTTTTCGTAATTTTTCACAACTTTCACTTAATCATCTGTTTGTATGACCACAGACAATAAATAATATAAGTATCGCGCGTAAAATGCAAAATTAAAAAAAAAAGTTCTTTTTTTAACAATAACCACTAGTAGATTAAGTTTAATTTTTGAATTAAAAATTAATGACATTAGACAATATATAGGCAAGAGTATAGCCCATATCGAAATGGTTGGTTAGGTTAGAACTGTGACCACACAACGCGCGAAGGCGAGCGAGCGGAGCGAGCGTGCCGCGGCAGCGGCCGCCGAGCGCCAGATTCCCTCTTTTGCAAAGTAAACATTTTGGTTTCTTTGCTCTGTACAATAAAAATAAGTGGCGTCGGGTGTCAAAAGATGCAAAAAAAAAAGTGAGGCATTTTAGTTTAGGCGCCAAAACTTAAGTGTTTATCTGTGGTCATTGTCATCATAATACCTAGTTGTGCAAGTGAAAGTTTAGTAAAAAAATACGAAAAAATAAGTTTTTTCTGGAAACTATGTGTGTCCGTGTGTCTAAACTATGAATCTTGCAGTTCTTGGAGTTTGTTATGTATGGGCTCAACTTTCTAAAGCCCCACAGACCTTCACAAGCGTTAAAATTGGCAATCCGGTATCGTACATATTTATCATTATAACTCTAAAAGTAAGCTTTTGCTTTGTTTGGAAAGGGGTTTGGGGGGGTCCAGGGAACCCCCTTTACCCCTCCCAACCCAAAAAACCCCAAAAATCCCAACCCAAAGAAGTACAGTTTTACCACTTTACCTATTATGGTTCATACTCGTAAAATACAGCCTGTTGACAGACAGACGGACAAGTGAAGGCTTAGTAATAGTCTCGTTGACACATTTCGTGAACAGAACCCTAAAAGCAGGTTTCCAAGTTGAAATATACTTCGTTAATTTTTATTCTAGAATATTACTTACACTCACAAAAAATTTTATCGTTGGCTTGGTTTCAGGTGTTCTAAGGCCCGTATTAATAGACGTCACTCAATTCTGAGACGCTCTCAAAATTGCTGTCCTTATTTTTTCCCTTTAGAATGACAAGGACAGCAAGAGACTTGAGAGCGTCTCAGAATTAAGTGACGTCTATTAATACGGGCCTAAATATCCTAGTGATAACATTTTTTTCTTCAGTAATCACGAAAAAAAAAACATGGTACGAAAATACATTATACTCCATTTGTATACCTAACTATTTTAGTTAATATATATTTTAATAAATTAGTTTGAAAAAAAAAACGATACAATAAATTGGTTTAAAAAAACGAAAGGTAGGTATTCCATAACTTTTCATACGTTAATATTATAAATAAAATAGTAGATTGTATTACAAGGACGCAAAGTAATATTTTTACGGCGAGGGCGTTTTTTGAATCCAGAGCGAAGTGAGGGATTCTAGAGTAGAATCCCGAGCTTTGCGAGGGATTCTTAAATTGAATCCCGAACGTAGCGAGGGATTCTTAAATTGAATCCCGAACGTAGCGAGGGATTCTTAAATTGAATCCCGAACGTAGCGAGGGATTCAAAGTACGTCGCCCGAGCCAAAAATATATTTTGCGCCCGAGTGATATACTCTACTTTTCATCACCCCCTATGAGAAAATAAAAGGCGCTTATCTTATTTTATATTTATAATTATTATCATATCTTGATAATAATGCTATTAGATATTTTGATAATAATAGCAGCTACATTAATAATTTGCTGCAAAACAATCCGTGAAAATTTTTACGAGAACTCGGGTTGTAGTGGCGTTCTATTTCTATTTAAGTTTTTTTTTTATTCAGCCGTGGCGTGACTATGGTATTGGACGTCGTACCAGCCATTCATTGTTTGCGTTCGATTCTTTGGCGCGTTTTTTAGGCGCACTTATAACAGGGCGTAAAACATGCAAAGACGCTCCAAATTCAAAAAGTGCGATTAAAAGTTACTTTTAGGCGCACTTTTTGAATTTGGAGCGTCATTATTACCCGCTGAAAGTTTCTTATAGAAAACACCAACTTTGGGCGTACTTAAAGGGGAACAAAGTCGTCTTTTTCGAATAGGTGGGATGAAAAAATATTTCTTTTATAATCTACGAATAATTCAATAAAATAAAATTGTGTTTTATTCAAACGGGATATAAAATCTCTTTTACTTGTCATCATTTTGCTGCAGTCGACATTTCATTGACTACATCCGAGATTAAACGTCAAAACAAATTCAAAGGCCATCATTACATTTAAAACTTCAAGCTCAAGCACTAAATACAATCAACATTAAAAAAAATGTGTATTAAATTAATGTTATACAACAAATTCGCGAACGAAGCTAGTCTCGATCAAATAAACAAAATTAAACAATTCACTTTAATGTATGCATGCAGTATTATCTTCATGCCTGAACAAATTTGGTATTACTATTATGTTAACTATTTTTAACGGACAATTAATTCGTCTGCATCAATATAATAAAGCTGAAGAGTTTTTAGAGTGCTGTTTGCACTCTATACTATACTATCTATATAACTATATTTTTTGTTGTTCAACAAATCAGCCTCTAAGACGACTCAAAGGTCTTCACCAAAGGTTGCGGAATGTTTATAATAGTTACCGTGACCCTGGAACATAAAGGGCAATCGAAGGAACATGAGTGGGTTTTAGTCAGTAAGAGTCTGACACGCCCTCCCGCCGCACCCAGGACGGGAGCAGTCCATGGATGATTTCCCACGCACCAAAAAAAAAAAAAAGGTCTTCACCAAAAAATCCCTAGAAGTCGTAGCTAGCACTCATATTTTTACCGACTTCACAAAAAGGAGGAGGTGCTATGTTCGGCTGTTTGTATGTTTTTTTTGTATGTTTGTTCATCGATTACTCCGTCAATTGTCAACGGATTTTCAAAATTCTTTTTTTGTTCGAAAGCAGATAGTTCTGAGGTGGTCCCATTGTCACCAAGTTAGGATCTGATGATGGGATCTTAGAGAAATCGAAGGCAACCCTCAAATTTTATAGGCTCACTTATTGTTTTTCGCATATTTTATGAAGTATCTTGTGTATTTGCGTATGGTTGTCACCATCTCAGTTAGCTGAGCTGATGATGGAAGGTACAACTCCTTAACAGTAAGAAGTTACTCGAACAGGCAAGGACTGTTTTAGTAAATTGTTTTGATGTTTGATAGGGCATTTGCCACATTTGGGCTCATGATCATCAAGTCATGACCTGATGCTGCAGTCAGGATAGTCTGCAGAGTACCTAACTCCTCGACAAATAACAGCAGATATATCGTGTTTAGGCTCATTGAAAAGGGCTCGATGTGTGAATAAACGTACTGTTAATGAGGAACACCGAAGTACATAGAGACCTGATGCTGAAGCCAGGAGCATCAGAAAAAGTACAAACCTTGAAATTACAGCACAGTAGTCTTGTTTGGGCTCATTTTAAACAGGACTAACATTAACTCGACACTAAAAAGTAAAAAATAAAAAACTTTTTACAAAAAAAAAATAACTTCAAAAAGTAAAAACTTAAAAATAACTTAAATTTCGGAAGTCGGTGGCAACACAAATTGTCTGGCAGAAGAAAAGACACCGACTTCCGAAATTTAAGTTATTTTTAAGTTTTTACTTTTTGAAGTCGGTTATTTTTTTTTTTGTAAAAAGTTTTTTATGAAACATTATAATTTATGAGAAACAATATAGTGGGAGCGCGGGAAACTATTGAATTTGGCGGACGTGTTTAGCTGCGATTTTAATAATTTTAATTGGTTTGGGTGGTGTAATTAGTGTATATATTTAATTTTAGTGTGTAATTATTATATTTTTTCGTAGTTAGATAAGTTCTTCTCTTAGTGGTAAGTCTTTTTAACTTTATTTTTATGATGGATCCGCCTGAGGACCCAGGCGGGACATCCAATTTAAATGATAATGTTGCTCACTATGTAACTATTTCGAATAATGACACCAGTGTCGACACCGATGGGTCGGCTAGCATCAAGGGCAAGCGTAAGAGACTTTCGGAAAGGCCAACGGTTTGCAAACATTGTAATAAAAAAAGACGCAAAATTGGCGGGAGACGAACTGATTGTGCTTGCACATCAGATAATATTACTGAAATGCCAACATTACCAACTCCAAATTCAAACATTTTAAACCCCACTACACCGTCACCACAATTTTTAAATGGTCAGGGCTCTCCTCAGTCGGCTGTGGCGCGATTGAGCTATAACGAATCGGATGCTTCCCCTTACATTGTTCATGTTCAACGGGAACAGTTATCCCCAGAAAGCAACACTTTTTTACACCCAATTACTTTCGGTCGATTTTTAAAACGCCACAATATTTTCGGGGTTGTCAATGGTTCTCTGAAGAAAATTGGAAGGAATCGGATTACTATTTCTTTCACTAAATATGAATATGCAAATGATTTTTTAAATAATATGGAACTAAAAAAAGAAAAGTACAAGGCATTCATTCCGTCCTTTTCAGTCACCCGCATGGGTGTCGTAAGAGGCGTACCTGCAGAATGGTCAGATGATGAGGTATTAGACAACATCTCTGTACCATATGGTTGTGGTAAAATTCTCAAAATAAGAAGAATAAAAAGGAAATCCATTGTGGATGGAAGCCCCAATTTCGTTAATACCCAAACAGTAATCCTGACATTCGATGGTCAAGTGTTACCCAAAAAAATATACATATGTTACAATTCTTTAGAAGTAGAACTGTATATATATCCTACTATTCAATGTTACAATTGCTGTAGGTTTGGACACGTGAAAAGTGTTTGCAGAGCAACGCCTAGGTGTTATAAGTGTGGAAAGGGTCATTCGGGAGACTCTTGCACTGTCAGTGAAGACGAAGTGTCTTGTTGCCTGTGCAAGGGCTTCCATGAGGCCATTAGCAAGAAATGCCTTGAGTACATCAGACAAAAAGATATAAAAAATACTATGTCTAAAAGCTGCATTTCTTATGCAGAGGCAGCCAAGCTACATCCTCCTGTTTCAAGAATATCATATGCTGATGCCTTAACTTCCTCTCCTAATTTAGACAACCATAGTAATACTTCTCTACCTAAAGGCTATTCTCTAAATACACCAAATAAAACTTCGTATAAAAAAACAGTCTTTATTAAACCACGCTCACCAGTACACAATTCTTCGAAAGGCTATGATCAGCAATTTCATCAGGACCTTTCCAATGATTTAAATAATCAGAATTATAAGAATGGGTGTGCTCTTCAGCAAAATTTGTCTGAAGCACCCATTAAGGATTTAATTATTGCACTCATCAAAATGTTATCTAATTCTAACAACAATCAACCGTCCAACGCTGCTACAGTACTCGCTACAATTACTGATACCAACAATCATGAACAAGTTACAAACCAAAGTGTTCCAGTGGAACTGCAGAAGCGCAGTCTCTAAAAAATATGAAATAATTTATTTAATTAATAAATATAAACCATTAGTTTTTGCTCTTCAAGAGACATGGCTTAAACCAGGATCTTTGTTTAAGATACCTGGCTATTCCTGTCTCAGAGAAGATCGGTCTGATGGCTATGCAGGGGTAGCTCTGCTCATCAGACACCCTTATACTTTTTCACATATTCCTATACCTGTACATAGCAATGAATACTCCATCATTGCAGCTATTGTAAATAATATTTGTATAGTTTCTGTATATATTCCCCATCCCTCTAATATTATTTTTAATGAACTTCAACATATTTTTTCAACTCTTCCTAAACCTTTTGTAATATTAGGTGATTTCAACAGTCAACATCAGTGTTGGGGTAGTTCATCTACTAACAGTTATGGACAGAATATTTTAGATATTATTGATATAAACAACTTATGTATTCTTAACAATGGTAGCCCAACTAGACGAACTGCTCCTCATGAAGGTTCAAGTGCCCCCGATTTGTCTATTTGCTGTCCTCGTTTAGCTTCCTCTTTATCTTGGTCTGTTTTATCTTCTTCTCATGGGAGTGATCACTTCCCAATAGTTGTTTCATTCCCTTTTTCCTGGAAATCTTATCCTAATCCTCCTCCACGTATGAAGTATAAACTCACTAATGTTGATTGGTCGACTTTTAAAGATCTCTTGGATGCTAACATTTATCAGTTACCTGAAATAAAAACTGGGGATGAACATTTATGTACTGAGGCTCTGGCAAAATTAATGATAAGAACTGCAGATACTCTTTTTCCCGTTAAAAACACTGCATTAGGGAACATTCCTTCTCCCCCTTGGTGGGACAGGGAATGCACCCTTACAATCAATAAGAGGAAACAGGCCGAAATACTTTATAATCAACTGTCTAGTGACGAAAACTTTGAAACATTGTGCAATGCTATTACTGAGACTCGTAGACTTTTTAAGAAAAAGAAATTTGAAAGTTGGAGACGTTTTTGTCAGAGCATCTCACCTGATGTGCACCCATCGGTTGTATGGCGAAATATAAGAAGGTTTAGGTCTGCATTCAAGGAATCTTCATCAAATTTTCTTCCTTCTAACCTGTCTGAAAAGTTTCTAGATAAACTGGCGCCTCCGTTTGTTCCGGAAGAATTATTATTGAACCCTATCCCATTCTCGAATAATAACGACGCTTCTAATCTTAATAATCCATTTTCTTCTTCTGAACTCCAAGGTGTTCTGTCCCACCTTAAAGACTCGGCCCCTGGAGCTGACGGGATTCCATATTCATTTCTGTCAAACTTAGGTGACACATCATCTGTTTATTTTTTAAATCTCATAAATTCTATTATGTTAACTGGCAATATTCCACCAAACTGGAGGTCACAAATAGTTATCCCCATTTTAAAACCTGACAAAAACCACTCTGATTATAATTCTTATCGCCCTATTGCACTTTCTTCTGTTCTTTTGAAAGTAACAGAGCATTTAGTCAAGAACCGTTTAGAATGGTTTATTGAAAGTAATAGGTTATTAAGTGACAGCCAATTCGGTTTTAGGCGGGGTAAAAGTACCATCGATAGTTTGAGTATTTTTACCACTGACATTAGATTAGCATTTTCGGAAAATAATAATGTAGTTGCAGCTTTCTTAGATATAACTTCAGCATATGATAACGTAATAATTTCTATTCTTAAAAATAAACTTAATAAATTGAATGTCCCTGTACTGCTTGTTAACTTTATCATCATTTTGTTATCTGAAAGGCGTATTGATCTATTAATAGAGGACTTAAGCTATAGCTCGAGACTAGTGTGGAAAGGCTTGCCACAAGGCTCGGTACTGTCCCCTATATTATATAATATTTATACTCATGATTTAGAAACCTCACTAGGCAACGAAATAAGAGTATTACAATATGCAGATGATCTTGCTTTATACACAGTGGATAAATCCATTCCTACAGCTGTTTTCAATTAACTTCTGCACTTAAACTATTAAAAAGTTGGCTATTTGACAATGGTTTAGAGTTATCAACTTCTAAAAGTACTGTGGTTTTATTTTCAAGAATGCGATTTCCTCCGCCTGTCTTTATACATTATGGTGATGAGCTTATATCTGTTAAATCAAATGTTAAATTTTTAGGCGTCATTTTAGACTCAAAGCTCACTGGGTTACCCTACTGCGATTATGTAACTGTAAAGTGTGAAAAACGCTTAAACATCTTAAGATGTTTGTCTGGGGTTTGGTGGGGAGCACACCCATATTCTTTAAAGCTGTTATACAATGCGCTTATAAGAAGTGTTATAGACTATGGCACTTTCTTGTTAGAACCTGGTAGTACTCTAGCTTTTAAAAAACTTGATAATATACAGAGTAAAGCGTTGCGAATAGTTTCCGGAGCCATGAAATCCAGTCCCATAAATTCTTTACAAGTTGAATGTGTAGAACCTCCCCTATTTCTTCGTCGGCAATATCTTTGCGATAAATTTCTATTTCGTTCATTACAGTTTTCTGATCATCCACTTCATACTAAACTTACATTTCTTCTTGACCAATGTAGCTCTTCCAGTTATTGGTCAAATAAACAACCACCAAGGCTTGTTACCAGTTTTAAAAAATTCAAGGCATTTCCTGCTCCGACTTATGGCACAACGATTTACCCTATATTTCAAACAGACTTTAAATCCCTTATTTTTATTCCTGACATTAATTTTCCTTTAAAAGATGAGAAAACAAACCGTTCCTTGCTTAATTGTAGTGTAAACAGCAATTGGGTAAATTGGCACCATATATACACCGATGCGTCGAAAATCTCTAACGAAGGTTGTGTTGGGGTTGGGGTTTTCCATTCACAATACAACATTGTCCAAAAAATCAAATTACCTCCGGAGTCATCCGTATTCACAGGCGAATGCTTCGGACTGTTAAAGGCTGTAGAATACATATTATTAATGAAACTGAAAAGGACGGTAATTTTCTGTGATGCTTTGAGTGTTTTACAATGTCTGCACAAATTTCCTTTTAAAACAAAAACAGTTTATCCGATTATTATAACTACTAGAAACCTCTTACAGCAGTGTTTTTCACTTGGTTTTTTAGTTACATTTTCTTGGGTCCCGGGACATAGCAATGTTGAGGGAAACATTCGAGCTGATCGGCTTGCGCGTGAAGCGGTTGATTGTGGGGATCAATGCCCATTTATAAATTATTGCCACGATCTGATTAATCTTCCCATGAAATTCCTCAGAGAGTCATGGGAGGATTATTGGACTCATACTTCAACTACAAAAGGAAAATATTTTGCCTCAATTCAGCCAACTATACCTTCAAAACCTTGGTTTTTTAGAATGCACTTTGATAAAATTACAACCACTACTCTTATCCGGATGAGATTAGGTCATGTCTGTTCCCCAGAGCACCTTGCCCGGCTCAATATTCTAAATTCCAATCTGTGTAGTTGTGGTGAGGATGTGGGGGATCTGAATCATATTTTCTTGTCCTGCCCACTCAACAACCATTACATTTTGTATGACAGTTTGCAGATCCTTGGTGTTCCTTTCCCTACTTCTATTCCTGTCCTTTTATCTTTAAATGATTTTAATATATATGAGTGTTTGTCTATTTTTATATCCACTAATTCTATTCGAATTTAGTACTTTCTAAATATATTTTTATTTATCTATTACTATGTAATTTCCTTTTCATTTCTTTTTTATTGCATATTTCCCTTGTACATAATAATCCAACCCAATTCCTTTTTATCCTAAATTTCGTTCCAAATTATCCTATCTTGTAAATAAAGTTTCCCCCGTTTGTTTGTGGCATTGCGCAAATAGCGACTTGCCAAGAAAAAAAAAAAAAAAAAAAAAACAATATAGTGACACAACATCATGCTAGGATCCGTGAAACCGCCGGGGGTAGCTAGTAATACTCTAATAATGAAGCTAGTATTTTTATTCGTTTGGACACCCTTGCTAATCTGTGTTAACCCAGTTAAGTTAGAAACACATTTTTTGGAAATAATAGAGTTTATTAGGAATAGTATAGGCTACATAACATCACTACGCCGATGGAAGGAAAGCAGTAAAGACATAACCTAACCCAAGTGAAACAACTAGTAACATCTGGGAAATATATAGGAGAAAAACACATGAAACTCCAAGATAACAATTTACTAAGTCATATGTGTTACTTCTATTCCAATACTGAAAGTACTCCACGCGTCTTTAAATAAAAGATCCGACTTTCATTTTAAACTCGATTTATCATCGATTCTCAGTAAAATCTCTCTCCATACATAAATCATGGGACGTGACAAGAATACTTGCCACTGTGAAAGCGTCTGCCATAAACATCTGGGCCCATAGGAGTTGTCGACCAGTCAGCGGCTGAGAAAATAAAATGGACAACTCTATTGGGTGTTATAGTGCTATATGGATAAGATCTTTTTTTTTGTGATTTATTGATTGGAAAAATGGGTATAATCGATTGGGACTCGCTTTCCAATTTTTGGTACGATTGCCATCACGGTTTGTTCCCGTTGTCCCCGTGTGCCATATCCCCGTCACGGGGACAGCGGGACGTGATTAAATTTATTTCCCGTTGTCCCCGTAACGTACATTCGGCTAATGTGTAAACTAAACTAAACTTCAAATTCACAGTCATTTTAAATTTTTACACTTGACTACTTAATTCAATCAAAAGTACTAGGCGCGCAGTAACGTGAAGTGGTAAATGGAAAACGTGCTCCACCACATATTTTAAATTTTCGCACATGACCACTTCACGTTACTGCTCGCGTAGTACTTTTGTTCTCTTAAGTTTTCAATCTTTAATTGAAAACTAACGTCCTGTTACTCTGTAGGACATTTCATTAAATAAAAAATCTTACTTGAAAACAAGGTCTAAATCCTTTATATTAATCTACCGGGACAGCGTACGACCGCGATTTGCAAAGATTTCTTACAAAACTGGGGATCGCTAGTCTGAAATAAACACTGAATGAATCGCTTTTATTGTGACTCTTTTATTTATATTTATAATTGTTATAAAAATAATTCCTACACACTCTACCCGTTCCATAAATTCAATTCGTTTATCTGCCTACCACTTTACGGTTCACGAGAAACAGTCATTTGACAGACGGCGGACAGCGGTGGTTTAATAATAGGATCCCGTTGGTACCCTTGGGGTACAGAGCGCAAAAAAGGGTTTGGATCGAAGGTTAATTTTTAAAGCGGAATTTCTGATTTAGAACGGGTTTGATTGGACACGGGTGTAACGTTTTTATGATCGTTGCGTGAAATTTAAAAATAATAGTATTCATTAGTAAAATATACTAACTTTTTTTTTACTTTTCACTTGCATATTTATTTGTCAACATTTCATTGCAAATTGAATCCAACATAAACATTTCTTTCACCACAACATAAAATAAAAAAAATAGAATAAAAAAAAATCTTTATTGGCATAATTCATAAACAGCCAAATATAGTGAGGCCCTGACTCCTGCGCTAGGTATAATACCTGTGTTACAGGAGCCAGTGTCTTCTCCCATTTAATGAATCCAATTGTATGCAATAAGAATTTAAATCACAAACAAATCAAAATAAATATGAAAATGAAAGTAAATTAAATTAAGATAAAAAATTAGTATTAAAAACTGAAAACTAAAAACAATTTGAACATCACCAGCATATACGCCCAACAATAACCTTGACCTTTTCTCCAGGTGGAGCAGCAGGTGACCAGTCTACGTTGAAGGTCCACCTCCCCAATGGAGGGTTCAACGTGGTGCGCGCGTCAGCAGACGAAGACGTGAGGTCTGTTCTACGGCTGCTGGCTTCAAGACTAGCCGCCGGCGATAGGGTGTACACCTCATGCTTCGCGCTAAGAGCCAAGAGGCTTACTACTGGCAAGGTATGTACAGCAATCGATTTTAGATACATCTAGGACTTCTAACAGAATAGTTTTTATCGAATTTTGACGTAACACTTTTAAAAATGAAGTAGGACGTGAATGAAAATCGTTGCGGCCTGTAAATACATGCAATACAAAAAAGAATGGTATATCTCATGTAATTGCTCGTGCAAACCGGTGCACTGCACAGCAATGTTGCTTTGCAGCAAAAATAGGAATGGTAGCAGAATCCGGAACATGCGGAATAGTTCTAAATAGTTACCGTGGCCCCGGAACATAAAGGGCAACCGAAGGAACATACCGGGTTTTAGTCAGTAAAAGTCTGACATGAAGGGCGGCAGAAGTCATTTGATGATTTCTCATCCATAAAAATCACTATCCGGAACAAGCTCCTTCACAAACTGGAGTTCTTCTACAACTGTTCAGACTCTGACTTATTAGACTGCACTGTGACATGTAAACCCTGTGTTTACACACCACACTAGTGTCTATTTCAGCAATGTGGAAAACAGTACATTACTTTTGAGCATGAGATATTGAGATGCAGGCTGTTCTGGTCCATAATTTCCTTAACGGCTCAAGAAGCTGTTTGCAAATGACATCCATTACTCTAACATGTCTTTAATACTGTTTATCTTTTCTATCATGATCTTTCATCACAATTAACCCTTCAATCACGACTGCAGATCCGCTGGATCCACCAGGACACGCCGGTGTCGGAGCTGCTCACAAAATGGCCGGCGAGCGAGTGGCGGCTGGAGCTGCGCGTGCGGTACCTGCCCGCCAACCTGCGGGACCTGTGCGACGCCGACCGAGTCACCTTCCATTATTATTACGACCAGGTGAGTGAAGAGGTTCTTATGGCAAGATAATTAGAAGAAGACAATAGTTCTAAGCACAGACTTTGGCTTAGCACTATACCTGTCACTGTTACACAACTGCCAAACGACAAGTGTACGATAGAGACGGGGACATGGCTAAGCCAAAGTCAGTGCTTAGTAACGTTTATTTATTTCACCATTAGATTTTTAGGAAGGAATATTTGGCTCATGCGTGGTGCCAAGTTTTGATACAGATAGCAGCCCAGTTGACAGTTGTATGGCATGCTTGAAAAATGTGTGGTGTGTGTAAAATAGGCGCGACGTGTATTTAAAACTGCCCCTTGTGATAAATTCAAACAAAATTGTCTCCAACAAGATTGTTCCATCAGAGAAATGTATGTAGGATTTTTCACTAGGACACTTATAATGGCGCAACAAAATAAGAACAAAAAATGCCTTATCTTATTCTTTATTGCACACGAAATAAAAATTTACATGTACAAATTGCAAAAAATAAGCATTTGTAAAATATAAGTTTTGTCGTTTATATTCCAGGTGCGACACGACTACCTCAACGCCAATCATCCTATGGTAGACCAAGAGTTGGCGATACAAATATGTTGTTTAGAAATTAAGTAAGTATGAATTACTGTTGTCTAAAGAAATGTTTCCTTGTTAATGTCCCTTGGTCTTATGGTCATAGTCCTGATTTTTGTCCTCGGTTCGATTCCAAGGTAGGACGGAGGGCGGAGTGTTTATTATTCCGCCAGAAATTTCTCAGTTACAGCTCAAAATAAATATGGGTTTAAGCTACAAAGCATTTCTTTTAACTTTTAGTAATGTTTGCAGACGCCATCTTACCTCAGTGGCAATTCGTTAAAAATACTGTTTAGGATGAATTTTACTGCTGTTTATACTCAGCATATTGTAAGTATTTTAGCTGTGGAACAAAAAATTATGACTCACAAATTGAAAAATCGTCAAATATTTAAAATTAATTCAACAGCCGTTACTATAAATACGTTATAGAAGTTCGTTAATAATTTGCCTACTAATTGACAAGTTTATGGTAGTCACTGAGATGATATTACATATTAGTTTAGGACCTTTTAATAGGGTATTTGACACTACCAATTAATTGCCGTACTTTTTATGAGCTGTCAAAACGACATTCCTATAAAGATTGGGGATGACAATGTCAGCCTATGATGTCACTTATTGCTAAGCCAATTGACGAACTATTAATTTATTTAGAAGCAACCACGTGTCTATTTTATAGTTAATTGAAAATTAATTCTGTTATCAGAGCTAAAATAAATTGGTAGTTAAGAGAAATTGTGTACAAAATCCAACTAGGTTGGTTGTAGCACAGATTATTTACTTTGCAATGTGGTTGTAATGTGCACTCCATGAATCCAAAACTTAATCTTATTTGATGCAAAATTTAATGTATTCATCTAGTGCCTGCCTAACCACTATAAAAATTACAGCATGCCACTGGATTAGTTATCTGTTCAACGGTAAAAGACTCGCTTCCTTAAACCTTCAAACACACGTGGTTCGAGACACAATTGTAACACAATAGCAGCGCGACAGCCGGCTGTCGCTTGGTCGTTGAAAGGTTAAAAAACAATTGTAGATGTAAAGATGTTGAAAATAAAAATAAATAAATAAATTATTGGTGTACGAAATCTTTGTGTAGAATTGTCCCTAAAATCGTATTTTTCAATTCCAGATACTTCTGTAAGGATATGCAAATATCTCTGGACAAGAAGTCCAACATCGAGTATTTGGAGAAAGAGTTCGGGCTGCACAAGTTCCTTCCAAAGTCCGTGCTCGACGCCATCAAGCCCAAGGTGCTCAAGAAGGCGATACAGCAACAGTTCAAAAAGGTAAACCTATACAAAGTTTAGTAGCTAGCTTTTCTACTGGGACTTTGTCTGTGTGGAAATCGGTTATCTTGGATGCAAAGTCATGGGTGAAGTAGTCACACAGTAGTAAGGTCCAAAATTTTCTTTTAGAAAATTATATCAATATCGAAGCAGTGGTTTACTCTAGAAACCATAACAAACAGAGTTACTGTCCCATTTATAATTTTAGTATAATGTAATGATTTTCCTAAAAGAGTCTTACAAATATTTACTTATACAATATTGTCGTCGTCGTGTTTGTTGGCTTCTTGTCATGTTTGTACACAAAACTTTATATATTCCAGCTGACATCCGGCACATATATGGTCAAATCTCTTTTTGAGTCCAGACCTTGATATTGGTCCAATCATGATTGTCAGTGGCGGATTAACGTATAAGCACTACAAGCACGTGCTTGGGGCCCCTGTTCTCCAGGGGCCTCCATCATCTGCTGGCGTTTCATTTTATACCTACATTTTATCGAGATTCATCCACAATATGTCCGAAATCACAAAAATAATACCGATTTAACGATTACGTATGTTTATTATCAGCCAATGAGTGTCCACTGCAGGAGATAGGCCCCACCCAACTTTTTCCAGCACATGCGGTTCTATTCCTACCGCATTTAACGACTCCCTGCGACCTTAGGATGGTCATCCGTCCATCTGGCGGGAAACCGAAGCTGCACTTGCAAATACGGGGCCGCTGTTTGAGAACGTTTTTCCTCCATCATTTCTTCAATCTATGTGCTCAGCCCACTTCTACTTCAACTTTGCGACTCGGTGAGCTATATCGGTGACTTTGGTTCTCCTACGGATCTCCTTGAACGGAAACGGAAACACCGAACGCGCGGTGGAAAGAGCGACTTTGAGCTTACTTATGAGGCCCGAAGCTAGCGTCCACGTCTCAGATCCATATGCATCACTGGCAACACACACTGATTGAAGACTTTTGCCTTCAAGCACTGGGGTATTGAGGACGAGAAAATAGTGCGTTGTTTCCCTGACAAAACAAGTTGGATTCGGTGACCGATCTCTTTCTCGAAGTTGGACGTACCATGTCGGACTATTTGGCCTAAGTGTAGATACATATTCATCCACAACTTCAAACTAGCGTTCTCAATGGTTATTTGGGTGGGCAGTACATGGCTATTATACAAGATTTTTGTGATCTATTTTGTTCATTTTGAGGCCCACGCGTTGATAAACGGTTTACTATGGTGGTCGAGCATCGTGCCCAGATCCTTCAGCGACTCTGCCGTGACCACAATTTCGTCAGCCAATCGAAGGTGTTGTACTCGGCATTTATGTTGATCCCAAAGTCAACCCAGTTCTGACGCTCAAAGACATCTTGCAATATTTACAGTTAGAGTTTTCGAACTCTGATCCTGGAGGCGAACTGACATGGTGGCGTTTTTGTACAAGCACTCGATGTACCGATGGGCAATTCGACATCTCTGATGGGCCTGCAGCATAACCTTCGTTTCCACTGAATCGATAGTCTTCTCTAAGTCCACGATCGCCAGACATAAAGACCGACTATACTCTTCAGTCAGTTCAGTTCAGTTTGGGAGGATGACAGTCGTCTAGCTTGCGAACGGGACGATTCATAATGACTCTCGAAAACAGCTTTTAGACATGACTTAGAAGCAAGATGGGCTTGTAATTCTTAAACGGAGCGTGTTAGCGCCTTTTTTGAAGAAACCACCACGCCATATCGGAGGATAAAGCTTAGTGGCTTTAAATCTGGGAACCCCCGTGAGTCGGCCGTAACTCCACTCCACTTGTGTCGCACTTATCTCATCGGCTCGAGTTCGTTCAAATGCTGCGTTTGTAATTAAATGTAAAAGAAAATGTAAATCAAACCCTAAACGTGAATATCAACTAGGGTCCGGCGGAATCTCATGGCGGAATAAAGAATTGCGACTGTCGCAAACCAGTGCTGGGCACGCCATAATAGCGAGGGTAAGGCCCTTCTTTGATGAGTGGTCCGACGCGGGTCCTCCTCGGATACGGGTGCTTTGGGAGCTTCCTGTGTCGGATTTGGGTGGAAGAAACGACTGAACGTCACCGCTGTAATGGTCGCCTAGAGAACACGATGGAAGTGTGCTCCACCGTAGGCAGACCACCGCCGTGTCCCTGCAGCGATCGGCGGCGGTGACCTCTCGTGCCAGGCGCTGGTTCAGCCTAGGCCATGCAAGTGAATAATAAGCCGTTGCCTCCTTTTGCGAAGCAGTCAAGCTAGAGAAGGAGACGACGGGGAGCGTGAGGCAGCGTCAATCCTCACGATTTGGACAAAGACCTAGGCATAGGCGTCTAGAGTCACAATACGACTACTGGCCACCGTGGGTGGGGGCCTGCGGACGAGAGAGTATAGTACTAGCAAATATTTTCGATGGTGCATGGCGTGGCGCCTGTATTGTCTTGGCGCGGCCTTGAGTCCAACTTTCATTTTATACTTTCTACCTTCCATTCCATTCCTTCCATTTCCATTTGAGCAATAGAGGGCCTACACAGGCTCTGTGCTTAGGGCCTCGGATACTCTTAATCCGCCACTGATGATTGTAATTAAACGACAGACATTGTTGCTGATTCCCTTGTTCACAAACTTAACTAAATTTAATTTAAATGCATCTTTCTCTTTCTTAAAGAAAAGGACAGAAGATACATTTTAGTTTAATCCTGTCAAATTAGACAGCGCCTGAAGAAAATTGACGTATATTTAGACGCCATGTTTTTAAATCGCGTCTAAATTATCTATGGAGTGCCTAAATTTGTCAGAACTTAACTAATATTTTATCTTCTGTCCTTTTCTAAATTAAATGGAAAGAGAAAGATGCACTTCACTTAAATTTAGGTTACTTTGTGAACAAGGCACCATTATCACACATTGATAAGAAATTGGATATCTCTAAAACTAAATGAATACTAACATTATTTAAATTTAACTTCCAGGTGGCGAACCTAAGCGACACAGAATGCATGCTGAAGTACCTGGACACGATGCACACGCACTACGGGTACGATCGCGAGACGTTCACGGGCGCGCTCGGGACCGGCTGGGCTATACCTGTGGAGCTCGCCATCGGGCCTTTTATAGGTGAGGTTTTTCGCTAAAGTATCACTAAAGTGAAGGAAGGCATCGTGAGACTGGACTTGTAGTGAATATAAGCCCGAAATCGCCAATCCACCCTAAAAAAGCGTTGTGATGAATGCTCGTACCTTCTCTGAATGAGAAGAGACCTTTGCCCTGCAATGGGGCAGTAATAGGCTGGTATTATTATTATTATCACTAAAGTACATTCATACTAATGTTATTAATTCAGAAAGCATTCAATTCGTTTCCTGTTTTTGTTTCCCAAAATTTTCTAAAAACCAGTAGACACATTTTTTTATTGTTGGATGTAATGATGTAATAAAAAATATAGTGTTGGGTTTTGATTATTCTGGTTTTGAATAATTATTTTTATACTGACTTTAAATATCCCGAAAACGGGGTCGGATTTTCCAAATAAAAAAATATTGTCGTAAGAAAGTCTCTGCTTTTCGTCTCTATTCTTAGAAGTACAGATAAATTAGCTCACTTTTGTATACCCGTCATGTTAATTAACGTTGTTATCAATTTTATAAATCTACTACGTTATGTTCCAGATATCTCATACGTGTCTCACAAGGCGGGCGAGCCGCCCACGTACACGAAAATCGCGTCGTTCTGCGACATCGTCGCCGTGCAGACGCTTAAGTCCAACTGTACGCAGCAGTCGCAAACACAGGTACAAACGTTTTATACGAATATAAACCCAAGCTGTTGTGAATAGGGTTTAGTTTCTTGTGAAACATTAACTTTTCTCTTCTAACGAATATAAACCTTAGCTGTTGTGAATAAGGTTAATTTTTTTGTGAAACATTTACTTTTCTTTTCTAACGAATATAAACCTTGGCTGTTGTGAATACGGTTTAGTTTCTTGTGAAACATTAACTTTTCTCTTCTAACGAATATAAACCTAAGCTGTTGTGAATACGGTTTATTTTCTTGTGTAACATTTATAAGATAGCAGAGCTAGACTATAGCGTTTAATATGGGATGCCATGTTGAGCTGTACTCTGTCTATGTTTATTAGCGGTCAGAAATTATATTTAAATAATAATTATACAGTTCTCAGTGATATTTTGCGACGGATACTTTTGAACGTTAAAACTTAAGTCACTAAAAATAAGGTTTATTTTAAATTAAAATAATATATCGGCTTAGTCTCATAAACAAATGATTTTATAGTACACTATCGGCTCGTATATGTAATAACAAATTGTTATAATATTTTCAGAGCGGGTCGTGCGGCAAGGCAGCGTTGCAGTTACGAGTAAAAGGTGCCACAGAGACGCTTACCATTACGTGCAGCAGTGTTGAGGTGAGCGAAACTATACTCTAACTACATAATTTTAAGAATTATATTGCTATGACCGATGCAACACCAACCTCGGTGAAATAAATATATTTGCCTTATTTCATCATTCGTCTACAATCTCTGAAATAACTGGTCCGATTTCGAGGATTATTTTACTAAAATAGAAAGATTATTGTCCCTGAGTGCTAATAGATTATGTTTTGTTGAATATTTGGCTTCCACGAGAACAAAGTTGGGGGCAGTAGCTACAATATACTAAATACAGAAAACCAATATATTAAATACTGCTTCCAAGGCTAAACCACTAGACATATTCAATTCAAAAAATTCAATTCAGTTTAATTCAAAATTTTTATTAACATTAAATATATATATTTTTTTAATAACATTAACTAACTTATCGTGGAATGGAACGTTCACTTAATTACTTTGGATATAAATAGGTATGTATGTTTTTGTTCTTTTATTGTTTCTTTTTTTTTTCTTCTTTGTTTAATACGACTCTGGGCTGGATTTCATTGTTTATATGTAGTTTAGTTGTTATTATGTGTGGGCTTGTAATTAGCTAAATTGTTTTTTACTTTAAGTTATTTATTAAGTTATTCGTCTGTAAGCCCTCTTAATAGAAATAAATAAATAAATATTGTAATTTAATTTAGTACGGTGGTTACTCCAACGCCAAGAAAGTAAATAATTATGCTACATTTTAATCTGCGAATATGAAATCGCAATAACAAGGGCAAAAGTAAGTAAGTTTTAAGATGATTCTTTTATCGTTACAGGCTGCAGAAAGTTTAGCAGATTTAGTAGATGGATACTGTCGACTGGTCACAGAATCACAGACGTCTTTGTGGAATAGAACGAGTAAGTATATTGATGTAATTCTTCTTAAAAACCGCCTTGAAGTTTTATTGCATGTCTTACGTTTGTTCCAAATAAAATAGTTCTACTATTGTTAAACTTATTTATTTCTTACAAGCAACCGTTTGGAAACAACTCAATTGTCAATGTAAAAGTAAGTAGCTAAATAACTTATAATTGCATTACTCTACGAATAAAAGGGAAAAAAACTACCAGAAAACTAGGACCGTTAGTGCATCGATTTTGAAGACCCCTTCAGAAACATTGGAGCAATTTGAATTTATCGTCACGCCTTTTTTAATTTGTCTCTCCATAATAACCTCGGAATTCGACTAATATTTGAGAAAAAAACAGTTAGTCGAATTTATCCTTTTTTTTTTAGATGGGATCTACATCAAATGACTTCTCCCGCCCTGGGGGCGCTAATGGGAGTGTCAGACTTTTACTGACTAAAACCTGTTCCATAGGTTGCCCTTCACAATAACAATAAGCCGAATTTATCCGGCCGATATGGACATAGCGTTGCATTTTTAGTTATAAAGATGAAGTATTCATCGTTTTCATTGTATTCTACAGCGGAGATGAGCAGCAGTTCGTCTGAAGGCAAGACCAGTTCATGGGAGGCCAACACCGCCACACTGCTGTCTGAAGACTACGCGGAGATAGTTGATGATGACGCTGATTATTCCACTCCTGCTGGTAAGGATATAGAATATAGAACTTATTTTTTCTTAAAACTTCTGGGTTTAACTAAATTTACATTATAGACCTTTAACTCTAGTTATCGAACAGACAAATAGACTTTGGCTTAGCACTATACCTGTCACTGTTACACAACTGCCAAACGTCAAGTGTACGATAGAGACGGGAATATGGCTAAGCCAAAGTCAGTGCTTAGTAAAGTCTATTTATCTCGCCATAAAAGTCATAAAACTAGTTTTAATATTTATGAAAACTTCATTATAAATTTTGCTAAAAGAACTTAACCAAGCTTGAAATAAAGTGCTTGCAAATTTAAAATAAGTTTGATTAAAGACTCAAAGATTAAATCTTGTTTCATAATAGTTTCAAGATGTGGTGCATGAATCTCTCCATTCGTTTCATTTCAGTTCGAGATTACGAGCTAGTACGAAATCAAATAGAATTGACCGGCATCATTGGCGAAGGACAATTTGGAGATGTACATAAAGGTATGTTAACAGCAATTTATTTCACGCTTTTACTGAATAATTGTGCGTAGTCGCTAAGATTTCAATGACTCGTGGTGGGGACAACTGTCATTCTAACAAGAACTTAATTCCGTCGACATAAAGATGATTTTCTGTAGTTATTTCTGTAGATATTTTGAACACGTGATATCTCCCCCCAGGCACATGTAAGGTGACGTCATCGAACCACCCGTCGCTACGAAGACAGTTGGCGGCGGGTGCGGCGCGCGGTGAGGCCGTGTTGCCCGTCGCTGTCAAGACGTGCAAGATGGACGCCGACCTTGATACCGCTGAGAAGTTTCTCGAAGAGGCTTGTGAGTAACACCTCCTGCTTTTAGTTATAGGAGTGACTCTCTGTGCATTTTTTATGGGAGGAAGACGAGACAGCATTCCATGTGCTTTCATTTACTCTGAGGTCGCTAAATTAAGGCTCAACACTTCAGAAACCTTAAAAAAAAGACAAAATGTAACTAAAATACGTTTGCAATATGTGTATGATATGTGACCTACAATATTTGAGACTCGTGGCATATTCTGCCACGACTCTCTTGGGTCTCTTGTTATTTATTTCAGACAATCGGACTAAAATAAATAATATTTCCTTGCTCCACCGCTGTTTATTTCTGATTGACTTGAAACTCCGTCTCGCCTCAGTTTTTTGATGGTAACCATTCTTGATTTTGGCGCCTAGTAGATGTAGTTGTTGAAAATAGTTTGTGCGTGTCCTTAAAAAAAACATTACTTAGCACGTACTGTGACTTATCCATGTTTCCATCCCTTCATCCAATCAAATATCGCTTAGCTAAAACACAAGTATTTATATTTTGTATTTATTTTAGCCTTAGTGTCAGTAACATAACATCATGTTTACATTGTCGCAGACATAATGCAGCAGTTCTCTCACCCGCACATCATCGGCCTGGTGGGCGTGTGCAGCTCGCCGCCCATCTGGATCGTCATGGAGCTCGCCACCCTCGGCGAGATGAGGGCATATCTGCAGCAGAACGCACATCGGTAAGTGATGCTGCAAAAAAATATCAGCTGTTTAATAGATTATGGTCGGGAGGGCATTGAACTTTTGTTAGAAACAGCTGATATTTTTTTTGCGATTTCAGAGTTGATTCCATAATAAAAGTTGTTTGTTTTTATAGGTAGAATCATCTACACCTTGTATGTTTAATTTTATAACACGCTCTACTGGGAATGCGAATAATGCTAGAAATACCGATCTTCAACACAGCTTTATGTCTGTAAGCTAGTATAGCAATGTAAAATAAAAAGTAAATACAAAAACTCACAACTTAATGCATATGAAGCAAGGAAATAAATAATTAAAACTCATTGTTGTAATAGGCCCTGTACTTTAGCAGTTTAGTTTTATGTGTAGGGGTGATCTTATACCATAATGTAACATCTTTCTACCAACATGAATGTAACAAACAAACAAATTGTTGCAGACTAGAGACATGTACACTCGTGCTGTACATCTACCAGTTGTCGACGGCGCTCAGTTACCTCGAGAGCAAGAAGTTCGTGCATAGAGACATCGCGGCAAGAAATGTGCTCGTGTCTACGCCTACTTGTGTTAAGGTTTGTTAATCATTTTAATTAGGATAATTATACAGCTCAACGTCTAAAAAAACACTAGTACTAATCTTTATTGTCGCAAAATTTACAGTTCACAAGATGTTATTAGAAAGAAGTATTGTTTTGTGCTTAAAGATGCTGATACTGTGTCGTAAAATAAGCGAATGCTTGTATTTTGTTTGGGTTAATTTCAGTAGGAAAAAAATATGCTGTCCAAAAAAATGTTGTCATTTTGATATCAGTGAAATATTTTTTTTTTATTTAAAAAAATATTAATATATTATTAAGTAAACACCAGCAACTCGCTTAAACGTTCCCCAAATAGCATCAACATTTTGATAGTGCGGTACTGCGGTCAAATTTATTGGCAGTTCTTTATAAATATTAATTGGCAGGGAAATATCAAGTTTTCATAACATGTTCATAATTTTCATTTTCTTAGACTTCATTCGTGTTAAGATTAGACATTTAAAGAACCTTTTTTACTGTCCATTCAACTGATTTTGAGTTTTAATACGTGAACGGAATGACAAATGATGGTTGCAGTAAATATTTGGTTTGTAAGCGACTTTTTTGCTACCAATGCCACCCTTACGTCTACGGAATAGAAGTTAAAACCGGTTGAACAAACCGTAAAAAATGTTGTTTCAAGTGTCTAATCTTAACGCGAATGAAGTATAGACCATATATCATTTTGGCCATCAAACATTTCAATATTGTAATATTTGTCCCTCAGTTGGCAGACTTCGGTCTATCAAAGATGGTGGAGGACAAGTCGTACTACAAGGCGTCGCGCGGGAAACTGCCCATCAAGTGGATGGCGCCCGAGTCCATCAACTTTAGGAGGTTCACCTCGGCCTCCGATGTGTGGATGTTTGGTGCGTACAGTAGCTGGCCAAATTATTAGGGACAGTGTCATGATTTTTGTATTATGAAGTTGGATTGATTTTTTCAGAAAAGTGATTGGTTGTAGACTTCAGTGGTATTTTTTATTCAAAAACCTTATTATTTAAGATTATAAAAATAAGAAATATGAAGGTGAAATTAAACCTGGTAATTTGTTTAAAAAAATAACGCATTAATAAGTTGAAAGTAAATATTTTGTGTATAACTTAATATTTTGCGTGGCCGCCGCCAACAGCTCGTTTAAGACGTTTCATACGTTCTATACATTATATAAAAGGGTTGTTTAGGCTTGTGTCATGATAAAACTCATTTCTATGAACTGCAACGAGCTGGTGTTTAGTGTTTACGAAGTGCTTAACGATAGTCCTCTTGATGAGCTTCTGCATGTTCACAATAGAGTTCGTATCTAGTGAATTATCTAGTTAGTGCAGAAAATATTTATTTATTTTTCAGACAGGAATGCTTTAACACTCTTGGCCTTGATATACGATACAGAATCGTGCATAAAATTTTACTCTCCGGCTACTGGGCACCCATTCTTCGACTTGAGGCCATAATTCAGTTTCTAGTACTAACTTGTACAGATCTTGCCTTGTAGTCACTTTCACGAAATATAGGCACCCCATGCTTTTAGCTGAGATGTTAAATCACACAATGATGCTACCTGGTTGTTAAGTTTTCCCTAAAAAGCAAACTGCATGGAGCTGTTCTCGAACAATTCCACGATGTGTACGACTGTAAATGAGCTCTTATCGACCTCCACTTGAAAAAAATATTCGTCGGAGAGGCATACACAGAAAATAATGCAATAATTACTGAATAGTGTATTTCAGACGTTTGGGAATATTAAAAGTAATATTATTAACCGATTCCAGTCTGCCTCTGTCATACTTCGGTGTTGCCAGGCCTACTGCAGTCGTTTCTACTTCATGGTCTCGGTGAGGTGCGATTTTTTGATCGGCCGGCGATTTATCCAATTCTTCTCGGCCAACCTCCGTCAAACTGCCCGATCGAATACTTCTATTTTCTTGTCTTATCCCTCGTTTATAATCGTAGTCAGGGAAACAATACACTTTTAATCATGTTTTAGGCAGATATCTCTGTTTTTAAGGTCAGAACAAAGAGTGGTGATCCGTTTTTTGCCACATTTTTTCACACTCTGTGTTTTTAGAAGTTTGTTCTGATCAGATTTTACTTTAATACTGTTTACTTCAGACTTTTAGACACCTGTAATAGCTGTAAAATCTTTCAGAGAATGTGTAAAATACAGAAACAACGTTTTTATTTTTATAAACTTTCATAGAGACGTGTCTACAGCTTTGCCCATTTTAAAAAGGCGGAATTTTAAACGTATCACGTAATATCGTTCTCAAAACTTAATATTTTGTATTCAATTTAAGAAAAATAGGACATCATCAGAAACAATATCTGCGGTCTGATTAGTTTTAACAGAAACATCTTGTTAAATTAAAACCAAAAATAACTTTTGCCACCAATGAAACAAAAGTAATTTTCAACTGAAGTTAACAAAATTGCTACATATTATAAGCTATACCACTTTTTTTGAAAATGACTCGATCACATGGTGGTATCACATATCAAAATTAATAATAATAATACCAGGAGTAAAACCATACCAGAAAAACCAATATAACATTATTTATTTTCTTGAAAAAGGTGTTTGAACAAAAAAGTGTTGCTCAATGAATACTGTCCCTAATAATTTGGCCACCGATGGTATGTTCTAGTCACTTGTTTGCTATTTATTATTATTTTTTGTTTGAACTGCTGCCAATAAATAATTAAGTCAATTTTATTAAAAGCATTTTTAGTTTAGTACTCCTTATAATAATTCATCGACATAATTTAAAGGAACTACAGTGAATTGTTGGAAAAGTGTCATTATTTTACTGTTTTTTTTATCAGGCAAAACAAATAGTAGCATATTACTAATTTACAAAATGTACTTAGAAATTAAAAAATATACCACCCACTACATTTTCCACAGGTTACTAGATAGAATACTAAATCAGTTCGCAGACAATTGCTATCTAATCGTTTGGAAAATTAGAGTAGGGTAACATGTTAGAGGCGAAATATTGGCATTTGCTCACGACTTGGCCCGACTTAAGTTGGCACAATTAAGCATTTAAATTAGCTAGCTTTAGCACAACTACAATCAATCTACAGCGAAAGCATTATCGTAAATTGTTTCGGACTAATTCACACTAACCTTTATGTACAGGCGTATGCATGTGGGAAATCCTGATGCTAGGCGTTAAGCCATTCAGCGGCGTGAAGAACAACGACGTGATCGGCAAACTGGAGAACGGAGAGAGACTCGCCCTCCCGCCGCGCTGTCCTCCTCGCCTCTACTCCATCATGTCGCGCGCCTGGGCCTACGAGCCCAGTCAGAGGCCCGCCGCGCACCAGCTCAAGGAGACGCTCTTGTGAGTCCTCTAACTCATCATCCTATAGCCCTCCCGCCGCGCTGTCCTCCTCGCCTCTACTCCATCATGTCGCGCGCCTGGGCCTACGAGCCCAGTCAGAGGCCCGCCGCGCACCAGCTCAAGGAGACGCTCTTGTGAGTCCTCTAACTCATCATCCTATAGCCCTCCCGCCGCGCTGTCCTCCTCGCCTCTACTCCATCATGTCGCGCGCCTGGGCCTACGAGCCCAGTCAGAGGCCCGCCGCGCACCAGCTCAAGGAGACGCTCTTGTGAGTCCTCTAACTCATCATCCTATAGCCCTCCCGCCGCGCTGTCCTCCTCGCCTCTACTCCATCATGTCGCGCGCCTGGGCCTACGAGCCCAGTCAGAGGCCCGCCGCGCACCAGCTCAAGGAGACGCTCTTGTGAGTCCTCTAACTCATCATCCTATAGCCCTCCCGCCGCGCTGTCCTCCTCGCCTCTACTCCATCATGTCGCGCGCCTGGGCCTACGAGCCCAGTCAGAGGCCCGCCGCGCACCAGCTCAAGGAGACGCTCTTGTGAGTCCTCTAACTCATCATCCTATAGCCCTCCCGCCGCGCTGTCCTCCTCGCCTCTACTCCATCATGTCGCGCGCCTGGGCCTACGAGCCCAGTCAGAGGCCCGCCGCGCACCAGCTCAAGGAGACGCTCTTGTGAGTCCTCTAACTCATCATCCTATAGCCCTCCCGCCGCGCTGTCCTCCTCGCCTCTACTCCATCATGTCGCGCGCCTGGGCCTACGAGCCCAGTCAGAGGCCCGCCGCGCACCAGCTCAAGGAGACGCTCTTGTGAGTCCTCTAACTCATCATCCTATAGCCCTCCCGCCGCGCTGTCCTCCTCGCCTCTACTCCATCATGTCGCGCGCCTGGGCCTACGAGCCCAGTCAGAGGCCCGCCGCGCACCAGCTCAAGGAGACGCTCTTGTGAGTCCTCTAACTCATCATCCTATAGCCCTCCCGCCGCGCTGTCCTCCTCGCCTCTACTCCATCATGTCGCGCGCCTGGGCCTACGAGCCCAGTCAGAGGCCCGCCGCGCACCAGCTCAAGGAGACGCTCTTGTGAGTCCTCTAACTCATCATCCTATAGCCCTCCCGCCGCGCTGTCCTCCTCGCCTCTACTCCATCATGTCGCGCGCCTGGGCCTACGAGCCCAGTCAGAGGCCCGCCGCGCACCAGCTCAAGGAGACGCTCTTGTGAGTCCTCTAACTCATCATCCTATAGCCCTCCCGCCGCGCTGTCCTCCTCGCCTCTACTCCATCATGTCGCGCGCCTGGGCCTACGAGCCCAGTCAGAGGCCCGCCGCGCACCAGCTCAAGGAGACGCTCTTGTGAGTCCTCTAACTCATCATCCTATAGCCCTCCCGCCGCGCTGTGCTCCTCGCCTCTACTCCATCATGTCGCGCGCCTGGGCCTACGAGCCCAGTCAGAGGCCCGCCGCGCACCAGCTCAAGGAGACGCTCTTGTGAGTCCTCTAACTCATCATCCTCATCATAGCTCGAGCAGTTTATGAGGATCGTTCAATTTGGCGAAGACCCGTAATTCTCAATCACTAAGAGCTTGTCTTAAATGACGATAATTTTAAGTCAAAATAATTAAAATAGGAATCCAAGAGTTCCTAAAATATAACAGAATTCAACCCCTATTTTGTATTTTTTTTTAATCTCGTAGGTACATCAGATTGACCTGACAATTGTTGACTTGTTCTTAATCCATACTAATATTATAAATGGGAAAGTGTGTCTGTCTGTCTGTCTGTCTGTCTGTCTGTCTGTCTGTCTGTCTGTTTGTCTTTCTTTCACGGCAAAACGGAGCGACGGATTGACGCAATTTTTTAAGTGGAGATAGTTGAAGAGATGGAGAGTAACATAGGCTACTTTTTGTCTCTTTCTAACGCGAGCGAAGCCGCGGTCAGAAGCTAGTGATTAAATAAATGCGATAATTGGCAATAACAAATATTTTATCATAACTTCTCTTCCCACAGCGAGATCCTGCAAGAGGAGCGCAGTTCAGCGTGGGAGACCATGCGGCGCGAGAACAGACGCGTGGCGGCCGCCTCCTTCAGTGACGAACCTCCGCCTAAACCACAGCGGCCTTCTAACAACATTGCAGGTTAGTGTTACCGTATTACAGTATATGACTAGACTTTAACTGTGTATTAAATGAAGGGAAACCTCACTTAATGACTTGGATTTAAGCTTTGTGAGTCACCGTTTGTACCTCTAGAAAAAAAATCTTGACACAAATTAGTCAATAACTAGGCACTTTCTTTCCGTTGGCGGGACAGGTCCCTTAGTAAATATGAAGACGCAAATATATAATTTTCGTACGAAGTTAATTACATGTAATATCAAACATTTTAGCAATACAACAGCGGTTAACCCCATTTAATTTCATCACCAGTAAGCGACACGACAACCCAGCCGGCCGGCAACGCAGCCCAGACCTACATAGTGGCGCAGAACCCGCTCGTCCTGGCTCACCTCCTGCGAGAGAACCAGGCCCGGGCCATCCATCCGCAGGCCTACACCACGCCCGCCTCGGTATTCAACACCGTCTCCGTCGACTTCGCCGACACGCTACCTGAGACCCATGACATCGTCGAGAAAATCATACACCCTGGACCTGACGACAAAATCGACATCCCACTCCAAACAGCCCCCATTCCCGCAGCTAGCCTACAGAAGCTTGACCCTATCGTCCCCGCCCCTACCCCCTCCGAACCTCCCGACGAGACCTTGACAGTCGTAGTAGGTGCTAGGGAAAGTTGCGACAATCTCTGCCAGAATATACCCGTGTCTCCGCGAGAGACCGCGTCCCCTTCGTCGACCGTTGAAACTGAAGTGCCGGAAAGTTATGCCAGCCGCGTAAGGTCTTTAGAAAGGAACACTAGAGGCGCTTTGTCGAGCGCTGAGAGAGCTCCCATTCGAATGGGTTCGTTAGAACGTAACGCTAGGGGAAGTGTGTCCCATCGAGGTTCACCGGTCCCGATAGCGCCGTTTACTCGTCAGCATTCAGTACCCGCGTCCCCTCCCCCTAGAACTCGCAGGGACCAAGACATAGGACAGTTTGCCGTCCAAGGAGCTCTCAACGCTCAACTAGCAGCCAGTGTGATGAACAAGATGCGCACACAGCCTGAACCGGCTTTAGTCGAAGAGATATATGATTTTGGAGGGGATAATGTGAAGAGTTGTGTAGCGATAGCGGCGCAAAGAGCGATGGCGCGGCCGCAGTACCGTCGCGAAAGTAGCATGGCGGCCTCGCACCCTTCATCAGCTTATGGCGTTCCAGTGGGAGTTGTCCAAGGAGTGCCGTACTCCCCCGGACAAGCTCGACCATCAAAAGTCCCTCCTGGATTCTTACGCTCAGCGAGCCCACAGCCCTTTCAACCAGTCCAAGGTTTTGCGTCTCAACCAATGGGTGTGGTGCCTCCAATGTCGTATGGAGGTCAGCAGATATACACACACAGTGTGTCGGGGGCGCAGCCGATGATGTATAGGGCTCAGGTGGCGAGCTCTCAGGCTCCACAGCTGGCCGGGCCGGCGTACCGTCCGGCGATGGTACAGCCGGCTGATGCTTCCGTGATCTTCGCTTCACGGATGGAATGTCAGCCGGCGGTAGTGGCCGCTGTGCCGACTGCCGTGTCCGGGCCGTCCGGTACCGTGTCCGGGCCGTCTGGCGCCGTGTCCGGGCCGTCCGGTGCCGTGTACGGCGTGATGCCGGTGCACGGCGCCGTGCAGGGAGTGTCGACGGGAGTGTCGCATATTCACGGAGTGGCACAGCCCGTACAGGTGATTGGATTGGTCGCGTAGAGTTTTTTTTAATTTTTGGAAGGCATGTTATTGGTGTTTATTGTTAAATGCAAAACATAACGTCATTTTACGTATTATTTTTTTAAATAATAAGTGGGTATTACATTTTTTTCCGAACTTAATTTAATTAAATAAAACTGCTATTTTAAAAAGATAAAATAATCTATTTCAAAATTGTTATTTTTAAATAGATTATTTTATTTATTTTAAAATTGCAATTAAAAGTACGAGATGTTAATAGTTAAAAAATATATGTATAATATTAAATTTAAAATTGTAAATAGACTAATTGATCTTGATCAAGTAAAGTTTTGCACTTAACATGAACATTATGCGGCGATAGTAATTAGTTTGTGTGTGTAGATAGTATAGTATGCATGCTTGTTACGACTAGGAAGTAGGAACGCGTGAATTCATTAGATTGGTAGTGTAATAATGCAATATATTTTATTCAACTGAGAGAGATGGGGGCATTCTAATAACGTTAAGGAAAATTTGCATTTTTTTCTCATTTACTTTAAAAAATTTGAATCAATTTCATACAATATTTTTTTATAAGGACTATTTTTAAATATTAATAAGAACTTGTTAGGGAATGTTAATATTCAGAAACTTGAAGGGCTGGCCAAGTTTCTGCTTTTTTATCACACAATTTGTAAATAAATATCTATTCCCATTCCCTAATACTGAGGTGTATGTGTAAATAAATCTAATTTTTTTTCTTTTGTCTTTGGTTTGTTTTTTGTTTTCAGATTTTTGTCATTTGGGTTTCTCCGGTAGAGTGTCGGTTTTTATTTTATTTTATATTTATTATTATTTTAATAATTATATTCTAGAATTCTTTTGTGAAATATTCACTATTGAATTCTTTATAGTTTTTTATTAAATAAATGAACTAACATTGTGGTTGTAATTATCAAAATTTCTTAAAAACTATTCGGTATTCATGTCTGGTTAATAACATTTTATTTTTATTTACTAAAAATATGTTAATATTTGTACAAAATCTGGAAATTGGCAATGTCACTAACAGCAATGTTAGTTCTTTAAATTGTATTAATTTAAACCCCTGTAATGCACGTTAAAGCTTGATGGTTCACTATTCAAACAATTTTAAAATATCAGCAATCTGTTTTGACATTTTATTTAAATCTTATTGAGTCCTACGTACAGTCGAATATAGCTCTTATTTCGTACGTCACAGAGTCCGGAATGCGACAGTGAACAAGCTGTAGAAAGGCGACTGTTAGCCGAATTAGCGCGACAGCAACATCAGAGCGAAGAAGACAGACGATGGTTACAGATGCAAGAAGAGAACTTGGTGAGTCCTAATTTTAAAATTATTGTGTTGACTTTGTTATATAGTTTATATGAATTGACAAAGGGAATAAAAATATACCTTTCTTGGTAATACAACAAAATGTACATTAAAGTCCAACTCAACAGATAGTAAAACAAAAAGAAAAAATGTTTTTAATTAGTATTACAAACAAGATCGTTTAGCAGCAACAATAATATGTGCGAAAATGGGCATTTTTGGGCTTACTTATATATATTTTTTAAATCTATTAGTTAATAAGGCTATCACTGCCCTACTGAAAGTTTTCAGCCAATATTACACACTCAATCTATTATCAATACCAATCAACTTATAAATTGATTGTAATTCTTGCCTACATAAATATTCTTCCATTTAAAAATAATTTACGTAATAAAATAAGATACAAATATTTAAAAATACTTCCTTTCAGAAAAAGCGTCTATCCAACGCGCAACTGTCAACCGAGTCTGAACAGGGAACCGAACAGAAGTCGGACAGCACCAATGAACAGAAACCATCTAGTCAACCACATTCCGGTAATTAATTATCATCTTAAACCTTAAATCTATTTATTTCCACAATGCATCATATGCACTGAAGGCAAAAAGTACAATCTTAAATAGTGAAAGGTGTGTGCTCAGTTCTGATACAGATTACCCGGTTATCTTTAAAAACTGCTGTTATAGGTTGAGAATAAACATTAGAGAAACATTCAATTAGGTAAAAAATATTTTTTTTTTTGGAGGTAAAAAATTATTTTAGTTTGCTGTAGGTAACTTTTTTTTACTAACCTTAAACTTCCTATATACAACCTCATTTGAATTTACAGCGGCGACCTCTGCTGAAACGAGTCCTGCGAATACGGTATCTAAAGAAAGACCGCCCAGTGAAGAAAAGGTAAGCAAGGTGAAACATCTTCCTTATCCGTACTAATATTATAAATGCGAAAGTAACTCTGTCTGTCTGTCTGTCTCTTCTTCACGCCTTAACCACTGAACCGATTTGAATGTTTGGTACAGATATAGTCTAGGACCCGAAAAAGGACATAGGATATGTCTCCCGACATGTTCCCGATAAGGACATCCCCCGGGAACGGGAGCTTTTAATACACGCGGACGAAGCCGCGGGCAAAAGCTAGGTATTAATAAAAATAACTAAGTCCACCCGAAAGTTGTGAGAAAGGACGAATGTTTGTTATTAGTCACTCTTTAAAGATGAACGGAATACGTATCTTATCTGTATTTTGGCACACAAGGATTGCGGTTAACCAGATTGACACATTATGATTCCACGATTTAAATGTTTGTATACCTAATTAGCCAGATTAATGTGTTACGATAAGGTAGAAGACGTATTAATTTTTTGATGAATTTTCTGTAAATACGTTTTTTTTTCGAGATGGTATTCTAAAATTTGTTTGGCGGGACGTCTTAATGCAACGCAGAGAGCGTTGTCGGGTTATTCCGATCTGTCACCCCGTTTTGTCCCCATGGGTTGGTAAAATACTGAAAATACTGAGATATTTAGTATTTAAATCAATCAAAAGTATTAGGCGCGCAGTAGCGTGAAGAGGTTAATAGAAAATGTGTTCCACACATTGCTAACTGGGGGACAAATTTAACTTTTTTTCCTATCTTTCCCCCGTGGGGACAAAACGGGGTGACAGATAGGAATAATCCGCGTTGTCGATGTCGCAGAATAAAATGTTCGTGAAATCGTATCCACTTGAGTTTTAATTACCTTCAAACACACGTGATTCCATGTCGCTTGGTCGTTGAGAAGTTAATTATTTAAACAAAATTTTGTGCATTTGTATATCATAAGCTCTACCTAGTTTAGCAACTTATCGAGCCTTTTCAGGAAGAAGATCGTAACCGCCATTTTGCATATTTTACAAGAGAAGGTTTTTTTTTAATATTTCTCAAAATATTTATGGCATAATTTGAAATTTTTACTTAGTGTTTTAAGAGCTCCTCCCTATTAATTCAAATGTCAATTAAGCCAAATCTTAAGATAATTCTATTAAGTCAAATCTTAAGATTTGACTCAGTACTCTATAATCACTTACATAATTATGTCAGTATTTTTGGCGATTACGATGTTCTTCCTGAAAAGACTCGTTATAGGTTGTCTCGAGATGTTCATTTACAAATTTCTATTCTTATTACCTCACAGCCTACAAGCAGTCCTCGCACAGACCCAGTGTACAGCGCGACAACAGGTGTAGTGCGGTGTGTGATGCGGCTGGCGGGCGCGGCGGCGGGCGGCGCGGGGGCGGCCGGCGTGCTGCACAGTGTGCGGGCCGTCGGCGCAGAGCTACGCGGTCTGTGCGCTACTGTGGACAAAGTTGTTGTGCCCTTCCCGGTGCATGCGCAGAGGTAAACTTGTCTTTATTTAATTATGCAGCTTCCTGTCTGTTTTGAAGGATATTATACGCCCGGCGACAGCGGACAGATCAGTCGGCACGCCTGGCTTTGTGTTAAACGACATTCCACCTTATGTACGCTTAGATCTTTTGGTCCACGAAGCGGATTTTAATCCGATTTCGTAAATATACAGAACTAGCTTTTGCCCGCGGCTTCGCTCGCGTTAAAAAGAGACAAAAAGTAAAGAGGAACATACCTCTCCATCCCTTCAACTATCTCCACTTAAAAAATCACGTCAATTCGTCGCTCCGTTTTGCCGTGAAAGAAAGACAAACATACAGACAGACAGACACACTTTTCCATTTATAATATTAGTATGGATGATTGATGAGGTTTAGTGGTTTAATAAATGCATATCGCAGCAAAGAAAGCCAAAACATTTTAAATTGTAACACCCGCGTGGACCTAAGGCGGGTCGATTATCTATAACATAATATATAATCTTACACTTTCACTGCTAGACAACTTAACAGAATTTGATAAAATTTTATTCGTAGTTGGCTTGAGTCCCAAAGAAAAACAGTAGGGTAATTTTCGCACTCGAAGACAAAAAGCAAAAACTAGTTTTAATAACATTGAATGTTCGCAGGGAGGTGGAGATGGCCCACCAGGTGCTGAGCAAGGACATGGCGGCGCTGGTGGAGGCGATGCGGCTCGCCATACAGTACCACAACACCACGCTGCAGCATGAGTACACTAAGTCAGTATCTAATCAGATATCTCTTCATAGATTTGTACTTTTGCTAACGTAATGATACCTATTGCGTTCGCGTTCATTAACATTCTCTACTATAATTGCATGAAAATATAAAATCATGGAAATCGTAACATACTTTGCATTGGTGCCAATAACCAAACAAATATTTTATTTTTTGTCCTTTTCTTAATGAAATGGAAAGAAAAAGATGCACTTAAATTAAGTCTTGTTTGTGAACAATAGAATCAGCACAATTTTTGAATTAATTTGACATAATCGGCTGATTCATTGTGGGTTGCACACTTTGGCCATAATACGAGAGGCCACGAGTATTGATTACCAGTCGTGATTGGTCAAAACAAAATGGTCATTTCGGACTTTCCAGAGACCAGGTTTCCTATCAATATTTTCCCTTCACCGATGTTCAGATGGAAAAATGCTCAAACCAATTGGAAAATCCACACATAGCACTTGCCTGATAACAAACCAATAATCTTATACAAGAGCCTGCCACTACACCATCACAACATCCAATCCTAACCAATCCACCGTTTCAGAAACATGCTAGCAGCGGCGCACATCCTAGCGATGGACGCCAAGAACCTTCTCGACGTAGTGGACTGTATCCGCGCGCGACACCCGCAGGTGGACTGGCGCTCCGCCCTCGAGCCCGACGCGGAGCCCGGCAGCCCTACGCAGGTTAGTGTCGCATGCTGAAGCTGAGGTGAGTTGGACTTTGTTTTGTTTATTTATTAGGATGGTTGGAAAAGTGTTGCGTCTGCTTGTTGATTAAAAACGTCTATAAAATTTGACAATTTTTTTATTAATTAACAGTTAGTTACATGCTAAGTTGTACAATAAATTCTTATCTTAAAATTACAAACATTTAACCCACTACATGCTAATTAAAAAAAAAAAAGTTGAAGTAAAAAACAAAACGTACACCAAGTAGCACAACTCGGGTCACATCACCAAAAAAATGGATTTCAAAGTAAGTCTAAATCAAGTTAGACACCCGCCGTACATTTGCGAGTTACGCAATCTGGTGTGACAGAGTTAGCTAGTATACTTGTAGATAATTTTACAGTTTTGTAAAAACTGTATCCGTATTTACCATAACAGATGCTATTTTTTTTAAAATTTAAGGCTGTACATTTGAAAAAAAAAATAAGCAACATGAAATTTTTGGCAAGAGATGCAACACTTTTTTGATCATTTAATAATACTAATTCTAATTCATAATAGGGTTAATAAAAATAATTTGTGAGTTTGACATGTCATCAGTTTAAATTTAAAATTTACTAATAGACATAGATTTAGATTATTTTTTTATCAATTCTTATTTATTCAGATTTTAGATTGACCCGCACGTTTTTATAGTCTACCATTAATTAACATTTTTTTCTTACATTTGCATGCAGCGTTCCTATGTAGTCGGTAGTATGTAGTCAGTATCAATGTTCTACTTTTTTGTGCATGTTTAAACCAAAAAGAAATGTCAAAACGAATAATCATTTTTTCCAGGTCGTCACGCCTCAAAATCAAACTCTGACGTCACAAAACCAGGTTTTCGCGGCTCAAAACCAAGTGTGCGTCCCTCAAAACCCGGTGCTAAGCACCCAGTCATCCGTGCAAGAAGACGAGGCACCTCCTCCGAAGCCGGACTTCAAGATCAACCAACCAGTGACCACGAGTCAGTTGACGGTCACCGAACCGCCCAAAGAACACAGCAGTCTTCCCGCCGCCCCCAATAGAGTCTCCACTCTCATACACAACTACAACCTCTATGGCAACGTGAGAGAACCACAACACATATATGGCAACACTGAAGCCTCATCCTTCCAATACTCCTCATCTAGCTCCGATGATGTCAAAGTAGATTCAGCCCCTATGGAATCCGTCAAAAGTCGAGTCCAAGCCATATCCGGCAAACTGGACTCCCCTCCCATATACTCTGTCAGCAAAAAGATGATCCCTCTAGATCAAAACATTGGTCACACCGACCAGGGGTGAATGACCTTTTGACGTTTATCGCTTGTAGTGGCAATTTTTTTTATTTTACGTCTTACGACGTGGACAGCTTTACATAGGCTAATGTTAGAACGACTAGTGTACTTACCCGGATATGCTCATAGATATTATGTTTGCCGCTTAAATTCTATAGTACGACGCTTATTTGGAAAAGACATGAATGCTCAATATTATCGGTAGCGAATTAAGAGAGCCAAATAAATTGTCGTTGTATCCATCCATTCGCGTTCGATTTGATTCAGAGTTCATATACATAATAATCCGTTTAATTACTGTTGTATTTGTGTAAATAATGCGGTTCTGAAATTTTCAATGGTGGAAAGGCAAATTGTCAAAAATAAATTAAATATTTAGCAAATAAATGTTCTTCAAAATAAATGTACTGTCTCTTTTAACTCGTATTTCAAAAGTTACGAAAAGTCAATTCAGCCTAAATTTAATCTTGCCTAAAAAATATAAGGCCTAAATTACTGAACTGTTCAAATTGCCTTTCTAACATTGAGAGTACTGCATTTATTAACAAATATAGCTGCGATTCATGATTATTTTTTGCTTTTTTAATAGAATTTTAATTTTGAATTGAAACGCTTTTAAAAGTTATTTAGCAAATGATAAACGCACTATTTACATGAATACAACATCTATATTATATGTTATTCATCTAGTGATATCTATTTACATATCATCAGCATTGTTGTGCTTCAAATAAATTATGTCGTGTAGCCTATTCGTGAATATTATTGTTCGACATATCCATTTGTTCTCGAAACATCGTCATGCATCTCTCACATACGTCACTCAGAACTGTAGATTGTGAAACCATGATAATATTGATTTGTGATAATATTGCCAATAAAAATTGAATACTTTAAATAATAAGGACGGCTATGTAACGCAAAACATGGAGCACATTCCTCAAACTTGCACCTAATCAGTAAGTTTTGTAGTTATTTTCATACAAATTTTATATTTTTGGTGTAACGGTGTTGCAGATTTTGTACTCGACCAGTACTGGTGCATACGTGTAAGAATGAATTCTTCCATAGAACAATAATTCGTCTAACTGATGTCGTTTGAAATTAATTAGAAAGTATTATTTTTAATGTAAAATGTATTATTGCGAGTATAATGTGTATATTTTACATTAGCTAAGGTGCGTTTACATGTCACAACTTATTGTAACATTGTGCATTTAATTCCTTATACATTCTCACGCAGTATTCAGCCGGATTTGATTTATTTTCTTTGTAAAAATGTACAAAACAATTTGTCAATAATAATTTTAATTTTTTATCCAAAGTTTTTATTATAAGCTTAGATCTCAGATGGAATTTGTAGCGTACGTTAAATCGATTAGTTTTGTAATTATGAAATCAGAATTTATTTATTGACGAATCTACGATTTATTTGTAAAGTTGTTTTTCCTAATGTGTTAGTGTTAAGCAGGATATCATTCCAAAGTATAATGGTTATAGTAAGCAGTACGTAGTCCATATTATATTATTGTAGTGAGCTGCCTGAGATTATTTTCCAAATATCTGATAATGGTGGACCGGATTTTGTTTACGCATTGAATAAAGGACAAGTCAATCATTAGTTTTTTTGTTTTATTTCTGTACCGGAAACGTTTTCCCTTTAACGTTTATAAGCAACAAGGGGCGCCAGATATGATTTTACACTGAATTAACTTTATTTCCCAAATTCCTCCAAAGTGAGAACCTGTAGATGGGATAAACTCGCGGGTCTGCGGATGGCGAGTGATGGGTAGCTCGCCGCCCGGCTAGGACCAGGACCGCGTCGACGGCGCGTTAGTGTTCCACGCGCGCCTCAAAGAGAAGTCAGCACGGGAAGGGGCCCAACAGGGCCAACGCCTGCCGGGGTTGCGGAATGTTTATAATAGTTACCGTGACCCCGGAACATAAAGGGCAACCGAAGGAACATGAGTGGGTTTTTAGTCAGTAAGAGTCTGACACGCCCTCCCGCCCCGCCCAGGATTGGAGAAGTTATTTGATGATTTCCTACTCCCCAAAAAAAAAACCGGTCAAGTGCGAGTTGGACTCGCGCATCGAGGGTTCCGTTAATTTGTTTTTTAGTGAAATAACTACAAATTTACGGTTTTCGGAGCTTTCCCTTTACTTGTGCTACATGACCTTGCTTCTTGCCAAAGTTCACGATTCTAGGTCAATGGGAAGTACCCTATAGGTTTTGAGTTTTGATTCCCTTAAAAATGTCCTAATATGCAATATAAACCGCCGTCTCTTTTTATTGCGTTGATTTAGAAACTTGTTTTTTTCACTGCTTTGAAAAATAGCAGACTTGAGTATGTGATATTAATTTCAGCTTAATATCTCGACGCGTTTCTGAGAAAAAGGGTCTTGACAGATGGACGGACGGGAGGACGGACGGATGTGAACTAACAACAAATTTACGGTTTTCAGAGTTTTTCCTTTATTTGTGCTACATGACCTTGCTTCTTGCCAAATTTCATGATTCTAGGTCAATGGGAAGTACCCTATGGTTTTGAGTTTTGATTCCCTTGAAAATGTCTAAATATGCAATATAAACCGCCGTATCTTTTTATTGCGTTGATTTAGAAACTTGATTTCTTCACTGCTTTGGGAGATAGCAGATTTGAGTATGTGATATTAATTTCAGCTAGATATCTCGACGCGTTCTTGAGAAAAAGGTTCTTGACAGACAGACGGACAGACGGACGCCTGATGTGAACTAACTACAAATTTACGGTTTTCGGAGTTTTCCCTATAATTGTGCTACATGACCTTGCTTCTTGCCAAATTTCATGATTCTTGGTCAATCGGAAGTACCCTATAGGTTTTGATTCCCTTGCAAATGTCTAAATATGCAATGTAAACCGCCGTATCTTTTTATTGCGTTGATTTAGAAACTTGATATTTTCACTGCTTTGAGAGATAGCAGACCTGAGTATGTGATATTAATTTCAGCTTGATATCTCGACGCGTTTCTGAGAAAAAGGGTCTTGACAGACGGACGGACGGACGGACAGACGGACAACAAAGTGATCCTATAAGGATTCCGTTTTTACCTTTTGAGGTACGGAACCCTAAAAAGATGGGATAAACTAGACGGCGACGGTGGCGCAGTGGCTGAGCAAGCAGCTGCTGTATTGTATCACGGATTTGATACACGCACAGGATAAATATTAGTTTCGAGTCCGATTGTTCGAGAGAACTAAAAAATAAAACAACAAAATAAGAAATTACAGTTTATTAACAAAATAAAAAGCAAAACATTGCGATTTGGTTAATGTTAAATGACACTCGACAAAATAAATAATGAAATTCTAGCATCTCGAGTTTTTACAAGCTTTATTTCAAAGGAACATTTAGGTACAAAAAATATAAAATTTGCTAACTTCACCTAATAAATCTAATTAGTGACTTTCAAATGATAATGGTTATTTAGAGAAACTCTCGAAATCTACTGAAAAATGTATTATTATACAAAAATGTTTTGGTTCTATAAATGCGATACCTAAGCCCGAAACATGTAATATGTAATTTGTTTCCTATAGAGTTTTGAGATACATTCTAATTAACTAACTATTGCATTTTATATTGACTACATAAAGTCAAGAAGATAATAGGAATATAAAAAAGTCATAAAACTCCCGAAACCTTTATACCTGAATCCTATAATAATTTTCTCAAGGTTCTAAATAAAAATCTCCCATACATTTTGGTGTGTTTGTCATCTCCTCTAAAACGGCTGGACCGATTAGGATGAAAATACTGTTTTGTAAATGACACTACTTCCAAGTGATTATGAACTGTATTTACAGTTGACATTTACAATTTCCTCAAAATTATAGGCATTTTAACGTAAGTATTATTTGAATTAATTACAATTGTTGCATTCTACCCCATAAGAATGTAATTGCTTTTCGTAGAAATACCGAACATGTTAATATAAATTAGATTTGCCTACACACTTTAGAGCAAATCGTGGCAATACGCATTTCATACCGTGCCGTAAAAGGCAGTACGCAAGGCGTATCGTGTCGACAAAGGAAAAACGTAAGTCGTACCGTGATGGCAGAGGGTAATACGCAAGGCGTATCGTGTCGACAGAGAGCTGTATGCATGTCTTACTGTGCCGCAAAGGGCAATACGCATGTTGCACCGTGTCGCAAAGGACAGTACGACATGCGTTTTGGTAAACACATTGTTTTACCAACAGGCCAGAAAGCAACATAGATCCTTCAAGTAACAAGAAAGGATCTAGTGAACAAAATGTATGAATCAGTGACAGAAATAGGCTTGCTATATTGTGTGAGAGAGAAAAGATTGATAAAGGTGATATTATCATAAATGTTAATTAATATCACATTGCATTTAGATGTGTGATCTATGATATAATGAGCGATCATTTTAGATCATTGTGGCGCTTGCGTGACAAAATATTAAACCTTAACACGTGATTCGAGACACAATAGAAAGACAATAGCAGCGCGATAGCCGGCTGTCGGTTGGTCGTCGAAAAGTTAACTTCAACTTAGTTATATATGGCCTCCATCGTATTTTTACAGTGATTCGGCCAGAGTCCGGGTTGGAATGAACAAGGCTTATAATTGTAGTTTACGGTATCTGAGACGATGTTCGGTTTAGAAAAGTTAACTTCCAAATCCTTAATTGGTGACAAAGCAATGCTGCCAACATCATAAGATGAGAATCACTTGATACTTTTCAACAGTGAACCTTATATGCAATACCCTAAAACCCATTTTTGAACTTCCCTCGTCACACTAGCGCCATCTACGGTTACATTGGTGAACTCTAACAGTCGAGGAAGTTGGCGGCCATAAGTAATTCCAGCGCAATTTCCGGTGCTATCGGGAACTCCGGGATCTCCGTCGACGAGTTTGTGTAGCGCACCTTGTATGTGAAGTACATGCATACTTTTTGCAGTACGTGGGAACTGGAACAGAGATAAAATAGTAAATTTAAAAAAATATGTTGGGAGAACTTACACATCTGATCCCAAACTAGGTCTGTACTGTAAACAGACCACTGATACACATATTTATATGTATTACTCAAGTGCTGTCCCTCGCGGATTTACGCGTTCCCGAGGGATTTTTGGGATAAAACCTATCCCATGTCCTTTCTCAGATTCAGTATTTTTAGAGTGAAAGCGAGACAGACAAATAAAGTTACTTCCACATTTATAAATATGGATGTATGGATTTATAAATACAAGTAAGGAACCAGAACAAACAATCATGCTCTGAAGCCTGTCAGAAGATATACGTCATAAAACGCTTTTTTTATGTAAATTTATTGACATAGAACTGATCCATTGGTCAGAATCCGTGCCTCTGAAATCACATAAAGCTATTCGGTTTGGCTGCCAGTTCTAGTTCTTTGACAGTTATTACGGGTATTTAATGTTCACAAGTCTGAGAGACAGTTTTACGTAGTTTTGTAAGAACTCAAACCTTTAAGTTCTCTAAAAAGACCTGACTTCATTTTATAGAACTTAGGTCAACCATTTCAGTACATCATAACAATTGAAACTCAACTATAATAATTATGTTTATGTGTAGACATGAATTAAAATAATTCGAGATTTTATTTCAAGAGTCCTGTCAAGATAATCTTTAATTTAAATCTTAAATGAAAACTCACGGTATCTCCCTAAAATTGACCTCATTGGCTTCATTCTCAGCGAACTGCCCCGGGCCGCTGAGCATGGCCTTGATGGTGCCAGAAGTTAGCGCATGCTCCCTCTTCACGATGAACTCATGACCATCTGAGGAGATGAGCTTCACGTACATGGCATTGGGGCCCTCGCAGCCACCATAGACTTTTTCTTCGGATGCCACTGTGCTTCCTGGAGAGAGTAGTTTTAATTGAATTTTATTTTTATTTTATTTTTTTGTTATTGCAGTTTAGCTGTGCCAGTATCCGGCATTATAGCATCAAATGTAAAGCCTCTACCACACAATTTAACACAGTTTAGTTTCTTTAAACTGCTTAATCTCGGGAACTATAAAAAAGGTTTTTTTTTGTATATGATAGGCTTCACTTCATTACACCACACTTTAACTACAGGAGAAAAGCTGTTACTAATGACGAAAGACTGCGAGCGAAATCGCTGCTAGGCACAGTTAGTCACAAAAGATTACCACATAACAAAATACAAAAAAAAAATTGATGAGCTGATAAGTCTCGATTGACAAGACAATTTCTACCAAGCGACATTTGGTTGGTTTGGTTCACAAAGCAACAATACAGACTAACCGCCAGTGCCGCCCGTGCCACCAGACCTCTGATCCTCAGCGATGTTGGTGGCAGATAGGGCGCCGGAGGAAGGCGCTGCCGCCACTTGCTGTTCGGACATGTTTCTGCAAACAATTTTTTATTATTTTTAGGAGCTAATAATCCACTACAATACAGTAGAAATTAACTAGATTCACTTTTGTGAAGTATTTTTTTTGTGTAATGAAAATAGATGATTTGACTATTGAAATAAAAAAGGAACATTATTTGGGTTTGGTGTGCACACACAACCTCTCACAGCAAACGCAATCACCATCTCCTTCGTAGTGGTAATAAAAAGGGACGAAAGTACAAATCTTTGGGTCTCCAATGACCAGGTGGATTTTAGTCAGGGATGTCATGTGCATTGCTTTGTTTGACCAGTCTAAAATTTCATGTATGATAAGCAAAAGAAGGTTGAAATTTCTTTAAAAACTGTATGTCACTATTATCAATTAATAAAATTGGATTTCAAAGCAATGTTTCATATTTTTTTACACTATAGCAGTCCTAATATATTTCTTACTACATACATATTATGAGAATGGCTTAATTATTACCGCTGACATCAAACAATGGCAAAAAAAAAACTTGTAAATAATACAATTTTATGATGCTTTGTATTGTAAAACTACTCAAACTAGCTAAATAAAATAATTTGGCCAGCCAGTTGCTTTTTTTAACTTTAACCTTTGGTACATTTTTTAGTTTTAATGTAGGTACACTACCTACACATTTTTATATCTATTGGGTCTCTGCATAGTATTGAACAATACATCGCCTGCACAAAGAAGTTTGCCTCTCTTTCTAATATGAGCAAATATTAGTAACTAGCAACCGTTTACCCCTAAAATTGTTTCTAAGTACTTACCTATACCTTGCTTGTGTCATAAAAAGAATGTGCAAATTTCTTATCATGGTGGTATGAAGTATTGTCAAGATCAATATGAACCCTGTCGGGTACAGCAAAATTGGATTTATTATTATTGGCATATAATAAATTCAATAATATCAATTATTCTACACTGGGATTATAATTATCAGCAGTTTAAAACATAGTGAATCATTTACATGATAATACGGCTGTGCTGAGCAATCAAAGTGCAATGTACACAATTTGACATACATACAATTTGTGAGAACATTTTTTTCTGCTACATACACAAAAAAATACTATTTTTGAGATCTTTGTTCACTTGTGTAAAACTAAGATACTATGTGGCAATTTTTTTATGAATGTGGTTGGCGATTTGGCCAATTCATAAACAAATATTTTGTAAAACAATAATATCAATGCTGTAAGGCTGTAATGTTATAATTTTTTATTTACAGATTTTCAAGTAACTAACATAACAGCTGTATTCTCACATTTATAGGTATTATGGACATTATTTTATCTTACTAAATGGCGTCTTTACTACCTGTGTTACAATGTCTTTATTTTTCATATCATTTTCAACAGTAAGGCCAAATCTTTCAAATAAAAATCTTTACAACACTATTCCAAATTTAGAATATGACCTTCCAACAGTGCTATGCCATGAATTAATGTACTATTTATCACTGTTCTGTGTAAATATTGATTAGGAAGGACTATCTGAAAAGAATATTACAGAAAACTAGTCCTTCAAATGAAAAAGCAAAGGACACAAAAATTTTGGATGCCAATAACTTTGACGTCATAACAAAGTGACTATGCATTTATTAGTCATTACCTGGTTGAAATTAATGCTTCTGGAATTTACGAAGTAAGTTTTTAATAACTGTTTTGGGTGGAAATCTTCAAATTATTAAATAAAAACGGAAAGTTAGGTTATCCGAACAAAAGTAATTTGACAATTTGACTGAATGATTGAATGAAAATGTATAAGTAGTCAACAAAAGAATGAATGAAAAAAGATAAAAAATTGTTTATGAAGCTGTATTAGATTAGGTACGAGGCTTTTGAAACATGGCAAGGCGAGGTCTTATCTTTACCGCATACCCACTGCATGATTCAACTATGGGCAGACTTATTATTCTCTAATCGAGTTTCTCACGTATCCAACCAAACCAAAGATTCAAACCCTAAAGTGGTATGCGAATGTCACAGAGTGCCGTAGCGAAGACATCACATCACAATCTTAGGGCTATTTGAGCACAGACATACAATGTAATTGAATGTTTGGTAAATATTAGTTTATATGACTCGATTTGCTACAGAAAAAGAACATGGTAAAAAAAATTAACAGTTTGCTCGACCCAAGTATGTGAAAAGGCAACGGTGGATACTAACCCAGACGATTGCCGGATTGCTGAACTAAAACTAAAAACTAAAACTGCCGTTTTGACCTTGACCTGAATGAACTTTTGACAGAATATTATTTGTTGCGTTCCAGGGATTCCAACATTGCATAACTTTGAAGCATAATCACACAATTTCAATTGGATTAAAACAATAAATTGAAATAAAAGTAACGCTAAAAACATTATGTTACCATTACTTGTATGTAGTATGTGTCGATACCAAAAAATATCTCATAACAATATTAATCAAATCGACTATTGTAAGCTGAAAATATAACACTTGTGATTCTGAATGCACTCGATGTAGGTCAATGGACCACAGCTGACGATTCGGCGGACTTTTTTTGACATGGCTTTTGGCTTCATTTCATTATTTTGACATTTCGTGATTTCGATGTCAAGCGCTACGTATTTCTTTGAAAAAAGTAATTTTTCCATCCGTTTTCATTCTTTAACCAGTTTTTTCAATCGAAAAGTGTCGTAGGGACGGGAGTGGAACCCATCGCTGTGTGAAAATCGACTGCGGACACGAGAAATTCCGCGAGAACCATGTGACACGAATACGAAAAAGGGCTTCCAGACCGTCAATGTGACAGAAATGTTTTCTGCCATCGCGACGAGCCAGCGCCACCGCGGAGCCGATACGAGCACGACGGGACATCCACGAACGGCGATATAGGGCAAGCGCGTCAAAAATGTGCGCGAGATGGCCAGCCCGCCACCGAACCCTAAGGAAGGCGAGGAGGGCGGCTCCGAGTTCAAAGAGGAGCCGAGCGGGGAACGCCCGGCCGCCCCGCAGAAGACGTTCATAGCGCCGCCCGCGTCGCAGCTGCCCTCGAAGCTGCAGTACGTGACGCTCGGAGCGTCTGGCCCCAGCGGCATCAAGCAGTTGTTTCGCACGGTCAAAGTGGCGCGGCGCATCCCCACTCTGCCGCGGCGGCAGCGGGAGGGGGAGGGCAGCGCGCCCGGCCCGTCGCTGCCCGAGCCCCGGGAGCCGCGCGCGCGCAAGGACCACACCAAGCGCCACATATGCGGCACTTGTGAGAAACGCTTCTCCAGCCCCGGCAAGCTCAGCCAACATGTCCTCTCACACACTGGCGAGCTGCCCTTCTCCTGCGATCTGTGTGACAAGCGCTTCAACTCTAAGTTCAAGCTTGTGCGACACAATTTAATACATAGTGAGGCTCGAGCCTTTGCATGCAATGTTTGTGGCAAGACTTTCAATCGTAAGGATCATCTCACCAACCATGTCCGAGTGCACAATCCAGTTAAAAAGCTTTATACATGTGAAAGGCCTGACTGCAGGAAGTCCTACACATCCCTTTTGAGTTATCGAAAACATGCTGCACTGCATTCTGCTGAGGAAGGCAATCTTCAGTGTAAGATATGTGATAAGAATTTTACCACCCGGCAAGATATAATATATCATCTTAAAGTCCATACTGGCAGTCGCACTGTTAAAAATGATTCCGATAAAAAGTTCACTTGCAATTATTGTGATCGAAAGTTCTTCACAGCTAAAGATGTTCGGCGTCATCTCGTTGTCCACACAGGAAGACGTGATTTCTTATGTCCTTATTGTCCACAAAAGTTTGGGCGTAAAGACCATCTGGTGCGGCATGTCAAAAATGCTCACCCTGAGGAGTCATGGAAATCTGCAGCTGTGGGTACATCCAGCGAGCCCCCACCTGAGGCATCTGCTTTTGAAGAAACATACACTGAATATCCCATAGAAGGTACCGATTTTTCTATGTGGAAACCACCCTCACCCAAAGAGAGTACATCTGAGGGAGGTCCGACCAGGGTACCATCTACCGATATTATTGTTGAAATTCCACCAGACCTTGATATAAAGGTGGAACCTATAGAAATAAAGTTGGAGGAATCCTTAGATATAAAATTAGAAGAGCCAGGGTCACCGGGATGTACACTGCTACCAGTAGAGTATCCCATGATGTTTATGGTAGCTCCGCCGTACTCCCAGACGCCGTCCGACTTGCCCTTTCTGTCGACGCAGGAGCTGCCAGACCCAATGGAGGCACATTTACTCCATTCGGGAAATGTGGAATCCCTATTGATGGATCCGGGCGAGGGCCCTTCAGGTTTATCGAGCCAGATGCTAGGGCTGTTAGAGGATAGTGAGTCGACGTTTGCAGGCGAGGAAGGTCGCGTCCAGCAACGGCTGCCAGCGTTCACGCAGGCCTTCCAGACGGCGCAGAGCCCCAAGCCCCCGCCGCCGCCGCCCCCGCCACACTAACCTCACCTCACCGAACACCTCTATGTCATTTACAGTTTAATTTTCTACTTTAGGCTGTCTGGAAGGGAGCAAGCAGTTCTAGATTAGACTGTGGATGGCATCAGAAGGTCGAGAAGGGTGAGATTCCTGCATTTAGCTTATGTGAATACCGAACTACCTCACTAGGTAAGGTTGATCTAAGCTGTAAATAGTCTTTGAGTGCAGTTAGTAATGCAATTTGTAATATTATTGGACTTGTAATATTTTCAAGCGTATAGGTACGGAAGCCAGAGGGTGCGCGCCCTTCGGTTTATATTGCCAAATTGTATATTTGTACGTCTCGGGTATACCAAAATTACTTCCGAATTCTACATGAATATGTGATCTAGTCGTGTATGTACTTTCGGAATTATATATTGTTTATTTATAGCGTACATGACGTTTATGGAGTATAATTGGGACCAACTCTGTGAGCTATTAGGTGGGATACAGTTAGTGCTTAGTTGAGACGGGCCGCGGTCTCGGCCGGCCCGGTACGAGTATAGTTTGCAGAATATAAGCAGGGTGTATGACTCTTGAAAGCAGTGAGCTATTATAATATGTTTTAGAGAGGCTTTCTGCTTTCGACGCGATAATGTAATACAACAGAGAGCATATTCCTTTCGAATCAATAAAGTGAATGTAATATTCTGCCGGAGTAGATTAACATCAGATCTGTCTGTAACTAGATTGATTTATCATCCTTAAGTGTAAGTGCTAAGTGTTCATAACAGAGTTATACAATTGAATGCTTTATATTGTATGGCATTAAGGTTCCATTTCATTCTATTGTACAGAATGATATCGAAGTCCTTACAAACTCAGCAGACTTGAGCTAGAAACAAAATGCAATAAAAATGATCAATATACCTCAGAGGCACTCGTGCTTCCTATAGAATAATATAAACGATACAAATTGGGTGTGTGTCTGATGAGCAAAGTAGCAGACTTCGTGTTCGTAGGTAATTTACGGAGTTATCATTTTCATTATAACTAAAATGTGCCAAAAGTGATAGGATTGTGGATAGGTGAAGTCGATGTTCATAACTGGGAACATATTCGAAATCCGGATTTCATTTTGCTCGTTGGACTCGCGTGTGCAGGAACTAAAATTCATACTTCGGATCTACCATTCGATCAGCCGTTAACGACGATAGGTATGCCAAATTTTCTTTATTTTGACCGTAATTTTTTTATTTTGCATACAGAAATAATTTTCGCAACTTGTTACTTCAGAGGAGCAATTTTCTTGGCATACGTTTTAGAATAATGAGCCAAATTATGTAATTCGTTTAGTGGTGTGTAAGTGTCAGATGGTTGATGTTATAATAGTGAGAATTTAAACACTTCTTCAAATGGAAGGATATTATAGCTTGGAATAGGTGCCTTGCATTTTCAAACAAACATTTTAGCATGCTCGGTACGACTCGTGTACAACTCGCAAGACGTCTTTTTAACCCACTTCAAAAAGACGAAGGTTCTCAATTCATCATAATACTATTTAGGATTATTTCTACGAAACCTACAAATGTTTTTGTTCTTTCCAGTATGTTCAACCTCAATTGAAATATGGTTTTCTTGACTTTGTTTCAACATTTTTCCGTGTAATTTCCACTCATGCTGGCTACCTTCTCTTACCCTCTTCAATGCCCTGATTTTATCGTATCTAAATCTTCCCCTTTAGCCAGTGCATGCCACTCAAGACCTCTTTTTCTCTCAGTAACTTAGTCTAACTAAATCTAAAGGCTTTCTTCAAAGCTCCTTTGCGAGTACATGATTTAGTGTACAATCCAGACAAATCCAAACTCAGACTTCATTTTGAAACTTTAATTTGGTTAAATCTATAGCACGGCGCTATTTAATCGATTCCCACATTCTCAGTCTACTTACAAATTAATTTAACAATAATCTTAATTGATTTTGTTTATTTAATTAGGTTTTAACGTCTTTTGTCGTTGTCTTATCGCGAGTTGTGCACGCGCGCTGTTCATTTCTGTTAGTTTTAGAGCGCTATCGAGATTGGACCATAATTAAAATAAAATTTGTCGAGAATTACATCGTTTCGTATCTTTAGAGTAATGTTATAAGTAATCGATGTTGCAGCATTAAGAATTTAAAATGTATTCTGGAAACTTAAAATACCTTACTGGGGAAGAAAACACTACTAAAACTATTACTAGTGTTACTGTTTTACAATTTACCGCCCTTTCGGGTCAGATAAATCTGAATAAAGTATTGTTTGCCCATATGGGCTGCTTCGTTGACCAGAAGTCAGCCTAGTCAGAGCTGTTTCATTGATCAGAACGAATTTTTTTCTCTTATTGTTTGAATCATTATGAGTAAGAAATCATTATTTTATCGACATCATTATTTTTTACTTTATTCTACTTTGCCCTTATTTCGGTAGCGCTCTAAAGTTCTTTGTAAGAAAGTCTCATTCCTGACACATAAACATGTTAAAGTATAATTTAAGTTTAATAATTTTCGGTAATATAAAGGTTTTAATAATAATGGTCAATGTTCGGCGTCTAGTAATGCAAGGAGAGCATATGGTGAGAGATCATGTACACGCTTGATATGTAGAATATTATGTGAATAATTCTAATCTATTAGGTTAATAGGACTGTAAAAAATTTAATCTACCTCAAACGCAACTTATCTTTTCTAGAAATTTAATTACTATGTTAGGTTAGTGAGAAAATTAGTTTTTTTTTCTATTTGAGAAATACACGACCATAGGGCTGGTTGAATCAGTTAACACCTGTTGTCTTAATTTAATGTATAAGTGTGTGCTGCATATCGAAATCTTTATTGATATACAAGTTAAATATGTATGATTATTATTAATTTCGCTTTTATTTTATTGTGCTCTATAAGAGTGGCCTTTGAGTTCAATGTTGAATAGTTTTCGGATCGAGTTAATTACAAAGTTTACAATCGAAAGATCTGGAATTTTAAAGTTAATGCAAGAAAAAAATAAAAATAAAAAAAGAGTTTATCTATAATAATGTTAGGACCTTTCCTATCGCACATTTGGTATAAGTAAAAATAAGAAATTTTTCATATATTTTCTATATCGATGATTATACATATTTCCTTTATGCAGATATCAGAAAAGATTTCCGCAAAAATGTTTTTTATAAATACAATTTATATGAAACTGTTAATGTTTAAGTGTTCTGACTGTTGTATGTATTTGTTGAAAATATTTTTGCTAAATCCTTCCCGAGGTTGTAGGCTGAAAATAAATCGGTTTGTTGGCTTGAATATTTTCGCAATCTTAAAATAACATTGAATTTATAATTCTCAAAAGTTTAGATTATAATGTTCTTGTGTTACAATGATTGTTTTGCTGATCAAGGGTGCGTCGTGTGACTTATGTCGTTGGCATAAAGTTTAAATTGTAATGAGTAAAGTGTGTTCCTGAAATGCAACAACTAGCAACTCCTTTAATTTATTGCTTTTTGTCTAATTTTAATTCAGTCAAATATCGAATTTCTTGATTGTAAAAAGCATAATATCCAGCTTATATACATTTTTAATAGTTTGCAGGTACATGTAGGTATGTATATGATTAGTATATTAATATTATACTATCCAAACTTTTCGAATTACTCCTATCTAAAATAGGGCCAAACAAACCGATTTCCCGGAATCAGTCTATACCCTTATACCACTAGTCATATACAATAGCAGTACATTATATTCTCAAATAGGCAGTGAGTGATATTTACCTATCTGACGATTAACAATAGTTTTACAGCAATTGGTGCAAACTACTAAGTACAAATTGTTACACATAGTGTATAAATACCGCCTGATTTCATCTAATTGTACCAACAATTGATATTTGTCATAACAGGATAACGCCTACAGAGACGAAAGTATTATCATGCAAGTTCTGCAAAAAGTTCTATTTTACGTTCGAAACAAAGAAAAAAAGACTATTTAATTTGCATGATAAGGTTACTAGGCGCTAATTAGATGAAATCGGCGCTTATACTTTTTCCTCATATTTTTATTGATACATAAATATACAACGACACAATGCAATATATTTTTATAAAGTTTTTTTTAGATTGTAAAATAAATATTAAAATAGTTAACATATCAAAGACTACCATGTACGGCCGTTTTTGTTGTCATGTAACTTGAATATTTAATATTAAAGTTCATTAATTATCTGTATTTATTTATTTAACATTTTATAGTTAACAGATGTCAACTGACGATAAAATCTATCTGTTTTGGCGACACTATAAGTGTTTACCTTTTTATTTTAATTGGGGAATATCTATGCATAATTGTTAACTTTTTCATGTACCCCCCAGTTTTTATAGTTTTTATCTTTAATGAGTGTAACTCATTGTATTTATATTTTTGTAAAAACGAAATTATGTTGTGTAATACCAAATACATAATTATTATCATATTTTTTATTTTGTGCTTACATCTGTAAAGTTTCGAATATTTTTTTAATTTCTCTATGTAAGTTTTGGTTACAGCAACGAAGCTGCTGTGAGTGATAGAATAATATTGTTTGTAAATCATGTTGAATTTAATTTACGATGCCTTTAAACTGCATTTCGAAATATTTTTTCGCTGAAAGATGTTCTACATTGCATGAGTCTTGCTATAAAATGTAACTTAAAATTTTCATCCGTATAAGATGGTTAAAAACCGCACAAAACAATTTGTCTAGTAGTATTCTTTTACTCGTAGCAAAAAATAAATTTTATAAAAAAAAATATCAATAGATGATACGATATACGTAATTTTGGTACATAAATACAATAGGGGCCTTAAAGTAAAAAAAAGTGTAGAAGATTTATTGATTTAGAAAGGAAAAAATAAATATTTTTAGAAACGTATGATATTTTAATAGAAATGATCTATTTTTGTTACGCTTTTATGGAGTAAAATACACAATGAATGTTTTAAAAAAGTATGTAACTTACAGATTTACAATGTTTTGTTGAAAATTAAGATTTACGATCTAAAATTAACGGATTGTGTAACTGGCTGGCAGGGAAAATATTCAATTATTTTACAAGCATATGCCACAAATAATAGATATAAGCCATTTAATTATTATTAGTAGGTCTCCTTGGGATCAGGATCTGGAACTTACCTACCTACATGCTTTTCGTAGGCCAAAACGCACGTAAATCTTAATTTTGAACAAATAAAAGCCTTTTATTGACAGTATCTACTAACACAGACAACTTCCTCGCAGGATAGCCTAACGATAATAAATTATAAACATTGTACCTGGTTTATAATAACATGATGTAATGGTCTTCATTGTAATAAATATTTGGAACATCCATTTTGTTTTGTTTTTCCCGCCCACCCTCTCATTTATTATCTGTCCATTTTCCACTTCCTTAGAACTTTGTTTTTATATTTCCGGGGCAGACATTTATAATAATTCCTCTCACAAATCACAATTATTTTAGACAGTTATTTAAAAATATGGAATGGAATAGTAGGCAATATAATAATAAGAAAATAATAAATAGACGCTAAACACATGTTAACAATAAATCATCTTGTCATTGTGTCATTAGTCTGATTTTACGGGCATTTACGACTTTACGTTATTGCAGCATTGTCGCTACCATCGATACAGCCGTCGTTTACCATCGAGAGGAAAATAATAAGAAAAACTATGCTTACGTCATTTCTACGTAGGTAAAGCGGAAAACGTATTTATCAATGACGTTGCTTGTCCGCGGTCAATGAACTTTGAATGTCTAGTTTTTGTCTGATTTGTAATGCAATAGGCTAGACGGCAGTGTTCGGTAAATTACAAGTATCGATACTCGATGCGTCATCGTCTGGTCCAAAGTGATTTAGGATGTTTTTAAAGACAGTATAACAAAAGAATAAAACAAGTTTATGCAGCCAATATCATAGATGAAATATATTTTATTGCTGATCAATTCTTTAACAAATAACACATAGACTTAGAACCAGAAATAACAAAATAAATACCTAATCCATGGTAAACAAGAGGAAACCAAAGAAATGCAGTCAGGTTAATGTCTATCTATAAACAAGAAATTTCTATACACTTACAGGTGTTACGGTTAACTTCAATTGAATTTTACAGAGATATACATTTATTATTGTAAATATACAAGTTCGATGATTATTCCACATATAACATCATTTTTATTCAAGTATCTAATTTTTTCTATACCTGAATTTGAACTAAATTAAAATTGTACTAAAAATACTAACACCCTCCCGGTAACCGGGCGCGGAGGCCGCAGATTTAAATATTATAATGTTTTAGAAAAATATCGTTTTTACGAAACAAGTGAGAGACCAGAGTCCCCAAGTAAATGTTCGTCCAACCTATAAATGCACGTATTTTAACACCAGTCACCGAAAAAAAAGGAATGTTCGTTAATCCAAACGTTACTAAACGTAGTCTTTGCGAGCTGACGCGACCCGTCGCCTCAGCCTGTGAACAAACTGGCAAGCGAGAAAGAATCATTTCACTGTCCGTCTTTTGACTTTTCTCACTTTGCCGCTCTTAGAGGGTTTGCTTTTAAGCGATATACTATCTAGATTTGGTAGTTCGGTGTCGGGGAGTTTGTCGGCGACCCTCTTGTGGAGCACGGGGTTGTCGTTGGCGTCGTGGTCGGAGCTGTCGACTCCGTTCTCCATGCGCACAGTATTAACGTACACAGAGTTGTGCGGCGGGCTCACGTCCATATCATCGTCATCCGAGTCCTGATAATTCCCGTTCGTTTCCGTTCGCTTGTACTGGAAGCTCGCTCGTCTGTACGAGATGTCTTCATCAGACTCTGCCGCTGATTTGACTTTGTACCGACGGTTGATGTTTTGGAGGGATTGGTTCTTCTGCAGTTCTCCGTGTAGGGAGTCCCTGATGTTCATTTCTGAGGTTGATTTGGTGCAGTACTCCTCTTTGTCGGACTCTGAGTACTTTCTGGAGAGGCGTCGTGCGTCGAACGGCTTCGTGGCGTCTTTGTCGGTGAGGGGCACGGGCGCGGCGGTGTTGGTGGGCGACTTGAGGCGCACCTCGGGCCCGCCGCCGTAGATGCTGGTGAAGAACCGCCACAGTTCTTCGCTGAGCTGGGCGTGGTCGGAGCCCGGCTTTATTGTGAGCGTAGTGCTGCCGTCGATTTCCTGTAATGTTTTATAGTTAAGTAAATAGGGGTTTGACGGGAGATTTTCATTTGTCAGAACTTTCTCGAATGGAGCGCAGTTCGATAAAAAATTATAGCGTGGCTAGCGTGGTTGTGATGATCAAATTACCAGGAAACTACAAAATACATAATGTTACACACTGAATGCGTGTATTCTAGCAAAATTATGTTAACATACACGAAAGAAAAAATGGTAACAAGCAGAAATATTAAATCTACGGCATTAGACAAAATTCAAATTACTGCTAAGAAATTAATAAAATCAACTGGTAATTAACAATTATCTACTTCTCGAGAAGTTAAAAAACTACTTTTATTTATTTGCAGCTTCACCTGCGTCACTGGAAGTTGCGGGTAAAAGCTAATACTTACTTCTAATACAAAACGACATTAGAGTTCATAATCAAAAGATTATGATCTTTCTTAGGTGATGTGCAGCAATATTTAGTAATAATATTATATCAATAGAATTTAGAAAAACTGTCGTCGCTACCTGTTCACTGATGAGTTGTTGTTCGAAGGTGGCTGTTGCATGTCTCAAAACGGACATAACATGGAAAAAGAGGCTCTCAGGCCCTAATGGGTTTGGACATTGTGCCGCCCCCGTGATTCAAAGGTTCAGACTTCGGCTATATGACTGACTTGAAGGCTGATTTCACCAGTGGCTAGAAGTGCTTTACCCTTCTCAGCAATAGGCCAGCCACTGCAAGGCCTGCCAGTACAAACTGAAGAACAGTGCATGCCGATGTGGTTGTTAAACGTACGGTGTTAGGGTTCAAAGTGCTGTTTACCTGTTTGCTGACGATGCCGGAGTTGTCCACGGGCGGCGGCGGCTGTTGCGTCTTGTTGCGTACGAAGGCCTGCCACTCTACCAGTGCATTCTAATGTGGTTGTTAAACGTATGGCGTTAGAGTTCAAAGTGCTATTTACCTGTTTGCTGACGATGCCGGAGTTGTCGACGGGCGGCGGCGGCTGCTGTGTTTTGTTGCGTACGAAGGCCTGCCACTGTCTGAACCAGTGCATGCTTATGCCGTAGATAGCGTGAGGGCGTTCTTGTTCCTACAGAGGGGAGTTGGTTAGAATTGTCATTATAACAAGTAAGTCAATGGTGCTGTATCTCTTGTTCACAAAAACTAAACTAATTGTAAGTTATGTAAATTATCAGCTGTTGACCATACATTATGTTATGGTTGGGATAAAACCAGCTGATATTTTATTCGAGATTTCAGAGTTGGTTCGATAATAAAAGTTGTTTGTTTTCATATCATCTCCTAGCGGGTTATGTAAGACCTAAAATACATCTAGTATAATAAAATATTTGTGGCATGTAAAAGGACCAAACATGTCGTGATGGCCTAGTGGTTAAGGCGCCCGGCTCTCATGCAAGAGGTCGCGGGTTCGAATCCAGGCAAGTACCAATGACTAGACTTTTTCAATTCATATGTACTTTCTAAAGTTTATCTTAGACATCACAGACATCGGTGAAGGAAAACATCGTGAGGAAACCTGGACTTGTAGTCAATATAAGTCCGAAATCGCCAACCCGTCTTGAACAAGCGTGGTGATCAATGCTCGTGCCTTCTCTGTATGAGAAGAGGCCTTTGCCCTGCAGTGGGACAGTTATAGGCTGGTATTATTATATTATTATTATTATAAAAGGACCAATACTAAAGGACAATACTGCATACAAAATTTGAAACATAAGTGTCATACCTGGAAGCTGGCGTGCAGGTCGCAGAAGGCGGCGAGCTCCCGCGCCCGCCGCGTGCGCAGTCGCTGTGCGGCGCGCGCGCACACGCCGCACTCGTGCACGTGCGACACTGCGGGCCCGCCGCCGAAGCTGTAACACGTAGCGTTACATTGCATTCCGAGATAAAGGATCAGAACCTTATATGATGCTATATAAATTAATGAGATCGGCTACAGTCTACCGTACGGTGTGCAAATTATTACATTACTTCCACGATTAAAATATGTTAATATGTCAACTAAACAAAACAGAGATTATTGTCAACTGAAATTATTGCCTAAATTAAATATGTATAAAAATTAGGAATAATTATAATGTCAACAAAACATAACAGAAATTATTGAAAGTTAAATGGGCTTGGAACTTAACCCTTTTACTGTAAGAAACTTAGAAATTGGCTACCGGGACTCGGTTCTCGAGTTCTTTGGCAGCGAAAGGGTTAATAAAAATGGCCGAGCGAGATAATAATGTAATAAGCACTCGCGGTCCTGCTAAATTGCTGTCGTACAAATGTTGCCCCCAGTTCGTTTCTTGCGGCCCTCAGTAATACTCAACATGTAGCAGCAGCCAATGCACATTCGCTATATTAAATCGGTAATTATAAGTAGCTAAAGAAAAAAAATGCATAAGATCAGGTGTCACTGTCTGGTACGTTTAGCTATAAGCGACATCACAGTGGTTTTTCAGCGTTTTTGTTAGACCACTGGTTCCAAATGGGCTTCAATGACCTTTGGGAGTCGACGACATAAAGGTTCTATGTCGTCAGTACAGAGCACTCACTTCTGGTACAGGAACTCCCACAGCGGCTGCGGCACGAGCGCCGCCAGGTGCGGCAGGTGCACACTGTGTCTATGTCGTCAGTACAGAGCACTCACTTCTGGTACAGGAACTCCCACAGCGGCTGCGGCACGAGCGCCGCCAGGTGCGGCAGGTGCACACTGTGTCTATGTCGTCAGTACAGAGCACTCACTTCTGGTACAGGAACTCCCACAGCGGCTGCGGCACGAGCGCCGCCAGGTGCGGCAGGTGCACACTGTGTCTATGTCGTCAGTACAGAGCACTCACTTCTGGTACAGGAACTCCCACAGCGGCTGCGGCACGAGCGCCGCCAGGTGCGGCAGGTGCACACTGTGTCTATGTCGTCAGTACAGAGCACTCACTTCTGGTACAGGAACTCCCACAGCGGCTGCGGCACGAGCGCCGCCAGGTGCGGCAGGTGCACACTGTGTCTATGTCGTCAGTACAGAGCACTCACTTCTGGTACAGGAACTCCCACAGCGGCTGCGGCACGAGCGCCGCCAGGTGCGGCAGGTGCACACTGTGTCTATGTCGTCAGTACAGAGCACTCACTTCTGGTACAGGAACTCCCACAGCGGCTGCGGCACGAGCGCCGCCAGGTGCGGCAGGTGCACACTGTGTCTATGTCGTCAGTACAGAGCACTCACTTCTGGTACAGGAACTCCCACAGCGGCTGCGGCACGAGCGCCGCCAGGTGCGGCAGGTGCACACTGTGTCTATGTCGTCAGTACAGAGCACTCACTTCTGGTACAGGAACTCCCACAGCGGCTGCGGCACGAGCGCCGCCAGGTGCGGCAGGTGCACACTGTGTCTATGTCGTCAGTACAGAGCACTCACTTCTGGTACAGGAACTCCCACAGCGGCTGCGGCACGAGCGCCGCCAGGTGCGGCAGGTGCACACTGTGTCTATGTCGTCAGTACAGAGCACTCACTTCTGGTACAGGAACTCCCACAGCGGCTGCGGCACGAGCGCCGCCAGGTGCGGCAGGTGCACACTGTGTCTATGTCGTCAGTACAGAGCACTCACTTCTGGTACAGGAACTCCCACAGCGGCTGCGGCACGAGCGCCGCCAGGTGCGGCAGGTGCACACTGTGTCTATGTCGTCAGTACAGAGCACTCACTTCTGGTACAGGAACTCCCACAGCGGCTGCGGCACGAGCGCCGCCAGGTGCGGCAGGTGCACACTGTGTCTATGTCGTCAGTACAGAGCACTCACTTCTGGTACAGGAACTCCCACAGCGGCTGCGGCACGAGCGCCGCCAGGTGCGGCAGGTGCACACTGTGTCTATGTCGTCAGTACAGAGCACTCACTTCTGGTACAGGAACTCCCACAGCGGCTGCGGCACGAGCGCCGCCAGGTGCGGCAGGTGCACACTGTGTCTATGTCGTCAGTACAGAGCACTCACTTCTGGTACAGGAACTCCCACAGCGGCTGCGGCACGAGCGCCGCCAGGTGCGGCAGGTGCACACTGTGTCTATGTCGTCAGTACAGAGCACTCACTTCTGGTACAGGAACTCCCACAGCGGCTGCGGCACGAGCGCCGCCAGGTGCGGCAGGTGCACACTGTGTCTATGTCGTCAGTACAGAGCACTCACTTCTGGTACAGGAACTCCCACAGCGGCTGCGGCACGAGCGCCGCCAGGTGCGGCAGGTGCGGCGCGCGCTCGGGCCGCACTCCCCCGTGCACGCACACGAAGTCGCTGTTGTCTATGGCGCCCGGCTCCGCCCACGTGTTGAACCTGTAGTTGGGTAAATTGTAGTAGAGAAACCTAAAATATCCAACGATAGGACTAATAAGTTATTTCTCTGTCCGTCCCAAAACAAAGACAGCTGACCGCTATCAGGGGCTGCGGGTTATTCGAAAGAGATACCGCGGCCCCGGACACAAAGGCCTAATAAAGAACATGGGTGAGTTTTTGTCAGTAGAAGTCTGGTACCTTCTGCTTCTCGCTCAGAGCAGGAGGAGTCATTTGATGATTTCCCATCCCAAAAAAAGCCAACCGCTAGCGCTGTCCTACGTGAGCAATTTAACGCAATCGCGAAGCGGCGCGGTTTGAAAGTTTGAACATTGTTCCAGCCTCGCCGCTTCGCGATTGCGTTGAATCGCTCACATACGACACCGCGTATGTCAATTTTTTGCCGTTAATACATAAGGCGACACCAAGTGTTTTAATACCAGGCGATTTCGATCAGTTGCAAATGGCGATGGGACTTATATCTCGTGAATAAAAAACCGGTCAAGTGCGAGTTGGATTCGCGCAACGAGGGTTCCGTTAATTTTTTTTATGAAATAACTACAACTTTACGGTTTTCGGAGTTTTCCCTTTACTTGTGCTACATGACCTTGCTTCTTGCCAAATTTCATTATTCTAGGTCAATGGGAAGTACCCTATAGGTTTTGAGTTTTGATTCCCTTGAAAATGTCTAAATATGCAATATAAAACACCGTATCTTTTTATTGCGTTGATTTAGAAACTTGTTTTTTTCACTGCTTTGGGACATAGCAGACTTGAGTATGTGATATTAATTTCAGCTTGATATCTCGACGCGTTCCTGAGAAAAAGGTTCTTGACAGACGGACGGACAGACGGACGCCTGATGTGAAATAACTAGAAATTTACGGTTATCGGAGTTTTTCCTTTACTTGTGCTACATGACCTTGCTTCTTGCCAAATTTCATGATTCTAGGTCAATGGGAAGTAACCTAAAGGTTTTTATTTCCTTGCAAATGTCCAAATATGCAATATAAACCGCCGCCGTATCTTTTTATTGCGTTGATTTAGAAACTTGATTTTTTTCACTGCTTTGAGAAATAGAAGACCCTGAGTATGTGATATTAGTTTCAGCTTGATATCTCGACGCGTTTTTGAGAAAAAGGGTCGTGACTATAGATGCTGGCGCGAAAAATTCCGAATCATTCCCGTCGAATACTTCAGATTTTTCCGAAATATTCTGAAACTTTGGGAATATTTCAACTGCCAAAAAAAAAAACCCGGTGAAATTGTATTAATCCATTAAAAGCCACTGTACTCGATTGAGTACAGCGTAATGAAGTAAAATAATAAGGTGTATCACCTAAAATTTACAAGATCTGTCATTTACACTTCGGAATAATGCTGTACTCAATCGAGTACAGCAGTTACCTCTAATGGGTTCATAGGGAATATAGCCTACTAGCTGTCCCCCGCGGTTTTATCCGCGTTTAATTTCCTTTGGTTACTTCTTAGCCCCCCGTAAACCGTTTATGCAGCGCACGCAACAAAAGTCCTCAAATGTGAATAATTTTCCCCGTTTTTGCAACATTTCTCACTGACGCTTCGCTCCTATTGGTCGCAGCGTAATTTTATATAGCCTAATACCTTCCTCTATAAATGGACTTTAAAAAACAAAGAATTTCTCTAATCGGATCAGTAGTTCCTGAGATTAGCGCGTTTAAACAAACGAACAAACAAACTCCTCCGCATTATAATATTAGTAGTAGCTTTCCAATAGTGAAAGAATTTTTGAAAGCGACACAATAGTTTTTGAGTTTATTTATTAGGTTTTCCTTTATTTAGTAATACCTATCTATGTGACTCGCGAATACTTAGGCCACGTCCGCACAGGCAGGTGGCTTGCTTAGGGCCTAGAGTTTAGCAGCTTGCATCCTGGCTATTCGCTTGGATACAGAGTGGCCGCACATGAGGTGGTTTGCGTGGTAGGTCGCTAGGTGCCTTGGGCATTTGCTTGTCGGCACGTTGACGAGAGGTCACTTTCAAAAATAGCTCTAAAACTACTACTCACAGAAAATTCATCTTTAAAATATTCACGGCCTAATCCGTCATGTTGGATTCATGATATAAATAAATCACGGTCAAGTTATGGGGAGTTTAATGTTAACAATTGCATAATTTTGACGATAAATTTTATGAATATTTGCAAGTAGATCAAATTTTTCCCTGGTCATACACCAGGGAAAAATTTGATCTACTTCTCAGTAAAGTTAAAGGAAAACTAACTCATTTGGATACTCATCTTAGAAAAAGGTCCCACAAAGGTTCTCTTTTGAAAACTGAAGCAATCAATATTTCATTCATTGTTTTCTTCTAACCTCCTATAATATTACAAAAATCCGAGTTAGTTTTCACCCAGTGGCTACTTTTCAACCTGGCGCCTCGCAACAAAAAACCAACACGTTTGTTTACATGGAAGCACGCCAAGCGACTAGCTAGCTAGGCGCTAAGCGCGCAGTGCAGCCGGTCGCGTTCATTTTAGAACGTTTGTTTTACTAAGCTACTAGCTAGATGACTCGCTAGACACTAGGCGCTAAGCAAGCCACCTGCCTGTGCGGACGTGGCCTTAGCGATGCGAACAGCAGAGCTATATACAAACTAACCAAAAACATAGGTAACCCTTTTTCAAAAAACAAATCAAATATGCTCGGCCTGGTTTTTTATTCCACAACTAACATTTTGAAAAATAGCATTCGACTTCGATATAACCTACATAAAAACAAAAAAATAAAAATCCTGTTAATCGCAGGATAACATATGTAGATATGTTATCCCGCGATTAAAGGGTTTTTTTTAATAAAAATATTAACAAATATACTTAATCGATCAGATTTATAATAAAATAAACATTTATATTTTACTAACTTATGTGCCACTGAAAAATAATTAATTCTCCCACCACACAAAAAATAAACACGTTTATTCTTATTGAATAATTCGGGCGAAATATTCCGCGGAAACATTCGATTGCGGGGTATGAATCTTTCTGAAAACTTCTCCGGGGGGGGGGGGGAGCATCTCTCCTCTTACCGCACCCCGCACCGCCATCGCCCTCGTGCACACAGTCGGGCGGCGGCGATCGACGGTCGATGCAAAATTCCATTCGATATTTAAAAAAATATAACTATATTTTGCAAAAAAATACAAATCTAAATTTAAATTCATTTTGAATAATTCTGATTTAAAGAAACTTTCCCAGAAGTATTCCGGAATTATTTCGAATTTTTCAGAAGTTTTGCAACTATAGTCGTGACAGACGGGCGGACGGACAACAAAGTGATCCTATAAGGGTTACGTTTTTATCTTTTGAGGTACGGAACCCTAAAAACACGGAATTTTTAGAGTGACCGAATATATAAAAATTAAATAAAAAAATATTTAAAAATACAAGCTCTTGATATGGATTTTGTAAATATATGCATCACTTTACTTATCCAAAGTTTCATTTTATATCTAGACTAAACTTTGTTTATACCTAGTTAAAAATTATAAAGGGTAGAAATATTGTGCGGTAAGACCGCATTTCCACCCTTTGTTCCCCCCCTTCCCCATGTTTTTCAAAACGTGAAAAAAAAAACGATTAGACTTTAATTTTTTTTCATGTTTTGATCACCAATCACAAAAAAAATTAAGCCAGTCATCACCAATCCTATCCTGTTTTTAATATCATGATCATAAAGTTTAATGGAACCGATTTCGGTTGAAGTACCAAAAAAATTGTTTTAGTTGGAAATTGCAAAAGTATTTTTCTATACATTCTGTGGGAAATCATCGCAGGTTCTACGAAGAAAACAATAAAATAAAAGGCAATCCTATTAATTGACAAAAAAGTCGGGTACATACTAAGTACATATTAAGCAATATCTGAAAATACAACACACAACCGTATTTTACATCATTAACCAATAAATGTATGACATAGTTTCTATAAAATCTTTCTCAATTTAAGCCCCGAAAATCGAGCTCATAATAGCAATCAACAAATAGTACGGCAATTGAGTTGCTTACTTAGTGACGTCATAAGGTGACGTTGCCTTACAAAATCTATGGGAGAATCTCGTTCTGACAGCTCATAAAAAGTGCGTCAATTGATGATGGTGTAAAATACCGTAATGCTTAATAGTAGATTGTATTATATTACAAGGGCGCTGAGTAATATTTTTACGGCGAGGGCGTTTTTTGAATCCAGGACGAAGTGAGGGATTCTAGAGCGGAATCCCGCACCGGGATTACGTATCTGGCAATAGCCGAGCGATCGCGATAATTTAGCAAAATTTGCTGCTCAAACGTCAATTCAAAATACGTCACGTCAAATAGCAATCTAGCCATAGTGGTGCCTCTGTGGAGCAATCAGTTAACTAAAATATGCATTTTTCGTTTAAAGAGCAAAGCAAAGTTAAGATTTTTTTGTTAAAGGTTTTATTTAATTAGTTCCAGCGATTGCTACTTTATCGTCATCGTAGCAATAAGTGCATTAGAACAATCAGCGAGCGATTAGCAATCCGCACTGGGATTACGTATCTTGCAATAGCCGAGCGATCGCGATAATTTAGCAAAATTTGCTGCTCAAACGTCAAATTCAAAATACGTCACGTCAAATAGCAAACTAGCGATAGTGCTGCCTCTGTGGAGCAATCAGTTAACTAAAATATGCATTTTTCGTTTGGTGGTTTCGTATATAGCAGTGGTTCCCAAACTTATTTTGTCTACTGCCCACTTTGAGAATAAACATTTTTTTAGCGCCCCCATTTTTTCACCTATTTAAAAACCGCTATAACTGCAAATTAAATTATATGTATGTTGTGCGTGTTCTATGGTCCGGTATGATGAATAAAGAAAAGGATGATTTACTAAATTAAATGTCTTTATATTTCACTTCCACAATAGTTTGTTAACACTAACTATAGTTAATACACGTGTCGGGTGTCGAGGTAAGTGTCAAGGCAAGTGTCGAGGCAGGGCGGTGTTCAGTAGGCGACTGGCGAGCCGTCCGCTCGCGTTCTATACCTTACTCAAAAATACGATTCAGCAATTCGCAGTTACCGAGTCGCTACATCACACCCCCCCTTTCTCCAAATTTTTTCCAAAAAAAAAAAAATTAAAACAATTGTTTCTTTCAAAATTACACCATTATCGTAGCTATGCTATGTTACATCACTATTAACGATACTCTCACGTCTCTACGCTTACAATGTTACAATGTTGTTTACAATAACATTCTATACTTATCAGCATTCCCACAGTATGCTGCCTATTGTTACACATTTATCGCCCACATTGGCTCATACACATTAATTTTTACCGAAACTCTAAATCTCACTAATATACCGAATTGCTTTTGCACATTTCACTTCACTTCACACACTAGACATATCTCGCGGCGGTTGCGGTCGGCGCTTGGCTACCCATCGTGCCGGGTCGTCCTGGCGACGTTATCCCTGATAGTATCGAAGGCACTCCGCTGGTAAGATAATGGTCAATGTTGAACAGCATTTCTCGAAGCTGTTTACAGGAGGTTAATGAAACCTTTTTGGAAGAGTTGGCGGATATGTCTCCACAAGTGGATGAAACCTTTAGAAGACTCACCAAAACAGCTGTTGATATTGGATATTTGCTCTATAACTATGAAAGTGACACAGGGTCTGTTAAAGAGCTATCTAAGATAATGGTCAATGTTATGCGTCAATTGACCGTGAGACCGTCTGCTTCCTGTGCCCGTGTGACTTCGTCGAAGTCGATAGCCGCGTCAGCAACTGCGTTATCGTTTCCGTTGACGTATTGTATGTCGCTCAAGAATTCGCTAATATACAATAACTGCCTTGTGCGCCTAGATGTTCCTTTCTCGGTACTTGCCGGCCCATATGTGAAGTCCCGAAGTCTTGAATTCGATACCTGTCCGACTTCGTGATCGCGTTGAGTGCACGATAGTCACCACAGGGTCTACTTTGTCCGTTCTTCTTGGGCACCACGTGTAGTGCAATCGCCCACGGACTCTTCGCTGGACTCTGCCGCTGTCGCTGGAACTGCTCCTGAAGCACCGGGTACCGTTGGCAGGCTTATCTCGGGAACTTATGCGCGCACGTTGCTATGTAACCTCACTTTACAGGTTACGTTGTACTTTGCACCACGCGGCTGTCTGCCCCTGCCTCGACACTTTTTTGATGAGCCGCCTACTCTGATTTCTTAAACGGAATTTCGAAAACGTCGGGGTCACCAGTGTTGTGTGTGTTCTATGGTCCGGTATGATGAATAAAGAAAAGGATGATTTACTAAATTAAATGTCTTTATATTTCACTTCCACAATAGTTTGTTAACACTAACTATAGTTAATACACGTGTCGGGTGTCGAGGTAAGTGTCAAGGCAAGTGTCGAGGCAGGGCGGTGTTCAGTAGGCGACTGGCGAGCCGTCCGCTCGCGTTCTATACCTTACTCAAAAATACGATTCAGCAATTCGCAGTTACCGAGTCGCTACATGTATATTAATGGAGAATTGTACTCTACACAACGCCCCCATTTTCTTTCTGGGTCTCTTACCGCCCCCCTTGAGACCTGCAGCGCCCACAAGGGGGCGTTATCGCCCACTTTGGGAAAGACTAGTATATAGTATGGTTTTTAAGAGCAAAGTTAAGTTTTTTTTATTAAAGGTGATATTTAATTAGTTCCAGCGATTGCTCCTTTATCGTCATCGTAGCAATAAGTGCATTAGAACAATCAGCGAGCGATTAGCAATCGGTTCATACATAATACGATTTTTTTTGACGATCGCGCGGTGATCGCGCGATCACTGCGCAAATATTGCTCATTGCTGTTTCATAGGTAATAACCTCGCGGTTCATACATAATACGATTTTTTTTGACGATCGCGCGGTGATCGCTCGATCACTGCGCAAATATTGCTGATTGCTGTTTCATAGGTAATAACCCCGTCGAGCTTTGCGAGGGATTCTACTCTAGAATCTGTTAGATCTAGAATCTGTTATTATTATCATAGCTTGATAATAATAGCAGCTACATTAATAATTTTCTGCAAAACAATCCGTAAAAAGTTTTACGAGAATTCGGGCTGTAGTTTGCGCGTTTTGCCGCGGCGTGACTATGGTATTGGCCGTCGTACCAGCCATTCATTATTTGCGTTCGATTCTTTGGCGCTGAGCATTAAGACGTTCCAAATTCAAAGAGTTTTTAGGCGCACTTATAACAGGGCGTGAAACATGCAAAGACGCTCCAAATTCAAAAAGTGCGATTAAAAGTTACTTTTAGGCGCACTTTTTGAATTTGGAGCGTCATTATTGCCCGCTGAAAGTTTCTTATAGAAAACACCAACTTTGGGCGTACTTAAAGGGGAACAAAGTCGTCTTTTTCGAATAGGTGGGATGAAAAAATATTTCACTTACTTGTTGATCCACTGTTTGGATATGTAGAACTTGATATCGTTGGGCTCGACGCTCGTGGTTTCCAGGATTTCAGCGGCCTTCTGCCGTAACGTTACCATTTGTGGATTCACTTTCCTATTACACAAAATAGTTTGATTTAGTACGTGAAGAGAAAACTTTGTACATCTTTTTAAGGAATTTTGCGGGCACGGGTGTATGGGTTTTGGTGTAGTGTTAAAGTTTATAATTATGGTCCGTGGAAATCGTGAAACACTGTTTTAAAAATTATAGTGTCACGTTCGGTCTTAGAAACCTTTTTTGTTCTTTATTAATATTGATGTCTTTTTTGATTGCGTTCGTGATGGCCCAGTGCATAAAGGCGCCCGCCTCTCGTGTAAGTTGCGGGTTCGAATTTGGGCAAGTACCAATGTGACTTTTTCAATTCATATGTACTTTTAAAGTTTATCTTCAGAAAGTCTGATCAGTCGAAACTCGAACCAAAGGGTATCGTGTCGCCCTGTTATTGGGTAGCGGAGGTCTAATAGGCAGTCGCTTCACGTAAGACACTGATATCCAGCTGAATCCGGTTCGGCTGGAAGCTAAAAGGCTAGGGAGATGATGATGATTGTTTTATAAGGCTTGTTGTCTTACCTATAGAACAGCACATACGCCTCGCAGTGCGGCAGTGCGTGGTAGGGCAGCGGTTGTACGCAGTGGTCGTCGAAGGTGTACCACGAGCGACCGTTGCGTGCCACACAAGTATAGTGTCCGCCGCCCGCAGTGCCCGCGTGACAGATCACTGCGCACAGCTCGTAGCGAGTGATCTTTGATGTACAGTCTGGAATACATCTCTTTTGTTATTTTGTATTACTAGCGACCGGCTAGAGTTTAGCAATGGGTATTACAAATCTTGTCTATATAGATGTATTAAATGTTAACATACATTTTCTGACACTAATAACTTGTTTACACTAAAACAAAATGTTACAAATTCTCACATTGGTTTGAATGATTGTCGTGTTATCTCCACACCACCCTTGGTTGACTACATCTGTGCAAATGTATATTGGCGGATAAATTAATAATTGCTCCTATATTCATGACAAAATACTGTTCTTCTTATTTACGGACCTTCCTCTGGGAAGCTTGGTTTTCGCATTTAAGCCTTCGAGCTAGACTGTACGTGAGCAATAGCGGCTTTTATTCCAGACAACTAAGTAAAGTAGAAACATTTTAATTTTTAAAAATGATTCTAAATCTTTGTCGTATATCTTGTATATATCTGTTTCTACCATGAGATAATACATCTTCTTAATGGACTTTTCTCTGGGAGGTTTGATTTCCGCACTTAGTCTTCTTGTTGACAGGACCATTGTGTGCTTACACTGAACTAGCTTTTGCCCGCTTCGCTCGCGATAGAAAGAGACAAAAAGTGGCCTATATCACTCTCCATCCATTCAACTATCATCACTTCTATCTTCTTCTATCAATCACGTCAATCCATCGCTCCGTTATGCCGTGAAAGACGGCCAAACAGACACACACACACACACACATTCTCATTCATAATATCAGTACAGACTAGTGCTAGTACTCACCTTTATGCGTATAGGGCGCCATATTAAGATCATTAATAGGGAAGGAGACCCGCGCGCCGACCTTGGCGCTGAACATGAGTTCGTGTCGGAAGCGCTTGAGGTGCACGCACAGCACCTCGGGCAGGCGCACCACGCCTGACATCTTCACGCCGTTACGTAGCTTGTTGCAGCGGGAACAACTGACAGGGAAATATAATATTGTTACAGATAATATTTTATTCTAAAGTTTATTTTGGCTTCCGAGGCACTGACATCCCGTGCCTCGGAAAGAACATAAAGCCGTCCCGGTTGTTTAGAACTTTGACAGTCGTTACTGGTAAGCCAGAAACTCCCAAAAACCAGTCTAACCAAGAGGTATCGTGTCGCCCAGTTATTGGGTTAAGGTAGGCAGTCTGATAGGTAGTCGCTACACGTAAAATACCGGTATCCAGCTGAATCCGGTTAGGCTGGAGCAGACCTCAACACAGTTGAGAAAAGGCTAGGGAGATGATGATGATATTATTTGATTATAACAATACAAAAGTTATACATTTGATTATGATTATATACGAGATTATGAAGGCAGTTAACATAGCAACTTACCTGTACATATTATCGCCTTTAAGTTCGTCAGCGCTAAAGAAGGCGGCAAGACAATCCTGTAGCGACACCACGGGCCCGTAGAACCACGACCGCAGCCAACTTAGTACCCACCATACCTGTTAGGGACAAATTAATGATACTATTAGTAAAAACAATGTATATAGGTTATCTATATACAAGTCGGATTCTGAAAATTTATTAAATAATGTTATATAGTAATTTTACACTTTAGGGAAACGTCATAGAGTGGCATGCTATTTTGAGTATAGTAAGCGCGTTATACAAAGTGTATATTGGGTCTTGTTGGTTTTTTTGAGTAGAATTACCTCCTAGTGGGTTTTTCAAAACCAAAAATACATGTTGCAGAAGTTTCAAAGTGACACTTCCAGAGCGCTTACGTACGCGTACTTACGACGTATGTATGTTTTGGTCTCGGTTGTCAATAGTAAATCATTGCAGTCGTTAAGAGTTGTCAGAAGCCAGAAAGACTGACAGTCAATACTGGTTGTCAGACTAACTTAATCACTCTGGTCTTATTGGCAGTCGTTTCATGTAAAACACTGGTATACAGCAGGACGGCTAGACTGGAAGTCGACCCCAACAAACTTAGGAAAAGGTACGAATATGGTGAGTTATAGAGACTTATATCTACACATAGAAATACAGCGACAGGTCTTGTGGTGGTTGAGGATGGGCTGCTGACAGCGGATGACGGCGAGGTGTGTCTTGTGACGCCTGCAGTCGGGGTGACAGCTGTCACGAGTGACTACACAGCTACTAAGTACGCACCCAGGACTCCTGCGCGCCGTGCGGCACGTGGTGGTTGAGGATGGGCTGCTGACAGCGGATGACGGCGAGGTGTGTCTTGTGACGCCTGCAGTCGGGGTGACAGCTGTCACGAGTGACTACACAGCTACTAAGTACGCACCCAGGACTCCTGCGCGCCGTGCGGCACGTGGTGGTTGAGGATGGGCTGCTGACAGCGGATGACGGCGAGGTGTGTCTTGTGACGCCTGCAGTCGGGGTGACAGCTGTCACGAGTGACTACACAGCTACTAAGTACGCACCCAGGACTCCTGCGCGCCGTGCGGCACGTGGTGGTTGAGGATGGGCTGCTGACAGCGGATGACGGCGAGGTGTGTCTTGTGACGCCTGCAGTCGGGGTGACAGCTGTCACGAGTGACTACACAGCTACTAAGTACGCACCCAGGACTCCTGCGCGCCGTGCGGCACGTGGTGGTTGAGGATGGGCTGCTGACAGCGGATGACGGCGAGGTGTGTCTTGTGACGCCTGCAGTCGGGGTGACAGCTGTCACGAGTGACTACACAGCTACTAAGTACGCACCCAGGACTCCTGCGCGCCGTGCGGCACGTGGTGGTTGAGGATGGGCTGCTGACAGCGGATGACGGCGAGGTGTTCGCGCGACGGGATCGGTAGTGACAGATCTTGGAACGTCTCCACTCGGGTCGACACCTGTCATCATTTAGTACTTTACATATTATGTTTTTTTTGGATTTCGTAATGGCTAGGAGGTACGGAGAGGATTGACTGAAAAGGATAAATAATCTGACAAGTATCATCGGGTCGTTAAGCGGGCGTCCGTCGCGGTCACCCGAGCCGTGCTCCGTCGCGGACAAATTCAACCCTCTCGCAGCTTCTGTCCCGCCTCTCGCAGCGCCGCGCCGCCAGTACAATTTAGATCGCGCGAGTGTACTGTTTCCTAGAAACATCTCCGCTCGCGTGCTCCGTCACGGACACCCGCCACCCGCGCCGCGTGCGACGTGCGACCCGCTGCACGCAGCGCTGATCTATGAGATTACATGAAACAGCACGCCACGCGGACACCCGCGACGGACGCCCGTGTAACGCAGCGCACGGCCTTAATCAACAAACTTTTAATTGTGAATGTAAAACAAATTAAACCTTATTTTCCAATATCGGTCTTGAGCTTTAACATAGAGCTCTTTTGAACTTAGATTTAATATTTAACCCATTGAATGCTCTAATTACAAACATAAATAGAAAAGCATTGTCTCGCGTGGATCCACGTCCTAGACACACGAAAGGTTAAAGGATTTCAATGCATATTGATGCTTAATTTTAGCTGACAGCTGAATCAATCTCTCCCTCTATCAATACAACGTGGAAGGGACAACAAAAATCATATCGTTACATATTTTTTAAACGGTAGGAAGATCTTAACCATCCTGAGGTTAAGATCTTCCAGGTTCAAATCCATGACTAAGCATCACAATTTCCCTTTTTCGAATTCTTTATATCCTTTATCTGCCATCTCGACGGCTTTAATACTAACACTAGAATATAAGCTCAGTATTATCAAGCCTGATTGAGCTAGTTACCCGGTTGCAGATGAGGCACTGCACAGAAGACAGCAGTTTTCCGTCGAACACGTCGGAAATAACGCTGCGGAAACGAACACCGCCTGACGAACCGCCATCTCCACCGCCCAGTGGTACCACGCTTTTACTGTTGGGAAGTAAAAGGGAATTATTAGTTTAGGGTTTGGTAAGATTGTAGGACGTTGATGTCGGACTGACGCCGCACAATAGCCTAAACAACAAAAAAAAAAAAAGTAATTAGTCCGTCACTTAAATTATCAAAAAAATTTGGATATGTATTTTTACTTTTTTCTCGTAAGCGAAAAATGACGACGACACAGTGCGTTAAAGTTTCGCGTGATGTAACGATCTGATACAATTTTTGCTGAACAGTGGCGTCAAAAGCTCCCGCTCCGGAACTTTGTTGCTGTTTTTTTACTCTATTGATCTTTGTATTTTTTTATTAATTTGATGAAGCAAAAAATTCATGTCCCGTATTTTTGGTCGGCCGATCAGACGGACTAAACAGAAGCATTCTGTTTAGTCCGTTTGATCGGCCGACCACTGTTATTATGTTGTCGTTATTCCTATTATTACAAAATTACTACACACCACGCCACCGACTTGGCCTGGCCGTACAGTTGAAATGTTTCCTACAGATAACAGTAGTAGTACTAACTGTTCGCTCCGTGTGTCGGGCGCGTCGCTTGCTCCGCTCGAGCACGTCTCGTAGCGCTCCTCCGCTTCGCTCGACCACGAGAGCGATGACTCTGATCCGTACAGAGTTTGGTTTTGACCCCGGAGCGATTCTGTACCTGTTGAATATATTATTGATTATTATTCTAGTGCCTACCTGAAAAGATTCTAAAATTTAAAAAAAAAATCTTGTTTGATGCATTATTTTATACATTTTATGATCCCTGTTTCCCAAAATTAGTGGACGCTATAGTAGATAAAAGTTTCAACAGTAATTTCAACCTAATAACACATCAACCGACGTCTTTTTTTTGTCAGTGGGAAATCACAAATGTCTCCTTGCGCCCTTCGTGTCAGACTTTTACTGAAAGCGGAGCAAACAAGCGGACGGTCCAGCTCATGAAAAGTGGTCACCGCCTTCTCGTTTTAACGGTAATTATTCAAATGCTATAAATGGAGTATACTTTATTTAAAATTAAAAATGGTCGTTAGCCATTTGACATTCTTATTCACAGCCGAAAATTGAAAATTGGGAGGCATTATGTCGTAATAGGGATGACGACAACATCAAAAAAATTACATTCTGTTTAGTCCGTCTTGTAGATCGCCCAAAAATAGGGGTCACGTATTTTTTGCTTAATTAAAATAATAAAAACGTATAAAGATAAAGAGAAACAAAGTTCCGGAGTGGGGGCTTTTGACGTCACCATGCTGCAAAAATTTTATCTGATTGTGACGTCACGCGCAACTTCAACGCACTGTATCGTCGTCATTTTTCGATTACGAGAAAAAAGAAAAAATACGTGTCCAAAATTTTTCAATAATCTCACTGACGGACTATTTACTTTTTTTTCGTCGTCTCGCCTATTGGTGAAGTAAAAAGTTTTTAGTTTAATTAAAAGGAATAATTAATTTTGTAACAATACTTACCATTTTGCTGTTGTGAGTACATGTTATATTGCAGATGGTGTGTGCCAGCGAAGCTAGCCGACCGACGGTGGCGAGACGCGATAGGATCTTGAGTTTGGACTCTATGAACAATATATTAGAGTGTAAAATGCTTTGACATGCAATATAAGAGATATAATATAGCTTAAATTATTTTTACATCCCATCGCTTGGTTAGGCAAATAATAAAATAATTCTAACATCATTTACTATTTAACATCGTACACCTATTAGATCTGCCAATAATAAATTCCTTGAAAAATCATTTAGCCTTCAGCCTCTCTTCTAACTTTGCTGTGCCTGACAGTGTCCATATTGATGTTGAAAATATTTTATACTACCTTTTTACATAATATGGAACGTATCCATACTAATATTATAAATGGGAAAGTGTGTCTGTCTGTCTGTATGTTTTTTTTTTTTTTTTGGTGAGTGGGAAATCATCAAATGACTTCTCCTGCCGTAGGGCGGCGGGAGGGCGTGTCAGACTTTTACTGACTAAAACCCACTCATGTTCCTTCGGTTGCCCCTTATGTTCCGGGGTCACGGTAACCATTATATACATTCCGCAACCCCGGCAGGCGTTGGCCCCGTTGGGCCCCTTCCCAGGCTGACTCTCCTTGCGGCGCGCGAACACTAACGCGCCGCCGCAATGGGGCCATTACTGGCACTCCATTGCGGCCTCGGTAGTCGCGGCGGCAGCGGCGGACGCGGCAGCAGCGGGGGCGGCGGGGGCCTCGGCAGCAGCGGGAGCGGCGGCAGCAGCGGGAGCGGCGGCAGAGGGCTTTCCTCCCTTTCCTCTGGTCCTGGCGGGTGGGGCGCAAGCCCTGCCCCCAGCCCGGTGATCGGCCGGCTTGCCAGCTGCCGCACATACGGAGCAGTGCGGCGCGGCGGTGCACGAGCCGGCCTTGTGACCGGGCTGACCGCAGCGGAAGCAGTCGCCGCTGCGGTCTACCTCCGAGGTGCAACGGACACCGACATGGTGTCCTACCTGGCACCTGAAGCACCTCAAAGGCTTAGGCTCCAGCAGCTTGACCTGCGCCGAGGTCCAGTCTCCCACCAGTAGTCTGTGGCCCTTCCCCGCAATTGCCTTTGCCGCCGGTACGGGGCAACTCACGATGACCGCTCCCAACCCGGAGCGGTCGAAGCGGATGGCGCCCACCCGCACGTCGCTAGCAGGACAGCTCCCCGCCTTGGTGACGGCGGCCACTAGCTCCTCGCTCGTGACGGAGTCGTCCAGGCCCGTGACGCGCATATCAATGCGCATTGTAGGCCTGGACACTCGCACCTCTTCCGCCTGGAGCGACGCCCGCAGCCTCTCGGCCAAGGCATCGGCGACGGGGCCGCTGGCCATCCCTGGGACCTCCAGCATGCGGGCTCCAGTCGCCGTGACCCGCAGCCGCACGCCCTCCGCCGCGCCGATCTCGGCCAGGTTGACCGCCGCTTTCGCCTTGGCCAATACCGCCCCGTAGGTCACCCCCTTCTTCTCCGCGTCCGGCTGCAGGGTGATTACCACCGCTGCAGACTTAGGGGCGCGGAGCCTGGCCGCGAGGCTCTTGGCCTTGCGGCGCTCTTGCCGCCGCTGCCGCTTCTTGGCGGCCCTAGCCGCCTTGGCCGCCTTTTTTTCCTCCCCGGCGACGCGCCAACCGGGTTCGGTTGGAGTCTCGGCATCCGTGGGAGGAGGGGGAGGCGCTGAGGAGCGCTGTGCAGCTGCACACGCTGCGGGTGCCCCCACCACTCTAGGCTTCGCCGCCTTGCCCTTTGCCGGCTCCGGCGCGGCGGCACGCCTCGACGTCCCCGCCACTGGTGCCGCAGCCACAGCGGCAAACGATGCCGCTGGCTCTGCCGCCGACGCCGCCGGGACCGCTCGACTGGCCGCGAGCGGGGGCCGGAGGGCAATGCCTTCCAGCACCGTGAACCGGCGCTGGAGGTCTGCCATGCCCTGCACCAGGGTCTGGATCTGAGCCTGGAGCACCTCCATAGGCTCCTCCGTGCGGGTCCCATCGCCCCGGAGCCCGGCCAAATCCGCGCGCAGCTCGCCATTCTCTCTGCGGAGCGCCTCTATGTCCGCCCGCATTGCGGCCAGCTCCTGAGACGCCGGCAAGCTGGCCTCCTCCAACACTGCCTTCATCGAGGCGGTGGCCTCGACGATGGCCTTGTCTTTCGACCCTTTCTTCCTTTTGTAGGCCACCGACGTCAGCGCCGCTCTCACCACCCTCTCCAGTTCGGTCTGGTACTCCGTGGCGCCCGTCACGGCGGCTGGCTCATCCCGCGGAGCTGGCGCAGAAGCCGCTCCGGGGTGACGCCCCTCCAGGGCGAGCCTTTCGGCTCGCTGCGCAGCCTCCTGCGCGGGGAGCTTACGCCCCCCTCCTCCAATCCGGCCCGCACCCCACCTGCTGGTGGGGATTTTGGGAGCCGGAGCCATCACCTCACTGTCGGAGGACGACGACGCGCCCTCCTCTGTCTGTATGTTTGTCTTTCTTTCACGGCAAAACGGAGCGACGAATTGATCGACGTGAGTTTTTAAGTGGAGATAGTTGAAGGGATGGAGAGTGACAGAGGCTACCTTTTGACTCTTTCTAACGCGAGCGAAGCCGCGGGCAAAAGCTAGTTGAGTATAGTTTTAGCGGAATCCAGTATCCTATTGATTTTTTACGAGACCTCTCTGCACATCTTCGCTTTGGTGAAATCCGACCAATTTACGAATGCACTAGTGCCAATTCGCTAATTCACATACTAAACTAAGTTTAAGTTAAGGGCAACTTCATCTTTCCATTTCATTAAGAAAAGGACAGAAGATAAATAAGTTAAGTCCTGTCAAATTAAGATACTACATAGATATTTTAGAAGCGATTCGAAACATGGCCGCTAAAATTACGTCAATTTACTTGAGACACTACTAATTTAGGACTAAACTAATATGTATCTTCTGTCTTTTCCTTAAAGAAATGGAAAGAGATAGCACTTAACTTAAATTTAGTTTAGTTTGTGAATAAAGGAATCAGAACCATTGTAAGATATAGTAATAATGTTAATTAAACCGATATATTACCTCAAATATCCCTCCGTTCTAGACTCGCTGTAAGACGACGGCGCAGGAGATTTCCGCCTCATCCTCGCGAAGAATGGAGCATCACTCGCTGCAAAACACGAATATAATAGAAATCAATCAAAACTAGATGATTTTATATTAAAAAAGTCTTTGTACATTTTACCTTGGGCATGCTATTCAATTAAAAAGTCAATATCAGCAAAATAGTCATAAAAGGCTTAGAAATTTAAACAAAAATTTCAACTCATATTCCAAAAAATGGTTTAATGCATTTTCTATTAATGTTTATTACATATAGAAATACAAATAAAAGAGTGCTTATGTTCAAAATGTTTCTAAGTCTACTTAGTGATTTCATGCACTAAGTAACACTGCTCTTAAAGCTGATCATTTTCTATAGTATTGTACTACACCAAACCAGTACAATTCTTGGAAGCCAAAATTAACAGTGGCATCCACCAGAAAAGCGTCGCAAAAAAGTTTGACGAGTCCAGGAGAAAAGAACTAGATCAATTGGAAAAAAGGGACGCTTACAACCGGGATAAGCCTAGTTTGCCTAGCACCACAGATTATAAACGTCTATAATTAAACTATGAGCTGTTCAGTTCCAAACATTCGGTGTTCCAAATAAAAAAAGGCTTACACAACAATTTGCAAGGCAAATAAAAAAGAAAATAAAACCAAAGCTTCACGTACAGGCATAGTCGGTGGTAAACTCACCGCCCGACGAGGCGGCGCGACGGCGGCCGAGGGCTCGCGTGTCCGGGTGATCGCCGTCCGCTTCAGAACCCAGCTTGTCTTCTGATGTGCTGTCCCATACCTGGGATACGAATAAATACATACATACGACGTAGTACAGTCAAATATTTATATTACTAGCCCAATCATTTTAGATTTTATCTACGGAAAAAATCCTAGTGGGCTGAATTTTTTGGCATAAACCTTTATAACAGTGCTGTAATTAAGATGTGAAAAATCACCATTGATACCTTTTTATCACCTAGATTGGGGATTAAAATGTCTAAAATGACTGGACTATACGTAGGAAGAGCGTTTTAATCTCTAATACACGAGGCACTGAAAACGAAACGGAAGCAGGCCACCAATAATTATAGGTAGATGAGATAAAGAAAAGTGAAGACGAGAGATTTTAATTGTATTGTATGTACATTATTATGTTATTCTATGTGAGAATTGTTCAAAGTTATTGCCAATATAACGGAGTGTAAAACTAGCTCAATATTTTTTTCAATCATAGCTAAGAAGACGACAGACATCTACAAAATTGACCTGACTTACACTTCGTCCCAAAATCAGTTTATGTATTCAAATCTTTAACAAAGTAGTAAGTCAGCCTTTAATCATATTTTCACAGCTTGCCACATGAGTGAATAACTAAGATAATCTTCTTATATTGTAAATCCCTACCAATGTTACCTGATAAAGATGCTGTGATAATATTTACCGGTTCCTTAAGCTCTTCATGGAGTTGATCCATGAAGCATCGTAAGAACTCCTGCGTGTCGTGTTGATGGTAACCGCGAAACATAGGATGCACCTGGCATGGGACAAATTTTCCTTTTAAAATGTATTGTTTATGCCAATTTATAGCAGTCGATTTCAATAGTAACGCTAAAGAGATTTTCTTTGGTTTTTGGATGTGATACTTTTCCCTTTTTGGAATGGTTTAAATCAAATTTCTTGTTGACACTGTTGTAACTTATCTATGACAGTTTTTGACAAACAAGAGTTGTGCATAGTAACTTCCATGAGATGTTTCTCATTAATAAAGAGTTGAAGTTGAAGTTGATATCCTGTGGTTTGACAACTGTCATTACTGTCAGGTGTCATTACTGCCACGCGAAATTTACCCTTATGATCAATGTCATTTTGTTGTTTTGTCTGTGCTACGGTTGTGGTTCACTCAACTGGCCTGGTCGACAAACTATACCAATCGCCAGATGAAGGGATATTTAGATTTTCTAAATTACAGCTCAGTGTTGTCATCAATACAAAAATAAAAAAAAAACCGGTCAAGTGCGAGTTCTACTCGCGCAACGAGGGTTCCGTTAATTTGTTTTTTAGTGAAATAACTACAAATTTACGGTTTTCGGAGTTTTATCTTTACTTGTGCTACATGACCTTGCTTCTTGCCAAATTTCACGATTCTAGGTCAATGGGAAGTACCCTATAGGTTTTGAGTTTTGATTCCCTTGAAAATGTCTAAATATGCAATACTAGCTTCTGCCCGCGGCTTCGCTCGCGTTAGAAAGAGACAAAAAGTAGCCTATGTTACTCTCCATCCCTTCAACTATCTCCACTTAAAAAATCACGTCAATCCGTCGCTCCGTTTCGCCGTGAAAGAAAGACAAACAGACAGACAGACAGACAGACAGACAGACAGACACACTTTCCCATTTATAATATTAGTATGGATAAACCGCCGTATCTTTTTATTGCGTTGATTTAGAAACTTGATTTTTTCATTGCTTTAAGAGATAGCAGACCTGAGTATGTGATATTAATTTGAGCTTGATATCTCGACGCGTTTCTGAAAAAAAAGGTCTTGACAGACGGACGAACGGGAGGACGGACGGATGTTAACTAACTACAAATTTACGGTTTTCAGAGTTTTTCCTTTACTTTAATGCCCTCGCGTCTATTCCACTAAAGTATATCAAGAAACAAATTTAAATATTGCAATGAATAATTTTATTGACATACTGCAAAGAATGATAGCAAATAATTCTATACGCCGTTTAATTCCTAGAAATAAATGTATAATTAAACCCTGGATAACCGCAGGTATGCTACGTTGTATTCGCACTAGAGATAGGATGCATAAAAAAATACAAACAAATGGTAATGACGTCATCCTAAAAATCTCATACTTAAGGTACAGAAACTACTGTAATAATTTACTTAAGAAACTCAAAAAGCAGTACGAACGAGATCAATTACTATTATCTAAAAATAATTCAAAAAAACTATGGACTACCATTAAAGAAATTATAAATAGCAATAGTAAAAAACAATTGCCACTGCAATTACTGGAGTCTGAAAATAACCCTAAAGATGCAGTCAATAAAATTAATAAATATTTTACAAACATCGGAAAAAAACTATCAGACATGATACCCGCTCATTTACCTAGTTTTAACAATGTTAATTATCCTTCACCTTTAAAATCTTTCGTCCTCCTACCGACCGATAATGGAGAAGTTGAAAGAACTATCAAAGTATTAAAAAGTGACTGTTCTCCTGGATGGGACCAGATCAATGCTAATGTTTTAAAGCACACCTCAAAATCAATAGCACCTGTTCTTACCAATTTAATTAACCGATGTTTTGATGCTGGGATATTTCCAGATGCTCTGAAAATAGCTGTAGTGCACCCGGTTCACAAGGCGGGAGACAGGGGCAGTGTCAATAACTATAGACCAATAGCAATTCTAACAACATTATCTAAATTGTTTGAGCGATTAATTAATAATAGATTAACCAAATACTTAGAAGACGGAAACATACTCTCGGACTCACAATACGGCTTTAGGGCAGGTCGTTCAACTAACAACGCAGTGCTTGACCTTGTCAACTATTTGGTTAACAAAATGGATAACAAAAACAAATGCTTAACAATTTTCCTCGACCTGGCAAAGGCATTTGACACTGTCTCTGTACCCCGGCTTGTGCAAACGCTAGAAAACCATGGCATCAGGGGTGTCCCGCTGAAACTACTTGCAGACTATTTAAAAAATAGAAGCCAATACGTAAAAATTGGTGATCATATTAGTGACAAAGCATCAATAGAATTTGGAGTGCCTCAAGGCAGCGTATTGGGGCCTACGTTGTTTCTCTGCTACATCAATGAACTTTGCTCCCTAAAAATTAAAAACTGTCGTATTTCCGCGTATGCAGACGATACTGCCCTTACATTCTTTTCAGACTCACATAATGAATTGTTTGAGCTTGCACAGGAAGGTTTTAACACAGTATGTCACTGGCTTTCATCAAATTCTCTCACTATAAACGAAGATAAAACGAAATATATTATTTTTTCTATACATAACCGAAAGGACGTAAATAACCTAAATTCTAACATAATTGCGCATAAATGTAACTTTCCTCCAGCCCCCAACTGCAACTGTTCTATCATAAAATCAATTAAATGCATAAAATATCTTGGAATTGAAATAGATGCCAACTTAACATTTGAAAACCATATACAGTCTCTATCACAGCGAATTCGTAAACTTACTTACATTTTTAGGGAGCTTCGTGGTGTAGCAGAGATGCAAACTATACGGCTGGTATACGAGGCTTTGGTACAGTCAGTTCTAAGTTATTGCATCACTACATGGGGTGGCGCTTGCAAAACAAAACTGATGACACTAGAAAGAGCTCAAAGACTTATTTTAAAAGTAAGCTTTTCTAAGCCTCGTTTATACCCTACCTCTAAACTATACGAAGAATCGCAAGTGCTCACAGTACGACAGCTCTATATATTACTTACCGTTCTACATAAACTTCTTAACATATCGGGGGAAAGAAAACAACGTATAGCCACCACAAGAAGAAACTATGCTATATGTGAGTCCATCCATGTAAATACTAATTTTGCACAAAGATTTTTCCCTTACAGAGGAAATATGCTATTTAATAAACTAAATAAAATAACTACTATATCTAACTGCAATAAAAATGAATGTAAAAATAAAATTAAAAAATTGCTATTAAGACTAAATTATTACGAAACTGAAAAAATAATTGAAGTGGTAAGGTAGTTTTATGATGGTATAATATATATATATATATATATATATAAATATAGCATGCATAGCACGTATATTGAAACATTCACACACACACATACACACACACACACTCACACACACACACACACACACACACACACCACATACACCACACACAGATTTAACATGTACTTACCCGCTGACTAAATATTAGCATAAAATACTATGTGATGGGGGGCCTGGAGTTCTATAGTACAGGCCTAGGCTTAGTTTAGACTCCAGATCTCCCACAAATTACATTTACGTAACAGTCAACTTCTATATTTTTTAACTTTAAGTGTGTCCTCATACATAATGTGTAATTTGTGGAGATGAATAAACATTTTTTATTATTATTATTATTATTTTGCTACATGACGTTGCTTCTTGCCAAATTTCATAATTCTTGGTCAATGGGAAGTACTCTATAGGTTTTGAGTTTTGATTCCCTTGAAAATGTCTAAATATGCAATATAAACCGCCGTATCTTTTTATTGCGTTGATTTAGAAACTTGATTTTTTCACTGCTTTGGGAGATAGCAGACTTGAGTATGTGATATTAATTTCAGTTTGATATCTCGACGCGTTCCTGAGAAAAAGGTTCTTGACAGACAGACGGACAGATGGACGCCTGATGTGAACTAACTACAAATTTACGGTTTTCAGAGTTTTCCCTTTACTTGTGCTACATGACCTTGCTTCTTGCCAAATTTCACAATTCTAGGTCAATGGGAAGTACCCTATAGGTTTTGAGTTTTGATTCCCTTGAAAATGTCTAAATATGCAATATAAACCGCCGTGTCTTTTTATTGCGTTGATTTAGAAACTTGATTTTTTCACTGCTTTGGGAGATAGCAGACTTGAGTATGTGATAATAATTTCAGCTTGATATCTCGACGCGTTCCTGAGAAAAAGTTTCTTGACAGACATACGGACAGACGGACGCCTGATGTGAACTGACTACAAATTTACGGTTTTCAGAGTTTTCCCTTTACTTGTGCTACATGGCCTTGCTTCTTGCCAAATTTCACAATTCTAGGTCAATGGGAAGTACCCCATAGGTTTTGAGTTTTGATTCCCTTGAAAATGTCTAAATATGCAATATAAACCGCCGTATCTTTTTATTGCGTTGATTTAGAAACTTGATTTTTTCACTGCTGTGAGAAATAGTAGACTTAAGTATGTGATATTAATTTCAGCTTGATATCTCGACGCGTTTATGAGAAAAAGGTTCTTGACAGACAGACGGACAGACGGACGCCTGGTGTGAACTAACTACAAATTTACGGTTTTCGAAGTTTTCCCTTTACTTGTGCTACATGACCTTGCTTTTTGCCAAATTTCATGATTCTAGGTCAATGGGAAGTACCCTATAGGTTTTGATTTCCTTGCAAATGACCAAATTTGCAATATAAACCGCCGTATCTTTTTATTGCGTTGATTTAAAAACTTGATTTTTTCACTGCTTTAAGAGATAGCAGACCCGAGTATGTGATATTAATTTCAGCTTGATATCTCGACGCGTTTCTGAGAAAAAGGGTCTTGACAGCCGGACGGACGGACAGACGGACAACAAAGTGATCCTATAAGGGTTCCGTTTTTACCTTTTGAGGTACGGAACCCTAAAAATTATTAATTATTAATGACATTGATATAATTAATAAATATTTTTGTACTTTTGTAAAAGTAATCTTTTATCACATATAGCGAACGTGACGACAATATCAAGGGGTCAAGGAGTAAATATAGAATATATTTTAGTGAAAAAGTATCAAGACTTACATTACGAATGCCATACAGGATGCCGTTAGGTACAACGTAGCCTCTTGTCTTCCTACTCCACATCTCTTTCACTAATTTTTGGTATGCTCTGAAATCAAAAGAATTATTCAAATACCACAGAAAATTGTACAAAAAGATTACATCTTCGGAAATAGAAAAAAAAGTAAATTGTATTTGACAAAACATGTAATCTGCCGTTAAATCTTTTACGAACGAAAAGCTACTTTATCGCACTTCATATTGTGTTATTAATTCAAAGGAACTCTATCTGTCTAATATGCGAAGTCGCATGAGAAAGCTGGGTTAGACTTTGTGATATTCTTAACTTCAATACGGATGAAGTAATAGACAGTAGCTTGTTTTTGTGTATTTTGGTAGAAATAGGCATAATGGTAGACCTCCTTAGACTAGTCGAGAACGCTGTGATCAAGTGTGGAGGATAATATACCATGAAGATACCATGAGGAAATTCCACACAAAATACTTCCCCAAATGGTCTCTGTATCTTGAACTCACCTGCTAATCCCCGGCTTCTTATCAGCGGCCAACACGGCGACTGCGGCGGCGCACTCCAAGAAGTATGACGTCAGCGGCGCGGTGTTGCTAAGGGCCTGCAGCGCCGCGTTCATGTAGCACGTGTTGCCCATGTTCTGCAGACCCACCAGACCTGATAAGATATTAGACCCTTAATATATGTAGACTAATAGACCTGATGCAAGCGCAATTTTAGACTCTTAATCTATGTTATTGGGCTGAAATTGCAATGACAAGAGAAGTATGTCGTCAGGGGCGCGGTGTTGCTGAGGGCCCTCAGCGTCGCGTTCATGTAGCACGTGTTGCCCATGTTCTGTAGACCCGCCAGACCACTCCTGACGCTCTCACTTAAAGAGATACCAACAGAGAGGTCTGTGAGCAGTGGCGTGCCTAGGTGGGAAAATTTGAAATATTAGGGCAAGCCCGATATATAAAAAAAAAACTGTAAAGTTTGCTTTGCCAAATCACACACATTTTTGCGTTTTTCGCCTCACTTGATGTAAGAGCCATCTATAAAAAAAATACTGGCGCTCTTGAATTTCGCTGGCTGACTTTCGCCACCAATAGATGGCGCAAAAATAATTAATGGTTTTATAATATAAAATAAAAAATTCTAATACACTTACATTGTAAACGGCCATAAATAATTACCTTCATTCTTCGCTTCTTTACTACAGATGACAAACAACAAAGCACACTGAGTGACTGAAGGCATGGTACCTATCACTAAATAGATTTACAAATACGTATCAGCAATCACATCACAAGCCGTTTGTTGTATCGTTCCATAATTTGTTTAGAGCAAGTTATTCTGGAGCCGCTTGAGTTTAAGTATATGACCAATATTATTTAATTATATTTATATTCTAATTTAAAACGCCCGCGTAAAAAGTTGATGAAGGTTTTAATTCTACCAACCAACAGCTGTTTTTTAGGCAATTTTCATGTATAAAATTAATGATTTTGGTAATATTGCGTTACAAATGGTATTTGTCTGTAAAATTCAAAGTATTTACCTTCCCGAGTAATGATTTCACACACCTTAATCCATCACAAGTAACAATTGCATGCGTTTCCGAATGCATCTTCTACTAAAACTATTAAAAGGTAAAACACAGAAACTTAATCACAAATTCACAAACGTTAAAACAAAATAAACTGATAAAAGTTACACAATACTTTAAAACATTCATATTTTAAAATATGTTTATGTTTCGTATAAAAAAGCTCCAGTACAGCTCAAAACAAAGTTAGAACTAATTGGAAAATATTATTCCTCTAGAGAGAGAAATACGCACATGCATCGCGCTATCTTGCTTGCATTTCGCACGCCATCCAAATTACATCTCTATTCCTTTAAAATAATGTTCAAATTCGTCAAACTAACACATTCACAAGCCTGGCATAATTTCGTCAATTTTACTACGAATTTCATTCATCAAACATCGAAAAATTCTGTCGTATTTTTAAAAGTTGAATGAATTTGAGTGAAAGGGACAAGCTGTGGTTAAGCCCCGTAAGAAGCCAACGAGTGCGAGTGAATTAGCACTATAAAACCTTGAAAGCGCGTTGTGTTCATTTTGTATCTACGCACGTAACGAATGCACGGCACTTGTGGCATGGAAATAGTAACTACACCGGCCCGTGCGCTGAATTTCTACCGCGCAAAGTTTAAATTTTTAAATTTTGTAGATTTTATACAAAACTGATATTACACTATTTCAAAGGTGTTTTTTTTTGTTATTTTCAAATTTTGAATAGCAAGCCCGGCTTTTCGGCTTCTATGAAAGGCACGCCACTGTCTGTGAGGTTTGCGGAATTTGTTCTAAAGAGTCCTTAAACGTAAATGGGCATTAGAAGGAACACCGACAGGTCATAGTCAGTAAAAGTCTGACACTCCCTACAGGAGGTAAAATATGCGTATATTTGCACTGGCATTTACACCTTCTGCCACATCTTTAAGGGCGTCAGACGATCAGGAAGGGAGGTGAAACAAGAGAACGCATGAAGTTTATCCCTTAAGTTAGCCTTTATTACAACAAACAAAAGTTCAAAGTCCGATGTGCTTCTGAGCTCCACGAATCTTGGCTTTTTGGAAGGGGGAAGATGCTGGAGAAAGGGGGGAGGAGGCAGCCATGTTCATAGTCACGGACTGTTGGCCAGTCACACGTCGAGTCTGTCTGTATATCGTACCTCTAGCCCTCGCGTCGTGCTCATACTGCGTGTCGTGCGCGTCGGGGTCCAGGTCGTCTTCCGCCATGCTTAGAGCCACGGCGCCCAGGCGTGTTGGACTCTCACATGTCGAGTCTGGACTCGCCTGGGTAGAGAAAAAAAGTAAATCAAATAAGGCGTCGAAAGTAATCAAGATCTGGTTTTTGTTAATATAATATCTACATAAAATACGAGAAATAATGGAGCTTCTTGTTTCAGGTTCAATAAGTGGGAAGTAGGCATATTATTCTATCTGCGTAGTTTCCTTTGTAAAGGTCTCACTTTAGTCGCCGATGCAACAACTAAAGATTTTGCAACATACAAGTTAAATTACTACTACTACTCTAATTGATTCACGGATCTTTATGAATACGGTTGGTACACCCCTGATCAGAGAGAAATTTCAGCCTGCTTGACGAATCCTTTGAAAATTTTTACATCAAACTCAATTGATCTCATCATACTGACCACATAAGCCAAGGCTGCTTTGATGTGCACCTCCTTCTCGCACAAGTAACACCATATCCGCTCCGTCGACACGTTCATATGCACACAGTGCAGGGGAAAGTTCTGGAATAAAAGGAACTATTAGCAATAATGGATATTAGAACAGATTGTTAGATTCTTCATAATAGGAGGCAATATGCATATTTATATAGGTATGTTAGAACCTTTTCCAAATGTTAATAACATTAACAACGACATGTTATTACACAAACCCCTAATAAATATCATATTAAAACTAAACAAAAAAAAATGTCGAACTGAGAAACTTTTTCTTTTTGAAGACGGTTAAAAAAGTAGAATACAATATATTAATTAAGGAGGTCACTAGCATCGGATCACTATTAAAAAGTGTAAAGTGATACTTATTAAAACGTTAATTATGTTATTTACATCATTGCGATATTTATATTACTTTGGAATCTTTTTGTAACGGAGATAGGGATTGAAAGTTAAATTTTCTATAAGTTTTTAATAAAACAAGTTTTACTTGGCTTCTTTGTTGGTATTATTTGTACTCTACGAAACTCGAAAAATATTCGAAATTCGGTCCAAAAATATTTTCGCTGATGCAAAGCAACATTATTCCTGAGTGCTATATTTCAGCGCGGACGAATTCGCGAGCAAAATTTAGCTGAGACCTGTTTGGTCTTGTGGTTCTGAACCTTACTGCTCAGCCGGAGGTCGTGAGTTCGATTACCACCTAGGAACATCTTTGTATGAGGCGCGTGATTGATTATTATGTGTCTGGGTGTAATTTATTTATAATATGTAAGTGCAAACTTTATGTAAGTATGTATATTAGTTGTCTGGTTAGTACATTGCCTAATTTGGGTTGAAATGGCCGTGTGTAAGTTTACCTAAAATCGTACCTAATATCGTGTGAACTTTTCTAAATTTAATCACAATCAGTTGACGAGTTTTTGCCATGATGAGTTAACAGACAGACAGTCAGTCTATTTAGCGTCAAAAATGTTCATTACAAAAGCGTTTCTCATAAATGATTCATTCACTGTATCTGATTGAGTTTACACACGTAATTATGACTTGCACAAATGCCCACACGCACAAAGGAGATTCCATGTCTGATGTCTGATACATTTGTTAACTATTTTTAGCTTTCATTTTATTCTTAAACAGTGTACAAAGCGCTTTGTAGCTAGGTCCTTTATATGACATCGGAGGTCTGTATCCGTGAGATACTTTTACGTTTATCGATCTATAAATATAAAACGTAAACTGATTGTTGATACCTCTATATTAATATATTGTTTACTAGCTTTTGCCCGCAACTTCATTCGCGTGGATTAATAGCTTCCGTTCCTAGGGGATTTTCGGGATAAAAACTATCCTATGTCCTTTCTCGGGTCCCAAACTATATCTGTACCAAATTTGATTCAAATCGGTTCAGTGGTTCAGGCGTGAAGAGATAGACAGACAGACAGAGTTACTTTCGCATTTATAATATTAGTACGGAAAGTACGGATTATTATATCAACACACAGCCCAAACAACTGGTCCTAGAGACATGAAATCTGGAGCGTCCGTTCTTTGTAAGGAGTGGGTACTCACTACGAAAGGATTTTTGCAAATTCCAACCCTAAAGGGATAAAATTAAGGATGGAAGTCCGTCATCCACACGGGTGAAAGCTAGCCACGTATAAACCTAATTTCAAATTTTCAGAACATTTGCCAAAACAGTGCATAAAGCTGCAGTTGTTTTGGCAACAAATTGCGAAAAGAAATACCCCATTTCCTGGTTTAAATCGAATTTGCATACAGTCGGACGTCGAAGCGATAAAATGTTGCATATAATTTCGCTGAATAGTTTATGGTAGCCTAGCAGAGTCCTGTTTTATAGCTTGAAGGTTGATCAACCGATATATTTACCGGTCTAATTTCAGAGCATAATCCAAAAGTATAGTATACATATATTTTTTCAGGCTTGTATGGAATATACGGGGTATACTTTTTTTTTTTTTTTTGGTGAGTGGGAAGTGGGAACTCATCCAATGACTGCTCCCGTCCTGGGTGCGGCGGGAGGGCGTGTCAGACTCTTACTGACTAAAACCCACTCATGTTCCTTCGATTGCCCTTTATGTTCCAGGGTCGCGGTAACTATTATAAACATTCCGCAACCCCGGCAGGCGTTGGCCCTGTTGGGCCCCTTCCTGAACGGGGTATACTTTGGCTTGGCAATAAAACGTCGTGATGGCCTAGTGGTTAAGGCACCCAATTCTCACGAGGGGTTGTGTTTTCGAATCCGTGCAAGTATCCATATGACTTGTTATATACATATAATGTTTTTAAAGTTTATCTTGGATGTTACCAACATCCTATGTCTCGAAAGAAATCAAAAGAGTAATGAAAAAAAGGTTTTATCTAACAACCCTAGTTTTCTTATCCCTTGCTAAATCAATTAATTTTCTAAATTCGCTCAACTCGTGCTAATCAAAGACCTCCGTAAATATAAACTACTACCTTTTGCCCGCGACTTCGTCCCCGTGGAATAATAGTTCCCGTTTCCCGAGGGGGATTTCCGGGATGAAAACTATCCTATGTCCTTTCTCGGGTCCCAGACCATATCTGTACCAAATTTCATTCAAATCGGTTCAGTAGTTTAGGCGTGAAGAAGAGACAGACAGACATAGTTACTTTCGCATTTAAAATATTAGTACGGATAAAATGCATGGTTACGAAGAAGTAGGTAGATATAACTGCATTATAATCAATGAAGCATATCATTAACAACTAGCAACTTGGATAAAGATAAGAAAACAGTATGTTATTCATATTTAGTTTGCATATTTTGCCTGTTAATTTCAAGATTATCTATGCATTTATGTTAAAGTCAAAGACCGATACATAATAATATAGTCTCTGGGTGGAATGACTGGTATATATTAGGTTCGATAAACGCCTTTCGGCAAATCCCAAAACGAATAGCAATTTTATACTAATGACTAACATATTTCTAGGCAAACCTACCTAAATACCCGATTACCGATACCGATTGGCTAAAGTGAAATAACTTGTAACGTATTTTGCCTAGTCTGTCTTAGGAGCGAACTAGGTAAAGTACAAAATTATGAATAGCCGTAAAAGGGATGATACTGAATCATTAGGGTTAGGTTAGAATCAGTGACCATATAGGATTGCGGAAGTCGCATACGTTTCCGCTTCCTCGGCGTAGGTGGGAGAAGAAACACAAGGGTAATTTTTAGTCAGTAAGAGTCTGACAGACGCCTCTGCCCCTTTCAGAGCGGAGGACATTTATCAGGATTTTCCTAACTCATGCACTTTCAATCTAATCGTTTCTATTGTCTGATTTCAATGCGGATTTCAGGAATAGGTTCGTGGGTGATTGGTGCATGTTCTCAGATGAGTGTTATAGAGGTAACTTATAACAATGTTTAATGTACTCGTCTGAGTGAAATTTCAAAAGGAATTTAATATTATGTGGTAGGATGAATCACACTTATTGTTTTGCGAGATCTTACCTACACATTATATAGTAGATCATAATTCGTATATTATGCTCTCTAAAATCTCTGAAATAAAATTAAGCAAAATTAAAAATTTTGAAAAAAGCCCGCGACGGTATGGTATGATATGGCGGGCTCGTTTCCGCAACTCCACGTCAAGGCGCGGTTTTTGCGTGTTTTACCCGCGACGGTAGAAATCTCATCGAAAAAGAATAAAATAACTCAAACCCCCCGACTTAACCGAGGAAACCGCATACAAGTCCATATAGAGAATACTAGCCGCAGGAGGCGACTCGGTGCGGAGTGGGTGCCGGGTGGCTCTAATGAGCTATGACCTTAAATATGCATAGACAACAACGATTTCGTACGAAAACAGAACGGACGCCGAAAGCCGAACGGAAGTCGTTGGGACATAATCTGAATATAGCTGAATAAGAGTGCGTAGTCTCTAAAAAAGATTTTATCGTTAATTTAATAAGATGGGTGACCTTTGACCCAAATTATAAATAGTTTTAATGAGTTTCCTTCTTACATGCAGTTCTGCAGGTCATAACCGGTAATATTTTTTAGTATTTTTGGAGGACGAAACTACGAGGCGGAACAGTAACAATTTTACGAGAACTTGTTTTATAATTTGAATTCAAAATTTCAATTAAAAAAATATTGTTATTTAATGTTGTGTAAATCAATTACTTGATGTATCGCAATACTAATAACACTTAAAAAAACAGTTTATATTGGATAATTGTGTGTTTTGAGGACAATGATGCGTTTACATATCAACCACAGTCAACAGTCCACATATGATTATTTCTGTAAGTAGGTTTATGTTTGTGTAAACAAACCCACAATACTAGGTGTATTTTTGGTATTGAAAAAAATATCAGCTGTTACTAAGAAAAGTTCAATGCCCTCCGACCATAATGTTTAAAACAGCTGATATTTTTTTTGCGATTCCAGAGTTGGTTCCATAATAACAGTTGTTTGTTTTTATGGGTAGAATCATCTCCTAGCGGGTTGTGCAAGACCAAAAATACACCAAGTATAAGAGAAATTCCTAGAGTGGGTCAAAACAACATCATACCTTTTGGTGCAGTGTGCTATGGTCATTTTTGACTTCAGAGCAGCCGATGTGATGGCAGTCAGGCTGGAGGCAGATCCAGAGGTTGGGCCCGGGGCAGCCGCAGTCAAAACATGTTAGTGTCTGCAACAAATATCATAAATGTTCTACTTTACGCATTGAAATTGAAATATTGTCAAGGCTTTGAACTTTTCTGGCCTTTGCATTGATGGTGAAAAAAAAAATGGTAGCTATGGAATAAGTATAGCCCAAGATTGGGAAGTAAGTGGCATGCTTTGGTAAAGGCATAATATTGCAAGCAGTGGACTGATGCAAGCTGATGATGATGACTTGTAAAAGTAGTTGCTGTATGCGTTTTCAGAATATAAGTAAAGAAATTATAATTAGTTTGTTTATACAGATGTATAATTATTTTTATATACCTACTCATAAATTATATTGTACTTTATTTACTTAAGTATAATATATAATATACTTTATTGCACATAACTGTTTAACAGAGAACTTAACTGTAATTTGTTTACAAAGGTGGACTTATCTCTAGAAGAGATCTCTTCCAGTCAACCTAGGGCATTGCGATAGACTGTACTTGAAACGGGCCAACATAGTGCAAGAGAGTGTTTAAATAATAACAACGACTAAAAATATATATTTATGAATGCAAATACATAAATTTATAAATACTGAAAACATAAACTAATAAACTAAAATATAAAATAAATACATAAATATAATATATACCTAACCTTATAGTGATGTAGTGAATCTATGATGATGATGCGTCAGATACTTGGGATAGTAGATAACTTCTCAATCTGTTTTTAAAAGAGTTAATCGATGGGCTTTCTTGAATTGCTTTCGGGAGCCGATTCCATAATTGAGAGGCACGCACGGTAAAGGAGTGGAAATAGAAATTTGTTTTGCTACTAGGCACCTCCAGCATCGTTGTGATACAGGGGCGCCTAGAGCGAGTAGGAGGTGGGAGCAGTTGGAACCTGGATCGTAAGTAAGGAGGGGTATAATTTTAGTTTTCAGTTTCTTTGATGGCTTGAATGTCACAAGACATACTTTAGCCTACTGTAAATTTAGTTACTTTCTCATTAAATAAACTGTATTTGCTCATAGAGAAAAAAAAAAAATTCTTCAAACCAAACTTAAGCTATGGACTCAACATGTCTGTATCTCAAAAAGCTCTTAATGTGTATAGTGTATACATGTATACAGATTTGTCCAAATCTGGCAAATTAAATCTAATTAAATTCAATGGATATTAATACTTAGCATTTACCTAATTATATTTCTCATTGTAAGCAAATTATTATGTAGCTTCTTACACGAAATATAAGTAGTATACCTATTTTTCTTTAAATATACATATTTGCAAGAAGGCTATTAGCATATTGCATCACAGAATCAATTTAGTTTTAAAGCTATTTAGTGTGGACATGCTTATCTAAGATGTGTCCTATGATAGATAGGTATATTTATCTCAAAGATGTGATAGTGATTTTATAACAGAAAGAATAACTTTGAATCATATTCACAGAAAAAACAAAAAAAAAAATAAGTCTTAGTATAAACACCCGTTTATACTAAGACTTAATTTTTTTGGAGTTTCATGAGAGTAGATTAAATGATTGACCTTGCTGCAATAGATACCAAAATTTACCTACAAAGAAAAACTATTTCATCTCTGCCCAAAATTAAATTTGCATCTTGTCTGTCATCAGTTAAAACTTATGTTATAGTAATTATATTATAGACTACTATAAAATGTGTCCCAAAACTAAATATTATTTTAGTTATTCTAAGAGAAAATTGATTTTAATGTTAGCATGGTGTATACATGTTTATACACGTGACTGTACCTTACCTATGGTCCACAAAATAACTTCAATTTACCTATATTGTGTTTATTTAAAGTGTCTGTCTATCCTAAAAAATTAAGTCTAGTCTGTATAAGTGTTAAATACAATACACATGGTCAGCCTTCAATATATTAGTTTTGTCAACACAAAATGCTATTTTTGGTAAAGATATTTTAGTGCAAAATAATATAAAAGAGGATAAAAATGTGAGTAGTCAAAGACTGAGCAAATACAGGATAAAAGGTTAAAATATATACAGAAAAAATAAAAGATTCTTCAATCTTGATTTGACAAATATTTTAACCTTTCAACGACCAACCGACAGCCGGCTGTCGGGCTGCTATTGTCTTTCTATTGTGTCTCAAATCACATGTGTTTGAAGGATTAAATGGGAAAGTGTGGATGTCTCGTCTATTTGTCCGTTTTTTTCACAGCCAAACGGAGCAATGAAATGACGAGATTTTACAAATGAAGATGGTTTGACGAGATGGAGAGAGACATAGGCTACTTTTGTCTCTTTCTGACGCGAATTCACGGGCAAAAGCTAGGAGATTATAGTTGTGTTTAGCTAATCAACAATAATAAATCACCATCTACAAAATGTACTTTATAGATTGAACAACTGTATGTTATTTTAAGATACCTAATAATATTATTTCTGTTCCTTATATTTAAGTGAACTATGTATGTACTTTTTAAAATATACTTTAAACTGAGCGAGATATATCTACCTACCTCAGTTTAAAGTATCTCATTATCTCCAAAAGATGTTAAAAATAAAGTTTTTCTCGACTTTGTGTCTTTAATACCTATATGCTATTTTTACAAAACTACAACATGCTATGTTCATATAGTAACTGTGATAAGGAATAGGTACATTGAACATCTAACAAAGGTTTTTGTTTGGCTCCGAGTTGTTGAACTAGATCTAATTGCAATTAAAATTCTCATTAGTATTGCTTGAACAATTATCAAAGCATGATGTGCATTTAATGTCTAATAATGCAAGATAAGGCACCACATTCTTAGTTTGTGTGATGCAATAGGACGTTTCATAGATTGTTCTAATGTATTCTTTTGTAAATCCTAGGAAAAATATTTATTGCAATCTACCAAAAGGAGACTGTATACAATAAAATATATACCATAAATAGCGATCAACAGCCGCCCATTGAGAAAAAAAAATGTAAACACACCCAGTGAAGCAGGTATTAAATAACATGCAATGGTAAACATGCCAACATTATGTGCAGTTTGCAAGCAACTCGGCGGAGTACACGGTGGTCCGATAGTTACACAATGATGAATAGAACTATACCAAGAATGCTAATTACCAGTGACATTACATTTCTGCCCACCAGAGACTAAAGAGCAGTAACAGCCCTTTTGTGATTTTTCGTTTTATTAGTGATTCTGAAAGCGGGTTTCTTAAGCTTTCTATTGAATTAACTTACTTATTTCTAAGACTATTAGAATGGTTTTTATTTAACAGTTTTCACTTACTGCAAACGAAAAAAATTAACAATTTGGCGTGATTTCCCAACTAAAATACAGTATAAATTATACTGCAGATTAAATTTTTAGGTTTCATAACTAAAATGCAGTAAGCAATATAATTTTACAGTTCTTTAGATAGTTTTATATTTATGGAAAAAAATTAAAAAAAAAATTAATACGCAGTAAAATTTACCGCCATACAAGCTATTTTTACTGCAAATTAAGAAAATACAATTTATTGTCACGAACTCCCAACTAAAATGCAGTAAAATCAAAGCTTGTCGCATTTTAGTTGTGAATACTTAACATTCTTTTATCATTATAAACTGACTAACACGCAGTAAAATACAGCATTACTGCAGATTAGTTTGGATAGCATAATGACACAGATATGATTATTCCTAGCTAAAGTGCAGTTAATGTTTTAATGTGCAGTTAATTATTTTTGATATGTAAATTTTACATAAGTGAGTTGAATTATTGTGATTAAATAATAAGAAATAAACGGTCTTTAAAATGTGAACTAGCTATTTTTCTTACTGCACTAGTAAATTGAACACTTTTTTCTTAAAAAACTAACTAAAATGCAGTATTTTTTTGACCTTACTGCATGTTAGTTGGGTTTCTTGACAAAATAACTGATCCAAACGCAGTAATAGGGCTTTTTGCTGCATTTTACTAAGTTTAAAATGGTATTTTTTACAAAAAAGGCTATGCAGTAATAGGCACCAAAAAGAATAAATGGCCATAATAAATTCAGTTATTAAGATATATTTTTTTTTATTGCTTTAACGTGTGAACCTATGCCTTTACAACCTTTCTGCATTCAAATTTTTTTGCTTATACATTCTGTTGATTTTTTAAAATCAATTCTTAACTTTAAATGCGTTTTACTCGAAATCGTGATTTTGCTGTTACTGCACTTTAGTGTATGGTGGGCAGATTTGAGGTTATAAACATGAAAATTACGAATATTTACCTCTTTCGTCTCCCACAGATCCTTCCCGAGATTATCAGCAAGTTTATTCAGATGCTCACATGTCACACCTTGCTCCATTTTTTAGATTACACTATTTTTATACGTTAATTAGAAGACAAGTATACTGATTTACAATAGGCTTGTAAATAAAAGACATTATTCTATACTACGGCGAAACAAAACAAGAGAGAAACTATAGCAGGAGGCACTAGAAATAAATGGTTAAGTTTATAGGGAAACATTTCGGAAAAGGGGCAAATAAATTGAATTAGATTACAGAAATTTCCTACAACACAAAACCTTCCGTGACGAGCGAAAACTCAGCCCTCCTATTTGGATTCGTTCAATCGTATTGAATTCGATTTCGAATGTTTCTGTCGATTCGTTTATTGCTGTCTCACTTAACTGCTACAGTTAGAAAGAAAAACACATAGTAGACTTTGTAAATCGACACTTTGAAGTACGTTTTAATGATATTCATCAATCAACTCAAGAAGTTGCCATTTTACCTAAAATAATCAATTTTTCATGTGACTAAAGAGGCACGTAGAGATGTAGAGAAAAATAACTATCATAGTTTTTCGTTTTTCTTAGTACAAAGTTTGACTGGTTAAATACAATCCTTCCTACAATCCATAGGATTATCCTATAAGTGTCAATCCGAAAATAGGATTATAGATGTTTGTTGTGAAGAGGTTTCCAAAATATTTTTATTTTATATATTTTTAATAAAATCTGGGACCATCAAAATTTTCGCAAGGACATCGCATTCGCATAGCTGGTCTACTCGTTAAACAACAAAATTCCGAACGATAGAGTCTAGAGATAATGTCAAATAGTTGTTAGGCCCGTATTAATAGACGTCACTCAACTCCGAGACGCTCTCAAGTCTCTTGCTGTCTTTGTCATTCTAAAGGGAAAAAATAAGGACAGCAATAAACTTGAGAGCGTCTCAGAGTTGAGTGACGACTATTAATACGGGCCCTAGTGTCTAACAGTTGTCAATGTCATTAGTAATCTGACATTTCGCGAAATCGCGATCGATCGTTCCACTCCACTCGTTAGGGTATTGAAAACATTGAAAACCTTAGTAAAAATATTGCATCAATGCTCCATTGAGCACCAATAGCGTTGTTAAACAGGAGGAAAAATTGTAGTCGGTACACAATGACTTCCGCATCATCGAGCAGTGCTCGGTCATTGTTCGCCGAATCAAAACAAAGATTAGCAGAAAGGGTTCAAGTAAATATGAACAATATCTCGTCTTTAGCGCGCCAGATACAAAGAGGATCTAAGTCTAATGAGGTACCTACTATGATAAATCTGCTGTTTATTACATATTCCATTTGCTTGGAATTAGTTTTTATTTAGAGATTATAAAGAAGCCTAATCAAGTTGGGCCTGAAACAAACAAGTTGGTAGTTTGCTTTGCAAAAAAAAGAAACAAATATTTGCCCCCATCCAATACAGAATTAATAATAAGAAAATCCTTCACCAAACAAGGGTTCAGTAAAACTAATCAGTTTCATAGACTCTTACATTACAATGCTACCACTTGATTCTCTACATTAGATGGCAAGTACTAAATAGTAATTGTTTTTATATTTTATCCTTATACTTAAACCAATCAATAAATTAGTAATTTTAATAAATTACTTTTTTAACCTTATTACATTGTGTCTGATCTACTTATCTATGGTCGTAATTTTTTTTTAATTTTACTTTTCCAGCTTTTATCAAAAGCAGCCAGAGAAATGGCTTCAGCTGAGCATCAAATAGAAAGCAGTGAAGAGAATTTGAAGAAAATGCAACTGATAGCAGTTCATATGGGCTACCAATTTGAGAACATACAGAAGTCAGCTCAATTGTTAACTGAGATAGGGGAAAAAGTTAATGCTATGTCTAATTTGCAGAGGTGATAGGGTGACTTGTAAATTAATAGGCAAATTTTATAAAGAAATTTATGTGATTGAAATATTATATTCAGAAAGTAATTTTAGTTGAGACATTAATTATGATTGTAAAGTTTATTTCAGTGTTCAGTTCCTTTGCAAGTGCTTTGGCCAAGCAATAAATTACTGTCATTGTAGATATAAAGATAAAGATAGCTAAGTCATTGACTTTTGTGTGTAATGTGAAGTAATATTTAAATAAATAAATAAATAAATATCCTGGGACATCTTACACACGGCCATCTGATCCCAAGCTAAGCAGAGCTTGTGTTATGGTAATCAGACAACTGATATACATACTTATATAATTTTTAAATACATACATATTATAGATAAGTAACACCCAGACACAGAACAAACAATTATGCTCATCACACAAAGTTTGTCCTGGGTGGGAATCGAACCCACAACCTTTGGCTTAGCAGTCAGTCAGGGTTACTGACCACTAGGCCAACAGGCCCGTCATTTATTTATCTCTGCTAAGATTTCAATGAATAACACTTTTAAAAACTTGTTGCAAAGGATCTAGGTTAGTTCTCTGCTCACCCAGTGTATGTTAGTAACATGGAAATGATGAAAGATATTTCTATATAATGTTTAATAAGTTGTTTATTTAAGTAAAAAAATGTATTAAAAAATATGTAAGTTGTTATTATTTTATAAGTTATAAAATAGATTCATCTACATTTTGGGTCCCTTTCTACATTTTATGATGAAGTCACACCTTCCACAAATTCAAAACTGCATACATAATCATTTCAAATGAAGCTTCAAATAAGCTATTTGGAGTTAGAGCACAGATTATTAAATAGTTACTAACTTATTACGTAACAGATACTTCACTCCAATACAAAAACGAAAAAACCTACGCTATAATCGCCTACAAAATCATAATAATAATACCAACTGTTTGCAGCGAGGAGAAATGTACCATAAGTATGTACAAAGAGAGTTGAGATTCTTTTGCCCGCCGCGCGACTAACATGTGTGCGTGTCGTCCAACAAATCTGCTAGGGTTATACGTATGATGATAATGGTAATAAAACGAATGTTTTAGAAAAATAATATTTTTTTCATTTGTGGATCAAATATTTTTTCTTTTAATAAAATGACTGATGCATATTTTTCGTTCCTTGAATTCCCGATTATTATATTTAAGTGTAGAAAATATCCAAAACCGCGTGAATAATTATAATAAATATTCAAAAGGGAAACAGGAGAATTGGGAAACAGGGGAATTGCACAATAATCACGCAATAATTACGTGGTTTCGGCATTTTGATAGTCAGCGCTATACCCGTGACGCGCGAGCACTCAGGCGGGCGCGCGACAGCCCGGTGTTCGTTGTATCGTCGACGATACGCGAAACGGTAGGCATAAAACGCGTGGCCTTGAGCGAGTGACGGACGCCTGGTTAGAGTTTTAAATTGAGGCCGACTACCTCATTACCTACCAACACAAATTTTCAATAACACCATACTAAGCTAAAGATCTAGGGCCGAGTCACACGGGAATGGCAGCGGCCGGCTGCGACGCGGCGAGCACTTTTAGTGTGAAATAATTTTAAACTTTAACTACATACTTCAAAGACCAGTATCGCTTGAAATACTTGAAAAGGTCGCGAGGCCGCCAGCGGCGGCGCGAGGCCGCTCGCGGCACCGCGGGCCGGTAGACTCGTCAGAGAGATACCAGGCGCGCAGGGTCTGGAGGTCGCGCGAGGCCGCCAGCGGCTGCCGCCATTTCGTAGTGACGGCTCTAAGAAAAAGTCTCTCATTCGCTCCCCTAACCCTAGGAACCCTAAGACAAGGCCTTGGTAAACCCTAGGGTTTGTCTTGCAGAAGTTCCTGCGCAACAAAGAATATTTTTCAGACGTTCGTGTGCCTTTAAGAGTTCGGCAGAAAACGCGCACGGTATGTAGTGGTAATGCAGACAGATCTGCCTTTTGGAAATTAGTGTTACGGATAAATGCGTGCTTCATAAGCGTGCTTCATTAGCACGCATTTATGAATAGATTGAATCACGGTGTTGAATAGATCTCAATGAATTGACATTTCTAAAACATTTTTATAAACAACGGCACAATGGTGCCGATTCTCTTGTTCACAAACTAAAGTAAATTTAAGTTAGTGCATCTTTCTCTTTCCATTTAATTAAGAAAGGACAGAAGATAAAATATTAGTTAAGTCCTGTCAAATTTAGACACTCCATAGATAATTTAGACGCGTTTTGAAAACATGGCGTCTAAATATACGTCAATTTTCTTCCGGCGCTGTCCAATTTGACAGGATTAAACTAAATTGTATCTTCTGTCCTTTTCTTTAAGAAATGAAAAGAGAAAGATGCATTTATGCAGACGCCTCAGCCAAGGCTGCTGTTGACAGCAGCACTGCAGACCTTAAACATTACTCTGTCCAAGTTTACGACCTTATTCATTCTTGTAAAAGGGATTTATTTAACTCCTGGCAGGCAGCATGGTCTCAATCTAGTAAAACCAAGGGAGGTCTGTATGCCTCTATTCAGCCTGAAGTCCCAGTTAAACCATGGTATTATAAGTATAAGAAGGTTCCAAAAACGGTAACTTCAGTGCTGTGTAGAATTCGAATCGGACATTGTTGCACTCCTGTTTTTCTTCACAAAATTAGAGTCCGTGACAGTTCGCTGTGTGAGTGTGGTCTGGCGGATGGGACCATTGACCATATCTTCCTTGATTGTCATTTAAACAACGCTTTCACCTTCGATCAAGTCATTTCAAAACTAAAAATCCAAAAACCTGTAAATGTTCGTCACCTTCTCTCCTTTTTCCCAGATCCCCAAATGATAAATGCTTTTATTAAATTTATATCAGCTAACAATATAAAGTTATGATACCCTCTTATTGTATTATGTGTCTGTACTGTCTTCATGTTATATAGTTTATCCACTAACAATAATATTTGTGTTGTTTTAGAACCAATCATCACTGGACGCCAAAACATTTAAAGTAATAAATAAGAGTATATGAACCACAAGATCCCATGTGTAGCCATTACATGACACTGGCAGAATTTGCTGATAGTATCGGCTGATTGCCATATTGTTAAAAAAAAAAAAAAAAGATGCATTTAACTTAAAATTAGAATAGTTTGTGACCAAGGGAATCGGCACCATTGTCTGCAATAATTTGAATTTATGTAAGTTGGTTATTAGTTGCTATTAAAATAATGTAGGAGTTTAGGCTACTGATTTGTTATAGTGATATTAAGATCGATCGATTGAAGTCAGAGCCCCATTTTTTTCTTTTTTGTGTCAGCGGAGCCTCCTGAATTGTTTATTTATTTACAAGCCGCTAGCCCTACGGTTGTTACCGCGTTTTTGTTTACTGTTCTGCTCTCGTAGGTCGTACTCGTAGCGTAATGTTACATACCCTATAACCTTCTTCAATAAATGGGCTATCAAACACAAATATTTTTTTATTTCGCGTTCAACCAAACAAACTCTTCAGCATTATAATGTTGTATAGATTTATGCCCTTACTAATAATCACTGTGTAAAGTTATGCAATGAATGAATAAAGCCTGTGTAACCATACATTTTTTGACGTATATACCTGTCGTAACTTTATGCAGTGATTATTAGTAAGGCGCTTTGATTTATTCATCAAGACAATCACTTTTGTAGACACCGATCCAGAGGTCGTCGGGATATCTGCATTGGTATATTCGAGTTCATAATTATGTTCCATTATAACCAAAAACTACGATCATCCATCGCCAGAGGTCCCTATTTCCCTAATACCATTCATGAAACCCGTTCAATGAATCGTCCTAGGAAGTAGGTAGTATACCAACCTGGATTGTGATCAGGTATTTAGTTAGATCGTGACCAGTTGATATGTCTCAGGAAGTGCTCCGACCTGCTCCGTTATTGGGACAAGTGAAAGTGCTAGCCTACTAGGATAGCCGCAACTTTGAGTCCAATGGATTATTACTGCTTTTGTTCCGGTTAATATTATTTTGTTATAGGAATATAACGCCTAACTGTGTTGGGTTAAGGATTAGTTTTGATGCAAAGTTGTTGCATTTACGTTATGTTGTAGATTTGTGATTTAATGCTATTCGGTTTACGTCTGTTCGTGTTAGGAGTCATTTGCAATGTAGTGCAAAAATGGTGGTTTCCCTCAATGAAAATGTTTTGCCTCACGCATTGTTGGTGATCCAAAACTATTAAAATATCCCTGTGGAAACTTTGAAAATTATGATATTTTATCATATCTAGATAAACGCCATAAAAATGCGACTAAAGGTAAAATATTGTTGCCGTAAGTTTTACAGCTCCATCAGTCTTGTGGTCTTAAGCTTAACTGCTGGCCTTGGTTTCAATTTCCAGGATGGGCAAAGTGTTATTGAGTTTTTCTATTCATTATTCTTTTGCAGAAGCTCGGATTCTGAAAGTTATTGCGGTGTCACACCACCGTACTTCAGAAAGCCAACAAATATGGTGCTGTTGGTATGGCAGTGATCTTTCTCTGGTCGTCTTTCGGATCTGCCTGTTGAATTGCGGTACGATGGTACCGCAATTCAACAGGCATAGAATTAGCGCGGAGCCAGGAGGGTGCCCGCTCCCGGCCTTCAAACCGTGGTGCGGGGAAGGAGGGAATGGGAAGCCGTCACCTCCTTTTGCGAAGCAATGATAAGAGGGAGAGGACCTATGGTCTTAGCAGCCGTCGCGGGAGACGCTCCGGGCATCGGGGGCCACGGCTTTCGGCTACCGTAGGCACTTACCTGAAGGCGGTTAGTAATCTAGCTTGCCATCCGTCTGTCTTTTGAAAAAAAAAGGAGGTGCTAACTCCGCTGTCATTCCATGTGGACTTTCGGTCAGGAGATTTGTGTGTTAGTTTCTCGGCTGTAGGTTCGGTCCAAGTATTTTACACAAAAAATAAGAATGAATATATGCAATAGTTATATACTGCTGTGATTTGCTTCTTTAATTAACACTACTCAATCTGAACTCTTTTTTTGAAAGTTTCTTTACTGAAGCGACATATTTTTTTCAAATGTTTTCTGGAGTATTCAAGACAGTTTAATAGGGATAAAAATTAACTATAGTTTTTCTTATGCCGACAATTAGTATTGACCATAAAATAGGTATACCAAAGGACGAAACAATCAAGCATTTTGGATTTCACAAAAAAACAATCTTAGCTTATAAGGACTTCATTATTTTGTAATTGTAAAGGTTATGGAAACCAAAAATGGTAGCTAAATATCGCTATCGTAAAATATTTATTATATCGTATTTTTTGCCATAAATGAAGATGTTATTATCGAAAAAAAAATTAGGTATTGGTAGTGGAAAATTTTCCTAACAGCGCAGCGGCTTAAGGGCTTGCTTACTAATTCGAATAAAACAATGCAAAATGCTCTGAACCTAGTCGAAAGGTAACTCAGATTTAGTTTGCAACTTTTCATTAGAGCTTTTCTGACCATAATTTATCGCAATCAGATCCGGTGCAGTGTGCAAACCACAGAACACTATATAAATTTATCTGTTCTACTAAAACTACAATAGCAGCAATTCTTTTAGGCACCTCATTGCGATACGTGAAGGGCATCCAAAAAAAACATCATTATGGACACTGGACAGCGATATTGTCTACTTTTATAATTTAGCAGGAAAAAATTTATACGTCCCACTTAACTTAAAAAAAAATCACACTGATTTTGAACTCACAACCTCATGGAGCAGAGTCGAGCGCTTTAACCACAGTCATTACGAAACTTCTAAATTACAAAATGATTTGAAGCAATTCGAAAACAAAGAACTCATTTTATGGTTGTATCATCTCCAATCAAGGCATTACACACCGTTTATATTAATATAGCAAAACAAAAGAAATATTTGTTTGTTTGTTCAAACGGACTAATCTCTGAGACTGCCAGTCTGACTGGAGTAGGTAATTGTTTTGTAAAGATTAGAGGCATCTAGCATTCAAGTAGAATACTATGGGCTTTATAACTTCACATTACGACCTACGATAGCTGAGCAATAACCTAAAACGTGTATTATACCGCGGAGGACAGCTATTCTGTACCTATGTCTGTCCGTCTGTAAGAGTTATAAAAAAAACTAGAAAAGTCTGGTCATCAACAAATCATCTTAGTTGTATGGTAGGAGCTCTCACTTAAATGCCTAGACTTATTCTGTTTTTAGTAGTTGATGTTATAGCCAAAAGAAATATATCATCTGTAATAATTTCAACTATCTAGCTACCTCGGTCAGACACAGTCTGGTGAAAGACAAATAGACAGATAGACAGACCGGTACCCTAAAAAGCGCTACAATGCAACAACACAACATAATGTACAACAGCCCCCTTACCATGACGTTTAAAGTAAGATTGTTTTAGTCCTTTTGCAGGAGTGTGCAAGTGACAGCGTTAGACACGTTGTCTAGCGCCCGCCGTCTCTTTCCCACTGAAAGTAGTGTGGTACGCCCCCTGTATACAATACAACACTCAAAACTTATTTCCATTTTTGAAGTCTAGTGAGTGAATCCACAGTTACAGCTAGTATAAATAATTCAATGGAAATTGTCTCAAAAATTAATTGGAATCGATTATCAACAATCTAGTCATTTGTTTGAAATACGTCTGTCTATTGGATTTAACTTAACATTTCGAATTTGGTTGTGTGGGCTAAGAGGAGAACACTGATTCCCAAAGTAATGTGTGATTTATTATGACAAAAGCCTGCTATGAAACCAACCGAAAAACTCAAAATAATTGTTGATTAGAATGATAGCGTATTAAAAGGTAACCTAATTACTTAAACGAAAAAAAGAAATACCTAAAGAAAAAGGACGATATGTGTATCCTTGGAGTTCAAGTTTACTCTGTAGTTACGAAATTTAATCAAAATGGGGTCACTGAATCAGTATCAAGGCTGACCCATCTGCCGGGGTTGCGGAAGTTCTAATAGTTATCGCGGCCCTGGAACATAAAGGGCAACCGGAGAAACAAGGGTGGGTTTTAGTCAGTAAGAGTCTGACACTCCCTCCCGCCCCGCCCAGGACGGGAAAAGTCATTTGATTATTTTCCACTCCCCAAAAAAAAAAGGGTTGAATTTCCAAAAATTCTTTCTTAGTGGATACTTACTCTTTACAAAGAACACGGCGATTCGGGCTGTTTGTTGATACATAAACAATTAGTTAGTCAGTTTACAATTTGATATATCTGTGGAGGGCGGGAGAAGATCATTTGATGATTTCCCATCCATAAAAAAAGGCTGATCCATTATGAGGGCCATGCCATGCCCCTTCCCTCTAGCCAGGGTCCAGAGGTCGATCACTGATAATTTTATAAACGTCGCATATGACTGTATTTCGACTAAGTGACTTGACAATGGATCCGCTCCTTTTTATTATAGATTTATTAGAATTTTTTATTATGGATAGAGTTAGGTTTATGACACAAAAAGGTTGGGAATCTCTGATTTTGTCTGTAGACATCCTAATTTCAACACAGCAATCATGTTTAAGCTAGATGCGATTCAAATAATTGCGTAAAACAGACATCTTCCTTTCTGAAACCACATTAGTAACCGTCTACTGGCCATACGGACTATTATCAAGTATTGTTATAAGTTTTTGATACACAATCGTGCCTACTATGCCATTGTATCCATTGCCCGCTCCAATTCTTGCACTTTCGTTTTTTTTTCTGCGACATCTATTATTATTGTATTGGGCACGAGGTTATGCAACCACTGCCTTTGGAGTTTTGATATAATTTTTACTGCTTTGTGTTCCGACAGATAAAGTTTTGGCGCGGAAAAAATCCGCCATCTTCCTTTTTGCGATGACGCAGAGTTGAATTTAGAAAGTAACGTTTTTATTCGACGGCAAAGGTTTGTTTGTGTTACAGTTTGGTCGTGACTGCAGAAGCGTCTCTCGGCCTCAGTTACGCAAGTTGCAAGTTGTAATTACTTGTGAGTCGAAAGTGCAAAATTAGCGGGCCAGCTAATGTTACTACTAACAGTCTTGTTCTGATCTTTAAGCAAAGATATGCGTTACGCGTTTCAGGTTGATTTGAGCCGGTTTTTTTGTTTTTAATTGCTATGCGTTATGTATTGCGGTTTGTAGAATGAGTGCCTACTTACCTAGAATGATTTTGCTAATTCTAGTTTGAAGATGTGCAAAGATGCAGCCGACTATCAAATGACCTTTCAGTTGGCGACTTTTGAATCCTTTCATATTTCATAATCAGTGACAGGTATTTGTAGTTTGCAACGTATCCTCCTCCATAATTGCTGCGGCTTTACAGTCACTACATTCTAATACAAGCTGATTCATACAACGGCAGTGTTTATTTTTTTACTGGCTGAGACCATTGCTTCTCTCATGTCAAGTACCTAAAGTAAGTTACCTTTTTTTTGTAAACAAAACAAAATGATCGGTCGGAGATTGTTTCTGTACTTTTCCCAAAACAAAAGTTAACTAAGTATTACAATCTTATGGAGTGCTAATGATGAGATAAATAGACATTGCTAACCGTTTACCTTGGCTTAGCTATGTTCCGTTTCTATCGTGCACTTGACGATTGACACTTGTGTGACAGTGACAGGTATAGTGCTAATGCTAAGCTAAAGTACGTGCTAAGTAACGACTATTTATCTCGCCCTAAGTATTTAAGTATGTTGATAGCTCAGTATGTGTATGAATAAAAATATAAATAAGCAGTTTTGCATCTGAGTGACTGATAGTCTTAATTACTTACTTATGTTTTTCAATGAATATTGTATAACCTAAGCCTAGTCTAGGCCTAGATTCGTTTTCCAGGTCGGCGATATGTAATAGTGACCTTTCTATTTCTTCTTCCTTTGGAGTTATCTTTTCAAGACTTTTTAATAATTTATTTCTAACTAGCTGTTCCTCACGGTTTCACCCGCGTTACGTTAGGTTTTTGCTTACTGCTTCGCTCCCGTGGGACATAGCGTGATATTATATAGCCTATGTTACTCGTTGACAATGTAGCTTTCGAATGATAAAGGAATTTTTAAAATCGGTCCAGTAGTTGTTGAGCCTTTTCATTACAATCAAACAAACAAAGTTTTCCTCTTTATAATATTAGTGTAGACTAGCGAGCTAGTTAGCAATTAAAGATTTGTCTTTTTAATAATTTAATTTATTTTTATCTGGCTGGTTATTAGTTTGTAATCAAAGATTTGTAGCAGCGTTGGGGCACGTCTATAAAATATCGCAATGGTTAATTACGCCACGACACATGACTCTGTCTTCCGCATCCACTAAACCATCTTCAGGTCGTAGGTTCACCTGGTTGGCAACCTCTATTACCTGTGTACTTTTACGATCATGTTTGCACATTGTAAGTGGGGTTAAATGGTTTTGTATGCGAGATTGGTAATCACATTACATTACCGAGTTTTATTGAAATAGTTTGATGGTATTTCTGACTGTGTTCTGTACTTTTTATAACCCATCTGAAGTTGATAAGTTTTATCAAACTTCATCTGGGTATTCTTTGGTCCCCAAAGAAATAAGTGTTTTTTTCCTAACTTAAACTAAATACCTTTTTTTTCAAATACCTAGGGACAACTCACACACGGCCATCCGATCCCAAGCTAAGCAGAGCTTGTGTTATGGTAACCAGACAACTGATATACATACATAAATAATTTATATATACATACATATTATAGACTAGCTTTCGCCCGCGGTTTCGCCTGCGTGAATGTCGTACTTCTGTCCTCTATTTTAACCCTTAAGGTGTTAAATTATTAGGCGCTATTTACTCTTCACAAAGAATAAACCCTCCAAGTTTCATATCTGTAGTTAGTTAAATAACAAACGCGTTTAATATTAGTTAGTGAGTTTAATATTATATAAGTATATACCGCAGTTTCACCCGCGTTATGTTTTTTTAAGGATGGGAATTGATCAAATGCCTTCTCATGAGGGAGTGTCAGACTTTTACTGACTAAAACCCACCCTTGTTCCTTCGGTTGCCCTTTATGTTCTGGGGCCGCGGTAACTATTAGAACTATTCCGCAATCCCGGCAGGCATTGGCCCTAGAGGGCCCCGTCACGTGCTGACTGCTCTTTGTCTTTGAGGCACGCATGGAACGAACGTGCCGTTGACACGGGCCTAGTCCTAGTCGGGCAGCAAGCTACCCATCGCTTGCCGTCCGCAGACCCGCGCATACGGTGGCCGGTAGCCGTCTTGAGTTGCGACTCTCGACGTCTACGCCTGGGTCCCTGTTCGGGGCGCGAGGCTTGACGCTGCCTCAGCATGACTGTTTCGCAGAAAGAGATGACGGCTTCCCGTTCAGTCTCGCCCCGGAACATGGCCTAAACCAGCAGCGGGCGCGAGAGGTCACCACTTAGGCACGATCCTCGCGTACCCGCGTTATGTTAGGTTTTTGGTTACTGATTGGCTTCCATGGCTCATGGCGCAATGTAATGAAGAACAATATTATGTGTTATTCTGATGAATAAGCTACGAATATCTTGCAAAGTCGGCCAGCTGCTCGTACGTACCATTATTATATTGCTGCGGAGTAATTTTAAAACTGTGATGTCTCCGAAGATATTATTTATTGAAGTTAAATGATGTAAACGACAGCTTTCGTTAATTAAAAACTTGTATAGGATAACGTATTTACATCGATTAGGATTAATACTATATTCATCATGAATTATCTTAGAGCTAATTTCATTGCCATAAAAATGGTTATAGTGAGTGAACTATAAATATTAGGCATATGCTGTCGCGGACTTTTTTTTAGAACTTTTTAAGAGGAACAATTCTTTAGAACATAATTTTGGCGTAACTTCAACCATTTACGCAGCGCACGCAACGTAATCTCTCATAAGGAATATTTTTCCCCGTTTTTGTCAAACATTTCATTACTGCTCGGCTCCTATGTGTCTTAGCGTTATGTTATATAGCCTATAACCTGCCCGGAAGTATGGATTACAATCGTACCAAGTTTGGTTTAAATCCATTCAGTAGTTTTTAACCCATGCGTGCATATACAGACAGACAGACAGACAGACAAAAAATTTACTAATTGCATTTTTGGCATCAGTATCGATCACCAATCATCCTCCAATAAAAATTTTGAAAAAATATTCAATGTACAGAATTGACCCCTCTACAGTTTTATTATTGTTGAGGTCGTATTAACGAAAATAACTTTAAAATAAAGCAGAAATATATAATGAATAACTTTGACAATAAAACAGAACCATAGCAACAGTGACAAAAGAAACTATAAAAAGGAAGCATACAAAAATATAATAGGATATTCATACTCCTTTACATCCTCCCTTTTTGAGTGCTTCATCATTACTGAATGCCCAGCTTGTCTAGAATAAGCAATAGCCGTGGCTTGCACACTGGTTTCGTTAAAATATCTGCACATTGGTATTCAGTAGGAACATATTTCACTTCAACTTCCTTGTCAGTAACTAGTTCCCTGATGTAGAAGTGCCGAAGAGCAATGTGCTTTGTTCTTCTGTGCAGCTCAGGATTCTGGGATATTTTAATAGCGGCATCATTGTCAACTAGCAACACAGGTGTCTCTTTTATGTCTGAGATTTCATTAATGAGCCTTTTCAGCCACATTATTTCACGTGCTGTCTCGCTTGCAGCAACGAGTTCTGCTTCGGTACTGGAGATCGCAACGCATGTTTGTCTCCGGCTTGCCCAAGATATTACTCCTTGTGCGTAGGTACACAATATGCCTGAGGTAGAACGCCCTGTAGTAACGTCTCCTCCATGATCAGAGTCACTGTAACAGAGTAGACTTTTGTCACCTTTCTTGTATATGACTCCATAGTCTACGGTGCCTTTCAGGTATCTGAAAATGCGTTTCACTTTTATAACATCTTCTCTGGTAGGACTTTCCAGATTGCGTGACACAACACTCATGGCATAAGCGATGTCAGGTCTCGACCCAGTCATAAGATAGTTGAGTGCGCCAACAGCTTCTCTGTAAGGAAATTCAGCTGTACCTTCATTTGTATCAGTCTGTGTTCCATCTTTCACTATCGGTGTGCTCACAGATTTGCATTCATACATTCCAAAGCGTTTTAACAATTTCTCAGTATAATGCCTTTGTGTAAGCTTGAGAGAGCCATTTTCTTGCTTAAGGATTTCAAATCCTAGATAGTAAGATGCAGGTTTGGGGGTTATCTTAAAACGTTTCTTTAATTCATTCGTAAATCTTTCCGATTCTTTTGGATCAGTAGATGCAACCAAACCATCATCTACGTATAACGCTACAATGATTTTTCCATTCTGTCTAATTCTGACAAAAAGGCAGGGGTCATTATCACACTGCTTAAAACCGATGCTCTTTAGGTAATCGACAATACACCTATTCCAGCATCTCGGCGCTTGCTTTAGCCCATAAAGACTTCTCTTTAATTTGCAGACTTTCTTTGAGCCATCACTATAGCCTTCTGGTTGGTTCATGTAAATTTCTTCATTAAGAGTACCGTTGAGAAAGGCAGTAGCGACATCAAATTGTGTGAGAGTTAGATTTTCATTGACTGCAATATTTAATATCAACCTCACTGTAGCTAATTTTGCTACTGGACTGAACGTTTCAAAGTAATCTATACCTTCTCTTTGCGTATATCCTCTTGCTACAAGTCTTGCTTTGAATTTATCAAGTGTTCCGTCCGCTTTAGTTTTTACTTTAAAGACCCATTTACAAGATATTGGCTTGCGACCTTTGGGTAAGTCTACCAAAGTCCAGGTCTTTGTTTCGATCAGGGACTTCACCTCACTATCCATTGCTTTAGACCATTCACCTTTTGAGGACTTTTTAATGCTTCTTTGTATGTGTTAGGCTCAATGTAAGAACTGACATTCATAATAAAGTCATCAAACCTTAAAGGTTTACGCAGCAGGGATCTATCTCGAAGGTTCATACCAACGTTTTCTTCGATAACTGTTTCATCATCGGATTGATATGGCGTGTCGTAGCTCAGTGGGCTTGAAGGTTCTGATTGATTTCCTGCAAACTGATCTAAACGGTTCGATGAGTCAGGAATCTCAAATGTTTGAGGCATGTCTGCAGGTTCATGTACATCTTCAGTTTCGATTTGTACTTCTTCTTGCACTTCCTCCTGCACTTCCTCCCTTGCTTCTGACATTTGAGGATTATTATTGACCAAAGGAAACCTTAGTTGAATTTCAGTCTCAGTATCATCATCAACTTCTTTCTCTAACCCGACTGACTCGATTATCGACTCATTAAAAGTGACATCTCTCGATCTAATAAGTGTCGGTTTGCCATATTTATCGAAATTCAGTAGACGGTAACCATCATCACCTTCATAACCAATCAAAACACATTTCTGAGCCTTCTTTGACAGCTTTGTACGCTTCTGCTTGGGTACATGAGCATAACATTCACAGCCTATAACTCTCAAATGTTTTATTGATGGTTTTTTATTAAACCAAAGTTCAAATGGTGATTTGCCATCTATACTGGTGGGCCCAGTCCTATTCAGGACATAAGCGGCTGTACTTATTAATTCAGACCAACAGCTGACTGGCAATTCTTTATGACAGTGCATCATACTGCGCGCGGCTTCAACAAGTGTTCTATTATCCCGTTCACTTGTTCCGTTTTGCTGCGGAGTGTAGGGCATAGTTAGCCTTTGTTTGATACCAGCTTGTTGCAATACATTTTTGACTTGTTCATTATCAAACTCGCCACCGTTGTCACTAAGTACTTCTTTAATACAATGACCAGCTCTTTTACATTCTTGAAGAACTTGCTTAAGCTTTTCGCAAACTTCATTCTTATGTTTAAGAAAGTATACAAAGCGGTATTTGCTAAAATCATCTTTAAAAAGAACAAAGTATTTGTACTTGCTGAAAGAGCATGGAAACGGTCCACATACATCTGTATGAAGTATTTCGCCAGGCGCTTTAGTTCTCACTCTTGTCCCGAATTGTTTTCTATGGGTTTTCCCATAGATGCACCCAGTGCACAACTCTGAATCGAGGGGTACTTTGATATCAAGTTCATTTTCGATAATCTTTTTGACATGTCGTTTGTTCTGGTGAGCAAACCTTTCATGGTAAAGCTGAAGATTTGACAAAGCGTTTATTGTAGAATTAGTAGGACTTTTGTCAGCTAATATAGTTTTCGCATTGATCTTGTAGAGTCCTCCATTCTTAGAACGTTTACCCATTAGAAGGATTTGTCCATTAGCTTTAAGGCTGCAGGTTTCTCTTTCAGAAGTAAAGACACTGTTTAATAATTTATCTTGTGCGGCCAGAACTGAGAACAGATTCTTTTTAATTGTGGGTACATACCAAACATCATTAAGAATAATGTCTTGCTTTCTATTTTGTAAGTTAGCAACCAAATGAATATTTCCTTTTCCAAGAGCATTGATTGTTGCACCGTTCGCAGTTGTTAGAGTGTTATTGCTTGTAAAAGGTTCAAAACTGGAGAAAAAATCTCTACGGTTTGTTACATGGTTCGTTGCACCATTGTCTATATACCAGCTTTCAGTATCCGACTCAATTACAGCATTGGCCGCTTGGTTATTCTCTATCTCCATTAGGACAGTATTCACTTTTGGATTTGCCTGGCTTGTAAAAGGCTTGGGTGGTTTACCATCCGATATCCACTTTAGACATTTCTTAACTTTATGGCCTGCCTTGCCACAATAGCTGCACTTTTTCTTGATAAACTTATCTTTACTATTATGTGTAGCAAAAGCAGCTACAGAACTCCCGGTATTATTATGTGTAAATAAGGACTTCTCAAAATTGCACAGCTGTGTAGTTAGATTTTCAATATTGCGATCTTCTTTTGACAAGAGTAGCCAACTTGACTTGAAGGAAAAGAAGTTATCAGGTAAGGTATCCAGAATTTTACATATCAGAAGAACTTCTGGTAGATCACACTTGCATTCTTTCATCAATTCAATTTTTAAGTTATGCCACAAATTCTTTATCTTGGAAATGTGAGTGGCCATGTCGTGAAGAGGATCTTTTCAGTAATGGAAGAAATCTAGCGAGTAAGTGTACGATTTGTCGTCTGAAGAGCGATCAAATAGGCGATGCAGCTCATCCCAAACTTCTTTGGAAGTCTCTAGTCGCATAACTTTCTGTAGCGTCTGATCTGACATATTTGCAGTTAATAATAGTAAAGCATTGCTGTCTGTTTCATTGTATTTCTGAAGTTCTTTCCTGTATTTCATCAATTGCTCGGATGTGGCATGCTCACCTGGATGGACGGGCATATTGAGTTTGCCCTCAATTGCATCCAATCCTCCAGCGCTGCCACGCAACAGATGAGTTACTTTATATCGCCAAGTAGTCCAATTTTCTTGACCTTATAATCTTCCGATGTCAATTTTGCAAGAAGTCGTTTGCATTTTGACTTCACAAAAATCGAGAAAAATTTTTGAAAAATAAATTTTTTGGTGGCTCGTGAACTTCGATAAACTAATTTCCGCTTATAAAATTAATCCGAACGCTCTGCTACCATGTTGTATTAACGAAAATAACTTTAAAATAAAGCAGAAATATATAATGAATAACTTTGACAATAAAACAGAACCATAGCAACAGTGACAAAAGAAACTATAAAAAGGAAGCATACAAAAATATAATAGGATATTCATACTCCTTTACAATTATAAGTATAGATAAATTACACCCAGACACAGAACAAAAAATCATGCTCATCACACAAAGTTTGTCCTGGGTGGGAATCGAACCCACGACCTCCGGCTTAGCAGCAGGGCTACTAACCACTAGACCAACAGGCCCGTCATATATATATATACTGTCTTTCCGCTGCTGCTCAAATCCTTCCAGAGTACCTTTTCCTTCGCTTCCTCGAACCAGCCTTTTAGTACGAGTCAAGCTCATCTCGCCACGTTTTTTTCGGTTGGTCTCGGAGACGCCGCGCGCCGCTCGTCGTCCATCATCTGGCACTCACTGCAGAGACTTTATCACAACGGCCATTATACGTGCATCATCATAAACAAAAATAAAAAATCACGATTGGCATGAAAAAAATATGAATTTATTGTTGCCTATATTACTGGGGACGAAGTTAGAAAGCAAGGAAGGCCTGCTTGCTTAACCCGCGGATAGTCGCGCCTGGGTCGAAAAGACCCAGTACTCTAGTTATTGTGCCATAACTGTTTTTGTATTACTTCATTCGTGTTATCGCTTTAAGTACCTTCAAGTAGCTTCACTGGCTACCCGCACACCCCGCGTCAGCAAGTCCTCGTGCGGCATTTAGACAGTACGAACGTTTCAAGTGAGTATGGGTCGTTTCGACCCTTGTGCGACGTAATGTGTTAGTGTATTTTTTATTCCAAAAATATTATTTTAAATCTATTTATTTGTAGATTTATCGTCAAATCGTTTGAATGAACAGAGAATATTTAATATCAACTTCAACTTTTATAATTATGATGGCAATCCACCGAATTTTCGGTGATTTCTGCCAATGTCCAGTTTGAAAATAATATTATAAATAGTGACAATTGTACGGTTATTAAATTATAGTGTGGAGATCATACACGTGTTCTTATAACCAAGAACACGAGATGACTCCAATATTTAATATATTAGAAGACGAAGACATTGAAGGTGTAAGTTCGTCAGAAATTGAAGTCAGGTCGTCAGGATTGACAGTTACGATTCAAATTCCTGTCAGAGTGGTGAAGATGAACTCATTTAGGAAAATGAAGTTTCTGAGCCTGAAAATTTACATTCTAGTTTGCTGCAAAGACCTGACTTGAATGACATGCCTCTGAAATATGCCCATCAAGGTACTATCTGGGTAGGAATGGCACTCGTTGAAACATAAAAGAGCCTCCAAGAAACGTTCGCACCCCTAGTTATATTATCATAAGCCAAGTACCATGGTCAATCAATGAAGCGAAGGGTGCACTAACGCCTTCCGATTGCTGGTGTCTTATTTTTTTCCTGACAGTTAATTAGAAGTGGTGGTTGCATATATTGATACGACGGTAGAAATACAAACAAACCGGCCTTGCCAGGGTCCAGTAATGTTCGACCTGCCCTCCCAAAAAGGACAGAAAAACCAAAATCCAATGCCGATTTTTTAATACCTTTATTTGTAGAGATCATACTACATTTATATGTACCAATTGTGAAAAAAAATAAGCCAAAAATAAGATAAGACTGTTGCAGGAAAAAAAATCAATCTATTTTATAGTAGATTTTTACGTGTAATTTGGAGACTGATTATAAAAATATGCTATGTGTTAAGTTTAATATTATTCCACTATTACAAAGATTGTTGATATTATTGATAGTAGAAAATATTTTTTTATGATTTTAGATTAAACAAAGAAGATTAAAGTCGTTTTTTAGTTTCTATATCATAAAAAGTAAGATTTTGCAGTGATCTCTTGATTTTTGTGATTGATACTACTATTTTCCAGTAAATAACAAATATTTATTATTTTTAAGTTTGTTTTGTTATTCTTTTTCGAAATAATTAAAAAAAAATCTCGAATGTAAATTAAGCTATTAAAAACAATGCATTTAATATCTGGGTCTTTTCGACCCGCGCGCGACTGTTCATGACTTAAAACAAGACGCGAGTACCGGCGGGTTAACATCATTCGTCTCTGGCTTGGTCAGAACTTTGATCTTAAGTCCTCTTTGGCTTGCCACTGTATTAGTTAAATTGCAAACGTTTACTCACGAAAACTTAAAGGTTTAAAAAGTGCCGACGAGTAGTTTTCCGGAATTCAGGGGCTGAATTACTAAAGACCAACATTGAAATACACGTAATAATGACATTTAAAATATCTTGCAATTCTTGTTTTTCGAACATAAAAACATTCACCTCCTGAAAGATTTCGCCGCGCATCTCTCAAGTCAGCCGGTACGTAGGTACTGCGTAAAACAGTGACGAAATATATACAGGGCATAATATATTCCACACGTGTATGGTGGCCCGAGAAAGGCGATAGGTCGGTATATGTCACGGTGGGCAATTACCAACTGGCTGCCAGCTTGCGGACGAGCAAAATATATACCCATTTTTCGCATGCGTAGTGATTGCCTCGGTTTGTAAAGAGCAAGTCAGTTGGCGACGTAGATTAATAGGAACTGGTTTAATAAAGATCACGATGGGTTGATGTTTCGTTAGTTACTGATCGAAATTCAATCTAAGCTTCTTGCAAATTAGGCTATACCTAGGTTGTTTATGGTGAAGCTTCTTCGCTGCGTGTCTATGTCAGTATAGCAAGCAGTCTAGATAGTATGCCGCAATCGGTAGTGTTGCCCGATCTTAAATCCGCCAATTATATCGGAGCTGCCATCCAGTTAGCAGTATGGTGCAATCGGCAACGATGTTGCTAGATCATAAATTCAGAAAGCCGAGCTAATCAGTCAGTTCAACTGGGTTTCCGTATGAATTTACTTAAAAAGTCTGACACTAACCCTCATTATTTTTTATGAGTGGGAAATCTTCAAATGACTTCTCTAGTTTTAAAAGACTTTTACTGACTAAAACCCACTCTTGTTCCTTCGGTTGCCCTTTATGTTCCGGGGTCACAGTAACTATAAGAACTACTCTGCAACCCCCGCAGACACTAACTCTTAGCGTCAGACCTTTTACCTAAATTCACAGACACATTTAGCTAGTATCTATTGTTTGAGGAACAGTACCACAGTTGAACTTCAGGGTAGAACCCAAACTATAATTGAGAGTGTAATGCCTGTGTACTTCCCCGTCTGCCTGTAACGCTTTCTTGGCAAAACTACTGAACGAACATTGAATACATTTTAGTACGGAGTAAGCTTATGTGCTGTGGGTTTGTATGTGTCTGCATCAACCGACATTTTCATGGACACGTTGTCTATAAATCTCTACCTGAGCATGTTTATCTATTTTAGAGCTGAAATTAACTTAGCTACTTAAATTCATTGACCTGTTGACCTGCCAGGCTTGTCGTGTACTTCATTTCTAGCTTAGCAGATCAAACGGTCATTGAATGCAGTTTAAGTTGTTGGTATTAGGTGATTATGTGCGTAACTAATCTTCTGCGCATCAATGTCTAAGGAAATCTACAATGTTTGATGATACCATAGAAAAACACTATACCTATTTTATTGCTATAGAAACTGCCAGTTAGCTAACTTATTATTTTAACCTAATCAATTAAATCGAACGCCAATAACGCCCCACCCTAACATAAATTGATACCAGTATCGATTATCGCCTAATTGCGATGCTTTCGAAAGGATTTGTATGTGAAGATGGCAACAGACAAGGCTAGCATCAGTGAGAAATGTTACTACAACTGGTAGTTATTAGTTAATGTTTTGTTTTGAAAATGTATTCAAGCTTACGTTGCTTCGAGCTTGTCAAATGCACTTGGAACCAGTAGGTGTAGGTGTTTCGACGTTTCCGGGGACGGTTTTGCGGCACCACGCAGCGCAACACGACGCCAATGTTATGATTTTAAGTTTTTGTTTTTAAAATAAGTATGTATTAGTTTATTACTGTTTATGATTATTCTATGTATTTTATTCTTTGGGCCTCCGATGCCTGAAATAAATAGATTATGATTATTATTATATTATTATAGAAAAACAGAAAGAAAATAAAGAAAGGAAAACAAGAAATTGCGAGTTTATAATTTTATTTATAGCACGTAATTGGCGAAAATTATTCTTTTCTCATGTAAACGATCATTGTAGCTTTTGGACACGTGCAACAACAAGAGTAACACACGCGACTCGCTAACCCTTCAAATATTGTATTCCTTTTTTGAGAATCTGTCTTTTTGAGTCATCTGAATTAATTTGGTAGTCCGCCCTTATGCGAATAATAATCTTTCTAACCAAGGGGTATAGTATATTACCCAATAACTGAAATGTTGCTCCATGTAAACAATTCGTATTCAGCTTAATCCGACTAGGGAGATGATGATGAAGTTCATATTAGTTACCAATTGATACGTCTTACAAATTGCTAATAAGTAAACATATTACCGACACTAGGTCGGTCTACCCTAGATATCGGAAAAGCGTGCGGCTCATACAAAGTGTCAATTCAGCGCGGTTATTACCATGCAAATGTCGATAGTTGCGCTAGCGCATCGTATCTTGCACTAGTCTGTTTCGTCACTGGTTCATGTGAGACAGCGAATGTGGGTGGCGGAGTACAATGTAGATCTCGGTGTAGGTGGGAGAAGGAACATCGGAGCAGGTCATTAAGAGTCTGGCAGAACCCTACACCCCCCGAGGGCTAAGGTATGCAGGAAGATTTGTTACCCCGAATAGAAAAATGAGTAAAATGTAGATGGAACAGTTTCCTGAAGGATATAGGTGTGGTGGCTTTTTGGACTACCATATAAAAAGACTGGCTGGACGGGTTTTCTTAACACCTACAGACATATAAAAGTAAGAGAAAATTGCTGCTGTTAAAGGCGGAATTGCAGCCCAAGCGGCGGCGGCGGTTTAATGGCGTACAGGAGTGGAAAAAAAAATTGGTAACTAATTCTAGAGTATTCAAGAAAACTATTGTGCTTAGTTTATAAATTATAACTCCGTTACTTATGTAACCTAAAACTTGATTAATAATATTCATTTAACACTTCATGGTCTAGTAGCCGATTTTAGCATCTCGATGACTGATGCAGTACTATTTAATATGTATTGTAAAAAGAACCAATTCTGTTAGAAATAAATTTATTCAACAAACGCTTAATTTCTTATACAAAACCAAAATAACTACCGGTTGCTTAATTTTTGAGTTTTTAAACACCAATATCCTGTTCGCACTTTCGCTGTTCAGCATATAAATAAGTATGAAGGATAAAAGTGAGTATTACTCATCGTTGCAATATGGCTGCCACAGTTTCAACAACGACAACAAAATATAAACTGAGGTTTTGCGATTTGAATATTGTTACAACAGATGCCGCAATACATCTCAATCAATTTCGATCATGACGTAAACATAGATTAGCCTAATACGCAGGACATATTCTAGTCCTTTTGTATGAGCGAGTCGCAAAGCTAAAGGCTAGATGTGGCCCATGTTTAACAGTGAACGCTAGTGGCTTAATGATGATGATACGTATATGCATCAACACCAGCATTCTTTCTGCACCTTTTTTCCTCTCACGCTCTTATGTAGTTACTGGGGAGAGGTCAGGCGTAAGAGCAGCAAGTGAGCATCAGGACTGCTGTTGAGAAATTTCTGCTGTTGTGACCACCAGTGAATAAATTGAATAGGGATGACGACAACATAAAAAAATGGCATTCTGTTTAGTCCGTCTTGTAGATCGGCCAAAAATACGGGACACGTATTTTTTGGTTCATCAAAATAATAAAAAAATACAAAGAGTGGGGGCATAGTGGGGGCTTTTGACGTCACCTTAACGCAAAAATTGTATCTGATCGTGATGTCACGCACAACTTCAACGCACTGTATCGTCGTCATTTTTCGTTTACAAGAAAAAAGAAAAAATACGTGTCCAAAATTTTTTAATAATCTCAATGACGGACTAATTACTTTTTTTTGTCGTCTCGCCTATTGTTAAATGCTAAGCGGAAAACTCGAAGACCGTTGCAACATTCTGGCAAACGAAAAACTGAATGACACTTCTTTTACGGGTTTTTTATGTGGAATCAAAATGTATGGATTTGACAGAATAAAAATCCAACTAAAGTTATTGCATTTGAGTATCATGGTTTATAACATAAATTTGATTTCGCTATAATAAGACCTACAAAAAACTATTTCCGTTTAATCGACACAAAAACAAAATCCTCACCATTTAAGGCAAACAGTGATAAATTGCCAACACATAAGAAAATAGTTATCAGCTCCAATCGTTGCCACATTTTGAACCTATAAAAACTAGGTCTATATGCTCGCCTTACCCAGATTTCCATGTATGATCGTGTCCAGGAAACGCAGGGTTATGAAACATGCTTTCGATAATTCGGCATGGCAGGGTTATGTGTTGATTACACGCTTTTGACAGGTTAATAGCAAGGAAGGGTTAGAAAATTACAATGTTCATGTGAATTTGTGATGTTTTGTGAGGTAAGTAATTTATTAGTTGTAAGTAAAAGGGAAATGGTTTTCTGGTTTCGTGTAGGAAGGATTGGTTACAATATGTTATGGCCCTGTTTTAGCCTCGTTTTGAGTTTTTTTTTAAATTAGCTGTCCTTGCTGTTTCATCCCCAATAGATAAGATCTTTATCATTTAGTTATCCTTCCTGATTCTAATGTATTTGTTCATTATATAAGCTAAATCACTGTAAGTTTCGTTATGATCCGTTCAGTAATTTTTAATTAAGAGTAACAAATATCCATCCACAACACAAATCTTTAGGCATTTAAAATATTAGGATGACTTTTATCCTGTCCAATTTGTTTCAGTTCAGTCACATTTATGATCACTTTACCTACACTAACATTATACGTATCTATCTGAAACTTTCACAATAATCTCTAAAATGTATTCTATACATAATCATTAAAAAAACTTTAAAACCTTACAGTTTATTACTGACATTATAAACAATAACTTTGTTGTTGTTATTAAACAAAAAAAATCAGCTGCTGCAATATTACTAACTCACACCAAATATCTACATTACTCATTTAAAACGTACTATTGACACATTATTGATGACTACATCTAAAAAATTCGCTAACCAGCAGTAAAACCTTACTTAGCATAAACATTTACTTTACAAACAAACAGACAGACAATCAGGCGTCACATTAGACAGGGTACAGACGTCGCAAGTGGAGCATAGACAATCGCTGTAACCTCATTAGATGAGCTGTGACTTGGCACGTTGCGCAAACGCATCATATAGTAAATGACGAGGATCTGAACACTGACTTAATTGGAGCTACTGAAGTATTTTACGTTAATTAAGTGTGCAAGTTAATTAGTTATGTGATACGTTTTATACCTTTAGTTTTATACTGTGTCTTTGTTTATTGAACAAGAGTAACATTATTTAATGTAACCAAGTGTAACCAAGATTTATTTGAACACTTTAAATTTTCCATACATATATAAATGGGAAAGTGTGTGTGTGTCTGTTTGTTTGTCCCCCTTTCACGGCAAACGGAGCGACGAATTGACGTGATGTTTTAAGTGGAGATAGTTGAAGGGATAGAGAGTGACAGAAGCTACCTTTTGTCTCTTTCTAACTTAAGCGAAGCCGCGGGCAAGAGCTAGTTGTCTGAAAATTAAAAGATATCAGACTGAGATACCAGTATTATATGCATTATCTATGCTGAGATCGAATGTACAGGTTTTACCTACAGAAGAGGTGAAGATTTTTCGGTACTCCTGTAATTAATTCTGCGTCATTTGACTGAATTTCGACATATGAGGTGTCATTGAATTCATCTCAGTTGTGGACGCGACACAGGGCATACCTATTAATAAAAAAAAAGAAAAAAAAAAAACAAAAAACCCAACTGCAATTTTGGAAGTTGGCGGCAATTACATGAAACAGAACCAAAGCCACCAAATTCCGATATTGCAGTTGGGTTGTATGATTATTTAATTATATTCTTTATAGATACTATGTAGTGATTAACCTATCCATACTAATATTATAAATGGGAAAGTGTGTCTGTCTGTCTGTATGTTTGTCTTTCTTTCACGGCAAAACGGAGCGATGAATTGACGTGATTTTTTAAGTGCCTATGTTACTCTCCATCCCGTCAACTATTTGACGGGATGGAGAGTAACATAGGCTACTTTTTGTCTCTTTCTAACGCGAGCGAAGCCGCGGGCAAAAGCTAGCTAGTATACAATAAACCCTCGGTTAACCCATTGCCAAAATTTCACCTACGTCCATAAATGGCTGTTTTGTTAGCCGTTGCAATGATGTGCTAATGTTTTCAATATGTTAAAACATTATGCGCATACAACGTTTAACCATTTTATTATGTTTACATAAACTTATTGTAATTATCTTGCAATACGTGCCAAGTTTTTCTCTGTTGATCTTTGGAATACCTATAGAATGTCAAACATAGTGTTATTCCCGTATTAATGGTGGAACTTTACTATTTTCTGAGTTGGATCATTATCAGACTATTATTTTGTAATCATTATTACTTCTAGGTAGCTTCTTAATAGATTTTCTTGGACATAACTGAGAGCGGTAAAGGAAACAAAACGTGTAAGTTTGAGATCGCCAATTCGTCTTGAGCAAGTGTGCTAATCTTTCTTTGTATGTAAAGAAGCCTTTGCTCTACACTGGAAGAATTGTTCTTTGGTATTACAAAGGTTAAATCTTGTCAATTAACTTGACCAATAGATCGTGGTGTCAAGGGATCTAATTGCGGGTCCAGGAAAAAGTTTTATTGGGTTTTCCCATTACAAATTACGCCCTTCACTCCTTCGACCCTCCATACGATTTTATAGCGAATGCGATCTTTGTAAACTTGAAATGAAGACTTTATTATTATTATTATGGTCACATGGACATCCTACAGAAGAAAAATTAAATTTTAATGTCATTATTTTTGAAAGACAAGTGTACAAGTACAAGTGTACTGTATGTTCTTCTCCATGAGAATCTAATGTTAGGAACGGGCAGCCAGCTTTAACTTTCTTATTCCTTAACTATTCAAAAGTGCTTATAATGGTTAAGTTGAAACCAAATTGTGCCGATTTCTAATTAATTTGCAATTTAGCCGCAGTAGCCAAGCAATTACGAAAACATATTGTTATTAGTTGTATTAATAAACCAACAACAAAACAGAAATCACGGAAGAGACCAACACTAGCTGTCATAGAAATCACACATCATAATATGGAAATACAATAACAGGACATGATCGAGCATTATTTACTTATATTATTTACTAGTTCCAGCCTCTGACTTCGTTTACTTGGAAATATTTTATTGGGTATAAAATTAATGCTTGTAACGTCAGTTGTGTGTCATTGAATCCCGTGAAAATCGAAATTTTAGAAAGGAGATCACCCAGCCTCCATACATTCTTGGGCTAATTTTAAAAACGCCGGCCAACTAAAATAAACTTAATATTTGCATAGATAAAAAAATAAACCTTTTTTATTACTACACCAAAGTTCTAAGTCAAGTCTGTGAGATAATATTTAAACTCAAAATATGTAATAGTTTGAGAAATAAAACCCAATTATTGTAACATTTCGCTTATTAATGTGCAAGTCAGAATGTAAAAAAGGTAGCACCTACTTTTTTGCGTTACGAAGTCGGCCGGGAGACGTATTTAGGTAGGTATTTTTTTTATGGGAAACCCTCAAATGACTTGGGGCGGACCAGACTTTTACTGACTAAAACGCACCCAAGCTTCTTCAGTTGCCACAACTGATAAACATACGTATATAATTTATAAATACATACATATTATAGATAAATTACACCCAGACACAGAACAAACAATCATGCTCATCACACAAAGTTTGTTCTGGGTGGGAATCGAACCCACGAATTATAAGTACTTTAAGTTATGTCATTGGCCCAAAAACAACAGAACCACTAAACGCTTATTACTTAGTACAATGCATAAAAAGCTGCTATTTCGACATGACAAACTGACACTTTAATTTACTTTACTTGTATGGTTATGAATATTTGTATAGATTTCTGTAATTATGCGTATTTGCGAGTAGTTGTGCCCTTAACCTCCGCACGTACGACACCGTTGAGATCAAGGCTGCACTTGCGATATTTTATTGAACAATGACTCATTTGTTTATAGCTTAATTATCCATACTACCATACCATAGAAATATAACTTATTTAATATATCTATGTTCCATACTAATATTATAAATGCGAAAGTAACTCTGTCTGTCTGTCTGCCTGTCTGTCTGTCTCTTCTTCACGCCTATACCCCTGAACGGATTTTAATGAAATTTGGTACAGGTATAGTCTGGGACCCGAGAAAGGACATAGGATAGTTTTCATCCCGGAAATCCCCCGGGAACGGGAACAAAAATTCCACGCGGACGAAGTCGCGGGCAAAAGCTAGTAAAGGAATTAAGCTCAAGTTTAACTGTATAAAATAGGCTTTTAATACAGACATTTCAATCCTGCTAATCATAAAAGCCTTTTAAATTATGATTAGCACACGAAACTTTTTTCATTTATTATGAGATCTGGAGATCTCAGAAATTACAAGTACCAAGAGTTTTTAAATTCGCATAGATGTTATTTTTAAAAAGCAGGTGCTCAAATAGTAGTGATTTTGCAAAATTCTGGTCCTAAGTGGGAGAAAAGGGATGTTACAGGTATATATGAAACTGCCAGTTTTATTGGCAGGGATATCAAATTCATAGACAACAGTCATTAATAAAACATATTAATATAATAATTCTAATACAGGTTTTACATTACGCTATGTCCCACTAGTGAGGAGAAGTAACCAAACAACTAACTTGATGCAAATAAAGCCGCAGGAAAAAGCTAGTATCAATGATATTATAAAGTAACTTGTAATATCATTGGCTAGTGTACTAAAATGTGATAGCTTGTGAAGATAGATAGATGATTATAGTTAAATATTTCTAGCATAACTATTCAACGGAAATAGCGATTTGAGATTTTGGACTAGATAAATAAATGTGGCTTATAATTAATGATTAAACGAACTTACCTGTACGTGAAGTTCTATCATAATTATACGAAGGCTTCGTCCGAAGGGATTAGCAAATAACACATGTAGTACCGCCTAGTGGTTCGCCAGTCTCACACTATAGTTGAGGGTAGAAAATAAAATTAAAAAATAAATTCACGTCAACAAGACAGTTGACCGACCCGCTTGCTTCATTTAGTTTAGAGAGTAGCCGCATCTTGAATATTTCACACACAATAAATGGGGTAACTAATGGGAGGGAGGGTTGCTAATCCCTTCGGACGAAGCCTTCGTATAATTATGATAGAACTTCACGTACAGGTAAGTTCGTTTAATCATTAATTATACTTCAGGCTTCGTCCTCGGGATTAGCAAATAACACATGTAGACTTTTAGAGATAGTAGTGTGAAATATTTTGTTTATTCCTCAATTTTACAAACAGATATAAGAAAATAATTATAAATCGCTTATCTTAACCTTCATTTGAGTTATTGTTTACAATTGTTCTGGCAAAACAATCATTTCCATTGTTATTGACATTACCTATGGTTCTATTATAGAACCAAAATGTGCTTGACGAGCCGCTCCATCCAGCGGTTTTTCTTATTCGATCTAGGCTGACGCCCAGCTGAAGAGCCGCGGATGTAGCGGCGTGCTTTGTGCTGTGCGCGGTGGACATGTTCACATCGATACCGTTATTGCGCAGGGTGTCTTTTATCCACCTACTCAAGGTTTGAGAACCGACAGCATTGTAAGGCTTTAGAAAGCTTATGAAGAGGGAGTCAATATTCTTTCGCAACGGGCTTGATTTTTCGGGCTTGAGTTAGGTAAGTAAAGTCAAGACAGGACATATTATTTCGGGTCGTTCCTCAAAAAACGGTAATACTAACAATGGCTGCAAACATCCTTAGCGTGTTGTTTTTAAGAGGTCAGGTATTTTGATAGTTACTTTAGAAGGGGACAATTCTATGTTTTTAAAATTAATCTTTGACAAGGTCTGTACTCTGTGCGCAGTCAAAAGGGCAATGAGAGTGATAAGTTTTTCGAAAGGTTTTCAAGGGATAACATTTCGTTGGGATAAAACTGGCTGAGATAATTTATTACTATTGTAGTATCCCATGTTATTTCATACTTGGGTAAAGGAGGACGTATCCGAAATATACCTTTAAAATACCTTTTGATCCTATCATCTTCTCTTAAATTATTTCCCATGAGTAGGGCAAACGCGGATCTACAAGAATTAAGCGTCCCGTATTGATATCCCTCTTCATAGAGAATGTTTAGGAAATTAATTATTTGTGGAATCGAAGCGTTATACAAATCACCATACCAGCGCCGTAAGTAAACATCATATTGTTTATAGGAGTTTTCAGAAATAGACGCCAACATCACATTAACTGCTGACGGAGATACTCTTGTTCTTACCCACGCCGTCCGCATAAGTTCCCTGCCACCGGGGTTTAATTAAGTTTGGTGTATATGTCGCGATCGCTAGAACTGAAACATAAAATCGGATTTGCATTTGCCTTAAACACAACTGGATCAGACAATAAAAGGCTTTTTTAAAAATTGAGTAGCTGTGGGCCAATGTGGTACGACTAGTACGCCCCTAGCCTTATCTGTAATTATCTTTCTCAGTATCTTTAAAACGACAGAGAAAGGTGGGAAAGCATAGAAATAAATATCGGCCCAGGAAATTGAAAATGCATTAACTGCCATTGCATTGGGGTCTCTGTGCCAGGAGATCTAGGCAGAGTATTTAGTATTTATTCGACTGGCAAATAAGTCTATTTGAGGTACCCCATACGTTGAGACAATTTCCTGGTATGCCCAGTCCGCCTTGACTCGGCATCTGCCGTGTTATTGTCTAATGAGCTAATGTAATGAGCTATGACGTACAATTTGCGACATTCACACCACTGCCATAGCTGACGAGTGATGTCAGTGAGGTGGGGTAACGAAATACCTTCCATCCTATTAATGTAAGAGACGGCTGTAGTGTTGTCGATGAGGAGTAAAATTTGACAGTTATTTAAATCTTTAGCAAATACTTTTAAGGCAAGGAAGGCCGCAAGTAGTAGTTATATATGTTGTGTCTTCTCTTGATTACTCCACAACCCGCTAGCCCTCTCTTTGCCACAGGCAGCCCCCCACCCCGTAGTTGAGGCATCTGAGAAAATTTTCAGATCATGCGTATCGTGCTACAAAACGGTATATGTATTGCATTATACCACCATCTTAGATCAGGTAGTAACACACTAGATATATTCATAAATTTATCATAGTTATCATCAGGTTTTAAGTTTAAATGTTTTACGCGTTCAAATAGTTTAGTACATAGCAAGCTGTATTCTACAGCCGGAAAAAATTAAAATTGGTAATCCGACCATTTGTTCAAATTCACGTATCTTGCATATTTTTAATTTCTGATTTGACGCGAACTATTTTTCCCGAGGGTAAAGTGATCTGGAAGTTTACAAAGTCTAAAACAAAACCTAGAAATGTACATACTTGACTAGGTATCATTAAACTTTTATCCTCATTAATTAAAAATCCGAGAGATGTAATTAATTACTTAGATTGTACAGTATTGTACAAACATTTGTCGTATGACTCATCTAAGTAATTAATAGATATTAGGCCTGCCAAACGTAGTAACCGGACAGTAGGTTTCATTATTTTAGTGAATGTATATGGGGCAGTGCTTAAGCAAAATAGTAGAACGTTAAATTCGAACAGTTGTTGAACTTTAAATCTTAAATATTTTCTTGAATTATAATGAATACTTATAAAATAGTAAGCATCTTTTAAATCTATTTTTGTTATTAATTTTAATAATGTGCGTAGACCTTCATTTTTTAAAATGATGAGCTGTAATACATTTTTTTAAGTTCTTTTAAAATTTAGGATGATACTATATTTGCCATTTGTTTTAGACACTAGAAATATACTAGATAAAAATTAACCATCGGTAGGTTGACATCTTGACATAGCTCTATTACATAATAAATTATGAATAGCTTTTTTGAAGTTATTTGAATGGGATTTCGTATCCCTTAATGAAAAAGAAAACATAGGCTTATTACCTCGGGATTATTGTCATTTTAGTTATTAGTAGAAACTTGTCTCTGTCTAATTTCAACATTTTTGTCGCGTTTGGCATTAACGTCGTAAATAGCCGCGTTAATTTCGGCATTTAATACAGGAGCATTAACTAGTTTTCAATTACTCCGCAATAGTCCTTATGAATTTCGGGGCCGAAAATATTCGAAATAGTAGGATCTTCGCCCAGTATTTCGAGTATTGTACTGTTTAGCGTATCAGCTGACTCAGGCTCCTCAGTATTTGTCACCGGTTCGACGGCGCTAGCGGCGGCGGGTGGCGGCAGGGGGCGGGGGCACTCTTCGTTGGGTTCCGGGACGGGGTCGACGAGCGTCTCCGCACATGGCTCAGAATCAACAATACCGTCAAGTAGGTTTGGAACGTTGTTATTACGTTCTTGATCTGAAAACCACCGATACCTATACTAGTCATGAAACAGACCAAAGTACTGTTCGCCAGACAAATTTATCGGGTAGTACAGCTCCAAAGAGAAGTACGCAAACCCATCTAGGTAATCATTACTGACCTACACTAGTCAAGAAACAGACCAAAGTACTGTTCGCAAGACGAATTTATCGGGTAGTACAGCTCCAAAGAGAAGTACGCAAACCCATCTACGTCATCATTACTGACCTACACTAGTCAAGAAACAGACCAAAGTACTGTTCGCAAGACTAATTTATCGGGTAGTACAGCTCCAAAGAGAAGTACGCAAACCCATCTACGTCATCATTACTGACCTACACTAGTCAAGAAACAGACCAAAGTACTGTTCGCAAGACTAATTTATCGGGTAGTACAGCTCCAAAGAGAAGTACGCAAACCCATCTACGTCATCATTACTGACCTACACTAGTCAAGAAACAGACCAAAGTACTGTTCGCAAGACTAATTTGTCGGGTAGTACAGCTCCAAGTTATAATAATCTTTAGTTGTGTAAGTACCATGTTACAAGTAAGTCACACTAATTATTATTGACAATTAGTTAAGAAACAGTCCTAGAATACTGTCCGCAAAGCTTTTATTGGGTAGTAAAACTCCAGAGAAGTACGCAAACCCGGCTAGGTAACTATTACTATCACGGGTGTAAGTAATGTTTTATTATAAAAAATATGTTTTATTATAAAATTTATGTAAAATATCACGATTGAGTCACACTAATTTATTGACAATTAGTTAAGAAACAGTCCTAAAATACTGTTCGCATAACTATTATTCTATTTTGATATTGAGTAGGTAAACTTGCAAAGATAACATTTCTTAAAATATCGTAAGAGTTTCTACGAATGGTAGTTAAACCCAATAGGTATGAAATGTAACCTATTTAGCTAATTTAGTCAACACTTTTCTTAAGATTGATTAAATGTATAGTAAAAAATTTGTGTACAATATGTCCCGGAATAAACGCACACCACCAGACACCCAAATTAGAATATTATGTTATAATCATAATACATACACTGATTTTTTATTATTATGTTTAAAACAGTGTTTTTTTTTTTTTTTATTAATTTGTTGTACAGATTGTGGGAGAAAATTATAGTCACATTACAAATTTACGCATGCACACCGTCGCACTTGCATAAGGGTCTAGCGTAGTAGGTATTTCATCCATTTTAGTTTGTTTTGACTGTACAGCGGAAGTGTGACAGCAATGTACGTAGTTTTAATTATTTTTGGGATAAAATATCACCCATATTAAAAATAACAAAAATCGATTCAGTAAACGATTCTGAACAAACTATTTTCTCAAAGTGCATTAATTCAGTTACACACTGTATAAGTAAGTATCTACAAGTTACTTCTTAGTAAACATAAAACCGTGACAAAAAGGTTTTGATACACTTGATATGTATGTAAAAGTAAATAAGGCAAGTAAAATCGTTGCCTAATGGACATGCCTTATGGCGACTTATTTATCGCCAGCTCGTTATTAAACGGGCTTTGTACGGCAGCAATAAAACTAACAAACAATAAATACACAATGACTGACCTGGAGACTCCGAGCGGGAACGAGTATCAAGCGAGTTGGAACGACTCAGCGTACTTACGGCATCTTCGCAACACTTTCTTTTTTAATTTCTTGAACTACCGCAGCAGATGATCGTAATCTTCCTCGTTTCCGTTTAGGCATGTTGGATAAGCACTTGGAATAAACAATTAGCACTTTTGAGACGCGAGCGTGTGATCGTGGCGAGCACTAAAAAGCGAATGAAGCAAGCGGGTCGGTCAACTGTCTTGTTGACGTGAATTTATTTTTTAATTTTATTTTCTACCCTCAACTATAGTGTGAGACTGGCGAACCACTAGGCGGTACTACATGTGTTATTTGCTAATCCCGAGGACGAAGCCTGAAGTATAATTATTATTTATGAGCTAAAGCTATGCTATCTTTTCACCGCCCACCATTCCCATTCATACCGACAGATTCTATCACGCACCTGTAGCATTTTCCGAGTTTTAGGTTTAATATATTAATTGACTATAAACCCCAAGCGGCGAAAGTATAGTAACCTTACTGGTAACTATATTTTCGAGCCGTTTGGGGTTGAAACCCTCGGGCCGTGGGGTCCGAGTGCCCACCTTTTTTTTAAAGAGCTGTCAAAAAGGCTGGTTGATTCTTCCCGTGACCCAAAGGCCGGCAGCATTGCCATCCAACGTGGCAATGCTGCCAGCCTTTTCGGCACTTTACCGGTTGACAGCGATGCGGAGGAGTTTTTTGATGCCATTATATTTTAATAGTAGTGTTTTTCCTTTTTTTTTCTAAGTTTAGTAATTTAGTTTGTAAATATTGTATATATTTCATGGTATTAATCAATATATTATTTATTTAAATTTTCTATAACCTTTAATACATATGACTACACTTTAATATGGAACGCGCTGTCGTTGAAGTCACGTTTAATTAACTGTTGGTAATATTAGTCTATAACAGCTCCAGGCTATTCTCACATACATCAAGCAGAATAACATTTCTATCATCGACATAATTCATTACCAAGGAAGTCTAGCCATATGACGTCATCCAGAATAAAGTAAATGAAGATAATTATTTACCGCCATAAGCCGCCATGATTGTTTTATCTTCATAATACTTTTGACAGATGAGGCAAAGGCGATTCGTCTTCATCCTATAATGTCATAGTCGTGCTGACGCTAGGTCATTTTTTCTTTCTTTTCTGAAGTCTTTGAACCCATTAGGACTGTATGGATGATTTTTAAGTAGATTAACCGTTTTTTATATCGTGCACTTATCATTGAATTGGTTTTGGTTTTGTTACTTTAAATATGAACAATAAAATCGTAGCAAATTGATGTATGTTGAAGCATTTCGCTAGAATCAATCTGTTGGTTATTGAACCTGATAGATTCTGGTCTATAGGCTTTACATTATCGTGCTATTTTTCTACTTGATTTCTTAGACTTCTTATCACGCAATCACCTTAGTAAAACCAATAACCTTAGTAAAACCTTTTTTTAGGATGGTTGGTGGATGATGGATGGATTCTCCCCCAGACGGGGCGTGTCAGATTTTTACTGACTAAAACCCGCCCTTGTTCCTTCGGTTGCCCTTTATGTTCCGGGGCCGCAGTAACGATTAGAACTATTCAGCAACGCAGAGGGCGCCGTCACGTGCTAACATAGAGATATGATGCGCGCGTGGAACAAACTAGAGACGGAGAATATTCATCATAGATATGATACACATAATAGAGACGGAGAATATTAAGCCAAAGCATGTGCTAAGTTACGATTATTTGTTACACTTACATGTGAGCGAAGTCACGGGTATGGCTAGTGATCTAATAAGCTTTTAAGCAAACCTTCATTAGGACGATGAAAAACCATTTAATTGAAGTGCCTGTCAAAGAAATTGAAATGATCTTCTTTAGTAAAGGATTAAAAACAAAGTTTTTGCATTAATCAAGTCATTTTATTGCCATTCGGTTTGTCGTTGAACTAACGATATAATGTTTAATTAAGGAGAGACCATTTTATTTTTAACACAAGATGAAATGTTATATTTACATAACATTTTAGGATTCCGAATGCTAAAATGGTACAAAAGGAGCTCTTGAAGTGGGATAGTGTCGACATGTCCGTCTGTTCGCGGAGCAGAAACCAAAGAGAGTTAGTTTCCATATCTATATCTATATATATATATAAAACAAAGACGGGTTTGTTACAACACTTATAACTCGACATCGGCTAGACCAATTTTCATGGTTTTTGGTTCGTTGGATTTGTCCCCGCCCCGAAAAGCATAATACATCTTAAAAATAATGAAAACTCGACGAGAACATAATTATAAAAGATGAATCATTTTCCCATAATGTTACTTTGTTTCGTACCTGTCAAACATTTGTTGTCCATCCTGTCAAATACTTAATGGTTGACATGCGTTCAGAAATAATGACAAAATGCATTCTTTCCCACCAACTATCCAATTGAATTTTTAAACTCCTTGGATGTGCCTGGCTTACCACCGCACAATTTACGACTAAAGATTGGTTCCGTAGTAATCATGCTTCGAAACTTAAACCAACCAAAAGGAGTCGAGTCGGTGCGGAGTGGCTGCCTGGTGGCTGTACTGAGCTATGAACTTAAAGGGCAACCGAAGGAACATGAGTGGGTTTTAGTCAGTAAAAGTCTGACACGCCCTCCCGCCGCGCCGCACCCAGGACGTCACCCACTCATGTTCCTTCGATTGCCCTTTATGTTCCAGGGTCACGGTAACTATTATACACATTCCGCAACATAAAAAAAGGGTGCTAAACTGAAAAGTGCAATCCATGCAAAAAAAAAAAAATTGCAAATAAAGCTAAGTATCACTGAATTATTAGTCTATTTTTTAAAATTATCCTAATTTAAAAAGTAAAAAATGTGATCATTTGGATCATTTGTTGCCTATAGGGCGGAACAAAGTTCGCGGGGTCAGCTAGTATTTATATATCAGTTGAAATAATACTGTTCTATTTGCTAATGATATCTAGACACTCTTTTGTGGTATCTTCTGTATGTACGAAATACCCACCGTTTAATTTGCCGTTCATTTTTGTGCAAAGCTTTCGGTGGCCAAACTCTAGCAAAAATATCCTTACAAGCTAAACTGTTGCGTTAAAAAATTCGTACTAATATTATAAATGCGAAAGTAACTCTGTCTGTCTGTCTGTCTCTTCTTCACGCCTAAACCACTGAACAGATTTGAATGAAATTTGGTACAGATATAGTCTGGGACCCAAGAAAGGACATAGGATAGTTTTCATCTCGGAAATCCCCAGGGAACGGGAACTATTAATCCACGCGGACGAAATCGCGGGCAAAAGCTATTTTAAAATAATTAAATATGGAAGCACAACAACGAAACTAGAAGGAGAACTATGATGGTTAAGTTAACTTGTGTTAGTTTAAGAATAGGTTAAGAGTAGGACATAGTTTGGAACCCTACATTGTAGTGGACCGACACACGCTTGGCCGATTTATTTCTTGTCTTATCCTATTTTGCACGCCTTCAAAAGATAATAGCGACCTGATCTTGATGCATCGCAAGTCCTTCAAAAAGGTATGTAAATATAAATTAATTAGGGTAACGAAATAAATCATTACATTGCAGTTTTAGAATATTCCACGATTAGTGTTAGCAAAACATATTAATCATAGTGTTTTTATGTAAGTAGAACTTGATCGTTACGCTTTTAACCTTTGGGAGGTTAGACAGAGGTGCAGTACTGTTGCAATGACCTATATCTTTTTAAGGACAATGATGAGTGGTCGTTCAGCAGTGCTCAGAACAGGTAAAGTAAATTTACCTATACATCGCGGGAGTTTGTTACTGACAATAGACAGAGACGAGAGACCTGGTGAACTCCGTTTATTGGACTTTATGGCCAAAAACACGCTGTTTCGTTGCCGTTCGTCGCTTCAGTATAATTCAAAAACGTCGTCTGCATACATTTTGTATGAAATCGTTTTAAAGCGGCGCACGTCTGCGCCACGCCTGTTCCACGCATGCTGCCTTACGTCGCTTGTGTATGTTTTAGGCCTAAGAGTACAATAATGTCATCAAAATGTTAAAATATTATTCTATTTTTTTATAACGTTTTCATACAAACCGTTCAAACAATCCTTCTTGGATAAAATTGCGTATTTTCTTATTTCCTATCTGGATAAACTCAATCTTTCTCTCTAAAAAATGCTACTCAACCCGGAATATTACTCACCACAACATAATTATATACAAATATTGAAAGTACACAATAGGACTAGTACTACAAATCTTAAACCTATAACTCATTTAATGACGTCACCAACAAAACTCGTACTTATTATGAAAACAAACATCGACTCCTACGCAGGTCTTTAGACAAACATATTAATCCTTAAAGGTGCGTTTACATTGGCCAAGTACGTCGGCTAGTACAGTAGAGGTACCAGCCGAAGGTCTGGAAGTCACTGAAGCTGCTGTAAGAATAAAATAAATATTAATAGATGCATATTTATTTTTTCTATCCGGTGGTCTTGATTAGCCACACATCACTCATTTATTTACTATCTATTCTATTTTCTATTCTAAGCCTATGTACTAATGTACTCTGCCATCCTTACGAAAAGTGCAATAACTCGAGTTTTGCACCAAATTGAGATAAGTACATATTCGGTATTATCAGAACGAGAACTATATAAGAAGAGAAATAAATTGCAATAAATTCACTAATTATTGCGTTTATAACTAGCAGATGCAGTTAAAAAAAATTAATTGCTAGTCAAAAATGCGTCATGTTGGTTTCCTAACCATTAGTGCAATAAATAGGTTACTTGTTGCGGTTATGACTAGTAAACATTCTTTCTACATAGTAATAATACTTACCATTCAGATTATTGTATTTATTGGTTTTTATATCGGGAATAAATGCGGGAACAAACATTAAGTACCACATAATATTCTCTACATTGTTATACATCATGTAGTGAAAGTTTCAATCCGATACCATGTTTAGTGATGGAGATACAATCAAAACCAAAATAAAATCTTTTCCCGCGTTTTTCTCGAAATCAGGTTTGACCGAGTTATTGCACTTTTCGTAGGGACGGCAGTACTGAACAGCTGATATTTTTTTTCGCAAATTCGGCTCCCTTGCTCCCATAGCAAAGATTGTTTGTTATCGTGAGCACAATCACGTGTTTAAGTATCATACACTAATTACCAGTCACCCTATAAATTAGTAATCGCGCCTACGTCCACCCATTAAATTAAAATTATACCATTTTGGGCGTTAAAATTCGCTTTAGTAGCCCGCTACTGACTCTAGTAAGTCCGAGCTTCCACTTCGATCATCAACTCAACTTGCCAATGTAAACGCAGCTTAGAACCCTGCGGTTATCCGTTATAATACCGTGCAAGTCACTTCCGTCGTGTTTCCGACGCCTAAGGCTAAACGCAGCATTCTAACAACATTATAACGATCTGTAATTGTTATACGCTCGCATCATTATTATAATTTGCAGTGCAATCATTATTATTTAGATACAGCTGTCGAAGTGGCGGTTTTAAGATGTTTTCATTCATTTATTAGTTTTATTTGAGTTATTTAAGTACGTGGTTTGTGTGAGTCATATGTGGTGGCTGGTAGCTCTCTTTGAATACCGATCTAGCTTATTTTTATGCGAGTAAATTTTTCCAGAAAGTACAGCCACACTAGATGGCAAGTTACTTAACTATTCTTCCCTACATAAAGCCGGGTCCAGACGTGATTATTTGACCGATTCTGTCACCGTATCCGTATCTGCGTAATTGTATTGTTGTTGACGCCTCCGATTTGCTCCGTATTCGTATCTTCACAATAGTCAAATAGTCCTTTTGATGATCGTACAAAAAACGACGCGACATGGGACGGGCCTTATCATAACGGCGTATCGAGATCCCGTATCATGATACGTATATCATTACCCGTCCACATATGCGATCATGATACGCGTCGACGATACGGATACGGTGATCGGATCAGGCAAATGTTACATGTCTGGACCCGACTTTAGACAACGTCGCGATCTTTAAAACAACAACGGATTTTGATGTGGTTTTTTAATAGATAGAGTGATTCAAAAGGAAGGTTTAAATGTATTGTACGAGAACATGCATATTATACTGAAGAAAACACAAGGGAAGCTCGGGCTTGTCGCTGGTTTGCCATAAATCCAAGGAAAACGGAGCATGATGGTACTGTTAAGACTAAGACTCGGGCTTATTTGGTTAATTGTTTTACGTTTGCCAAGGATCTATATTAAAAATAATTGAGAGAGACAGATCTAAATATGACAAATTATCTACCAAAGTGCTATAAATAAAAACCTTGCAGATTATTTGAAGTCAAAACATGATTGTATTGTACTATTGTCTTAGTAATTTGATATCTTAAGGCCCAAATCCACCGATCAGAGTGATCTTTTGACTGCGAGTTAGTTGCTTACATATAATATAGTCAATATGCGGTCAGACATAATACAAAAAAACAAAAACGGGAGCATAAAAGATAGCATCGTAATATCTCTACATTGTGTCCCTATATAATTATGTATGCTTAAAATATTTAAAACTACACAACGGCTTCCGGTTAAAGTAAATAAAAGCCGAGATTTGCAACACCTGAGCGAAGCTAGGGTGGGTTGCTAGTAAATTACAATTAAAGTAGATTATATCTAGATAGTTATTTCAATTCATTTGAAAAAACCTATTGATGTCTAATGAAACTTAAGTTAACGGCATTGGTTACTTAGTGCGTACATTATGATGACTGCCTACCTATTACGGTGTTTTGTGATTTAATCTAAGGTTTACAATTAACACCGAGTTAAGCTTTTGGTGCCACTGAGAATTACATTTGTTATTTGTTATTAGAATTTGACATTTGAAACACTCGTAGAATGCATTGTAATTGATTTCTCTTTTTTAATTTGATAGATGAGAGTGAATGATTTCTTTCTTTGAACTTTGACGTATCTGAGAATAGGATCGACTTTGTTCTACAACATACATAGGTATTATTTATTTAAATGCACATTGTATGCAAATAAATAATAATATGTTGCAATATTATTTCATGATTACAAAATGTATCGTTCTGTAGTTTTGGCACAATACATGAAAATATATTATGTTCTTACTGAATACGAAATCTCTCAAACACCGTTATCCTTTCAACGACCAAGCGGCAGCCGGCTGTCGTGCTCTTTCTATTGTGTCTCGAATTGCGTGTGGTCGAATGTTTAATGAAAGTCAAATATTGCTATTTCGATTAACATGCCTACCTCATGTTCCTTCGGTTGCCCTTTATGTTATGGTCACGGCGATGGTTCGCCTAAGTGGGGCACACCTCCACCATATGCTCGACCATGTCCTCCAGGCGACCGTTACTGCAGTGGTGACACCCAGGCGTCGCGTCGCTTCCGCCCGAATCCGAATCCGACACAGGAACCTCCCGAATTGACCGTGTCCGGTGAGGACCTGTGTCAAGCGATACGTGAGAGCGCCGTGGCGTCTCTCCAGCCACTCCTCAAAGAGGGGTATTACCGCCGCTATTACGGCGTGCCCAGGCAACAAGCTTATATCACAACACAAAAAGGTGGTTGGCGTTATTTTAGCAGTAGGGGTAAATACAAAGAACTAATTGTATTTATCTAGCGAAGTTCTGACATCATCCTGTGACATAATAAACTAATTATAGGTAGTTCGAAATGTGTTTTCGCCTCATTAATTAAGCAATTAATTGAAATCAGACATGTACCAGTAAAATAAATTTGCCGACATGAATCAAGAGAGGCGTCTATTATGTAGACCGATTAACAAGAATAATATTGATAACTGTCCCCCGCGGATTAACCTACGTCTTTCGGATTATTCCGATCTGTCACCCCGTTTTGTCCCTACGGGTGACAGATAGGAAAAAAAAGTTCGATTTGTCCCCCAGTTAGCAATGTGTGGAACACATTTTCTATTAATCTCTTTACGCTACTGCGCGCCTAGTACTTTTGATTGATTTAAATACAAATATTTCAGTATTTTCAGTATTTTACCAACCTATGGGGACAAAACGGAGTGACAGATCGGAATAACCCCGTCTTTCGAAGCTAAAACAATCGTTAAGTGACTGTATTTTTAATTTTTTTAAACGATGATCATGATGTGTATGTAAGCCGGTGCATTAAAGAAAGGAATCTAAAATGGCGGAACGTACTTGCGTTAACAGATAATACAGCCAGCATATAAAATTTGAAGTTGAAGTTTTTTTTTAAATCAAAAATATTATAAAGATTTTTTATTGATTTCACCGGAAACAGTGCCTACTTTTACTACAATAACAAAAAGGTAACAACGGAAAAATAACAGAAAACTTTAACAAGATATTCGTAAAAAGGATCACTGAGCGCGTTAAGGCAGCGTGGAAGCAAATCAAGACTAATTTATTTTATGTCGACGGTACGCGCGCAAGTGAGTATAGACGGCACTAGTGTGCGAGCGAGAGAAAATGATAAGCGCCGCCATTTAAGATTCCTTTCTTTAATGAACCAGGTTATACCACGTTTTCATTAACTGTTATGCGTTGCAAAACAACATCATAATCTCCCTAGTCTTTGCCCAACCAGCAGGCAGCAGAAGCGGTCGGCTTCCAGCCTAACCGGATTCAGCTGGATACCGAAGTTAAATAATGATTGACGTGAAGCGACTGCCTATCAGACCTCCACAACCAAGTTACTGGGTGACATAATACTCTTTGGGTCGACTGGTCGGACTTTCTGGCTTCTGAGTTCCTGTAACGACTGTTAAAGTTTTACCAACGGCTTTTGCGTGCTTCCGAGGCATGGGATGTCAGTGATGTCCAAGATTAACTTCAAGTAAGAAGTCGTGAAGGTAGTATTCTGAAATTTTCCAATTGTTTGTGCAATCTTCTTAATTTTTTGTTTCGTGAGAACTTTCTACAAAGTATTTGATTTTTTTTCATTGGAAATAAAAGATTTCCAATGAAAAATATCTAGTAGAAAGAGAAAAGGCAATACTTAGTAGAAGATTCTTACGTCAATGTTTTATGAGTATATTATGAGACATTAATGTATACTTATAAAATAAAAACCCTGAAGAGTTTCTTTGTTTTATTGAACGCACAAATCTCAGGAATTACTGGTCCAAATTGATATTTCTTGTAGTGTTGGGTGGTCATTTAACAAGGAAGGCTATTGGTTATATAACATGATGCTAAGACCTTCGGGAAAGAAGTAGTAACGAATGATGGGATGGAACCGCCAGGACAATGAGATATATAGGTGTGACTGGTAGTTAGTGTACGATACTTAAACACGTGATTGTGCTCATGATAACTAACAATTTTTATTTTAGGCCAGTCATCTAAGACATTTAGGTCGCAATAAATTGCAAGGTCCTGATTTTTTGTGATGTTGTTAGGATAGATACCAATGGTGTAAATCTAGATTTGCAACCTCGAAAGACCTGTGCTAACTTCGTGGTGCTCGAAAAACCTCGAAATTTTCGAACTTTTTTTAGTTTTTGGCTTACAACTTCTAAAATATGCATTTTGCAGCAAAGTCATCTATGAAACTTTTAAATAAGACAAAATAAGCAACAAAATGAGTGTAACCCCAGATCTGTATGTTTAATAGATCTCAAGATATGACATTTCGAAAATGGGCTATTTTTCCCGAATTTTATCAAATTTGTAGTTAGCTAGACTTTAGATCGAAATACTGTCTAAATTACTCATCCTATAAGGAAAGTCAATAGAAGTTAAGTTGTAGAGCAGTTATTTACCTTTAATTTAAGTGTAAAAGGAACCGTTCAGGACCAATAGTTCTCGTATTATGAGGTAAATAAGGAAATCAGTTTTTTTTTTCGAAATTTCTCTAGTAATATAAAAATTACTTTAAAAATAAAATAAAACAGACAATTCAGTAAAAACTGTTTATTGAATAAAATAAAATTGAAAACTATATATATATATATTATATAAATCGCGAAGGATTTCTTGCGTCTTTACAATCTACCACCCTGCGGCGTCCACTGAATGTAGTGAGATTTTTTAATGTTTTCAATGCGTATGTTGAAAATACATATATACATATATATAATACGTCGTGATGGCTCAGTGGATAAGGCGCCCGTCTCGTGTGTAAGAGGTTGTGAGTTCGAATCCGGGCAAGTACCAATGTGACTTTTTCAATTCATATGTACTTTCTAAAGTTTATCTTAGACATCACTGACATCCCGTGCCTCGGAAAGCACGTAAAGCCGTTGGTCCCGGTTGTCATTCGTAGAACTTTGACAGTCGTTACTGGTTAGCCAGAAACTCTGACCAGTCTAACCAAGAGGTATCGGGTCGCCCAGTTACTGGGTTGTGGAGGTCAGATAGGCAGTCGCTCCACGTAAAACACCGGTATTTTATTTTATTTTATTTTATTTTATTTCCATCGGTATTTTTTTTTTGGTATCCAGCTAAATCCGGTTAGGCTGGCAGCCGACCCCAATACGGTTGGGAAAAGGCTAGGGAGATGATGATATATACATATATATAAATACCTAGTCAAGTCATAAATTCTGTCAAAAACTTTTAATGTAATTAACGATATAATTTTTGATAATTATTTACATTATTCGAGATGCCCCCCTCCATTTTTAATACATGCCCTTAATCGACGCGGCCAGTCATCGACCGCAGCACGCACCACATTCATAACTATTTCTGCCGCTGCTTTAACCAGAGATACTCAGAGAGGGAGACTCCAAATTCCTATGAGGTTTAGCGCAGACTTTTTCCTCCAAATATTGACATATTTTGTAGTCCAGGGGGTTTAAATCTGGACTAGAAGAGGGCCAGTCTTCAAGCCCGATGAAGTCAATTCCATGGGCAGTCAACCAGTTTTGCGAGCTTCGTGCCCTATGAGCTGGTGCAGAATCTTGTCGGAATATCCAATGTCTGTTTTTGAACATTGCTTGAGAAAGAGGTTCCACTATATTCGATAGGACGGTATTTTGGTACACAACGGCACTGGTTTTCACACCTTTTTCACAGAAAAACACCTCAGTTAAGCCTGAATATGAGACTCCAAGCCAAACCATGAGTGAGGAAGGATAATGCCCACGCTGGACCTTTGGAATAACCCCCCCCCCTGCTGTGGGCATACACCTTATCATTTTGTTGGTTATAACTTTCTTCAAAAGTATTTTTTTTTTATCTGAAAATAAAATTTTGCGATGTTTTTATCCCGCGTACCGCCGTAACAAAGCGCTGGACTTTTCCAGCCTAATTTTTTTCAAAAGCTCGTTTAAATAATGTCCGGCTTTTTACGATAAGCTCGTAGTCCCAGGTCTTCGTTTAACATTCTTCTAACCGTGGTTCTGCTTAGCCTCATGTGAAGAGCTAAGATTTTTTGTTTACGCGAGGGATTTCGTTGAATTCGGGCCTTCACTGCTTTGATGACCGCTGGTGTCCTAACTGTGCCAGGTTGGCCGCTCCTCTCACGATCTTTGAAGCTTGAATCTTCAATGTATCGTTTGATAGTGCGATAAACAAACCGTAGTGTTATTTTCAACTTTTGCAGAATTTTAAAATTTTCTGTTGGCGCGTAACCATAGCGGTGCAACGCGATAACCGCGACTCTATCTTCCTTTTTCGACCACTCTATATTTAAATATTTTCTTTTTTATATTCGGCAAGTACAAATGTTCTATTTTTAAAATTAGTTAAAGTATATCTGGCCAGTACTCGAAAGTTAAAATAACAAGGTTTTGACAGAACTTATGACGGCATCAATCATACTTATACTTAATATAAAGAGAAAAGATTTGTTTATTTGTTTGTTTTGTATAAACTCAAAAACTACGGGGCCGATTTTAAAAATTCTTTCCCCGTTGGATAGGTATGTTATCCATGAGTGACATAGGCTATGTATGTACCACGGATGAAGCCGGGGCGGACTGCTAGTATTGTAAATTCCATTCAACAATGTATAAGAAAAAATAACTATTTCTTGCGAAATTCGATCCTTATTATTACTTTTTACCTCATAATATCAGAACTATTGGTCCTGAACAGTTCCTTTTACACTTAAATTAAAGCTAAATAACTGCTCTACAACTTAACTTCTATTGACTTTCCTTGTAGGATGAGTAATTTAGACAGTATTTCGATCTAAAATCTAGTTAACTACAAATTTGATAAAATTTGGGAAAAATTGCCCATTTTCAAAATGTCATATCTTGATATCTATTAAACATACGGAGCAAGGGTTACACTCATTTTGTTGCTTATTTTGTTTTATTTAAAAGTTTCATAGATGACTTTGCTGCAAAAAGCATATTTTAGAAGTTGTAAGCCAAAAACTGAAAAAAGTTCGAAAATTTCGAGGTTTTTCGAGCACCATGAAGTTAGCACAGGTCTTTCGAGGTTGCAAATCTAGATTTACACCATTGGTATCTATCCTAACAACATCACAAAAAATCAGGACCTTGCAATTTATTGCGACCTAACGCGATTTTTATGTCTTAGATGACTGGCCTATTTAGGGAGCAAAGCCGAAATCGCGAAAAAAATATATCAACTGTTCAGTACATTAGGCAAACATAAATGTACCGAATAGCGGTTTTTTTTCACGATTCCATGTTTTGTTTAATTACCAGCCACCATATATATATTATTAGCGACCCGCCCTGGCTACGAACGGGTGTTACAATTCATTTAAAATCCTAGATTTCCTGTACCATAATTTGCATTTATTATACATGTCGGGAATTGAAAATAGAAACCAATTTACTACAACGCCATCTGTTGATGAACAAGGGCATCTTGGTGCCTGGGCGGGAGTCGGGAAGCAGTTCTGTGACATTATGATGCTGTCTAATTTGACAGATTTAAATCAATAAGCATCTTCTGTCCTTTTCTTAATGGAATGGAAAGAGAAAGATGCACGTAAACTAAATTTAGTTCAGTGACGTTGCTGGTCTAACAGTTGGACAGACATGCCACAAACCTTACATAGTAACAGGCAGACAGCGGAAAACGACTTTGTTTTATACAATGTAATGAAGTAAACTTCATCAAATAGACACGACACACGGAACTTGGGGAAATAGTTATTTATAATAATTACGAGTATATCACATATTAATGGCGGCGCTTATGAACCTTGGTCACTGTCATCTTCCTGAACTTGTAAACGCAGTGTATTTACTTTTAAACCTGTTTGTGTTCAATAAGAGCTGATGTTTATGCTTAAGATTGTTTGTCCTGTGTTGTTGATTTAGTTAAAGACTTTACCTGTTACTCTACACTGAAGTATTGTTTTAAATATAGCTAGCTTTCGCCCGCGGATTTGCCCGCGTGGATGGCGAACTTTGAACCACTATTACCCTTTAGCCCTAGGCCACAGATATGTGTATCAAATTGTAAACTGACTAATCCATACTAATATTATAAATGGGAAAGTGTGTCTGTCTGTCTGTCTGTCGGTCTGTCTGTCTGTCTGTATGTTTGTCTTTCTTTCACGGCAAAACGGAGCGACGGATTGACATGATTTTTTAAGTGGAGATAGTTGAAGGGATGGAGAGTAACATAGGCTACTTTTTGTCTCTTTCTAACGCGAGCGAAGCTGCGGGCAGAAGCTAGTTGTTGATATATCAACATACAGCCCGAACCGCTGATCTAGAGACCCTAAAAATGGAAGGTGTGTTCTGTGTAAAGAGAAAGAATTCACTAAGAAAGAATTTTTGGAAATCCAACCCCTAAGGAGAAAGAATAGGGCATGAAAGTATTTGACAGCCACGCAGGCAAAACCGAGGGCGAAAGCTACTTTTGTATATAATTAGAAACCAACATAACAATTATCATCAATGCTAAAGTGGCTTTAGTAGCTAACACACTACGATTTCAATAATAAATCAACTTAAAACCAATCAAATATCATTAAAATAAGTTTTTCAAACTGCAATATAACACGCAAATAATAAATTAAATTTAATTCTTTGTTCTAATGCTCATAAGGGAAAATAATGATGATTTACATTGGCCCTATTAGCAAATGACCACAGACAAATATTATATTGCAAGTATTTTTAAATATGTGCTAAATGCGACATCGCGGTTGGCCGAGGCGGAGATGGCGGGACGAACTAGGCTCCTTCGATAAAGATTGGTCCCAAATAGCTTTATGCAGAGAGAGGTGGAACGAGGGTAGGGAGGCCTTTGCTCTGCAGTGGGAAAGTATATATATTTAAAAATACTTATTTTTAAATATGTGTGTACATCCTTTTTTATTTAACTTTAAAACAAGGGGTAAAGAGTTTAACTGTAAAATTGATTTGGTAGATTCAGCTTCTATTCTAACCGGTTGCAGCTAAATGACAGGCCTGTTAGTCTAGCTAGTGGGTTTGATTCCCGCCCAGGACCAACTTTGTGTGATGAGCATGTTTGTTTGTTCTGTCTGGGTGCAATTTATCTATAATATGCATGTATTAAAAAATATAGAAGTATGTATATATCACTTGTCTGGTAACAAGTTACAGTGCAAGCACTGTTTAGTTTGGTATCAGATGGCTTTGTGTGAGTTGTCACAAGATATTTATTTAAAAGCCAGTGTTTTACATGGTGTGAACTTTTGATAAAAGAGACTTTGGTGCCGAGCCTCTCAGCCACAAACTAAACTAGTGCATCTTTTTCTTTCCATTTTATTAAGAAAAGGGCAAAAAACTAAATACTGGTTTAGTCTAGTCGAATTAAGATACTCTAAAGACAATTTAGACGCGATTAAAAACGTGACAACTAAAAATGCATCAATTTACGTCGAATGCCAAATTATTTTAGTATCAAATTATAATATTTTCACACTAAAATAATTTGGATTAAAATAATATTTTGTCTTCTGTCCTATATAAATTATTTAATTCTGTATAAGTAAGGAATCTGCTTCAAAGTGTAAATAAAATAAAAATTACCTCTCTCTCTGGTGAGATTATCGAGATGTTGTTATCGCTGCCAAAAATAAAAGAAAACTTCTAAACATCTATGCTAAAAGGATGTATAAAATATGTAAACTTTAAAAAATAGGATGCGGCGTAGCAGTAGGGCTTATACCAGACATACTAAGGTCCAAAGTCCAACAACAACCACGCTGGCAGTATAATATAATTAATTTTAAGAAACATGATACTTACCATTATATTGAGCGAAAATAAGGATGTGTGATAACCGCAGAATGATGTCAACTTAAAAAAACCGGCCAAGAGCGTGTCGGGCCACGCTCAATGTAGGGTTCCGTAGTTTTCCGTCCGTCACAATAAGTGTTCCCACATAAGTTTAAAAAAAGGCTATTTGTTACGTTGACATACTAAGTACGCAGAAATTATTATGTACGACCTTTTTGTCTTTTTTGTACAAAAACTGTTTTTTCTAACAAGTTCAAAATAATTTTCCTAGAAAGTCCATACAAAGTTCTACTTTCCAGATTTTTTTTTCATATTTTTTAAACCTACGGGTCAAAAGTTAGAGGGGGGACGCTTTGATTTTTCCTTTTGGAGCGATTATTTCCGAAATTATTGACATTATCAAAAAATGATCATAGTAAACCCCTATTCATTTTTAAATACCTATCCAACAATATATCACAGGTTGGGGATGAACTTTAAAAAAAAATCACTTCCCACTTTACATATAGGCCAACCAACAATTTTGCCCTATAACCAAACCTTTTATCTCAAAAAAGCTGGGTAAACGATGTATAAAGGTTTTGGTGATGACTGATTGTTGTGTAAAAGCGTTTGACAACACAGTATGGCTCTATAAGTTTATATAGCAAAAACGACCTATTAAGAGTTGATGTAAAGGTTTACTTTACGACTTTATATAGTTGTTATAGTCAGGCGTTATAGCAACCTCCATTGTGACTAGTATTCAACGATAAAACTTCATAACAGTGTTTACCATCACTTTAATGCGCCTGATTTGCGCAATAAAGGTTCGAAACGAACTCTTATGTGTCGTTTGTTAAAGTAGAGATGACAACTCAGGAACAGGACGGTATTGCGATATTGAGGGTTTTAAGATCATCGTTACAGTACACAGTACTATAGTGGGCACAAAAAGTCTACAACAGGGTGAGTTGGTGATACAGCTGAGTTTCAAATTATATTTATATAACTTAATTGTCGTGTAAAGGGTTGTTAATGCTCGTTATAGTTGTAGTGATAAACTTATCACAAATACACTTTTTTAGAAGAGGATTGTTTTTTTATAACTATTATAGTCCCCCTATTACACAACAGTACTATAACGGAGATCTTATCTGTTTAAAAACATTATTATTGCGTGTAAAGGTAGGCTAGCAATGCTTTTAAATGATAATTCAGTTTTGTAAAGGCACTTCTATCGCTCTTCTACAACAATATAGACATTTTGATTCAATGTAATTAATGCGACAGTATTTTATAAATTACAAGAGAAATGGATTTAGAAGCTTGGCAACGATTCAAACGCAGCGGGACTTATAGACGAGAACTGAAAAGACAATATGAGAAATCAACAAGAAGCATTCAAATCAGTAATTATAGTGAACACCAAGTTGAAGACCCAATTATAGAAAATGGTTCCGTACAAAATACAGTTCACGACAGTGATGAAATGGAGAATGATTCATTTGTGGACAACGATTCCAGGTGTGACAGTTTTTCAGATTGTTTTATTGATTCAACTGAAGAAAAAAACCAGCAACTACGAGATGGTTTGAAGCGTTGGGCTATTAATTATAATATTTCACACGAAGCAATAAAAAGTTTGATTGTACTAATAAACGATCGAATACCAAATACATTGCGTGCAGATCCACAGATACAGAAAAATCTGTCACTACTCATCCCGTGGGAAGTCTATCTAGAAGTTATTGATTGAAGTCTGTCTTTAATTTCACTCAATATAAACATAGATGGTATGTGATGGTGGTGGATATTATTTATAAACATAAATTTTACTTAAGTATCTTACAAATCAACTTAAAATCAACAAATATGTAACACGGCTCTCATTATGGTAAAGTTTTATCGTACTTCAGTGTTTTGCACCACTTTGACACTAGTGGCGCCTCTGGTGGGAAATAAAACTACTAATCTTAACCCGTTTATTTACACTAGTCATACTTAAATTATACTTATATGTAAATTATATTCTATATTTCTTTTAATATGTACATGATTACTGCTCGGCGTCCACTGCAATTACACTGAAAAAGAAAAAAACAACTATAATAAGTTTAATAAAAAGTATTTATCATATTTATGGAATAAGAACAAACATTAAAATAAAAATAACAAACAAGCTCAAAAGGAACCCTAATTTGATATAATGGTGGATGTAATCTGTCATAACAAGTACTATAGTAGAGTTGAGGAAGCTGGAACTATGTTTATAACTTAAAATACGTAATTGTTTTAGTAAAAACTCATTAATTCGAAGGGGGCATTCAAATTATGTCGTAAACCCATACATAGTTTATCAGTAAAATTACAGTCGCACAACATTTTCCTCGTAAAAGACGAATAATTCGATTAAGTACAAAATAATATCTTACTCACCATGATACTTCGTCTCCTTTTCTTAATCTTTTATTTCTCTTCTAAAACACTGAGACACTGCAGCGGCGTGAACGAATGTAAAATGAATGAATGATGAATTTTAGTGATTTTTTTTTTTATTTTTTTTATTTTATTTATTTGGGATAACAAACAATTGTACAATGTGTGTTACAGTAAAATATCTTATGACATATGGATAACTGTACAATCCACAACGTATCCACAGATTACTTGTGTACATTATTAATTACTTACATAGGTGAGTTAATTTATACTTATATACTATCTAAGATAATGAGTTTAAGTTTCACTATTATAAACCATCACGAAAACTATCTATAATTTTTTTCTTGAATTTGCTTTGAGACAAAAAGAAGACATCCAAATGACAAAAGTGGTTATTATATGTTTTTACTAATCGTCGGAGTGGAGCGCGCTCACCAGCATTTGTTCGACTAGTAGTCGTTGCAAAAAGCGGGTAAGCACGCACCTCTCGTCTTATTACAGTTCTAGGTACAACATATGACATATTATTAATTATTTCAATACAGTTAAACTTGTTATGTACCAAACCGTGTAGCATCATGGCTTGAAGTAGTAGGCGTCTTGATTGCAGAGTTAGCAATTTAGACTTTTTTAGTGATTCCTCGTAAGACAAGCATAAGAGATGACATTTATATTGCATAGCTCGTAAAAATTTTCGTTGAACGCTTTCAATAGCTTTAACATATTTGTCGTAATAAGGGTCCCATATTATACAACCGTATTCAAGCTGCGGGCGGACCAAGGTCTTTAATAGTTGCAAGTACGTGGCAGGGCGTTTAAAATCTGTAGAAGCTCTCATGACAAGACTGAACATTTGGTATGCTTTTGAAATAATCTTATCTATATGAAGGTTTAATTGTAGTTTACAATCCAGAAGTATTCCTAGGTCACATATTTGAGTTTCATTCGTAAGATTTTCTGTACATAGGCTATAATTGTATCTAATTACTTTTTTATTTTTGGTAACATTTAAATATTTACATTTAGATATATTTAATGCAAGTTTATTATTTTCACAGTATTTAGTCAGTCTGTCCAGATCATCCTGAAGCAAAGCACAGTCGTTAAGAATTCTAATTGATTTAAAAATTTTTAGGTCATCGGCATATAATAGGAAATTACTATTATGGAAACAGTGCCCAATATCGTTAATATATATGATAAATAACAAAGGCCCAAGAATTGATCCCTGTGGTACGCCAGAGGTGGCGACAAACGAATCAGAGTGATATCCATGGGCTACTACAGTTTGAATACGGTTGTTTATATATGACTCAAACCAACGTAATAAATTTCCTCTAATCCCGTTAAAAGCTAATTTGTTCAATAAAATTTCATGGTCCACCCTATCAAACGCCTTCTTAAAATCTGTGTAAATTGCATCCGTTTGTGTCTGTTTATCCATGTTATTAAATAAAAAGTTAGTAAAAATCATTAAATTTGTAATGGTAGATTTTTGTTTAACGAAACCATGCTGTTCAGATATTAAATTTTGTTGAATGAAAGGGTAAAGCTTGAGGTGAATAAGTTTTTCAAAAAGTTTAGCAATTGCACATAGAATTGAAATTGGTCGATAATTCTCAACTTTCTGCCTGGAGCCGTTCTTATAAACTGGTATTATATTAGCTTTCTTCCAGATTGTGGGAAACACACCTGTGCTAATACTCTTGTTGAAAATTATATGGAGTGGTATGCATATTGTCTCAGCAGTGTTTTTAAGAAAGCTAGGGGGTATACCGTCTGGTCCCGGTCCTTTAGTAATATCCAGTGACTTCAGTTGGTTTTGGATTAGTGAGAGGCTGAAGTCAATACCATCTAGGGCGACATTATTGTCATGGATTTGATCAAGTGTAGGACACCAGGTACTGGTGAGTGTCGAGGTTTCGTAGACTGATTGAAAGAAGGATGAGAAAAAATTGCATATTTTATGTGGATCGTTGGAAGACTGACCACTATAAGACATTTGAGATGGAATACCAGACTTGCCTTGCCGATTAGTTACGTACGCCCAAAAATATTTAATATTATTGGGGATACTGTCTTCAACAGTTTTTATATATTTCCGATAGCATTTGTCACACTCTACACTGAAGCGGGAACGATACAAAGAAAATACCTCATAATCTGAGATGTTTCCGTATTTTTTCCATTTGATCCAAGTTTTATTTTTATATTTAAATATATGAATAAGGGCAGGTGAAAACCAAATAGGGAATTTTGCGTTTTTGGGTTTTGTCAGTGGAATACGATTTTTAATAATGCCATGTATGAGATTGTAGAATATTTCAATACAGGTTTCAGTCAGTTTATTACCTAATGCTAGATTCCAGTCAATCTCCTCGATATCTTTATTAATTAAACTGTATTCAGCTTTATGATAGTTATATTTAGGTGTGCCTAGGGATTTCATTTGGGTGTATTTTATCGATATTGACACGATAGTGTAAAATGGAGGGTGGTGGGTGTCCATTTGCAGTAAGTTCTGGTGAGGCGTATAAACATAACAAATAGTGTTCGAGATAAGGAGGTCAAGTATACGATTGTTAAGATTATTGAGGTGGTTAAATTGCTTGACGTCATGAATGGTCATAAAGTCCCTTAGTAGGTTACAAGAATGTGACAGACCGGAGCACGTCAGATAACTATGAGAGGAGTTTAGTTTTAGCCAGTTAGCCTCTGGTATATTGTAATCACCTAGAAGTAGTAAGTTGTCGATACTTATCGAATTGATTATCTTATTTAATGTTTCAAAGTGCATTTTATATACAGCACTCGGTGAGCTGCCTGGGATATAGGCGGCGCTTATCAGGTTTTGTTTCGTATTATTAGAGCTAGGAATGGTGACTATTATGTGTTCATAAAATGTACTCGAATCTAAGGTATTATGTTGGGACAATGAGACACAGACGGGGCTTAACTCACGTAACACTGCAATAAGTACACCCCCTCCATCAGATTTACCAGTTGCAGCACGGTTGCGGTCACATCGAAATACCATGTACCGATTATCTATAAACTCGCTGTCAAATATAGAAGGAGTAAGCCAGGTCTCGGTTAAAACAATTAAGTCGTAACAGTTTGATAGGATATTCATGTGAAGAGAGTTGAGTTTTGTACGTATACCTCTACAATTCTGGTAATAGATACTTATTGAGTTTTTATTTAAATAATTGCTGGCCATGGTAAAAAGGGGTAAATAACTTAAGATTATAACTAATCGAGTATTATGAATAATTAGTGAGGAGTAGAGCTATTATTTCGGATTTTATCTAAATCGTTGGAACATTTAATAGCCAGCGTTGCAGAATTTTCTGATTGTTTAACGAGAATTGTGGAGTGCTTGACCCACACAAACTTGTAGCCGTACTTCTTAGCCGCTTCACGTGTTTCCCTCAGAAGTTGTTTGTTTTTGAGAGTCAAGTGTTCGTTGATAAAAATTGAGTGCGAAGCGCCCGAAATACCTAGTTGAGTAGAGTTAAGTCCTTTTTTCAGTCGACACGCACTTATGACGTTGTCGCGCAGGATACGTGTTTTTAGTTTTGCAATTATATTTTTAGGCCTGTTGCTGGACAAAGCGTGTGGAACACGATGCACTGAGATCACCTCTTCTCGAGGGATTGAGCAGTCAATGTGCTTGCCAATGTCGTTCAGTATAGTGATAAGATTTTCTCCACGCCTCTCCGGAATGTTAGAAATTTCTTTATATTTATATATTTCTTCTTTAAAGTGATGTAATGGAATAATGAACTCTTTTACAGTACCCAAAAACACTTTAGTAGTGTTGCGGTGGCTTATATATCTCCAAATAGAGATTGTGTTACTGTAACATCAACTGCAATGGGCCAAAATTGTCATGCCTGATACCGTTATAGTTCTACTCTAAGACTGAATGGAGATATAATTGCGCCACTTTCTTTGTAGATGCACCTTCTTTGGCCTTTTATTTGACCACCGATTAGTTTTTACAAAACGTTCTATGGCCTTCTATAAAACTAACTTTTGTTGGTTGGGCCGGGGCTACCCTAATAAATCATTTTTTTCCAATTTTTATTTACCACTTTATCGGCGGGATTGATATACATATTGGGACCAAATTTCAGCTTTCTAGTGTTAACGGTCACAGAGATTAAGCGAGGACGGACGGACAGACAGACAGACATGGCGAAACTATAAGGGTTCCTAGTTGACTACGGAACCCTAAAAAGATGTTACCTGTATGACCAGAAATACCCATGTCATCTATTTTCTAGGAAACAGCGCCGCAAGGTCTAAAGAAACAAGGAAGTATTGTTATTAAACGCATCTGCGTTGCTTTTAGTTTAATCAGTACATATGAGTCAGTCAGTGTGTCTTGGCTTGACTGAAAATTTATGAAAAAAAAAAATATTCTCTATTTTCCAACGTAAGGTTTGAATGTCCAAAAATCTTTTTTTGTAAAGACGTCTACTTTGCGATTTCATATAATCACTAGATTCAGTGATTTCGGTTGTCCGTTGATTACTATCAAAAAGCCTGACACTTTATAGCATCTAATAAAACTCTTATATAAATATAAAGAAGTAATTCCTGTTTCCATTTGTGACGCTATAACTTAAGAATAGCTTATGGGAAATAATAATGGTTCCGACAAACAAATTAATCTCCAGCGATCTGTGGCTGACTATTATTTTAATTAACCAGCGTTATAATAAATTACCGACAAAAATCCTAATTTCCGAATAGAATACTAAATCTCCGACAAAATTACTATGTTACCGACAACAGAGGTTTCGTCAAAATAATCATATTTTTACAACTTGCATGAACTGTTTGAATTTCTATTGTTGGTTATCAAATTTATTTTTTAACTCTCAATAATGATGAAAACTGGTTGCAATCTAGACTTTAGGGCACCCCGACTCGGATAGGTTAGGTTAGAAGGGGATGGCGGGGTCCTGTGAGCGAGCGAAGCGAGCGAATAGACTCCGCCATCCCCTTCGTGGTTATTTTTTTATAAGCCACTCAGAAGTAGGAGCCCCGCGAAGCGGGGCTCCGTCGACCCAGCCTACCCTCGATCATGTATAGAATAAAAGTAATGGTTAAAATTACAAAAGCATAGTTAAAAGCATAGTTTTCAGTTGAACGTAATGTATGCTGGTACAAAAGTATTATAGCAATAAACGTTCATGTTTATTTATCGGAGATTTCTGTATCTCATTCGGTCGTTTCGTCATTTTAATTCGGAAAAAAGTAGTCGGAAAGTTAGTATTTTAAGCAGTAAAATATCTTGAGTAAGTACAATTCTTCTTTTTTTGTCGGAGCTTATTACTACCCATAGCTTATCCGATTTCATTCAACTTTTTTATGTATTCTAATACTTTGTTATAATAAGACTTCTATTGTTTAAAAAAAATAAGATAACATAATAAAAAAATCGAATATTTACTGACTGGTTTAATTTGTTTATTATTTTTTATTAATCATACATATTATCTTATAACTTACGTATTATACATATCATCTTAATACTAAAACTATTATTACTACTGTTTTGCTTAGTATAAAAATTAGTATATTTGCATGTATGGTTCTTATAGCCAGACACAGCTAGTCCCCATTATATACAACAAAAAAAAAAACAATAACACGGATCTATAATGCCAAGCACACGTTTTGGGGTTCTAGGCTTGTTCTACCTAGAGGGCGAGAACTCTTTAAATGCATCCAAACAAGAAATATGAACGTGATTTCGTCTGGCCAACCCACCTACTGGCCAACAGACAAAAGAAAAATTCCGGATGTTATCGATTTTTGTGTCAGCAAAGGAATCATAAATAGCAATATATCGTGTCGGAGTTGCTGGGATCTGTCCTCAGACCACTCTCCAATCATAGTAGAATTACACACTACCGCCCAAGTACGCGCTAAAAAATGCGTTCTGCATAACAAAAAAACTAACTGGCCCCTATTTCGAGAGCTCACCGACAAAGCATTCCAGGAACCAGTTAGTCTAAAAACTGAAGACGAAATAACGGAAGCTGTTCTGTACTTCACCAACAGTGTGCAGGATGCAGCCTGGTCCTCAACCCCACCACTACCACATAGAAGCACAGACAACTACGTAGCGAAACATATATTAGATAAAATAATCCAAAAAAGGAGAATAAGGAAGCACTGGCAGCAAAGCAGAGACCCTGGTGTGAAAAAACAACTTAATTTCATCAACAGACAGCTGAAACACATTTTAGACAAGGATCGTAATGACGGATTTCATAACTATCTCGTTGGCCTGGATGCTACCGCTTCCTCAGATTATTCATTATGGAAAGCCACCAGAAGACTGAAACGGCCTGTTAGTGTTTCTCCTCCTATAAGAAAATCTGATGATTCTTGGGCACGGACGGACCAAGAGAAAGCAGAAACCTTCTCAGAACATCTCTCAAAAGTCTTTACTCCTCATCCATATGAAGGCTCTCCAGCGGATGCCGCAGAAATCACTGACTATTTGAATATTCCTAAAGATACGGAGGAAATGTCCTTAAAATTTACAAAGACAGAAGTTGCCCGAATCATAAAAAAATCGGACCCAAAAAAGTCACCAGGGTACGACCTTATTACAAACCGCATATTACAAGAACTACCAGAATCTGGCATAACCTTTCTGACGTCATTATTCAATGCCATGACAAGACTGCAGTTCTTTCCCCTGGAGTGGAAGGTTGCGCAAATTATAATGCTACTGAAACCAGACAAACAACCAGAAGAAGCTAAATCATATAGACCCATAAGCCTGCTACCCATCCCATCCAAAATATATGAATCTCTACTGCTGCAACAAATTCTACCTATACTCAAGGAAAAGAGACTAATTCCTGACCATCAGTTTGGGTTCCGCAATAAACATGCCACAGTCGACCAAGTGCACAGACTAACAAACAAGATCATGGAATCACTAGAGACAAAGTTTTACTGTACCAGTGCATTTTTAGACATATCACAAGCATTTGACCGCGTCTGGCATGCAGGTCTGCTTTTTAAATTAAAAAACGCCCTACCAGACCACCTGTATGGAATACTAAAATCATTTCTACAACAGCGTCACTTCATAGTACAAAGTGGGGAAGCTCTGTCTGATCTTTGTCCCATACAGGCAGGAGTGCCACAAGGTAGCGTACTGGGTCCCATACTCTACTTACTGTTCACTGCAGACTTGCCGACATCCGAATCACTAACTACTGGGACCTTTGCTGATGATACTGCCATACTAGCTGCACATAGTGACCCAAAAATTGCCTCACAAATACTCCAAGAAGGACTAAATGTCATATCAGACTGGCTTAAAAAGTGGCGGTTAAAAGCCAACGAAAAAAAATCAGTCAGTGTTACGTTTACTTTAAGAAGAGGATCCTGTCCTCCAGTCACACTAAACAACATTGAAGTCCCACAAGCAGACCATGTGAGATATCTTGGATTGCATTTAGACAAAAGACTTACCTGGCAAAAACATATCTTCACTAAGAGGAAGCAACTTGGTATCCAAACACGAAAACTTTACTGGCTTATAGGAAGAAAGTCTCAGCTATCTCTGGAAAACAAAATACTCTTGTACAAGGCAATAATGAAGCCCATCTGGACATACGGGATCCAATTATGGGGCACCGCATCTCACTCAAACTTAGAAATCATACAGAGGTTTCAAAATAAAGCTCTGCGTATGATAACCAACGCGCCCTGGTTTGTACCTAACGAACTCCTACACCATGACCTACGAATGCCCACTGTGAAGCAGGAAATTGTACGCCATACCAAGTCCTATAAAGAACGAATCCAACAACACCCAAATATTCTGGCTCGGTCACTAATGGAGAATCATAACAAAGCGCGACGATTAAAGCGCAAAATACCTCAAGACCTAATCCAATCACAGTAAATATAACTACTGTTTAAACAATGCGGATGTGACACAGGTCACATACTGAGCGAGTCTGCGATAGCACAAACCGACATACTTCTGAATGTCCCATGAAGGAGACAGATTGTAGTAAATAAATAATTATAAAAAAAAAAAAAAAAAAAATAACACGGATCAACCCGAGGGTCGATTCTAAACCCTTTACCCACCAAAGGGACTTGTCCCTTTACCAACAAATTAGTCAAATAGGAAGTATTAACCATGAAATTAGAGATTTTGTAGGAAAAGCTAATAAATCAAATGAAGGTTTATCAACCAAGGCTTTTTCACAATAAAGGGAAGAGCGAAACGGAAGCGAGGAAGACGTCAAACTGACTTCCGGTCGGTACTTCATTTCGAAAAAAGAACTTTTTATACGGATATGGACAAAATTAATTTCGTTGTTTTTTTTTTATTGTCTTGAAGAAGACAGTGTCCGTTGTTTTGGAGTTATAAATGGTGATTGGTGACGGTTTATTAAAATTGTTAAGTTTATGTTCAGAAAGATACTTACTACCAGTTTAGCACAAAAAAAATTATAGCTGTTGTAAGATGATACCAATGTGAGAAATAAAAATGAATTAACTTATCTTGTATACTATTGAACGTACAATTCACTTTTGAAAAACTGAAATGATGAATGGAAATAATGTATATAATGGAAATAATGTATATAATGGAAATAATGTATATAATGGAAATGATGGAAATAATGAATGAAAATATTTTGCCTTTCTACTTTAGTAGTAGGTAGTTTTTTTCCAAAATATTTTTTTGGAGAGGCTTGGAGCTTTTATACAACATTTAAAGGTCAAGCCAAAATACCGTTTAACTAAAAATACATAAGTGAGCTTCTAATGGTTAGTTATATAAATTAAATAAGTGTAAGGCTGAGATAAATATGTAGTAATTTTAAAACAAACCAATTGCGACATAAAAAAAGTTAAATCATTTGCAATTATAAAAATCACGTTAGTTTTATTTATTTGATAATAACTAAATATAAATAAAATATAAATTTTAAATATAAAAATATAAATCAACTGTCGTAACTTTAAAAAAAAATTAAATAGAAAATATACAAAACTTATAAATAGCACAATAATAACTATGTAGAATTTATATTTAATAGGGAGATAAAAGCTCAAAGAAAACACACATAAAGGATTTATAATTTTTTTTTGGTTTGTTATCATTGAATCAAGTACATAGCCGTATTTTGTTGGTAAAAAATTCTTTAGGTAATACTTTACATTGAAGTAAAAATAACTTTTAATACAAAACATAACTAAACAATGCCAAATCAATGCGTACTAATATAATAAAAGCGAAAGTAACGCTGTCTGTCTGTCTCTTCTTCACACCTAAACCGCTGAACCGATTTGAATGAAATTTGGTACAGATATAGTCTGGGACCCGAGAAAGGACATAGGATAGTTTTCATCCCGGAAATTCCGCGGGAACGGGAACTATTAATCCACGTGGACAAGGCGTGGGCAAAAGCTAGTAAAAAATAAATATGTACTGGTGACATATATTTTTTTATTGTTTCGATGACATTGTTTATTGTGCAGATAATGCATAGATAAAACTTATAAACTACCTGACTCCAACAGACCATGTGTTGCCCAATCTATACTATCTACTAATATTATAAAGAGGTAAAATTTGTAAGTTTGTATGTAGGGGGTAATCTCTGGAACTACGGGTCCGATTTGAAAATTTCTTTCAGTGTTAGATAGCCCATTTATCGAGAAATGCTATAGATTATATACTATCACGCTACAACTCACGGGAGCGGAGCAGTAACGAAAAATGCGGGTGAAATCAGCTAGTGATTATTAAATGATTAAAAATAAATGAAATATTATGGTTTTGGTTACAAAGATACCGTAAAAAATTGACGTTTTTTTCCCGAATTTTATAATTTTCCAACTTTTATCTTTAGGAGGTTTTACAAACATAAATAATATATTAAAAAAAAATAGAATAGTAACCGAAGATGCGGGTGAAACAGCGGGGCACATGTAGTATAATACAAATAATAGTCAAATTAGTAGACATTGTCTCATAAAATATTTGGTAATGTTAGACCAAGAGTGGGATCTGGAAAACCATATTTTCCTCAACTCATTTGTATCCGCAATATCCATACACAGACAAACCCACAGCCAAAAGCCAGTCTTCCACCTGTCAAAATTGAACCGCTTCGATTATTTAACTGCATAATTGGCTGCGTATTATATCGTTCGGCTGATCGTAGCGGCCTGAATATCTACCCCTGACCGGTTCGCGCACGCAGAGTGATCGTTCTTTGTTTCATTGTTACGTTATTAAGGAGCCACTGGTAACTGACTGGTTTAACGGTATTTATTTTTAATTAAATACTTATATGTTGCGTGAATTGTTCTTGGTTTTTTTTTGTGGATGAGAAATCTTCAAGTGTCCCCCCTTCATGTTAGACTTTTAGTGACTACAACCCACCCTTGTTCCTTCGGTTGCCCTTTATGTTCCGGGGCCGCGGTAACTGTTAGAACTATTCCGCAACCCCGAATATATGACCAACATAAAAAAAGTGGCATTCTGTTTAGTCCGTCTGATAGACCGGCCAAAAACACGGGACACGTATTTTTTTGCTTGATCAAATTAATAATAAATTCAAAGATAAAGAGCAACAAATCGGAGTGGGGGATTTGACGTCACCATCTTGTAAAAATTGTACAAGATCGTGACGTCACGCGTAACTTCAACGCACTAATTTTCGTCATTTGACGTTTACGAGAAAAAAGAAAAAATACGTGTTTAAATTTTTTTATAATCTAACTGACGGACTAATTATAGGTATATTTTTTGTCGTCTCGGCTATTGACCTTAGTTTGCGTCAGTACTTTGAAGTTGAAAAGTTTTTTACTATGGTTTAATTCGTTAAGGGCGGAGTGGTTATTTATTAAGTGATTAGGTTTCCTTAAATTACCAGGTTTCCTTTGAATGTTATACGTTCACCGATCTCTGTAAAGTCCAAAATTGAGATTTCTACAAAAGCTGAACTGACGCTTCATACAAAATCCTCGTTTTCTTAAAACCTAAGCTGAATAGAGCTAAATAAATCTGCGTAGCCCCCCTTAAGCTTGTGACTTTTCTCATTCCATGATGCTGAACGCGGCTGATAGGAGAACTGTAAGAATGACCAAAATTATTCAGCATTGAAGCTTAATAAGTGTGCCGTAATCTCTAAAAACGGTTAAAAGTACATAATAATAATCACAATGGATGGACTCTTTAGATACAAACCCAGGCACACATATTTTTTATGGAAGAGAAATTCATCAAATGACTTACCCCGTCCTGGGCGGAGGGGGGGGGGGGAAGGGATTGTCAGACTTTTACTGACACCCAGGGTGGGTTTCAGTGTTCCTTCGGTTGCCTTCTATGTTCCGGGGCAATAACTATTACAACTATTTCGCAACCCACCCAGACACCCACAGCACATTAATTATTATTTTAATAAAAAAACCTGTCTCCACATTTCGTAAAACAAAAAGATAAAGAAAGCAATACGGCTGACTTTTGGCAATTAGAAAAGGTCATAGGATATTATTATGTGCTTATTAATATCTTGAAAGTAGTTTGGTGTGTGAACACATTTAAATACATAAAATTAATTAAAGTGAGTTGGCATTGATTGCAATTTTCTTTAAAGTTTCACCACCTTTTGCTTGCGTGGTAGATAATATTGGAGTCAACATACAGGTGGGTGTTTGGGACGATTAGATTAAAAAAAGTATCGTCTGAGACACCCCTCGAAAATGTTAAAATTCCGTTCTAGCCGGAGTAGACGATAATTAGCAGCCGAATCACCTACAAAGTCATTGCAGAGCTATAATTTAATGAATTGTAAATCCGAAAAATGGAATTAATTATACTACGATATCTTGCTTATTATGAATCACTCCGTCGCTCGGTTGAAGACAACAGTAAAGACGTCAGTTTGATAGTTTTTGGGTTTTTGTGTTCAGACCACAGACAGACGTGCTGTTAAACCTTTGCTTTATAATATACAGTGATAACATGTGAAAAACAGTAGAAGTTAGTTTTATACATGGAAAAAATGAATTTGTTTAACCTTTCGACGACCAAGCGACAGCCGGCTGTCGCTGTCTTTCTATTGTGTCTCGAATCACGTGTGTTCGAAGGTTTAATTACTCATTAACACAGTAACACTACCGGTTAGAATCTATATTCTATTTATATTGCAAAAATATTCCCCGACGTTCTAGTTTATACAATGTGTAATTAATTGAATTAATGCACTTTGAGAAAATAGTTTGTTCAGAATCGTTTACTAAATCAATTTTTGTAATTTTTAATATAGGTAATATTTTATCCCAAAAATAATTAAAACTAAGTAAACTGCTGTCATACTTCCGCTGTACAGTCAAAACAAACTAAAATGGATGAAATACCTACTACGCTAGACCCTTATGCAAGTGCGAATGTGTGCATGCGTAGATTTGTAATGTGACTATAATTTTCTCCCACAATCTGTACAACTAATTTATAAAAAAACAGTGTTTTAAACATAATAATAAAAATTCAGTGTATGTATTATAATTATCTATACTAATATTATAAAGAGGTAAAATTTGTAAGTTTGTAAGTTTGTATGTTTAGGGTAATCTCTGGAACTAATGAACCAATTCCAAAATTTTTTTCACTGGCAGAAAGCTACATTATTCCTGAGTGCTATAGGCTATAAATTATTTTTATAACATGTACATTAACCGAGCTATCGCAACTTTTGTCTAGCAAGTCGGGAAAAAGTACCTCATAAAACAGAATTATTTGCGTGCGCTGCCTAAACAGTTGCTTAAAATTAAAAACAATGTATGGCAACTTGGTTTGTCTTAATTATTTCTACAAAAAAGTCCGCAATACCATATCTCTATCTTTTATATTTTATCTTTTATACTTCTTTTATTGTATAGGAAAAAGATTTTTCGGCATACTTACGTTTGGTTGATTATTTGAGCAACAAAATATTAATACCTTAGATTAATACTTATGACAATAAATTATTTCAGTATCACAAGGACATCATACAGATAAGACTTGCCATTTACAGTATGTCAATTGGTCATATCGTTCAGGAGATAATATAAAATTACTAAAACGCAAAATGCCCCTAGCGTAATTTTCATTGTGCGGAAGTCATTTATAATTTCAAAAAATACCTTTGAAGATATTCACAGTTTTAAAATTACTCCGCAGCAAGCAATATAAATGATAGTATGTAATAGAAACTGCTTTTTAGCGAAAAAAGGCCGCCTATTGTACTCTTGCATATTTGTTTGTATTGTCCTTTACTGTTTTTGTCCTATTGGTGTACAATAAAGAATATTGGCCGATGGCTTTGCAAGATATTCGTAGATTATACATGAGAATAACGAATCTGGGTAGTCATAAAGGCGCGTGTAAGAGGTTACGGGTTCGAATCCGGGCAAGTACCAATGTGACTTTTTCAATTCATATGTACTTTCTATAGTTTACCTTGGACATCACTGACATCCCGTGCCTCGGAAAGCATGTTAAGCACCGGTTGTCATTCGTAGAACTTTGACGTCACGGGTATTCAGAAGCCAGAAATTCTGACCAGTCGAACCAAAAGATATCGTCGCCCAGTTACTGCGGTTGTGGAGGTCTGATAGGCAGACGCTTCACGTAAAACACTGGTATCCAGCTGAATCCGGTTCGGCTGTAAGCCGACCCCAACATAGTTGGGAAAAGGCTAGGGAGATGATGATCCTCCTCAACGCACACGGACATTTCGGGAGGTTCCTATGTCGGATTCGGGCGGAAGTGACACCTGCGTGACACGGTGTAGCATACGGTGGAGGTAGGCCCCGCTTGGGCGAACCACCACCGTGTCGTTGCAGAGGCGATCGGCGCTGGTTCAGGCCATGCTTCGGGGTGAGACTGAATAGGAAGCCGTCGCCTCCTGCGAAGCAGACACGCTGGAGACGAAAGCGGTGGGGCACGTGAGGCAGCGTCAAGCTTCACGCCCCGGGCAGAGACCCAGGCTTAGTTGTCGAGAGTCGCAAGATGATGGCCACTGGAGGCGTGGGCCTGCGAAAGTCGAGCGGTAGGTAGCTCGCCGCCCGACTAGGACCAGACCCGTGTCGACGGCGTGTCGATGCTTCTAATAGTCACCGCGGCCCCGGAATATATAAGGGTAGCCGAAGGGACATTATTGGATTTTCAGGGGCGGGAGATGTCATTTGATGATTTCCTATCCATCAAAAAAAAACGCCATTGGATATGTTTTGGATGCTTTTAATCAATGTAGCTCTTTCACGCTTATTCAACCCCAATAATAACATAATATTCTAATTGGGGTGTCTGGTGGTGTGCGTTTATTCCAGGACATGTTGTATAAATAATACAATAATAACAGTTTGTTGCCGTCTTACCGCTTCTCATACAGAGAAGACACGAGCAACCATTACGGTCACTCTAGCCGGATTAGCGTATCCGAACATCTTAACCATCAATTGTTTTTATTTGCTATTACATAATTTACGTATCAAACAATAGGAGCAAGGTTGATTGGTAAATCTTAGTATTAATTGATAATTCGTAAAACTGATAATATTTCAGTAACTGGTTGTTTCCGCTGCTATCGCTATTATATAGTACCTAACATAACGTTTGATGATATTATTATACCTACTTAATTATTGCGCATAAAGTTGCGCATTATAAAAATGACACACCCGTCGTATTCAAAATTCTTTCGAATGAATATTATTATCTTTAGATAATTTACTAATATTAATAATATAAAAGTTTGTTTTTAGTTATTTATCTATTATTTTTACTGGTTCCAATTCTCAAAGTGGTGATGGCGCAATTGAAACTTTCGACAGCCGGTTGTCGCGCTGCTATAGTCCTTCTAATGTGTCTTAAGCTCAATATCGTTGTAGTTTGTTTTGTAGTTCGATCGAAGTCCTAAAATCGGTATTTACGTATTCCTTGCACGGGATTCGGAATCGAACGATAATAATTCTGTAGGCTTGATACTAAACTATCTGCTATTCTGCTGATTCGCTACCTAGAGAGATGATTCATGCTAAAAAACTTGAATGAATCGTAGTATTTACTTTGAAAAAGCGTAAAAATTTTATTTTATTTTTTTATTTTATTTTATTACAGTCGGAAAACAAACAGTATTAACAGCTAAACAAACAACGAATTATACAACCAAATTACCAATTACATGTTTTCACATTTAATTATCTATGAAGAGCATGCTTGAAACAGAAAAATAAAAGTTAAGTTAAGTAAGTTGTACACACTATAATATTAAGTTTTTTCGTGCAAAATAGAACAGTTGTCGAACCAGTGTTTAGTAAGAATTCTATTAAATACTAGCGGCTTAGTAACGAACAAGTCAAGTTAAGAAAAGTCAATCAGATTATTGTAGGACTTTGCGCATCTTATAAAGAACGAATTCTGTCTGTAGTTTGTGTGGCAGCGGGGAACGTTAAGGAGAAGAAAGGGTGTTCTAGAGGATCTAGTTGGGGCGCGTAAATTAATCTTGGAGAGAAGTTGCGGGGCGTCAATATAAGATTGTGCTAACTTAGCGAGATAAGAGATGTCTGATATAATCCTTCTCTCCCTAAGTGGTAGTAAATGGTACCTTTTGCACCTTAACTCGTAATTAGGATCATGGCTTCTACCCTTATACTGCAGGTATCGTGTAAAGTTTCGCTGGACAGATTCCAATCTTGAGATGTAGATGTCATACATGGGATTCCATACCTGCGAACAGTATTCGAGTGAGCTACGGACAAAATTAAATGAACAGTACAGTATTTTTATTATTTTGAGATTTGTAAACAGGGAGCAAGATCTTTTTAAAAACCCCATGGCTTTGTTAGCCTTATTTATTATGTAATCAACATGCTTCTCATAGGTAAGTTTGGAATCATGTATCACACCTAAATCTCGTATGTGATCTACTCGTTTTAGCTGGTCTTTTTTAAGAGTGTATGTATGGGTTATGGTGTTGGATTTGCGAGTAAATGTAATTGTGTAACATTTAGATACATTTAGTTCCAAATTATTCGAGTGACAATAGTTTTCTAGTCTTTCGAGATCTTGTTGCAAAGAGTGGCAGTCTCCGACGTTGTTTATGCGTTTGAAAACTTTCATGTCGTCTGCGTACAATAAGAATAACGAATTTTGAAAGCAAGTGTGAATGTCATTAATAAAGATATTAAATAATAAGGGTCCAAGGAGCGATCCCTGGGGAACACCTGATGGGACTATATGCCACTTCGACACAACACCGTTGACTACAACTGCCTGGGAACGATTCTTTATGTAAGACGTTATCCACCGGAATAGGTTACCATGAATACCTGCATAAAAAATCTTTTGTAAAAATCTTTTGCTCATTACATTAATTTTTTCTATTACCATTAATATATAAAAAAAAAACACTTTTATTTAAATAATGTTGCTCTCCCGTTGATGTCTTTTATAAGGACGATTCAACAAACACCTGTTTTTAGTTTTAAATATTTCGTTTTCATCGTTTTTTACAAACTTATACTTATGCTTGTTTATTTTAAATAAAACGTAATTAATTTTAACACCTACGAATGAATTTATTGGTGGTATTATTTTTTCCCATTATTCATCAGTTCGAAGAATATTTTAGAATTAAAAAATTTAAGGAAAAAAATACAAATAAATAGTTTTATAGTTTTTTTAATTGACAAAGTAAAATTTTTATTCATTGGGAATTTTTCCAGTGATATATTTTTTCATGTAAAATACAAATTCTTTGCATCTATTGCACTAATTTAGAGATAATATTCAGAGCTATTAAATATAAATTAATTATTAAACAGAACTAGAATTAAGTTTGTGTTGCTTGTGTTACGTATGCTCTAATTTTAGTTACAAGAAAATGTTAAAGGTTATATTAATCTTTAGAAAAAAATAACAAAAAGTTTTAAAATAACAATAATTTACTTTTCCCTCAAATTATCTTAGAGAATAATCTTTCTTTGTGTTTGTCGAAAAATAATAACTCTAATGGGTATAAGTATTATATACTTACCCTTTTAAGGTTATTATTTTTACAAATAATTTGTATTCCATCATTAATAGCATTTTTAAGTAAATGAGTTGTTTTCGTAACACAAGACTTTTCCAAAGTCGTGGAATTGTCCATTGAAAACAGCTAAATATACGTTTCAAACAACAAAACAAAAAAATAAAAAATCGAATCCAAAAATAAATATCTAAGTGTCAAGTTGCAAAATGCTGAGGATGAAAAACCCCAGGCTAACGGGAAACGGGTCCCGATCCAGCAGGCAACATTCAGGTTCCATTTTCAAAAAGTCGTCGCGCCCCACTCTTGAAAAGCGAAGGTTTTATTACGTGGGGCGGCGCGCGCGCTCGCCAGTCGCCCGCTCGCCGTCGCAAGCGCCGTACGCGCCGCGCGGCAATAGTTTTCCCACACACGGAAAAATTGTGTCGCGAGTGCGTTTGAACCTTAAAAAAAAGACCCTGTGCCCATTCACCCAATGAAGGATTATGTGCATGGCTGACAAGTGCTTCAACTGTGATTTTCTCTACGTCAGTGCCCCGGGCCCTCCCTCTCTACGTTAACCCTTACACGGTGAGTATAAGCTATTATGCAACTCGGAACTGTTACTGAAAGTTGCGAAAGGATTTTTGTTAAAATATCCGCCCGGGGCGCTAATGGACGCCTTATTAGAATATACTTATAAAATGCAATGCGAGACCGACCACTTTTGTGTTGGTATGAAATTATTGTTCGATATTGATCCGGTTTGTACGATATTTAACTTTATTTAATAGGTTTTGCGTCTGACTGAGAAGGTCATAGAAACTGTGTTGCGTCAAGTTTTAGTGTTCTTGTAAGTATACTATGTTACAATAAATTATTGTGCGAATCAAAACAAACCGTAATCAAAAAGGCAAAAATCGCAAAAACATATTTTTATCAGAAACCGACAAACAACCAAACATTTTAATGATCATAAAATCAGGTGTTACAAAAATTTACATATTAAATTTACGAACAAAAGGACTCGAAATCTGACACCCTTGGTTGCTACTATTGTTACACACTTCAAACTCACTCGAACGTAAAACGATTATATATCAACATACTGTTGGAGCGCTTACCCAACAAGACAGTTAAGCAATTACTTTATTAAAACAGTTTGTAAGAAAAACGCAATAGGTAATACCTCCGTTGTTAAGTGTTTCAACGGATATTTAATTATTGGCAAAAAATGCACGTGCAAAGTTACGCTGGTTGAGCGTTTTTTGAATTTTGGTTTACATTTCGTCCAATTTAAGGGTTAAAATTAAAACAATTTCAAAATATTTAGTTTAACTAATTATGAATTTAATGGTAGTGTTGCTTAATATATTTGCAAAAATTTTAATTAAAGCGAATTTAGCAAGGATTTGATATGAACTAAACTTGCGAATTTGTAAAACTTTAGTTAGTTATACAGATCTAGGTGATGTTAATTAAAGGCGAGTTGTTAATGACCCGACTTTATTAATAATATTGATAGTCTGGCTATTAAAAAAACTTCATTTTACCTACCTAAATGTGTTTTTTTTTGTTAAAAGGAAAAAATATTGCATGAAGTAGTTAAGTATCATACATTTAATTGTGCGGATATTAATTGCGGCAATTGGAGCCAAGTAATATAAATTGTAAGTATTTTACTAATGGATATGAATCACTTCATTGGGAATTATCTTTGTTTATCTCACAAAGATCTGTGAGTAAGACAGGTCAACTCTTATAAAAATAATAGCTCTTTTCTATGCACTCGCCCGCGCATTTTGTGGACACAAACTTGCCTCCGGATTAAATTTTCACACACTCTTCGAAAAAAAACTTATTTGTTAGACATATAACGTTTTATTATTTCACGTTACAAAGTTCAGTAATATCAACTGTATATAATTACCGACAGTCTCTCTGCTTCTGCATTAAAAAACAAAAGTATTCTGAGGCAGTTAATATTTTTATCATAATGAAAAAAATATAAAGAACTTTTATTTATGACAATGCAATAACAAAATATATACAGGCATAATATACAGCTTACTTAAAACTAATATAAACATATGTTACGTATTGGAAAATAATAACCTGAAAAAGTCCTAAAAATACCCACATTAAAAAAACACGAATATTCTATAAAATATATCAACATAATCAGCCAATCACGTCGCCCGTTAATTTTATATTTATAGCTGCTCGTTTAGCAAACACAAATCGAGTTACAATAGTAGGTACCGATTAGCATCGAGAAAAATATCGATCGCATCGCAATTTCGATTAAAAAACAAAATTTAATATAATAATAAATATCTATACCTATCTTTGATCGAAAAAAAACTGTCGTTTTAAATGTAATTTTAAATATTTTATTGATTCTATAATCCGGTCACTGGATAAACCGGTATGGCAACCTTTGAACTATAAAGGTGTATTTATAATGTGGCCATTTACGAAATTATTTGCGAATTTGTGATTTAAGCCGTTATAGAGAGAGGGGCATTCTCATCTTACATCTATGTAAATGTATACCTACTGTAAAAAAGTGTGAAGTCATAAATAGAAGTGACTCTTAATGACGACTTTTTCTATATATTAATGTTATTGTGTTATTGGAAACAAGATGAAATGTAGTGTTTCTAGCAGCTTCGATGATATACCGTGAATTCCATTGAAGTTTCAATTTTAGTTCCACAGAAAGATCTGGTATTTAATACACTAGCTGTCCCCTGCGGTTTCATCCGTATTTTTAGATACTTCGGGCGTACCGTAATATTATACATAAATAAATATACTAGGACAAGTCACACAACTCGATCCAATACTTCCTGAAGTCAGGGCGTTTAATCAAACAAACATACAAAGAAACAAACTCTTTAGCTTCATAATGGTGCCGATTCTCTTGTGCACAAACTATCGTAAATTTAAGTTAAGTGCATCTTTCTCTTTCCTTTTAATTAAGAAAAGGACAGAAGATCAAATATTAGTTAAGTCCTGTCAAATTTAGAGACTCCATAGATAATTTAGACGCAATTTAAAAACATGGCGTATAAATATACGTCAATTTTCATCAGGCGCTGTCTAATTTGACAGGATTAAACTAAAATGTATCTTCTGTCCTTTTCTTTAAGAAATGGAAAGAGAAAGATGCACTTAACTTAAATTTACGATAGTTTGTGCACAAGAGAATCGGCACCAATATTAGTATAGATGAGGATTATCGTTATGGAAAAGGAAGGAAGAGACTTGCTTACTTACTTGTTTTTTTTTATATCACTAAAAGTCAAACCTACTACCGATCTACCTAATGTTAAGTGGGCACTATTAATACTTAAACTGTGATATCTGTAAAAGTTTATCTTTATAAATATAAGTCAGTTAACGAACCAAAACAAAAAAAAAACACATGTTAGACTGTCTACTTCGTGTCTGTTCATATAATATTATGTGACGAGCTTTTCTTGCGATTTCGTTAGCGTTATGTCAGTATTGGACTTTGGCAAAGGTGGACGCCCAAACCTTTACACTAAAATTTAACAAAAATAGTTCAGTGGCGTAAAACGCAACGAACATACACTGGCAACGTATTTGGCAAAATATTTTCGTTACTTGGGTAATACAAATAGTATTCTAGTTTTATTAGAATAAGACTCATTTCTTGCTTTGCATTAAACACACACCGCCTTATTACAAAACAAGGTTTTTCTCTAAACCAGGTTTAAACCATTGAGCTAGGTTTTGTAGGTATTTCGAATTTTGATCGTATCAGAATAAGATTCAAATTACAAAACCCGGCTCAATGGTTTAAACCTGGTTTAAAGAAAAACCTTGTTTTGTAATAAGGCGGACAATGTTTAGCCAAATCAAGTCAAGTAAAGTCGCACAGCCAAGATTCATCCTCATCAATTTCACTGGAAAATGCGATCTTTGACTCGCCTTTCCTCCTAAACTTTATTAGTAAACGATCGTAGTATTCGTAGTTTATACTATTGTTTTGTCAGCAAACAATTATCATTATTTTGACGATCTAATGACATAATACGTGACGGTGCTAGTTTCGTGCTTAAAACTTAAGAATTGGATGTTGTTATAACAATTCCAGTTGTTAAAAAAGTGGAAACCCCGTGTTTTTTAATTTGATGAATAAATTGACCGTGAGTTTACAAGTTCAAATGACCAAGAAATTTATAGAAGAGACCTGTTTATTTGATTTTTGTTAAATATTTTTTTAGAAATTTTGTATGATTTAAATAAATGGTTTATTTTTTTATTGAAAACGACTCTGATAAGCTTGTCAAAGTTCTCTTTAAATTTATTTATGAATTCAGCAATTATTGTAACTTTTTTATAGTTGGTTTTTATTTTTTATTAAAAATAAGTACATAAAAAACATTATGTGAGCGTGTCCTTAACCGAGTAAACATTTATTTCATAAATTAATGTATAATATTTATTATAAAAATTATAATTATATTTAGTATGAATGAGTGCTAATGACGGCGTCGTTTGGCTCCAGTGTTGACACCGTGTCTTATATAAATATTGAAGAACCGGTGGTGTCAAGCGGATTCTGTTGTTTGGACAATTCGCGTTACATCATCATTAATAGGGCAATATACGAACGTATCCTTCGCATAGATTTAAAGAACTATCTAACTTAAAAAAAGGTTCCTGTACCTTTAGAAAGATGAATGGACCTTTGCCATCTTCCATTTTATTTTTATTATTTTTAGTGAATAACTAGAAAGAATAAAAAAATATATAAATAATATGACGAATAATTATTATACAATTTTAGAATGACGCACCTTTTTGTTGGCTGCAAACAAAAATATACCTACGAATCATGACCACAACAGCTTAATGAGAAACAAAAAAAAATCTTATTTAAAATATTATTGTTTTTTGGTCGAAATGTATATTCTAGTTATCACTCTAAAAATATAAAATAACTATTTTTTAACAGAAATAAATATACAGAACTTATTTCGGTTATTCACGAATGTGGATACCAACGACTATAAAGATAAATATATTTTTTTTTAACATTTGACAGTGACAGTTGACAGTTGACAGCTGTCATACAAGATTACATACTTCGCTACCGGGTACTTAGCAGCCGAAAAAGATTAGTTTTTTATAATAAGTAATTTCCTCAAAAACATGTAAAATAAATATCCTTTCGGTAATAAAAATTAATTATATTTAATGGTGTTAGTTCACGTATCATCGCTGTTTAGTGATTTACGTTAATGTTTTACAACTAGTTGTGGTCAAGTGGTTAGGTATACTCGAGTTTATTATTTGTAGCAATGATGTTATAAGTAAAAAAGTGTAGATAGGTTACCCAAACGAAATTCTATCTTCAAAAAACGGCACACTAACGCACACATACATTACACATCAAAGTAGGATGACATGATTGAAGTAGTGCGAGTGAAAAAGAGATAAACGTTAAATGTCAACGCGATACTCAGTATCATGTTTGCCAATTGGCAAACTTTTAATGTGCCACTTTTTGACTGCATATAACCATTTGTAGTATGAAATCTCCAACGTTGTGAAAAATAAGCAACTTTATTTCTCATAATGTTGGAGATTTCATGGCAGAGGTTTGCAATTGCGAAAGTTATGTAGTATAGTTTACTTTTTTCCATATATAACTTAGTTTAATTTAAAAAGTTTGAGTCTAGAGAATAATACTGAAGAAAAAAAAGTATACATAAAATTTACCTGTATATTTATCGCTATATATGGGTATTTAATTTATGCTTATTTTTGTTCTAGTACTTACAAAACGATGTAGACGACTAGATGATTATTGTTTGTGCTCTTAACATGCTAATAAAAATAGTTATATTTTATACTAGCTTTTGCCCGTGACTTCGTCCGCGTGGAATAATAGTTCCCGTTCCCGGGGGATTTCCGAGATGAAATCTATAAAAAAAAATAAAAAGTATTTTATTGTAACCAAAAATATTACACTACTTTGAGTACTTAACTTAGATGTAATAGATTAATACAAATCTGTGTATACTAACATCTAAACTAGGCCGAGCCTGTATCTTAGATATTAGTTCCTTCCATTGATACAGGACTATATCAGACTATATCTGTACCAAATTTCATTTAAATCGGTTCAGTAATTTAGGCGTGAAGAAGAGACACACAGGCAGACAGTTACTTTCGCATTTATAATACGATTTTTTTGCATAAGAACAGACAAAATCGAAATCCAATAAGGTTCAAAAAAGCACAATTAATAAAAGCTGAACTATTCCAAAAATATTTCGTTCTGCAGAATAAATAAATTCAATTAATTTTTAATAATCGTATTATAAATAATGAATTATTCATTATGTTTAACATCCAAAACTGGTTTTATTAAATTATTTAAATAATTTAAATTTTAGGCTAAGTTCACACTGAGACGCGACAAAGTAACATCATACCGCAGAAACGATACGAATACCAAGTAACTAAAATAAATTATTGGGTTTAAAAATGGAACATGTTAAAATTTTTCCGCAAATCGTAATTATGCCCGCTGTCATAATAATGTCACTGAATCACGTAAGACAAGTTTTGTATTAAATCTACTGACACATCTAAGTGATTTTTAATTGTGTGTAAGACCTGTCTTAAAATATATCTGACTTTTGAATCGACTATTTAAAGGTCCACTATACATATTTTTTATACATTTTTTATTTAATATATGGCGTAATAATAATAGTATCATCAATGGGAAAGTAAATCTATTTGTCTTTGTATTAATCTACGATTTAGTCTGTATACGCGAACGCCGAGGGCAAAGGCTAAATTTACCAGTCATCGATCACCATCGCGACAATGTGATCTTAACCTTATATCCAGGTCATAAGGTGAGATTTGTGAATGCTGATGTCAACGTAGAAAACACATAATATCCATCACGAAAATTATGGTGCTAAAACTCGCTAAACTACTCAATAAGTCCAAAAAAGCCGGTATATTGAATTAATTATTCACTTCAAACTGCATATTTTATTGTTATTTATTTGTTTAGTTATTTTATAATGGTATTATTCGCTCCTGCGTGTCTTCACTCATAGACAATAGACGATCTAATACTCCATTACTCATAGCCACAGATTATCTAAGAACAATAATTGAACAGCCTAATTGTATAACGTTATGCAATGCTTTTCAATTTGACAATTCTACAACAGTCAATATCCATTACAATATCTATATTGTCCATACAAGCATCCTCAAACAAATAAGGCAATGGATTGTAAATTCCTTTTGAGTGCACATTTTATTAATGAGAGAATAGAGAATATATTAATTGAAGATTGATGGAATAACTTTCTGCAAACAAACATTCCAAATTTAAACATTTGAATCAGTTCTCTCTAGGCAGAATGCCAGAAACTTCTTTCTTTTTACGTAATAGTCTAAAATTCTGTCTACGTTTTCTCTTCAGTGTCCAAGGAGTTTTTAATGCGAATGACAGTACCACAGAGTATATTTACTTTGTGGCAGTATTAACGGAAGACGTGGCAATTGAAACAAAAAAGGTACAAGGAAATGGGAAATCATTAGGTTTCTCAAATGGACTGGAAGAGCTATTAGCTGCGCTCTCTCATTCTGTAGTACTTAATGTAGGTACTTTATTTTTTGCGTTTTCTATGTACTGTGTCTTTGTGATTTCGATTTTCTTGTTATAAACTTATTTACTAAAACACACGGTAAAGGTTAGTTTACAGCGGCAATAGAGTCATTTGCCACACAAATTAAAGATTTTTGAGCCAGCAAAATTTAGTTTATTTTTTGTTTCCCGCAAAACTACAGAACAGATTTTATGAAACTTTATTTTAGTATAAGATTTAGGCTAAATTACATGACTTGTGCAAACGGATCAGTAACCACCAAAGCTGTTTAAACCGCGGGGGGTACTTATAACTAAAAAGCATTGCCCCTAATCTGGTTCTGATAAAAAATAGTTACACAAAATCCGAACAAGGAAGTCCAAGGCAGATTTAATAATTTTAACAACGTCTTGTGCGTGGTCTGACTTTATGCAAAATATCGTGAAAAATGGCTATCGCCGCGATTTGCACAATTTTTTGAGATACTGCACAAGTTTGCACGAATGTCCATGTAATAAGCTGCATTTTATTGTTATCATATAATGATCTGCTTCGTAATACTAGATTAACTAAATAGTATTTTTTGAATGTATTATGTAGTAGTTATTTCCTGTGGCTTCGCAGGCTCATTTTCATCCCCTATTTCTATATTCTATCCTAGTCAGGAGTTAAATAATATCATAAGCAACTTAAAAAACGACATACTGACGCGCACATACATCGTAATTGCAATGACAAACTATTGGGAACTGTTATACGCACATACGTAAGGTTAATCATATAGCTAAGGTTAATTTTTGAAGCGCTTTGGTATTGCACATCCTCCAAACATATTATAAGTTATTTAAATCCAGTCGAAATTCTATAAAAGTATTTGTTACTTAGCACGTTTAGAAATATAAATTTAGATAAAGCGTAATTAATCGCTGCAATTAAAGATCGGAGGTTATCTCCAAGAGCGATACGAAACATACAATGTTCATATTTAAACCTTTATCTGTCACGGTCTTATCGTAACCTATATAGTTTTGGAGATATAACACGTAGACTTGACTTGTTGACGCATCATACAAAGGAGGTTTATTTTTATTTCCGGGGGTCGACAAAGTAAGGCCCGGAATCCACCGAAGCGAAGATGTGCGGAAATGGTGCCGATTTTCCTGTTCACAAACTTAACTAAATTTAACAGTGGATCTTTTTCTTTCTATTTCATTAAGAAAAGGACAGAAGATGAAATATTAGTTTAGACCTGTCAACTTAAGACACTCCATAGATAATTTAGACGCGATTAAAAATATGTCGATACTTCAGGAGCTGTCATAGGATAGGATTTCATTATCCATCAAGTTTGGAAATTTACTGAAATAATGATGTCCTCTGTACATTTTGGAAGTAGACTGATCTATTTTTTTTTTGTAAGATCATTTACATAAGATCACAATTCAGTTGGTACTAATCCAGGATTAGGTACTATCGACATTTGTTTTGAAAGAGGAATTCAAAGAATAGTGTTCTTGAATCCTCATTAAAATTGACCCTGTATCTTATTTCTAGGACTTTAGACCATTCATAAAACCAGTAAGGCCAACCATAAAAAGTGACTTTTGTCCCTTTTTGTTTTTTTTTTACTTTTACAACATTAAACCAGGCAACACTATGTTTTAATTACCTGTAAAAAGTATATTATGCAAATTCATCATAATACCTCTTTTAACTTGTCATAATTAACAAGGAGTTTCCATCACACATCGGGTGTTAATCATCACAGTGACGTTCAAACTTCGAACGTGTCAACTGTGAAACAAAATGGCGGCGTCGACACTTTTTTGTTCAAACTACGTATGTTATTACGTGTTAATGTTTGAGTTTTAGAAATTTTGTGGTTAATTATCGATTCTAATGTATGGTTCGGAATATATTAGTTTTTTTTTTTGCGCGGGTAAAGCAAATGAAGTATATTATGGTAAAAATTTTTTTACTTGTTTTTAGGTAACAAATTAATAAATGAAAGATTTTTAATGTTTTGATTTGTTTGTTTATTTTTAGCCTCTATCAGCCTATGATATTTTTTTATCTACGTATAGTTTATTTTAGAAAAATCTTATACTATTTTCTTTCTACTAGGCTTAAATATTATAAAACCAATCTAGAGTCAATCTCCTAACCACAAAGATAATTTCAATCAATTAATTCTTTACCAATAAGAAAGAGAAGCTGCTATTGCCATCTCACTCAAACACCGGTATACAAATATTGAACTTTAGCATACAAACCGTACTACATACATTTATTTTAAGAAACAACAGTGACTCCTTTTTCCTTTGTCCTTGCATAGTTGTGGGTCTACATTAATTAATCTTTACATTCTGTTCATCTGAAGAACAATACAGAATATTTAAACTACGGATATATTTTATTTAAGTGCTTTTAAACGAGATCATAAATTATTGCATTTTAATTTTGGTTTACATTACAAATGTTGAATACATTCGTTAAGAATAGCATCGTTGCGAATCGGTAGTAGAATTTAATTATGTTTGATAACACGAGTTTAAAAATAATAGACAAGTTACTTAGAATAATTGTTTTTAAAAACAATATAATTTACAAACATAAAAATGAGCGAATAAATGCCAAATGCGTAGACATGGCCTTAAAGGCATTTTTCATCGGAACAGGCTTTTCAGACTACATTAAACTGTCACTGTCATAACCGTCACCCAAATGGCAAAAAACTTATTATTAAACATTATTAAATATTTTATTGCAAAGAAAAAAGTAAAACGGGGTATGTAGGTCAACCCTAATCTTGCATAAAAAAGTATAGCCCGCGCCTGCTCAGTAGAGCGTTGTATTCCGCAATACGCCCGCGCAGTTGGCTAACTCGGCTAGCTTGAGAAACTGGCAACCCTGAAGGAAATTAGGGGACATTATCTATGCTATCATTTCTTTATAAGTAGATGCAGATTTGCGAGGTCAGTGCTCCGATGAGTCTTTTGTTATTAAATGTCTTTGAAAGAACTGGTGTTGTTTGGGGCTACAATTTTTAGATTGAAAAGTCGGTTATTTATCCAATAGAAAAGTGGACGTATTTTGGTAGAAAAATGGGGTTAAGGTTCCTCACTGAAAACAAAACATAAATATAAACCAATAAGGAATTTCGTAGCGATGTTTAGTTTAATAGAAAAGATTTTGCCCATTATTCTCCAGACAAAACACGTACTTGACGGAGGCGAATAAATTCATTATTATTTTACTGTAAGCGACGTGAAGAGTGCTTGTCGACCTGAAAGGAGGCACAAATAGGCCACTTAGTGTCTATTTCAGTGACAATAACGCAGTCATCTTCATAATAAGGCGTAATCATTTTAGTTGCAAGCGTGACGATTTGCAACACTTGGTACATAATAAATTATTTTCGTAATTGCGAAAAATCTGATATCACAATTTGTGAAAATCTGTGTCTGATTCGTTTAGCTGCTTGTGATAGGCCAAGCTCATAATAATAACAGTATTTATTTTAGTAACTGGTACTTCATGATGAAGAAGTAACTGGTACACTAGAATTCAATGTTTTTTTCTTAAAACTCGTTTCGTTCACAATTTTGACAACCTTGTTTGATTCTGTATTGGTGGCATAAAAGTATAGTGTTATGTGTGAAGTGTGATTTAGAAAAAGTACTAAACATACCTTGTTCGCCACAAGGCATTTATAGAAGAACGTGAAATGTGATGCCTACCCGAGGTACCTTACATAGGTTTTTTGTTTTGACGCGCTAATACCTCAAAGTACAGTCAGCTTTAAAGAAATCTTTTTGTGAATTTTATAGGCTGCATAGCATCGGGCTGGTGAAATTTCGAAGCAAGATTTTCTTTTTTCTGATATACTTTTTTACTATAATTGTGATTATTATGTATTCATCACGATAATATTAATGGAGAAAATCGTGAGGGGTCTAGTGAAAGATTCCAACTTTATAGTCGAAACGCGAAAGATCAGCCATCCGAAAGAAGTGAAGAGAAATCGTCAAAATTATTTGTTTGATCTCTGAACCTTGAATTTAATTTTCCCGGTGATAGTAACCATCTTTAATAATATGGAAGAACAAATAAAGTGAGCAACAACAAATGTAATAACATGGAATTAAATGCAATAATGGTTTTCGGTAGCAATTTGTTCCAAAATCGTGCGTTTGAAGAGAAAAATTTCAATGTAAACAAATGATTTCGTCAACATTTGATTAGATTTGGTTTGGTTTCGGTGCACCTTAATAAAAATTATTAATTAAATAAATTACTGTATTTTGCAACAGTATAATTTGTTGTGTTGTGATATCATTGGTTTTCTGTGTATGGTGGCTGGTAATTTAATTAGTGACAAATACAATTTTACACAAATTATATACTTAAACAAACTTTCTCAAAAACATAAAATGTTGGGCTGTCCTGTGTTGGATTCAATTTCCTTGTCGGATAAAATAGTGTTTGGGTTTCCCCTAGGGGATTGTGCGTTCATTGTTTCGAGGAAGAGGAATAATTTTACGATAAATTCATCCAAATTGATTGCTGATGGCCCAAATTCTTCCCAAATCTATATTAATAAAATACGTATGTCTGAAAAGTTTCTTTGGTTGAACGTGTTAATCTTAGGAACTACTCCGAATTGAAAAGTTTTTCAGTGTTTAATAGCGAATTATAGAGCAGAGCAGTCTATGGGCTATATAACTTAACACTACGGCTTACAGGAGTAAAGATCTAATCAAATGAAATCACGAGTGACTGCTAGACCTAGTTATTATCCTTTAGTGCACCAATTAAAAAAAAAAAAGTGAGCCGTCACGGGACGCCTGGCAGGTGTGAAACATCTACATTATTTTGTAAAAGTAATATGATTGAAAAGAAACAAAAGCGTGGCGACGCGTCGCCACGGCATGCCACCACACGTTGTTTTACGTGCGGCTATAGTTGTTTCACATCAAAAACTAGAAACTATTACGAAATTAATTTGTCAGAACAGATCATTAGCAAGCTGTGTAATAAAATCTACCATCTTCACACATGTGAGTGTTATTTTGTCATATAATTTAGTCAGTTTTAGTTTATATAGAGATTGTTTTTTATATTGCAAAACGTAGCATTTGAAACTAAAGAGAATGTACCAGACTGCAATAGTTAACCAATCTTGAGTAGCGTTTCGTGCGTTATTCTCGACAAAATACATTTTATTATAATTTGTTGTATGCTGTATTGTTTTAGAATGTTTGTTTGTTTGATTGTCTTTTGTTATTGCGTCGTAATTTTGCGTTGGTTAAAGTTAAAGTCAAATCATTTGTACAAAGCAAAGAAAGTTAAACGAATGATAAGTTTCTTTGCTAGATAAGAGACATCAGATGAGGAAAATGTTTTCAATTCTAGAAAACTATTACTAAGTTTAGTAAACCTAGAACATATTTTACAATATACTAGTAGTAAGTCTATGCGGACGAAGTCGCGATCTGAATATGCTAGTTATATTATTAAGCACCCAAATCTTTGTGGCTCGAATGCATAATTAATAATATACTTAACGAGCTTTTGATTATTTTACCATTTATGTGGCGGTTGATGATGCAATTATAATTTATTTTTTGTACCAACTTAAATATGGAGGCAAACTTAATACCCTAGGCATTCTCTACTTGTCAAACAAGGGTGGTGGGTGAAGATATAATACGGCACTACAGCAGACGCAATTAAAAAAACTATTCTAATTTCATTCAGTCGTAATAATATACATTTATCAAAACTATGGCCGTGAGAACTAAATATTTTCCTTATTTCCGCTTTGAATGAAAATAGAGTAACAACTCAAAAGTAACGATTTGGTTCATCAGATTTCACCTCACTCACCAATCGACGTAATAATTGTTACCGTTATATTCGGTAATAAACACCCGCACATTTTGTGATTGTTACGGTAAACAATTAATTATGTATTTTGGGAGGCTATCTTTCAGGCTTGGTTCCAGGAAATTAACGTTTATTTCTCCTAACATAAAATAGACTTTACATAATTAAAAATAAATCTTTTTCTATTTAATGGTACATATGGGTATAGCCTAGAATATGTGAGGAGCTGGCATCTGAGGTGGCATGAAAATGCCTTTTGACACAGCCATCTGATCCCAAACCAGGCCGAGACAGCACGATGGTAACCAGACAACTGGTAAACGTATGTATCGAAATTATAAATTTATGTATAATATAAATAAATTACACTTATTATCTTTGGTCTAAATCACATACACGCTAGGTACAGATAACTCAAATTTTTCCTCCTTTAAAATCCAAATACGGGGAAAATAACATCCAGAAATCCCACTTAACAATTTTGCTTAATCCACTTTTCCCCCATGATATTCGACGATAATTTTAATTGAAACACTCTTAAAATTAAATATTACTCATAATATTGGTGATATAATAAAACATGATGATCTTCCCTTTATTAGCTTTTATTTGATACCTGCTGATAGACAAATTGACGGGCTAATGGCGTCTGGTTAACGATGAGACCCTTCAGGTAATCTTAAGGATAAAAGGACATTAAGACTAAAGAAGAAGGAGAAGAAGGACCAGACCAAAAATTAATCCTAACAATTAGGCAAAATATTTATTTATAATGGATCAGAATGCCCGAGGTCCTTTGAAATATTACATTACAATACTTATTGAATTTTGTAACCTAGTGTACTTTCTAAATGATCTAATTATAATAAATCGATGTAAAAGCGAAAGTACTGAATGAATTGTTCTAGTATTGCGTAAATATACATAAAATGTGACTTGTGGGTAAAGTTACAACAGTTAATTTTCGATTACGCGACATAACCGTTTTATTGATCTTGTTGTTGCTGTTTTGCTTAGCTTAAAGTCCTAGGTTTAATTCTTATGTCGGGCAATTTTATTGGTCAGTGAAGAGCACAGAAATTAGAATTATATCCTACAAATAGAAGCACTAAACTACATTGGGCCAATTTGAATCTAAATACTTTTTTTAAAACTTTATTTAACACACACAAACAGCTAGAGTCAAAACAAATACCTATAGGCTGCACAATATATAATTGTCCCGTTGGTAATGAACCTACAACACGAGGTACAGCAGTCAGGAAAATGTCAACAGTCTATCTGAAAATTACATAAATATATGAATAATTGTACAGCTTTACATAATGAAAACCCAATAGAGTTAGCACAAAAGTCACCTGCGGTTTCATATTTGGTATGTTAGGTATTTGATTACTGCTTCGCTCTGGTGGGTTACAGCGTGATAGCTAATACATCAGAATAGCATACATACCTGTATGCTATTCTGATGTTTTAGCTATACTGTTGTAAAGTTTCAACAAAATCTGTCCGGCACTTTTTGCGAAAAACAGCAGTAAAAAGCCATCCATCCACACAAATACATTACAGTATTTAATGAGACAGTTACAAGATATTACGAGATCAACTGACACAATCGCCAATCGCAAAACTCCAATCACTAACCTTTAAACTAATAAATAACCCACAAAGTAGAGACAGTGTAAATCTAAAGATGTTACTAATGCACTTCAAAATTACACACAGACCTATGCACATGCAGACCTTACATAACATCTAACCTTTTAAATGTATTAAGCAATGGTCGCTTCTTAAAAGCTATAATCGATGTTGCAATGCTTTCGCCGTCTACTCGACCCCCTGACACGGTAGGTTGACCTCTCTATACATTTGTTTGTTCTATGTACGTATTACTATGGCTGTGGGAATTTCTTGATCATTTTTTAGCAACTATTTTACGTAAGATGATGTCGTCTGCAGTTGATTTGTTATGTCTAACTACATCTTGTGGTGTTACAAAATAGGTTTAGCTGAAGATCTAGATGTATTGTGTAAATTACGGAAATATTTATTTCATGATTAATTTCGGGATAGAAAGGTTTTTGTGTATGATTGGGCCAACTTTTTTTCTCGTTATGTAAGTTGATCTGGTTCAATTCTTAATGTTGGCCGTTCTAATTTGGTCTCTGGTAACGGTAGCAGAAATATTGTCAATTTATATGTTGGAGGGTGAGGAATATATTGTATTAATTTGTAGTTCTGTGCTTGTATCTTCTTCTTGCTGCCCTTATCCATCATATCTATTTAGCTTTAACAGTTTTCCATGTCACCCTGTCTGCTATCAGTTACTCTTTCTCTTTTTTATATATAAAAAATCTATAGATACATATAAATAATGAAAGAAACCCAATCTAATGCGTGGAGCAGTGACGTCATGTAAAGTTGTGATTGGCAAATCGGATACAACCAAAAAACGGTACCTATGGTTATAGTATATAATTAACTATAGTCACAAAATCAATTACCAACATAACACCACTGAAAACAAACACATTGTCACCACCATGTAAACCAACTAAACGACATATACCACACATAAGGACATTACAACGTAAGATAACTGTACTTAGGTCATCGACCCGAGTTCACTCGTCAACACAATATAGATACATGTATGTATGTCTGTAGACGTGTCGTGAGTCCCTAATATTAAAACTCTTGACTATAACGGGTACAGGATAACAATGGAAGTGTTAAAAGGGACCAATGGTGCAGTTACTTCTCGAACAATTTCACATTACCTTCTATTGCTTTGAATGTAGATGGGATTGACTGTTGAGGTGCTAAAGGTTGGCAAAAAACAAACAAGCTAATGGAACAATTATTACAATTTAAAATATTACATTTAAACACTTTTTCTTCTCCTTCTATCCGTTTTATCCTTTAGTGCTTTTCCAACTAATGAAATTGGACCATTAACAAATAGTTCATCTTTTTTTGCATGGTGGAAGATCTATAACATTCTGACCAAAAAGTTTCGGTCTATCTTGTTCTTAAGGGCGTCTTAACCGGTAAATTAGCTCAACGAAGTCTATTACTAAACACAAGAGAACCGTTCTTATGCATTCCCAAACAAAGTCTAGATGTCAAAAATATTTGCATCTTGCTTCGATAATTGCGGTAATGAAAATGCGTCACTATTGAGAAAATACAGCAATACTAGGAAGAACTGCTCTGACTAGAATAATATGCGTACTGTTGAGACAACGTGCAAATATTATACATACCGATGATGATCATAGGTAAACCGTTGCACTTAAGCCCACTAACAGGTAAAATCCATGTCAAGTGACTTATTTCCAAATAAGTGCTCTAACGGTCTTAAGCGTACGCGCATGTAAATAAAAACTGTAAGGTGTTCAAGTGATAACAGAATATAAAATATAAAAAGAAGGTAAATGAAAGATCTTTTTGCGAAAATACTAAGCTTATTCGAGTATTTATTAGTTTAACAGTTTGTGACTCCAGGTCATTCAATGTATTTTCTGTCTAACTTTACCACTATTCTGTCAAACATTTTTGCACTAGTGCAAACCTTTAGACAGAGACACTATAGATTCAAAAACACAATCACTGCTTTATAGTATTCAAGAGTACGGAAATATTTCCATTTAGGTCCAATGTTTGTCTACATTTTAATCACTTATTCCATCACCAGTATTTACATGGTTTTCAAGTTGACGACAAGTATTTCCGTGAATATCTTGAGAAGGGTTGAAGAGGATTAGTAATTCAAAGACCAAATATCTGTTACTGCATTCAATCGTTTGTATATAGGCTCAAATACCATTGTTTCACAGATGTAGATTCTATCACGGGCTTTGACCAAGTGCATGTTAATTTATCTACATGGATGATTTATTTATTTTCGAATAGCAATTTGCTCAGTTTTGACTAATCATTATGTTAGAGAAATGGAATTTCATCATCATCATATCAGCCGCAGGACGTCCACTGTTGAACATAGGCCTCCCCTACAGATTTCCAGTAGGACCTGTTGGAAGCGGCTTGCATCCAGCGCGATCCTGCGGTTTTTACTAGGTCGTCTGTCCACCTTGTGGGTGGACGTCCTACGCTGCGCTTGCCGGTGCGTGGTCTCCATTCAAGAACTTTACGGCCCCATCGGCCGTCAGTTCTGCGTGCTATGTGGCCTGCCCACTGCCACTTCAACTTACTAATTCGCTGGGCTATGTCTGCAACTTTGGTTCGTCTACGGATCTCCTCATTCCTGATTCGATCACGTAGAGAGACTCCGAGCATAGCCCTCTCCATAGCTCGTTGGGCTGAAAAAGAAAAATGGAGAAGAGAAATGGAATTTACACAACTATTTACTTAAAGCCGTTTTACATAAGCAAATATTAGGAATTTCTTTACACTTCCAGTGTTTTCCCTACTTGTAGATAACGGTGTTTTCAATTAGATATGTGTTGGTTTTCGCACTTCTGTCGGCTATGCATAATCGGTGCCTCCGACTGAATATATTTATTACCTTATATTTAGGTAGTACAATGTACTGTGGTAACCCGTAACGGGACATGCTATATTGTCAATTTTAAAGTTTGCTTTTTGCGTTATAGAATTATTTATAATGTAATTTTTGCTGTCGTGCCCGAGTGTTTTATGCGGGTCTAATAAAATATAAAGTTATTTTTTTACAATTTATTGTAAATAGTTTTTATTTAAAACTTTTTAGCAATAATAAAGAAACTATATACAATTAAAAAAGAGTGTTGAAATTTTACCCGCATCGTTGTTTACACATCATGTACCCAAAAGACAACATTTAAGTTATAAAATTAGATCATTAATTTATTACTACAACTAAATGCTCATAAAACGCACATAGCTACATTAGAATATTCCACTTTAGTTTAAATTTATTACATATCTTTTAAGTACAGATTGTAAGTATATCCTGTATATCAGCCCCCCAACCATGATGTTTAAAGTAAGATTTTTTATTCCTGTTTCAGAGTGTGCAAGTGACAGACAGTTGTCTAGTCTAGTTAGACACGTTGTCTAGCGCCGTCTCTTTTCCACTGAAGGTAATATCGAAGTAATACTGCTATAAGGGCTTGTGGTAGGCCCAGGTCGTTCGTACTTGATCGCTGTGCTAAAAATCTATTTTGATAACATAGCTATGAAATGGATTGTTTCCTTCCTTCTGTGTATGTAGGTTTCTTGTATATATATGTATAATCCTTACCTTTAGAACTAGCCAGCGGTTTAGGCTGTGCGTTGATATATCAACAATCAATCAGTCAGTCTATCATATAAATAGATAAAAACACGTTCGAAAAAAGAGAAAAACATTTTTTTTTAAATATTGCATATAATTTTGCTTGTAATATTTGTGACGTAAAGCATTTGTTTCACTCTACCTCATCAACATTTTCTACGTCATAATACAGTTAATTGTAATTTCGATTGTTTATTTTACTAATCCATTTAATAAAGTTAGGCATACAGTTCAAATTTTCAGCAAAATCGTCGGCTATGAGGTCACCGTAATGTAATGTAAGTAAATAAATAAATATCCTTGGACCAGTATGTATTTTTACTTATTAGTAGCTGTGCCTTGTAGTTTCACCCCCATCTTTGGACTAGATACTTCACTCCCGCAGGCAGAAGTGTAATCCGTACTAATATTATAATTGCGAAAGTAACTCTGTCTGTCTCTTCAACGCCTAAACCACTGAACCGGTTTGAATGAAATTTGGTACAGATATAGTCTGGGACCCGAGAAAGGACATAGGATAGTTTTCATCCTGAAAATCCCCCGGGAACGGGAACTATTATCCACGCGGACGCAGTCGCGGGCAAAGAGAGTGTTATATAGCCTTCTACGAAAAAGGGGCTATCCATTACAAAAAAAATTTAGGACTAGTAATTCCTGCGATTATCGCGTTAAACTAACAATATTTTTAGGTTAAGGATGTTAGTATATTATATTTTATTATGTTTATTTGTGCAAAGAGGCGTAACAAAGAAATTATAGCTGCAATGTATGCCGAATAATTTATGTAGTATGAATAATGCTGATTTTTTATTAGGCACCTCTTAATTTGTATGTATTTACAAGTGTTTTTTTAAACAACAAGTTATAAGATTATTGATGTTTGAGACAGTATAATTAACGAAGCTATTTGTTAAATCAGTTTTAAATTAAATTAGGTATTAAAAGATCTATCTAAGTCTATCTAAATATTGATTTCTGTAAAGGTAGTTCTTGACCACCAATGACAACCTCTTAATTAAATTCCGTTTTTCTGAAAACCCAGGAATAACCGGCAAACATAAAGGAGATATACTGCATAATCTAAGTATCAAATATCTAGATTAGACAGGTTCACACTAACATAAAATTAATGTTAGTGTGAATTGGGACATCTTTTCTTTAAAATGTCAAATGTTCTTATTCACACTAACATAAATTTTATTACAACTAACATAAATTTTAATGTTAACTGTGAATGAGAACATCTTTTTCCTATTGATTGTCCAATACAATTTAATAAACAAAACTTAGCACATACTTTGGCTTAGTTGTTCTCTGTCAACTTCAACTTCAACTCTTAATGAATGGCCTTTGTGGAAAAGACACCACAATTCTGATTGTTCTCTGTCTATACCTTTACATCTTAGTTTGACAGTTGTGTGACGGCAATATTGCTATGACACTTGACATTAATGACAGTTGTCACATTTGATAGGGTAGAGCTGTGGCTAGTCAACGCCCTAAAAATTCTAAAATTAATCCAAAGTATGTAAACCGTATTTCATAATAAAACAAAACCGAATCGAATCAATTAAAGTAATCGTCTTTAATTTAATTCAATTGTTCGATGGAATAAATCGTTTTCGTGACGACAGACGTTTCTCAATGATTCGCTAATGATGCGATTATATGAGATATTTCATTAATCACTTTGTAATAATTAATCAATTAGTATTGTTAAAAGGTTTGAGGAAAACTTCGATAAGTAACGGGCTATGAAAAATGAGGAAATATTATTTTTTAGATGATGAAAATCTATTTGTTTGAACGGAGACGGCATTAATAGGGGCAGTATTATAATTAGTATTTTAAGCCTAAATTTTTCAACTGCATAGCAAAGACTTTCAGTTCTCTTACTACAGAGTTATTTTAAATCGAACAGATAAAGATACTTTCGCATTTACAATATTATAATGGATTAAAAAGGAAATTTCGAAAGAAAAAAAAAGTTGTATCCCATGTGATATAATTACTATCGAATCAATTATAATGTGTTATCCAATTAAGAGCAAGATAAAAGTGACATTTAATAATTATCAGAACTAAAGAATCGGTATTGCAATACTCTGGACCATTGATTACATCACTTACCTCAGTTTTATGCTGATTGTAATGATTACACTTAACATGATTACCAGATTACATATAGAATTACAGAATACAAAATTATAACATATTCTACGAAAGGTCACGATAATTTTAAATTAATTTTACAAAACCTCTGTTGTATAACTGGCTAATTCTACATTATTTACCGTATTTACCGGTCAAATTGACATTCACCGGCTATTCTGTATAACTTCCGGTAACATTAAAGTTCAATTTTGTGTGTCTGTTTGTTCTCGTGACTGTAAAGTAGGTTAGTGCACGAATATTATTGCATAAGTACTTGGTGTGCATGAAATCTATTAAGCTATCTCTGAAATTCTTTTGAATGCATTTGTAACTGCTTTACCTTTCGTTTGTTATCTAAATGGAGCTAAAGTTGATATATATCGGGTAAAGTGGGTTATTAGTTTCATTGTAAGTTTTGGACAGGCTGAATTGGTGGAAAAAGTTTATTTTTTACACTTTTCTTAACCACTGCAACTCCTGAAAGTCAGAATTAACTGTGATTACTACCAGAAAACTCCAAGACAGTGACGCTCGATGAGTAAACGAAATAGTCCGAAAATAACAGCGTCCACCGCTGTGATTTTCTGTTGTGTTTTCAGTAAAATCAAAAATAATTTTCACTTCCCACAAAAAAATAACATTTACTTATCGCCCCTTTGATTTACTTACATAAGTGTACGAAAACCGATCACCTAAGGAAATACACTTGTGCAAAATGTTCAGTTTTTTAAGACCCAGATAGATAATACTAACTCCAGATTGTAATAAAACATAACAATTTCATTTTATGTCAACAAATAATCAGCAAAAATATTAACAAGAACCTTAACTCACTTCTTAATCTAAACAGCATTACAAAGATATAATTCGCTCACGATTTCAAACAACGTACAATAAGTGTAACGCAAGTGGTGCGCGCAACGAAAGTTGGCCAGTGAGTGACGTAACCGGCCCTACTTCCGATCTTCTGACCTTTGCTTTATTATTCCAAATTTAAATGTTAATTGGACAAACGGGAGTACAATGTCATTTTTTACGTCGAACTTCAAAGAGGTTTGTTAATGTGTTTTTTGTTTGATATCAAGCATCGAATTTGTTTGTTTTTTTTTTACTCTGTATATCGTCTGGTGTTGCGAATGGATAAAATCTAGCGTCATGAATTTGATCGATTTTAAAAAAGTATGCAAAAATTGTGTTGTGCCGAAATTTTAGTAACTTTCAGGAGCGTTGGCACTAATAATTTGTCTCAATGTATTAAAAAAAATATATCTCTACTTAGATTTTTTTACTTTGATTGTCGCTAAGATTAAGACGCTTTTTTTAATACAAGAGTTGCTAAGACATGTCAAGTCATCTAAGTGCCAAGTCTTAAAAAAAACTCTTAGCAAATATTCACACATTACCTGTAGTACCTACTTACAATAACAAAGTTTACGACCAAACAGACCCTGGAATACATACTAAAGTGAAAGAATTACCTCGGACAAGTATGAGAGATGTTATCTGCGACGTAAGACCCAGTACTTTACATATACACTTTGTAAGCACACTCATATTATGAATACGGTAATGCACGTCTGTCTTTTTATATGTATGTAAGTTACTTTAGAGTACAAAGCCCTGGCGATCTTGAGGTCATTTACGGTAGTATAAGTGGTTTTTTGTCTGAAAATATTAAGCTTCTTATTTTTTGTAATCTGTGGTGTTATTTTCTATTTTGACGTTTGAATATATTTTTGTGGTCAATGTGGTAAATGTCCTATATGTAAAACCTAGCCATGAAGTAAAAGAAATCTCATGAATGTATTTGATGGATAATAAATTAAAAAAAAAAGATGATCAAATACGGTAGTAAAATTGAACTGTTATGACATTTATAAAACAAATGATTCAAAAATAGTCTAAACAATAACGTAATGTATTAATTTATGCCCATAATATTATCTAAATTTTTTGAGCATACTTCTTGTGCAACCGTACGCTTGAGCGGGCAGCGTGGGCATCGCAGATGTGCAAAACGATATGTTGTAATTCCAATGCAAGTTATAACAAGTTTGTAGTAAACAGCGGTGTTGTGCAACCAGCATTGTATTGCAAACGCTCGGATTCACACCGGAGTAGTCGTTGTCATTTGTTACCTATCTTGGTGACAGTTCCGATACGGTGTTGTCACGTCTGAAATAAACCACCGTGATTTTTATTTGTTTTTTTTTATTTGACGTTGGTCACTCTTCACGTTCATTGATAGATTGCGTTGTTATTTTTTTAGTATACTTAAAATTTTACAAGGTAAAGGCAAATCCAATGACGCTTCTAGATATTTCTGACTATAAGTAATTGAATTTTACCGGTAGATAAACGACTAATTTTTTTTTCGCAAAAACCAGAAAAACTGAAAAATTGCAAAACAATAAAATTGACCGTGAACCTAAATTGCAATTAATTAGGTAAATAGTGTTGCAAGAGGTAAAAATATTGCAATAGTAACAGAAACTGTTTGAAATCACTACATAATTGAATTATTAAAAAGGTCTGCATTTTTAGAGATATCATTATAACTTATAAGTGTGCAGCCAGATTTATATCGCATAATTTATAATATTCGCGACAAGATTTAATATAATATTGTTCTTCACTTCAACTCCGTTAAATATTAGTGTGTTTAAATGGTATTTAAAATGTTTCTATCAACAGTTTATAGTGTTAAAAGCTAAGATTATAATAACCTACAATTAACCTCTAATAACCTGTAGGATATGTTAAACCACTGGTTTGTTAACTAACATTAAGCTAAGTTAATCTTACATTAACGAAATAGTAGATTGTATTACAAGGGCGCAAAGTAATATTTTTACGGCGAGGGCGTTTTTTGAATCCAGAGCGAAGTGAGGGATTCTAGAGTAGAATCCCGAGCTTCGCGAGGGATTCTTAAATAGAATCCCGAACGTAGCGAGGGATTCAAAGTACGTCGCCCGAGCCAAAAATATATTTTGCGCCCGAGTGATACACTCTACTTTTCATCACCCCCTATGAGAAAATAAAAGGCGCTTCATACTTTATTGTAAAATTATTATTGTAGCTGCTATTATTATCATATCTTGATAATAATGCTATTATTATGATATCTTGATAATAATAGCAGCTACATTAATAATTTGCTGCAAAACAATCTGTGAAAATTTTTACGAGAACTCGGGCTGTAGTTTGCGCGTTCTATTTCTATTTAAGTTTTTTTTATTCAGCCGTGGCGTGACTATGGTATTGGACGTCGTACCAGCCATTCATTATTTGCGTTCGATTCTTTGGCGAGTTTTAGGAGCACTTATATCAGGGCGTAAAACATGCAAAGACTCTCCAAATCCAAAAAGTGCGATTAAAAGTTACTTTTAGGCGCACTTTTTGAATTTGGGGCGTCATTATTGCCCGCTGAAAGTTTCTTATAGAAAACACCAACTTTGGGCGTTCTTAAAGGGGAACAAAGTCGTCTTTTTCGAATAGGTGGGATGAAAAAAATATTAACGAAAATTAAATTAGGTGTCCTGATGAGAGGATTTTGATGCTATCAATAATCGATAGATAGAGTCATTAGCAGTAAAGTAACTATTTAAGTAGCTTTTTATTTTTTTTGGTAGTTTTAAATAAATTAAACCAATTTAGGAACTAGCTGTTGACCACATTTCCGCTAGTGTGGATCAAATAATTATACATGTGTGGATTGTCCTCTAATAAATATTCGTATTTGAAAGTTCGGTTTTCACAATACAGTTCAGTTTTTCATGTCGATTTTAGCATAAAATTAACTTTTTTTATGTTTCAATGCCATTTTTTTATATTATTTACGTTTAATAGCAATAGGGATGATGACTACATCAAAAGAATGACATTCTGTTTAGTCCGTCTGTTAGACAGTCCAAAAATACTGGACACATATTTTTTGCTTGATCAAATTAATAACAAAATACAAAGAAAAAGAGCATCAAAGTTCCGGAGAGGGGGCTTGTGACGTCACTTCTGAGTAAAAATTATACAAAGGCGTGACGTTTCACGAAACTTCAATGCACTGTATTGTCGTCATTTTCTGTTTACGAGAAAAAAGAAAAAATACGTGTCCCAAATTTTTGGATTATCTAACTGACGGACTAATTACTTTTTTTTTGTCATCTCGCCTATTGTATGCGTTTCATATCAGAAAATAGACACTTTAAAAAAGGCATTGCAATAAATACCTAATAAAACAAATAAAAACTATTTATATGGCATTGTCTATTGCCTACCCCGATTTGTTCCTAATCTAATTTTAAACTTTTAGTTTGAATTTCGAACTGACGTTTGAGTAGTGCTGCCCCATTGGACCTCTTAATAACCACGAACCGTTGCGGTCAAGCAACGATTATCCAGATCTGAATAATCCACACAGCAAAAATGATCAGTAGGTAACTGCATACCGATCACCTCGTAATCTAATTATATGTGACGCAACAAGAACAAACCGTGACGATCGAATCACTGTCCTCCGTAACCGTTACTCAATAACGCGTTACATTTCACCCGCTATTTTACCTGTTACGTGTAACGTTACCGCTTTTTGCCCTCTGTTAGTGTGCATCACTATTTAGTTTACATAATCGTTAACTGGTTTGTAATAAGCTTTTTTTTCGTGATACAATAGGATAGTTGTAGTTAATAGCTCAGGCAACGTTTTCTCGTATGGATACGGTTTTATCAATTGGGAACGAATCGGTAAAAGTTGGGAGAAAAGTTTGTATTATAATTTGCAACGGATTTGTTTTTCTTTGTATTGGTAACATTTAATTGTGTTTGGAGTATCATTGCTTTCGCGAGTGACGGTTGTTAAGCAAATAAAACGGAATGCACATGATAATAAGCTTTCCCCTCAAAAAGAAAAGTACTTATTTTTTTTATTTTTGGATTCGCTTAGTTACACAGGGAACGAGAACATACAAGTTTTCTTTAACAATTTCCTAAAAACATGCCTGTTTGGACGGGGAAATTAAATTACTCTAACGGTAAAATACAGATGACGCAGTGAGTTAATACTTGGCTGCGGCAGAACAAATATACATATTATTATAAATCATGACCTACAGATATATAAATAAAATTAATAATTTGTTTGAACGCATACACGACACTGGAGAAATTCCTAGCGTTTAAAACAATACGGTATTTTACACCATCATCAATTGACGTACTTTTTATGAGCTGTCAAAACGATATACTCCTATAGATTTTGTATGGCAAAACACCTTATGACGTCACTAAGTAAACAACTCAATTGTCTATCTATTTATTGATTGCAAAGCATTTAAAAATCTAATTTAACGGTAAATTTAATATGAACCAGATTTTTAGGGTTTAAATTAGGAGATTTTTTATGGAAATTATGTCTTATATTTTTTGGTTACTGGTGTAAAATACCGTATTGACACACATCTCATTAAAAAGCAGAAAATAAGTACGTAAAAATTTGTACGAATAAAGTTAAAAATCATGTTTTTTATCCGCAAATTACGCAGTTGTAAACTCTGTTTTACTAGTATTTAAATTTTGAGTCGCAATCCACCATTTGAGAAATGCTTGCACAGGTTAAAATATATATTTATGTTTATACCGCAATTGGGCAGGAAAAAAAACCTGTTAACACTTTTTTACTTATAACATCACTAGCTTCTGCCCGCGGCTTCGCTCGCGTTAGAAAAAGACAAAAAGTAGCCTATGTTACTCTCCAGCCCTTCAACTATCTCCACTTAAAAAATCACGTCAATTCGTCGCTCCGTTTTGCCGTGAAAGAAAGACAAACAGACAGATAGACACACTTTCCCATTTATAATATTAGTATGGATTGCCTGTTAAAATGTCATAAAAATCTTCTTTTAAAACAAAGATAAAAATCATTCTTTAAGCGTATAAACACGGAGGTTGTAACCCGAACAAACCCAGTCAGACAACACAAAGCCGTATGAAAGCGACCAACCGAAGTTCTGTGTGACCTCTCATTGTGTCGCAAAAGACGACCAGCGGCGACTGTAGTCGTGGTCATCAAGGAGAAAACACTTTCAATAAATTGAAACTTTCATCTACGATTACACGTTACCTATGAAAAATGTTAGTGACTGAAATTGTGAAGATGCGCTGAAATGGTTAGATGGCAGGGGAAAATAGCAGAAACTTTTTAGAAATAACACATTTTTTCTGTTATAAAATAGAGACAGAGACAGAGGTATCCCACCTATAGCTAAGCAAAGGGATGTGCTAAGGACCGTATTTATCTCGATATTGAGTGTTTATTTGTATTCATATTTATCTTAAATTGTATCTAAGGGTTTGTCTACGTAAGTGTAGTGAGTTGGGTTCCGATACTACACGGCTTTAGTGTCGTCCTACGATAATTTCAGAAGGGGAATTGACACATAATAAAAGTAAATTGTAAAGAGAACTAATTTAACGCGAGACACGCAACGCAACGCACATAAAAATTTTAATCACTTTAAAAAATACAGTGATATCCACAATATTAACACAAGAAACAAGGACAAATATATTGTTCCTTCAACTAGGCTTAAAAAAATAGGTGGTTCGTTTAAATGTCAATGTATACGCTTTTATAATAAACTTCCTAGCCAGATTCAGGAACTTAGCATTACCAAATTTAAATTATTTATAAAACGTAAATTATGCCGGAATGCTTTCTATTCTGTTAAAGAGTATATTGAGGACTCAAATGCTTGGAATTGAGCTGCTTCAATCATTCATAGGCCAATATTGAAATTTGTTAAAATTATCATTTTTATATTTATTGACATTGAAATTTTAATATTTGACATTTATGAGTACTTTTTTAAAGTATTATTATTTTGTACACCAATTTTTATTCTTTTTGACATTGTAATTATTGAACTTGACATTTATGTACTTTTCTGAGTACCTATATATATTTTTTTTACATCATATTTGTTGTGAGTGTGAGGACTATGTGGGTTGCTTGATTGCTAGTATGTTTTATAATGACTGACGGTTTGAGTACTTAATGCGGCCTACCCGAATGTCCTTACTTTGGTATTGTTCGTCAAGACGTTGAGCTCCTTACGTGTTTTTTAGTTGAGCTTAACGACTTATGACAAATGCTTGCACTGTTTGGACAGGTCCACTCAAATCTGTGTGCTTCTCTCATCAAGAGATCCCTTCAGTTTACCTTCATGGTCCTCGCATATTTTGACCAATACAATATTGTATGGACTTTAAAAGAGACTTTGACCTCTGAGTTTGTTTCGGATGTTTCTTCTCAGAGTAGTCCAGCTAGGAAACACCGGCCCCATCGTTCGATTAAAAAAAAAAGAAAAAAAATGACGTGTAAAAGTGTAATTTATTACCTATTTACAAAAATAAATCATTTATTCATTTATTTATTTATTCAAGGTAAGTCGCAGAAAGTATTTGTATACACTTCAGAAAAAGAAGTTCACAATTCACGACTCGTACTTTTTGACAGTAGAGACTCGTGCTACGGTTCGTAGTCAAACAAATATTTCACAATAGCTAGGTACTGTAATATTGACACTGCAAATTGAAAATGTGGTGATATAAGAATCAATTGTTGTCGTGGCAGACTTATTGCACAGAATATCCGCTCTCTTGACGTGTTACATAACGATAAGAATGTAATATTTTAGTATTTCGCTAGTGGAAGCCAATTTGTGTCTGTTTGTTTGTGTGTGTCATTGATTTGGCAATGTTTGTTTTTGTTAGCAACAAATTGTGGAGTGCTTGTTGCCATGGTAACAGTTTTAGCGTTTATGTTGTGATAAACATACATTTGGACTTAATACATTTCTTATAGAATATGTCTACGCAAACACATAACCAAAATTAGGTGATTTATTTGTGTTTTCAAAGCCATCATCTTATCTTATTGTGCGACAATAGGCGAGACGACAAAAAAAGTAATTAGTCCGTCAGATAGGATATCAAAAATTTTGAACATGTATTTTTTCTTTTTTCTCTTAAACGAAGAATGACGACGATACAGTGCGTTGAAATTGCGCATGACGTCACGATTTGATACAATTTTTGCAGGACGGTGACGTCAAAAGCCCCCACTCCGGAACTTTGTTGCTCTATATCTTTGTATTTTTTTATCAATTCGATCAAGCAAAAAATACGTGTCCCGTATTTTCGGCCGATCTATCTGACGGACTAAACAGAATGCCATTTTTTTAATGCTGTCGTCATTCCTATTGTGGAACAGTGACTGTAATATCGCTCGTTCCACTATAATCCCCTTTGCTGAAAAAAATAACCATATAAGCGGTATAGACAAAAGATTCAGTTCACAGAACAATTTAGATTCTAGATTAAGATTGACTTTGTACATTACTATTTTGAGTCATACAATGATGTTGATTTAGATAAGACATTTTGGTTTAAAGTTCTGTTACAATCATTATAAGTTCTAGGATCTTAAATACAAATCCAAGGTGACCCATTGTTCAATCAAATTGCAATTAAGTGTGTCGTGTTTTGTTTTTGAAACTTTGAGACGAATTTAGTCGTTTGCTTAGTGATGACCTGGTGATTAACCTTTCGACGACCAAGCGACAGCCGGTTGTCGGGCTGCTATTGTGTCTCTAATCACGTGTGTTCGAAGGTTTAAAGTATGTTGCCATAATAATCTGACCTACCCTAGTACAATGTATACTGTAGGGTGGGTCAGTGGGTTTTTTTTCTTTTTCTTACCCACTCCTCCGCTGTTCTGTTCTGATTAATTTCGTTGCGGGATCCAAGACAGTTGAATCGTTTCTCCGGGACTCGTCGAGCTTCATTGCTCGTCGCTTTTCTGGCGGACTTCACTGTTGATTCTGGCTTTCAGGAGTTGCAGTGGTTGGGAATAGTGTGGTGGGATTGTAGGGTGGGTCAGATAATTATGGCTAGATACTGTACAAGGTCGTAGGCTATGGCACCCAACCTTATATGGCAAGTACAAATAAGGCTTTACATGGAATAGGCATATAACATCACGCTATGCTATTACCCACGAGAGTTAAGCAGAAACCAAAGACTTATTTCAACGCAAGTGCAACTGTGAACACCTAGTTCTGTAGAACAACTTAATTAGTTGAATTTAGGAAAATTAGGCGAGTTGTCATCTAATGCTAGTAATTGCAAACCTTACTTTACGGAAAACATATTTTTTTACTAGTCCCTCCACCGCTGTTCTTTCCGATTGATTTTGTTGCGGGATCCAAAACAGTTGAATCGTTTCTCCAAAACTTCTGACTCTGACGCTTCATAGCTCGGCGCTTTTCTGGAGGACTCCACTGTTAATTCTGGCTTTAAGGAGTTGTAGTGGTGCGGAATAGTGTGGTAAGATTGTAAAAAAATAACCCTACTTTACAACAGCACGGTTCGTTGATTTTGTCAATGAAATTTCAAGCGTAGGTTTACCAACTGTGGCGAATTTAAATAAAGTCTGTTTGCTTAAATCTTAATAATGAACAAAAAAGATCAATATTCTACAGGTCCATGCTAAATGCCGCGTAGGTAGGTTCGCTAAGCATTTGTGTCAATGTGCCAAATAAGTGAATACCGTTGTTCAAGTGTGCAATGTTGCCAACTTTCTGGAATGCCGTGTTGCCAGATTTAATGTGCTGTAAAAATGTAGTTGCCACTTGATATTTCAATGAAATCTAGTATTGTATTACCGGAGATCAAAGCAAGGTTAAAAGTTAGGTTAAGATACTTATCATTTTATGTAGTTCGAAGTCTTTAACTCACTAATATGTTAGAGATAATCTCCGAAAGGAATGATTCAATTTTGCAAAATATCTCATTGATGGAAAGGTAGCTACATCAGTTGTAAGTTCTATATACCTAGGCAAAATTACGGGCAAAGGATGTACGTATGCATGTACATAATAATATCAGTTTTTTTTTTTTTTTTTTTTATTATAATGGGCTTGCTCTTGGTCCCAGACTAGCCCGAGGGCATAGACGGAGCCTACGATGGAGCGAGCTTACCCGGTAGATGCCTATGCACTCTATTCTTAAATACTTCCGGGTTATATGAATTTGGAAACACAGACGCAGGGAGTTCCATTCCCTTTGCGGTGCGCATTATGAACGATTTTGAGAAGCGCTGCGTGCGGATATGAGGAATATCAACCAAGAAAGGGAGATGATTCTTACAAGCATGTTTTATAAAAAAGGTATACATATACAAGTAAATAATGACCTCAAAAATCATTAATGACGAGAAGACAAAACAATTCCAAGATGACATCACGAAGGAAAAATCCGGTTAAAGAAAAAAGAAAACATAAACAGCCATTCAACTTCCATCTTTCTCTACAAAACTCGTCGATCAGCTGTTCGTTACGCACACACTTACAACTCGTACACACACACAAGAACTGACACACACAAACTCACTTCGCGTGTAGGAATCATTTCCTAGACTGTCGCACTATATCTTGCATCTTTTTGCATATTGCCGTCACATTGTCTGTTCTTTGTCGGTTCTACTAAGAAAACGGTTGATAAATAGGCGTAGAAAGTTATTGAAGTGGAAATCCTGGTAATAAAATTAATATAAAGTGGATGTGAACATTTATAAAGAACTACTATGACACCATTAATTATTATTACTGAACAGATTAGGAGAGCCGTCAATATAAAAGAGGACTCAAAAATGCTGTATTTTTAATCGAAAAACCTTCTCACATTTTAAGAGGTGCATTGCATATGATTAAGTTTTGAATGCAGTTATAAGACAACTTTAAGCGAAAGCAAAAAGAGAGTTTCTATTAAGCGCACATTTTCCTATTTACGTTATTATATTATGAGACCTCATAGAGGACCTGAATTTGTAATAGATGACAAAATATTGCATCTGAGCGTCGAATCTAGAATACTTCGCTTGAAAATTGTATTATGCGGTATTTGCGGGTACTCTACAAACCCTACCATACCATCATTCTCCCTTCCATATCAACCTTTTTTCCATTACCTTCATCAGACCAGGCATATTAGACACCCCTAAATCGAGCCTCACACCTTTCATTCAAAATTCATCCATATAACCATCACTCATAGAGTCGCTAATACATCAAACTGTATTAAAGTAAGTAAAGTTCAACTAGTACATTATTATGGTATCTTAGCCAATAAATACCAGAGACAAGGTGACCACTCTCACGCAGGTGCTATTGGCCAGTTCAAAAGGTTACAAATGAACCAATGCGCTGGCGGCGGTCTTTCGACAGAGTTTGAATTTTGACTGCTCTGTTGATAATGGTCCTGGCATAGTTTAATTTTGACAGGTCTGTTGCGTGTGAAACTTGTAATATACGGCGATTTGACAGTATTTTAAAACGTGTAAATTAAACATTAAATAAACCTTTGCCCTCTTATTAAGTTCGCAGCTAACAAAAGAGTTAATAATTCCGAAACGGCTAAACACATTTTGATGAAGCAAGAAGTACTTAGTTCACTGCTCTGTATGTGTTACTACATAAAAACGAATACAATCAGTATCATGCTAGTCCTGAAAAAAAAAAATACTTGTATACTTAACTACTTCAGAGCTTTAATGATAAGAAGTATTACTACATCAGCAATATCTTGATACTTAGGTCTTACACCTGTGATGTTGACAGCTCTCTACGACTACATGATACTTTAATCTTGATACTTGATGAGACGTAAATTTGATTAATGACATAATGGTCATTCGCAAACGAAACTCAATTATATGTCGCCGTTAAGTTGTCTTCCTACTAAACTAATATTCAAGTTTTTTTTTTATCAAAATTTACCAATCAAATATAATTGACGGTGGTCAATGCATAAATATTTAATCTTAGTCAGAATTTTATGTTAAAACACTCGGCGCCGGCGGGCAAGCCAAACGGAATTCAAGGACTTATAAGACTATTTCAATAAAATATAACAGAATTATCAATATTATATTCTTTTGTATATCATGATGAGTTTTCACTTAAAATTTCTCTAAAAACTTTAATTCAATATGTGCATTAGTGCTCCTAAAATAAAGTCCATATTACGCTGATCAAAACTAGTGAGCGATTCTTCAACTTTTTCCCATTATTCGGTACCTTAAAATGTGATGAAAAATTAAAAGCAATGCGGTTGCTGTGACAATTTTCTTCGGACGTAATCGATATTAAATCGATAATATAATTCGTGTCGTGTCGAGATTTTCACCGTGACCGTTGCCGGTCGTGATCTATCGGCTAGGTTTGCGATTGATATCGAAATAACTGGAAGCGATAGTGACGATGTGTGATCTTTAAGAATTTTATAAGATCTTATCTTGTGCATGCATGACTTAAATAAATGTGTTAGTTACATTTTTTATAGATAATATATTTTTATATTTTAAGAAATCGAATTGCAAAAACTTGTAGTCTATTATTATTCTCATTATATGTACCAGTTGTCTCATGCGGTATCACCAGCACTAAGTTAGGCTCTGTACAAAGAGTTTTGTCTGGTTTTGAGCAACTCTAAAGCACTTTTGTTATTGCAACCAGGCACTTAAATTTATTCATTTGTATATAAATCAAGTCAATTCTTTGTCAGTCTATCGAGTCAACACTATTAAAAATACCAAACAAAAAAAAAGTTTTATTATTCAGTTTGTAGTTGTACCAACTCAAGGTCCAATTGCATAAGCAAATTGCCACAGTTACCTGACCCATCCTAACACCAACTACACTGTAGGGTGGGTCAGATTGCTGTGTCAACATACTGTTTCATAAAAATCGTAGAATAAACGGGAGAAATCACTAGCTGTCTAGATCACTTCCATCGTCCCTATCTCTACGCCCGGCGCCACTTCCTTGCAACACACACACATACAAGCATGCCACACAACATGCACACACGCACTCTTGCGCATGTGTGCGTCTACGTTCACTTTCGATCATTGACTGCGGGCTAATCGCGTCTACTCTACACACTACTATGATCTTATTTTATTACGGCATTAGCTCGTTTTATCGTCAAAATGTTTACTTTCAACACTTGATTGGTGTATTGTTATTTTATTGATTGCTTATTTTCAATAGATGTTGAATTTTGGCTATTGTTGTTAAGTTTCTGTGCAATCTGTGGTTTTTGCGCCTTTTTTAACTTTCAAGTATCGGTTATTCCTTAAACACAACTAAAACCAATATCTGATTCTATCCACACTTAGTAGAATATAATAAAGAACTAAAAAATTTCGTCATTTTGATTGTAGGAGGTAATATCCGGAACTAATAATCCGATTTTAATATTGTTTTCACTAAAAGAAAGCTACGTAATTTTTGAGTGCTATAGGGCTTTAATCTATCCTAGGAAATCGTCGCAAAATCTAGCTACATAGACTTCCAAGATCATCGTAAATAACCCTATAGTAAATAACCCTAAAGTAGAACTTACGTCTATGCAAATCCCAAAACCGACCACGATTTATAGCTACGATTTGTTGTTTTGTTTCTGCAGTTAATCGAAAGCCCACGACTACGATATCTTCGGCGATTTTCGTCTTCACCTCTGATAAAACTGCACATACAAACTGCGCACAGATCGTAGCGATAAATCGTTATCGTGTGTACTGAGCATTAGGCTAGGCTCTTATTCTAAGTCTTATCTAATAGTAAAACTGCTGCAGTAGAAACAAAGATCCATAATTACGTTAAACTTCTGTGAAAGTTTGTTGGAAGATAAACAGTGGCCATTATGTTATATTGCAGCTAAAAACAAAATGTATTTATGTGTATTTTTATGTGAAACACAACACTTATGATGTTTTTTCTCTTTCTACAGGTAAGTGGCCGGTTAGAGGAAGATTTCGAGTTAGCTGTAGTTTAGCGTTAGAATACGGACGGTAAGGCTAACGATAAACTCTAATGCCCTTACTAATAATCACTGTGTAAAGTTATGCAATGAATAAAGCTTGTGTAACCATACATTTTTTGACGTATAAGCCTGTCATAACTTTATGCAGCGTTTATTAGTAAGGCGCTAAGATTTGCATCGGTTAAAAGGATTTTGAACTATACACTTTCATAATTAACCATAACCGATCGGTCAGTTTGAGTTGAATTCAGTGCAATCTACGCTAAAATACATTTAATATAAATTCATGTATACCTCAATCAAAAACTTAATTTTATTGTATAAATTAATTTTTCGAACAAAATTACCGAACATACGTATTTTTTCACATAAACAACAACCAAACTTTTTGTTCATAATTATAGTGTAGTTTCTCAATATTTGCTTAGCAAAAGTTCAATATGGCAGTCATAAATCAAGTGGACCATCTAACAAGCTTGCCCACGATAAATATCACAAGATAAAAGTGATTATGTATGTATGCCCCGCCCACTTGTAATCACAAGGCTGTCAGAAAGAGGTCCCACGGATAAAGGTTTGTTTATCAGCTGTTTGGTCAAGGGTACATTAGCTGTATATTTTTAGCTTAAAACGTTGAATATGTTTTTTTAGATTTTTTCTGATCTATCGTTTTGGAGAGAGAGGAGTTTCAGAGGTGTCCGCCTCTGATACTCAGGCTGTCAAATCCAGGCATGTACCAAAGTGACTTTTCCAGTCAATATGTAATTTTTATCCGACTGCCAAAAAAGTAGGTTTATGTTTTTCGAGCGTATGTATGTGTGTGTGTGTGTGTGTGTGTGTGTGTGTGTGTGTGTGTGTGTGTGTGTGTGTGTGTGTGTGTGTGTGTGTGTGTGTGTGTGGGTATTTAAATGACAATAAATGTTTAATTGTTAACTTAATACTAAGTTACATTACAACTTGGCAACTTGACTTTTTGATTTTATAAAGTCGGGTTTTTCGTTTCTTTTTCAATTTGTCTAGGACATCACTGACATCGATGAAGAAAAAGCTGCGCTAGGAAACCTGAACGAACAACATTTGCCTTACATTGGGACAGTAATAGGTTGATATTAAAAAGTATTTGATATTAAAAAGTTTTTTGCTCGACTAGGTCAAGGCACATCAACATTATTCAACAATGTGTATAAAGATTCATGAATGATTTATTAAAACAAATATTATGAATATGTAGTATATTTATCTAGAATAAATGACATAATGGCAGTCTTAGTTAATTGCTTGCTGTGCCCTGTAAGTAGGTATTTTTAAATGATTTTAAGAATTTAATCCTTGAGCCTTATTCCGTCACTACCTGTTGTTTTAAAAACCAGTTTTTTGCTGTTATGCACATTTTAAAATACATAATTATGGTATGTATAATATTTATGTATCAATTAAGTATGGTGTTTGGTATGTAGTACATACAACGTTACTGTACTTTTTTTCTCAGATTTATTTAATACCAACTTTTGCTTGCGTTTTCTTTGGTAATTTTGCAATAACGAAACGCTATTGCTATCATTTCTATCATTGATACAACCTGGATTGGAACATCATTCGAATGTAGAGACAAAGGACTTTCAAGAGATTCACCTTATGTGTTACACATTTTATAACTCAAGAACGACATAGCCAATTCGTCTGGAAATTGGTGGAGAGGTAGCTTAGGACCACGAGACGGACATAGAATACCTACTTTTTATCTTCTTTTTTTGTTTTTGTCCTGTTTCCGTAGGACGTGACATAAAACGTGGTTTCGAGTAAAATTCGAGCGGAGTAGTAACCAAAAAGCTGATATAACGCGGGTGAATACGCGGGGGACAGCTAGTATAATATTTAAAAAAATGCGACCATAAGAAATCCAGTCGAATGATTGGGAAAGCCGATCTTGCGAGAGATAGAACTGCATCCAAATAAGACGTTATCATAAGATTAAAACAAAACATTAGCAAGTATATTGACAAACAATGGTATTACTGTATACCATACAGTATACACGAATGGCATGGCATTTCCTTCATAACAGCATAACATTCACGAAGATTGCAACTAAAATATGAAACATACACCGACACAAACGACTTTAAACTTTAAATCTATCCGCACAAAATTTGGTCTTAATTGGCTAACTATTGAAAGATATTTATTAGTAAATAAATCTATACAATAGTGTTACCACGCGGCACATTGTTACAAAACAGAGAACAATAGTTGCTTGCGTGTGTGCTATCTGAATTAACGTCCATGATCTCAGTAGGTGTACATAGGAATTTATCGCAGGCGTTGTAGAAACGAGGGAAAATAATAACTTAATTCACAGAAAACACGAATCAATGTGTCGGATATCTCTTACTAACACTTTACATAAAAGGGAGACGAAAGAATTTGATAGCTGTCATTTTGACACCTGTCAAGTGTCAAATCCTTTCGTCTTCATTCATTCCGTTCGTTGAACTTTGCGGTATAAAAATGCATGCATTTTCTGTTGTTTACTTATTTAAAAGGAAGCGTCATCATGATAAAGCAGTAACAAGATAAACAGATTGTAGAAGTCCGTTGGTCTAAGGAAAAATGAATTTGTTGATTGTTAGATTAATGCTTTAAAAGCAACACCAGTGTGTACCTTAACTTGTTTAATTCATATCGGTATCGAATTGTGTGTCAACTTATTATTATCGTTGATTTATTGTTATTTATATCCAACAACAACAAACATGACTATAATTGGTTGACTGTAAAGAATTAAATTGTTATGCTAATATATTATGATGTTGTAGTTTTAATTCGGCCAGCAATTAATCAAAACTCGGATGCAAGACGCAGTACCATCCTCCTGCTCGTAAACATAATATGGCACGTGCAGAAGGTGCATCTAAATTAATGTCTCTTTCATTAAAAAAACAACGCGATAAGAGTATTAAAAATGCCCTTATCTCTAAAACAGATCAGTACTTACATAGACAGTATACTGACTGATGACTGCAAAAAACCCCTAATTCGACAGCTTCAAAAATTGACATCATCCCATATTGCATATCAAAATAACGAGCACCTTTGGCATTCTAAATAATGGTTTCCAATCCATACTAATATAATAAGTAAATGGGAAAGTGTGTCTGTCTGTCTGTATGTTTGTCTTTCTTTTACGGCAAAACGGAGCGACGAATTGACGTAATTTTTTTGTGGAGATAGTTGAAGGGATGGAGAGTAACATAGGCTACTTTTTGTCTCTTTCTAACGCGAGCGAAGCCGCGGGCAAAAGCTAGTTTTCTATACATCATCACTCAGTCTCCCGCCTCGCCTGCCAAACAAAGATTTAATTATTTTACGAAACTGTATAACTTCCATATTGTATATTTCATAATATCCTATGTTCTTCATCTGTTCCTTTCCGGAAGAAATAATGTGAGAAAGATGATTTCCTATTAATTTTCCGGAACAAACTATGTAATCGCTATATAAAGGCAAGTGCTACTTTTATAGCTTGCTTGCAGTAATATGAATGAATAATTAGTGATGTGCGAAAATTGATACGTGACAAAAAAATTGGCTTCTAATGACATGAAAAGATATACTGACTGATTGACTGACTGATTGGGTCATAAATCAACGCACATAGACATGACATCTAGACGGTTTTGGGAGACACGTTTTCTATTCTGTAAAGTTAAATTTCTATTAATAATACTAGCCTGTAACTGTCCCACTGCTGGGCAAAGGCCTCTTCTCATACGGAGAAGGCACGAGCATTGATCACCACGCTTGCTCAAGGCGGGTTGGCGATTTCAGTTTATTATCAATAAATAAATAAATAATAGAGACACTTAGAGCGTGTGTTCTTTGTGAAGAGAAAGAAAGGATTTTTGAAAATTCTAACCTTAAATAAGTAAAATAAGTTTTCTTATTTTTGTTTTTGTTTGTTGACAAAAGCTAGTTACAGATAAAACTAGGTATAGAAAACTAAATATCAACAATTCCGTAAGAATCCCTACTATAAATATCAATGTGTACAAATTCTTGTAAATAATAGAGTGACTATATCACTCTGTTAGTCTGTTTCATTAACGCTTTCACGGCTAAACCATTGAACCAATTTTAAACCTTCGAAAATTCGTGATTCGAGATACAATAGAAAGAAAATAGCAGCGCGACAGCCGGCTGTCGCTTGGTCGTCGTGTCGCGTATTTACATTGTAACAAAAGTCATTAACAAAGGTTAGTGACTTTTGTTACAATTTTGCCCCTTCGACAACCGCAATACCCAGCATTCATATGGCCCGAATAGCAAGCAAAAGCTAAGCTAGTTCACAACAGAATTGACAGATATCATCCGACAGTTGCAACAAAATGGCGGTGTCACAACACTATTTCCTTCGCGCACGGCGACTTCCTAATGTCCCAACACTAGTGAGCAAGTGGGTGACGGACGTGTGTAATTGAATGGTTATACTATGTACTTGTCTTGTGTGACATTGCGTATGACATTCGTTTCCTTCAACTAAAAAAATAACTGGCAGTGTTTAATAAAAAACTTTTATGGAATCTTTTATCATTCTAAAACAATATTCCCTATATCCTGCCGGGGTTGCGGAATAGTTCTGATGAATCTAAGAAAATTTTCCTTAGAGTTCCCGAGCCTTAAAAAAAAGTTGCCAAATTGAATCCAAACGATCAAATTAAAAACACCGGAGTTGCGGAATAGTTCTAAAAGTTACCGCGGCCCCGAACATAAGGGGCAACCGAAGGAACAAGGGATGGGTTTTAGTCAGTAAAAGTCCGTCACGGGAGTGGGAGCGGGAGGGATCCCGCCTCGCCCAGGGGGGAAAGGTCATTTGATGATTTCCCATCCATAACAAAATAATATTAATATTTTAATACTATGTTGTGTTTAATACTATGTTGCTCAGTACTTTATAAACCGACATTTAAGCACACAATGGTGCCGATTCTCTTGTGCACAAACTAACGTAAATTAAAGTTAAGTGCATCTTTCTCTTTCCGTTTAATTAAGAAAAGTACAGAAGATAAAATATTAGTTAAGTCCTGTCAAATTTAGACACTCTATAGATAATTTAGACGCAATTTAAAAACATGGCGTCTAAATATACGTCAATTTTCATCAGGCGCTGTCTAATTTGACAGGATTAAACTAAAATGTATCTTCTGTCCTTTTCTTTAAGAAATGGAAAGAGAAAGATGCACTTAACTTAAATTTACGTTAGTTTGCGCACAAGAGAATCGGCACCAATATCGCAGACAAGACCCAGTTTCCCATATCATATATTTGATTGAATAACGTCTCGCACCCTTATTGCTGGCAATAAATTAATTTGAGCCACATTAACATGCCGTGACGTGGTTATGCAGCGCTTACGTCGTGTGAAATACGTTGCTTCAGCGCTTGCGTATACTGATGTTTTATAGTGTATTCTTTATGGTTTTCAAATATATAATAAATAGATCTTTATTTTTTTTACTTTTAGACCCATAATATTTAAAAATAATGGTAACTAAATGATTAAAATCTTTTAAAGAATATATCAGAATGACCTTATATCTATGTACCGTCATCCAATGACTTTTGATGACTAATTTTTGTGATATAAAGTCTACGACAGCTGAACGATATGAAATGTTGGCTGCTTCACTTTTCTACCACCAGAATCTTAAAAATATACCTACTGCTTTCAACTAGTTGTGGCCGCGGCTTTGCTTACACTTTTCTTTAGATATTCGCAATATTATTCAAGTTATTTAATTTTTATCGTGACAGCTTTTAAGTGGTAATTAATACTCAGTAGATACATCTCTTAATGCGGTGAAATAGAGGATAAAAGTTTATGGCCCAATTGGCAGATTGTCCTAATGCTTGTTCCTACAAGATAAAACGTATGACGAAACAGAATCATTTCTTCTCACACTATCATAAATAAAATACACGCATTCACAAAATTACCCTCAATACAACCATATACACACAAAAACATACACACACACTACACATAAACACACCTACTCACATCTGATACATACTCTAACACTTTCTTTCTTTTCATTTTAATGTAGTTATTAAAATTGTCACTCAAAACACTTGTTGATTTATAATATAGAGGGATACGGCACTGTTTCTCTTTACTACAGGCTATTAAGTAGCCTATCTAAGAGGACAGCACGCACCCCATCCTTTCATTGTAGTCAAGTAGTTTTATATGTATAAGTGTAACTATTCCATTGTATTTACTACAGCAGCACCTTTTACGCAATAAAGTTTTTATTTATTTATTATTATTTATTTGTATTAAACCAAGACATACAGAACAACAAGGGACACGAACATTACGCTTCAATGCACAACAACCCTAAATCTAAGCAATTCAGAGCGGAACCATTGTGGCAATAACTTGTCTGAATACTTGAGTGACATTGATCGCTTCGGTACTCAATGTACAAGCTTATGTATCATACCGTAATTGGAATCCTTACTTCCTTACTAATTAAACCTTAGAACACACGTGACACAATTGAAAGATAATATTATATCAGCCCGACATCCGGCTGCCGCTTGGTCGTTGAAAGGTTAATGTGAAAAAATTGTGTTTCTAACTCTATTTGGCAAAAACTGATGCATGGATGCATGGATGATGGATGATGGATGGATTTTGGTGACGCTTTGCAGTAGTATATCAAAATAAAATATAGACAACATAACATCGCGCTATAATTATGGGAACGGAGAAGTAATAAAAAACAGAACGTAACGCAGGTGAAACCGCGGCGGAGAGCTACTCATGATCTCCCTAGCCTTTTCCCAATCGTGTTGGGGTTGGCTGCCAGGCTAACCGGATTCAGCTAGGTACCGGTGTTTTACGTGAAGCGACTGCCTACCTGACCTCCACAACCCAGTAACTGGGCGACACGATACCTCTTGGTTAGACTGGTCATAGTTTCTGGCTAACCAGTAACGACTGTCAAAGTTCTACGAATGACAACTGGGACCAACGGCTTTACGTGCTTTCCGAGGCACGGGATGTCAGTGATGTCTAAGATAAACTTTTAGAAAGTACATATGAATTGAAAAAGTCACATTGGTACTTGCCCGGATTCGAACCCACAACCTCTTACACGAGAGGCGGGCGCCTTATTCACTGGGCCATCACGACACCGCGGACGCGCGGGCGGAGAGCTACTAGATATTAAAATAAACGGACGCTAATAGAAAATTGGGAATCCGCAATTTTCCATTAGCTATTTACGTATATACTATCTTATCTCAGCATACGCCAGAAAACGAATCAACTTCAGAAAAATTACTCACACAGACACAGATTTTGTTTGGAATCTCGTTAAGAACCTTAACTACTCTTTGATAGATAGTTGGCCTAATTTATTTTGATAAAGAACGATATGATTCTGTATTCTATCTCAGATCTACAAAAACGAACATTAAGAAAACGAGGTCAAAGTTAAAAAGCTATTGTAGATGATCTGCGTGGGCGCAAGACGTTTGTATATGACTCGAGTTCATAACACACCCTGTAAATGTCACGTTAACTTAATGTCATACTACCCACATTTCACCTGGCTGTAAACATTACGTAGCCAGCATATATTGGCCTTCGGAAGAACAAAACATTCAATAACTTTTAGGCACTTACGAATTATTCATAATAAATGCTTTGAGTTATTCCATTTTTTTACGATTTTTTTTTGCTAATAATTCATAAGTGCCAGAAAACTCTGGCAATCTGGCAAAAAACAAATAAAAGCAATAATGTTTAAGAGTAATCTATGGTAATAAATTATAAAACTGAAGAGTTTGTTGGTTTAGTTGAACTCTCTAATCTAATCTAAGGATTTACCGACCTGATTTGAATATTTCTTTTTGTGTATAGTCATTTGGTAAAGAACTGCAATAAACGCAGTTATGAGATGACCCAACAAATGTAAATAATATAAAGCTAATTGCATTACTTGCAGTCCAAATTATACTGGCTAAACAAAAGCAAACCAACTTCTTCAAACTATTAATCTTCCGTATCTCTGGTACTTGTTATAGAACATGCAGTATCATGCGTATGCACAAAGACACAATGTGTATGCCCACGCATGACTTTGAAGAACGTTATAAATTCATACACTGGGATGAGTGTGGACCTTATGGTACTGGAGAATAACTCCTTGTATGTGTTATCGATAGTCTGTTGCGGGATTAAAAAAACAAGGTTGTTGGACGAAGTTGGTGAGAGTCTTATTCAGCAGTGGGAAAGTAAAGTTAGAGAATAAAACGAAGCTAAAAGATATGTTCATTGCGTTTTTTTTTTACTAGAAGTTATATGTGAAAGGTCAAAGTTTTAGAAGTCTTCTGCCCTGATCAAGCAGGTTCAGTTCTGGTTAAATCACAGTTAACTAGATCGGCAACAAACGACAGTCTTCCAGTTCAATTTTTTTTTTATCACAATTTTTCGACGATGTGTGTTCGGGCCATTCTAGAAAATGTTGCAGCAGCAGTAAAAGCAATGCAAAATAAAATAAATTAAGAAATTTATACAAAAGCATCTATTCTTATTATACAAATAGGATATGGCCAAATCGTATGCCTTGTGTAAAGGTGACACAATGAACGCTCAGACTCGACTCGTCAGCCACTTTCCAAACGTACAATGAGTAACATTGAACTGAACAATTATGCATTTCATTCTAAAGTTAGGTTCCGTGCAAAATAGGAGTAGAAAGTAATAGTACAAGAGGACGAGGATTCGTTATTTGTCAGAATTTATGTGGAACCTTGAAAATGGAGATGGGAAACGGGAGATTGTTTGGTCTGTGGCAAGAAATGTTTTTTTTTGTCTGTGTCAAATAGTATAAGATTTGTATTTATGCTGTGTATAGTTGACGAAAAAAAGTGAGCGAAAAAAATACATTTACGTCAGTAGTACGATCTTGTAAACAAATCTAAAGGATATTTATTACTTAAAACTAAAGTTACCCACATAAATTGCTTGGTATACAATTAGTCTTGATTACTTCGTATAATTAAATATTTACCACTCTATTTTTTATAACATATTAGACTCTACGTTGCTTAACAAAATTAGTATCTATTTTTTAAAACTCTTATCATAATTACTCACTCGCCAAAACCACGGAACTAAAATTTTACATTCTGAGAAGTTTTAACGATGCTTTGTGATAGCTGTTAGATAATAATGAAGTTAATATAATTTCTAGTTTTGTCTAAATGTAGCCATTATGAGGTTTTCATAGACGTAACGATTATGTGTTGATGGCTTAATTTGCGGCTTAATTGAGGCGTGTTAATTAAGCATGATGTAGAAATGTAGAATGGTCTAGAATTTCTGACTTGTGTCTCAGGCATTTTGTCCACGATCTAGCAATGAAGCGAGAAAATAAAGAGAATAGCTAGATTCTTCTTCTAATTTTGGTTATCGTTATTTCGCTAACGTAACTTCCGGTACAGACTGCCAAGTTTGTGTTTATTTGTTAATATTTTTTATTTCATAAATGAAAACGACTAATGAAAAAGAAAAACTAAATGTGACTTAAATATATATTTGTAAAGAATTGTGGACGCCAAGTCAATCTAAACATACCTAAAACAACAACGCTAAAATAGTACATTTAATACAGTTGACAATTACTTGATTTTCCTATATAACATTTAAGGTTTGGCTCCGAGGCCTGCAATCGTTATTAACTGCTTCAGTACATGCCAATATTTTTTAAAGTGTGTTTAATCTCCTAGGTTTGTTGCTTGTCTCCGTAAAGACCTCCAAGTAAACTTCAAAATCTCGGGTTTGATTTATTGCATTTTAAAACTGCATGTTTTTACATGTTCCACTCAACGAGAAGGTTACCCACATTTAAAATACATATTCCGTGAACTATGCGAGGCTGTCCTCATATATGTGTGACGCATAGTGTTCCTAGTTGGCTATTGTTTACACAAATTACGTGTAAGTACCGGACCTTCGGCAGAACATTGACAATTATCAAGGTTGAGTTTTGCTTAAGAATTTAGCGAGTCTAATTGTGTTCGAGATTAGCCAAAATGACGTATGCTGAAGGCAGATGCAAGGTTAATATTGCATTAACTGTCCCCCGTAATTTTACGCACGTCTTTGTTTGATGTTGCTCTATTTTCGTGGGCAGTAGAAGACCAGTAGCATGTGCCTTAACGATTTTTTTAATAAGTTGACTATCAAATGCAGACATGATTCTCGCTTTAATTCTTCGAACACACGTGATTTGAGACACAATAGAAAGACAATAGCAGCCCGACAGCCAGCTGTCGGGCTGCTATTCTATCTATTGTGGTGAAGGTGTAAAACCACGTAGGGGGTTTTTTTTTGGGGAGTGGGAAATCATCAAATGACTGCTCCCGTCCTGGGTGCGGCGGGAGGGCGTGTCAGACTTTTACTGACTAAAACCCACTCATGTTCCTTCGGTTGCTTTATGGTTCCTTTATGTTCCGGGGTCACGGTAACTATAATAAACATTCCGCAACACCACGTAGGGGTTAAAAGGGTCCTCATACAAACCTTCAGGTCCAAAATCTTAATAAACTTTGAGACCCTAAACTGATATAATATTGCTTGCTGCGACATTTGTGAGCATCGAGTATCGCAGTATATCGCAAATCCTGTAGTTTCTGTAATATACGAACCACTTGCGTCAATTTTATAGTTGCTAATACTATTAAAATATATTTATAGTAGGCGGTTACTTAAGTAGGTCTTTTGATCACTGCCTGTACATTAATATTGTCGATGAGACGATAGTTGTTGTAGCGTAGAATTTCCAAGTTGTCATTTAGATCATTGGTTTTACTTAAATAAATTAGCTTAACAAAATAACGTCCGAAGCACTCGAAATTGTGAGCAATAATGTCTTCAATAGTAAGCGTAACACATCGAAATTAATTTCAGTTTGATATTGTTACGAAGAAAATATATTTCGTTACCGTATGTAGAGTAGTGGGTCAATCTGTTAACTTTTTATAAGCTGTCTCACGAGCACGTTGACGTGATGTTATGTAATTTTTTTTACACAAATATGGCTGAACGGCGGGATCGCACACACGATGATTTAGTTAAGATATTGTTGCTATATGCAGCGAATATGACGTTTTAATCTGCCTATTTTTTTTTATGATTGGGAAATGATTAAATGACTTCTCCCGCCCTGGGCGGGGCGGGCGGTAGTGTCAGACTTTTGCTGACTAAAACCCACCCTTGTACCTTCGATTGCCCTTTATAAATGCTCCGGACAATTCGGACTGGGAGATTAATCAAACAAACATACCAACTTTTCAACTTTATTTGTTGACGGTTTGACATATTTTCTATACAAAAACTGTCAAAACGTCAAACATACTCTTCAGATAAAAGTTATCTGGCGATTGAAAAATCGGCCCTTAGTATACATATAGAAGATAATACGTGTGCGCTGGCTTATATGGCTAAATAGTCTGTTCCCTAATGTATCGTATGGAGCTCAGAATACAGTTACAGCACTATTAACAGTGAGTATCACTTACTGATCGTTTAACGGTACGAAGCAATGCAATAATGTGAAACGAAGGATATGCTAACTGCCCAGTTCTGCTCAGTTATGATCAAAACATGTATCACTGTGATATTTAGTACAGTAGAGAGAGTAAGAGACAGGTATTTGGGAATTGACCCTATTGGACATTCATATGGTAGTGAGCAACGGTCTAAGGAAAGTGTATAAGAAAGGTAAGGTCCGTTTATAACGATTCAACAAGTACCAATTGAATTATTTGGTAGTTCAACACCTTTAGACAAGTGACTCTATTCTACCGAATAGAGTTCATAACGAGATGTCAAATTACTTAGCGTAAGCTTATAGTATGTCAATCTCATATATTTAACAACTATTCTATTCTACTGCCACTCCGTGCCATGTTTTAACTTCTGTCTCTTATCCAAATGTAAGATTTGTCGAGGGACGTCTTAGATCGAAATAAAGTCTAGCTTAAGGCTTTGTATTTGACCTCATAGGACTATTCAGGGAAACAAAATTATTCAACGATTAAGTATAACCCAACAACAGTGCAAATATCCGCCACAATTTTCCAAAAATAATAAGTTCTCCCAACACGCGTGAAAATATACGAAACCTGTTTTAAAATAACGATTTGCATCGAATCGATTGTACACAATATTGATTCTGCACACGTTAGGTCGTTTGAACCTCATAAAGTTAACGTTTAAATTTCATTTTACTGTTATATACTAACCTACATTTAAAACGGAGAAAAATACGGTAAATGTAGAGGAACATACTTTAAATAAAATTATATAACATCGCACGTGTATTCCTGGAAAGGGTAATTTAAGGTTTGCTTTTGGCAATTCTTTACTTTTTTAAGATACTTTGATCACCAGCCAATTATTGTCCCACTGTAGTACAAAGGCCTCTTCTCATACAGAAACGTCACGAGCATTGATCACCACGCTTGTTCAGGGCGGATTGGAGATTTAAGACTTGTTATTTTAAGTGCAGATTTCCTCATGTTGATTTTCTTCATCGATGACAGTGATGATAAATCAATAGGTATGGGAAAGCATATTTAATTAAAAAGTCTTATAGTACTTATCTAATACTTATCTTGTTTGAAATTAATGACTTTAAATAAAGAAATGGATTATACGAATGAATACTGAGGTGTAAGTATAATTACTACACCAAATGACATCATAAAGTTAGGGACTGCACACAACTAATCAGCTCTATTCGGCTTATGTTTATAAAAAACAATAGTTTTGTATAAAGACGCGTACGCGTCCGTTCAGCTTTACGCGTCTGTTCAGTTTTTGTACAAAATCGTTGTGTTTTACGGATATACGCTGATTAAAAATGAAATGTACGTAGTCTCTCGTGCTTGACGGCTTTCCTCATTTTTACGATGCTGAACGCGACTGAAAGAACTAGAAAACTGCATAAATGTGACCAAAATCATGTAACGAGACGCAAATAGAACTGAATAAGGGGCGTAGACCCTTAATATTTACTAAAAAGTATGCGTACAAAGTAGATAATTACAAAGAAGTTTTATATTCTGCTAAACTGACAAATACAGTCATGAAAAGGCAGTTTTGCAGGTTATGATTTACGTATTAAAAACCTGCGTTTAGTTTTGACAAAATTCATTTGTGAAGAGGAGCTGAGAAACTTCTTATAATGTGATAAATATATAAAAGAACATAATTACGAGCAAATAATCAAAGGAGAAAACTTGTGCCTCATGTAGTCATCGACGAGGTAAATTCTTTCAAAACTTTTCCGTAATCATTTATACTTCTCACATCAGGGTTGAAAGGTTTTCTCGTAGAGGCGATTGGCGGCACCGACCTCTCGCGTCCGGCCCTAGTAACAAGTCATAGTCCGGGAAGAGAGGGAATGGGACTCCATCGCGTCTTTCTGCGAACCAGTGATGCTAGCGAAGTAGGTGGCGGAACGTGAGAGGGAGAGGATCTCTAGTCCCAGAAGCCGCCGGAAGACGCTTTGGGAGTCGGAGTCCATGGCTTCCGACCACCGTAGGCACGTGCCTGAAGGAGGCGGTGAGTGATAGGCTAGCTCACCATCCGTTCGTCTTTTGACGACGACAGGCCGCATCGACGGCGCGTTCGTGTTCCACGCGCGCCTCAAAGATATGTCAGCAAAAATTGCAAGGGCTCATAAGAGCCGACGACGATTGACGGGGCTGCGGGCTGTCGGAAAGAGATATCGCGGACCCCAACACAAAGGGCTAAGAACTTGGATGGGTTTTAGTCAGTAGAGTCTGAAACTTACCCCGCATTCATTTCATTCATTCAAAAATAACAATGGCAAAAAGGTTAAAAAAAAATGGGGCATGAAAGTTTCGTCATTCACGAGAACGAAACCGCGGGCGAAGCTAGTTCAATATATAACTGTTAAACAATTACTTTAGCACTAATCCTAAGAGATTTTTAAAACCATGACCGACTAAAATCTTCTAAAAAAGCATGAAGACCAAAAAATCAATTACGAAAAGCGAAATCTAGTCCGTGCCGCTAAAATGTACAGGCGGTTAAAGTTTTCATGGTTGACTGTCACAACCTCTACGCCCAATGTTTCGTTACATCTGGGCGTCTAAGATGACACTTTTTGATAAAGAATATTTTTTTAAGTAACCAATCCGCTTTGAGCAAGCTTGGTGATCAATGCTTGTGCCTTCTCTGTATGAGAAGAGGCCTTGCCCTGCAGTGGGACTCTAATAGGCTGGTATTATTATTTTTCCCTTTATTCATTTATAAAACTTAAAAAATACATTTTTAAATATTAATTTATAAAAAAAAACATTTAAAAATATAAAATTTAGTAGCCCACCGGTATCGGGAACAGGGTCCAAGTTACCGGTGGTCAGGGCTCCAGAGAAAGGAACCTCCTGACAATGCGTGCCGTGTCCAGTAATACTGCCTTCTGAATCAAGCGCTTGATCCAGCTACCTAACGAGAGCCTCTTTAGATGTTGATCGAGGCTCTTGGCTATTAAGCCATTGGCAGAAACAACTATCGGCACAATGATCGCTGAGTCCACATCCCACATGTCGACAACCTCCTTATTATTTTTATTATTTAGTTATGTAATATTTTCGTAAATTATTTCGGTTTAATGACACAGCATACGTCGATACACTAGCAATATATAACAAATTAATTTCATCCCTATAGCAATTTTGCTAACTTTTGCACACTTTATCGATGGAAAAATAATTCGGAACAATTAACTTTACGTATCTGTAACATATTATTATATCACGTCCGGTGTACGGCCTACATGCATTTGTGCGTATTTGGTTGTTGCATACATCTTTACATAGTATAAAATAGGGAAAGTTACAGTTAGATCTTTCAGAATATCAATACGTATTTGTATGCGACATTCGTCAATATACATTTAGAGTGAGTAACGTATATTACAGAAGAGAATTAATAAAAAAATCCTAACGCTTGAGCAAATCTGGGGCAAGTCACTAGTAGGTTTATAGATTCAATGACAGTACAGCAGATGAAAATAGGACGAAGGTTGACAAGACAAGCTCCGTAGATACACTGTTACTTATTTATAAAATTCTAATAATTAATTAAGTTATAACTTACGAAATATCAACATTATAAAAGTTGATACGATAACAAGCTTCTATTGATAGGCAGTTACGTTCAAAATTAATTCATTATAAGTCAATCATGCAGTTATTGTACGTGTAGTACATTGTTCCTTGCGCTGCCAATTTATTTTTTAAATATATTGTTTCTACACTTGCTTTATAGAGCTTGACTGTTGATTTTGTAAGTAGTGTGTTGCATGAAGTTATGTTGTTATTATTGATTTATTAAGCTTCTTTAGCGTTTAAACGAGGAGTTTTAATTGAGATGGACATGTCGATAATGATTTTATGACTTCGGAACTGCTATTCTTTTTTATAGTGGTTATCTAACTGATTGTATAATTAAATAGTTTACTTATAAAGTAGCTGAGAAGTCCATCAAGTTAATTTTTAGAATACCACAAACGTAATAATTTGACCCTTTTTTCAAATATATGGGTCGGTTTCCAGTCTAACCATATTCAGTATTTTACATAGATCGACTGCCTATCAGATCTTCACAACCCTGTTACTGATTACAACGACAACTCCTTGTTAGACTAATTTATTGTCAGATTAATTAATGTCAAATATCTACATAATTGTAATTGTAACTATGAACCAAATCCGTACCGCACTAGCAAACGAGATATAATTTTTACCGTGCCTCCCAGCAAACTTACATAAAAGAAACAGTGTTTTATGATTTCAAATTCAACAAAAATAATTTATTCAAAGCGTCATTTTAGCGCACCCGCCAGATCTCAAGATCGTGCGACCACCGCAGTACCGCGGTTTCAAAATTCATTGTTTGTCCTGTAATTACGACGTTGGGTAAGAAACGACACACTGACGGTCTATCACTACTTCTACCATGATGGTACCACGAAGGTTAACTTAAGGTGGCCATTAGGGCATAAGAACCGGTTTTTCCCGGTTCCAAAAGAACCGGGAATTCCCGGTTCTGAGAGACCCTGATAGAACCGGTTCTGTAAAACGAGGAACCGGTTTTTCGGTTCTTTCGGTTCTCTCTTAAAATAAATTTTGAAATTAAATTATCTCTATAAAACTCTTTATGCTAAATATCAAATTATCATCCAAAGGACATAACCCAAATGTGGCTCATTTTAAATTTGCCGGCCAACAAATAAAAACACATTATTATAATAGAATTCAACATTATAAACATTTTTCATTACTACACCAAAGTTCTAAATAAATTTTCTGAGATTATATTTAGTATTGAACATTTAATCTCTAAGTTTCACTCAGTTTAAGTGTAAATGCATAGTTTTTTGCTTGTCAAAAATGTTATTTTTAAGTGCTGTAATGGTAGTCAGTTGCATTTTTGATTTCTCGTGCATTGTAGAAATCCGGATTAAATTAACGTCATCTTCCGTTAATGTAGGGTACGGGGTGTCTCACTATTATGATTGTATATATAGATGTCTGTGTTCAATTCTCAGATTTTTAATTCCACAGATATATCTGATTAATTTTTTCGATTCATAATAGTTGAAAATCCTACATTTTTAAAAATTTTTTAATCATCTGTTTGTGTTGACTTCCACCACCCAGCGGCACATCCTAACGAGGAGTGACTTGTCTGCTTGTACCGTAGTCAGACTAGTCACGTACTTTTCATTAGCCTTTTTTATTTTGGGCATATGCATGAAAGTTATGTTGCGTGTCTAAAACAGCGATCCAGAATACCTAAATACGTTGGCCCTAGAGCCAATGCCTGCTGGGGATGTGTAATTGTTCGAAAGAGTTACCGTGGCCCCGGAACATAAAGGGCAACTGTGTAAGAAGCATGGGTGGGTTTTAGTCAGCAAAAGACTGTCCCGCCCCAAGTCATTTGAGGATTTCCTAACCATAATCCTTTTTTACATTCTTACTCGCACATCATTATTACGAGAAATGTTACAATAACTAGGTTTTATTCCTCTAACGAATTACATATTTTGAGTTTAAATATTATCTTACAGAATTGACTTAGAACTTCGGTGTAGTAATAAAAAGGCTTATTTTGTTATCCTCTATGCAAATAAAAAGTTCATTTTAGTTGGCCAGCAATTTCAAAATTAGCCCAAAATGTACGGCGGCTAGGCTCCTTTATTATTCAAACAGAATATATACTGTCATTTCAAAGTTAAATGATTAAATAACGATATAATTTATTATTAATGATGAAGCTTTAAGAAACTAACGATGTTTTAAAAAGGACATTACGGTAAATGCTTCAGGATACCCCGCGAAATTCAAATTTTTGACAGTTGTTTTGCAATTTGCAGCTCAGTCTCGGATAGTATAGTAATAAAAGTTGGATTCGCGGTAATGACACATACTATCCGATAGTGAGCTGGCAATTGTAAAAAAGGTACGACTATTTGAATTTCGGTGTTGACTGAGTTGAATAGTTCAAAACGATGTTGTAATTTGAGTATAATTAAAAAATATATAAATATGCCTAACCAATAAAGTGTGTTTCATTTAGTCCCTTTTCAACTGGAATTTATGAAAAAAACCCGAAAGAACCGAAAGAACCGGGTACCCGGTTCCGTCTAGAATTTAGAACCGAAAGAACCGGTTCCTAAAATAGGGCCGGTTCTCGATGCCCTAGTGGCCATTGACGGTCATTTTAGCGCGTCACTTGAACTGACATACGTCTGAAATTTGACTGTGAGTGTCGAATCGCCATGCCAGAGTTGGTGTGCCGCCTAAACCATTTGAAGTAACGCCACAGTTTTACGACTAGACTGATGCGAAAAGTACCGTCAATGGCCACCTTTATAATCATAGATACTGCTCAGAGGAAACCGTGAATGGTCTTCTACGTATTAACGAGCATTTTAAATTAACGGGCGGTTTCATTTGGCCCTCCAAGGACTTGTGGTTGTAAAAATTTGCAATAAATAATTATGCCAATTGACGTTCTAAAGTAGGAGGGAAACGGTGTTGCAGTAATTCGGGTTTTGATGAAAAATTGTTGTGTCATTCGTATATTTGTTGAACGGGGTTAGTTAACCTATAGTATTTGATTCAGAGGCTTTTAGTTCAAAGGCAATCTTTTGTTATGGGGTGATATGTCTACCTACATAATATAAAAGATGTAAGGTAAACTCTGAAAGTACTTGAACTTTTGCGAATTTTCAGAAGACATGTGTTTGTTTGTGACTTAAATAAATAGGGATGACGACAACATAAAAAAAATGGCTTTCTGTTTAGTCCGTCTTGTAGATCGGCCAAAAAACGGGACACGTATTTTTTGCTTCATCAAAATAATAAAAAATACAAAGATAAAGAGCAACAAAGTTCTGGAGTGGGGGCATAGTGGGGGCTTTTGACGCCACCGTAATGCAAAAATTGTATCTGATCGTGACGTCACGCACAACTTCAACGCACTGTATTTTTCGTTTACGACAAAAAAGATAAAAATACGTGTCCAATATTTTTTAATAATCTCAATGACGGACTAATTACTTTTTTTTCGTCGTCTCGCCTATTATCATGTAGTAAATTCTTGTGGAGTAATACTCTTGACTGCTGTTTTAATTCATTAATAATTCAAAATGTTTAATATGTCAGATCATTTCCTAACAAATTTTATTTATACACCCGATATAATCTAAGCGGTTAGTTGCTATGCTTCGCGTCGAGGATTCGATGTACCTATGGCCTTTAAGAATGAATGACGATTACAGAAAAAAAGAAGAAAATTGACGATGACGAAAACGATTTTATGATTACATAATGCATTATTTGCTACAAGTATTTAGTAAAACAAAGGCCTCGATACACTTTAAGTGTGCCAACAATAATGTTAACGGAACACATAAAATAAAATCAATGTTTGTCGGCACAATATCCCGGAAACATGAATCGATTCGTACTTGATCGCCGATATTATTTCTGTTCAATGTCTGATACGAATCACGCAAATATTTCAGGTAAAAGTAGATTGCCTTTTTCTTGATTAAAGGTTAATTAAAGCATAAAGCGTGGCTTACCAAATTGTAATCACTTATTATTAAAAAATATATGTCTTGAACAACACGATTCGTTTTAAACTTTTAACCACATGTGATTCGAGCTACAATAGAAAGACAATAGCGACGCGACAGCCGCCTGTCGCTTGGTCTTTGAAAGGTTAAAGAAATACGATGTAAACATAAAGAACAGGTATTTCAAGCGACTTTATTATTATTGTTAACAGTTGAGGAATTAACTCTGTTTCACTTATACTTTTTAAGGTAAGGTCACAGTAGCCATATCACCGTCTCTACTGTCTAGTTGGAATAGCTAAGCCAAATTACGTGAAGTTCCATATTTCTTTAGTTTAATTTTACTTGTGTGTTCGAATTTAGTCAGCTCATAGTAAATTAATCGGTAGCACGCCAACAGAGTGTAGTCATGCGACATCGCCGCCGCCCGCGCATCAGCAAACAATCTCCGTCAAAACGAGCTCTAATTATCCAAAATAATTTAACTAATTACTCAAACAATAACTAAATATCAATACCAATCAGTTTGACAATTAGCCCACTTAACAAATCGGCGCGTTACATTCGAAATCTTGTAAAATGGCTGCCCGCGCCGTTGCCCAAGCGCCGGCGGTGTAATGTGAAGCGAAATTGCATTATGAATGAATGAATTGTTTTATTGTTTCTTAAAATTTCTTAAAACTACATACATAGCCCCACAAAACTGCTTACGCAGTTTAACTGTGAGATCATTGAGTCTCTAATACAAAAATAATAACATAATATCAGGTACATCTATAACCTAATACTTAATAGGTACCTTTTTATTACATAGTATCCAATAAATATTTCTTTAGCTGACGTGCGAATTTTAATTTCTTATCTTCTTGTCTGATGTCAACAGGCAAAGTATTCAATAAATAGGGAATGCGTTTTCTTAATGTTCTGTCGCCATAATAATTACAAACTCTGGGTACAACATATTTACCTGCTGTCATCGACCTTGTAGTATACCCGTTAGATACCAGTGAGTCACTATCTCGACTGCCATGGTTATTGACCAACAATAGGTATTTATGTTTAAGGCTAACTGGTAGAATTTTACATATTTTGAACAACCTATTATAGTCTCCTTTACAACTGTTTTTGGTTTTCTTGTTGACTAATAATTTTAAAAATCTAATCTGAATTGCTTCTAACTTCTGTATATTACTTTTAAAAGTCAAGCCATAACAATCAAGAGAATAACTCAGTATTGAGTCAACTAAGGACATATATAAACATTTTAAGGTGCTGGAGGGAACTTTAAAACTTAAGTGATAGAATTTACATAGCAATATTCTGAGTTTACTACAAATGTAATCAATATGTGAAGACCATGAAAAACTTTCATCTACTTTCATTCCAAGATATGTGACACTCTGTACTTGTTCTATAGGTTTAGGAAAACGGAAGGTTCATTTTTTTATAATTTCTTCAAGGTCGCTCTCAGCTCTCACCCACACTGACTTATCACCATCATTCTTCTTTGCCAAAATCTTTCCATTGGCGACCCAGACGTACTTCCACAGCCCATGTAGTCGTTTTTTAGTATTCCACAACAACTCCTTGGCAGTTTTAGTAAGGTCCTCGTTTATAAATACCTTATTTTTCATGGAACCTCCGGTAACAACGTCGCTAGTAAACTCCTTCATATTGCGCCGCTGCGCGAGCCACGTGTCGCGCTCGTTGGCGCCGCTGGTGGTGGCCTTGAAGCCAATTAAGATTGGTGCTGGCTTACCACTGTCGGTACGCTGCTGACGACGACGGCTGACCCACTCAATTTCCGTGCTGCTGACGTTGATGAGTTGCCCAGTTTTATTCACCACTTCGCGCAAGTTCTCTCCCGGTAGCTGCTCCAAGCCTACAATTTCAAGGTTATTTCTGCGCGAGGCTTGATCATATTCTTGAACCTTCTGTTCCAAAGCAGCGTTACATTTCTCTAGGTATACAATCTTATTATTAATGTTTGTGACGTTCTTTTTGAGCTCTGTTATTTTATGCTTAGATTGCTCGTGTTCCACGATAAGTGTATCATATTTCTCCGAAAGCATGCTCATACTGGTACTTATGGAATCGAGTTGACTTTTTAAGGTAGGTATTCCACTGACCTTTTTCTGGATGTCCTTCAGAATTTTCTCGAAATCCTTTTTTACCTCGTCTTGTTCTTCATCATCGGTTTGGGGGTCCACTTCACAATTATTACAGTAGGTTCTACTGATGCCTGCTCGAATATCCGCGAGAAGTCCCTTTATACACCCTCTATGAAATGTTCCATAACAAGCTTGACACTGAAAGTGCGATCCGTTTTTGGATAACACTTTATTGCACTTAGCACACTCCATTTCGCAATAATATTAGGTAGGTACCTACTATACTTGTACACACAAAGTTCGTCGAACACGCGTATACGACTGTGATTACTGTATAATTAGTTTATGCGCGCTTTCTAAACGTTGCTAACCCTAATAAATTTTGCCACTGACTTCTGTGAAGTAGGGAAATGGATGTTTCTTTTGTTGTTAACCCGTTGACCGATGTAAAAATATAACAATAGTTTAAACAATGAAACTTTGCACCCGTGTGCAAACTTTGACGCTTGACCAGTTAATTCGGAACATTATCATATGGTTGCGTTTCGTGGTTTACCAAAAGTTCTTGTCGTCGTCGCTGCGCGAAGTCACTGGTCACGCGTCTATGAATGTTATTTCATGTACCTAGATTATTTCCCAAATCTACTGAAATCTGAAAGTAAATTCTCATACGTTTAAAATGTTGAGGCAATATGGTCTTATTAACAATCAATGTCAAACTTATCAAAATATTCGGTTTGAACTTTTGAGAGAACAATATCTAATCTTGTTCAACTAGAAGTAGAATTAGAAGTATAGCACAAAAAAAGAAGTAAAGAACACTTTGTTTTATTGTCCCACCATATAGGACAGATGACTTACCATCAAGAGAATTGAAGGGTCATACCAATTATCCACATCGAATCAATGGGGGTTCCTATTGGTCCTTGGGTCTGAGATCCGCATCACAGACTTCAGTTACACACTAGATGACACGAGTAGGGCCCCATCAACTTGAACGACTCACCTCAAAATCAACACTAAAAGTCATCGAGACTTGCCAGTAATTGTTATCAGTCATGAGATCCAACTAACTAGTATTAAATAACTACGTTGTAATTAACCTTAGTGTACATCAGATTGACAGCAAGTTTTTTGTCCAAGGCATTGTTTTCAAGCCGTGTCCAAAGGCAGAGGGTCGCTATTTTTTTACATCTCCATACAAAATCAGTAATGCGTTTATGGTAATTATTTACGCACTTACGCAAGTGTTCCATTGTGTTGTAAAACCTTCAGGTTTATTTATATGTATGTTTTAATAGCATTACAGAATCTAAGTGTACTTTTTATTAAAAATTCAAAGGCACTTGTCATTGTTTATTCGAAAGTTTAAGCTAGTTGCTTGTTCCAAAATGTAGATAGGTCTCTACGGCAAAGATGAGACTAGAAACTCTACGAACATTCTTTTCCAGGAAGAATTTTCAAAATTCTGGTTTCAATTTTCCAAAATCCAGAAGCAACATGTTATAAACTCGTGTAGCTTAGATATTGTAACAACAATGAAGGTTAGGAGCAATATAAAATAGTACCAAGAAATAAAGAGTTAAACCATGATAGTTAATGATGTCCAATCTTAGCCGCATTGTTGGCAAACTTACTAAAATCTAGTATGTTTTGAACTACTTATTTTCGCGGATCATATCTTGGTTTTCAAGAACAAGTTTAGGAACCCCCTGCATCATTAAGGAAAACTTTTCCTCTTGGCTTTTGCACCAACATTACATGTTTGCCCTCATTTTTCTCTAGAAAGAGAACTACGCTTTTGGGCATACGATTTGCCAGAATCCCTCAGTGACGGACGTATTGTCAAACAGAAATGTATTAAACTTTTCTAAGAAGACTGACACAAATTGACATGTGATATTTGTCTAAAAAAATCTTTGTTTGTTGTTCTGTTCATCAAAATATTAGCTTTGTGTTGACGTATTAAGCTGTTGTTTTGATTAAAAGTTTATGAGTTTTGCTTTACTGACGCAGGTAATCGTTATTTATGTATAGGTTTCAAAGAAATATTAAGTATTCTAAGAATCAATGTTAGTTTTGTTATAAATTTTGCGTTTATTTTTAATTAATTAAGGTAAATAAAGGTTACGGACTTCTGCATTGCTATTCTACGTCACACTGTCAAACTACGCTGACAAGATGGAGACTTGTCATTGTAGTTGTGAACGCTAGCTTAGCCGACTTGCTAAGCAACATTTTTTTACTTTAATTTTAGTAAGAAGAAAATGTTGTTGAGTTTAAAGTCGCAACTTATTAGTAATAATAACGATTTTAGCCCTTAGTCACAAACGTTAAAGCAACCGGTTCCATACGTATTGAGACAGTTGTTTAAGACGAGTTTGTTAAGGAAATTTTCCTAAAAAAATATTGAACTTCGATGTATTATGTATTTTATTGTTTATTTAAATAATAGTCACAGCTAATGTTACAGCCTAATCATCTGGTTATCTTATCTAATCTAACTGATACTTAGATATTTATAATTTTAATTTTTTTATTTACCACTCTTAAATTGCCATATTTATAGAGTTTTATAAAAAGGTATTATTTAATTGATTACAAGCTCTAAAAAAATAATTTAATGGACGTTTATCGATATTTATAAATATTTCGTGACTAATTCGTAAGGGCTTGGTTGGGCACGCCATTTTGTCCACTTAATACACCAAACAAAGGTTAATAGACAAATTATGTAATTTTTAACAGGCATTGCACATGTTGCTGTCACGCCTAAGGCATGTATCCACAATATTTGTATTAACAATTACTAGGGCCAGCATTATCTTGCACAATTTGACACTGACGTAATCACTTGATATTTTTAATCTGTGTTTAGAGGGCAACGACCTCCTTAGCCACTAAAACAGATTAAATAATGACTGTTAAGTTTCATTAGTTTCATTAATATTCTTATGTTTCATAAATTTGGTTTATTAATTAGCGGAGACATTAAAATAAATAAAATAATGAAATATTGCAATTCTTTGTGGTTTCAAACTTCCGCGATGCATTTCATTAGAATATTTGTAATGAAGTGATGAAGAGCGCTTTAAGCGTGATAAAGCTGGTTTTACAAAATGTTTAAGATAACTTGGGAAAGCTTTTGTAATATTGCTCAATTTGTTTAGCCACTGTTGAACAACTGATGTTGTCGCTCGCCGCACCACAAGTGTTGCCCGTAATATGATGACAGCGACTCGTCAACATGTTTATGCAACCATGTTGCTAAACAAAATGTTTACCATGAATAAGAGACTTTAAACCTTCGAACACACGTGATTCGAGACGCAATAGAAAAACAATAGCCGTCCGACAGCCGGCTGTCGCGTGGTCGTGGAAAGGTTAAGCTATTTTCTTTGAATAATTGCAATTGGCAAACAAGATTGTAATTTATTAGACCGTGACTTCGACCTTTGAACTTTAATAGGACATTATAGGTAGAATAAAGCAACTCTTAATATTATTTTTATACTTAGTTTTTTCTCAATTTGAACAATTATCAAATGTTTTTGTTATACTTATGTTTTTTTTTTGTTTTTTTCAGGTAAGCCTCACCGCAACATTTTTTAGTATTGCTGTTGGACTGTTTGAAAGAACTCCTAAAGCTAAGTAATTTATGTAAATGAAATAAAAGGTAATATTATTCAGATACTTTAAAACATTATACATATATTACTAGCTGCCTCCCGCGGTTTCGCCCGCGTTAAAAATGTTAAGGGTGAACAACCCTTATCACTTAGGGGTATGAAAAATAGATAGTAGCCGATTCTCAGACCTACTAAATATGCATACCTATAAAATTTGGTAATAATCGGTAAAGCCGTTTCGGAAGAGTAAGGTAACTAACATTGTGACACGAGAATTTTAATACGGAAATACCGGTAACTTTATTGAAGTTTCAAAATGCAATAAAATACTTTTATATTCGTTAAAATATGACGATATCTTAAACTTAGCTTATTTTAATGTACTCAATATAATTCTCTGAATTTCCATTTAACGTTCGTACGGAATAATATAATTTTGCTAATCCGTTTGGAATAGGTCCAACCGGAGCTCAATGCAGCTCAGCAGTTTTGTATATCGTTTCGATAAAACTGGCAAATATTTCCAGAAATTATTTGGATTAATAGGTACTTTCAATTTATATGTCATGAGATTACTGGAGTTAGTTTTCGATAATAAAATGTAAAAAGACTTTTATTCTTAACAAGTTTCTACACGTGATTTCATCTGCTTTATTTCATAAAACAGTCAAGTAAAATATAGCTTCTTGTAAATAAAATAATTTTCAGAATTGGACTAGTAGTTTCAGAGATTAACGCGTTTGACAAACAAACTCTCGAGTCTCATAATATTAGTATACCATAAAGATTGCCAATTTATTGATATTTATTTACATCAATAACAGAACACAGAGGAAATGATAAAAAACAGTAGTAATATCAATCAAAGAGTATTTAATAACTGTTAAATACACCGGAAATTCAATAACACAATAATATAACACAATAATATAATTAACACAATAATTTAATAATATAATTCAATAACACAATAATATAAATGGCTATTATTATAGGGAGTTCTTTTAGCCTGCGCAGGCTGGGTGGTTTAGTGGTGCCTCCTGTTACCTTCGATGGCACAGTCATTCCGTTTAGCTCCGACGTCAAGGATTTGGGTCTGCATGTTGACACTTGCTTGGACTGGCGAAAGCAGGTTGCGACTGTGAGCAAAAAAGTCACCGGAACGTTGCGGTCGCTGTATAGGTTGAAAAATGTTCTTCCAACACACATAAAGGCAATGCTTGTTCAATCCCTCATATTCCCAATCCTTGATTATGGTGATGTGTGCTACTTTGACCTGAATGCAGATCTACTGAATAAACTTGACCGACTTCTCAATAATTGCATTCGATTCGTGTTTAATCTTCGCAAGTATGATCATGTCTCCGCTTATCGGTCGATCCTAAAATGGTTACCTATCAGACAGCGCAGAGCGTTAAGGGCTTTGACTACCTTGTTTTCTCTTTTAAATAATCCCAGTTCTCCTTCTTACCTGACTACTCACTTTCAATACTTATGCTCTGCGCATACCAAAAATCTTCGTTCCTCTAATAACCGCCTTCTTCGATGTCCTTCTCACCGCTCTGGCTTTCTTAAATTTTCTTTTCTTGTTCAGGCGGTTTTTCTTTGGAATGCGCTTCCTCAGAATATCAGGACGGTGACCAGTCGATTTACTTTTAAGTTAAAAGCTCGTGAACATTTACTGAAGGAGTTGGCAGACTCGATTAATAGTTAATTTGCAGTTTTTCACCACCTTAGTAATTATATCTCTCAATGGCTTTGTTTTGTATATGTATGAATATGTATGTATATATGTATTTATTATTATCGTATATATGTATAATATATGTATGTTTATATTATATTTATTTCTACTGTTACTTATGAAATTTTATTTATATCTTTGCACCTGCCATGTTTTGTCTCTGCATCACCCTAAGGTAGACTGGTAGATAATGCCCAAGGCATTAAGTCCGCCGTTGTACATTGTTTTTTACATGTGCATAAAGTTTTCAAATAAATAAATAAATATAAACCATTAGATTGATTTTAAAACAAACTTAAAGTAGGCCATAAAATAATCACAAAATATGCATAGAACGTGCAAAATCAATAACCAAAGACAAAAAATATTATTCTCAATTTAAAATAACGATTAATATTACGAGTTGTGTGTGGCAACACTGAACAGTGTACAAATTCAATAAGGAAGTTGTTTATGCCGTGATTCGCATGAGTTAACAGATAGATTGGTTTCTGCTAGTAGGCGATAGGTGGCAGCAGATAAACATAATACTGGACTGTTAAAGTGTGATAATGATGCCATTTCATTAAGAAAAGGACAGAAGATAAAATATTAGTTTAGATCTGTCTTAAGACTCTCCATAGATAATTTAGACGTGATTAAAACATGGCCACTAAAATTACGTCGAATTACTTCAGGCGCTGTCTAATTTGACAGGTCTTAACTAATAAATGTATCTTCTGCCCTTTTCTAAATGAAATGGAAAGAGAAAGATGCACTTTACTTAAATTTAGTTAAGTTTGTGAACAAGATAATCAGTACCATTAGCTAGTTAAACATATTTGTGAGAACGCTTATTTTTGGGATAGCTTGTCTTAATAAAGATTAGCCGAATACAAAGCACACTATATGGGGTTTTATTGGTAACTTGACGTAATCCTTGCAGGACGACTTATAAGAGTTAATATTCAAGAAATGAGTTAACCTAATTTTTAATTTGAATAAAAATTCAAGATTAAAATGATTTAAAGGAAATATAAAAAAAAAATACAACGCGACTGTATTAAGACATTATTTCGTAGGAAGAAATAGCATAAGTCGCGCGGTTATTAACGTCAGTGTCACTGTCAGTGTTCTCCCGTATTGCACTGCTGAAAGTTTCCACCCTGAATAAACTATATCACTGGAAAGTTTAAACAAAACATCTTTAGCAGTTTCTGTGTCAAAGAGCACAACGGAATGTAATGTCCAGCCACCCGGGCTAATCAACTCCCTTCTTTTCAAGTCACTATCATGAACAATCGTTTTTTATTTTATATCTATAGACTCTTATAGTCGATATTGGTGCCGATTCTCTTGTGCACAAACTAACGTAAATTAAAGTTAAGTGCAATTAAACTAAAATGCATCTTCTGTCCTTTTCCTTAAGAAATGGAAAGAGAAAGATGCACATAACTTAAATTTTACGTTAGTTTGTGCACAAGAGAATCGGCACCATTGTATCAATTCCAGAGAATTAAATAAAACTTTTTTAGGTTCCTAAAAAGGTTTTACAAACAATTTCACTGAATTTAATACTTGTCGCTGCACAACATGGTTTTTTGAATCCTTTGTGTGTGGTCAAATTTAAATATCTAATTTTGCTCGTCCAAAAATAAACGTGTCAAGTTTTTTTCTTTTATCCATACTCTTTCTAAATTTAAAAGTGTCTTAAGCGAATCGAAAAAGACATTGGTTTAGTATTTATCTTGCGTTTTTTTTTCAAAGAAACCTTTAATCGTTTTGCGTTTTAAGCCAGGTTTTACTTCGCTGTAGGTCATACATTAATTCGTTACAAGTTTATTAAGACTGCGAGAATTTTATCTTTACTGAATGCATATTTAGTTTTTTTCTTAATTACTTAAATTTATTCTGTAGGACGCGTTTTATCTTTATGTTGGTACTGTTAAATGTAAAATAATTAGAATGTGTGGCATTCTTATTATCTCTTTTTGCGTGGGGCCTTTTAGTTTATGCAATTTTATGTAAGTAAGTCAGTATAAGATTAGACTTTTGATGTGTTGAAGGGCCATTTAACCTTAGTATTATTATCACCATAAAGATTTTCTGACAAGACTACGAAGCGTGTAACCTTTATCTAGATAATATATGTTCAAGGTCTGTAAATATAACAAAAAATGTAGAAGGATTTTAAGTTAAATTTCATAGTAAAAACTATAAGTTTTTGTTCAAATTATGTCATTATCCTTTCAGATTCTGAACTAAATTGTTTTTTCAACGACTGCATATAAACTAAACAGGATTAATGCAAGGACATTTTTAATTGAGGCAATAATTTCCGTTAAAAAGTTCCAAGTCTCAAAGTTACATAAACTAAGAACAGGAACTACTAAAATTCGCGCCAAATCCCAGTGACATTTTGTCAGAACCAATATGGCGTCTTCTCACGTTACGTCAAAACTACTCAAAATTAAGAATTATTCGCCATTAATATTGAAGATAAAATGTCAAAGATAAGTTTTTCAATTTGAAATTTTAACGTTTTTTTTTTGTAAATTGAAAAATGTTGTAAGAGCATTGATATCCGAGATAGGGCAAAAAATTGGGATCTATAATGAATTTCTGACAGATTGCTTGGTAATTTTATCACAATAGCCTGTCAGAATGACAAGCGTAATTAATGTTGATGTCACTTCCAGCTGTTTGTTGCATTGTCTATGTCAAACGTCATCTCCAAAGGTCAACCAAAGTGCCTGTGTACTTAATAACAAATAAATATATATATTGGAGCCACACACGGCCATCTGATCGCAAACTAGGCAAAAATAGCTTGTGTACCAGTGTTTTACGTGAAGCGACTGCCTATCAGACCACAACCCAGAAACTGGGAGATACGATACCTCTTGGTTAGACTGATCAGACTTTCTGGCTTACCCATAACGACTGTCAAAGTTCTACGAATGACAACCTAGACCAACGGTTTCACGTGCTTTCAGAGACACGGGATGTCAGTGATGTCCAAGATAAACTTTAACTTTTATTTAATACATGCGTATATAAAAAACATTTTACATCGACCGTGGTTATCATACCCACTTCATTCAGGGCCACTAGATTAATAGACCGGTAAGGAAGCTATTAAAAGATTTTGAAAACCCTTCACCTAACATTTTTCTTTAAGTTGAACACAGGTTTTTAATCCAACAAAGATACTCAGACAGGTACTGCATAATCCTATAAGTTTATTGCATTTCATAACTTTAGGATAGCGTCATATTCAAGAGAAATTAAGTTACAAATGATATTTATGTAATGTTTTTTTTTGTAAAATTCATTGTTAAACAATTGAAATAACCAAGGGGTATCGTGTCGCCCAGTTACTGGGTTGTGGACGTCTGATAGGCAGTTGTTTCATGTGAAACACTGGTATCCAGCTGAATAAGGTTAAACTGGAAGCTGGCCTCAACATACTTGGGAATTGGCTAGGCAGGAAGATGATGAAGACATATTAGACCTTTCTCTTCAATAACTCTATCTAAGATGAAACTGCTAAAATCCGTTTCGTAATTCAAAAGATCTAACCAATTTCACTCTACTATGTAAAGAAGATAGATTTAACTCGCCACAATTTTCAAACCATCGCGATCGGTAACAGAATTAAATAAGCGTTTCCCTTCAATAAATGTTAAGATTCGTGCGGTACAGACAAAACGGCTACATTTTCCTTTCATTCTCATTCACGCTTTATTTCATTCACTTTAAGGCCCATTTCATTCGATTTGTTTATGGCTCAACGACTCTGTTCCGCGTCATTCGTCTACAACATAGACAATATGCCATTTACAACCACATCATAATTTTAACAGCTGATAGGTTAATTCAAGGTTACTTGGATATTTTTTTAATAAAGGTGACTTTTTTTGCCATATTTAAGGAAATAATTTTATTTATTATTATTAAAATTATGTAAATGCTTGACAATAGCTGGTTTGTTTGTGTTTAATTTCGTTACTTCCTGCAAAATTGTGTCACTTTAAGGAACAAGTTTGAAAATGTCAAATAGTTGTCTATGAGTGCGTAAAAACATTTAAAATAAATATTTCGTCAGTATTAACTTAATGTGATAAATGAAAGACAAAATCAGTTGTACTGAAGGCCACTATAACATTCAATTCATGTAATTATTTTTAATTTTGAACCGTAACCCGGCTTTCACTTGTTAATTAATTACACAGAATTGGTTCGGGTTTTCCATATTATGTTTAACTTTATTGCATTCACAAACGTAATCTATAGTTTATTACTGAAATTATGTGTAGTGGGTAAAACATTACATATAGGTGTAGATATTACATAAAATAATAAATCTATGTACTTGCTTTGGCATGTAAATTACTTTAACGAATGCAAATGTACTTAGCTCCCAACTTTCAAACTGGAATCGATTTAATAATTCTTTTTTCAAAATGACTCACGCATCTCGATTTATGAAATCATCGCGATTAATATCGATTATCAATACTAAATTCGAGCTCCCAGTTATTATATCGAGAGCCATAGCTACCGTGACCCTGGCCGTTGGCCCGCACATTTTTTACTGTCAAAATACCGAATCGAATCAACACTCTTTCGCCCCCCACTGTTCGGATTCTCATTACAGGTTTCTTGACCCTTTGATAAAACCCCAATGAGTTTGTATAACAGAAAAGTGTTCATCCCGTTATGCAATAATGTAATAATAATGGAAGTGACACGATATTCATTAAACGCATCCGCCATATTTACTTTATTCCGCGCCATTTTGGCTTTTCTTTTTTTTTGTGCGGCATGCAGGCAAAGGCGAACACTGGTACAGCTTAATTTAAATTTGATACTTTATAGCAATATGATGATAGGAATTTATGATTGGTACACAAAATGTAATGCTGTGTGATTTTCGAGTGTTGCTGCGTTTTTAAACTGTTATCTTGAATGGCGAGGATTTTGTCGAAGGAGGAGCATTATCTTGTGAATATGTTAATTTTTTTTATTGTAATGTATTTTATGGTTTGTTCACTGAATATTGCGTCAGCTTTACATACAAGTCAGAGATTTTCCTGAATTACTTTGTTTAGTATTTTGTGTTTAACACTTTTCAACAACAATAAATTATTTTCTATAACAAAACCAATGAGTACGACGTAAAAAGCGATTGTCTTGAACCATTTCTTCAATGAAAAAAGATTTTTAGCAAATAAACAAACTTTCATAGATGAATAAAATAAAGAAAGTACCGTAAAAGTTTTAGATTCCCCTCACAAGGCGAGCAAGGCAATAGAATTTATAATATTCGATGCTTGGAACATGTGAAAACATGGGCGTGTGACGAATCCTTAATAGCTATTTGGTAAGAAGTTCACTTTCATCCACTTTTGTCGTCTATTTAGTCCGATTCGAATCTGTGTGAAAGTACTCTTTGAATGTTTTTAGTCCCATTTGAAGGCATTCGATAATTTTGATAATTGGGCAGTGGTGTTTGCAAAAAGTTGGGTAACTAAAAAGTGTTTATTCTGGTTTCTTATGGTCAAGCACAATATTGTTTTCAGGGCCACTTGTTTTTTTTCTATTTATACGACATAATGTATTAAACAGTGATATTATTTTCAAATAGCTACCTCCCGCAGTTTCAAAATATAACGACTACTTTAATATCCAAAATAGGTGGTTATTTTGGAAATTAAAGTAGTCGTTATATTTTCTAAGCAATATTCTTAATTTTCGTTCCATATCCCTAGTAATAGATAGAAATCATAAAAAAAAAACAAAAATTTAATAAAAACGGTTAAGTAATTTTATTCACGATACATTTATCGATACATAGACTAGATATTTAAATACATTCGGGTCGTTGTACTCGTCACTATTAACAACACATGTCAGCCCTGACATCGCGGAAATACAATTAGCTAATCCATACATAAATCGAGTTATGCGAGCATAAACTTATGGATCAGCAGTTTTTTTGCGATTTGCCAAGATTCTTTGATACATTTTCAAATTTATCGTCAAAACATTAGGTACCGGTCTAATTTAAAAAAAAATGTTTAATATGCTTTTATGGCCGAATACTCAATTTTGTGACGCTGTCAAATCTGTTACTGGTGCCGATTCCCATACACAATTTAGTTTAATCACAGATTAATAAATAGTTACTACGGTTTAATCCTGTCAAATTAGACAGCGCCGGAAGAAAATTGAAATTGAAAATTGTCTCCCCCCCCCCACCGTATTCTCCGTGTCCGTTCGTATTATTCGTGTCCCGTTTTTTTTGTCTCCTTTAGAGAATAAAATGGTTCGTAAAGTATATTGAACGGAGTTTTCTTACACTAATAAGCATGTTACTGATGTGTAATCGCAAGCAACAGAATCTACTATAGATTAACTAAGTTATAATGTAATGTTACTTGACTAGCTTCATCAACTCGACGTCAATCACTTCTAAAAGTCTTTCTGTGTTGTGTTGATCAAGAGGGCAGAGGTCGCGATTGTGGCAAGTTGCAGAAGGTTCATAGAATTTTTGGGTTTTTATTTATAGGATTTATAAAATAGATCCAAAAATAAAGCTTTTCTTTATTTATGCATCATAATGTGTGTAGTAATCTAATCAATTCTTTCGACAATTAAAGCCGTTCCTATGTTATGTTTTTTGCAAACTTACCCAATTATGAATATTTAAATGATCCATTATTTGTTGTTATTTTTTCAGTTCTTCATAAGTATATTTGTATCTGACGGCCCTGCATACTTATCTGGTTTGCTGACTGTACATATTATAGTAGAGAAGAGCCGGGATATTTAAAAATTTGTAACAACCCTGTGAAGGTGAGCCGCTAGTTTATTTAAAACTGGGTTTAGTGTGAATGTCGTGATGGCCTAGTGGTTAAGGCGCCCGCCTTTCATGCAAGAGGTTGCGGGTTCGAATCCGGGCAAGTACCAATGTGACTTTTTCAATTCATATGTACTTTCTAAAGTTTGTCTTAGACATCACAGACATCGGTGAAGGAAAACATCGTGAGGAAACCTGGACTTGTAGTTAATATAAGTCCGAAATCGCCAACCCGCCTTGAGCAAGCGTGGTGATCAATGCTCGTGCCTTCTCTGTATGAGAAGAGGCCTTTGCCCAGCAGTGGGACAGTTAAAGGATGGTATTATTGTTATTATTAGTGTGATATGTATTGTAGCCTTTTGTTCACAGTTAACCTTCTGTAACATGTTGAGCACGACAGGTCACGAGTGTACATTTATTTGCAATAACTTATTTGATTTGATAGTAAATATAGTGATTAGTTTCCACTACTGGAATGTAATTTCTGTTTTTGAATTTAATTTCCTTTGAAATTATAGTATTTATCTCCATGTAAGCTTCTAATTTGTTATTAGAAAATTCACGCGAATTGTGTGTAAGTAACTAATTGTATGTGGTAGGGATATGATTAGCACATCATTAAGATTCCAAAGTTTGATTGCTAAGACATAGTGTAATAAAGTTTCTGTACATATAGGCAATGATGTTATAAGTAAAAAACCGGCCAAGAGCGTGTCGGGCCACGCTCAATGTAGGGTTCCGTAGTTTCCCGTCCGTCACAATAAGTGTTTCCACTTATAAGTTAAAAAAAAGGCTATTTGTTACGTTGACATACTAAGTACGCAGAAATTATTTTGTACAACCTTTGTCTTTTTTGTACAAAAACTGTTGTTTTTATCAAGTTCAAAATAATTTTCCTAGAAAGTACTTATAAAGTTCTACTTTCCAGATTTTTTTCATATTTTTTAAACCTACGGGTCAAAAGTTAGAGGGGGGGGGGACGCTTTAATTTTTCCTTTTGGAGCAATTATTTCCGATATTGTTGACATTATCAAAAACTGATTTTAGTAAACCCCTTTTCATTTTTAAATACCTATCCAACAATATATCACACGTCAGGGTTGAAATTAAAAAAAAAATCCCTTCCTTCTTTACATATAGGGGGGCTACCCTAATAAAACATTTTTTTCCAATTTTTATTTTACCACTTTGTCGGCGTGGTTGATATACATATTGGTACCAAATTTCAGCTTTCTAGTGCTAACGGTCACAGAGATTAAGCGAGGACGGACGGACAGACAGACAGACATGGCGAAACTATAAGGGTTCCTTGTTGACTACGGAACCCTAAAAAGTGTAGATACTAGATAGGTTATACCTATGCAGTCAAAAAGTGGCGCATTAAAAGTTTGCCAATTGGCAAACATGATACTGAGTATCACGTTGACTTGACGTTTATCTCTTTTTCACTCGCACTACTTCAATCATGTCATCCTACTTTGACGTGTAGTTTATGTGTGCGTTAGTGTGCCGTTTTTGAAGATAGAATTTCGTTTGGGTAACCTATCTACACTTTTGTAACTTATAACATCATTGCATATAGGTATGTCAATTATACTAATACTTAAAGCAGAACATGTATTTGAAAATGTGTTGCCTTTCATAATTACTAGCATCAGCTTACAAATAATTTTTTTGTGTGTGATTGTATAAAAGTCTCTCATTTTTAACTTAAAATTGCGAAGCCTATAAGTATCTAATAATATTAGTATGACGCATGTATGACAGATTTTTATATTAGCAGCTCTGTTCTGAATAACTCTCCTTTGATTTTAGATTAATTTACTTTGACGCGAACTGTCATCCAACCCATGATTTAACAGCTCAACTCTTACTCATGTAATTTAAACGAACACAGGAACTTTAAAAAAATTGAAATCGTACAGAAAGTAACAAGAAGATTCACATAAACTGTAAAAGATAACTTTAAACCAACACGTTTTCATATCGTTTCAACAACGTTTGATCACCACTGACAGTAAAATATACCGCTAATTGCCCTGAAACAATGACATCGTACTTTTATCGCAATATATTCGTTCCTCGGGATACCAGGACTTCCTTGAAAGTTCGATGTCCTGTATTTTTTTAATCTTAAATAAATAATCGCCTGGAAAGTACATACTTAATGTTGCCTGTCGTTCAGTTTGCCGCCAAAGGATTTTATCTTGAGGCCCAATTAGCAGAAAATGTTTCGGGGCGAGAACCATGAAATGTACTGAGAATTGTTATTTTGTTATGTGTTTTATTCTTAATTAGATGACGGCTTTTTGGTCGTAAAAAAGGGTTTACTTAAAATTTACCGAGGTTTATCCGTCCTAATGTTATAAATGCGAAAGTAACTCTGTCTGTTTCTTCTTTACGCCTAAACCACAGAACCGATTTGAATGAAATTTGGTACAGATATAGTCTGAGACCCGAGAAAGGGCATAGGATAGTTTTCATCCCGGAAATCCCCCAAGAAGGGGGCTATTATGGGGGAGCTATTAGTCCACGCAGACGAAGTCACGGGCAAAAGCCAGTATTTTATAATACAATAGGTATTTTAAAGATATTCTATAGGTAAACCAATAACCATAAACATATTGTGTGGCTATTGACAATATGTAAACTTTCAAGCCAGTTTTTTTTAAACTGCCCATGTGCGAGAAGGACTTCGGCAAGGATTCCATTACCTCCAAAAAAAAAAATTAACTGTCTAGCGTACGGAATTCTAAAAAACATACATATAAAAGTGCTCCGTGAATGAAACACTAAAACGTTTAGTGCATGCTCTCTAGAACTCGTCGATCCCATTGGACATCAGGCTGAGGCTACAGTAGGCAGCGATTTGCGATGCGACTGGAAGAGCGAAACGAGATAAACATGGAATGGCTACATTATAACCGAAAATCTGGCGTTTATTCGATTCAATTTCGCTAATACGTCGATGTAGCCGGTGCCGCGATTACAGTAATGTAGTTCCTGTCGCAGAAATAATCAAAGATCGCTAGTAATATTTGATGAACGGTGTAGCCATGTAGTGAGAATCCATGTATTTGTTTCAATCGCTCGTGCGTCGGAGTTCGCGTCGCAGCCTAGTGTAGCCTCAGCCTCAGTCCCACAAGCACGCCCAATTAATCTTCTATTAATCATAGAGGCGATAATATAATACAGGGTGTACTCTGTATTACGAAAACTAACTCATTATGAACGGTTAAATAATATGTATTATTACGTTTACATGAGAGAAAGTGAGTTAATTACCTATTATGCTTGATTTGCTTTTTTTGGTTTGTTTGATCTGATGATAGATGACTCTATATAATGACTGATAGCTTGTACGGAAATCGCGAAGTCGCGAAGATATTGTGGTCGTGTGGACACTCAATGGGCGTTCAATAAACTGAAACTAAACATAAATCGTTGGTATGTTTACCGAGCATTACCGTATTTTCAGTTCAATTATTCTGTTAAAAAATTTAGGGATAATGGTGTTACAATATTTTTTTATATGTTAATTTTATGTGTCACAACACTTACAACTGTCGAACTACTATTACGAGATTGAGATGAAAAATAGCCAAGTCAAAGTACTGATAGCACAAAGTTGTGCTGATAGTACGTGCTAAGTGACATATATTTATCCGAGACTTATAAGCATTTTACACGTATATCTAGATTTTGGAGAGAACAAACTACATATAACATAAAAAACTAGTCTTACAAGAAAAAACCTTTCGCAGCAATGGCGACTATGTGTGATTACTGCAATTAAAATATTTCCTCTTGTGTAAACATTTTTTTAAACAATTCATACACTCCACAATTCCTTACATGCTTCATAATTATTTGTAGTTATTTTATTGCAGAAATTGTTAGAAAAAATATCCGTGTAGATGTACTGTAAATCATTATAAACGGATATTGTTCGAATAGGGATATCAGAATATTTTCTGACTTACATATCGGATATGAAAACCAATGTGGAATTGTTTTCCCTTGCAACTTAATAAAAAATCTAGTGTAAAATAATATCTTCTCACTATGAGTGAAATTACTTTACATACTTTTTTATTCGCAATATTTTAAGTTCATTAAAAAATTGGATTAGAAAATATGATTTTACTTATTTTTTATGGCGATTGAGACGGTTTCCAATAGCCTGTCGGTGTCACATCGTGAAATTATTATTTGTGTCAATGTGTGTGACGAAAGTGACATTTCTGTTTCCAATTTGCACAGATAACTCTTATCTCGTTGTCTATGATAAAAGGCAGCATCACAATCGTCTCGTCTCCCAACAAAATTGGATATTTCGTAAAATCGGACATTTTGTGTGTAGTTTTGTAACTGCCGTTCACACGCTCTATGCAATGATATTTTGTAATAATATAACTCGGTTTCTTTTTTTGTAGGTCTCTAATTTTACGACGATTTGGGAAACTAAATGGTTTTACTTTTAGTATTACAGAGCGTGTCATTTAGAGAATGCGAGTTATAAAATATGGAAAGTGAGTCGAGGGTCGCTTGTTTGAAATAATTTAGTTTTTAATGCTCTGAGATTCAAAAATTATTGAACTAAGTTGTATGATTTTTTTTCGTATCAGACTTTTACTGACTAAAACCCACCAATGTTCCTTCGGTTGCCGTTTATGTTCCGGGGCCGCGGTAACTATTAGAACTATTCCACAACCCAAGTAGTACGGTTATGGTTTAATTTTTACAATATGGGAATCCATATAATAATATCGATTGTTTTAATGACTCGATACCTCAAAAGGTCACTGTCTTGTCTGTCACAAACGTGTTTCTCTGAAGAACAATGCAAAAATTATAATTTGGAAACATTAATAGATCCGACGACATTCCATTCAAAGACAATTTGTTTTTACACTTCCTAAACCGAAAGAACATCTTTCTGGCATGTTTTAATTATTTTACATAGCAAAAGCAGCTTTTGAAGAATCACTTAATTGAATAACAATATTAATTCTACAGTAATTAATTTGAAATTCCGCTTCCTAGACTTAAAATAATGTCATGCTTTACCCGGTAATCAAATTTTATTCTAAGAAATTCAAAATACACCCACTCATGCTAAAAGTATGGAGCTTTATTACTTGCTGACAACTTATCGAAAATGTGTTCTAATTTTGAAGTTCATAGTTTTTTTTTACTTTGCTCTATTTATGTATATTTATTTTTCGTTTATGTTTTATTCGTTTGAAATTAGAACCTTTGATACCACAGACTGGAATTATGCTATTATTTAAATAAAAATAAGCATTAAGTATTTGAATGCTTTGTAATCAGACCAATTACGTTGTAGGTATTTAAAACATGTTTGCCTACAATGCAGTAAATAGAAATAATATGTAATAAGAAATATCGAAACCAATAAATAACTAACATGATTTCGATTCTACACAATTTCAAGGCGGTTCACTTAATTAATTAAAACAAAACAAACATAAGATAATTATATAATTATTATCTGTGTGACGATTTCCTCAATTCTTAATGGCGGTTGCGTTAAAAACGCAACTGGTTATTTTTAGACCGTTTTTTAACAGACTTTATTGTTATATCTACAAATTTAATATTTGCATAAGATCTAATGTTTTAAAATAAAAAATATATTAATAATCAGCGCTAATAACAGTGCTAAGTATGAATATTTAAATAATTATAATAAAATAAACTATAAAATGTTGTAAATCAAATAGATTGCGCGTTGATATGTTAATAAAAGACGAACGTGAATTGTGACAACTATTATAGATAACATCCTGCTTAATTTGTAAGTTGCCGAATATATAAAAATATATAAGTTTTTGCACACCAGTACCTCTTTTACTGCAAATCTTTTTAATATAAAATTCTCGTGTCACAATGTTAGTTACCTTACTCCACCGAAACGGCTTTACCGATTTTTACCAAATTTTATATGCATATTCAGTAGGTCTGAGAATCGGCTACTATCTATTTTTCATACCCTTAAGTGATAAGGGTTGTTCACCCCACCCTTAACATTTTTAACGCGGTTTAAACCGCGGGAGGCAGCTGGTATCACTATAAAATTATGACTTGCTGGAAGAAAACTCATTTATGGGTTAGGCTCGCTTATGTTCATAATGTTTTTTTTTTATTTTGCAATCTTTTTTTGTATGTATTAAAGAATATAGTAAGAGATATTATATACATAATTATAGATAGACAAAGACAGATATTACAAGATTAAAATACTGTCTTTTTTTCCTTTAAGTGATATACAAAATTACCTGTAATAATATAATTATTTTCCTGTCTGACTGGTAGTTCCGGTAGAGAGAAGACCTTTTCAACAATAAAAAAAGCATTTTTTGAAGTCAGTTAAAAATGTTCATTTGTGTTATAATTATTTGTTTTGAATATTGTTACTGTTTTGTTGGTGGCGGTCAATATCAAGATGTATCCATTTATCGCATACCAAATTCAGCACCTAAATAATAAGTTCAGTGTGGAAAACCTGATCAATTTTATTTATTAAACTAGCTGTCCAACGCGGTTTCACTTGCCTTTTTGATTGTTGGTCCGTTACATAGCTTAAAACTCTCCGCGATAAATCCTAGCCCACAGTTTACTGTTTGAAACAATTTTATCCATAGAGGTCAAAATATAACAGAACCTCTAAAACGAAACTTCAAAAGGCAGAACACGTTGTCCTTTGCCGCAGTTGCATAAAAACAAACGCGTTTTACTATGTTGAGCACAGAACAATCATAAGTGCACTGAGTACTCGTAAACACTTAAGTTTCGCAACCCATAGACAATACAGCCATGGCGATAAAACTCGATGGTTACTTGTACTTACACATCTATGTCAAAATGTTACTGTTTTACGATAAAACGTAAGTGGTTTGTGTTGGTGGTTTCTGATTTAAAGTAATTTCTTGGTGTATAAATTTAAATTGATTATTTACATTTTGTTTATGTTGAAATAGATAATGTACTTTACTGGGTAGGGCTAGGCTATGTTGTCTATGGCACGTAGTAACGCTAGCATACCAATTTACTACAATCAGTCCAATTACTTTAAACCTTCAAACACACGTGATTCGAGACACAATAGAAAGACAATAGCAGCGCAACAGCCGGCTGTTGCTTGGTCGTCGAAAGGTTAATAGACATTCAAAATACAATATAATATAAATTAATCCAGATTAATTCCCTCAGTATACCTAAGTGGACCAAACCCTTTAATTTGCATTGAAAAATAATACAAAACCAATTATGAATAAAAGATTAAAGTAGGCAGCCAGGTAATACATAACAAGCCAAATACGGTTTTCAATTAATAAACATCTAAAAATAAACCGAATCGTACTCACATGGCAATTATTAATAAATGTTATTACAAGACAATAATAAATATGCAATAATTTACGCCCATTGAAACTTGATGCAATATTTTTCGGTCCTAAACACGCATGTAATTGGACATACGGTATTCGTTTTGATTTATTCAGTCATGGCAGCCATTTTGTTTTTGTTTATGATACTACTCATCTCTTACGTCATTTTTCTTTTGAACCGTTTTAGAGTTTCGTACTTTTAGGATCACTGGTGTATTTGTCCGCCTTTCTGATTTTCCGTGAAACAATTTCACTGAAAATCGGAAAGACAGACAGACAATTAAAAAATAACATTTTTTTCTCCAAATTATGAAGTTTGTGGACCATCGACACCGTTTAGACGAAATATTCTTTTTTTTTTGTGTAGTAGGTAATCATCAAATGACTGCTCCCGTCCAGGGTGCGGCGGGAGGGCGTGTCGAACTTTTACTGACTAAAACCCACTCATGTTCCTTCAGTTGCCCTTTATGTTCCGGGGTCACGGTAATTATTATAAACATTCCGCAACCCCGGCAGGCGTTGGCCCTGTTGGGCCCCTTCCCGGGCTGACTTCTCTTTAGACGAAATATTCTTCTTCTTTGTATGGGAAGAGCCAATGCCTTGAAGTGGGACAGTAATAAGAAATAATAAAGTCCAAAATATATAAGAAATTTTAAAGTACAAAAGATTTTTATGGCTGTGTGATAGTAACCGTCACTATTGTCATATTTGTTGTTAACCTTTGACCTCTTTGGCTCGAAGGGCAAAACATTTAGTAAAAGTAAATAAAAAAAAATGTTTTTGCGCAACCACCTGACTCCCATTTAGATCTCGGATTTTATGATAAAAGATGCCATTATAAATTAATTTACGATGAGCGTAATAATATGTCATATTAAAGTATTATAAGTAGTTTTTGTGTTCGGTTAAGCGATTCTTAAGAAATTCATAAAGGTGATGAATGTGATAAAAGGCCATTTTGATGACGTAAATAATTTAAAAATTAATTGCCATGTTTCTTGAATGTTGTCATCTGTGTGATGATGGTTTAAGGAGTCAAAATTATTTTTATTAATGGCGACTTTTATTGAATTTATGGTTTCCTTTTCTTAATTTTATTAGGCACTAGCTTCGCTCGCAATTCGTCCGCGTAACGTTGGTTTTGGCGGTGATGAAGGAGCAGTTCAAAAAGTAACTTTTGTCCTTAACCAAGATCCAATCGCTGTTCAAATATTACCTATTTTAGTTTAGTAGTTGAAGCGTCAAACATAACAGATGAATACACAGATATAGGTATTTACCCATTTAAGATATGGGTTGATATTTGATTTACGTTTGGTTATGACGTCGTGAAGTTCTCTTTTGACTCATCATTAAAACTAGCCAATGAAGAAAGGCCCGAAAAAACCTTTTTAAATTAATGCCAAATATAACTTAAGTATAATGAGAAGAACACATCGTAATTAGACGGAGCGCTAATGCTTGTTGCTCGTTAAAAGTGGTTTTAAATTTTAGTATCACTTTTAACATTAATTAACTCAGTTTAAGGGTAAAAGGCTTGCTTTAAGAGGTGATTAAATTTGAAAGCATCTGCGGGCGAAGTGAATGACGTCATGGTGTAGATACCATACTGTCTGCGAAAGCGTACTGCTTGGCTGCCCCGTTAAGGATGATTACCACCGGTTTGCATTGCACGGACGGATAAGGATTCGAACGGACGCGGTGACAGCTGATCTTGTCGGGAGGTCGACGCATAAAATCAGCTCCATATTGTCTCGTTGTCAATAATTGTTGCGCAACAATTGTTTGCTACAATTGTTGCGCAACAATTGTTTACTACAAATAAATTACAAATGAATTGTGTGCTCGCTGCATATTATTATGTGTCTTTAGTGTGCCTGTTAAGTATCCACACTGATAATTTTATAATTAAATTGCAGATCGTATTTGATTGGACTTTGACCACCTTACCTACAAAAGTTTGGACTTCGTATAGTTACCCTTTTTGGCTGTAAGGCCGAAACCACCCTAAGTGTCTTACAATTCCTAGTGTGTATGTTTGTGTCTGACTCTTCTCAGAACAATAAGAGATACTTGGGTTTGAAAAACCAATTTGCAAGTACTTTTAAGTGATTAGGTGTCGAAAATTAAAAAGTAGATAATGCTAGTAAATGCTAAATACCTTAACTGTCAGGTGTCAACCGAAGAAAGTGACACCATCAATATTGATTTCCACGAATCTCTTGAAGCGCTAAACTTGATTTAATTACCTACCAATACTGACTAAGTACAATGTCCATTATTTTCACCTGTCCTGGACCGGTTTGCAAACCAATGCGGAAACGTGTCCCGGCCACAAGCGAAGCTTTATTAATATTTCGCGGCCGCGTCCGTTTCTCAGAAAAGACATTGTCCTTCTGAGCCCGAACATCGACCTCAAGCGGAACTTTTTGTTTGTTTATGGTCCTCTCTGTTGGCGGCAAAAAGGAAAATTTTAATCTATGCCTTTTATTTTTTTTCTTAATTAAACCTTCGAACACACGTGATTCGAGACAGAATAGAAAGACTAGAACAGAACTTCAACTTCAACTCTTTATTAATTAATGGTATTTGCGGAAAGACACACCACAATTCTGCCACGACCATGTTTATTTTACAATAACAAACCAAGAAAGATATATAACAAAAATATATGCAATATGACTGCGATGGTCCCCTCCTTGTGAAGAGACCTGGTCCGTCAGAGCCTCGTCAGTGAATCAGCAGGGTGTACCACGTGCAGGTGAGGTTGGCTTTGACCCTGGAGGTGATGGTAGGGCCACTTACACCCCGAATAGAAAGACAATAGCAGCGCGATAGCCGGCTGTCACTTGGTAGTTGAAAGGTTTTTTTTTCTTTTGTCACCGTTTTTAACATTGCCAGTGTCAACGTTGAATAGTCTATGGAAAGTATTATATTGGTTTCATTTGTTCTGTTAAAGGAGTATTTTTCAGAAATTGGAATCGAGCAGATCATGGTATTTTGTACTCAAGACTAGTCGAGCAATCGTAATAAATACTTATACGACGAAAGTTAACATGGTGTGATGTTTGAGCTATACAGAACATAATAAACTCGTTCTCATTGGAAATTCTCCACAGAATAGCCATAAATAGTACTATTATCATCAAAATTTCCTATGGGGAAAAATTACCATAATGTTCACACGAATTAATTTATGTTTTATACTCATCATTATGGTAATTATAAGTGTTTGTAATGGGTCGTTTATGGGCCACTCTCAGCAGGTGTCTAGGAGCCTATAAGCTTATATAGCAGGATTGGCTTTAAAGTGACCATTTTTAGGAGGGTCCAGTCTATGTTTTTAACTATTCTGCAACCCCGGCAGTCTCCAGTCTATTCTTCTTTTAATTTGATTTATTATCACTTCGGCCAAGATATTTATTTATCTTTGAGAAGTGGATAATTAGGTCCCAAGTTTGTTCATGTGATAAAAAAAAAAAAAAATCTTTACAATATTTTGTATTTAAACAAACAAACTTCATTGAATAATCAAATAATTTGTTAAAACAATAACTAGTAACCAAATACGTTCTTAATTGTCTGTCTTGTGCTCTGACATTTGTTGGTAAAATAAAAAAAGGTAGTATAAATGAATAAGGTAATAATCTATTACAGAGGTTTATGTCCTCAAACAAGACTTTACTAGATAATCATTTTGTTACTGGCAACACATTGAAAGCTATCAGATGATGCTGAGGCCGCGTGAATCTTTGCGCACAATCGCCGCTTACTTCCGATCTCAATACACTTGATCATTATGTCAAACTTTAGTCCTGGCTAGTTAGAACCTTATCTTACATAGTCATCATCATCTCCCTAGCCGTTTTTCCAACAATATTGGGCTCGAACAGAACTTGCAAGTCAGTCAGGCTTTTTATACTAGGAGAAACGTGATGCGGTGATTAAGTACGATTACGGTTCTTTGTTAGGGGCAAGCAAATTCTATTTCTAGGACTTCATTAAACAGGGACACGGCTAATATCATATATTTAGCATGTTATTGTTATTATTCAATTATCAAAAAGCTTACTACTTTTGAAATCGTATACTGAAAAATCGTACATTGAATTAACATACTGTCTACCAATTCCCGATTTAAGCGTTTACACAGCCAGACAAGCAGGCGCGACTGCGGCCCTTACGCAATAAAATGTACTGATAGTATCTTCAAAAATCCCAAATACCAACAATAAGTATCTTGTACTCAAAACATGATAACGCTACACGTAATAAGGACACCATTTTGTTCACCAAGTGTAAATATTTGCAACAGAAATTGCGATGAGAAGATACCACACTATCTCTTGATCTAAGTTTGGTTACCAACGAGAATTTCTGCAAGGAAAAGTGGCAACCCCAATACAAGGATATTTATTTATACGGCAACACTGAGGTTTAGTTTATGGTTAAATTTGTTAGTGAATACGAAGATGATAATAAATAATGTTGACAAATGGCTAATTAAAAGGTCACTTAAAAGATTTTAGGCAACTCTGAGATGACCTTTTTAGTTAAATACAACTTTAATATCTTTCTAGATAGTGTTAAATATATGAAATGTCAAATACATTAGGAAAAGTTTTGAAATCATTCCTTTTACGTGCAACACTTGTGCAATGATTTGTTCATTTATTGATGAAGAGACTTTGCTCTGTCTATTGATAATTTAAAAGTAATTTTTCTTGGACCTTTCTTTATTACTTTTGTCACGCAAGTCCTACGCTCTTTTCCTATATATATAATCGTTAACTTTGTCCACACTTCAATTTATAGAATTTACAATAAAGTAGTTTTAAACAAGTGAAAAGAAATGCAGTGCAGAATTTTCAGGGATTACCTCGTAATAATTTATATTTATATTGTACCGTTCTTTCATGTCGTATGGCAATACAAACACTGCTATTTTATTTGCCATAGATATAATTATGATTTCAAAAGCAATTAAGGATTTGCTTTTCAATTTCTGTAGTTTTTAATTTTCTTTTCTATTTATTTACAGATTTACTATGGAGTCGACGCCGTTCGTGTCGGCCCATTGGCTGTCCACATTCGTTCTTTTCTGCTCCTTCTTCTCAACACACACGCTTAATACTAAGGTAAGTTACCTTTTAAAAATTAATTATGACAAGTACTTAATTGAAGACCCAAAAATGTCAAAGTGACAGCTGTCAAAACTGCATCTAGATTAAAATCATTTCTTTTTTAATTACGAAACTGTCAAAGTTTAAGATAAACGCAGACTAACTTTTATTTATCTACGATGTAAAACTTCGTCACGCACACTCTATGTCACTAAATGTCAATTTAGGAAACAAAAAACAACTTTTTTAAATAACGATTTGATCATCAGTTCACCTACTTGCTTATTTGACTACGTAATTTCCGTACGTACCTTTTGCGATTTCAATAAGCATGAATAGATACAAATATATTGAAATAAATTGCAATTATCGCCGATTTATCAGAAATTGGTTAATAAATTACAAATAAAAATATTGAAATCTTAACAAAAACGACTCTTGACAATTTACTTAGCGTGATCTACCTATAGTTTATTTTGTACGAAATTTAAGGAAAACCGGATTTCTTTCTCTGTGTACCTCATTATACATGCAAATATAATGTAAAATTATTAGTTGCTTGATGAGCCCCAAACAAGTCTCCAAGCCACATACGTATTCGCATTATAATAATTTCTGATCAAGTTTTATATTTGTATCCTAAAAAATATAATTAAAAGCGAGATTTTATTTGATTACTCGCAATTTTCAAACCGCGACGTGTTAATTAAACATCTTATTATATAGATACAATCTATAAATATACGTTTTTTTAACGAACACCTGTCTACCTTAATTTTTTATGTGTCATGAAATTCTGATTGGCTCCCTGCAATGACGACCACGTGCTGTGTCGGCTGTCGCCTTAAGCACAATTTGGCTAATTCAAAAAAAACTTTTTCAAAAAAAAAATAACCGCCTTCAAAAACTAAAAACCCAATAATAACTAAAATTTCGGAAGTCGGTGGCAACACAAATTGAATGGCAGAAGAGAAACCACCGACTTCCGAAATTTTAGTTATTATTGGGTTTTTAGTTTTTGAAGGCGGTTATTTTTTTTTTGAAAAAGTTTTTTATTTATTACTTTTTAGTGTCGACTCCCAATGTTTGACTGTGTATAGTATCTTTCAAAGTAATTTATTTAAAATAAAACTACTAACAATCTTATAAAACGAAAATAGAAACTTGAAGACACACACATCGTCTATGAAAATTTCGTCAATTTTTTTTTGTTCTTGGTGAATTTTTCGAGAAGCACTGAACCGATCGCCACAAAATTTATATGGGACCACCCCTGAATCATGACTTATCAAACAAAAAAAGAACTATCAAAATCCGTTGACAATTGACGGAGTAATAGATGAACAAACATACAAAAAAAAAAAAAAAAAAAACATACAAACAGCCGAACATAGTACCTCCTCCTTTTTGTGAAGTCGGTAAAAAATATCTGGAATGTACCAAAAACCGCGGGAACATTTGACAGCTGTCAAAGGACGGAGGCCATGTTTGTAATATTGTTTAAACACGTGACTTATCGGTTGCCGTGCAGTTGTTAGCGTAATACGGATTTTTTTTCGGAAGTTATACGGCATTCCAGTAGCTCGCACGTACATACATAATTCATGTAGTTACCGCATTACTTTCACTCAATCTGCAGTATTAAACGTTAGTTTGCGAGATGTTTTGCAAAACTTTACAAGAAAAGTCGCCATTTTCAAGGCAACAACAAAATTTATGCAAATCTTCAATATTTTATTACAGAATAAATGAGAATCGTTTAGTTTGCGAGTTTAAATGGCCACAAACCGCAAACCTGTGGTAATGGATGAGTTCATTTCAATATGGCGATGCTTTCTGTTGGCCTTTTGACATTTGCGATGGACCTCAATGTATTTTTAACTCAAACTGATGTATCTGACGGACGATTTAACAGTTGAAAAACCTTTGCACACGCCATTATTGTCACTGGACTTATAGACTTGGGTCGTACACCTTGCTACTTTTCCTTGTTAGTACTGATTAACAGTATTTTATTTGCTGTCAAGAAAAAACTAACTTAAAAGAGAAATATGCGATTGTTATCATGTATTAATTCGTTTCAAAGAAGTGTTTAATTCCAAAGACCGTCTGTCCAGAGGCTGTTATTACAACGAGAAGAGAATATAGCTGTTAAATTAATTTATACAGCAGTCATCTTAAATCATTTGATTAAATTGATACTATCAACGTTGCAACGTGTTATGTGATCAATTCTTAATTTGCGTCTATGAATGTGATTCGTCTGGAGTCTAGACGCTTCTTAAATATGTTTCATTCATCTTTAATAATCTCCTGTGATGTCATAGTATTCTTTTGATTAAAGATTTCTTTTTAATCTGCTCTTATTGTACTTTTTAAAAACCGCAGTTTATTCAGTAATAATTTAAATGCCAGTGTGCACGTGACTGCATTCATTTCAATTTCGATCCTTATTAGGGGTTACTAATGAGTTCTGAAAACAAAAAAATGGGCTCTTTATCTTTACAGCAACCATACGCCTCTGATGTTTTAATTTAGTAAATAACACATTTCGCACAAACATTAACCACACCTACAGATTATATCACATTACGCCATCACAGAGGCGAGATAATCTGCACAAATTGTACGAAGCTGTTAACTCATAACCGTCATCGTAAGGCACAAAGCGCCAGTCGCAGTCGGCATAAATTTGGTCTCGTTGCCACGCCTGCGATCGATTTCATAAGCAACCGGTTGGTAGTAATGTGACAAGCTTGCGGCATGCTTATTGTTACTTGTGTGTTCACGCCTTTTAATGCTGTTGAGTCAGCAGGTTCGGTCAATGGGTTTAGATATAGTGAGTTTGACTGTTTGGGACGAGAGGTGAAGAGACGAAGCGATCGGTTAGGTGATCTAAGCGTTCGTGACGTATTTACAACACATACGCCACGAAATCAGTTAAATTAAAAAATGTGAGGTAATACAAATAATGGAACAGAATAGGCTAATAAAAAAAATACAAATAATTATTTATAGGCTTATCCGCTTGTTGCAAAGACCGCTAGAGTCTAGAGATTCTACTGTATGTAGCCAAACTCCTGAATTCTCAAAACCACTTTCCACTGTCCAAAATACTTTAAATCAAAAGCTAAGTCTAAATATCTAGCTAACTAAAACAATGTAAATGTCCTTCATCACTAAATCAGCTATAAATTAGTTTCTACACACATCTTAATAAAGAAGAATGATAAACAGATCTACATTGTTTGAACAAGATTAGTTTAAATAAGATGACCATCTGAACGGAATAGCAATGGCCGTAATATATTTCACTAAGTTTAGAATAGATTTATTGGCAGCACATCTAACGTGAGACGCATCCGATAGTGATTCCGTGAAGGATTTCTTAGTTCAGCTCCTTGTTGGCTCAAAAACAGGGAAATGGAATAAGGAGTTCAGATTAATGGTACGTAGCAGAGGAGCATTCTAAAATATGTTTCACTTAATACATTAAGTAAAGTACAGATTCGATAAAAGCTTTCGACATTGTAAAGCACCCAATTTTGTTATTATTATTTCATCGAAGGTTCATTGATGTGGTGTTTTCTCCTTCCTGTTTCTTACTCAGGCTCTTAATAAATAAAATAGGCAAATACGTGTAAAAAGAATCACGAGTTGCAAGAGAGTATGAATTCTGGAATTCCACAAGGAATTGTTCTGGGCCCTTCAGGGTAATGAGTCATTTCACCATTAAATTGTAATCTCACAGCCTTCAAAACTAGATTTAATACAATAATATGCGGCAGAAATGACAAATATTTTATGTTACTACAAACTATAAATTGCGCAGATTGCTCATGCAATTTTCATGTTCCTTTGAAATATCTCAACAATCGATATAATCTGTTCTATTTTATGACAGAGCCGATTATCGCCTTCCGTTTTCTAATTGGTGCGGGTTCGATTCATGTTATTAGTAATGACGGAGTTGCATTGATCGGAAGTCAGTGGATATTAATTTTGTTGACTTTGCACAGTAATTTTTCGCTGTTATTGCTAAATTGCCTGTACTTATGTTTGTACAATTTGTTGAAATGACACACATGACATTTTGATTCTGAAATTATTATTAATTGATGGTGTATAAATAATGTGAAATCAAATGTTGTGTTGTGCGTAAGGTCTCGAGAAGTTTTATTCTACATTACTAATTTTAAACGATGGTTTGTTTTTACCATGTTTACCCATTCCACATCATCAAGTATAAAGAGAACGCTGTCTGGCATAAAAACTAGCACATGAAACTACAACCTCCTTGCACAATAATCGACAGCTTACTCATCAAAAACAATACTTTTACTCAAGGCGTACTTCTTTTTCGAAACCACAAGTTCATCTTGACATTTTCCGTTGATAATTGGCAAGTGATTTCGATTAATTTGAAAAAATTGTTACATTGTGGGGTTTAAATCAATCGAGATGTCGTATGGTGACCCAGATCTGTGCAAGTTTTTTTATCGTTTACGTAACATACTCATCGTACATCGTAGCCTTATTTGGTTGCAAAAGGCCATATGTGTGTGTGTGATCTTATTGGGTGCAGTGAGATTCTCATCTGGATTTTGTGACATATCTGGATTGGTTTGGAAAGGAATTTAGTTTGGAATTGACTACCTAATGAATGTTTTAGAGGTGATGTGTTGCCAAGAGAGGGCTTGCGTATTTTAATATAGTCCTTAATTTTAATCTGGCCATAACCTTAGAACTTGCTCGTTACGGATTTGCGTCGCATTCGTACAAATTAACTGCCCATGTTTAAAACAAATGACTGTGAAATATATCTGCCTCAAATTGATTGCGCACTTCCTTTTCGAATTCTGTTCGAATTTTAATTTGTGAGTAATATACAAAAAGACTTTCATACATCATTGCTGTGGTTACTCCTCGATAACTTATAAGTACACAGCAATAATTCATTTAAATATTGACAGCCCAATGCCCGCAGAAAATATTGCGGGAGCTGTTTTATTAAGCCAATGCAAATTTAACTTTATTTCAATGTAATAAGTGCTTCCGAACCAGGTCTTGCCACACACGCACCAAAGGGCAAGATCGTAAAGTTGAAGGACAATACTTTCCTTGACTTTTGTTTGTGCGAAGCCATTCTCATGAGACTTATTAAGGCTTTCAATAAGTTATTGCTTCAACACTGGCCTTACTGAATGTCCATTCATACTTTTGCATTGGAACTAAAATGCTTCACGGGACCAAGAACTTCGTTCAGAAAACTATAAAGCTATAGTTTTCTATAAGATTTTTGATGCCTTCTTTTATTTCACAGTATCTGTTTTTGATTGACTAACAACTGACCGCCAGGTTGATGACCTTTTGTAGCAATATACAAATCGTCTCATCGTATATTTCATGCCCCTTCTAAACACTCGTCTGACAATGCAATAGGTTTACAAAATTGATGTAATTTATGCTAATAAGTTAAAAAGTAGCATTGGGACTGCATGCTATTTTACTCATCTGTTAGGATTAATTGATAAGTTGTGAGGTGTGTTGGGTTGACTTTAATATCAAATTATACGCAGAGTTCATAATCTTGGTTTTCCTTTATTGTTCAATAACCTTCTTATTACAACCATTTTTATTAGAGAGAGAAGATAGATACCAAAGAGTATAGAGCACCATAGATAAATAACTCAGGATGATATTCTAACATTCTAACATTAATAAATTGTAGAAAAAAAACAAACATTCATTTTGGTCTGCCAAAAGATGACTCAGGGTTTTATGAATAGTGTCCTATTTACATATGTTACCATAGCAACTGAAGTTACTATGTTAAACACCAATACGTATGAACAAAAAATAATAACAAATGTAGTTGAATAATGAATTATTAATAAGGTTCTTACTATAATAGGAGTAGATTCAGATATGAATGAGGCCACTGAGATTATACCTCTTAACTGATTTAATACCAAATTAGTAGCAAAGCGAACGGCCTTTCTTATGAATAATAAATAGGATTTTAATATGAACCTGAGACCGTTCAGTGACCTGAGTGGGAAGTGTGTAGATTAATCAAAAGTAGAGGTTGTATGTAGATCAGAGAAGGTAAAAATATTCCATATATGGTAAACTGAAGACATCCGTTTGTTTATTACACTGCAATTTGAAGAAGATTGGTTCTGGAGATTACAGAAAAACTGGAAACTTAAGTAAAATTCGAGTTTCTATCACGCACGAGCCCACCGGTTAAAAACTATCAGTGTAACTTGCTTTAAAATGAATATGATAGTTTTACAAGCTATTTTTATTGGGAGAGATCTTGTTGCAAATGATAGCCAGACTCATGAGAAACAAGATTTGAATGAAACAGCAGAAGATTAATTGAGTTTACCTGTTTGAACGAGCCAATCCCTAAAAAAATATTACTAGTCTGATTAAAAACTGTTAAATAGCCCATTTATCGAGGAATTTAACTAACAGTAACCTAAGACGGTATTTAAGCGGATTAAACCGATGTGCTTAGTATTTGAGAACAGTTGTTTGTCTGTAGATAACTTACCATTATGCGTTTAAACCCGTATTTAAAACTTCTCATGAAAACTTCCTTAAAGTCTTTGACCATAACTCTATAAAACATTTTAACTCCTCACACTTCAACAACAACGACTTAAAATATAACATCTGTCCATACAATAATTTGTTCAACAAATGTTGCCGCGTGTATTTCAAAGAATACACAAATGTCTTCTAATAAATCTTCAGTTGTATTAATATCAGGATCATCGTTTTAAATTATATCAAATTAATGTGAATCTCATATGTCAGGAGTTGGGATTTCTTAAAAGAGATTTCCTTAAACATTAGCATATTTTAATTTATGGCCACGGTAACAGTGGGGTCTATATTGGCGGGTCGTTAGTTCTTGCGAGAGAGAATATTAATGGCTAAGAGTATGTCTGTTACCAACTTACTTGGTGTATATTTGTCAAATTCAAGAACAAGAAATTTTGAGATCCCATAATATAACACACATGTCTTTACGTAGCTGGATTGTTTCTCCAGAGATCCTTAAAGTTTGCTTTGGGTTAAACAGTTTCTTCATTTTCATGACTTTCTTCTTCTTACTTTCTCAGGGCACCTTGACCATCAATAGTTTAAAACTCTGCTTTGGTGAATCTGTCAGTCAGTTATGACAAGTAATTATGTATGTGCAAGTGGAATCTCTGCAACTTTTGGTCTAATAGATTAAAACAAACCTAAATCAAAGACACATTATTTATTGCTCCAGACTGTTTAGAGGTCCTTTTTAACGCCATCATCAACATGAAAAGAAGTTGAATCTATGGCTCATTATATAAGCTCTGCTAAAAGATGAATGGGCACGAACCTCCTACGCCGACATAATTCAATGGACAGTTGATTTGAGTCGCAAATCATCATTAGACTATGTTCAGTGACCACGTTAATATTGGTCAATAAAGTGTTAGTGCGTTGACACATGAACCTGATAATGACCTTTCATAGATTTTGATGTGATTTATATGCTTCTATAATAATAAAAAAAACCGTTAAGTTATGCTTTAAATCATCTTCCGTGAAACTGAGTGTCGTCAAGCACGGTTTTACTTTGAAGTTTATGAATAGATAAAAAATTTGTAAAATCTAAGAGATTATAATAATCTAAGAAATTATAATAAAGATGAAAAATGCTTGTTTCTTTGAGATTCTAGCTCTGGCGGTCATTGAAAACGTGGACTGTTGCCGAGTAGCTTAGGATGGCATGGACTCAAGTAGAGAGAGATTCGTCTCATATAATGGTGATAATGAGGTTTTTTACTTTATTTTTTCCATTATTTAATAAAGTGGCCTGTTCGTTTAAGTAAGGTTTGGCAGATCGGGCAAAAAGTTATTGAGTTTTTCCATAGTTTTTCAGTTGCAGCTTGAAGCCTGAAAGTTGATGGTGTGCCTCTCGCACGCAAAGCATAGGCTTTACCATGAAAAAAGGCCCATAATTGCATTTCGTATATCTTTGCTAGTCGTTACAATGTCGACAAAAGGAAATGTTATTTTTGCTTTAACGTACATACTATTTTGATTTATAATTAACGGAATGCCCAATACATGCTATTTTTTCGACCAACAAAACAGCCATGCCCGTCATGTTTTTGCCTGGCCATGACGCATTTGAGTCCAAGAAACTCTGCACCATAGATCATAGATTCACAACAATATATCAAAGAGTTCTATCCAGTATAATGACCTTTTTACACGTTTAAGAGGATAACAGACACCGTTATTGTGGTTTAAAAAAACATTAATCACGCCAAATAAGCGCCAAATACTATTTGTTTGGTACTTATGATTCTAATATTAATGCAACTAGGTTTGCACAGGATATTGACCTATGACACTTGGTATTTTTAGCTGTCATTGCAGTCTTACAGTTATTATGTAAAGTTTATTGTCTATGGTATGTTGTTAACCGTTGTAGTTTAATGTTATTATTTGTCATTGTTGAATGGGTAACTAAAGATTGATGTTTATCATCTGTGTGATCGATCGAAGTGTAAATTGATAGTATTTCTATCCATCTTCCGATAAAATTATATCTCAATTATAACACTTTAGTTTAAACCTTCGAACACACGTGATTCGAGACAATAGCAGCCCGACAGCCGGCTGTCGGTTGGTATTGCACACCTGAAATCCAAATAACGGTTTGTGCATTTTAAAACTGATACTAGTTGATTTATTTTGGTTTCATCACCATTATAAACTCACGTTACGACTCTTAAAAAGTTATGATCCTCGATTTATAGCTTAGCTAGCTTCAGAAGCCTGTCATGGTCTGGATTTTTCATTGAAATGTTGCAACCGTTCGTTACAGAATTTAGTAGGTGTAGAAAAAACTAAAGTAAACCGAGGTAAATTTAGTAAATCTTAATAATTTACCTAAATCTGTTGTAAAAATTCCCATTTTAATCATGATTTACGAAGACGTCAATCATCCATTTAATTAGGAAAATGTTATTACTAATAAAAATGAGTTTTAAGATTAAGATGACACCAGGAAAAACACCATAATAAATTACTTAAATTCTTAAATTTTGGGAAAACCCTAAAATTTTTTAATTGTTCAATTAACCAATTTTACAACAAAGTTAAGTGACATCGTAAATCGGTCTCAAAGATATAATGACACTTTGGGCAATAAAGATGGGAATCAATCTACTTCTGCGCATCGTTAAGTTGTTAGGTAGCTTATTTAGTTGTTCGAGTTGTTGGTGGGTTGTTGTGAAATGTTTCGTGTTAATGTGTAATTTTATAAGCATGAATACAAAGTATAATTGTAAAACTAAAGGACTCGACAGATTTCTTGTTCCAACAACATATTTCTTTAAAAACTCATCATCCTCAGCGCTTGCTATTTTCCCCGAAGTTTCAAATTTCCCGCGAATTTTTAGGTTTTTGTTCACATAAAATGTCTCCAGTCTGTTACAAATATTTTAGAACTAAGATAAGCCAAATTTTTTCAGACATCCTCAAGTTTTGCGCTTAACTAATGACTAGATAAATGAAACAACCTTCTGAAAACCTAGATTCATTTCTTTTATCTTGTAACTAACATTATGTTTAATTGTCTAATCTTTATATATATAATTCTTCTGTGAGTGTGTATGTCACTGAACCTCTCTCAAACGACTGGACCGATTTTGATGAATATTTTTGTGTGTGTTCGAGGGGATCTGGGAATGGTTTAGATTCACAAGTCAGCCCGGCAGATGGCGCTGATTGCATGAAAAAGCATGTGATCTCGAAAACGGCCCTAACGATTTAGCTGAAATTTGATATGGGGGTTTTCGGGGACGAGAAATCGATCTAGCTCAGTCTTATGTCTGGGAAGCGCATGTTTTCGAGTTTTAAGTTAAAATGTTTGGCGCCCAACGAAGTGGGCACGGGCCAGCTAGTGGAGTTATATAATTTGACATTGATTTGGCAGAACTGATTATTCTAAATGGATCCTGTAGAAGCTGTTTAATATTATTATTCATCGCTCATTCAAAATTACACGGCAAATTCAAAGTGACCCTGCTTAACCACCAAAGCTGGGGTTCTATCAGGTTTGACTGGTAGCCAGTCCCATTTAGGTAACGACTAGACATAGACGGATGGTTACCATTGAGGTTGCATTAACCAAAACATGCTAAAGTGTTACTGACCCGCCACGAAACCTTCAACAACAAATGAGTTAGTTTCCCACAAACACAGGTGTTATTTGAACTGGACTAATTAATATTATCTCAGAACCAGTTTTGCGTTTTCTGCGAATTCGTTCGTGTGACTTATATCTTCTTTATCTTGTCTATTAAAAATGAAGTTTCCTGTCTGTGTGTACGCTTAGATTTTTTGAATTTGCGACAATAGATAGGTTAATTTAAGAGAAAGGTTTGTAAGTAAAATACTTGCATCTCTACTTAGTATGAAACAAAGCCGCTTTTCACTGTTTGTTTGTGCCTATGTACGCTTAGATCTTTGAAACTACGCAACAGATTTTATTTATTAATTTATTTATTCTTTATGCACAACGGTACACAGGCGGACTTAATGCCGCAGGCATTTTCTCCCAGTCAACCTAGGGTGGTTAAGAGATAGCATGGTAGGTGCATTCTCATCATTTTGATTTCATTTTGATTTTGATGTTTTTTAAGTGATTCAAGAGCAAGATATTTACCTATGTATAATATGTGTATATTATAGGATAGAAAAGCCAGGATTTTCAAAGATTTGCAACACTAGGCAAACAAATGTACTGAACAGCTAAAATCAGCTGTTCGCGATTTCAGGTTTGTTCCCAAAGTAAAAGTTGTTGGTTATCATGAGCAAACTCACGTGTTTAAGTATCGTACACTAATTACCAGTCACCCTAAGGTGGGTCCCGAGTATATAACAAGACAAGATTTTTGGTGGGAATAGGCGGAAACTATTGTAGCTAGAAATACGTTAGATTAGTGTACTTTTATATCGCAAAAGCACTCTAAGGGCCTTATCATACTAGCGGATTGCGAGCGTCTTCAAAGCGGAGCGGGCGCGCAGCGAATGCGTCGCGAACACGCCGCGGCTGCTCAGCGAAGACGTCGCGAACGCGTGGCGAATTCGCATCGTTTTCATCGCGTGTTTGTATACGAGGAAATTACACTGCTATTTACAGCAATCTCGTTGCGCGTCCGCAACGAATTCGCAGCTAGTGCGCGGCGTGTTCGGTGTGTGTCCGTAACGGATTCGTTGCGCGCCCGTTGAAGACGCTCGCAATCCGCTAGTATAATACCATGTGCCATGTTTTGTCTCTGCATCACCTTAAGGTAGACTGGTAGAAAATGCCTTAGGCATTAAGTCCGCCATTGTGCAATGTTTTTCCTTGTGCATAAAGTTTTAATAAATAAATAAATAAATAATAAGGCCCTAAAAAGCGATTTTTGGAAATTCAGACCCTAACAGAGTGAAATAGTGGATGTGAATACGAACCTGGACGTGTAAATCTGCGGGAAATAGCTAGTTTAATACAATCGCGAATTCCTTTGAACTATATGAGTGTAATGACGAAATGTTGACCGCAGAGGATCCGTTACAAAGGTTGTCAAAATGTTAATTGGCTAATAAAATGGTTTCTGAGAAGTAATCTGTTTACCCCGAATGTGGTCGTGAATTGAGTAAGGGCGGTTGTACACATATCCGGGTGGGCAACCGAATTTTATGATGTTGTTCTTCTCACAGTTGCATATTTTTGGTTATGACGTGTGCGAAGATACTTATTATCTTTTATCCTATGTATATTACAATGAGATTTCAGAGTAAACAACACATGATATTGCTCTTTGGATTGAGCGATTATTATTTTTATTTTATTAGATTAAATTATTTTACATATTTGTAAATTATATTCCAAGCTGTCTTTGGCCTAACGACTTAACTGATTTCTTTCATATTGTGTTGTTATGTTATCTAATACTTTGTATGGGGTAATTACGAAACGATAAAATAAGAAAAATACACGAAAAATTGAAAACTGTAAACTTTCCAATTTCTGGACTTTTTTAACTTCCAGAGAATCGGGTAAAAAAGGGGTCAGCTTTTAAATGATCGAATATTTAATATACTGCATTTTCCTTTAAATTTTAATCAGAAACGATTCCTTTAAGATCTCGGTGAAATTCCTTCCCATTTTTGTGTAAAGACGGCCTATGTTTATCTTTTTCCGGGAGTGTAAAAAAGATTTATTACTTCTCAGTTCAACTTGAGACGTTAAAACATTTAAGTGACTGTCAAGTTTATTACTGAGATTCGCGAAAAACTGTATATCTCACTTATAAAAAGCCATAAATTAGAGTGACAGCCTACTCACATTCACTTCACTTCAAAATCAAAGTGAAGTTAATTTTATGTGCAACATAAGTACTTATACTTAATGCGGTAAATGCTATAAAATGGTTGTTGTGAAAATGAAAAGCTTATTATTACAGAATAGGCCAGCTGTCATAAGGATTGACAGCTAATTGTCAACTGACTTGTACAAAGGAGGTTCGTTCTTCTCCATACGAATCAACCTTTTGGAATAGGCAACTAGATTCAGTTTTCTTTGTTTTTGAGGTTCTAAAGTTTTTTATGGTCTATTAAAATTAAATGATTTGAGATTGAGTTTGTTTGTTCTATATATACGTCAGTTTTGTTATGTATCTTCACCAATATTTCCGATCATAAAAAAATGGTATTTTAATTGGTTTTTTATTTATTTTTTATTTTACCACATTCGTTACATATGTTGGATGTTTTATCGTGTAGATGTAGATCAAAATTTCCTCCTAAAACCAGTCTAAAAATTAATGAAATAATTATCTCAAAAACAATCATAATTTTTAACATGTGTATCAGCTGCGATAAACTTACGTGTATCTGAATATTCATAAGTTTGCGCAAACATGCGTGGGTACACTTCGTTTTGACATTTCATTGCTTTCAGATTGACAGTTCTGGTCCAGTCAATGATGTATCATAGTTCAAGAGTCATATCGTGTTCTTGGTTATAAGAACACGTGTATGATCTCCATACTATAATTTAATAACCGTACAATTGTCACTAAAATATTATTAATCAAACTGGACATTGGCAGAAATCACCGAAAATCCGGTGGATTGCCATATTATATATAGTTAAAAGTTGAAGTTGAAGTTGATCATAGTTCAATTTAACAGTTTTATTATTGGAGCATTCATGTTATGTATTCAGGTGAGTAGAGCGAAATATTTGTGCTTACTTTTTTGTTTTTTTTTTAGTCACACTAATTTGGAGGAATGGAGGGGGAGAAAGATATTTATAACCCTTGTTACTGCTCTAGAAACATTATAATTCTTGTCTTTGTATCTCATATTCACGCCAAGTCGTGGTCACAAAAATTAACTTCATTATACAGGCATAGGAAAGGACATCTCACATCGATACATAAACTTTTGACTCCTGTACATGATGTAATGTGTTGTGTGTGTGATATGCATTCTAGACTATTTATTAGAATTCAGCTCGTTGTCTACGGGCTTGTAGGTGGTTATTAACCCCGACTGCAAAGCCGGAGGTTTCATTCCCATTCAGGACAAACTTTGTGTGATGAGCATAATTGTTTTGATCTGTGTCTGGTTGTAATTTATCTGTAAAACGTATATATTTAAAAATTATATAATAGGGATGATGACAACATTAAAATAGTGGCATTCTGTTTAGTCCGTCTGATAGATTGGCCAAAAATACGGGACACGTCTTTTTTGCTGGATCAAGTTTATAAAAAAAAGATAAAGAGCAACAAACTTCCAGAGTGGTGGCTTTTGACGTCACCGTCCTGCAAAATTGCATCAGATCGTGACGTCATGCGCAACTTCAACGCACTGTATCGTCGTCATTCTTCGTTTACGAGAAAAAAGAAAAAATACGTGTCCAAATTTTTTTGATAATCTATCTGACGGACTAATTACTTTTTTTTTGTCGTCTCGCCTATTAAGTTAACCAGTTGTCCGGTTACCGTAGCGCTACTTATTTTGGGATCTGATAAATAAATATCCTAGTTTGAGATGTCCCAGGATATTTATTTATTCGTGCCTTCTCTATATGAAAAGGGGCCTTTACGTTACACTGGGACAGCAACAGTCTAGTATTATACCTAGATAGATGTGTGTTATTAAGATGTCTGACACGTCTAGTCAGTAATGAGGTTTTGTACAAATGGCGACGTGTAGGAATGTGCACCAAGCCTTACCTCTGACACGCAAGGTCCTAGCTTGTTAGTTCATAGGAATGTCTTTCGTAGAGGTGAAATTATGGGGTTTATTGAATTCTGTGATAAAGGTTTCATTGTCTTGTTGTCGATCTGTAAAAATTATTTGGTTAAGATAGGAGAGAAAAAAAGACAAAAACGTGATTTGCCCTGAGATGGTGTTGACGATCAACACATCTGTAAGGTTATTTTTATTGTTTAAGTTCTGTCCATGATAACTAAGAGAAGAGTCTTTACTGTTGAAATTGAATGTGATGATAAGGACCAAAACGCTAAAGATTTAACCTTTTTACTGTCATACTTTTTATTGAATACTACGAATGTGAAAAGTTGTACACGCCTATGTACAATCGACCAAATGGAATCATGACCCACCATAAGCTTATTTTCCTACAGACATTCAAATACAATTAGGTCGACAATCGCGTAAACATGTATTAAAAATGTCACACGTCTAGTCCTATTGTTTTGACAGCTTCAAACGATTTGTCGCCGAAATGGGTCATGATTAAATTTTTTCGATAGTACAAATAGACAATTGTGTTAATTTAACTCAGTGTACGTTATAAACACAGGTAAAGTTAGTTAATAATGAAAAGACGATACGGACGGGGATGTCACACATCCATTTTCAAAATTTCCAAAACACGCACACGCGAAATTACGCTTATTTTTCTGCTTATATTTACTCTAATTCTCTTTGCTGATACTTACTTCTTTGAGAACAAATTTACTTCCTCATCCATAACATAGCGTGTTCAGTCCATTACGCTCATTACCAGCACCTTATCAAACCCTATCTAACTATGGTAATGAGTTGACAACCCCTCGTTACAACTAGCTAGACCGTTATAATCCATTAACACTTTGTTACGATTGCACGGTGAACTGCTGAATTAACTTTGATGATTTCTTTTTGCACAGAGATGCACTGGTTTAGAAAAACATCGTATGCCCTGGACTCATAATTAAAAAGTTCAAAGTTGCCAATTGGCCGAGTAAGCGTGGTGATTAATGCTCGTGTCTTCTCTATATGAGAGTAACCCTGTTTCCAAGAATGGGACAGTATGTTATTATTAGTTTTTTTAATATCCTATAAGGCAGACCTGAAACAGAACTAGCAAAGCATACACTGTGTTTCAGAAACGCCGGTATTGTCCAGAACACATACATGCTATAAAATTCTTGAAAGTGTATTAAGTATTATAAGTATCTATTTACTGAAGCAATTAACTGGAATCATTCATCACCATCACTTATAATCTAAAACTGATCTCTGTCGCCGGCCTCCAGTCTTATCGCAAGGCCGCGGCAGCTGGACCGAGACGAGGAAATGGAAGTAGGGCCTACCAGGTCACGGGTCGAGGTTCCAACGGCACCTTTCTAGACCAGATAGGTCTTTAAGCTGATCTGTGCTTTATTGTTTTAGGAATAATGTAAAAGTTGGTAAAACTAAGGTTTGACAGTTTAGAACAGTCAGATGTCGTCTTTGTCGTGTCGCCCAGTAGGTTGTGTGTGGAGGTCTGGTAGGCTGTCGCTTCACGTAGAATACGGCCGACCTCAAAAAAATTGAGAATAAGGCTAGGGAAATTGATGATGCTGGGTTGGTCTTTTGGAAATGGGTTAGTCATGTAATTTATTATTAAGAAATAGTTTAACGGACTAATAGCACGAACGCATTAGTCCGTTAAATGAAGTCTAAAAAAATCGAAGGTACAGTCAGCATCAAAAGTCACTGAACACATTCAGATTTTCAAAACACTGTATACTATTATCATCTATACATCGCTCAGCAAGATAGGCGTTAGTATTGAATGAACATCATTAAAAATACGTAAAACATGAAACATAACACATTAAATAGATGATAATAGTATACAGTGGTTTTGAAAATCTGAATGTGTTCAGCGACTTTTGATGCTGACCGTACCATTAACTCTGCCTCTTCTAATAGATAGCAAAAGTCAAACCTCTCCTTTGGAAGGGCACCTAGACTGATTGATTTTTTCTTGTACTTAAAATATCGTTTAAATGTTCCGTTTAAAGATAAAAAAAAATGTACTTCGACTTTTTTGTGTCCTTTAGCTATTAGCTAAAATAATTTGAAAATCACAGTCTGATTTGAATATTGAATCTAGTTTTCAATAGCCAGCTGAAATCATAATGAAAACTATTGAAGTAAACGTAGATTTTAAACCTACAGTATTTCTCTATTGTATGCACGAAGTACTTAACGCGTGGCTGAGCTTGCAACCAACACTTGAACCAAGATTTGTTCGACATTGCACTACTTTTTCGCAACGCACGCAATATCGCTGCGTAAACCGCGCAATATTGACTATGCAGCTATGAAACAAGATGGCGGTTAGCACGACTATTGCCGAATGTTTCCGAATATTGCCGAATTGTGATGGAGGCAGGATGAGCCGAATTATTTGTAGGGTTAATGAACTAGTTTAGGTACTTCATAACAATATATGTTTTACAATTTGTTTGAATATCGCTAATAAGCATGAGTACCTTTAAAATATGTTGATGATTGTGTAGTTTTATGCTGCCAGCTTATGGTCAATGGCGGTCAAGTAATTCCCGGGTTTGTATTTTTGTCTAGAAAAACGCATTGATTTCCTTTAGGATGTTTTAAATTAAATATGAGGCGCTTGGTAATAGTTTAAGAGAACTTTAACGGCAGTAACGGAGAAAGTAGTCTTTAGATAAACAAAAAATGTACAAGAGATAAAGACACAAACTTTTGATTAATCCCCTTCTCAAAGCCTTTAGTTGAAACATTTTAAATACCATTCAGCCATAACATACACATTTACCGTTTTTTTAAATAATGTAGTATTTTCCTGTCTTCGGGGTCGAAGATGATGGATACGAAACCTTCGAGTCAGCTTTAGTGTCTAGACTCTAGATCATCACCAATAGGTCTAGGACTCGTAACTGTTAATTTATATTAATGTAATATTTTGTCATTTCAGGTAAGGACACACATCTGTTTACAATTACAATGAAGCTGTAAGTAATAAGGATAAGGTTTCATAGCTGTAATAAATCGGGTTATTTTAACCTCAGATGTCTTGGTGCATTTTCTAAGGGATTATTTACGTCAAGACGCGACGATAAAATGCTTGAAGAGGCTAGTTATTTCATGGCGCGTCTTAATGAGTATTCTAATTTGGTTTTTTAAATATGTATTTTGATGTGTAAGAAATAAAGTCTTCTCCATGGGACCTACTTTTTGGAACGAGCAACAAGCTTCATTTTTCTGACAGACTGACACCTTGACGATTCAAAAGTAAATGGTTTATTTGAATAAAATAGTTTTGAGTTTGAGCCCTATAAAGTATCGCTGTCCTAAAAAGTGCAGGACTCGACGCGTCTCAGTGTTACAATTCTTTAAAGCCTTTCATGAAGTATTTTATAAAGCCTTAATTAAGACCAAGGTACCCAAACATTTCTATGCAAGTGTCAAACTATGATCATACTATAGTGAGACAGAGAGGGAGAATAGCTAAGTCAGAGTACGCGCTAAGTAATGTTTACTTATCTCGATTTTAGTACATATAGAACATAAAAAGGCTGACTTTGCTTGGCTGGTCTTGAGTTTGGTCATTATGACGCAAATTTCGGTCCAAGAACATCAAAATCAGAGGCATTTATTTCACTCAGACTATTTACAGACACTTTTGAATTGTCAAAGAGTCGCTCAGTTAGAAAGGTGACGCTAGTTGATGTTTTTATTTACGTAGTTTATATAATATAGGTATTAGAACATTTTTTGATAAACAATGACACAGTCTAGTTCAACCCTTTGGACTAGTAACACTATTCTTGGTCCGCTGGTCACTTGAGTCCCGCCCCTACATTCAGTCGAGCGAAAAAGGTCATCAACGAAAGTTACCTTTTGGATTAGCTTATAGCATGAATGTTCAATAAATATAATATAGTGGTATATGGAAGATCAAATCAAATTTTGAACACTATCTGCTACCAATTATAACATCACAACGATAACTGAAAAGGACGTAAAAAGCATCCCAACCAATCTCTAATGAAAATCGATTCATCATATTCAGATGTTCTTTCTATCACTCCCACAAAGATCACAGAGTCAATTTCGGAGATAAGTACCCGGAACTTCACACCTATCTACCATCGCTATACAGCCTCCATACCGTTATCAGATAATACAAAACAACACACTTACGTAATAGAATACAACATAAAAATGCACACACATGCATTGGCAATTAAGCTGAACACTTAAACTTGGACCCACTAAGAATGCTAAGCGAAAAAGACCTTTATTTCTGAGACGTAAGGCACATAAAAATCTGCAATGAATTATGTATACCAGCTAAAAATTACTTAACTTTTACATCCACGTGACATGAGCACAATGGCAAAATGTCTAATCCAGTCCAAGATCACACTTGAAGGTTTTTTAGGTTTAAAAAAAGTTTTCGTAACCAATGTTGGCGGTGCTGTTACGTGATAGTTGGCCTATTGGCTGTTGGTGATTGGTTACCAATTTCCGCTTGGAAATTGGTCTTATTACTTGGTAATGCAATGTCATGTGTAACGCGTTTGCGGTCATTAAGGCTTGTATGTAGCGAATGTTGCGATATTGTATGTACACTTTACCTAGAAGTGGGGTTAAAATTACCCAATTTTTAGGAAAAGTGGAACAAATTGTAAAAAAAACCCCTTATCAGTCTTCTTTTAAAAATACGTTAAATGCCTACTTCTCATCTCGAAAAACAAATCATTTTCTTATTATAATTTACATTTTGATCTACATACTCAAAAAAAATAGCAAAATTTGAAAGCCAAAATTCGACTGCAGAATGATATGCTAAAATCACCAATTTTCATTGACGGATTTAAGTCCCAGCAGTGGGACAGCAAAAAAAAAATTATTCAGAGTTCATTTTCTTTTGTTTCATCGTCGCCGGTATATTTATAGGTATTAGCAATAACATTAATTCTGACGTAAATGACCAGTTTAAGCTACCGTTCAAGGAAGACCTCTGAAGGTCTCAACTGTCACAGTACAAACAACGGCCGACCAATATCTATATTAATAATTTCGTCAAGGGGTACGGTAGACTCGATTGAAACATTACCTGAATAACAAAACATAAAAAAATATCGATTTCGAGTCGACAACATATATCCGCAAAATTCGGATTACGGAGATTATTTCGTTTTATTAATTCATTAAATTTTGAGTAATGACACTGACGGACAAACCGCAGTCGACATTTTGAGTAGACAATATATTATCTCTCAAATACGTCTCACCAATCAACACGTTGTCGCGTCAAAAAAGTACATTATTCCGACCATACCTATATGTGTACCAGTAACTCATGACAAAAAAAAAAGTAAAACAAATAATGATTTTTGGTATTGTTGTCATGTCATCTGTCAAGTGACATTACGTTTGTTTGTTTACATTTGTTATTTTCATGAAATCTTTAGTAAAAAGTGAAAAAATAAAAAACCACCGCGGTTACAATCCAGAAGCACTGTTTATAATGTGTACTGATAAATCTGTAAAGAAGAAGGTGTAGCTTACATGCAATTTTCGATTTTAGACCGCGTGCTTAGCTGGCGTTGACTGGTTAGTATGAGTCGCTAAAGTTGATACTTTGTTTCATAATATCCATTTATATGAGTTTATCATATGTATATATATATTGCGTAACATATAACTTTGGCTTATTACAGGGGCGTGTACTAATACTATGCGACGAATTATTGCAGAAGGCCGATGAAGAAGGCAGTAGCCTTGGTGTCAGATTCACATGAGCCGCCTAAAGACGTTTGACTTGCCTTATGTGACGATCACTACCATAGTCAATGCGCTAAACGAACTGGGATACCAATCACAAAGCGAATAACCATTTCTTTCATTTTTGTTGTGTAAATAAAGTACTTATATTATAGATTGGGTTTATCTTAATTTATTTTATACTAGCTTTTGCCCGCGACTTCATTTCCGTTCCCGGGGGATTTCCGGGACGAAAACTACCCTATGTCCTTTCTTGGGTCCCAGACTATATGATGTACCGAATCTTATTCAATCGTCTCATCAGCTCACAGAAAAATACAACTAATCAAACATCACTGTTGAATAAACTGCACAAATTATCACCTATGTCTTATTCTGATTAATAATAACTAATAAGACATAGGCGATAATTCTGTAATATTCTGTAAAGTTTGATCAAAATCCGTTCAGTAGTTAATGCGTGAAAGACTAACAAACAAAAATACATACAAATATTTCCTCTTTATAATATTATTAAAAGAACATAGGCCCGATTTAATTGCCAGAATTTTTAAACTATAACATATTTTTGGAATACCAAGTGCGTGGTTTTACACCATTGAATTTCAGAAACGTGGGCTTCCACATGCTCATATGCTTATTATTCTAAGAAATGAAGATAAACCAAGGTCATCAGAAGATTATGATAAATTTGTGTGTGCAGAAATACCTGATCCAGATAAAGACCAGGAATTATTCCAGACTGTGTCAAAAATATGATCCATGGGCTATGTGGATATATGAATTCACCCTGCATAAAAAATGATGGAACTGCCTCTAAATGTTCTAAAAACTATCCAAAGACATTTTGCGGAGAAACTAGAGATGGTACCCAAAATGGAGGTTATGCTATAATAAGAAGAAGAGACGACGGAAGAACAATAAAAAAGAAGGATTTCGAGTGTGATAACAGATGGGTGGTGCCTTACAATCAATATCTATGTAAAAAATTTGATGCTCATATAAATGTGGAAATTTGTTCAAGTGTCAAAAGTGTGAAATATATAAATAAATATTATTTATAAAGGTCATGACCGAGTAAAGATACAAACCACAGTAGCGCCACAGGAGTCCAGTGATCAATCGAAATCAAGCAATGAAATGAAACACCATGATGAAATTAAGACTTATATTGATACCAGGTATGTTTCGGTTCCTGAAGCAGTTTGGCGAATATTTGAATTTTCAATGCACAAAATGAGTCACACAATTATACAGTTAGGTGTTCATTTGGAATACCAACAAACTGTCGTATTTACAGATCTGAATGTTCATGAAGCAGCAGCTAGATCAGCAGAAAAATCAACATTATTAGCATTTTTTGAACTAAACAGAACCAAAGAAAGTGCTCGACAATATCTTTACACTGAAATTCCGACACATTTCAGATTTATCCATGGACAGTGGCAACCACGAATATCTCAGTCAGTGGCAGATAAAGTATTGCAAGAATGTATAATTATTCCTTTTCTGACCGGGAACGATATTATCTCCGGCTATTACTTTTTCACGTCAAAGGGCCGACTTGCTTCAGAGATGTTAGAACTTATGAAAATATTATTTACAACTCATTTCGAGAAGCTGCTCAAGCAAGGGGGCTCCTTTTTGACGATCAAGAATGGGAAAGATGTTTGGATGAAGCAATCGGTTTTAAACTTCCTCGGCAATTACGACAGCTGTTTGCGTTAATTTGCGTATTTTGTGAAGTAGCTGATCCTAACGCTCTTTGGGAAAAGTTTGCATTACATTTTATCGAAGACTTTACAAGATCACGCCCTGAAATATTATCCAAACAGCTGGCTTTACAAGAAATTGATGAAGCACTAAAACTCCACGGAAAGAGTCTGACAGATTTCGGTCTTCCAGAGCCCGATATTAGTGAAAATGATGCTTTCTTATCTGATTCCGTTTATGACTGTGAACATGAAAAAGCAAATGGCTATGAAAAATACCACAAATTGAACTCCGAACAAAAATATGTGGTCGATACAATACTAAACGCTGTGAATAATCCCACAGAGAAAAAGCTGTTTTACCTTGACGGCCCAGGAGGAACTGGAAAAACTTTTATATTTACCACTATTTTACATATTTTAAGATCTGAAAACAAAATATGCCTGCCCATAGCGTTTTCTGGTATTGCAGCAACTCTGTTAGATGGTGGTACAACAGCACACTCGCGATTTAAAATTCCAATAATTCAGATGTAGATTCTACGTCTCATATGTCGTTAGGCTCACCAGCCGCTAAGTTATTGAAGGAAACTCATTTAATCATTTGGGATGAAGCACCCATGACTAAAGGTCATGATATTGTTGTAGTTGATCGACTCCTTCAAGATATAATGAAAAATAAATTACCTTTTGGAGGCAAAACTTTATTATTCGCAGGAGATTTTCGTCAGATTTTACCAGTTGTAGTAATGGGTCACGAAATGATATTATAAATGCTTCAATTAAGCACTTTTCAATGTGGCCAAACTTTACTCAACTGAGATGAGAGATGAGAACTCACGATGATTTAGAGTTTGCTAAATGGGTATTAACGGTAGGCGATGGATCAGCTAATGAAGATGGTGACGACCATATTGAACTGCCTCTGCGATGCATTGTAGATAAATCAATTAAAGACCATATTTTTGGTGTTTCCCTTAACATAAAATCATAATGTTTATGTTAGTTGATTTAAAATAAAAATTATTTATGTAAAACTATTGCAGTTTTTATTTACTATATTTATTAAACACAATGACCAAAGCTATACGAATCTATGCATTGCTTGCCTTTAATATTCCTTAAGAACTAATAACTACAGAAATATCTCCCTACATTTTGTATCTGGAGGTGTAGTATTATGAGTCACATTTCACCCGAGCGAAGCCGGGTTTTCATCTAGTTAATTTATATTTTAATCCCCTGTCAACATTATTCGATTGTATCGGTAATCGGAAATCGAGTACCAATCGATATCGTGAATCGATTCTCGTGTCTGCAGCCTGTGATGGTCAACCGGTCGTTATACTTCCGAATGCCTTTGGTTGTATTTTGTTTTACTATTGTTCATTGTAATATGATAGTGTGAATGTTTTAAATCGATTGCAAATTACCATCGGTGGCCAAATTATTAGGGACAGTATTCATTGAGTAATTTTTTTATGTTCAAACTCCTTTATCAAGAAAATAAATGATTTCATATAGGTTTTTGTGGTTTGGTATTACTCCTGGTATCATTATTATTAATTTTGATATGTGATAGCACCATGAGATCGAGCCATTCTCGAAAATGTGGTATAGCATAATAATGTATAGCCATTTCGTAAACTTCTATTGAAAATTATGTTTGTTTCATTGATGGAAAAAAATATTTTTGGCTTTAATTTTACAAGATGTTTCTAATTAAACTAATCGAACCGTAGGTAATGTTTCTGATAATGACTTTTTTTTCTAAATTGAATACAAAATATTAAATTTTGGTAACTTTTTGACGCGATATGTACAAAAATTCGTTTTTTTTGGAAAGGGCGAAGCTTTAGATCCGTCTCCACCAAAAATCATAAAAATACAAATGTTATTACTGCATTTTATACACTCCCAGAGAGATTTAGCAGCTGTTACAGGTGTCTTAAAGTCTTCAGTAAACAGAATTAAACTAAAAACTAATCAGATCAAACTTCTGAAAACAGACATTGTGAAAAAATGTGTCAGAAAACGGATCACCACACTTTGTTCGGAACATAAAATTGGGTATATCTGCCTGAAATACGGTAAAAAGTGTTTTATATGCCTAGCTACGATTATAAGCGAGGGATTAGACGAGAAAACAGAAGTATTCGATAGGACAGTTTGACGGTGGCTGACCGAAGAGAATTGAATAAATCATCGGCCGATCAAAAATCACGCTACACCGAGACCATAATGTAGAAACGACTGCAGTGGGCTAGGCATCGCCGAAATATGATTGTGGCAGACTGCAGTTGGTTAATAATATTACTTTTAATATTGTTATACGTACGAAAAGCACTATTCAGTGATCATTGCATTATTTTTAGGTATCCTTCTCCGATGAATAATTGTTTCGGGTGTGGGTCGACAAGAGCTCATTTGTAGTCGCACACATCCTAGAACTGGCCGAGAACAACCCCCTGCAGATTTCCTTTTTAGGGAAAATTAAACAACCAAGTTAATCACGGTGTGATTTGTGATCTCTTCTAAAAACTTGGGGTGCCTATATATCGTGAAAATGACCATAAGGCAAGATCTGTACGAGCGAGCACAAGAAACTCAATTATTGCCACAAGTCGAAAAATGGTTCCCTGCTTGTCGAAAAGTACATTTTTATGGCCGGTTCTGCATTGTGTCTTAAGGGAAATAGTGCTACAGCATTCCTGGCTGAAAAATATATAAATATTTTGCCCTGACCAGATAAATCACCAGATACGAACTCTATTAAGAACATGCAGAAACTCACAAAGAGGGCTATCGCTAAGCATGTCATTTGCCACCAAACATCAACTTATTGCAGCTCTTATAAATGAGTGCAATCATAACACAAGCCTTTAAGAGCTGTTATATTATGTATAGAACGTATACCATGCCTTGTAAGAGCTAATATGACAGAAAAAGGAGGCATCACAAAATATTAAAATTTACACAAAATAATTCCTTACAACTGATTAATGCGATATATATTTTTTTATAAATTAACAGTTTTATTTTTGCCTTCACATTTATTATTTTTATTATCTTAAATAACAAGGTTTTTTAATAAAAAATACCGATTGGGCCTACACCCAGTAATTTTCCAGAAAAAATCAGACCAACTCGATAATACAGAAATCTAGGAAGTGTCCCTAATAATTTGGCCAGCTACTGTATATGATTACTAGCGGTTCCCCGCGGTATAAACCGGTTTTTGGTTACTGCTTCGCTCCCGTAGGTAGTAACGTGATTTTAGCCTTTCTCGATAAATGGGCTATGCAACACAAAGTTTTTTTTTTTCAATTCGGATCAGCAGTTTCTGAGATTGGCGCATGCAACCAACCGAACAAACAAACTTTTTAGCTTTTTAATATTACAATATATTATTATAATTAGCCTGTAATGCGCACTGCTAAAGCCGTTTCTCTAACAGGGAAGGCACGAGTATTAATTTCCATGTTTGTTTAAACGGGCTATTCTGTGGAACTGCTAGCAGGTTTGAAATAATATTGTTGTTGTGTACGACACAATAGTATCCATACTATAATATTATAAATGCGAAAGTAACTATGTCTGTCTGTCTCTTCTTCACGCCTAAATCACTGAACCGATTTGAACGAAATTTGGTACAGATATAGTCTGGGACCCGAGAAAGGACATGGAATGACAGGATATTTTTTATCCTGGAAATCCTCCGGTAACAGGAACTATTTCACGTCGCGGGCAAGAGCTAGTAGTCTTTATAAAATGTCGCTATTGACCTACGGGAGCGGAACAATAGCCAAAGACGCGAAGGAAATCGCGACGAATAGCAAGTTCTTAATAATTAAATGAATACCGACATTTTTTTTAACCTGTCACATTTATTACCCGAACACAGACTTTGATAATTAAGGTTTGAGAAAAATAAATAAGATACGCTAATATACGGTTCTACCAATATTATGATTAATTAATGACACACATAAGTCATGTTTTGTTATTTTTTCTTAACAAAACATTTCTCTTTGTGTTGCCATTTAGGATTATAGCTTTGCATTTGATGCGGTTGAAAATCTGAGTTTTTCTCTACTATAATAATGCGCGTATTATTTATGTAACTAAAATGGAAGAAGTCACTGGCTCCTGAAACGCATACTCTAAACACAGGTACCTAGCTCTTAAGCCAGGGTCTCACTCATCTGTAACCTATATATGTTTGTTTTATGGCAATAAAGAAATTTATTTAATACTCGTATAAACCCTCATCTTGAATGACTATTAATAAAAAACCTTTTTACTTGAGGTACGTTCTGACCGTACAAAATTAGCTGAAAAAGTATCGTCCGAAACACACCTCAAAATTTTTAATAATAATGACATTCTTGTTTCGACCTAAACGGACGAAAATCAGCGGCCAAAACTCCTACTAAGCCTGTTAGTATGCTGCTTTTGAAGTTCAAATGTTAAGGAGGTAACGAATCTACAGGTTTTTACTAGTTATATCATTAATTTATATGATTAGTTATGACATTACAAATAATGTTTTATGACTGGCCATTAACACACAGAAGAAAATTTTCAATTATCCCCTGTTGACCATTAAGTTCTTTAGTCGATTATTTAGCAGTTTAATCGAATACCTAAAACTGAATAATTATATTTCTTGTTATCATCAGCTCTGTACTTTTTAAAATAGGGTCGCTTTTAAAATAAATAAAGTTAAATAGAGTCATAACACCAATGAATCACGTTTTTATCACAAACATCGTCTCGCTACAACGTCCTGTATTTAATGCCGTCGAAAGTCGTCCGGGGGGTTATACAGGATGTGCACATTTAGCTACTAGGTATGTATGTGTGATTTGAGAGAAAATTTACCTTATGAATGAAAGATTTTCTCCCGTTGTGTCTTGGTGGAAGTTTTACAATGTTGCTTAAGGATTGAAAGCTGGAACTTCAACTTTTATATTTATTATGGCAATCCACCGAATTTTCGATGATTTCTGCCAATGTCCAGTTTGAAAATAATATTTCAGTTTAAATGACAATTGTACGGTTAATAAATTATAGTATGGAGATCACACACGTGTTCTTATAACCAAGAACACGAGATGACTCCTGAAAGCTGGAAGGCAATGAGGGTTTTTGCGTATCGAAATGACATTGACAGATATGTCAAAATTCACCAATCATGCTGCAGTTGGACCTCACGCCTACGTATTGCCATCTAGCGGATTTCTCATATACAAAAACCCTCATTGAAAGAAAACGCTCTTAGCTATCTAAAACAACAAAAATCTTCAGTGCAATAATTTGACATTTGCCATAGACAATTCTATGACAAGGGTTATTTAATCTGTAGTAGTGCGAAACAGCTTGCTTTGCACTGCGAAGGTGTTAATTAAAGGTTGATTAGTTGTGTTATAATAAGGGACGAAACCACAAGAAACAGCTAAATTTATTTTGTAATTTAATTTTCCTTAAATAAACCATTATTTACTATATTTAGATTAGATAAAAGATTATGAGAAATAATTTATTCTTGCAGAAGGTCTGTTTGTCAACTAGCTAAAGGTCATGTTCTAGAATTAGGAGTTATCAAAATAATCTAGATTTAAATTATATTATTAATTTATTTACCCTCATTATGATCAGTCTGTAGATAAAACAAAGCCTTAGGCGAGAATCACAAATGCATTTTTTATTCAAAAAATATTTAAATGGAAGTCATAACTTTATTTACCTCAGTAATGACGTATTGACTTGCCTCTTTAAATAAGTGGCTTACAAACAAACATAAAATCAACATACAAACATAACCAAGTCATGTTGACCTGTCCTTTTTCAATATTGAAAGTAAAAGTGATTCATATTTAAGTACCGGAGAGATCTTTTTACACTGGTCGTTGTAAGTACCTAGATGAGATTTCACAGGGGCTTTAGTATTGGCCCACGTTATTACTTTTTTATTTAGTACACATAAACTATTTCTTGGCAAGAAGTCAAATAATGTGTTGTTTAAATTGCCTATTTGTTAGTTTGGCAACTAAATTGTCATTTACAAAATAAATATTAGTGACTCTAATCGATTTCTACAGATCGACAAAAACGACTAAACTGACAACACCACTATTTAAAAAGCAGATTCATAAAATGCAAAAAAAAAGTTTGACGTCTAAGTGACGTCTTACTGACATATGACAAAGACTTTCAACAGATAATGGAAAACTGACCAACGACCATGGTAGGTCAAAAACCCAAAAAGGTTATTTTTTATCCTTGAATATTTACATTTATGCTATAAGTGTAAAGTCGTGACAGAATAAGATTAAAAAAAGGTAATAATATCTCTTGATTTGTACTTAGCGTCTGAAGTCTTTGACATATGAATCATGCTTTTAATGACTAAAAACGCATAGACATACATAAACAAAGTAGTAATTTTACAATAGTAGTTTTGTCTATTTTCTTCATCTCATATTAAAGAAAGAAGGGTGAATAGGCGAGACGACGAAAAAAAAGGTAATTAGTAGGGATGGGCCGAAATTCGTTTCACATTCGGTTTAACCGAATTTCGGTGGCTTGAACCGAACTTCGACATTCGGCCGACTTTCGGTTCAAATGCCGAACATTCGGTCCAAGATAAGATTTAATTAACTCATCTATTTTTACAAACAAAAACCAGTAAAATTAACAATCAAATTAGTCATTTATTCATCTTTGTAATTAGTTACCACTTCACAATCTTTTTGGAAAATCAAATAAATTTTTAATTATTATTAACAAAATGGACATTGAAATAATTAAGGTCTACTAACTAACTATATTTTTAAAAGTAACTGTAGTAAGTAATAGTAAGTATTACTTTGAGATGAATGCTCTATGGTAGTCCGCGAAATTCAAATCGTAAGTTTTTTTGCAATTTGCAGCTCAGTCCTGTGACCTATCGCTCCCTAGAAAGCGCGCCAAAAATAAACGAAGTTCGGCCGAATTTCGGCCGAATTTTTAAATTTTACCGAATGTTCGGCCGAAGTTCGTATTGGGTACAAACCACATTCGGCCCATCACTAGTAATTAGTCCGTCAGTTACATTATTAAAAAAATTTAGACACGTATTTTTTCTTTTTTCTCGTAAACGAAAAATGACGACGATACAGTGCGTTAAAGTTGCGCGTGACGTCACGATCTGATACAATTTTGGCAGCACGGTGACGTCAAAAGCCCCCACTCCGGAACTTTGTTGCTCTTTATCTTTGTATTTTTTTATTATTTTGATCAAGCAAAAAATACGTGTCCCGTATTTTTGGCCGATCTATAATACGGACTAAACAGAATGACATTTTTATTATGTTGTCGTCATCCCTATTCACACTGAACAAATAGTTGGGAATCGACATGAGATACACAGTTTTTGCAAGATGAGACTGATATTCAAAGTCCTTTATAAATAGACTTGTACTTTGTACCGAAACGAATTCGAGGTTTGAAACTAGTGACTAAGATAAGACACATGTCAATATCCTATCTTTAAAGACAATAAATACACAGAACCTCTTAACCTTAATGTACGTTCGACCTCAAAGTACCAAATGCTAATTTTAATATTACACATAACATGAGCCACTCTAAATAATAATAAAAACTTCAACAAACAATGCTCAAAGTACGACCTTCATAGTTATTATCACCATAAAGTTTATAATGCATTTAAAATAAACCATAGACATTGTATCAATGACCTGACGACTGACGATTTGACTGGCCGAGTAAGATTCGGAATTTGAAAAAAATTAGTGTTTTTTTTTAATTCTTGTCTAGAAATCTTTGCATAACAGAGCGTAACGACTAGCTGTTTGTTTATTCATAAAAAGAAGCATATTCAGCTGGATGTCTCAAATGGTCTAAATCATAGTTTCTCAACCTTATTTTGCTCACCGCCCACTTTAAGACGTGATTGACTTTAGTTCGTGATTAGCGTGTATTTTTTTGCCTTTTTAGACTATATTTTTTTATCTACCCACGCGCCCTCTGCGCCATCTCAATGTCCCCTTATTTTCTCTGGGTCTTCTACTGCCCCCCCCGAAAGTCTCAACGCCCACAAGTGGGCGTTATCGCCCACGTTGAGAACCTAAGGTCTAAATGTTATGATTATATTGGTCTTCCAGTACAAGCTAAGCTCGTTAAAAATATTCTAATCAAAAGGGTTGGTTTACAATGTATACTTTCCAGTCGCGCTCTAAGGCTATCAAACAAAGAATTTGTTTTTTTTTTAATTTTTGCGGCGAAATTTAGGTTTACTTATAATTAAAGACATACATACAGACAGGCAGACAGATAGACAGACAGAAAAATAGACAGAGAGATTTAAGTTATTCCTGTTTAATTATAAGAAGTTAGTATTTCCCTTGCATATCCCAATATAACATATTTTTCTTTCTTTACACCGAAATCTTTCAGTACGCATTACAGTGTATCGTAGTAATTGGCAACCTTTATTTTATTTCTGAAAAGGATAAATAGATAGAAAGATAAAAAACATTTATTTGGTGCAAAACACATGAAATAAACAAGAAAAAAAAACAATATTACAAAATATTTGAAGTGACCAAGCAGTGCGTGTCTCAGGGTTGCACCAAATGGGTATCCAGCTCAGCATATACCTGACGCTGGTATTCTGCTGGAACCAGGTGACTCAAGGACGCCAAGAAGGCGAAAGGATATCGGTCGACTACACTCTCCTGACCTCTTTTTTGTATCCACTAAAATAATAAACCAACCTTTTTGCGTGCGATAAAAAGGCTATTAATGGATTGGTCGGGTTTATGGTTTATATCGTCAGCTTGTCAGTTTATTGCAGACAGAAATAATTATAATATTTAGGCGCCAATATTTTATATAGTAAATAAGTATATTTGTGTAGTTATTTTAGGCCTTGATAGCTCCAAAAGTTGAAGCCGTGAATCTCAATCTGATATTTTGTCCTTTAGGGAATTCCAAAGATTAGCGCGTATAAGCAAACAGGCAAATATCAAACACTGACTTTATTGTATTACGTAGCCGTTTTCTGCAGTGTTGCCCGCCCATTTTTATTCAAAATAGCAAAACCTTTATTCCCTTTGGGGTTGGAATTCCCAACAATCCGTTCTAAGTGGATACTTACTCTTAACCAAGAACATATCCTCCAAGTTTGATGTCTCTAGAACCAGCGGTTTGAGCTACGCGTTAACCTTTCATAACCGGTATAAAAAAAATAAGTCAGTCGGTTTATCATTTTATACATGAAGATTTCACCCCCTATTACCCGTTAGGGGATGAATTTTTAAATTAACTTTTTAGCGCACTTATACAACATGTCCCGGAATAAACGCACACCACCAGACACCCCAATTAGAATATTATTTTATAATCATAATACATACACTGAATTTTTATTATTATGTTTAAAACACTGTTTTTTTTTATAAATTAGTTGTACAGATTGTGGGAGAAAATTATAGTCACATTACAAATCTAGGCATGCACACTCACGCACTTGCATAAGGGTCTAACGTAGTAGGTATTTCATCCATTTTAGTTTGTTTTGACTGTACAGCGGAAGTGTGACAGTAGTTTACGTAGTTTTAGTTATTTTTGGGATAAAATATTACCTATATTAAAAATTACAAAAAAGCTTTTTACAAAAAAATAATAACCGCCTTCAAAAACTAAAAACATAAAAATAACTAAAATTTCGGAAGTCGGTGGCAACACAAATTGACTGGCAGAAGAGATAAGCCACCGACTTCCGAAATTTTAGTTATTTTTATGTTTTTAGTTTTTGAAGGCGGTTATTATTTTTTTGTAAAAAGCTTTTTATGTTTTACTTTTTAGTGTCTGACTAAAGTATCCAGGCTGCCAATTTCCATACCAAGATTCAAACACTACCTACCACTATCGAATCTGCAGTATAATCAATCTCGGTGTAAAGTGCTCATCAAGACGAATAAAATAAGCCCAAACACTATGTAGCTGCTATTAACCATTAAAGAGTTCCCTAAACTGTACTGCACCTGCATCACGGAGCTTGCAGTGGCAGTCATAACGCATCTCGATGGTAAGATCTTGTCATCACGAATAAAATAAGCCCAAAGACGATGTAGCTAAGATGTACCGTTGAGGAGTTCCCTTGATTCTCTGTCGTCTCCATCATCAGGTCTGCCCCAAACCTCCATGGTATTGTAGTCTCATCAGATATACACATTAATATTAAGTTTTTACCCGATGCTCGCCTACAACTTTCTAGAGATGCCATCAATTTCTCAGGGTTTCCACCACCAGATCCTGACCTGATGAATATGGGACCAAATGACGAGCATACCCTTTCAAATAAAAAAAGAATTTTTGAAATCGGTCCAGGCGTCTCCGAGAAATCGAGTAACAAACATAAAAAAAAAAAAAAAAAAATACAGTCGAATTGAGAACCTCCTCCTTTTTTTTGAAGTCGGTTGAAAATCGATTCAGTAAACGATTCTGAACAAACTATTTTCTCAAAGTGCATTAATTCAGTTACACATTGTATATGTTTAACTCAGCCAAGTCTAGCAGCTAAAATTTATTACAAACACTAAGCTAAATAATCACACAGTGTTTTCCACATTTACGGTCAGTGGTTAAGAAAGCTGACCGCTGCATGTGGGTCGCGGTTTTGGTTTCCACCTCAAGGAAGTAATTGTAATGAATGAATTACGAAACTCAACGAGACTCCCACGAAATGAATAAGTTTCAATTACATTTGTATGAGGTTTGGATGAAAATTGAGAATTTTGTGCTAATTAAGGTAATGTGAGTGTGAAAACGCAAGTGTAGAGTATGTAACAAACAACACAATACAGCCCCCTTAGACAAGTGGCATTGTAGAATAGATAGCGAAAACGAATAGATTGTCAAATGTATGGAGATGTCATATTGTTTAGCGACAGCTTAAGTAAAATGCTGCGGGGCGAGACGGAATGGGATGCCGTCGCCTCCTTCTGCGAAGCAGTTATGCTAGTGAAGGAAGCGGCGGCGCGCGAGAGGCAACGACGAGCCTCTCGCCCCGGACAAAGACCCAGGCGAAGACGTCGAGAGTCGCAAGACGACTACCGGCCACCGTAGGCGCGGTTCTGCGGATGGCGAGCGATGGGTAGCTCGCCGCCCGGCTAGGACCAGGACCGCGTCGACGGCGCGTTAGTGTTCCACGCGCGCCTCAAAGAGAAGTAGTCAGCACAGGAAGGGGCCTAACAGGGCCAACGCCTGCCGGGGTTGCGGAATGTGTATAGTAGTCACCGTGACCCTGGAACATAAAGGGCAATCGAAGGAACATGAGTGGGTTTTAGTCAGAAAGAGTCTGACACGCCCTCCCGTCGCACCCAGGACGGGAGCAGTCATTGGATGATTCCCCACTCACCAAAAAAAAAAAAAAAAAAAAAGTCAATTCCATACATTTGACAATCTATTCGTTTTCGTTTTCTATTGTACAATGCCACTTGTCTAGGCCCTCTGCATTACACATAGATGAACCTGTCAATTCACAGCAATCCGATACTGCTGTATCTCAAGAAAAATGTGTTGTGTTAGCCTCACAGGAGGATGGCCATTCTAATGTAAATTCAACGATTCAAGCAGACGTTGTCCTGTCATCAACACATAATGGTTGCATATTGCTGTCGACAGCACTCATTCACATTATTGATTGTAATGGTAAAAAACATCCTGTCCGTGTATTACTGATAACGGTAGCACATCGGAACGAGGACACCGGGACGAGATCACAGCCTCAACAGCAAGACCTAAGTAAAGTTGCATTATTGTAATAGTTAATGAATAAATGCCTTTAAACCCTCACACACATGGTTCTAGACACAATAGCAGCGCGACAGTCGGCTGTCGCTTGGTAGATAAAAGGTTAATTGGTTATTTTATTTGTACACTAGCTTTTGCCCGCAGCTTCGCTCGCGTTAGAAAGAGACAAAAAGTAGCCTATGTCACTCTCCATCCCTGCAACTATCACCACTTAAAAATCACAAAAAATATGTCAATCCGTCGCTCCGTTTTGCCGGGAAAGACGGACAAACAGACAGACATACACACACACCTTCCCATTTATAATATTAGAATGGATTTGTATATTGGCAATATAAATACACCCAGTAAAAAAATTAACCCAATCGTATCTGGAGATAGAGCTCACTGACAGACAGACAAACAGACGACGGAAAATTAGTGAAAGAGTCAGAGACATCAATTTATTCCATTGTATTACCGATGCATCAATGTGCAATATTTAAATACGTTTTTAAATGACTAATATATTACAAATAAGCGTTTATTTATATTTATTAGTTTTACAACATATTACTCATACGATAATCAAAGATTTCCTGTAAAATTTCTAAGAAAATTAATATTTGTTTTATTGAATCACGCTGTCAAAGACACACATCCTGCTCGGATTACCTACTTATTTAAATAATACTAATAGTTTGCAAATAATTATGTGAAGCACTTCCTCACTAATTATTTCTAAAACATTTTATATTTAGTCCATTCGTGAGAAAAATGGTTCTGTTTGTCTTACGAGTATCAACTCCAAATTAACATTACTTATGAACTAAAATTGCTGAGCATGATCTTGAGAGTATTGCCTATTTCCTGACATATGTAATCCATTAAGATTTAATGACATCCTTGGCTTGATGCATAGGACCAGTAGTGGTGGCCTTAGAAGATGGCGAAAAGACCAACGCCTAGGGCAGCGTTATTGCATATTGACGCCTCGCGCAGTAATGAAAATATATTTAATCAGAAATTAGTAACCTTAATTTGTCCTCTTTATGATTTCAATAAATTTTCTAATTTAATATACCTATAATCTATCCGATTTAATAACTTTATCCGATCTTAGTCTTTCATACATATTTATTTTCAACTAGCCGACAGGCTTTGTCACAAAAATTAGCTCAGTTTTTCCTTAATTTTACATTATTCTGGCAACTTTTCCAATTTTCATCTTTTTCAATCTAAGAAAGTTTTCCTTGGACTTCAAAAGCCTTAAAAATAGTTACACATTGAATCCGAACGACCGAATTTAATCAGCGGTTCTCGAGATTCGCACTTAGCAACACATTTAGTGATTCTTATTTATGTAGATTCACGGACATGGACATATCAAACAGAAAGAGTCTTACAGGCTAACAGTAAGCCACTACATAGAACAAATACGCTCTAAGCTCTTCTCTTAATGGTCTATTTTTTTCTCTTTTATTGCGACCTCTACGGATCGTCGATCCTTGTTGTTGATGTTGTGAGAATTTGGAGGTGGCGGTGTTGTTTTCGCTCCCTTACTCTTTAACCTACAAAAAAGCTCAGGCAGAAGTTTAGGCGGTAGTAGTCAGCTGACACTTTGACATAACTGCACTATCTGACATAACAAAACGTCAGATCACAAAATGACAAATTGACAATTGCCCACCTCAGAGGTCTGAAGCATATTTCTTTGTTCTTCTAATTGATATGATGTTCAGTAGAACAATATGCAATTAAACTAGATTGTGTAACACAGACGCGCCTACATTTCGTGTGAAGATGAGTTATGTAAGGTAAAATGAGTGCGTGTGCATCACGAACGCGGCGTGATTATTGGTCTCAATCATAGTGACTTAGTTCGGATTTCAAATTGAGGGATTTGATTGGTTATTTCAAATGTTTGTTGAGGTTATGTGTTTTACTTGCTTTATGGTTTTATTGCTTTTATTTTTAAATTCTATTAGGGAGGCAATGACTAGAAGTCTACAATTTTTGAGAGATAAGATACTTTTAAATACTACAAAAATAGAATCAACGTATCCACATCAAATTTATATTTTTTCTGCTCCTAACATTGACATCATTACGGTTTGTATCTGTAATTTAGATTATAATTATATACCATATAGTGTTTAGTATAAAAACAGTTACGGCTAGTATAATCGTGTCAATGGCACACTAAGAATTCGCTTCGCATAATTTTTACAGATCGTTTGTTTTCAAGATCGTCGTATTATTTCTTTTTTTTTAATTATTGTAATGTCAATTATAAAGTAATTAAAATTATATTGACATAAGTGTAATGTTGACTTATAGGTTTTTGGATAAAAGATTAAAAATAACTTGAAATGTGATCGAATAAAGTCAGTTTTTTTTTGTAATGATTAAAAGCTTTTGATTTTGTACGTTTAGTTAGTTTGCATTCTAGGGCCAAGAATCCATTTTTGTTTTTACCAAGGCCAGCGAAAATGTTCTTCCAAGTTCTTTAAACTTGACCTCCACCCAACATGTCACCGGAAATTAGATAACAAACAATAAAACTTCCTATTTCCGTTTGTAACTTTCTTTGATTTCAGCACAATGTGTTACACTGTCCTTACAACACGGAAAGACATGGCTACCAACCTTGAGAAGACAATATTAAATTACCAAAAACAAAAGATATCCTAATAGATTATGGCCGGAACGTCCAAAAATAATTGATAAGACTAGTGCTAATTCAAATTCGAACCACGCATTGTCTTAACGTTCGCGTTTCTAAATTCAATTTTGACATAACCGCCATATTGGATTCGAACGAATTTGGTGTTTAAAATCACCTGCCAGGTGCCGTCTTTTGTTTGACAGCGCGTCGCACGATTATGGAAGGTTTTTGCGCACGCGCCGTTATTTGTGTTACTGGGTAAAGGGCAGACGTGCTGGGTAAAACGATCTATTATGATACCGCGAAAAAACCTCTTTTGAACTGCCGCAAAGCCCAAGAATATTCTGTGGTGTTAAAAAGCCGATTTGTGTCGTAACTCCTAATTCAACACGGTTCAAATTTCGAACGTAGGTAAGTACTTAGATTCTCGTTATATTGAAAGATGGTAAATGATTCGATACTGTCCAGACAATAATCGATTTGATTCAAATTGCATTCGATTAAATCGATGTCGCAACTTGTAATTTTTATTGTTTGCTCAAGATATCGGATGTTTCTAGCTTTCTATAGATTACAAATTAATGTCTTAGTAATCGATTCCAAGGGACCTTTGGTTGACCTCGATGTTTCGTACCTTTGCCATTCGATTGCGGTGTTGACTTGCAAGTTTATTGTCCACGTAACATGAATGCGATTATAATTGATATGGCCGGTTTTTTATGGGTGAATAAGAAACCTCCATAATCGACACGCGTTAACTAAGTCACTTACCGGTTTAACTAGTTTAGCCTTTTATTTTCAATGATTTGCGGAAAATTTCTGTTCTATATGTTTTGGTCCTGATATACAATTAGTCCACTTATTTATTTCCAATTATTACGCGTTAAATAAACTTGTTGAAGCTTGATATTTAGACGCCATTAGTAACCATTAAGTGTTGCGAAAACAGGAGGTCAAAGAGCAGTAACTTTGCATAAAGTGTGAAACAAGTTTTCCGGTATAAAGATCGTCATGCGACTCAAAAGACCAGTTTACTAACAATTAAATTTAGTTGTGCTGCTATGCTACAATAGATCTATTAATTGGAGCTTTGATTGTAGTCTTTGAAAAACAATTATAAATAGAACTGAATTTTGATATGATTTTGATACAAAACCAGTTACCACATACTGTAACAAACATTGAGTACTTTAGTTGTCTGATTTTTGGTCAAAATAATCGGACCCTCAATGTGACATTGATGTAAAAATCATAATTAAAGACTTTATTGTACTGACAATATAAGTATACTTATTGAATAATGTCACTTCATCATCTCCCTAGCCTTTTCCCAATCGTGTTGGGGTCACAACATGTATTTGCATAATTTTTATTATATAGGTACATAAATAACAACATATGGTTTAACGAGAACAAACTAAGAACTAACACAACAACTTCGTTTCTCAAGTAAAATGAAGATTGTAGGACGAACGTTTAGGGTGCTTGTACACGGTGCATGTAGCTGGAGCAAGTAAAGATGCGGGTTACACGCGTGAGTAATATGCGCAAGCTATTTGTTCGAGTTACTGAGTCACTAGACCCGCACATGTTTTTAAGGGTGCTTGTACACGGTGCATGTAGCTGGAGCAAGTAAAGATGCGGGTTACACGCGCGAGTAATACGCGCAAGCTATTTGTTCGAGTTTCTGAGGCACTAGACCCGCACATGTTTTTAAACGATATGTTTACGATGCATATAACCCGCGCAAGTGCCTCAACATGCGCAAGCTACATGCACCGTGTACAAGCACCCTAAACGATATGTTTACGATGCATATAACCCGCGCAAGTGCCTCAACATGCGCAAGCTACAAGCACCCTAACTCGACCCTAAATAAAAATAAAGTGAATGCATTTTTAAATCGAAAACGAGTGTGATGTGTTTATTTGTGCGTATTTTATGGAAGGGACGCCTAAAATGTTTTGTTCTTTGTGCACATTTTAGGGTTTATATCCTAAAAAGTATAATATCGCCATTTTGATGAGATTATGAGTCACGCAAGGGTTCTTGGGTCAGAACCCAGAAATGGCAACATTTTTCATATTGACTTTTTTTTTCTTTTTAAATTGTATTTTTGGTGCCATCAGCCAGGCTCTCACTGAAGGACATTGGCCTCTGACGGCAGAAGAAATCTTGATTTCTTTTAACATATCTTTGTATAATTTATAATTATTTTATCTAAGCCTTAGAGAGACTGTCACTACGTAGAGATCTTTGTTACACTATACTATAGTACCGTATATCGATTTGAAAGTCGAAGACATTCCTTAATACATGAAAATCATTCGATTAATCGTTAAGTTCGTTTAATAAGTAGAAAAAAAATGTTCCTAAAAACGAACAGTCTTCAGGAACTACAAATTCAAGATATAAATATTGAATAGTACCTCAAGAATCAGTGTTAATTAAAATATGTTCAAGCAGTTTTGCTGCTTTACCTACTTACACTAACGGCCGTAGGACCATTCTAAAACCACCTTCTTAACATAAAAAAAAATATCTACATAGAACCTTGCAGCCCATCTTCTATTCTTGTCCTATTACCTCACGATTGCGTCCATCCAGAAGGTAATCATTCTAATAACATCTGGGGAAAGGAAAGAATCATTAAAACTGCATGCATTATGATTGCACAGAGCATTAAGCTATCACGATATGTTACCACATCGCCGGCCATCGCTCTGGATTTAATACATCTTTATATTCCAAAGGTCAGTAGAGCAATACTGATAGTGATTGCAGATTTGTAATACAGTGATGAGCTCTTTTTGAAAATGTTTCCTAGAGTCTGTGTGGTCATGGTGACCTTTGCTTTTGTTTTAATGTGACCTTTGGCTTTTGTTTTAAAGTCATCATTGATTACGGAATTATTCAAATACCTATTTGTAAATGTAGCTTCTATTATTACTAATATATTATATATAACTAACTTTTGCCCGCGACTTCGCTCGCGTTAGAAAGAGACAAAAAGTAGCCTATGTTACTCTCCATCCCTTCAACTATCTCCACTCAAAAAATCACGTCAATTCATCGCTCCGTTTTGCCATGAAAGACAGACAAACAGACAGACAGACACACTTTCCCATTTATAATATTAGTATGGACAAAGTTGAAGACGTTTTTAGTGTCTTTTGTTTATTGAAACGCGGTATTCTCTGAACTGCCGACTTTCGGCAAAAATGTTTCTGTATGTGATGTCCAAGTTTATCTCTGAACTGCTGACTTTCTGCAAAAATGTTTCTGTTTGTGTTGTCCAAGTTTATGAGACAAAGGCTGTATTTATTTGGCTTAATAGAAAATACAACAGGGGCACATACAATTTGGCACAGTAATTATTTACATTAAGAAAACTGAAACTATAATATTAAAAAAAAATTGATCGTAATACGAGTATTGGAAAACTACTGCAATTGGTTCAGACAGTACTTTCTGTATCAATATTAAAAAAGTTATTGGAAACATCGATGTCGTTTGAGAATATATATGTAGAGCTGGAGCGGAGCCCTGATTGGCTGTTGTATTCGACTGCCTCACTTTATAAATAATTGGCCGTATTATGAAACAGGGTTCAGGTCGCCTGGCGCCATATTGCGCGATCAAAGCCTGAATCACAGGCCCTTAGATGGCCATCTGGAGTGTGACGGGTACCTGCCTCCCGACGGTCATTGGCCTTAGATTATCATATTATTTTAATGCTTAAGGTTGGGCCCGTTTCTTTGTCTTACACCATAGAATAATTTCATTAAATACCTGATAAAGGATATCTTCAGTAGTTTATCTTTTTAACTAAGTCCATCAATTGCTTATGTAATTGGGTATTTTACTTCATCAAGGAATAAATATAAGACACGATTTTTATAAAACTTAGCTCTACAAATCCGGTTGTTTTTCAATTTACTGTAAAATTGGATTTTAAGTTGCTTCGAAATCAATAAATTGTTAGTCAATAGAATTGTTAACATAGTGACGTCATAAGGCGACATTGCCATACAAAATCTATTGGAAAGTCGCGTTTTGACGCGTCAATTGATGATGGTGTAAAATACCGTATTAGCAAGAAAATGATACGTTAACAAATTAGGAACTTCATCATCTGATGTCGAATCATTAAAAAGCTAGTGTGATTAACAGATCAAAAAAGGAAAGGAAAATCAAATTGAAAAGCATTGTTAAGTAAATATTTCTGTCTCATACTTGTAGCTTAGCATTATTTAGAAATTTTCATATAGTTGCGATATCCAAGACCTAATTGTCAAAATGATATGTGTAGTATGTATACCTGTTAAAATCAATACCTTCCTTAAGCTGGGCATTGACGGTAATTTTTCCGCGTCAGTTGAACTGACGTCCATCCAAAATTCACTCCAGAGTGGGTTGGCCGCCTAAACCATTTGGAGTGACGCCATTGCTTTACGACTAGATTGATGCGAAAAGTGACCGTCAATGCCCAGCTTTAAAGTTTTGCTGTATACAAGTAATAATATCAAACAACCTGTAAAATTACCCAACAGTTTTGACAGGTATAAATTAAATAAGCTTTAAACCTCTATGGAACATTTCTATGTAATTTTTAAGCTTGTGTTACAAAATACACACGTTTTTTTTCTCACCAGCCAGCAACTTAAGTCTCACTTACGTCAATGTTTATTTTAGATTCACACGACAAGTAAAAATTGTATTTATTGTGCGATTCTTTCGAAGAGTGTGTTCACGTACTTTGTTGTTGGTGTAGGTCTTTGCCACGACGGTCCTAATGACTCGACCTGGGTTTAAAATTAGCTTTAAGATATTTATTTTCACTCAGTTTTGGGATAAACTTATATGAGTTTTGTGTGAGAAGAATGAATTTGTTAGGAGTTGTATTTTGCATATCAATAATATTGGCCCTTTGTTTACTACATTTTGATAAAATGACAGTAAATTTTTGTCTATAATGGATTGCAGCAGTACCTTTTAAAAATTTGCAGAGGTTTGCATAGCACCTAAAACTTCAAGAGAAGAAGTGAAAATCAGAAGTCTTAAAGTTATTCTAACTGATTTAAAGTTAGTCTATTAACTGATTTAAAGTTATTTAAGACACACACTGAACAAATAATCATGCTCATCACACAAAGACTCGTCCTGGATGAGAACCGCAACCCACAACCTCCGCTAAAGCAGTCAGGGTCACTAACCATTAAATACTAACAGGCCAGTTAATGACGAATCACGACAAACTACTCAATTTCCAACAGAGTTAACTAACTCAGAATCTAATGACATCTAATAATAAAAGTGAAAATGTGTCCGTTTCTCAATCACGCCACTATTACAGATTAGTGCCGCCTGACATTACGCGTGTGCGCAGGTAGCTGATCCCTGACTAAGTTTATATTGGAACCGGTCGGGCGACGACTGGTGACATAACTAGTGTTGTGACAGTTGGATTTGGGAAAGGTTTTTCTTTTATGATGGCAATGTTCCTCCCAAACATTTGAATCCGAAAATTGCTTAGACCAGAAGACTTAACAACTGCTTTTACTTTCAAAATTACGGATGAAAAAAAAAGATTTTCTCGTCTGTGTTAGAACAGCTATTATCACAAAGTTTTCTGCGAAGAATTCGGATGATTACTTTTTTTAACCACAATCTTTCCATTGATTCAAATAATACTAAACAATCCCACCTACATTCAAACTGATCATCAATATTCTTCCCTAAATGAGAAGAATTTCAAGAAAAAGAACAAAAAATCAACAACTTTTTCCACTACACACAACATTTGCATTTGCACAGCCCAATACACTAATTCTACCTTACCTAACCGTCACGGTTCATAAGCGTCTCTACATAATAATGTATAAGAAATCACAATTTCCTCTGAAAGACTTCCACTCGATCTAGCACCGTTATTATGACGTAATGCGTATTGTCATGTCAAACGGCGCGCGCGCACCTGTCAACTGTCACTCGGAAATGGGAAGGAACTTGATTACATTACGACTTTTTTGTGACATTGCCGTGTGATTCGATGATTGGGTGACATAATGAGTATGAGATGACATTGATGTAATGATGGTATTTTGTAAGGTAAAGTATTGTATAATGTAAAGTCTTCTAAAGTCTCGTATAGCATTCATGATTCCATCAAAATGTTTGAGTTACCGTTTTGTTTGTTTTATTGTTTAGCTGACCCGATACCTAATAATGTTTGACTAAGTTGCTCGGGATCCGAATACGGACTAGATGGTTTTTTAGGGTTAGGTAAGGTATGGTCTGTCTCTAAGTCCGTCAGTCTGTCAGTCTGCGGGCTGTATATTATAAACCATAATAATAATAGATGGAAAGTCAAAATTTCCACTCTAGATCTGATTTTTAATCAATCTATCCATACTTACGTTATTAACGTGGGAGTTTGTTACTTTTTCACTCAAAAATTTTGAATAAACTTGACAGTAATATAGCCTATTCATCAATATATCACATAGTCTAAACAACATCGCGCTATGACCCAAGGGAGAGGTAAGCAAAGACCTATAACGCAGGTGAAACCGCGAGAGACAGCTAGTTTAATTAATCAGACTAGTTGCTTAATCAATTACACTAGCTGCGAACTAATCAGATTTCAAAGAAACTAGTATCGCTTACTACAATGCAGTTACGATGTCGTCCGACGCGTAAGAGCTGCTTGTTCGGAAGTGGGAACTACCCTTACGTCACAAACGGTTGCGTGAGCGATGAGCACGCATACGCACATCGCACTGTTTACATCGTGTACAGTGGTGCCGATTCTCTTGTGCACAAACTAACGTAAATTTAAGTTAAGTGCATCTTTCTCTTTCCTTTTAATTAAGAAAAGGACAGAAGATCAAATATTAGTTAAGTCCTGTCAAATTTAGACACTCCATAGATCATTTAGACGCAATTTAAAAACATGGCGTCTAAATATATCAATTCAATTTTTATCAGGCGCTGTCTAATTTGACAGGATTAAACTAAAATGTATCTTCTATCCTTTTCTTTAAGAAATGGAAAGAGAAAGATGCACTTAACTTAAATTTACGATAGTTTGTGCACAAGCGAATCGGCACCAATATTTGTTGAGTAGTCTACGAATATACACCATGTTTTGTGTATGAGCTTAGCTGTGTATGAAAGCTGGTTGTATAGTTTCGTTATTTGAGACAGAACGAAGGAGATTTAGACCGAAGTAAAAAGAAGTAGCTTTTTCCTACGGTTTCCTCCATTCGTACAAAATATATATGCCGAAACGCCTGAGAGCGTTTACGCGGCTGAATCGCGTACCAAGCCCTTCGTCCGCGTAAGTGTCAGTTATCTTTTACGCATGAGCGATTCAACGCGATCGCGATCGATCGTGATATGCGAAAAGTTAGAAAAAACAATTGACACTCTATTGCGAGGGCCTGTCGACATGACCACCGTATCGCGTGGTGCCGCGTTGAAATCACTGCGATCGCGTTAAATCCCCACCTAGGATACTGCGTATATATTTTATTTAATTTAAAGTAAGAGTTTCTGATATCAAAGCGTTCCACCATTGTTTTGTTGAACGTTCTTCGATTATTATTACGCTGAATAGAATCTAAAATACAATAAGCATAAATACATTTTGCTGTTCAATTACTTACACCATTTAAAATCATTTCCTACTCACCTTCCACAAGCTCAATATTATTTATGAATAAAACAATAACAGTATTGAAATAATGATGGGAACTTTTAATTTTCTGTTCACATTGCGAGTGGCAGGTCATTAGTGCTGTATATTACGAAACTGTGACATGTACTAGAAATTAAAAAATATGTTTATATGAGAATGTATGACGTTACGATTTCACTTATTGTTCTTGTCGCAAGGATCTTGCGTAAAAACCGTAAAAGTCGAATGTTTATTTGACGCAAGCTTTTTCGTATTGTTGTGAACAATGACGCTTCACTCAGTTTTTTAAACTAAAAATTGATGAGACTAATTATCAACCCTGGTGTGATTCTCCTTTTTAACTCATAACGCTAAAGAGGGATGTTACAGATTTGACCGGTGAACCGATTTGAATGAAGTTTTCTTGCTTAGCATTTGCCAGATACATAAACGAAATTTTTCCTTTATTTTTTTTACATTCTATAGATCTAAGTTTAGCAAATAAAAATGCATGTACTTATAAAGTGTTAAATTGAAGAAAAAGATACAATAAAATGATTTTATTTCGGTAGACGTGGTATGACTCATATCAAAATGTTCTTGGCTAAAAACAATGTAATAAAATCTCTAATTCTTGGAATATCACATTGTATATTATCAAATAACATAACATTAGACATTTACGTCACATTATCTTTTCTTACTCACTAAGATTTATGTGACATTTTAAAACGTATGACAAATAAATTAAAAGCATTTTATTACTTTACGCTGTCGGAAAAATACGCAAAAATATTAATTCGCAATACTATTGTTATATGTAGTTCTTTTTTTAATAATACAATTTAATAGTGACCAATTTGTTTTCACTTTTTTATTAACTAGCATTCGTGCGCGGCTTTACTTGCGTAAACGTCAATTTGGTATTGACGTTTACGCATGTGGCCCCTTTTCTTTCCGAAAATCCTTTTTTAATGGATATTTACTCTTCACAAAGAAAATACCCTCCAAGTTTGGTTGTGCATTGATATTTCAATAGTCAGTCAGTCAGACTGTTTAGGTTTACCATTTTATATATTTAGATAGCTAAAATTGACATCACACTTTATAGTAGCTGTCAACCGGTCAATATCTACAATACCCTTTGATATATAGTCATTTTTATAGCTGTATTAAAGTCTGATTCCGTAGAATGTATTTTTTATTAACTAACAGACTACCAATTAGACTTTTTGGATCTAAAAGTGGTGGTAATAAAATGAATATCAGGAGCCTTGATTATTTTTCTATCTCAGTTTAATCTAAGAATTATTGAATGCTTAATTATGAGCGACTAATTAAGTGCTTGCTCTTGTAAAGGTCACCACCATAATGGGATTTCCCCATTTATCAGTAGCCGGTGTTACGTGTTCATATTTCTAAGAAAAAGATCACCTAAAGTAATTTTGTTCATAATTTATTGATATCTTTTATTTTAATTGCCATTTGTGATACTTCGCGATTAAGGAAACTTCCTTTATAGAGTGATCTATCAATCTAGTTTTTTAGGTATTCTAAATTCACATTAAAAATCTTATAAATCACCGAGAATATAAAAAGCTAGTTAAGTAGTGCTAAACCACTGTGTAAATTAGAAACCCGTTTGTGAAATAATAGCTGTTATCCACATCACCCGGTTTATCAACTTTGCGTAACACATTATACACTATGTCCGACTGGGCGCCAACATAACTCAATACTCATTGTTGTTATGAAATTAATTAAAAACCAATCTGTAATAAATTAATTATTCTAAATGTAATAATTATGATAATTCGGTATTTGATGAATGAACCTCTTGGGCATGTTTTGGAGACTAGTCAAATAATAAGTAATTATTTTTTTATGCTCACAACATTTTCATATTTTTGTGCTATATTTCATTTTTCAAATCAATATATTGTCAGTTTGTAATTAAACAAATACGGACATAATGGAGAATGAATATTGGTTACAGAAAAAAAAACTATTAAAAGTTAACACAATAATTATGCATTAAAATGGACAGAATATTTTCGCATTCATTTGTGAATAATAAACACACAATTATACTTCACGGATAGATAAATTCAATCATTTTTGCAAATTAGGAAACATAATATAACTTGTTATTAAATTATTCATTTGGCAACATTTGACAAAAAGTGAATGTTCATTCATTTATTTGTGATAATAAAAATCTATTTAAAGCTCAAATGAAATCAAAAAAACTTTTTAACAGTCTAGACACTGATTAAAATACAAATTGATACCTACACTTTTATCCTGCCCGAAAATTAATGAACGGTCACCATATTATCAACTTTAACCAGAAAAAGTATAAAGTCGCATAAGAGTCTCTTTTAATTAAGTTTTAAGTAACGAGTTTTATTGATTAAGAAAAGGTCGTGTAACAAGTATATTTCAATTAACATTGATTGCTTATTGTCAAATTATTTTTGTTCTTTTTAAAACACCTAATTTATAAGCAATTAAAGGAACATAAGCTTATTTGAAATGGAAAAGATTAAAAGAGAATTGAACACTTTTGTTGCAATCTCATGTTAGTGCTGTGACAATGAATATCAGAAAACGTAGATAAAGAAACATTTGATATCGTAATGGCACAGTTGCCAAGGCGTCCGCTTTTCATTCATGAGGCGGCAATTTCTATACCGGACATGTGCTAAAGATAATTTTTCTACTTCATCTCTAAGCATTATTATCAAGGTCAATAGAAAAAAAAAACTATTTATGGGAGCTTCGGATTGCGGTCAGGCGTGTACAAAATAGTCTCCCCAAGTAAGAACAGGACAAAACATCTTCCCTTTTCCCTCTCCCTTCCTCCCCAATTTCAGTGCCAACAATAACCTAACAACAACAACTTACTCACACCTCCACCGCTGACGTCACGACAGCGAAAACGAAAGTACGACAGAGACCGAAAGTGGGCGAAGTGTGCCGAGCGTTGCGCGCGCGCCACATACAGTGTTACGTGGCGGTCTGACCTGGATGCTTGAGCTGGTCGACTTGCTTCGATTACTTCGATAAATGGACGCTTCTGTGTGGACTATTTGTTTATTATGTCATGCATAATACTTTTTTAAGCTTGAATCCTTCGACTACACGTGATTTGAGACACAATATAAAAGACAATAGAAGTTCGACAGCCCGCTGTCGCTTGGTCGTCAAGAGGTTAAGCTATTTTACTCTTACCTTCGAATACTCAAACGTCACTTAACGTTAAGACGTTCTAAAATCTGTTGCTGTCTTTGTCACTCTAAAGGGATAAAGTATGGACAGCAACAGAATTGAGAGCGTTTTAAAATTAAGTGACGGTTAAATATTCGGGGGTTAATGTTATAAATGCGAAAGTAAGTTTATCTTTTTTTTTTGGATGGGAAACTATAATGACCTCCACGGGCGGGACAGTAGGAAGTGTCAGACTTTTTCTTACTAAAACCCTTGGGTGGATTTTAGTAAGTTCGTAAGGAATTAGTAAGTTCCTTCGGTTGCCCTTTTCGTTCCGAGGCCACGGTAACTCTTTCGAACAATTTCGCACCCCGGCAGGCATTGGCCTGGCATTGGCCCTAGAGGGCCCAAGGGCAATAGTTGACAGCTCTTTGAAGCGCACGTGAAACATGACACACCGTTGACCCGGGCCTAGTACTGGTCGGAGATAAAAAAAAGGAGTAACAGCTGACTTCTCCTAAATTGACTCCAGGAAAACTGGAAAATAAAGCGGTCCTCTTTACAGATTAGATTTTTGCCACTCAGCTTTTTAGGTTTCTGTGGTTGATAACAAAAGGAAAACAATATTCCAATTCAATACGGATGCGATAATTTAATTGGTTTTTTCAATAACGTGTACTTTCATAAGACTAGGTACGCAATATAGAATATCTTTTACTAAAGAATTCTCTTACGTTTCTCAGCATTGGCTTTCATCAGACGTTCTGTTAATGACGAGCGTCATTAAATAAGTTTATTCACTAGAATACTATAAACTTTGAGAGCTGGTTTTTTATGCTTTTTTTCTAGTATTATAGCTAACTTTTTCTTAAGTTAACACTCTCGTGTTAAAATATAAGATACGAGAGATATACAACATAATAATGCACAAAAACACTATTGTAAAAAGTCATAAAGTGACACGTGACTATGGCAAAGTTTTAAGTTTTAATATGGCACGCGTGGAGCGATTATGACCTATCTCCGTCATTTTCTTTTGACTGATAATATCATTGATATTTGGTAAATTCCATTATACCAAACTATCTGTTTCTTCTACGTCTTCCCACCCATTTTCATACAATCTTAAGCCCTCAAGTTGGGGGTTGAATTTCCAAAAATAACTATTCTCATAAAATAGTACCCTGCAAACGTGTCTAGCTTCAGTGTGTTGGCGTATATAACACCAAAAAGCTTGTTTCTTTTTAAATACAGAATAAAAGTTAACTTCGGATTAAATCCTCTCTGCAGTTTAATCTAGCGAATAATTATATACTCAAATATATCACGTGTATTTTATTTTATTAGCGGAAACCGGCTTTAAATGCCCACTAATCTCGGTTTTACCAACGACTTAACAATTCACACGCGATCTCAAGCGTTCCTTTGTTATTCACATCAAATTAACACTATTATTAAAAACTCAATTGTTTTCGGAAATGACAACAATTAACCATAAAGAATTTTGAAATATTTCCTTCCGGATTCAAATATGGTGGCGTTTTTTTTAATTGCACAAGGCAGAATGTCGCCGCGGCCTTGTTGTGATTAAAAATAAACCAGGAAATGAATTGAACGAATGTATGAATGGGAGATTACTTGATTAGTTCACTGGCCTTTTTATAATCTGTGCCCAATTATTATTATGTGTGATAAGAAACGGATTTAGGTATTGTTTAGAGTTATTCTGTTCCGTTACAGTGTCCTAGTCATTAATTTTAAATTGGATTTTTAGGTACTTGTTTTAAAAGGCAATCATTGGAATGGGTTCCGGCTTTTTCGGAAGCCGTTGCAGACATATTTAGTTTTCGATTTGCAATTTGATAATCTTAATTTAAAACTAAGGTTGTATGTCCAATAATTGGCCTTGCAAGTACGAAATAGTTTGCGAAATGTTCGTGTTTCTGATTTGGTCTAGGTACGAATACTTGTCAGAATTTCGACGTCGATATTTAAGTTTTTATCGAGCGCCCGCGGCTTTGGCCACGTAAATGTCGACCTTCCATCCCTAATTTAAACTCTTTAGGGGTAGAATTTATAAAGATTCCTTTCTTAGTGGCTAGTGGCTGCCTCCTACTCTAGGGCCTACACAAAGAATACTTCAAGATTCATGTTTCTAGGACCAAAGGTTTAGACTGTTCGTTGATATAACAACCGTCAGCAAGTCAGTTTACCATTTCATTTGTATAGAAGATTACTAGACTTTAGTTGTTTGTATATTAAAATACGTCAATGTTTTTGCGAGTCACAATCCTGAAGGCGGAACCACATTACCGTGTCGTGGCGCGCCATGATGCTTACTGGCGTGGCGGTGAGTGTGCACACTTACGTGTCGTGTCGTGGCGCATTCTGGCGTTTTTTCTGAACAGTACTTAACGAACCTTTGCAGCGTTCAAACGTACATAATGTTTTCTTTTGATAAACACCTACAATTTTTCTTAGCATCGAAATTTCTTCAGACCAAATAAATAAAAGAAAATACTAGGTTCACCCTATTTTATTTTTTTATTTTATTCAGAAAGGAACTCCAACAAAGGATTCACATTACATGCATTATTATACAAAGTTCTTTGAAGATTTGTGCTCCTTCAGTTATAGGAGAACACATCATGCATACATCATCATTTTAAACATAGTTTAGAATTGTATAAGTTAAAGTACACGATAAAATTGAAGTCAAAGTAAAATTAAACAGTATTAAATTAAATTAAACATGAACATAAAATTCAATTAAACATTTGAAATTAAAACACGGGTTAAATAGTAAACAATTAAAGAGTAAAATTTAAAAAAATTAAACATTAAAGTATTCTAAAACACAAATAATACAATGAAAGAGAAAAAAAAACAGAGATAAACAGAGGATTGTTAATTTTGTATAATTATTCATTTATACCTTTTTAAATAAATAATAAAGTAATATACTATTTTACTGACTTTCAAAATTTCAGTAATTCCTTTCCAAACACCATTTACAAGGTCAATAAGATCGTCAGTAATTTTGCTGCAAATATTAATAAATCCAAAAGTGCCCGCCAGATGTTCGGTTCGCGCCACGAGCCACGCGCCGGTACAGAAACACATTTTGCCCGTGTGTCGTGTCGCGTCATAAACCCCCACCACCGCTCTGGCGCAATCGGTGGCGAGCAGTCGGCGACACGGCCGAACGTGTCGCGCCACGACACGCCGTACAAGTGTGTCTCTAACCATACTAAATGTATGAAACCGATATGTTTCTGGTGGCCACGACACGCCACGACACGGTAATGTGGTTCCGCCGGCGTGCGTCGCGGTGAGTGTGCACACTTACGTGTCGTGTCGTGGCGCATTCTGGCGTTTTTTCTGAACAGTACTTAACGAACCTTTGCAGCGTTCAAACGTGCATAATGTTTTCTTTTGATGAACATCTACAATTTCTCTTAGCATTGAAATTTCTTCAGACCAAAAAAATAAAAGAAAATACTAGGTTCACCCTATTTTATTTTATTCTGAAAGGAACTCCAACAAAGGATACACATTACATGCATTATTATACAAAGTTCTTTGAAGATTTGTTCTCCTTCAGTTATAGGAGAACACATCATGCATACATCATCATTTTAAACATAGTTTAGAATTGTATAAGTTAAAGTACACGATAAAATTGAAATCAAAATAAAATTAAACATTATTAAATTGAATTAAACATGAACGTAAAATTAAATTAAACATTTGAAATTAAAACACGGGTTAAATAGTAAACAATTGAAGAGTAAAATTAAAAAAAAAATAACATTAAAATATTCTAAAACACAAATAATACAATGAAAGAGAAAAAAAACAGAGGATTGTTAATTTTGTATAATTATTCATTTATCCCTTTTTAAATAAATAATAAAGTAATATACTATTTTATTGACTTTCAAAATTTCAGTAATTCCTTTCCAAACACCATTTTACAAGTTCAATGATCGTCAGTAATTTTGTTGCAAATATTAATAAATTCAAAAGTGCCCGCCAGATGTTGGGTTCGCGCCACGAGCCACGCGCCGGTACAGAAACACATTTTGCCCGTGTGTTGTGTCGCGTCATAAACCCCCACCACCGCTCTGGCGCAATCGGTGGCGAGCAGTCGGCGACACGGCGGAACGTGTCGCGCCACGACACGCCATACAAGTGTGTCTCTAACCATACTAAATGTATGAAACCGATATGCTTCTGGCGCGCCACGACACGCCACGACACGGTAATGTGGTTCCGCCTTCATGTTGTATAAGACACTTTGAAATCCGTTGATACCTAAAGGCGGAAACATATTTACGTGTCGTGGCGCGCCATGATGCTTGCTGGCGTGGCGGTGAGTGTGCACACTTGCGTGTCGTGTCGTGGCGCATTCTGGCGTTTTTTCTGAACAGTACTTAACGAACCTTTGCAGCGTTCAAACGTGCATAATGTTTTCTTTTGATGAACACCTACGATTTCTCTTAGCATTGAAATTTCTTCAGACCAAAAAAATAAAAGTAAATACTAGGTTCATCCTATTTTATTTTATTTTATTCAGAAAGAAACTTCAACAAAGGATACACATTACATGCATTATTATACAAAGTTCTTTGAAGATTTGTGCTCTTTCATCATTTTAAACATAGTTTAGAATTGTATAAGTTAAAGTACACGATAAAATTAAAATCAAAGTAAAATTAAACAGTATTAAATTGAATTAAATAACACATGAACACAAAATTAAATTAAACATTTGAAATTAAAACACGGGTTAAATACTAAACAATTGAAGATAAAATTAAAAAAAAATTAAACATTAAAATATTCTAACACACAAATAATACAATGAAAGAGAGAAGAGAAAAAACAGAGATAAAAAGAGGATTGTTAATCTTGTATAATTATTCATTTATCCCCTTTTAAATAAATAATAAAGTAATATACTATTTTATTGACGTTCAAAATTTCAGTAATTCCATTCAATAAGATCGTCAGTAATTTTGCAAATATTAATAAATCCAAAAGTGCCCGCCAGATGTTCGTGTCGCGCCACGAGCCACGCGCCGGTACAGAAACACATTTTGCCAGCGTGTCGTGTCGCGTCATAAACCCCCACCACCGCTCTGGCGCAATCGGTGGCGAGCAGTCGGCGACACGGCCGAACGTGTCGCGCCACGACACGCCATGCAAGTGTGTCTCTAACCATACTAAATGTATGAAACCGATATGCTTCTGGCGCGCCACGACACGCCACGACACGGTAATGTGGTTCCGCCTTGAGTGAGGAATATCATCATCACTAAACAATGATGAATGCATGCGCCTCTCTTCCTCATTCACTCCTCACAAAGAAAGTGCCTATTCATCCTAAAACTGCCATTGTATTTATCTTTTCTATAACTATTCTAAGGCCTATTGGTACCAAAAGCCTAACTTAGAGTTAGTAGCTAACATGAGGTTAAACGGCAAAAGTCATACGTAATTTATGACTTGATCTTGTCAACTCTCGGGTTAGTTTTTTGGCGCAAATGGGCTTAACTGTCACGTTGACAGCAGATACAGATAAGCGCGAACTCTTCACAGATTATATAAGTACTTTCTATTGTTTACACTTCTTAATAAATGTTATGTTAAAATGTAGAGTACTGTGCTTGTGTTGTGAAATATTGCAAGGCTATGAGAGTTTGCTTTGGAGGTGTTTTCTGTGTGTGTCCGTGTTTTGTTAAAGGAATAAATTTTCTTGAAAATGGATTTTTTTAGTTAATTATTATTTAACAGCTTCAGTTATTATGTAGATTATTATTGGACTATCAGAACTATCAGTAAAAAACCGGCCAAGAGCGTGTCGGGCCACGCTCAATGTAGGGTTCCGTAGTTTCCCGTCCGTCACAATAAGTGTACCTACTTATAAGTTTAAAAAAAGGCTATTTGTTATGTTGACATACTAAGTACACAAAAATTATTTTGTACAACCTTTTTGTCTTTTTTGTACAAAAGCTTTTCTTTTAGTTCTTTCTATCAAGTTCAAAATAATTTTCCTAGAAAGTCCTTATAAAGTTCAACTTTCCAGATTTTTTTCATATTTTTTAAACCTACGGGTCAAAAGTTAGAGGGGGGGGGGGACGCTTTGATTTTTCCTTTTGGAGCTATTATTTCCGAAATTATTGACATTATCAAAAAATTATTTTAGTAAACCCCTATTCATTTTTAAATACCTATCCAACAATATATCACACGTCAGGGTTGTAATTTAAAAAAAAACCACTTCTCTATTTACATGTAGGGGGGCTACCCTAATAAAACGTTTTTTTCCAATTTTTATTTTTGCACTTTGTCGGCGTGATTGATATACATATTGGTACCAAATTTCAGCTTTCTAGTGCTAACGGTTACAGAGATTAAGCGAGGACGGACGGACAGACATGGCGAAACTATAAGGGTTCCTAGTTGACTACGGAACCCTAAAAAGTACTTTTAATTATTATAATATGAATAAGTTATCTAAAAATGCTTATATGTGAAACTCAAATCAGTGATACACTTATTTAGCTTTCAGCTTTTGAATAAATAACGATGAATATTATTTAAACTAAGTAGTAACTAGTGCATCTGTATAAAAACACGCCAATATAACCTCTATTAAAAATACCTACACCAAATGACTAACCACAAGCCATTCGACGGACAATTCTCAATCCATCTTCAATAAAATTACTCTAAAACAAATTGTACAGCAACAATCATATTTCACAACACAAGACCGCTAATGCATCGTTTCCTCGCAAACGAAGCACGCTTCAGTTTTTCACACGAACACTCTGTAATTCTGTATGTCCGTTTATTATGACCTTCTCTGTTGAGAAATAGTGTTCGAAATCATCAGCGATTGTTTTGACTCTTACTTTTCAATGGACATAATTTAAATGATCAACAAAAAAATCTTTTTGGCTACCAAAATGGATTAATGATCACCAAATTTTGTTAGGTTAGGTTAGGTTAGAACTGTGATCACACAACGTGCGAAGGCGAGCGAGCGGCCGCCGAGCGCCAGATCTACTAGTGATTCATATAAAGTATCAGTTTTTAGTCAAATTCATATAAAAACCAAATTGAATTAAGTTTATAATATTTTAAGAAACGTTATTTGGTGACCATTTTTTTGACGGGCCTGTTGGTCTAGTGGTCAGTGGCCCTGACTGCTAAGCCAGAGGTCGTGGGTTCGATTCCCAGTTCCCACCCAGGACAAACTTTGTGTGATGAGCATAATTGTTTGTTCTGTGTCTGGGTGTTATTTATCTATAATATGTATCATGTATTTAATCATTATATAAGTATGTATATCAGTTGTCTGATTACCATAACACAAGCTCTGCTTAGCTTGGGATCAGATGGCCGTGTGTAAGATGTCCCAGGATATTTATTTTTTTATTTATCCATTTTGGTAACCGTTTAGAACTTTTTTGGTACTTAATTGGTACTTTTTTGGGCGGTGTTTAAACACAAGCCCTTTTCAATTTTGTTGGTAATTTCGATATCGGTTGAGTGGTTTAAAAAATGGTTCCGCTATTGGTTTATTGGTGGGATAGGCGATGCATTAGTTAAGCTATTGAAAACAAAATACGGATTATGACAAAATCTAAATTAGATTAAGTTAAACAGTTTTAACTTCTAATCATGATTTCCTCTAAAATTATAGCAGAAAACAGATTTCCGTAGTTCTTTGTAGAATAACAATTCAATTAAAATATAGATGTACTTGTACATACAACCTCCTTCGTTTCAGGATATTTCCGTAGTTATTTAATGTAGAATAACAATTAGATTAAAATATAGATGTACTTGTACATACAACCTCCTTCGTTTCCTTCAGGATTCGGTTTAATTTATCTTTGTGTCAAAGTTAATTGCTTTAGTGGTTTTAGGCTTTAAACAAACAAACAGAGTAGTATTTTGTTCCGGTATCTGAATTACATACATTTATACTTCTAACTACACAATTTAATTAATGCATGGAATCAGATTTCTGGCGATTTCATGAGTCCGTTCCACATTATTACTCACAGCGATGCATAATCGATTTGTAATCGATGCCTCGTGCATCGCTCATTCGATTTCGGTAATCAATAATCGAGAAAAATAATCAATGGTTGCAGTGATTGATATCTTCGTTTTGAGCTGCAGGCACATTTAAAATTATGGCCTATACATTCTTGTTACATAACCGGGTGATTATGTTCGTGTGGTCTTTTGGTTTCTGGCTTGACTGTTAAAAGTAGGGTGCTGGTTTCGAGTCTAGGGTGAAGAAGTCCTAATTTAGATTGGCCACCAAAAGTCGTTAAAATATCATTATTAGTATCAGAATGCTATGTTTCAGTTCGAAGGGTACCGCTAAAACACATCATCTTTGTGTCTGGGAACTCATGTCATTTATGACATTAGGGTGGTCCCCTAATGACATTAGGAAGACAGTTAGCAAATTCGATCTAGAATAACTTAAACAAACGCAAAGTCATATTACACTATAGTCCCTTAGATAAAAAGGTTGAGTGTTAAAAACAAAGTACACCCGACACTAAGCCAACATCAGAATAATGAAGTAACACCATACAGAGAAATCTGATTGCTTTAAACTGTATACGAAACCGCTCTAAAAACCCGTTCGTGGGCAGGGGTGCAATTAACTAACACTAAAATCGCAACCATTAAATAAAGTCATTATTCTAAAATGAATACCTACAAACATCGATACAGATCTTCACCGACCAATGCGACAGCCTTCAGGCCATCGATTAACCAAACCGATTGTCCCTCTATTTTCGCTAATCGATTAAAGTATCCGATTATCGATAATCGTACAGCGTTACGATGCCGAGTGGAAAGCCGGCTGACATTCGACATGATAGCTGCGTGGCCACGGAGCCGACCTTGCTCCAGTAACGAGTATTTCGCAATGTGCTGGGAAAATATGCTTCATACAAGCCGTGGTTTAGGATAAAGACTGTACTATGAATATTTGATTTATATTGTTAATTCGAGGTCTATGATTGTCTGTGTTTGAACTAAGAACTCCTAATCAAGGAGTGTTTGTTATGAGAACTGTGCATGTAACGCGATCCATTCCAATGAAGTTTAATTATTGTCGGATTTTGGTCAGAACGTAATTAAAAACAATTGAGTGTTGTAGTCGTTTTTCGTTAAATCATTTATTTTCTTTAACTCGTCCGAGTTTTACAGTGAACCATATACAATGTCAGAAAAACACTGTAATATCTATAATGCATATAATCTGAAACCGATGAGGTTTTGTGCCTTGATTTCTATATCTTGATCTTAAAATAGGATATAAAAATAACTAGATATGAGCTAAAATAGGCAAACACAGTTTGACGTAAGTATAATTCATTATGATTTACATAAAAATGGAAATAGGCACACCTGATGTGATTTACAACTTGTTTTTTGATTTGACGTGACTATAATAGCCGTGTTTACGTTATATATTCGAATTTATTTTTATTTTTTTGCAACCGGATCCTTTTGATTGATAAAGACATTATGATTGGGTTTCGTGTCAAAGTTTGAATTACAATTAATAACTGGTTAGCATTTGTTTAATAAAAATATAATTTTACAAATGGATTCGCAAAAAATGCACATAGTTACAAATCCAATGACAGAATGGTTAGTGTCAAAAAAGTTTGTTTCAAAATATTAATGGCGAGATAAAAAGACGTTACTTAGCACTTTCTTTGGCTAAGCAATATACCTGTCACGGTTACACATCTGTCAAACTTCATGTGCACGATAGAGACTGCACATGGCTAAGCCAAAGTCAGTGCTAATAAATGTTGAATTGTGATTTCAACCCCTTGTTTTTGCATTATTTATCTATTAGCATTCTTTTTTCTTTGAATACCTTCGTAAAACATCAAGTAGAGAAGCGAAAAGAGCTGTCCCTCTAAATATTCATTCATTCATTCTAGCCATTATTGAAAAACATACTACTGAATATTTCACCCTTAACCATTAACCGTCTATGACCTTAAAAGCAGTAGTGTCTTCAACTCACGTCTACAGAGGAATTCAATAAGCTATAATATTCTCTTTATATTCCGTCAGTAGTCCCAGCCGTTTTCCTTTCATTGTGGCCAGTATCAATTGTTCTGAGGTCATTGTTCTAAAGTTTTTGCTTGCAATTCATACATCTACATACAAATGAAATTCCCAGTCGTGTGATACATTATGTAAAGTTTCTGTGATGGCGCGATGTCCTATTGATGTTTGCCACAATGAAATTTCAGACGTGGTCATGTCCTTTTTAATTAAATAAACGTGTATTGAGTGATAGTAATCAGTGTTGTATTGTCGAAAGTTTGAAAGAAGCTATCAGTTATCAGTCTGGTTTTAAAAATACAACTAAAATATAACTAAACGGTCTTACCAAACATTTTTAATTTCATTTTTGTATTTGTATGTGGATGTTGTACCACTATTTTTAAGATTTATTTTTTGTTTCTCTTGTAAGTGAATATTGTAAATTCTTTTAGAGAAATAAATATTCTTGAAACCGATATAATACAATTGCAGGACCAGTACTGAATTACCGCCAGAACTTGTTAAAAATAAATAATATCTTATATAAAAATCTCGTATCACAATGTTAGTTACCTTACTCCTCCGAAACAGCTTTACCGATTTTTACCAAATTTTATATGCATATTGAGTAGGTCTGAGAATCGGCTACTATCTATTTTTCATACCCCTAAGTGATAAGGGTTGTCCACCCTTAACATTTTTAATGCGGGTGAAACCGCGGTAGGCAGGTAGTTTAAATTATAAATGTCTCTCGCTTTCAATCTTTGCCTGTACTTAACTAATCAAAGACCGAAGTTTGAACCCATAACCTTGAGAGGGCGAATCACATGACACGGCCAAGGACCGCAGATCAAGATTGAGAATTGCAATAAGGATAATAAAAAAAAAACACGATTTTCTTCTGTATGTTTGAAACATATATTCGCATACGCAAAGGCCAACAAAAATCAACACAACAAACTTTAAGTGACATGAATTGATTGACAAGTTGTTGGTACTATCGACAAAATTGAATCATGACCCATTTTGACGATAAATCGTTTGAAGCTGTCAAAATAATAAGACTAGACGTGTGACATTTTTAATACATGTTTACGCGATTGTCGGCCTAATTGAATTTGAATGTCTGTAGGAAAATAAGCTTATGGTGGGTCATGATCCCATTGGGTTCATTGTACCTTGAGAGAATCGAACTTACGTCAGACGGGGGGTCAGTCAGTCGCGCAGCCACTGTGACATGCGTGTTGTCATTATTTATTATTAATTAATCATAATTTTCGAGCCTTTAAATAATACTGGTTTTGATATCGGTACCAACTAAAATCTGTTAATACTAAAATAGATGCATGGCTTATTAGTCATCTAAATTCTGTATAATTCATATCTAGTCATTTTCTCTCATGTTTGTACAGATAATAACTATACAAATAATATTTAACATCGCCATAGTAGTCTCTATTATTATTATATTATTATATATTCACGCATCACAATGAATCTCACTTCTCATTTAAATATTATATAGACATTAATATAATATTATTATTTACTATTCACTCGTCAATCAAAATACCATTTTAACAACTCATTATGTAATAAATATCTTGTCATTAACACCATTCACACAAACAAAATTTAACTGTAACTGTGCAACTTAGAGTTCAAATTCCGTTGCAATACCCGTCTATTGTTCCCTGCTTTCTAAAAGAACCGACAGCGGAATCGATTCAATGATGTTTTAATTAATCGAATGATTTCGAATCGTTTTGCTTTTGTATCGATTAGAACAAATTGCCTTCCTTTGTTTTGCATGGCAACTGTCTTTAATAATGTGACTATCTCATTAATAATGAGACTTATCTCATTAACAGTTGCACAAGATGAGAATTATTGAGAAAGGTCAGGGGTTAAATTATTCTAGTAATCATCATCATCTCCCTAACCTTTTCTCAAGTATGTTAAAGTCGGTTTCCAGTCTAAAATGGATTCAGTTGAATACCAGTGTTGTATAAATGTACTATCGACAAAATTGAATTATGACCCATTTCTACGACAAATTAAGGCTGTCAAAATAATAAGACTAGACGTGTGAAATTTTTAATACATGTTTACGCGATTGTCAACCTAATTGTATTTGAATTTCTGTAGGAAAATAAGCTTATGGTGGGTCATGATTCCATTTTGTCGATTGTACATGAAGCGACTGTCTATCAGACCTGTTTTTTTGTTGGGGAGTGGGAAATCATCAAATGACTTCTCTCGTCCTGGGTGCGGCGGGAGGGCGTGTCATACTTTTACTGACTAAAACCCACTCATGTTCCTTCGGTTGCCGTTTATGTTCCGGGGTCACTGTAACTATTATAAACATTCCTCGACTGTCTATCAGACCTTCACAACCCAGTAACTGGGTTACACGATACTTCTTGGTCAGACTGAATGTCAGACTTTCTGGCTTCTGACTAATAATGACTGTCTAAATTCCCTTAATGATAAACGAGAACGGCTTTCTCTGCTTTACAAATGTAAAAAAGTTTTACAACTCTTCCTCTCTAAAAACGTTGCTTAAAATTTCGCAACTTTACAAAAAATGCATGAACAGTTTAGCATTTTCCAAGTTACTTACACACCAACGCACCTACAGCATCCAACGTTCATTTAGGACATTATAAACATAACTTCGTGAGCCTGCGATAGGATTTATTGTAACTTTATTTAACTAATAGAAACAGTTCGTGATGAACGTGACAGGCGTCGCTTCCTAAAGCAGTTAATTATAACTATAGTTATGCAATTAATGTAAACTGGCTTAGGATTAGCTTCCTCAGTTAATCTGCCTTTTAATTTAACTGGTTGTTCAGTAATCTAGGTTATGTTTTATCTTGTAATCTTATATCTATTCTGAATACGACAGTTTGTTAGGATGATAGATTTTTTTCCTTCTCTACACTAAAACTACCGAAAGTACTCAATAAAACTTTGTTGTGATGTAGCTTTGTAGCTTAAATGTACATCAGAATGAAATATGTGTTTACATAATATCACGCTGTGACGAACAGGAGCGGAACAGTAATCAAAATCTTACCGTGGGAGAAATTATAGACAATCTAGATATAATATTAGGTACTACTATAGCTATGCCCTGTGGTTTCACCCGTTAACTTAGTTATCTATTTTGTTACGAATCCGGTCCCTTAAATCGTGCACCTTTCAAATTCACAAAACTATGAACGCGTTGATGTCTTTTACACTACAAAACTAGAAACTAATTTCAATGTATGTTTTACCATTTTATCTAGTACGAAAACATGACCTAATTGTTCATTTCTAACAATAAGTTAATTCTAAAACCGTTGTTTAACATAATTATATAAATACAGTACAGTTCTTAGAAATATATTACTTTATTAACTGACTAGCTGTTCGCCCCGGTTCCACACGCGTTAAGTTAGTTGTTCGGTTCCTTTTTCACTCCCGTAGACCACAGCGTGATGTTTTATAGCCTATGACGTTCACAAATAATGTAACTTTCTATTCAAAAAAGAATTTTTAAAATCAGTTCAGTAGATCCAGAGATAAACCCGTACAAACTCACAAACTTAACCTCGTTATGATATTACTATGGGTAATAATATGTATCAACAATTACATCTGTACGAATGTCCTTCGTTGTGCCAACGCTGCGCAAACGCACCTCAACCTTGGTGCACGGTGTAGCGTCGCTAAATAAAACGCACTGCGTTTTTCGGCCTCTGAGATTCGCCCGGTTCGGTCGAAACGGGAATTTTGTTATTGTTAATATTTTTTAGTGGCGTTTAGGGCGATGTTTTTTTAAGCTAATTTTGTACAGCCGGAATGGAAAATTGGCTAATCATTCTCACTGTGCAAAATAAAATTATTAAAATAATTAATTTTGAGTGAGAATGAATAGATTTTTCATTTCGACCGATTAAAATTATATTAGAATTAAAAAATGCTGTCCGAAACACCACCTAAAAATATGAACAGTTACAAAATTCCTTTTTCGACCGGACAGGGCGAATTTAAGCGGCCAAAACACATACTAAGCTCGTGTGGCATTAGCAAATAAAACGCACTTACTGTAGCGTTAGCAAATAAATCAGTAATGGTCTTGTGAATAACGACTATAATTAGCTGTTTCTATTTTGATAGTAAATTATGTTTTCATTATATTTTTTATTAATGTACACTGTATAGGTTGTTTTATAAAGCAATGTTTAGATACAGGGTGATATTTTACTAGTGTTCTAAATGTGAAAGTTTATAGGGTTGTTTGATGTTTGTTATGGTTTTACGCAAGAACTACCAAACGGATTTCGTTGAGACTTTACAGCTAGGATAACATAGAGGCTACCACGCTACGACTCATGGGAGAAAAGCAGTCACCAAAGATTAAAACGTAACCTGGATGATACAAATATTGTCAGTTAATTTCTTAGATATTCATAACTGTATATAATTTTTTTGTTGTAAATTAAATCAACGTAGTGTTTTTAAATACAGTGAGGAATTCTCCCTAATGCATTCATTGTCATGACCTCATGGCTTTTGAATGCATAACTTTTATAACAAACCGGTTATTTAAACGTTAAAGTTACGTAAACAAATATAAGCGTAACAAGATAATCCACGCGTTTTTCTTTGACGAAAATAAATTATCGCCTTTGACCTCAACTAACATATTTTAGCCTGAATTAATTGTGATATTTAACCTTACTAGGGTTCTTTAGTGAGAGAGTAAATCTGTTGAGCCGTTTGTCCCCTACCACCTTCACGCGTCACCGAGAACGAGATGACCCGCCGAAGTGACGACACACCAATGATGTTATAAGTAAAAATGTGTAGATAGGTTATATGCAGTCAAAAAGTGGCACTTTAAAAGTGTGCCAATTGACCAACATGATACTGAGTATCGCATTAGACATTTGACGTTTATCTTTTTTTCACTTGCACTACTTCAATCATGTCATCCTACTTTGACGTTAAACGTATGTGTGCGTAAGTGTGCCGTTTTTGAAGATGACCTTTGACCTTTAGATTCATTATTGCTATACAGAACCCCCAGCTAACAAAAACACGCACTTGCCAGATTTTTTCTAAAGTGTTGACTAATGAAAGCTCACGCGCAGCTTACATAACGCAGACAAAAGCTTTCTAACGTAACCTTGCACGTTAAGTTAATCCGTGACTCATTACGACCAGCATCGGTACAGTTTCGCAACACCCTGTACATGCCCTTACACGAACAATTGAATTTCAACCTTGTGTTCAACCCATTACATCTCAACACCAATTGTTCTATTTTCAGAATTCCGTATCAATGAAATTTAAACTTTGAATTTGTCGGGTTATGGTTGGCGTTTGATTGAGTGATATTTGGAATTGCATTAAAAAGATCTTTATAGGAATTGCAGCATTATTTGTTTTGTTAGAAGGTTGATTATTGTATAAAATATAGCTACGAAGTGAATGTAAACAGAGTTATACGGAAAAATGGTTCATATTTTCGTATTGCAGCGCAAATGTAATTAAATATATAACAAAATAGTTTGCGGTGTTGGGTCGTGTTTTGTAGAATTACTTGAGTTTTCTGGTAATAAAAGAAAGAGTTTCTAAGTAAAATCACTCAGAGGAAAGAGTTTGAGGTTCAAATAGTTAGTAAAAAAAATCTTGGTTCAATTTTGATGAAATAAGGCAAATTTTTATTTACTCACAATTTTAACCTGGGCCAGGGCAGAATTTCTAAAAAGCAACTCTCCATCATAAAAAAATCGACTGAGCAAATTTAAAATTTCCAGCTTTAGCTTCATGGCTGTGATTTTTTTTTTATGTTTTAAACAGTAAAATGAAAAAATTCTTTGACCAAGAAAAAAAAACATGACTAAGCACGTGCCTATCTATTCTTTCTCTTTCTTGCCAGATGTGCGACGGTGACAGTAGCTGAAACACTCACGGCAAGATAAATAGACGTTACTAAGCACTGACTTGACTTAGCACTATACTTGTCACTGTTACACAACTGCTAAACGTCAAGTGCACGATAGAGACGAAACATGGCTAAGCCAATGTCAGTGCTTAGCAACATTTTATCTCGCCATCACTTTCGGCCTTACATTATTTATCTCTACCCTAGTCCTATATAATATGCTAATTAATATCAATTACATACTTATTACCATGTACCAATTAGCATAAATAGCCAACGCACACCTTCAGTCCACATTCCACCGAATCGGAAGTATTTGGAAGCATTCGGAAGTATTCGTACGTGGGACGCAACATCGGCTATCTTCGGCAAAGTCCGGCCATTGTTCGACTGGTCAACCTCGACTTAGTGATCCATTTATTATATAACAATTAGAACATATGTTTGACACACTGCCTAATCAAATGACGTAATGAAAATGAGAGTAAAATTAAGTAATGATTTTTTTAACACGCTAATTATGACGTTGAGAAATGATGCCTGATTTAAATACGTGATTGCGGAGCATGAATATATTAGTAGTGTGTTTGTAAGTAACATTAAAACTAAGGTATAATTAGTAAAATATTTCTCTAACCGAAATTCTATCATGACGGCATCGGTCAATCATATTGGAGACTAGCTAAGTACTCATAAATTACGAGTGTAAATTAATAATTTTAAAAAATCAAAGGTTGATACCTTTAACGGCTTCACTAATTTAAGAGCTAAGGTACCACAGACAGACTGACGAACAAGCAGACAGTAAAACAAACAGACACACACACATACATAGCGATTAAACTTTATAAGTTTCACTTCTATTTTTGCGTCTGGAGTAAAGAAAACACAAGTGCACAATTGTGTGCTCAAACAGATGAGCTGATACGACTTTACGAAGCATGTAACCTTAGAACTACTACATTTAAAGACTTAGTGGTAACATTCTTATTTACTCCTATAATAAAACAATAGTTCTATCTTGCAAAAATTGTTTTTATAATAAAAAAAAACATTACTTATTTTCCACTCCTACTCAATCGCTTTATTTAGTAATCATTGCCCAAATAAGTCAGTAATCATCTAAATTGCTGTTTCAAATTCAATGAAACGAATCAAAATCAATACAATGTACAAATCTGGAAATACTGAGAAAGGACTGCGCCAAGTACTATTGACCTCTGCCAAGGTTTGCGTGTTTCGCACCGGTGACATTCAAACATACGGATGTGGTGCAGTTATTGTTGTACAGGTGTGGTATGTAACCACAGGGAGAGTGGGTGGATTGAGTATACGTCAATGGTCATGTTATATGTACTGTATCATATGACTATATCATTGACAGTAATGTCGCGTGATGAGTGATGTTGTTGGTTTTGTTCGCTTCCGTGTTGTCTATGGCCTACATACAGTGTTGTTGGTCCTAGAATCTAAAGTTAAAGTTGAAGATTTACTACCCTTGTAAAAAGAAAGGTTACAATCATTCTGGTAGTTAGAATGATAATAAAATTCTATTTGTAAGTATATGATAAGCATATAACAACACGCTGCGACCCACGAGAGCGGGGCATTAATCAAAGACGTAGGTGAAATAGCGAGCAATAACTAGTGTTTTAGAAGAAACTTTCATAGCTATATGAATATGAGCTTTATTGCCAAGAAAACAAAGTTTTATGCAGTGTGAAAACCACCGAATCGAAAAATATGACTAATTATCTACCTGATTTATAAATAAAAGAGATCCATTTTGACGTAGCTTTTGTATATTTCCATCCACATAATGTATAATTTTCTTAGCTTTGCAATATAGATGTGATTTTAACCATCCCAAAGTTTAGCGTGCCGAATTATCCTTGATTGGATTTGCCTGATAACAGGTTTAGTTTCAAAGTAAGAATATAAGCCTTATTATAATTATCTGAAGCCCTTTGTTAATGGATTGGGATATTTGAGGCAAAATCAACTTTAATCGAAGAATGCGATGGGTGTAAAAGAATATTCAAATTAAAAAGTATACCCAATAAGTTTGTCTTCAACTAAAGAATCACCAGTGAATTTATTTTTGACACCCATACTTTTTCACTTATAGTTTTACCATAACCTTCAACGTTTCTAAGTGTTTTCTCCTCTAGCTAATTTCCTATATTCTTTGTCCCTGCATTTCCTAGGCGTCCTTTATTCTAGCTCCTTCCCTCATTTTAATTGGGAACCCAGACCTACACTATTTAACAATATCAATAACAAAACCTTCTCAATCTTTCCAGATCCACGAGCACATGACTCCAGACGAACTACGGAGCGTCTTCCACGTAGAACACCACTCCTTGGTGCCAGAGTACCACCCCGTCTATCTCACCCACCACCTAGCGAGGCGGCACATCCCTGGGACACACCACAACACCCTGTCCCAGGGCAACAGCAAGATCCCACACGAAAAGACCAAGAACCAATGGAAGACGGAGACCAGTCCGCCATCTTTGCTGAATGACGAGATGTTCGTCAAAGCGAAGGAGAACATCAAAGACGTTGATATTATAGGAGATTTGAACAACACAGTGAGTGTTAATTTCGATGTAACAAATTCTAGTGAGACCAGTGACAGTGTAGTGATGAGTGATCTTGAAAGGCTAGTGGAAGGCCAGGAGTTGGATGTGCACAAGATAGACTTGGAGGCGTTTGGGAAGCAGCTCAAGTTGGTGCTGAAGAAGCAGGAAGGTCTGCTGAAGAAGGAAGGATTGAGGATGTGGAAGGCGCATCAGAATGAGTCGCAGCCTCATGGAGTGGACTATGAAGAGTTGGTTACGGTAAGTGTTTTATTTATATGTTCTTGTATGACCAAATGATATAATGACGTTAAAAATGTAAGAATTAAGAATATCATATCCTTTGGCTTGCAGTTAAAATATTTAGTTCGATGAGATTTCGTAGTGGCTGTGTATTAAGAGTTAGAAAGACAAAGAGGTTTTCTTACTATTATTTTATTCATTTGCATTTAATGTTCTTTAACCATCAAAGGCCTTTTTTTTTTTTGGTGAGTGGGAAATCATCCAATGACTGCTCCCGTCCTGGGTGCGGCGGGAGGGTGTGTCAGACTCTTACTGACTAAAACCCACTCATGTTCCTTCGATTGCCTTTTATGTTCCAGGGTCACGGTAACTGTTATAAACATAACATTCCGCAACCCACCATCAAAGGCCTTCGAAATAAGATTTGCATACCTCATTAAAAATTCCCAATTAATCGATTTGAATAATCGATTCACATTCCCATGAGATAACAATCGTTCACCCATATACGGTTATTACCAAGTGAAAAGCGAAAATCGAATCGATATCGTTCGGAAACGGTAAACAATGTGGAGAAGTGACAACGCTAATTATAACATACGCTTATAAGACGTCGGATTAATTAGGGCTGATACTCAAAGCCTGGGAAATAAAACACTTAATAACTCAGTACAAACAATTCATTCCATTACAATGTTTGTTCTCTAAATTAATATTGATAATGTAAGGATAAATTGGATCGTGGAGACCTTGGAATGACATTACATTAATCTCTGTATATAAAGTGATAAACTGACTGACTTGATTGTTGATGTATTAACGCACAGCCAAAACCTCTGGTCCTAGAGACATGAAACTTGTGTTATTTGTAAAGATTAACTAGCCACTAAGAAATGATTATCGGAAATTCAAGAAACGAGTGCATATAGGCATCAATTGGGTAAGCTCGCTCCATCGTAGGCCCCGTCTATGCCCTCGGGCTAGTCTGGGCCCAAGAGCAAGCCCATAAGAAATAAAAAAAATCGACTCCTTAGGGTAAAATAGTGGACGGGAGATCTACGCGGGCGAAATTTAGTATTTTATAAAACCATACGGCTGATTTAAACCTTAGAACACACATGATTCGAGACACAATAGAAAGACAATAGCAGCGCGACAGTCGGCTGTCACTTAGTCGTTGAAAGGTTAAGAAGAAAGTGCAATGATAGTTTTGTTGTAAAAAACAAGTGGTTATGTGGATCTAAAATTCTATCGCGTAGGAGTTACCACGCAGAAAAACTTCTTCAAATTTCGTTATTTTTAATACCATTCCATGTCACATAGTCTCCGCAATGCTTAATACAACGACAGTACCAAAAGTCATAAGAGAGTTGACGTAATTAAATGTTGAGTAACAGCCCTACTCCATCCAATTGTTCTGTAGCGGATGATACAAAAACGCAGGCACCTGCCTCGCGGTGAAAGCTGCTTCCCACGCCGGTCTTATCTAACCAAGAAGTATCTTCTGAATACAAAGAACTTAGGGGTTGAAAAAACTAGTTTACATTTTAAGGGGACACTTGATTTTGGCACGCGACGTTGTCTGTGTATCTGCCGGGGTTGCGGAAAAGTTCTAATAGTTACCGTGGCCCTGGAACATAAAGAGCAACTGAAGGAGCATGGGTTGGTTTTAGTCAGTAAAAAACTCACACTCCCTCCCGCCCTACTCAGGGTGGGAGAAGTAATTTGATGATTTCCCATTCACAAAAAAGTATAGCTTTAGGCTCTATAGCTACTTGGTGTTAAAGTACCTTCGAAAACCTTAATTAATAAAAACAAGTGATCTCACTCGAATATAAATGAGGAAGGTACCTTTGTACCTGCTACATCTAATTATTCTTTAAGCATCGCCTACTTTCAAACTCTATGTAAGTCATAGCATCTCAGACCCAACAATATTATGAAGAAGAAGTAGGAGAATCTTATGTGCCCGTGGAGCAAGGCTTATCTGAAATTGGTCCTGATTGTCTTTAATAGATATTTGATAGGCGTTAAGGGTAGTCAGAAACCCGAAAGCCTTAAATAATTATTTGAAAAGGTTAGAAAGATAAAAATGCCAACAGTTATACTTTTATTTAATATCCAAAGACAAAAAGATATCAGCAATAGTAAATTTATTCAAATCTATGACAACATGACCCCCAATCGCGTTGTGACACTATTTACCAACTCAACAAGCAAACTTAAAATACAACTTTTATTACAAATATCTTCTACCAATACAATATGTAATGATTACAAATAAACCGGCTTGTCAAACTGTAATAAATACATAACTTGTGCCGATTACATAAGTTAATGGCGGACTTTAAAAGTGAGACAATAAATTGGTGTTAGAATTGTGCACAAAGCTTTACATCTAGGGTTGTTTATCTGGTGATCTTAACAACCTTGTTGTGTCATGTTTGACGCCTAAATTGTGACTGGAGCTTTGCTGAATAAGATGATGCACACACAGGGCGAGATGAATAGACTTTACTTAGCGCGACTTTGGCCAAACATTATTTTGTTTGTTTCATTTGCCATGGAATTAGTTCGACTACTTATTGAAAAAAATAATGTAAAATGCTTGCATTTCTTAGCAGTATGAAACTATAATTTACTAGCTGTTCCTCGCGGTTTCACCCGCGTTACGTTAGGTTTTTGGTTACTGCCTGGCTCCCGTGGGACATAGCGTGATATTATATAGCCTATGTTACTCAGGGATAATCTAGCTTTCGAATGGTGAAAGAATTTTTAAAATCCTTTTACTTATTTTAAAATTCCTATAACGAGTTTGGGCCAACGTGTAGGGTCAGGTACTCTCATTGTTATTTAATAAATAATTATAAATATATATCTGTTCATTTGATAACTGTTTTATTTCCATATCTCCCCTTCTGTTCGTCTGGGATTCCAGTTCCCTAAGGTTCTGGTTTCCTAGACGAACCTACCCATGTGGTTGTTGCCCTAGACCTCTACAACCCAGGGTAAGCTACAACTTGTTGACAATGTAGCTTTCGAATGGTGAAAGAATTTTTAAAATCGGTCCAGTAGTTTTTGAGCCTATTCATTACAATCAAACAAACAAAGTTTTCCTCTTTATAATATTAACTTAAAAAATACCTTTGAGCTAGCAAAGTTTGAAGATTTAAAGCGATTTTTCACGAACACACGTTACACATTATACAGCAAATAAATGTAATATATTAGCTACAGAAAATAGATTAAAGAATTTTGTGTGGCTGAAAAATCGCCCATTTAAAATACCCATAGTATGCGCCCAACCTTACGAGTTAACAAAATGTTTAGTATTCTATTAACGCTGTTTAATTTGTGAACTAGAGCAGCTTTGTTGTTATAATAACAGCTCAATATAAATATTTTTAGTTTTAAGGTTTGTTTGTCCTGGAAAATAAACTCTAGAGATTAATATCAAGCGCACATTTTTTTGGATACACAATAAAGTTCGTTATTGTTATATTTACAAACGAAAAATACTGCCAACATTTTTAAAAGCTTTTATTTAATTTGAACTGTATGTAGGTAACGGTGGAAAATACATATTTTAGGAAGAGCTTGCTTAAAATAGGGATGACGAGTGACGACAGCATTAAAAACATGGCATTCTGTTTAGTCCATCTGATAGATCGGCCGAAAATACGGGACACGTATTTTTTGCTTGATCAAATTAATAAAAAAATACAAAGATCCGGAGCAACAAAGTTCCGGAGTGGGGGCTTTTGACGTCACCGTAATGCAAAAATTGTATCTTATTGTGACGTCACGCGCAACTTTAACGCACTGTATCGTTGTAATTCTTCGTTTACGAGAAAAAAGAAAAAAAAAAATCCAAATTTTTTTGATAATCTTTCAGACGGACTAATTACTTTTTTTTTGTCGTCTCGCCTATTCTGGTCTCTTTTCATACAGAGACGACAACCATTTATTAGCACGCTTGCTCAATGCTGATTGGCCGTTTCAGACTCAGACTTATAAATTACAAGCGTTCTACCCCAGCTACGTACTACAATTCTTTGAAAAAACTTTTTCCAAAAAAAAGATAACCGACTTCAAAAACAAAAAGCTCAAAAATAACTATTTCGGAAGTCGGTGGCTTCTCTTCTGCCGGTCGAATTGTGTTGCCTTGCCACCGACTTCCGAAATAGTTATTTTTGAGCTTTTCGTTTTTGAAGTCGGTTATCTTTTTTTTGGAAAAAGTTTTTTATTTTTTACTTTTTAGTTAGAGTCCCAACTACGTTTTAGAGTAACTTAAAAAAAAATGTACGTTTTTCTTTAAAAAAATTGAGGAGTTCCCTCGATTTCCTGGACCTGATGACAATGGGACCATTTGGGAAGTCTACCCTTTCAAACAAAAAAAGAATTGTTCAAATCGGTTGGCAAACGACGGAGATATGCGCGAACAAACATAAAAAAAAAAAAAAAAAAAAACATACAAACATTCGCATTGAGAACCTCCTCCTTTTTTTAGAAGTCGGTTAAAAATTACTAATTTTCTCTGCTATAATATGCTTGTTTTAAACATATAAACCTTCATTTTGAATCACTATTTAAAAACCGCATCGAAATCCGATGTAGAGTAATGGTCATAGTAAAAAGCGACTTGGTTTTATATTATGTAATGATAATAATATGGACAAATACGTCACTATAGGGTCCCATTCCGAGGCCCTATAAAGCACGAAAATATAAATTACTTACCATCCATAGTTTTATCGTTGAAATACTTAACAGCACTTATCTATACTAATCTATTTCTATACTAATATTATAAAGAGGTAAAATTTGTAAGTTTGTAAGTTTGTAGGTTTGTAAGTTTGTATGTAGGGGGTAATCTCTAGAACTACTGGTCTGATTTGAAAAATTCTTTCAGTGTTAGATAGCCCATTTATCGAGGAATGCTATAGGCTATATACCATCACGCTACGACTTACGGAAGCGGAGCAGTAACGAAAAATGCGGGTGAAACCGCAGGGGACAGCTAGTAGACAATAAAACCACAGTTCATAATAAAATTACCATATTATCTAGCTATTGACATTCGTGATGTCTACCTAGTACAGTTTCAGTTCTTGTTAATAGATTTTATTACCATAAATGCATAATGTATGCTGCAGAAGCCGAAAATGGTGTCAAAATAACTAAAACGAGTTAGGACCTGCCTACATTTTGTTGTACGTTATATTTTAGATCACCTTGATCGCAAATGCACTTAGATTGAATACCTAGACCTAGGTTAGGATTCGTGTTTGGAATCTGGGTTCTAGGTTTTTGGTTGGCTTTGACACCGAAATACGTTTAATACGTTTCATAACGAAATGTTGCTGCTAGTATGGATCTTACCGGAATTTCTAATGAACAACCCCGTGTGGCCAACAATATTAAAAATAAATAATAATAAAAATCTCAGGGATAGAAGTATAATATAAAAGAAAGGTAATTAACATAAACAAAATATTAATAATTCGGCAACCGTGCGTGCAGTGATTTAATTTTTTATTTAATAAACCACAGGGTTCTTTCTGCTATTTAAATTTTTCTCAGGATTTGAAGAATATCCACTTTATAATTTAGCTGTATGAATTCAGTATGAGTACGTAAATAAGTCTACCTAATTGCGATATATTAATAGTTCAATAACACTGTTCAGTAACTATTTATGTCTTTAGTAGTTTAAATAATGTTTATTGACATCTTGTACCTTGCCGTGGGAGACTAGGTATATTCCAGTTAAAAACACTCTAAATCTAAAGATATCTCTGTTGAGAATTATTTTACGTAATATCGGTTAGTGTGTATTAGTGGGATGTAGTACAAATCAGTTAAACCGAAAACTGGATACATATATCTTCTGCAAAATTAAAACTTTTGTCTAGTGCACAGGGTCGGCAACCTTTTGAGTTGGAAGAGTCAAAAATATTGAATAACAAAACTTTAAAATATTTACTCCACATCCACATAATTTTTTCTTACCTACAATTGTACTACTTCGTATGGGACTAAAGAGCCGGCTTCACATCCAAAGAGCCGCATGTGGCTCGCGAGCCGCAGGTTGCCGACTACTGGTCTAGTGCAAGCTACTCTTGGATACATCAGTGACGAATTTTCGTTAAGACGCATATCTAACGCAAGGATTACTTGTTGGCTTATTTTTAGCTTTTTGTTAAAGAAAATATATCTACAATCCAGCCCACAGTGCGGCGGGGGATTTGTTTTATATTATATAAGGATGTTATTAGTAAACTTAAATATAAGGACAGGACTCTGAAAACAAAAAAAAAGAGAGTTCTATTTAATGACAAATAAAATCAAAAGGTAAAAAAAAAACTTTAATTAACCCTAATTATACCGGCGATATTAATTAAAATTTTCTAAAGTCGCAGAATTGGAAAGACACTCATATCAATAATTATTGATCAGTTCTTTTTTTAAACTTTTTACGATTTGTCAAAGGTTGCTATATTAATGTTATATTTGAGTAGTCTCAAATTCGTGTTAGATAACCTGTTGTAAATTATAAGGGACATGTTTAAAACTGTCCGGTTGTATTAATTGCAGTGCTGATTTAATTAGAGGGGTTATTAATGAACATATATATTGATGAAAGGGTCGCTTACCTGCGGGGTTATTTGCTAACTCTATTGACAGCTCATAGTGATGATCACTTGGTAAAGTGTTCAACGGTTAACTGTCAAATAGCTAGCTTCGTATGCGCTATCACCAGTGTCGAACTGGAATGACGTCATTAGCAACCGGTATGGCTGATAGTCACCGTAAGCACATTTTGACAGGAGTTGTTGTATCGATACTCGTAAAATTGCGATTCTCTAAGCTTTTGAAGCTACGAGTGTACATCAAATTGAAGGTCACTTCACCACTTGATAAGCACTGCTCTTGGGTAGTGTTTTATGAATTCTCGTGATGAGCACCGGTGCCTATATTGAGTTAACCCACTAAATTAAGTTTATTTACTAACTGTTAACTTGTAATTTGTGTCTTAAATAAAGAAAATGTAAGAATTACGTCGAATATAGGAATTACATATTATTGGATTGTTCATTTTTTTTTACTATTCTCGTGTTGTATTTTTTTTTTGTGTTTTGTTCTTTATCATTTTGTTAGAGATTATGATATATGTTTATTATATTATTAATATAATGTGAATATGGATCTTAGATATCCGAAATAATAATTTTTATTTGAACGTTTATTAAGTTGTGTGCACAGGATAATAAGTGTAATTTTATTCCGTTTCGTGTTAATATAAGCGCTCCATGTGCTAAACCTTGCATACACGTCACAACATCTCTTGCTACTCTAAGACATTGTCCGTTGTTGTTTCATTGCAATATTATGCTGTATGTATGTGCGTTAACGGTGACAACCCTAAAGGTCATAGCTCATTACAGCCACCCGGCAGCCACTCCACACCGTCTCGCCTTATAACCGAAGCGATCCGGTGACGGTACGGAGTTGATATAGTGAGCGCATGCCCATACAAGTCCATATAAAGAATACTAGCCGCAGGAGGCTAGTCGGTGCGGAGTGGCTGCCGGGTGGCTGTAATGAGCTATGACCTTTAAGCATTTACTTGTAACAGAATACCGAGCATTCGCTGTTCTGTTACACCTTGTATTTAAGGCCTAACGAGATATTTTGTGTAACATTTTTTCGAGGAAACCCTCGAGCGCAGGTAAACAAAACACGTGACTTGCCAAAAAAAGTGTGTGAAAAGTTGAAAGAAATGTTTTAGGTATATATTTTAGGTATATATTATATCATCGACCAATTTTCAAGAACGTTGCATCACAATGTAATGCTGTTTATACCCACCTTTAGTGTGCCATTTTTGAAATTTAAATCTTGCGTAGATACGTTATTGTTGTGTACGTTGTAACCATTCTACTTCTTTGGCTTGTTTATCAGCAAAGCCAAAATATCTTTTAGTTAGTACCTTGATAAAACTAAAACATTGCCTCGTATTTTTGTATGAGAAATAGAAGCAAGCGGCACCCCGTTACAAAACAGTTAAAACTTTACTTACATAATTCAATTTGCAATAACTGTTTTATTTAAGTCAGACCTCTGAATGTCCATCAACAAGATATGTAGTTGTTTTAATTTGACCCACGCCCAGATTTTATAACTAACATTATTTATTGAACGCATATTTGAGTTTACGATTGCATAATATTCATAGTTATTCATAATTCGTTTAATTGGTTTTCTATGTACAGTCAGGGAAGTTTGCGGTTGACCACTACGCTTACCATAGGGTTAAAATACACACGATGTGATTACCTATTGTGATTTGTTGTAACGAATTTCCTTGCAGAATACCTAACCTATGTCTTAAAGGAAATGCGTTACAATGTGCATCCTGATTATTAACCTTTATGGGCCTCGCATAAAATAAGTATAACAATATTGACGTATTAAAGTGATATGTTTGACCCATTTTTTAAAATAAATATGATTTCATATCAAGTAAATAAATATGATATTATATAGGCTATGTTACTTGCTGATAGATGATGTAGTTTTATATTGGTGAAAGAATTATTCAAATTGGTTCAGTAGTTACGTAGCCTACAATGCAAACAAACAATCAAATCTTTCCTTATTATCTATACAAACTCAAAAACTATGGGCCGATTTCAAAAACCTTTTTTCATTAGAAAGCTACATTATCCCTGAGTAACATAGGCTATATAATATTACGCTATGTCCCACGGAAGCGAAGCAGTAACCAAAAACCTAACGTAACCCGGATGAAAACGCGAGGAACAGCAAGTATTATAAAATAAAGTTTCATTAATTAAATGAATCCAAGACAATTATCAGCAAACGTGACAAAATCATAATGATCGTTCATCATGATAATTATTTCCTTTTTTATTCTTGTAACACATGATCTTATTCATAAAAATAAAAGAGTAAGCATACATAAATTAATTAATATTTAATTTTATATTAGCATTATTAGCCACAGATTTGTTCTTTTGATATTAAAATTTGCTTCTGTCTGGAAATACAAATTCGTAAATTAATTTATGTTAATATTAAAATTAAATAAAACTAGTGACAGATTTTGTATTGAATGGCAGAGATTCTATCCTTCGAAAACATATACTATTTAAATCTCGAAATTTAAGCATCATGTACCATAGTCATTTCTTTATTTAAAAATGGCACGTCAACAACGTCAATACAAACACGGAGACATTTTTGACATTTAATAGACAAAGTCTTATGTTTACGTCTATTACAGTCAAAATCAAAACAATTCTTTTTTTTTCTGATAAAAACATAAGAATATTATTATGTTTCTTCTTTTCTTTTTGAGGATGGGAAATCATAAAATTACTTCTCCCGCCCTGGGCGAGGTGGTAGGGAGTGTCAGACTTTTATTGACTAAAACCCTACCTTATTCCTTCGGTTGCACGGTAACAATTAGAACTATACTGTGACCCCAGCAGGCCCTAGAGGGCCCCGTCAATGATTATGTGATTGGTTTATGAAATAATATCCTCACTCGATTATTTAATGATTGCGAATCAAGTCAATATTCTTGTTATCTTGTATGTTAATGATAAGATATAAAACCTAATCAAGATTATAATTTTACTATTCAATAGGAACTCATAATGGCTTTTAATTAAGTATGTCGAAGATGATATTTCATGTTTTTAACTAGCTAATATGAATTTTAATTATGAACGTGAGGGATAAAACTGCTCTAGTTTAACCAATAGCTTTTAATCGGTGTTTTCTTTACCAATTAAGCAACAATAGTGAAACCTATTTCAAGGATAAAAGCTTTTTGTGCATTCAATAGTCGTTTTTATTTATTTTATTTATAAACTTGCTATTTGTATTCTTGTTACATCTTATTCTAAAATTGACTAATTTATCCTAAAAGATAGGGAAAATATATGTATATCATGAAGCATTTATTTTTGCATTACTAACCAAAAGGTAAGTGCCCAAAAGTGTGTTTGACGGGCCTGTTGGTCTAGTGGTCAGAAACCGTGACTGCTAAGCCGGAGGTCGTGGGTTCGATTCCCACCCAGGACAAACTTTGTGTGATGAGCATGATTGTTTGTTCTGTGTCTGGGTGTAATTAATCTATAATATGGTATGCATTTATAAATTATATAAGTATGTATATCAGTTGTCTGGTTACCGTAGTACAAGCTCTGCTTAGTATGGGATCAGATGACCGTGTGTGAGTTGTCCCAGGATATTTATTTATTATTTATTTATTTAAAATGATAATAAAGACCAATCATTAAAAAAAACAGTCTCAGACTAACCATCATCAAAGGTACCATAGGAAATTTTAGTTTTTGTAATCTGGTCACAATTTGCGAACGATCATAAAACTCATTTGTAATTTAAATACATCTAGTTATTATAATGAGGTGCCTTTTATTCCATTGGCTAGCACGTGGCTGGCACAGGCGAATTTGTACATTTTTATGAATTTACATAAATAGGTATGAGGTGAATATGAAATGTGAACTTTGATTTTGCTCTTTGATCGTGCATTACGAATAATAAGTTTATGAGGGTGTTCTGAAATGATGCCCACCTGACGGCAGCACTACTGAGGCGTGAGGTCCAAAGCCATACAAAAAAAAATTACGCTCTGTCACTTTTGACAGCAAGTGTCAAAGTGCCTATAATTATTGTCGTAAGACCATCCGCGACAGTGGCGCCAACTAGTGGTATAAATTTTCGCAAACACCCTCATTGTATTGCGTTCTAAGGGTTTATAAGGAGCATGCAGTGTAAACATAATGTAGAGTAAGGCGAGTTATAAAGCAAGAAGATGCAAACCCATTAACGGGATCAGGGAAGGAAGAAGTAGAATACTTTAGAACGTTATTTTTAAGTAAAAAGAAGAAAAGTTAGGATGACCCACCAGTCAAATTATATAAAACTAGCCGTTCCTCGCGGTTTCACCCACGTTACATTAGGTTTTTGGTTACTGCTTCGCTCCCGTGGGACATAGCGTGATATTATATAGCCTATGTTACTCCTGGGCAATGTAGTTTTCTAATGGTGAAAGAATTTTTAAAATCGGTCCAGTCGTTTTTGAGCCTATTCATTACAAACAAACATACAAAGTTTTCCTCTTTATAATATTAGTGAAGATTTATGAGAAGGCAAAACGTCACCCCGCCTAGATTTTATAACGCTGTAGAGAACCGTGACATCGCTTATTTTTCAACTTATTTATTGATTAACCTTTCAACGACCAAGCGATAGCCGGCTGTCGAGCTGCTATTGTCTTTCTATTGTGTCTCCAATCACGTGTATTCAAAGGTTTAAAACAACAAAAGATATTAATCAAGTTTGGAGGACTTAAGGGTTTCCAAACTTATTTTTTTTTTAGTTTTTAGGCTTTATGTACATAACAATGTAATGTGTGTTTAAATTTAACCGAATTATCATAGTATCTTTATTATTATCTATGTAGAATAATCGTATTTACTACTGTAAATTACAGTAGCTGGCCAAATTATTAGGGACAGTGTCGTGATTTTTGTATTATGAAGTTGGATTGATTTTTTCAGAAAAGTGATTGGTTGTAGACTTCAGTGGTATTTTTTATTAAAAAACCTTATTATTTAAGATTATAAAAATAAGCAATATGAAGGTGAAATTAAACCTGGTAATTTGTTTAAAAAAATAACGCATTAATAAGTTGAAAGTAAATATTTTGTGTATAACTTAATATTTTGCGACGCCGCCGCCAACAGCTCGTGTAAGACGTTTTATACATTCTATACATTATATAACAGGTTGTTTAGGCTTGTGTCATGATAAAACTCATTTCTATGAACTGCAATGAGCTGGTGTTTAGTGGTTACGAAGTGCTTAACAATAGCCCTCTTGATGAGCTTCTGCGTGTTCACAATAGAGCTCGTATCTGGTGAATTATCTAGTTAGTGCAGAAAATATTTATTTATTTTTCAGACAGGAATGCTTTAACACTCTTGGCCATGATATACGATGTAGAATCGTGCATAAAATTTAACTCTCCGGCTACTGGGCACCCATTCTTCGACTTGCGGCCATAATTCAGTTTCTAGTACTAACTTGTACAGATCTTGCCTTGTAGTCACTTTCACGAAAAATAGGCACCCCATGTTTTCAGCTGAGATGTTAAATCACACAATGATACTACCTGGTTGTTAAGTTTTCCCTAAAAAGCAAACTGCATGGAGCCGTTCTCGAACAATTCCACGATGTGTACGACTGCAAATGAGCTCTTATCGACCTCCACTTGAAAAAAATATTCGTCGGAGAGACATACACCGAAAATAATGCAATAATTACTGAATAGTGTATTTCAGACGTATGGGAATATTAAAAGTAATATTATTAACCGATTCCAGTTTGCCACTGTCATACTTCGGTGTTGCCAGGCCTACTGCAGTCGTTTCTACTTCATGGTCTCAGTGAGGTGCGATTTTTTGATCGGCCGGCGATTTATCCAATTCTTCTCGGCCAACCTCCGTTAAACTGCCCGAGCGAATACTTCTATTTTCTTGTCTTATCCCTCGTTTATAATCGTTGTCAGGGAAACAATACACTTTTAATCATGTTTTAGGCAGATATCTCTGTTTTTAAGGTCAGAACAATGAGTGGTGATCTGTTTTTTGCCACATTTTTTCACACTCTGTTTTTTTAGAAGTTTGTTCTGATCAGATTTTACTTTAATACTGTTTACTTCAGACTTTTAGACACCTGTAATAGCTGTGAAATCTTTCAGTAAATGTGTAAAATACAGAAACAACGTTTTTATTTTTATAAACTTTCATAGAGACGTGTCTACAGTTTTGTCCATTTTAAAAAGGCGAAATTTTAAACGTATCACGTAATATCGTTCTCAAAACTTCATATTTTGTATTCAATTTAGGAAAAATAGGACATCATCAGAAACAATATCTGCGGTTTGATTAGTTTTAACAGAAACATCTAGTAAAATTAAAACCAAAAATAGTTTTTGCCATCAATGAAACAAAAGTTTTTTTTAAACTGAAGTTAACAAAATTGCTACATATTATAAGCAATATCACTTTTTTTGAAAATGACTCGATCACATGGTGGTATCACATATCAAAATTAATAATAATAATACCAGGAGTAAAACCATACCAGAAAAACCTATATAGCATTATTTATTTTCTTGAAAAAGGTGTTTGTACAAAAAAATGTTGCTCAATGAATACTGTCCCTAATAATTTGGCCACCGATGGTAAATGCACAAAGTATTGATTTATTTAGTCGCGGTGTCAGTGACAGACCTACCGCTAGATCATAATTATACTGATCTGACATTTAAACCTACTAAAAAAAATAAAACTTTACCAGAAACCTAAAGCACAACAAAGTTATGGATCAATTGATTTCACAACAACAATGACTGTATGTCTCACATTTCAAGCATTTATCGAACACTTTCGCGCGCTTTCGAGACAAATCCTTACTTTATGGGCGACGATCCTTTTATTGTATTCATTCTTGATATTTTGATCCGGAATTTATATCGATTTCTCTTTTACAAATCTCCAATTTAAGCAAAAAGGTTTAACTTTTGTCACAATAGGCGAGATGACAAAAAAAAAGTAATTAGTCCGTCAGTTAGATAATCAAAAAATTTGGGACACGTATTTTTTCTTTTTTCTCGTAAACAGAAAATTACGACAATATAGTGCTTTGAAGTTTCGTGAAACGTCACGCCTTTGTATAATTTTTACTCAGAAGTGACGTCACAAGCCCCCTCTCCGGAACTTTGATGCTCTTTATCTTTGTATTTTGTTATTAATTTGATCAAGCAAAAAATATGTGTCCAGTATTTTTGGACAGTCTAACAGACGGACTAAACAGAATGTCATTATTTTGATGTAGTCAACATCCCTATTTGTACTTACAAAGTAAATAGTAAAAAAAAACAAATATGTGACTATCAAAACAGACTTAGATGAAATTAAGATTTTTATTTTATTTTTAGAATTGTCGTATTTGCTAACGCAAACAAACCATTTTGATATGATACGAAAATTCTGCCGACATAATTATAGGAAACTTAATTTTAATTATGTATAAATATAGATTTTATGACTAATAATGTGTACGATTATCCTTCATTATGTATATTATAACAATTTAGATGGCCTATTAGTTTATCTTAACATAATATTTACGTTTTCTATCCGCACGTGGCAAAGTTGATAAATCTATTTATATTTTTAAACAGAGTTCTAAATTTTACTGAGCCTTTTTGCCTACTTCGCAAAATTAAAAAAAAAACGAAAGAATAGCCAGGGCCACAGGTGGAGAGTTGCACACATAACTAGTACCACACCTAAAACAAAGTGGAGAGTTTAAATGCCAAATGTTAAACCTATAAAAATGAAGGTACCTAATACAATAATTAGCATATAGGTAATGATTAGAAATTATAATGTCATCTCATTAATTGGCGATCACGCGTCTGCGCACCGGTTGACTGTCGATGACGTCAAACACGTGCAAGATTAACAATCATAACTTTATTCATTCTTCCTAACAAAAATCTACTTATTTGACAGCATAAACGGGCACCAAGATGTCAAACTGACAAAGTATAAGTCAAATTATTTGAGTCAAGCCATTTAGACTACAAGTAAAAATCTAATCGCCCACTCTCGAAAGGTGTAGGTCAGAAACTCAATAGTTTACAATAAATCATGTTTTTTGTAAGTACAGATGTCAGCACATCAAGCAGCTACAATGTGTTATGATTTTTTTTTTCAAGGCAGATTGGGAATAAAAATTGTAGTACTCCTTTTTATTAAGTTGTTTAAAGTATAGGTTTATATCGGGAAATTCATCAATCTTTATAATATAGCGTGAATATGAATGTAACGCGAGAGCAATTATACGCCTCTATGACCCACTGAAATTGATTATTGTTCGATAAAAGCTATTTCAGTTTTAACGCCCTTTTTATTACAATAACTCATTATGGGCCACCAAGGCTTTGAACCGAAGTGAGAACAAGGTATAGGTGCAAAATAAAAGGTTTTGTACGATTCTGTAAGCGGGTCCTTCAATGTTTTAATTTGTGTTTTTTGTTCTCATTACTCGGTCATTCAAAGCTGAAGTAAAGCTTGTCTAAGTAGGTAGAAATGACTCGCCTCACTACGGCACGTATCTAACAAAACCAAATGTCAAATACTTTTATTTTAGCTAGGTATTAACTACTTCCATAACTGCCATACCTTAATATATTCTCTTTGTCTTTTGACAATGACGTGACAATACAAATCCAGAACAAAAGAACCATAGACTAAGTTTTCATAAACAATTTTCCTATATTATAAAACGTAGTCCTTTGAAGGTAATAGGTGTTATTGACGTCTTTTATTTATAATAATTGCTGTTTTGTAATTAATATGCCTGCAATAAATAATTAGCATATGAATGAGGAACATCCTCTTAGCAAATTGTTTGTTTATCTCGTTATTCTCACGATTTTCTTGTAATATACTTGTCTTTCGATTCAAGATCATTGTCCTGTCAACAAAGTGTCAGATGTCAGGTAACAGATTCCCAAGATGCAACATGGTAATACTGTATGTTTTGTATTCACATTTATCTTAAAATGTTAAATGGTAGGTTATTTATTGATTGATTCGTTTTGAAAATAGAGGAGCTATTCCTCGCAGGTCTTTGGTCACTGCTTGGCTCCTGTGAGTCGTAGATAACATACTTAGGTATGTTACATACAGTCTACAACAACACTTCCTTGTGTTAGATATTTAATTTAATTATAAGGTTTGTTTTAATATTATCTGTGGTTGAAAAGTGGGGGGTTTTTATTTTGTCAATTGCTGTGTGATTTAAAACGGAGAATAAAATAAAGTTAATTTCCCCAAGAGTTTTATTGGTGAATCCAACATTTGATAAACCTAACACTAAAACTTCTTGATATTGGCGCGTTTATCCATCAAACTCTTGAGCTTTACAATATTTGTATAGATTCATCCTAATATCCTACGGTGACGCGAATCGCTTTTTAGACAAAAATAAAAGCGAAAATGGCATCATAGGTTGTTTGCTTGAAAAACTTAAGATTACAAGTTACCCAAACAGAAAATTGAAACCACAAATAACAAAACAATTGACAACCAATAAAATTCGAATTAATTGTACTTTCAAAAGTGTCTCTTGAATTATGAGTTGACAGAATTGGAGTAAAACCATAGACAAAATAAAGTTATTCTTATGAGTACTTAGAACAATTTAATCTCCTTTATTTGAATGTTTTATTCAAGGGTTTTGACTATATTTTACGACCTACACCAAAAATACAAAGGCGATTCGCGCGAGGCAATTCGCATTATTTTAGTATGCATTTGTTCCAATTTTAACAATTCAATTGACTTTTCATTCATGAAGTGTTTTGAAAGTTTGAAACTATGATTTGTTTGCTTAATCTGATCAAATTCTTAATTATTTTAAGTACTTTTAAATGCGAAGGTTTGCCCGTGTTGCTGATTTCGACTTTGCACGCAACAGCAAAACATTCACGCGGACAAAAGCTACTACTTAATAGTTACTAGCTTTTGCCCGCGACTTCGTTCACGTGGAATAATAGTTCCCGTTCCCGAGGGATTTCCGGGAGGAAAACTATCCTATGTCCTTTGTCGGGTCCCAGACTATATCTGTACCAAATTTCATTCAAATCAGTTCTGTGGTTTAGGCGTGAAGAAGAGACAGACAGACAGACAGACAGAGTTACTTTCGCATTTATAATATTAGTATGGAAGTATGGATAGTATATGGACTAGCGACTCGACCAAGCTTCGCATGGGTGCTACAAATCTTTGAAGATGCGGCTTTTCTTTACTATGATATGCACGTATTATACATATAGATACATCACTATTTAAAAAAAACCGCATCAACATCCGTAGTTTTTAAGATCTAATCATACACATGAACGGACGGATAGACAGCGGAAACCGACTTTGTTTATACTATGAAGTGAAGTCCCCTTGTCTTCCTTTAAATAAAATTTTAAGAAATTTTAATATTTACTACTAACGTCAAAACTGAGGTGCTTTTCGTCAAAACTGAGGTACTTTTTAACCTACAAAGACTTAAGAATTTCTTAGTTTGATTTCCAAAATAAATACACAAAACTTCATCGCTTGCTGATCTTTGTCAATAATTAGATGAATCTTTCGAACATAAATATTGTCGCAAAACGATGGGATTGGGGGTTGGTATCTAAAAATAATATTATTATGATCTCGAAAAACCACATAAATAATATGTATGGATCTTTTCTAGAGACAGGTTATAAAAATAGAGTTCATTAATTTGACCCTGCTAAACACATAAGTACATAACCTGCCTTGGTTTACGTCGTTATTATTTTGAATATATTTATACTACTATTTACCTTCATTGTTATCGCGTATAGAATCAACAAGAATATTACAAGAATTTTGTAGAAACATAATTAAAAAGATTGTTCATAAAGGTTTGTTGTTGTCGTAAATTTACCTACATTTAATGATTTCCATTTGTTTATAAAATAACTATAGTAAAATTGAAGAAAACTTTTGATTAACAAGTATATACTTTGTGCGTTAGTGTTTATGTAATGCAGTGACTTCACACAATAATAAGATGTTATTAATTTTTATAAAAACGTAAAAATTACATTATAATACGTTTCATGCTTAACACATCAAGATAATATTATCAAATCGCGTTCAGGCGAAATGAGTCTAGGATTTCATCAAATACAATGGTATGCAAAAAATACCTTCACAAGTTATGTACATTAAAATATCTGCCAGTGTATCAGTGCACATTACTTACAGGTACTTGAATCGAGTCTCCATACCACACGATGTTCGGCATATAGGTCTAAATTCTCTATATCGCTGCAATTTAGAAGTCACACTGGCCATCTGTCAATTGTCATTATTGTTCCAAATTTGAATACACTACCTACTATTGTATCCTACCTAAAATGTAGCAGACCTTTATCCAAAAAGTGCAAGGAACTTTCGAGATTGGAGGCTGATTTTCATGAGCTTTCCTGTTTTATTTTCCTACTAACTATAATGGCGTACACGTGTATTACAGCTGCAATTATTAAGTAATTAATTTAATATTTAATAAAGGCAGAAGGAAGTCTACCACATTCCTTTTATTACCGTATCAGCATACAGAATGGATAATTGTGTAGAGGTTATAGTGGCAAACAACACTACGCACACAATATCGTGAAATGAACCGTGAATTACTTCCGTATTAAAATATTGCATGGAGATTCATCTTTTAAACCGTGATAACAATTTTAAATTGCATGCGACATAAATTATTCTGCAAAAAATCCCGCTATGCATAATGAATTTCCAAGATAATGTTTGGACTCTATCTTTGTAAATCTACTTAAGTACTCTAGATACAATGTTGATCACTATTTTTAACAGTCCGCCATCTTAACTTTTCCGCCCAGTTTTCCCGCGCTGTCTTTTGACTTTGACAGATTGAAAAGCATCACGAAAATCGTGGAAGTTTAAGTCGACTACAAATTAAAACAGCAAATGTACCATAGACAACATTTTCTAGCTTACGAGATCGGAAAAATGACTCAAAATATCTCCGTGACTATGTGATATATGGGCTTATAAATATATCATAAAATTCTTTGTATATGAATAATCGTGAGATGTGAGATGATATTCATCATGAGATGAATAGACCACGGAAGCATATTCTTATTTATGTCTTCATAACTTATAATATTAATAATACTTTGCATATTACCTACGACCTCGTTGCAAATTATAAGTTTTAATTGATGTTTATTGTGAAAACCTATTTTATTGCTACCTATTGCTAATTTTAGCTAATTTTATATTAAAAAAATGGTTGCCTGTAAAGTCGGTTTTACGGGCGAAGATTTTACGTGACAACGTCTTTTACCGATCATAGTTGAGTGGGAGAGAGACGCAAGGCATTCGGCGGGCCTCTCTCTCGTTCGGTGACTCATCGTAACGTTACCGAGCGTTACACTTTTTCATAAGTGACTCCCAGCCGCAACCTAATTTAAGACGTTGTCACGTCAAAAGGTGCAATGATGTGTGAAATGCTTTAAAATGATTGCTATTTTGAAAATTATGGATTATAAAGCTGCGACACAAAACATAGACAGATAAATGACACTCGAAGGGACGGCAGTGTAACCGAGTTTGAAATGTCAAAATCACTTTTATTTGTTAACACCACCGGTAAAGATCTTAACTTTAGTGAACAAAACGCTATATTATGCAAGAAGGCGTACAAATATGATGTACTCAAAGTTACGAATATGAATTCCGAAAAAATATTTATATATTAACTACAACCTTTTTTAAATACCAAAGAGTTCTAATACGCAAAAAGGCTATTACCTAAATCAAACTTTTCTTTACGTCGCCGGGTACATTTGCATATTCTTGTCAGAGTACATCCAAGACATAACTAAAAAAGATAAAGGTTTATTTCTTAGAATGATGTTATTAATCTCTCGGTCACTGTTGGGAATTTCCTTATTTCATTATATTTATTTTGTACCTCAAGACTGTTGGTCTGGCAATCATAAATTAGCATGTATGACTAGGCCGAAGGTAAAAGGATGATGCAAACTGCGTTGACTTGAGAATCTTGAGATAAAGTTTATTTACCTTATTTGGTAAAATGACATTTTACTTTTTTGAAGACGGGTCGTTAAAATTTACTTCCTATTTTTAAAACTGTAGGTTATAATTAGGTATTATTAACTTAAGTTTAATTTTAGCCTCAAGCTTTTAACCAATAAATAAAAAAAGGAACACTATTTGAAAACAATTCAATACTTTTACTATTTAAACCTTCGAACACACGTGATTTAAGACAAAATAGCAGCGCGACAGCCGGCTGGCGCTTTGTCATCGAAAGGATAAAGCGGGGCCTTGCTCGTAAAATTCATCAAGGATTATGCCATACCAGCACAGACAATGAAAGTAAAAGTGATACGAACTCCTTTGTTTTGAACAAAAAAAAAACAGAGTTTCTACTTTAAATCTTTAAAGCGAACTGCAAGTTCTTAATGGAAATATTTTTTTAAAATCAAGTTTATACGCATGTTTTGGGCAGGAGAGTAAGATTCATAGATAAACATATCACGCCCAGCCTCCGTCGGGCATTCAGATCACGATTACTGCATGACTTCCCACGCTATTTCACGTTCTGGCTAAATACATTTTAAGTTATGTCACTAGGTAAATCTTTCTTTGTATGAGTTTTAGTGGCCGACCACTAAAGACTAGTGTGTTAGCTTAAATAGGTTTTTACGGGACTTACTATCGCCATTGTAATCAATAAAAATCAATGGTTTTCTGCTGGTGCGGAAGGAGTAGATTTGTCCTACGGTTGAACTATCTGCTTATCAGAATAAAATTTTAAGGTAATCTGTTGAAAATGTAGTGGGTAATATTTGTTCATCTTAGTATTAAGAATCTTATGCCCTTACTAATAATCACTGTGTAAAGTTATGCAATGAATAAAGTCTGTGTAACCATACATTTTTTGACGTATAGGTAAACCTGTCATAACTTTATGCAGCGATTATTAGTAACTTAGTAAGGCGCTTATTGTATACACTTAATATACTACTGTTTGTTTTCCCTTATGTTAAAATAAAATAAATAAAATAAAATAAAAATAAAAACTAGCTCACCCGATCCATGGTTTATACCTATAACTTCTTATTTTATTTTATTTTATTTTTATTTATTAAAAAAGGTACACCAACAGCTTCTGTATATAACTTAATAAATATAAATAAAATAAATAAATAATATAAACTTCTTGTCTAAATAATCTTGTAATAAATTTATAAAGACTTCTTTGAAGTTCTATAAACTCCTATCGTAGCTCATAGGCCAGAAGCACTTGTTTTCGTCCCTGTCAATAGAGCAAATGTCCAAAAACTGACCATTGCGACTTTGTAAATGTCTTGAACCAAGAAAACTGCCTCCACCACCGACAAATCGCGTGGCGCTGTCTACACCATCTAGTTTGTTTTATGTTTTTAACATTTTTTTTTTTGCTACAGGGAGATGAAGATGTCGGCGACTTATACCAGGATGAGGAGAATGGTGCGGCTCTTCTAATCAGGAGACATCCCAAGCATGGAAAACTGGTTGTGGTGAGTGTGATCTTTCTCATTATACGAAAAATGTTTGAAAATGAAAAATTACTAACAGTTACTAGATCATTAAATTGTCTCAATCGATCACTTCTATCTTCATTTAAAAGATCGATTATAATGTCACTATAGACAATTAAACACTGGCCAGCAATAAAACATTATTTAATCATTTATAAAACAAATCATAATCCGAAGTAACAGTGGTTTCAAATATTCCAAAAGGCGCACCTAGACATGTACCGATTATAATATTTTGCAAATTGCCAACAATAGCATAGTGTTACTAAGTTACTCCACTGAACAAAATTAAAACAACGTCACCGACAAGTTGATGAAAGGGCCTTAACACAATTGTTAAACGATGCGTGTCAAGAATGAATTTATTAATAGTTATAATTATAACAGCTGTTGTAATATTTGGCGCCATTTGCATATTATAACGTCACATTATTATTACCTGCTGCTGTTAAGAAAAGTCAAAGTTCACAATAATTCGTTGTTCGGTAGTTAGTCTACGTCAAATTAATTGAAAGATTAATAACAAACTATTAAAACTGATTAATAGTCTTATGGATATTCCGTGACGCTGTCTATGGCTGAATGTGGACTGCACCTTTGCCTTCAAAGACAATATTCTAAATTCAAATGTGACATTATTAAAGTTGTGATTGACAGCTTAAGCTTTACACTTAGGCTGTAGAAAACCCAGTATGGGCCAGATCCTAAATATTTGATGCGATTAACATAAAAAGTCATACATTGAACAGGATGTAACAATCTCTGGATTTCGGACACGTCCCAATGTCAATGCTAACCATAAACTAAGAAACTAGAGACGTGACTAGTAAAGATAAACGATTATGAAGAATCTTTGTTACTATGGGCGTGATTATTATTATTTAATAACACGCACTTGGTCAAAGATCGCAGTGACGAGCCGATTTAAAATTCGAGCTTTTATAGCGGTTGGTTAAAGTTATGGTCTTAGAAAGTGTCTGGCAACAATATGTTGGTTTTTTACCATTGCAAACTGGGTACAAGGCTAAACTACAGTTTTCCAAGAATAGCCAGCCAGCTAGAATCATTAAGGGCGTCTAGATGAATCCGAGAATAAAGGTCCAACTGTCTTAGACCCTACAACAATAATATAAAAAAAAACTGAAATAATAGTAAAAAATAATATCATCTTCACCTCCTTCCATATGAAACCTTCGAACACTTGTGATTGAAGACAAAGACAGCCGGCTGTCGCTTGGTCGTTGAATTGTTAAACAAGAGGCAGAATACAACCAGGCAGAAAGGGATGATTACAATTTTAAGTAGAAGTTCAGCGCAGAACGTCTAAAATTTATACCAAAGTTTACTCACCAAAAAACATTTGCAATCAAGTCCTTATCTACTAGATTCATAAGTTCATAAGTTCTTGTAATGTATTCTTTTTGTCAAATTCAGTTTAATGTGTGTTTTTAGGGTTCCGTACCTCAAAAGGTAAAAACGGAACCCTTATAGGATCACTTTGTTGTCCGTCTGTCCGTCCGTCCGGCTGTCAAGACCCTTTTTCTCAGAAACGCGTCGAGATATCAAGCTGAAATTAATATCACATACTCAAGTCTGCTATCTCTTAAAGCAGTGAAAAAATCAAGTTTTTAAATCAATGCAATAAAAAGATACGGCGGTTTATATTGCAAATTTGGACATTTGCAAGGAAATCAAAACCTATAGGGTACTTCCCATTGACCTAGAATCATGAAATTTGGCAAAAAGCAAGGTCATGTAGCACAAGTAAAGGGAAAACTCCGAAAACCGTAAATTTGTAGTTAGTTCACACCAGGCGTCCGTCTGTCCGTCTGTCTGTCAAGAACCTTTTTCTCATAAACGCGTCGAGATATCAAGCTGAAATTAATATCACATACTTACGTCTGCTATCTCTCACAGCAGTGAAAAAATCAAGTTTCTAAATCAATGCAATAAAAAAATACGGCGGTTTATATTGCATATTTAGATATTTTCAAGAGAATCAAAACTCAAAACCTATAGGATACTTCCCATTGACCTAGAATCATGAAATTTGGCAAAAGGCAAGGTCATGTAGCACAAGTAAAGGGAAAACTCCGAAAACCGTAAATTTGTAGTTAGTTGACATCAGGCGTCCGTCTGTCCGTCTGTCTGTCAAGAACCTTTTTCTCAGAAACGCGTCGAGATATCAAGCTGATATTAATATCACATACTCAGGTCTGCTATCTCTCAAAGCAGTGAAAAAATCAAGTTTCTAAATCAACGCAATAAAAAGATACGGCGGTTTATATTGCATATTTAGACATTTTCAAGGGAATCAAAACTCAAAACCTATAGGGTACTTCCCATTGACCTAGAATTGTGAAATTTGGCAAGAAGCAAGGTCATGTAGCACAAGTAAAAGGAAAACTCTGAAAACCGTAAATTTGTAGTTATTTCACTAAAAAACAAATTAACGGAACCCTCGTTGCGCGAGTAGAACTCGCACTTGACCGGTTTTTTAGGGATATGTGCTCTTAATTTTATTTTTTCTAAATAGGTACTTTCCTTTCATATATATTTTAATTTCGTGTGAGCGCAGATGTGTTACATGTTACCTCAACAGTCAGGGGCCATCTGAAAATCAGTGCTGTGCATTAGCACAGCATATACTGAGATGGATCCCTTGCTACGCTGTATTGTTTTTCTAAATGTTTTTTTTTGTGTTCAGTTTATGTATGTGTAGCAAAACAAATGGTTTAAATGGTTTAGATTTATAGACAGGAAAATAACTCTATTCAGAAAGGAAATGACAACAGTGACAAGTCACGTGTTTGAGCACATTTTAATACTAAAACTAATCATGAATCGCGTGGACTGGCTTAGAAAATCGTTAGACAAATAAGTAGTTTGTTTTTTTCGAGTCAAGGACAAATGGCGATTGTATTGACAGAAAAAGCTTTGTAAAAAGTTTGAATGCCCGTTATAGATGTTTGAATGACTTTTAAATGTTTTGATTTAGGTTTGGTTACTTTATTAAATCACTTATTGGTGCCGATTCTCTTATTCACAAACTAACCTAAATTTAAGTAAAGTGCATCTTTCTCTTTCCATTAAATTAAGAAAAAGCCAGAAGATAAAATATTAGTTAAGTCCTGTCAAATTTAGACACTCCGTAAATAATTTAGACGCGATTTTAAATCATGGCGTCTAAATATACGTCAATTTTCTTCAGGCGCTATCTAATTTGACAGGTTTAAACTAAAATGTATCTTTTGTCCTTTTCTTTAAGAAATGGGAAGAGAAAGATGCATTTAACTTAAATTTAGTGAAGTTTGTGAACAAGAGAATCAGCACCATTAATTAGTTACTAAGGCAATTCATTTTGATTTATTTAACTAGATACTAGATTAAATGAGTTAGTAATTAAATATTTATGAGGACATCTGTGATGTATAGATACTCCTTCCATTGCTGTTTCAACTTTCCTTACGATCTTGATATTAGTAGAAATAGTAGACCATCAATCTGAAATCAAATTATTTTAAGAAAAAGTTTAAAACCTAATTATAAGCTTACTACAGCGTCAATTAAATAAATGATTTTGATATTGTCATGATTTTAACTAAAATGTAGGTAATATACCTGTAAATTAAGTTTTTTTTAAGTCGCCTTCGCGCTTGAAGTCGACTTAATTGCCACAAAGAAGAATCAGTTTTGACAGATTCAGACATATTTGGATGCGAACGTTCCTCTAAATTCCCATTGTGTAATTTAACCACACCAACACCTAATAAAACCTTCATTGCTGTCATACACAGCACACAAATAATATAATCAAAACCCAAGCGACTCTTACTGCTATCAACGGTGTACATCTAGCGCTGTGAGACCATAGACACAATGGCGTTTCAAACAAGACTAAGGTCGATTGCCCAACAGCCAGCCGAGCCCGCAGTATGTAGGTGTGAACGAGAATATAAGCTGTGCGAGGATTTTGAATAGACTTTTTTTGTGGCTTTTAAAAAGTTTGAAAGACTTGCAATGCTATTCTGGCAATTAATCTAGAATTTATTTAAACCTTCGATTACGAGTAATTCGAGACACAATAGTAATACAATAGCGGCGCGACAGCCGGTTGTCGCTTGGTCGTCAAATGATTAAAGTGAGATTACTGTAAGTTGTCGGTCCGTTATTGAGTCTTTGCAGATACATACTAAAAATTGCTCACCTCACAGGCTCGCTCCCATTTCACTTGATTCACTGACAGAATAGACCAGCTAGGAGGTGGACTTATGACTTTTAATTCAATTTGAAATAAGTTACCTACGATATAAATATAATCTAAGGGAAGCATATATATATATCTCTTCGATAAATTTGTATTTATATGTGTATAATATGTATTAAACTTATATTGTGTTACTTTTAAGACTACCCACTAAATTATGTGTTTTAATTATTATTTTATTGTTTGTTTTACTGTAAGTTTGTGTCCTTTTATTGTTTTTAATAATGCACCTGCCATGTTTATATCTCATCAACTCTGGGTTGACTGGTAGAGAATGCCTAAGGCATTAAGTCCGCCCTTGTACGCTTGTGCATGAAGTTTAAATAAATAAATAAATAAATGAAGCGATAACAATCTCGTTTACTAATTCAACTTGGTATGGATGAAATATCAACTTTATCGACACTTAAAAAGCTAGCTGTTTAGTTTTGTATTATTTTCTGTTTTACTTTCAAGTAGACCTTTACAAATCTTTGCTTATTATAAAATTTTATTTAATTTTCCTCACCAGTATATTAAAAAACGTGAGATACGCAATAACGCTTTATTACACCTTTGCCTTTGGCTCGGACGCCTCGACCGTAACAACAAACTTGGCGTACTTGTAACATAATATACTGTTTATGCATCTTTTTTTAATTTAATGGGTTCACCAACATTTGTTTACAAGTTTCAACTTAAAAAATAACAATCGTCTTTATAAACTGCGCAATGTAACAACTACTTATAGGGAAACCCCACATGACAATCTTAAGTGTTATTAAGTATAAAAACTGTGGAATATTCTTCATAAAATAAATTGTAAAGCAACATTGTTATTATAATAAACTTTTGATTGCTTTCTTATCTATTTACGACTCGTTAAATGGCTATAGTGTTTTACTACAATATAATGGCACAGTATAAAAAATACTGTGATAATGGAATTGTCAATATCTGGTATGTGCGTCATTTTATTGACGCAGTTTTGTTGCTACTAGATACTTACAAGTAGCTGATGGCATAAAGCCTGAGTTTTTTTCGGCCAGAACCCCTATTTTTTTAAATAAACTTCGGATTCCAAAATAAGTAATTTGCAACTCGCTCGCTCGCATGGATGTCGTACTTTCATCCACTGTTTTACCCCTTTTTATCCGCGAAATTTTGAAAATCCTTCCTCAGTGGCTTCTTACTCTTCACAAAGAACTCACTCTCCAGGTGTCATGACCAGTCGGACCAGAGGACCAGTCGTTTGGGCTGTGCGTTGATATATCAATAAATCAGTCAAGTTTATTTTATTTATTTATAAAATAATTAGACACTTTTTAATTGTCTGTAATAGGTCGGTTAATCGGAAATCTATAAAGAAGGAAAAAAGGGTCTTATCTAAAAATAATTTGAAGATTCGGGCCAAAATAGGTAATGTAAATAAACAGTATTACACCTTTTGAAATCTAATTCGTGACTCGCGCTGTTAAACTTACCCAACTAGAAACAGAACAATCATTTGAACTTTATTTGTAAGTTCACAGTGATATATCAATAATCACAATTAAAACGAAACCGACAATAACCTATACATTATTAACTTCGTTGATCTCAAAGGGGGGCAAGAAAAAGTATGAAAAGAAATGCAGTTAACCTTTCGACGACCAAGCGACAGCCGGCTGTCGCGCTTCTATTGTCTTTCTATTGTGTCTCGAATCACGTGTGTTCGTTTAAGGCTCATGAAGCTTTTTATTTCACTACCAATATAGATACATGAGTTCCACAAGCTCTTGGTTCTAACCAAGAGGCAACTTCCCCCCTTCCTTCCCTGTAGCTTAGCTTAGCGTAGTGTGTTAACTTAGCGGGACTATACACCCGAGTTGATCAACGTGTTTAAATTTATCAGTAGCTCCCGGACTATGTCGTGCCACGGAGTCTGCTGTGTGCCTCAAAAAGCATGTCCTCTGACGTCAGAACTCACTTAAGATCCAAGTTCTCTCATAGAAAACTACGTGTTTAATATCCCTATTACAATTTTTTTAAGTGTATTTCTTTTCTTCGTACAGGAAGGCTCAATCGGTCACGACCTAGTGATCCGCCCCATCCCTGACTCCATGACGTCAGCCGCACAAGACGACGAGATGTTCATGGACCCCTCCAGCATGGCCGATATGGTCTCCATCGACACTGGACTACCTTTAGGTAAGCTCTCTTCAATTACAAAAATGAGGGTAGGCACGGTAACGACTGTTCGGAAATAACGGATTTTTTTCAAATTTAACTATGATCAGATCAGAAAACTGAATTAAATTAAAAAGACACAGAAATAAATTCATAGGACGTTTCTAAGTTAAAAGGTTTACGAACATAAATTGACAGTTTAAAAGATAAGGCTTATTTGCAACAAAGATTTACACGATGTTAATTAACTGAGTGTCATTAATAATGTGAACATGTTACTAATCCAAAAATAAAAAATAGCCCTGGCTAGCTAGCGAGAAAAACCTTAAACTTTAAAAAAAGTATAAGTCCTCGTGTCTGAGTTTCGTAGCTTTTTAGCTTTAACCGTTTTTATTCACGCCTTTTTTTAAAGGCGATGAGTGAGCTAATGGGATGAACACTAAACAGTCTTATTAAATATTTTTCAGTAAAAAGAAAAAGGGAAGATCAGCAGCGGTTATCAGAAGCGCTTAATGGCGCCCAACACGTAATCATCAAGAGAGACCCCGCAGACACGGAACATGACCATCTAGGAGATTACGGTGAGTGTTAACTGAAACACGTTAGTATTTGTGCTATTATTAACATCAAAAATATGTTAAAACTTAATAGGATTTGATACACAATAAGTCTACTTAAAATCATATTAATAAATTCACCTTCAAGATAAAAAAGAAATAAAATTGATAAAGTTACAAAACGAGACATTCTATTAAAATAAAGACGTGTCTTCTTTAAATATTAATCGACTAAAACGTGATTAGAATAGAATAGCTTTTTAAATATTCGTAATCACGCAAAGACAAGGAGCACTTACTTCTGCATTCATTTAAAAAGAAACAATGTCATAAATCAAGATGAACGATTTCATAGCTTGTTATATGAAACACGAGTTTTCGAAATCGTAAACATGTTTACTCTTTATAAAATTATTTACAGTAATTCATTCTTAAACCATAATAAATCAGAAAACAGTAGTGGAAACGCCAAACAATATTTCCCCATTATTATTTATCTGTGCACGTGTGTGCATAGAGATGTCACGTGCATTACGCATCCATCGATTACACATAAACTTAATAATCGAGATAATCGATGTTAATGGTACCGGTTTCGAATGCCACCACGTATTCTTATGTTTCTTGAATGATTATGCTCATGTGCTGTATCGATTAAGCTGCTATAAAATCATGCTCGTAAGTCCAAAAGTTAGGTTGTATGGTAATTTTTATTCCAAACCTTCAAACACACATGATTCGAGGCACAATATAAAGACAATAGCAGCGCGACTGCCGGCTGTCACTTGGTCGTCAAAAGATTAAGCAGGTGATGTAAGATGCATCCCCCTTATATAACTAAGAGGGACGCATCACGATAGCCCGCGAAATTCTAATTTTTGAACGTTTTTTGCATATTATTGTTTTAGTTGATATTGAGACAGATTCTTGAGCATAATGGTTACGCAAAATATATTTGAGTCATACCAATGATTGACTCTAAAACCTTCACCGTCACCTACTTTTCAATTTAATTGGTCAACGATAATTATATAACTAAGCACAGCTTCGGCTTCATTTTAGAACGTTATACCTACATTGGAATTCAATATCTTGATCAACTCGACTAAATTATAGCGTGCGCGAACCGATTACGATTATTTTAGTCGATTAGGTCAGAGGTCATGTCAAAATGCTTTGTGGCGCTGACTTATTATTAATTTTGAAATTTTATTTTTGTACCTAATTATTATTTAAAACATTGTATGTTTAATAAATGAGATGTATTTGAGAAGATGCGACGCAATTAATCGGTTACGGTTGTGGTTATATAGAAGTCGTAATGTTTTTGTTCGCTTATTGGATAATTTACCTTACCTTTACCTTGTTATTATGAGCTTTTGTTTTTTACTATGTTCTCATCAAAATATTGACAAGAAATGAGAAAATTTAAGATTGGTACAGACGTCAATACATTTTCAACATAGGGTTGAAAATGTATTAAAGTTAAGCAGATAGAACCCTATCGCTGAAACATTAAGTTCTAAGTTGATTGGGATAATTTGTCAGCTTTTGGTAGAATGACCCCCAAAAGGAGGTACAAAATATATAAAAATATTCGGTAGGATAAGGATTACAACTGTGGGCATCTGATATTTTTCATAAACTCGAAAAATTATGACGACCTTTATAAAAGTTCATTTAATATTTACTTCCTTCACGACAATGGATACTTTAAAAAAATACTATGCATGTTAGTACCTATTCTACCGGAATATGTCATCAATATAATAAAATTACCAGTTTTATGATAAAAATAGCATTATATGTAATCAAAATATTATTGTATTGTTAATTTGTATTGTTATTCTTCCGCATCCAACTTTTATCAATATCCAATTACATTGACAAATTAATTTTAACTTCGTCGCGCTTTTCAAAACATCTGCTACTAAAGAAACAAATTAAAATTAGTCATTAATTTATTAGTCATTAATTTATCATCGACTGTATTGCTGTTTACATTATCTTAAATTAGGCTTAAATTTAGAATCAATGAAGAAGTTCTTTTGGCATAGACTAACGTTGGTCGGACTTTATTTTTAATTCAAATGGGCCCGTGCTTTAAAAAAAGTTATTTTATTTAAATAACTTGTACCTGTTAACACGTACAACGCCATGTCGGACATTGCTGGGTAATATATATTAAAATACATTGTAGGTTTTCATGGTATTTTATATTGAATTGACTGACACTACATTTTTTGACATTTTAGAAAATATTAAAAAGTATCAAAAGAAGTTTGTATATATAACAGGTCTCCCCCCCAATTTCTATGGTTCCTTGTAAACTGATGAAGCCAGCAGCTGGTCAATGTGCCGTTTCCATTTCCCTCCGGAGTCGGTCTCGATTAGGTAATGCAGTTTACCGAGACGTCGGACCACCGTCCCAAACTGCCAGCGTTGTCTGCCGGAATAATCACGAGCTTGTACCCTTTGCCCTACCTGGAACTGCCTCACTGCACGGTCATTTAGGCTAGTTGATGTAGGCTGGTGGGCAGATAATCCAAACGTCACATGTAAATTAGTTCGGACCTCCCGTCCGAACATTAATTCGTATGGGCTTTTCCCACATGTCGAGGGTGTCCTTCGCATCAGTAGTTTAATTTTTCTTATTTTATATTCTATGTCACCCCTCTCCCCCCTCATTGTATAGAGGGATTTTTTAATTGTTTGAACGAAACGCTCTGCTTGTCCGTTGGTTGCTGGGTGATATGGTGCTGAAGTTTTATGTATGATTCCATTCTGTTTTAGAAATGTTCCGAATTCACTTGAAACAAATTGCCTACCGTTATCGGAAACAAGGCAAAGCGGTAGACCAAATGTGGCAAACAGATCTTCTAATTTCTTAATACACCACGAAGAAGTCGTAGTTTTAGTGGGAATTATTTCCACCCACTTTGTTAGGGTTATTCCGATCTGTCACCTCGTTTTGTCCCCATAGGTTGGTAAAATACTGAAAATACTGAGATACTTAGTATTTAAATCAATCAAAAGTACTAGGCGCGCAGTAGCGTGAAGAGGTTAATAGAAAATGTGTTCCACACATTGCTAACTTGGGGTCAAATCGAACTTTCTTTTCCTATCTGTCACCCGTGGGGACAAAACGGGGTGACAGATCGGAATAATCCCTTTGTTAGAGCGTCGACAATGATAAATAAGTAGTATCCCTGCGTTGGGCCGGCAAAATCAATGTGTATCCGCTGCCAGGGAGCTGTTGGTGCTTCCCAATGGTGTATTTCAACTTTAGCCGGTTCATTTTGCTTCAAACTGCATTCTCTGCAGGCTTTAACCAAGTTTTCTATATCCTTGTCTATGTTCTTCCAATATATGTAACTTCTTGCAAGTAATTTCATTTTTACAATTCCTAAGTGTCCTTCATGAAGTTCTTTAAGTACCTCGTCACGTAAGGTTGCCGGAATCATCATCCTTGTACCTTTGAATAAGCATCCATCTTGGCATGTTATCTCATGAGCATTGTGACCAAATGGTTGTAGATTCCTGCCTGTTTGAACTGCTTCTAGTAAGTTTTTGTAGTTTGTATCTTTTAATGTTTCTGTAGCAATTTTTAGGCGTTCAATATTCAATGTCGACAGTTGGTTTAAATAGAAAGCTGTATGTTGGTCAATATTGTTCTTATTATTTTCTATAGGAAATCGTGAAAGATAGTCTGCGTTGCTATTAGCGTCCGATGATCTGTACTCTATCTTGTAATCAAAGCCGGATAGAAAATGAGCATAATGAAACAATCTCATTGTGCTCATAGTAGGTAGGGTTTTGTTTGGGTGAAAGATTATTGTCAGTGGTTTATGGTCCGTAATGAGAATGAACTTGCGACCATAACAGTAATGAAAGAATTTTTTTAAGTCCCCAGTATATAGCCGTTGCTTCTTTATCTATCTGACTATAGTTCTTCTCGCTGCTCGTTAATGATCGTGAGGCAAATGCAATAGGCTTATCAGAGCCGTCAGGCATTCGATGAGAAAGAACAGCCCCAAGACCCATGGGAGACGCGTCGGTGGCTAGAACTATAATTTTGTTGGGGTCGAAATGTATTAATGTCCGATCACTAGTAATTTCCTCTTTTACCCGATTAAAACTTTTCTCGCATTCTTCTGTCCAAATATATTTGGTATCTTTCCTTAATAATTTATTTAAGGTGTTGGACATCGAAGCTAGGTTGGGGATGAATTTGTTGTAATAGTTTGCCATGCCCATAAATGTTCTTAATTCGCTGGCGTTTTCCGGTCTCTTCGCGTCTAGGATTGCTTTTACTTTTTCTTTGTTTTTATGTAAACCGGTTGCATCGATTGTATGTCCTAAGTAATTTATGCTCGTCTGGAAGAATTGACATTTGTCTCTATTTAACTTCAAGTTATTTTCTTTTAATTTTAATAGCACGGCGCGCAATCTTATTAGTAGTTCTTCTTCCGTTGCACCTTGAATCAAAATATCGTCGAAAAAGCATTTTACTCCCTGTATTCCTTGAAGCGTTTTGTCCATGAACTTTTGCCAAAGGTTTGGTGCCACCTTCACACCAAACATCAAACGGTTAACTTTGAATGTCCCTTTATGGGTGCTGAGTGTCTGCATCATTGCACTCTCTTCGTCCATTAGCATGTTAAGGTAAGCCTGAGTTATATCTAGGGTGCAGAATAATTTGCCGCCATTCATTTCGCTGAGTATGTCTTCTATTATTGGAATTGGGTATTGTTCATCTTTGATCACCTTGTTAAGAGTGATTTTGTAATCGGCGCATAATCTTATGTTGCCATTCGGTTTCACAATTGGCACAATTGGTGTACCCCATTCCGCATTGTCCACTTTTGTTATAATATTCTGTTGGCATAATCTTTCAATTTCTTCGTCTACTTTACCTTTTAAGGCGTAAGGAATCCGACGAGGTTTGACGAATATTGGTCTAGTGTTTTCTTGTAGGATAAAATGGCCCTTGTAATTAGGAATACATCCTAATTTGCCATCGAAAACAGACGAAAATTCCGTTAACAAGTCATCTAATTTAGTCTTCTCTATCGTTTTTACTGTTTTAACATCCGCCAAATCTAGTTTTATCTCCCGTATCCATGCTCTGCCAAATATTGGGTCAACGTCTTGTCTTATAATGTAGAGTTTCCCCTGGAACATCTGACCTTTGTAGTAAAATTTAACAAATGCCATGCCTAGGGGCTCAATGATTTCCCCGGTGTAAGTTTTTAGTTTTATATCTGTTTTGTAAATAGTGTTCTTTAGGTTTAAGCGCTTGTAGTCTTTATATGAAATTGAGGATAGTGCCGCGCCAGTATCAACTTCCATGCGAAGTTCTTTTGTTTCAATACGAATGGTAATCATAAATTTATCGTTTTCGTTGGAATGTATTGTGTTGATGTCGCATAGATTATCTTCCTCAGTAAGATCATCATTTACCACTTGATGATTTTGCGGTCTATTTTGTTGTAAACAAACTTCGCCTCGGTGACCTTTCTTTTTGCATCTGTAGCATATTGTATCCGTAAATCTACATTTGTCCGCTCTATGGTCCGGATTGCCGCATCTATAGCACTTCCCGCGTAAGTCTCTAAATGTCCGTATTTGTGTATTCCTTTGTTTGTACTGTTTTTGCTGCATTGCATTTATAGGTGTGTAATTTTGATTAGCTGTCTGGTTCTCGCATGTAATATAGTCGTTGTCAGTCTTTGCAATCTCCATGGTAGATGCCATTTGTGTAAGCTGATTGAAATTTATAGTTTCGTGCTGTAATATTTTTGTTCTTATCTCTGAGTCTCGTAGCCCTCTGATAAATTGAAGCGTAAGAAGGTTTTCGCTTATTGAATTGTTACAGTTTTTGCATGTGAATTCACAAATTTGTGACAAACGTTTCAGTTCGGATGAATATTGTAATATTGACTCATTTTCGTTTTGGGTTCGAGTAATAAACTTATGTTGTCGTGCCCATACACTTGGTTTTGGATCGATGTAATCTTCTAGAATTTTTATCAGGTCGTTGAACTCCAAATCTTTAGGGTCGTGTGGTGAGCATAAATCATATGTTTTCTGGTGAAGTTCTGGACTCAGTGATGTCAATAGTAAGAACTTCTTTGTGTTCGTATCGTAACATTTGTTCAATTGTAAATATATTTCTAGTCGTCTTACGAAGTTCTTGAAAGTTTCGTTATCATTCAAAGGTTGAAAGTTTAATTTTGGTATGTTGCTATTGGTGGATGTAGCTGACCTGTAATCGCTTGTGCCTTCTGTAGGCATCACGGTTGGATTGAAGTCCGGTGCTGGACGTAGACGATGTAATTTCATTTTGAGTTGAGTAATTGATTCTTTAATTGTGTACTGTAGTTCGATTTCCTCCTCCAAATTTTGTTCCTCGGTAAGGCATATTATTTGTTGCTGAATGTCCTCAAACCTGTCCTCGTACGTATTGAGGTTTGTCAGACGTGTATTATATTCATATTCAGAAATGCTTTTGAGTGTACTTAACTGGTTTTCCAGTCTGGTCAATAAGCCTTTTATTGACGTTCTTGAGCGCTTTAGTTTTGAAATATCCTCCATCGTCGCCAATTAATATATATTAAAATACATTGTAGGTTTTCATGGTATTTTATATTGAATTGACTGACACTACATTTTTTGACATTTTAGAAAATATTAAAAAGTATCAAAAGAAGTTTGTATATATAACACTGGGCGACAATTAACTTACCCTACAAGCCATACAAAATATTTGAAATTGACAGAAAACATTTTTTTGTTTTATTGTTAGTATTATTAAATATGAATTTCTAACTTACAAAACATTGACATAACTGCAGAAATCTTTATAAATGTGAAGATAATTCATGTCGCCCAACATTGTCCGACATGGCCTGCTGCGTATGATTATTTGAGTTTTCTTCCGTTGAAGCCGCGCGGGTCAAAGTGTCGCCCGCTAAAAACCAGGCGAAAAAAAATGGTTGCCTGTAAAGTCGGTTTTACGGGCGAAGATTTTACGTGACAACGTCTTTCATATCGATCATAGTTGAGTGGGAGAGAGACGCAAGGCATTCGGCGGGCCTCTCTCTCGTTCGGTGACTCATCGTAACGTTACCGAGCGTTACACTTTTTCATAAGTGACTCCCAGCCGCAACCTAATTTAAGACGTTGTCACGTCAAAATAAAGTAAATAAGGTAAAAACATTCTGTGAAGACTGTCCAAATAAACCGTTTCTTTGTTTAGATTGTTTTAATAAAGTACATCGTTCTTTTTAAATATTTTTGATTGTTATTTTGATTCTTTTAATTATTTCTAAACCAAAAACTGTTTGATTTATGTTAATTTATCTAGTAAATATTATTGAAAATTTACGTTTTCCCATGATCTCAATTATTTAAGTTTAAATGTGATAATTGTTCCTATTTCCTAAGTTTAAAACAACAAAACTGATTTTGATTTAATAAAAATCATGATATTTTAATTTATCTATAAACCGAACACTATTTTTTCCATAAAATCGAAAAAACAAATCAAAATTGCATTACACAATTTTTCATGTATTGTTGGCAGAATAACATTTTTAGAAAAACTGACGTAACTTTTTTATTTTTGTATGTTTTTCGAGTGCTGATGAGATTACACTAATCTAGGAGGCCGCGCGGGTCATGTTGCGTACAATTTTGCCTTGTATTATTGACCGACAGCTTTGTAGAGACGTTTAAACATAGCTCTGACTGTCGGACACCATTGTCTCCCACGGCCCGAACGGAACATATTGGTGTCGCCCATCATTGTCCGACATGGCCTGAATGGAAACTTATCATTTTATTTCGTGGCGTTATACGTGTTATACGAACAGCCATAGCTCGGTCATGTCCCAAAAAACACAAACATTAAGAAATTAATAATATTATTTAATAGTGTTAAGTAAATAAAACGCTCAGATTGAAATGTCGGCATGCATTGATAGCACCTATTTACATTTTTAAGCAGATCATTGCAATAAAAATATAAGTATTATTTCTAGTCGCTGTTGTGGTTTCATAATACATATCCCAAATAAATATTTGTCCTTCATTCTATACTCTATATAACTAATAATAGACTCTTCTATTAAAAAAATCGCACCATTTCAACACAGGTGTAAAGGCAAATAGAATTAACAAACCAATACACCAATACAGTTAGATTAATTAACATTTAAATATCATTTGGATCCTATCGTGAATATTACTAAGTAGCGAAGATTATCATATTTATAGCATTTTGCGTAGGTACCTACGACTTAATTTAAAAGACATGTGTCAACAAGTGTCAACGCTGAAATTGATAATTCGTATAGGTTTCGATACACAGAAGCGTACCATTGTGTAGGATGAAAAGTTCGATAATAACGCAATTTTACCTCTTGTCGAAGCCTTTGAAGTTCTGTTTGGATTATTACGGGATGATTTTTTGGCATGATTTGCGAAAACTATTGGCTAGCTAAATAATAAACCAAGAGATAGATCGGTGGAGAATAATCATCGCCCCATCGCCTCCCAGTCTAATCGAACGCCGCTGAATACTAATATCTTATACGAAACGACAGACTAGTTTAAGGAGGACATTTTTAGTAAAACTGATTGTCTGACTGATTTTTTTGGCACCAACAACCGTCACAAATTAGTTATTTATAACCGGGACCGAATTTTTCACATAACTAACATTTAACTGCTACAAATAAGCATTTGTTTCATCTAAAATACGTAGTCAATAGCCACATGCTCTTTGATTATAGAACTGTTACGCATTATAGACCTTTCTTTGAATTTCCACTCTTGCGAGCTACGAAATAAAATGTAACTTAATGTTTTTTAGCATCAATAATGATGACTACATAATAACAATAATGATCAATAATGATTGAATGATTGATTGAATCAATAATGATGATAACATCAATAAATAAATGTATATTCCTCTATTTTCCAAATTTCTCCCACAATATAAGGTCTTTATTTACTCGCTCAGACTCTGACTGTCACCTTTTTGTCTACTTTCATAAACAACACATTAAAAGCATGAAGAAGCATAATAATTATCCTTTTATCATCCATAGGTGAAACCGAACTGGTTTGAAACAAAATGTCACCAATAGTCTGTATCTATGCGATCTATGTAATTGAGTATACCTACTTTCCGCAAACTATAACATAATTTTAAAAAAATGTCGTGACATTCGATTCATGATCTCTGAACTGTGGGCTGTGAAAAGATCAATCGAAACCTGTCGATTGTCTTTTGTTATAATTTCTCAACAATCAATGGTTTGCGGATTCCTTTGTTTTAATGAGTGAAGAATTTTGATGATCCGGAAATCGGATGTGGTTCGCACGCTACACTTCGTGATCGAGTTTGTAAAAGTTCCTGTTCTCTGATTTGGTGTTTGAATCCCGGCAAAATTAAATGTGTGTCTGTGTAGCAGTGTCATGTACTTAAATAAAAAAAAGAAGCACGCGTTAGCTCACATAGCAAGTGCTAAGATCGAGCAATAATCGTCGGAAAAGACTCGATTCTTGTATGAAGACTTATAGCCCGCCCTCTGGCATGGCAGATATACCTACATTACCTACAGCTTAACTAGTTGTAGGGTCCCGTTAGCTTCCTCTGGGTATGGAAACTCAAGGGCTATTAAAATTGGGATCATTAGGGGTGAGTAGATTTGAGTGCAGATCTTCGTATCCCTTTCAGTGTTATAAAATGAATTAACTAACTTTTCACTTGTTATACATAAATTAAACTGGACACTTTTATTCTTCCAGAGAATTATTAGTATTTAGATTTGCATTGGTACCTAATCATGCAAAACTACGAATTGTCCATATTTAATATCCAAGTATTATATTTTATTATTAAAACCGTCCGTATAATGCCAGGCTATCATAGATTTCCGAAACAAATCTCGTTTTGTTAATAAGTTCGTTCGTTATTCCGTCTTGGATGGGGTCATAAGGTCAGATTCGAACGTCACCCATTATTTTAAATTCACGATAGAAAAAAAGCTTCTAATAATTCTGTGGTTCATGAATAATCCACTATTTTGGGAAAACCTACGAAACGGCAGCCTATTTATGTATTATCGCTGGGCAAAGGCCTCACAGGTGCACGGTTGAACTCGTTCGTGACCACAAGCTGTCTCATACATAATACCTATTTGCTAAACTTGTAGTCGATTCAGGATTAGAGCGCGCAAAAATCGACTAAACTAATTAACAAAATGGACGTCGTATTTATGTTTTCTTTTTATTGGAACGGGTGACTAATGGGTTGACGTTTGTCGTTTAAACCTTTGACTGCCGAAAGCGCAGATATACGCGAGTCACAATACTTTTTCTATGGGGCGTAAGTGGCCCTACCATCACCTCCAGGGTCAAAGCCAACCTCACCTGCACGTGGTACACCCTGCTGATTCACTGACGAGGCTCTGACGGACCAGGTCTCTTCACAAGGAGGAGACCATCGCAGTCATATTGCATATTTTTTTGTTATATATCTTTCTTCGTTTGTGATTGTAAAATAAACATGGTCGTGGCAGAATTGTGGTGTGTTTTCCGCAAATGCCATTAATAAAGAGTTGAAGTTGAAGTTACTTTTTCTATTGTTTTATTCATTAGGGCCATACGACAGGTTAAACCTTTCAACGACCAAGCGACCGCCAGCTGTCGCGCTGCTATTGTCATTCTATTTTGTCTCGAATCACGTGTGTTCGAAGGTTTAAGTTTTTTTTTTTTCTTCTAACATTATCTCGTTCTCTTTTGACATATATGTGCAGAATTGTCGATATCGACTTTGCTCGCCATTATATGAGCTATGAAAATTGAATAGAATGAAATACCTAATGTAATTAAATGTTGGTATGGGTAAATTGCCACTCGGGAAATATCCACACAAATAATTGAATCCACAGCCAGGTCTTAATGCTTTTAAAACAGCATTGTCACCGTAATTATTATGATCGGTAATCGGTAACTAATGATAGGAAGGTATTTGATCATAACAATACCTATACTAGCTTACAGATATTATTACTGGTACTTTTTAGATACCGGATAGGATTTTAATCCTTTGTTAGGTTAGATAATTAAGTTTATAACACAAAAAATAACATACTAATCAAATTCTTGAACGAAACACTTAATTACTTTGGGTGTGTCTTTGATTTAGTGCGAATATCCATTGGTTCATTGGCATGACAGAGATCTAAAATACGCAACTAGGTATTTTCAATGTAGTTTAGTTTGTTTTTAGTACCTATCCATACTAATATTATAAATGGGAAAGTGTGTCTGTCTGTCTGTCTGTATGTTTGTCTTTCTTTCACGGCAAAACGGAGCGACGAATTGACGTGATTTTTCAAGTGGAGATAGTTGAAGGGATGGAGAGTAACATAGGCTACTTTTTGTCTCTTTCTAACGCAAGCGAAGCCGCGGGCAAAAGCTAGTTTGTAATGAATGGCTGTCTGTTTGTTACGTTGTCAAAAAATACTTATTGAACCGTTGGTTGGTTGAATTTGACAAGAGCTAGCTTAGGATTTGGATTAAGATGTAACCATTTATATGCACTATTGTATGAAATATCACCCAACCTGTGTCTTTTTTTACTTTATTCGGTCATTAGTACTTTATTCGGGTCATACAGAGTCCAGAAACCGTCCAGTCTTTTCCTTGCTACGCCCGCCATTCCACTATACATATAGGCGCAGGGCACATAGGTATACCAATATTATAAATGGCGTCGAACGCGGACATGGCACGGGCGGCTTGTGGTTTATTTCCATGCATTTTGTATGAAATTTGAATGGAATAGGCTCAGATATAAAAATAGGAATCTGCCCGTGCCATAGGTTCGGGGCGCACCTATAGCCGCCATCAATCGTGACCTAGGACCCATTCTGTTCGAAGGCCCGTAGCATTTAGCCACAGCCATCCTATTGTTAGTTCGCTTAGTCGCTCGTAGGCTGTTTACCGCGACTTCAAAGCTTCGTCGCCGTCCACGATAACTAAATTTCACGCGAAAGAGGTTCAGGGCAAGAGATGGTTTTCCTTTTAAAAGTATGTTCATTAGTAGTAGGTAGTAGAGGTGTCTAGGTCACAGAACATAAGCTATACCTACCCTAATGGGTATAGATGGTCTAGGTAGCCGCTATGCGTCTTGGAATCGTAAAGCGTATAGTCACGATACGTTTAAAAGGTCAGAAAATGCAACACCTATTATAAAGACAGAAAAGAATTATGAACTATTATTTAAGTTCTAACATAGGTATATCAAATGAGTAAAATATCATGTCTAAAATTGTTACGATTTACATTTCTAGTTAAATCTATCAGAAAACAGTCGATAGTTCTATAATTTCAAGAAGCCAGGTGAAAAGAAAAATAAAAAAAGTGGTAGGTACTTATTTAATTATTGACGGTGTCAGAGATAGATATTATTACATACTTTTTCTATTTCAATATTATAATAAGACTGTCTAGTCTAATATTTATGAATCATCCTGACTCTTTCTTGTTTACTATCACAGAGCAATAAATTATTACATTGTACCTCAAATTCAAACACCTTACGCCATCTATAGGTTCTCTTTACAAATTGTCTGTTTTACTCAGTCTGCAATAGATGGCGTTGTGTTTAAAATACTGTGTTATGTGGAAATAGTAATGTAATAGGTAGTAGGTACCTACCACAATGTTTCCCTGCACTGGTTGAGTACTTACATCCTTGTTATATTTTTTATTTTTATTTATAGCATTCATGGAGCCAGATCACCTGGGCAAGAGATTTAGGCGGAAACGTTCAACGGAGCCACACTCACGACGGAAAAGAGAAGCACCCTATGTCATTTACCCAGAAATTCTGGTCATCGTAGATTATGATGGCTATAGGTAAGGTTTTATGTAAACAAATTACTCTTACTTACTAGTAATCGCTGTATTGTTTATAAGAAAGTTATTCCCGCAACTACGATTTTTTCGAACTGGGCAGAACTACTTCAAATCGGTGTCGAGTCTACACTAAGAAACCACTTTCCCCTTCCCCCTTAGATCAGGGGCTGAAAAGAGTTGTAACAGATGAAGGTACTTATATTAAAAAAAAATTTGGTTGTGTAACCGTGTAAGTATTTACACGTGCGTTTTTCAAGCGAATCTTTACACAGCAATTATATATTTTATTAGGTGGATTTATGAATATTTCTTGCTGAATTACAGCATCGTCCATACAAGTTTTCACTTTTTTAGAAACTTTACACAGCAATTATAATATTGTCCTTGGTGAATTACAGGCTAGGTCTATACTCGTCCAACTGCATGCAAGTTTCCACTTTTTTTAAACCAATTTTTTTTATTTGTTTTCAGGTTACACGGAGGCGATAACGTCCAGATCAAACGTTACTTCGTGTCGTTTTGGAATGGCGTTGACCTCCGATACAAACTGCTCAAAGGACCCAGAATACGGATATCCATTGCTGGTATCATTATTTCTAGGGTGAGTTTAATAACTTTCAGCGAAATTAGACTTTATTACTATACTATAAGATTTATTTTCCTTTGCCGATTCATTTTTTTCTTGCTTGGTTTGACTATGTCTGACTACTAGGTACTAGAAAAGAATTGAATGTAGGTACTTAGTAAAAAAAATTAATTGTAATTTCTTTCTATAAACAGTGAAAAAAAAGAATACAAATTTTTATTTTTTTTATTTACAATTTAAAAAAAAACTTATAATAATTCAGTGGCATGGCAACAAATTACTAATTTGCCATCAACTTAAAATCAACCATCTCATCTGTTTCTATACAGAGCTCTTCTAGTAATGTTTTCTTAGGTTTAGGATAACCTTCCAATATTGCATCTAGCATATCACTGCAAATTCTCTTGCGTTTTCTAAAAAAGTAAAATAGAAAAGCATTTAGTTAGGTATGGTGTTTATATAAAAAATAAAGAAGGTTTTATGGCTCATTAAATGTCAAGCATTTTGAGTTATTCAAATAAAGAATGAGCCCAAAGAAGGCTAGGATGATTTGTCTGCTGCTGTTTTCAGTCCACCAGAGAGAATAGGTACCCTGTTGTCTCTGGGCAGCAGTCAGTATACATGGGTTATGTATACTGATGTTCAATAAGTTTAGAAATAGAAGATAATTGCTATATGTATTGTTAAGTTTGCAGTATATTTCATTACGGGGGCGACATTATCACTGTGTGACAAAGCCCCTTATAAAAAATAAAGAGATAAAAAAAAAATAAGCCATTGTTGATCTAATGAACACGAAAATATAAAGAAATGGAAAATGATTATTGTTTGTACCCATATTGTTAGGAAAATTATTATGTAAATGCTTGCCTGTATTCTCTCAATAATTTATCATGCTCAGTAACTAGAATTTTCTTTTCCTCAGCACTCATAACCTCTGTGGAGGTTTTCAATACTTCCAACTTTTTCTCTGTGGCTTCTATTCTATTTTTAATTTCATCCATTTTTGTTTTGGCTGAATCAGTGGTTGGTGTAGAAATAAGGCTTTTGTAACTTGTTTCAACTACTTTTAAAGCATTTGTTTTATCAGCTAATTCTTTCGTGAGAGTTTTGAAAAGTCCATCATAATCTGCAAAGATAAAAAAAATATTTTACCTACTTCTGATAGACACATACAAAGTAAGTAATCTACAATCATTATAATAATGTAGATGCTAAACCTGTTGTATCCCCATCTTCAGCAACAGTTTCGGTTTGTATAGCAGCAAAAACTTTTTGTTTTCCATACAATTTACACTTAATTTTCCCAGCTTCACTCAAAGCATCCAATGCTTTTTGAATTGCTGACTTTGGAAAAGCTCCGCGCAAATTAACTGTTACATCTGCGCATGAATACGGACGATTTGTGTCTACTAAGTATTTTAACACTGCTTCACTGGCCATTTCGTAAAAATATATTTTAAAAAAATCTGAAAGTTCACGTGTAATTTTCTAAAATCCCGCCACTCAAGTTTTCTATTGGGTTAGATTTTGTTTGACATGACAGTTGTTTTTTTTATTGCCGATGTCAAAAGAAGATAGTGATGCGCATAATATCTATTTCGAATTTTGCCAAATCAATAACAATAATTTTAGTCTTTTAAATAAAATTATCTTGAGTGATGCCATAAAGCAATAAATTACAAAAAACTAACTAACATAAGTCAATTCTTTATGTGGTAAATATTTTGAATTAATATGTATTATGATAATTTAATGTATCAAGTTATAAATAAATATCATCTTTAGGTTATCTTTTGTATTACTTAGTTACTTACACAGCCAAAATGTCAATTCAGTAGTCTTTATACAGAATAGAATTTTAATATGGGCAGGAATAATCATAATATTTTATTTATTACTTACTGTTTGGACACGTGCACAGACATGTTTATTTACAATTTTGTAGAAGGTAAGATAGGTACGAATTTTCAAATGACCATTAAAATTACCTAAAACTTTTAGAATCTAATTATCATAAATATAACTAACTCAAAGGAGAAAAGTAGATACATTCTAAGTCATAAAGTAATAAACCTGAACTGGCCAACTGGCCAGCGAGACACATTGAATCAATTTGTATAAATTAAAAACACCTGCAATATTAATGAGATAAATGGTGGTTATAATTGTTATGGCATAAAATCATGTGAATATAAACCTGATACCTAACAAAAACAAAAACATAACACGGCTAATAAAACAAGTTTTGTTACCAACTTGCGAAATTACAAAAAAAATAAACTGATATTCAAGGTTAGGAAAGTTACCGAAACACAAGTTTGTGGCCTTTTAACCTTTTAGCACATTTTATGTGACTAATAATTTTAGTCTCCTTGGATATGGTCGTACCTTCGTTTCCTTGATTGTTATGGTAACATGATACCACTACTTAATCGATACATACATATTGAAGAAATTTTCCTTATGTACCTTATATGAACTTTGGCTGTTTCCTGCCCCGTTAGTGATGAATATCCAAAAATAGTTTTTAGTTCTCCCCTACGTTTCCGTTCCGCCCAGTTCGGAAGGAGTCATTTGATGATTTCCACTCCATAAGTGCTCCACTACGTCATGAAAAGAAACTACAGTGCAACTATGGTTCTTTCGGCTGAATTGATTACTACCAAAAAACCTCAATCCAGGGGCATTTAAATTCGTTTATTAGAATAACGAATAGGAATCTATCTAATTGGATATATGTCTCAACCACAAATAATTACAAATGCCCACTTAATTTGGCTTCCAGGGTCGTGACGCTACCCCGTACCTTGAAAGAAATCGTGTTGGACGCGACGCAATAGACTCGGCAGCAGCGCTCACTGACATGGGCAAGTATCTGTTCAGAGAGCGACGGCTGCCTGTCTACGACATCGCTGTTGCCATCACCAAGTGAGTTCATTACTGGTTTTCTTAATTAATTGTATCGTTAGTTAATAAAAGCTGAACTGAACTGAAATAGCGCTAAAAAGTAATCACAAGAATATGCTAACTGCAATCATGTAAAGGTTTGGCAGATGGATTGGTGATCGCAATGATTTTGAAATATTATCAATTTTATTTATTTAGAATGAATTATATGCTATGTTTTCTGCTCTACTGCTACGTTGTCACAAGCGCAACTGCTGATTATGGGGTCCTGGTTTCGATTACCAGATCGGGCGAACTGTTATTGAGTTTTATATCTCAGTAGCAGCAGTCCAGAGTTTAAAAATTGGCGATGTGACGTCCCCGACAGCCTCGGAAAGCACGTGAAGCACGTTAGTCATTCTTATATCTCAGACAGTCGGTACGGAAGGATAGAACAGACCTGAAGGTTCGACAAGCAGCTCATTTGGAGCTATCGCTTTGTACTAATTAGACTGAGTGTCGACCTTAATGAAATTAGTCAAAGGAGCAACGTTTTAAACTATGTAATCAAGTTTATAGCACTAATCTATTGTTGCACATAAATTATTTTTAAAATTATATGTTATAGGTTTAAGTTTTTATTTTGAATATTAGAAGCATTACAGTTTTGAAACATAGTCATTATGGAGAACCTACATTACGAAACTGTGTGACTACAATAAGTAATAAATACCTCATGAGAAAGCGAGAACCTTAGAAAAAGCTATTCTATTTTTATTGCAATCTAACACATACCTTACATTCATTTTATGCAATTTCTAATAATACTACTAAAATTGAAATGGAAAGTCTCAAGATTATAAAAATAAAATTGCAATCACTATTTGCAATATCATAGAAAATAAAAACAGCATGTCTTGACTTCTTGAGGTACTTGTGGTAATGATATCAATCTCATTATCTGTGTTCTGCATACACTCAACAGCATTGTATAACTTTATTTTATTGTCCACGCAACACTTACAGGACAGAAGGTAAGATGGTACGTATATGAACGCTTACAAACGATAATTTAGCGCCATTATTCAAAGTAATTACTTACTGTATAAAGTACGGACTATGGTCTCGATATAGTTTTAAGACAAGATAAGGTGAAGGTCAAGGATTTATTATGAAGACGAAGAAACTAATTTGACCAACAGGTATGACATGTGCCGACGTCGCAAGGGTGGTCGCTGTACAAAAGGCACCGCTGGTAAATTTAATTTTAAAACAAACGTTCATTAGGTTGGTGTTGAAAAGGCGCGGCATTAACCGAGGCTTAAGAGTGAAACATTAATTATTTGCTTCATTATTTTTATCTATAAGGTAAAGGATTTGGTAATGGCGCTGAATATTAAAAAAAGAAACACTATACAATAGTCGCTTGCACAAGACGACGTTTTTGTTCTACGTTTCGGTTTTATTTCATTTCGTACTTGAAATGGAGTGAAACAAAGTAACACGACGACCCGTCGTAGGTTTTTGTCGAAAAGAGAAATATGTAGCACTTTATTGAGTTTTATTCTTTCCATACAATTTCAGACTAGACATGTGCAGAAGACAATTTCCCAACGATGCGTGCAATAGAGGGACAGCAGGTAGGCGTGTTACTGAAATCTTACATTTTCCAAAAGCACGCCTTTTTCATCAAAGTCCCTCACCTATTTGTTCACGAATACACTTCGGATCCATAATCCACTTGAATATACCTTTACCCAATTCCGTGATGTCATAAATATTCGCACCTTGTGAATAATATTCTGTCTTTTCTGCAATTATTTTCTTCTAGATAATATATTGTAAATCTTTGTGAATGCATCATTTTAGATTTACCTAGATGACGTTGTAAATATTTATCTTCTTCCATTTTATGTAGTTGATCATAAAAATGTTTATTTATTATGTCTACGTTGTCTCTATATACCTACTTACTACTAAAATATTTAGCCTTTTTATTTTCATTGTCATGTATTGTTTTCTAGATACTATCTGACTTCATCGTCATATAAAATGACGCCAGAGTACGTAAAATAACAAAATTATAAATTAGGCATAAAACTGCTTTTTAAAATACTTAATTTAAATTAATTAATAGCATGTACTGTATTTTAGTATAGTTATCGATTTTTTTCTTTAGTTCTGGTGGTTAATTATAATTCCTAAATTCGAGATAGTATTTTCATTATACCAAATTATTTATTACAGCATTTTTATTTTTAGGAAGTACTTATTGATTTAGTCATATTTATAATCGACTTACTAATACGTGACTGAATTAAAGAATGGTTGTTTCACGTCACTAAAGTCAAATAATGTCACTTTGTAGAAGTAACGGGAAGTAAGGCGCGGGAAAATTTAACAAGTTGTGCTTTTTGCTTCTAGATTACTTTTATTAATATAATTCTAAAATGGTACAATTTGCATGTTACAAGCTATATATAGTGTGTACATTTTTTCTAATCCTGTTTGTTGAATGCTTGAAATAACAGTTACGACGAAATAGCAAAATATTTAACTATATTTTTTTGGTGACTGTGTAATATCTGTTTGCAATGCATGTTTTGTGTTTCCTTTTTATCCTCAACACTTCACTGTGAGTATTTAAGCATATATTTAAGCATTTTTGGGTCTACCACACACTTTCACGCATCGATCATCGAACTGTAAGTAGCCTTAGCTTTATTATAATTTATTTATTACCTATTTTTACCTTAAACTCCTTAATCCTATGATCACGCATTCATAAAAAAAATCTTAACTATTTTTTACTACGTTTGATTTTTTTCGTTTTTTATATTTTTTACCTTTACTTTACCTATCTTTTACATAGGTTCTATATGACCTATTTCACAAAAAAAAGCATTTTGAATTTTGTCTATTACGGCCCTGAGCCTCAATTGAGTATTATGTAAAACCCAATTAAAATCCTCCCATTAACGCTGAATAATGCCTTTTTTTTACAAACATTCTGATGGTCGTGTTTATGGTCAGGTTTTGCGTACGTCGGCGGCGCTTGCGTGGTGAACAAGCGACTCGAGAAGGTGAACTCAGTCGCTATTATTGAAGACACTGGCGGCTTCTCTGGTATTATTGTGGCTGCTCATGAAGTCGGACATTTGTAAGTTTTTTCAAAAGACCAATAATTATTGTAGTTATTAGTCTATTTAATGAGGGTGTTTGCGAAAAACGCAAGTAGTTGGTTCCACTTTGGCAAGAGGATTTAATTTGAGCACATATAAAGTTCAAAACTTTGTACTATTTCGGTTTGAACTTTTATTGGACTCATTTAATTTTATATAAAAAAAAAACGAAACCATTTTTTCGTCTGGTCTTTGGGCCTCACGCTTCAGTGGTGCTGCCTAATATGTAACGTAGCATATACTTACTTCAACCATAGCTACTATACCACTCATCACCACCAACTCCCACTTCCAGACTAGGAGCTGTCCACGACGGCAGCCCCCCACCGTCCTACCTCGGCGGGCCCGGCGCTGAGAAGTGCCGCTGGGAAGACGGCTACATCATGTCGGACCTACGACACACTGAGAAGGGATTCCGCTGGTCTCCCTGCAGTGTGCAGAGCTTCCATCACTTCTTGAAGTAAGTACAAGTAGTTAGTATCTACAGATAGGCTAGTTGAGAAGTGCTGGGCAGACGGCTACATCATGTCGGACTTACGACACACGGAGAAGGGATTCCGCTGGTCTCCCTGCAGTGTGCAGAGCTTCCATCACTTCTTGAAGTGAGTACAAGTAGTTAGTATCTACAGATAGGCTAGTTGAGAAGTGCTGGGCAGACGGCTACATCATGTCGGACCTACGACACACTGAGAAGGGATTCCGCTGGTCTCCCTGCAGTGTGCAGAGCTTCCATCACTTCTTGAAGTGAGTACAAGTAGTTAGTATCTACAGATAGGCTAGTTGAGAAGTGCTGGGCAGACGGCTACATCATGTCGGACCTACGACACACTGAGAAGGGATTCCGCTGGTCTCCCTGCAGTGTGCAGAGCTTCCATCACTTCTTGAAGTGAGTACAAGTAGTTAGTATCTACAGATAGGCTAGTTGAGAAGTGCTGGGCAGACGGCTACATCATGTCGGACCTACGACACACTGAGAAGGGATTCCGCTGGTCTCCCTGCAGTGTGCAGAGCTTCCATCACTTCTTGAAGTGAGTACAAGTAGTTAGTATCTACAGATAGGCTAGTTGAGAAGTGCTGGGCAGACGGCTACATCATGTCGGACCTACGACACACTGAGAAGGGATTCCGCTGGTCTCCCTGCAGTGTGCAGAGCTTCCATCACTTCTTGAAGTGAGTACAAGTAGTTAGTATCTACAGATAGGCTAGTTGAGAAGTGCTGGGCAGACGGCTACATCATGTCGGACCTACGACACACTGAGAAGGGATTCCGCTGGTCTCCCTGCAGTGTGCAGAGCTTCCATCGCTCCTTGAAGTGAGTGCTAGTAGTATTTACATTAGGCTGGTAAAAGATTGTTGCTGTAACAATTAAGATTTTAACTTTTAGATAGTTGAATGGAATATTTATTATTAATTTCTGTGATATTGACTATCCCAGTTATAATATCCTAGTTACACATCATAATAATTTTCAACAATTACTTCCATTAATGCGACTTCGCGTATTTGGAAAAATATTTGCGTGTTCAATGCAAGGCAATGAGAACCTTAATCTAATAAGACTAAAACGTACATAGATTCATAGATTGTATTACCCAAGTTTGCCAAATAGGCCAAATAAAGTAGCACCGTAGAATTTTTACAATTACAGCTACCTATAATAAATTTTGTAAGTCATGATTATGACTTATCTTCATAACTCCAGGTATATCTATTAATACATTACAATAACACAAATAAACATTTCAGCGGTGACACAGCGACGTGTCTATACAACTCGCCTCATGAAGACGACTCTCTACCAAGAGTATTACCTGGACGACTGCTCACGTTAGACGCGCAGTGCCGGAAAGATAGAGGAACGAGGTAACTTTTGCACCTATTTGAACTATTTTTAGTCTTTATCTTTTTATAAAAAAAAAGTCTTAATAGCGCCTTGAAAAACGTAGCGAGATGACTTTGTCGCGTACCATAAAGGCTGGTTTGCGGAGGAGGTGACAAAAAATAATAATAATGCCTAGCCTGGCCTAGCAGTAGGTCAATAACGTCTAACTTTAAATCTTTTGATATTGATGGCGGGCGGTTCTACGTGCGGTTTGCAACAAACATGGCGGCCTATCCCGCACCCGCATGACAATAAAAGGGCCTTTACTGCCCCGCACATTGCCATTTTTTGCAAAATACACTTTCTAACCAAAAACTTATCTAGTACTACTTGGAGGAAAAACTTTTCTTATACACTAAGCGCCTTATTAATAAACGCTGCATAAAGTTATGACAGGTTTATACGTCAAAAAATGTATGGTTACACAGGCTTTATTCATTGCATAACTTTACACAGTGATTATTAGTAAGGGCATTAGTATGGAAAACTTTACTTCTTTAAACGTTTGTTGATTCTGCTCCTATTGGACAAACCGTCTGCTTAATCTCTCTATACTAGGTGTATTTTTGGTATTGCACAATCCAAACCAAACCAAAAAAAATATTTTTACAAAAGTTCAATGCCCTCCCGACCATACTGTATGAAACAGCTGATATTTTTTGGAGATTTGAGTTGGTTCCATAATAAAAGTTGTTTGTTTTCATGGGTAGAATCATCTCCTAGCGGGTTGTGCAACACCAAAAATACACCTACAGGGTTTCAAATATAAGAAGTGCAATTTGACATTTCTAACCTACTGAAGAATAGGGATTGGGTTAAAAATATCGATTACTACAATATCCGATTTATACGAGATATTGATTTCATTTCTTTGTAATTTATAATCGATTTAAGTTACAGATTTATTTATTTTATGACTGTAAATTTCTGAATTTTAGATGAAAGAAATTCTCAAATTCTCACTTGCCAGTGTTGCCAAATTAAAAGAATAAATATTTTTTGTCAAGACTTGAGCACGAGCGATTTTGCTTACAAAAACTTATTAAAATTATAATAACTATAAGTTTAATTTTAAATATGCTTTTTCGTTGACATTTAGAAATCATCAAAAATATATTTAAATAATAAATGTCGCTTTCATTGAAAACTATCGTTATTAGTAAGTTCGATTATTCGGTCATTTTTAACGATTATTGGTATACAAGTGAATTTGAAGAGTCACAACACTACGGTATCGTACCTTACTACGTGACTTTGACACGACGTCGTGAAAAAATATTATTTATTGTCAACAATGGTTATATTGCTTTGTTTGAATTTTTTTAATGTAAATTAAGTGATTAAGAATTGTGCAGTTTGTGATAAAATAAAAATAACTTCAAAATTACGTGGTTTTACGGAAGAAATAAATGTCAATTTTTGAGTTACGCATGTACAAAGTTGTGTCGTCATGAAAAGTATGAAACGTCAAATTGCACTTCTTATATTTGAAACATTGTAGTATAGCTTCATATTTTATAATTTCCCTGTTCTTCCAGTGCATGCTTCAAGGACGAGCGAGTGTGCGCTCAGTTGTTCTGCTTCGACGCCGCTAGCGGGTACTGCGTCGCTTATAGACCAGCTGCCGAAGGATCGCCTTGTGGCGACGGACAGGTTTGAAATCCTTCAATATTTATAGAATTTATTAGAATATATAGGCATTAATTAGCACTTAAGTAAGTGGTAAGTGTCATAATAGCAGTTTTAAAATATTACGCATATGTTGCGTGACACATGAGTGGTGTTTCATTCAATTTTGCAAAAAATATACTCCTTATTTTTCTTGGTCACGCCGTAACTTAAAAACGAGGTAACAGATTACCTACATTTCTAATACTTTGTGAAAGATTTGTATGAATAAAAAGGAGAAAAAATGGAACATTTTAGAAAACTTAACGACTATTTTAACCCCCAAAGAAGCTGGTGAAACCGCTAAGGAGAATTAGTTCAGAAAAAAACATCTCACCTTATGACTGATTCGTGAGATCCAATGAACCTTTTCTCTTGATTTTATCAAAATAACATTTTTTTGAGACATTTGCTATTATCTTGTACTAGCGGCCCAACCCGGCTTTTCTCTACTACAACATACATATAAAGCTTTCCCTTGAATCTATATATCTATTTTAAAAAACCTAGTTCTAAGCATACATACGGCGTCTTTTGCATATATGTACTATGTAATAATGCCTAATAATAAGACAATTATAAATGTTCCAGTACTGCATAAACGGACGGTGTATAACGGAGCACGAGAACATAATCCCCGACTATTCGCAACACACGCCGAGCTATGTGCGTCCTGAAACGAGCCCATTCTACGGAAATATTACCAGGTGTGTACCTTACCGTAATAACTGTGATAACACGTTTTTTCTTTGTGATATTTATGGCCAAAAACTCAAACGCCACTTAATTTTGAGACGCTCTAAAATCTATAGCATTCCTTACTACATTGAAAAAAAAAATATTGAGTGATGTTTCAGTATTTGGCCATATTAGTGTTGTAATCGATAAAATAATATTTTATAGATTTTATTGTATTGTTACGAGTTTGAAATATTTTGTTAAATGTTTGAATTATTATAATGTTTAGTAATAAGCAATATTTTAAGTTTGTGGCTACATAAATATTAAATATTTATACGCCGCCGATACTACGCACAAACCAACTCAATATAGTCACAGCGCTGGCCTACCAATGAGAACACACCACATTCTCATTGCAACCAGTATGTGTACATACAGGGGCACACATAACTAATACTGTATTTCTTTAACACGTAGTTACGATGGAACGACACAGCCGTACGTAGCTAGCACTACAGCGCCACCCGCACAAACAAAATTCTACCAAAAGAGCACAGCATACACTACAAAATCAACTACAACAACAACTACAACAAAACCTACAACAGAGAAACCATACTTCCAGTTTACAACGAGAAAACCATACCAATTCTTCACAACAAAGAGCACGACGGTACAACCAAGCTCAAGTGGCACCTACCCGCCGTCAGTAAACAAATACTCGATCACTTCAACAAAAAGTCCTTACGACTTCAAAGACTTCACGACCAGAACAACGACTGCAAGCACCAAACGAGGGTTCTATAACAAGGACGATTTTGATGGTTTCTTTAGACGGTCGACGACGAAAAGTCCTTACCAAGATAAGAGTATCAAACCTGTCTTTAAAATTGGGACGTATTACTCTCAAGCGAAAACCAGTGACAATTCTATTAGACCTGACGCGAACTCGCAGCAGGTACAAATTGAGCCACCGAGGTTCGGATTCTCTTTCCGAAGAAATGCTAGCGGGGAGTTTATTCGACAATAAATTGCCAATTATTGGTAAGGATGGACGATGGATGATCATTCTTTCACGACATCGATTTCTTTCATGACGCGATGGATGATATGGATTGGATTCAATTGCTTTTAAAAAAAACTGGTCTGCCAGTGTGTGGCCTGTTTCACTCTCTTTAGACACTGTTAAATGCTTGAGTGCAAACGAATACTCGCTATGTATATTCGCTAATCCCGACGGCCCACGCATATGGTGTGTTGACTGCACAGTCAAAACACATTTTTTAGTGATCGATACAAGAGGTCACAGTGGAACACTCTAGGCGTGTTTTTCCGCAGTTTAGTACATTGGAAAAAAATAATAATAACGCCTCTCGGTCAAATTTTGGCCCTTTAACTCAGTTAAATAGTTGTTACTGTATTGATATCTAACCGTAATCCTATACAGGCACGGTGAAACAGGTTCCTAAATTTCTGAGAAATGATTATTAGAAACTAATTTGATCAACGATGATGAATCCTCTCAAAAAATACAGCATAAATACATATTTCTAACTCTCGACTCCTAAACATGATCTGGAATGACATCATATTATCAGAGTTAGCTCAAACAGAGTGGAGCACTTTCTATTGTAAACTAGCTGACCCGACAGACGTTGTCCTGTCAACTATGAATATAGAATTCGAATTGACATACTACCTATCTACTACCTACCTACTACCTACCTACTACCTACCTACTACCTACCTACTACCTACCTACTACCTACCTACTACCTACCTACTACCTACCTACTACCTACCTACTACCTACCTACTACCTACCTACTACCTACCTACTACCTACCTACTACCTACCTACTACCTACCTACTACCTACCTACTACCTACCTACTACCTACCTACTACCTACCTACTACCTACCTACTACCTACCTACTACCTACCTACTACCTACCTACTACCTACCTACTACCTACCTACTACCTACCTACTACCTACCTACTACCTACCTACTACCTACCTACTACCTACCTACTACCTACCTACTACCTACCTACTACCTACCTACTACCTACCTACTACCTACCTACTACCTACCTACTACCTACCTACTACCTACCTACTACCTACCTACTACCTACCTACTACCTACCTACTACCTACCTACTACCTACCTACTACCTACCTACTACCTACCTACTACCTACCTACTACCTACCTACTACCTACCTACTACCTACCTACTACCTACCTACTACCTACCTACTACCTACCTACTACCTACCTACTACCTACCTACTACCTACCTACTACCTACCTACTACCTACCTACTACCTACCTACTACCTACCTACTACCTACCTACTACCTACCTACTACCTACCTACTAATTAATTAAACTTCACTTCACCTAAAAACTTAAATTTTTAACCATACCGAGTTTTATAGTTCACTTCACTGTTTATACGAATGGGCAATTGGGCAATAATGTTAATTATTTATTTAATAGAAATAGTTATATTATTGATTTCTTACAAATAACAAATAGTCATCCATACGTCATTACATAGCTGTCATTATACGTCAATTTTGTTATTCCAAGTCTGATTCTTTTTTGTTATACCACGTTTTATAGTGACTGACGTTACATGTCAAGTCACACGGGAATGATGTCGAACGGGATAAAAAGTATCCTATGTCCTTCTCCTGGCTCTAAACTACCTCCCTGCCAATTTTCAGCTAAATCGGTTCAGCCGTTCTTGAGTTATAAGTGAAGTAACTAACACGACTTTCTTTTATATATATAGATAATGAATTTAAATACAAGAGTGATAGGATTAAAAATTTCGTGTAAGGTAAAATTATGCACAGTATCGATTATTGGCATCCAAAATAGAACTTAGGTTCAATATTTATCGATAAAAAGAAAGTGCTCGAACATTACCATAGCTCTGTCTGGACTAGCCATTATGTACATTTATATACTTCTACATACATTATCGAAATCTTCCACAGACTACTTCAAACATTATAAATACATACCTACATACATTGTACATACTTACTCTTACTTCTAAGTTGTGCCATATTATATGTTAATATTATATCTTATAATACTTACTATTGTAATTATTCTCTAGGTACTTATCATAAGCATGTTTTTTTCAGTCACTATTTTGGATATATTCTTAACCATTCCACATGAGATTTTAATATTCTTCTATTGTATACAATTTCAGTATCATTTTCTTCTTGCAACTGTGTGAAAAAAGACAAGTTTTTAATCAGTTATTTTTTCTAGCAGCCGCCATTAACAATAAGAGCGGGCCGAGCCTTGAAGACTGTCTTACTGGAGCGACGCGACTTCCCGCCACGACGCTCGGACGGAAACTAACCGACCGAGTTCAGGGCAGTCCGAGCCCAGTCTCAAACACATTACAGATTGTGAACCGCACACTACCCGCCAACGAACAACTCTATAATTCGTATAATTTTTATATCAAAGCAATACTCGATAGATCGGTAGGTAATTTCGACAATATGTAAGTAACAGTAATAAATGCAAGCAGACTGTGATTTGCTTGTTTTTATTCCCAATTTCCACGTAATTATTATAAATACGGGTGTGTGCGTACGTGTGTGAAATATATTGTGTCCGAAGACAATGCTTTATGAAAGTGTCGGACACAGCTCCGTGAGTGATATTACAATGTGATTGTGTTATTAATGAACTTTTAAGTACACTAGATTATTAGAAACGTTAGGAACAGAATAGTCCAAGTGTCCTGCGGTCGTCCAATACTTGGATCACGAGAAATACTCTTAGGTTTGAGTTTAACAAGGTTGTAAAGTATCATCAATGTTACATAAAAGAAACTGCCACGAAGTGCCTTTTATACAGTAATTATTAAGAAATGTTAAAATAAGAAATATTTTTTTATTTTTTTTGTTTAAAAAACTGACTTCAAGAGCGACTGGTTCGCGGTCTTCTGAAATAAAGTTTATTTTCTTACTTTTTAAGTAAATTTTACTTTTTACAAAACTTAAATTGGTTTTTTTTTTTCTTATGAAAAATTCAATTTGTTGTAATTTAAGCTGTTTTAATGTCTAAAATTATTTATGAAGAGATATTAAATCTATAATAAAGTTACCAATAGAGTAAAAAATCTTTACAATGTATTTTGGTTGTATGGAACAAGAATTAAGGAGATCAGTGATATTGTAACTTTGACATCACTTGCCGATATAACTATTTATTGTATTCAAACTATTTATTTATGTATAAAATTCCTTTTTTTTCCTCCAAAACTGTCTAAATTTTAAGGAGAAAATATAGAAAATAACGAATATTATATTTGTTGTTTTATTTTTAAACTACTCCTCACTAGGACCGCATTTGAAATGGCAACCCTTGCAGATAGCATGGTTTTATGGTTTTTACACAAAAATATTTTTGAAAAGGAAAAAAAAATAAAAAAGATAATTCTTCCCATCACCCTTTAATTTACGTCCATTTATAAAAACGCTTATTCGAACTAAGTATTACAAAGTTGCCATAAATAATAAAAAAAATGAACACAGATATTGCACCAAGGATTGTGTGGGCACAAAACATACACTACAAAATATACAAAACATCATCCATTTAAAAATAAACGCTTTTCAATGCACTGTAAACTTAGGTAGGTCTATCCTACACTTTAGTAGCAATTATATAGTAAATTAAAAAAGAAAAAACATTACATTCCTTCAACCTAGTCAATAATATTCCAAAAAAGAACCAATTCATTCTCACTCTCTGGTTTAAAAAAAAACAGGTTTTATTTTTAATGTGTAGTCCATAGAGTTTGTAATATAAAGGTTCATACCATAATTACCCCTTTGTGGCAATAGGGGTAGCGGCACCGACGTGTTTGAAGACAATCTTAGCTAGCATGCCGACAGACAGACAGAATACCAGACCTGCTGGCATGAACTTCCTGCTGTTGTAATATCTGTAATTAAATTTCAATTGATTAGTATTTCCTGTGCAAATACAGTGTTTGCTCATGTGGAATGGGTGGTGTAATAGTTAAAGGATATTTCGTTAAGTTTGTGATGAATGGCATCTATAAACTTATTTCTATTCTATTTTACCTTAATAGCAGATACTTCGGCTTTTTTTAAAATAAATGAAAATAGTAAAGAAGAAGGCTAAAATAAAATTAAAACATGACTGATGACCTTAAGGAAATAATAATTACCTATATCCCATAAGACCTCCAAGAGTTGAAGTGGTACCAAGCATAAGGGTGTAGTTTGAGGGGTCCTGACTCAGTTGGTAAGCTCCAACGCCTAAAAATATTATTTCAGGATTATTTTTAAAAGAATATAATTAACACAATGAAAAAATGTAAATAAAATAAATCTTATTTTAAGTAATGACAGGTAGTTTTAAATTCTCAAGAAGTCTAAAGTATGTCAGTGTCAAATAGTTGAAATTCATTGCCAGTTCCTATGTAGGTAGATGAGTATCTAGTGGTCTCTGGAGAATCACAAGTAAAAAAACTCCATAGACACTCTTCTTATTGATGACAGAATTATCAAGTTACCACACAACAGCAAGCCAAAATAAGAAGGTAACTTTGCATATTACGGTTAGCTATAAAAATAATGTTTTATTAAACTTGCTGTCTTACCTAAAATTGAACCAAATATGAGGCCAGCTCCTAAAGAAGGTACAGATCCTGTAAAAAATAAAGTATTTATTAATGATAATTTTACATTTGACAAAAAAAGTAGCTAAAAAATGAGAAGTGAAAATGAGAAAAGTTACCGCACCCTTAAAAGAAAAATACCCTTGCAAGTGGGAACAGCGCCAAGGGCTGTATATGCTTCAGGGTAATTATGGCTGGTGGGGTAATCCAGTTTTCAGTGACCAACTTTAACGAGCCTGACAAACTTAGTTCATATTGTGCCTTCTTTCAGGAAAAAGAGTGTCTCCATTGCAACCTGTTATTTGACTCTACTTGTGGGATCATTTTAATTGAAAGAACACCACCAAAACAGCTACTAAAAATAACAACACAAAGCAAGACCAACCTTTACTTTGTCATGTTGCAGAATACTCGAAAAAAAATAATAATAATCTGTTACCATTATTTATAGAAATAAAGGTGCAGTCAAAACCTAGAAGATTCATGAAATATCACATCTGTTACACAACTTCTATTAACTGCAAGAGCATAATAAATAATGGTAGTAAATTAAACAATTACTTGACCAATGTAAACTACTTGTCATACATGCTGGAATTAATATAAACACATCCATTCAATTTAAATTCAATAGTGTTTGTGCAGTATAAACAAACACATTGGTTACATTGGTTGGTTGGTACTTGTTTCTTATCTTGTAAATTTGATACCTTTTGACCCTAGTTAAATAAGAGACCTCTCTTGAACATTTTAATTTTTTTCAAGAAAAATTTGGTTTCGAACTGGTAAAAAACTACTGAAAGAATGTTCCAGAGGCAACTAACTCGTAGAAGTAGCCTAGTTTTACTATTAGGCATCCACAGTCCCGGTTGCCAGGTGCATAGCGGCAAAGTGCACATGCATGTACAGAAGTATGAGTGAAAGCTTTAGTACTCTGTGCGCACTTAAATTTTAACATAAGGTACCCAGCATTTTATTCCAGTCAGTTGCGTTGTATCATGTTATAGTATATTAGACACAACTCATAATTTCTATATCAAAATATATTATTTTTAACATGGTAATAAATAATAATTATTGACCTAATAAACTTAAATTTCAAATCCTTGATAACGGTACTAGTGCTGTGATTGGAAACGATAAATTAGGTAATACTTTTACTAAGGAGTACAGTACCTATTAAAACATCTGAATAAATGTTATAAAAATAATACCTAAGTATTACAGGCACAAAAAATTGAAAAAAATATGAATTAGCCACTTATCTAATGAATCAGTGTACACTATCCACTTCTAGCTATTGGCTAGGCCGAAGATACGTATAAAAAGATAAATTGGTACCAACTTATCAAATTGATTTTGAACTGATTACATAAAAGATAATAAATACATATGTTACTGTGTCAAAGAATTGTTTCAAACCTTTGAACAGCTGCGCAAATAAGCTGTATGCATTAAAATTTTGATGCATCCTAAAAAAAGTGTGAAAAACAATAAAAATAAAATTAAGAAAAACTAACCTGCTTTGGCGTAACCCATTATTCCGCCAGCGGCAACAGTAGCGGCGTAAGCGAAACTCAAAATATCGACGCCCATTTTGTAGGTTTTATGGTTTATATATAACAATTGCCAAATACTTTTCGAGTAAATTAAACAGAATTTTGATCAACACAATACGTGCTTTGCTTTCAGTCAGCTGAGTGGAAGTTTCTGTTTGATTCGACTTGTCAATTTGTCATGTCATTGTCATTTATTATCTGTTGTCGTCATAATTGTCACAGATGAAATCGATGGAAATGTTAATTGCAAAATGACAAAATGTATTAATGTACCCAACCATCAAAGGACAACTTGATTTTAGGGCTGAAACTGCTGTCATTTTCTTTTTACTAGTTGTAATTTTGGGCGCGGTCCCCACGGTGGGGCCCGCTGCGGCCTTATAGGGTCCATCCGTTACCTGCTCACGTGCGTATATTCGCGACGCTTGCTTACCCGGCCGTAAGTAATGGGCGCCGGTTAACAGAGTTTCAGCCTTAGGTTTCAGCCCATAATAGTCGAACATATAAAGATGCCCGTGGCTCTTAAATGAAAGCCATAGAGTAAAGTAATTGATGAAAGCTCAGAATCATGTATATATGTGTTTTACATGTTTTTGAGCTTTCATCAGAGCTGTGTAATTATGTAGTTCGAGTTTGAAATTTTCTATTTTGTGCTCCAAAATTGGAATAGCTGATGTAGCTCACAAGGCTGCCAAACTAAAATATAGCTGGGCAAGGAAGGACTAGGAGTGTGGGCTCAAATAGCATATAGAAGGTGGCAGAACGCGGCAAGCCACGAGAGTGATGGACTAAAGAGAGAGACAGAAAAGCTACTAGCAGTGTAAGGGCCATATTGTATTAGGTAGGACACCAGAAAAGAGCCAATGGCCCCGCAGGTTGCGCAATTAGGTACGGTTCCGCTACTTAAAATGACCCTAACGGCGAGGTATCTAAATTCCGGTCGTGGCAGAATGCTGGGTTGCTTTATGCTTTCAAGAAATATTAATAATCTGTGAAATAGATTGACAGTGATTGACTTGACAGAAGTGTGACAGCAGAGTGGAGTGAGTGACTGACACATGTAGGTAGGTATATGTCTAAATGACACATCGTTCGTGAGAGATTATTTATCAAGAAATATGAAAATTACATAAAATTTTAGTTTCGCCGACTCATTATTCGAATGCCGTATGTTCGGCTGCCTGCAAAATAACCTGCCAAACATGCTGTCTCACTCCCAACCTTATTAAGCGATTTCGTCACACTTTGCAATACGTCACAGATATCTACTCCAGCTGATTGTGTATAAAAATTATGAGTTTCCGCGTGCAAGGCCAGTATTCAGTCGTTCGCAGTTGCCGATAGCGGTGGGCACCGTATTCTTAATTCAAATATTGCGCCTTTTATTTTTTTGTGTGTGTAATATTGACCGGTAACCTTGGTTGTGTTGTGAGCCAGAGAACTACGTCTAACAATTAAAAAAGTTAATCTAGTTGGTCACGATGTTGAAGAGTGCGTCTAAAGTGACAATTAATACTGGCAATGTGCTGAACTTAATAGATATAAAGAAGAAGGCAGGACAAAATGTAACGGAAGAGGTTAGTAAAATTTTTTTTTATGAAAACCGCAATATAACGCAGTCGGTGGAATGTTGTCATAACTTTTTAACTTACATCATCACACTACTTAATACTGCTGTTTTCGTTAAAAATATCCTTATTTTATCAAGATTCTGATAACTATATGCTATCAAGATCTCTTTGACAACATATCAGTTCCTGATTTATGTTTGTATCAGTAATTTTCCTTTCATTTGCACTTGAACTTGGTTGTACACCTTCAGAAACTGTTCTTGAGACTTCCAGTACAAGACCTATATAACCTAAATGGCTAGAATGGCTATTTAGAGTTCAACATCATCATTCAGAGCTTGTCTTCACCCATTGAAGCCCTGTTGGTCTAGTGGTTAGTGACGCTGACTGCTAAACCTGAGGTTGTGGGTTCATGCATTTATAAAAAGTATGTATATCAGTTGTTTCGAGCAGAAGTTCAATGCCTCCTGACCATAATGTATGAAACAGCTGATATTTTTTCGGATTTTTTAGTTGGTTCCCTAATAAAAGTTGTTTGTTTTAATGGGTATATATATTTTTATGGGTATAAATAAACTTTATTATTTATTAATAGGTAGAATCATTTTCTAGCGGGATGTGCAAGACCGAAAATACACCTTTTTTATTATGTATTACTATTTGACATTGATATGTACTTTTTAAAGTATTGTGTATATGTTTTTGTGACATTTTTTTTTGTGAATGTGAGGACTATGGAAGTCGTTGGTTTTTTTTTTTTTATTAAATATGCGGTCTGACGGTTTGAGTATTTAATGCGGCCTACCCAAATGTCCTTACTTTGGTACTGTTCGTCAAGACGTTGGGCTCCTTAGTTTTTAGTTGAGCTAAACGATTACTGACAAATGCTTGCACTGTCTGGACAGGTCCACTCAAATCTGTGTCCTCCTCTCATCAAGAGAGTGCCTCAGACATAAACCTCCATGGTTCTCGCACATTTTTGACCAATACGATTGTATGGACTTTAAAAGAGACTTTGACCTCTGAGTTTGTTTCGGATGTTTCTTCTCAGAGCAGTCCAGCTACGAAACACCGGCCCCATCGTTCGCTTAAAATAAATAAAAAAACAAAATATTGACGTGTAAAAGTGTTATATATATAACCTATTTACAAAATAAATATGATTTTATGATTTTTATGATTTCACCTAGTATCAGTGAAATATTTGGATCTCGGCTAATTTGGTAATAACTTAATTTCTAAGAGATTTCTTTTAAGTCTATCTTCTAAGTTATTGTGTGCAATACAGATAATATCTATGTTTACTTTTCCAAAACAAATTTTAACCACACAATTATGTTGAGATTAGAAGTTATAAAAAAAAAGATAAAAAAAAATATGGAAAAATAAAATCGTGTATTTTAATGGTTATCAATTAATCTGGCAGAAGTAAATAAATATCGTATTAGTAGAAATAGAAATTTTATAAACAACAAATTTTCTTTTTTTTAACCTTTCAACGACCAACCAACAGTCGGCTGCTATTGTGTTTCTATTGTGTCTTGAATCACAAGTGTACGAAGGTTTAAATAAATTGTGGTTTGAAATCCAAATATCAATGACAAATAATATGACTTTATTACTTAACTAGCTTTTGCCCGCGGCTTCGCTCGCGTTAGAAAGAGACAAAAAACAGCCTATGTTACTCTACATCCCTTCAACTTTCTCCACTTAAAAAATCACGTCAATTCGTCGCTCCGTTTTGCCGTGAAAGAAAGACAAACATACAGACAGACACACTTTCCCATTTATAATATTAGTATGGATAAAGGATAGACATCAAGTTAGTGATTATTTTAAGGCTCCATGAAATAGGTATTATTATGTTCAAAAAATTTAAGATCCACTATCTAACATTATAAGACATAAATTATTAAACAATATAACCTCTTTACTAACTTTATATAATACTAGCTCTTGCCCGCGGCTTCGCTCGCGTTAGAAAGAGACAAAAAGTAGCCTATGTTACTCTCCATCCCTTCAACTATCTCCACTCAAAAAATCACGTCAATTCATCGCTCCGTTTTGCCGTGAAAGAAAGACAAACAGACAGACAGACAGACAGACAGACACACTTTCCCATTTATAATATTAGTATGGATGACTAGATCAATTTGGAATACTCTGTACAAACAACAGGAAGTAATATTAAGTGCTACAGTACCCATATTGAAGATATTGTAAAGATGGTTTAAAAAAACATGCAAGTCATCATGATGTTCTAGCAAGCTATCTATGACATAGTAATATAAATAGAACATACCACATGAGGCTTGTTATCTCGATAATTAATTAACTATACAGGGTTATTGGTAAAACACCGACATCCTCTCAGGACTAGGTTACTATCATCATAAACAACAACTTTTGTTCTATGATTTTTTACAAAATGTTATACATTTACCAAAGACAAATCTTCAAGATTTCGTTGTCCTATCTAACACATTTCAACTCTGTATTGTGCCGTAACAACATACCTACGCTTGCCGCGCACTGTCCTCGTATGCTACGCAGACTTCGTCACATTTAGAGTGTTCAATTTAAATATTTTTAATTTTGTATGAAAATGTGATGAACTAAAATATGATATATTTTTAAATGTCGTAGATCAAAAGTTGTTGATTATGATGTTAGTAACATAGTCCTGAGAGGATGTCGGTGTTTTACCAATAACCCTGTATAAGAAGGTATTGATTATTGTAGATTACCTATAATTACCAGATCCATACTAATATTATAAATGGGAAAGTGTGTCTGTCTGTATGTTTGCCTTTCTTTCACGGCAAAACGGAGCGACGAATTGACGTGATTTTTTAAGTGGAGATAGTTGAAGAGATGGAGAGTAACATAGGCTACTTTTTGTCTCTTTCTAACGCGAGCGAAGCCGCGGGCAAAAGCTAGTATTTTAATAGTTTAGTAGTACAGAATGCTTAAACTATAAGGGAGTAAAAAGACAATATTAACAACACAGACAGCCGGCTGTTGAGCTGCTATTGTCTTTCTATTGTGTCTTAAATCACGTGAGTTTCAAGGATTAAGTGTGCATAAGTAACAAAATATTATGTTTTCAAGATTTAGTAAGTACTAGAACTATAAAATTAAAATGTTAGGTTAAAAAAAGCAAAATTTGATATAGCCATTTCACAGGGGCCTTTATGATTATAAATCATTGTCAAACATCTATTTTTTATTGTCAGCCGTCTGTGTCCCACTGCAGGGCAAAGGCCTCCCCTCCCTCCTTCCACATATCCCTGTCTAGTGCGGTCTCAGGTCAAACATCTGTATGCTACATTTTTTTACATAACACATAGGTACCACAAGTACTTATTAATAAATGGGATGCCCTGCCGAAACGTTAGGCAAAAAACAAAGAAGGCATTTGCGCGTTAAATCCCGATTAAACCTTCGAACAGACAAGATTAGAGACACAATAGAACGACAATAGCAGCGCGACAGCTGGCTGTCGGTTGGTCGTTGTAAGGTTAACACTTAACAGTAAAGTATAAATATGCAATGCAAGAGTTTAAAGTATAATACTTATAAAAAAACAATTCAATAATTTTCGGTATTGTCGGATTTATATATGTCACCGGAAAATAACAAGATCCGTAAGTTTATCAATCTACTAGGAAGTTTATAAACTTCCGTAGGATTCTAAACGGGCGATAAATTGTAATATTTTACGTCCACATTTTCGTAAGTTGATAAACTTACTAAACTCACTCGTAAAATAATTGATAAACTTACGGATCTTGTTATTTTCCGCTGACATATACACACTTAAGCCGCGTCCCCACTGGAACATTTGTCGCGCGACATTTGTGTCCCCGGAGACATCGAGCAATGTCGCCCTACATCGCCCGATGTCTTGTCTCCGTCCATATCAGACATCATTTTACGACTTTTTATGTCGCGGCGATGTCACCGGGCACACATGTCGCCCGACAAATGTTCCTAGTGGGGACGAGGCTTTAAGCTTTTCCCTCTCACAGACAAAGATTGAAATGTTTCATATTGCTACATGTTTTTCCAGTACTGATGTAATACTCAGTCATTAAATGTAAAAATAAATATTTTTCCTTGACTACAAGTTAACTCATAAACTGTGACTTGTGTATGAATGAATGAACAATTAAAATATGCAATGAATATGATTAATGACCCACTGAGTATGTAAGTATATAATATACAATAAGTATATTTATGTTAGGTATACTGACACAGGTTTAAGTAGTTACTATTCTGCGGCTAAATTAGATAAAGATTTACCAAGTCATATTAAAAAAATATGCAGATAAATATTTTTTTAATAATTATTAATTAGTGTTAAAAATTTAAAGTCATGATGCTAGTGAGAAATTGGAAAAAAAAATAAAGTTACGCACTAATTTTTAAGTAAATAAAAAACATAGTAAAATTAATTAAAATATTTTCTACACTTAATTTTACTCTTCCTCTAGATAAAAAATAAAAGTAATATTCGATTGCTTAGCCGAGTACATTTTTTATAAAAAAATATCTACCTATGTTTTTGTAGTTTTACCTTGTGCCATTTTTTTATGAATGACTAAACGTTTTTCAATGATGGATAGACCCAGCTAAAATATTCGGTAATGATTATATCGTGGTATCGTTTAAGAGCGAAAAAGTACGATTAGTGAGTTTCCCGCACCACAAAAAATACACTCCAGGACAAATTACCAATCTTAACTGAGATTGCCAAAAACACAGGACACAAGTGTGTGTAAAAACACAGTTTAGTTGAACGGGACAGATGTCCCTTAAATATAGATATTTCGGCAAAATCGTATATTTTTCAATACATATCATATGCATATCAGATAAATCTGCAAATCATAAAATCAAATGACAATTATTTAAACAGCACATTATTTTCCAGGCTAATCTACCCACGCACATTAAAAACAAATACATTGGGCCCGTGGCCGAATTTTTTTTTGTGGGTGAGAGCACGAGGCAATTGAATGTCACACGGGTTCCCTCCGAAACCGAAAAGGGGAACTCCTAAACTCTAGGTTTTGAAGCTCCCGAGAAATTCCTAAAAATCCTTCCAAAAAACACAAAAGCACTTTTCCGATGTCACTCCAGTTCACACCACCAGCTTCTAAACTCATTTTTTAAGCTCCTGAGCAATTCCTAAAAGAGAAATCCAAAAGCACTTTTCCCCAAACCTAAATATCGAAGCCACCACTCTCAGTACCACGCTCATTAGAGCGTAAATAAAACAATATCCAAACATAACGAATGACTTTCCGTTACCCGTATCGTAACGTTACGTCATTTAATATCTTTGTAAAACTTGTAAAGTAAGCAAGCGTCTATTGAAGTTTAAAATTTCATAAAGTTAGGGGTTGACTCATATACTGATTTTCTGCTTGTCATGTAAGCTTGCCATCTTGGGAAATGCTTGCTTAATTGTGCAACAATACTTGAATTTTCTTCAAGGTCCTTGTCAATGTTTTTTTACTGGTCCGCCCACAACGATCAACGATATTTCAGCTTCACCATATGTGTCTCAGCTAAGGATTAGAATTAAAATAGGTACGGTTTAACAATTTAAAGCATAATTATTATGCTATCTAGGTCTCATCCTGACAGGTTTACGACGAGGGACGTACGGACACGGACATACTTAGGATGTCCCTTTTCTCCATTATTGAAGGACATAATAGTGCGACTTCATATTGACATGGCGTATATGGAAAATAATATTTTCGTGTTTTATAAAAAGAAATATGAACATTATTCTAATACACTGAGAATACTGTTTGTATTACCCCAGTAACGCGAAAATATGGCATTATTTCCGCGTTACTTATTTTACAATGACACTTATTTTTCGCTACTTGCGGATATTTATGATAACTGTCAAAAGAACTCGGTTGGTGGTAAACAATATCACACTCCTATCTAATCAAGTACCAATTGATTTAATATCGGTATAAAATATACCTAAACACCAAAGTCCTATCTATTATTATTTATACTGTGGTCCTATCTAGGTAAATTGTTATTACAAGCACTATTTAATTAATTATTTAAATAGTGCTTAAATAGACCATAAATGTATGGTCTATAGGTAATTACTAGTAACGTATTAAGTACTTAGTTACACACACACACACGCATTAGCAACGCACGCACACAAGCTCACGTTTCACGGTAACAACGCTGAAAGATAACGCCATATTGGATTCCGTTCTTCACTGAATGGGTGTGTAAACATGATAGAGACAATGTGCCTATGCGTTCGACTTAATTGACGTAATGACGTAATATACCTAAATGTAATGCTTCCTACCTTCCTTCATTGACACCTGCGTCCACGCAGATATATCCGCGATGATGTGCTTGCGGAAGGAAAGTCTAACTTACTATTAACCAAGTTTTCGTAGTCATTCCATGCCATGATTCTTTTTAGAAAAAAAAAGTGTTTGTTGTATAGAGAACTGAAATTCCCTTATCTAATTTTAGGCCATAATATTTGGAGATTTCATTTCTCCATTCTTATTTAAAATATTTTCTTACATAACTCCGCACTCCGCTTGTAGGAAACTCGTAACCTAATGGGTTTTACCTACAACACGGAAAAAGAAACGTCTCATTTACCTGTAGTACCATCATAGCCATTATACTTTACACGACAAATGAAATGAGCACGACCTCCCGACGCGACGAGCCTTTTCAAAAACTGTTTTGCTCTTCTAAGAACTTAAGGCTAACGATCCTTATTTCTCCAGCTTTCAGAAAGCATCAAGCTAACGCTAACAGAATGGGGGTCTCAGAACGGTCTTCCCTCTCTCCCAATCCAAAATGGAGTTGGCCCAGCCCATCCTCAAACTTCCCGCCACCATTCCGACTACATGGTGGTCTCAGCGTCAACGGCCCCGACCCCTGAAGCTGTTGTCAACATCACGAGACCACATGATGACGTTCAAAACAAAATGGCGGAAGAGGAACGGAAGAATTTGAAGATTGGCGTCAAGATATTTATAAATGAAGACAGTACGACGGCGTTGACTGAGTGTTTGGAAAGTGGTGAGTTTTCGTTTTTTTTAAGATCTATTCGAAACTTCACAAAAATGTATTCTACATCTTCTTGGGACTTCTCCCCAAGTAGACCTGAAGGTACGCGTTTCGGCGTTACGACGTTGCATGGTGGCTTGCTGCTTCCTTGCTGGATAGTCTATTCCTAGAAAGAATTTTGTAGCAAAGTTCCACAATGTGATCTCCCTAATGCTAATAAAGTGTCTAAGCAATAAAATAAATGCGTTAGTCCACCCAAACGATAAGGGCGTTGCCGTATTACAAGTAGTAATAAAAACATATCTTCAAATTAGTGTACTAACATTAATTTCTCGTACACACAAACATTTGGTTATGTAACTAGATAAAATGTCAATATAGACGCGTCGAGTTAATATTTATACTCTAATAAGGAAATTAACTAGTGTCGAAGGACGCGGAATCAATAAAATGTGTGGGTTGTGACTTGTCAGAGGTTTTTGGACGGTTGTAGTTAGCATTGGACAGAAAATTTCTTGGGTTTCTTGAATTAATCTCTTGTATGCCGTAATTAATAAAACAATGGAAAAAGTATTGTGTCTCGCGTATATCGGCGCTTCCGGCAGTCAAAGGGTTGAGGGATAAGGTTGGTCTGACTCCTGAATTTTGGCAGCGGCTTCTGTGAAGCTAGGGAGGGACGATGGTCGTGATCATCTCCCAGTCGTGCCTTATGACAGTGAGGGAAGGAAAAGTGCGTTTCCATACTCTTATTATGCCTATATTATGTCTCCGCCTCTAATTCTCGCTGTCTAATTCCGCCGGGCGAGTATTATTAGGAGAATACTCTCTACCCGAATTAGGATACCTTCTGACTAGGTACTACATTACATAAATATAAATAAACACAGAATAAGTTTTCGTATCGACCGCATGATGAGAAATTGCATTGACCCTCAGTGATTACTGGCAAGTAATTAAGGTGCTTTAATCGGTATCGCTGTCACGTTGATTTAATTTTGATTAAGTCCCATGGGCATGCGGGCGAAGTAGCAGGTAGTATTAGTATTTAGTAGGTAGCTATTTTGATACAACAACGGATTAATGAGCTATCTACATAGAGGTTTAAGGACTAAAAGGATTTTAAAACAGTTATCCAAGAAACAAATAACCATATTTAGCATCAGCTTAAACATATTTTAAAATATGCTAATGTTTTAACGAACCAAAGGATGTAATCAATAACGGCTTATAATAGAATCAATGACCATAGCTGTGACCATAGTGCTCGTTGACGTATATTTGACCCATAACCTTGACTGTCCTTGACTACCAAACATTATCTACACGACGGATAATTAGTTCAAAATTAACTAATTGGTCTATTTTTTTAACCGTTTAGACTAGTAACAGTAGTAACGTAACGAGTATGGATATTGTACCTTTTCTAAACGTATATTAATTTCGCTGAAAGCGCTTATTTCAGGAATTGATGAGCTCATGATGGCAAGCGCATGCGTGCTTGTTTAAAAAACTTCATATTTTGAATGTCTTGAATTGAAAAGAAACGAAAGTACGTTAAGCCGTTGGTCCCGGTTGTCATTCGTAGAACTTTGACAGTCGTTACGGGTATTCAGAAGCCAGAAATTCTGACCAGTCAAAACCAAAGGGTCGCCCAGTTACTGGGTTGTGGAGGTCTGATAGGCTGTCGCTTAACGTAAAACACAGCTGTATCCAGCTGAATCCGGTTCGGCTCGAAGCCGACCCCAACATAGTTCGGAAAAGGCTAGGGAGATGATGATGACTTGAAAGATGAACCCAGAGTTTTTCCACAAACGTTGACGTGAAAAGTGATTATGATGTGCCTATGCCACAAATGAATAGATCATTAATTTCAGTGTTGAAGAATCAACATTTAATATTTTTTGCCCGTATACAAGTACCTAGCTTGTTCGATTGTAGATGCACAGCAGATACGATAACTTATGAGTTACGTTACCTTGTAATACTATTGTATATTTCAGGCGATGATATCATCGGTTCTGAGTTTATGGCCGGCTTATGGTAATTTTGTGGTTTCTCTTCGTGTTTCCGTTTTCAGTGCTGTTAAATCAGGACTCGACATAAGGTCTGTAGTAAGAGATTTAATTTCGTGGGTATGTCGAATAAATAATTTTATTCTTCATATTTTGGCGTAAATCTATTTATAATTGAGAAAAGTGATAGAATCAACGAAATGGTATTCGAAAATTTTTATTGGTTTTGTCCTAATATTTATAAATAATAGTAATACGTTATAAATAATAATAAGTATTTATATTTTTGCTGTGGATTCATAGATGTAAATTATTCGTTGTAAAAATATTTTTTTCATGTAAGATTATTAAATTAATTCTCCGGGCCTTTCTTTACTTATCTTCAAAAAATAATTAAAATTTTTCCATAATTATAAAAATATTTATCAGTTAGTATTTCTAACAAAAATAAATGATGCTAACTGAATAAATAGGTACTGTTGTGTTATCAGACGGGTATGTCTATGAAACATTTATAACAGCTTTGAGATAAGTTATCTTAATAATCGCTCTAAACTACCTGCATACTCAATAAAATTTCTTAATTAGCACGAGAAAAAGAGGAAATAAAATGAATAAATTAAAGGTCGTGGGCATAGAGACTATTCATTTACTTACCGTGCTTTTGAAGATATTTTGCTTAAAAGCCATGGTTTTATAATAAAATCAGCCAAGTGCCCTAAGAAGAGCCCCGGGCGCGTTGCCTATGGATTAGATCCCTACTCTTCAAATGCGGAACAAAAGTATTAACAATAAGGACTACTAGCGACCCACCCCAGCTTCGCACGATAACAAATCTTTGAAACTTCCGGCTCCTTTCTACTGCAATATGCACGTATTATTAGACATATAAACCTTTAACTTCAATCACTATCTGTTAAAAAAAAACCGCTAGGGTCAATTTATTCTAGCGCAGAGTCGAAGCGCATCGAAGCGTCATTCCAAAACTGAAGAAAACAAATTCAACCTTAACTCCACAGCGTAACGCACATATTACGTCTGAGATTTTAAAAAGTCGCGCGTCTTCGCATGAACAACGCCGATTGGTGCGCGCGCATTCTCGCGTATACATGCGCCCACTAGCGAACCTACGCGTCATCGATGCCCATTACTACACGTAAAGGAGCGTATTCTGGCGATTACGCGCGCATTCGTGCGGCTTAAAATTTGACGCTTCGATGCGCTTCGACTCTGCGCTAGTATTAATTGACCCTTACGGAGTTTAGGGATCTAAGCATACAAAGACAGACAGCAGAAAGTGACTTGGTTTTACATTATGTAATAATGAAGATCAAAAATCATCAGAAAAAAGGGTGTGTTGCACTGAAACAACTGCGATAAAGAAGTATAAATCAGAATGACGCCACTATGCTATCTAATCTTTTATTTATATAATATGTAAATTACGCGTATCGAACAAGCCACGGATAGTAAACATGACAGTTCCAACGCAGTTTTTATTAAAGAGTTCGTTGATGTAGAAATAACCTTCGACTTTTTGATTAGGGTTGGAGGGAATCATGAATATGAAATTCAATTGTGAAACTAGCTTTCGCCTGCGGATTGGCTCGCGTGAATGACGAGCTTCCATTCCCTATAACCCTTTAGGGAAACTTAAAAAAATCTTTCTTCAGTGGATACTTACTCTTTACAAAGAACGTACCATCCAAGTTTCATGTCTTTAGGACCAACAGTTTGGTCTGTGCGTTGATATATCAACAGTCAGTCAATCACTAACACCGTGTTAGGCAATGATGTTATAAGTAAAAAAGTGTAGATAGGTTATATGCAGTCAAAAAGTGGCACATTAATAGTTTGCCAATTGACAAACATGATACTGAGTATCGCGTTGACATTTGACGTTTATCTCTTTTTCACACGCACTACTTCAATCATGCCATCCTACTTTGACGTGTAATGTATGTGTGCGTTAGTGTGCCGTTTTTGAAGATAGAATTTCGTTTGGGTACCCTATCTACACTTTTTTACTTATAACCTCATTGGTGTTAGGTAACTCGAGGGACATATTATTTATTTTTGAGAACGCGATAGTATAAGCTCACATATGACTAAAACAATTGTACGTAATAATACGGTGTATATAGATAATTTGCACAGAAAACTCATAAATTTCGTGGTTTATAAAACTGCCTAGAACCGATTTTGTTTAAATAATTATGGTTTTTATGAACGAGTTAACCAGACAGCCCTTCTTTTCTAAAAATATATCTAGACTAGCTTTTGCCCGCGGCTTCGCTCGCGTTAGAAAGAGACAAAGAGTAGCCTATGTTACTCTCCATCCCTTCAACTATCTCCACTTAAAAAATCACGTCAATTCGTCGCTCCGTTTTGCCGTGAAAGAAAGACAAACATACAGACAGACAGACACACTTTCCCATTTATAATATTAGTATGGATTATTTGCTTTGTCCTCAATTTTTTAAATATGTTTCCTTCCTTTTACTAGGAAAGTCCAGTTTGCAAAATGATTAATTCTAATGTAGATTGAGTCTATGGTTTTCCTTTCTGACTTTATTACTTTACCTTCTATCCTTACTAATATTATAAATGCGAAAGTAACTCTGTCTGTCTGTCTGTCTGTCTTTCTGTCTGTCTGTCTGTCTGTCTGTCTGTCTGTCTCTTCTTCACGCCTAAACCACTGAACCGATTTGAATGAAATTTGGTACAGATATAGTCTGGGACCCGAGGAAGGACATAGGATAGTTTTCATCCCGGAAATCCCCCGGGAACGGGAATTATTACTCCACGCGGACGAAGTCGCGGGCAAAAGCTAGTATTTACATATGTATAAGGATAAGAATACTTAAGCCTCGTAACCTTGACCACTTTTTATGTATTTTTTGCTTTCTGAATGAGAATAGAACACTGGTTATAACTAGTTGCAGGTACGCATATAATGTATCTATAATAATGTATATAAATAATTATATAAACTTTTCATATCTAAAGGCTAAAGCTAAATACCTTTTTAGTACTCCAAAGGTGATCAGTCAAATAGAAGTTTGATATCAATATTAGAAACAGCTGCGATTGACATAAAAAAATCATACAAAATGTATAAATTATAATTATAGCGCCTTACTAATTAACGCTGCATAAAGTTATGACAGGTTTATACGTCAAAAAACCGGCCAAGTGCGAGTCGGACTCGCTCATGAAGAGTTCCGTAGCAGCAAGTAACATAATATAAAGTTCTTGTAGTTCGTTGTTACTTTGATCGATGTTTTAATAATAATGTATTTTTATATTAGAGTTGATTGAATGAAAGGTAAATTACGATATACGGTTTATGACGTATTAAAAAAAAACTATTTACTAGATCTCGTTCAAACCAATTTTCGGTGGAAGTTTACATGCTAATGTACATCATATATTTTTTTTTGATTTATCATACTCTTATTTTGGAAGTTACAGGAGGGGAGGGACCAACATTTTACCACTTTGAAAGTGTCTCTCGCGCAAACTATTCAGTTTAGAGAAAAATAATATTAGAAACCTTAATATCATTTTTGAAGACCTATCTATTGATAGCCCACACAAATGGGTATGATGAAAAAAAAATTTTGAGTTTAAGTTCTGTGTATGGGGACCCCCAAAATTTTTTATTTATTTTCTATTTTTGTATCAGAATCCTAATGCGGTTCACAGAATACATCCACTCAGCAAGTTTCAACAGTATAGCTCTTATAGTTTCGGAAAAAAATGGCTGTGACATACGGACGGACAGACAGACGGACAGACAGACAGACATGACGAATCTATAAGGGTTCCGTTTTTGCCATTTGGCTACGGAACCCTAAAAATGTATGGTTACACGGGCTTTATTCATTGCATAACTTTACACAGTGATTATTAGTAAGGCCAATAGACTTTTATAGTTTTTGATCAGTATTAGAAACATGCTTAAAACGGATGAAACTATAGAATATCTAGCTTTCATGTTTATCACCTTTTCCGATATTTCTCATCAAAATTACATAAATCTCTTTATCTCAAATCGAACTTAAGTATTACTTGTTTCCAGTATTCACAGCCCTACACACGACGTACATCGACAACGTGACGCTAGCTTACAACCCCGACACGCACCGAGAGGGCGCCACTGACGACGCCAACTTAAAGACCAACTACAACACTAAGGCATCTCCCATCTCTCTGGGTAGTAATAGTAAGTATTTTAAACAAAATCCGACCTTAATGAGAGGTAGTAGAGCTGAAGAGCATAACTTTTTCTGACGTGCCTGGAATATAATATGAAAAACCAGTGGTGACATCTATCGCCTAACATGTAAACTACAAACTGACTTATGGTCGAATTCTCAACCGTCATTTAATTTTAAGACGCTGGCAAATCTGTTTCTATCTTTGTCACTCTAAAAGGATAAAGTAAGAACAGCAACAGATTTGACAGCGTCTCATAATTAAGTGACGTTTGAATATTCGACCATCACATTACAATTTGACGCTACATTAGCGTCTGTACATAATCCCAGCCTCCAGGTATTCATTCCCCACCAGTCACAACATCTGTCTATTCGGAGGAATCTTCATTTCAATGGCGGATACAAAATTGTCCTACATCACACTATCAAACATAAAACTGCAATTTTATCTTTCACATTTGATATTTATCAACGCAAAGTAAAAATCTCTAAAATTACCAAGTAACATAGGCTGTCTTTTAATGTTATAAGCATCCACAAATTTTCGACACATTTATTGGAATTTCATCCTTATTACGTATACAAAGTATATGGTAATTCCGTAATTTCCCTACAATATATTAATAGTAGGCACTGTGGTTACAGTACGCATGTCGAGCACTGAAGTGGACACTGACAACGAGGCTGATGCACGCAAGTGTGAGGCCATCCTGCCGGGGATCAAGATTCTGTGGGCTGTGCTAGAGGATTATGTTAAAGAAGGTGAGGTTTTGTTCAAGTGATTATTTTTCTTTTTGGAGGCATTGCTTCTGGGAAACGTAAGACGAAAGAAAAGAATTTTTCGTAATTACAATATTGATTTGGCTAAACACATTGTCTATTCAGTAACTTTTTGTTTTTGTGGGTGGGAAATCACCAAATGACTTGAAAAGATGTGAAAAAAAAGATAAAGATAATAGATCCCAGTTGGGTAACTGGGATCTTTTATCTTTATCTTTTGTTTGCAAATTAATAAATGACTATTGACTATCGTGTCAGACTTACTGACTAAAACCCACCCATGTTCCTTCGGTTGCCCTTTATGTTCCGGGGCAATGGTAACTATTAGAACTATTCCGTAATCCAGTAAGTGAGTTGTTAGTTTGAGTTTGAGTCTCTTATTGTTTTCTTTTGAATACAAAAAAAATATTTCACTATTACTGAGTAATAAAGTTGCTATTTCAAAGTTTCACAACACGAAGCGATGAGAAAAACACGTTGCTCACTAGTAATTTCTCCTGTATCGTGTATCGTGTACCTTGTATCATGCATCCTGTATCGTGAGTACGTTTACCAAAATATATCTAATGTCCCTTTTAAAGCCCAGCCTCGGCCTTGTTGACTAATCTCACTCCCGTCCCCCTCAGGTCGCGTACTCCAGCTCGGCGTAGCAGACGTGGGCGGCGGCTGCCTGCGCAAGTTACACGCGTGGGCGCGAGTGCGGCCCGCCATCGCGCAGATCAACCTCGCTTCCTGCTGCGTGGTGCCGCCATCACTGCACGCCTTCTGCCGCGCCAACGACGTGCAACTGCTCACTCATGCCGACCCGCCCGGTAAATATTAATAAAAAAAAACTGTGAGGGCCTATTATAATCATCATCTCTCTAGCCTCTTCCTCGACTATATTGGGGTTGGTTTCCAGTCAAATCGGGTGCATTTGAATACCAGTATTTTGAATAGAACAACTGCGAATCAGTGTCTTACAACTAAGTTATTGCGACTGCCAAAAATCTACGACTGATTCCGAGACTAAAAGGTTTATTTATGGATTCACAAAACACGCAAGTGTCACACCATCTATTCTAAGCTCTGAGTGAACCTAGTTACCAAGTTAACCTAGTTATCCATACCATTTCATACCAATATTATAAATGGGAAAGTGTGTCTGTCTGTCTGTATGTTTGTCTTTCTTTCACGGCCACTTAAAAAATCACGTCAATTCGTCGCTCCGTTTTGAGCGACGAATTGACGTGATTTTTTAAGTGGAGATAGTTGAAGGGATGTATAGTAACATAGGCTACTTTTTGTTTCTTTCTAACGCGAGCGAAGCCGCGGGCAAAAGCTAGTATGATATAAAGCAATCGCCCTTGTCTTTAATTTCTTCTTTCATGGAAATGAAGAACATTCTATCTTGGCAAAAATGAATACATTTTTTGCCAAAGGACTATTTTGATCGGTCTAATTAGGATCGCTGTAATTAGGATACCACTCTTAATAACATCTGCTTACTCTCAAATATACCATAGAAAACAACAACAAAAATCACAACAATAATTTACTAATTCCGATTCCTTCTTTCACAGATCTACTATCAATAGCCGCAGTAAAGACCCTCTCAGACGCAGGCGTAGGCTGTAACAACCTAGACTGGTGCGCTCGCTACCAGGTACACATAAAATGTAGGGGCGTACTCGCGCTCAAAGGTTACGTCTGTAAGGCCACGCTCGGGAACAAGACGGAGAAGAAAATAGAAAACATTGAGAACATATAAAAGCCCATAGAAGCGTGTTAAGTAAGGTATTTATTTAAGCATTTTACTTTAGATTTGGCGATACTGTTGCGCCACTGTTGCCCACTGTTGCGTTGCTTCAGTGCTATTGTAGGCTTCAGTTGATCTACAATATGGTATTTTACACCATCATCAATTGAAGTATTTTTTATGAGCTGTCATAATGCGACTCTCCTATATAATTTGTATGGTAATGTCACCGAATGACGTCACTAATTCAACAACTCAGTTGACTAACTATTTAATTGATGTTGAAGCAACCAAAAAACAATTTTTACATTAAATTAAAAATGAACCGCATTTTTTGGGCTAAAATTAAGAGAGGATTTTAGAAATTGTGCCTCATACCCTGTTACTTATAGTGGCGCCACTATTGCTTTACAGTTGCGCTATTGTTGCTCCACTGTTTCCTTATTGATGCGCCACAGTTTCGCCACAGTTGGGCTGCCGTACCATGTTATACCTACATACAATTTATTATTTTACAATGGCATGCTTCGTTATCCCTATACATATGGAGACACATTGACAAACATGTTTTTGGTATGAAACTAATTAAGACAATAAATGAATATTTTCGATAAGAGATGAAAAGGTGGGTGGGAGGGAGAAATTGGAATACTTTACTGTGGCAAGAGAATTTAATTTTCCACTTAAAAATCGTAAGCATTTGTCAAACACCACTTTCGATTTAATTTAGTCAGTATTGTGACTTGCATTCAGTTTTACATAAACAAAGACTAATTTTAAAATAATAAATACCTACCCATATCCATAGAGTACCCAATTTTTATTCGAAGTCCATGTAAATAAAATTATGAATATACTAATAATTTGTTTACAAAAATCCACTTGAAGTTTGGCTATAGTCGACTTATTATTTTAAAATCTGTCTAATTCCAGTGCATTTTAGATAAATAGACTCAGTATAGCATAAATTGTGATATAGTTCAATTTACTATGTAAACATGATACTACATGTACTTATTTATAATTGTGACTTAGGCCCGTATTAATAGACGTCACTCAATTTTGAGACGCTCTCAAGTCTATTGCTGTCCTTATTTTTTCCCTTTAGAATGACAAGGACAGCAAGAGAGTTGCAGGCGTCTCAGAATTGAGTGGCGTCTATTAATACGGGCCTTAATTTTTCCTAGACACTAAAGGAAAACAGTTTAAAATTAGAATATCTATGATACGTCTACGATAAGTCTATGGTTGAGAAATAAATCGTTCGTATTATTATTATTCCAAATATGATCGTACACGTTATTTAGAACACTCGGTTACTTTTCGAAATTCAAAAAGAAAGCGAATTAAAGAATTTTATAATCGAGTTGTCTAGCGATATCGATATATCGTTTTTTTCTCTTCTGTGTTCTTTAGTGTCCAGGAGATGTTTTTAATTTTAATTGGTGCAGAAGCTAGGTGTTATGGTTACATCAATATTAACATCGATACGATTAGTTTTTACGAAGAATAGGTGTCAACTTGTCTCAAAATAATAGCTACGAAACACTGAAAGGAATACTGATAGGAAAATATGGCTGTGAATAATGGAATGTACATTAACAGGGTTATTTTCAACAAGTTGACAACTATTATAATTTAATAGTTACCTAATTAAATTATTGTTTTAATACAATGAAATGGTATTGGTGTTCTGCATAATTTGAAAAGCTCGGCATGGACTAATAAGATCATAATGTGAGCCTGTCTGATAACAAATATAAAAAAAATACAAACATCTGAAATGAGAACATCTCCTTTTTTAGAAGTCGGTTAAAAAAATATTAGACTTAAATATTAGACAGTAAAGTAAATAGCTATTGGAAAAGAGTCTTAGCAATTTGTTGGGGTTTTTCTAAAATGTAATAATCGGTTTGCGTTTTTATACAAAATGTTCTATGGACTTGCTGAATGGAGCTTTATAAAAGTGCGTTGTCCGTTTAACGCCCAAAACGATAAAATAATTATTCCGTTTTTTTGCCGTACATGGCTTCGTAATACACGGGTTTAAAAAGCATTAATTTTAACAGTAATATCATACTTTTCTTGTCTATAAAATGCAGTCTTATTATTATAATAATAGTATTGTCATGCAGTTAACCATAGTTTTATTTTAATGTTACTTAAGACGGACACGAGTAATTAATATGTGCAGTCACAATGTTATTAAATCTGACTGCACTTCGGACTCGTAATCTCATTTATTAGTACTTGAGAGAATTTTACCAACTTTTACATCTATACTTAAGACGAATGACTGATCCCTCGAACACACGTGATTTAAGACACAATAGAAAGACAGTAGCAGCCCGACAACCGGCTGTCGCTTGGTTGTTGAAAGGTTAAAACAACTAAGACTTAAAAAAAGGGGCGAGTGATCATTTATTATGTCATACTGATGCTGACAAATATGGTATACAGGGTTATTGGTAAAACACCGACATCTTCTCAGGACTATGTTACTAACATCATAATAATAATATAAAACTTTTGTTCTACGACATTTTAAAAATTATTATATTTTAGTTCATTACATTTTCATACAAAATTAAAAATATTTAAATTGAACACTCTAAATGTGACGAAGTCTGCGTAGCATACGAGGACAGTGCGCGGCAAGCGTAGGTATGTTGTTACGGCACAATACAGATTTGAAATGTGTTAGATAGGACAACGAAATCTTGAAGTTTTGTTTTTGGTAAATGTATAACATTTTGTAAAAAATCATAGAACAAAAGTTGTTGTTTATGATGATAGTAACATAGTCCTGATAGGATGTCGGTGTTTTAGCAATAACCCAGTATAGTATTTAAATTAGGTGTAAAAATTTGGTAATATTCGCCTCTTAAAGGCGTGTTCAGAATGCTGTAATGTTCAGGCAAAGTGACTAAATTCTCGTAGTTTGGATGCACGAACCGAGCAGCCTTTACGCTCAATCAGGGTTTCAACAAAAAATTTCATTGCGTGTTACATTTTGTGCAACATTTCGTAAATCTGTACACGCCTTAATAAAGCATGAGTTCTCAACCAATGCGGCTGCGAAATATCAAAACCCAGTATCTGCATAAAACCAAATTTTACAGGAGAGCCGAAAAACGGTTTCATATCTTTGACAGCTTGCCGTTTCAATAATATTAGTCGTATCTTCTTGGGAGTGATTGCAAAATTTGAGGTACATAACAGGCTTTAAAAAAAAATAGTTTTAATGCGTCTATCACAAAATATGTACGTAGAGGAGCAGTTACTAATATAAACATTGTTTTCTTAGACCTAACTTTTTGAGTGTGACAATTTCAAAACCTAGTAACATCACTTGCTTTGTTTTCATCTAGTTCTAAAATATACTGAGGGGGGACTACGCAAATTAATAGACCTAGTAAGATCACTTGCTTTGTTTTCATTATGTTCTGAATTTATAATAATAATAATAAAAAAGGCTTTTTTTCCTTAACAACATAACAAAAAATTCAATTTAATTTACAACATTGGGTGGGTTTTAGTGGGTTTTTGTCAGTAAAAGTCTGACACGCTCTCCCGCCGCGCCCAGGCCAGGACGGGAGCCGTCATTTGATGATTTCCCACTCCCAAAAAAAAATAGCATGCAATTTCTATTTTTTATTAAATTAAAATTTTATTATTTTTAATCATTAATTTCAATTATTTGGATTTATATTCAATTAGATACTTAATAGTATTATTGCTTTTGTTTTATATTTGTATATTAAGTATCTATGTATATATTCATTGAATGGACCTCTCTATAGGGTAAAGGCCTCCTCAAGTTTTCTTCACAAGTCTCTGTTTTTCGCTTTTTCCATCCAGTCTTTTCCTATTGATTTTAAAATTTCATCGAGCATCTCTTGCTACCAGGTCCCTTCCATGCAGTTACCTTTTGGGCCCATCTTTCCTACTTCATTCGTGCAATATGATCAGCCTACTTCCATTTTAGTTTTTTGCAGTGTTTCAGAGCGTCAATCAGATTTGATGTTTTTCTTATATCCGTGTATTTTTTTTTTGGGGCTAAGTTTTTGGTTCAGAATGCTTTGTTCTATGGCTTTTTGGGTTGTTTAATATTTTGTTACTACTCGTAGTTTGATTACTGAATATCCATGTCTGAGACGCATAGGTAAGTGAAGGCAGGATACAAGAATCTATAACAATTTTCTTTAGCTTAATTGAAGTATTCGATTTTAAAATTAATTTGAAGCTCCAGAATTTATTCCAAGCCATGTTTACACGTCTCTTTAGCTCATCTTGGTGTCTAGATTTTTTAAATGATACTTGTTTGCCTAGGTAAGTGTATTCTTGAACATATTCTAATAGTACACCGTTAACGTGCATTGGTATTTTAATGCTGTTTGTCATGATTTTTGTTTTCGATGGTTCGAGGTCGAGACCGATTTCGTTACTAATGATATTAATTTCATTTATCATTGGCTGCAATTGTGATGAATTTACTGCAAAGAGGACGATGTCATCCGCGAACCTAAGATTACTTAAAAATTGGTCATTGATGAGTATGCCTCTGTTTGTCCAGTTTAGTGATTTCATGACATTCTGTAGAACAGTAATAAAAATTCTAGGCAAGAGTGGGTCGCCTTGACGTACTCCTCTGCATATATCAATTTCAGTGCCCGTTTTGTCTAAGATTACCCTACTTCTGTTTTTCTTATATATATCGTGTATGAGCTCTATAGCCTCCGATGGTACATTACATTATTATAAGGCTTTCATCTAATTTTTTCGTATTTTCTATAATCAAATCTAGTGTGTCGATGTAGTCCATGGTTGAGAATGTGCTTCTAAATCCTGCTTGCTCGACTGGTGGTTCGTTGGTACACTTCGGTGTATTTTGCAAGACGTTCCTCCAAGCAAGAAGCAAACATCTTGTAGAGATATCTCTACAAGACGTTTTGCTTTTTCACTTGCTAAAGTTGCGCGGGAGTTTTGACGTTTATTACAACCATTTCATTGACTTAGTATCTACACGAACCATTTTATATCCAAGTAACTACAAGCATTTACTAGGTTTTTAAAATGGTTGATGTTAGATACTACGTTTTAATCTTGTAATTTTTGCATTTTGAAAACTTTTACTGTAGATACTAGGTTTCTGACTTTAAGTAACTTCGTTTTTAACTAATTTTTGGGAGTTTTTGCTATCTTAGTATGTGGAGAGTGGTCCATAAGGTCGAAAAATGCAAAAACACGCTTTTTTTTAAATTTGTCAGATACTAGGTTTTGAAATTGCACAGCCGAATGGGTCTCTACTTGAGAACGAAAACGTCAAATGTAATGGCTCAAATATCTTGAGTTGTGTTGTTGGTTATAGAAAAGAAAAGTGATTTACACATTCGGGCACGTATGCAATGTCAACCTTATTCTAATAAACGTAGAGTTTAGTTTGTATTACCTAAGTAACTCCAATATTTTGCATACACCAAGTGAATTAACAATAACACCATAAGGTTTTCACCTAGTAAAGAATAATACGGTAGTTTACACCATTATCAATTTACGTACTTTTTATTAGCTGTCAAAACGCAACTCTCCAATAGATTTTGTAAGGCAATGGCAACTTATGACGTCACTAAAATAACAATTCAGTTGACTATCTACTTATTGATTTCAAAGCAACTAAAAAACAAATTGAAAATGAACCGAATTTACTGGGCTGAAATTAAAAGAGGTTTTATAGAAATTGTGTCTAACATTTATTGGTTAATGGTGTAAACTACCCAATCGTACCATTGGTGGAGCGGCTACTTAACCTAATTATTTTATCCTGCTATATCATTGGTTGAGAAACCCTGCTTTATAGCATAAAAGTGAGTAAGTAAATTTTCCCGAAAGGTATACTAGTACTTTAACTAAAATTATGTTATAATTACCTTATGCTAATTGCCATTTTTGGTTGTTTTATCGAAATTATTATTAATAAAAATCTGTGTAAGGTTTAAATTATGATAGCGAATTTTTTGAACATAAATAGTGCCCTTTACTGTCAGTTAACTTTATATTAATAAAGTTGTTATCTGTTGTTGGATTCATACCCAAATCCAGATAAAAAAATTAATTTATCCAATTCCATACATTGGAACTCATACTTTTATCACGAATTTAGTTAACGATTCTAGACCACGTAGTGTCAATTTTTTACTTGTCTTATTTATTTTACCAGTAATATTACAAGGAGTAAATAACCCTGTGAACGAATTCAAACATTTATGTTTGGAAAAGCTAAGTTGTTTAGCTAACTAGAGTTTTAGAATCGTGTACTGAATTTAAGATAAAATTTAGTATAGCAACACTTTCCACTATGTACATTTTTTTATACGGCTTAATGGACTTGGTTCCAAGCCAAAAACATTAAATTAAAACAATTGTACATTTTTATCAATAGCAACATTCCTAACGGTATTTTTTTATTTAAATGCGCATTTGCCCCAAGAAAGGTAAAAATACAGATTAAAAAGCGTGAAACGCTCCTTCTTTGTGACAGAGATGTCAATTTTACACACACAAAATATTTTTTAACTTTAAAATCAATTTAAATTGTTAAATAATATTTAAAATGGATTCCTGTATCTTAGAATACCTGATTCTTAGGTGCCTCATATTTGAATAAGATGGTTTATGTGACTTATTTAAATGCTTAATAAAAAGTGTAAAATGTTTATAATACATTCAATGTTTAATGTAAGATGAAACCCGATTTGTTTTAAAATTAAAGTATTTATTGAATATTCGTGATTTTGATTTATTTTTAAAACCCTTGAAATAGAACGCTTACACACATATAATACATTTATGCCCTTACTAATAATCACTGTGTAAAGTTATGCAATGAATAAACCCTGTGTAACCATACATTTTTTGACGTATAAACCTGACATAACTTTATGCAGCGTTTATTAGTAAGGCGCTTAGATTAAATCATCCATCACACAGATTAAATCATTTGAAGCCAATACGGTAGTTTCCACCATTATCAATAGATTTTGTATGGCAATGGCAACTTATGGCGTCACTAAAATAACGACTCTGTTGACTATCTATTTATTGATTTCAAAGCAACTAAAAATCAAATTTTATAGCAAATTGAAAATGAACCGAATTTTTTGGGCTGAAATTAAAAGAGGTTTTATAGAAAGTGTGTCTAACATTTATTGGTTAATAGGTGTACCAGGAACTGATGACAAAAATGGTAAATAAAATATGATGACAGCAACACTGGGGAAAATGGATTAAAAGGTTTTGATACTTGTATTTTCCCACAAAATTTTGTTACACTTATTGTAATACTAACATTATAAAGAGGATTTTTTATGTATTTTTGTTTGTTACTCTTTCACGCAAAAACTACTGAACGCATTTTGATGAAATTTAACAAAAATATGGCGATATTTTTTGCAGTTTATTCAACAGTGGTGTTTGATTAGTTGTATTTTTGTATGAGCTGTTGAGACGATTGGGACCTACATGACATGCTTGAGGCCCACTCTGGGTAAAGCTACAAAGGCTTTACGTATAAATTTTAGCCCCTAACCATGAGTGACCAAAATAAAGATATTTTTTAAAAAAGAGGGAGTCATATACTTTTTAGCGAGATGTATATCTGGTTAATCCATTCTAATATTATAAATGCGAAAATAACTCTGTCTGTCTGTCTCTTCTTCACGCCTAAGCCACTGAACCGATTTGAATAAAATTTGGTACAGATATAGTCTGGGACCCGAGAAAGAATTTAGGATAGTTTTCATCCCGGAAATCTCCCGGGAACGGGAATGAAGTCGCGGCGCGGCAAAAGCTAGTATAAAATAACTTATGATAAACCCAGTCACTATAATATACTTTATTTACACAACAAAGATGAAAGAAATGGTTTTTCGCTTTGTGATTGGTGTCCCAGCTTGGTTAGGGCATTGCGAGTTTAATTCGAGCTGATTGCCCGTTAAGAAAAAATGATTCTGTTCTTTGTCAAGGTTACTGACTATGGTAGTGGCATTCAAGGCAAGTCAAACGCCTTTAGGCGGCTCATGTGAATCTGACACCAAGGCTTCTGCCTTCTTCATCTGCCTTTTGCAATAATTCGTCACATAGTACTAGTACACGCCCCTGTAATAAGCCAAAATTATATGTTACGTAATATATATACATATGTTAAACTCATACAAATGGATTTGAAACAAAGTATCAACTTTGGCGAGTCATACTAACCAGTCATCGCAAGCACGCGGTATAAAATCGAAAATTGCGTGTAATCTACACCTTCTTCTTCATAGATTTATCGGTACACGTTATAAACAGAGCTTTTAGATTGTGACTGCGGTGGTTTCTTAGTCATTCTTTCACTTTTTACTAAAGATTTCTTGAAAATAACAAATGTAAACAAACAAACGTAATGTCACTTGACAGATGACATGACAAGTATACCATATAAAAATCATTATTTGTTTTACTTTTTTTTTGTCATGAGTTACTGGTACACCTATACCCAATTAGAAAGTTGCGGAATATTTATAATAGTTACAGTGACCGGTGACCGGAACATAAAGGGCATTAGGGCAACCAAAGAACATGATTGGGTTTTAGTCAGTAAAAGTCTGAAACGAAGGACGGCAGAAATCATTTGATCACTCACCAAAAAAAAGCCAATTAGAAAATTTGGCGCGATTTATGCTATTATTTCGTATAAAATTATGTCTTAGTACAGCTGCTACAGTCGTGTCTTAATGATTTTCATATTGGCTTCTAATGATTTTTCGGGCTCTATTCAGCTTATGTTCATAGAATAACGATATTGTATGTAAGCTGAAAAGACACGGAAAGCTGAATGAACACGTACGCGTCTTCATAAATGGCTGAATGAAGCTGACTAAATGTACGTTGTACCTTAACCTTTCAACGACCAATCGACAGCCGGCTGGCCCGCTGCTATTGTCTTTCTATTGTGTCTCGAATCAAGTGTGTTCGAAGGTTTAATCGAGGTTTTTTTTTATAAACTAAAAATCTTGCTAACTCTTAAGCAACTGGTTTTCGGTAGAACATATTTTGGTGGCTTGATTTCTGCATTTTAACTAGTGATGTGCCGGATCGTCAAAAATGTATATCCGCGGACATGGATACGGATATTTCGTGTCAAGATCCGCGGATACGGATCTTTATTTTCTTAGTCAATCGTTGTCGGCGCGTGACCGTAAAAGTATAGGTAGTTGACGACACGCTCGCCGCCGTAGCGACGGGCAGGACGAGTTTCTTGCCAAACATTTAATTTTTAAAAATAAAAAAAATCTCTGAAGGGATTATTTTTTTATTATGCTACATAATCACATAATCTAAGTTATTATGTAACATTTTACCCTATCAATTGAATATAAAAGATCCGTTATAGATCCACGAGGAAAGTGATGGATACGGACACTGACCTTATTTCTCCCGCGGATATCCGCGGATACGGATACGGATTTGCGGAACATCACTAATTTTAACCCTACTACGGCGTTAAGTCGAGTTATCAAAAACCCTGTATTTTTGATTCAACTTTTAACACGTGTCGGTTGTGTGTCCGATTTCACTTTCCCTTCGTAACTACTCCGATAAAAAGTACACGTTTCATTGAAGAATATGATAATATTTCTTTTTGTGTGATGTTCCTGAATTTTGAATCATCAGCTGCCTTTGTTTCCTCGTAACACAAAAGCCCGCTGTCACAAAAACTTAATTAAAAGAATCGTCATTAAGTCTTCAAGAATCCTATAATTACTTAAGTTATTGCATTCTTTTTAACCTAAAAATATTAATGTCAAATAGTTTTTGATGAAAGTGGTGAATTTTGAGAGTAATTGAATAGGTGACATTTATCAAGATCATAATAATACTTAATAATTCTAATAAAAGCCACAAAAGGTGGGTAGTTGTTAATTTTAATGTGATGGTGGCACTTCACTTGGTTGGTGGCAAAATATTTGCGCAATCGATGCAATGCAAAATGAGCTTTATTCTATAAAACCTAGAGTGTAGTTTGTATTACCCAGGTAAGGGTAACGCAATTTATATTTTACCAATTGAAGTGTCACTAACAGAATTGGGTATTTGACACCATTAATTAACAAATAACTTGCTAAAAACATCGATTTATTTCAATTAATTATATTTTATGTAGCTTTAAAATGAATAGTAATTGAGTTGGGTAAAAAACAGAATATCTATACCCTAACGGGGTAAAAAATGACGTCACAGTGCAATTGTACCCTACAAAATCTTTGGGAGGAACGCGTTTTAGCTAAAAAAAAGCTTATGAAAAGTAGCTAACCACGTCAATTTTAATAGTGACGCCAAATACCACCCAATTCTTAAATTAATTAAACCTACGAACACACGTGATTTTGGACACAATAGAAAGACAACAGCAACCTGACATCCGGCTGTCGCGTCGGTGCAAGGTAGGCACCAACTTTTATTTTTTATTTTTAATGTAATGAGTTAATTAAGTACGAGCAATTTTGATTTAAAATGTGTTGAAATACTGTGAGTGTGATTCCTTAGCGCCTGTACCAAAAAGTATACTAAGTACTGCAGTTTAGTGAATGCTATGAAAATATTAACCACTAATATAACAACACTACGGCACTAACTTCTAACTATACCCCGTCTGTTTAGGTAATTATCTAAATGTAAACAATCTTGACTTTTTATCTAAAAGTTTCGAATAATTAATGTCGTGTATTAATTTCATATTCGGCTTTAATCTAAACCGTTGTTAGGAAACATTGTTGGTATGTTTTTTACGCAATTTTCTACCTAAACCGATGGGGTGTAGTAGCTACCTTTGTTTTATTATTATATCATCACTAGCTTTTGCCCGCGGCTTCGCTCGTAGAAATGTAGCCTATGTCACTCTTCATTCCTTCAACTATCTCCACTTAGAACGTAATTAACGTAAATTCGTCGCTCTGATTTGTCGTGAAAGACTGACAAACAGACACACTTTTCGATTTATAATATTAGTAATTAGTATAGGTATTTCATCAACTTTATCATCATAGTCCAGTACTTACTGAAGCTGGACATTGAATTTTTCAATTACACCAATCTTCTCGTTTCCAGCATTTCTCATCCATCCACTTCGAGCTATCGATTTTTCGACAAACTAAGGATCAAAAATAAATATCTAGATTTATATAAACTTTTGTATAGAGTGCCATGCCAGCAAAGATTGCTAACATTTTGTCAAACCTGCTGATCATCCGTGACAAACGCCTTTATATTGTGTAAGTAACTACCATAATCGTATTTATAACTAGCCGCTGCCCCCGATGTCGTTTGCGTGGACGCTATACGGCAGCAAAAATGTCTTTAGCACAGATTGCTCGTTCCACAAGGCTGATAGCGTGATAATATGTGTTGAACGGCCTCTTTGTAACATTTATGCAAAATTGACATAAAGCATTCTGGTCCAATAATATCCTTACTTCAAACTACTACCGTGAATTTAACCCCGAACTGTCTTTTCTTGGTGGTAATTATATTGTGAAAAAAATATTAAAAATACATGAGTTTAACATTTTTCTTTATTGAATTACTATTAAGGAAAAGCATTAAAAGGGATAAGCCCATAGTAACAGTTTACAGCATGTGTGACCTAGCAATTGGGAATTTGTAGATTAGGCGGCACAAGTTTTTTGGACCAAAAATGAATGAAATTGCCTGAGGCCCAGAACGAAATCTGTGTACCTACCTATTACTTTTTGAGTTTATCCCGGACAGACAAAAAATGTAAACACTTTATTTCTTGCTTCGGCATCGCTTGTACCAAGTTTCTATTCTTTTATGCCTCCTTCATTCAATATGTCCCTCGTCTCACGAGTCAAGGTGTATTATATATTTAGATTTTGAAGGCAGCCTGGAAATCTGCCACATTGGTCCCTCACAAAGGAGAGATACCTAGATAAAATATGCAGTGAACAATCTTTCGCGTATTTTGTTCGTTTTTTTTTTCAATAATTTAGAGGTATTAAAATAGCCACAATGTGATTTGTATTGTAATGTTTTTTTTGGCAAATCTGTTATATTTTTCTAAACAAAATTTTCATGACTAGACTTGCGTTACTTCGAAAATATAGTTTTCATAATTTGGACTATATTACGAACATTAAAAAAACACAAATATTCATTTTGATCTATGCGCATCTCTCTTTAAAACAGCAGTTTTAAAGAGATGCGCTTAATAAATTACATAGTTAGCATTGTACTATGCAATAGCCCCCAACCAATACCAATAAATTAAACAAAACTGCATTATTACGTAAAACAAATACAGACCACCCTAGCATAAGCCTTTAAAAGTCAATTTATATGCGGCGGACTAGCGCTGACGAAATCAAGCGAATAACTTTATAATTGTGCATTAAAATAAAAAAGGGGTTAGCCGGAAACAGGATATTACCTTCCGTGGCGACCCTACGCTACCGGCGACTGTTTTTTTATAAAGTTGCCAACTTGGTAGCGTGTCGTAATGTTGCAAGATTCGATAGAATACACAAGTAGGTTTGTTTTGAAATGGAAAGTGTGAGTTAAGCTTGTAAGAATCTGGAAATTGTGTCGGTTGGTAGAGAACTTGAAGATTGGGGAGACAAAACTAAACCTGTCATCTCCAGTGGTCAAAATTTAAGGCGCCCGTCATATTGTTTAAAATATCATCTTATTAATAATAATAATAATATAATAATACCAGCCTACTGTCCCACTGCAGGGCAAAGGCCTCTTCTCATACAGAGAAGGCACGAGCATTGATCACCACGCTTGCTCAAGACGGGTTGGCGATTTCAGACTTATATTAACTACAAGTCCAGGTTTCCTCACGATGTTTTCCTTTACCGATGTCTGTGATGTCTAAGATAAACTTTAGAAAGTACATATGAATTGAAAAAGTCACATTGATCATATTAATGCACCCCTATATTTCGTGATGGCCTATTCGCTCGCTTCTAATGCATGAGGTTGTAGGTCCGTGATCGTGCAAGTAAAATTTATGTAGTAAAAGGTGTGTGCTTTCTAGGTCTAATTAGGATATTTTTAACTTAAGAGATGTTTGAGATCACGCCTCGGAAAGCACGTAAAGCCTTTAGTCCCGGATTCAGACATAAAAATCATTCATTAATCAGCCTAATTAGGAGCGTATTGTCATAGCCAGTAACTGGATTGTGGACACTGGTGGTTGCTTATGCTTAAAACATTGGTATTATAGCTAGTATCCGGTTAGACTGGAAATCAACTTTAACATAAGTAGTTAGGAAAAGGCGAGGGAGACAGACCGTACGCAATTAGCTTAAAACAGCATAGTCCTGAACACCTATCAAAAATATAGTAATGAAATTCCTGTTCACACATTATACTTTCGGACACACGTGATTCGAGACACAATAGAAAGACAAAAGCAGCGCGACAGCAGGCTGTCGTTTGATCGTTGAAAGGTTCATGCACAAGCACAAATGCGTGCGTACGTGCCATAAATCTGCTCTATGTTCAGTATTGTCTTATGAAACTCAAGACAGAGCCCTTAATTCACGATGAGCGACAAAACTGTAATGAAATCCCACTTTACTACAGCCTTGTAGACACAGCCTTGGAGCCCGGCAGACATTTTAACTACTTATAATAGCGATGTCGTCACTCGCCAATCGTTAGTTTCTTATTACAACGAACAGCTGATTGACACTGTCCTGCTAACTCGAAAATATCTGAAGCAATATCGATACATATAATAAAATTGTTAATGTTAGGCGTATAATGCTTTGTTAGTGTAGTTCACAGGCGCGGCTGTGAGCTTGGAGTCCTGGATTCGTTTCACGGGACGCCCAAAGTAAGGGTATTCTTTTTCGAATTTCTTAGTAGGTAGACTATGGTTCGGAATATTGTTAAACTGAAGAGTATGTTAGGTTCTTATCTCTGGAACACTCATTGGTTTTAATTGCAGAATTATTTTATTGTTGGATACCCCTTTTTACAAAGAAGGTTATAAACATTACGCTACGACACCGACGTTCGGGAGCGAAATATTAACCGCTGGTGAAACCTGAAATTCAGACAACTTGCTGATTTGCATTAATAAAATAGCTTCAAAACTATCAGTTGAATGCACATCAACTATTCTTCTCACACCAACAAACCAACTTCTGATTCGTTGGCAGTTTTGAGGCAGCTATTTCAAGAAATGCAGTGCTTATGGTCCACGTAAGCGAAGCCGAGGCCAGAGCAAGTCGCGAAATATAATTTAACGAGCATGTTCTGTGCTCATAAACTTCGGTTGTTAGGTAATCGAATTACCAAATATGTGTGCGTTACACAAGCATAGACAATATGGAAAGTGGCGGGAAATTGCGCAGAGACAATTTCGGCGAGATCTGCGCAAGCATCGACTCGCGTCGGGTAGTGGGTACAGAAAAAGCAATTTAATATACTTAGTCAATATTATTTTTTGTTTACAAGAAAGGTTAAAATCGTCAAAAATAAACTGTTTCATGCTTATTGTTGAGGTTTATATGGATAATAAAAATGCTCGGACCTGTTGATTTTCTTTTCTTAGTTGATTTAGTAGTAAAAGTTGGTCAAAATAACGAAAAATCCAGTTTCAGTTCTCTGTATTTAATAAAATAATAAGAAAGGGTATTAACTTATTAGTGTAAGTCGGGTTTTTTTGATTGTATGAAGGGTACGCCATCGCCACCACGCTAATGGCAATTTTTCAACAAACATTCTTTTCAGGACTAGTATCCTAAAAGGCACTTCTTCTTCTTTTTCTGTTGTCGATGTGGACTATCTATTTCGCTTGTACAGCTTGAGTTGAAAGCTGTTTAGCCATATTTCAGAACTGCATTTGTTGTCTTGTTGTCTGCAATCTTGTCTTCTTAAAACCATTTCTATCTGTACAATATTGATCTGGAACTTTTAATAAAAGTATTGTTTCGCAAAAACATTGTGATTGAAATGCAATACAGAAAGGGAACTGAACACAAATCGTCCTTAAAGTCCATATTGCAGCAATAGCCTTAAACAATTGAATATTTTTCATCCAGAAAAATGTTTCAAGTATATAAATGGGTCTATTACTCACATACTTCTTAGAAGGCAACGTGCAGACTGCAGAATACATAAAGATACGGAATATGACCACGTGCGACTCTTTTGACCTGCGCCAAATTATCAATACACATTTGAAAGCAATCGTTAAAACATGCACATACATTATTTTGTTGTGGTTTTTACGAGCAGCTCCTGGTAAAAAAATGTGTAGTGTTTGTCATATGTTGCTCACTACTACACACACACTCAGGAATGCGTACGATATTGCTCATTAAATATAAAGAGTTCAAGTTTCTCAGCATCACATGTATCATTTTTATTCATAAAATCAGTAAATCCTCAGTGTTTTAGTCGCGAGAGCAGAACAGACAAACTGACAAACAGTTAACCAGACAGAGTTACTTGAGTATTTATTTTATTTTTTCTTGAAAACTAACCGCCGTGTCGCGTCTACCGTGTCCTGTTATAATACGAGTATGGATATTTAAGAATCCTGACATTACGTTAATTCTTTTGCGTAAAAACCTTTCCGTTTCTGTTGTCGCTACACAGTCTCACATTAGACGTCAAGTTCAGTGCGCGTGAGTTGCCAGCGTGAAATTGTCACACTCTTACTTTCTCGATGGCACGATATGGCAACACCGTCCTTCCTTTCGCTTTAATTGCGACAAATCATCATTACTGAGAGGTCCCTGAACTGTGTTTTAATGATGTCTAGAGTTATGTGGTTGCTTGAAAAATAAAGGATTCCAAAGTTGGGGTGCTACGAAAATGCTACGCGGCTACGAAGTTACGTAATGTTATCTATACTTTTTTATTAATTTTATAAAGCTGAACAGTTTGTTTGGTAAATGTTTGAACGCGCTAAGAACTACTTATCCGAATAAAAAAAATATTGTGTAAGATAGTCTATTTATTGAGAAACGCTGTAAGCTATATAACAATACATGACGCCATGAGCTACGGGAGCGTAGTAGAACTCAATGATGCTGTGAAACCGCGGTATTTAATAATCGCTCAATGGTCGAATTTTTAGTTATAGCCGTCTGTCTGTGGTTCTTTTGCGATTAAACGTCAACTTTGTCAATTATGGCTGATATATCAAGGTCCTTGGTCCTTGTCGGCTCCCTCGACTCGGACAAACCTTTTCAAAACTGAACTTAAAGGCTTCATAGTTAATTATTTTTTTAAATATATTTTTGAATGATTAAAATCTAACATAGGTATCATTGTTTAATTTATTTAAAACTATCTATTGCCCGCGACTTCGTCCGTGTGGAATAATAGTTCCCATTCCCGGGGGATTTTAAGGATGAAAACTATCCTATGTCCTTTCTCGGATCCCAGACTATATCTGTACCAAATTTCATTCAAATCGGTTCAGTGGTTTAGGCGTGAAGAAGAGACAGACAGACAGAGTTACTTTCGCATTTATAATATTAGTATGGATTAAAAATCAATTGGTTCGTTCTATCTGATGTAGTTTCATGGTTTGTAGAGTGTTTGACTTACTAGAAAATAGTGACAAAGTGCTACGAAACGGCTACGACGTAGTACATAATTCTTTTATTCTTCTGTCTTTGATTTTTTTAAACAAAACCTGTAAAATTTATATAAAACGCCTGATTAGTAAATAACCATAGTTACCTTAGGTACGCCACATTTCTGAGGTTCTTAATAAAATAGGTAAAGTTGTCAAAGGCAGCAGTCGAATTTAAACTGATTTACGATCGTAGGTACACAGCACAGCTGGGCCGTTGACAGTCCAGTTATAAACGTGTTACGTTTAACTAGCAAATAGACAGCCAAATACATAGTTGTTCTAAGGAGTCTTTGCTTGTAGGGAAGTGCTTTTATAATAAGATAGAAGTATAACTACTTGGGAACCTAGTCCTATATGTAGGTACGTGATATCTTTATCATTTCATTCACTGATATTTACCAAAAACATAAATGTTTGTATGTCTTTTCGTTTATTAAGGTTCTGTTCTAAATAAACGACACTTTAAGAAAAACCTCTTTGTGACAGTCAACAGAGGGCCTAGACAAGTGGCATTGTAGAATAGATAGCGAAAACGAATAGATTGTCAAATGTATGAAATTGACATAAGCTTTTGCTAAACAATTTGACATCTCCATACATTTGACAATCTATTCGTTTTCGCTATCTATTCTACAATGCCACTCATCTAGGGGGGCAAGGAAATACTGTTGACTGTCACAAATAGGTTTTTCTTAAGTAAATAATTAAATAAATATACTGGGATATAAATAAAGAAGTTAAGAAACAAAAATAAATACGAATAAAATTCGGAAAATGTAGACAGGGTTTCACTACTGCGTTGCGTATCACGGTTCGATTACCGTACGAGACAAACAGTATGACGTACACAGGTATTTTTCCCGGGTCTAGTTGTTAATGTATATGACTTAATCAGTACTTCAGTACTTTCAGTACTAATATTATAAATGCGAAAGTAACTCTGTCTGTCTGTCTGTCTTTCTGTCTGTCTGTCTGTCTCTTCTTCACGACTAAACTACTGAACCGATTTGAATGAAATTTGGTACAGATATAGTCTGGGACTCGAGAAAGGACATAGGATAGTTTTCATCCCGAAAATCCCCCGGGAACGGGAACTATTTCACGCGAGCGAAGTCGCAGGCAAAAGCTAGTTTATTTATAAAAGTCCAACCGATACAAACGAATGAAGCCAGGAGCAAAATCTAGTAGTAAAACAAGTGACTACTGTCGTGTAATAATTTATTGATCTGCATTTGGAATGTGATCTATTGAATTTCAAACACAGCCATTTACAATTTCCTTTCAAAAATTAGGAACATGATGAATGTAAGTTTACTTCGGTATTGGCAGTACATACATAAGATTTCTATATGTTTTTATCTTATGCATGTGTTACTGTAATATGATTGGTTCTGTTTAACCTTTCAACGACCTAGCGACAGACGGCTGTCGCGCTGCTATTGTCTTTCGATTGTGTCTCGAATCACGTGTGATAGACTGTATAGCTGGGGTAACAAACTTGCTTGTCAGTTAAAGCCTTTTATGTTGTACTAGTGATCCGCCCGCCCCAGTTTCACATGGGTTTAAAAATCCTTTAAAATCACGACTTTTCTGTACAATAATATGCATGTCTATTTAAAAAAGCCGCTTCATCAAATCCGTTAAGTTTTTAATACCTAATAAGTATACAGGGACAGACGGCGGAAAGCGACTGCTGTAGAGAAAAGCTGGGATTCTTTGGGATATAAAGTTATCAGTGATCGACCTGGACCCTGACTTTAGGAGGTCATACACCCTGCCTATCTTAATCCGCCCTTCACTATAAAGAAGGACTCGTAGAAATGTCGTTCCTAAAGTTGGGCATTGACAGTAATTTATCACGTCAGTCTAGTCGTAAAACTGTGGCATCACTCCAATGGTTTAGGCGGCCAACCAACTCTGGGACGATTCGACACTCTCGATCAAATTTTTGATTGACGTCAGTTCAAGTGACGCGGAAAAATGTCAATGCCCAGCTTAAGAGGAGCAGTAAAATAACGATTTAAGGTCATAGCTCATTACAGCCACCTGGCAGCCTTTCCGCACCGACTCGCCTTATAACCGAGGCGATCCGGTGACGCTACGGAGTTGGTATAGTGAGCGCATGCCCATACAAGTCCATATAAAGAATACTAGCCGCAGGAGGCGAGTCGGTGCGGAGTGGGTGCCGGGTTACCTAACGGTTGATTTGATATTGTTGGAAAGTAACTAAAACAAAACAGATAGTTTTATGATGTAATATGAAATCGTTTAGTAAACCGTTGGTGAACAAAACCTCATATTTGTTTGAGATACCTTTCAAAAACAACGTTACCTCTGCAAGCTTTCCTGTAATTTTGGAAACAATATTTAAATGTGTTGTTTTTCTTTTCTGCTGTATGTGTGTGTGTATGTGTATGTAGGTATGTTGACGTTTACCAAGAACGGCGCGACCATTATGGGTGATTTTCCACTTTCATGATCTCCGAAACGTGCGCGCGCGCGTTTTTGTGTACACTTGAAGGGAAAGCTTGCAGTTTTGTGCATGAAAGTCTTAAATGGTTTAGAAACGTTTTACTATTTTAGTTTTTTTTCAGTGAGCGAACTTTTGAGTGCACCGTGAAAAACAGTGGTAATTTTTCATTGCGGAAAATTCACATGATTTTATACAAACAAATAATTGTATATGTCTTCAATTTCTTGCTCATTTTTCTTCATACAAAACTATCTTTTGGAATAAGCCACTAGATGCAATTATTTTGCTTGTAAATGACGTTTTAGTGGTCTAATGGAAATTAAATAATTTGACTTTGAGTTTTAATTTGAAACATAGATAATAAATAATAATAATTTTATTGTAAGTTAACGTTTCCTCAATTTATATTCCTTCCAGATCTAATCTTTTTCTAATACCAATAATTTACGCAACTCCCAACCGCCACAACGTCGCGCGCCTGTACTCAACAAGGCAGTTGACACAATCAAGATGTTATCTGGGGCGTACACCTCAACTCGACAAGTTTCACACTCGTCGCCACTCACTTGATCATCGTTATAGTATCACATACCATCATACTTGATAGCCCAGTGGTTGAGTCGCCCGGCTTCCATAAGAGGTTATGGTTTCTGAACAATATATTTTTCTAGTTTTCTATTAAAAGTGTTTTTTTTAAATAGACTTGTGTCGTAACCTTTCAACGACTAAGCGACAGCCGGCTGTCGGACTGCTATTGTCTTTCTATTGTGTCTGGAATTACGTGTGTTCAAGGTTTAAAAGTGTTTTTTAAAATGGACTCTCGTCTATTTAAAAAAACACTATTCTCTCGTCTCATAATAATCGCTGCATAAAGTTATGACAGGTTTATACGTCAAAAAATGTATGGTTACACAGGCTTTATTCATTGCATAACTTTACACAGTAATTATTAGTAAGGGCATAAATCTTGATATCTGGATTTGATTTTTCAACTATTAAGTACTTTCTAAAGTTTATCTTTTTAGTTGTATCTGGGTGTAATTTATCTATAGATAAATTATCAGCTCTGCTCAGCTTGGTATCAGATGGCCGTGTGTGACTTGTCTCAAGATATTTATTTTATTTATTTGAAGTATTTATCTTAGATTTCACTGGTCACTTGGCCATTCAGAATTAATTTGGGTCAAATTTATGGGGTCCTTTCGCCTACACTAAGCGCCTTATAATCGCTGCATAAAGTTATGACAGGTTTATACGTCAAAAAATGTATGGTTACACAGGCTTTATTCATTGCATAACTTTACACAGTGATTATTAGTAAGGTCATAAGTGTCTAAATAATCAGGTTATTCAAAATTCATGGAGACTCCAATCACTGCTACATCCAACGTCATCCTTGTGGCTTACATGGATTTGGGGCCCGTGTAGTTGTCATCAGCTTGTGTGCTAGGGTCCTCATTTGTCTGGGGGTCCATGGCATTTTGACAGTCCTGCTAACCTCCATGGTCAGAACGAAATTCAGATGAAATTTAAAATACCTAATTGATGAGATAATTTATATGTCTGACCAAATCTAACATATTTCTACTTACTTAGGTACTACCTTGTTTACCTACATGGGTTTGCCTATTCGAGAAGGAAAAAAAAATCACAAATAAACGTTGTTTAAGTCATTTCTAGTCTATGAAGCAGGCATGATGAGAAATCGGAGTTTTTGTAAAAATTCTAACACGTATTTGCAAATATTTATTCTTTAAGTTGCTTGTGTTCTTCATGTAAAACAGAGTTTTCTATTAAATCTTATCATGTTTTCCTACAGAAACAAATGCAATTCACATTTTTTCCTTAAGGCTTTACAGAATTTGCCATAACTTGGTCATTTTAACGTAGTAGGTACCTACAGTTAGTAATATTAAACACGTAGGTGACAAGTATTAATTTAAAATTTTTCAAAGTGGAAATAGTTATAGTATGATGAAGTAATTTTAATGAATTAGGTATATGGCGACTTTAGACAATTAACATTGTGAATAAATAACATCCTACATCGCACAATCACAGTTTGACGCAACATTAAACATATCGTAAAGAACCGTTGGGTAGTATGAAGTACCCCACTAGACATCATAATACGTGTCTAGTTGGAGAATCTTTCTTTTCTAAAGGAAAGTACATTCATACATTCTTAAATATTACAAAGATAGGTTCCTATTTGTCATCATCATCTCCCTAGCCTTTTCCCAATCGTGTTGGGGTCGGCTGTCAGCCTAACCGGATTCAGCTGGATACCAGTGTTTTACGTGGAGCGACTGCCTACCTGACCTCCACAACCCAGTAACTGGGCGACACGATACCTCTTGGTTAGACTGGTCAGAGTTTTTGGCTAACCAGTAACGACTGTCAAAGTTTTACGAATGACAACCGGGACCAACGGCTTTACGTGCTTTCCGAGGCACGGGATGTCAGTGATGTCTAAGATAAACTTTAGAAAGTACATATGAATTGAAAAAGTCACATTGGTACTTGCCCGGATTCGAACCCGCAACCTCTTACACGAGAAGCGGGCGCCATATCCACTGGGCCATCACGACTCTAGGTTCTTATAGGTTCCTATTTGTATGACTTAAAAATCTCAGATATATATGCATCTACCTAACAATAAATGTAAATGCTTACGTACAATAAAATTATAATCTACGTTATCTGTGGTTTAAAATAGGTACTGTCTTAATAATAAAATTAAATTATAATAACTTAATTATTTATGAAACATGGCTATAACGTATCTAATTAAAGTATTAATATAAAAATAATGACACCATAAAAGCCGGACAAAGCAAATAAATAACCGACTAATAGCGTAAAATTAGATAGACGGGCAACAGAAATAAAAAAAAGTACAGTTCGCAACAAAATCAATTATAAACGTGTCACCAAAAGCGTAATAAATAAAGATATAAATTAAAATACTCCACATGTACTGATGGCTATTAAAAATGCAGTCGTCTTTAGCGCTCAATAAATAACATAAAAAACAGGCCGCTATGTAAAACTGTTGTAACTGACGATTTCCTCCTACCTACTAAAATTAACCGATCACTACATCTGGGAAGATCCCATTAAAGCCACGTCTCTTCGGTCCATAAAGATGTAAACATTATGTTGTCCCGCTCTAACATACCGCCGGACTCGACGAGCGAGAGAGACCTCTCCAAAAGATGTATTCTCGCAACTAATCAAACGTGTCCACTGTCCGGCTGCGCGAACGCATCTCTCGCCGAAATTATCATTCAACGTTCCCAGTTCAAGTTTTCACAATTTTTATTTATTAAATAATTTGACGTGTTCTTTCAGCTTTAATTTGAACCGTTAAACGCATTAAGTTGCCAAAATTAACATATTTTAAGCTTGTTGTTTTCCAAAATTGTGAAATTGGAGATAAATACTTTTAAAAATATATCTTATTGCCATTGAGCAAAGCTTGATCTTAAATGACTCGTACCGACTTTACTTACAACTTATTGAAGCGATTTCAATTAAGCTAGGTTAGTTTACTCATAGCAATAGCGACGTCCTTTTCTAATATCGGCTCATTTGTTCAGTGAGGAAAAGAGACGAATGTGTTTCCTCAATACAATTTCAAGTCTGCAATCTCAATCGCTGACTTAACAGGTTTTAAGCGGAGTAACCAACAGTTTATTAACTGATATAAATAAAAACTAGAGGATTTTATATGATTTGTTAAGCTAATTATAGAGACCCATAATACTGGAAAGGCTATAAATTTATATGAAGCTAAAGGTGTTATCTACTAGACATCTTCTGTTATCTTTATTTCTAGGTGACTTTTTTTCGATTAATAACTAAATTACTATAGACTGAATCTTTTCCATAACGGAAGTAGTTTTGCGGTCGCTTCAAGAGAAGTGAATAAAAGGCGATTAAAATGCTTGATATCCATATATAAAGAAAAATAAATAATTTAAAAACGAAAATATTCTGAGTTTATAAAAAAAAAACATTACATCCACAAATCAAACATAAAACGCAGAAATAACTTCTACGTCTAAGAAAATGTTGCCAGCCCCTGCATTCAGCGCCGGCCCGCACAGAGGTGCGCTTGCGACTCCAGTCGATCGAGCACAGCCGTCAGCGCAGTGCCTCGCCGCGTCAACTCCCAACTGTTACGAACTTTTTACACACTACCTTCGTACATTGCAGACATTCAAATTAAAAAAAAAACCGTGAAAGTGTCAAGTGTCATAGTTCTTTTGTTATTTTTTTTTATTGCCAATGTGAAAAGGTATAGTGCCAAGTTGCGGTAAAAGTTCGAACCTTTGGATGTACTGAATTTTCAAGAATATTTGTTTGTGCTTTTTAAGTTTTTTTGGCAGTGTTGTACATTGATAACTTTATATTGACGTTATTAAACAGTACGTTTGCTATACGAGTTGTTAACGGTGCGTATTTATTAGTACTATTTGCTGAAGTCTAGATAAATATTTGATGGAAATACTGAAGTATGTCTTACTTATCTGGTTTATTGTGTGTTCTGTTTTCTTACGTATCATGTTGCACATTACAGATATTATATTATTGTTATTACAATGAATTTGATTTAGTTTTAACAAAAATGGTAATTAAATCTGAGAGAAATATAGTTACGCATTCTTTTTGCTGCAAATCTTTATTTATTATTTTATAAGTACCTATGTAAGGTTATAGTTAAACAGATTCAAAGTTAAATATTACATTAAAATAACTAAGTAATCGTTTAATTATCTATTTATTTTTTTCACAAAATAATAGCTTTAACGACTTACACAAACGCTTTCTTATAACACTGCTTACCTTTTCTTAATCTCCTTATTCAGTCGGTGCATATCAACAATATCATTAAAAATGAAAACTTTTATCTAAAATCTATTAAATGCGAGTCAAAACAGTAAATAACTTAAGCACAATATGTGAAATATTTGCGATAATATACCACTTTAGATAACAAAAAAAATATAGACAGAAATTCAGAAAATATTTATAAAAGGAGGAGAAAAAAAAACCAAGTTGTAATAATCGTAGTCACCTTGTAGATTAGACTTCAAAAATGCACAAAATAAGAGAATTTAATAAATTAGTACAAGGAATACTGGGTTGAGGATCTCTGCATCTTAAAAGCGCTTTGCGACGCTACCGTAAACGGATAAAAGCAAAATAATTAACTAAAAAAGAAGAAAAAAAAAATAATTGCATATTCCAAAGAAACAATCGATATTCTATTCTAACAGATAGTTCTACAAAAAAAAAAACATTTAAATATTTTACATGATTGTAACAAAAAGGAAAACAAAAATGATCTGGCGACGCCCTGTCACCCTGTCAATCGGCCCCGACGTAAAATGTCGGCTATTGACGTCCATTTACGTCACTAGAGGTGAAAAGGTGACGATCATTAGGAAACATTTCTTCAGTTCAAACTATAAACTGTTTGTTATTAGCTACTACTCGTATAATGATGACAAAAAAGGTAGCATTTGGATATTAATAAACATTGAGAATAAAAAAAATGGTGATATACTTAAAATTTAAGCTGTGATAAAAATTGCAGACCTGCCTGGAAAGATTGCGTTGCTTAAACGCACATAAATAGAAAACAAAAGTTTTTGATACTGAATGTTTTTATATAGCTTGTTAAAAAACGATGACGTAGACAGATCTTAAAATTGTTAATTTCATGAAATGTTCTAATCTAACCTAATATAGCCACTTCATGAAAAGGTGGAAGACTGGTTGAAAATTTCATAAAATGATCTATTTAGATCTGTCAACCTCAGATATAAAAGTATAACCACTCTATTAGGGACTAAGCACATTTATTCAGCTCTATTTAGCTTATGTTTATACAGAAAACCATAAATTTGTATGAAGACGCGTATGCGTCCGTCCAACTTACCGTGTCTCTTCAGCTTTTGTACAAAATCGATAATAAATGTGAGTAGTTCCTTAAGCTTGACGGCTTTTCTCATTCTTACGAAGCTGAACGCTGCTGATAGAAAGTAGAACCACAGATTACTAAAATAGTTACTACGTAGAACTGTATTAGTGTGACCAAAATCTGAACTGTATAAATGGAGATAAATGAGTGTGCGAGGACTATGGTTATTGTCTTGCAAGCAAATCTTCTCATACAGAGAAGGCACGAGCATTGATCACCACGCTTGATACACCGAATTTAGCAGTAGCAGTAGAAGAAAAAACATGAATATTTTGAATATAATCTCTTTGGTGGCTTCATAACGAACCGAATATATACCTATGTTTTACTATCAGAATTGAACCGCAATGATTATCAATTCATTCAGGACCTACTAAACCCAGCCTATAAGCCTTGCTTACACCATATCATTATGATTTACGAACAATATGCGTGGGACCTCTAGTAGCACAATTAGTTAGCATCGAATATTCTATAGCAAAGTTATCGGCATTACAAGTTATTGTATTACTAATGTTAATTTGATATTAAGTAGCGCAGGATCAGCATAAACGAGATTATTAGAATTGTAAACTTTATGTTAAAAGGCATCGGTGTACTCTGATCTTTGATGTTGAAAGATTAGAACGAGTTAACTGCAAAATTAGAAGGCTATACTTAGGTATCTAGACTATACAAAAGATGGGATTTCAACCGTTAGGGAGTATGATGTAGTGTAAATGTGGAATTAAAATACTTATTCCAAACAAAAACAATCGTTTAGAACTCTGTAGAATCTATAAAGAGATCAAATATTACTTTTATAATTGGTATTGACTTTGATGGGATCTTACATATAGGTAATTATAATTTTCATAAGACTGAAAAAAAAACGTAATTATTAATACTGTTATTATAGGCCTTGTTGTAGCTGTAAGCTAATTAACTATAAAAAAAACCCTCCTGTTTTGCAATGTAGATTTTTGAAGCTTATTTGTGCAAACTATTGCACAAATAAGCTTCAAAAATCTACCAAATTTTCGTAAATTCTATTTACGCAAATAATTAATCATTATCGTACATAGTATTTCATGAACAACATGGTTTTACCATATTCATCACATTAGTGCCGATTCCCTTGGTCACAAACTAGACTAATTTTAAGTTAAATGCATCTTTCTCTTTCCATTTCTCAAAAAAAAGGACAGAAGATACAATTTAGTATAATCCTGTCAAATTAGACAGCGCCGGAAGAAAATTGACGTATATTTAGACGCCATGTTTTTAAAACGCGTCTAAATTATCTATGGAGTGTCTAAATTTGACAGGACTTAACTATTATTATATCTTCTGTCCTTTTCTTTAAGAAATGGAAAGAGAAAGATGCATTTAACTTAAATTTACGTTAGTTTGTGAACAAGAGAATCGGCACTAATATCTACCGAGCTGAAGGAACTAGCCACTAATTGACTTTTTACACCGATGCCACAATTTTTTTTCTGTCAGTGACTGTTGTAAACGGTAGATGGCCATTCAGCTTCACGGTATGTCTATAAAAATATCTTGCTCTATTATCTGTGGTTGTGGTATTTCTTTAATAGTTTTCTACACACCTTTTTTTCTCTTCTTTTTTAATAATAGCCTTCAAATGACATTTGTTGGCTATAATTAAAATAGTGAGCTTTCTAGTGACTTTTAGCTTGCGACATCTATGGATTTTTTAAATGCCCATTTTGTACTTACTATGTCCGCGAGTATATATTTTTATTTAAGAAGGTGCTAATTGAAACATTCCTAATTAAGAAACACTATTTAAACCTAAAATTTAAATTTGGACATAACTTCACAAGGACTCGAAAAAACGTATCCTTAATCGTTATTATTATTATCAGTGTCAAAACAAATGATGTATGTGAAAATGTCTCAGATTTACTTAGTAAGTAAATTAATAAGTTGGTGCAAAGGAGCCTAGAAACGCTAAACAAATAAACAAAATGTAATTTAAAAAAACAATTAGCATTTTAAAATACTACACAGCTTTGAAAACTTGTTCTGTTACTGTTTGTTTGCCCTATTCAAAAATTGAACAAAATTATTTTTAAAAATTGAACACAGTAATCTTCTTAGTGTCAAATATTTTCATCAAAAATATTTCTGAAACAACGGGAGCTCATAAAAAGCAAACATAATATTTATAGTTTAATAATTAGCTCGCGACTCGTCAGCGGATTAAAAAATCCATGGTAAATTATGTTTTTTTTTTTTAAAAGGTTAAGTTTTAAAAAGTTTCCGTGCGGACCAAATTTTATAAAAACAGACAGAGATACTTAGACAGATACGACAGACAGAGTTACTTTCCCATTAATTATAATAATAATATCTCTGAATAAAAAATGATTATATTTAAAGTAGACATATCCGCATGGCGACATACAGTACAATCGCTCCACGTTCATTGATATCTCATGCGCCGGATGTTATTTTTTATGCGGACTGTACTTAACCAAAACATGACTGTGTTTTAGTTACCAGCGATTCTGTTACCATTCTAGACATTTGTGTTTTGTTCAGTTTTAGTACATCAAGGCAGAAGGACAAAAATGAAATGGTCACAAAGTGGAACTTGCAAGGGGCCTGTTTTTTTTTAATTTGTGTTATATAGTCTTTATCTGTAATTATTACTAAAATGGGTTTTGACATTAATTGTCGCTGGAAGTGATTATGACTAGATCTAGAATGTTATTGAAATAATTGGGCTTCCGATATCAAACAGTTTTTTTAATGCTTCTTTTTGAAAAATGCTCGACAATGTCGGGCAACTGTATGCTCGACAGTTACCAAAACAATCAAAAATTATCTATCCGATTTTGATTATAAAGTAAGACAATCGATCACAACTCAAGCAAACAGTTATTCGATTAAAAAGATGTACTTAAGCACTAACCGTTAAGAACATAGCTGTTTCAGTCATTTTATCGTTTTAATCACTAAACATCATACTTTTACGGCTATCTTGCATCATTAGAGCAAAAATAGGATATGTTATTCAAATATCTGCCTTAAAGCAAAATGAAAACTAATTATTTTGCAGTCACCAGTTTTTTTACTAGGCGTAAGCATTTTTTTACCCCTTAAAGGTTTCAAGGAGGCCGAGACTCCATTTTTGTTACTTTTTTTCTAGCTATTATTTCCAACGTGTACTCTGCTATTTTTTTTATCGGCTTACACAGTGTTGTGTCAAGCCGTCCACTTAGATTACCATCTACGTCTAGAGCGGTGACACTCAGTGATTATCGATAAGTTCGGTAGCGAGATTTTTATCGATACATTGATCGAAAGTGGAACGACACTGTCTTGGTAAATGTCAAAACAAGATTTTTTGAGCTTCGGCGTGGGGATTTGAAAGTGTGTGAGATTGCTTTTGTTTTTCGTTTTACTTAGATATTTCTGCGAAGTTTTACTTTGTCGATACTTTTTAAGTTCTACAGCTACATTTCACAAATATATATTTTGTTTAATATTTACAAAGCGTGGTTTATTTATTTATACTTTATGCACAACGGTACACAGGCGGACTTAATGCCGCAGGCATTTTCTCCCAGTCAACCTAGGGTGGTGAAGAGCTGATAGCATGGTAGGTGCATTTATGATGCAAAAAAATTAAATAAAAGGTTTAAATTAAAATAATACTATTAAGGAATATTCCACCAGACTTATTAGTACATTGGTAGACAGAGAAAAAATAATATTTTTTTTGTCAAATTTCCTACACAAAAAAGACCTAGTCAAAACTGTCAGACGTCAATTTTATCTTACAGGCAAAATATAAAACGTACTGGGCTTAAGAGTTTGACGAAAACTTTTAAAATAAGTATTTAATTTACCTAAATGGCATAATTGGCTTAGTTGGCGTTTCGGCCGTTAGTTTCGTCCGCTCGAACGCTACTTCCAAGTTGTTTGAAGAAATGTTTTCACAGATACAAAATTACTAGTAAATCAAACACAAGGCCAAAGATATATAAAGAGATATAAGATATATATCACCCATTCGTTGATTCAAACTTAGGTAATTGAAGCTGAATAAATCTTAGGTTAGATATCTGTTAGGGATTTCGTACATTACCTACTTATTCAAATAATAGGTGAAATTACTTCGATAATTCAAACGGTAGGATCAAAAGATCATAATTAAGTTGAAATAGTTATAATAAAAGTAGTTATTATGATACGTAACCACAAAATATATGTAAATAATTTAACAGGAAAAGAGTACGCATGAAAGTCAATTATAATCGACAAATTCGGAGTTAAGTTAAACAAACCGTAAAATTTACAAATAAACCATAATATATAATTTTATTGAAATCGGTTCAGAGGTTTAGCCGTCAGAATTTAACAGACAGACAGACTTCGTATTACAAATACTATGTTCAAAAACCAAGTTTATCATTTTAGCAACATAAGCTTTCCTCTTGCCTGTGCGGGTTTTTAATAAGATTGCTTTCCGGCTGCGCCAGACAGCATTCCTGAATCTTTTCCGCCGCGTCACCAGCGCAGGCACAGCGGCGGAAATATATCACTGTACTTATAAATATTAGAGGTTGACTGTGTAGTGTGTTCTGCTTAGAGATGGCCCATTAAACCTTCAAACACACGTGATTCGAGACATAATAGAAAGACAATAGCAGCCCGACAGCCGGCTGTCGGTTGGTCGTCGAAAGGTTGATATGTATGTACTTTCTAAGTTATCTTGGCTATCACTGGCACGGGCGAAGGATCGGGTGGAGACCTCAATTAAATACATAAATAAATACTCACTCACACACCGCCAATTGATCTGCTAGGCAGAGCCTGTACAGTACACACCTGCCTGTACTGCTGTAACTGATATAAGCACATTCTTATATAATTTGATACATACATATTAAAAATAAATTACACTCAGACAGAACAAACAATCATGTTTTTCACACAAGGATTTGTTCTGAGTGGTAATTAAACGGGTCAATGGTGCCGATTCTCTTGTACACAAACTAACGTAAATTTTAGTTAAGTGCATCTTTCTCTTTCCATTTCTTAAAGAAAAGGACAGAAGATACATTTTAGTTTAATCCTGTCAAATTAGACAGCGCCTGATGACAATTGACGTATATTTAGACGCCATGTTTTTAAATTGCGTCTTAATTATCTATGGAGTGTCTAAATTTGACAGGACTTAACTAATATTTGATCTTCTGTCCTTTTCTTAATTAACCGGAAAGAGAAAGATGCATTTAACTTAAATTTACGTTAGTTTGTGCACAAGAGAAACGGCACCAATATCAACAAGGTGCATTTTCTGTCAATTTTGGTGGCGAAGTTTTTTCTTCAGTTTTCGTGAAAAATATGTCCCTGGTATAAAAGTAGTAAGTCAAAGCAAGAAGGATCTTTAAGAGGTCTGATAATAACTCGATAAGTTTTCGAGATATCTTAGTTTAAAGTTTAGTGTCGCCACCAAAATTGAAAACCACCCATTAAAATTAAAAATGGCCACCTTTAAAATCAGTACAAATCTGAAAGACCAATAGGTTTTAGACCTATATTAATTGTTGACTGTCAATTAATATAGGTCAGAAATCGTCAATCCGCCTTGAGCAAGCGTTTGTACGAGGAGAGGCATTCGTGAACTAGCTTTCGTACTAATGCGGAAAATAATCCGACATCCCCAGTTTTACATCCCTTTTAAGATAATTTTTTAGTGAACGTGTAACGCTAACGACTAAGTGTTTATTCAAACAACTGAAACTAAATTAATTGTGATACTGTGTGACATGACATGCTTCGATTAACTGTCAGAGTCCCGTAATATGGCGCATGAAACAGAAACCTTAAGGACAAATTACATTAGGGCACCAGGGTGCGCAACTCGGGTCGCGCCACCAATAACATGTATGAAGGATTTGTCACACTGGATGCGTTCTGCGGCCTGCGGTCAGGTCAAAGTGAACGCAGCCCGCATCATGTATGAATGTAAGACATAACTTCTATAAAACCTCTCTTAATTTTAGCCCTGAAAATCCGGTCCATTACAAATTTACTGTATACTTGGATTTTTAATTGCTTTCAAATCAATAAATAGTTAGTCAATTGAGTTGTTAACTTAGTGACGTCATAAGGTGACATTGCCATACAAAATCTATAGAAGAATCGCGTTTTGACAGCCTATAAAAATACATAAATGATTGTTAAACATATCGTATTTTGGGTTAAGCTTGCCATTGTACCGATTTTTTTTTGCATTTTATGAATATTCTATTTTGTGTGCAATAAAGAATAATACTACGAAATATTTAAATAACTAAAAACGAACGTACGAATGCAACTAATTTCAACAAATACATCTCCTCTGCATAAAGTTGTAAGTTTTACGACAAGACGGTGACGTCACAGCACAATAAAATAAAATTTATTATACGATGCCATTTCAATAATTTATCTAGCGGTTTTCCTCGTGTTTCTATGCATGTAAACTTCGTTAATTTAACCTTTTAACGATCAACCGATAGCCGGCTGTCGGATTGCTCTTGGTGCTGATTCTCTTGTTCACAAACTTAACAAAATTTAAGTTAAATGCACCTTTTTCTTTCCATTTCTTAAAGAAAAGGACAGAAGATACATATTTGTTTAGTCCTGCTAAATTAGACAGCGCCTGAAGAAAATTGGCGTAATTTTAGTCGCGTCTAAATTATCTATGCCTTAATCAGACAGGACTTAACTTAGATTTTATATTTTGTCTTTTTCTAAATGAAATGGAAAGAGAAAGATGCACGTACTTAACTTAAATTTAGGTTAGTTTATGAATAAGAGAATCGGCACCAATGTCTTGTCTTTCTATTGTGTCTCGAATCACGTGTGTTCGAAGGTTTAAACTAAAAATAAAAAAGATAATATAAAAGATAATTTACATGGTGTCTGCGTTTAAATTTAATTATAATATATTTAATTTAAATACCATAAAATTATTTGAAGCGACTTTGAAAAGGCTATAAAAGAATTCCCTTTACTTCTAAGAATCTACCACTCACACATTATTTTTGGTCATGTCATGGCTGTATGCAAAGGCATTTAAAATACCAGTAAGAAATATAAATAGTGATTTATATGCCTGAAATATAGTATTAATTGACCGACTGCCTCCATGAGTTTTTTTATTTTATATAAATAATTTATCAGCATAGTTTGTAAAAAATATATTTTGGAAATCAATTTTCCTAATTGGTTTTTAATGAAAATATTTCTCTATCTAATCTTAATAATCTAAAATTTCAATTTCGTCTAAAATTTTAAATTATTGCCGATTCTCTTGCCTACAAACTTAACTAAATGTACGTTAAGCGAATCTTTCATTTTCCATTGAATTAGATACATAATAGTTTAGTCCTGTCAAATTGGCATGAATAAAAATTAGCCTGAAGGAAATCGACGTATTTGTAGTGGCCATGTTTTTAATCGCGTCTAAATTATCTATGGAATGTCTTAATTTGACAGTACTAAGCTAATATTTTATCTTTCGTCCATTTCTTAATGAAACGGAAAGAAAAGATGCGCTGAACTCAAATTTCGTTTAGTTTCAGTTAAAGCGGTACGGCACTATTAAGTTTCACGGGCGGCGCGGGGATCTTAGACCCCAAGTTTTCACCGCATACATTAATTATAGGTTTTAAGAGTTATTAGCTATTTTCCTGCCAATTGAATAAAATGAGAAAGTACTTAAATAAATAGTTAAATATTAAGATTTGTGACAAATATTACAATTAATGTAAGTCTTAATAATTCCCCATACCTAGTTAGCAATCAAATAAACTTCTAATCAAAATACTATCAAAAACCCAAAACAATTGAAGTCACAAAATAGCTACAAAAAAAAAAGAACATTTTGAAAACGAATTAGTGACGCGCAGTGTACCGTAGTGCGCAGGCGCGGCGACGCGTCGCAGTGCCGCCAACATTGACAGCTGTCAATCAGGGCCAAGATGGCGGCCGGCCGGTTCCGTCGGTACAAGCGCGGGTCGCTATCTCCGTCAAATCTGACGCAGGGCTCTCATGAGATTAGAAATGTTTTTTTATTAAGAAACTGTGACCTCCTTAATCAGTCCAACAGTGCAGTTGAAATGTCACGCAGTGGCATTATCGCTTTCATTAACACAACAACACAAGTTAATTCGCTTTCTGTTGTAATACCGCAGATTTTAATGATACATCTAATGAATCTCTTAAACTATCACGACTTATTGCAATCAGTTGCTAACAAGTTGCAGGTTGTGTGTAATTAATAGTTGGAATAGTATAAATTAGGTTCTATAGTGCTACTTGTTTGACTACCCGCATTTTCTAGCCTTATTTTTGTACATAACTTTATCCGCATTATTTCTTAGGGTAACAGTAATAATCGAATATTAGACGTAGGTGCTACGTTAATTACAAAGGAAAGTTCAGTTTTGGTGCACATAAATTATTTATTAATAGTTGTGTTCTTTTCTTTACAGATTATGCCACAAACTCTAGTGATGTGACGTACATAATGTGCGAACGCGTCATCGAGACGCACGCGCGGACTTTGAAGAACCAATAGTGAAGTGCGTGTACAGATAGATTTAAATCGATAAAGTAATCGATCGGCTTGTGAAACTGAATACGAATGAACACCCTGATGCTCACAACCGGCGGAGCGGTGGACGATCAACCCTGTGTAGACAACAATATGGCGTTTTCTTCTTATAAGTGAGTATAGAACAAATATATTCTAGCCTAAGTGGTCTCAATTATTGATGGGGAATGTTGGAAGACGTTTCAGAATGTAAACAACTGTCAATCGATGTTTTTAGACGACTGGTAAAACCAACGACAAAGACGGCTCACAAAAAAACCTTCATGAAGGGCAATAACCAATATTTTTAATTACTCACATAATGACACTTAATGATGAAAGCAAAAGTCAAGCGTCAAGATGCTGTCAATTGTTTGTTAAAGAAACAAATGGATGGATAACTTTTGACACACGATTGCTATTATACTTTACTGTTTATTTTAAAACCTCATGTGACTACGCTACATGTACGCATACATGTCCACAGTTATACCTGCGGCTAAATATTACACATAAAAAACGAGTAGAAACCGAGTTTTCTCCCACAATGCACAATGCCATCGATCCTCACAAATAACGTTAGCTGCAATCGAGACAGGCAAATTACCGCATACTTTTTTTGACGACATAATGAAATTATCTTCATGAACCACGTAAAAAGCCGTCATAACCATAACTCGATGTAGTCTTGACAGCATCCCGTAGTGCGGGATGAAGTCATTTATCCAAAAACTGCAGCAGGGATCTCTCGACCAATCGCAGCCAGAATTCAGATGACAAGATTACTTATACTTGGAAATCGACACAAGTTTTCGATGCATCATTAACAGCATTACTCGAATTAATTATACATTTTTTGTTTGGATGACAGGCAATTTCTAGATATACGAACAGGGAGACGCGTAAACATTTTAAATTTCTTCCAATGAAGCGATTGTGTAACACTTTGTAAAGTACCCTGTGACATTCGGTTCTTACGCACGTCAGAGCGAGGCTTTATTTGCGGTTAGACCATAAATTCATATTTTATTGTCAGTTGTATAAACTGTTGCCGTTTCCAAATGGATTCATAATCTAAATACCTATAGTAAAAACAGTGCTATTAACATTGGAACAACGGAACGAGATCGTTCGCGTGCATTAATTTCATTTCATAACCTATAAAGTAAATACAGCAATTACTGAACGCAAAAAGCCGTTGACCAATGAATTCGTCAGGCGGTTACAGTCCTCAATCGGGCACCTTTCATTTAAAAAAAGAACCATACGCCATTTCATGTCAATTTTTGAATTATTCATCGTGCGAATGCGCGAGCGCATCGATTGATGCAAACAAAAAGCGCGCGCTCGCTAATCTTCGCCCTTTTTCGCCGAGCTTCGGGCTTCCTTGGGCCCAGTGTTGCCAACGAACGCATTTATTATTCAACTAGTTTTTACAGTCACGCTGCGCAAAGACATAACAGAGAATGCATTCATTTGATAAATGATATTTTTTTCTAAAATCCCAAATTTGGAGATTTTTTAAACTAATTTTTCGGTGTCAATATTGGTGGGACATATTCTTTTGTTAATAAAGTGTGTTTCATTCATGTCCATTCAATCAAAAGAGAAAACATAATGCTGTGTCATATAATCCGATCCGCTCTCATAACAATGTTCTGAGAATCCGATCAGAAGTTTTAATTTTATACTTCTCATATTGATTTGACAAGATTAACTGAGCTGAAGTTTTTGTATCATCACATTCTACCTAGTGGCCGGCATCATGGTGAATACTTTAGTCAGATAACATCTGGCGTTCGCAAATATTTCTTAATGATTAATAATAACTAGGTTCTCTTTTTTATATAAAGTGATAATTTCTTGTTAGCCAAAGTAATAATTCATAAATAATTGATTGCATTCTAAATTCGTTATCATTGGCCGTCAAGCCAATTACAAGTAACATTGCGATGGTTTGAGTGCAGAAAAAATATAGTATTCGAATTTCCGAGCGTTCATCCCCCGCGCCCGCACGTCCGCCGCGCCTCGACGCCGCGTCTCGACTGTACGTGATTGGTTTATTAATTAGGCGAATCATCGTCGGGTTCCATTTTTAAAAATAGGCGGGATTCTTGCTGTGCGACTTTTCTTTTTAATTTTGGCCGGCGTTGAACGCAATTAGAGCTGGCAGTATAGCTTTTTGTAATAATCACAGCGCGGCGATAATGTTAGTTTTAAATATTAAGAGCAATCTTAATTCTATGTTGCTAATTAAAATTTTATTGACGTCTCCATCCGCCAGTATTGCTATGATTTATTGCCATGCTTCTCGTTATCTGTAGTGTATATTTTACTAGCTTGAAGGAAGTGACGTGGCTTTATATCCAATTTAATTACATCCTTATGAAACTTTAAATCAAATAAAAAAAATGCCATTTCAGTCATAACTCAAGCTGAAATAAAACAAAAATGGAACTTTCATATTTATTTTTAAGGAGGACCGATTAAAAAGATTCGGAATCGATCGCAAACGGCTAAGGTCAGTAGAAAAATAACATAAAAAGCGTTGTCGCGGCCGTCCCGATGCTATGTCTGCCGAATACCGTTAGGATGCCTTCGAAACTTAAAACGGAGAAAAAAAAACACTGAAAACTATTCCAATTGCCAGTATTTGGAATCCGTTTTGTCTGCTATCGCGTTTTAAGGCTATTTCGGTTACGGAATATTTGTAATTTTTGCTTTTTGCGCATCATAATGTCCCTTTTCACTTCTTACGCATGTGATCCGGATTTTTGAGATTGATCCGTGCTTCTTTAGATTATCGAGGGATCCAAATCTTAGGGGACCATTTTTCGTTTACTTACCTATATTTTCGATGTTAAAGGGTGTAGATAGATATATCGTTTAGATAGATATATCGGCAAAATGTTGGTTCTCAATAAGCTTCTGCAGAATCGTCATTAATGTTTAAGAAATGGACTTTTAACCTCAATAAGTGAGTTTGAGGTGAGTTGTCAATCCACGATGGATTGACATAAGGATTGACAGCTCACCTTAAAAAATCATCAAGAAAGACACTACAGCACAGAGTTTCCGCAACAAATTACTGTTCTCCCATTCACTGTCTCAAGTAATATGAGAGCTCAACAATTGCAAGTGACTCTGGTTTGTCACGACTTGGAGACACGTGCCAGCTTCCGATGGCCATTGTTCGCTTTACGTCATCACACCTTACGTAATGTTGTGCGTTGGATGTTAGAACTTTGATCTGGGGCACTGGTTGATGGACTAAAGGCATGCTAGAGTTGTGGTAGAAAAAAAGAGATGAGGATCGAAGGACCAGCTTGACTATAAAAGGACCAAATAAGACCAATTCAATTAGAGCTAGATTTTTTTAGTGTGTAAAATGTAGAATGAGAAAAAGATCTTTTTGGCGGTTTCCTTTATCTCCGATCCCGCTCGGCAATCATTAAAGAGCTTCAACTCCCAACTTCAAGCAGGCTTCAGTTAAACTAAAACAAAATAACTCGAAAGCCGTATCACAAGCTCACAAACAAAACTGCAAGTACAAAATACTTATAACGTCGCGTATCGAAAGGCCCGAACATTTCTCGGATCCGGTCAACTCGGCAACTCCGCTGACCGCCGCTACTAAGTAAGACGGGGACATAAATTCTTCAAAGGGCTAAACAAAAATAAAAAAATACTCAAAAACCCCTTTAACAGAGCTACCGAACTATAATTTATGGGAGTGGGCCCGCGACTGCCATCGTATGAAAAAAGTAAAAAACTGAGCAGCCAGAGAGGCAAAACGGTGAAATTTGGAATAATTTCGCGATAGCATCGCGCACGCCGGTACCTTTCAATTTCTTTATACGTTTGCAAATTTGTGTTTTTGTTTTGTCGCAATGTGGAGTTATGGGGCTGGAGCCGCGGTACATTAGTTGAGTTTATTTTGTGCTAGGTTTGTAGATCCACCTGCCACTGAGGCAGCGAATTGCGCCTTAAGTTTTGCCTTTCAATGTATTTGCGTTTCAGTCTGAATTAATATTCATTGAAATTGTCCCTTATTATTTAAGCTGATCAATGGTTCTGGTTGTCGCACAAGGTCTTCAGAGCCGCATATACTTGCGTCTCTAGAGATTAACTTATACAACGCTACAATGAGGAGATATTATGACGTAGATCTTTAACTACGTAGGTTCATACTATGTTATTATGTAAGTAGTTATTTAAAATGTTTTTGTATCATCTTTACGCAAATCATTAAAAAATTAAGGAAATGAAAGATTTAATTTATAATAGGATGCAAACATTAAATCTGAGAAAGTTTTTTTTTTATATTTGTACATACACTCAGACTTTAGAAATGATGGAATCTCTACTGTTATTTTTGTATTTGCGTTGATTTTGATTTAATTCACTTTTCTGAATCTTAGCAAATAAATGTTTAAATGATAGTTGAATCAATAAATAATAAATAAATAAATATCCTGGGACATCTTACACACGGCCATCTGATCCCATAGTAGTAATAGTTTGGTACTAGATTTTAATGGTCCTTTCGGAACACCGTGGGCGATTAGCAAATACATTATCTTACTGACATTAAGTTTATCAAATCCTAGTAACCTCCTGACTTAGTGCCCATTAGTGGTTTATTTTCTCTCTAAATACTTAGTTAAATACTAAATTGACTCGATTTCCTTCGTAACTTTATCAAACTATGACTCAATGACTAATGCAGTTCCATATCTGCTGTGTTCGTGTCTATTGCATGTGCTTAAAATTACAAGATATCCAAAGAAATTCTTGCTTTTCGTAAAATTATATTTGAATAGAGTAAAAAAGAATTTAATCTGAAGATTTTGTTAGGTTCTGCTTTTTGATTTTTTTTTATTGGCCTGTTTTGTCCCATTTTTGGTTTCAAGATCCGTGCTTCCATAAATATCAGTTCAATAAGAGTCAGTTTAGTGCAACCGGACTTAACCTTCATGACCTGTAGCAATCCCATATCACAGTGTGAAGTTACCAGCTTTGTGCTACTTGAGCCCACAGTTTATCTGTTATGCTGTAGACTAGTCCTCTTTTTCATTATTTAAATCTTCCAAATATTTGACTTTTTATTTTTTATCCTGAACTTACTTTTGTTCTTTTGTTTTACTATGTAAGTATTTATTTTATTTTATTGTTTTAGGGAAACAAACAATTGTACATTGAGTCTTACATCTAGTTACATAATGGAGTAGTTAAACATACAATCCACTACGTTTCCACATATTACCATAAGAAAAACAAAATATAGGTACAGGTTTGAGGTTGGAAGTGTCTACAATTCTAGACTTTAAAAACTTTATATTTCTAAGGGTGACATTTAAATAATTTTACAATACAATTCTTAAATTCGTTTTGACTTATGGCAAAAATGTCTATTTTATCTAAGTATTCATTATAATTGTTTACTAATCTGTGGAGGGGCGCCCGCTCACCCGCTTTTATTTATTTAGTTTTAAAATGGAAGTCTAACTGATGCTTGATCTGATTTTAAGCAGTCTACATTATCTTGTACCATTGCTACACCTAGTTCTTTATTTTTTTGCTATCTTTCTCAAAAAGTCACACAAAAAATTTCCGGATTTTCCAAAGACAGCGCCATTTTTACATGACAGAGATAATGTACAATCATCTTCAGGGTTCAATACCCTGTTAAGATCATATCGAAATGTTTTGATAGGTTCACATTTAATTTGATTAATCTTCTGTCAGAAGCATGGTGATCCGATTAACTTTTTGTGTTGCTTGTTTGTAAAAAGGTCCGATGGGATCAAAATGCACCTTTATTGTTAGTCTTTTAGTTTGAAATAGTATTTAGTGTATCTGTGAGGAAAATCTCATGTATTTTTTTTATTTCTTTTTTTTTTGTTTGTGCGATTTAACGTTTGACTGTTAATTATGTCAGGGGCTCGATTCACATAAAACAAATATTTCTAAGGCCTATAGATGTTGCTTCCGAGCATAATTGTTTGCCTATGTAAGCTTATATGTTTACAAGAAACATTCTTAGAGATACGCAACGATTATTTAAAGAACAAATAAAGTACAAATCACGTACAATGGTCCTACCTTAGAGGACTAAGTGCGGAAACCAAATCCATGATGATGATGATGAAAGTACAAAATTCAAAACGAATCGTTTGCAAACTTTTTTTTTGGTCCTTTTAGTCATGAAGGACAAAAAAGCCTTGAATAATTTTTTCATCCTTTGTTTCATGTCGGCAATTTTATATAATCCTTAATTACCGAAAAACATAATTAGCCAAAATAATATACTACATAACTAGTAAGCATTGCTAGATTAAATAATATAATTGGTGGCATAATGTCAGAACAGATCACGACGCATCAATAACGATTTGTCAAAATCACCAGCCGTGGCTCTGTGGCCTCGTTTGCGAACATTGTGCTTAGGTTTTGGGGTACCGCAAACCTTAATGAAAAACGTTAATAGATTTATACTATTATTATAAAACTTAAGAGTTTGTTTGTCTGGTTGAACGTGCTAACTTCAGGAATTACTGGTTGAAGTTAAAAAATCTTTTAGTGTTAAACAATAGAAAAAGAACAGTAATCAAAGACGCGAGTGCAACAGGGGAAGCAAGTTATATACAAAGACAGTTAGTCTTTATATATAGCTTGCTACTAATAAACCTTCACTTGCCACAAGTATACACCTTTCAGTTAAATATCTCTATTAAAAAACGCATCAAAATCCGTAGCGTAGTTTTAAAGATCTAAACATACATAGGGACAGAGAGACAGCGGGAGCGACTTTGTTTTTATTCTATGGAGTAAAGAAACAGGCTTTTTGAAGGTAAATAATTAACTCATAGCGAAAACTATTGAAGGTCGAAACTTAAAAGCACGATACTTTCTTTAAATAATGTAGAGACGAAATTTGTGAAAATTATATCCCTAACCGGGTAAAACTATATATAAGAAAGTCGTGTTAGTTACACATTTTATAACTCAAGAACGGCAGAACCGATTTGGCTGAAAATTGGCGGGGAGGTAGCTTAGGACCAGGAGACAGACATAAATTCTTTTTAGTAACAAAAAATCTGATATAACGCGGGTGAAACCGCGGGGACAGCTAGTTATGGATAACTAGTCCTCATTATACTTATACCTTCTGCTAACCAAAGGTTTATTTTCTGTTTGTTTAACGATTATTCAACGAGTAGTCAACGTTATTTTAGTAGCTTTCCTTCCTGTTAGGAAATTCCTGTTTCCAGTTTATTTAGGTGCTACCTACTTGTCACACAGGTTTATTTACGGGAGCAAATAAAATCCATATTCTATGTCGTATAAAATTATTATGCCTATTTATAAGAGAAATGGTCTTCAGTAAGGCCTACAATCCATTATGAAGCATAATTTAAATATATCAACTGTTTTAATTTTCAATCGTTAAATTTAGGTGAAAACGGGTCTATTAAAATGTAATTATGAAACTCAAGTTAAAGCATGTAATATTTTGAAGTTTGATCGTGACCTCACATAGGTAGTAGTTACATAGTAAACTCTACAAAGTCATACTGGGAAAAAAGTTTTTGTATATTACTACTATTTTAGGAAAGGTTTCATGATATCACGGTACAATACCACAAGAGCGAAACAATAACAAAAGCATACTGAATGTGAGTGAATCCGTGGGACAGAGTTAGAATAATTGAACATTGCCTACGATGATAAATTCCAGCTTTTAACGAAAACCAGCCAATCACATGATAGGCAACCAGTAAAATATTACCTTAAAACAAGTTGGCAGCAATGCTCTTGATGTTGCCAATGTTAAAAAAATTAAATAACAACGCACCTCTTTACTAATTATCATTTACCGCTGTATTTACATTAGTTTAAATTGTATATTATATTTTTGGGGTTTTTCTATAGGATAGTCGGCAATAGAAAAACCCAACATCACGTACGTCTTTATTAAATATATTGTTAGACAAAAATGATATTACATTACATTATTTATTAAAACATATTCATTTAGACAGGTTGTGCTATTAGTTGGGATAAAGCTAGCTTCTGATATTTAACTTTGAATATTTTCCGCGAGGTAAGTTTAGTTTTTTAATATTTGTTATTGCATTTTTAATATTTATTACTTCACTACTGACCGATAATATATGACCGTTGAACAATTACTATTTTTATTTAACTCGCGATATTTTCGTCAGTCCTAGTAGTAATGCTATATTACCTGGCCGTCACCTGGCTTGCATGCCTGATCAATACACAATTTTTAATAAAACAAGGGACAGACAACGAGAGGGCCTAGCCTAGACAATTGTCAAATGCATGGAATTGACATAAGCTTTCGCTATAAACAATTTGGCATCTCCATACATTTGACAATCTATTCGTTTTCGCTATCTATTCTACAATGCCACTTGTCCAGGGGGGCAGATCAGAATCACATATTTTTAATGAATTGTGAGGTAAAAACCAATGACTATCGACATTTTCGTTTCTAAGCATTGTTGTCGTTCCTGGAGTAGTTTTAGAGGAAGCCTCTTTTATAAAGTGGATGTTCAAGAGCTGAATTAATTATTAATTACATAATCATTATCTGTAAGTACCTTTTGTGCGCGCACGCTACAAAATTCGTTACATGTGTGTATCTTAAGTTCTAGCCACTGTGTTCTATAACTTGTTGAAATCTTGTCATTTGGTTACAGGCCTTTATTCAATGGTAATTAATAGTCTGCATAACAGAGCCCATCATGTCATTGGATTCACACCAGTTTGTGATTACTGGTGTACTAACACTTTCAATCATTTTTGAGCGGTCAACAACTGGAGTCCCTTTTAGAGTTTGTCAATAGGGCGCTGTGACATCACTTCATCAGTGGCAAGTTAATTAACGAACTATCTTTTTATTGAAACTAAATATTGTAAAAGTAATTACCACACTACACCGCGTTTCTTCGTGGGATTGTTTTGCTCCGCATTCCGTGCGGAAAGGCGTTATTAGCGTACCGCGCGTATTTTCTTATAAGCCAAGCGTGATACTTCAAAACGCGTTCCGTCAAACTGTGAAATGCCTAAAATAAAGTGTTTTTAGAGACTTTGTCTTGAAATTATTGTTTAACTTTTCGACGACCAAGCGATAGCGGACTGTCGCGCTACTATTGTCTTTCTATTGTGTCTTTCAAGGTCTAACGTCCATATTCCTCGATTCCTCCAAATATTTCCATACGGAACCACCACAATATGTCACATTCGGCAACACCTATGCGACATTTGGAACCGGTCGGAATCGTGAGCCACACTCTTAGAAAGTTAAACAGTAGTTATTTAATTAAGTATATTATTGTAGTCGGCGCGTGCTGTCCGTCGCTCCCAGGTAGAAAAATATTGATCGCTTGTTTATAAATAATTGTTGTATACGGTCGACAGTGACGATCAACCTGTTTATTGTTGTTGCAAAATATTTCTAACGTTTAACGTTGAAGACATTGATTATGAGGCTAATGACTGTAGTTTTCATATTTTCGTTTTGCAACCTTATAGTCTTGTTAATAAAGTCTGCTTTTAAAACTCGCGGCATAGCTGGATAAACCACCTACGATTCCTACTTAAATTTGGCTGATCTGATTATTCTTTTAATTCTTACACACTCTCCTTCGGACAATTACTATTTTAAAAGCCTTTCTGACTGCCCAGGAATACCAAACCTACCTATTGAATGTTATCCATACTTCCATACTAATATTATAAATGGGAAAGTGTGTCTGTCTGTCTGTCTGTCTGTATGTTTGTCTTTCTTTCACGGCAAAACGGAGCGACGAATTGACGTGTTTTTTTAAGTGGAGATAGTTGAAGGGATGGAGAGTAACATAGGCTACTTTTTGTCTCTTTCTAACGCGAGCGAAGCCGCGGGCAGAAGCTAGTAAGTTATATTTGGAAGATCTCATCCGATCACAAACAAAATTAAATGGCTAAAAGCCGAATAAGATAAGCTGTGTTAGTTTTTATAATAGACGAAGTCAGAAACTAGTTTAGAATAATTAGAATGTGTGGTATGAAGGTATGTCAATGTTCCTCAGATCTTTCATTATATTCAACCAACCCCCACATTGTTTAATCCTTAATGAAGACTACATCCATATTTCCAGTTATTTTATCAAAATTTGACAGTGTATGTGCTTGTCATCTCTCTAGCCTTTTCCCAGTGTTATTGAGGTCTGCTTTCAACCTGACTGAACACAGCTGGATACCAGTGTTTTACGTAAAGCGCCTCCATATCACCTCCACAACCCAGTACTACACAACTGGGCGACACAATACCTTAGTTTAGACTGGTCAGACTTTCTTTAACTTTTTTAATGTGTGTACAAGTATACATCTTCGGAACTAGTATCATGTGAGTATTGTACTATTAATTTTCAAGATGCACTGGTTATGCGCGTGCATCCTTATCACTCTTATCAATATCTAGAATATTGTCCTGATGACGTTTGTTTATTTTGTTCGAGTTGGTACTGAGGTTTCTATGTTTCAGATTTGGAGCTGCCGAAGTATTTTCAAAATTTTGTGTGACTTGAGACAACACCACTTATTCTCTGTTTCTTTCTACTTTTCGACTTGACTGAACAAATTGTGTTTATTTAGAATCGTCTTCATAATTTTCTTACTCTTTTTCTAAAACCATATCTATTAGTAGTCTTAATTTGATGACTAGCTGGAGTTTCGAATACTGTCCAATCACCTTTTCTTCAGTATCTGAAAAGGCCTGATAAACCTTCACCTTAAACTAATCTTGATTAAAGAACAGATTGTCCCATTTTCTATCAAATCATCAGTATTTTCAAGTATCGTCCAGTTTTCCCTGAAGTGTTTGTTAAGTATTTAAAAAGATACTGGCCTTAAGATTAGCATTCAGTTTAAACATTTAAAATGAGAACAGTGTTGTCACATTTTGTTCACGGTCATCTTTACTGGTCTTCAGCCTATTCAAGTACTTCATCTACCCTCAAAACAAATACCTATCGTTCTCAGGCAGCTAAAACTGTTGGTCATTAGCCTATTAAAGTATCTCATCTACCCTCAAAACAAATGCCTGTCGTTCTTAGGTAGCCGAAACTACTGGTCATCAACCTATACAAGTTCCACACCTCCCTCAAAACAAATGACTATCGTTCTGCACTCCAGGTAGCTATGAACTAGCCTCGTCCGCCGGCTTTCCCCGAACTGTTTGTTGTATTCCCACCTCTGAGTACTGTGTGTTTACGAAGCGTGTTGTGTTATGTGGATGATCACAATGCCGTATGTTTCTCCTACGCGATCCACTTTGTAAACTAAAACGCTATTTTTCATTTGATCCGCGAGAATTTCTTATGAGTCAGTGAATAACAGATAAAATATGTTAGAAGTTGTGTAGTTTATACTTGGTTCTTCATCTTTTATTATTTGTTGTTGTTTGAAAGATGAGATACCTAGTAAAATGTGTAGCTGCATCTTTTTTAGATATATTAAACCTTCGACCACATGCGATTAGAGACAGAATAGAAAGACAGTAGCAGTCCGACAACCGGCTGTCGCTTGGGCGTCGAAAGGTTAAACTAAGTTTAGCACTAAACTAAACCTGTTTAGGGGTTTGTGGTGTAATTAGGCTGTAACTTTGTCTCATCTCTTTCCTGTATTCGGAGTTTGACAGGTGTGTGATAGTGACAGGAATAATACTCGGTCAAAGATCTTGATCAAAGCGGCTGACGCTCGGTCGTCATTAGGTAAAACATCATTCTGTCTCTTTCTACTTCAAACAATTTGACAGGGATGCAGTGATAATCTCCATCTGTTTAGCGCTAAATCTCTTTAGTTATATGTTGTGCAAGCGGCCCTTAGCCAAAGTAGCTAGGTAAAGTTTACGTATGTCTTACTCCAAACATCTGAAACCGTTTACTCACACAAGCACACGCATATCAGTCACTGCAATGTGCATTTCTGATAAGTTATCAGTGATATGCGATCTCTGTTATCTTGGACGCAACAGACCGCGACCGCTCCACAATCAAATTGTTTCAGTAAGCAACATTTATATGATATTAGCAGTAGGACTAATCATGTAAGATGTTATTAAATATTGCACGTGGATTCGTTATTAAGTTAAATGACTGCTCAGTCGTTTTTACTTTCTAAATTTTGATCTTTAACGCACTGACATCCCGTGCCTCGAAAGCACGTAAAGCCGTTGGTCCCGGTTGTCATTCGTAGAACTTTGACAGTCGTTACGGGTCGTCAGAAGCCAGAAAGTCTGACCAGTCTAACCATGGGGTATCGTGTCGCCTAGTTACTGGGTTGTGGACGTCTGATAGGCAGTCGCTTCACGTAAAACACTGCTGGTATCCAGCTGAATCCGGTTAGGCTAGAAGTCGACCCCAACATAGTTGGGAAAAGGCTAGGGAGATGATGATGATGAACTGTTTAGGAGTTTTTACTTTCTAAAGTTTAGTGCCTCGGAAAGCACGTAAAGCCGTTGGTCCCGGTCGTCATCCGTATAGCTTTGACAGTTGTTACGAGTATTCAGAAGCTAGAAAGTCTGACCAGTCTAAGGGTATCGTAACTAGTATCTGGGTTGTGGAGGTCTGAAAGGGAATCGCTTAAAAATAGTTTGATTATGATCAAGTCATCATTAAGATCGCCTGCCTCTCATGCAAGAGGTTGCGGGTTCGAATCCGGGCAAGTACCAATGTGACTTTTTCAATTCATATGTACTTTATAAAAGTTTATCTTAGACATCACAGACATCGGTAAAACACCGTGAGGAAACCTGGACTAGTAGTTAATATAAATCTAAAATCGCCAACCCGTCTTGAGCAAGCGTGGTGATCAATGCTCGTGCCTTCTCTGTATGAGAAGAGGCCTTTGCCCTGCAGTGGGACAGTTATAGGCTGGTATTATTATTTATGATCAAGTAATAATAGTGGGGTCTGGGATGTAAATGGTCCCCTTGATTTTACTCACTTCTTTGGAAGTTAAAACATAAATGTTTTTGTAATTTTCTAAAAATTATTTTCCAATTTCAAGCACAGTCTTTTTCATATTTTCCATTCCGTAAGAACATTTTTTACGATTGACCAAACATAAAAGATATCATTTAAGTTTCTTAAAAGAGCGTAACTGTTGGCTCAGTTGAGCCAAAACTTAAGTTAGATGCTAGGTCACAAAGTAAATAATTGGGCTAGGTTGAGCACTTATATATATGCGTTTGACATTTTGTGACAAAAGTTGGGTTAGTAAAATTATTGGCTAGTCTAAGTAGGCCCTTGCTTACTTCTGCTGTGTAGTAGTAATATTGTGTAATATTGCAAACACCTGTAAAGTTTATGATCAAAGTTAAGAACTTATTAAGTAATAACATAGTAAATACCTAATTTATTTAATAGCTTTACAAGTAGTTATTTTAAAACGATTCTGTAAGTGTCTTGCGTAATGTTATTTACTAAGTTTTGGTTGCATTGAATCGCATTCCAGCGAGGTGCACAGATAAAGGTCATAGCTCATTAGAGCCACCCGGCAGCCACTCCGCACCGCCTCGCCTCCTGCGGCTAGTATTCTTTATATGGACTTGTATGGGCATGCGCTCACTATATCAACTCCGTAGCGGCACCGGATATAAGGCGAGTCGGTGCGGAGTGGCTGCCGTAATGAGCTATGACCTTAAGTCGTACGGGCTGGTATTATGAAACTTACTTCATGTCTAGTAGAGTAGCTTTTTTGTAAGGGCTCTCTTGGGGTTAAGTACTATTATCATTCTTATTTCTGCCGCAAAGCAACCTTGCTGTGTTCCGGCTTAAAGGGCGGGTGTAATTAAAGGCACAGACATTGTCATCCTTGTCTCTAGGATAGCAATAAGTCTATAGGCAGCAGAGACAAGTTTAACATAAGTTTGAATGCCGTCCATGATCTCTTGTTTTCTTTAGCTATTTGACAGTTACGTTACTTCCTTAGCTATTCTTGATCTCTATTTGACCACCGTAATTTGGCATTTGTGGCAGAGTGACAGCAATCTTACTTAGATGGGTCACTTTTAAGTACGTCATTTATCTCGGCTCAAAGACGTGTCCAGACTGTGTCCAGGCTGTTATGTAACACGAAATGAAAGAATTTTCTGTCCACATTGACGCTTTATTCGTGCGTGTAGTGCGGGAATTCTGTTCCATTATAGCAGTCTGAACATGCCCTAAGAGATACCAATTTTCCAATTATCAGGCCGTATGCAATGACTTGACACTAAACTTGATTGCCAGCCGATAACCACGGGTTTTTCGATACCTAAGCTTAATACAGGAGTCCCGTACCATTGTCAATGAATCACACTTACCAACATGTCACATTAGACCTAACAATACCTTTATGTGACTCACTGAATTCTCGTAGTCATAACCGAATTTCTGTATAAGTGAAACCAGCTTGAAGTCAAAGCGTTTTGCTTCGTACAACTTAATTGAGTCGCATGGGAATGTTCCATTGGATTAGTCACTACTATTATTTAAGGCAGATTTGTATGATAATATGGGTATGTATATAAATATTGCCGACTGCCGTCCACTGCAGAATGTAGGTCTCCCCCAAAGAGAGCAAACCATCGGAACCATCATCTTGCTATTTTATTTATTTTTAATCTAGTTAACAGAATTCTAATTATAAAGTTGATTGTTTTTTTAAACTAGAGTCGAGTGGATTGGTTGATTTCATTTTATATTCTCTTAATCCATAATGTCTCCAATGCAAATATGATTTGTTATCAATTCCCTATCACACGATTGTGGTAACAGAATATTTTACAAAACTGTAGTTTCAGCAAATTTTCTCAAACCACAATTTCCAAAAACCCCAAACTGAACAAACTTTTATCTGACGCGGACACGAAAAAATCTCCCGCTCATCAAAATCGATTGAATCGAGAGAAGAATCGAGTGCTACCGTGTGCAGTTTGCATCGATATCTCGGTGCGGGTCCTCTGAACGCTGACGGATCGTTTTGTCAACAATCGCTATTGTCTCGGTCGATGTTTGAAAATAATATATGGACATCACCCTTCCGAAGTGCAGGAAATTTTTAAGATCGACGCATCAGGGCGATAATGAGGCTTGTGACACGTTTTTGACTGATTTGCTGGAGGATTTTCGCACTTTGTCCGTTTAGACATAAGGGCGAAATAAGTAAACGTTTTCTTTTTTTGGGATGGGAAATCATCAAATGACTCCTCCCGCTCTGGGCGGAGCTGAAGGGAGTGTCAGACTTCTACTGACTGCCGCGGTATCTCTCTCGAACAACCCGAAGCCCCATTACGTTACGTAACGATTGTAGTATCAACTAACGAACGATTGTAGTTTAATAGTTGATGAAGGTGACAGTAGTAATACTTAGCCGGAGCACTTCGTAATGTATTTATCTTAACCTAAAATATTAAGAGAGCTATTCTCCTACGAGATTTGAGGGAGGGTCTATTTTTTTAACCGACTTCTAAAAAAAGGAGGAGGTTCTCAATTCGGATGTTTGTATGTTTTTTCTTTTATGTTTGTTCGCGCATATCTCCGTTGTTTGCCAACCGATTTGAACAATTCTTTTTTGTTTGAAAGGGTACACTTCCCAAATGGTCCCATTGTCATCAGGTCCAGGATCTGATGATGGTATCATGCCGAAATCTCAATATAATATAGAAAAATGTACATTTTTTTTTAAAGTTACTCTAAAACGTAGTTGGCACTCTAACTAAAAAGTAAAAAATAAAAAACTTTTTCCAAAAAAAAAAGATAACCTAGCTCAAAAATAACTATTTCGGAAGTCGGTGGCAGGGCAACACAATTCGACCGGCAGAAAAGAAGCCACCGACTTCCGAAATAGTTATTTTTGAGCTTTTATAGTTTTTGAAGTCGGTTATCTTTTTTATATATGACAATCAATGCCGATGTCTCTAAAGTCAAAAGCCGATGGAATAAACAGATTAGAAATGAATATCTGTTGAAAAGCTCTCATTGGTCGTTTACAAAAAGTATTAATTAAATTGCTAAGTCAATTATTTTTTCATACCGAGTCTTTGTCATTAGAATTACGTTACAAAGTTTTAGCAGATTGTAAAATTTACCTTGTATATTATATTAAACTAGCTTTTGCCCGCGACTTCGCCCGCGTGGAATAATAGTTCCCGTTCCCGGGGGATTTCCGGGATGTAAACTATCCTATGTCCTCTCCTTTCTCGTCACCAAATTTCATTGAAATCGGTTTAGTGGTTAAGGCGTGAAGAAGAGACAGATAGACAGACAGTGGTGCCGATTCTCTTGTGCACAAACTAATGTAAATTTAAGTTAAGTGCATCTTTCTCTTTCCGTTCAATTAAGAAAAGGACAAAAGATCAAATATTAGTTAAGTCCTGTTAAATTTAGACACTCCATAGATAATTTAGACGCAATTTAAAAACATGGCGTCTAAATATACGTCAATTTTCATCAGGCGCTGTCTAATTTGACAGGATTAAACTAAAATGTATCTTCTGTCCTTTTCTTTAAGAAATGGAAAGAGAAAGATGCACTTAACTTAAATTTACGTTAGTGTGTGCACAAGAGAAACGGCACCAATGTTACTTTCGCATTTATGATATTAGTATGGATTTGCCTGGGACCTTGGTATATCCCTACGAGAAGGTAAATATCGTACGACCGGTCGAAACCCCAGTTTATGTTTGCCTGTACTTAGAGTGCAATTATACAATTATTTAATACAAAAAATATTTATAAAAAGTAATAATATTTATAAAATTCTTCATTGCACTCGCAGCGTTCCGAGAAGAGGGAATGACAATATAAATGCATTGAATTAATTTATAATAAAGTTAATTATGTAATATTGATCGTACCTAGATCTTGGAACATAAATCCAAGTGACTTAACCGACGACTTAAAATAACTTAGTACCTATTTAAAATATCAGTAATGAATTTATTGTAAACACTAGGTTCTAATGTATGTCGTGATGGCCCAGTGGATATGGCGCCCACCTCTCGAGTAAGAGGTTGTGGGTTCGAATCCGGGCAAGTACCAAAAGTACATATGAATTGAAAAAGTCACAACTTTTTCAATTCATATGTACTTTCTAAATTTTATCTTAGACATCACTGACATCCCGTGCCTCGGAAAGCACGTAAAGCCGTTGGTCCCGGTTGTCATTCGTAGAACTTTGACAGTGGTTACTGGTTAGTCAGAAACTCAGACCAGTCTAACCAAGAGATATCGTGTCGCCCAGTTACTGGGTTGTGGAGTACAGTCGCTCCACGTAAAAACACTGGCTGAATCCGGTTAGGCTGGCAGCCGACCCCAACACGGTTGGGAAAAAGGCTAGGGAGATGACTAGGTTCTAATGTATCTTTCTCCTATTCATGTGACTCTTTCAAATTCAAATGTTTGGAAACGAGATTTCTTTTTAAACGTAAATAAATAATAAATATCATACCATATTACAAGGTGTATTTTTAGTCCAGAAAAACCCGCCTGGAGATGATTTTGCCCATAAAAACAATCATTTTTTATTATGGAACTGACTCTGAAATTGCGAAAAAAATAATAAAAGTTGTTTGTTTTTATGAGTAGAATCATCTTCTAGCAGGTTTTTCAAGACTAAAAATACACGTAGTATATTATTTTCAATTGGTGAAAATTAGTGCTCAAAAATAAGTTCTCAAACGGAAATACTCCGAAATTACTTCTTATTTAAAGTAAACACAACATTGCTTAACTCCTCGAAGTTCATTTTTTTCCGTTTCTTTTTTTTATAAACTTAGTATTTGAAAGTTCGAATCTTAGAAACATTAAACATTAAAACTTAGAATCGTTGGCGCATACTACTTAGTAAACTATAATCTCGAGGATGGAGTAATGAAGAATAATTACTTACAACATTGTAAGGTAATCTGATAGGTTCTGGCGGCATTAAATATTTTATTAAACAATAAAATATATTGGTTTAGCAATTAATTGGCTACCTTCGATTTAAGTATTTTACGCATATGGACATTGCATATTCTGGCATAAATTTATTTGTGTTAGATTTAAAATAACTCTAGACTTATCTTATTTGCGTACCTCTAATATAGATTCTATAATTAAATAGCTGTAATTACGTCTGTTTTAAATTACTGTTGTAGTTTATTTTAGTTCTCATTAACTTTAGACTTAAATAATAATTTATGCTAGTTGCAGGTTAAGTTTACTTTATAATAAACTCAATCATAATTTAAATTGAAAATGCAACACTTAACATAATATTTAAGTTATATTTGCTTATTTATCTCTTAAATATTAATATATAATGAGGTTGAAGTAATTAATTTCTTCGAAATTGACGTCAAAGTGCAGTTGGATTTTGACAGCTTTAGTTTTTTTCACGGTAGGTAATACCCACAGAACAGATATATTCTGTGGTAGTACCTGCGTATAATAGTGCCATTATAACATTATACCCATCATAATTATTTTATATTTCTCGCTAATCTTACCAAGAACATTGAACATGTTACTTGATTATTAAAAACATACTGTAACTAAAAAATCCACGCGAGACCTGTATTTAAAATTCTTCTCTTATTATGCATGTATCACCTAGAACTTCCTTGTTGATCACTCTTTCTAGTCTCTACTTATATGTCCACTCCATATAAAAATCTGTTCAGTATTTTTAGAGTTTACGCGAGCGGACTGAAAAACAAAACATAAAACGTATTCAGGGGGACCTACCACAAGCCCTTATAGCAGTATTACTTCTATATTACTTTCAGTGGGAAAGAGACCGCGCTAGACAACGTGTCTAACGCTGTTACTTGCACACTCTGGAACAGGAATAAAACAATCTTGCTTTAAACGTCATGGTAAGGGGACAGTTCCACTCGCGTTCCGCTGTTTTTTTTTTGACTGGGACATCTCGCAGTTCAGCTCGCTAAGGCTGTTTATTGCTTAACCGGACAATCCTGTGGCTGCCAAGAGTAACTCTAGGCCTCCAGCCAAGGCATTAACTTACTAAACGACAGCAGTAAGGGCACCCCCTGTGAGGTACAGACCTCGGCTTAGGGCGTCGTTGGAAGGTAGCAAAGGGATAGGCTGGATCGGTCTTCCTCGTTCCGCTGAAAGACTCTCATAACATTTATACAGATCGTCTGCTATCAGCCGTGTTCTGCGCCATAAGAATGAGAAAAATCTAAATAGCTACGCACATTTACTAAACTCCATTCAGCTTACGTTCATAAAAAAAAAACGTTTTTTTGCCAAAAGCAGAACAGGCGCGGAAAGCTGAACGAACGAGTACGCGTTTTCATACAAAATAATTGTTAACCGTTTTTCAATAGACGTACAAAAAATGTGCGCAGTTCCTAAGACTGATGTTAAAATGTAGAACCATAGATGATAGGTATGCTGATCAGACAAGATCCTGACATCACAATTCTCTAACATGAGTCAAAGTATCCGACCCAAGTTTTAGATTCCTAAATGCGTTACGTCTAAAGAATCCACTCACAATGGTTATAGTGAAAACATTAAATGTTATGTTATTTCTCATTCTTAAGCATTTGTTTAGATCATATGGAATGCGAGATTTCTAACGGAGACGCAAACGATTGTATCAATCAGTTTTTATTTATATTTACACAATAAAACGAAGAAAAACAATAGAATAGCGTACAAACGTATTATTTACGTTTTCTAGAAATAACACAACGGTGATAGAATAGGATTTAGTTTGTGAAACATCAAATAAGAAGTGTATTTTCTTCGTAAACAAATGTGATTGGATCATCGGGCGCCAAGGTTTTGTATTCCGTCATTGCTGTCATGTAAAATAATGCACATTCTAGAATGTACACTTGCTGTTGGCAGACGTAACGATGATAATTATGAAAGATATTGTCAATAAACTACAAGTGTATGTAGATATTAACTGCTTCTTCAAATGACGAGATAAAATTCTCTCGCCCATAGTTACCATTTTCAAAATTATAAGTGTATAATACTAGGGCCCGTGCTTTGTGTAGTTGCCATTCATAGAACTTTGACAGTCGTTACGTGGTGGTCAGAAGCCAGAAATTCTGACCAGTTTAACCAAGGGGTATCGTGTGGCCCTATTAACTAGGCTGTAAAAGTCTGAGGCAGTAAAATCCTCGTATCCAGGTGAATCCTGTTAGGCTGGCAGCCGACCCCAACAAAATTGGTAATGGTATTATACTTCATCATCTCCCTAAGGTGATTAATTACTTAATTAATTTATTAATATTTAATTAATACCATGCTATTAGCGCCTAGGGCAAGGGCTTTGTTTTATACAGAGAATGGACAGATGGAATGGACTACTGTTGTTATATAGCGCCGTCCGCTGAAAATTAAATCTGAAAGTCAAATTAATCATAACAGATTATCGATTTTGAAGTCATTACAAGTTCAGGTTTCTTCACCACATTTTCATTTACTGAAACTGGCAAACTTTAGAAACGACTTGCATTTATATATTACAACAAATTTAATTTTACGTGTTCTAGTACTCGCTGTTTTTTTGTCTGCATTCCTAACATCTATAGTAGGTAATCAAATATTCCTTTATTCATTATTCATTCCATCATCGACCTTACAAACATGTGCCAGATCATGAATTATGAACATCTCAGGTGACGTTTCGCTTTGACAGCTGTCAAATAATACGCGGGAAATATTTGACGTTTGGATATTACGATTTGGCATTGCCAATTAAATATTTATTTTATCGTTTACTCATGTAAAAGGCTTGGTTAAATATTCGCAATACATCTTTTATGTTACATGGTATCTATGTTAATTATTATGGTACTTGTTGTCGTTCTTGCGAAATATTGAAAGAAGATACCGTTGGATCTTGGTTGGGTCGTATTTCCCAAGTTGTTAAATTCATCTTTAGCATGGCATAATTCGCTAAAAAGTGCTGTTAGCAACAGTTATTAAAGTATAGCTGTAGATCTATACTTAAAACATCGGCAATATAGGTATGGCCCATTATAAGAAACTAGCTTCTGCCCGCGACTTCGTCCGCGTGGATTTTTCCTTAATTTTCTTTGCTATAAACCTCAAGGAGAGCCCGCCGAGACCTTTCCAACGAATGCAAAACCGTGGATATCGGTTCTTGCGTTCTGGAGTTATAGCGTCAGGAAGGAAAACCCGACTTATTTTTATTTTATATAGTAGATAAGAACGCCATAAAACTTATGGATTGTAAAATAGTTTTGTGTCAAAACTTGCGCACTCGTTGTTTTCCACTAATTCGTTGACATTGAGCTAAAACAAACGAAAGTTCATTTGGTGTTGCGCAAGTAATTGTTTAGTGATTTGTTAAGTCTCAGTGTATGTGTCAAGGAGTTCAAGATCTCTATTCTGTTTTATTCTGCAGTGATGTCTATGGACGATTCATAACTATGTTGATCGTACTTTGTGAACATAATCAAGTGTTTGCCTTACTAAGAGGTCATTTTTCAACTACGGGGAAATATCAATTAATAACATACATACACATATTATTTCTAAGCTCCGTTCCTAGATATTTATAAAATAATTATATATATTATCAAAACTTGACAAAACTTTTTCTTATCCATTCTGACGACAATTTTATTCTACAGACGTTGCTCAACCAATATAAAATGGAAAGACACAATAAATAATCCTACATCCAAAGAATTTGAACAAAAGTTGAAAAGTTCTTACAACTCATGTAAAGTCAACGAAATTGGACAGGTTCGGAGCACTGGCCCATATAGGGGAGACTTTTAATTGTTTCGCGTTTACCCAATAAGGGAAATAAAGTGTGTCGGCAATACTGATGATCTCCTGGTTTGGTCACAAGAAACGGTGAGACAATGATTTATTTAGGAACCCCTTAATCTAATTTCGAAGGCTAAGTAATACAAATAAAGCAGTTTGTTCATTCTCATTGCTTGTATTTTGACTTTGGGGTGCGTGACTATAATTTTAGCTATAGTATTCTGGTGTCTTAATGCAATGAAGCTCGAGTCCCGGAGATATTCAACTGTCTTGGGTCTCTCAACGAAATAAATTTGAAAGAACGGTGGAGGAGTAAAAAAATCATATTAAGCAGGAGACAGAACTGAACTAGGCCAATAAGCCCTAAGGCGATAACAACTGGGAGAAGCACAGATTGCCTAGTACCACGGATTGTTTCTAAATTATTGGGTTCTAAACAATGATGTTATAAGTAAAAAAGTGTAGATAGGTAGTGTAGATAGTAGTGCAGTCAAAAAGTCGCACATTAAAAGTTTGCCAATTGACCAACATGATACTGAGTATCGCGTTGACATTTATCTCTTTTTCACTCGCACTACTTCAATCATGTCATCCTTCTGTGACGTGTAATGTATGTGTGCGTTAGTGTGCCGTTTTTTGAAGATAGTATTTCGTTTGGGTAACCTATCTACACTTTTTTACTTTTAACATCATTGGTTCTAAAAATAATAAAGTAATTAAAATTAGGATACCTAGTGGTTCGATTAACGTCTGTTCTTAAACACTAGCCCATGAAGTCACCGTTTAAGACATTACACCCGTTAATTCTAACCCTGAAATGCTATCGTCAAGTAATGATGATTTTATTCAATTTATAAAACCTTGATATTCTAGACAACTGACGATGATAGGTTAATTCGCAGTATTTGCGTGTAATGCAGTAGTTACACGCTATTTTATAGTTAATAATGCCTTTAACTGATTTTAGCAAAGAGGTGATGAATAACCTACTTTTAATTAGTCACTTGTTCTTGTCATTTCGTAGTGAATAGAGTGAGAAGGTAGATCATGAGAGTTAGTCACTATGGTAGATGTGTTTGACACTAGCACACAAGACAAGTCCAGTACCCCATTGGTTTAGTAATTTCATATTGGGTTTTATTCTAAATCGACGATAACAATATATTGATCTGATTTTTTACGCAATTTTCTGATAAAAGAGGAACAAGATTGTTTACATTTTGTCATCTCTACGTTGGCTACTTAAATAATACCAATGCAGTCTTTTTGTTATTTCCAATGCATAAGGATGTCAAACCTTCAACTCTCTAACTCCCGGCAGCTCTTTAGATACTCCTAATCGTAAAAGCTTTGGAACGAAACCTTTAATAACAAATACTAGTCTTTAAAACCCTAATCTATTAATTTCTCTTAATTTTAGCCCTTAATATTCGATTGACTTAATGGGTTTTTAATTGCTCTGAAATCAATAATTAGTTCGTCAATTGAGTTGCTATCTTGGTGACGTCATAAGGTTGGACTCGACATTGCCATACAAAATCTATGACCGAATTGCGTTTGGCAGCTCATAAAAAGTACGGCAGTTGATAATGATGTTAAATACAGTATTTCCCTATATTTTTGACAAGTTTTTTCCATTCATCAGAGCTGAACCAAGGTTCCGATGAAACTGAACGTTTTTTTGTCAATAGAACTGCTTTCCTGGTACCGTGGCAATCTTCTAGATATACAGAACATGTAACGTGACAATTTGCCGTATACTCTTAATGAACTAACTAACTACATGTGTCGGATGAGAGTCAGGTGAAATCAGAGGAACAATGCTGCTCGGTTCCCACACAGTGGCGCCTCTGCGGCCGTTCCGAGAAACTGCGGTGTCGAGTACTCGGCGCCCGCGCTTTCCTTTAAATTTGGAATTACTCATTATTTGTATCGTGTTACCGTCATGTTGACAAATAGTGTCTTTATAGAATTGTGAGTACTGACTGAGTTGCGTGTGATTACGGTTTGTAGGAATAGATTATGTTCCTACGTATAGGCGTCGTTTTTATAGATTGTTAGTAGTGCAGCTGAAGTTTCCTTATGTTTATAAGAATCTGGAATCTGAACTTGGTTAGGCTTTTAAGTGTTGTCGTCAGTCTGTGTCAGTTTCTTCAAACAAAACACGCCGCGGGTATCCGATCACTCTGCTCAATCGCCTGCGCACGTCAAATCTCTTTGGTAAAGTAGCTTTTTTATTTTCTTTCTAATAACAAATTCATATGTGAAAGTAAAGTTTACTACTAATGTAAGAAAAAAATGTTTTTCTTCTATGAAACTACGAGTCAGATTGGAAAAAAGAAAAAATATGACAGCTGGATTTATTATAACACGTGAAGTAATGACTAAAGATGTAACTGAACCGATATTTTAAAAGAGTGTTCGTGGGATTTTTTGCCTGTTCTTCTCCATAGAGATCTACGTTTTGGAACAGGCAATTAGCGTCACTTTTCTGACTAACCGACCGACTCTGACAATTCATAAGTGCCTGTAAATGGTCTAAGTTTTACGCCTTGAATTTTAAATTTAGAAACAGCTAGTTTTTTTTGGTGAGTGGGAAATCATCAAATGACTGCTCCCGTCCCTGGGTGCGGCGGGAGGGCGTGTCAGACTTTTATTGACTAAAACCCACTCATGTTCCTTCGATTGCCCTTTATGTTCCAGGGTCACGGTAACTATTATAAACATTCCGCAACCCCGGCAGGCGTTGAAAACAGCTGGTTATCATTTTTTACTACCAGCTCTGCCGTACAAACACATCTTTTTCTTTATAGTGTAAATAATTGTCGTCTAATTAATCAAGCCATAGAACCTTGATAATGTCGACAACAAGATAATTTGCAGGCGCTGAGGCAATTTGACTGATTCTCGTAACACCTTGAGGCTGACTGGCATTGATTGCTTGCATTCATAATTTTTTTATAAGTAAACAGTCCGTAGGATAAATATCTGTTATCCTACATTATAAACAGTAACCTATATCTTTCTTTAGGCTTCCATATTTCATCAAAAGCGGTTCAGTGGATTAGATGTAACATTTAGGATGGCTCTTTTGTAATGTCCATTAAACCTTTGAACACACGTGATTCGAGGCACAATAAAAAGACAATAGCAGCCCGACAGCCGGCTGTCGCTTGGTCGTCAAAAAGTTAACAAGTATCAGTATGATTTTGTTTCATAGTATTCCAATTACATAAATGACGTGCCATATCAGTTGTCTGGTTACCGTAGTATACTGCTTAGTTTGGGATCAAAAAGCCGTGTGTGAGTTGCCCCAAGACTTTTCGACGGCCAAGCGACAGCCGGCTGTCAGGCTACTATTGTCTTTCTATTGTGTCTCGAATTACGTGCGTTCCAAGTATTAAAGGTTAGGACACAGATTACCTACAAAAAGCTACTCAAAACTCATTCTTTTTTTAAATATCGCCACGGCATGGCACTAGTAAGTTCTCCCTCGTGCCATAGACTTAGCAACAGTCTACCGCTAGACGAGACGATTCACATTACGGGTGTCGATTGATTAGCATGATCGCTATCAGTTGCCGGCTCTTCTTACCATGTTTCCTGCAATAGTGGTATGTTAACGGTAAGCGATATCGAAACACACGACACCACGGCACGGCAACGGGCGGATTTTTCAAATTCCATAGCTTGGAACCGTTTACTTGAAACTTATCGATGTGGGAGGCCTGGGGAGCGAAGAAATATATATTTGTGGCAGATATTCTAAAATTTAACCTGTTGAAATTGACTGTGGGTAGTATTTTTTACGTTATCTAAGAACTTATAGCTGTCCCCCGCGGATACACACGCGTTATGTTATGTTATTATTTATTTATCTTTATATCACAAAGGTAAGTTATAATATAAGCTAAGCCCCACAAAACCGTTGCAATGGGTTGACTGTGGGGTCATCGAGTTTCTAAACAATTCAATTAAATGAACTTATAAATTAAGTATTCTATATAGTTATTGTAACTAAAATTTGTATAAAACTTAAAATAACTCTAAATAATTTAATTTAATGTATTTGATTACTGTTCTGCTCCCGTTGGTCATAGCGTAATGTTATGTAGCCTATGTATTAAACTGATGTGTAAGCTATTTTATTAGTACTTCAGTGTTTTTTGCGTAAAAGAATAACAAACATCCTTAATTACCATACTCACATCCATACATACAAACTTTCAGATTCATAATAAGATATTATTAGTAGGATATTCATAGTAAGTAGGATTAACCAATCAATAAACGCTTACTTTCGTCAAAAACTTAATTCGTCCAAGATAAATGAACATTAGCACGTACTTTGACTCAGCTATTCTCCATCTCTATCATGCCATGGTAGTTTGACAGTTGAAGAAAGGAGATAGTGATATTGCTAAGCTAAACAACAGGCGCTAACTAACGTTTATTTATAACGGCTTTAGAATTGTAAGACCAGAAAGGTTTGCAATGTAATCTGTGTTAATCGGTCAAAAATACTCCCAACTCTAAAAAAAATCCTAAGTCTGTACGCTTAAAATAACAAATGGTGAGAAAAATAAAATTTTGGTAACTGTCTTTGTAATGTGGCTTTTTACGCCCTTTGTCTATATAAAATAAACATAAAAGTCATGTACAATTGTACTAATTTTAATACATCGTTTTGTTAGCGTAAAATCTTCCAAAATTTACAAAAGAACAATAAGAATAATATAAATAAAACTAAAAACAATAGAATGCCGTGTAGCAGGATGTTTTTAAATCGTGTTACAGAATGATGCAAAACTATAATAATAGGTAGATATTTTTTAATAGATAGACAAATGAGGACATCTTCTGTTCTCTGTATATTTTTAAATCATTATGTTATTGTCGCCTGTTTGTTGTGCTGGTGATTTTGAAAATAGTGAATTCAGTGCAGGTGACAATTCGGCTTGTACAAGATTAAAATACAATAAAATACTTTGGGGTCGGTCTAACAGGATTCATCTGAATTCCAATTCTTTACATGCAGCAACCTCGACTTTTACCCAATCCAACAACTGGGTAACAACTGTCAAACATCTAATAGCTTACTATGCTAATGTAGTTTTCCAAGTCCAACATGTCTGTGATGAACTTAAATTATTCGACTCTTTTCAGCTCTCTTATTGATATCTGTTTCTCTTTCCAGTATGATGGATTCCGGAGGCGCGGGCATAGCAGAGTCCCCCCCTACCTATCATCGTACCTACGAGCAATACGTGCAAGGAGCCGTCGAGAACAGCACCGACTCAGTGCAAGAGCAAACGAGCCCTGAACTCGTGGTATGGTCAACTCTCCCTTATGGCCTAGACTATAGAGCGCAATACGACTACAGAAGCCCTTACGATACCGGCAGAGATTATTCCACGCAGCAATACGCTAGAGCGCCATTCACGACCAAGATGGGCCAGGCCAAAGCGTTGAAAGAGGCCAGGATAAGGAGGCCGATGAATGCGTTTATGGTCTGGGCGAAGGTTGAGAGGAAGAAACTGGCTGACGAGAATCCCGATCTTCATAATGCCGACTTGAGTAAAATGCTAGGTGAGTGATTTTGAATTTTGTAATTAATGGAATGTCATGTTACGATCTTTTTTTTTATATTTTTATAAGTAGGTTGTTAATAAGATGGATTTTATTTCTGTTAAAGTTTTTTTGTGTTGTGTTGAAGGCATTTAATTAAATTTTTTGTTGAGGCCTTGCGATTAAGATTAATTAATTAATTAATTACTTACTTTACCTTCGTTAAATTTATTTATTACTGAATACCCGTGAACCTAAACAAGAATTACTTATTTTTTGAATTATAATAAAATAATTACTTTTATTATGTTGTATAAAAATATCTATAAATTAGCTACTTACGCACTTTAAGTATGGTAATATTAAAAAAAATATTATTACAATTTCTCACGTAGGTAGTCAAATTCAATACAATTTGGTTAAGTTTTCATACCGTTTACTATACAGATGTCTTAAATAAATCATAATATTATCAAGTCTTATCTTACAGGAAATTGTACATCTAAACAGTTACTATGTAGGCTAGTTTGACGTATTACATCATTTAACATAAAAATAATTAATAAAAAAATATATATTAAAAGTGTTTTGCAGAATTTACCTACTGCACTTTGTACGCGGAAAATACAGGACTTATACTATTTGTTGTGTTTACAAAAAGAAAAAAACATACCTACCAATAACAACGATAATGACTAGCATGGTACGAAGGCTGGGGTTATTCCGATCTGTCACCCCGTTTTGTCCCCATGGGTTGGTAAAATACTGAGATACTTAATATTTAAATCTATCAAAAGTACTAGGCGCGCAGTAGCGTGAATAGGTTAATAGAAAATGTGTTCCACATCCACACATTGCTAACTGGGGCACAAATCGAACTTTTTTATCCTATCTGTCACCCGTGGGGACAAAAAGGGGTGACAGATCGGAATAATCCGAAGACTGACTGATTTCCTGACTATGTGGTGTAATTAAACTATGAGCTTTAAGAGAAGAAAAAACATTTTTCGCCAGAGATTTTCGATGGCAAAAGTTTTGATTACTTAACCAGACATCACTAAATAAATCCTATTTGCAATGTGAAATCTTTTTCGAGCTTCCAAATTCAAATGAATCAGCAGAAAATATCAAATCTCGTATACAGTTCGAAATTTGAATATTATGTGTGGCCAACACTATTCTTAAGTATAGTCGCATATTTAGTTTTATTTTAAATAATACATAATTAATTAAATTTCTTGACGTCATTACTTGACAAACTGTTACTTTTTGAGTGCTTGCTTGATGTTTACAAGTAATCTTTGTATAATTATAGTATTTTTCTTTCTGTAAGTTCTGAAAATTATTTAATGTCCACATTTAAAGAATAAGTTAATATATGAACAAAAATATTATTCAATAACACCAATGTTCGTTATTCACAATTATTTTACGCAAGTTCACAGTCACCATGAAGTTTCTATTTTTAAACCATATCTTGTCTATGACCATTCAAGATGGCACCCCGTACCGCCATAATAACTTCATCACATTACCAATCCCTTAGACTTATTAATATAACGTCTTTACCAACACATTAAAAGAATTCAATTAATACGACAAAGATTCATTAGTAAAACATGAAAAACTGGCAATACATAAAAGTGAGTGGAAATATATAAAAAAAACTATGTCGGTCGGAACTTGCAATATTGTTCCTTATATGTAATGCACATACCTGCTTTTAAAGGAGTTACTTAGTAAGTAAAGCAACTTAATTAAGCTATCACGATGATTACTTGGTCTTAGACTTGTAGTGTCAGCAAAAAAAGGTGGAATCAAATAGTATTTTATCATTTAAATCTTCGAACACACGTGCTTCGAGATACAATAGAAAGACAATAGCAGCCCGACAGCCGGCTGTCGCTTGGTTGTAGAAATGTTAAACCTTCGAACACACGTGATTCGAGACAATAGAAAGACAATAGCAGCCCGACAGCCGGCTGTCTCTTGGTCGTTGAAAGGTTGACTATGTTATGTTTTAGGTTGAAAATTTTATGAAAATAGTTGGCCCGTTCGCAACTCAAGTTCGAGAAAAATGAGAATATTTGAAAAAGGCCTTCATCTTAAAAAGGTCTATATTTTATGTAAAAAAGAGAAATAAGAGTTTTCTTTACATTATTTACTATGTTATAGTTTAAAAAACATAATCCGACATTAGGAATTTATATTATACTAGCTTTTGCCTGCGGCTTTGCTTGCGTTAAAAAGAGACAAAATGTAGCTTATGTTACTCTCCATCCCTTCAACTATCTACACTTAAAAAACCACGTCAATTCGTCGCTCCGTTTTGCCGTGAAAGAAAGACTAACATACAGACAGACAGACACACTTTCCCATTTATAATATTAGTATGGATGAGCTGCGTTTAGCGTGATCTCCTTTAGATTAGGCTTATTATAAACAAATTGCTCTATTCTAAGTAATATGTAGTTTCAGAGAAAAAAATCAGCTCTATTAAAAACTTTTTGGGAGTAACTGTTCAGCTACAAAAATCTTTCACCAGACGGAGTACCACAGATTATTATGGACGAAGTTAGTTACGGCTTGCTTAACTGAATTTACTGTCTTACCAACTTATCTGTGAAATGGCTAAAATTGGACCTACGGCTGACATGACATTTCAGTCATACATTGACTTCATTTGAGTGTACTCTGTCTCTTTCTCTTTACAACGCTGAATAGACAGTGTCGCCCTCCTTCAGTTCACAGATAACTTGGTCTGTCTGTAACTTACTTTGCTGACTGTAGTAGTACATTTTTCTTAAGCTTAGATTTCTACAAGTCTATGAGTCGACTTGATTAGCATCTTTCATTGGAACACCTTACTTTTAATGGTTTATACAAAATTAAATGATAATATTATCAGTCTATTTCTGGTTTACTAGGCATTTCGACCGCTGAATTTTGTCCGCTTCTGACCAGTAATTTAATTATAATTAATAACTAGGTATATTATTTTTTAGGGTGTTTTGGAATTTTTTTTTTACCAATTTTCTGCCCCACGTATTAATAGATACATCTAACCTACCAAGGTCTTTTTTATTATAAAACTTTTCCTGGTTTTAAAATAAATCAACTACTTATAATACAGTGAGCTAAAGACTAAAATAGGAATAACATACAGTTACAGTGCATTTTCCTTACCTATTCTCCAGCTAAATTCTATAAAAAATGATTAACAACATACATCAAAGATGAGTATGCATGGGTAATTGGGTATGTCCAACAACAAAAATAGGTATGTATGGGTAATCGTTTGTTGTTTGTTAATAACATACTTACATCTAGAACATTTAATTGATAATTTGTTTAAGATATGACTAGGTATCTGTGAGGCATTTTTAACTCTATCTTAGACCGGTTCATGTTTATTTTAACCCCTGACGAAAAAAGAAAGGTGTTATAATATATAAGTTTGACCGCTATTTGTATATGTGTGTTTGTTTATCTATTTGTGTGTCTATCTGATTTGTCTCTCATTGTCTCTTTTGTCCATCATTTGCTGCTTAATCTGCATTACGTTTAAGGCCGAGTTGCTAAACAAAGTTTATTTTCCTGACAGCGAAAGCTCCACTATCTTTGGTCAAAAAGTTTCTTAGACGTCCTTCATTCAGCACGAACAAACATTAAGGAAAAACATACAACCATATTCTAATTCTTATATTCATTTATAGAGCTTAACAAAACCCCATTAACTAACACGTATGGCAAGGCGATATAATGAAAGGTCCAATTCGTCCGAGCACCCGATTGACATTTTCTCCATGAGTTTTGCTTCATACAGACGCTCCCTACTTAAACAGCATGAATAATGCGCAATGTCTATCTTACTGTTTTAATTGTTTAGTCTTTAGTGTTCTAGGTTTAGGTGCTAGACACTATTTTTAACTTCCTTAGTCTCCAATTTTTACATATCTCTAGGCCGAGGCGCCGAGGCGGAGATGGCGGGACGAACTAGACTCCTTCGATAGAGACTGGCCCCAAAAAGCTTTATGCAGAGAGAGGTGGAAAGAGAATAGGGAGGCCTTTGCCCTGCAGTGGGAAAGTTTAGGCTTATAATAATAATATAAATAATATGTCATGCATACCTGTTATTTGCATGTTTACTAAAATGTTAATTTTAAATGTAACTTAATTGAATTGTAAGTGAATGTGCTGTTGGTGTGCTTATTATAAATAAATAAATAAATAAAAGCTGTAGTAGCCTAATTTCATGATAGTAGGAAGTTTCCTAAAGTGCAGCTTGAACAATCATTTAGGAAAAATCTACAGACATACTCACGATATTCAACTTGTTGTTATATTTATTCATACAGCTTAACAACATCTGTAGTCGCCTAATATCATGATAGTAGCCTAAAATATAGCTCATAAAACGTCTTGTCAATTGTTTTATCTGACTAATAACCGCTTTGACCTCGCGTAACTTTCTCTGTCAGTTAAAACACAGGAGGCGAGGACATGAACTCTGCCACGACGCAACGTGCGTACTATACGCGGTATAGTCGTTGGATCAAGTCATGTATATTGTTTTTTTGATAATTTTAGATAGGTGCTAGCGTCCCAGATTTGCGTAGGTGTTACAAATCTTTGAAATTGACGACATAACTAACTTGTCTTCTTGTCTAATTTTCAAATTTTGCATGCCATTTTTTCTGAAATATTATGTATGCATGAATCCGTTTTGTAGTTTAAAAGCAGGAAGCTTTCTCATTTTCTTAGTAACAACCGGGAGTTTCTAATTGGTGGTAAGACATTCTCTTGACTCGGAAAACATGTCAAAGCGTTTGGTCCCGGTTACCATTCGTAGATCTTTGACACTCGTTACGGGTTGAACCAGAAAATCTGATAGTCTTACCATGGGGTATCGAGATACCTTGGTGGTGGAGTTCTAACTGTACATTACTGCTATAATTTGTTTAGATACGAAGTTGTCCCTAACATAGTTCAGAAAAGACTAGAGTGATGATGGAGCAAGGAGTGACTTAGCTTTTCCCAGATGATAGTAAAAAAATAGAAGGATTTTAGAGAAGAAATTATTATAATTATATAAGACAAGGAAATTAATGGCGAGATAAGTAGACGTTACTAAGCACTTACTTTGGCTCAGCCATGTTCCGTCTCTATCGTGCAATTGACGTTTGGCAGTTGTGTAACAGTGACAGGTATAGTGCTAAGCCAAAGTCAGTGCTTAGTAACGTCTATTTATCTCGCCATAAGAGTTCATAAGCGAAGCTGTCGTGTATATCTGATGTTGGATTCAAGCTAAAGGGAGCTACGAAAGAGCGAGAAAGTGAGGGAGCGAGTAAGAGATACATGAAAGAGACAAAGAATTTTTGAAAATCGAATGTTAATGTTCAACTCTTTCTTCCGTTTTTTTTTCTTTGGTTTATTACCGTTAACTTATTATAGGTTTTCCGAATTATGAGTCATTGGGTAATTGTAGTTAAGTCTTGCGGTTTTCCGCTAGTTTATATTTGCACAATATTTGTTGAATGATTTAAATAATATTTCAATAATATTTTACTATATAAATATTATTTAGTGTTCATTACTTGAGTGAGAGATGGCGCTAGTTGCCGTGTAAACATCAGCTCCGTATTATTTATGTTTTAAAAATAGTTTCAATAAGCTTTTAAGTAACTTAAATAGCTTAACAGTTAAAGTGAACTCCAATAACAAAGTGATAACGTTATCCAGTGTTAATATAAACATATTAAAAAGCTTTGAGCAAAAAAAGTGAACAAGTGCTAACTCTTTAAAAGGGCAATTTTTTGCCTTTATTGCGATTGCATTAAGAAAACAACAACAAAAACTAACATTTCTTCCTAAATAAAGTGGTTACTATAACTTTTACTGGTGTTAAAATATTAAAAAAGTGATAAAAATATTCAACAATTTACAAAACAATAACCGTCAAGAAAAAACTTTTTGAATAATTAACCATATACCCTAATTCAAAATAGTAAATATAGCCAAGTGGAGTATAATTTCGTCGCGTCTTTCAACTGTCAGCTGGTCTAGTGGTCGTGTGATCGGCCTCATAATTGTTGCGCCCACTGTCCGGCAGTTCGATCCCCATCAGAGGCGTGTTCTTTTTCTACATTTTTTAAAGCTATTTGCTTATAGAACTTACAATGAATAATTTCTTCGACAATATTACATTTAGAAAAACACGCACACGATCTATAACAGAAATGTCTTGTGATAATAGTATGAATAATTCAAACCTAGATGGCACCACTAGTAGTGTACCAAACACATCGGTGGATGAAAACTACACTCAGGTCCAAGAATTTAAACAACAAATTGAATCATTAACCTTGCAGTTGAACGCCGCACATGAAGAAATTAATAATTTGTCAATTGAAAACAGCGAACTTAAAAAAACTGTTACTGATTTAACGTCCAAACATGAAATACTAAAAAAAGCTTCAAGTAAGCTGACACAGGAAATTGACACACCTCGCAAAAGTTCTAAAATTGTAACCCCACGCACTAAGTCTAAGGAGAAAAAAAAAATAGTCCAAAATGAAGTTCCCAGTACACAAAAAGTTGTAAACAGAGTCGAAAACATCGCATTGTCGTCGTCGCCTCGCAGTGATATGGATGTGACTGAGTCAGTAGGAAACACCCAATTAAGCAAAAGAAACAAATTATGCATTGTTAGTGCCAACAAGACGAACAAAACCTTATCTATTGCTGAAGAAACACTCAAAAACTCGCAGATATGTCATTATATATCTCCAAACTGCGGAATTATGCATCTTATTAGTGATTTACACATTAAGTTAAAGGACTATTCCAAAAATGATTTCTGTGTCATTTTCATCGGAGAGGAGGATTTTCGGAAATCGATGAACTATTTCAACTTAATTTCAGATATACGGTCCACCTTACAAAAAATTCAACACACTAATATAGTTATTTGTTTACCGACTTTTAAATTCTTTATAAATTCTGTAATGTTTAATTCCCGTATTGAGATGTTTAGCAATCTACTTTATTTAGATATTCACACACACAAGTACGCCAAGTTACTGGACTCTAATTTTGATTTAGCCTATGATTCTACCATGTTCTCCACTTATACTGGAAGACTCAATAATAATGGTATGAGGAATGTATTCAATCATTTGCTATCGCTAATTATGATCGATCAAGAACAGTCTTTTACGTATACTGAATCAGAATTAAAAATTGACCACGATCATATTGTAAACTCAAACTCTGATCTTTTTCTTGTTTGATCACATTTATATTATGCATCAAAATATTGCTGGTCTGTTAAATAAGTCGGATATATTAACAGTTCATATTCAAGAACTATTATCTAAACAAATAAATATTGACATCTTATGTATAACTGAGCATTTCATAATGTCTGGCCATGAGAAACTGATAAACGTTCCAAATTATAAATTAGCAGCATACTACTCTAGAAATAACATAAAGCGCGGTGGAGCATGTATATTGATAAAACAAATGCTTGAATATAAAGAATTACCAGACATAATGAGACACTCGATAGCAGGTATAATAGAATGTTGCGCTATAAAACTTGTTGAACAAAATGTCATAGTATTGTGTGTATATAGACCCCCAAAAATGTGCAACTTAAGCAAATTTTATGAAATCTTAAACAATATATTAAAAAATATTTGTACCAAAAATGGTCCTAAAATAGTCTTGTGTGGTGACTTTAATGTAAATACAATGATAAGAAATAGATTGACATTGGAATTTGAATGCTTTCTTTTAAGCTATAACCTCAAATTAGAAATAAATGTACCTACCAGGCTTAACAGCAATACTTGTCTGGATAATTTTGCTCACAATCTTAAACAAAAATGTAAATGGGAAGTAATAGACCTAGCGCTATCCGATCACACAGCTCAAATTTTAAACATTAAGGTAAGTAAGTCATGTCGGATAAAATCTTGGCGTAAAAGTATACGAGATATATCGGATGAAAATCTATTAAAATTTAAAAAACATTTGCTATCTTTAACTTTTTCAGAAGTATATAATACTGAAGACCCAAACTTAGCATATGATATGTTCTTAGATTTATTTCTCCTACTATACAATTTGTGTTTTCCCCTAAAATGTATAAGAATAAAATTTGGAAAGTCAATTAAATGGATATCACGGGGTATTCGTATATGCAGTAAAAGACAACGCTATCTACTGTGGCAGGCAAGAATAAAACCCACAGCGGAAAACAAACAAAAGTTTCATAATTATTCAAGAAAATTTAAAAAAATCGTAAAGTTAACTCAAAAAGCCCAAAATAATCACTTACTCCTGAATTCCAAAAATAAATCAAAAACAGCGTGGCAAATAATAAATAATAGCAATAACTTTAAGGAACCCATCTCTATGATAAATAAACATGACTTAATAGTAACTAACCCTCAAGACATAGCTGAATCATTCAACGACTTTTTCATTGATCAAGTCTTAGATTTGCCAAAATCTTCTTCTTATGATATCAAGAAAATAGATCATAACCCCAATTCGATTTTTGTGTCCCCAGTAGTACCTCAAGACGTGTCAAGGATCATTAAACTGCTAAAGAATAAAAAGAGTTTTGGTTACGACGGCATTACAACAAAAGTTATAAAATACGTTTCGGATGTAATTTCTGGTCCTCTATGTCACATCACTAATGCAAGTATATCTTCTGGAGTATTTCCTAAAGGTCTCAAAACCGTAATTGTAAAACCTCTTCACAAAAAAAATAATAAAGAAGATATGTCGAATTACAGACCGATTGCCCTTATACCCGTGTTCTCTAAAGTTATAGAAAAAATCTTGTATGAATTAATTTACAATTTCCTATTGAAATTCAACATACTACGTGACGAACAAAAGGGTTTTCGTAAAAATAAAAATATTAACATGGCCATATTCGATTTATTAAAAACTGTAATGGTAAACGTAGATAAGAAAAGGCCTATTTGCGCCATTTTCACAGATATGACCAAAGCGTTCGACTACGTAGATCATGAGACACTTTTATACAAACTACACGCCTACGGAATTCGAGGAAATGCATTAAATCTAATTAAATCTTATCTTACAGACCGAATTCAATATACTGAAATTTCTAATATTTGCTCAAACCTAAAACGTGAAGTAAAATTCAGATCTTCCTACAGGAAAATCAAAAATGGCGTCCCACAAGGAAGCGTCCTCGGTCCGCTTTTATTTTTAATTTATATTAACGACCTGCCACTTCAATTAGACCACCCAGTTATATTGTTTGCTGACGACAGTACAGCATTAATTAAATGTACCAATAGAGAATACTATGAAAATGATATTAACGAGGCTCTTAAATCTACAGTTAACTGGCTCAATTATAATAATTTAATAATAAACTTAAAAAAAACTAACATCATGCATTTTCACCAACGAATTTGTCCGGAAGACTTAAACGCCAATTATAATGGATATAAGATTGAAACTGTCAAAGTAGCAAAGTTTTTAGGAATCTGGATTGACAATCAATTGACATGGAGACCTCAAGCTGAAAATATTTGTAAACGATTAAGTACCTACGCCTACATTCTGTTCAATCTTTCAAAAAAGGTCAACACTAATACAGTACTTGTAGCTTACCATGGCCTCGTGATTTCAACCTTAAGATTTGGCATTATATTTTGGGGGAACAGTAGCGAAAGAGAAAGCATTTTCAAAGCCCAAAAACGATGTTTAAGATCAATTTTTAACTTGCAGGTTACAGACAGCTGTGTTCCTATGTTCAAATTACACAAATTGTTAACCTTTCCATGTTTGTACATTCTTGAAACAGCTCTCTTTGTCAAAAACAACCGTAACCTGTTTCCATCGTTAAATGATACTCGAAAAAGGACTAACTGTATGAGATCTCAGTATCAAAAATTATTGTGCACCGGTGGCTATAATACCACACTGTTAAAAAAAAAAAAAAAAACGTCATATGTATGGCACCCTTGATATACAATAAGTTACCCAATGATCTAAAAGAACAACCATTAAAAATATTCAAAAAACGGTTAACCGACTTTCTGTTACGTAAATGCTATTATTCTGTAAACGATTTTCTGAACGATGTATTATGATAATTGTATTTTTCATCGTATATAATCTTTTTTAATCTTGAGCTATAAATATGTATTTCTTTGCCATGTGTGACTCACAAATGTTTGTATGCCGAAAGGTAGAATGTACAAGGATTCTTGCACTGTTGTACCATCTAATTGTAATACCTACATTCTATACAAATAAAAATTTCTGATTTCTGATTTCTGATTTCTGATTAATATTTTGTGTTATTAAGAGTTTTAAGCTTGACTATAAAAATAAGGTTTCTTAATGAAAAAAAAAACTTATTTATAGTATATGACAACAGCTACAAAAATTGACACTATGGTTTTGGCGGGTTAACACCTTAACTAAAATAGTTGTGAATTATTTATCCTAGGTATATAGGTACCTCTTATCAGAAGATTTACTAAATGTATAGATAACTCAGGAGAAAAAATGAAACTAAGTAGGTTTTATTGGCTGTTGTTGTCTAGATTTTTATCTGACATTTATAAATATATTATTTAACAGTATTTTTAATCCTAGCACACTAATTTGACTTGAACTAACCGATTTCAGGCAACTCATTCAGATAAAGAATATTTAACACACACAAGATAATATTATACTACTAACTATATTTAATAGCTATTGCTATTAAATATAGTTTAATAAACTGATGACATTGTTATAGCCTTTTTACTTAAACAATTAACAGAAGCTTATAATAACTTCCGTCTAAAGAAACCACATATTATTATTATCATATGAGTAATAGTTAAAAATAGGTCAAAATTAACGGTACACTTTTGTTCGCGACTCTACCGTCTTACCAGGCAACTTAGATATGGCAAGTCATTATACCAAAGCGTGGGTGGCAAGATCCTATCAAGCTTAATGAAATAAAGCCCGAATAAAAAAATAATGCCAGCTAGCATGTACTAGTAAATAGTAAGCAGTCATACAACTATAACTCTGTAATCCTCTAAACAAATTAGCGAACTTAAGACTCGGGAACAGAGATCACATTCGTGTGACATTCCCCTTTTCGAACGCACGTGTAACGTTGTTCTTCTTAAAGCTATTATTCATTGGTTTGATGAGTAATGGTATATATTTTTATCGGTCAAATATGGGATTACCGCTTAAGAGGAATCCCCAGTAAGTAACCGCGATAAAAATTAACGTAAATTCGTGAATTTTGAACTGTTTCTGAGCGAATTGTGTTTGTTTTTGTGACGACATCGGGAAACAAATAAGGAATTTTCGGTTGCTGAGGGTGTTTGTGACAGTCGTGCTTAAGGTAATAAATCATTATCAGCGTGACGGGAGGAAAATTCCAAGAGTTTGGCAAAATTCATAACATCTGCTTATTAGGTCAACATAATTATCCACATAGTGTAGAATATTTTTAGATCTAGTTTTGTCGGTTATCGCTAATATACCCGAAATCGCGGTTTTAAAAAAGTACCTATCTCCCTTCTTGGGGTTCAAAGTTTACTTACTGTTATAACTGTGACTGCGTTTCATCAAAATCGTTTCAGTGGTTTAGCCTCACTTCTGAGTCTTCACTGAGAGTCCTCACTAAGTTAGACACATCAACCCATAGCTAAACTAAAAGCACTATAAGCTTGCCATTTTCTTATTGGATGCCTTCTATGTGGTAAGCTTCCACTAAGGAACGATTCATGGATATTCCGCCCATATAACTAAAAGGTTTACCAGTAAAAAATAGAGATTCGACATTTTCTAAATTAATCTATTAGCGTCACCAAGGGGTTTAGGCTTCCTAAATATTTCTAGAAAGGTCAATTAACGACGACGTTGCACATAGAAACAATGCAATACATCTAAAAGGAAGGAAAAGTCCTTACAAAATGCTTGTTTTTGTTTAAATTTGTTCCCTCAGGAACATCATTAAAGTATATATATACTACAAAGTGGTTCAGTGAAGCCCATTGAGTCACATTTCAAGCAAACTTATCGCAACCAAATTCGGTAAGCAGAAAATGCATTTACGGGACAAAATTAATTATGTTGATTAAATTAGGACTTCCCCTTTCCCTGTTTCTAATATAAGCTCAAAATTGTACTACATTTATTCCAGAAACCACATAACTTTAAATACAGAATACAAAGATTAGCTTAGCGTGTATTTTGTGGTTGCGATTGATAAATATCCACGTGCCGGTGCCGTACTTCCTCAAGATAGTATGATGGGGTACCATCTGCTTAAGGAAGTGGAACACAACAACACGTGGAATATCGTATGGAGACACTGGAATCTATTTTGTTTTGGTTCACTTAACCTTTGAACGACCAACCGATAGCCGGCTGTCGGGTTGCTATTGTCTTTAAATTGTGTCTCGAATCACGTGTGTTCGAAGGTTTAATGGATGTTGCTATCGTAACAAAATCCACTCAACTGAGTATGGTTTATATGTACCTTTTACTTGGGTGTGAAGCGCAACATACTCTTCCCATTTTTATTTTCTTTACTTCTAATTTGTTTAGGGCTAAAATTAAGGTAATCACAACGCTTTCTAATTGCGCCCTTAAACTTTAATACGCTTACTAATAATCACTGTATAAAGTTATGTCATGAATAAAGCCTGAGTAACCATACATTTATTGACGTATACGCTTAGTAAACAAGTCTTACGGCAAAATTCGACATAGTCGCAAACGAAATGAAAGAATCTAAATCTCATGTAGTCAACTGTTAATTGTTTAGAAAGACAAAGAAAGTGATAGTTTTTCTCTGTGATCGTGGTTTTAGCCACGCACTCCAAGGCTGCCTTCATGAAGTTTATGACCCATTTTAATGACCCTATTACGAGTATTACGATGGTAAACGATCTGATTTTATCAGATTATTTGTGACGTCACTATTTAGTAGTTTTCATATTTCGAAGCATTAGGCGTCATTCATTCGCCGTATTCCCGTTCATTATCTGACCGCCTACGTCATCATATTTATATAGGTACCGATTTCTATATTTGTTTAATCTCACCATGGTTTGACGTTAGTTCATTAAATAATATCGAGTGTTCAAGTGTAAACAAATAATGTATTTCCCCAGTCATATCGTCTGTACCTACACGAGGTTATAGCTCAGAGTTGTACCTTCAAGCTAATAGTAAGCTGAAATGTTTCTAATGCGGTGGTGTTAGGAGGTGCTTTTGATTAAAAGTTTATATAAAAGAAAATATTTGTGGTCTAAGGCCACTGGTTGCAATCAAGTTGATTTTTTCCATAATTTATGCTGTCCCAAAGAAAAAGACATATCCTAAAGTCTAACCCTGTTCTTTAAGCTAATAGTATTCTTTCTTCTTTAATAATAATACCAGGTAAATATTGTCCTACTGCGGAGCAAGGGCCTCTTTTCATACAGAGAAGGCACGAGCCACGCACGAGTCGAGCATTGATCATCACGCTTGCTCAAGGTGGCGATTTCAGCTAGACCAGATCTTCTCATGATTTTGATTTCTCTTCTATGAATTAAATTCCTTCCAATTCTCACCAGTATTTAGATAACAATTATTCTATTTTTATAACCAGGCTGAAATGATGCCAAATTCAATTGTCATACATCCCTCATGAATGCACTACATAATCAGAATGTCATCTTAGAATGACAAGAACAATACTTCTAAGAAATTTAATTATTCTCCTCGTTAGGCGAAACATTCGATCTCAGGCTTAGCTAGTGCGTGCACAGACGATCATCAAAAAACTGGCGCACCATATATGGCAGTGTACCATATATGCAGGCATTCTAAGTGACCTGGTCAGTGACCGATTTCTGAAAATTGGATTCAGTTTTAATATCTTGATGTAGTGTAGGGTATTTTTGATCGATTTCTGAAAAGGGGAGGTTCTATGCTAGTCTGTAATTTTATTTTGTATTCTTCGATGTTTCCGTCAATTATGAACCGATTTTAATTTTTAAAGGAGTTGAACCCATATTTACTTTGTAACGATTTAATATAGGAAAACAGAACCAAAGCCGCCAACTTCCTAAAATGACTGTGTTTACAGCTAATAACTCTGTCTGTCTCTCTGCTACGCTTAACACTGCAGGTTCAATGCATGGTGCTACGTTCAAACTGCGGTACCGATTTTGGTACAGATATTGATTAGACCTTGGTAAAGGACATACGCTACTTTTTATCCCGCCTCGTCATCTGCATTTGCGATAACTGACATTCATAACGTAGTTGCGGGCAAAAGCAAAAGGTTACTTTTATAAAAAGAGGAGCATATTTTTTTATTAATGAGGGGAAGGAAGCTCAAAAGCCTGCTATCCACGGCCTTGTAGAACAGCTTGCCTGCTCAGTAGCAAAACTATCCTAAGTACACCGGGCATTAAGGCTATGTTACACCACGTTTTCTCAATAACCGCTCCGACCTTGAGCCTGCCATCGTTAATTGGCTAAATTGCATGCCTTTTAAGGTGGCACCACACTGCGATAATGACATCCTTGTATCAATACGCGATGCCGTACATACTTAGTGGACTTAATTAAATGGAGACCTTAACCGGAGGCTGGACAGTCAGGAATGAGTAATGTTGTTATGATTTGAATGTGCAGGAAGCTTTATGTTATTGAAATTGCTTTTTTATTGGCGCGCTTATGCTAAGGGCGGCCATTTTTCGGTTTGCCAATAAGGTTAGGTGATAAGGTTTTGTTTGAGTGGCCTTTTGTTTGGAAAGGTGTGTGTGATTTGAAAATAGAAGACTAAATTCTTTTCTATAAATTGTTTGAAATGTTGACGGGTTTCATCGACAATTAATGTCGATTTTAAGGGCTGGGAATTTCGAGACTGTGGGAAATATTGAAAATGGTGGTTTGCCTATCATGTATTAAAACAGATTAGCTTTAACTTTATGTCCTGATATTAGATTATGGATAAAACTAGCGTTAGGATATTTGCAGGCGATAAAGAAATTTTATGATATTTTTATGGACTCTTTAGTACTTCTGCATGTAAATGAAAAGGCTCATTTAAAATTGATTCAATCAGTCATACTGTATTGAATCATACCACTAAAATATCTCTACTACGTACTAACATTTTTAATAAATTATAACAATAATGAAAACTTTTTCTAAGCATGAATGAGACATTGGATGTCTATATTTTATCACATTTATTGGAATACTTCCTCCTTAACATAATTTATGGAAATCCTTATAAAGATTGCCATTTTATTAATAGTCTATTATTGCATTCCTTGTTTAATTGTTTCTAATTGATTTTACAAAAGTTCTAGATAAAATTAATTGTGCAGCACAATAATATTCATTGCGCTACTCAAGTTATCACAAATATAAATATAATAATAAATAATAATAAATATCTCGGGACAAATCACACACGGTCATCTGATCCCAAACTAAGCAGAGCTTGTACTATAGTAACCAGACAACTGATAAACATACTTATGTAATTTATAAATACATAGATATTATAGATAAATCACACCCAGACACAGAACAAACAATCGTGCTCATCACAAGAAGTTTGTCCTGGGTGGAAATCGAACCCACGACCTCCGGCTTAGCAGTCAGGGTCACTAACCACAAGACCAACAGGCCGGTCAAATATATCAAACATACGGAGCAATGGATCTCGTTAAACTGTCAATTTTAAAAAAAGATGGTGGTGATGTACTGACACCAAGGATCCTGGAACTGTCAAATTATCCCAATCAACCGTGAACCTTATGCTTGGGCAACAAAGTTGAAAATCTATTAAAGAAATTTGACAGATTGTGGTAGCTTGTTGGGCTGGCATCTGTGCACTAATTTTATGTCCAACTGAGTCAGTTACCGCTGTTATTGCCTTTCAACTACTAAATGAGCCAATCCGTACTAATATTATAAATGCGAAAGTAACTCTGTCTGTCTGTCTGTCTGTCTCTTCTTCACGCTTAAACCACTGAACCGATTTGAATGAAATTTGGTACAGATATAGTCTGGGATCCGGGAAAGGACATAGAATAGTTTTCATCCCGGAAATCCCCGGTGAACGGGAACTATTACTCCACGCGGACGAAGTCGCGGGCAAAAGCTAGTAACCTATAAATTGACCTAAAATATCGATGCATAGAATGTGCGAGTGATTGGTTGCCTACCAGTTGCCAAGGCTACCGGTGTGGTCACTTCAACTTTTACTATTTAAGGGGAAAACAAAAGTCTATCTATGAATGTTGTGGTATTTGACAATACTTGAACAAGCTATTCTGGGTTACCATTTTCAAAAAACTGTCATTGATCCAACAAACGTAACGTAGCATTTGATATTCGAACCCGTATGAAGGGCGGATCTGGCCTTTATTTCAGAGGGGGGTCATTAAATTAACAGTGATCAACCAAGAGGCATCATGATCCATGTGAAGTATTGCATTTCGACGACTTTGGTGCTGTGACTTTTGATCTTCCTATAAGTCATTATTTTGTAACTACAGCAGTACTTACGCAGAAACACACCTCGTAAGGAAAAACATACATAAATAAATGACTTTTGTGTACCGTACACCTTTCACTCCTAATACAAGTGCCAGTGTATATAAAGTTTATAGTTAAAACACTTGAAGAGTCCCTCAAAAGGCATATCTTGGATATTTCCAACTAATGCTACTGTTTTTGGTGTTATCTCGTCCACCCGCCATTTTGGGACCAGAGACAAGTTTTTACACTCCTCTAAATAAGGTTAGGTCTTGCTAATGGTAATATTAATCTTGATGTATAAATATATTTTTGTGGACTCCATTAAATATGAATTTAATGAAGGGTCGAGACTTTATCGCTTTGTTTTGTGTTGTTAATGATTTGTTGTTGTGATAATTTGGGTGAGTTAGCTTCTGATCTATACAGGCTTAAATTCACAGCGTACCTCACTGGGTATCAAAGTACTTAATGAGGCCGAATAAGTTTTAGCAACTCCGAAATATTCATACAAATCTGATGTTCCCTACAAAAATGACTAACAATGCCGTTTGTAGTATTATTATATTGCAAAGAAATTTTTTTTTTCGGTGAGTGGTAAATCATCCAATGACTGCTCCCGTCCTGGGTGCGGCGGGAGGGCGTGTCAGACTCTTACTGACTAAAACCCACTAATGTTCCTTCGATTGCCTTTTATGTTCCAGGGTCACGATAACTATTATAAACATTCCGCGACCATATTGCAAAGAGATTGAGTTTGTGCTTTAGAAGTTTATTGATAGAAATTGGATAGAGCTTGAATGGAACAAGTTGGTAGGGCTCTATGATATATCCACCTCAATCTTAATTATTAACTAAATGGGGCAGGACTTGTGTGACATAAGTTTTTTCCAGCCGATGGCAGTCAACTGAGAAGGCTAGACAAAAATTCCTCAGAAAAGCGGCCTTATGAAGAACCAGTGACCTGCAATGCTTGACCAAACAGTTATAGCATTGAAATTCGACTCCACAGGGAAAACAGAAGGCACGAGTACCATCGGCCTCTTCAATGAAAACGTGACAGTCCAAAATTCAAATAGCCAAAAACACACTAGCCACAGATATAGTTGGATAGCGTTTCGCGTTAACTCGAAACCTAGACATATTCATGCCGTGCCGAATTCTCCGAACGATGCCGAACACTGACGGAATAACACGAAACTATTCCAGGAAACACGAACAAAAAGCAAACCGACCAACAATTATTAACATTCTACACACGTCAACTATAATAATACAATTAATTCCGTTTGTCACATCTGATAAACAACTCACCAAGTTCTATTTGCTGGTGTAGTGATCCTTATTAGTTAGTAATAAGGAAGATTTTGATGTTGTAGAGGTGTTTGTTGGTAAACTGATGCGGTTATAAAGAAAATCTTAAAAGGGTCTAGACGTTATGGGAGGTAGACCTTTGGGAAAATTGGTTGTGCGCATAATTGATTTCCTTCTTATAGACAAGCTTAATTGTTGTTTATTTTATCCTATCATTGCGTAGGCTGTTCACGACGTGAAGAACTAAATGCTTCATTTAATGTCCTAGATGTTGATATTTTTTTTTAATGACAGACTTCCATAGAATCGTTTCTTCCTTATTTTCATCCCTTAGGGTCGGAATTTTCTGGAATCATTCCTAAATGGTTGCTGAATATTTTCAAGTTTCTAGCTTCAAGCTAGATACTTAAAAACTTGAAAATTGCTGACTTAGCAATTTTTTTAAATGTGTGTGTTTGGTATTATGTCGAATGAGTTACTAGGGGGCATGCAACTCCTTACCTTTCGACGACCAAGCAACAGCCAGTTGTCGCGCTGCTATGGTCTTTCTATTGTGTCTCTAATCACATGTGTTCGAAGGTTTATGGGAGGCATAAGAACATTACTATGTGGTTAATGTGGACCCAAACAAAATAGTTTTGATATACTTATAGCTATGGAAAGATGTTGCAGTACAAGTGTTTTATCACAGTTTACACATTAGAAATTGCAGGGTGCAAATTGGTACGAACTTTTCGAACAAAGAATGCTGATTCGAGTTTTCAGAATATTTAGAGCACCATCATCTTAGAAAGTGCATATGAATTTAAAAAGGCACTTTTACCAACTTTTTTTTTTTTTTTTTTTTTGGTGAGTGGGAAATCATCCAATGACTGCTCCCGTCCTGGGTGCGACGGGAGGGCGTGTCAGACTCTTACTGACTAAAACCCACTCATGTTCCTTCGATTGCCCTTTATGTTCCAGGGTCACGGTGACTACTATACACATTCCGCAACCCCGGCAGGCGTTGGCCCTGTTAGGCCCCTTCCTGTGACTTTTACCAACTTAAGATTTGAGTTTGGCAATACATAAGACCAAAAAACAATTACAAAATTTACTTCGATGATTTTATCTAACTCAAGCCCACGTAAAAACAATTACAATTAAATGGTAAGATAGTCAATTTTGACTCTTCTCAGATATGAGTTGCTTTATAGGTGTGATTTACCGAGGTTAAGCAACACATGCCGCGGTCAAAAATGGCATGGTGACCCTGATGTTTGGGCTGAGGTAATTAGAATTCGCGAATGCGTGTGTGCTGTGTTAATGTAGAGTTTACTGTTTGTGGTTCTGTTATTTAGACGAATACTAGGTATTTTGAAGAGGAGTATTTGGGACCTACTATTAACCGCATTAGATAGGGATAAGTGGAAGGAGGGAGGGGATGCCTTTGCCCTACAGTAGGACATAGACGGTTGTTAATAATAATAAATAATAATAAGTTACTATTAGATTTTTGGTAAGTTTTCGATAAGTAACCTTGTTATTTTTTGGGTTTTTGAATTCGGATCGGATTTAAAACGATTTTCTTTTGTTTTATTTTTGAGACGTTTCTCTACACCACAGACTACATATACGTAGACTTACATTTACAAATATCTAGATTAGAAGCTGTACAAATATTTGTCGCAAGCGAGAATCTAAGCAGTGACATGCAGCACAGTAGCCAATCGCTCCACCACGGCGCCAACCACAATGTATTGAAATGTGTATCTGTTCTTCATCATTTACACTACAAAGAAAAAGACAACAACAGTCTAGACTTAACTAAGTTTGTCTACGATACTCAATTGATGACATCACCAATCACAAAACACCCTTGAACTGTCAAAAATATAAATAAGATTGTCGAATTATTCAAATATATTCGTAACCGGTTAAATAGGCTTCAATTAGTACTATGTAATTACTGAAATAACAAGCTTCGAACAGTTATTGAGCCCACGCCGCGTATAATAGAGTCGTTAGTTGTACTGGGTTTATCTGCAAAATGTTGGGATTTTGAGGTAATCTTTAGTAATATATAAAACTAGCTTTTGCCTGCGGCTTCGCCCGCGTGGATGTCGAGACTTCCATCTCCTACTTTACCCCTTTAGGACTGGCATTTCCAAAAAATCTTTTCTTAGTATAATATATACTTTCCACAAATAACACACTCTCCAAGTTACGTCTATAGGACCAACGGTTTGTGCTGTGTGGAGAGTGTGAGAAGGCTCGATTACCAAGCAGGTAGATTGGCGATTCCGGACTTATATTAGTTTTAAATCCAGGTTTCCTCACGATATTTTCCTTCACTTATGTCTATGTGTAGTTATTCTTTAGTTGGTGTACTGTGTATATTGCTGTATTCGAATATGTATCAAGGTAGGGAAAGCCATCCTGATCCCTTGTAGGTATATAAAGACACAGCCTTTTTGGCGGTAACCAACGTACAGCCGAAACTATCAAAGCTTTAGCAAAAAAAGCTGCAACCAAATCAAGTTTACAAATCGTATGTATGTAGACTTATGATGCCAGGTATTTTTGAAATTAGGATCATTTAGATGATGGAAACGATAGCTTCAAGCTGTTTGAATTGGTAAAAAATTAAAACAATTGAGTATCGAAGAAAAATATCAACTCAACTTTTCAAAGAGGTCAAAAATAAAAGCACAACCTGCTTTGAAGTTAACAATAATTTTAATTCATAATAGCTTCTGATTCACGACCCATGCCCATTTCGTCGCCAGGTACCTACGTAGGTACATATATTAATAATCTAATACAATCACTGCGTGCCTTATCGTTCCAACTAAATGCAAATTCGAATATTCGAAATTTAAAACCTCAAAGTGTTGCGCACGCGCCGCAAACATGACTCACACAAGCAATAGGGTCACGACACTCGGTCCTACTATACAGACTATACTTAACTATAGTGTGTGATGTAGTTTGTATGAAACTATATAAATGCCGCTTACTAAGTTTTGATTGCGTTTCGTTATTTGTGGATTTTGATAGTTTATTAAAAAAAACAGTTTATTTTATAATAATATGTGTGCGTAAGCTCTGGCAATTAATAAATACGATGTAATCAACACATTTTAAATCAATTTATGATCATTATTGGAGTAATCATAATTGGCAATCAAAACAATTGAAAAAAATAAAAGCTTGTAGGGACCGATGGGTGTTAGCTACTATTTCACACAAAATCTATTCATACTCTTCTCTACTCAACTCATAGGCTTCATAACATCACGCTATGACCTAATAAAGACCTGACTCAGCGCTAGTATTAACATAATTTATAACTTTAACAACCCTAACTAAACCGATCTACTTGACCTCAACAAAAACACAACACAACCAATTTCATTTAACACGTGCAAAACACCAACAAATTAATCGCCAAACCACTTTTTACCAAATCCAAGTCTTGTACCCATCACTGTCAATTTAAACACATGTTAAATTTGACAGTTCAAGTATCAAGACGTGTCAATCACGGCATGCGCCTACGCATCGCCGCTACGTAGGATCGAGCGACGAATACATTATTTTATTGTAAGTAGGCGAGCGCCCGATAGATATGACTGGCGACGACAAATTGTTATTACGAATTAATCGATTCCCCGCTATCGAGAGATCGAGTAATCGGTTGATATTAATTTGGTTTAGCGATTTATGGTGGTGTATGCTGGTCGTTGTATGTTAATTTTGAGAATGATCCAGTTTGTAGTGCGGTGTGATTTAATGGGATATTAGTAACAGCAGGCTTTTAGCGAGTAAATCGATAGGGAAATCGATTATTGCTTTTATTGCTGTTTCTTTTTCTTCCTGCTCTAATCCGAATTTCCTTTTTATAAAATTTTCGTTTACAATTTACTGCATTTGCTACTTAAGATTTTTATATACGTGTCGTCTCGTAGCTTATTACCTCCCACATCTCTTGTCCATAAGGTCAAAATTCGTTAACCGTCACCCCCTTCTCTACTTGTGACGTAATTTATCAATCCTCGTATACAAGACTTTCAGAAATTAAAAAACTAATTATTATTCTTCATAATATTTTAAAATGTCTCCTCTAGTTGTCCCTTTGATTGAACTGCTTTGTCAATATTTGCCATAATCGGCTCATAGCAACCAGCATTCGATTTCTAAAAACGAACACTACCTACCTACTATTCTTCTTTTGTTATCTCGACTTTGTAACTCCATCGCTTCTAATTTCTTGACGGCCAGTGCCACCAGGGTTATCAGTAAACTTTCCAGTTAGACACTAGGATTGCAATCATGTCCCACAAACTGCCATTTTTCGCACTGAAAAATGGTATCTTGCAAGAAAACTGTTGCTTTTATTTTACAGTAATATTATAAATTTTATTTTCTCTTTCGACATCTTATATTTTAACCGCAAACTTAGTGTTTTCTCCTACAAAACTGGCAGCCTCCATATTTCGATCTCGCGACGTTTATTTAAAAGTCTTTCAAGTATTTTCGAAACTCGATAAATCCAAAGGTGAGTTTCCGCATTCCCGCCAATATTCCAAGTTAAAATTGCAATTGACAGCTGTCATTGCAGGCTGAATGCGAAACGACTGTTTGACTTTTTTGTTAATGTTTTTAAAGATAGCTTGTGTGGTCTCTGGCTTTTGTTGTTTTTGACAAATTCGGATATATATGACAGTTGTCGGTGGATGAGGAACTGTCTTTATTCATTTTATATTTTATCGTAGGCTTATTTAATTGTATTGTATTTTTTAACGGTTACACAACGGTTAAAGATAGAATTTTGACACATTATGTATGGAACTTGTGTTAAATATCTATCTCTCTAGTAACCTAATCTACTCAGATAGATTATTTCAAATCGTAGTAAGTTGATTTTATTTAACCTTAATTCTCAGAACATCGTATTCCAATCGTATCACAATACAATTGAATTATAAATCCAATTTTTTCATTTCGACAGATAGGGCTTGTTTCACCATCTGAAAACAGACTCTAACTACCAGATAAATTAAAAATGAAACAGAGTTTGTATGGATTGATGTGCCAATTATTTTCATCAGAATTTATTGGAAAAACATAAAAAATATACAGAAAAAATGCCATCTACCATTTACTCCTAAGTGTTGACATACCGTGGGTGTTTGCAAAGGATTCAGTCTTTAGATAAATCGCCCAGATGAAGTGTTCTTGACCTAGTGCTCAAGTGGTAATAACTGGGTTGTGCTAACTGTATCATTTGTTACAAGTACCAGTTCATGTTTATTGGATTTATTTAAAATCTTTTATGGCAAAGATGTTATAAGTAAAAAAGCGTAGATAGGTTACCCAAACGAAATTCTATCTTCAAAAACGGCACACTAACGCACGCATACATTAAACGTCAAAGTACGATAACATGATTGAAGTAGTGCGAGTGAAAAAGAGATAAACGTCAAATGTCAACGCGATACTCAGTATCATGTTTGTCAATTGGCAAACTTTTAATGTGCCACTTTTTGACTGCATATAACCTATCTACACTTTTTTACCTATAACATCATTGTTTTATGGATGTAAAATTGAGAGGTAATGCACCTTCATCAAATAACGTTTGAATTGGCTTAAAACTTCGAACACACGTGATTCGAGACACAAAAGAAAGACAATAGCAGCGCGACAGCCGGCTATCGCTTGGTCGTTCAAAAGTTAAGAGCAGTGTGAACAAAGTGAAATTAGTTAAATATTAATTGAAGGCCGATAGCCGTAACAGACTTTGTACTTTTTGGCTAATTCGTTTTTTGTCGTCTCACCTATTCAAGGCATTTATTTCACATAGACTATTTACCAGAACTTTTGAATTATCCAAGAGTTGGTTGGTTAGTCAGAAAGGTGTCACTAGCTGCTAGTTCCAAAATGAATGTATTTTCAATCAAGTTTCAAAAATTCATGCTTATTTTGTGCTTGTATGCTTTTTATTTTACCATGCATCTTTGTTGACTCAGGCAGATTTATCATTTTTAACACGTACTTTAGCTCAGTTATGTATCTTTCTCTATTTTACCACTGTAGTTTGATAGTGGTGCGACAATGAGATAGAGATGATAAGTAGAGGTAGTAGATTATATTGGGTAGACAAAGCGCTCGTTACTTAAAGTTAACACATCGAAATAAATTACAGCCTTGCAGTAACACATAAGTAACACTGAGTCTTAAGCAAATAAACAAGTGAAGGCTAAAGCTAAAGTGAAACGTGAAAATGGAATTTTCGCATGAGCAGGCCGTGTGTGGCCTGCACGTATAACACAGGTAAGTAACTAGGCAGACAATTGCAAGCTATTTGCTTAGTTTGTTAACAATGAAAATTACATAGATGTTAACGGCCGCACTCACGTACACTACATGAGTCAAACGATATAAACTCAGTAATAACCAGACGGACCATAGCCACACAATCGAGAACTTATCGATTCATCGACTGTCTTGCGTCGCGTGCCAAACCGATGCTATTCGCGAAGCCATACGATTAATTTATTTATTGAAATCAATACTAATATCTGCCAAGACAATGGCCCCAAATGAAAATGCGTACACACATATGGCATGTCGGAATGCTAAACGGAGCGGCGTCATTTATTCAATACGCCATTTTGCATTCGATTTTGAGGTTATTAGATGCAATCGGAATGCGTGCGGCCATACTTGATTCCGTTCGTCTATATTCGGTCGTCTTCGGCTCCCGTCGGCAGTTTATGGGGACAAATTGACGTATGTAATGGCAGTGTCATAGATTTCTGGGAAGATAAACAGCTAATTAAATTCATAGGGAAATTGTATTAAAGAATGCCGAAATGTAACCGCCGTACAAGGGTTGTTTTATGTGTTTCGGTTATGTCATCGTTTATTCATGTATGTATACTAATATAATCAGTATGCTACAATAATATATGCGTCATATATTTTTTCAAATTGTGCTGTTTTATATTGTTTAGGTGTATATTGTTTTCTAACTTTGCGTTGTTTTGCGATACTCGTGACTGTATTTAATAAATAACTATATTCATAAGACGAGAGTATACACAAGAATTATAATGATGTAACTACTCTTCATAATCTATATATTCTTGAATGGCTATGCCACAATGCGGTATGCGACCACAAATAACTAATTGTCCCTTATATGAGCTCAAAGAAAAACGTATACTAGTGAAGTTGTTCATTTTTCTAGGAATGTTACGTATTCAAGTACGAAAGTGCGCACTGCTTTTGCTTGACTTCCTTCTTCGATGACATTAGTCATGTACGTCTATTGCACGCACGATTGGTCATGTAATCCATACAGTCTTCAGTGTCTCAGTCATAGGACTAAGTATTTATTCGTAAGTTTGACCAAAGTCCGATAGGTTATCACAAAAATCCTTATGACCGAACAGTTTACGATATTTCTTTGTCTTTGAATATTTCAGGATGTTGAGGAACTACTAAGGAGTTTCGTACAGTATGATTTTAATTACACATAGGCAACCTAACCAAAAGATATTTTTGATGAGCTGAACTTTGCTTAACCTTTTTTCACCGACAGTAGCCATACCTGCCAAAGTTAACATACTGAGCATCATTCATGAACACCTGATTTAATTATACTTACCCTGAGTTTTGTTTCAAAATATGCAAATGTTTTATTTTAAATAGATTCCACAACTGGTTATTAAGTTAGTGTAAGCCATTTATTGCGACCGCCATGTTTGGTCAGGGCTGTCCACTTATACATCTTCGTTGAATGTAGCAAATAACAGCCTCTGAACTCTGTTCGAATGCACTATGCACCATGTTAACACTAATCGCTGCAGCCAAAACATATTTTAAAAGCTAATTACTTTATCGAAAATTCTGGCAAATTTTAGAAAACTCGTATAGAAATAATTTTTCCAACCAAATTACGTTTTTTTTTATTCCAACTACATGGCGACATGGCGTCTGCGAGTTAATGCATTTATGCTCTCCGTCTTCTCTTTTCTTATAATGTGACGGGGTTACAGGCCCACACTGCCTGTGACCAAAGAATGATATTTCTTTGGTCACAGTGTGGGCCTGTAACCCCGTCAGGAGCTCAAAACCAATACCTTTACTTGAATTTCAAGACAAGGTGGTATCACTAATACCTTCTATGTATCCCTAAAGAAAACACATTGTAACATATAGTTTGCCGAGACGTCGACTTAGACATTTTCACAATTAGCAATCAAAATTTGAAAAAAAAAACTGTGTAACTACTTCTTTGAAAACGTTATATAATTTTCTACTTCTATCTTACTAATTTTTCTATTGTGTTTACCTTAGCTGTCTTCCACATTCTTGTATCTGTTTATATGTATAACTATCTGTGAAAACTTGTAATTGGCCTTAACCTTGTAACTCTCATCATCTTACCTCTGTTAATAGCTGTAAGTTTTCCGATGAAAATAAAATAAAATAAAACATTGCATTACCTGGAAATCCAAGACTCCCATAAGAGAATCCTGAAACAAATAGGGGTATAAAAGAATATTAGAGAAGATAACTTTGCTTTACTCAATCAATATGCAGGAGGTTAGAAGTTTCATTATTAAGACCTCAATAACAAACTAGGAGTGTAACCAAACAGTTTTCGGATAACTAACTACATCGAAATAGCGTTGCTATTGATACTAGCCGTTACTGGTTCACACAGCTTTTTGCAGGGTACTAGACTGCCATGTAAACACTGATGTTGCACTGATAACCTCCATTCATCTATCACTCAGTTTACACTTCAACTTACCAAGATATATCAATCAGCTCAAAATTGGTGTTAATTGTGAGAACAGTTTCTCACTGTCAACCTTTCGGCGACCAAGCGACAACCGGCTGTCGCGCTGCTATGGTCTTTCTATTGTGTCTCGAATCACGCGTGTTCGAAGGTTTAATTTACTAAGAGATAAAGCTGTTGTATTTTCGCTTAGGGCACGTATAAAGTATTAAAATAAAAGAAAAAAATCTTATCCCACCATACCGTTTTTTGCCACAAAGCGTTGCTGTGTTTAAGTTTGAAGGGAATAGATGGCCGGTGTATTAATTATAAGCGTATGAGATATTACATTTTTGTCTCTAAGATGTCATCGTTTCTGCGATGGGGTTGCGGAATGTTTATAATAGTTACCGTGACCCTGGAACATATTACAGGTTTTAGTCAGTAAAAGTCTGACACGCCCTCCCGCCGCACCCAGAACGGGAGCAGTCATTTAATGATTTCCCACTCACCAAAAAAAAAAATCGTATCTGCGATGCTACCTAATAATATACAAAATATTGCTTTGCATGCCTAATTTAAGGTACTTCGCAGTAAGGATCTTTGTACTTTTGAACATCTTTATCATGTAACTAACTGAGCAAAAAAAATCTATTGTAAAAGTAATCTTTTGGCTACGTACATACTGAGGGTCTGTTGTACATAAAATATGTTCTAAGCAAGCATTAAAAAACTACCCTGCTATTGTTGAATGCAACCGTCAGCATTGTGCGTATGGTTTTCCTAACCTGGGTTCTTTATAAGACGTTTTCATTTCCTTACCACTGTACTCGTGGGTTTAAGATATTGCGTGGCCTTAATGCCACATACAGATACTCTATGATAATGTGCGTATCGTAACCATTCCTACATCTACTAATCATGTCTCCATAGTCTTTGTCAGTGAACTATCTGGCACAGTTGGCAAGCAGCTTGGCAGTGTCCACTGGCTACTTGGGTGTTCGATCATTCCCCAATATAAATCCTGAGTCAACTATTACGGTGTTTTACGGTTGGATACACAAGATAAGATGGCAGTTACCAGATACCTAATTATATCTAAAAATATTATTTGTTAAATTAAGGATCCTTTCTTTTAAATTAGGATAGATGGCTAGACAAATAGTTAAGAAAGAATTGCCAGATATTTTTTATCATTGTTCTATTTTAATGTTCCAATAGAATAAATGAGCGTCCCATTGGAATCTTAGAAAATCCTCACTTTTCTTTACCCTAAATCAATCTATATTACCTCTATAAACGAAAAATCATTTCATACACTAACTGAATACATAAAAAATCTCGAAAACAGCTTGATCTATAATGACACAAATAGGAAACTACTTCATTAGTAAAAGACATCAGCTACGATCGAATATGGCTTTGACTTTCAACGCAGACGAAGCTACAGGCTAAACTTAAATATTATATTAATATTATAAATATTAACTTAAACAGTCGAGTTTGTTGTACAATTACATACGAATATGGCCGTTGTATTAAAATTGCATGCTACCTACAGCGCAGTCCATGAGTCACGTCCTGCGTCCGATGGCACAGGATTTTCCTTCTTGCTTTATGATTTCCTGGTACCTCCCTGTTTGATGGTGTTAAATAATTTTTTTACTGATATTGTAAAGAGGTGGTTTTATTATATTTTTCAGATGTTATGGTCTGGATACAAAAATATATTTTACTGGTAGACATCACCGCAATTGAGCGCCCGTTTTCCGAAACCTTCGCTCTCCTAGTTTTCCTTTTGGAGGCTCAAATTCCAAAAAACGTTAGTGCGACCCCTTTAACAAAATAAGAAACCACTGCGCTTTATCAATTTCATGTTTTTGAATTCAGTAGTTCGGGCTATATACATTAATAACCCCCAAAACCTGACACTTTATTTATTAAAGTTATATAAATATTATAGTTTCAAATGTTTGTTTTAAATCTTATAACTATGTTCACTTTAAAACCCCTACGACCCCGTACTATATCATCCGTAATCTCAACGTTACTAACATTGATAGGTAGTATGCGTTTTGATGCAGTTTGTTTTACACCGCATCTAAATAAATAGTCCCAATAAGTTCAACCAGTGATGTTGGTTGTCTGATGCTGATTGGGAGCTCACCCTCACACTTTGCAGCCGGTGAAATCTCACACAAGTCTATTCCATAGTGAAATGAGTCCTTGCCGTAGTTTTCCCTAACATGACGTTCTACAAAAAAGGACTAAATGAATTCGAAGGGTTGGTAATTCGTGTGTGATACTCCCGGTGTTTGCTAGCATCCATAAACTACTACTTATCAGCACACGGGGTTTAAGAATGTTTTTCACTACCATTAGTAATAGCAAGGAAACTAAGCTGCTATACCATAGAACATTTTCTACAACAGCAAACAAACATCAAAGTGCCTACTCATGAAATATGTTTAATTCATTGATCAATCCGCAATTAATCGTCTGAGCGCCATAATTACGGGCGTACAGCAAAATGCACTCGCCCAGATCATGTTAGTAGATCACTCTTATCTGAACAGAGATAATTAATTACTAATTGACTAGAAACGCTAGGAAATTATAGAGGAGCTTCCTGTAGCGTTACGTCAGTTCTAGGGTGTGACATCAATTAGGTATCTGTGTAATATAGGGTCTAGCTGAGTGTATAAAACTAGCCATTGGTGCCGATTCTCCTATCGTAAATTTAAGTTAAGTGCATCTTTCTCTTTCCATTTCATAAAGAAAAGGACAGAAGATACATTTTAGTTTAATCCTGTCAAATTAGACAGCGCCTGATGAAAATTGACGTATATTTAGACGCCATGTTTTTAAATTGGGTCTAAATTATCTATGGAGTGTCTAAATTTGATAGAACTTAACTAATATTTGATCTTCTGTCCTTTTCTTAATTAAACGGAAAGAGAGAGTGCTGTAAACTTAAATTTACGTTAGTTTGTGCACAAGATAATCGGCACCATTGACTGTCATTTTAGCGAGTCGGTCTAGTCGTACAACTGTGGCGTCACTCCGCATGATTTAGGCGGCCAACCAACTAGTGTGACGGTTTGACACTCACGATCAAATTTTGAATAGACGTTAGTTCAACTGACGCGCCAAAATGACCGTCAATGCCTAGCTTTAGATTAGCTTCAGTTTGTGTCTTATGGCGAAGTACTCAACATATTTAGTTGTTTTAAAACACTCTCAAATTTATTACCGTCCAGCCCCCCTAGACAAGTGGCATTGTAGAATAGATAACGAAACGAAAACGATTGTTAAATGTATGAAGTTGTCAAATTGTTTAGCGAAAGCTTATTGTCAATTCCATACATTTGACAATCTATTCGTTTTCGTTTTCTATTCTACAATGCCACTTGGCTAGGCACTCTGGTCACTTTTAAGGAATAAAGTAACGATGGAGACAGATTAGAGAGTCCTAAACTTAAGTGACGTTTGAGTATTCGGGTGTTAGTTTTCATTGAAGTTGATATACCTATTATCCTCTTCTTTTTCCTACCCCTTCCATTTTCTGTTCTGATGATTTTCCCTTAGTGATTCAAGACAGTAGAATCGGTTTGTCTCGACTCGTCAAGATCTATTGCTTTGACGCTTTTCTCGTGGACATATCTGTTGATTTAGGATATCAGGACTGGTAGTAGTTAGTCCCAAAATTGCACATATGTTCATTTTATTCTGTTTAGACGTGATTAAGAAACAAACATCTATTCATGCTCATAAACTTTTGCGTTACGTCGAAAACATGTGCTTATTAATTTCTTGATAAACATCGTCGCGCCATCGATATGAAATTAACGTTTATTAAAATACTGAACCCTCCGGATATTCGCATTGATAACAACCAATTAATTTGCTAATTAAAACAACACTCTGAGATGTTAATGAAGCTTTCAATATTAATTAGGAACTCGACGATTAATATGGATCTAGACCTTGTAAAATGAAGTAGTGGGGAATAATTTTAATGAGTCATACCTATATTATGTCTGTAGTTTAGTTCTTTTTCAGACGATTTACAGTAGTTGTTTTCAGAACATTGTAAAAAATACTATGAACAGTATTTGAAGTAAAATAACTTCAAATATTTGTTTTTCTCCGTTATTTTAGTAAATGCACACGATGTGTAAATGGAATTATAGAAAAAGACGTAAATAGAAGAACTGTTGCAGATGTTTCGCGTTTTTATAAAATGTCTCCTTGATTTTAGCATTATCATAATAACAATTACTAATGAGGTACACTCTTCGTATTGACACCAAACCGTGACAAACTTTCTCTGCAATACATCTAGACTTTTGGATATAAAAAGACCCTATTCGAATTTCCGTAACGACTTCTTAAAAGTCTTGATTATTCCTTAAACAACAGTGTACACTATACTAACATGGTTACACTGACAGAGTGACCGCCGAAAACAGACACCAGGCAACCAACGAGCATCAATTCATTTGCAGCCCTGCGTACAATTTTCCACAACTACTATCGACCACATAAATACACTCGATCCATATTCATAGTGGCTCGGACAGCCGACACAGCCGCTGTACCGTGGACAGCCCGCCTCTCCCGCGCTTTGTAGTCGCCGCCGGCCGAGCAGCCAATCGCGACGCGCCTCGCCGACCAATGGCCGAAGTGCGTGCGCGCAAGAATTAAACCATTTAAACTGTTTATTGATAGGGTTGAGAGGTGTAGAATACTGTTTTTAGATGTTTCTTGATCAAATTCTTTTGTTTTGACCATTTTGTGTAGATTTATGAGGGTTTTTCTTTGGGTTGCTCTGTATTTTTAAGTAGATTTTTCTTTTATGATATCCGATTAGTTTTGGATAGTTATGATTGTCTGATCTAGATGGGCGTGTCAATAAATGGGTGTGTTACGCACGAAATATAACAATCATGTTTAAAATGAAATATTTATTAAAATACATAATTATTTATCCGTCAACATTATCCGTAAGGAAAAATAGTACGTGTGTAAAAATTTTGCAATATGGAAATTCCTGATTTTTTTCATGTCGCATGAATATTTCCGGGAACAGAGACAAGTATGGTCACGTTGACGGAAACCACATGATTTACATGATTTCTGTCAATCACATGTTTGTTTAACGAGAAATACCGAATAATAAGCAGGAGGCAAAGCCACAAAGTTTTATGATATTTCAACCGATCTTCTCTGAAGACCGTTCTTCTGTCTAGTTGCAATATCATAGTCAAATCCTTGTCAATGATTGATAAATTAGGATGAGGTTTAAGTGTGTTGATCATTTTAGACATACATAGGTATGTAAAAATAATTCATATCGATATTTTTGATAGATTAAATCTGAGACACCGTGAACGTTTGAGGAAATGCTTAATCATATTCATCAGTGAGTTATGGTAAAGTGAGATGAAGACGAGTTCAATCCTAAACATGTGTATTATCTAAATAAAAGTAAATCCCACTTAGAAGAGATAATCTCCAGAAGTTTATCACTTATTACATATTACTGAGGCTTCAAAACATGCGCGGAAAAAGTATCAGGCAAGCATTTTGCAAAAAACATTCAAATGAACTCATAGCTTTTTACATCTAATTTAACCGACAGTGGTGCCGATTCTCTTGTGCACAAACTATCCTAAATTTAAGTTAAGTGCATCTTTCTCTTTCCATTTCTTAAAGAAAAGGACAGAAGATACATTTTAGTTTAATCCTGTCAAAATAGACAGCGCCTGATGAAAATTGACGTATACTTAGACGCCATGTTTTTAATTGCGTCTAAATTATCTATGGAGTGTCTAAATTTGACAGGACTTAACTAATATTTGATCTTCTGTCCTTTTCTTAATGAAAAGGAAAGAGAAAGATGCACTTAACTTAAATTTACGATAGTTTGTGCACAAGAGAATCGGCACCATTATTACTCACAGAATAACACTACAGACTAAAACCCAGTAAACTAAAACCCCAATTTATTTCCACCTCTTCAATCAAAGCTTCATAAAACTCAGCTCCCTAAAAAGCAGCCCTGCATGAATCACCCGTTGGCGATACGATCGCGTTTTGTCTCAGAATGTCTCGCTATAGATATCGGCAACTTTGACTCTCCCGACACTAATTGTGTGCTATCGACAGTCTAAAACGAAAAAGTGCATTGAATCATGCAAATTAGGTACTTTTTGTGTATTGTTTACGAGTTGCTGTTTTGTTTTGTTGGTTAAATAGTTTTGGTGTGGAATGTTGCGCTGTGTTAATGTTTTGCCCCCCGTGACATTCATTTAATTTGGAGTTGCTTACCAGGACCATTTATTACAAGGATATTATGGCCAATACGTTGCTTAGCTAAAAGTTCGAATTTCAAAAGGAATATCATAATGACTAGGGTAACACGTGATGTTCTATTTTAAGGTGTTACCCACGGAGGGTTTACCACACGATAAAGTTTCAGCGCCTTACTAATAAACGCTGCATAAAGTTATGACAGGTTTATACGTCAAAAAATGTATGGTTACACAGGCTTTATTCATTGCATAACTTTACTCAGTGATTATTAGTAAGGGCATCAGTGTGCGAAGCGCTTCTGAGTTCAAATTCTAGTGACATTATCATCAAAGTTTCAAGCTCAGCGTCAAAAGCTTGGCAAAATATCATTATGTGGGTTAATTAGCATTTTTTATAGGTATTAAAATAAAAGTCTGTTGAATTTTTTACAGCTTTTCCTCACAAAAGTGACATAAGGTTAAAATAATAATTTAGTAAGTGTTATTGACATTTATGTGTCGTGATGGCCCAGTGGATAAGGCTCCCGCCTCTCGTGTAGAAGGTTGTGGGTTCGGATCCGGGTAAATGTGATTTGACAAAGTGACTTTTTCAATTCATATGTACTTTCTAAAGTTTATCTTGGACATCACGAACATCCCTTGCCTCGGAAAGCACGTAAAGCCGTTGGTCCCGGTTGTCATTCGTAGAACGTTGTCAGTCGTTACAGGTAGTCAGAAGCCGAAAAATCTGACCAGTCTAACTAATTGGTACCGTATCGCACAGCTACTGGCTTGTGGAGGTCTGATAGGCATTGGCTTGACGTAAAACACTGGTTTCCAGCTGAATTCGGTTAGACTGAAAGCCATCCCCAATAAAGTTGGGATAAAAACTAGGGAAATACTGAAGTGTTATTGACATTAAGGCGTTCCTAAAAGTAAGAGCTTTGCTTCAATAGCTACTCAGAAAATATTCAAATGTCACACATAACGGCCCAGTCTTAAGCTGGGCATTGACGGTCATTTTTCGCGTCAGTCAAGTCGTAAAACTGTGGCGTCACTCCAAATGGTTTAAGCGGCCAACCAACTCTGAAGTGATGATTCGACACTCACGATCAAATTTCGAATGGACGTCAGTTCAACTGACGCGGAAAAATGACTGTCTATGCCCACAGCCATCTGGTTTTTTTTTATTGGACACGGAATTAGTTTGAAGTCCAAGAAAGGAGGAAAAGAAAATAGGTTTATAACATGAAAAAAGTTTTTGTAACTTAGCCCAAGACGCAGGCAAAAGTCAATACAAATAATACAAAATCAGTACAACCAACCGTATTTAAAATATTCTCCCGTACACGGTAATATTTAGGTAGGTACCCGCTTCCTGCTACGTCATCCACTGCTTTGACTTGCAAATGCGGATTTAACACGAAAGGGTTGCGTGGGCGCACAGTGCTTCGTAACAACAGTAAGATGGTCGGGTTTCTAATTAACTAGTTTTTGGTTGGTTGAAGTGTTCAATATGAAAATCAAATGTAGAGGGACAGCTTGTTGCAAGCATTATCTTTATTTGCAGCATTACCATTGTATCATTGTAATTCAAAGATTGACCACCACGATTACTAATGATGGATTGGCGATTTCAGACTTATTTGATTTCATTCAAAATCAATATGAGACCGTGGTATTTTTTGAAGTTTTCTATTATTAACCCCGATGTCAGTGATATGTCAAAATTCAAAAATATATACTAAGTGTATTTTTGGTCTTGCTCAACCCGCTAGGAGATGATTGTACCCACGAAAACAAACAACTTTTAATATGGAACCAACGCTGCAATCGTGAAAAAAATATCAGCTGTTTCTAACAATAGTTCAATGCCCTCCCGACCATAATGTATGAAACAGCTGAAATTTTTTGAGCAAGACCAAAAATACACTTAGTATATATGGATATGGGACAATTTAATGACTTTTGATTATTTCTTGAAAGGTTTCTAACCTTTGCCTTTGTGAACTACTTTCTTGTTCCCAAGGATCACTCTGTGTCTGCTGGATCCATAATTATAAATAATTAAATCATAAATCTTTTATTTTTTGTCAGAATATGGTACATAGTTATGGTCTTCAGTCTTCCAGACCCTGTCTTACATATCGGTTTAATAATATTATCATATTTGATACTACTAAAGAGTTAAAATTGGTCTATAAAAATAGTAACCGCAAATACGTATCCGATTATAAAGATTCTTTCATTAGTGAAGTGAGATTTTATAACTGTACCATGGTCGAAAGCAGACAAACTCATAAACTAGTGTTTAATTAGAATTTACACCTGATTGATGAAATTATCAACAAATTAAAGGTCTCGCCTCCGATCTCCATTTGTTTAACCTTTTCATCGCTCACTTTTTATAGCCTTTCTCTTATTATTTTACAGACGATCATTAATTAATATGGAGTCTTCATTAGTATAGTGATCTTACTAGTTAATCTAGTAACCTTTTTATTACTCGTCTGAACGTAAGGACCAAGTTTTTTGCGTCTTGCAGGACCAGTAATTATGTTCGAATGGTTACATCACCATGCTTAAGTAGTTTAAGGCTTGTTACGACATGGTTACGACAGAGCTTTTGAAAGGATCCTGGTTTTTGATCTTTATCCTTTAGAATATTTTTTTTTTTTTTTGGTGAGTGGGAAATCATCCAATGACTGCTCCCGTCCTGGGTGCGACGGGAGGGCGTGTCAGACTCTTACTGACTAAAACCCACTCATGTTCCTTCGATTGCCCTTTATGTTCCAGGGTCACGGTAACTATTATAAACATTCCGCAACCCCGGCAGGCGTTGGCCCTGTTGGGCCCCTTCCTGTGCTGACTCCTTCTCTTTGAGGCGCGCGTGGAACAAAACGCGCCGTCTACGCGGTCCTGGTCCTAGCCGGGTGGCAAGCTACCCATAGCTCGCCATCTGCAGAACCGCGCCTACGGTGGCCGGTAGTCGTCTTGCGACTCTCGACGTCTTCGCCTGGGTCTTAGTCCGGGGCGAGAGGCTCGTCGTTGCCTCTCGCGCGCCGCCGCTTCCTTCACTAGCATAACTGCTTCGCAGAAGGAGGCGACGGCATCCCATTCCGTCTCGCCCCGGAGCATGGCCTGAACCAGCGCCGGGCGCGAGAGGTCACCGCCGCCGATCGCCTCTACGAAGACACGTCGATGCTCCGCCCATGCGCGGCACACCTCTACTGTGTGCTCGACCGTGTCCTCCAGGCGACCGTTACTGCAGTGGTGACACCCAGGCGTCGCTTCCGCCCGAATTCGACACAGGAACCTCCCGAACTGACCATGTCCGGTGAGGACCTGTGTCAAGCGAAACGTGAGAGTGCCATGACGCCTCTTCAGCCACTCCTCAAAGAGGGGTCTTACAGCCGCTATAACGGCGTGCCCAGCACTAGGTTGCGATAGTCGTTGTCTCCATTCCGCCATGAGATCTCGCCGGAGCTCCGTGAGCCGTGCCGCGATAACCCGCGGCATCGGCACTTCACCCCGGCGTTGCACTTCCACGCGCCACTCGTACGTGTGTGCAAGGACTGTTGCCTCCAGATCCCACGGCGGGACGCCGGCAAGGAGGCATGCCGCCTCACAGGAGACCGTGCGGTATCCCCGCACCATGCGAATGGCCATGACCCTCTGGGACGCCCTCAAAAGTCGGGCCGGAGCCGCGGCTAGATTGGGCGCCCACACCGGAGCCCCGTAGAGGGCCATGGACCGCACGATCCCCGTGTAGAGCCTCCGGCAATCCTTTAGAATATTCGAGTCATGACTTTGTCAGGTATCTTTCATGCCTTTTTTCTGTGTCTTTTTATGGTTGTTTACGCTTTATAAAGGATTTAATTAACATTTCTGACGCTTAAGAATTTGCAACTCTTAATCTACATATTACATACTATGTATAAAAATAATCATAAATTTTTAACTGGGTGCCTCCGTAAGCCGCGTTATAGTAGGTATAACAACATTCTTTATAGAATAGAACATACCAGTACATACATAATTCATCCAATACCTAGACCATACATAGATACCTATCAGTCATGATAATAAATTATATTCTTCAGTTAATTTTAAGGTTGCCATCTTGGGGCAGACATTTTTATTATGCCAATGACACCTCGTGCTAATCTGATAGGGTTGCTAGTAATTATATTTTAGGTTATGAAAATTATGTGTTGCCATATTATTGCGTTTTAGGCAGGGTGGTTAAATTGTAAGTGCGGATCAGTGATCTTAGGTTATTTGCTAAATTAAGTGAGTTTTTGTTTTCTTGGGCCATGACATTAGGGTAAGAAGTCAATTAAAAAAATGCTATACCTTGAATTTTGGAAAATGTTAATTCTAAAGAAAAAGAACCCATACTTCATTTAGAAACTTGATCTAACAAACTCATTTGACCTAAAAGAAATCAAGTCATCCAAAAACAGCAATCCAAAAAGTTTGTACAAAATTCGATATGCTAATAGTCGTTATAAGTGAATTAGTTGTGTGTGTTGGTGTACGAGTATGTCATGATGAAAAAGTTTACCGTTATCACGTGGGACGCATGAATGAATGGCGTACGATACTTTGATCGACTTTTTGTATGTGTGATCTATTGTTGCTTTAATAATTTTGCCGGTTTTAAAGGTTAGCCAACGATACGTTTTTTTAGACTGGAATTAATGAGGGTGTGATAAGATGTATGGGGCCAGTCTATTTGTGTCCGAATCGTCGATCAATGACATTGTAATTGGTGTTTTTACAATATCGGCGGTTTTTTTTTCAACTACGCAAGTCTGTATTTGGTTAGGTTTGGCGAAAAACAATCATTTTAAAATTAGAAAAATTTACTCCTAGTTTTCAATCAGAAAATTTAAACATACAGTTTTTACATTTGTAGAATATTTCGCCAGTTGGTATCCGTTTCTGTAACTCAAAACAAGTCCTCTTTTACCCTTTCTACAACCAACCGACAGCCGGCTGTCGGGCTGCTATTGTCTTTCTATTGTGTCTCAAATCACGTGTGTTCGAAGGATTGGGTCGATCCAGTCTTCAAGTTAGATGCCAAAATCGAAGTCTAGGGTTATCAGTGATCGACCTAGATCCTGGTCAGATAATGTCCTCCATGACCTTGAATACAACCATGGTCTCTTTTGACCGGAGTTAAGATCAAGATGATTTTATAATTTGCAACCTATACCTATAATTAAAAAGCCTTAATTAATGTCCAATGTTTTTTTACAGGTAAGTTGCAGTAAAACAAATTTTGGTGCCTACTGGTAAGATTTCAATCTAGAGTATAGATTTTATATATTTTTTTAAGTATTGGAGATAAAAAACATGAATACGTTTAATTATTTCTAAAGTATAAATTTTACCACTATGAATAAACCATTTTATTGTTAAATCATGTCAAGATTGGTGCCGATTCTCTTGTGCACAAACTATCGTAAATTTAAGTTAAGTGCATCTTTCTCTTTCCATTTCTTAAAGAAAAGGACAGAAGATACATTTTAGTTTAATCCTGTCAAATTAGACAGCGCCTGATGAAAATTGACGTATATTTAGACGCCATGTTTTTAAATTGCGTCTAAATTATCTATGGAGTGTCTAAATTTGACAGGACTTAACTAATATTTGATCTTCTGTCCTTTTCTTAATTAAAAGGAAAGAGGAAGATGCACTTAACTTAAATTTACGATAGTTTGTGCACAAGAGAATCGGCACCATTTTCTCAAAGATAAAAAATGAAAAAATCAAAAGTGATTAATCTACGTCTAATATTTAATAACTCAATTGTCTAACTAAACGGATCCTTAGCCAAGCATATGTTTATATAATTATTTATAATTTTAATAATCTGCTTGTAGACTTAAACACTATAATTGGTTAATAATTAAAAACAATTACGATTGAAATAATATGCGACTACAAACACAAAAACTAACAAAACGTATAAAACCCGCGAAAATGTACAGATTATTAAAAAAAATGGCGTCACATCCTTGTACCTTTATTTATCCTTTATATCGCGTGCAAGGGACGAAAACGTAGCTTGTTAGAAGGTCGGAACGTTTTGCTTATAAATTACAGATATTAAAAAACAGCAATGACAGGTTATGACGTCAAACCGTACAGATGCCTTCGTTGATAGTTCTGTGGACCAACTAGTTAATTCCATTACGGCTCGGCTTCTTGAGATAATTAATGGTTTGCAAGTAGTTATGAGTCGTTCTAGGTAGTTTTATTGGCTGGTGGTTTCATTTGCTGTTTTGTGTTCATGAATAATATGAGGGGCAAGCTTCTGCCTCGAATTTGTCATGGTTTTCTATAGGGTTAACCTTTTTTTTATTTGTCTTTGGGAAAAGTGCGTGCCAATCGCGACTCGCCTAGTATAGGGATGTTGACTACATCAAAAGAATGACATTCTGTTTAGTCCGTCTGATAGACAGTCCAAAAATACTGGGCACATATTTTTTGCTTGATCAAATTAATAACAAAATACAAAGATAAAGAGCATCAAAGTTCCGGAGAGGGGGCTTGTGACGTCACTTCTGAGTAAAAATTATACAAAGGCGTGACGTTTCACGAAACTACAACGCACTGTATTGTCGTCATTTTCTGTTTACGAGAAAAAAGAAAAAATACGTGTCCCAAATTTTTTGATTATCTAACTGACGGACTAATTACTTTTTTTTGTCATCTCGCCTATTGCGCATGTCTGTGGACAGCTGTGTTCTTTTCGATGTCCTTCCTGCTTGCTTATTTAGCTCTTCCTCCCATACAAAGATCAAATACTTCGCAGTAATGTAGTTTTCTAGGCAATAGTCTTACAGAATTCTTACATTTTGTGTTTCCAAAATACCTTAATGAGCTGTCGTAAGTTATCGAAGTTTCTAACAGCGTAAAGTTTCAAACGCCACGCGCGGACTTGATCTACGTCTTTTTATATATATAAATATTCCTGGTTGGCGTAAACGGGCATAAGAAAGGGGGGCTAATAAAGAAGGTTTTTTGTCTTAGTATAAATTTGCTTCTTTTCCCTTTAAACATATATATGTGTCACATAATTATTGTTACGGTAACTAAAATTAAACACAGCTTTGTTGTCGTAACACGGTTCTGAATGAAAATGAAACAGTTAATTAAGGATCAAATCAGACGTACTTAAAGTAATTTAATCAGGCTTTAGACGAGGTGCAGTTAATTTAGCTGAAATATTAGATAGACACCTAAACTATTTTTATTCGATTTGAATACTTGGCAAGTACCTATTCTATTTTTCATAAAGAATGTAAAGAAGATAGATATTTTCATGCTAGCTTTTGCCTACGATTTCGGTTACGAGTATTTATATAACCAGAAATTAAGCAGTTTTCCAGTATCTAAGCAGTCCAATAAAAAAATATGTCATTAGAACCAGGTCTTTAACAGCCTTTGCTAAGAGAATAACAAACAAATAACTCAACCTTTTTTTTTGTATTAGTGTTAAGGAAATTAATAACTTATGATTTTTCGAAATTTAAAATTAGAATAACGTTAAAAACGTGTTTGACTACGTGTCATTCAACCGTAGGCAGCCATTATTATTAATTCCATGGAATTTTACCGTTACTAATATAAACCAACTACTATCAACTAATTACATTAGATATACATACAATATATAATTTCGCTATGCTTATTTAGGTGTGCACATAAAATATTTGGTTCTACACTGGCCCATATAAGCCAAAACCGCAGTACATTTTAATAATATAATGACCTCAGGTCATCGAACTCATAACATTGAAAATGCGAAATTTTTACTGAAACAAAGTAATAATTAAAATCGTAAAAATAACGAAGTCGTAAAGTAACTTGGTAATTTTTGCTTAGTTTTAGAAATTACTTTTTGGTCTCAATTTTTTGGTTCTGAATTAAGTAAAAAACGAATTATTAATTACTCGATTTTTGTTTTCTCTCTAGAGAAAAATATTTTCTAGCAAATAATACGGTGAATGGTATAATTAATAAACAAATATAAATAGAAAACATGCCCAAAAGTGTCGATACAATGGCCCAGTTCAATAAATTATGAACACCAGCGGTGGCTAGCTTGCCTATTAAAGCGAAGTTACATCACAATAGAGGCACACCCCGAATCGATAAACAATTTTAGTCGATTATTATCGATTATCAGAATGTCTGAGTGATTCGATCGGCACAATTAACACACAAGTCATACCCGATACAAAAGACCTGTCATTATGGGCACACAAAGAGACGCGAGTGTCTGCGCGTCAATTTGACGTACAACACGTCGCTTTGACGTGCGACAAGACGAGTGACGTGTCGATGGTAAGTTGAATGTTGTAGAGTTTTTAAAGGTTTAAAAAAAGGTAGAATGTAATCTGAATAAGCACGTTATTTTAATACACTTACTCAATATTACCAAACATTACAGTTCATTCAATATTTGATACGATTCATTGATACGTCATGTCAACTTGAATCAATCGGTTAATCAAAAACACATCACTCAATTAACACGAATCCAACGTCAGTTTAAGCACTAATTGTTGTACTATAATTTGGTACTTAAGCTGTTATAATCCGATACACACTATGCACACACGTCAGGTGTGAAATGCATACAAATGACTGAACTACTGACGACCGCCTCTAATAGAACCTAATCGGCGTCTTTGATGCATCATTACTGCACTTTTAACTTATTTTGTTGACATAGAAACAACGTTAATGTTCTTGTTTTAAACTTTAAACGATTCTTGTTATTCGATTTATAAATTCGGTGTTCGATTAATGTGTGCAGTATCGATACTGAAATCAATTGTGGCACAACTCTGTTTTCCCAGTATGTTTTTGTAGTATGGTTGTTTTTCAGACTGCAAATCCATTAACCCTTACGTTGATTGGCCATTATTATTGGAATGTTAATGACAAAGGAATGTCGACCATATTGTCATTGGTAGAGTAAATAAATTGGACATTGAGCTAAGTTGAAACCGATCGACGATACTTAAGTGTTAGGTTACTTGTCTCTTTCATTAACGATTTGACCATTGATGAGTGTTTCCTAAGTTTGTGATTGATCGCGTATTCGATATTAATCCTTCGAACATTAATCCATAGAAAGACAATAGCAGCCCGACAGCCGACTGTCGGTTGGTCGTTGAAAGGTGAATGTTAGGCCTCTTAACGTTTAAATGAGGGACTAAAAATTTAATTTATTGAATATTTGTAGTGGCATGCAAAAGCTTATTTTAAACTCTAACAAATAGTATTTGGATAAATATTGTTTCTTTTGTTGTTTTATCAACACAAAAAAAGTACTTAGTACTTTGATTCTTTCATGCACTTAGTAGTAAACCTAATAATAACGTAGAGTATTGATAATCTGTTAATAACACGTTATTAAATACGTCAAGAAAATAACACGTATTTATAACCCCTCAACGACCAAGCGACAGCCGACTGTCGCGCTGCTATTGTCTTTCGATTGTGTCTCGAATCACGTGTGTTCGTAGGTTTAAATATCGAATTCGCCCTTCATTTGATTATATTATCACTAATCTGGTTGTAACGGTTTCTAGCAAAACTAATTTGCATATAATTTAAAAAATCGTAATTAAAGGAAATAATTTAAGTAATTGCGCATACGCCTGATTAGCAACAGGACCGTTTTTGAAACGATAAAAAGTATAACAGTTTTATGCAATGTGAATCGGTCTGTATATATATTTAATTATTTGCTTTCTCCCGCGAGGAATCAAACTTCTATCCACTATTTCACAACTTTTGGAAGTCGAATAGTTTTGGAGATCGCCTTCTCTTCACAATGAACACACCCTCCAAGTTTCAACTGTCTAAGTGTAGGGCCCGAGTGCCCGCTCAAATCGAGCGTCCAGCGGGGCGGGGCGTGCGGCGTCCATATCAAACAGACGCATTAACACGTAGGTGTCCTGAGTGGCGGCCGAGCGGCGCGAACAACTTGCACGCAACGCTGCACGCTCCGCTCAACGCTCTTCACTCAGTACGTTACGTACACTAAGACCAGAGGTTTGGGCTGTGCGTTGATATATCAACTTCCAGGCAATTTATCATTTTATAAATCTAGATAAATTATTGGGAATGGCTATAAACCGCCTTACCGGACATCTTTGCTAAACCAATACTTATCAGAAAATTTTCTAGCCATGTCAAATGTTTTTTTGTTCCTTATGTATAAACGAGCCTTATAAAATACTTAATAATGTAATCGACATAAATACAAGAGAAAATAAATTGGAATATAAAAATATATTTAATACAATATGTTACCGATTTAAATAAATGTTATATAATTTAAAGGAAACATTTTATTTTGAAATATAACAAGTATTTGTTACATTAATGGTATCTATTTACCTAATATCTCACATAGGTAAATTCCGTTTATATTTATAATAATACAAAAATAATGTAAGTATGCTGTTGTCGCATCCTGTTCTCGGGAAATACAAAATACATATCTAACCATATAGCGGAATCTCCTACCACAGACTCCAATCACATTTTTTTCCATATCACTTCTGTAGACTTTTAAAAAATCCACAGAAGTGACCACACATAGTTCATAGTTGTTGAAAAAAATACTTTAGAATTGCCTATGAATACCTGTAGAATTATAATAGATTGCCTAAACTGATATAATCTTAACACTTCGCTTGTTTTTACTTACCTCAAACTTAAGCGACATAAAACTTAAATTAGCTGTTCTATTAACCTAACAAGGCTATAAAAGCTTGGTATATTAAATCAGTAATTAAGTTATCACATAAGTCCGAATACTCAAACGTCACTTCCTTTAATGACGCTGTCAGATCTCTTGCTGTCCTAGCTTTATCCTTTAGAGTGACAAAGACTGCAAAAGATTTGATACCGCCTTAATTAAGTGACGTTTAATTATTCGGTCAATAAAACCGGTATAAACACCTAGTATGTAATAAAACTGTATATAAGTGCATATATAAGGCAATCTGCGAGACTACGTCCAATCGATTGCTCTGACGGAGCTTGATGTGTTTATCTTAATGCGCTGTATAATTAACGTGACAACTTAGCGGATTATATTGTGTACTTCATGACAGCCGATTTCATTACTGCTTTTATTTCATTGGATTTTTCAGCACTCTTCAGGACTTATTTTTTTTATGGATTTTGTGTAATGATCACTTTTTGATAATCTATTATCGTGTAAAAGGTTTCATTATTATATATTAAATGTATTCTCTCTCATAAATTATATTCTTTTTAACCGCCTTCAAAAAGGAGGAGGTTCTCAATTCGATAGGCATTTTTTTATTATAATCTGGTTTCGTAATCAACACGAATCCCGTATAGTTCAGCTCAGAGGTTCTTTGTACTAAAAATCTGTAATTTGTCATTTTTTCGGGTACACCTAAAGAGAAAAGGAATTTTATTCGTCCCATAATGTTTGGGTTGGTCCTAAGATACGTCTATTAAAGGTTATTATAAAAGCTTGCAATTTAATTCCATTCTGGTAACTATTTGCGAAATTTTACTAAGTTTTAAAGTACTTCTTATGTTGAAGTGCAATATTCGCTCTCCCTAATCAATTGTAGCTTTTGGATAAATCGTGAAATAAGTTTAAAGGAAAACTACCACAGCAAAGTAAGTTTTACGGGTTATTCTGTAGTTTTTAAAACCAACTTAATATAATTCTGTAAAACCAATTTGTTAAACCGTGCTTGGCTGTTTTTTAATTAGGCACTCTCAGTGAAAAGCTAATTTCCCTTATAAGTATATAAGTTTTTTTCTACCTTATTATTATAATCAACATTGCCCAGAAAATTTATGAGAATGACTAATTACTACTCTGATTAAGATGAAAATATTTCACTTTAACCAAGAACTGAAATTGGTAGTGATGATGAAACCAAACTTTTAGGCTATTAAACCTCTTCTTCCGCTTAAACCTTGCTCCATTAACCACCTTCCATAGAAACGGAAAAACACACTCCAACACGAACCCATTCAATCGATACGAACGAAAATCGAATACAATAATCGATCATATTACATTCATTCATCGAAGATCAGTCTAAACATGGGTCGGGTTCGTTCTTGTTATACTTTAGTGATATAAACAAATCCGTTGATATTAAAATATGACCGTGAGAAGGCTGTAGCTGTTCGCTGATTGGTCCGATGTTATACAACTTTCAGAGCATGTTTTATTATACTAAGGAAGTGACAGGGTATACATATATAAATTAACGGCTGATTCAACTGATGATGAAGTGTTTTATGAGTGTGTTGGGTTTTTATAACTAAAGTGTGATTTTTAGAAGAACTAGACATGAGTATGCCATCTCTTCACCAACCTTGGTTGACTGGTAGAAATGGCAATATCTACCATCTAATCAAAGCATTCAAACGTCTTTGTACATAAAATATGAATAAATAAAATGGTTAGTGACCCCAAAACGTAAGTGTTGCTCTCAAAAACACGTCTTTTTTTACAAACAAGTAAATTATAATGGCTTGTGTTTAATCACCGCCCAAAAAAGTACCAATTTTACTACCAAAAAAGTTCTAAACGGTTACCAAAATGGATAAATGGTCACCAAATAACGTTTCTTAAAATATTATAAACTAAATTCAATTTGGTTTTTATATTAATTTGACTGAAAACTGAAACTTTATATGAATCACTAGTAGATCTGGTTGTGTGGTCACAGTTCTAACCTAACCTAACCTAGCTAAATTTGTCGACCATTAATCCATTTTGGTTAGCAATAAGATTTTCTTGGTGATCATTTAAATTGTATCCAATTATAATTTGTTTTTTTTTTACAATTGGTTTTGAAACAATTTTCTTATGTGGTTTTGTATTATTTCTCTCTTTTCAGTGTTTTCTTGGAAGTGTATTATTTCAAATAAAAAATAGTCATATAGGTACATTGATTTACAATTAGCAACGAAATCGCGTAACAAACAGAGATCAATTTATTTTCCAAATTGGTTGAAAAAGGGATAAATACTTTTTAAGATGTAGTTGTAGCTTTCACTTATGTGTTCTTTGCATGTCTCTATAAATATAATCGCTTACCGAATAGTTGTGAAGTTTCATGGCTAAATGCTAATAATGTATTTCGTTATCCAGCTTTCTTAGCCTAACAAAAAGCTGGACAACAATAGAGGCTCCGAGTTTTCTAAGCCTTAGGCTATATTGCTCTGACGGAGATCTCTCTAAGATGCTTTATTCTCTTTTCAATATAAACGCTTGCATACTACAACAGTGCTAAAGTTTCGAGTAATTTAATTTACTGTAACGTGGCAACTGGTTGGGCGTTTAATATGCGGAGGTCAAAAGGTTAAAGATCGAAGTAAAACGCAAATAAGTAAGTTGACGTTTTCCAGACGCTTGGCCACCAAAACGTTTTTTATAAGCACGAGCTGTACACAATTAATGGAATCTTTTTACGAAATAAATGCTGAAATTCGTTTGACATATTTCGTCAATATTTTACTACCTTCAAAAACATAAAGAGCGACTGAGACCTTAAAATGCGAACACAACAACATTTCCACTGACTGCGGAGCGAATTCTTCAAAAATAAAGAGAATTTCATCGTCAAATCGAGACGAATCGTCGCAAACGCGAGATGCAATAAGTAAAAAGAGTTGGAATGAGGCCGGCTGGCCGCAAATGACCGACCGACTGTGTTAAATTAACGTGCAATATTTTGCTCAAAAACGGCGGCAAGCGTCATGTTTCACGCTGTTTATGACGACCACATACGGGCGGACCTTCGCTCGAAAAATAATATATTTTTCATAACTGAAGCACAGAAACGTTAGGTTAGATTAATCCTTTGAGAATAAAGAAAATCTTTAATTTTTATTATAAGATAATTAAATTAACGTTGATTAAATTGTCAGGTGGATTCATAATGCCAGATTACAGTTCAGAAATAAAACAAAACAGCAAATAGGTAAACACATTACTTCTAAAAATATATAATAATACAAGCGATGTATCATTATAAAAATAATGATATCACATGATTTTTAACGACAAATGGATATTTTTAATAAGGGAGGAAAAAACACAATTGTAAACATCATTATTTTTGGATTTATCAAGGAAAACACAAACAAAATTAAGAACACTGCTCCCGTTAGCAGATTTAATAAAAAATATATATTTACCATTAGCTCTCCTCATTATCTTCCCATTGTGCTCCTTACCCATTAATTATTACACACAATTAAGCCGGGAAACTGACGGATTGACTGAATGATTATTGATATATCAACGCATCACTTGTCCTAGAGGCATGGTAAAGAGTAGGTAGCCACTAAGAAACGATTCTCGAAAATTCGACCCTTAAAGGGGTGAAATGGTGGGTGGTAGTTCGAAATCCACGCGGGAAAAGCCGTGGGCGAAAGCTAGTTACGTATACACTAACTATAATTATGATAACAGACCTATTGGAACCTATTCCCTTGTTTACAAACCACTTCAAACCAGATTAAATATAAATTCAGTGTATCTTTTTGTTTCCATTTAATAAATTAGAAAAGGACACTAGATAAAATATTAGTTAGGTCCTGCCAAATTAAGACACTCCTTAGATAATTTAGATGCGATTTAAACATAGCGACTAAAAATGCTATGCCGAGTACACGCCCGTATGTTGTCAGCGATACAGTGAACGCTCACCTTTCACTGGCGCACGGATTAGGTATGGACCCCTTAACTGAAGAAATTACTTTAAACTCAAGCAAGCTCTGGTTTATACTATTCTATATTTCTATATACTTTCTATAGACTTTAGCCCTATGCGAGCTTAATTTCCGTGCTCTGTCGAGAATTATAATAAGAAAATGGCTTTACTTTAGTTTAGCACAAATCTCAGATATGTATTTATATTTTCCCAATTACTAAGTTATCCTTAGTGTAATTGTAAGGTTAAACAAAATAGCCAAAGAAACGTAACTTTACCTACTTAGTAAACCTCACTCACACAGCTTACAATAATAGATCTTTAAAATCAACTTGTTTACATCACCCACGCGTAAAAACTCCAGAAGCTATAACTTTACCAATTTTTATAACAAAAACACGTAAAAACTGTCCGCCCCTTTCACACATTAGACCAACATTAAAAAGGTACATCAATCATTTTAGCAACAATGTCTTTGAAGTGAAGATCGAAATGAGTTGCAATTTTCGCTACGCGTAACCCGTCCGTCTGCGCAGCTCCTAATAAATCACTTGAGATCCTCACGCAACAGTGTTGTGATCGTAAACTCAGATGAGACACATAAAATCATCCCGCAGATAATTCGATCGCTTCCCCGAATAATTTCGAAGTCGGTTTGCTAGCGATATTTGTTGTACTGTTAAAGGGGAAAAAAATAGTACATTCTGTAGACATTATGTTTTATCGCGTCTCTTCTGTAGGTACATGTTTTATTTAATCCGCGGAAGTGACATAATTATTTCACTGAGTCAGTTACAAAAACATTTTTATAGACCTACAAATAATATTTTCTATTATTGTAAAAATAAACTGCATTTGTAAGCCAAAAGTATATCACATGTCACATTGAAATAAAATAAAAAGAGTTTTCAAGCGATGCACAGCTCAACACAATTCTGCCAACATTCCACCCATTTTGTAGAACTCGTTTCAAAAGCAACGTTACTCATACAAAATGTTCTCTCACTTTTTCTCTGCCATAAAACCCACCTTCTCTGAACACCTCTATACATCATTTTAATTTTTTTAAAGCTTATTCTCCAATTTGTGCGCTAACCTTCATGCCTAACTTACGCGACTCTCTGATCGTAAAAAGGAATCCGATGATTTACTTCAAACTTCGAATGTTATGAAGACAGGCTTGACGTGAGTGACTGACGCTAGTGAGTGTTTGGTTCGATATTTTGTAGCCAGCCTTGTGTAATGGATTCGATTTTTAAAATAATGTATGAGTTAACGATTCTGTTGTATAGTTGGCTATAGTCAACGCAGAGCCATAGAGGTAGAAAGTAATCCGAAAATAAATAAAAAAAAACATAGAATTTGGCCAAACTTCAGCTACCAGTTCTACCAGAACTGCATTAGTAATATTTTTATCAGTATCAAGTACAGTGGTTCGCATTATATCAGTGACGTCACGGGTAAATCCCTTTATAATAAAAGAAATAAACACACTTAAACACTTCAATACCAAGTGTGAATGATAACTTGGCCCTTATCTGAACCACTGGGATTTTTTTTTACACAAAGTAGGTTTTTCTCTGTCCGTCTCATATAATATTATTATAAGAAAGACCTGCGGTTAAGCATTTTTTCTCGATAAATCACAGTGATACGTAATTTGCCTATACATAATGATATTGTTTCGCAAATGGAATGTATAGCTTTAGAAGGATATTAATAAAATGGCTAAGTACAGTACTTTACCAAAAAACAGGACTCACTGCAGCAAAATAAAAAAAACAGCTGCCCTTTACTTATTCGCATTACTGGAAATAGTAAAAAAAGAAATAACAATAGCCGCGCGCTTGTTCTAAGTGTTTGATGTAGTAAACACAGTAGTATTTTAGCATTACCGGAACACAGAAACGCAAAACAGCGTTACTGTGTTTCGTTAATGGTGTGGACAGTAATTACAAGCACCAGAGACGGATCATTTGTCTCTAGGATTGCAACGCAACGCACACAGAATTATTATAATTCTCAAAGACCCCTATAACTTTACGACGACCAATCGACAGCTGGCTGTCGCAATGCTATTGTCTTTCTATTGTGTCTTAAATCACGTATGAAGGTTTAAGAAGACGTGAATTAACCTGAAAGCGCAAAGCTTAGCCTGGTCATGAACCTGAAACAAATAAAACTGAATAGCTACAGCTGTAATGCATATATAAACAAACGTAGGCACGTGTATGCAAAATACACTGTTAGTTAATACATAGGAAATAGCTAGCACGTCACTAGGTATTCATTTACTTAGTTAATTATACTCCAGGCGTTATTATAGCTATTGGCTTTGAGATATAACGCTTACTTAATATTAATCGATAGTAGTGTACAATTCTAGATGTAAGTAATCTCATTTTGTGAATGGTTATTTCCTCCTTTCTAAAGGGTTGAAGAACCCTAAGGCCCGGCGCCCACTATCGGCATCGGGACGGCTGAGGATTTTAGTTGATAAAAGCATTATAGACATTAACTTCATGGCAATAAAGTAGAAATTTCCATGATATATGATTGTAGTAACAAAATACCGCTTCGGTATGCTTGAGGCTACTGCATCGGCAATTTTTACTTTATTGCCATGAAGTTAAAGTATAATGCTTTTTATTACCTAAAATCCTCAGTCGTGCCGATGCCGATAGTGGGCGCCGCAAATATCTTGGGAAAACTCATACACGGTCATCTGATCCCGAAGACTTTTTGCGGGTTCCCTATCCATTTGCATAAAATTTTAAGACCTAATATAACTTCGCATAATGTTGTTTGGCATAATTATATTTTCGCATAACATAATTACGCATAACTGCTCATGCATAACTTTTTTAAGCATAATGTCTCTAACCATAATAATGATTAGGCATAATATTCTAAAGCATAAACTTATTAAGCATAAAGTTCTAAAGCATAACTTTTTTAAGCATAAAGTTCTAAAGCATAACATTTGTAAACATAATGTCCTAAAGCATAAAATTTAAAGCATAAATTTCGCATAAAAATATTTAAACATATTTTTATAGGTATAACAATGGAAAATTTATTAACACCTAGAATATTTAGACACTATACCCGCATGCAAGCAAGCATGCAGTATGCAGCATGCAAGCAAGCATGCAGTATGCAGCATGCAAGCAAGCATGCAGTATGCAGCATGCAAGCAGGCATGCAGCATGCAAGCAAGCATGCAGCATGCAGGCAAGCATGCAGCATGCAAGCAAACATGCAGCATGCAAGCAAGTATATGCAGCATTCAAGCAAGCATGCAACATGCAGCAGGCAGGGTTTCTGTGACGGCTCCGGCGCTGCGGGCCTCCGGCGGCTCCACGCGTGCTAATCGTCGCAGACGGCTTTCGCTCACCACCGCAGCTTCGGCTTGTTGGCCGGCTCGCCCCTACGCGCCTACGCGATTTTAAATAACACTCTAGGGGTAGGGCAAACAAGACTACGTGGAGTCGGTTTTGCAGCAATTCGGTTCTGTCACTAATTTTTGTTGCACAGCATATTAACTTTTTAACCAACAATTTATTTGATCGTTACAGAAACTACAGCAAATTGGTTTGCTTTACATAATGTCATGTATATTTATATTTATATATCATTTGCATGAAAATTGTTTTTGTTATTTATATTAATTGTATGCCTAAACATTATTATGCTAATAGTCATTAGGCCTACTAACGTTATGCTAAATAGTCTTTAGGCCTACTAACGTTATGCTAATAGTCATTAGGCCTACTAAAGTTATGCGAATCAAATTTATGCCAAAACAAATTAGTCTTTAACATGATTATGCCAACATAAAATGTATGCCTAAAAAAAATATGCCGAAGTATTATTATGCCAAAACAAATTGTGCCAAAATCGTTATGCCGAAGTATATTAGGACAAAGAATATTATGCGAAAAGAAGGGATCCCCTTTTTGCGTACATTTGGTCACTGCAGCAAATCGATGTGATCGCTATAGTGCATAAGTATGTGCGCACTCTCATAGTGGGATGGGAGGACAAACAGACACCAGAGGAAGAGAACATAATTAAGGAGAATTTACATGCTTTCTGAATAACAGTGATGTGACACCACTAACTTCTGAATTCTATAATTGACTTAGGAAATCATAATGAAAAAATACAAATAGCAGTTAGCACAACCACGGTTGTTTGTTGTTCTTTTGTTTACGAGAACTTTGGGTAGTGACCGTTTTAATTGTGGATGGATAAATTGTACATTAACCTATGCACAATAACCAAACATATCTACAATAAAGTATAATCTTACAACAACCGTTGTAAGTTAGTTAAAGCTCTACCAACAAAAGGTTAAACTTAAGGCAATACTTTAAAATAATTACTTTGGGGACTTTATTACTTAGTGACAACTAACAGTACAGTAATTTGTTTAGTATATTGAGAAACTGTTACCGTCCTATTTCAAGCTCCGTAACATTGCATTTTATGTGGCCAGTTCGAGTATTTACCTCAAACACTCAGTCTTTAACTCATTACCAATTAATTTTCTCTGTCGGGTCATAACAACGGCTGTCGGCCAGCTCTGTCCGACTAACGGTGTTTTCACCTTGTTTAATACCCATACCACAGATTACTAAATAGTTTGCCCATACACTAGTATTTTCATTAACCTTCGAACACTCGTGATTCGAGAGACATAAGAAAGAAAAGAGCAGCGCTTTCGCTTGGTCGTCGAAAGGTTAATGCGGATTTTGAGGAAGGTGTTTTTAGAAAAATCCTGTGAGTATCTTGCAAAAGTGTATTATTATATTATTTAGTTTGTGTTAAGTACTCTGCTGCATACTGCAACTTCGTCCATCCATTCTTAAATTTTCATTCCCCGCGTTTTGCCCCGTAATGGGTTGAATTTATTTTTTGGTGATAAATTAATATAACAGCCAATACTAGCTCCTTCTTCTTCTTGTAGTGTCTCTTCACTACTGGAAGTTGGCTGTCAACTCTGCATATCGCTCTTTGTCTCGTGCGAGACGAAAAAGTTCTTCGACTTTGTTTCGGAGCCACAGAATCTTCCGCCTTCCGACACGTCTTTTCCCCTCAATCTTTCCAATCATGATAGTCTGGAGAATCTCGTGTCTAAGCACATGTGCCAGATAGGCTACCTTCCTTCTCTTGATATTTGTCAAATTGTCATGAGTTCTTGGGATTTAAATTTTAGTACAATTAAGCTAGAAACTACTAATTTTTTTTTCATGACATACAGGCGCGCAGGCATACTTTTAGAATTCACCATTCAAAACCAGCCGACCACAACATCAATGCACACTAATCGAAAGTTCAACACGAAAATCGCAACGGAAACTTGTCACCAGATGTAAGAACAATGAAATCTCAAGGACGGACTAGATGGCAGATAACAAATGGTAAACAAAGTTGAGCACGTGGTCGACATAATTGCTTCGACCGGCGAAAACAAACAATGTACCATTGTCTTTTGTCGCGGTACGGATTCCTACGGGCCGTTCACACTGCGCTCTCATAGGATAGGAGAAATGATAATTGGGTGCGCGGGTTTCGATGAGTGTGGATCGATCTTGATTCTATGGTGTGTTTTTGAAGGTCAGTTTACGAAATTGGTTTGAAATATTGTAGTTTGGAATTTGGATCTGAACTTTTACTATCTTCGTTTGCTCGTTTATTTAAAAAAATAAACTAATCTATAGTTTCACAGATAACCTAGCTTCTTATCTAGTTGTACGTATTTTTCAGGGAAAGCATTTAATGATCGATCGGACTAATAGTACCTTAAATGTTAGTTAAGCTTACCAGCTTCATATTAACTTTTACTCGATTAGCAACTTAGTTACTTTTGTAAAAAGATAAAAGTAAATAGCGTTACAGAAATTAAAACTACTGTAATTTCGTATTATCTTAGGGGGAGAGAAATCCTAGAGCAGCATGCAGCTTTAGACATAACGCAAGATGGTAGTCTTTTGAGGTACTTTCGTAGGTAAACTCTCAGAGCTTTAACGTATCTACGTTATTTTATTACAATTAATGTATTATGTAATGTAATACGGATAGAAGTGTAAAACCAACGTCACGGAAGGTGGGTACTAATACAGATTCACATCAAACTCATTCCATTTAAAGCCCCCCGGGTCTATTAATGAAGTGCGATCCAAGTGAGCTGTCATCACACCGACTTCAGATTGACAGGTCACGTCAAACTCACTTCTCAGAATAGCACTACAGTTTACAACCCGAGAAGTGTTACAAAAGAGAGAGTTCACACCAACGCAAAGGAGGTTTTAAACGATCAACTGACGGAACCTATTCTACAAATATTTTCTCCCGACAATTTACAACCTGTACGTCTGATAAAACGCATTGTTCTTCGTTCCCATATCATAGTGGAAACTCCGTAAGCTAATGTTACCGAGGAAAAAATACAACAACATAAAAACAAAAGTTCACAATTAGGTGTTGCCAGGTAAATAATCTTTTTTTATGGCACGGGAGTGTTCCATTCAAAGAATCAGAGGGGCCGATCGTGGGATCAGCTGATCGCCACATTTGGACCTCTACTGACCTATATTCTGACCTATGACGTAGCCCGACAACAATAGGGCATTGTTCTTTTATATTTGCGCCAACATCGGGAGTTCCTCAAGGCAGTTCATTCACATCTATGTAGCTTTCATTTAAATAGGTTCATTTAGTTTTCGTCATTGTTCCGATCAGCTGTTTTCACGAGATTATATCTCCGTTGATAGGTGAAAGATGGTAACAATGAACTTAGTTGCACGTATTGTTTTATTATTCTTTTGCTGTGACGTCGTCTTGTTAAATCTTATTGTTTCTACGCTGTGATGCAATGGACGTCTTTAGCTCATCTGTCGTTCGTTTGACGTTTGTATTTGTAGATTATTTGTTGAACATTTGTCTTATTGTTATGAATTTCAATGTCAAGGTCTTTGTTAGATTGATGATAAGTGTCTAGTTAGCAAGTTTAAACTTGAAGTTTATTTTCAAAATTGTTACGACACTCGGTTCATTCAAGATGTTCTGTAACAAGTGAATGCTGCAACTCGGTTCGTAGATACCACGCATTGATTGCTTCACTTCCTCTCTTAGGAATTGGGTTATGCAAATTACCCAATCAATTACTCCTTGCTTCGTTTAGTTTAAGTTAAGCAACAAAACTTAGACGAACAAAGTCATCCGTTCTTCCAACGTAACAAAACAAAAAAAACGCGCTATTTTCAAATCCGAACATGCCCTTGACCATAGTTGAAAAAAATACTCAAAAATAAAAATGAACCTGTCAATGGCACTCAGACATACAGCCTACTCGCGATCCAAGGAGGTCGAACCTCATCCATCCTAGAACGGTAGTGAACAAAAAAGTGGAATGAAATGATAAATAGTTGTAGTTAATCCGCTCTTATCGCCTCATGGCTTCGTCCCGTGCGGTCCAAAAATGAGAGATGGAGATAACACTTCTCAGTAATGGCTTTCTAGACAGTAGAGTGGTTTAACATTAGGTATTATAAATAATATTATGATATTGGTAATATTGGAGCGTGCTTCGAGTTTTTTACTTGTGGTTAAGTATTAATACAAGATTTTTTTTTGTTTTCCACAATGGGTAGCCGTTGTGAATTATATTTTTACTAAATGCAACTTTAGATGTTAATTCAAAAAGTCTAACTGTTTTTCTTTTACCTTTTTGACGTTTCTTTCCTTAATAATAAAAAACTTGTCCTCGGTTTGAATCTCTGGTTTGAAAAATAATAAATATTGTTAAATACATACGTCTACCAACCTAATTAAGTTAAATTGAAAATGCAAAGTTTTTTTCTTATAACCACGTTTGTGTTTGAACTTATGAGATTAGTATTGCCATTCTAAAAATGATTGATACAGGCAGCTCTACGGCTCCGAGCGGGCTATGACAAATGTAGTAAACGTTAAGTTAGCGCGCCCAGCCACCGATGTTCCGATATCGACTAATTGTGTCGGTATGTGGACACTAGTGATGTACAACATATCGATATGTAAATAAGCTATCGACAAAAACACCCATCTTTGTGAAAAATAGTGTCATTTTTAGGGTTCCGTACCCAAAGGGTAAAACGGGGCCCTATTACTCCCCCCGCTCCGCTGTCTGTCTGTCTGTCTCCAGGCTGTATCTCATAAACCGTGATAGCTAGAAAGCTGAAATTTTCACAAATGATATAATTATTTCCTTCGCCGCTATAACAACAAATACTAAAAAATAATAATATCAAGGGGGGTCCCCATACAATAAACGTGTTTTTTCGTATTTTTTTGAGATGATAGTTCGGATCCCTTCGTCCGCGAGTCCGACACGCACTTGGCCGGTTTTTATAAAGATTTCTTATACTTTAAGATTTATAGAAGAAACGCAGAACGTACTTTTTGTACAAAGTGTCATAATTCTTTACTACCCTAAGACCCTAATTGAACAATTATAGTAGTTAAACACTTTATGTTCTTTAACGTTAGATATCGATATTAGAAATTACAAAAACTATCGATAAAAACAATCGACTAGCACCATCCCCAATTGTTATTTGTCGACGATATCGCTCGCCTCCCGTGTATCCATCACTACACGAAGCCTCTCTAGAGACGTTTAATAAGATAAACGTGCTACCTTATTAACTGTGCCGTTCGATCATTTGTAATAGAGGAATGTGATTTGTTACTCGACATTATTGTAATCGATTACTGTGTTGCCAGTGCCATTTTTGTGTTGAGAGGTTGGTACTTCTTGTATTGATTTTTTGGCTGTGGTCATCATTAGTTAGAGTTTAGTAGAGGCGAAAATTTTTGATTGTAATTAATGGATTATGGTTGCTTGGCATAATTTATAATGATGCATGAATTAAAATAGTTACCGCAATGATTGCAGTTAGTTAAGCTTAATTTATTAATGTAAACTAAATACTCATTCTTTTGCTGATGTAACAAGTTTTAGTTCTTTTTGTCGGCAAATAGTTTCTAAACTTTTTAACAGACGAAAATAATACCTAAAAACTCTACGCCGGAGGTAGGGTTGCCAGGTCCTCAGACGCAAAAGCCGGACAGACCTGTGAGTTTGTCCTGACATTTGGGTAAAAAATCCGGACATCTTGTTTTTGAAGTGAAAACTTCTTTAGCGGCGTTGAGCACTCTTTCTGTAATGGGTATAAAATCTTAAACTCGCGTCAGGACACGTGACCTGATCGAAAAAGCGTAGGACGGATGGATAGTAGACAGCTAACAACAACAACGTCAACGTTAATAATCAAGTTTTCACTTCTGCCGGCACTCCCGGAGTGCAACCCGTCTTTTTTTTGTCCATTTTTTTATAAAAAGTGTAATACTAATTTTTTTTTGTCCTAACATTCGGTCGAAAAATCCGGACGCCTCAAATTATTGAAAAATTTTGGTGTTACTTAAAAAAAATGGAAATCCGGGATTTTCTGATTGCATTTTAATAAAACAAAAGCGAAATCAAGCTAATATTTCTTTATTATAAATCAGTCTCTAACTCTCTTAATCATCAGTCGTTATATTATAACAAAACAAAAATTATTTTCTTACTTAACATTATCCATCATATAAAAATCCTACCTAAATCCTAACAGGCCGGATGCCGCTTATTTTGGCCGGACAAGCAATAAAAAATCCTACGTATGTCCTGCTTTATCCTAACACCTGGCAACCCTAGCCGGAGGTCTTGACGGAGCCCTCATTAAACTGAAAAACTGAACATTCCGCCAAAAGCGGGGCCACCTAGCAACATTGCTCTAAACGAGAGGTTCAAAATGTCTGCCTGCATATAGAATATAGGTGAGTTAAGGTGAGCTTACGCGTTTGTGGTCAATAAATACAGACCGTCCTCACCACAACAGAACTGTAAAACGGGCTTAGTAACAAGTTCTCAGTAATCTGACCGTATTTCCCCTTATTCCCACTTTAGAACAAAATCGGCACAACAATGCAATATTCCCGCCTTATCTCTGACGTCAACGTACACCCTGCGTTCTCATTGTCACTGTCATGTGAATCAACAGCAGCGGTCAGTTATCAGCCAATGACGACACGGCTCGCGCGCCCCTCGGTACGTCACGCGTTAACTGACCAATCAGAGCGCGAGAAAGTGCGTCAAGCGATGGTTATAACAGTTTTCCTATGAGTGTTTATTGAGTTACTTATTGACTTTTGTGAAAGGTCTGTTATGAAATAGTTTATTGTGAATTCTAAGAATTTTGCTGGTTTTAAACAGAAAGGTAGACTGGAAAAAGTTAGTTTTATAAGTAGTTGGGAAAACGAGCAATTTAAGAACACAAATAATTAGTCTGTTTTTCCTTTCTAATAGCTCGTTTGTTGAGTAAGGTTGGATGACCTACGGGAAAGACCCCAATAAAATCACGGAAACAGCTAAGCTTTTAAACCTTCGAACACACATATTCGAGACACATTAGAAAGACAATAGCAGCGCGACAGCCGGCTGTCGCTTGGTCGTATAAAGGTTAAACAGACAATCATTAAAACATTAAAAAAATCTATTCTAAACACTGGTTTATTTATAGTTAATCAGCGTTACATTCCAAAAAAATATTAAGTTTATTAGTTCTAGCAATACTAACCCATTTGAAACATCTAAGGTTTCCAATATTTATTATACTTATACTCTTAAACTAATTTAAAAACAGTTACAATATTTCTTAAATCATTCAAAAACCATCAAAAAACCATCCAAACCATCTTAACAAAATCAACAAACATCATATCAATATCAAAATGAAATCTACTTAAATACACGATACAAATAATCTGACAGTATCCCGCCAATAAATCCATTAACACGAACACACCTGAGCATGACTCTCGATTTCTGCCGACCCCCGGGACGACACACTGGGCCATGATTGTCCAGGCTTTGGGCCGTTGCTTTACACTGTGGGCCATGTTCGTCAAGAATTTTTGAAAAGGGCAGTTTATGAGTTTATCTCACTTGCTTTTTAAGGTGTCTGGTTTAGTTTAAATAGAAAATTGTCTGACTAACTGGGTGATAAATCAACGCACTACCCAAACCGCTGGTCCTAGAGACAGGTATATTGTGTGTGAGAAAATAGGGGGTGGAGTTTCGACCGGAAGCTAGTGTTACAATAAAAGGAAAGGTTTATTTATTTTACTTATTTATTACAGGCAGCAACCTATAGATATAAATTTATATGCTAGCAATATCGCACACAAACTTTGTATGGCGCGGTTTTAAATGACGTCTTTGCAGGAAAATGCCAAAACATGTCATTTTTCAATCAAAACTCTTCTTAACACTTCTGTGTAATAATGATAGAAGAGGACAAAACGATAGCTCACCCGGATAAAGGAATTTTTGCTCAAGTACCTACAGTAGGAAGACATGGTATTTTTTTTTATGTAAAACATAATGCTGTAATGTGATAAGCACGATCTTAAAACAAGATTCATACTTAGTATTCGATCGATAAGCGCTGAACGACGTCCCAACATTGGTCCAAACAAATTCTGGTATTGGCCCAGCGATTGGCGGGTTGAGCCAACCCGTCAAGCCAACATTACAAGGCACTTTTACGCTGACGTATCGGTAATACTATTTAACTTTTTTATTCTAACCTTTTTGTTATGGTAATCTAGTGAAAATGTTAATGAAATATAAAAGAAAGAGAGCCTGTCTTCTTAGAAGATCGGAATATTTAATATGTTTTGTAAAATTTTAAATTTATGCTTTGTCATGGCAACTGGCATAGGTACTTCAACAAAAACAAAACACGTTCGCGTTTTGGTGTAAAATAATGTAGTACTAATTGAAGTTGTTCTATTCCATAAAATGCCAAAATATAAAATTTCAATCCAGTAATAGCAAGTAAAAATACAGTTTCCATCAAACTACCCGAAACTGACAATTTTTTCAAGAAGTGTTCTTTAGCCTGACAGAATTGCCAAGATGGACATTTTTTTTTTGGGAGTGCTGGATCGCTCCCTTCCTGGGTGCGGCGGAAGGGCGTGTCAGACTTTTACTGACTAAAACCCACTAATGTTCCTTCGGTTGCCCTTTATGTTCCGGGGTCACGGTAACTATAATAAACATTCCGCAACCTCGGCAGGCGTTGGCCTTGTTGGGCCTCTTCCCGTGCTGACTTCTCTTTGAGGCGCGCGTAAAACACTAATGCGCCGGCGTCGACGCGGTCCTGGCCCTAGCCAGGCGGCGAGCTACCCATCGCTCGCCATCCGCAGAACCGCGCCTAAGGTGGTAGTCTTGCGACTCTCGACGTCTTCGCCTGGGCCTTAGTCCGGGGCGAGAGGCTCGTCGTTGCCTCTCGCGCGCCGCCGCTCCCTTCACTAGCATAACTGCTTCGCAGAAGGAGGCGACCAAGATGGACATTTAATATTAAGTTGCAATGTTTAGTCTCTAGCCAAAAAGCTATCTTTGGAATTCAGCCTTTTTGACAATTCCTTAAAAAGAAGATGGGTACACTGATCCATGAACTGACGGCCTATAAGCTAATGACCTATGACACCTAATAGTGATTTATGACATAGAGCTAAAAAAATCTAGAACAAATCCTTCTTCACGCATTATTATTAGCTAACTGAAAACCAAGCTAGATACTCTTTGATTTAGTTTATAATTAACATCATCCTGCAATTGTCTGATATTGCGTTATCTAATTCAATTGTATAAAATAACGAAGTAAAAACATGGTGGAAACCAAGTCACCTCTTTATTATTATATAATAAATTGAGGAAAATCAATTTCTCTGACGCATCTATAACTGTCGGAGAACAGACTATTAAATGTTAAAATAGAGTGTTATATTATTATAAATCTAGGTCTTTGAATTGTAGGCGAAAATATCCCATGCAGCGTAGTTTAGTTGAACAAGCTAACCTAAATTCACAAACACTAGAAGTATTCACGCGAAAATTCGCGAAAGCAGACGAAAATTTCTCTATACCTAGATCATCTTTTTAATTTCATCATCTCGAATTAGAATTCAGCTGAATTTCAGATGTTGACGACCAAGTAACTAGGTACACAATTTACCCTTTACCCTACCCTAAACCCTTTAGTAAAACTGGTTTTCTGGCCACCCATATTGATGACTTTAGCAGACGCTACACCAGAATACGTTTAGCTACAAAAATAGACCAACTAAACACTAACAGCCTTACTAATAATCGCTGCATAAAGTTATGACAGGTTTATACGTCAAAAAATGTATGGTTACACAGGCTTTATTCATTGCATAACTTTACACAGTGATTATTAGTAAGGGCAAAAAAGTCTTGCCAACTACCAACATTACAATCAAAAAATTCATCGAGTCGATCAATTCGTCAAGATGGCGGACTTTTAAAAATGTTAAAACATTCAGTGCACTTTGCATACTGCCAACAAATATTCAAAAGAGGTCTTAATACAGTACCTACGGTATTAAAATCAGGTGTAACGTTTTAAGTAGCCAGTATATGTTACTGTAAAACTCGAATAGGGTTAAATGCGAAAATTAACGAATTTGTTGCGTTTTTTTTTTGTTTAGCTTGTTAATTTGTTGCGTGATGTTATGTAGCCCATTATTCTTATGTACAACCTACAATATTTTAATGTTTCAACAAAATTAATTTAAGAGGTAGTTCAACGTGAAAGAATATTTGTTATTATTTTTTACATTTTTAATATTAATTATAATGGTATTGTTTTATCCTCATATTCTACATACATTCTAATCATCATTAGTTACTAGCATGTCCTAACCTCAAAAGGTAAATGTCCGAAAAAATCCTTACTTATGCCAAATTATATTAGTTAATTCTAAGCCTCTAAACAATCCAAAACATTTCAAGTAAGACCAAAGACTGCCCGGTATTCGGTGTTTTACAGTAACATTTAACGTGAAACATGTACAAAAAACACAGCATTGGGTATGCATTGGGATCGAGCGGGGCTCCAGTTACAGAGCTGTTTTACTTGCATTTCACTTGCGGGTACAATCGCCGGCAAACTTTGATTTGGTTACATAATAATGATTTTACGTGACCTGTAGTTTTTAATTAAAGAACAGGTAAATAAGTGGCTATACCCATACCATAGATTGTTAGGTATACAGAAAAACTATATGTTTCATTATTTTTATTTTAGTTAGTTCTTGTTGTCCCACTGCTAGACAGAGGATTCCTATCAACGCTACGTCTTATTAATCTTCAAGGAAGCCATTTTGGTTGGTCCGCCATCGCCTTCGTGGTTTTTAAAGCACTGAGCTTGAGAGAATGAGAATTTAGAATTTTCCAGGAAGCCATTTTTCGTGGATAAATAAACATTTTTTTTTAATTAGAAACTTCTTACGTTTAAATAATGTTATATAAAAATAAGAAAATAAAAGTGTGTTCGTATGTACTATCGCGGTCATGAACGGTGGAACATTTGGCGAACAAAATACTTTGCACTACGGAACATGCATTAAAAGCGGCAAGTTTCCTGTAATTGGCTAAAAAAAGTTGTGGGTGTGGCCCAAAAATATTTTGACCAATCACAGGGAATTCCCCAAACATTATTGTTTTACACACTCGTCGTCACTCATCATTCAGTTGCAATTTGCGCTCGCTAGTTGTCAACACGTCTCTCTGTTCTTTGTTTTTATCCCGACTCGTCGACCGACCCGTGCCTCGATTTTTGGACTGATTTCCCGCTCTTCTCGTGACCTGTGCTTTGTTTTATTGGACTTGTGATTGCCTTCTTGCTGACCCGTGCTGTGTTTTCTGGACTTGAACAATGCCCCAGAATTTATTAAGGGAAGGACGAACAAATTTTGGTTTTACTTCAAGGACTAAATATTTCACAAATATCGCAGGAATTAAATGTTACGGTAAGTCGTTGTTATTTATATATTTTTAAATTGTATTTTGTTATATGTCGAGAAAATTATTTATACACATTTTAGTGTTTGTATGATTAATATTGTGTATAATATGTAAAACTATATTATATAGTATTTATTGCTAGTTCAATTTATTAAAGTATATATTTTATTATTGTGACGTGTTTAAAAATTAATATATTGTCCTCTTTAATTATTATTAATATCCTTTTGTCTGTTTCCATATGAAAATATTGGTTTAATTCGATACATTAGTATATAACAGGATGTTATATTATACTCTTTTAGACTCATACAGAAAGTTTTAATACTTATGTATAAACATTTTCTGTTGTTGTTGTGATGTGTTTTGTTTTTGCAGATAATTTTAATACTATATGTATTAAAATTGTCTGTATGAGTTTTTCTGGGTCTATATATATTGCAAACATGATCAGATTGTCTATCTTTTATAATGCAAACATAATTTCTGATCTGATGTTCTTATGATTACCGTAACATGATATTTACAATAGGGATGACGACAACATAAAAAAATGGCATTCTGTTTAGTCCGTCTTGTAGATCGGCCAAAAATACGGGACACGTATTTTTTGCTTCATCAATATAATAAAAAAAAATACAAAGATAAAGAGAAACAAAGTTTTGGAGTGGGGGCTTTTGACTACCGTAATGCAAAAATTGTATCTGATCGTGACGTCACGCACAACTTCAACGCACTGTATCGTCGTCATTTTTCGTTTACGAGAAAAAAGAAAAAATACGTGTCCAAAATTTTTTAATAATCTCAATGACGGACTAATTATTTTTTTTCGTCGTCTCGCCTATTATTATTATTCATGTGTTTTTTAAATAAGTTCCATTTACTTACACTAGAATAAAACGATTGATAATAATAGTATGACTTGTGATAGAGATATACTTTGCATAAACATGTTATGTTTATTTATTTATAATTTTGTGTTTTAATCGAACCATACAGAAAGAAAATACAAAAACAAAAGCAAAAATACTGATTTTGTTAATTCTAATAGCAATCCATAATTCAACAATTTTGTTTGTCACTCAGTTTTTTATCTATCGTTAAGTCACCTTTGTAACGAAAACAATGCACTTCCTAAGAATATTTATAACCAATGTTTACTTTAGCCAAAGTAAAAAGGGACGATCATTATTAGTCATGCATAGCTCTGTCTCTTTTGCGCATGGCAAGTGTAAGATAGAGTCTAAACCTGCTTAGCCCAAACGTGCTAAATAACTTTCATTTATAACTATTTAATGCGATTTAGTACGATCACTAATCCTAATATTAATTGCAAACCGTTTCTAATAATATCGTCTGAAGTTGCATACATAGTAGAAAAGAATCCAAAAATATCATAATAAGTATTAAAGATAAACTCTACACCCGGCCACGGTCCGAATGCGCCTTGCTTCTTTCTATCAAATAGAGATCAGATATCAATATTCCAACTGATTCTAGCACTTGATTTTCAAGATTATGACTAGGGCAAGCAATATCGATACCCATTAAATGAATAAACTAATGAGTTATTTATTTTTGTAAATAGGTAGAAAATTACACTTTCTCACGTCATTTTTTTTCTTATTTTAATCGAACGATGGGGCCGGTGTTTCCTAGCTGGACTACTCTGACAAGAAACAACCAAGATAAACTCAGGTTTTTTATTAGGTCTAGAGATTTGATTATTAGAAAATTTAAGTAATTCCGAAAATTTACTGCAGTATAAATTAATTTAATAGAGTCGTATTAATTATAAAAAAAAAATAGTTTTCATCCATATCAAAAAACTATAAATAAAAAATATTTTAATTACGTAATTGGACACTTGCAAAAAAGATGTGATTAGGCCCGGGTTGACAAAGGTATAATAAATAAAGGAATTAAGCTGAATTACAATTTTTTTTAGTGATGTTACAGTGTGCAACTTCATTTTACTTGTGAACAATATACAAAGTTAAATCACAACTAAGCTAAAAGCTGCTAATAAAGAATTTCAAAGTATCGAAAATACCGGGACTAGCTCTGTGAAGTATCGGGAATTACCTCAAATCGAATACCAATATCGAAGTTCCCGGGAATACTTCCCGGAGCGTACCCAAGTTGTTTTTTCGTCGTTATATAGAGTACAGTTTATTAATGACCTATATGTGTACTACTTTTCCAAAAAACATTTAAATTAACATAACTGTTGCCCATACTTCGAGACAAAAGCCGTTTGACTTATTTGTTTTTATATACAATTTTACGCCAAAATTATTTCAATTAAATAGGTTAAATAAAAATAATGAATGTATACAATTTCGAAATAAAATGGAACGGTTATTAATTAAACAATCTGGTTAACGTTTAAATATATTCTTATTGTTAGTAACAAGATATATTTAGAGCAATCAAATGAGCAAGAAAATAATTCTAAAAGAAAAGGGATTAAACTAAGAATGTTTTTTACAGAGAAATACTGTACGGCGTCGGATACACCGGGAGGCTGCTGAGGGATCAGTAGATGATGCACCTCGTGCTCCTCGACCGCGCATTATTACGGCGAGCCGTGTGGAAACCATGGTAAACACTTACCAACAGGAACTCTTTACGAGGACCTCAAGATTTGCTGCTAAAATTGAATACAGTGTGCGAACAGTGAGGAGAGCTTTACATGCCGCTGGGATACACCAACGTCGACCGGCAAAAAAATAGTCTTAAACGACGCGCTAAAACAAGCGAGAGTACGCTTCGCTCTAGATTACAGGGATTTTGACTTCCCACACCCACACACTGAGCTGAATATTGCAAAAATACGTAAGAGAAATTGAATTTCACGGGCTACCTTGATCATCTACCTTAAGGTTCAAGTTAGTTGGCTTGGGAATGGCCTTGCGCACGCACCTGTTAGATTTGACACTTGGAGAGCTTGTTTAAATAAGTAGTGTATGATTTTTTATGTTGACGTAGACTAATGTAGTGCTACCAAATTTTGATAACGTAGTTGATGGCTACAAATATATTTAGGTAACACCTTATAAGACAAATCAATAAGAAATTTAGGAATGTCCAAGTTGTCAGAACTATGATGTTATTAATTTAAGTAATATGTTTTGATATTTAATAGATAAATTGCACTTAAAACTGTTTAAAGCCAGCGAAGTGGATTTGGTTTTTCGTTGTTTGTTTTGAAATTCTGTTTAATAGTGATTTAGACTAGAGTTTTATAATATTATTCGCATATTTTATTGAAAACCACTTCGTAACAAAGAATAATTTCAAAGGCCTAATACTGATGCACTGATGCGCTAATTTTCTGAGATAAGAACAAATAACAAGCTAACATTTTTGTAAACAGGCTTATCCTATTGTTCTCTCACTCAAAAGCGAAGCCGGTTTAGAGAAACCAAAGAGTCCAGCTAAAAGCAATCTTATTTCAAAGCATTAAAACCGAGTTTTGAATAAAGATCTAAAATTTGAAAGATGAATAACGTGTTGCTTGTTATTTTTTTTTATTTAAAATTATGTTTGGCTATTTTAATGTTATTTTACACATATTATGATTTGAATCTTATTATTTCATGTTTTCGAATCATCTGATAAAGTTTCTGTACTTTCTCTAAAGTGAACTACTTTTCAAACCAAGTGGATTCAATTTAGTGGATTTTTATATAATACATTGCAATTCTTTAAGAAAAATGCAAAAGTGCTTCTCCAGCTAGTCTTAACAACGTTTATAAGCATTTTGTGTTAAAAAAAAAAACTGTTTCTAATACTCAATATAAATATAAGGTATTTAAAAGTGATTGTAAAGTGATTTTAGTAATATATATTTTTTAACAGAGGTTAAGATAAAATTAGGTATCCTTCCTAATGCGTGTTAATTATGTGAAAATATAATGTGGTTTGAACAATAACACTATGTGATTTTATTTATCTTCATCGCTATTACGACATCATTAACTTGCTGACCGTAGTTTTACCCGTGCCTTTGGTTACTTGCGCCGATCTTATTGCTCGTAATGTAATATTTATCTTACACTTAATGTTTAATTTATTGCACTCATAAAATCTATAATTAGAGATTAATGCAAATAACTACATATTTTTTTAGCTTATAATATTAGCATACATTTAAACTTTATCTACAAACACAGCCCGAACAAATACAAACCATTATTTACTTTGACAGTCTTTTCTCATGTTCCAAAGTTAAAATTAATTATATAAATAAACTAGCTGCCTCCCGCAGTTTTAACCGATTTAAAAATGTAAGGGTATGAAAAAATTTTTATATAGTTGCCGATATAAAATTTGGTAAAAATCGGTAAAACCGTTTCGTAACTAACATTGTGACTGAAAATTGCAAAAATACGTAAGTGAATTTGAATTTCGCGGGCTTTCTTGACCTTAAGATTCAAGTTTGGAAATGGCCTTGCGCACGCGCCTGTTAGATTTGATACTTACTTCCACGGAGAGCCTGTTTAAATAAGTAGTGTATGATTTTTTATGTTAACGTAGACTAATGTAGTGCTACCAAATGTTGATAACGTAGTTGATGGTTACAAATATATTTCTGTAACACCTTATAAGACAAATCAATAAGAATTTTAAGAATGTCCAAGTTATGAGAATTATGATGTTACTAGCTTTTGCCCGCGGCTTCGCTCGCGTTAAAAAGAAACAAAAAGTAGCCTATGTTTTCTCTCCATCTCTTCAACTATCTCCACTTAAAAAATCACGTTAATTCGTCGCTCCGTTTTGCCGTGATAAAAAGACAAACATACAGACTGACAGACAGACAGACAGATTCACTTTCCCATTTATAATATTAGTGTGGATTAAATTAAGTAATATGTTTTGATATTAAATAGATAAATTGCGCTTAAAACTGTTTAAAGCCAGCAAAGTTGATTTTGTATTTCGTTTTATAATTATTCGCATATTTTATTGAAAACCACTTCGTCAAAGAATCATTTAAAAGGCCTAATACTGATGCGCAAATTTTCTGAGGTAAGAACATTTTTGTAAACAGGCTTATTCTATTGTTTTCTCACAAGCGAAGCCGAGTCCAGCGTCCAGCTAAAAGCAATCTTATTTCAAAGCAATAAAACCGAGTTTTAAATAAAGATCTAAAGTGTTAGTCGAGTTAAAAATGTAGAGGTATGAATATATATATAGTAGCCGATTCTCATACCTACTGAACAAGCTCACAAAGTTTGGAAAAGATCTGTAAAGCCATTTCGGAGGAGTAAGGTAAACTAACATTGTGGCACGAGATTTTTATATATAAAAAAATATCCTTGGACAACTCACGCACGGTCATCTAATCCCAAACTAAGCAGAGCTTTTACTATGGCAACCAGAAAAGTGATAAACATATATATAAAATACATACATATTATACGTAAATTACACCCAGGCCAAAGACTATTTGCTTCACGACCTAGGCACAGAACAAGCAATCATGCTCATCAATTTAATTTGCATTGCATTAAGAATTTTTTTTTTAATAATCAAGGTTAAAAGTATTAAAACTCTTACCGCCTTATTACAAAACAAGGTTTTTCTTTAAACCAGGTTTAAACCATTGAGCCGTGTTTTGTAATTTGAATCTTATTGTGATACGATCAAAATTCGAAATACAAAACCTAGCTCAATGGTTTAAACCTGGTTTAGAGAAAAACCTTGTTTTGTAATAAGGCGGTTAGAGATTCCCGGGCACTGTCAGTATCGGCTTAAAAAAATACGGGTTTAGAAATATTTTGCTAAAGCAAGCTGTGGCGGTAGGATGACACGACAATGTTTTGTTGTGTAAAGTTTTTTAATAGACAATACACAATTAAATGCCTTTGTTCTATTTTAAAATCTGCACCCGCTCCCAGACGGTTTATCCTTTTGTTCTATTGTGCAACAATAAATCTTGTCGGTGAAACCAAGTCAAGATATAAACATTATTATTTAAGTTCACATAAAAATTTTAAGCTTTAAATATGGATTGTTAAATAATTAAATCTATTGTTTATCACGCTCAAGTAAGCATAATTTATTAATCTAGCAGCTTATCCGAAAAAAAAAATTAATAAATAAAAAATAATAGTGTTCATATATTTTTTTTATTACTACTACAAAATATAACTCGCAATATAATAAAACCCAATACGTTGTCTTCGCCGAGAGTCGCTATCGGATTATGCATTTAAATAATAGCTTGATGTATTTATTTTATGGTAACATTATCAATTTTTATAAACTAGTGGTATGGTTTAAGCAGTGAATGCTGCTTATAGATCAACAGAAAGTTACTTTAGCATGTAAATAGTAAATTTGAACAGTGTATCTATTAAATATTGTGCGCTTACAATATTTTGCTTTATCAAATAAACAATGTAAGTCAAAACTAGTACACTCTCGTTATAATACCGACTCTCACAGCGCTAACGAATATAAAAACAATGAATGGAAGATCTTCATTCTGTGTTTCAACTCACGCGCACACATACGACATTGCTGCCATTCATTAGTAACGTAGATATTTATACACGTGTGTATACGTAAGAAGGCGGGGCTAGTTTTACGTTCGGTCGGCGGGTGCAAGCGATTTTAGCCTTAAGCATGATCGACCGGAAGAGTCCGCGATAGTACCTCATAAGGCTGGCCGGGTGCGATGGTGGTGGAAAAATCGTTAGCCTCGAACGTAACCGCAGGCGAGCGCAAGCGCACGGCGCGACAGCAGAATAAGCTTATGTATTACTTATTATTTATTTTATAAAAACGTTTTTTTTTTTTAATAAAATATACTGTCTTACAGCTGGGCAAAGGTCTCTGTCAAAGAATTCCACTGTTCCCTATTTAGTGCTAAGTTATGACATAATACGACAGTACCATTTCAAATCTATATTAGCACTCTTAACATTTCAACGACCAAGCGACAGCCGGCTGTCGTGCTGCTATTGTCTTTCTATAATGTCTCGAATCAAGGTTTAAAATAATGCCATATTTGTATTGCCAGGGCAGAATAATCCCATCATACTTTTACAAAATAAAAAAAAAACACCCTCTACATTTTTTTACAAATTTTCTGCTATCGGTACTTGAGCAATAAAGTTGAGTGAAGTCGCATAAAACCTTTATGTGATTTACTATGTACTTAATGCGAGCAAACGCTCGACTCTTGCGTATGTGACTGCAGATCAAATTTTCAAAGAAATACGCTGTTTTGATTTTCGCTTGTGAACTATTCAGTTCGCTTTGTTGTAGGAAAGCTTGCCGTAATTGGTTGAGTGTTTCTGTAACATAGAATTGTACGTGTGTATTTTTAAACCAAGGCTGATTTTTAAACATAATTAAGCTGCTTTAAATTAAATAAGTATAATGTCTAAATGTATGTATTTCGAGTTTGTTACCATAGGAAAAAGAGTTCATACATATTACAATAATCCGCTATCAGGTTCCTGAAAATTAAAAATAAATATAACATTTCTTCCATTTTTTTCTTAATTTTAGACTCCGTGCTTATAAGTAGTTTCGGAGATAATCAGAAGGAATATCGGGCAGATAGACCGAAACATAAGTGATCGTTTAAGTATATTATATACTTACGTCTCTAATAATTTGGTTCTATTAGAAAATAGCAATGAGATCAATGTAAATACCTATACTTAAAAGTCTGATGGTGTCTGAGGGAGCTTACGGTTTGAAACGTTTCCGTGAGAATCCTAATCTGAAATAGAACCAACTTCTTATTTCCTATCAACCTCAACTTTTACTTACTATGGGTACGTAGAACTCTCAAACCTAAACCTAAGCTCAAATATATTTTTCTCTTAAATGCGCGTGCGACGATCAAAGTGACAGTTCGGGGCAGTCGGGACGGACGCCGCGCCTCTTCGTAAATTGAATATGTTAAAACGTTTTTTGTTACTGCTGTACTAGTGACGAGAAAATTTGATGGCTTGATTATTTTTTTGTGAAATTTAAAGCTTGTAGGTACTGTATATTTTTGGGTGTTAAATGTACTGTAAAATAATCAATCCAGGCTGTTATATTTGTATTGTTTCCACTAAACCCAAAAAACCATGTCACTTCAACCCCAAGACACAATTAGTAGTGAAATGAGCGTAGTTAGTATGGACCGTAGAGTTCGGGGTTGTGGAAAGTTTATAATAGTTACCGTGACCTTGGAACATAAAGGGCAACCGAAGGAACATGAGTGGGTTTTAGTCAGTAAAAGTCTGACACGCCCTCCCGCCGCCAGGACGGGAGCAGTCATTTGATAATTTAGTAGTTTTAATATCAATGATTTTAACGTTAAGTGAAATAAGGCATATTGTTGTTATTCCAGACTTATATTAAAGAAGTACTAGCCGAGAATGAATTACTGTCTTTGGACGGTTAGAGGTTGAAGGTGCAATAGCTTCTAACGTCCATTTTTTCTTCAGCTACTTGTCTACCTGTTCCGGCTATTTTCAAAATGGCTGACCGATTTTGAGTTAACTTAGGCTTCTAATGCAAAATGACAGCTACAGAAACAGATATATTGCCTACGTTTTCTTTGTAGAATTTTATTAGAGCATTATTCGATATGTCAATATTTTGAACAATAATCGTCTGTACTTGTAGCAGCGACAGTACTTAAAGGTACGTACCGCCGCCGCCCACAGACGAAGATGATTCGTGGTTTCTCTCGTATAATCGATGGCACCAAATTGAGGCTGCAGTGAACTAATGTTACAATTTGTTTTAGTTAGTGTCAATTCATTTTTCCATAAGCCGTGACATATTGATAATTTAGATATACATGGTTATTTGTTGGATACTAGCATAATAATTATTACCCTTTCAAATACCAAGCGACAGCCGGCTGTCGGGCTGCTATCGTTTTTCTATTGTGTCTCGACACACTTGTATTCGAAGGTTTAATTTGAGATTTGTCATACAAAAGTCTAATCTTAAACATTTATTGTCAACGAGATGATCTTATGTCACTAGAATTAGTCTCTAGAAAACCGCCTATTATTTTCTAGTTTAACATCAATTAATATACGACAACTAGTTAAGTAATAGCTGTTCTGATCATAACAAAACTATAAATCTACCGGTAAGCACTACTTAAATTAATTACATAGGTAGAAACTGTTTTGCGTCAATGGTACACAAATACAGTCTTGGGTTAAATGTATTAGGTCGTACGCTAATTGACAAGAACATTGCTTGTCCTCATGTCCTTAAGGGCATAGTACGAGGTTCCATGCAGTTACACACTAGAGAGAATATTCTCGAATACGTGTTCTAGAACCTTCTAGGTACATAGATACTAAATAGGGATGGCTTAGAGATGTTAACTCGATACTGTAATTATTGGATATCCGAAAATAAAATGTATATGAAGCCTATTTCGTGTGAAGTCTCAAGGAAACACAATTTAATTTGTTTTCATTTTTTGTTGCGTAGCTATATTATTTTTAAGCTAAATTTTGTTACATAAGGTGGGTGGACCATGGAAGGCCACTCTAACGAGTAAACGCTTTTTATTCGTTTATTAACTGGATAAATGAAAATAAAAAATTATCAAATAATAGTTTGTTTTATTGTGTACCATATAAATCACTTTTTTTTAACCTAGCTTTAATCAGTATTCATTAAACTTAAATTTTGTTAAGCTCTTCCAAATGGCCTAGCAAGGAACACGGCTCCAAACAAGGCCAATATTATACATCAGTTGTTCAACTTAAAAATAGAGTTGTAACAATTAATATATTCGCTTTTACTAAAACTACATAATAAGCTCTTTCATTTAAGCAAAACATTAAATGCTCAATATATTTTTATCATTTATAAAAAACTCAACGAACATTACTTGAACACCATCGTATAACTAAGAATATATTAATGGTAATTATTTAAAAACAGTAGTAATGAGTATTACATTGACATCAAATAACTTGCCAAAGCGTATTATAATGAAATTAAAAACTTTTTTTTTTACCTCAAATGGCCTTCTTATGGGTCCGTTCTTTGTAAGGCCAAAATGTTCCTTAATAATGCCCAAAATTAACCCTTATAAATAAAAATATTATAAATAAGTATAAAACATTGTGTTAACTGTAACGGTACGTATTTATTACTAAAAAGTAATGTTCACATGTTCATGGTTTGTACATGTTCTTTGTAAGTCCCATGTACCCTAGCAAGGCCAACTGTCAAATTTTTGATTGGCCTTATAAGGAACCATCGGCTTTCCTGGGAACACTACCAATATTTTAACTTAAATCGAGGCAAAACTATTTTTTTTTTCTTTAGTACCATAAACATATCCTTATACGACAATTCACAGTAAAAAAATATGAAATAATAATAGGTTATCTAACTAAAAACTTACGTTTTGCTATGTGCGCAAATAGCAATTGTAACGTCGACGACCGAAGTCTACGTAGCGTGAGACCGTACAGCCACAATAGCGGCGCGAGCGACTCGCCGCCGCATCTGTGGCCTTGAGTTTGATGGATCTTAGTGTATAGCCGAAGGAATATGTGTTAACATGTCAATAACTACGACTTTTTGATGGTTGGCCTTCAAAGGAGCGTGGCCTTCCATGGTCCACCCACCTTACATTACTAATACTAAAACTTAATAAATTACTAAGGTACGATCGATACGTTAATTAACATTGGTTAAATTTGACAAGCGACATCACTGCTCGTTGTTAACTGGTGGGCCTGCGTTGTTTACCACAAAAAATACCTAATTATTAATCAAAGATTATTACAGATTGCCTTTTACAAGCTCTACTAGACCAGATTGGTTGACCCATCTCTAGATAGGTACTACAAGAAAATAGACCACACAACGAAATAACTAGAAATTTCTAAATCGCAAAGATTAGTCACACCACAATCAAGAGATAAACTCAAAATCTGAACAGCTGAATGAATCAGATGTTGCCCCATCAATACAGGCAGACATGACCTGTATTGCGTAAGTTGTAAAGGTCAGAATGCCGTACTATCAATCAAATTATCTGCGAGCACACGCGGAGACAATATGAATGAAATGAACCGGTACTTTTTAGTACCAACTTAGAGTTGCTGTTGATTAAATTTTGTTCCTGATCGGTGGTGCCGTTAGATATGAAGTTGAAGTACCATCTGGACATGATTGAATAATTTAAACTAGGAAGTATTATCTTCTCTAGATAGTAGACGACAAATTAAAACAAAAAGCGAGGAGAAAGGGGTAAAAATTATATTCCTTACATGTTTTGAACTTTCGTAATTGACAGATCCCAAACATCTATTATATCATCCTACATGCATGCACCTGCGTGTGTATGTATGTATACACATGTTTATGGCAAATAAATGATTCTATTCTATTCTATTCTATCGAGTTTTGAAATAAGGACTTAAATCATCATCAACTTAATCTATAAGTATTTTTTCTTCTTCTTGGTTAGGCTATATATATATCACAATCTTTATTTGACTTTGACTCTTCTAATCATTCTGCCTTTCTAAATCTGACACTAAACTATATTTGCTCTTATTTCCAATAATCTTAAAAAAGCTTATAAATATTGAAGCCAAACACAGGCTAGCTAGCTTAAGCCATTCCACAAAAAAGTACTGAAAGAATAATTATTTGGCTCACAGGCAAAATTATTAATTCATAATCGTAACACACGTGATTTGAGACACAATAGGAAGACAATAGCGTCCGGCAGCCGGCTGTCGGTTGGTTGTTGAAAGGTTAAGATCTTATTCTTGGGGCCCGCAACCGCTCAGTAACTGTAGTCTAATCATATATTTTTTTAAAAGCTACTTCTTACAGCACGAAAATTTCAGGCGAAAAAATCTTAAATTACTTACACATGTAATATTTTTTCATTCTATCGATTTTTCTAGAGCGGACAAAGAAGTTTCTAATTTACATCCACCTATCTCATAATAGATGCGTCTACGGCCAGTAGCAGTAGCTATCGCCTATCACCAAACAGTTTGTCAATCACTCCAAAACTTTTTGCTCTCAGTGCAAGTGTAAATATAATATGGTTTTACTTAATCGCGAGCCAGTCGATCACGCGTCGATATACATGATAAATGATCCACGTCAGCCCCGGTCGGTGACCAAGCCAACTAGTTTTAAAAAGTCAAGCGATCAGTTCATTCACCATCGTTAGAGATTGCTATTGAAATATTGTTTAGTATTATTAAATGTTTGTAGGTATTATTTGGTTGTGACTCGTGGTAGTTTGGCATGACAGATGGTTGTAAGCCAGTAAGCCTCTGTTAGATTTAACAGTCTGTGATGTGTTTTTACAGAATAAGAATCGTGTTTTTTAGATTGTGTTTGAGGTTCTAGTGAATTGATAGCATTCATGCTTCTATTCAATAAGTGGCTTACAGGGTTTAAAAAATGCCATTTGGTAAAAATGCATCGGAACATCCGTAATTGAAAAATAAATCGATTTCAACATCGAAATCCAGTTGATAGTGATAATCTTAATGGAAACTGAAGACTGAAACAGGCAAGAAATTTAAAAATGTACATGTTTGGACGTATGACCACAGATGCTCTCTCTGTGTTTTGGAACAGCAAAGCGACTTGACCCCCCAACAGATCAGGATTGCATAGAATGCTACATAGGAGAGAAAAGAGTTATTTAAAGTCTTTTTTTCACGTACAATGGTCCTACCTAAGAGGACTAAGAGGGGTAACCAAATCTCCCAGAGGGAGGTCCGTGATGATGCTGATGAAGTCTTTTTTTTTGAGGATGTAAATGGAGGATTTTGCAGGCAATCCCTCCTGCCCCGCAACCTTGGCAGGCATTGGCCCTAGAGGGCCCCGTCACAAATAATCTGTCTTAAAAATACAATAAATTTTTACCATTAAACCATCCCGAAATACGTGTAATTTGATTTCAGGAATTTTACAAATACGCCGTTTATAAAATCTGTTTAGTAAAGACTAGTTGTGTAGTGTATTTTACGTAAAAAATAATATAATAGCAGCGATGTCCTTCGGCGTTCGCGGTTGATTTCACATATCGCGGAGAACGAACCATGGCGCTATACAGGAAGTTTCCATTACACTAGAATTACAAAAAAGCTTTTTATACTTGCGACTTAATTACTTACAAGTACATGAGTACTTAGTCAGATCATTAATAGGTTCTCATGGCAAAAAATACTTTAATTTATGTAGGTACGGTTCAAAACCGTATGCAGTTCAGATAGCAGTAGTTTGAAAAACTTTACGGGGTGGAAAGTAACTGTTTTGTGTTAAACACTTCAAGAATGCTATATAGTTTACCGGAATCCTCGTCTCATCAAAACGAGGCTCTCGTCTCGCCTTGTAAGTTCATAAGCTGTTACTCTAATAGAGGCATAGGAAGATCTTAGACCGAGCACGTACTTTGGTTAAGCAATACCTGTCATTGTTGCACAACTGTCAAACGTCAAGTGCATAAAAGAGACAGAACATAGCAGCTGAACCAAAGTTCGTGCTAAGTAACACTTATACTGCATAATATCTCAACTTATTATTGTCACCAGCCCACAATTCAAATAATACTCCTCTTTCTCTTATTTCGTCTACAAATTAAGGCCTGTCATGATTTGTACCAAGAAAGTTCTCATTTTTCGATGAAGTCGCAGCTTTCAACGACCAAGCGACCGCCGGCTGTCGGGCTGCTATTGTGTTTCGAATCACGTGTGTTCGAAGGTTTAATATTAAGTCTTTTAATCATCCTGTACGTGCGTGTGACACAGCCGGGCGCGGTTCCAGTGACCCATGACGAAGGGTGACCTTCAAATGTGCGACTGAACGTATATGTCAACATCACGTGATGGCCGAAAATATTCAGATGGGAACCAAGTCAAGTTAATTATTTTATCCTTTTTCGTACGTCATTTTGTTTCATATTCCTTAGATGAAATTTTAATCCAGAATATTGGGTCTTTCCTCGAGTTTTCCTGGGCTCATATTTTTAAGGATCTCTATTGAATTCAAGTCGTCAGTGTGATAGTTGATCAATCAGGAGGAAAACATATTTTTCTTACTCCTCCGCTGTTCTTTCTAATTTATTATGCTACGGGATCCAAGACAGTTGAATCGTTTCTCCGGGACTCCTCGAGTTCATTTGCTTCGGCGCTTTTCTGGCGGATTTCACTTTTGATTCTGGCTTGCTGAGTTGCAGTGATTAGGAGACGAGACTATCCCATAAATAAAAGTTGACAAGATTTCTGTTACAAATAATTTATGTGAAAATTAACACTCAGCCATTTAATTATACAAGCAACACTATTTTCGTGACCCATCTCCCTACGAAACATAACTCAGTCCAGTCTGACATAGGTATCGAATAAAATATATTAAAAAAAATATAGTACTAAAAAGTTAAAGCTGAAGAAGTAATGCAATTCGAAAAATTTTTCATCATCTTAAAAACTGATAGGCTTGTACTTTTGACCCCAAGGCCTACCACAGATCCAAATCTATCCGAATCAGTACTAGTAATCCTTAAAAATATCCGACCAACACTTAAATAAATCTCTCAAGCACCAAAACCGAGGTAACCCGAGGTGGCCCGAGCTTGTCCGAAGTAACGTCACGGGTGGGCGGGCTCGCTAATTGTCTGCGCCGCGACCCGTGACAACAGTTATACGCGGGAGCACCCAAGCCGTGTGATAACCAAGTATTGGCTCCGAAGAGGGTACCGTTTTTCTATATCTATGCAGATTGGATATGATTTATGTTGGAATTACACGCTATGTGTAGGATTGACGAGACTGCATCATATTTTCAAGCGTCGAACTAAATCTGTTGGATGCGTGAGATTTTGACGGATGTCAATAGTCTAATGCTGTTATTTAACTGTCAAAGAAGGGAAATTAAAGGTTGAAAAAGATGTTTTCAAAATGCATAGCCTGAAAATGCCTAAGCTTGCCAATGGATCCGAGAGATAGACGTATTTGGCAAAACCCGCAAGACTCATTTACCTCTAAAAGCTTCTAAATAGAAAACATTGGTTTAAATAAGTTTTCAAGACAATCAGAATTATGTAAGTTTTCATTAAGAATAAGCATTTAAAGCATGTTAAGTTATAAGATTACATATTTTTCATGAATTACTAAAACTACTTAAATAGGTAACACAATGCGTAGCTAAGCCCTGATTAGCCGTTAGACAGAAACTACTGGGCAAATATCGTTTGCACAGTTGCTCTGTAGTTTAGGCTACGCGTTGAATACTACCAAAAGAAAACTGTCTCTTTATACATACTTATATCAAAAGATAACCGTTTTATTTTCGTCATACCTAAAACTAAGTATTCAACACTCAAATATCTCATCACAAAGTGACAAGACGAAGTCTAATTTTATTCCTCACAATTTCATTTCAAATAAAGAATCCTAGTGATTGATATTAGATAAGTGAGTGGACACAACTCCAGCTACGCTCGGGGGCGCGGCTAATGCACATTTAATTTCCGTCAAGCACGCCTCACTTGTCGTTTTAAATGTTGGCTGTCGTTCCATTGGTTTAAGGTCAGTTTATTTTTGTGTGTTTCAAAGGGTTTGTGTACGAGAATATAGTGAATCCGTGTTTTGGGCATTCTTCTAAGAGTTTAGTTTTAATATTAGTAATCCCAGCTTGAGGGTAGGTCCTGTACGTGTTACAAATTTTTGATTTTTCGGGTTTTATTTACTATAAGCTGTCGCCCGCGTGGATGTTGAACTCGATTCACTATCCAAAAATCCTTTCTTAGTGGCTACTTACAAAGAACACGCCCTCCAAGTTTTATGTCTAAATGACCAGCGATTTGGGCTGCGCGATATCAACAATCATGCAGTATACCATTTCATAATATGAATAGATATAGACGATCCAAACTTCATAGGCACTCCCTCTGTGTAGTTATGGACATCCATCAGTAGTTTTCAATTTATCGTAAACATACATACTGATGAACATTGAAGCTTTTAAAGTACATAGACAATAGTGTAGTACTTAAAGAACTTTAAGCTGCCCCTACACAAGTACCTGCTGAAAGAAAACCATTTTTCCAAGAAACAATTTCTTGCTTAATCAGCTAATTAGACATTTAACGTCTAATCTGTCGAAACAAAATGGCGTCTTAACGCTTCGTCACCTCCAGCCAAACCGTTCGGATACATGTCCAAATAACAAAGAGGTGTAACGAGGCCGGACGGCGGCAGTTAACCGGCAAAATTCAAATTTCTATCAGAATAGCCGCCGAGAGGAACGAGCAATATCCGTTCTAATTTCGCAACACTACACATCCGAAATGGTAAGCGTTGGTGCGTTTCCGAACACGATTCGAATAGGATACACGGTTTGAAAATTAATCATCCGATACTGACCCCTTTGGTGTTTTTCCCTTTCCAGCTTGCCAGTAATAAAATTTCTTTAATTACATGGGAATCGTTCAAACAACACGCATACATCAAGTTTTATTACCACGGTTATTAATTGTAGTTAATGTTTATAAATCATATGCTTTTCAAGTTTTCCCTACGCTACGAAACGTTTTTTTTTGGTACCTATTTAGTCAAAAACATATTTGGTAGACAAACTCTAAATTAAAAATAATTACTTAAGCCAAAGGTTGGGGATTAGATTTCCACGCAAGACAAAATAATGTTTCTGCGATGAGCAAGATTGTTTGTTCTATGTCTGGATGTAATTTGTATTGTATGTTGGATGTAATGTGTCTATACACTACTGTTTTGCTTGTCGCTTTTATTCATGTCATTGGGCATTAAAATGTAATAGAAAATAACAAGAAGTTCCTTTCAAGACAGTACTCTATCTTTATTTCTCGTGAAATATTACTTTGTGTTCATTTCAATGTAGTTGTCTGGCTAACCATTAAATCGGCGAGGTTTTCGGAATCCCCGTGACTGTGAACATTTTAAATTACATGGTGTCGTTCGAGTCTCAAACTTCTATGATGTCCTGGTCTTTAGGTTAACAGAAGTTTTACGGTCGTAAGACACAAAATTGTTACCTTCATTTAAACTTTTAAAAGGTCGTATAATCCATACTAATATTATAAATGGGAAAGTGTGTCTGTCTGTCTGTCTGTCTGTTTGTCTTTCTTTTACGGCAAAACGGAGCGATGAATTGACGTGATTTTTTGAGTGGAGATAGTTGAAGGGATGGAGAGTAACATAGGCTACTTTTTGTCTCTTTCTAACGCGAGCGAAGCCGCGGGCAAAAGCTAGTACTTACTAAAAATTTCTTATCTTCAGTAAAAAAGGAACACGCTTGCAAAGTTTCACGACGTATTTTAGTCTATTTCAGTCAATTGTTGGTGAGCCAAATAAATAAAATAAAATAAATAGAAGATTGTGAGTATATTCTATACCATTTCCTTTTTAATGCTACAGGCTGTTTAGATAGTCAACTAAATTGCTAGAGGAACATTGAAATATTGTCACGTAGTATTTGTATGACCGGCATGTGTTCCGGGTGTGCTGGCGTATGCATTTAATTAAATTACGTTAACGTCAAAGCAATAAAAAAAACATTCAACAATTAATTAGATGTACAATGTGCCTATAATTAAATTTATGTCTTTTATCTCGTTTTATCGTACCTTGTTTAATATAGTTTTCAAGGCTTAATTAATATGTTAGCATATTTTTAACATAAAATATTTTTTTTCTTTCAGGTAAGCTGCCATTTCATTACGGAACTGCGTTGAACTAACGTCACAGTAAGACAGTTTAATTTTTTGGTCGTATTATCAATAGGTAATATTTTTATGTAATCTAATCGTAATAAAATAAATAATTTGTAAAAGAATAATACCTGCCCATTAAGTTCCGTATCGCTGAAGGGCAAAGGCCTTTATTGACACAGAGAAGGCATATAAGCATTGACCACAAAGCATGCTCAAAATAAATTCAACAAAAACACGTTTCAGGTTGAACCGAAGCGAAAAAGTCTCACAACTGCAGCCAGCCTAACGCTCACAAGATGGCGCGATAGTCGCTCCAATGGCGTACACAATTAATACAGTACTTATCTCGCTAATTAGCGATTGCAGAACGACCTAGAATCTTTAATGAGGCTGTGGCAAGATCCGTCCGTTTGTGAGCAAACGTTTGTACGCATGGCTACGTCGCCGGTCGAGGGGAAACCTTTTGGGTGATTTTCATCTCGACCCTTCGTTTTCTCAGACCTTCTCGAGTTTTCTTGAACCTTAACTATGAGACCAAGGGTCAGATAAGTTAAGATTACATAGCTCGTTCATCAGCTTAATTATGCTGCCTCTGCGCCCTCCCGTCGCACCCAGGACGGGAGCAGTCTATTCATGATTTCCCACTCCCTTTAAAATACTGAGATACTTAGTACTTAAATCAATCAAAAGTACTAGGCGCGCAGTTGTGTGAAGTGGTTAATAGAAAATGTGAGCGCAATTTTAAGAAAATATATGTTTATGAACTTAAATAATATTCATCCATACTAATATTATAAATGGGAAAGTGTGTCTGTCTGTCTGTTTGTCTTTCTTTCACGGCAAAACGGAGCGACGAATTGACGTGATTTTTTAAGTGGAGATAGTCGAAGGGATGGAGAGTAACATAGGCTACTTTTTGTCTCTTTTTAACGCGAGTGAAGCCGCGGGCAAAAGCTAGTTCTTGATAAACAGTATCACAACAAACGGAAAGTTCAAAATACACACGGAAAATAGCTAAACCATAGTACATGCTGTGTATCAATTATTTACTGCGGCCTAAGGCTCTAAACTAAATAGTTTAGAGCTTTAGGCCGCGGTACCCGCTTGTAATTCAACTGTATTAAATATAAATAATACAGTTGAATTGCCTAGCGGTGTTAAAGGGTCATTAACTGCTATAATTCAACCCCTAACCAGAACCTGCAAGAAACGGCTATTCCGCCTAGAGCAAACGTGAAAATTAAAGCTCGTGTCTTCTCTATAAGAAAAGCAGCCTTTACCACGCAGTGGAATATTTATGAGCACAATGCAGTTTCTGCCCATAGAACTCTAACACCTCTCATCTATACTAATATTATAAATGGGAAAGTGTGTCTGTCTGTCTGTCTGTTTGTCTTTCTTTCACGGCAAAACGGAGCGACGGATTGACGTGATTTTTTAAGTGGAGATAGTTGAAGGGATGGAGAGTAACATACATAGGCTATTTTTTGTCTCTTTCTAACGCGAGCGAAGCCGCGGGCAGAAGCTAGTAGTTTCACTACGCACAATACGGTAGTTTACACCATTATCAATTGACGTACTTTTTATGAGCTGTCAAAACGCAATTCTCCAATAGATTTTGTATGGCAATGGCAACTAATGACGTCACTAAAATAACAACTCAGTTGACTATCTATTTTCAAACCAACTAGAAATCAAATGTTATAGCAAATTGAAAATGAACCGAATTATTGGGCTGAAATTAAAAGAGGTTTTATAGAAATTGTGTCTAACATTTATTGGTTAATGGTGTAAACTACCCAATTGTGTACGAAATCTGAACAAACGCGGAAAGCTAAGCGGACGTGTACGCGTCTTCATAGAAAATCGTCGTTTTCATGGATATAAGCTGAATAAGTGTGCGTAATCCCTAATAGTCTGGTGTTTTATATTACTACTTTTTGAAAATAGACTGACAAGTCCCATAATAATGAAGTTTTCTAATATTAAACCACATGTTTCGCAAAACTGAAAATGCATTCAGCCTAAGAAACAATACTACAACCAACGGAGGCGTTCGGTTTCAAAATCTTACCGCTCGTTAAGCTCGGACACTGGTAATTATTTACCATATATTCGCCTTGAAAAATCGTATCATCTTCAATTAAACTCACTCTATGATTAATAGTCGTTCGTACGTACATATAAGTACCGCCCACGACTATTTCACAATGATACGCGTGCTATAGTTTCTTCACAATACACATTTATGTATGTGTGTTTAGCGATAATATCTTAATTCTACGTTTTCTTACTAAGTATGTAGAGAGAAGAATGGAATTAACGTTTTTAGTAGTAGGTCATAGTAAATAGTTCATAGGTACATAGAACTGCAATACTGTATTTCCGTAAAATATTTTGTACGACGTTTTTCAACACACTAGTGAGGAAAATTCAATAAAATATTATGTACGGTTCATTATCATAAACAACGATTTGTAGAAATGACGCGCTTATTTCATGATTCAAATTTAGAATTCTCGCTGACTGGCCGCGTTGGCTGGAGAAGGCGTCAAACCATAAAACGGCCCTTTAATTAATTTAAACACAACGATAAACTATTGTATTTTTTGACAAAACTAAATATATAAGATTTTATTGTTCTATTATACATTAAAAATTTATTTTTATACAATTTAATTATGTAATTAGGCACAATAACAATTTAAGTTCATTGCCGGGATTAAAAAATCCAGTGACTGACAAAGCTACATAATTTTAATGATTTAAAAAAATTAAAAGGTTTTATATTATATGAAGCAAACTACTGTATTACTTATCACAAAATATTTAAAGACGCAATGAAAAATCTATACCGAGATTTAAAAAAAATACTAAAATACTGTGCGTTAATATAAAGCAAAATCAAGATTTTGTAATTATCTACATTACGAACCAAAAACTAGTACAATCTCTTATTACTAGCAGATGTGTTAAAAAACTATTTACTTATAAATACGTTATTTCAAAATCAAGTCAAAGAGGCTTTTTTGTCGAAGAGGTTGGTGCTCTTCGAACAAAAAAAATGCCTCTAAATTAACAGACGTACCTAAAGAATATCGTTATTAGCATAACGAGAAAATGACTGAGTAAACAACAATTAATTCTATGAGGAAAACTGGAAAATTACTCCTTCTAGATGTCTCAGGAGGCAGGTTTTTTTTAAACCAGTGCCCTTCGGCGCAGACGCAATTATATTGCTCAATGTCATGCAAGATTAATTTATGAGATTACTTTTTTATTACTTAGTCGTAGAAAATTAAATTGCGATTAAATGTAAAGTAAATAGGCAAATATATAGTACATTTAGAATAATTACTGTAATTTTCATATCGGGAAATCTAATAAGTAGTTTCAGTGTCCGGATAGGTAGTGTCTACCTATCTATAATTTTATGTATATGACGTTTAGGCGTTCCGAATAGTTAACGATTGGGTCCGGCTTTTTCATAGAAAATTTGCAGAAGTATTAGGTTTCAGGATTAAAGTATTCTATTACAAAAACTTATTAAACGATTTATTTGTTTTTTAAATCTAGCCCACAAAAGGATGTAACCTCATTTGAATTGAACTCTGTTAAAAGGGTTCCAAATTCAAACCACAACTCACCATTCCGCAAATATTTCAAAATAACAAATACATACAACATCCATGCATTTCTAAACTCCGTCTCTGAAATCATAGACAAGCGTTCAGATAGTCGACTAAAACTTCATTGAATCGTGTTATTTATCACATTTATTCGTATGTCAACGCACTATGACCTTACAGCGTGCCATTCACTGCACCATACAACACGCAACCAGTGTTGCAACTAGTTTCAACACACAAGTTTTCCTTTTTTCGTGGGAAAATCTTTTCACTGTACACAATGAACTTAATGTGTAGAAAACTACAAGGTTATGTTTTGCAGCTCTTGTGGACTCTATTCGTAGCGTGCTAAGGGTAGTTTTGAAACGTATTTGCGTGGTACAATTATCGTTTATGAACGGTATGTAATTTATGATAATCAAGCGAAAATGTTAGGTTATAACTTGGTTTAAAAGGTTTTTTAACTAGAAACTGCTTTATTTACGTCTAAAATGGTGGTGTACTCGGAAATTATAGCCATTTGTAGTTCATTAAATATTTTTGTAATAAAGTTTTGAAATCTTGCTTGAGTAGTAATCGAGTACCTGAACAAACACAACCTTCCACATTTATATTATTACTCATACATTACCACTTATATACGTCGAAAGCAAAACTGTTGGGTCAGATAAATAAATATAATATGTGCATTTACGTAAGAAACACTTACCTATTTACATATCCTGTTAATAAAAATACAGGAAGGTATTCATTTTCTAGGTTTGTCTAATATTTTCATTGACACCAATATTTGCATTTAACCTTCAGTGACCTGCAGTTGTCGTCATCCCTCTGAAACTTTCCTTGAATATATGTAATTTTTTGACATAATTTGTAAAATTACTCTAGATTGCATGTACGTACATAATTAGTTTCCAATTCTATTAGTTTTAAATGCGCAAAAAAGCTATGCCACAGAGAAGAACACGCGCAGTCGGCCTAATAATAAGAATGGAAGGCAACGGTCTTTAATTAAATCTGCCGTGATTAAATTTAAATTTTCACAAAAACCTATACATAGTTTTCCAATATTAATAGAAGTAATAAGATCTTTATTTAATTTCAAATTTAATTTAAATACATCCATCGCTGTTCAAATAAACTTACGTTATATTAGACGACCCTGCATACTTAAAATTTGAATTTGGAATTGTACAAGCAGTAACATAAATAGTTAGCTGACAGTACAGTTCCAAATTCAATTTTCAAAATACGCCAGTTCAAAAGTCCCACTCATCAAACGAACGCAAAAGGAATGCATCAGCTGATAGCCTGTTGAACGGAAGTCGCCTCACGTGTGCGCTTCACCTTACTTGGTATGCACGGCCAGTGTGCGCCGGCCTTTATGCCAGGTACTTCGAATTTGGTCTATGAACAAAGAAGGATATAAAAAATTAATAAAATTCTAGACGGAATTCGTAACGGGATGTTTTAAAGCTTCTTATGAATTATTTGAAATTTTATGTGCAAAATATATTTGATTGTCGGTTGTGGAAAACTTTTAAGTGTTGGTTAAAATCAAATGAATTAATTTCAAATAATATTATTGCGGACTGAGGTTACAGTCTATATCTAGGAGCGAAGTAAGACTTCAAAGTCAGTAATTAACGGAACGGAACATTTCCGAAATCGCGTATTTCAAGATATTATTTTATTTCAAGGTATTGGAATGGGTTTTTTTCTAATATCAGACGATAAAACTCATATTTTAGTTCTAGTTGACCTATAGACAAAAATATGTTAGATATCGCTTCGTTTTTAAAATCAGTTTATTTCGAAATGTCTCGCTTTACACTTTTGAATTAATTGTTCCATTACTGTTTCTGACTGTCAATTTTAGAAGTTCTAGCCATTATGTCAGTGCTTAACTTTATTTTCGCAATTGGCAACCCATCCCAGCTTTACACATGACTAATTTTTGATTCTCTCGGTTCATTTCTTCTTGCTATGCATAGATTATCCACTTAAGCCTTCATCATCAACACATTGTCTATTGGCAAAAAAGACACGACATTTAACGAATTTTCATGCCGTTTTTTAAATTTACCGCGAACAGGCATAGGCTGGGGACTTGTTTTATAATAAATGGGGATATAAATAAATAAATAAATAAATAATAATAATAAATAAATATCCTCGGACAACTCACACACGGTCATCTGATCCCAAACTAAGCAGAGCTTGTACTATGGTAACCAGACAACTGATAAACATACTTATATATATTTTTAAATACATACATAATATACCACACCCACACCCAGACACAGAACAAACATTCGTGCTCATCACACAAAGTTTGTCCTGGGTGGGAATCGAACCCACGACTTGCGGCTTAGCAGTCAGTCATATGAATTGTATTACAAATGTTCAATCCACCCTGAATAAATAAAACGTCCTACCTTCTTTGTATAAGAAGAGGCCTTAGTAACCGAACAATGTAGGCCAGTTTTAAACGCAAAAATCTTTCACAATACAACGTAATTTAAGCAAATTAAATAAAATAGGTGTAAGGTCATTTAATTCGGGGCATATTTCGGGAGCCGCCCGCCTGTCAAGGATGGCAGTGCCACTGTGGCGCAACTGTTGTACCGCAACACGTATTAATTGCCACACTGACTTGTATACAGGGTGGATCGGTGGCTTAGACACTGGTGTGATGTGTGTACACCATTGTATACCATGTTTGACGCAAATAAATATTTGTATTTGTATTTGTGTATTAAATTTTGGCTTTATTTGAAGAATTAATTTTTGCTTATTATCTTGAAACTAGCTGTCTCTCGCAGTTACACTCGTGATTTACTGTGAGCTTGAAACTGCCGCTATCAAAAGTAACGATGTTTCATTTAACATTCTACACCCATTTTGCACCCTCAAGGGAATAATTTCTTTTAGGATTTTTTTTTCTTAGCTTAAAGAGAAGCGTACCAGAAACATTATTCCAAAATATGCTTCAAGAACTAGCGGCAGCGGCTTCCGCTGTGCGAAGATCGATCAGTTATTTATTCCCTTATAGATATAGATAAAAAAAACATCTAAGCCTAAACATAAACTTTAATGATTATAAAAGTAATCATAAAAAGTATTATGGAATTTTGAAATTAATAGTCAATAACCCAACCCCCAAAATTTGACCTGGACCTGTATATTGTGGGGATCAAAATAATTTATTTAAAATTCCCAATCAATCATGAAAGGTAAAGTTGAAAATCTATTAAAGAATTTTGACAGATTATTAACTTCATATACTGGCCATCTATACTGGTGGAGGTGTACCACTATATTCTATTTAGTGATACGATTACATAAATCGAGAAAAAAAAAGAAATCTTAAATAAATCTAGCGCAAAACGACTCTCATTGTCATTTAAAAATTTAAATAAACCATTACCACCACACAGTAACAATTTAACTCCATTTGACGCTATTTACTTTAAATAGCAGTTAATTAAAAATAACTAAGTGCGCAATTCCAGCGATATTTTCGCCATATTACCCGTAAATTTACCGAGCACACTGTATATATGAACAGTTAAGTGTCGGACCGTGCGAAAATCTGATAAAAACTATTCTATGTACGTATAAAGAATATTTTTTCCCGAGACAATAGCCGTTAGAGCACGACCATATGTACCGACCGTTTTTTTCTTAATTACCTCAGTAATTTACCTTTCTAAAGTTGAGGTCAGCGCTGTAATCTGATTAGTTGGGTTTCGTTTTAATTTTCGTGTTTCTTGAAGTCGAATTGGGCAACAGCCTGTAGCTGTAAAGTTTCGGCGGCGCGGAAAACTGATTTTTCTTTTTAATTCTGCTTTGTGTTTGCCTAATTTTTTAAAGCCAGCTTCTAGTGTTTTATATGGAGTGACTGCCTATCAGACCTGGTACCAAGTTACTGGGTAACATGTTTAACTTCTGATTACCCGTAACGACTATTAAAGATAATATAAAAGTGAACGCTCGATTCTCGATTGCTAATTAAGAATTAGTACAATTAAATGAATAAATTACTAACCCGTAATCTAATGTGTGAAACCTCAACATCCAGACGTACGGCAGGATACCGCCCTTTCTTGGTCGATATTCCTCGAATCCGCACGCAGCGTTTTTCGAAATCCTTTATTATGCGCACCGCAAAGGAATGGAATTCTCTGCCGGCGTCTGTTTCCAAAAGCATATAACCCGGATGTATTCAAGAGAAGAGTGCATCTTAGGCATCTTTTGGGTGAGCTCGCTCCATCGTAGGCCCCGTCTATGCCCTCAGACTAGTCTGGGACCAAGAGCAAGCCCATAAGTTATAAAAAAAAAATCTTTAACCACTGTCATTTCAGAACATGCAAGTCCTTGTTCTGTTCTTATATGTGAAAAATCTGAAATCATTTTACTGCTTAATGTACCGTTCTCAGAAGCTTCTCAGTTGTAATTTATCTCGTTGGAAAAGTTGACTCGGTTTAAACCTTTAAACACACGTGATTTGAGACACAATAGAAATTCAATAGCAGCCCGACAGCCGGCTGTCGCTTGGTCGTTTAAAGGTTAAAATGTAAAAGGGGCCCAATCACAAAACAATAGATCATTCGGTTCATTTGAATCAAGGTCCAGAGGTCCCCAGTGCGTTGCACCGCCCAGCCCATACCTATCTACCCTACTGGGTTACATGGGTTCGGGGCTAATGTAATCAATACCACTGATACGGCGACTATGGTAACTACGACTCTAGACCCACAAACTGGAAAAACTATTTATTTATTTAGTATATTTATTTATTTAATGTTTAATCCTAGACAACTCTAGGCTTTTACTTCAGTTTATAATGGAATAATCGCCACTCATCAGCACTCATACTGGCGATCTCAAGGCCAACAAGATGCTCAAAATACTCTCCCTAAAAGATCTACCAAAAGTCATCACGTAAAACGACATCACAGCAAAATCTATTTATAAAACAACAAACCCGATTTGCTGCCACCTGTAAAATGAGCTGAAAATGTATATCATAATAGTCGTGGGAATTCAACAGTGACGTTGATCGTGTCATCGACCGATCTACTGGTCAGAGCTCACCGAGTTATCAAACAAAATTAAAACCGTTTTGTTTCGCAACGCATTATCTCCACCCAATCTGAATTTAGGTGAGCTCACACACATTCATAAATCGTTGGCACATGACAATGAAACTGGCGAACAAGAAGCATATTTCGCACGATCATTGCAGCGTACGAATATTGCGCAAAAAGTGCATATTGCGCCAGAAGGGCGTTATTGTGCACCAAGCCTTATGTTTTGCGTTGTGTGAAGTGCTTTGTCGTGTGTCATTATGCTAGAATTGGTTTGTTTTTACGTGGTTCATATTCTAATAACCCTTGGCCGAATTGTGACAAACAATTGGGAGCGGACAATTCTAATGTTCGATTGGATAAAACACACGGTTTTATGTAATGTGTCATGTGTTTTAATTAGCTATAGGTAGTGGACATTAGAAAGGTGGATATTAGAAATAGAGTTGCGGTTTGAAGGATATGGTGTTGGTGTTAAGGGCTCATGAGGCATATCATCGTTATTTTTGGGATGACAACGCATCAACAAAGTCTAGTATTGCATATGATTTTAGGCGGTGACTATTCAACATCAGGTGGCATGTCAGCTTGTAAATCCTTCCCTGGATTAATTTAGAGAGTATCGAACTACATTGGAAAGAGTCCTTTCCCATAGGCTTCTGTCCAGCAATCAACTGAAGCAGATTATTGATGATGATGCTTGTAATGTCAAGTTTTGTCAATAATGCGTTTATGTTTTACTTACATTTATTATGGCTGAAATTAAAGTGTGACTACGCTTACATCTGCTGCTTCATTGGTTGGGGCTAAGATCTATATACAGATCCAAAATATAAAAAAAAACCGTAAATGGAAGTTACAGAACGGATCAATGATTTCTAAAAGCAAAATTACCACCACATTTCCAGAAAGTGAAATCTTTAACATCGTACCTATAGAACCTACTTTCAGTGCTAACACAAACATACCCATAGACAATAAAAGAAGATGTTCATAAATATAAATCAGCATTCAACAGTGTCGGGGGTCGCTTCAATGAATACGATTACTGGGCGTTGGGCAACCGTTGCCACTCGACCTCCTGCTCTGAATCCGACTATTGCATTACATTTTACTAATTAAATATGTGTTTAAATGTGTTCGTATCAGATTGGGTGTTTGTGTAGCAAGCAAGGTATATTTTTATGAACTTGTGACCCAGGGCGAATCGCTAATTTGTACGAAAATATATTATGTTTAATATTTTCAGTTTATTCAGCTGTTTGTAAGGCAAACAACCTGAAAATGTGTATACGAATTACGATATTTATAAATATATATGTATACTAAACATAATAAGATTTCAGTAACAATAAGGTCTAATGGTGTGGAGTTAGTTATAAATAAATATATCCTGGGACAACTCACACAAGGCCATCTGATCCGAAACTAAGTAGAGCTTGTACTATGGTGATCAGACAACCGATATAAACAAAACTTAATTTAAAAATCTTTCGGAAAAACCATTAAAAGAAAGATTCTGCGTAATAATAGATGTAATATCGGAAACATAGTATTATGCAAAATTTAAAAACCTATTGTCTCGAACAGGGAACCAATCCCGTGGCCACAGTGGGACGGCCATGGCACTGTGCCAAATAGGCCACCAGTTAAGTACTGGTGGCCAATACAAGCTAGAAGTCGATCATTAGCTCCAAGAAACTTGTATTAGTATTCTATGCTGAGACACGCCCTAGCCCAGCAGTCTGCCAAATGGCCATTTAAAAGCTTTTACCCGCGACTTCGCGTCGGTTGACTAAAGAGAGAGACGTATTTAAGTAGCCTGTGGTTATTAACATGCTAAAAATGGTCTAGCCGTAATTTTACATAGCCTTTTTGTAGTTACGGCGAAATAAATAGACGCTACTTAGTGCATACTTTGGCTAAGCGCTATACCTGTCACTGTTACACAACTATCAAACGTCAAAAGCGCGATAGAGACGGAACATAGCTGAGCTAAAGTACGCGTGTGCTTAGTAACGTCTATTTATCTCGCTAGTAGTGTTCTGTCAAGTTGTTCCTGGGATTACAAATAAACAAGCTTTACTTCTCTTTAATTATGATCTTATATTAGTTATTGCATTAATTAGTAGGGTATATAGCAATATAGCATTAATTTAACGTACTCTAAAATAAAAAGAATCCATTTTAGATCTTATATTTTGGCTCAGTCTATCACGACAGCTTTAAAATATTAGTACAGATATTTAAAAACACATTTCCACTAATAGCATTAAAGGAACAAACGAACTTAACAAGTTTCTACATAGGTAAAGGAAATCGAACACAAATCATACTCCCACTGAGCGGAGCCCCGCCCACGCGAGAAAATCTTACAAGTACCATCGGCTCTCTAGTTACTATGTGCGCTTCTTAGAGGGTACGTTTTGTACCGTTTTTATTCTTATTCTTTATTCCATATGAAATAAAAAACATTTACCTATGGCGAAATAAATAGACGTTACTAAGCGCTGACTTTGGCTTAACACTATACCTGTCACTGTTACACAACTGCCAAACGTCAAGTGTACGATAGAGGCTGGAACATGGCTAAACCAAAGTCAGAGCTTAGTAACGTCTATTTATCTCGCCATTACTCTTTCAACGACAACGACAGCCGGCTGTCGCGCTGCTATTGTCTTTCTAGTTTTCTATCTTGTGTCTCGAATCACATGTGTTCGAAGGTTTATATTGCATAAAAGATAATGTAGCTTTTTTGCTTTTGAAAAAATGACTATAAGCAATAGAATTGAATTCTGTTCATCGTGTCTTACGAGCGAAAAAGTGAACTGTTTCTTCTAATTAAGTAATTGGTTCATACATTAACAACACCTGCGTTTTTTTGTATGATTACTTGTCTCTTGTGATTTCATCTACATTAAATTAGGTGTATGGTTACTTATTATATTGTTTATACATATATAGTATAGTATATTTATTGGGTATGGTTCCATGCCCTTGGGTCTCAATGTAATATTATGTCTTTAACTATTACCCATAAATCGGGCCAACTTTTCCTGAAACACTTTTCCGAATCGTCTGATAGATGTAGAGGTCAGTGGGGTACAAACAAAGAACAAACACTTTAACTTTATTATAAATAGTATAGATGATAAAACCCTTTGCTTTATTCACACGGCTACTAAACTTATCTATTTTTTACAATCTGAAATTACGGAGTCGTCAATGCCAGTCACCATAAGGTTTGCGCAAGTAGCCCGTGTTAGTGTACCAATAAACCAACTAAATGGTCTATTATACAAGTAAATTTTAACTCTTTCAATTTTTAAATTTAATCATTCTTTACTTCTACATTCAAATTATTTAGCTAGGAGCTGGAATTCCTTTTAATATCTGTCATCAAAATTGAATATACAAAATGTAATTGGTGGCATGTTAGTCCGCCCACGGGCAGCGTGGCTCGTTACTACCTCATGAGCTATTGACTCTAGTCGCGATGGTACGTTACCCATCCTTCTTCTAAACGATTCCAGTTAACTTGCATGAAATTCCACTGTCTTGAAATTGATAATGTTTCTTCATAACTCGAATTTTATGAAGAAAACGTTATCCTGTATGTAACATTATGGAATGCAATAAATATTTTTGACTTTAGTACTTACATGAGAGCTCGACGTATAGTGAGAGTTTTCGATATTTAAATTAGCATTTTGGTTATTTTTTACAGCAGTTATTATATCGTACCGTAAAGAATGGATACTAAATCTGTACTGTTATTATAAATGCGAAAGCAATTCTGTTTGTTTATCTGCCAGTTACGCGTTCACAACTACAACCGCATCGATTTTGATAAAAATTGTTACAGAGAGAGCTCAAATGTCAAATCACTTCACGTCCTCACTTTCCGCGAAAAGTCTTTGCCTCCATTACTCATATCTTAGCGTTTAAAAAGAAAATCGAACCACAAATCATAAGCAGTCCCGCCTACATACGTAGCTTCGAGTTTCACCGTCCGCCGTTCAGTTGTTCTTTCACCTTTGCTCCACTTGCGCGAGCAGCCACCCGAGACGCGACGCATCACGCTGCGTCGGAGTGGATTCAGCAGTGATTGAGATACTATGACTTATTATTACGGCTTCCTTTTGTGTTCTAATGAACGGTTCAGAGGTAAATGTAGAAAGAAATTGCGTTACGCTTGTGTTTCTAATTTGATGCGTGGTGTTGTTAGTAGATTGTTGGGCAGTTGTTGATATAGATTTTGTATTTGGATAAACCTGTCATAGCAACAAGTTTAAACCTTAGTGGTTTTTGGTTGCTATTTCATTAGAATAATTCTGTGTTATTATTTTTGTAAAAGATAAATAAAAAAAAAAAAAAAAAAAGCTGGATTGTGTGTCTTTAAGTTTTCGATAACTCTAGTCTTCTGGTTTTCTTTAGATTTCCTGAAAATTCAGATTTTATTTAAAAAACGAGTATTTGTCAAGAAGAAAATGAGCAATGATAGTATACACGATGACAGTTCTAACTACATGAAACTAAGACAAAGATAAAAAGACGTTGCTGAAAACGTGCTTCAGCTAAACATTCTGCCGTCACTGTTACACTTCAATTCAACTGCAATGGTGAGACAGAGACGTTTAGTTAACTCGGCGTATAATTTTCATTATTACAATACATACTACTCGAAAAATGCACAGATGCACAACTTTCAGCTTAGGGGGGATCAAGTCTGTTTTTTGGGCCAGGTCTTGGAAAATGTAGCGTACGCAAGATAGGGGGAAAGGGCGGGGGAGGGTCAGCTACGCTCACTTGGCCCCAAACCTCCTCCCCAAATTCTACCATTGACCAATCAATATAATACGGGAATATGATCCCATTGCGCATACACACACCAATCGCACAAACAGTCACAGTAACTTCACACGTTACTCACACATGCGTAATAAATGTACTAAGATTATGATAAACGTCTGGATTTTATGCCGATTTCATTCACATCTCATCACATAATAATATTTATGTAGATTGTAGAAACCGTTAGCCGTGGTCATTAACCGTTCGTTTTGCTTACCTCGGAAGGGACCAGCGTGAGAATATGCAAATATGAACTCGCATTATAAAGTTTATTAGGGGGCTAGACACCTGGGAATTAGTTTAAAGTCTAGATACTAATGTTAACTTACTCTGGTGGGATTACCCAAGTTTTGAGCATAATCATCATATTGCTGAAGAATTCGCTAGCGTGAAGGATGATGACAGATGCATTCGAAGTCGCAGATCAAAAATAGTTTTCCTTGGAGTTTAAACTCTATATCTACCAAATTTCATCAAAATCGATTTATTGGTTTGGTTATTGTTTGAGTGCGTAACAGACAGGTTGTATCTCACTAGTAATTCCTCTTATATTATCGTAGGTGCGTTTACAACATCTAAACTCCGACACACAAATAGGCATGCCCGGAACAGCGTTACATGTAAAATAATATTACATTTTAACATTTTTGTTCCTACGACAACTTTGACTATCACCTCCTTAACTTTTAAAATTATTAATTTATTTCCTGTAAGGACCTAACCAAGTTTTGGAACGAACAATGCGTCACACCCATCTTTCGTCAGCGTCAATGCGTCAATTATTAGCTTTATCCTAGACTACAATTTTTAACGCTGTAAAATTGACAGATCTACGGCTCAAATCTGCTTTCGGGATAGTGGCTCAATGATCGATTTTTGACGTGAAACGTCAAACTTTTAACACATTTCCCATAAAAAAACTGTCAACGTTGTCAAAAACCGGTCAATGGGTGGTATATGAGGCATGATTGCGATAGCTTAAGCCCCAGATCACCAAGCAAAATCTATACAATTTTCCTCACGTTACAAAAATGCACCTAACAACACGCCCATCAATTGCACCGAAATTCTAGTGTATAACCATGAGCTACATTCCCAGTATGTAGGTGACATGGCAAGATGTTCCGTGGGAGCATTCAGCTATTGTCTGTGACTTTCACGACCATCTTAATTGTGGTGTCGCCAATTTAAATTAAATTAATTGTAATATTACAGTTCAACGATGAAGTTGGTTAATCAGATGCTTTTAGGTTGTGAAGGCGGAAGGTGGATCTGTCTACCTTCATTTTTAGTAACGTCTGATTTGAAAGGTACTGTTTTTGCCACAATTATCTCATTTATCCTAAAAATTTGCTTGTTGTTAGGTGGGACAGATAATTGTGCCAACATACTGTAGAAGAGCCCGTGGTGTATATTCTCTTTTTTTCTGTAAAAACTTTAATGAAAAGAATACCGCAAGAAAGTCTTGCTCTATCATCGCATAGGTCACCTACTGGTACGAGCTTAAAGTATAATCCACCGACTCCTGGGCTATTCTAAAGTACCTTCAGAATTGAATTACTTCTTCTGATAACTTAGAGATATGAACGGCAAATAATTTCTTTAGTAGAAATAATACCATGGTCATTCAAAACGCAACGGTATTTATGTGCCAAAAAAAATCGTCACTTGTTATCGTAAGGTGCTGGGATATTTTTTTTGTTATAATTTTTCATTCTAGAAACGTATCTGAACTTAAAGGAAAAATATTGATGAAGTAGTGGAAATTACGCTGTAGCCGATACTCAAGTCCTCTAAAAATCTACTCCACCATTAATGTTTAATAGAAAACTAGTGACGTTACATAAACTATTGCACCTTACTAAAAGATATTATAAACATGTTTGGTCGAAAGTTTACATATCACAAACAAAATATTATCATAATCTAACATCTAAACACTGTTATTTACAAAACAACGAACAAACACCGTGTGATATGATCGCGTTGTATTTTACACGAGTTTTTTTATTAATTGCATCTATTAATTTAACTGAGCATAACCACCCATCGAATTTATAAAACGATCTAAAAACAACCCTACAGCTGTAATTTGTAAGTTGCTATTCCCTCGACATCACGGTCATAACTGACCATCTATAAAAATCCATATATCTCCACAGTTCTTAACTTATTTTAGACTCTATGTTTAAGCAGTGTGACTGCTTTTTGAGTGTACTCTGTTGTGTAAGGGGCGATAGGCAAACAAAATTAGTGTGCTAGCGTTAAACAGTTGATATGTAGCTTATGTTAATTAGACAAGGTATTAATTGTTCGTTGAATCATTACTTTTTGTATTCATTTGATACTCTAATTGATGCCGCTTTTCTATATCACACCAGCGTTAAGTAACCTAAGTATATAACTTTCTCGATGTAGACCATAATAAATCAATGAATGTTTGGATTTAATTAATGTATGGTCTTAAACTTTGCAGTATGACTTTCTTATTCTATGCATTGACTTTGTCCCGGGTTTCTGCCAAATCTCACTATGATGGGAACAGTTATCTTACAATACTAAAAACTAGGTATGTGCCACTTAGGTATTTAAACTACTTTAAACACATGATTTACCAGAAAATACCGACACTGAATTGCTTGAAACCTGTAGAATCTCTATTTTTTTATATTTCTATGATACTTGTTTATCTAGATGATTTCTTGATATATCTTGACTTACAACGGAATTATTCTTTACCAAAAAATAGCTATTGCATATCCTAATTTACTTCTGATTTATGCCGGTTATTTAACAGACCAGCTTTCCTAAGTGCAACGGAGCATCAATGTTCCAACTTTAAACATATTTAAGTCGATATATCCAAGTTTTCCATCAAAATTTGCATACCGGTGATAGGCATCGGTTCATCTATTCGAGGGGTCTAGCGCTATTCGGCCACTCACCTATTTTCAAAGTATTTTGTCACTATACTACTTGAATAGGTATAGCTGGTGATATAACCATTTTGAAAGAAGGGAAAGGATGGAAGAAATTAATACTTTTATGAAACAAATAAGAAACGATTTGGACATCAAATCATTATTTGTAATTTGAATATACTCGGGATTAATACGAGTTTAGTTCAAACTGTGACTAATTTCTTCCTTTTAAACCAAAGTCTACGTGTCCAAAGCAAATTATTTTTCTTTTATTTTTAATCCGTACGCGGAAATACCAACATTCAATAAATGAGTTCTAAGATTTCCCAGCTTCAAAAAAAAATCACGCGAGCAAAGATGTTTAACGCATCGCTACCCCTCGGTATTGCTAATTGTAACTCAGCGTATAATTACTACAGTAAAACATAATTCTTATGGCGAAGTAGTGCAATATGCATGAGGCGCGCCTTCCCATGACGGACACTAACTGTACCGTGATTGAGTTACATATTTATATAGTTTTTTGTGATTTCAAGGTCAGTGGACTTTGACCTGAGCTTTTCTGAGACTTTTAGCGTTGCAAAAAGGGTTTCTCGAATTTGAAATTGGTCCAATTGACTCCATATATTCATTTGTTTCTAGAAGTCAGCTAGAATTTGGAATGACTGGAATGCGACTCTAAAATATCGTTGGGAACTAGGCTAAGTAGATGATGACAACATTCGTTTTTAGAGTCGATTTCCCGACTTCCATCTACGCTTTAACAGGTAAAATGGCGGAGGTTATTAAGTCAATGTTTTTTGCTGTCTACTAGTAAACATGCACTTTGATGACCCCAGTAACAATACCAATGATATGTCAATGAACTTGGAAGAAATAATTTTCAAACTGTATACATTTTCATACATCCTTTGCAGCTAAAGAGCAATTACAAAAAATAACGCTATCCTAATGGCTTATTAGGAGGTTGAGCTTCTCACAACAAAGTAGGGACTCCAACATCCTTTACCTCAGAACCAATTAGATCAAATTATGTATAAAGATTGCAGACTACAAGGAAATCTCCCAATAATTGTCAAGGGTTAGTAATTAGCGACAAGCACATATAAACACAAGGTAACTGTGACCCACGGTGCGTGAACTTCCGTGTACCTGGGTTCACACGCGGACCACTCTGATAGTTCAAGGCTGGGATCGTTTCACTTTTTTTTGTAATAAGAATGAGAAAAGAGAAATTTTCGGGAGCTGTATGGGTGAAGCAAATATGGCATCCATATGTGATTAATATGGGCAAGTAAATGGTTTGAGAAGATAGAAGAAATCTATGCTTAATTTAGAAATTAAGGGTGAAAATATTGAAGTATTATTTTGCCATTAGCCTTTTACTCCGTAGAAAAGGACATTCTTAGTAGTTTAAAACTCTCATTCTACATATTTGAGTCAATATTGTGTCACAAGAGTTGTTACTTAGAAGTATTCGGTTTAAAGAAATAAAATAATATTGCAATGAAATCTTATAATCGCTGCTGCGAACGTGACTTTTAACCAACATTAAATAACAGCGTTTTTTCAAACAAATGATCTCATTCTACACGCAACGAAAAGAAAACGTATAAAAAACGACATCTGTCAACGGAGAAGTTATTATTGTTTTTATACTTCTTTGATATATACGTATAACACAGGTTTATTAATGAACATTCATCGCTTTAATAAACTTGCCATTCATTAAGACACCACTTACGAAAGCTGAAAAAGTTAGTTACAAAAAGGGTAGTTGGCAAAAACCATCCAAAAATTCGAATTCGACATTCGAATTCAAAATACAAATAAGATTCGAAGTATAAAAACTCTTTAACCGTACTGTTACACGACTGACTGGCTATGTGTTATACCTAGAAGAGTATTATTTTTCGTAAGAGGCGACTGCGCGCGCGCCGACCCGCAACGCCACTTCCTGTTGGGTGCTATGACCCCGAAGAAATGGTCTATAGACGGCGAACTTTGCCTTTTTATACATGTTTTTTTTTTTTGTTTTTTATTTTTAAGCTAATGGTCGGCAGGAAATTGATTCAACGTATTTTTGGGGACAATCGAAGGTTATTTTACGGTTGAGGCCCTTGGGTGATGTTTTTTAGTTTTAGGGTAAGCTTACCACGTTTTGGTTAAGTCTTGTGTTGATGATAAAAACTAATTTTAGCATGAATATTTTTAATCATCCTTCTAGTTATAAAAATGATGTGTTTTTTAGATACAGGTTAATAAAGTATTAGCTTAACATTATGGAATCAAAGTTCTACGCGTTACTCCAGTTGACGTCTCAATACTTCGCACAAACACCATTTTTCTCGTAATCGCAACACTTCACCTCTTTCTAACAAGGTCCGCAACATAAAAACACGCACATACATAAGAAATCACGCACACACACAAAAACCGTCTACATAACACATTGTGATTAAGAAAGTTGACCTGTAAACAATTTTCCCATACCTCCCCTACTTACGTCGAAAGCATGAATCGATTAAACGATCCGTCATAATCGTATCCAATCGATTTTTTGTCTCTGGTTAATATAATTGGTCGTAGTGTAGCTTCCGTGTGTCTCGTTTTTTTATCGATTATGAAGTAATTGATTCTAATAACGATAGTTCGTTGAATCGATTAATTGCAGGTCAGCGGTGATTTAATAGGTCTAATTATATGTTTGTTAAGTCAACATGCTCTGATTTTATGGGTGAAGTGTTTTGCCGATTATTTTTTATACCAAGCGCAGTAGTAATGATATGTCATGTGAAAATCAGTTTTCACTGAGAGCTCTCTAATTTAAGAGGCTTTCTCCTATTTTCCAAATTAGATCCTAGATTGGTCAAAATCACTACACTTCAAGGATATTACAAGCAATTACAGAAATGCATGAAAAACTCGAATAATAAATCTATTTTACTACAAACGTGTCATCACGTGTCAAACTCCTTGACTGCTAAAATTGCAGATTAAATTCCTGCCGTACAGTTCGTGAGATGTATACTTTGACGTCATTTCACACTCCTTGGAGCTCTATTTAAGCAAGAATTGAACCGTGGATGATATATACATCCGTGTTCCATTTGTACTAATTTACCTTACGTGTAGTAAGTCAAACGAAGAGTTTTATTATGTTGCAGGGTCATAATAATAGTCAAACTTCTTGAAATGCAAAAAACCTTTTTGAGTTTCTTCTTCTTTTTGAGTGAACCGATCTTCGCATACGAAGAAAAAAATACATTATTGTCACCTCTCAAAACGATTCATATTATTTATATGACAAAATGAATGACTCTGCTTTTAACACTGTGTGTAAACATGCTCATTATAAAGCGATAAATAAAATTATCGCCCTTTCATGACACACCGTTGAATGCGTGACATCTCCTTACGTTACACTTATTTTAAAAGCCATAAATATTCCCCGTTTATCGTTGTAAATTATATTACAAAAAACTCAACGTCTTTGGTGATTAAAAAATTTATAGTTCCTACGTAGGCACATTAGGCATAATAACAGCAATCAATGTCTCCATTTATTATTAAAAAAGAAAACATTGTCACACGTTCGCGCCAACTCGTAATTTCATATTTCGAACACCCACATCGAACCAAAAGTCCCTGCCCTCTTCGCCACACGTATAATTAGGAGAAATGATCACGGACTTTATGCACGACAGGCGTCGAAAGGGCAGGACTGCGACCCGCAAATATATGACCGATTTTTCTTATACCACACTAATAAATGTGCACATAAAATCTTGGTCCGTATTTAATAATAATGTCCCTTAATAGAATGGTCTTTATTATGAAATATCGCCGTGAAATATTTTTCGCATTTGAGCGATGAATGAATCAGAATTCATTCACTCCACGGTAATCATTTTAATAGTATAGAATCATAACTTAATATTGATATTCAATTATTCTTAGAAATGTCGACCACACGCAATCGAACACGAAATCGAACGCTTTATCGATTTAAAACAAAACGGTTCCAAATTTGAAACCGGCGTATTCTCCTCTCTAATTCTCTTTCCCCGCCTATAATTGACACCGACGCGCCATTTGCTGTCTCTTTCAAACTGATGAGGGCGGTATATACTTGTCTCTGTCAGTTGTCGTTGTCACGTGCGGCTGTCAGTGCAGTGACTATTTTGACAATTATGTCATTTGGCCGTCACGGGCGTGTCATTTGGGCGACGAACGATTGTGGCCCCTGTAATTTTGTTTGGAATTGTGGAATTTTTAGGGTCGTTGACTCTGCGTCATAATATGATGTATGGGAACATCTGGACTGTGAGAAATAAGGTGAAGGGATGATTCAATGGCCTGTCGCTTTAATTGATGGAATTAAGTTGGTAATGACAGATAAACCACAGGTTTTGGTAACAGATAATATCAGAAATTTAAGTCAAACTTAATACTAAATGGCATAAAACTAACAGAAGTTAATATTTTTTAATATTGCTCTAAGCATATTATTATGAGTTCTTAAACATCGCTTTTAAGAAATATATGTGAAAGTTTCGGATGATGGATGAATGGATATTTGTTACTCTTTCAAGAATAAACAATTGAACGGTTTTTCAACCTACGGGTATGTTAGCTTGACACGGATTAACATTTACGCTACATAACATCACGCCTTGAACTACGGGAGCGAAGCACTATTCAAAGACCTACGATGTCGCGAGTGAAGCTGTCCCTCATGGGTAGCCCTTCATCTGGACATTAGTATGGTTTGTCGACCAGACCAGTTGAGTGAACCACAATCATACCACAGATAAAACAACAAAATGACAGTGATCATAACGGTGAATTTCGCGTGGCAGTAATATGACACCCGACAATAATGACAGCTGTCAGATTGACATTTCGCTAGACCACAGGAAAGTAAAGCAATCGCCCACGAAACATTTAACCAATATATTTGCCCTGTTTTTTACTAGTGACTAGTAAACTAGATTTTTGATTAACATCATTTTATCTTTATACTTCAAGCCAAACACAAACAAGAGAACATTTCAACAGATACAAAATCTAAACAAATCTTTCAACTAGCATGAATGTTTCAACTACGTGTAACCAATTTCCCGATCGTTGGAAATTCAGCATCGCTGCAATAGGTCGTGACTGCGCCGCCACCTGTCCCCATGCATTATATATGAGCTGGACCGCTGTGTCAAAATAATATACTCTCGTAGGTAGAAGTAGTGACAGGGCTGTTTTCTGTAGATGACATTTTGACGTTTGCATAATTGGGTGGTGGGTTTTATTCATGGGTTTTGATTAGGTTGGACGAATGAATTATCATAATGGCAATTAGTTGTCCTGTTGGCATCAGGGCACTCAAGCATGGAAATTCAGATTTGATTTTCAAGTGTCACTAAGCTTTTCCATTGCTTTACTTCCTCCATTACTGAGTTATGAAAAGATGTGAAGATTGTTTGACAGTGTTCTAAAATTATGTTTAGAAACAATCAAACATAGTATAACGTTATTATTTGATAGACAGCTTCCAAAAGAATCTGTCTAGCTATACAAAGCTTGTCACAGTTTGCATCTTAGTCGCCTGCCAGATATTATTCATATAGCTTTCTTAGGCTTACAGTATCAGAGGCATACTAAACATAAACTTTTGCTTGGATCTGTCAAAATCTGTGCATATTATGTTGCCTCTGTCTAAATACGTAAATTTGCGCTTCACTACAGAAAGGTGCTATTACAAATTTCTCACTCTTTTTTCTTGTGCGTACAAAGTATTTATACCTACCACCAAAGACCCACCTAACACCCAAATTCGTCAATAAACCAAGCTATTAACCGCTCAAGTCGTACAGTTTAACGTAAGGCTACCGTTAGTGGTGCCCTTGTGCATGCTAATGCGTCTCGTGCGCGCGACGTGTGCGGACGCATCGCCACTGCTTTGTGGAGCCGACGACACCCGCCGGTCGCCTGTCGCTAATATGAACGAGTGAATATAAAGCAGATCTAGGTGGTAGCGTGACTCGGCTAGCTTGTTGGATCATTGGATGGAGTTTGTAACGTTACCCTGGGTTGTAGAGGCCCAGGGAAACAATCACACAGGTAGGTTCGTCTAGGAAACCAGAACCTTAGGGAACTGGAGTCCCAGACGAACAGAAGGTTAGGAAAAAGAAATAAACAAGTATGAAAAGAACAGATATATATTTAAAATTATAGCAATGAGAGTACCAGATCACCCTACACTTTGGCCCAAACTCGTAGGATTTAAAATAAATAGGAGAGGATGTTAAAACTTTGGCCCAAACTCGTAGGATTTAAAATAAATAGGAGAGGATGTTAAAAACCAGGATTCGGAGGTGCTTCACGTCGTCACGAGGCAGGGTAAGCGCCTCGGCAACGGAGGCCCGCCGGTCGACTGTCGCTAATATGAATGAGCGAATATAAAGCAGATCTAGGTGTTAGTGAATGACTTGGCTAGCATGTTTGGATGGAGTTGCTTGCCCATTCTTCGCTTTACACAACTGCCAAGTCGCAACTAGTACGACGAGACTCGCCGTTCGCCTGTCGCTAATATGAACGAGTGAATATAAAGAAGACCTAGGTGTTAGCGAATGACTTGGCTAGCATGTTTGGATGGAGTTGCTTGCCCATTCCTCTCATTACACAACTGTCAAGTTGCAACTAGTAAGACAAGACCCGCCGGTCGACTGTCGCTAATATGAATGAGCGAATATAAAGCAGATCTAGGTGTTAGTGAATGACTTGGCTAGCATGTTTGGATGGAGTTGCTTGCCCATTCTTCGCTTTACACAACTGCCAAGTTGCAACTAGTAAGATGAGACCCGCCGCCCGGTCGCCTGTCTCTGATATGAACGATTGAATATAAATGATCTAGGTGTTAGCACGAAAATCTTGGCTACCATATTTGGTTGGAGTTGCTTGTCCATTTTTCGCTTTACACAACTGCCAAGTCGCAACTTGCAATTGCAAAGATGGCATACAGTTATAAAATTGACACATCATAACACAAATCCTCACTTTTACGGCTATTATTATAGCGACTAAACAGAATTATTCGTCACAATAAAACTGATCAGAGTTATACGAGTAAATAAAGAAACAAAATTAAAATAAATAACTGGAGACAACTTATACACAGCCATCTGATCCCAAACTAAGCAAAGCTTCTGCTATGGTAACTAGACAACCGATAAACATACTTATATAATTTACTAGCTTCTGCCCGCAGCTTCGCTCGCGTTAGAAAGAGACAAAAAGTAGCCTATGTTACTCTCCATCCCTTCAACTATCTCCACTTAAAAAATCACGTCAATCCGTCGCTCCGTTTTGCCGTGAAAGAAAGACAAACAGACAGACAGACAGACAGACAGACAGACAGACAGACACACTTTCCCATTTATAATATTAGTATGGATAAATACATACATGTTGTAGATATATTACACTTAGACACAGAACTAACAATTATGCTCATCACATAAAGTTTGTCCTGGGTGAGAATCGAACCCACGACCGGCTTACCACTAGACCGACAGGCCCGTTAAGGTTAACTATTGCTACAACTTTATAATTTTCAGCAACTTCACGTTATCATGGCCCCAGACAAAGTCGCCGATATAAAATAAGCTAGAAGGCTATAATTATAACCGGTTCAGTGGTTTTGATGATGAGATAAGATACAGACAGTTATTCTTAAAATATTTTTTGAATTTAGTTGATTTAAGTGTAGTTCCATGATGAAATATTCGTTTCTCTTTGGAAGATCCCTATTGATCACAAGGTTAGTCATTTATGAATAGATTATTTATTTGTTTAATTCAATTCAAAATGTGCCCGACCTCCATTGATAGTCGTTCTTGGTTGTAATTATCTGAAAAAAAAAACCATCATACCATAAAAACACGTCAGTACGACATCGCGCGCCGTTGAAACCAAATTGCCAAATAAAAGACATCAACGCGTTCAAGTTATTAAAAATACATATTTTATGTTTCGTTGTGTTAGGTCAAACTAAATAACTATAATGGCATTTTATAGCTTCTAGTAAATACTGACCCTCACGTTTGCTCAAGGTATTCAAGACTAATTCTCTAGGTTTCTTTACAATGTTTTGCTTTACCAATATCAATATAAACTAAAATAACATAGATATAAAATTTTATAAAAAAATCTTCCGCAAATAACCTGATGCTAAAAAATTGTAAGTTAACTTTTGATAGTAATTTCCAAATCAAATTAATAATCTGTCTAGCCCAAAACAAAACATTAATTGCCTTACAAAATACAAAACCTTCCATCAACATTTGTAACCAATCTATCACAATACGCATTCCATTCCAAAATTCCAAATATAAAAATCAATAAAAAAAATAACCAAAAAGTATTAATACATCAATAAGTACCCATTCCACGTGACGCGGCTTCCTGCCGCGGAGACGCGCGTTTCGGCGAATGACACGCGTTGGCGGCCATGATGTCGCGACGGTAATAATAACCATACGAGTCGGCGCAAACCTGTGCAATGCTCAGGGGGTGGAGGTTTCCACTGTTGCAGGATTAAATCTTTAAAAGAAAAAAATGACTGACTGACTAGTTCAATGACTGATCGATCGCACAGCTAAAACTGTGTAAAGTTTCTACTAAACTCAGAAAGTTTAAAAGTATGAAACTTTCAGACTTCCAAACTTGCTTAGTTGAAAACGTTGCTTTTAAGTGCTCCGGCTAAGAAATATTGCGGTTACTGAAGCACGATCTAACATGACAAAAACTACTATGGAGAAATTAAGACGGGAAGTCGCGTAGATAAAAAAAACTGTAAATGTATGTGGAACATACATTGTCGTCGGATAGTAAACTTGTAAAAATGTAACTTATAACTATAATTGTTTTTACAAAAAATCCAACGATAAATTAAAAACCATTACCAAACCACGTACATTTTAATATAATTTTTTCTCTATGTTTTTGGTTTTGAATTTTAACGGCAAAAATTGCTAAAAAATATACAAAATTCTACCAACCTAATCATCAAAACCAGTACCAACTTAATCAAACTAACAAAGACATAACAACATTACCCTACAAAGCCGTGTACAACATCGTGTCGATAATATCGTGTCGTGCAACAATGGAGGCGCGCGTCGGCGCGTGCTGGCGACGTGACCGCGCGACACACGCGCCGCGAATACCCGCGTGGCTAATGAGCACGTGGATGCGCCCTTAGCTAACCTTCGGTCACTGTTTTATGAAATATACGGATTGGGATATTTTTGTTGTTGTTTAAAACTTTGAACACACGTGGGACAGAATAGAAAGACAATAGTAACCCGATAGCCGGCTGTCGCTTGGTCGTCGAAAGGTTAAATCAATTGTAGACTAGATAGATTTTATTTTTCTTTGTACTGTTGTGTCTGTTGCGATGCCTTACGCAATTTTTTTGCAACGGGACAGTAAGCTTTCGACTGCTTTTTTCGACAAAGTTCGATATTTTATTTCAAGATCACTTAGTTGAGTTTATTCATAACTTGACGTGGTCTTTAAACCGAGCAATGACGGTGATAACAGCAATAATAACGTTCTTTTTACTCCCAAAATTAGAATTTACAAAATTTTCATTTTACTTATATCTATTTAAATACAGTTATGTGCATCAACAAACGCTGGACTAGGTAGATTGATTTAAGGTCATTGACGTAAAGCATTTACATTGCTTATATGAATATGCCACGGAGTTAACGGAATTTTAGTATCATTATGATATTTTTCGGCAATTTTGAAATTATTATGAAACAAAAGAAAAAGTGGCAAATAATCTGATACCTGAAATTATCATTTTGTGCATTAAAGAGGTCAAAAACGAATCTAAAAATATTCTGACTTGTAGTTAATTACTAGATAAGGTTTAAAAATAGTTATGGGAAAAATGCATGTTTATGTTATGTAAGTTAGATAGACAGGTACGTTAAAAAAAGTAAGTTTTCTGGGTTTATTCAATACTAAGCTCACTTTATAAAAAAGAAACCATAAGTATGTCACAGCTTAACCGCCTCAATAACAACCGATCATGCACCACTGCCCCCCATCGAACGGAAACTAATCCCATAGACCAACCTTCACCGATCACTTCATTTTATGCTTTTTCTTGTAATCGAAAAAAAAAACAAATATGTCTCGGCACGCGCGGGCCCGCCGTTTGCGTACGCGCATCGCATCTTAACGCGCAGGAAAGAGACAACACTACAACAAACCTACAAGATAGAGCGAGACAGCCGTATGATTAATGAGTACGACCCGTAACCAAGAAATGCAGTCAAATTAGGAGAAATAAATATTGAGTTGATGCTTTTAAAATATGTGATTTTGTATGAAAATTGTTTTAAGTGGTAATGTTATGTGGAGTTGTTTCTTCTTGGTAAAGTTGTTGTAAGTCGTTTATTATGTCAGTCAGGATTCTGGTGTAAACAGGAAGCTTGAAAAATATATTCCTTATAGGTTTCATAGGTGTGCCTGTACTGCGAATTTTGTGCTAGCTGCTACGTAGTGGAGAGGTTTTAGTATTAATATACTATTATGTAAATAGACAGGCTTTTTGTCGTAATCAACGCACATCCGAAAATACTGAAACTTGAAACATTTTTAAAGTAAGTAGTTTATTTTTATGACACGCGGTTTTTGGAAATTCAACCTTTTCTTGCCGGATAAAATAGAGAATGAAAGATTGCATGAAAAAACATGAAGACGAAGGAATTTGCAAGCAAGGAATACTCTCCTTATTCATGCATTCAGTTTTCAAAATATGGAACTTAGTGCCACTGGCTGGAAAAGTCTTTATCGAAAAATTTCAATAAAGGTTTGACAACAAAACCTACCTATGTTTATGCTTTTAAAATTGTGCGTTCAACGCTTCCGACCTTCCATAGAAACAGCTCTCCACAACATTCCTCTTTAAGAATTCCGCAAACTGTTGGTTTTGCATGTTTTACGCGCACATCTTAGCTTTCCATACATAAAATAGATTATAAAGTTGGTCGGAGAGGCGTTGTCGATGCGTTTGGAACGCGACGCACAATGCGTCGCCGTCGGGCGGCGTTTACTGCGAGATACTAAAGTTTATTACATACTGAAACATGAACATATGCGTTGGTTTGTTTGAACGGTCTGAGGTATGAACTAAGAGCGGGTTACGGGACGTAGGAAAAAAAATACGCTTTATTCTAATATATTAGCCGGCAAATGATTTTACGCGGTTGCAGACTAAAATCGCGGACAAATAGTCTCCTCAGTATTCAAGATTACTGTTTAGAACGCTTCAGTAGTTTAAGTATAAAAGCGTAACATATAGACAGATACGTACAGGAACAGACTTTCCGTCTCTATCGTCCCATTTCAGTTTAACAGTTGAGCGACGGTGACAGTAATATTTCTTAACCGAAGCAATTGCTAAGCAACGTTTATTTATCTCGACCTAAAGCCACACGCCACCGCTACCGCTTACACCTTGGACCAAACAAGAGCTTTCGTTTCCGCCAACATAGCTCGGCCGAATAAAGCCTCGGTTTATGCATTTCGGCAGCTTTGCTGTTTTATTTCGCGGCGTTTCTCAGAACTGGGGAAAAAATGCCTTTTGCAGACACGCTGGAGACTCGAGGCTTGTAGGCTTCCGATTGTGACAGAACATGGAATAGCTGGACATTTGTCGATGTTAGCGAGCCTTTGAGGAATGCCGAATAGTTTTCTAGTAGAGACTATAGTGTATGGGGCTATTTTTAAATGCTAACCTGACTTCAGGTTGGAATTGCTCACATCATATACAACATTCTGTTCCAAGACTTTAGAAATACCAAATAATATACTTCAGTTTTTGTTATTTTTTACCCCGATGCAACAAGAGAGGTGTTATAGATTTGAAAAGGTGTTTATCTGACGTGTCTTGTACTCTTGTCTATCTGTCTGTGGTACCTTTGCTCTGTAATTTAACTTCGTGTTAACAACCAACTCAGTTACACTTTGGCGTTCTAATCACAGTTATGATTGTCCTAAGTGTCTAAAGTGTGTATTTATTAAAATTACGACAGAAATTTTGAAACGATCACGAATTTTGTGCATTAAATTTTTATGTCAAAGAAACTCTTTTTCTCTTATTTACAAGTAGTTAAAGAGGTCGTAACATTACACACACTTCTTCTAAACCCCCCGTTACAAAGACAAATACGGTTTACGCTCAATAAAAGTACAATGTCCACAATCAGCAATCGTATCTGACTCAAACAGAACATACTTTACCCCGGAGCCCCGAAGCCGTATGATTTAAATTCAGCCAATAATTTCAACATGACCCTCTATCGCGATCCGAAATAAAAGTCTACATACGCACGACAATAAAACGAACTGGCCACTGTCCGGAGACTATGAAACAAGACTTAATAAAAACGACAAAATTGACCACGCACTTGGAATCGAAATGCAAAAAAAATATTTTGCTAGAGAGGGACGGCGGTATTGACGTTCCACGTGGTAGAAAAGGAGAGGGAATATGAAATTTAGAATGCATCGCATGCTCTTCGACATCCGTCGGCGCAAAAAATCGATGCTGCCATCTATTGGTAGTTAGTGACACTACGGCGGGTTCAACGATTGATTGGTGGCATTTGGGTTTAAGTCACTAGTTTTGACAGCTCCTGGTTTTTAATAAAGAACTAGATTATAACTGGACTTGGCAAAAATATTACGTATTTGTTGATTCTCAGCATACTTTTGTATGTAATAAAATTCTTTCACGGTTAAAATATCAATTGAGGTCAATTGGTTAGTTCAGTGACTTTTTTAACGAATGATTCTAAGCTACAACTTCTCCAAAACAACACTTAATTTAAAGAATAATTTTCATTTGAAAAAGAATTACAAGAATAGTTAGTTTTCAATTTGCTGTACAATAAAGTTCTTTTCTTTTTCAGTTGCTTTGAAATCAATAAATAGTCAATTGAGTTAAAGTACCGAAAAATAACAAAATACACTTCTTTTATTTAATTATATTTTCCGGGCCCAATATTTTTCTAAAACAGTAGCAACCACATCTAACGGTATAGAACGGTTCAGAAGCAATCCATCGAGAAATAAATAAAAAAATAAATAAATGATAACACGATAATGAGCCAATCGATCATGCTTGTTATGACGAGGTGGTCCACTCCTGCGCATGTCATTAATTAGATCGCCGCCATTTTGGATTTAATGATAGGGTGATATTAATTAATTATCTGTTTTATTCTATCTTTTCGGATGATATGTCTTGTGTACAAGGGCGGATCCAGGGGGGGGGTCATGGGGGTCATGACCCCCCCCTGGGCCGGGTCCAGGACCTAGGCCGCTAGGCCGTGGAACCGGTACTGACCACTAATTAAAATTAGTAATATTTTTTGTCACAATATGATTTTTGTAAATTGACCTTATTTTAATTATTGTAAAAATATATTATTATTATAATAACAGTTATAATCACGGACTTATATATTTTCCCTTTTAGCTTGAGGGGCATCCGTGGGTCACATGTTGTTCCAGTGACCTGCTGCCATTTCATCCATACAGAGATTTCACTTGACCATTTACAGGCACTTATGAATTGTCAAATTCTGTCTCGGTCTATATCACCATCTTTCTGAAAGTCGGACCAAATTGGTATGGGCGTTCCTGCGAGATTTAATAGGCACAGAACTAGATACCACTGAAATCGCAAAACAGGTTTTCTGATTTGGTTGTGCTCAATTTTAGGCCAACACTCCTCAGCCTAAGCCACCACACCTCCAATTTGCTCTGGACTTGCAGGCCACTCTGTGTATTACATCTACTGTATATTCCTCGGATCAACTGTACATACTTCCCAGGCATACTTTTCTTCTTAAGGGCCCATCACGAAACCACGAGGCACTCGGTCGTATGCCTTCTCAAGGTCAACGAGCACCATGTGCAAGTTTTTGTGCGCACTTCTGTATTTTTCGCACAGCTGACGGACAGCAAAAATGGGGTCCGTTTTACCCGACCATGCATAAAATCGTATTGGTTTTGCGAAAATACACTCTCTTCTCTCAGCCGCCTTTCAATTACTTTCTCCCAAGCTTTCATACTAAGTATGTGACATTAGCTTTATTCCTCTATAATTTTTAAAGGAATCCATCCACTCGCAATAACTTCCACACTTTAACTGGTATTCTATCCGACCCTAGCGCTTTACTATTCTTCATTTTACTTACTCGTATAATAATTCTCACTTCATCCACACTTATCATTCAGACTAGCCCTTCATTTGTCAATTTATTTTCTAGCATACACTATCCACCTATCTCTAATTTCCTCATCATTTGAGATAACTTTTCCTCTCTCATCCTTCACACATCTTTCGCCTTTTTTCCACAAGCCAGCCGATAGAGGTCTTTTTGGCCTACTGGGCTGTCTAATGAGTCGTGCAATCTTTTTAAGACAGATGCCCGCGCTATAGGAACGACTTTTTTCTTCATACTTATCATACTTACTCTTCTTTTCCGCTTTCCAACCAGGAACATCCACACTCTGCCGTTCTTTAAATTTTCTCTTCTTTTCCTTCAGAACATTCTGCACTTGCCACACTGACCACCACAATAAATTCCTATCTATTGTATTTTTCCCTTTCGTCTCTCCCAAAATATCTTCCGCTGTCCACCGAATACATTCCGTCATTGCATTCTAACATTCATCCACACTTGCATCAATCAAGTCCCCATCTTTTTCAGTTTATCCACCACTCTCTCTCTGAATTTCTTTGCACAAACAGACGCTCTTTAGTTTTATCTATAGGATTTCTCTGATGATCATAATTCTAAATGAAGTAATTTGCAAGAGAACTTGTATCACCCAAATCACTCGCAGAATCAATAGGTACGCTCAAGTGGAAGTAGACCGGCCATATCAGCAGAAGGACAATCGGCGGTGGACTAGACTTGTTTTAGAGTGGAGATTTTTTAAATAAACAAAATATGTTGAGGGCCGCTCTGCCACACGTCGGACCATTGGACGAGATGGCTGGCGCTCCGTGAGGGACGTGTAGACGATTGCCGAACGTAGGCTACGTTTAGCAATGGAGTGCAATGGACTGATATCGCTTACTTTGAGAGTTTTGAACATCCATCATGTTTCGAGCTAAAAGAGACGAGTCGAAATAAACACTTATTCAAAAAGACGGCGTTAGCAAAACAGCGTCGTTATGATTGATTCATACTACACATTGGGTCTGTCTGTTCTGTCATTTATTAAAAGGGTTTTCGCGCTTTTTTTTCTATTCCTGACTGGCAGAAGAGAAGCCACCGACTTCCGAAATTTTAGTTATTTTTGAGTTTTTAGTTTTTGAAGGCGGTTATTATTTTTTTGAAAAAAGTTTTTTATTTTTTACTTTTTAGTGTCGAGTCTATGTCTGACTGTGTATGACATCTTTCAAAGTAATTTATTTTCAAAATAAAACTACTTATAATCTTATAAAACGAAAAATAGAAATTGAAGTTACGCACATTATAATATCGTCAATGTATATTTCGTCGATTTTTTTTGTTCTTGATGAATTTATCGAAAGTCACTAAACCGATCACCACAAAATTTATATGGGACCACCTCTGAATCATGATTTAGCAAACAAAAAAAGAACCATCAAAATCCGTTCACAATTGACGGAGATATCGCGTAACAAACATACAAAAAAAAAAACAAAAAAAAATACAGACGAATTGAGAACCTCTTCCTTTTTGAAGTCGGTTCAAAATAAATCTTGTTTGGTTAACTAGACCCTGAATTTTAGCCTGCAAATTGTATTTCTTTAAACTTTGATGTAAGTGTCTTTGTTTTCTTTTTATCGGGCGCGGGGCACACGACGCCCCTTTGAGGTACGGGACCTGAGGCAAATGCCACCTTCCACCATATGGTTAATCTGGTACTGGGACTGGCATTTCTCCACTTCCATCAATACGTACCCACTGAAGTAGATGCAAGTAATAACGCAATTTGGGAAGAACAAAAATTGATTTTGATATTTGATCTTTTGACGACCTAGCGACAGCCGGCTGTCGGGCTGTTGTGTCTCGAATCACTTGTGTTCAAAGGCTTGAATATACTCGTACTTATGTATTTTTGGTACATATAATTTCATGACTTGACCTATGTGACCCCCCCCTGGCGACAAAGCTGGATCCGCCCTTGCTTGTGTACCTGTGGAGTTTCTGCTTTGAAATTGTTTGTTTGGTGTAGATATTGTTTTGATTAAAATTATATTGTAGATGGCTGATCTGTACTGTATGATCTTAGATAGAGCATTAATTTGAGCTTCTATTCTTTGAGGTTCAAGCTTATTTAGAGAAAAAAAAATTATAAAAATCACTTTGTGGTTTAGCCGTGAGAGCCTAAGACATTCGTATTTATAAAATAATGGAATGCTATCTACAGGCGATGCCTTGATACGAGATAAGTGATTATTACTTAGCACATGTTGCTTAGCATTATTACTGTCACTATCGCACAACAGTCAAACTGCAAGGACACGATAGGGACGGGAATATAGCTAAGCCAAAGTATGTGCTAAGGTTTAAGTATCTTGGCCTTATTCTCCCATATAGTTAGCATACAATTCTTGTATAGTAACTAAAATATTATTGTACATCCTTTGATTATAACTAAAAAATCAAATGGAGAGTTTATAACAATATCCTTATCCTAAGGCTAGCCGCACACACACAATAATATTGACAATAAAGTACGTATTGTCAATAATATTGTGTGTGTGCGGCCTGTATTGCGGTATTGGTTATATAGAATCTAGATTATTGACAATCTTGTATTGACAATATTATTGTGTGTGTGCGGCTAGCCTAAGGCAGAAATAGCCAAATAATAAAATCACTCTGACCATCCAACAAAAAAACACAAATGACACTACATCATTTCAAAATTAGAACGTCGTCGAAAAAAGTTTAACTAAATTATCATCTTACGCACAAAGTGGTCTAACCCAAGAATTAAAAAAACTACACATTGATTGATTCCTGTCATTCAATATTACTGAGACGGTTCTATGATTCTATCCCCGAACTTTTAGTTAATGGCCGCCCATTTATTACGATTGAGAGATATTTTACTTTCTTGGGTGGGTTTCGACGAATATTTTGAGAAATCAAATAGGAATCTATAGAAATATTTTGTGATTTCATTCTGTTGATTGATATATAGTTTTTGTTGTTCAAATACAACCGACGTACTTTACAAATTCTACAATTCATATTAATTTTGCTACACACAATTTATCTCGAAGTTGATAGTTCTCCGGGCACCTTTTTCCTACTTTTCTTATCTTTATAGAGACGTTCGAGATCAAATTTATATTTTTTGACTTTTGCGCTTAGATTTAACTATTGAGATTTAACAATTATTTTATTATTAATATAGAAATAGAACCGCAATGTTTATAATTTAAAGTTAGTTTTAGTAATTTTTACATTTTCAAAGATTTTAAACAAAAAAGTCAAGACTCTTAATTTATCACATTAGAAGTTAATCAAACTGCATGTACAAAAACGATAACATAAAATAAACATAACAACTCTATTTATTTGTGTAAGTATGAAGGTTCATAAGTTTCAAACCCATAAAACTAAAAAGCCTCATATTTAAAGTAGTTAACGCTTTATAAAAACAAAAAAGAACTGAAAACTAGCTAGACAACGATTCAAATAGAGAAACCTAGATAGAAATTCAAAAAAAGAACGCTTCGTTCACCAATCACTTGACGCCACGGCTTCCGTCGCGCGCGCATGTCCGTTTTATCGTCGCCACTCAATTACACTGCGATAACGCGCGACTCCGGTTACCTGCTAGACCGGTGGTCTGTTTATGATATTAACTAATTGTATGGAGACGTGATTAGGTTTAATCGGCCTATGTGTAGTACTTGATGTCGTTTTTATGATCGTCATTATTGTATTATTATATAAAGTTGTCGTTCTGACCCAATAGTTAAGCTTGGGCTCCCACCTCTCATGTTGTAAGAAACACGGGCTATGGATTTATCCTAATGTCTCAAATCGAAATCGCGATTCCGCCTTGAATAAGCGTGGTGATCAATGTAGTGCCTTCTTTATATTTTTTATTTATAGTATTGCATATCGCAAGCACAGTCGCTTATAATAATAAAATCAAATTATATCTTAAACTTTCATTCTAGTAGCCAAGCAAAAAACAGATATGCATGACATAGAGATATGAAAAATTAAAGACTAAGAAAAATAAAAAGTGTCTAGCATATATTATAAGAGACGTTTGCCTCGCATTAAGACAGTAATAGCCTGGTATTATAAAATTACACTAAAATAATTCCACTAAAACTCAATTCAAAAATATTTACCCAACAAATACACTCAACATAAATCTAGCTACCCATCTAGGTCTTAAGCCAAGTGTTTAGCCAGGTGTCAAGCTATCCAGGTCATTACCTCAGTAATAAAGTGCCCACTAAAAGCTTTATTAGATGTTGTTACAAAGAAATATTTCTCGACAAAGCGTAGTGAGGCGACACAACGGAATCCGGTAGTCGATACTTATCGCAAATCTCGACAAATGACTAATAGGAAAAATGTCGCGAGCGACAGTAAATGTGTTTTAAATAATGATATGGATTTTGTTTTATGTGTGTAGGCTGTGAATTATGTGGTTAATAATAAGATGGAGAGAAATTAATGTATAGCGTGTTACTGGAAGCTAAAGGAATGATGTATTGTGTTTTGGTTGTCAATTTTCGCGTGCTGTATATTTATTAGTAGTTGGCGATGGTAGAGATAAACTTATTATTGAACATTATAATTATTTGACCTTTAGTCTTTGAATATAGATTTTTTATGCGATTTATTTTGCTTACATTGTCGTTAAGTTTCGTGACAACAGTCACTAGGTATCTAGCTAAATCTGGTTAGGTTGGAAGCCGACCAAAATTAAGTTGGGAAAAGACTAGGGAAATGATGATGACGTTGTCTTTAAGTAGATTTGGGGCCTTTTTTTTAAAGGTTCGGTTGGAGCTATTATGGTTTTTCCCAAATTTTGTAGATTTAATCTTTATCTTAATAACATACACAATGAATATTCAAACCAAAATAATTCAATGTAATTAAATTCATATTATTCCAAGGGCAACCAAAAAAGTCACAGTGTCACTTAGGTACGTTACAGCGATATTAAAATTTAAAATATGTAAATAAAATCGACATCACATCAAAACAAGTTTGCCAATGAATTAATAAAAAAGGCACACCCAGACGCTGACAAGTGCTCTTAATCTCCGCGGTACAACTCATCATTAATTATCGATAGAAAAAACATCGATAAGTATTAGACGACTAATGGAGTAAGACCTGCACTACAGGAAGCCTTTTCCCGTCATTTGTCTTGATGACATTTGACATCAGTCAGCCGAGTACTTGATACCTGAGTGACGTTTTGTAAAATTGTTTCTAGTGGTTGTGTGTAGAACGATTTCGAGGATAGGCGTTAGTTTTTTTTTGTGATACAACTCCATATGTTAGACGAAAATATTAATACTTTTTGTAAAAGCTGATTTTTTAAAATATGAACAGTAAATCTTAATAGGTATGTAAATACATAAGAATGTGAATTTATATACATATTTCGTAAAAAAATATTACGGTAGTCCTTTAGAAACTAAAGGCATAACCCTTAATTAATCAGAAAAAAGCTAAACCGCATAAAAATATTCTTCATTCCATTCCATTAAACGTAAAAAACACTACCTTCTATTTAAATTCTCAGTTGATAAATGACTATTTTTTATATCGACACGCCGCATCACTAAAAGTGAAGTTGTTTGTTTTGCCGGTAGCAAGTAGTGTCGCCTTGATAAATATCCTTAAAGATTGTTCGGACTCCTCGATAATTTCTCTCGAAACCTCACACTTTAACCCGCAATGTAATTTTCACTCTATCTCACAAAAATAAAGCTCTAAATCCCACAGCAGCATCTCGTTTCTTGGTCGAAGATATATGATGTTATTTATGATACCCTCATAGTACGTGTTTTATAGTTATTTGATAAAACACTATCGTGATTATTTAGCTTGACTTTGTGACTGGCTGAATCTATTTTGTTTATTTAACTTGCCACTAATATTATTCTTGGATGTTATCTACAGTAGGTATACGAAACGTAATACTAATAAACAACATGTATAATGTTACAACTGTCTTACTGTGATAAATAGTAAATAAGTTAAATAATAAAAATAAGTTACAAATATCAAGAAATGTTTAACATTTTTTATTCACACTTCGACAAAAATATTGCGCCAGTGTGCCTGAAGCCAACATTCAAATACGTCATAAAATGTTCGCAAAAAATCGCAATAAACTTGGTTATGCAGTTTTGCAGAAAAACAGTGACAACTTTTCACACTAAACGCATAAACCTCCCTGTTACATGGCGGATAAAAAGTATCATAAATAATACTACACTATCGCCACGACAAGTCATGGCGCGTCAATTTTCTCCGCTCGGTAAAAACGTGTAGCAACATTGTATCTAGCGAACACAATCGGCTCATTTTCATTTCTTTTTTCCAGGAAAAAAATGGCGTTCGCTCACACCGCAAGACAGGCGGCCGTTCGTGGAGGAAGCGGAGCGTCTGCGGGTCATCCATATGACCGAGCACCCAAACTACAAGTACCGGCCTCGGCGGCGGAAGCAGAACAAGACGCGGCCCAACCAGCCGTCCACGCCCGCCAGCGCGCCCCCCGCCACTTCCGCCGCCCTCGGCTCGCCCTACGCTGCCGGCACAGACTCCCCCGACCCTCGCTTCAACCACAACCCCGGAGCCGGATTCTCTCCCTACCGAACCTCGCCTCTCGCATCTGACTTTCAAAACAGCCAACAATTCAACGGCCATGTCCAAACCCCGGAATCGTCCCCTGCAAGATCTCCCGAACCTCAAGGAAGAAGGAGCGCCCCCGCTGAAGCTCCTCTACCTACACCTGACGCATCGCCAGTCGAAAATGAAAAGGAAAACTTTCAGTATGAAGATAGGAGGCGAGCGATAAATGCTTCCTCAATGTCTGACTCATACTCTCCCTACAAAACTTATAGAACGCCAGGATCCTTCTCGCCAGCGCCAGTAGCCGCTATGGGCATGGCTAACGGCATGTACGTCATGTGCACGCAGAGGACTCTGACTGAGCAGCCGCCGCTGGTGACAGGGACGTTCTTCCCTCCAGTCGCGACCTCGCAAGATCAGCAAGCTCTAGGCACGTCTACACCAAGAGTGTCCAACGCACCGAGTGGCCCAATTCCAGCCGAATACACTATCCAGTATCATCCTTTCGAGCCGTACGAACACATGTATAAAACTGAGGACTCGTACGTGTCTCATTATCCTGATCAGCCAAAAACTGAGTACGACACAGGCGGCAGCTACTTCTCTGAGGAACCGCCATCGAACCAACAGCAAGATGGAGAACAAAACTACATGAATGCTCGTCCGGAGATAAGGACGGGCTCTCCGGAGTCTGACGTTGATGCTCGGGAGTTTGATAAATATTTAGACTATGGGACTGAAGGGCCGATGGATCAGCATCAGCAACAGCAGCAGTACCGGTACGAGCAGCAGCAGAACTTCCGCCCACCGTACTGCCCGGAGCAGGCGCCCGGCCCGGAGTACTGCTCCGAGAGGATGCAGTACGCTTCTCCTTACGCCTCCGTGATCGCTGGAGCCCCTCCTGCTAACTACGTGCCCAGTGCTCCCGGCCCTGACGCCAGGCCCGAAGACGAGTTCAGCGTCATCCTCGCCGGAGTCCGACAGACTTGTTACAGCAATTGACTAGAAAGGACTGATATGGGGTAGCAAATGGACTCTTCCTAAACTATAGCCCAAAGAGTTGATTTTCTTCCAAATGTAATAATGGAATATACGATGAAAGTATGCCCAGCGGATCAAGTGATATTGTAAGAATTTGTTATACTAAAATTAGACACAACGTGTATAACCTTACGTTATGAAATCACAAAAGTTGAATACCGCGATGACAAAGTGATGTAACTCAGATATAAATATATTTTTTAACTAGCTCGCGACCTTAGCGATTTTTTTGTAATTTGTGTAAAACTTTTCAATTATTTATTACCTGTGAATAAATTAAAGAGGAGAGAACGTATTTTAAGTGAATTTATTTGATTTGTAGGACAATAAAAAATAAATATAATTACAAAAGCGAAGCGGCTTGTACTCACGTTTTAAGTTCCAAAATTGTCTGTGCCTTGTAGAGTTAAAAAAAATATATACAAAATGTTAGTGGCAGCAATTTGTGACAGCGACTGTTATAGCTAAGAGTTCGAAGATAAATATAATAAATAACTAATATTAATGTGAATTGGTGCTATGCGAAGAGGTCCTAAAATATTTTTTGTACGTCCAAAACCGTATACCATAGAGGTAGCGAATAAAGCGATTCCTATGTAAAAGATTATTTATTTGTAACTATTTTTGTATATTTCGTAGATAAAAACTAAAAATAAAAAAGAGCGTCGAATTAAATGAAATATAGTTCTTCCAATAAGCTTGTAGATATATATTTTTAAGTCGTATTTTTATATTGTTTTAGTTAATTTTGATAGTAATACTATTTCTGTATAAACTGTTAGCATATTTTAATAAAGAAATATCTCATAGCTTATAATTATTTGTACTAAAACTATACCTAGTAAAATTGTTTTTAGTTTACGCTGCAATTCTTTAGTTTAGTAATGAAACACTCGCACTGCGAAACTAAGTTCTTCCTATTTGTAAGAAAATTTATAAGGAACAATAAAATTTTATTCATATGCACTTTTGATTTATTATTTTACCTCACACTGTGATACATGACGATAATATCGCATTACGAGATATACATAAAAAAAGAATAAAATTCCTTGACACGCACACAGAACTTGACAAATTCATTCCATTCAATGTAAGTCCGAAAAAAACCCGTTGCATAATACCACAGTCAGTCATTCCTCGCATTGAAAAGGATCGCATATTTATTTTATCCCTAAGATAGCCATCGGTTCAAATTAATGACACATTTAATGATACATTACCACTACACTTGCCAAACGCTAAACGCAACAAAAACAAAACGAAAGCGATATAAGTCCAAATAAAATTAAAATTACTAAATAATTTGCGAAGGCAGGGGTGTGCCCGTGCGGCCCGCGGGCGCTCGCGCCTGTAATTACGAAGCGGGCCGCGGTATCACGCCCCTGCAGAGAGAGCCACGGCTATTGATGTATTGACGTTTTGGAGAAACACAGATATAAGTACGTAAATGAAGATTTTAGTTCGTGCTGTATGATTTCGGGGAACTTTTGAGAGGTATAATTGAGATAAGTATTTTCATTCCAAGCTATTGATTCTTAAATTTTTTGTGATACCTACTTTACAAACCATGCCACACATCGTATTGATTCTATAAATAAATGTTTTTTTTTTTTTTTTTTTTCACACACGGTCATTCTGATCCCAAGTTAAGCTCTGATTAGAGCTTGTGTTATGGTAACCAGACAACTGATATATATACATACTTATATAATTTATAAATACATACATATTATAGATAAATTACACCCAGACACAGAACAAACTATTATGCTCATCACACAAAGTTTGTTCTGGGTGGGAATCGAACCCACGACCTCCGGCTTAGCAGTCAGGGCTACTAACCACTACACCAACAGGCCCGTCTAATCCCCACATTCTTAAAACTGAACCTCTTATCTATGACACCGATTTAAGAAAATGCAAAGCCTATTGGAAACAACAACATTATCAGTCGAGTGTCTGATGCAAGAAAAACCATATAAGTAAGTAGATTCCATAAGGTAGGCCTGAATTAATATCTAGAGGAAATCGAAAGAAAATTAGTAATTTCAGTACCTTGAAATAAAAATAAAATAATAATAAAAATCTAAGCGCCTTACTAATAAACGCTGCATAAAGTTATGATAGGTTTATACGTTAAAAAATGTATGGCTACACAGACTTTATTTATTGCATAACTTTACACAGTGATTATTAGTAAGGGCATAAATGTTTAAGATTAATTGAGATGAAGATTAAATTAATTTTATACCATTCATTTATAATTACATTTCTATTACCTTCCTACTTTACAAAAAACATCAAGCTAATTTGTATTTAGCAATAAAAAAAAACGTTAAAAAAACGATGCACAAAAAAGACAATTTCATACTTGTGTGCAGTTTCCTAACGCGCGTGTTTTGGCGCGAGGCTGTTATAATACGTGATAATTAAGTTTTTATTCACCCTTTTACATTTTAATCCTCGGGGACATCTCGATTCCGTCATGTATAATATACTATTTGTTTGATAGATATTTTAAAATTTGAAAATATAGCAGAAAACGTATGGAATCTTTTATATATAACTAGCTTTTGCCCGCGACTTCGTCCGCGTGATTAATAGTTCCCGTTCCCGGGGGATTTCCGGATTGAAAACTATCCTATGTCCTTTCTTGGGTCCCAGACTATATTTGTACCAACTTTGTACCAAAGTTTTAATGGTTTAGGCGTGAAGAAGAGACAGACAGAGTTACTTTCGCTTAGAAACGACATATACCTTCCTTACGATTTACTCTATAGATTAAAAAAACCGCATCACACCCAGTTGCGTAGTTTTAAAGATTTAAGCATACATAGCTACAGACTACAGATAGCCGATAACGACTTTGTTTGATATTAAAAAAGACAGGCTTCTTGGTGATCAACGCATAAACACGTCTAAACTGCTGAAACATTACACGAAGAAATAATGTAAGGAAATCCCACTCTTATAAATATAGATAGAAACGAAAGAACAACTTGTAAAACACAACTTGAAAATAAATGAATCAAGTAGTATCTTATTATTTATAGATTGTAATATTCAAAAAGGTAACCGTTTTCTATAAGTAATTTTTTTAATAGATTCATAATTTACTTAATAGATTCATTTAATTTATACAATTATAATTATACACAATATTTACAAACTTAAACTAAATTAAAACCCTAGAATTAAAATAAAATGGCATCAAAAAACTCCTCCGCATCGCTGTCAACCGGTAAAGTGCTCAAGAGGCGCCCAGCATTGCCACGTTGGATGGATGGCGATAAGTAATTTTTGCTATAAAAAGGTAAAGTTTCAAATGTGCATAGAAAGACTATTTTCGGACATTCCCACCAAACTATTCCCAACCACTGCATTTCCTGATAGCCAGAATACCAGCGGAGTCCACCAGAAAAGCGCATGGCAATGAAGCTCGTCGAGTCCCGAAGAAACGATCCAACTGTCTAAAAAAGACTACCAAATAATAAACTGACATTTAACTTCAAACTGACGGTAGGATAGTTTTTACTCACAACATAAAGACATAATTTACAACCCAATAAGTAATTAATGAGGACTAAGCTAATTAGGACCGATTACCGTCACAGCTAGCCCACTAGACGTCGCGTGGCAAAGACTCAAACATAAAAACAGTCTGGGACGTAATGGCCGATAGAGAGCCAATAAAATATGCGTTGGCGCACTGACCACGGTTAAGTGCTGGTCGACCAATGAGAGATAGCTTTGTAAAGATTTGAATGAGAATCGGTCGGACTGCGTTTTTTAAATTCGGAATAATCAGCCTGTAACTACACACATCAAAAGTGTCTAGGGATATTACAATTAAACCTAAATTACTAAAATTCTATTAACTTTTTGTTAAGACACCTACACATTAAAATAAACCTTGTTTAATAGCCTATCTAATCTGATAATAAACTTTTAGATAAAGTTAAATTAAAAAAAAAACTTAGAAGAAGAGGAAAAACTCAGACAAAATTTCAATCTAAACTTTATTTTTGAAACATCTTAACCTAAACAAAACAACTATTTTTTTTATAAAAATTGTTAAAAACTTAAAATTAATAATCCTTGGATCCACCTAAGACTCTCCTGACACATCTGCAGCGGTTCTGTATACTCAAAACAAGGGTGTCAATATCCTCTTGAGGAATACTGTCCCAAATTGCGGTTTCTGAAGCCATGAGGACCAGTCAGAGCGTTATATCCAGGCTTTGGTCACGTTATCGTATCACGGGGGAAGGGGTGGAACGGCACCGAGAACCTCAACGCATTAAAACACATGTACAGGACCGATTCATAGTATAAGCTGCACGAAGTCAAACAAATGTAACGGCTATGCAATTGGTTCAAAGGCTACAGAGAGATTATGGTTTGCTGGTAAGCGGTCAAACTTTGAGAAGACGACTGCATGAAGTCAAGCAACGTACTCGTAGGCCATTTCGGGTATCAGTGCTAAGGAGAGGCAATCGATGAAGAAGATTACAATGGGCTATTGCACACGAAAACTGAAACCATTCTCAATGGTCACTTGTGCTTTTCACTGATGAATCCAGGTTTGGATTTCATCCTGATTCGCGAAGAGTACGCGTTTGGAGAGAACCTGGACTTTGGAATCGACTGCAGCACCTACAACAAGTTCATGCATATCAAGGTGGCACGATTATGGTTTGGGCAGGAATTCGTCTCGGCGGTAGAACGGACCTCGTTTGGATACAAGGCAATATGACTGCTCTAAAATACCGAGATGAGGTGCTAGAGCCTGTAATCTTGCCCCACAGACAACAAATGGGACAAAATTTCCAACTAATGCACGACAATGCCCGTCCACATACGGCGCGTATCGTCACAAGTTGGTTACAATAGCATGATATCCAAGCTTTAGACTGGCCTGCACCATCCCCTGACTTAAATCCTATTGAGCATGCCTGGGATATGCTTCTGAGAAGAGCTCTTAGGAATTTCCCTGAAGATATTGAGGATGAAAACCAGCTTTTCTTGCATCTTAAAAGGACTTAGGGCAGTATTACACAACAGGATATTGACACCTTGTTTTGAGTATGCAGAACCGTTGCAGAGTGTCAGGAGAGTCTTAAGTGAATCCACGGATTATTAATATTATGTTTTCAACAATTTTTGTAAAAAAAATGTTTTTTTGTTTAGGTTTTGGTGTTTCAAAAATAAAGTTAAGATTGAAATTTTGTCTAAGTTTTTCCTCTTCTTCTAAGATTTTTTTTTTAATTTAACTTTATCTAAATGTTTATTATCAGATTGGATAGGCTATTAAACAAGGTTTATTTTAATGTGTAGGTGTCTTAACAAAAAGTTAATAGAATTTTAGTTGTTTAGGTTTAATTGAAATATCCCTAGACACTTTTGATGTGTGTAAGTCTGGCCTGCAATGCTAAACATCATTGTAGAATAGAATAGTTTATTAAATCTTTTATAAGTATTTAAATCGTTATCTCATCAAATTACTCAATATACGAAACCAAAGAAGAATAGTCGCCAGTGCCGTAATAAGAAAGGGAGTGAAGAATTTTTCGAGCACAGTTATGTCAAAATCCTTACTAATATTATAAATGGGAAAGTGTGTCTGTCTGTCTGTCTGTCTGTTTGTCTTTCTTTCACGGCAAAACGGAGCGACGGATTGACGTGATTTTTTAAGTGGAGATAGTTGAAGGGATGGACGCGAGCGAAGCCGCGGGCAGAAACTAGTCATACATATATTAAACATGGACATCGTCTCACTAGAATTTTCGTAGGGTCCATTATTTGGCAAGAATCTAATTACTATGTAACACTTTATCCCTTAACACTGATTGCCAAGAAACTTGACTTGCTTGTCGACAAGTAAAAAGACTTAGGTTATAAACGCTTTACAAGTGGTTTACTTAGAAAAAATATTACAAGGTATTAAAAAATCATTCTTTTATCTCCCTGCCTGTCTATTTACTGCTGCTGGTCTCCGAAACGCTGACGACGTGGGGGTAGTCAAACAACTCAGTCTACTCTAGACCTGAGCAGATCGAGTAAGCCGCGAATCTTCGAGCGTGAAAGTGTGAGAAGGAACACAATGGCTCTAAGTCAGTAAGAGTCTGGCAGACTCCTTCGCCTCCCACCCAAACGATAGTCATCCACGAGGATTTTCCACCCCGGAACGGTCCAGTCAAAGCAAAGTCGTGAACACCGTTGATGGTTCACAAGAGTGGAAAAAGGGCGAAAAAGGAATGTCTATGAATGGTAAGTAGTCTACAGGCTTTAACAACAACTTGTATTATAGGAAATTAATTAAGTATTTTAAACAAAATCCAGCTCCAAATAATATCTTCAGCGCCGCATATCAAGCAGTACTCTGCGCCTTCGCGAAACGGCAGCGGCGCAAACGCACCGCTCCAAAGAGATGCGCCTTTGAAGATAGCGCCGATACATTTATTAGCCAGGTTTGCATACCGCCATCAGCCGCCAGCCTGAATAAGGTTCGGTTCCCCGTTGAGTTATTTTGAATTGTGCTTTTTGACTAGTATAAAAGTTTTTCGTCGAATAGCGAATGATTGTGTGCGGGAAATTTAATTGCTTTGGAGATGGAAATACGGGTCTTTTAGTTTAGGATAGTATGATACCTAAGCTTTTGCTTGAGACTTCGTAGAGTAATTTTATAGCCTACTATATGTCCCTCTGGATTTCAACCATATCTGTGCTTCGCTTTCATAAGTTGTTGGTCTCGGCTGTCAATCGTAGGTCCTCATTTTCCTCCAGAGAGTAGGAGGGGTGAATTTCGATGTTAGGCATTTGTCATTAGGTACCCGGATTTGGAAGTCTGATCAAAAGTTGCTGCCTGAGGAACCTGAGAAAATACAGGTATAACCTTCTGACGACCAATCGACAGCTGGCTGTCGCGCTACTATTGTCTTACTATTATAGGTATCGCGGATCACGTGTGTTTGAAGGTTTAAGCTGTATCAGTTAACTGAAAGACAATCCGTTATTAAGAACCCTAGGGAGGTAAAGATGTTGACTATTTCTAACAACTTAGTCTATCACATGAATACATAATTATTTATAGCAATCCGAACTGTGTAACAGAAATTAAGCACGTTTAGAAAAAATCGTCTTTAACTTTTTAATAAGTTGAATGAAGAATCTAACCTTTCATAGACCTAGTGACAGCCGGCTGTGGGGCTGCTATTGGTGCCGATTCTCTTGTTTACAAACTAACGTAAATTTAAGTTAAGTGCATCTTTCTCTTTTCATTTCTTAAAGAAAAGGACAGAAGATACATATTTTAGTTTAATCCTGTCAAATTAGACAGCGCCTGATGAAAATTGACGTATATTTAGACGCCATGTTTTTAAATTGCGTCTAAATTATCTGTGGATTGTCTAAATTTGACAGGACTTAACTAATATTTGATCTTCTGTCCTTTTCTTAATTAAACGGAAAGAGAAAGATGCACTTAACTTAAATTTACGTTAGTTTGTGCACAAGAGAATCGGCACCATTGTCTTTCTATTTTGTCTCGAATCACGTGTGTACGAAGGATTAAAACCAAATAGAATGTCAAACAAAAACAGCTCGCTATCAAAAAGCAAAATAGGCCACGTGTTTATCACAAGATGTCCTTTTTACCTACTTTCGATGGCTAACTTAAACAAGGGATTTAATGTTCCTTTGTGCTTACACGTAATGCCACTGAATTTCCAAACAACGGGGTGAAATAAAAAGAGATTGACGATAAAATACGATAAGATCATGGTAAGCCTATAATATCGTAGCTGTGGACCTATTTTAGAATGCTAAAATCACTGTTAATTTCGTACCGTTTTGTAGGTTTATGTGTATAATAATGCATTTATTACTAGTTATTTTAGAAATGTCGGTGGTTCCTCTGTTACCTATTTCTACCTTTTCACCTCTGTTTGTGGAAATTTTTGAGGTAGGTTGTGGTTGTTGAAAATTTGATTTTGTTTACGCTTTTTTATTTTTTTGTTTAGTGGGAAATCATCAAATGACTGCTCCCTCCCTGGGCGCGGCGGGAGGGCGTGTCAGACTTTTACTGACTAAAACCCACTCATGCCCCTTCGACTGCCCCAAATTCAAAGCATTTATTTCACTAAGACCATTTACAGGTACTTATGAATTGTCAAAAGAGTCGGTCGGTTAGTCAGAAAAGAAAAGTGACGCTAATTGCCTGTTCCAAAACGTAGATCTCTATGGAGAAGAACAGGCAAGAAACACCACGGACACTCTTTTAAAAAAATCATGTTTTACTAAATCTTGGTTACATTTTCTTTTTGGTGCTTCTACATGTGAATACAATGTAAGTATGTAACAAAATAAACAAATACAAAATTAAAATAAAAAGTCAAAAAAAAAAAAGTCATGGCAGTAATCTGAAGTTAAATCGATGTACCTGTGTATGATCATCTTCTTTACTTATATAGTACTAGTTTTCGCTTTCAGTTTCGTGTTCAGTTTCAGCTTCACACGTCTATTACAAATCACGAACTTATTTTATACTAGCTGTTCCTCGCGGTTTCACCCGAGTTACGTTAGGTTTTTGGGTAATGCCTCGCTCCCGTGGGACATAGCGTGATAGGTATAGGCTATGTTACTCAGGGATAATGTAGCTTTCGAATAGTGAAAGAATTTTTAAAATCGGTACAGTAGTTTTTGATCCTATTCATTACAATCAAACAAACAAAGTTTTCCTTCTTATAATATTAAGTATAGATTGTTGGCAATAATTAACTCGTAGCCAAATGATTTTTTTCGAATACGAATACGTAGCAACGTATGTACTTATACGTACTTAAATAAATGAAGATAACGTTATTTGTTTACTAATCAACATACAATTACAACTATTAAAGTACATTTTAATAGTTTTTTTTTAATCTATATGTTGTATAACTGTGCTTGTTAATTGTTATTAGCAACTTAACAACTTTTTTGTTTTTTTTTTCAATCAGGCTGTAAGTCTTCTTTCTTAACCTTTCAACGTTTCAACAACTTTCAGCTATTGTCTTTCAATTGTGTCTCGAATCGAAACACGTGTGTTCGAAGGTTGAAATAATAAAATGATTAATTTAAGAAATCAAATGTATATTTTTTTCTTATTCAGTCAAAAAAACATTATTTATATTTTAGTTCATCGGGTGTAATTTAATAATTAATGCACACAGGCGAATCCTAATCTGCAAATCTCGTTACGGAAAATTTCGCTCAAAGACAAACCTTCTGGATTAAGCTTGCCATTGTACAAGAGCTTTTTGCAAATTGTTTTTGTTTACCGATATTTGTTATTTTTGCGTGCAATAAAGAAGTAAGTATAACTCTTGTTTATGCGAAAGAAGTCACCTAGTTTCAACACCGGAAACTGCCTTTAAATACATTTGTATGTTGAATGTTTCCAGTGCTACAAACTGTTATTACCTTCTTTTTATTAAAAAACCTTATCAGTCTGCAGTCGGAATAACTTCGGAAAACATTGAATTAATTTTCAGTAATTTTCCAATAATTACAAGAATTTAGTGATGTTCTAGACTTAAAAGAATATAAACTAAGAATATTATAAGAATATTTGAAGAAAGAATATTTGAATTTTTATTTTTATTTAATTTTGATTTTGAATTTTTATTTGAATTTTTTTATTATAAGAATATTTGAAGAAAATCATTTTAATTTATGTTCATCGCACTTACATGGTATACAGAAATGGAAGCACGGCTTTGCCTTGACCATTTTGCACCTGTGTAATGTCTTGATTTCTGTCTGAAATATTTTCTTGTATCGTACTTTTTAGCGCGCTTTTGTTGTAATCAGGTTTTAGTTTTTCTTAATTAGGGAGGTGGTCAAAAACCGGTAACAAACGTCTATCATAATGAAAGATTGGCCACTAAGAAGTTATGGCCTAAAAAGTAAAATACACATGAATATGTCAATAGACGTCTTGGCATCAAGCAAATATATTTCCACTTTATAACAAGCTCAAATCACGGTACAAAATTATATTCAAGTTATTATTTCTCTATGAACTAACAAGCTAGCTATCAGAACAGCACAGTTTCGCTTCGTCATCGCCACATCCTGCCTCTCAATATATTCTGTCCGTCACACCACACATTTACATACTCTTTTAGCTTTTTCTTTCATAGATTAATAATAAAAAAAACTGGTGTTACTAGGAAATAACGGCGGGAGATAGCGCGGCTTACTGATTGGAGAATGAAATACGAATTTCAAAAGTGACATTCGAATTTTTTAATTTTAATTTGACAGATTCTTTTCGGGACCATTTACAGAACTGTTATTGTAATAACCATAGCCAATTACCGGCCATCCTCCATCATTTATCTATCGGCGTGTTTAGAGATAGAGATTTTGTCACATTATATATGGAGTTTATGATAAATATCTATCTCTGGCTACCTAATCTAATCCACTGGTATGTTAGGTTATTAGGTTATTGAAAGTGTCACTAAATCTATAATGCATCATATCACACAGATACACATTAGGTATATTTTGAATTATTTAGCTACATACCATTTAATTCATTTATTCCACTGTTTTTTTTTTTAGTTTCGCTGGGCTTGTTCGCACTTAGCCTCATAATTGGGCCATTGTTATTCTACTGATGTAACTAGTTCTGAATTCTTCAGACAAAATAAGCATGACTGTAGGACTATCCTCTAAAAAGATTGATCTATCATTATGTGTGTACTAATGAGGGCTTATGAAGATAATTATAGAATTTTGCAGAAAAAATGGAGATTAGGTATCCTACAGTTAAATACAAAAACAACTTTACTTCTCTTCATAAGTATAGATACTATTGATAGTGTGAAACAATCGTCGTGTCATTATTTATTACAAAACGTAAATAGAATTCGTCCATAAGTCAAAGAAAGTGCTATTTTGACGAACAGAAAAACCCTCATAAATTAATCATCATTTCACAATACTTTTAGAAAAACTATACACTGACGCCTGTCAGTCACAGGAACCTACATTTAATATTCATAAATCGACATGTCGCGTCATACTCATAAATAAATTAGAAATTCATAAAAAAAACTAGTCGGACCACCCTTAGCTTTACATGCGGTATTCATACACTCATCACGAATCATTCCTTTTTTAAACTTAACATATTTAAAACCTCCTTTTAAAAGAAACTTAACCTTATTGGAACGACACACAATTCTATATTTGAATCTCCGAACGCAACCATATCTTTGCAAATATAAAAATAAATTCTCTATGAAATAATAAAAAAAGATTTTACTTTTTTTCTGTAGGTCTCTGGGCCACGTGCCATGATATCGTAATTTTACAGCCAGACGACATTTCCTTGATTTGCATTGAGATATGATTCGGAAATGACTGAACAAATATTTTGTTCTTTATATGGTTGTTAAAATTCTGTTATTGGCTATTGAAGTTTTTATTGGATGTGATATTTACGATCGATTGATAGCCTACCTACATAATAATTTAAATAAAAATTGAAAATCTTTGGTAAAGCTCTTGTTATTTATTACCTGAACGAGCATCGAAATATTTTATACTTCGTTAAAAAACATTTAATTTTCATCCGGAAAGCCAGAATAAATTATAAACTTATAGTTTAAAATACGTTGAAAACTAAAAAAAAATATTTGTGATTATTGCAGCTAAAGTTAAGAGCACATACAGTTTTACACAAGCATTGCGAATCTTCCTCTACTCTTACTACGATTGTTATAAGAGCACAGTACAAAGTCTGATGTGTCTCCACAAACTGATGGACCTTGGTTGAAGGTAGGTGGCAGCTGCTCTCTCTATATCGCTTATACAAGGTTAGTTTTTGTAGCGAAACCTGAATATAGTTTCTTCTAATCGATTCCAATAATTTTTAAGCCATATTAACCTTTTAACGACCAACCGATAGCCGGCTGTCGGACTGCTATTGTGTTTCTATTGTGTCTCGAATCACGTGTGTTCAAAGGTTTAAGGCGCGTTTTGTTCCACGCGCGCCTCTATGAGTGAGCAGTACCTTAGCAGACAGCAAGTAAAGGAGCCCTTTACGTGCTCTCTGTTAGGGCCAATGCCTGCCAGGATTGCAGAATAGGTCTAATAGTTACCGTGGCCCCGGAACGTAAAGAGCAAACGAAGGAACATGAGTGGGTTTTAGTAAGTAAAAGTCTGACACGCCCTCCCGCCGCCGTTTTAGTCACGTGTTTCAGGTTTCGTATAAACTATGTATAAGGTTGTTTCTTACTAGCTGTCGCGAGCGTTCCTTCCCCTACTGCACCCCTTTAAGGTTGAAATTTTTGTAAATCTTTTTATATTGAATACTTACTCTTGACAAAGAACACACCCTCCAAGTTTCATGTCTCTAGGACCAACGGTTTGGGCTGTGCGTTGATATATCGACAATCAGTCATTTTTTTCATATATAGTACAATCCCTCCACACTATTCCCAACCACTGCAACTCCTGAAAGCCAGAATCAACAGTGGAGTCCGCCAGAAAAGCGCCGAGCAATGAAGCTTGACGAGTCCCGGAGAAACGATTCAACTGTCTTGGATCCCGCAACGAAATTAATCAGAAAATAACAGCGGAGGAGTAAGATAAATATGTTTTTTCCACTTCCCTCCATAACAAGCAGGAGACAGACAATCAGTCAGTCAGTTTACCGTTTAATATATAGATTACATTAATTAATTATTTCTCCATTAATCTTCGCTGAGCGACTAATTTCAATTATTCTACCTGTAAATGGCGCACTTTAATGCCTTTTTTAATGATGTAATGGAAATAATCAATTAAGCTTTGGCATTATCAAACAAAGTGACGAAAAGGCCGTATACAGCTGCTATTTTAAAAGGCTAAGTACTCAGACCAGCCATCAAACTTCTACACATTAATAAGAATGCAAATGCCTTCACGATACACATTTAATTAAATTGACAATCATGAATCAAAGACAAGCTATTGATAAGCCGAACAAACGGCAGTTTTAATCAATATAATTGGTTTGCATCAATCGGCGAGTCCACTTAGTGAACATTGAGACAATTATGTACATTTTATAGCCACATTATCACGCTGGATAGAACCTATACCCTTGTAAAAATAAAGTGTGAAGGCACAGTGTTCACATTCTTTAACGCCCGGTTTTACACGCGCTATGTGGAAAAATAATGGCTATATATTAATTTCTGTTTATAAATAGTTATGTTGGGAACTTTGGGAAAAGAAGTAGTGGTAAGTATTTTATAATAGAGACATGTTTTGGTGAAAATCAATATAACCCAGGTTAGGCTGATTTAGAAACTTGAACAGTAGTTTCTTATTATATAAAAAAAAATCACAAATATTACTTTCTGTCTGACTACATACATAGGCCCATATTGTTAGTTTACAAATTATATTAAGAACTATGTAAATTACTTTAAACAAAACAGTTTTTTTTTAACAAAGATAGGTGGTGCCAACAATGGAGATCTATCAAGCCCCGTGTAAGACATGTAGCTTGAAAAACCTACCAATGGCGGGCTTATCCATCCTGTCAGCAAAGTTCTTCAGGATTGCACAGGCGCACTAAGAAGCAAGTTTTTAAAATTCAACCCCTAACGCCTAAATAAAAAGACTGTATGAAAATCACCGTGCGAAGTCGGTAATGAATAAATAATTTAACGGTTATTTAATTTCAAGATTGTGAATACAGAAAAAAATAACCTTTCGTGTGTCTAGAATGTGGATTCACGCGAAACACAATTTTTTTCCAATTGTGTCTGTTATTAGAGCATTCAATGGGTTAAACATTATATTTACATTTTCACAACAGCAACCAATTCTCCAGAAAATAAAAACCAATTTAACACACCATAAACAACACATTACTTAAAGCATACCTATCCAATTATCTATGGTCTATCAATGTTGGTGCGTTCGGCATCCACTACCGGTGCGTGGCTGTGTAGGCTCTTAGCTAAAAATGCGCCGGCACCAAGGGTATCCCTCCTATGTTAATGGTCACTAGCAGATTCCTGTGCGTACGGCAAACGCTAATTTAAACTGGATGCTACTCGGTACAGGGAAACGGCATTGTTGCGCTTTAGGCTTTTTTTCTTGGGCTGTATATTTTTGAGTATTATTTAGGATATCCTTAGTTTAAAGATTAGTGATCATGATGCAGATTAGGCACTTCCCTCAACCGTTGTCGAAACTATCACATATCCAAGTTGAAAATCCTCTCCGAAACTTTAGTTTAAAAGGTTAAAATGCAAGATACGTTACTTATTTACACTTTTTTTTTCAATATTACACATATTTCAAACCAAAGAAAAACAAGACGTCATCAATAATAATCTTTCGAAACAAAAACTTAACTAGATAAGTAAAGCAAAATTATGCAATACCTACATCATTAATATTTTCAGGAAAATCATAGAACCCACATTATGCATATTGCATATTCTAATTCAACACTAAGTAATATGAATAAAATTTTAGAACTATAATATATTAACACTAGCATTCGCCTTATGAACGTCGAAACGTCACTCACTAATTTTATTCTTTCAGGATACTAAAAACCTTTCTTAGTGGATATTATATGTCTCTAGGACTAGTCGTTGGGGCTGTACGTTGATTTATCACTCGGTCACTCAGTTTAGCATATTTTTTTTTTGTAATTAAAGATGATAAGGCCGAGAAAATTAAACGGTTTACAGAGACAGCTCACAAGTTACTATAGCTACTATAGATAGTTCTTTAGTTAGTTAATAATATAGGAAGAATAGCTAAGCCAAAGTACGCGCTAATTATAGTTTTATACAACCTAACAATACAAATTGTCGTTTACAAGATTTTTCCTAACAAGATAAAAAATTTCATACTGCTAAAACACAGGCCACAAAAAAACCGCTGACCAAAGATAAAAAAACTCTTGTCTATTAAAACAGACTATCCCACCTCACCTGTGCGTATACACGTCAATATTTTATTTATCGATGGTCGGTATCTGCGATATCGGTTCCGATACGGCAGTGCCAGGTAAATGAGGCCTCGAGACACCTCTGCTGGTCCCTGTACCAGTGATTTACGGACAACTCCCACTAGCCCACGGCTGAATAAAAGTATTCATTATCCGAAGCACTAGGCTTTAGTGATGGGTTTAGATTAAATTAATCTTACGGCTACTTCAAATGCTTTGAGTTATTCGGTTTGGATTTGAAGTTACTTGAAATGTTTATGAATCACTTAGTTTTTGACAGTGTTTATGCGTAATTTACGTCATAACACAAAGGAATAATGTATCTTGGTTTACATCAGGGAAAAAATGTGGAATTAAATCATAAGCTTCAGAGATTACCTCCTACAAGCGAAAAAATATCGTACTATTTATTGATCTATTTACACTTTATGCACAAAGGTACAAAGGCGGACTTAATACCGTAATTCTCTATACTATTCTAATTTATCATTTACTAATTATCAGTCTGACATAGTTACATTTACATAAAAAAATGTACCTATTGAACCCACATTCAAAACTTTTCCCAATTGTGTTGGGTCGGTTTTCAGTCGAACTAGATTTACCTGGATACCACTGTTTTTCAAGGAACGATTTCCCATCAGACTTGCACAATCCAGTTACTGAGTAAAATGGCACCCTTTAAACCAAAACAAATATTTTTCAAAATACTGAACTATTAAAGAAATAAACAATAAAAACTATAAAAAAACTATCGCCAAAACTCATATTTAATGAGAGCTTGTCGTTCTTTTAACACTGTGTGTCAGGATGTTGATCTTGATTTATTTTTAACCAATGTTAAAAAACTAAAGAAAACTTTAGCCGATCGCTTTTTTGTTATTAATTGAGAAACGAATCGTATTTTAGTATTGTTAATTAGAGCGCTCTTGTATTCACGCTATGCTGTTGTCGTCATGATTTTTAGTCACAACGTTATGTTATAAGTGAAAACTTGTAATTGGCCATTTTCTACCTACTCTAAGTGTTATTGTATCATGTAGCTGTAAGTTTTCCTAATAGTAATAAAATAAAATAAAATAAATAATTACTGAACTACTAAAAAGTCCAATCTAAGGCCCACTTGCACCACAAACCCAAACACGTTAAGTGCTAAACTTAGTTTAAACATCATTCTGTGTCTTTCTACTTCAAACAATTTGACAAACGTAACTTTGTTTTAAGACGTTCTCAAATCTGTCGCTGTCTTTGTCACTCTAACGGGATAAAATAGGTTGCGGAATGTGTATAATAGTTACCGTGACCCTGAAACATAAAGGGCAATCGAAGGAACATGAGTGGGTTTTAGTTAGTAAGCGTCTGACACGCCCTCCCGCCGCACCCAGGACGGGAGCAGTCATTGGATGATTTCCCACTCACCAAAAAAAAAAACAAAAAAAAAGGGATATTTAAGGTTGAGTATTCGGGCATAAATCTGTTTAGTGCTTAATTTGTTCAGTTATATGTTGTGCAAGTAGACCTGAATCTATAAACTACTTTTCACTCAGCAGTCTAAATTCTAAATCCAACCAAAGAGAATTCAACTGAAATTCCGCCTATATATCGATCAGCCCGCAATTGTATCGTCAAGCAAAAAGACCATGTTTGTCTTGCACTCTGCTATATGTAAATGTGCGGAGATCTATGCGCGAGCGCAACCCGTCGCAGATTTATTGTATAATTGACTTCCGGCGGGAATGCCGCCATCATGACAAGCGAACACCGGCACACTTATGAATTGCCTAAGAGCTAAATTGTGTTGAGTTTGCCTATTAATACTTGTATATCTAGTTATTTTATCCATACTAATATTATAATATATTATAAATGCGAAAGTAACTCTGTCTGTCTGTCTGTCTGTCTCTTCTTCACGCTTAAACCACTGAACCGATTTGAATGAATTTGGTACAGATATAGTCTGGGACCCAAGAAATATTAATAGTTTTCATCTCGAAAATCCCCCGGGAACGGCAACTATTATTCCACGCGGACGAAGTCGCGGGCAAAAGCTAGTAGTAAATAAATAATTTCGGACGGAATAATCCTACGGTAATCCTACTATTATATGTGAAAGGTTTTGAGTAGGGATGAATGTTTGGTTCTCTTTCACGTAAATTATTAGAATTTGGTTGACTTAGCTGTGCTATAGCTCATATGCATTATGTATGTCGCTTCAAATACTTCTAATACAGAGAAGGCACGAGCATTGATGACCAAGCTTGCTCAAGGCACATTTACGATTTCGGGCAGGGTTTTTCACGATATTTTACTTCACAAATGTAGGTAGGTGATGTTCAAGATAAACTTTAGAAAAAGTCATATTATTACTTGCCCAGAACGCGCCGCCTTAACAAGGCAGCCTAATTAATCGTAACTTGTCACATATTTTGTTTTGACTATATTCCTTCTCTATCTTCATTCTCCACTATGGGCAGAAGGCGAATTAACTTTGCACGTACTTTAGCTAGCTGTTCTCGGTCTCTTCCCCCAGTAGTTTGACAATAGGGTCCTACTACCCTATTGTCTTATTCACAAACTAAACCAAATTTAAGTTCAGTGCATCTTTCTCTTTCCATTTCATTAAGAAAAGGACAGAAGATAAAATAAATGAGTTCAGTCAAACTAAAACACTCCATAGATAATTAGACGCGACACATTTTTGACAGGACTAAACAAATATGTATCTTCTGTCCTTTTCCTAATGATATGGAAAAAGAAAGATGCACGTAACTTAAATTTAGTGTAGTTTGTGAATAGGAGACAGCACCAGTAACGTTTATTTACGTCGGCCTAAGATTTCCCCGTTTCGCCTAGTTTCCTTATAACAAACAAGCGTTCTGCAAGTGCCGTAAGTTCATAACAGTTCGCGACAGGTTGATAGGTCGTTACATCTGTTATGAGCTACACTATAACGCTCTCTCTCAAATGACTTTACTACAACTGTGCTTTCATTTCCCATGTTAGCATGTTGTTGTATTTATTTCAAGAGTAACCGTTTGTGTCAGTTGTTCTTTGGTTATTGGTCTGCTAGGTGTGTGTAATGTTATGTAGCGCTTTTTATTCCTTTTTAATTTTTGCTGTCATTTACAAAAAGACGTAGTCTTAGACCTACATGGACATCGCATGATCTGACCAAAACACTTGAAAGGATTTTAAAGGACACTTCGACCTTTATTTCACCTTTAGAGTAAGAACCACCAGCCCTGTCGATAGGTTACAATAACCGAAAAACTTTATTGCATAGATCTGCAAAAACGAGACCATTTTACATAATTAATATAATTTAAAAAGAGGTTATTTTTTCGCTGGTATTTTCATGCCAATTTTCAAATCGCATTAACTTAAAATTTAAAGCAAGCAAAAGCTCTTAATCTTCTATGGCTATTTACACCACTCCACATGCACATACAAATTACCATCTTAACATACATATAGTGAGTACATAGTGTACAATGGCTTGACGTCGCCGCGTACGCAGCGGGTGTCTCCACAAAGCGCACAAGACGACACACGACAGGCTACTTGGAAACCCAATCTTTATATACACCTATATTACTGGCTGTATCTCGAACCATTCTAACAAGCGCCATAAAAAACGCCATCATAAAAAAAAAACAGAAATGACACTGACAGCTGTCATTTTGAAAGTAATATTGGCGGCAAATTTTGACAGTAATTTGTCTATGATATGCTGTTGGTAGGGACCTATTTTCGCAACTATATTAAGTTTTAATCACAATTTATGCACGGTGCATGCACAATGGTTCGACTCGTACGCAGCGGGTGTCGCCACAAAGCGTTGTCGCGGCGACAGCCGACAGGCTACCGAGAGCCGCCACAGACTATGAATACTTAGTATAGGATACTATGGCACTTTGTTTGTGCACCGACCGGCACTAGGTTTTAAGTATTCGGTTTCATTTTATTGGTTGATTCATTTCAGCTACAGGTGCATTGTGATTGGTGAGTTGTTAAAGAAATCGGATATTTTAGATTAGTTAAACGGTATTATAGAAACACCACGTAACCGAAGTCGATACTGCTGATTACATCTGCGATTGCAATGCCGACGAGGTCACATACACACCTAATTACGCAAAAAAGGTATCCCTCACACTTTACACGCCAAAAAAATACTCACAACATCCACTAACTGATTTAAAAATCAATACGTAAACACTAAACGAATAAAAAGGCCGGCCCACACCGCTCGCCGTATATTGTTCAACAAACCAGTGTTATCTGATCGAACACATTTGAGACCTCCTCATTCACTGGCCGACATCAATCCGATCAGCAATCTAAATGAGATTGACGCTCTATCAAACTACAATTAATTAAGGAGTATACAATGCAAACCGGTGGGTCGGAGTGAATGATGAACGGAATTGGCGACGATATTAAAAACTGACCGACCGTTATCTATGGTCATCTGAATGAGATAAGATCTGTGGAACGATAATTTTAATTAGGGAGCAATTTGAAAATTGAATTAGCTATTGTAACAGCACTCTATGGTCACTGGGGGTAAAAGATTGGGCCTGAAACTATTTCGATTTGATGTTAGAATATTATTTGTTGCGATCTCTGTAACAAAAGTAACATTAAGCTCTGATAATCCAAAAAAATTAGCGCCTGTTTCACATTTTTCTGATATGTTCTGATCTGATTACAATAACTGGCAGAAAAAATCATACAAAATCTGTTTCATTTTTAACCGACTTCAAAAAAAAAGTAGGTTCTCTGTTCGACCTGTATGTATGTATGTATGTATGTATGTTTGTCCGCGATTATCTCGCGTTTGGCTGAACCGATTTTGATGCGGTTTTCAGCAAAGTGTTTGTTACTTTCTGGGGAAGGTTTTAGTATATAACACTAATAGATATCCCGTGACGTTGCCCGCATAGATCGCGTTTTGCTTTCATGGATTGTAGATTTTCAAAGACGATTGTATGTTTGACCGCGATTATCTCGCGTTTAGCTATACCGATTTCGATGCGGTTTTCAGAAAAGTCTTTGTAACATTCTGTGGAATGTTTTAGTATATAACACTAATGGATATCCTGTGACGTTGCGCGCATAGTGCCGTTTTCATTTTATAAGATTATAAGTTTATTTTGAGAGCTACCCTAAAACGTAGTCAGACACTGAGACTCTAACTAAAAAGTAAAAAATAAAAAGCTTTTTTAAAAAAAAGATAACCGACTTCAAAAACTAAAAGCTCAAAAATAACTATTTCGGAAGTCGGTGGCTTCTCTTCTGCCGGTCGATTTGTGTTGCCACCGCTTGCTCTTTGTAGTACCTTATTCTTTAATTTATCTTTTAGGTAAAGACTATTTCTAGATTATGAAACGGGCCCCTTTTTGTTTTATTCATTTATATTGAGCTAAATTGACTAATCGTTTTGTCACTCAAATAAATATTGGAAATGTATTTGAGTCCAATATTTAAACATAAAAGGGGTGGTACATACTTACATTTATAAACAAAACTGAATAAATGTGCGTATTCCCTCTTATCTTGTCAGCTCAAAGCCGAGTCCTGGTTCTGGACTTCAAACACTAACCGAAATTCCCATTTTATTTAATATTAGAAAACACACAATTTAAGAGGAGCTCAAGTTTAGAGAATGAATTACACAAACTGTGCCAATACTTGAGTTCTTGGCGTTCATATTGCCTAGAAACAAGCTCTAGTTTCTTTATACAACAGACGCGGAAAACTGAATGAACTCGTACGCGACTTCGTACAAAATCTTTGGTTTCTATGGTCATAAGCCGTGACCATAAGTGATCGATGGTAGTGCCTTAAGCTTGACGGTTTTTCTTACTCATACGACGCTGAACGCGGTTGATAGAAGTAGAACTGTGTCCGTGTGACCAAAATCATTCAGCCAAACACAAATGGAGCTGAATAAGTGTACACACATGCCACAATAAAAAAGATAATAGATATATTTTTTTCTGAAAAAGAATCCATTTTCGTCAAGCTATATGATCGACTAGCTGTCCCCCGCAGTTTCACCTCTTGGTTTTTTTCGCACGATTGTCTCGTGCTATTCTGATGACGTAATAAATCGTAATCAAAATCATAATTATTTACTAACAAAACTACTATGGATAAGTTATAACCCTGTCTATCTTTGTATATATTTATGCAAGAAATAAAAGGCTTTTTATTTTATTATTCTGATGACGTAAAAATAAACTACACTTATACTTTAAGCCGTAAAGTTTCAGCGAAATTGGTTAAGTAGTTTTAGCATAACGAGTTACGAGCATTCATCCGAAACAACTTTCACATTTATATTCATAGTCAATAAAGAAAAGTGTTAAAAGTTTTCAAATTCATTTTTCGCTTCACCTCACCAATAATCCAGATGCAAACTATGTATTTAAAACCCCCAAAACATTATGAATGGATGCGCAGCACCTATCGGCTAATCAGCGGCGGTCAGCATCGGCTATCGCACACGCATAAAGATTCTGCGGATAGCCGCTGTATCTTCAGATGATAGCTGAGATAAATGGAAGCGCGCGCAGCCGAAATACGGCCGGGAATTGAACAAAAAGACGTATGCGCAGGACGGTTGTATGCGAGAAGCGGGCAAATTATATTTCTGTTTTTTTGATGATAATTTTACGTTTTACGGTTTCTTTTCCGGAATTCGTAAGTGTCAGAAATATATAAAAGATTACTATGATGTACCGTATTTTCCTATCATTTTGACATACATAATGCATTAGGCGGAATATAATAATACTGTAAACATTATTCTTACTCTCAGCTATGCTTATGCTGTCAATCAGTCATTCCATATACTGATGGATGGTCCATCTGGGCTACGTATTCCTAATCATCACAAGTGGGTAACATTTCCTTGTGCTTAAACTTGATTTAATTGCAAAACTTTGCAAAACGTTTTGATAGCTCATAAAAAATACTGTCAACAGGCAATCGATTGATAGTATAAAATACTCAATTGAATCTATGAAATTAAACCATTTGCCGGTAATTTTAAAATTGTGTAGGTGTCGGAGAATTTCTCCAAAAGTTTATTTATTTATTTATTTATTTATTCACCAACTTACATTTACAGTTTACAAGTTTTAAAGTTCAATTTAGCTCGTTCCAAAACATACATAGCAAAGCAACCAACCTTGCTAATCCAACTGGACAATTTAAAAACTCATCACAAAGAAGACACTCTCTCACACTGCCGTCCCGGGCGGCGGTGTCCTTAAAGGCTAGTGTGACACTGTTATTTAGTATCGGACCGGTAGCACACGCCTGTCGCCCGCGCGGATATAAATACAAGCTAAATCTGACGACAAACTGCGCGCGCGTCCACGCTGGATAAAAATGTTTCGCGATTATGTTATCGCCCTTATAATATCATTGTGGGAGGATTATTTTGATCTAATAATGGGGTATAACAAGCTTATTTCGTTTGGCATTATCCTTAAATGGATTTGTTGTGTACTCGTGTGATGTAGATAGACTAAGATTAATAATAGTAACATTGTATAATCTATGGTCGGATATGTATTAGCATTAGGTTATCTATGGAAGGAACGGAAACAATGTCGTGTGGATGTCAGGTTGTTCGGATTAAAGCTCTGCCGTGAAACGATCGACTTTTATTTAAATCTCTCGAATATCACAGTGGCGACGAGGATTTCACAATTACGCGTGTGACACTTAATGTGTTGAGTGTATTTGGAATTAATTATCGCGAGTGTACGAACATACAAGATGTCGATCGGTAAAATTAAGGAATTTGACTTAAAGTCCGGCACGTGGTCGGTATACGTAGACCGGTTGGAAATGTATTTTAGAGTTAATAAAATAGATGACGAAACTAAATTACCTACGTTGATAGCCATAATGGGCGACGAAGCGTATGAACTTTTGTATAACCTCGCAAGTCCTAAAAAGCCAGCGGAGTTAAAATATGAAAGAGCGGTCGAGCTATTACGCCATCACCTGGAACCAACGCCGTCGGTACTCGCAGAACGGTATCGGTTTCGCCAACGGAGGCAGACTAGCGAGGAAAATGTAGCTGCTTATATAGCCGAGCTCAAGAAACTTGCACGACATTGCAAATTCAATGACGGATTGAATGATAATTTGCGAGATCAGTTCGTCTGTGGCTTAAGGAGTGACATAATTCGTCAAAGACTTTTCGCGGAAGCCGATACAATATCCTATACGGACGCGGTAAGGTTGGCGAGTTCGTTGGAAGCGGCGGAGCGGGACGCGGCCGCGGTTGAGGCAAAGGCGCTCGGCAGCGGAGGAGACGGAATTGGTGGCGGAGCACTGCCGGGTCAGGCGGTGCACGCACTCGGCTGCAGCCGGAATGGCGGCGGCGCGGGACAGCGGACGGCGCAGGCAGAGCGCGCTGCTCGGGGCGCGGCGCCTGCAACGGGTATGCGGCGAAGCGCTGCGACTACCCGGCGGCAGCAGGTTGGCGGCCGGGGGTCGAGTTGTACGGGATGCGGAGCGACGGAGCACTCGTATGCGGAGTGTCGATTCCGTAATTATGTCTGCAGTAGCTGCAGGCATCCAGGTCACCTGCGACGCGTGTGCCCAGACAGGGCGGTAGACACGGGAAAAGGCGCAGGCCCCAGGCGTACGGCAGCGTACTACGGGGATGCGTGTGAACATCAGTCAGAAGAGAGGCCGACAGAAGAGGAGTTTCATCATCTGTGCTTGAACGATTACAAGGCGGTAAAGTTACCCATATGTATTGATAACCTTACTATTCCTATGGAGATTGATACTGGTACCGCAGTATCGTGCATTAGTGAAGCAACCTATAAAAAGGAGTTCAGTAATCATAAATTAGAACCTAGTAGTTTAGTATTGAATTTTTATGATGGTTCAAAAATTAAACCCCTAGGAATGTTCAAACCGATAGTAGTTTACGGAGATTGTAGTAAACAACTTGAACTATTTGTTATTGAGGGAGGTACCACATCTTTACTGGGTCGACAGTGGTTAACAGAATTAAAAATAAAATTACCCATTTTCAGCAATTGTAATCACTCAAATTGGAAAGAAGTTAATATGACTAAGGAAATTAATGTACTGTTACACAGGTTTAAAGAATTATTCAGCGGCGGATTGGGGCTGTACACGGGAGGCAAGGCAACGCTGCGCGTGCGCGACGGCGCGACGCCTGTGTTCCATCGCGCGCGGCCCGTGCCCTACGCGCTGCTCGGCCGGCTCGACGCGGAGCTGGACGCCATGCTGCGCGACGGTATCATCGAACCCGTCGATTGCTCCGACTGGGCTTCGCCACTCGTACCGGTAAATAAACCTGACGGATCGCTGAGAATCTGTGCCGATTATAAGGCTACTGTGAACCCAGTCTTGCTTACTGATCGCTATCCATTGCCTAGAATTGAGGATTTAATAGTAAAACTGAGTGGAGCAAATTATTTTTCGAAAATAGATTTAAGCCAGGCCTATAATCAAGTAGAATTGGATGATTCTAAGAAATTTACAGTGATAAATACACATAGGGGTCTTTATAGGTATAATCGATTAGTATACGGTCTATCTTCAAGTCCCGGAATTTTCCAGCGTATCATGTGCAATTTGTTGAAGGGGATCCCTAACGTTGAAATATTTCTTGATGATGTGATTATAGGAGGAAAAAATAAAAAAGAACATTTAGAAGCACTACAACAGGTTTTTAGTAGATTACATCGTTCCGGTTTAAAGTTGAAAAGTAGTAAATGTGTGTTTTTAGTAAAAGAAGTGCAATATTTAGGATATGTTATTAGTAACGATGGTATTAAAACAGACCCGGCTAAGGTGGAAGCCATAAGTAATATTCCTCGTCCGTCTAATATAACAGAGGTAAGATCATTTTTAGGAATTATAAACTTTTATGGGAAATTTGTTAAGAATATGAGCAGTATATTAGTACCTCTTTATGAGTTGTTAAAGAAAGGTAAACCATGGTATTGGTCGAGGGAGTGCGAGAAATCCTTTGTAGAAATTAAAAAAATACTCGCGGGCGCAGAGGTATTGGCGCATTACGATCCGAAAAAACCCCTATTATTGACAAGTGACGCGAGCGCGCGTGGTATAGGCGGGGTGCTCTCGCAGCCAAGTGAACGGGGCGAGCGGCCGATAGCATTCGCATCGCGCACACTTACGGAAGCGGAAAAAAATTACTCACAAATACATCGGGAAGCGTTAGCGATTATATTTTGTGTTAATAAATTTCACCAGTATTTATACGGGCGAAATTTCACCTTACGTACGGATCATAAGCCTTTAGTGTCAATATTTGGTCCAAATACTGGCATTCCGACGATGGTGGCGAGCCGAATGCAAAGATGGGCTATTATTTTATCAGCTTACTCATATAATATCGAGTACGTGCGCACCGAACAAAACGGAGCGGACGGGTTTTCAAGGTTACCGCTAGTACCGAGTAAACAAACTACAACGGACGCACCGCCCGAACAAACTCATTGACACTTTGTGCAACAGTCATTGTTATTAAATTATAATGAGATCAAACATCATACAATTCGAGACGCGGAGCTGTCAAAAATATTAAGTTATATCAGGGACGGTTGGCCCATTGAATGTGATCTAAGCAACTTAAAACCGTATTTTAATAGGAAAAACGAACTGTATGAAGAATTAGGATGTATTATGTGGGGGCACAGGCTTGTGGTACCGGAAACGTGTAGAAGAAAGGTTTTATTAATGTTGCATGAACCTCACATGGGTATTGTGAAGTCAAAGTCGTTAGCACGTAGTTATGTGTGGTGGCCCGGGGTAGATGAAGCAGTAGAACACATGTGTCGGGAGTGCGAAGTGTGTGCAGCCCAGGCGGACGCGCCGCCTCGGCAGGCACCGCGCATGTGGCCCTGGCCAGCACGGCCTTGGAGCCGGATACATATTGACTATATGGGCCCTATATGCGGTAGAACATACTTAGTTGTAGTGGACGCCACATCTAAATGGTTAGAGGTTTTCAATGTTTCAAGCACTTCGGCTTTTACTCTCATAGATAGGTTAACGGAGTTATTTAGCAGATGGGGGTTACCCAGGCAAATAGTTAGCGATAATGGTACCCAGTTTGCATCACAAGAATTTCATGAATTTACAAAATCAAATGGTATAGAACACATTTTTACAGCCCCATACCACCCTGCTTCTAATGGCTTAGCAGAAAATGCAGTTAAATTATTAAAACGAGTTATTAAAAAGGCTATCTTAGAGAAACAAAACATAGATAGAGCATTGTGGACATTTTTATTGCATCATAGAAACGTGGAACATTCGACCACCGGAGAAAGCCCCGCATTAATTTTATTGGGCAGGCGTTTACGTACTCGTCTAGATACTATAAAACCGGATAGGGAAAATAAGGTACATCGAGCACAACAACGACAGGCGGACTCGGTTCAAGGGGCGAATAGAACCGTAGGGGGTGAGGGGGAAGACGTATGGTATCGACAATACTTAAAAGGGGAAAGATGGGTTCCCGGTCAAATAGTACACTGTCGGGGTCCAAGCGACTTTAGAGTCCAAGGTAAAAATGGGGAGATAGTCCATAGGCATATTGATCAGTTACGTAGGAGAACAGGGAACAGAGTGTCATTAGTAGCTAGTGGACCTAGTATTACGGAACGATCAGACACAGATTCTCAGACGACTGGTAAGGAGGAGGACGACAGTGGTAGTAGTGAGAGGGCTCAGTCGGAGGGACCGCCGGATCGAGTGGTGTCGCCGCGTGGGGAGGCGTCGCCGGCTCAGCCGATCAATGCGGCACCTATAGATTGTCAGGCACCTACTGAGAGTCTGGTTGCCTTGCCTCAAGTGCCACAGACTCCACAACGGGCCGTGAGACAGTGTAGGCTTAAGGTGCATAATTATAAGGTTTTGGATAAGTATGGTTATTGAAGTTGTTAATTGATAATCATAGTATTATTTTAGTCGGGAGGAGTGTGATGTAGATAGACTAAGATTAATAATAGTAACATTGTATAATCTATGGTCGGATATGTATTAGCATTAGGTTATCTATGGAAGGAACGGAAACAATGTCGTGTGGATGTCAGGTTGTTCGGATTAAAGCTCTGCCGTGAAACGATCGACTTTTATTTAAATCTCTCGAATATCACAACTCGTCATTAGGAATAAGATTTAATAAGGAAAGAATCCGAGGATAAATATTAACTGATCTGAACATTTTCAAAGTTTACTTAGCAGATTTACGACCTGAAAATCTGACGACTTGAAATTCTACCGAGTTGAAAATCGGACAAGTTAAAAATGTATCGAGTTGTAAATCTGACCTGTTGACTATGTGTTAAAATGGAAATGAGAGTCGACAACATGAAGTAGCAAAGTTTTGTTTCTTAGTTTCGGGGTAGGGTAATTTTTAAATTCTCTAGCCTTTATATACCACAAAGCAAAGCTTTGTTTCTCTTGCTTCTTGTAAACACGCTTCATAAGAATTTTTGATAGTTCTCTTTATTTTAAAGATTTTTTCCGGAAGGTATAAACTCGAATGTGTAACATTTTTATTAAAGTAGAGATTTTCCAAGTTTTTGACATCCTTTCGAACCCGAGGCATATCGCTAATGTTATGAAAGGTAGAAAAACTAAAAGGAAGGATATTATTGTTGTTGAAAAAGTCATTAGGTACTCACTATCTTATCATCGTTAAGTATCATGATAAACGAACTATGTGTTAATGTGAATATGTGTGGTAATTATCAAAATCCCACCTTTAAGGTGTTTGTAGCTACAATGTCGTAAAATAACTCCACAATACTCTTCATTACGTGATCAAAATACTAGATTATGTGCAGTTGGTGAAAAAAAAAAGACATTTGTGATTAAAACTTTAATTAAGTACTATTTCCACCTCTCTCTATCAAAATTATACAATTTAAATTTATACATTAAACCTTCCAACACACGTGATTCAAGGCACAATAGAAAGACTATAGCAGCCCGACAGCCGGCTGTCGCTTGGTCGTTGAAAGCTTAAAGTCAGTTTTCTTGGAAACAGCGTACATTTAAATTCATTATCCTTCCTAACCTACAAATAAATTAAAACAAATAGCTATAAGTATAAGCATTGCATTATTAAACGCAAATTAATAAAATAAATCATATAATCAAATATTTGAAAAAAATAATTACTTAATTAGACCAAGTCGTTTTAGAATACTGGAATACTGCCCAGAAAAATAAATCGTAGAAAACCGAATATCCTTTTATAAGTTTTTGAAATTATAAACTCAAGAACAGAAATAATAAAGCTGATTGAAATCTCGCTGTCTTTGTTTGTTTTAAATTATAAATGCAAAAAGTATTGTTTTAATTTCAACTTCCCCAACAAATTAAACTTAGGTATGTACTACAAACCGTTGCAGTCGAGTAATCTGACTGCGTTTTATTACTGCTTTTATTTTAGCACAAAACTCAACGACGCGCTTAAAGCTCATATTGTACAGGGAACAGAAACAACCTTTAAACGATTCCGAACCTTGTTTGTGAATAATAGAATTTCTTTCCGCTTGTAAAGGGAAAGAGAAGGACTTTTAGAACCCGATGGTTTACAAATTAAGGACTCTAATGGGGTATTTAAAAAAATGTTTAATTGCATTGCTAAAGAATAGTATGGACTACAAACAGGTTTGTGCTGTAACTGACTTTATAAACATTTCAGTTTATGTCATTTGTGACAGTTAACGACAGACTGCGACAGATGAGCTATTTATTGACACTTGGCGACGAGTTCATTTGACATTTAGCCACTTATCACTAGAGTGCATCTTACTCAAACAATTGCCTTACCTTTGAGGGGCCATTACAGGTGATAAATATAAGCTGTTACCAGCGGCTCCGTTGAAACATGATTTAAAAGTGACAGATTTTCGTACTAACTTTAATGCCTTTAACGTGTGAATACTCAAACGTCACTAAGTTTAAGCGCTCTCAAATCTGTTGCCGTCCTTATTTATCCCTTTAGAGTGACAAAGACGGCAACAGATTTAACAGCGTCTTAATATTAAGTAACGTTTGATTATTCGGAGGTAAGAGGTTTAATTTCCAAAAATGCTCTAGCTACAGTGTAAAAGGAACTGAATGCCAGCCTTTAAGATTTACAGAATGGGTTGTGCTTGTGTGTTTATATACATCAGTCATCATCATCATCTCCCCAGCCTTTTCCCAACTATGTTGGGGTCGGCTTCCAGCCTTACCCGATTCAGCTGGATACCAGTCATCATCATCTCCCTAGCCTTTTCCCAATCGTGTTGGGGTCGGCTGCCAGCCTAACCGGATTCAGCTGGATACCAGTGTTTTACGTAAAGCGACTGCCTAACAGACCTCCAGTCCCAGTAACTGGGCGACATGGTACCTCTTGGTTAGACTGGTCAGACTTTCCGACTTACCCGTAACGACTGTCAAAGTTCTACGAATGACAACCGGGACCAACGGCTTTACGTGCTTTCCGAGGCACGGGTGTCAGTGATGTCCAAGATAAACTTTAGAAAGTACGTATGAATTGATAAAGTCACATTGGTACTTGCCCGGATTCGAACCCACGACCTCACGAACGACACGAGAGGCGGGCGCCTTATTCAGTGGGCCATCACGACATTATACATCAGTCAGTCCAGAATATTATAAAGCTGAAGAGTAAAGTTTGTTTGGTTGAACAAGCCAGCCTCAGGAACAACTGGTCCGATTTGTAAAAATATTTTTGTGTTGGATAGCCCATTTAACGAGTAAACTATACGCATACTAGCAAGACATAGACATAGTAAGGCAACACTCTACGACCCTCGGAAGTGGAGTAGTAAGAGACAGTTATTAATATAATATAGGGGGGCAGCCAGATTCCAGACACAATAGGAGGACAATAGCAGCCCGACAGTTGGCTGTCGCTTGGTCGTCGTAAGGTCAATGAAGCCCGGAATTTAGTTAGTGACTACACTCTTTAGTGATATAATGGTGCTGATTCTCTTGTTCACAAACTTAACTAAGTTTAAGTTAAATGCATCTTTCTCTTTCTTTCCATTTCTTAAAAAAAAGGACAGAAGATAAAATATTAGTTAAGTCCTGTCAAATTTAGACACTCCTTAGATAATTTAGACGCTATTTAAAAACATGGCATCTACGTCAATTTTCATCAGTCGCTGTCTAATTTGACAGGATTAAACTAAAATGTATCTTCTGTCCTTTTCTTTAAGAAAAGGAAAGAGAAAGATGCGCTTAAATTAAATTTACGTTAGTTTGTGAGTAAGAGAATCAATACAAATGTTCATCATTTTACTTGCCAACAATAAGTATTGAACTAACTTTAAACATCCAGTTAATTAGGCATATCCCCAATAACCCTTCGCCTGCTCCCCACAGTCCGTGATCAATGATCGCTGATCGTACAGGAAGGGACAGCGGGAACAAAAAGGTGGCGATCCGATCTAAACTTATTTGTAGAGGGAAGCTAACCCGCACGCCGCTGATCGTCTGTTATCTAGTGCGCGACTTTCAGTCGGAATAACAAGGGTTACTTATGTTTAAGTAGACGTTAATAGGTGCTTTTTGTTGCTGTTTTAAATTGGGGTTGTTGTTTTTGGAGATTGAGCTTGTGTTTTAATGAAGACGCAAAGTTAGACATGTTTTTGCAGTTTTAACCGCGTTATTTTATGTTTTTAGTTGCCGCTCAGTTCCTCTAAGTCGTAGCGCTATTTTTCCGTTGTGTGTCTATACTCTTGCATAGGATTTATAATATTACTCCTTATAAATATGACTATTATATACAAAAAGATCTTTTCAATTTTACTGGCAGTTCCCGTGATTAACGTATTAGAACAAACGAAATAATAATCAGTTTTTCTAACTATCAGGTAATAAATGCTTTGTTGAAAAAATATTTATTATCTGCCAATAATAATGGTAACATGAAACTTTTGAATATGATTTACAGAAACATTAAGCAATAAGCAGTTGTTTTTCAAAAAGTACTTTCGTATGGGAACGACATATTAATTAAAAAATTATAATATCTTAAAACCAATAGATGAATAACCAGCAAACAAAACACATAAATAACTCACAATCATTACCCAGCAATAATCAGCGCCTAAACCATAAATCCTCGTTTTAATCCATTAGCGCTAAAATGCTAAATATTTTGTCCAAATGGAGCGCTGTGGGTCAAAGGATAGTGGCTAACAGGGGCGTAGCTACCGCCGTATTAGGGCTCCAAATTAACAGGGGCCCGGAATGATCTAATGAGGATATTCTAAAATGATATGCCACTAGGCGGCAGCTCTGAGGCGTAAGGTTCAAACACCATAAAAAGAAAAATCTTTTGTCACTTTTGACAAGAAGTGTCAAAGAGCCTCTATTCTCTCTAACCAGCTAGCGCTGAAAGCCAGCGGCGTCGTGGACTCGTGCCTGTGTATAGGCCACGACATTATGCTGAGCGCTAGCCGTTTCGCGCGGTAGTGACGCTACTTGGCTCTCTTAGTTTTAAGGTTTTTAGATATGTTTTATTTTAAATAACGAATAAACTGTTTTTCTTTCTTTATTTACGAAAAAAAAGACCAAAATGGCGCCAACTATTATCGTAATATTTTGGAAGCACTCCCATTACTATACGATCTTTTTTTAGACAAATTGTGATAACAGGGGGCCCCGATCTACGTATTCCAACGGGGCCCCAGGCTACCTAACTACGTCACTGGCAGCTAATAAATCATGGAATGCTTGGAATAGTCCCCGGCCAGCGCGTCGTGCCCCGCTAAGTAATTAGCGATAGAGCTAATTAAACTTGGTTTGGTGAAGCTGGTTAAAGGTAAGGTTGCACTACTTTGAAAGATTAAAGATTGTGTGCAATACGATTGTATTGAGATTCGCTTTTGATCTGGAGTTTGATTTTGTTGGAGTTTTTAAGTAGTTGAATTATTTTGTAGTCTTTTGTTATTCGATGCGACCCTTGTTGTATTCACAATTTGGTGACTGCGCCTCTCCCGCAATGCGCGGCGTGATGTTGCCTTGTAACCTTCCTTGATAAATGCGCAGAGATCCTCCTGTTCTACCAAGCAAACAAACTCCTCGCTTATATATTAGTATACACACTAGCTGCACACATTTAGAGAGATTCGGTCAGAAAAAAGTAATATTATAAATCTAAAAGTCATCATCATCTTCCTAGCCTTTTCACAACTTTGTTGGGGTCGGCTTCTAACTTAACCGAATTCAGCTGGATAACAGTGATTTACGTGAAGCGACTGCCTGTCAGAACTTTACAAGCTACTGGGTCAGACTTTCTGACTTCTGACTACCCGTTAACAACTGTCAAAGTTCTACGAATAATAACCGGGACCAACAGCTTTACGTGCTTTTCTTGGCACGGGATGTCAGTGACGTCGAAGATAAACTTTAGTTAGTACATAGTGACTTTTTCAATTCATAATTGAAAAAGTCACATTGGTAATGCCCGGATTCGATGAACCAAGAGACGTTTAAGAAATTAAAGGACATGGTATTTTCTAAGCTGCGACTTCTCCCGCGTGAAGTCGAAGTCTCTCTCTCTCCAAATCCAATACTTTCATACGCAAATTCAACAACACAAACACTGCAACCAACTTCGAATCTTCCCGTCCTTATTATAGGGCTGAAATTAGATTGTAACCGGAAAATTAACGTAGGGGTTAGATAAAATGCTCCGTATAAGGAATACAAATGTTGCAGGAACTGTAATGTAATAAAGTAACCACAGTTCCAGTCGAAATGTTAGCGGAACTATCTTGACTTGGGAATTACATAGCTAGGAAGGTAAATACCAATCCAATAGGCAAATCGTTTATATTTACACACACGTTGAGCAAAGTAAGTTTGTTTGTTCCGCTTCCACGCCTTAACTACTGAATCGATTGACGTGAAATTTTGATAACAGATCTTTTATCCTGAAAAAATATCATACGAGGGATGACTAAGGGTAAGTTTAAAAAAAACCAAACACAAACACTGCAACCAACTTCGAATCTTCCCTTCCTTATTATAGGGCTGAAGTTAGATTGCAAGCGGGAAATTAACTAAGGGGTTAGATAAAATGCTCCGTATAAGGAATACAAATGTTGCAGAAACTGTAATGTAATAAAGTAACCACAGTTCCAGTCGAAATGTTAACGGAACTATCTTGACTTGGGAATTACATAGCTAGGAAGGTAAATACCAATCCAATAGGCAAATCGTTTATATTTACACACACGTTGAGCAAAGTAAGTTTGTTTGTTCCGCTTCCACGCCTTAACTACTGAATCGATTGACGTGAAATTTTGCATATAACAGATCTTTTATCCCGAAAAAATATCATACGAGGGATGACTAAAAGTAAGTTTAAAAAAACCAAATTAATGCGAGATTTACTAGGATTAGTTTCTTCATTATTTCAAAAGAAAGTCTAACACACGCCTATTACTTACGTACTTGGTCCTTGAAATGGTCCGTTGATCCTCGGAATTGCTGATTCTTATCTATGCTATCAAAACCGACTCGTATACAGTCTTTTATACAGACTTTATTAATTATTAAAACACATAAGAGTTATACTAAAGTATAATTAATTGTACTAGCTTTTTCTCGTAAAAAAACACAAGCGTTCAGGGGTTTATCATGAAATATAAAGTTCGAATTTTAAATTCAGCTCTGCCAAATGATTCCTAGAAACTCAAAATTCTCCAAATCTACCGTTGAATCAAACTGCGTAATCATTGATCGCTGTCAACTCATCCGACATACCGACATTGAACCTGCATTTAACTCATCACAAGAACACAAAACTAAAATTGGAATTTTCTATCAACCATCTATGCACCTCCCATCATCACTCTTTGAGCGCGCCCTTCTCCCACGCAAAAACTACGAAACTTTTAAACTAACCTCATTTCCTGTTGAGACCTATGCATCAAATGGTTGCTTACACTAAAAAAAAAGCTATTTATGAAACGTAGTGACATGAGAAGAGTTCCATATTCAAATCGTGGCGCGATTAGCGTCCAAGATGGCGACGCAGCCGATTTTTGTTACGTGATATAAAATTTCAATTTCCTGTTTTAGTTATCTCACCTCAGTGATCTAAGTTTGACAAATAAGTTCATTTTGACGAGTCGCCCGGTGACGGAGCTGGTGATTTATCATTTTAAATGATCGTATCCAGTAGCTGCCATACTGGAAATCCGATAAAATGTCGAGTACCACGAATGGACAGTCACTATCTTTTTGTTGTGGTTAAGCTTATTCAGTTAAAAATTGGTCCTTTATATCTAAAATGATGTCTTAACAATATTTCTTCCATTGCGTGCTTATCAATCTTCGTCAGCTTGTGACATTCAGGTACAAACATAAATAAGAATCATGTATGTTTTCAACAAAAAACAAAACTTCAAAATTTAGCGATCCCAGAATAGTCGACCACTACGAACAAAAAACTACTTTGGTTTCGTGTTTTAAAGTAGATAATTACTGACTTGTACAATATTTACTTTGAAGAATTCTCATGTTTTAAAGTGCAATTTGCAGTTTCAAGCAGGGCTTGGAAACCGGAAAAAATTTCGAACCGGTTAACGCCTAAGTACATAGAGAACTATGCTTTTCGGTTTCGTTCTACCCTTAACCAAAATTAATCGGTTTCAAGCTTAAAACGTTCGTAAATAGGTTTTGTTCAATTTACCGGTTTTAAACGGTTTTTATTGCCTACCTCCAATGCGCAGACGTGCCTTCCGGAAGCGGACGCCGCGCGTCACCCGGCTCTTGCGGATTAAACCGGTTAATAAGGGTTCTTAATAACGTTCTTTTAACGTTTTGACTCCGAACGAAATAAAAGATAAAACCGATTAAAAACGTTTAATAACCGGTTATTTTCAAACCGGTTCCAAGCCCTGGTTTCAAGTCGACCAATACGGTATATTACGCTTCGCGCCTCAGCGTGTTGCCACTAACTTTAACTCTCGAAGTCTCCAAATGACATTACGAAAACCGTCAGGAGCGCTTACTGACGTGCAACAAGTCATTTCCCTTCGGCAAAGCAACAAAAGCGAGCAACCGACTCCCCAACCACTATTACCGTCATGGGGTTACTTAAAATTCAAATAAAGCGAAAAAGCCGCCTTTACTTGGTCGGGCCGCGTCGAAATAGCGAAATAATTGCGACGTGGGCTCTTAAATCTGTGAGCGCGTCATTTGTTTATTAAGGGTCCGAGCCGCAGGGCCTTTTAGCATAAATACTGTGGCAGCAGTAGACAGTCGACCGCGCCTACATAAACTGAGAAAACAGACCTAAACTAAGTTTATGCGAGCTACGAGTTGACCGACGACGTTGTCGGAAGCATTTGCCGAAATGAAGAGGCAGGAGAGCATGGTATGGTAGAGTATTTGCATTGCTTTACAATAGTCAAGGGGTTATGCTCTTACAACTTTTTCAATAACACAGCCTGTGGGTGTCAATGGGTAATAATTTTTTTAACAGTATACTTACTACGTATTTTTTTGCATTGAGACATTTCTTTTTAATTTCTAAAATTGAAAATAATCAAACATTTTGGTAACTAAGTAGGTACCTACTTGGCAAATTAATAAGAACTGGATAGCTTACTTTAAAAAGTAAAAAAGTTAAATTATGGTGATCTTTTCAATAAACCCATATACCGACCTTATGATTTACAGAACAAAGTAAATGGCATAATTGTTTATCACCATAAAGGAAAATGGTCTGAAACAAAAAGAAATCACAGCCTCAACGCAAGTCGGCGGTACCAGGCGGACATACGCGTAGAGTAGTGGCCGGTGCGGCGCTGTCATCGCGTGCGCGCGCACACATAAATCCGACGACGACATTCTTTGCGGCCACCGCCGCCGCCGATATGCGCTCCTGGTACAAACAGCGACGGAACGGAGTTTGCTTTTGAAATTGTTACATTATGGTAGCTTCATAAAGGCATCTGTAACAAGGAAAACGCACCATATACAGTAGTTTATCAGGTATCTTGATAATACAATATTTACTTATACTTGGACTCACATGATTCTGATTCTGAACACCAACATCCGTGTCGAGTGAATAAATATTTGGTCCATAGAGTCTAGTCTACCTTAACGCAGTATAATATTTGTTATGTAATCATTAGAGCCAACAAAACTTTAAGTTCTTAAAATTCAAGCACCAAGCTTATTGAAACGTGGTCCTTAACACCTTCAAACAATCCTACTTACCCTTTAACTTGAGGTCACGATAATAATATTGAATCGTGTAATACATTTATATCGTTTAATAATCACCAAATGAGCGGTTGGCGTAATAATATAAATCTGTACGCTTGCGCAGGTTGCAGTAACAATCAAATTTAATGTGCATCACATAGTGATGCGCGAGGGCACCCACGCTTCGCCCACGGTGCGTACGGTGACCATGCTTATTGAATAGCAATAATGTGAATTTATTAAGATGATGCATGCGAGAGGTAACAGACAAAAAGACACGATAAAATTTATTTACTTTGAGAATGAGTTATTTGTGTTATTTTCGCGGTGGTCCTAACGGAAAATTAGTACTCCTAACTCTGTTTGTCTATGAATCATAGAAAAGTTGAAGAGTGACCTAAGATTTATGAAAAAGAAAAGAAACGCAAGACTTAAGAAACATTATAGTTTCACTTCGGGACAAATTAACTCGGAGAGGCCTCTTAACAAATAGAAAAGAAGAATTCACTCCAGAATGAAGACGGATACCTATCCAAGAAAAACTTAGAAAGTACATGTGAATTAAAAAAGTCGCATTGATGCTTGCGCAACTAGTACATGAGAGGCGCCTTAACCATTAAACCCAGGACCTACCTAGACAATGAGTTTTAAATAAATAATCCTTTTTCTCATCATTAACACCTACCTAGCCTTTCCCAAGTATGTTGGGGTCGGCTTCCTAACTAAATCCATCTCAGTGTTTTTTTTTTTTGGTGAGTGGGAAATCATCAAATGACTGCTTCCGTCCTGGGTGCGGCTGGAGGGCGTGTCAGACTTTTACTGACTAAAACCTACTCATGTTCCTTCGATTGCCCTTTATGTTCCAGGGTCACGGTAACTATTATAAACATTCCGCTACATCTCAGTGTTTTACGTGAAGCAACTACCTGTCAGACCTTCACAACCCAGTCTCTATGCGACACCGTATTCCTTAGTTAGACTGTTCAGACTTTCTGAATTCTGACTACCCGTAACGACTGCCAAAGTTCTACGAATGACAACCGGGACCTAAGGCTTTAACTGACTTCTTCTCTTATTTTGAATCCTCTTGCATTTAGAAACTTTAACTACAAGCCATCTTAAAATTTTCCATCATGACATTTTATTATCCTTACTCAACCAACGTTTATTACAGCCTCAGGATTATCCCTCCACTGACAGTCTACATACAGCCCCTAACATCCCGGCACGATTTTTCCTACCAATCAATAAAACGATCGGCCAGCCAACGAAACAATCGTAGTTATTTAATATCTTACAGTTTCGCAAGATATGACCTTACTACGTAAATGAATTAGAAATGAATGAGTAATCATATTCATTGGAAGGATTAGTACGTCGTTGTAAAGTGCTTCTTCCAATTTTTAGGAGTTATGTGTTCTTATTTGGTATCTTTTTTTTCAATTGTTATGGCTAAAGGTTCCGGCTTTTCGGTGAAGTAGACCCTTAAACCCTTTTAGTTACGAGTAATAATGAGTACCTATATACTTAGTTATTTTTTTTAGAAGACTAGCTCTCGCCCACTTCTTTGTTTACAAAGAAAGCAATGTACTAAATGTCTATTTAAATCTATATTATCACTTTGGATCTCATTCAGAACTTACCTTTCGACGCTCATTTCGTGTAATGATTTCATTCACATCCTTCTGAAAAATGTTTTAATGGATCACTTTTCGCAACCCTTGAAAACTCGATAGTCATCGATAAAATATTTACTGTTTAATTGCTTTATAGAATCACTATTTAGAATTATGTGCACCTAGCGTCTTACTAATAATCGCTGCATCAGTAAGACAGGTTTATATGTCAAAAAGTGTATGGTTACACAGGCTGTATTCATGACATAACTTTACACAGTGATTATTAGTAAGGACAATAGACTTTAGTACAAGTAAACGAGGGTGAATGTAAGGTCAATATTCTGCTTACATTCACGCACATTATATTTATTTAATAACTAAGCTTCATTTATGTCTCATTAAATTACTGTAGTTGGTTAGTAAACATGTACGGCAGCTTTAGCTAAGCAATCCCGGTTGGAATCTTTTTACTAATTTGACGCATCTTTTTGTTCTTCTTGCTGTTTAAATATGGACCAAATGGTTCACAGTTTGACCTCTCGTTTTGTAATTTTTGTCTACGGCCTTATCCGTTTAGTATAAACATATCTCTTCCTAGGACAAACTTAAACTTTTCTAATAAAAGTTATCAATGGAGGACACATAAATACTGTTGATCGCCTTTAAGTTCTTCCACAGACAAATTCCACTAGCAACAATAACAATTCTCTGATTCTACAGAAAATCTAGGCCTCAACACCTTACTACAATATTTTGTACCATGTAAAACCCATGAAAAATGCGTAAAATTAAACAAACTGCATTTCTTATGGAACTTTCGTTCGGAGAATGACAGCCATAGTTTAAGAAAGATGTCGGTACAACCCATAAACATTTATGTATATTACTAGCTTTAGCCCGCGGCTTCGCTCGCGTTAAAAAGAGACAAAAAGTAGCCTATGTTACTCTCCATCCCTTCAACTATCTCCACTTAAAAGATCACATCAATTCGTCGCTCCGTTTTGCCGTGAAAGAAATTCAAGACAGACAGACAGAGACACTTTCCCATTTATAATATTAGTATGGATGTTTATGTTTATTTGTACACTAGCTGTTCCTCACGGTTTCACCCGCGTTACGTTAGGTTTTTGGTGACTTCATCGCTCCCGTGAGGCAGCGTGATATTAAATAGCTTTTGTTACTCAGGGATAATGTAGCTTTCTAATATAAAAAGATTTTTTGTTTCTCTAGTAGTTTTTGATTTTATTCGTTACATACAAAAATTCAAATCTAAAAAAACCGTCGAAGTGCGAGTCCGACTCGCGCACGAAGGGTTCCGTACTATCATCTATAATAGACAAGTTACTATTTATTAAGATCGAGTAAAAATTGCTTAAAAATTACGTTTGTTGTATGGGAGCTTTATTGTTATTTTCTTATTTATTTTGAAAGGTAATATACAAGTAAATATTCTGTGAAAATTTGAAGGGTCTACCTGTTACCGTTTTTAATATTGTGCAAAAAAATACGACAAAACACGTTTATTGTATGGGGACCCCTTTAATATTTTAATTTTGTTAATTTTTAGTATTTGTTGTTATAGCGGCAATAGATATACATCATTTGTGAAAATTTCAGCTTTCTAGCTATCACGGTTTATGAGATACAGCCTGGAGACAGACAGACAGCCGAGGCTTTATAATAGGGTCCCGATTTACCCTTTGGGTACGGGAGCCTAAAAACGTTGGGGCTGCAATGGATTTCAATGTTTTATTGAGGTTTGTTTGCGTTTTACTCTATTGACTTTTGAGAGTGTGATGTGAAAGAAGATTATGGCGCTATCTCAGGGTTACAATTTGGAGACGCAACATCGACATCCTGACATTCGTTGTGTGGATATAAACACGAAAGACATTTCTGCGTCACAGTTATCTAAAGATAGATAGCTAAACGACTTTTGACAAATGCTTGCACTGTTTGGACAGGTCCATTCAAATCTCTGAGCGTCTCTCATCAAGAGATCACTTCAGTTCACCTTCATGGTCGTCGCATAATTTACTCAATACAATATAGTATGGACTTTAAAAGAAACTTTGACCTATGAGTTTGTGTCGGATGTTTATTCTCAGAGTAGTTCAGCTAGGAAACACCGGCTCTATCGTTTTATTAAAATAAGAAAAACTATAATAACGTGTTAAAGTGTAATTTTTACCTATTTACAAAAATAAAATCATTTTAGTCATATTTTAATCATTTTGATACTAATTGTACGAATCATCTTTTACGGTAAATGTCTATTTAAATTGTATTTCACGGTATGTGTGACATTACAAATTCCGGGGTATATACTTGATGTCGTTTCAGCTTACATCTGGTTGTTCCATTATCGGTTCAATGAAAAATCAATGGTCTATTGGTACTTCAAGCATGTTCACATTTTTTCACAGTGGTCCATAGAAGAATTATTCCACGATACTTAGCAAAATGTGAATAAGTATGAATGCAGAGGGTTTGAAGGGAAGAGGAAGACCGAAGAAAAAATGGATGGATTGTGTGAAGAATTATATGAAGGACAAAGGAGTAAGTGACAGCATGACAGGTTGGTATGGAAGAAAAAAACATGTTGCGCCAACCCCAAGTAAAATGGGTTAAGGGCAGGAAGAAGAAAAAGACTTAGCAAAAAGTGTTTCTAAGGTAGAAAGTATCAAATCAAAATCATCTAGAAATATGTTTCTAACCATCTCATATCAATCCAACAAATTTTCATCAAAATCTAAGTAATCAACATGACAAAAAACTAGAACACAGAAACCTAAGTTCATCACCCCTCACACCGCTCATCAAACCACACACGGCGAAGCGTGAGGGTTGGGACTTGGATCTACGCTTCGATCGTACAGCGCCATCTCTTGGCGGGGCGGGGCAACTCACGAGAGATGACGTCACCGCCGCAGGCGCGCGCTGATTGAGCGATGAACTTTGCTGAGCCGCGTCGATCATTTCATGTATTATTATTAGCTACAGTTTATACGAAGGATTATCCATTCAGATTTTTGTAGACAGGATGTTGGTTATTAGTTAGATTAATCGATGTGGGAGGGTAATCAATGAGTCGAGGTAAGCGTGTGCATGTGAGGTGGAATAGTGTTTGTTGACTATTATAATATGTTTATTTTGATAGCTTCATGTCATTATTGCTATAACGAAATAGGCATCTGTCTGAATTCTTTAGGAATGAGGCACAGCATCATTGGGCCCTGACAAAGAAGAATCATTAATTTCAGTACCATCAAAACTTCTCAACTTTTCAAAAAATGTTAGGGTCGACTTCCAGTTCTAGACAACTGCCTGGCAAACCTCCACAACACATTTAGATAAAACGATACCTCTTGGTAGGTCTGATAGTCTTGATTTTTGGTGTCTCATTTTTGGCTACCGGGTCAAAATGATTGACAAATATCTACAACCTATCCCGCATACCTATCTAAGATGTTTTGAGAAGCATGAAGTCTTCACGCCAGGAACTCCCAAACTCAGGCCAGCTTTTGAGGAACTCCTAATGGTACCCGTACTACCCATAAACTTTTTGATGGGCTTACGTGCTACAGAGTAAAGCTTGAAACCACGAGATCAACGGGTCTGTAGGCTTTTTACTATTAAAAATACTCTTTAAACATCTCCGATCATCCTGTACAAGGAGGCCGTTACAACATCGTTCGCAAGCACTTATTAATAACGAAGAAAGCTGCACCGAATCTTTTGATCGACAAACAATGGGTGTGCTCGGAAACCCGCGAAGCCAAAGCAAATATTATTTATTATAATATTCAGCTTTTACAAAATACATCGAACGTTTAAAAATACGACACGGTAAGATGGTCGGCGGTTTATGTGGGTGGTGACAATTTTAACAGTTTTTTTTTAGTTGGTATAGAAGGTTGAATGCAGGTGCTTACCACCTCATATTTAGGGTACTACAAGTACCCTAAATAAGTAAAAGTACCATCAAATTGTATATCTATCCTTACATATTTTATATATTATAAAACAATTAAAGTCCCTATCTCTGTACATTCGCGATGAACTGTATAACTATTTGAATTTTCATGCCATTTGCAAATAGTCTGAGTGATTCATGAGGACGGGTATGGTGCACGGTTTCACGGTTCATAAAAATTATGTTAAGGGAGAAAAATCGAGAATTTCGAATATTTGCCACACGAACAAAACTGAAGAGGGTCGCTAGTACACAATTAATATAAAGATTGCTTGTCCCGATTTTTGAATGTAGAACCCTAAATCGCTGAGATCACAAACTTCAATATGTGGCAATAAAATGCTTTTTAGGTTAGTAAGCATCAAGGGTGGAATTTCACCGCTACGAAGTAAAATAAGATATGAACAGTTGTGTGGAAGTTTGTCATTTCCGTACTAATATATTTTCCACAAGTTGGAAGGAGTCGACGAAACCAGCCCAGGTGGCAAGATGACCTCGTCTCGTAACAGGGCCGGTTCGAGGAGGAGACGGAAAAGACTTTTTTTTCTTCTTTTTTTTTGCATAACGCACTTGCCATATGATCTCTACGCCAATCTGTGTTGACTTGACTGGCCAGGACGCCTAAGGCATTAAGTCCGCCCTTCTACATTTGCGCATAAATTTAAACCTTCACACACACGTGATTCGAGACACATTAGAAAGACAATAGCAGCACAGATAGCAGCGAGACAGCCGGCTGTCGTTTGGTCGTTGAAAAGTCTGGACTTCTGAAGCGGCTTGGAAAGGTTCGGGCCATGCTCCGGGGCGAGACTGAATGGGAAGCCGTCGCCTTCTTCTGCTTAGCAGTCATATTGGAGAAGGAGGCGGCTGCGCGCGTGAGGCAGCGTCAAGCCTCACGCCCTAGACAGGAACCCAGGCGTAGACGTCAAAAGTCGCAAGACGACTACGGCCACCGTAGGCGCGGGTCTGCGGACGGATGAGTAGCTCGCCGCCCGACTAGGACCAGGCCCGTGTCTACGGCGCGTTATATTCCACGCGCGCCTCTAAAAGCAGCCAGCACGTGAAGGGGCTCTCTAGGGCCAATGCCTCCTGGGGTTGCGGAACAGTTGTAATTGTTGTAATAGTTACCGTGGCCCCGGAACATAAACGGTAACCGAAGGAACATAAGTGGGTTTTAGAGTCGCGGGCAGAAGCCACTGAAGCCAGCAGGGCCGTCTTTACCAGGGGGTGCAAGGGGTGCGGTGCACCCGGGCGCGGAACGCCCGGGGGCGCCTGTTGAGCGCTGATTTTTTGGATATTTCATTGAACTTATTGTTGTGTATGTTGATATAGAATGATTTGCGACTGTAATAGGCCATTAGTTACAGAATTATAATCATTAGAATCATCAAAACAGCCCTCAAAGAGCTCCATAACGCGATTGATGGCCTATTTCATGAAAAAGCAATTCAGTAGCCTTCTGTGCACTCTGAGGGTTGTTGCTTTTTGACGTGACAACGTCTTAAATTAGGTTGCGGCTGGGAGTCACTTATGAAAAAGTGTAACGCTCGGTAACGTTACGATGAGTCACCGAACGAGAGAGAGGCCCGCCGAATGCCTTGCGTCTCTCTCCCACTCAACTATGATCGGTAAAAGACGTTGTCACGTAAAATCTTCGCCCGTAAAACCGACTTTACAGGCAACCATTTTTTAATAATAATGTCACTGCATTTAATGCCCCCAGCGTACGCCCTCCTCCGACGCCCGGTGCGCCTGCTGCGGGTTGGGAGAGAAGAAGAAATCTCTCTCTTTCTTTTCGCAGCTTTCTTCTGCGCGATAACATTTTCGCAAAAGGAGACCACTGCGTCCCAGGACTCAGCGCTGCCGGTCATTGAACTGACACGGGTACCTCCCGAAGCAAACATGCCCCAAAAGCACCTGCGTCACCCGAAACGTCAGGAAGCCATGCCGTCTCCCGAGCCAATCGTCGAGCACTGGTTGGATCGCTTCGATGGTGATGAGGACGGCGGCGGTGGGGCGTGAAAGCCTGTCCCGCCATTCCACCACCAGGCAGAACCTCGCGAAGCTTGGACCGATGCAGCTCTATCTCCCATTGCATCTGTCGCTCTCCTCGGTTCGCGCCCCCTTGCGCCACCGGTACAGTGACGCGAGCACCTTAGCATCCGGGCCCCATGGCGGGGATCAGGCCAGTGCACAAACCGCCTCGTAGGAGATCGTGCGATATCCCCTAATAACTCTGTCGGCCATCACCCCCTGCGGCCTCCACAGAACATTAATGGTGCTGGCCGTCAGGTCAGCCGACCATATTGGGGCCCCATACATAGCCACTGATCGCACGATCCCCACGTACAACCACCTACAGGTGGTGCTCGGGCCCCCCAGATTGGGACGCAGTGTTGTCAGCGCACCGGCCGCGTCCAACAGCTTGGGCGCCAGCCGTCGGAAGTGGGGGCCGAAATCCCTGCGGCTGTCGAGCACCAATCCTAGATACTTCATGGTAGACTCGACAGCGATACGGGCTCCATCGACCACGATGTGAGAACCAGGAGGCGGCGTACGCCGTACGGCCTCCGATTTGTTGAGAGCCACCTCCAGGCCCAGGCGCCGTATGCGGCTCACAACCTGCGAGACCGCAGCCGTCGCTAGCAACGCTGCCTCCCTGTGCGAGCTGCCACAAACAGAGAACTAACCTAAGCTAGCAAAATTTGGTGAACCATTTTGGAAGGCAAAAATATTTTTTGGTGATCATTTAAATTATGTCCAGGATGTCGTGATGGCCCGGTGGATAAGGCGCCCGCCTCTCGTGAAAGAGGTTGCCCGTTGCGGGTTCGAATCCGGGCAAGTACCAATGTGACTTTTTCAATTCATATGTACTTTCTAAAGTTTATCTTGGACATCACTGACATCCCTTGCCTCGGAAAGCACGTAAAGCCGTTGGTCCCGGTTGTCATTCCTAAAACTTCGACAGTCGTTACGGAGCCAGAAAATCTGACCACTCTAAACAAGGGGTATTCGTGTCGCCCAGTAACTGGGTTATGGAGGTCTGATAGGCAGTCTCTCCACATACAACACTGATATCCAGCTGAATCCGGTTAGGCAGAAAGCCGACCCCAAGATAGTTGGGAAAAGGCTAGGGAGATGATGATTTAAATTATATCAAAAAAAAAAAACGAGGGCGCAGGCTGAGTTCCGCACCCCGGCGCAGAATAGGCTTAAGACAGCCCTGGAAGCCAGGGCCAATGGAATCCGGTAACAGAACACCTGAAAGGTCCTGGGGGGTGCCTTTGCCTAGCAGTGGGTCAGTAAAGGCTAACAAAAAAAAATGGCCTCTAGAGGGGCGCCGATGAGGTTCCTGCCTAGGGCGCCCTCGACCCTTAATCCGCCTCTGTAGGTGGATTTACTAATGTAACTACTGACTTACTGAAACAGGACAGTTTTCATTTATCTTTAACTTCAAAATTATTTCTAGAAAAATAAGTAATTTACTCTAAAATAGGTTACATATACCAATGTAAAATATTTTAAATAGCAGTACCTAGGTACCTGCTTACTGGGAGAATTAAAACAAACATGCCTATGTCTTAATCGTGGTAAGAACATCTCTACTTGCGCTTAGCGTATGGGTTTATTTATAAAACTCCCTCTTCAATGCCTTATTGAATAATCGACGAGCCATAGATGGGAGATACGGCCTCTCCCGACGTAAATTAATATTTCGCAACGGCGAATTAATATAATTAGCCGTAATTATTATTCGGTTTTATGCGTTGTTTTATGCAAAAGGTTTCGTGGCTGGGAAACACTTTTTTCCCAGACACACAGTTTTGTTTTAGACTGATTGGTATAGGAAATGCTTTTTGATATAAATTATTTGTAACTATTTGTAAGATTTTGAGTTTAGAAGACTGTAAAAACATAAAGTTGTGTTATTTTATAAATTACCTAATTAGAAAATAATAAATAAATATCTAAGTAAGTAGATAGGTAGTTTTAGTATTGATAGTTTTGACTTCAAATCGTATAGCAAAGCCAACGTGTACGACTTCTTGGTAGTACAAGCCAAGGCAGGCAAAAAAGTTTTATGATCGTTTATCGATTAAAAAAAGATAATGAAAAGTAAAAAATATAAAAGCCGGAATGTTAAAACAATTCGAAATAACGCCATCTCTGAACAAAACACAACAGCGACATCAAACTGTAACGTTCCATTTCTTGTAACGGCAGTTATTTAAAAGAATTCTTAATATAAATTAAATTCTAAATCAAAACAAACGTTTTGATAAAAAGATAGAAATTAGAATTAAATCGCTAATGAAAAGAAAATGTCTCAATAACATCAATAAACTTTTCACACGTAAAACTGACACGTCCTGTAATGGAACGACATCCTTATGTCAACGCAAACAAAACTATGTCAAAATTAATTCTAAATTTCACGTAAAAACAACAACAAAATCACACAATAATTTATGTGCAGCAATCCATGTGCTCCCCTTATTTGTGTATACTATAAAGAAACGTCGTGATGGCGGAAAAGTAAGTTATTTTGCATATTTACGCTATCACATAATCCATGTCAACATTCTATGGTTATCGAAGTAGGTACGATCTTTAATTAAGAAAAATGCGTTGTTTTGGTGCTTCAAACGCTTACACAGTTACTTAACACTGGGAATAACATTTTCGTGATTAGAATCGCGTTTTGGAAAGGTCATTGTATCAATTATGTGTAGTGTTCATTGCTTCCTTTTCGCTCATTTTGTCAATGTAAACGCGAATTAGACAAACCATGTAATGTCAATCACATAACAGTATCAACCGAATCATTTCGGTGCTAACTGGATGCTGACATGATTCCTTTGCTTGGAACTGTACTTTAGGATACATTTGGATAGGAATGTAGCAATTTATGTTACCATGCAATTTATTAAGATAAAGACACTTGAGGCAAAGAAAATCCTCTTTGTGAGCCTCTTGAGATAGACCTCTTTTGTTTCTTTGCTTAGTTATTATGTTAAAACCATATTTTGGACTACATTAGATTGAAATGTTTGAAAAAATATCATTGCCACATGATCAATCAATTCATGTCAAATCTATAAATAATAGATGAGGATTTAAGCAGCAATAATCTTACTAATGGATGTAAAGCTCTAATAGTATAAAAATATGATAATTTTATTACTGAAATGGAAAGTTGTTACTGATGTGAATAACAAAGCAAGTGAGTGAGAGGGCAGTGGAGTGCCAAGTTGCAGTTTTATAGGATTGAGAAAACAATAACTCACTTAGACACATCTTCTAAAGCTGTAAACTATTTAAAAAATATGTTTTGTAATATTTGTCTATTAATAGACTTATCTTACTGATCATGCAAACACTGCTTTTGGACTAGCAATAGAGACACTAAGAAGATAGACTATCACAAAATTTTATCACCTTCCTACACTTGTCCTATATAATTTGGGTTTAGCCCACTACATGTCTTCTGACACCTTAGCAAAAGCTAACTGAGCACCTTTTCTTTTTACTTTACCTCGGTACCTTTTCTTTTTACTTTACCTCTCATAATTAATCAGTCACTGAAAGTGACTAATTATAATGACAGGTAAAGTAGAAAGACTTTTAAAATTGCTATTATACTTAATTATTCACTATCTTAAACTTAATGATAATACTGATCATTGTTGATTAACAATACATTTTTACATAGTGTAAAATGAAGTCACTTAAGCTGTCTGTTCACTTAGATCTTTTAAACAGGTCTTAATCAATGATATTTTAAGTAAAAAAGGCGTAGATAGGTTACCCAAACGAAATTCTATCTTCAAAAACGACACACTAACGCACACATACATTACACGTCACAGTAGGATGACATAATTGAAGTAGTGCGAGTGAAAAAGAGATAAACGTCAAATGTCAACGCGATACTCAGTATCATGTTTGCCAATTGGCAAACTTTTAATGTGCCACTTTTTGACTGCATGTAACCTATCTACACTTTTTTACTTAAAATATCATTGGTCTTAAAGCAGTTGTCCACAATAGATACAATGATTCAGGAGTAATGTTTATATGCGTAGTACATGCACATTTTAATAGAGAAAAGCCAGGAAGATTTATCACTTCTGTGTGCAAAGCTAGGGCAGGTTGCTATTAGATTTATTTCATCAACTAATTAATAAAATTCAAAGCATTTATTTCACTTAGACCATTTACAGGCATTATGAATTGTCAAGGTGTCAGTCAGTTTGTCAGAAAGTTGAAGGTAGTTGCTTGTTCCAAAACGTAGATCTCTATGGAGAAGAACAAGCAAGAAAACTCTTTTAAATCATCAAGTTTTACAGTATCTTCTTACATAAACCAAGATATTTATTACAAGATAGATATTTACAGATATTTACAAATGTAAAAGTCATCTATATAAACTACAATACTGTATTCTCCCCCAACACGTATCTCTAAACATTTATTTTCAAAGTTCTAACATTCTCGCTATGGTTTGCACAGGTCTAGTGATTCAAGCCCCAGTGAGACGGCCAGTACTCCGAGGCAAGAAGATAAACAAGCCGGCAACTGGTGGGATACTTGGATATCTTCAGCCAAGTCCAAGGTGAGTCATCTATTGATACATGGAAGTCTAAGGTTAATAATAAGGCCGCTATTAAGTAGGCTTACATACAATGTTGCACTGATGAATAGTTACAAGCTGTTATGTCAGTCTTTAAGTTAACTTGGTAATTATGTAATGGAAACACAAAAGCCCAATAAAAAATTTCAAAAAAACTGAAACAACTTGTTACTTAATTATATATTTTTTCTATAGAGTGCGGCCAAATTATAAATGTTGGTACTATATAGTTAGATACGAAAAAATAATAACCATTATCAAAAACTAAAAAGAGGAAAATTACTAAACTTTTGGAAGTTTGTGGCAACACAAATTGGCTGACGAGAAGAGAAGCTTAAAAATACCATAATACATATCGATACCTTTGGGTAGAAAGGTCGTATAAACCAAAACCCGACTTTTCAGGAGAGCAGAAAAACAAAATTATTTTTACATAAAAATTCATAACTTTTTTGTTTTTGAAGTTATAAAAAAATGATCTATGAGAAACGTTCTTAGAATTTGCAGATGAAAAAGGTGAAATCATCAAAACCTACGTATCTTCTTTAGTTTTAAAGTTAGCTTGGATTTACGACTCAGAAAATATCAATTCTTGGTTCATACACCCCATGAAAATGAACTTTAAAAAAACTGTATAGGTCGTATATCCATTTTTGGTAACCTTATAGTCACATTTACGGTCGTAAAAACCCATATAATGTAGTTTTTTGTATTAAAAACCATTGTTATAGTCATAGATTAATTGAATTTTAACTAATAAACATCCTGTTACTGTATTAAAAATAATAAATTTATGTTAATATATTAAAAATACCCTCTAATAACATACCTAACAGGTTCAATATTTTTTAATTGAACAAAATATGATAACAACTTAAACAGAACAGTGAAATAAAATAAAATTCTACTCAGTAATAAAAAAACACAACTTCTTCTAAAATAAAGTAAATATAATTAAATAAATTATTGAATTTAGTCTTTTTACTAAGGCTTACTTACTAAGTGATTTATTGAATTGCAACTAAATAAAATAAAAAACGATCAAGCACTTCACGTATTTCACTTTTGTACTATAATTAAGTAATGTATTTATGAAATAAAATTGTATTCATAATTAGTTTAACTATTTTTTTTAGTTTTTTTGGTATGACTGAGTAGGTTTTTTTTCACTTTTCAGTTTAAGTTGCTATAATTATCATTGAAATAATAGTAAATGTTGATTAAAAGGTATTTTAATACTTAGTAAATGTTGATTACGTATTTCAGGTAGTTTCATTTTATTTGAATCAACCATTAATTGGTATTAGAATAATAATTACTGAGCTCCTACTAATTCTGAGAGTAACAGGATTGTTTATTAGTCAGAATTCAATTAATCTATGACTAAAAAAATGGTTTTTAATACAAAAAAAACTAGATACATGGGTTTTTACGACAGTAAATGTGACCATTAGCTTACCAAAAATGGATATACGACCTATACAGTTTTTTAAAGTTCATTTTCATGGGGTGTATAAACCAAGAATTGATATTTTCTGAGTCGTAAATCCAAGCTAATTTTAAAACTAAAGAAGATAAGTAGGTTTTGATGATTTAATCTTTTTCATCTTCAAATTCTAAGAACCTCTCTCATAGATCATTTTTTTATAACTTTATAAACAAAAAAGTTATGAATCCAGAAAAGTCGGGTTTTGGTTTATACGACCTTTTTACCCAAAGTTATCGATATTTTACATTTTAATATTTACAATCAGTTATTATAAAGTGCAAATGGGGACATAATCATCACCTTTTCATGTGCATCTCTCTGCTTTTTGATCTTTTTAACCCCAATCTTTTTTAAACATGGTTTATACACCTACCTCACGCATCCAAAGGCAAGTCGTTGGATTTACGACGTCGAATTTAAACTGTGTTTAAGTAATGCATTTAACACGTTAGGGCGTATAAACCGTTTACAATTAACGACTATTTTTACGCCCTGAGTTAATATAAATCATGGTCATTACATCATAACAAAACTACAAAATAAAAACATTTGGCTTTTACGTTGAAAATTTACTTTTTTTATGAGTGTATGACCAAATTTTTCTGGGTCGTATTAACCCTTTTTGTGCAAATGTCGGCATTTAAATTATACAGATCGATAGAGAAAAAAATTCTGAGCAAAATGGTGTATATAACTCAATTTGGCCAAAATGGTTTATACGACTTTTCTACCCAAAGGTATCGATATCATTATGATAGAAAGGAAATTCCCTCACAAAAAAAGGATGTGCAATAGTAAGGTTAAATACCTATTATTCATAGATAAGTGGTATAAAAAATAAAATAAAAATATATATAAGTATATATTTCTTTATTTCATATCTTTGTGTTTCAAAGGATGTCAACACAGCCTTGTGGTGAGTTAATTAACCTCAGAACAAAGATGTAGATTACGGCTTTACAAATGTATATTAATTGTTTTGTTTTAGAGCTTTTGTTTTAATTTCCGTAAGTAATTAATAAATTGAACTAGGGTTTTTTTTAGTCAGTTGAGCTGGTTTATTCGTAGTACAAGTCTGCTGTCCTCGTTAATAAACCTAAGCATATTAGTACAAGTGTTTCTATGTATATAATAAAACTAAACACTTAAAACTTACTGTAGTACTTACTGTAAAATCTTATTAGGCGTTCTCATTACATTATTAAGGAACAACCCCGCCGAGTCATTCCGTCAGGCGTAATCAATATAGTTATATGAAAACAAATTATTACGAAATTATTCCTCTTAACAAATTCTAAGTCTCTCTTCTACCATATGGACGAAACCGTGGGCAAATACTAGTACTCACTAATAAACACTCACATAAATTCATAATAAATATGATGCATCTAACCTCTACGGTATCGTCTCATTTGCCAATAAATACCCGCGCGTATCTAATCAGAACTAATTGAAGAATCAAGGAATTGCTTATAGTAATGCTAGTGTTACTATGCTATACCTACTTATAGCATTATAAAATTAAAAATTAAAATGCCTAAGGCAAGAAGATAACTAGAAAACTGTCCAGGAAGGTCAAGATCAATAGAAGGAGACGCCAATGGTTGCCAACTTTTTGTACAAGAAATAATGTATTTTTTTATCTGAGAATAATATCTAACAGTATTTTGTACAGTATTGTGTATAAAATTCCAGTTTGGTTTTTTTAATAATTTAATGATTGTTCCTTTTTAGGGTTCCATACCTCCAAAGGTAAAAACGGAACCCTTATATGATCACTTTGTTGTCCGTCCGTCTGTCAAGACCCTTTTTCTCAGAAATGCGTTGAGATATCAAACTGAAATATATCACATAGTCGCAGATCTGCTATCTCTCAATACAGTGAAAAAAACAAATTTCTAAATCACCGTATTCAAAAGATACGGCTGTTTATGTTCCATTTATATTGCATTTGCAATGGCATCAAAACCTATAGGGAACTTTCCATTTACTTAAAATCATGAAATTTAGCAAGAAGCAATGTCATATAGCACAAGTAAAGGAAAAATTCCGAAAACCGTAAATTTGAATGTATTTTACAAAAAAAAAAACAGAACCCTCGTTACGCAAGTCCGACTCGCACCTGACCGGCTTAAAAAAAATACCCTATGTCACTCCAGCTGAGACGAATTCAATTCGACTGAGGCGATTGTCAAATACTGCCGTTTTAAAAGTTCAATGTTTAAAACAGAAAGCATTATAAAACAGCCAATATTAAATTAAGATTATCTCATAGATAAGAATGTACTTACAAATTAGATTACTTAACTGTTATAATATTTATTTTGAAGATAATTCATATCATATTTTATAATCGCTATTTAAAAAAAACTAAAGGTCATTTGCTGATTAAACACCAAAACTATACTTGAGCCAAATTCGATAAATAATAGAGGTAAACAAACCTACACTAACACTTTTTACAAATCTTCTATTTACTTGATTATCGCCTTTTTCACGCTATTTATTAAGAAATTCTATTGCAGCATATTTCACTAGAATCACTCGCCTTTTTTTCGTAAAACAAAGCAACGGTTTATTTACCTCTATTATTTATCGAATTTGGCTCAAGTTAATTAAGTCACCATCTCCCTAGCCTTTTCTCAACTATGTTAGGGTCGGCTTCCAGTCTAATCGGATCCAGCTGAAAACCAGTGTTCATGGAGCGATTGTCTATTAGACCTCCACTTTACTGGGACATTTAACTTAGACTTTACTGGGTAACCAATCATAACTTCTTGATAACTTTCTGGCTTCTGACTATACTTGTAAAGTCGAACCGACTAATATAACTAATCGACTGTTCTGAAGCTAGTCGATATAAGCGTTGTTGAAGTGATATTTAATCGTAAAATTTACTGCAAATTTGCAATAGAGTAAAAATAGAGTAGAGCGTAAGAGTGGTGTAAGTACATATAATATGCTCTCTCTCTCTCTCAAATCTGTTGGTGACCTTACTTTATCCCTTTCGAGTGACAAAGATAGCAACAAAGAGAGGACCAGCCGCCAGCCGGCTGTCGGGCTGCTATTGTGTCTGAAATCAAGTGTGTTGGAAGGATTAAATTTGAGTAACTTTTGTAACTAGCCCCCATGATCGGACTAAAGTTTTTTTTTTAATTAATTATAGAGAATGACTTCCCTGCCTATTTCTATATGTCATGATCGTATGGCCAAAGTACTTGAAATACATAGTGAATAAAGTTTCTGTGTTGAATTTAATACAAAAGGAATGTACTTAAATATTCAAATAATATGTCCCAAGGTCTGGTACTCAACAGAAGTACATAAGAGGCTACATTTTAAATAAGTATGTCTGTACTATGTCGCCGTATAAAGAATATGTAATAAGTACATTGACTGTCGATGTTATATGTAAAACGTTTAATATTTATACGGTTGAAACGTCCAACACAATGTGACGTTTAATATACTCCCATTTCCGTATTTTCTATACTAAAATTATGAAGCAAAAAGCGTTTGTCTGTTTGACCGTGTTAATCACCGGAATAACTGATCCGTTTCTGAAAATATACGCTAATAAGAAGCATTATACAGCTTCCCTCAGCTATTAAATTAAGGCTATGTTTTATGAGGACGAATTCGAGGTCAAATTATAGTAACCCACATTCTAGAAATCTCAATCTCATTCTAGAATTCTATCTCTGTATTGATTGATCTGTATTGTATTTTATTGACTACGGTGTGTAATTAATTTCTTAACTGCGTACAATAATTTCATATATTACTTAAAACTCGATTAAATCAATCACATGTGAGGTGCCTTAGGATATTTTTATGTAATCATCTGCTAAATAATCTACGCCTGGTTTCTCACGCATTGAGGCTGTTCTGAGCCGTTCAATATTTTAATAATATTCTAAAAATAGACTGAAATCTATTATAAATTTAAATATTGCCCTTGACCCGGCAGGTATACTTAGGAAAAGTATAGAATAGGCAGTAATATTCACTTGACTTCATACATTGCACGGACGCCCCAGGGTATACCGCCGTTTACCCGAATTTTATTTGCCCTAATTTCATTTGCCATAATAGTCAACAGCCATAATATCATACGACATAATACTCATTTGCCCTACTCTCATTTGCCATATTAGTCACGTGCCAGAATCATTGTTTCCCATAAAGTCACTTACCATAACATCATTTGCCATAATCATTGTAAGCCATAATTATCACATGTCCTAATTATCACATGCCATAATTATGATATGCCATAACATAATTTGCCATCGACATCGGGTGTATAACGGTTGTTTATATCAAGAGAAATTGGATGCAATTGGGACTTTAGGGCACCCCGACTCGGACAGGTTAGGTTAGAAGGGGATGGCGGGGTCGTGTGAGCGAGCGAAGCGAGCGAATAGACCCCGCCATCCCCTTCGTGGTTATTTTTTTATAAACCACACAGAAGTAGGAGCCCCGCGAAGCGGGGCTCCGTCGACCTAGCCCACCATCAACCATGCACAGAAAAAAAAACCATTACGGGGCTTGAATATTTGTCTAATACTTGTTATGCCATTTAAATATTATGCCATTTAAATATTATGTCTAATAATTATTATGGCACATAAAATTATGGCAAACAATACTTATGGCATTCGTATCTTATGGTATCTAAAATTCGGGCAATTAAAAGTATGTCATATGTCTTTTAGGGCAAATGAAACATTCGGGCAAATGAAATTCGGGTAAATGAAATTCGGGAAAATGATGATTATGGCATATAATCTTCGGGCAAACAATAGACAACCCGCCCCAGATATTCTATATCTATACAGTTCCTGAGTATTGTATAGAATATCTCAATAGGGTATTACACTCTTTTTTTTAAAGTTGTTCAAATAACTCCTACAGTACTAAGAAACCACTAAAAAAAACCTAAATTTTTATTTAAACGCTAAGTACCCTAAAAACGCTTTTAAAAATTGTATTTTCAAGTTTCGCGCGGAAATTACCAAAAACGGAAAACGCCGTGGGCGTGGTTTTGCTTTGGCGATATGACATCCTCACGTCGTGTAAATAAACAAATGCGCTGTCATATTTTACATCATTATTATTGTTTTTATCTAAAAAATTAGTTACTGTTCGACTTACCGTTGGTGTGCGTTCCGGAATGCAAGAACACAAGTGTGAAAACACCGGAATAATTGTGAATTCTAGTGTTAACTGATTCAAATTTAAGAAAAACTTAGTTAAAAGTTGTGGGAAGAGTATGCCAACTATTACACCATAAAAACCCGTTTGTACTTTAGTAAATATCACTTTGATGTAAGTACCTATGTGCTTTAGCCATCTAAAATATCTTTCACAATAACTTCCATGAAAAAGTATATTTTTATAATAAAGATCGTATTAGGAGGTTATAAATAAAACAAATAGTGACGTCTAGTTGACACTGTTGACAGTCGACAGCTGTCACTGTCTGTGGTCTGTATTTCGGTGTGTTCAAGAACAGATAAAAAAAACTGAAAACTTTGAATTGAATTTAAAAAAATATTTTCTAGTTTTATGAACTAAAACTAACACTGTTCGGCTGCTTTTTGCATAAGCTATCTCAATAATATATTTTTAGATTATTTCCCTTATACAGTGTAATACCCTATTATACAAAATGCCTTTAAAAATATAGGTATGTTTTACAACTGTAAACCTTATCTTTCAGTATGTTACGTGTATAACGGTGACTCAACAACTACTACCAGTACCTAAATATTTAGGTTTTTTTTGTATTCACACCAATATGTAACAGAAATATCACATATTATGTATTATAATGGCAGGGTCACCGACATCGATTAAACTGACTCATTTTAGCCCAAACACGAATCTTGTAATCAATGGTTTGCAAATTTTACGACCGACATACAAAATTGAACTTTAGGTTCGTATTTATTAGGTTTATTTTTAGATTTCTCGGTAATGTTAAACGAAAAAATTGCATTTTTATATCTTGTGGCGTAAACAAAGACGGCATTGACGATTAAAAACAAAAACTAGTACTCCTTGGAGCGTCAAATGTATTTTAGATATGGCAACATTTTTATTTTTTTGGTGAGTGTGATTTCTAATAATATGTATGTTTGACTTTCTATTTCTAATGATCGGCAATACTATGAATGCAGGATTTCTCTAAATGTATCTCCATACACTGAGACGAAGATGATTTTTGCCATCAAGTGATGACATCATCTAATCGAATTTAATGAAGCTGAAAATATTGTTTGGTTTAACGCGCTCAGGCATAAATCTCAGAAACTACTGGTCCGATTAAAAAAAAAAATATTTTAGTGTGGGGTAGCTCATTCATCAAGGAAGGCTATATAACCTCACACCGTGTAATATGGGAGTCCCTTTATGGAGGCCATACACGCTAGGGTTTGCATGATGGTTATAACTCTGCATGCAAAACCGACAAGCATAACCGAGTTTCATACTACACATACACGTTAGGTTTTGCATGCACCGTCTCGCCATGAACTCTTAGTTGACTGACCACCTAGTACGTGACGGGATGTGTAGGACGCCAATACCAAACTATTATGGACGACGACGATGTGTTAGCTGTACTTGGCCTTACACTTGTTCTGCAGAACAGAAAAAGAAAAAGAGTTCGCACTGAATGAAGTTCCAACTGCGATAGATACAATTGCATGCACTTGCACGCTTATTATCATGACACTCATTACATTCATTAATTAACCTCATATGACCCTCGTTCACCTCACATGGCACTTATTCACCTCACATGTCAATCATTCATCTCACATAAAAACTGCGAACTGTGGCAGGCAAGCTCGCCGGACGCCACACACGCTCGGTTATGCTCGCGCGCAAACATAACCGAGCGGCATAAAATATCAATTTTGATATTTGCTCGGTTGCATGTACATGCACCGATAACTGTACAGTTTAATCACATACACGCTAGGGCTTGCCTGTCGATTATGCATGCACGGCTAAAACCATCATGCAAAACCTAGCGTGTATGGCCTCCATTAGGCTAGCCGCACACACACAATAATATTGTCAATACAAGATTGTCAATAATCTAGATTCTATCTATCCAATACCGCAATACAGGCCGCACACACACAATATTATTGACAATACGTACTTTATTGTCAATATTATTGTGTGTGTGCGGCTAGCCTTAGAGTGGCAAAGATAGCAACAGATTCAACGACCGATCAACAGCCGGCTGTCGCGCTGCTATTGTCTTTCTATTGTGTCTCGAATCACGTGTGTTCGAAGTTTTAATTTAACCTCTAAAAATCCAGTTCATTTATAATTTACTGTAACATTGGATTATTAGTTTACTAGCTTTTGCCCGCGGCTTCGCTCGCGTTAAAAAGAGACAAAAAGTACCCTATGTTACTCTCCATCCCTTTCACGTAAATTCTTCGCTCCGTTTTGCCGTGAAAGAAAGACAAACATACAGACACACTTTCCCATTTATAATATTAGTATAGATTATAATCAACTAGCTTTTGCCCGCGGCTTCGCTCGCGTTAAAAAGAGACAAAAAGTAGCCTATGTTACTCTCCATCCCTTCAACTATCTCCACTTAAAAAATCACGTCAATTCGTCGCTCCGTTTTGCCGTGAAAGAAAGACAAACAGACAGACAGACAGACACACTTTCCCATTTATAATATTAGTATAGATGGATATTATTTAAGTTCATAAACATATATTTTCTTAAAATTGCGCTCACATTTTCTATTAACCACTTCACACAACTGCGCGCCTAGTACTTTTGATTGATTTAAGTACTAAGTATCTCAGTATTTTAAATTTTCTCACATTATCACTTCAGATTACTGCGCTCCTAGTACTATTGTTCTCTTAAGTTTTCAATCTTTAATTGAATTTAGAATTAACTATAGGGGAAAATGATTTATCTTTTACTAGCTTTTGCCCGCGGCTTCGCTCGCGTTAAAAAGAGACAAAAAGTAGCCTATGTTACTCTCCTTCCCTTCAACTATCTCCACTTAAAAAATCACGTCAATTCGTCGCTCCGTTTTGCCGTGAAAGAAAGACAAACAGACAGACAGACAGTCACACTTTCCCATTTATAGTATTAGTATGGATGGATATTATTTAAGTTCATATACATATGAAGTTAAATAATTCGGACAAGTCTGGGACCAAGAGCAAGCCCATAAGTTATAAAAAAAAAAAAAAAAAATATATTTTCTTAAAATTGCGCTCACATTTTCTATTAACCACTTCACGCTACTGCGCGCCTAGTACTTTTGATTGATTTAAGTACTAAGTATCTCAGTATTTTAAATTTTCTCACATTATCACTTCACATTACTGCGCTCCTAGTACTATTGTTCTCTTAAGTTTTCAATCTTTAATTGAATTTAGAATTAACTATAGGGGAAAATGATTCATCTTTTATAATTATGTTCTCGTCGATTTTTTATTATTTTTAAGATGTATTCTGCTATTCGGAGCGGGGACAAATCCAACGAACCAAAAACCATGAAAATTGGTCTAGCCGATCTCGAGTTATAAGTGTTGTAACAAACCCGACTTTGTTTTATATATATAGATAATTATGTTCTCGTCGATTTTTCATTATTTTTAAAATGTATTCTGCTATTCGGGGCGGGGACAAATCCAACGAATCAAAAACCATGAAAATTGGTCTAGCCGATCTCGAGTTATAAGTGTTGTAACAAACCCGACTTTGTTTTATATATATAGTTGATAAATAGTTGTCAATTAAGGTGGTAACTTAGTGGCGTCATTAGGTGTGTGTGTGTGTGTGTGTGTAGATGACGATTTAAAATATCGTATTTCGCTATTTAGGAGGCGGGGCAGCACGCCTTTCTCTTCCATGTCTTATCTCTACCCAGTTGACACTCGTTAAAAGTTTATATAAACAAATAATTACGATATTTTTTTATCTAATTCCGTAACAACATACAAAATATAAATATCTCGTCAACGATTAATGATAAATAAGGTCATCGTTTAAACGTGTGTAATGTTGTTCGTTCAATGCATTGCTGCCTTGAAAACTTGTTTGAAAGTGTTCATTAACAAATACTTAGATACTGTTATGAATCGACGTTTCTGTGAATTCGGTTGTTGTTGGTATCGATTAAGCTAATTATACTGAGGTATTCGATCTATATAGCTAGTATAGTATCCATACTCCATACTAATATTATAAATGCGAAAGTAACTCTGTCTGTCTGTCTGTTACGCTTAAACTACTGAACCGATTTTAATGAAATTTGGTACAGATATAGTCTGGGACCCGAGAAAGAACATAGGATAGTTTTCATCCGGAAATCCCGCGGGATCGGGAACTATTCCACGCGGACGAAGTCGCGGGTAGCAGCTAGTACTGTAAAAACCTGAAATCGCGAAAAAAAATCAGCGGCTCAGTACATTAATGTTTGCCTAATGTACTGAACAGCTGATATTTTTTTTACGATTTCGGCTTTGCTCCCATAATAAAAATTGATTGTTATCACCCTATATATTTTTTATGAAATAATATAAATGGTACTAAAAAAGGTTAAAAATCACATAAATTAAAAAAAAAATGGCTGACATACCTAGAACCTAATATCGTAAAATAATTTATTATAGAAACCTGAATATGATTTTATTTGAATATTTCTGCCTTTTAGAGTATTAAATTACCTACAGACCCAGACGAATATTAACAAATTTACTCATCGTACATAAAATATTTTGGAACATGCTTGCAAACTTGAATATTCAATACCTGTTTCTATATCAAGGTTATAAAAAAATATTGCCTTTACACACTTGATCTAACACTAGCTACTACACGCAACATTGGTGCCGATTCTCTTATTCACAAACTAACGTAAAAGGAAGGCTAACGTTTAAGTTAAGTGCATCTTTCTCTATCCATTTCATTAAGAAAAGGACAGAAGACAAAATATTAGTTATGTCCTGTCAAATTAGGCAGCGCGCCTAAAGAAAATTGGCGTATATTTAGCCGCCATATTTTTAATCGCGTCTAAAGGCCAATCAAGTATAACATTCGCATATAAAATCTAGATAAATGTTCGTCCGAGCGAAGATTCGCCATACTTACTTTCATATAAATAATCTATGTAGGCCAGAGTTATAAACAATATGAATTATCTGTGTTATGTGTATATTGTTGTATTTTGTGATAAACTATCTTTTAGATAAAACTTTACTTAACTTTAAGTAATAACTGGTGTAGAGATGATAAACAACGAATTGTAAACTTCATTCTTTTTTGCATTGGGCCTCTTTTAAAATACCTGCTTTTTGCCAAATCTATGAAAAAAAAACAATGCGTTATCTTAATTATATTATCAGCAATTGCATTTTATTGTTATTATGCGTTATTTGAATTCAACTATATTAGATAAGGTTAGATAATTAAATAAAGTTTAGTCAGTTACGCCATTTAAAACTCGAGAACGCCTGGACTGATTATTATGGTCTTTGGTTCGTTGTGTTTGTCTTCGACCCGATTAATAACTATCTAATCATTGGGTACTACTCCGCTCCCGTAAATCATAGCAGGATTCTCGGATCCTCAATAAATGGGCTACCAGACACAATTTTTTTTTTCAAATTAGACCATCCTGAGATCGGCGCGTTCAATCAACCAAACCAAACTCTTCAGCTTTATAATCCATACTAATATTATAAATACGAAAGTAACTCTGTCTGTCTGTCTGTCTCTTCTTCACGCCTAAACCACTGAACCGATTGAATGTAATTTGGTACAGATATAGTCTAGGACCCGAGAAAGGACGCAGGACAGTTTTCATTCCGGAAATCCCCCGGGGACGGGAACTATTATTCAATGCGGGCGAAGTCGCGAAAAGCTAGTATGAGTATATTTATTTAACTTTATGTACAACACCGTACAAAGGCGGAATAAATGCCTTAGGCATATAGTATTACGTAGATACATGGCGTTGTGGTCCCTTTGACAGGATATCGTCTGTCGGGGTTTTTCGACCAGTCATGCCACAAACAACCTTTACTATACTTGCCCCTTACCCAAACAGCGTTGTCAATAAAACTTCTGCTTTTTGTTCGCAGTCAGCGGAGGTGTATACGATGGTGAAGAAGGACCTGGACGAGATAGGCACTGCAGTGAAGAGTGAGGCCAGCCATGTGTTCAGCACCACGTCTACTGTCATAGGGAAGACTTTCAAGGTACATCATTTCGTTCTTTATACTGCCTGCTAACTTTGCCTCTGACTCCGCCATAGAGAATTAAAAAATATGCATTATTTTATTTTTAAGTAAATCCTAAACTGAGTCTTATTTCGATCGTAACTAAGATCAATTTCCTTCCTATTTCCTTGTTATTGTTGGTCATGACACAAATTAATGACAAAATTGTTCCCCAGTTGGACGTGCCAGAATCACCAGCGAATGTGATGAAGAAAAGTCTTAGCAGTTTCATTGGTAAGATGCTATGTTTCAACTGTTTTCTTGGTAATATTCTCTTGTCCAAGTTTCGTCTAATCTCAATTTAGTTACTATAGTATGTTGCCACGATTACCTGACTCTCACCAGGAACAAACAAAGTTTTTGGTGGGTCAGATAATTATGTCAACAAACTGCTAAGACGCAAGTTATATTAAAGTAGTGCACAAGTACAAATAGTGCACAAGTTTATACTGCCCAAATAGTCTTGTGGCTTGCAAGTACGACTGTTGTGTACGGAGTAGTCCTGGGTATGAATATAACTACAGGCAAACTGTTATTAAGTGTTGACATAAATCCTTAGTAATAGGCCGGAGTTTGGGAGTAAATATAACACTTGTAAAGCTATGTAAAATTGTAAAGCGGTATGTCCTAGCTGCCATTCATTGATTTTTAACAGTCATTATGGATAATAGTTTTTCTTACTCCTCCGCTGTTCTTTTCTGATTAATTGCTTAACGGGATCCAAGACTGTTAAATCGTTCCTCCGGGACTCGTCTAGCTTCATTGCTTCGGCGCTTTTCTTGACGCCACTGTTGATTCTGGCTTTCAGGAGTTGCAGTGGAGGGAATAGTGTCAGATTGATATTTAGAAGCTAGAAAGTGCCTAACCAGTCTTGTAATAAATCCCGCAGGTCAAGTGAGCACAGTGCTGAACCCAGAGCCAGATGACGAGGACGACACCGAGGTTATACTCTCGTCTGGAGACACCACCATGCTGTCTACTTATAAAGTAAGCATATTCTTTTTACAAAGAGCATTCGTGTTACGTGACACAGTTCTTAATGGTGCTACTTTACTGTACAATGCAGCGTAAAATGAACTTTATTCTAATAAGTCTAGAGTTTAGTGTGTATTGCCCACGTAACGCAAATAATTTGCCTAATACACCAAGTGAAGTCGCACTGTAACATGCACCATGTAACAAGAATGCTACGATTGAACAACGCTACGAGCATAAGTACAGTAACACTGCCTAAAGTCCTTCATGGGATCGGTTTTTACACAAACACAAAGAAACTAACCGAATTACATTAGATACTATAAGTTTTAGGAGTATAATACAAACACAAAATGCTACTTCCATTCTTTTTTTCTTTATTGCACAAAAAATATTCTCAAAGTAGCAAAAAACATGAGTTGTATAATGGTAAGCTTAACCCAAAGTCGAGCTATCCAAAGTTTTTTTTTTTTTAACATTGCAATATTTAATTTCTGTTTTAAAGTAGACCATAATCCGGTATTTGACACCATCATCAAATGACGTACTTTTTATGAACTGTCAAAACGTGATTCTCCTATAGATTTTGAATGGCAATATCACCTTGTGACGTCACAAGCTAGTAATCCTATTGACTAACTTTTTATTGATTTCAAAACTATTAAAAATCCAATTTTACAGTAAATTAAAAGCAAATCCGATGCTAATGACAGATAGGTTTTATAAAAATTATGTCTTAGATTTATCGGTTAATAGTGTCAAATACCGTATTCTTTTTGTTTTTTTTTTTTTTTATTGACGAAAACAAGTGAGCTATCTAACTAAACTGAAAACTAAATGCGCCTAAAGAACAATGTTTTGCGTGCATTACATTGCGTGCTACCTTGAAGGTAGTAGTTTCCGACTGCAAATAAACGACGTTTCCTAGCAATCATTTTTGGCTCAATGTTACTTGACGGCAGATGTTGATAGTCAATATTCATGGATTAAGGGCTTATTTTTCAATCATCAGTTAACTTTTATCTGAGGAATAAATATGACGGTTTGACATATTTTCTATACAAAAGCTGTCAAAACGTCAAACATACTCTTCAGATAAAAATATCTAGCGATTGAAAAATCGGCCCTAAGTGATATAATTTTGGTTTTTTACACCCAGCAAATTAATAAGGCACCGTCGTACATCGATTCACAATTCCCTGGTGAAACATAAGGCGGCAGTCCTATCATATGCGGTATATCTAATTGTTTAAATGATGTCAATATTTAATTTAGTTATGGTATTGTTTGTTTAATATCAACTACTCACACATTTGAGCTTTATTCAGTTTATACCCATAGAAAACAACGATTTAGATTAGAAAGCTTTCCTCGTCTGTTTATCTTTTATGGCAAACAAGAATAAAATCTTGGTTTTTATGCATATGAGCTATGTAGAGCTGAATAAATATGAGTAGTCCCTAAATTAAAAAGACATTTTTTTCCTCTAGCCTGTACTGGCCCACTGCTAGAAAAAGGCCACCCCCCAAGTCCTTCCAGATTTCCTTATCCCTCGCCGCCCCCACCCAACCCTCGTGGCATTTAAATATTGTAAAAATTCCACCACGACGATCTTCAATGAAACCACGTAGATAGTTCACAAGATATAATATTCACCCAAACAAATCTCAAAAAAATAACATTTTTCTAGGCTACTTATATTTTCGCCGGTAACGAAACCATACCGACTTTTAATTTGACGCCATCGCCATCTAGTTAGAAAATCGGTACTAAATTTCTTAAATTCTAACAACTGAAAATAAAATAGATGTGAAACGGTTCGACAAATATAACTTTTATTCATTTTAAACCTTCGAACACACCTGATTTGAGACACAATAGAGAAACAATAGCAGCCCGACAGCCGGCTGTCGCTTGGTCGTTTAAAGATTAAAACCAGTATTTGTCCATTCCTGCATTTCCAGAAAGAACTAGAAGCCTTGCAGCGCGTAGACGCGACATTCATAGTCCCGGCGTACAGTCCTGAGTTCGAGGCGTGGCGCGCGAGTCTTGAGTCCACGGAGGCAGGTCTCATCAGTCTTAGCGCGGCCGCGAGACGTTTGGACGCGAGTACTACGCTCAAGGCGCAGTACGACAAGCTTGTGCCGGATGCTGTGTCTCATGATGACTTTTGGGAGCGGTGAGTTGGTGAAATAAGTATAAGTCGATGGTGTTACATAAAAAAGTGTTGTCTATGCCTCTCAATTTATGAGTTTGTGGAAGTAATAGCAAAGTTTTGTTAATATCATGTAGGTGAAAAAGTAGACTATTTAACGCGTTACAGACTGACCATAAACTAATGATAAATATAAAAAAAAGTTACATTTTATGACGGGCATAACTGTCTTGGACTAAAATTTATCGACTACTAAATTCAGTTTTTCCTGCAACAAGACAGTTGGGACAAGGCTAGGCAGGTAGAATTTAGTAATACTGTAGCTTTTTTGTTGCTCTTTACTTCCAGTCGGATTTTAACAGTAGTCATTAATGAGAGCCTTGAAGGAGAAATAGTATACCTACGGTAAATACACACTTGTACATAAGTCACTACACACTGCACACACTTGTTGTACACTTGTGCATTGTACATAAGTCTTTTGTTTGCTATAAGTTTATTATGTTATGTTTTTTTGTGTGCAATAAAGAATATATGAAGAATATATATATGACTTGTAGAACACTTGAAAGCGGAGCAGCAGCCAAAAACGCAGCTACACAGTCTCTAACATATGTTCCATTTTCCAGCTACCTGTTCCGCGTAGCCCTGCTGCAGGACAGACTAGCGGCCGCAGCCCGCAAGCAGCCGCAAGAGGAGCCCTCCAGCGACCCCGTGCTCGCCAACCTGCCCATGCAGACGTGCATCGAACAGTGAGTGTTCTCCCTTCACTCAGCTACCTGTGCAGCACCGCACGAGGAGCCCTCCAGCGACCCCGTGCTCGCCAACCTGCCCATGCAGACGTGCATCGAACAGTGAGTGTTCTCCCTTCACTCAGCTACCTGTGCAGCACCGCACGAGGAGCCCTCCAGCGACCCCGTGCTCGCCAACCTGCCCATGCAGACGTGCATCGAACAGTGAGTGTTCTCCCTTCACTCAGCTACCTGTGCAGCACCGCACGAGGAGCCCTCCAGCGACCCCGTGCTCGCCAACCTGCCCATGCAGACGTGCATCGAACAGTGAGTGTTCTCCCTTCACTCAGCTACCTGTGCAGCACCGCACGAGGAGCCCTCCAGCGACCCCGTGCTCGCCAACCTGCCCATGCAGACGTGCATCGAACAGTGAGTGTTCTCCCTTCACTCAGCTACCTGTGCAGCACCGCACGAGGAGCCCTCCAGCGACCCCGTGCTCGCCAACCTGCCCATGCAGACGTGCATCGAACAGTGAGTGTTCTCCCTTCACTCAGCTACCTGTGCAGCACCGCACGAGGAGCCCTCCAGCGACCCCGTGCTCGCCAACCTGCCCATGCAGACGTGCATCGAACAGTGAGTGTTCTCCCTTCACTCAGCTACCTGTGCAGCACCGCACGAGGAGCCCTCCAGCGACCCCGTGCTCGCCAACCTGCCCATGCAGACGTGCATCGAACAGTGAGTGTTCTCCCTTCACTCAGCTACCTGTGCAGCACCGCACGAGGAGCCCTCCAGCGACCCCGTGCTCGCCAACCTGCCCATGCAGACGTGCATCGAACAGTGAGTGTTCTCCCTTCACTCAGCTACCTGTGCAGCACCGCACGAGGAGCCCTCCAGCGACCCCGTGCTCGCCAACCTGCCCATGCAGACGTGCATCGAACAGTGAGTGTTCTCCCTTCACTCAGCTACCTGTGCAGCACCGCACGAGGAGCCCTCCAGCGACCCCGTGCTCGCCAACCTGCCCATGCAGACGTGCATCGAACAGTGAGTGTTCTCCCTTCACTCAGCTACCTGTGCAGCACCGCACGAGGAGCCCTCCAGCGACCCCGTGCTCGCCAACCTGCCCATGCAGACGTGCATCGAACAGTGAGTGTTCTCCCTTCACTCAGCTACCTGTGCAGCACCGCACGAGGAGCCCTCCAGCGACCCCGTGCTCGCCAACCTGCCCATGCAGACGTGCATCGAACAGTGAGTGTTCTCCCTTCACTCAGCTACCTGTGCAGCACCGCACGAGGAGCCCTCCAGCGACCCCGTGCTCGCCAACCTGCCCATGCAGACGTGCATCGAACAGTGAGTGTTCTCCCTTCACTCAGCTACCTGTGCAGCACCGCACGAGGAGCCCTCCAGCGACCCCGTGCTCGCCAACCTGCCCATGCAGACGTGCATCGAACAGTGAGTGTTCTCCCTTCACTCAGCTACCTGTGCAGCACCGCACGAGGAGCCCTCCAGCGACCCCGTGCTCGCCAACCTGCCCATGCAGACGTGCATCGAACAGTGAGTGTTCTCCCTTCACTCAGCTACCTGTGCAGCACCGCACGAGGAGCCCTCCAGCGACCCCGTGCTCGCCAACCTGCCCATGCAGACGTGCATCGAACTCGAACAGTGAGTGATCTCCCTAGGCCAAGCGAAGTGAACTGAGTTTCGAGAATACTAGTGACTTCAAAAACGTCAAGAACTCACTTACGTCATCAATCAGTGGCGCTAGTGTCAAAACCATTCATTTTAAGAAAACGAAAGTTAAATCTTATCTATGATCACATCGCAGATTCAGAAGTGATTTTGCGAAATGAACGTTCAGTATAGCTTTGCTGATCCGTCTGTTCACCGTCCGGTAAAGCGTCACACACTACACACTACGATGCCTCCACTTGGTCTCCACTCTTAAACATGTGTTCACGGGCCGTCTGTCCGTTTGCAGACATGACCAGTTCACTTTCACTTACCATACTGTTCTGCATAGAAAACTTTAAAATATATGAAACTAACGACCCGCCCCCAACTTCGCACGGGTATTACAAATCTGTGCAAATCCAGGCTTTTCAAAATTATAATGCGCACGACTTATTCATTATAAAACTTCTTCTTAAGTCAATCTATCGATTTAAAAAAATGCATCAAAATCCGTTGCGTAGTTTCGAAGATTTACGCATGCTGTATATATATTTAAGTATACTATGTATTGATAGGCTTATCTTCACTTCCAGGAGTCCAAAAAAGGTCCTATCAGGCTTAGAAGACGATGAGGCAACCTTCGAAAAGCCCTTCGAAACCCCAGACATGGACAATGTCGTCACTTGGGAAGACGGTAAGTCTAAATAAAGATGTAGCGTTACACTTTATCTATAATCGATTCTTTGAGCGCCATAATCGATACTGTAATCGATTGTCTGTAAGCCAAGATCGATGTTAACCGTCCCTATTCTTATCTTTATATTATTATCTCAAATTGTATTTTGGTAAATAAAACTTGTGTACTAAATGTTGTTTTTGTATACCCATGTAGTATTAATTATTTTAAATATGATGATTTTTAACCCAAAAATATCACTAAAATAAGTAAAATCTCTTGATGTTCATATCGACACTAAATTGAATATTGTTTTTGCTTTTATTCATATTTCATATTTTTATTTAAAAAAGAAGTATGTGCTGTGTGTAGTGGTTCTTGTTTTCAATGACCAAAGTTGCCATCGACAATTTTTTTAAGCACCAACCAAGGAGTTTCTTTTTATAAAATCCTAACATTGTTCACTTGTATTCAAGAACCATTCAAATCACGTTCCAAATAATCGTACCTCTGTACAGAAGACTTCGCCAACGACGTGGAACTGACAGAAGAACAACAGACACTACTTCTAGAAGAATACGAAAGGGAAATCGCAGGCAAGAAGATGACCAAACAAACGTGTACCCGCGACATTGCAAACAATAACACAGACAAAACAACGAGCACAGACAACAAAAAAACCAAAGCGGCACAAACCAGAGACAAGATGAACAATAAACAGACTAAAAATAAAAATGGCCGGTCGCCGAAAAAGGCGGTAAAGTCTGACGTTTGTGGAAACAATTTAGTTGAAGATTATTTTGGGGATAAGGAGGTTAAAGATGATGCTAGCGCTAATTCAGATGAAAGTTGGGAGAAGGAATTTGAAATTGACGATGTTGTTCAAAAAGCATGAAAGTATCCGGCCATAGTGTAATATAAGGATAATATAGTACAGAAACATTGTGCGGCGCGAAATATTGTGACGTCAAATATGTTTTGAATCACACAAATATAGCCATAACTATTTCAAATCCGTTGGTTAACTCTATACTGACTTTTTTTTACAAGAGGTAAAGTCCATTCAAAACTGAGTCTTATTACGACTGCACACAGTTCGAAATTGATTTATCGAGGTTTTCAAGCCTGCCAAGCAATTAAGTCCTTAATATCGTACGAACAAAGTTCAAAGTAGCTCAGCAGTCACAAGTGTCGTGACACGCACAATGTTTCATTCAAGCCAACAGCGCACATTACAAGCTTTTGCGGCGACAGTCTGGGAATATACGGTGTAAATATTTCAGTATAAATTGTAGAGCAATTGAATATTACTTTTAGATCTTTTATTCTTTTAAAAAGACTTAAACGAGTGAATTGAGTTCTGATGTAAAAATTGTGTTCAAGTGTAAGTTTATGTTACCAATAAAAATCACAGTAAGTCTTTGAGCCTGGAGCGAAATATTCCGTATTCGTGTGTATATTTCGCTATGAACTTTAATCCCCATAGTATAATTTCATTATGATTGCAATAAGCTTTTATCATTCGGCAATCAACTTCACCAAAATAAAATAATGAATCCGTAATTTGTTATTTTTTAGGGTGGCCATACAAATATACAATAAAAGGAAAGCAAATTGAAACATATTTTTTAAATCATCAAATTGTCAGTATATGGAATGTGGTTAATACTTCAAAGTTAAGCAGGCCACGCACCTAATGGTATACTTGTGTGGGATAAATTAATGCAAATAATTAAATGGTAAATTAATTCGAGTAATTTGTGGACATGCTGACGTATACAAGTCTAAACTTATATTATGTGCAGCTTAAAGCGTTTCAACACACCAGAAATTATACTAATTTTAACTTGCAATATTAAAAAAAAGATAATATACTTTTTAGAATTGACGTTTTTATTATTTGTTGACTTCTCTTGTGTGTCAATTTAGAACATAATAATTAACATTAAACATTTTTCGTATTTGTATTTCCAACGAATATTACCAGACTGTCAGTTAATAAGCACGTTAACGTTGAAGCCACGTTCATTACAATGTATCGAATATATACTGCTAAATGATGCCAGAATTGTATGCAAGATTTACGCCATATGACAGTATTTATACCCGGTTCACATTATTGTAGTAGCCTAGGATTGAAATCGCGATTATCCACATTATTCTATTCACTTAGAAAAACTCAAAGCATGAATGTCGTGGCAAGATCTTAAAATTGATCATTTCATGAAATATTCGCCCATTTTATGAAGATCGGTCACCTAAACACTATGCGTCTTACTAATAATCGCTGCATAAAGTTATTACAGGTTTATACGTCAAAAAATGTATGGTTACACAGGCTTTATTCATGACATAACTTTATACAGTGATTATAACAGATTTTCTAGATTAAAAAGTAGTCTGCCAAAATAATGGTGGAATGTGTACAAATTATTACAGCGCTGGTTTCGATCGCTGCACTGGAATAATGTGAACCGGGAATAAAACTAGCCGTATTTTTATGGTTTAGTCTGCTTAAAGCCTCCTTTTTTGTACGAAAACCAAAAGTGTTAGTACGAGATCGTTAATATGACATCGAGTTTTAGTCACTTTAATTCGTAGGACATCGTCTCTGTTTTTTAGTTATACTTGTTTGTGTCTTTCATTAACAAATCAGCATCAAAAAAGCATTAACGTTTGCTCACCACGACTACAACCGGGCTGAAACCGCCGTGTCACCTTATCATATTGTCGTTACTAAATAGACTTAACGCAAACGATTTAAAATCTAATCTTTAATGGCAATTTTCCAGATTGGAACCGCCATGTTAACTTTTTATAGTGTTGTCATTACAAAATTAACTTTAGCACACATAATTTAAAGGCCAATTTTGAATGGCAATATACATGTCTCGAAGCGACGCTGTTGTATTGAGTGACTAAACTCGGTATGTCATTTAACGATCGAATATCTTCAATAATAATACCGTTGCAATTATTGAGAATACAACATACCACAAATGTATACAACCTTATTTGATTTAAATTGTTTTTGAATGTAAAAACCGTAGTTTGAGGACTGACCATGATGTAAAATAGATGTATATTTTAGTAATAATACATAGTGTTGTTTGCAACAATTTTGATAGACGTTTTTATTAAAATAGGCTGACAGATTTTCTGTCTGAAAACTGTCAGTTGTCAAATTTATTCCACAGATAAAATATTTATACCATGGGTATAAAGGTTTTGTGTCGACCTTTATGGTTTTGACAACCTTCGCAAAAAAGTTGGTCTTATAGAGTTTCTTAATAAAAACTGTCTATCGGTATTTTATCTCTAAACACTATGTATTATTTAGCATAAGAGCACCTTTCTCGAGCCAAACGGCTCCTATCCTATTGCATTTAAGAGTTCACCGAAAAGTCTATATTTCTTTGTCTATGCGTTTATCCACCTACTTACGTTACTAACCTTTTTTTTTTAATAGTTTATTTTTAACGAATTTTTTTTAGTCATTCCATAATATGCTGCCTAAACTCGTCAGTGAAAACTGTTTAAAATATTAAAATACATTTGAAATTACGGAACAAATAACGTGAAATGTCTGCACAATTAAAATGCCGAAAAAAAACATATTTAAAAGCGTTGTAACTGATTTTTTTCCATGAGTTTTCGCCGGCGATTTTATTATCCCATGAATTATTTTAAAATGCTTGAAAATCTTGCGAGTGGTACAATAATATTTGAAGTGTGATATCCCACTAAATAGGTCTCTGAAGTAGGTATAAGTAGATAATAGAAATAATTTTGTGCGCTGGTAACACCACCCTAAATAAACTGGCTGACCTGGCAAATGTAACTAGTGTTGCCAGAATCAATAATTATAAGTAACGTTTATTCAAATTGTCGATAAAAATGCTGCCTTATGAGCTTATAAATATTTTTTCAAGGAAATAAAACATAAATAGTATTAAAACCGTCTATAGCAATCAATTTTAAATTAAATGGTTTTATTCATAACATTAAACTTGTATTCATAAGCATATGCCTGCCATCATCTTAAGCCAAGCCTATTGCTATTTAAAATTGTTCTAGAATATTCTATAGCAAACTTCGATTTTAGGCAACATTAGGCGCAATTGAATTTTCTCTTGACACCAATTCCTGTGTATTGTAATTTGAACTCTATTACATGCACGTAAAGTTATTAACGTAATATAGAATTACTAATTGTACGACGCATGATTATTTATGAAATGAATGAATTAATATCGAACATAAAATGGTTTGTTAGTGTAATTTTTACAAAAATGTGAAAAATGGAATTGGTGTCTTGTGAAAACATTCGTTGTCAGTCGAAAGTAAAAAAAAATGTGTTTATTGTGTACTTTAAAACATTTGGTTTAATAAAATATTAAAATTAAGTGCAATACAGTTATCTTAATTTAACTCGACATTTATTTTAAATATATATTTAGGTTAAATCTCTCAACTACATGAGTTGAATCTAGGTACCGTTATGTTTGTGTAAATTATGATTATTATGAATATGAATAAAAGTTATAAAAAATCGTAGTCAAGGGTTTTATTTGTTATACAGGGTGGATACTTTCAACGATTACTGAATACTGATTAAAAACGTTGATGAAACCAACTCAGATTAAAGTACTAAATAGTTAGAAATTGCAAAAATGTAACTGATCAGCTGAAAGTTTCCAACTTGGAAATCTATCAAGTATCAACCACTAACACAACAGCCGCTGTTTCAAAGTTACAGCACACTTGAACGTTTAAGTATGAAACTTCTTTTCAACATGACAGAATACATTTTAGTTCAAACAAAAACAGAACGCTAACTTGTAGATAGATACCTCTGCCAACACCATGCTTACAAGTCTCGTATCTACATTCTCGACCGTAGGAGACACTCCCAGGTAAGTCTTCTATTCTTTAAGGATAGATTACCACAACATGTAAATAAATATCCTGGGACATCTTACACACGGCCATCTGATCCCAAGCTAAGAAGAGCTTGTGTTATGGTAATCAGACAACTGATATACATACTTATATAATTTTTTAATACATACATATTATAGATAAATAACACCCAGACACAGAACAAACAATTATGCTCATCACACAAAGTTTGTCCTGGGTGGGAATCGAACCCACGACCTCTGGCTTAGCAGTCGGGGTCACTGAACACTAGATCAACAGGCCCGTCGATAATGTTATTATCGGCAGTGTTACAAACAATATAGAATTCTGTGATCTTTATTTTCTTTACAGCGAGGTCTAAGACTGGATATTTTATTTCGCCCACAACACACGCTCCTGTTGATCTACATTGTTCATTGCACATGGCAGACTAATCTCCAAAACGGTCCGACAGATTTTGACGAGAATTACCAGTAAAACCAAACTGGCTAATGTAAGACGTAACTTAGCCTACTTTTATTTAGGAAAATGAATTAGCATTCTGCACAAAGAGGACTAAATAGCGGACTGCAGTAAAAAAAACACATAATATAAATCGCGTATATATTAATTAGGGTACTTCTGGCGTCAATATCGTTTTGTCTTGCGTGTGTGGGTAGAACACAGGCGCAGTCTTGGGCATAGCGAGGGTGCTGCCGAGGTCGCCGGCCTCCGCGTACGGGTGGTGCGGAGACACGCCCATCCATTGCGGGTACCAGTACAGACCCTGCAAAGATAAGCTGGTTAAAGCTTCCTGGGTTTCGAAATTTTTCGTCAACTATAGGTCACTTAGTTAACAGACAAAAATGTATAGAACAGTTAATTTCCATGCCAAGAGCGGATATATAATCATTTTATTTCATTTTTAATTTTATTTATTTATTTAGGATTTCCAAAAGAGGATACACAGATTTCTTAAACTATGAGACATACATTAGGAATTGATTACTGTGTTCCCCCAAATATAGGAAACCACAGCACGTACCATGCACTTAAAAACTAGTTATAAAAATTGAAAACATAAGAAGTTAAACAAAAACAGAATTCGGAATCTATCGTAACAAGTTCTAGTCTACACACTAGACTTTAGCGCCGTCATCTCGTTCTCGTTGACATGACAGTAACGGCGACGATGGACAATGCGGTAGTTTCCACCATTATCAATTGACGTACTTTTTATGAGCTGTCAAAACGCAATTCTCCAATAGATTTTGTATGGCAATGAAAACTTATGACGTCACTAAAACAACAACTCAGTTGACTATCTATTTATTGTTTTCAAAGCTACTAAAAATCAAATTTTATAGCAAATTGAAAATGAACCGAAGTTATTGGGCTAAAATTAGAAAAGGTTTTATAGAAATTGTGTCTAACATTTATTGGTTGATGGTGGAAACTACCCAATTGGCCAATGGCGATCAAACCTTCGAAAACACGTGATTCGAGACAATAGAAAGACAATAGCAGCCCGACAGCCGGCCGCCGCTTGGTCGTCGAAAGGTTGAAATTATTATTTTTTTCTTTCCTTGTTTCTACCGATACCAAATCTGCTTTCTAGTCCCGGCTCCGGCTTTTAGAAAAACAGGAAGTAGACACGTACCTTCCCAGAAGGTTCGCAAGTGTACCGGTACTCGTTGACACTGAGTGGGTCTAGATAACTGATGCCGGCGATGGACCCGTAGTTAGGAGGGAACATGTACCAGCAGCCGTCCAGGGAGTCTGGGGACATTGTACTTAGTTAACACTCATCTCCGAACAAAATTACTTATCTTTCAAAAAGTTAGGATCTGTAAGCAATTTTAACTTATGATTATAAAATCTTTTGAGCCTTTTTCTACCGTTTTGGTGTAGGCCTCGCGCAATTTGAGGAAGGCCTGCTTTGAATGTAATATAATCGAAGCTAAATCAATTATTTGGCGAAATAAATATTCATATTTACGAATGTTTAACTTTCAAGTAAAACGCGCACAAAATTTAGATAGGTTTGTTATTTCGTGTACTTGCCAAAATTTAGATAGGTTTGTTATTTCGTGTACTTGCTTCGAACCGCTTATTCCATTTTACAGAAGGACAATAATAAACCGATCCTGAGGACTCTTTCAATCCCCCTAAGGCAGAAATCTCAGGAACACCCCATAACAATTTTGTTTAAGGTCCTCAAGGGAGAAAAGTACTAACTTTTCTCCCTTGAGGAATCTGAAGCTGAGGAGTAAGGAAAAACATAGTTGCCACTTCCCTCCACTGCATTTTTTCCTATGTCTTGTGACATCGCCCGAACTCCCTACCACGACCGCGAGCGGCCTCACCTCTCCGCGCACCCCGGACCTCGGGTGCCTACTTAAGCCGCAGCGGACCAGCCTCTAGCCTCTGCCCTTTTCCTACGCCGGCGATACACAAGTTAAGTGGCTCCACTTATCTGCACGGGAGTCACGTAGATCAGCACCTTAGAACCCACTTTCTAACCCTGAGTCTTTATAATTCTAAATTCCTGTATTTTTCTTGTTACAATAAACCTTTGTAAACTTTTGTTGTCGAGTGTGAATTATCTCCACTACTCACCACCCCTTTTCACGCCACAGTCTTTATACTTACATGTAATATTGGCGTCTTCCGTTGGATTGCGCGTTACAGGAATAATAGGCGGCTCCGTATTCTGCTCGACGAACAGAGGCACAGGGGGCAGACCCGTGCCAGGGTCACCAGGGATTATGAATGGTCCTACGGCATACATATCATAAGTATGTGTTGTAATAGACGTGACTATTACGCTGTTGTAAATAAAAAGTGGGTATTCAAACGCATCAAGAGGAGCATTCTGCAAAAGGCACCAACGATATTGGTGCCGATTCCCTTGGTCACAGACTATTCTAATTTTAAGTTAAATGCATCTTTCTCTTTTCATTTCTTAAAGAAAAGGACAGAAGATACAATTTAGTTTAATCCTGTCAAATTAGACAGCGCCGGAAGAAAATTGACGTATATTTAGACGCCATGTTTTCAAAACGCGTCTAAATTATCTATGGAGTGTCTAAATTTGACAGGACTTAACTAATCTTTTATCTTCTGTCCTTTTCTTAATTAAATGGAAAGAGAAAGATGCACTAACTTAAATTTACTTTAGTTTGTGAACAAGAGAATCGGCACCATTGTCATTTATAAGTTGGCTCAAAGGACCACACATTTTGTACTCATAGTCAAAAATACTGTACTCCTTAGTTTATGTGGACGTCGGAGACATTGGTAAGGAATAACATCGCGAGGAAACGTAGACTTTCTCTTTATTTATAAAATGGTAAACAGACTGTCTGAGGATATATCAATGCAGCCCGAACTACTGTTCCTAGAGACGTGAAACTTTCAGGGTGTTGTTTGTGAAAAGCAGGTAACAGCTAAGAAAGAATTCTTGGAAATTCTTAAAGGGGTAAACGGGGGATGGTAGTTTCGGCATCAACGCGGGCGAAGGCTGGTTAATATTATAAGTCTGAAATCACTAATCCGCCTTGTGCAAGCGTGGTGATCACTGCTCGATCCCTTTCTGAATGAGAAGAGGCCTTGGCCCTGAAGTGGGACAAAAAAACTGGTAATTTGTTGCTCAAATCTTAGTATTACTCCCACAATGTGAATGAGTTTTGTTAACTTACCGCCATAAAAGTTGGTGTAGTTCCACTCACAGACATGATGGTCGCAGTACAGCGGAGAATAGTTCTCTTTAGTGTAGTAGGTCTGTCCATTTGGCAGTAACTAGAATATTGAATCATAAAATATAACATCACGGTTGTACTCCAAATATAAGCAGAAGATGTTGTATGCTGACATTTTACTAGTCCTATGAAAAACTAAAAAAAAATGCCTGATAGAAATAGACGGATCAGGTTGATCATGTTTACTAACTTTTAGGATAGATAGCATTCTAATGTCAGTGTTAGTCTGACAAAAATGCCTCTAATTATTTATAATCCATAAAAAATGGTTGTTTGTTATAAAGAGTAGTTACACGTGTTTATACCTATATCGGTGACTAGCCACTCCCTCCACTTACATTTTTTTTACTTTTAAATGAGATATAGCGTCTAGACGGTGAGCGTTATTTCAGTATGTCATATACCCTCGCTATACTCATCCACATACCAGCAAATAATCATAATGCCTATATCTGACGCCCTGGATATTGAAGTCCAGTATGAAGGACCCTGATGTGATGATGCACGAGGCGGCGGTCAGCGGCGGCAGCTTGTACATCTCGGTGCCACACTTCACGATGGCCTTCGGAAGAGTGGCAACGTCGCGTATGTGCTGGAGGTTCTTCTTGAATGGGAACCTGGGAACAGGAAGAAACTCTTAGTTTTTTTCCAGAAATGAAAAGTTTATGTAGTAAAGACGATAGGCAAGTTAAAGCCGATTTTACGAGCGACTTTAAGGAAAATGTAGCATTTTCCTTATTTAAAGTAAGTTTTTTTTTTATTTTAAATTATTTATATACTAATATAAAATCATGGCAGCCGTTTCGTTTTTAGATTTGATGGAAAATGAGTGAGTTTTCAGTTTCCAGCAAATGAAATTCAGAAACAGCTTTATTAATAATATTTTTACAAATACATCATCGTTATGACACTCAACCCAACTCTTCAAAACTCAGACCAGTCTAACCAAGAGGTATCGTGTCGCCCAGTTACTGGGTTGTGGAGGTCAGATAGGCAGTCGCTCCACGTAAAACACCGGTATCGAGCTGAATCCGGTTAGGCTGGCAGCCGACCCCAATACGGTTGGGAAAAAGGCTAGGGAGATGATGATGATCATCGTTATGACATTCACGTAGAAGGAATCATGTAGTTTCTAGCACATTTCTTCTCCAAAAAGAATGAAACGACGTAACTCTAAATAGGTATATGAATAACTTAAACTACTAACCTGAACACACAAACCCCTACATTGCACTCCAGTCCATGAACATAGTTATCCATAGAGAACACAATATTGGGGTCTTCCTCCAAGAAGTATCGATTGTCGTCCATGAAGTGGACGAAGCCCAAGAAGTGGAAGGCTCGTCCTTTGCAGTAGGGCACCAGCCCTCTGCCCATGTTGTAGATGTCGCTGTATAACTCCGAAATAAAGATGTATACGTTCTTGCTGCAGTAAAATTCTGGAAAAAGTGTTATGAGCAGTAATCAATGATCATTTTACGTAAGCTTGCAACGCTTCAAATGACTGTTCTCATGATTACGAAATAGCACGCCTTGTTAGAACTAATTATGAAAGAAAATTCGTTTCATCATCTCCCTAGCCTTTTACCAACTATGTTGGAGTCTGCTTCGGATTCAACTGGACAGCGAGGAGTTTTAACGTGAAGTGACTACATATCAGGCCTCCACGCGACACGATACCTAACCCTTGGTTTGACTGGGTCAAAGGAAGGAATATTGAAATATGTTGTAACTACGTAGAGAATTTTGTTGTGTAGTCATATTCAATTATAGAAGCTATTACGTTTCGTCAAGTTGAATTGTATTTTTTTTTTCAAAGATTACTATTGAAAAATAAAACAGCGTGAGCTAAAAGACGAAAACAACTGCGACATAAAAATATACAATGATTGAATGAGTTATTCTATCAGGTCTTCCTAATTGATACCTTACCTTGACTCATATAGAATTCCGAAGGTACCACGCCTCCTGCTGCAGAGTTGAAAGTAGCTACTCTCTCCGTTTTGATAGCGTTATGATTGTCATACATTGTCAGCATGTTGTCTATCGCGTCATCTAGTGCTATAAGTAATACCTAGAAACAATTTGATTTTAATTCCTGCCTAAGTAATTGAGGTAAAAATCGAATTGATCTCATACCTACAAACACTAGTATTGTATCTCAATCGTTCATACATTGGAGGCTGAATGAATACGACTCTTTACAGATTATCCCTAAGACAAACTCGGTACTTTTCTTTGGTCAGGTCACAAGGGCAGACATTTTTCACAAATCTGTAGGCAACAGTAATCCTAATTATGGCAGTGAGGGCCTGAGGGGACGACGGGTTCTTGCTTTGTCTTAATCCACCTCTTCTAAGGATAAAAGCTTTACCAACTAAACTGTTTAGTTTGGTTGAGTAGTGATCGATACTTGTCCATTTTTTTTATCAACAGCTGATTAATTCAGCTTTTTCGTTTTTTGCGACAACTGTCGATTTTACAGAATGTGCACATCTGAGATAAATGTTACCTTAGCGCGTATTTTAACTTTGCCATTCTTTGCCTGCTCTATCTTGCCATAATTTATAAGTTGTTAGCTATTGCTAAACTAAGTATGTTAACAGTGTTTATTAATCTCAACTTCGGTCTAGTAAGTTCCCTTAATATCCTAGACTATTCAATCAGATGGCATTTGGGGATGGTCAGAAAACGATGTTGTTTTGTTCCACAGTTTCTCTCAATGGTAATAAGGTTTAGCCTGGTGGTACCTACCTTTAGTTCTTTTACGTGCATGTGAATGAACCTCGCCAGGTGGTCCGTTGCTATGTGGACATGTTCGTTAATTATGTACTGGAATAACATTAAAAAAATATAACACGAAATGTGATTCACGAAAACCACCTTAAACTAACATTAACTGTGCCATAAAGAAATCTGGGAATTTCCATCATTCGTAAATTAATCGATGCCCTAGGGAAATGTCCGTTTGATTTCAATTTCTTGCGACACACGTTTACGCTTCCAGACTGTACAACAGACGCTAAAAGACGATGCGTGCGCATTTTCGATTTGACTCTGTACCCATGTGAATGGAAACACAATGGTTACCTTATCCCAGTTTAGTAAATAAACGCCAAGAACTCAAGTCTTTCGTCTCTTAGCCCGTTGCGGAATGTTTATAATAGTTACCGTGACCTCGGAACATAAAGGGCAATCGAAGGAACATGAGTGGGTTTTAGTCAGTAAGAGTCTGACACGCCCTCCCGTCGCACCCAGGACGGGAGCAGTCATTGGATGATTTCCCACTCACCAAAAAAAAAAAAAAGTTAGCTCATAGTCAAAATCGTTTTTTTACCTGGTCAGGCGCATGTTTAATCTTCATCATTTCTATCTGATAGTGCGCAAGATGATCCAGCTTCTCTGTGGGGTCGTGGCCATAGATCTCATACGCGTCTATAACCATCGCTAGAGTTATGTTCTCGTTGGTAGACCGGCAACATGGGTGGTTCGCTACTATGTATGATTGCTAGAAAATTAACAAATTAAAAGTAATCATCATCATGTTTATTTGTCTGAACTTAAGCTATAATAGCATAAGTATCATCTCTCTAGCCCTCTCCTAACTATGTTGGGGTCGGTTTTCAGTCTAGAACCTGATGAATACCAGTGTGGTGGCCGGCTGCCTATCAGACCATACATAGTTACTGGATAACACGATACCTTTTAGTTAGACTGATTGTAATATTTTCTGTTTTCTGTCTAATCGTAACAGCTCTCAAATTGCTTTGTCATTCATAATATTAGCACATGGATTCATTAGATACTTACAGTTAAAGTAAAAAGACATGATATAAATAACACAAGCAGTATTAACAGTCTACCAGGACGGGCCATAGCGCCGACTGTCACTACAGTAACTAGGGAAACTCAATTAAAACCACCAATTAATTAATTGCCAATCAATGGTTTACTGCGATATTGTTCTACGCTACTGTTACACATGTTTTTTTGTTTCACTGTAGGTATAGTTACTATTTACCTAAGGGTTAATAAAAATTGTTGCACCTACCTAACATTAAGTTTATGTCATTAACTATTAACCGAAGGTAACTTTCTAAATTGAGCAATTTATTTGTTTGCCAAGCAATATAATTATGAAAAAGCTTACACTGGTGCCGATTCTCTTATTCACAAACTTAACTTAAGTTAAATGCATCTTTCTCTTTCCATTTCTTAAAGAAAAGGACAGAAGATACATTTTAGTTTAATTCTGTCAAATTAGACAGCGCCTAAAGTAAATCGACTCGAAACTTAGCTGGATCGTAAATCTATGTAAGTCATCATGCATATTATTATATATCTAGGTTTATAGGGTGACAATCAGTGAACGATACGAAAACACGTGATTGTCCTGAGCATGATTTCTCCCCTGGCGTATCTATCGGACATCCAACAGTCTATTAAGGACAAGAAAGAAGCGCACCTCGAATATGCGCGCATGCGAGTATGCGCACACATGCACTATGATATGATATCTCCTACTTGCCTAATCTCCATTGACCCACAAAAGAAATTCGATATGGACAGTACCTAATGGATTGCATTTTGAAAGCAATTTTATTACTTATTTTAGGGTTAGTTCCGTAATAAAAGATGTTCGTAGGTATTCTATTGTGAATAGTTTCATCCCCTGAACGATGAGGTGAAGGTAATCTTTAACCATTGATTTTTAAAGTATCATTTAATAATAATTACGTTAAAGTGTTTATTAGCGTAATGATTGTAACGATTCAAATTTAATAATTGAGATTGGATAGACCTTCGAGACAAGAAGAAAAAGAAAAGCGACAATGCTCCTCATCATAACAGTATGACATAAACACAGGTGTGAACCCGTTAACAAAACGTTTGAGTACAAATTAACATTCCAATGTTGAAAAATGTTGGCGTGTGGCCGATGCGCGATGTATCGATCGCCTCGGCGCGCACTTCCCCTGCGCCGCCGCGCCGCGGGGAGGAACCACCCCACAGTACGAGCCACCGTGTCGAGCAGCCATTGTACCCAAGAATACGGCTTTAAAAATGATAAAACCGAACAAAAATCAACCGTGAAACATCGAAACAACAGCCCAGTTAAAAACAATAGTGAAAACCATACAATTAAAGAAACTTTATCCAGAAATAATGAGTTAAATAACGTAAATCAAGAAAAATGGCTGCTCCAATCACTAAAGGCACGGTAACGCAATAATGTAATAAAAATTAACATAGAGTAGTGTAAAGAAGTCTTCCAAAATAGTGATAAGAAACAAGAAAATATATTAATAAAATTAGTTCGTGAAATTAGAGCAAAAAATATATTCTAATGTTATTATTAAAAATCAATGTCTTCCCGTTGATGACAATTTTAAATTTTAATGGAATCTGAAATACGAAAAGGTATATGATTGAGAATTCGTCAATAATACAGTAAAAGCGAGAGTGAAATAAGACGGCTTTTGAATAAGCTTGATTAGTCTGTGGTAGTGGTATTACACCAGGTTCAAAATGCAACATCTAACGAAGTTCAAGTTGCCTCCCTTGAGGAATGTCCTGGACGTGACGATGCAGACGGTGAGGCAGCAGATCCCGGAGAAGCCAGGGGCGCCGCCGCGTCCGCCGCAAAATGTCAGATTCGCCAACTTAGGTGAGTCTCACACAAGGTCAGTAGGTTAATCGATATACTAAAGACTTGATAGTACCTGAGCACAATGACTTACTATCCTGACTAAATTATTATAGCATAAAACTGCCGTGTAAAGCCAACAAAGATAAGTAGGTAACGAGGTCCCTCAAATCTAATAGATATTTTCTCAAAAACCGATGGATAACTATAACTAATATTTTCTAGTTTCATTGAATTTTATATTATATTAGAAAACTATCCATCGATTTTAAGAATAAAAAACTATTATATCTGTCGACCGTTGTTACATATCTATTTTGTTGGCTGTAGAGAACTATCATGTCATCTAAGTAAAAATATATTGTAATTTTTTTAGAATTAATTTCTTACTTTTTTACCAGGTCTCCATAACTCCTGTAGGTACTCTTAATGTCCCCTTTGATCTTACAGACAACATGGGCGAAAGCTGCGAGCTTTCAACTATGAATGAAACTACGTCACCGACCTACCAGTCGACGAATCCGACTAACCCGTTCTTGAGCGGAGCTCTACAGGCCGAAGATTCGTTCACCAGCTATCAGAACACATATCCTCAACAAGATGGGGCTCCTAGGTAAACATCGCTTAAAAACTAACTAGATACCTACTTATATGAAATTACGGATAAATATTTACGATACCATTTGTTTGAGGAAGAAATACCTTAATCAGCTTAAATCTTCTTCTCTTAATCTCGGGATAAAGGTGCTATGTCTCAGCTTAGGATTTATAATTTGTTTTATATGTGTTCGTATGACGCAGAGGATTTTTTAACATGCTTTTTATTTTTGTTTTCTGGTTAAGTTTATTGCGGGTTCCAATATGGTCAACTACTAGAGATCTCGTAGTTTAAATGCCTTGGCACTTTTCTGGTACTTGCTACTGTACAGCAGTTGTAAGAGGTAACATGTCTTATGTAATTTCAGGACTCAGAGTATGCAAAGCGTAGATTTTTACGCTTCATCTGAAGAAGGCGGTGGATTCGAAGAAGGCGGGGGCCCTCCTGGCGCCAAGATCAATGAGTACCAAGCAGCTTGGAACGTCACCAACGCTATTCAGGTAGAATATTAAACAAAACACATAGCAGTCGTCAATTAGAAATTGAAACGGAACTTAAGCTAAAAGTAATAAATTGTTTTCTTTCCAGGGTATGTTCGTAGTATCCCTGCCGTTTGCTGTCCTGCAAGGCGGCTACTGGGCGATCGCTGCGATGATTGGCATAGCGCACATTTGCTGCTACACCGGTAAGATTCTCGTAGAATGCCTCTACGAAGACGACCCCGTGTCGGGCCAGCGCGTCCGAGTTCGCGACTCCTACGTCAGCATCGCCAAAGAATGCTTCGGCAGAAAATATGGCGCAAGAATTGTAAACCTCGCTCAAATTATTGAACTGGTCATGACATGCATTCTTTACGTTGTCGTATGTGGTGATCTCATGATCGGAACTTTCCCTGACGGTGCCATCGACACGCGGTCCTGGATGATGCTTATAGGAATATTCCTCTTGCCATTGGCCTTCTTGAAGTCATTAAAAAGTGTCAGTATGCTGTCCTTCTGGTGCACCATGAGCCACTTGATCATCAACGCTATTGTCCTGGGCTACTGTTTACTTAACATCGGTGATTGGGGCTGGTCTAAAGTAAAATGGACTTTGGATTTTGAAAACTTCCCAATCAGTTTGGGTGTAATTGTGTTTTCGTACACCTCTCAGATATTTTTGCCAACATTAGAAGGTAACATGGAAGATAGGTCCAAATTCGAATGGATGTTGGACTGGTCACATATCGCAGCTGCCGCATTCAAATCTATATTTGGGTATTTGTGTTTTTTGACCTTCCAGAACGATACCCAGCAGGTAATCACGAATAACCTCCGTTCTGCTGGGTTCAAAGGTCTTGTCAACTTCTTCCTGGTCGTTAAGGCGGTGCTGAGTTATCCTCTGCCTTACTATGCGGCTTGCGATTTGCTCGAACGTGCTCTCTTTAGGGGCAAACCCAAGACAATCTTCCCTGTAATTTATGCGCTAGATGGAGAACTGAAAGTGTGGGGACTTGCATGGAGGCTGGGTGTGATAATGTTCACTATTTTGATGGCAATATTTATTCCTCACTTCGCTATCCTCATGGGTTTCATCGGCAGCTTCACGGGCACTATGTTGAGCTTCATCTGGCCCGCCTACTTTCATCTCAAACTGAAAGGCAATACCCTTGAAAGCACAAAGATCGCCTACGATTACTTTATAATATGTCTTGGTGTTCTCTTTGGAGTTATCGGCATGTACGATTCAGGCTCCGCTCTAATCAAAGCGTTCAAGATAGGTTTGCCGTTTTAATTTTCCGTAATGTTAGACTCATTGTTGAACTATTTTTAGACATATGCATACCTACGTCGTAAATTATACTTTGTCGCCATAACTAAACGGCTGAATGTTGAATGCATGATTTATGTAATTAGACCGATGTACTGATAAGTTTTGTATCTTAGGTCTGTTTAGAACATGGGCAAATAGATTTTGTTAGCGAATATTACTTTCTTCGTGAACATAGAGACATAATGTTTAAGAACGATCGCCTTTTGCCTTCGCTACTTCGTTTAACTTCAGATTTTATGTATATAGTTATAATTGTCTAGCTAATCTACAAATATTGAATATATTATATACTGTTAATCCAATGTCTTCCAATGAAAATATTATGTTTTTGAATAATATGTATAACAACGAAGTCTTCCATTGATAATGATGCTATAAAAAGCATCATTATTCGCTTGTACGTATAAATATCAAAAACATATTTGGATAATATTTACATTAATCTTAGGTATTGTATGGTAGTAAAATTGAGGTTCCAGTAAGTCCTAAATTACTTAAATTTTGAAATGAAAAACAAAACAATAATGAACATGTTTACTTTAACTCAAAAATGAGATTTTTTATATTTTTTATTATGTTTAGTTATACTGAAAGATCTATTTACAAACTTGTACAATTTATTTAAGTGATAAGCTAAATTCTGGTGGTGTATACTGAACTAGTATTCTGACAAGTATATCCGAACGATGTCTTCCATTTTCTAAATATAATTGTTGTTGATTATATTAATAGAGTATTGTACTAAATTATACTTACATGTTGATTAGACTAGTTAGTTATGTTACATGAAGATATGATGTATGTGATTATTGTGATACCAACGTTTTGAAACTTTATACTAGGTATACAGGTGACTACAAAAAAAATGACTATGATAAACATTTTCAATCATAATTGTATCATAAGATATAGTCAATCAAGAATCATGCAGGTCGCGACAAATAAAACCTTCTTAGCAATCGCGGAACCCTAGGACTCCTCTTTAAAGCCTCTGCAGAAAACAAAAGCCATTGCTTTTTATCAAACAATACGGTATTTTACACCATCATCAATTGACGTACTTTTTATGAACTGTCAAAACGATAATCTCCCATAAATTTTGTACTGCAAAACACCTTATGACGTCACTAAGTAAACAACTCAATTGTCTAACTATTTATTGATTACAAAGCATCTAAAAATCAAGTTTTACGGTAAATTGAATATGAACCGGATTTTTAGGGCTTAAATTAGGAGATTTTTTATAGGAATTATTTCTTACATTTATTGGTGAATGGTGTAAAATTTATTGATGAAAAGCAAAAAAAAAAACAAATTCATACCACGAAGAGGTAGTGTTAATTGTGACAAAGTATATTATTTTGTGCTTATAATAATTTCTTAGGTGGAGACCTAAGTTGGAGACCTAAGGTGGTTTCATGGGCAAAAAGTATAAGGCAAGATAGAGACGCCTGTAAAGCTAAGCCAAGGCTAAGGAATCAATATTTAACTCGGCTTACCTTAAACAACCTTTTATAAACCAGATATTAGAAAGGAGTCGTTGTTTGACAGCAATAAGAACAACTTTGACTAAACAAATGGCAAAATATATCTATGGAATTATAGATGTTATTTAGTAGACCCATTGCAATTTTAAAATTTGATCAAAAAACAAGCGTATATATAGCGTGTAGATAAATAAATGACGAAGACAAAATACGAGCTGCAGGCACTTACATTCCTATATACAAAGATGATGTCGAAATATGAGTATGTAGTAGATAGATGCAGACTATGTACAAATTTTTGAATTTCAAAGATGTAAGAAACCCAAGATTCAAGATTCTCTTGTCACGAGGATCTAAAGATCATACAAAACTAAGCAATATTGAAAGTTATTGTTGGAAAGCGACTAATTTTTGGCATAATATTTTCTCTATTGGTGGCAGCACATAGTGCAATGCATGCAAAACATTGTGCTTATTGAGGATGCAACAGTACAGGGCACAAGAGTCATGGGGGTCTGGACATAAGTTCAATTACCTTGAAGTTAGAAGAATTCTATTACATGTTAGCAATTTGAAGTTCAATTCTGTAACCGGTTGCGGGTATAATCCAGAAAAATGATAAGTGTATCTATGTAGTTACACCCTTTATATTACCATATCAATATCCAATATAATTAACAATAAAAAACACTATACACAATGTATCGTATCCACTATTGAAATAAAAATCTCTGTAAGCAAATAAAACTACCATCTGTATATCTAGAATAAGAATTATTGGGCTTCCAAAATTGGCGGCGGTAAAACAAAAGTAAAAAGTTGCTTGTCTTCAACTACGCCTAACCGTTTAGTTTTGATTAAAATATCCAAGCTTGTATCCATATGAATATTTAGAAATGTATCCAAGTGCAATAATGTTGTAAAAACATACTTAATAATATGTATTGTGATGAAATGAACAATTCTAGGTGTGTATTTTAAATAATATAAAATGTTATTCGATATTATGTTTTATTGCTCTCTGGCGATGGTTGTAAATCATCTGCGAAATCCTAACAACTTGTCACTGTAACACCCAAATCAATTGTCGAAGAGGTAGCTTGAACATTTCTGCTGGATAATAATTAAACGTTTTTAGACCCCGTGTCTCGGAAAGCACGTAAAGCCGTTTGTCCCGGTTGTCATTCGTAGAACTTTGACAGTCGTTACGGGTAGTCAGAAGCGAGAAAGTCTGACCAGTCTGACCGAACCAAGGGATGCCGTCGCACAGCAACTGGTTGTGGAGGGTCTGATAAACAGTCGCTCCACGTAAAGTTCAGCCGAATTCAATAAGGTTGATACGAGTCGTTCCCGACAAACTTGGGAAAAGACTAGGTAAAGGCTTTTTTGCCAGCATCTGTAATAATCACACAAAACTATAAGCAAAATCTAGTAGTTTATACATAAAATAACAAGGGGCCTAATATATGTCCCTGTGGCACCCCATTGCTCTTGGTTTCTTTTTTGGTTCTATTTATTCTTACTTCTTTTTCTTTATACTTTACTATGTTATCAAACATCCTACGCTTTGTTTATAATTTTGTAAAATATTACTAGCGTCTGAATAATTATATATATTTTTTGATGATTAAATCTACCGGAACAAACGTAAACGAAAAATAAACAATCGTAATAATCTCTCTTTATTAAAATATTTTTGATAAATGGTATTTCTATTCGTTTAAAATAACATAAAACATTTTTACCTCGCCTCAAAGAAAATATATAAAAAAGTCAAGAAGTGATAAGGTAGCCATTTAAATTGGCAATTTGTTTAATTGTTTCCGCGCTCACTGCCTGCTCAGTCGCCATGTGCACAAAATGGACGTGCATATTCACGCAGGCGTGCTGCTGTTATTATGTCTCATTGTACAGATAACTGTGAGTATTCTTGCTATAGATATATCATTATTATCTTTATTTGTCATATCACATAAAATTTACATGTATAAATATATTAATTAAAAAAAAAAACATTTAAAAATATAAAAAAAAATAGTATCCCACCGGCATCAGGAACAGGGTCCCAGCTACCGGTGGTCTGGGTTCCAGGGAGAGGAACCTCCGAACAATGCGCGCCGTGTCCAGGAGTACCGCTTTTTGTATCAGACCCTTGACCCAGCTGTCTAGCGAGAGCCTCCTCAGATGTTGATCGAGGCTCTTCGCTATTATCTGGCTTTATCATTGTTATTATTAGCTTAGATTGTCTTTATACAAAGCTTCCTCTTCCTCCAACTCTCTCTCCCTCTCTCTCTGTGTGGGCGGGCTTTTTGGCTGTTTCCATTTCATTTATCCAGTTATCTAAAACTGAATTATTTGAATTTTTTGACGAATTTTAAACATACTCAACTATAATTTTGAAAGGCTTTTGACTACCTACCCAAATTCGCGGTCTTGTTTTTTCTCCAAATATTTCTGCGAAAATGACGCAAAATGAATATTTTCAAAAAGAAGTTTTTATCATTTGAGCTTCTTATACCAGGCGTCCGTCACTCGCTCAAGGCCACGCGTTTTATGCCTACCGCTTCGCGTATCGTCGACGATACAACGAACACCGGGCTGTCGCGCGCCCGGCTGAGTGCTCGCGCGTCACGGGTACAGCGCTGACTATCAAAATGCCGAAACCACGTAATTATTGCGTGATTATTGTGCAATTCCCCTGTTTCCTAATTCTCCTGTTTCCCTTTTGAATATTTATTATAATTATTCACGCGGTTTTGGATATTTTCGACACTAAAATATAATAATCGGGAATTCAAGGAACGAAAAATATGCATCAGTCATTTTATTAAAAGAAAAAATATTTGATCAACAAATGAAAAAAATATTATTTTTCTAAAACATTCGTTTTATTACCATTATCATCATACGTATAACCCTAGCAGATTTGTTGGACGACACGCACACACGTTAGTCGCGCGGCGGGCAAAAGAATCTCAACTCTCTTTGTGCGTACTTATGGTTATGGTACATTTCTCCTCGCTGCAAACAGTTGGTATTATTATTATGATTTTGTAGGCTATTATAGCGTAGGTTTTTTCGTTTTTGTATTGGAGTGAAGTATCTGTTACGTAGTAACTATTTATTAATCTGTGCTTATACTTCCTAAATCTAGCTGCCATACAACCCAAGAAACCACCCATGCTGCGTGGAGCCGGCCGAGAACCTTACCCTGGCCATGATCATAGACGCCTTCGAGATCTATGGCCACGACCCTACAGACAAACTTGACAATCTGTGGCTCTACCAGAACGAAATGCTGAGGGTGAAGACCGCTGAAGACCAGGTAATAGATATTCCTTACCGGCGTTCCGGTTGATACATAAATGATAGTTTGGTGTAGACAAATACGCAGTATATGCGTAGACAAAGATGCACTCTCTTCCCTAACTCTAATAATCTAAATTTCTAAATCTATAATGGGATGTCCTATGCAGATTAGGATGAGAAAGCCAAAGCATATATATTGAGAAGCCGCTTCAGATTTTAGTAGAAAACTGTATCCTTATTTAGTAGTAAAATTACAATTTTTATAGGATAAATACTAGAATTTGTAGTAACGTGTAAAATTTGTTTCGATATTTTTGGGACGGTAATCCCGTCCCATACCGCCGAGGAGACATTAGGCGCAACACCAAAAATTAAAAAATAAACCAAAACCAACAACCAGGAAAGGACTACCACCACACCTATTTCTGCAGCAAAACAGCGGTTTAGTTATGGATATTATCATTGTCATCCCCAAAGTATCTGCGAGGCCTGGATAAAAGAGCATCTGTAGTTATAATGATTGTAAAAGCTTTGAATTTTGCTTCTCCAGTATCTTATCAACGAGAGAGTCCACATAGCATCAGACCATTTAGGCCGCTTTATTAGACTGCACATAAAAGAACTGAAGGTAAGTCCAAAGATAAATTTGAACTTTATTATAGTAAGTTGGATATTGATTAGAATAGAATAGAATGATTTATTTGTCATAAACATGTGTATACATACATACACACGCAGGTGCATGCATGTAGGATGATATAATAATTATAAAGCGCTTAAAAAACATGTTAGCCACTTGACATGGCATGCAAATATTTATAAAACTAATAAAACAATAATTATCTAGAGTCTACTAAATAGAAAATGGACACAATAACATTTACTTAAAATCAAATACTTTTTCATTTAAAAACTCTTTAACATTATAGTATGCTCTCTGTACTAAAAATAATTTGAGCCGACATTTCAGAGCTTCGGTATTAAGTTCTCTCATCTTAGGCAGTTAGTTAAACACAAACCACCTTATTACAAAACAAGGTTTTTCTTTAAACCAGGTTTAAACCATTGAGCCGTGTTTTGTAATTTGAATCTTATTGTGATACGATCAAAATTCGAAATACAAAACCAAGCTCAATGGTTTAAACCTGGTTTAGAGAAAAACCTTGTTTTGTAATAAGGCGGAATGGGTGCCATACAAAATATACTTCTGCGCATAAGTGCAGTTTTACACGGATGGAGGCAGAGTTTGCTATTATCACGTCTATTTCGATGTGTTACATCCTCGAGACGCGGAAATAAATGAGGATTACATTTAACGAACATAACAACTTCCAGAATGTATAGGGATGGCAATGTAAGGATCTTATAATGTTCGAAGTGCGGCTTGCAGCTATCAGTTACCTTCAATTTGAACATTGACCTCAGGCATCTTTTTTGAGCTCTAAAAATGGTCTCCCAATTCGTGGAATTGCCCCAGAATATCAGCCATACCTAAGGACAGATTCAGCTATTCCATAGTAGGCTAGGTAGGTAGGTAGGTAGGTAGAAGAGATATTATTAATATAATGTCTCTGTATTCATTGTTTGTGATAGTCTGTATAAGGCAAATGCGCAATTGCTTAGTTTTTTAGCTAGGTTTTCTAAGTGAGGTTTCCAGGTAAGATTTTGGTCCATTATTAAGCCTAAGAATTTAGTCGAGGCAACTGATTCAATTTTATTATTTATATATTTAATATCATTATTATTTTCTATATTTATTCGTTGACCAAAGTAAGTGATTACGGTTTTATTCAAATTAATTTTTAAATTATTATTTTATAACCATTCTATGCTATTATTTAAAGTATTACATATGTCTTGATTAAACTCTTCTTTTTTATTGCATGGTATAGTTATAGTACTATCATCAGCGAAAAGCGTCATTGTATGTTCTATACACTTGGGGAAGTCATTTATGTAAATTGTAAATAAGAGAGGGCCCAGAACACTTCCCTGTGGAACGCCATATACAACCTGTCGCTCTTTTGATACAGATATTTCCTCCCATTTGGTTTTACTATTAATTCTACTTATTGCTGTAACTTGTCTTCTATTTTGTAAATAAGATTTTATGAGATTGTGTATATCTCCTCTTACTCCATAGCACTCTAGTTTACTTAGAAGTATATTATGTTGGACGTAGTCGAAGGCCTGTCTCATATCGCAAAAAATTGCACATACCGGATTTCTATTATTTATATTTATCATTACTTTATATAAAAAGTCATATATGGCCATGTTTATAGTTTTCTTAGCCCTAAAACCTTTTTGTTCGTCACAGAGTATCTTATTTAGGAAACCGTTATGTACTCAAACCTGCCCTTTCTTTCGTTCCGGTTAAGGAGTACCAACGGCGCTCTAGTTTTTAGGTCCTAAGCGGCCATTAGTCTGTAGGGCTGTTGGTGGGTGTATTTTACGATCCGCAATAAACAGAAATATGAAATTCACGACCTCAAAAATTTGAACTTGAACTTATTTCAATTACGTGATTTTTTATGCCCTGTTGGTCTCATGACTTCTTGCCGGGTTTGACAAAGTGATTCTGAGTTTTTTTTCCATTACGAATATCCCTAGAAGCCCAGTGTTTGGAAGGTAATGGCGTGATACCGCATATTCCACGTATGGGTCTCGATTGTCATTCTTAGATCTTTGACAGTTGCTACCGGTAGTCAGAAATCAGAGGGTCTGACAGTCAGTCCTACAAAAAGTTTAGTGTCACTGAATTGTGGAGGGCAGCAATGCTATTCTGTAAGATCTCACTTCAGTGCTCACTTCCGATTCCGCGATGAAAACTGTATTAGGTATTCAATGAAAACTACGCTAGCGCCACTCAATGGGAACGTAGGTGAATTTTTAGTGAATTTTTAGTCTAATTTGACATTAAATACCAAATGCTTTTCACTTCAAGTAGAATGACGGGAATGAGATCGAAATCGTATTCGCATGCGATTTCTTACGGAATTGCACTACTGATAACAGTCACCCCTTAAAAACACTGGTACTCAGCTGCCGGATGGATTGAAAGCCGACCCTAAGCCGGAGCCGGCTTCCAGTCTTCAAGAAAAAGACTAGGGAGATGATTTGAATGTCTCTATACCATACAGGTCCTGCTGATTACGTTAGACGACGTTATCGACAATATGTTAACTATGTATGAGAACCACAACGCAGTGGCTGCTGAAAGGAAGGCTACCTACAATGGAGGCCCTGTTCCTATGGAGTTTTATATGAGCCAGGGTAAGGTTTATTCAAACATAGAAACACCAAGAATAAATATTAATTGAAAAGAGTGTCCTGCTTGCTTGTTCCTTATCTGACACTTCTGAGAGAACTATGTTTTGTACCTCTTTCTCTTTCTCTTTCTTTAACTGCCTCAAGGACAGGTTATGATTCCTTCTCTTCCCTCTCCAGGTTCTAGGTAGATTGTAAACAGAATTTGACTGAACTTCACAGCAACTGACTGAGACTATGTGACCTTCCTGACTTGAAGGCAGTATCCGCCCTGGGCCTGCCTGTATTAGGTATTTCATAGACCTGGCTAGAAACTGACTATTTGTAATGAAATCTTTGCCTTCCAGAATTCTACTGCGGCAGGAACGTATACATTTTCGTATCAGAGCTTTACAGTGACATCTATAACATGGGCAGAGGGGTAGCTCCATACTGCAAGGATAGCTCCTTCGTATTCCTCGGGTTTCTGCACTTCCACGACGAGTCCAAATACTACTTGTTGGACGACCCGAGCATTTCCTTCCCGACTGACAACTACCTGCATGGTTTGGAATGCCATATTGGGGTTTGTGTGTTCAGGTTAGCTTATTTTATATCCAGAAATGTTATAATGAGAACCTTACCTGTTTTTCGATGCCGTTATGTACTGTGAACTTATAAGTTATGTTTTCACTCGTAAAAACAAGGCCGTGATCAGGTACTACAGCGAGTTTATAATTTTCGTGACGAATATCTTCTTTACCCTTTATTAGTAGTTAATTATTTGTGGTGTAGTCGTTCTAACCAACATTTAATAAAGAAAGATATTCATCCAGTCAAGGAACTGAAAGAACTAGACCCAAAGAGCGGTCGTTCTTCACACATTTTGTGTTGGCCGTACTGTCGCAACAGAGTACGGACGACGACGCTGACGTTACTCCAACCGTCGGGACCCATTGCCCCTTCTTCTTCTCCACATAAGATAACTTAAACAATTTGAAGATTTGTTTTTGTATATATTAATAAACAAAGGGGCGCAACTTTTCGCTGTGGGCGACATTTTTACTCGCTAAACCATTGGCTCCAAGATTTCACCCTAAACAGTCTTTGCCAGACTTTTTCTGAGGTTATTTGAAGGAACGGATTGAGGGTTTATTCTTTTTCATCATTTTCCAAGGTTCCCTTTCAAGAAGCTCATGCAAAGAGAACGAGACGTTTCCACTCTACCCAAAGCTATAGTGAAGTGTGGTACGGTGATGTATAAGCTGCCGCCGCTGTCTGCTGCCTCCTGCATCATCACGTCAGGCTCCTTCATACTAGACTTTAACATACAGGGCGTGCGGTATCGACACTACGACTATATGCTGGTAAGAAGTAACTAACTAATAAATCACTACAAAGACGAAGTCACGAGCACAAGGAATACGATTATAAATCGCCAATTATAAAGATTAAATTCGTCCCAATCCCAAAGTGTGAAAGTGCAAATTACTAATAAGACCTTTAATTTGATTACGAGATAAAACACCGGTAAGGATTTTAAGTCGGAAAGGGTCACCTGTTTCCAACCCCAGGCGAGACAAATACATATAAGGATTATCAACTTCGGAACACAAATTAAAATAAACAAGACTAGGCAAACATATTTTGCCTGTGTGATGTGTCGATTAGTACTCTCGAAGCACTAAAGCAGTATTGGGAATGTTTGTAGGGTTCGATACTTTACCATGCCTCTGACTAAGTATTCTGCGATCAGTCAGTGCACAGCACAACTTCATCGTCGTCTACATATTTCATCAGATAAGATTTGGCGGCATTTAATTGTTTTTCCTTACAGATTATACCCAACGGTAACACTTACTACACCAAAGAGAATGGGTCTCCTTTGATCTGCGACCATCATGTCTGCGAGTGGAACTACACTAACCACTATGGAGGTAAGCTTGGGTGTAGTCTGGTCGACTTCTTTTTATACTAATAAATATAGTAAAACCACCAATGCATAAACTTGGTCGGACCCATGGACGGATTTTGGTAGAGGGAACCCTCCGTTCACATGAACTCCGTTCCTCCTCCCATGACCAGGGTCTAGGTCAATCACTAATAAAATTCTAGACTATGTGACCCACATCGCCTTAAAGGCTTGAACTCCAACTAGGTATAGGACTTGAAGGGTGGGTCCTAAGGATCTAAAGAAGCGTCAAGAGTGAAATTTCCGCCATTCACTCTCAAAAAGAGGCAGAAAATGTTTCATCGACACATTAATAAAAAAAAAACGTTTATTCAAGGTATTTGGTACCTTGAATAAACGCTTTTTTTTCACAGTTTACAAAAAATATTACTTCTGCCAAACTGTAAAACAGTTTGTTGGCAAATGTTGCTCCCTTAAATAATAAGTACAATTAAACCTTTGACATCGTAATTCACAATAATAGTTGCTAAGTAAGTAGTTTAAGTAGGACCTAAACTTAATTTAAATATCTCCATATAGGAGGCCTTGACAATGGGAAGCACCCTGGGCCCACGAGGCGCCAATGGTGATTTCTCGAACATCGGCTAAATCTACTTTTTACCACAGGTCCGTTTTTGGTTCCTGGTGACCCAGGGTCTGGAATCGACCCGGTGCCGCCATATATCGAGCCAACACCGAAACCGGAAGGAGAAGAGGAAAACATTACTGTGCCTTGTAAGATTATATCTAAAAGTTGGATGGTATTTACATTTGTATTGAAATTCCAACTTTAAAAGATATGATTAATCGCCCACCTATTGAGAATGATATTAATAAGCCGACTCTCGAATCTTCTATTTCAACCGACTTGTATCGATTAATACCGATAATCGATTAATAGCCTACACGCCACAAGCATAAGACAAAATTCGATTGCCTACATGGAGATTTTTTGCCTGCATAACCAGATTTGCTTATTTTAGCAACGAATCAACATCTTGAGCGCGTATCTCGGCTTCTCGTCCGAACATCTGTCCAAAGGCTTGTGTGAATACGAGTATAATTGGCAAACATCGTACATTGGAACTAATAAAACAGGCATGGTACCTATGCCTATACCTGTAACTCGGTCCACGAGCACAAATTAACCAAATTATGTCTTTTCATACAGATATCCTCGAAGGATGCTTATTCATGTACGCTCCGAACTATGGCTCCATCGCAGGAAAGAGCTACCTGGATCTCATAGACCTTCACGACGACCGGTACACCTGCAACACTGGTAGTGGCAATAAGGTAAGCTTGACAAGACCATGGCTGACTGGTAGCAGGTGGCAGATAGCCTATTAATAACCTATATTATGTCGTGATGACCTAGTGGTAAAGGCGCCCGCCTTTCAGGCAAGAGGTTGTGAGTTCAAATCCTGGCAACCAATGTGACTTTTTAAATTCATATGTACTTTCTAGTCAATTTATAATGAAAATTATAGACATGGGTGAGAGAAAACATCGTAATATAAGTCCGAAATCGCCAATCCGCATTGAGCAAGCTCGGTGATCAATGCTCGTGCCTTATCTGTATGAGAAGAGGCCTTTGCCCTGCAGTGGAACAGTAATAGGCTGGTATTTTTAATCGAAAGTCAGACTACCAATCTGTTGCACTCACTGTTAAACCTCTAAGCCGATTTTCGTATGCATTCGCAAGAACCGACATCAAGAGGAAAAAATAGTAATAACAAAAATACGGTAAAAGAAAAAGTCTGCACCCAGACTATCTGTTACGAATCAGCTCTATCTAGTGCTTCCGCTGCTAAACCAATTGCCATTTTATTGAAATTCGATACAAAAGAAAGAATAGCACCAGCCTATTTTCGCAATAAACTTTGACGTTTCATTCACACAAATACAGACTACAAAAATCCTTAGATTTTAGATGAACGTTAGTTTTTTTTTCATTCAAGGCATATCTTTCCGATTTTAACCATTATTTTTACCAGGGTCTGTACTGGTACCCACAATGGATGGGCGTGGGCCCGCACCAGCCGTACCCAGGAGCCGCTAGCGAAGACAAGGACATCAACTTTGACGCGCCCGGCGATGTGTATCCTCACCAGCAAGGATACGACATGGACGAACAGGATATTGAATAATATATTTCTTATTATTACTTTTGTTTTATTCATGTCCGTAAGAATCGAGGAGAATTTTAGACCTTTACCAATACTAGATGTCCTCCGCGTTATGTTTTTGATTTTTACTCCTCTCCCGTGGGTCATAACGTGATGTTATGTAGCCTTTGTGATATTCTGGTGTATAAATTATATAAGCTACATAACTGTAAAGTTTCATCAAAATCCGTTCAGTAGTTTTTGCGTCAAAGTGTAACAAACATCCACACACATATAAACTTTCGCATTAATATTATTAGTATTTATTTATAATATTAGTAGAATATAAAATGGTAAACTGACTAATTATAATAATAATAATAAAGCCTTTATTTTCCGAAATGTTTACATGAACAAAGTTAGATAAAATAATATAAAAATCGTTTACAGAAATTAAATTTATAACTAAACTACTGCTACACTGTTTTGTTTTATAAAATGTCTCTTATTTCGGTGTGCCTTTTGGCAAAGGCCTCCTCCAACTCTTTCCACTGGTTCCTGTCTGCCGCAATCCTTATCAAAGGGGTCCTAGGGTCATTTTTATGTCGTCTTCCCATCTCTTTGCTTTCCGACCTCGCCTTCTTGTGCCATCCCACGGGTGCCATACTGTCACCTGTTTACTCCACTTTTCCTTTTTGCACCGGAGCATATGTCCACTCCATCTCCATTTGAGTTGATCAATACGTGTCAGTATGTCTGTTAATTTAGTTTTGCGCCTGATGTCTATGCTTCTAACTTTATCAAACCTAGCATACTTCTTTCCATGCTTCTCTGACATCTTGCTAGTTTCTCCCTATGGTGTTCCGTCAGAGCCCAGGTTTCGCATCCATAAGTAATACAGGGTAAGATACAAGTATCAAATGTCTTCTTCTTGATCTTCATGCCCAGTTCCTTACTTTTCATTACTTCTTTTAAAGCCCAATACTTTTTCCACCCAGTCGCAATTCGCTTATCTATTTCTTTGGTCATTTGATCTTTTGGAGATATTATCTGGCCTAAATACACATATTCCTCTACATATTCGAGTTTCTGCTTATTGATGGTTATGTCAGTGGGTATTGAGTTGGTCATCATTTTGGTTTTGCTACTGTTTATTTCTAGGCCTACTTCTCCACTATTGTCTACTAGGGTTTGTATCATGGATTGCAATATTTTTGGGTCTTCTTCCAACAAAACCAGGTCATCTGCGAATCTAAGATGATTTAATCGTGCTCCGTTTATGTTAAGCCCCAGGTGCTCCCATTCCATTTTTCTGAACATTTGTTCGAGCACTGCTGTAAACAATTTCGGTGAGAGTGGGTCACCTTGCCTGACGCCTCTATCGATGGGAAAAACATCTCCTATAGATTCCAGCCTGATTCTAGCTTTACTGTTGCTGTAGATATTTTTGATGGTATTGACATAAACGTTTCGTGTTTAAGACTGTCGAAAGCCTTGGAGTAGTCAATGAAGGTCAAGTAAATGACCTTGTTATATTCGTTATATTTTTGTATGAGCTGTTTGACTGTATGTATATGATCAATAGTGCTAAAGTCTTTCCGAAACCCTGCTTGCTCCACGGGTTGATTTTCATCTAGTGTGCGAGATATTCTGTCCAAAATCACCTTCGCGAAAACTTTATATACATTTGAGATGAGAGAGATGGGTCTATAATTTCCTATGTCGTCTTTTGGACCTTTCTTATGTAAGAGAATTATGTGCGATTCTGCCATGCGAAACTGACTAATTAACTGACTGTTAATATATCAACGCACAGCCCGAACCGCTGGTCCTAGAGACATGAAATTTGCAGGGTGTGTTTATTTTGAAGAGTAGGTAACAACTCAGAAAGTTTTTTTTAGAATTCCAACCCTATAGGGGTGTAGGTGTGTGGCTGGGGTGCGGGCGAAAGCTAGTTACTTAAGTAGTAACGTAAGTAAACAGCTGAATACTGGAATTCTGGAATATGCAGAGTGTGAACACACGTAATAACGACATATAAGTGTATAAGTGTTTATCTGGATCTCGGAGATTTAGATTTGTTATACCAGCTACGTTAGAGTCAGATTTTTTTGTATAGACTGTAATTTAAGGCGCTGTCCATAGCGTAAACCTTGTAAAACGTCTAGATTTTCGTCGCAAAGTTAGCCGTATCTATACATACCACAAGCCAGAAAAAAATACAGTGTATAGTCAAATGAATAAAGAAAAGACTTACACAAAAACAATTTGCAAAAGTGGTCTAGAACTACGAAAAAAAATGTTCAAAAAGACCACTGAAAAAAAATTTTCGTCTCGAAATTCTCAATTTTTTCAGCGACAACCATCATATTTTTTATATCTATAACAAAGAAAATTTAATAAACTAAAGACATATCTAAAAATTTTAATACACAGAACTGTATTTTTTAAAATATTTAATTAAAACTGCAAAATGACTTACATTTTTGCGGACATGAAATTCAAGTAAAATTAAACGTCAAAATATTTTCGACCTTATTTCTATTAACTCGATGCACTACTGTCGTACATTCTGTCAAGCTTGTGTCAGTCCACGCCCAGTCGGCAGCTAGCCGTTGCTACGAGAGGTCACGTCCGATTTTTACAAATTTTTGCTCCATTATTATTTCGCGCTTTGTTTATTTTTTTGATTCTTTGTTTAGATTTTAGTAATTTAATTATAGTGATTCGTGTTTGTAAGCAATGGGAAATAAAAGAAATAAACAGTTGCGACGGATTTGTACCAGAAAACGACGTAATAAAAAATCTACAGTATACGAGTAAGTATTCCTTTTTTTATACCCATTATGGCATTATTAGTATCAATATATGATGAAACTCATTTATCTTTTGGTAATTCGTAAAAAATAGGCAAACAAAATACATCAAAATAAAAACCAATTTTTGTCTACAGACAGACCAACTTATCTGTGAACTGAAGGAGGGCGACACTGTCAATACAGCGTTGCTAAGAGAAAGAGACAGAGTATACTCAAATGAAGTCAAATGTATGACTGAAATGTCATGTCAGCCGTAGTTCCAATTTTAGCCATTTCACAGATAAGTTGGTAAGACAGTAGCTGCGGCTATGGGGCGCTAATATGCTGCACGCTCCGCGCGCGGCGTACGATGAACGACGAGGCCTAAAATGGCGCTTCGGTAGACGTGCACGAAATTAGTATTATATTGTTACTATACTTAGGTATTTTTTGTGCTCGTTTACTGTGTGATATTATTTTTTAACTATGTTTTTGTGAACATAAATTTCTATCGCAAATATACATTATGAAAATTAAATTAGTTCAAAAACTGTTTTATTTTATTAGTTTCGTTGTTATGAAAGAATTATCTGTTCCAATGTAAAAATCGTGATTTTTATATTTAATTACAGAGAACTCAAGAATTTTGAACTCAATAGGTCTGAAACATCCCTGTCATTTCTAACTGCAGTAACCGCGACAAATAAAGAAACCACTGAAGAACAAAATTACGAGTATGTGTCATCAAAGTAAAATAGTGAAGTCAAATAATCAAGCCTGCCGGGGTTGCGGAATGTTTATAATAGTAACCGTGACCCTGGAACATAAAGGGCAACCGAAGGAACATTGAGTGGGTTTTAGTCAGTAAAATTCTGATGACACGCCCTCCCGCCGCACCCAGGATGGGAGCAGTCATTTGATGATTTCCCACTCACCAAAAAAAAAAAGTCATTAAATCAACGGGTTTTTTATTGAACTGCCCCCTTACCATGACGTTTGACACGTTGTCAGCGTTAGACATGTTGTCTAGCGCCGTCTCTTTTCCACTGAAACTAATATCAAAGTAATACTGCTATAAGGGCTTGTGGTAGGCCCCCTGGTCATTGTGATACTACTTTTATAATAAGACCAAGTCCGAAATAGTTACATTTCGACGAGTCACGTCACGTGATGATGTCATAATATTTTTACCACTCCACACATCTAATAAACATTTTTATACATGCTACATCATGAAGTTGCCTCTGAAGTTGGTAGTACTAGTAACTCTTTTTGTTGATACTAATCAAACCATTATTTTTGTAGTATCTCCATATAATATGCTCTAAAAGAGAACAAAATTCCATTATTATTTGAATTTTGTTCTCTTTTAGGGCATTATCCAGACCGTTTTTTAAAGCCACTATAGGCAACAACCAACTTTTATTATAGAACCAACACTGATAGGTCGAAAAAAATTATCACCTGTTTCATACATTGTGGTAGGGAGGGCATTGAACTGTTTCAAAAATACACCTAGTATAAAAGTATTGCACCAAGTTGGCTTTGCTACTAATTTTTCTTCTTTTTATCACTATCCCGAAATTTGATGCAGTTATCATACTTTTCTCAGATCTAGCCAATCACTGCTATCCCTCTGATTTATAGTAGACTTTTGAATCTTATCTAAATCGGCTGTTACAGTTTTAAATGGTTAAAAAACATTTCTTTAGCTGTATCAAATTCATCTCTGGAGTCATATCAGGAGAAGTACTCTGAGAACCGTAATCATGTAAATCTGTTTTGTTTTTGTTTAACGCTCTGTTTTTTGAATGAGGGTTTTGTTTGTTAAATATTCCTTTGTTCAGTTATCGTTTAAGGGATTTAGCCCTTAAATTTTCTTCTGAAGAGTATATTAAGGATGAGGGTTATTGAATGCCAAACCTGCAGAAAAACATCGCGCACGATACAAAAAATAAACTGGAATATAATCAACTAGCTATTAATCACACACACACAGAAACACACAAATAGCGTCATTCAGTAGCCGATCGTATCGCTAAAAGCAATCACTAAAAGACAATCTTTGAATAGATTTTGAGAAAGTATCCTTTTTTCACAAAATCCATACATATCAATCCCATTACAGGCTAATTCTATTTGTATTAATTTTTGTTTTAGGGAAATCACTGAAAATCAAGTATTGCTCGTCGAAAACGGTTATCAAGAAGATTCAAAAGTGCCCATACAGGGTCGAAGAGTTGTGGATATGATGTATTTCATCCACCAACTCCAAAAAATATCTAGCCATAGTTCTTTGTTTAATTGTAATTTTAATAATATGTCACTGGTAGGAGAAAGCAGAAATGGTTTGATCTCTAAATACAAATTTAGATGTAATATGTGTAAAAAAGATTTTGTGGTCACAAATGAAGATCCAGAAAGCACACAAAATATTAATTCCAATTTAGCTGCCGTCACAGGAATCACTTCTGCAGGTATCGGATATTCCCAATTTCAAGAAATAACAGCGTGTATGGATATCCCAATTTTCACAGAAACGACTTATTCGAAAATTCAAGACGACGTTTATGAAAAATGGGAAGCAACAGCAGCTGAATCCATGGAAGAAGCTGCTATGCGTGAGCGTGACGCAGCTATAGCTGAAAGAAAATTCAGCAAGGAAGGTATACCGATAATAGACGTATATGCTGATGGCGTTTGGTCGTCGCGTTCTTACGGCAACAACTATAAAGCGTTGTCTGGTGCCGCAGCGATTGTAGGCCGCAGATTTGGTGAAGTCCTATTCATAGGAATTAAAAACAAATATTGTTTGATATGTGCTCGAGCAGAGAAAAAACAAATTTCGACACCAGAACACAAATGTTTTAAAAATTATTCTGGTTCGTCAAGCGGTATGGAATCTGAAATTGTTTGCCAAGGATTTCAAACATCTATAGCAATGTATAACATTATTTATGGTAGATTAATTGCAGATGGCGATTCTGCTACTTACGCAAAAATTCTAGCGCAAAATCCCTACCCAAACTATACCGTACAAAAAATAGAATGCAGGAACCACTTGTTACGCAATTTGTGCAACAAATTGAGAACTGTAAGTAAAGATACTAAATATCCCTTAGAATACAGAAAAACTTTGTCGGAAGTCAAGATTATGACAATTCGTAAAGTTGTAGTTGCTTCTATACACAAATATAAAGCAGAGAAAGACAAACCAGATACACTTACAGATTTTAGGAACGAAGTGCAAAACTCCATTTATCTTGGGAACCACGAAAAATGCAAAGAATTTTACTGTTTGAAAGACAAAGTTGCACAGAACATCAATCAAATAGAGAATACCACGTTCTGGTTTCGAATAAAAACTATTATCCAATCGTTATTGTCAAAATCAAGAAGCCTGCTTGAGGATGTAGACACAAATTTGGTGGAATGTTTTAATAGTGTAGTCGCAAAGACAGTAGGTGGGAAGAGAATAAATTTCTCCCTTCGTCGAGGTTATCGTGCTCGATGTTCTGCTGCAGTCTTGGCATTCAATAACCCTCATCCTAGACATACTCTTCAGAAGAAAATTTTAGGGCAAAGTCCCACAAATATGTTAAAAAAATTTGAAGACCGACGACTGAAAAAAAGAGTATTGAACAAAGAAAACCCCCATAAAAAAAACAGAGCATTAAAAAAAGACAAAACAAATTTACATGATTACGGTTCTCAGAGTACTTCTCCTGACATGACACCAGATGATTTGAATACAGCCAAAGAAATGTTTCTCAACCATTTGAAACTATTAACAGCCGATGTAGATAATATTCAAAAGTCCACTATAAATCAGAGGGATAGCAGTGATTGGTTAGATCTAAGAAAAAATATGATAACTGCATCAAATTTCGGGTTAGTTATAAAAAGAAGAGAAAATAGCAGCAAAGCCAAGCTAGTGCAAAGCATTTTATATAAATCCAACCTCAGCAATGTAACGGCAATTGCACATGGCGTAGAGAACGAACAACTCGCTTTGCAGCAACTTGCTATCCAAGAAAATGTTGTCATTGAGCCCTGTGGTTTATTCGTAGACCACGAATATCCTTTTATTGGCGCCACGCCGGATGGTTTGATAGGCCAAGACACAATAGTCGAAGTCAAATGTCCTTTAGTGGCTTTCAAAAACGGTCTGGATAATGCTCTAAAAGAGAACAAAATTCAAATATGGAGATACGACAAAAATAATGGTTTGATCAGTATCAACAAAAAGAGTAACTGGTACTACCAAGTTCAGGGTCAACTTCATGTAGCACGTAAAAAAAAATGCTTATTTGCAGTGTGGAGTGGTGAAAACAATCCCCTGAGAACAGAGATTATAGACCAAGATGAGGTTTTCTGGGAGACACAAATGAAAGTAAAATTATTAACTTTTTATTTAAACTGGCTACTGCCTGAAATCGTTGATTCTCGCCAAGCTCGAGGCATGCCACTAAGAGAAAATCAAATTATCTCAAATATTCTCAATGATTCTTCTGATTCTCATCAAAATCACTATTGTCAACAAAATAAGGCGTCTCGTAAGAGAAGACTATCTTTTGTTGAGAGATCAGAAACATGCACGGTCCTATCTGTAATGAACGAAAACATACAGCAAGGAAGCTGTAGCAGACAGCTAAATTTTGACGAACTGTAGAAAAATTTCATTGTCCAATGAGTTCATCATCATCATTATTCACCTACAATGGTCCTGCCGGGGTTGCGGAATGTTTATAATAGTTACCGTGACCCTGGAACATAAAGGGCAATCTAAGGAACATGAGTGGGTTTTAGTCAGTAAAAGTCTGACACGCCCGCCGCACCCAGGACGGGAGCAGTCATTTGATGATTTCCCACTCACAAAAAAAAATATTCACCTACAATATTCCCACTTATCTTTGTATTTCTTTTTTCAAATAGGAAATTATTTGATTTTTATTTTTAACCGACTTAAAAAAAGGATGAGGTTCATTTCGTCTGTATGTTTATTTTGTATGTTTGTTACGCGATATCTCCGTCCTTTTTTTTTTGTTTGATAAGTTATGATGCAGTGGTGGTCCTATTTAAATTTTGTGGCGATCGGTTCAGTGCTTCTCGAATTCATCAAGACCAAAAAATCGACGTAAATGCCGATATGTGCGTTTCTTCAAGTTTATATTTTTGTTTTATAAGATTGTAAGTAGTTTTATTTTGAAAGTAAATTTCTTTGAAAGTTACTGTAATACACAGTCAGACATTGGGAGTCGACACTAAACACACTTTTTTATTGGTAAAAACTTTTACCAAAAAAATAATAAACTTTTCTTCTGCCAGTCTATTTGTGTTGCCACCGAAATTTTAGTTTATTTTTTAGTTTTTGAAGGCGGTTATTATTTATCTGGAAAAAGTTTTTTAACGATGTTTTTATTATGATCATTAGTTTTTTTATATTTATTTGTTTACACACACATATATATATATATATATATACATGTGTCCATAAGTATTGACATCTTAATAAGAAAGTTCTCATTTTTTATTCCAAAAAGACCTAAAATGGTGTTTTTTTTTTAAGTGTTAATTTAATTTTAAATTTAAGTCATTACCAAATTTATTAAACAAACCAAATTTTAATTATGAATTACTGTATTCTTTTTTGAATAAGAATCCCGATCTTTTTTACCAAGACAGCTTTCTATATTGTTGCACTAAGAGGTACCACTAATTGACCCAAGTGCGTACATGTACATATTATTTTTTAAAGTTATGTACGATATTAACTCATTACGCTAGGTGGCTCGATTTACGAGTCCGGGAGTATAGAATACAGACGGCTTCAGAATACGGCCGCGCGCTGCCGAAAAGTAGGCGGAGCTTCGCGCTCAATTTCGCCGCCGCTGCTTCACCCCCGCGAAAACCTAAAGATTTGCTACTTACCGCGCCTTAACATGTTATTGTTTATGCAAACTGCCAAATAGGGCCTTGTTTTTACAGATAGTTTTCGCACTCTCAAGAAACTGATGGCAAATAAAAATACATCGTAAAACAGAATAAAACTCTATTTACAAAAAAAATATACAACTGACGTCACTTAAATATAACTCTCTAAAAACCTGCGCTCTATAACACTACCGCGGGGTAGCACGTAAAATGCAGGCGTACCCGCCTTCAACTCAAAATACTTCGTCACTAACAAATCACCAAGATTTTTAGAAGGATCAACCACATGGGGCATTTTGTCATAACCTTCGAAATACACATTGACTTTCGCACAACTGTACTTATTATCTTCATCCCATGGAGCCGGGAATAGCTGTTCTAACTGATTAAGTAAAGGTACATTTTCAGGACAAGCCCTTATAAAATCCGTCATTTGGTATTCTGGATACAGCAATAATATTGGCCACCTTAAAATTCCCTCTTCGACATGTACTATCGCGTCCTGTGATCCTGGTAAACTAGGTTCTAACTTCGACAGATCTATGTCATCTTCATCATCACACTTCGATATTTTGATTCCCCTTTCAATGATCGCCTTTATCACCAGCTCTTTCTGTTCACTGTCCTTCGCATTCTTTCTCTCTTTCTTTCTTAAGTCGCGTTCATGTTCTAGCTTTCTCTTTTTCGCTGTGTTCAGGAGGCCTACTATCTCTTTGTCTTTTGTGTCTCCTTCTAGAAGTTTCTGACAGTGTTCAATACACGTGTCGTACTTGGAGACTTCTAGGGCTGCTTTGGCGGCGCGTAGACGTGCCTTGGTGTGGTTAGGATTGAAAGTTAAAGCCCTCTCACTGTCAAATAAGGCTGATCTGTAGTTCTTTAGATGCCAATGTGACGCTGCTCTGTTGTTGTAAAGACTTGCATTGAGGTCTGCGTCATTGCATCTCTGCTTGATGCCTTCTGTATAGCTGGAAATAAAATGCTTAATAAGTTTTTATATACAATAAACTAGAAGGGTTCCCAAAGTGTACACTGCGGCTCCATGGTAAAGGTAAGAAGGGCATTGTAATGTGGTCCTGTTCATACTATTTTATCATTGTTCACTACGAGGGGGTTGCAATGTTATAAGCCTGTAAATATTCTATGAACTACAAAAGTTTGGGAAGCCCTTTACTAAAACATAGCCAAGAGCTGTAGTTTTGAGTGATTGGTGTTTTATTTGTAAATTAAGTAATAATGTTTATATCTTTTTAAGGTATATTCACAAAAATTATATCTCAGATTTATCATCTGCAGAAAATAAACTGTAAAACATACATACCTCAGAAGTTTGTATTCTGAATTAAGCAACATTCCTAGTAAATTCAAAACTGGGATTTCTATTTACAATTTATTTGTTAGTTAAAATTGGTTAGGTCTCAAACCACCGAGTGCATAATAATTGTTTAAAAATAAAAGTCATCTGGATTTTTTTTTTTTTTTTTTTTTTGGTGAGTGGGAAATCATCCAATGACTTCTCCCGTCCTGGGTGCGACGGGAGGGCGTGTCAGACTCTTACTGACTAAAACCCACTCATGTTCCTTCGATTGCCCTTTATGTTCCAGGGTCACGGTAACTATTATAAACATTCCGCAACCCCGGCAAGTCATCTGGATTGAGAGCCCAAATTTTAAATCTTCTCAAAAGAAAATAAGATTTACAGGGAATTTAGTTAAAATTTAGTAAAACTTAGGGCAATATGCCATGAATTTCTTAAACGTGAAATAAAGCTGTTTTGATGAAATAAGTAGGGCTCTCAATCCAGATGCCTGCATAAAGTGACATACCCTGAATCTCAGAAAGTACTACCTCTGGGCTCATAATTTTTATTTAAGGATTTAGTTAAGAAATTCTTAAAAGTTTTAAGAAACTCTCAAATATGTAGAATACGATATCGTATTCTACATATTTGAGAGTACAGAGTTATACCTATATAACGATATATCTAGGGCCCTCAGTTCATAAATGTTTGTACTGAGGAATCATCAAACTCATGGATTTATCTATATTTTACTTAAACGCGTCTGTAAATTAGTAAACAATAAATAATGACAAAAAACTTCCATTTACAATTTAACTTAATAGTTAAATTGTAAATGGAGATTGAATTTTCCTAAAACATCTAAACTGAGGGCCCAATATTTTTGGCAGTATTGGCTAGAATAAGCCTTCTACACTACTGTTCATTAGGGTAAGTATTTAAACTAATTTCTAATTAAAAGCTAACAAAGCGTCCATTATTCCAAATTTCATAGTTTAAGAGAAAATTGATTTATAATTTTTATAGGGGAAAATTCTGTAGGGTGATCATATTGTTCCATGTAAGTATAAACAAGTTTAGTGTTCAGTTCAGTTTAGGCCCGTTCGGTTCCCGGGTTTGACTAGCAAATTTTCAAAAATTCAAGCAAATTTTCGAATTTGCAAATAAAATTTGTATTTTTATTATAATTTTGGGTTGATACTCAAAGTGGGTTTAATTTCAAACCTCTACATAAAAACATGGTTTCAATTTCATAAGTAAAAATAAAATACCTGTAACATAAATAACCACAAAAGCTGAGCCTGTGGCTTTGCTCAAATAAATCTTTGTTAGGATTATTAGATAGATAGATAGATGTATTTATTTGCATAAAACATGGTATATACAGGTGTTACATGAGTTAAGGAGATCATACATGTTTTGCTTATGACTAAAGCATGCAAAATGGTTATCATTACTTATGTTCTAAATATTCCTTAATGCTATAAAAACTGTTCTCGTTTAGCCATTTAAACAAGTGAATTTTAAACTGTCTGTTATTTAGTAATTTAAGTTTACATGTTAATTTGTTATATATACGTACTGCCATAAATAAACAGCTTTTATTATATTTAGTAATTCGAGGTAGCTCATCTAAAACAAGTGTAAATTGGTCACGCCGACTCCTACAGCTTACATCTGCCGCTTTTTTAAATAGATATTGGTGTTTTCGTACAAACATACACATTTCATACACATATAGTGCGGGTAGTGGCAGCAAACCAAGTTTTTTGAATATTGGTCGACAAGATACGCCCGGTGGAATGCCTTGAATAGCTCGAATACATTTTTTTTGAGCAATAAATGCATTGTTACGATCAGTACTGTTACCCCATACAATTAGTCCATATCGTAGTAAGGACTCGACATATGCGTGATACGACATTATAGCCGTGTTTATGTTCGTGACATTCTTAATCCGTTTAAGAGCGTACACAAATTTATTGATTTTATTACATACACTATCGATTTGTGCTTTCCACGTTAAATGTTCATCTATGATCGTTCCCAAACACTTAGTGTGTGTTACTTGTTGAAGTTTTGGTATATTTAATTTAAAATTGAATTTGGTATTATAAGATTGATTGAATTGTATGTATGCTGATTTATTGAGATTAATGGATAAATTATTATTATTAAGCCAATTTATAAGATTTTCTATTGTATTATTGATATCTATTTCGTGATCAATTACAGTTTTGCATTTTTTATCAGTAGTAGTGTATTCTTAATTTTCTTTGAAATCATAACCTTATTATACCAATCAGTGCAGTAATTTTCGAGATTAAGGAAGCCTAACACGTCACCACTAGTATTTTTATATGAATAGATGAAAAGAACTAAAATGTTATCCCAAAATGTATTCCAACTTCAAACTGAACTTACCCTAAAATGGCCATTCTATAGTTTTTATGTTTGAAGTTGAAGTTTCCATCCTCTTTGTAGTTGCCGGCCAGTTCCACCGGTGTGTTCTCTTCAGGGTCATACTTCAGCTTGGCCAGACCTTCAGCTAAAGGAGACAGGGCACCATCCTCCGGAGTTGACTTCATAAAAAATGGATGCTTGTCCATTTCCTCCTGCAATCATAGCAAAGAATTTTATTTTTACTATAAAGAATAAATAATAACTTGTTGTTAAATTATTCTTTAAGTGGCAATAGGAAGGAATAAGCATGTAACATTTTTACCACAAGCTAGTAGGTAACTTCATAAATTAACTGTTTGTGCTCGTGTCTATTTAAATTCATTCTTGTTCCGCTATTTCCTGAAAGACATGCCTTCCTGAAGAAATCAACTAAAGAGTTAAATATAACAAAAGAGGTCTCACCCACCTCCCATCTGTCTTCGGGCCATCCTTCAGTATACCTCTTCTTTTCTAAGCTATCAATAAAGTCATCTAACTCTTTGTCCAGTTTCTGACACAACGCGATCCTCTCCTCGTCAGTAATCGGCTGTTTAACTTCCTTTGAAGATTCTTCAGCCATGGTGGTAGCCCTGTATTTTCTACACTATGTTTAAGACTAAATAACTACGTAGCAATAATAAATTAGTTTAAAAAAAAATACAATTCTGACAATATTAATATGACTTTATTTATTAATATTGCAAGGAAATTATGTTATTTAAAATATAACCATAAAAACATTGAGTGAGATTGAGGTTAGGTGTATTTACTTATTAACTGTCAAAGTTAAACTGTCAATGTCAAAATGACGAAATTAACATTACATTCCGTTTATAACTCTGTGGCAAAAAGTCCACCTCGCAAAATGCTCTTCACCATGTCCTTAGTGGACGCGACGCCTTCCTTCCTTAACTTAGATTAAGGAACTACGAACACTTATTCAGCTCCATTCGCGTTTCGCTAAACGTTTTTGGAGAAAAACGATTTTATAACGAAATGACGCGAACGCATCTTCATCTTCATCATGGGCCTCCCTCGGGGAGGTTTGGTTTCCGCACTTAATCCTCTTAGGTAGGACCATTGTACGTGATTGCATCGATTGACGCATCTTCATACAAAGTAAATACAAAATCGTTGTTTTCTATAGACATAAGTTGAATAAAGCTGAATAAATGTGTGTAGTCCCTAAAGCTTGTCGGTGTTTCTCATTCTTAATGCGCCTAACGCGGTTGACCGAAGTAGAACTGTCTAAGTGTGACCAAAATTGTTTAGAGAAACGCGAATGGAGCTGTATAGAGTGGGCGTAGTCCCTAGTTGGACTTCCGCTAAAATATAACCATCCTCCCTCTCACTGAGAACTTTGGTCTCATGACTTTTAGTACAATTGGCCTTTATGCCATTTCTGTATATATTCACATTTACGAGCTTCACGTCTTTTAAAGTATTCCGGAAAATGAGCTTTTTCCAGAGGATGCCAATAATCAATAACCCAATCTGGAGGAGTTATGACACGTTCGACAGCAACTCCACCCGCTTCGCCAACAGAACGAGGAACTAGAAATAAATCGAGAGGAACCTCATGCTAAGTTCTAAACAAAAATTAAAGTTGCAGTGCACATAAACGCAACTAACGTTAACAACGGCAATTATGTCTAAACTGACAAGACTGCAAGCAATAGGACACAAATTATTGTTTGGTTGCAAATTTCAACTCGACCATGTGAACTGCAATAGCATCCAAACTATAATTTACTGTTTTAGGATGAAATAGAGGCAGTAAAGTTGAATAGATGTTATGAAAGTTTGTCCTGTTTATCTGGAAGAAATCGATTGATTTTTAAAAATTAAGTTTTACGTACATTTACACGGCGGCAAAGGACAGGCCTTCATGAAAAGTTCGTGTTCTCCTAGCCAGAGTAGCAGTCGCCGCTGTTTAGGATCAGTAACACATTTGTGTTTGTCGAATTCGCTCCTCAAAAGTACTTGATGATATCGCACTACATTTCTAAAAGGAAATTGTAATTTTATTTTATATAGGTACCTACTTGCTCTTCAAATCTCTACTACACGATGCGATGATTATATCGGATGTGGTATTGAGATAATGCTTCCCGTTTCCTCATACTCAGTGACACAGCTGCGTTTTTAAAATGCGATAAATTAACGCATCTGGGTGTAACTTCGGAGCCGTCCTAATACATAATAATGTACTAAAAAGAGATATCGCTATAACGCATTCGATATAATCAAGACACAATAAGGGTTCCCTACTTGAAATCGATCTCACCAGGTACCATAGCCATAGCCATACCATAGTGGGTTTACGTGTTATTCGCGTTAGAGATCTTAACTATTTGCCTACCTGGCTCCGTAATAAGCTTCAATATTTCTCAACGCTTTTTTATAAAGAGTGCACACTTTTTGAGAATGAGTTCGTAATTCGGGTGCAAACGGCATCTTTATATTTGGGAACTTTTGTATTTCTTATGTGCGTGTGGATTGAGAGATCCTTTCGAAAAACACTTCCAATCCCAACCAAATTGTAAGAGCATTTAGGAAATAATTGTGCAAACTTCATGGTAAGGTATAAAATTTGTGAAACCTAAACAAAGAAAGTTAGAACTCATTAACTGGATCTCTCAATCTGGACAACTGAAGAAAAAGCCATAACGCGTATCCAAAAATATACTGCCTATGTGTCTATAATTTGCATTTTAAATAATTGAGAAGGATTTGTGCAAGCTGCTAAATAAAATTTCGATTCGTTTCAAAGCCACGTATAAGACTTATAACGGTTTAAATGGATCTCTCAGAGTGGACAATTTTCAATTGAGTGATCTTGTAAAACACGACCTAATACTGAAAAAGTATGAATAATTAACATCTTTATTGCAAATTATGCTTCTGGGAAAATTTGTGCAACAAAAATAGTGATTGAAATCTTACTGGTTCAAGAGAAAATGAAAATCTTTTTTTTTGTCGATCGTCCCAACTGAGAGATCCTTTTTTTGAACTATATTTAATAAACTAAAACTTATAGGTAGAAGATAAATGGGTCAGAAATTGTGAAAAAAGATTTCCTAAAATTTAACGCTTCAGTCGTCCCTGTAAGTGTTATACTTAAAAAGATAAATCATTTTTTACAATTCGTTAGGAAAACGTTGAGTAGGGTAGACATACTTTTTTATTTTGTCGGTTTTTTTTTCAACTACCCTATTCACGCTAACATTGTCTACATAGTATAAAACAAAGTCGCTATCCTCTGTCTGTCCCTATTGGCGTTGACAGTGGCGACAACTGGGAATAACCCCTATGTATGCTTAGATCTTTAAAACTTTTTTAATAGATCGAGTGATTCTTTAGAAGATTATATTGTATAATACGTGCTTATTATAGAGAGAAAAGCCGGGATTTTTAAAGATTTGTAACACCCGTGCGAAGCTTGGGCGGGTCGCTAGTTGTATATATTCATTGCAATTTGCGAAGCTGGCGTTGTGCAGTGCATTTAATGTTACAACCAGTTATTTTACATACTTTGTCCTACGGACTTATTGATTAAATACAGAAAATAAAAAAAAAGTTTAAAAAAAAGTTTTTTTTTGGTTACCTTAAAATTTCTGAACTTTCTATGTGTAAGAATTAGAATTATGAACTTAGAATTCCTTATTAAGAGCACTACACATACAGTACCTAACTTTGCCGAAACTTGTCATTTAAACATGTAATTTAAAGTAATTTTATATTATTTAAATTAAAACCACAAACAGAAACCAGACTCAAATTAC